>OZ024727.1:2814892-7614892 GCA_964016875.1 Fallopia convolvulus
AAAACTCGAGACACGTAGAGGGATTTGTCACTGACATGACGGGACACAGACACCTCTATATGCTGAATTCACTCACCGCCATGTTGAACGAGTCAACGGAAGCTTTGACTTTTGATTCTTCATGCATGTGATACGATAGTACTATCATCTTTGAACTCTTATGCCACGTGGTTCTACTTATATATATCATTCAATTAGGCCTATATATAATATTGCTTCTAAGATCCTTGTACTATCTAATTTCTTTATGTAAAATGTAGCACGAGGTATTATATCAAGATTAGCATGTATTGGACATGGGATTCGTGTTGATATATGATCTTATAACATATGGCTCAATTTGAAAAGTCTACTTGATGGAATAATGATGAAGTTAATTGATATAAGAGGTTGTTTTCGGACATCTAGTTAAACGATTAGGACTTTAGATCAGTATTATGAAATTTTCGTTTCGACTGTTATAAAAACTAAAACTACCCTTATTAAGAAAAGTAACATATGAGATAGATACAAGTCCAAAATAATAGTCACTCGATCTTATCTTATATCAATTCTTGTAATGTGTTAGGCACATCCAAGCGTAACAAAGCAAGAAAGAAAGCTCCTATGCAGGCTAATAGACAGTCGAAAGCTTTCTACCGAAGCCTCCCTCCACGCCTCTCAAAACGAGCGGCTACCCGTTCGAGCCGTCCTCCAAGTCCTCTTCTCCGAGCAAAGCAGACTAATCACACGACAACTCGAATGGAGCGGGCCCTTTGGGCTCGGGTCAAGGTCAGGCCACCCGAGCCCTGCCACGACAGGTGGGCTCGAGACTCGATGCCTCTCGAAGCGAGAGGCCACCGTGCAACATATGGAGATCAAGAGGCTTAAGGAGGAGGTCTTGAGGCTCCAAAGCCAATGCATGGCAATGCAAGTGCAAATGGAGAGGCTTGTGGAGAAGAAGAAAGGGTTTTTCAAGTGGAGGAAGATGGGGATAATTCCGTCTTTTCGTAGCCATGGCGATCGTGTTATGAGCAACGAGGTTGTCGAGGAGGAGTGTCGGAGACGAGGAGGAGATCGATTGATGACGCCGGTGGAGATGAAGGCCGGTGGGAATAAGGTTGGTAAGGGTAGGGCACTACATCCTAAATGGAGGAACTCATTGTCCTAGATATACATGTTTTAACATGCCCTAGGTGTTTAATAAGTATAAGTTTATTTGCGTTGTAATTGATTTCTACGTTTTTTTGTGTGCTTTTGATGTTATAAAATGTAGGAAATCTTTAACTTTTGAGATTGTATAGAAATATGTTGCTCTTCGATGATATAATAAAATTTTTTTTTGGTCTCAACAATTTAGGATGAGGGGAGTGTGTTCCAATCCAAGAACGAGATAGACCTAAGGCCTTCAAGTTTAAAGTTTTTTTTGTATGCTATGTATTTGAATTCTAGGACTAATTTGATTAATTTTTAATCTTTTTAAAAATAGTTTTGAGTTCTAACATCACGATAGTCACTTTCAATAAATATTGAGATGCTCTCCAACATTGTTTCTTGTATAATCAAATGATTGATGGATCCACTCATATGAACTTTGACGACAAATTGAAATGTCCACATAATGAAAGACTAGAAAAATAAGACCGCGAAAAAGATGCAGGAAAAAGTCCTTTGTGAAGATGATACGCTATAATTATGCTAGCATCAGAATATGAGGATAATTATACTTTTCTTTTATTTAGAAATTTTATTTTATTTTTATTAAGAGTATTTTTATTATTTCAGCAATTAGGGTTTATCTAGATATCAGGGTTATTATAAATATTCCTTTAGGTTATTATGCATCAATCAATCAATGAAACCAATTCATTAATTTTTTCCTTGCTCTAAATTTATTATCGTTCTTCTTTCCGTGGGTTCCAACCACGTTTATCGAGCCAAACCCACATCAGGTGCGTCTCACCCCCTTGACCAACAAGGATTTCCGATACGAATCCACACCGGGTCAGTATCAGAAGATTAGGGATGTTCATTGGTTCGAGTAATTAGTGTCACTATTCTTATGAGATAAATTAGAGTTAGTGCATTTACATTAAATTAACCTACATGAATTTTTATTTACATCAATTTATGTTATTAGTGTTACATGAAATTTGTATTAAATTAAATCTCAATAATTACGTACAATTAGGGTAAATTGGAATTCAATCATAAATTTGTCACTATATTTTTATACAATCAGGGTATCTCTCAACTTTGTGCAAATTAAAAATCAACGCTTTGGTTGTAGTCAATGTTCTAAAAAATACTAGGCGAACCCTGGGGAGAGGGGGGCCGTCTAACGCCAAGACAGTCTGAACGGTTGCTTAGCTGATCCTAAACGGCTAGACAAGATTTTTTACAACAATGATTGTAGTGTTGGGGTGTGTGTGTGTTAAATCCTTGTCTCAAATTTGACATATTTGGGGATATCCGTATGGCACATTACTTGGCTCCGACGTATCCTGAGTTAGGTATGGAACAATTGTATTTAACTTCTATCCTAAGGCATTATAAATTTGGCAGAATTAGACTTATAATAAATTACACTACTGTATTTCCCTCAAAAAAAATGAATTTATGTAAAATGTGATTTCATGAATTTAATTTGCAGGTTGAGGTTTGGACGGCAAAGGACGAGTATCAAGGACGGTGAACTGTAGACCACCGCCAGTGGACGGTGAACTGTATACTGCATACATGCGTTAAACAGATTGAATTAAATGTATGTTAAATTTAATGTTAGGGACAATTTTGTAGTATTAAAAATGGTATACGTGTGGAATAAAAATAAGGAGGGGTGAATTATTGGAAATTAATTGTGACAATAGGATTTTTGAGGAATTTTTCTCATTAAGTTATCACTAAAAAGAAAAAAAAAAGAGCATGTTTAAGTCTTTAGAGAACTTTACACACTTTCTTATTGTGGAACATAATGTTAGACCCTGTTTTCTGACTTTTTCTTTGTGGACGGGATTTTCCTGTCCTATACTTTCTCATCCAATAAAATTATAGTTATTTTCGTTTGTATAGAAAAAATGGAGCAAACAATATTAATTGAAAATGGATAGTGATCGTATACCATACATATTTAAAATTGCGTCAAACATAATTTTTCTGCAATACACGTGTTTTGAAATGATTTTAGGATGCTCACGATAAAAATATTCATTTTTTTTTCATTATGCATGTAATTAAACAAAGGTTTCTAAATTTATTTCAAAAAAAATTCCATTTGTACAACTTTTTTTTTGTTAAAGAAAGGGCAAGCTCTAACACAAGGAGGGACGACTAGCCAGCCAACATGCGAAGGCGAGACCGTCCCAAACAGTCATCAAACAAAAGCGACAAGGAGCCACTCGGCGGCTCCGACAAAATATGAAAACCAAGCGGAAAATTGTAAGCAAGCTTTGCGAGGGAGTCGGCGACCGTATTCGCTTCCCTAAGGACATGGGTGATGCAGATGTTCCAATTCCGCAAGAGGAAGCCTTGACACTCCACGGCCAGGCTGAAGAGGGGGTGAGTCGAGCATGGGGGATTAGTGGCAAGACCGACCGCGAGTGTAGAGTCCGACTCCAGCCACACATCCCTATGACCTTCATTCCAAGTTAACATAAGGCCATTCTGAATACCCCAAAGTTCCGCCATCGGGACGGAACACACACCAATGTTTTGGACAAAGCCACCGCGCCACTGTCCCTCGTTATCTCTGAGGACGCCGGTCGCCGTTGCACGCCCATGACCATCCATCGACCCATCAATATTTATCTTGATTTGCCCCGGGCTTGGCTTGATCCAAGCAATGGGCGTCTCCACCTTCTGTCTGTTGCTGGCTTGACAAAGCCTCATACTCCACGCCGTCTTGTACTCCGAAGTCCTGTCCAACACAAAGCGCACATCATCGCGCCGCTCTCTTTGGTTCCCGAACACGACGTCGTTTCTCCACCGCCAAATCCACCAAAGAGCGTTGCAGTAGACGGCCGCCCACTCAACGCCATCACCAACTTCATCCTTGATTAGCAAGCATCTACGAACCCAGGCTGCATAAGGCAAATAAAAAAAATCAGTAAGCATGGTGGGAATGGGTAAGGAACGCCAAATCCTATTAATTGCCGGACACTCCCTGAAAAGATGGATGAGGGATTCCGGCCCATTATGGCAGACCGGACACTCGTCGGAAGTCGCCATGTGCCTGCGAACCCGCTCAGAATTGGTCAGAATAGCCCCTCTCAAGGCCAACCACACAAAGGTCCGCACCCGCTCATGCACTCCGATCTTCCAAATCTGCATAAACACACCACTATCAGTCCAAGAAGGCGTGTCGTGGGCAATAACAGAGTTATAGGCAGAAGAAACAGAATAGTTCCCATCGGTACTGAAACGCCAACACAAAGTGTCAGGGTGGAGGTCATCCTCCAACAGACCGATCGCGGCGAGACCAAGGACGATCTTGTTCGGCAGAAGGCCTTCCATAGCATTCCAATCCCAGCCCTCACCGACCCTCCAATAATCTCTAACCGTCTTCTGCAAATCGACACTATCAACCGGACCACGAGCCACATCGAACAAGTTGCCATCTCCGGTCCAATTATCGAGCCAAAACCTCGCAGTTCTCTCGTCCCTCACAGTCCACTTGCTTCCAACAAAAACCACCTGCTCGATGCCCTTCCTAATACCTTGCCAGACCTGGGACGACGCAGCCACGATCGACCCATTACTCCTCACATACTTCGCCTTCAAAACCGAACCCCAAAGGCTATTCTTGTCCTGCAGGAAGCGCCAACCGATTTTGCCAATAACAGCTAAATTCATATCTCTCATGGGCCGGATGCCAAGACCACCGCATGCCTTCGGCCTACAAAGCTCCTCCCAAGCGACCAAGTGAATCCGCTTATGGTTCCCATCGTGGCCCCAAATAAAATCCCGGATCACTTTATCCACCTTATCACATAATTCCTTTGGCAAGACTACGGTGTTCATAGAGTAAACCGGGATCGAGCAAAGAACGGACCTGGCGAGCGTAACTCTACCCGCTAAGCTAAGGAATTTGCATTTCCAGGAAGCAAGACGAGCACTAATCTTATCAAGTAAGGGGCTGAACGTATTGGCCGAAACTATCGAATGCAGGATGGGCATACCCAAGTAGCTCCCAAGGTCATCAGTAACCTCAAAACCACTTATCTGTCTAAGACCCTCCACTACATCAGCTGAAACATTCTTGGAAACGTACAACTTAGACTTGTTAGTGTTCACTTTCTATCCTGAAGCAATGCAAAACCTCTCCAAAATAGCATTGAACACTTGGAGTTGTTCGACGGAAGCCTCAGCAACAAGCACCACGTCATCGGCAAAAAATACATGGGAGATTTCAGGACCCTGCCTTGTAAGTTTGGCCGGCTTCCAAATCCCGCTGTTGACCGCGTTCATAATCAAGTGACTCAGCCTCTCTATGCAAATAACAAAGAGGTAAGGTGAAATCGGATCACCTTGGCGTATTCCTCTGGAAGGCGTGAAAGGCTCGGTCATCTCCCCATTCCAGAGCACTCTAGTCGACACCGTCGTAATACATTCCTTAATCCACGCAGCCCACTGCAAAGGGAACCCAGCATCAACAATGGAATCCACAACAAAGTCCCACCTTAGGCGATCGTAGGCTTTCTCGAGATCAATTTTAAGGATCATCCATCCTTTCCTTCCCGTCTTTTTTTTTCTCATCGAATGAACGATTTCCTGGACAAGCACGATGTTATCAGATATATACCTACCCGGGAGAAAACTGCCCTGTTGAGGCCCAATGAGTGTATTAAGAATAGGCCGAACCCGATTCACCATAATCTTGGTGATCGTCTTATACACCACATTACACAGGCTGATGGGCCGAAACTGACTTATCTTCTCAGGTCTCGCCACCTTGGCCAGGAGGACAATCAGCTTCTCGTTTAGTTCCTTAGGAAGGACTCCCGACCTGAAAAAGCTCTTGATGCATTCCCAAACAGAAGGCCCGACCACATCCCAACACTTATGGAAGAAAAGAGCCTGGAATCCGTCCATACCCGAGGCTTTAAGGCCATTCATCTGTTTGACAGCAGCTTCAATCTCAAGATCAGTAATAGGCCCAGACATCGCACTCCACTGAGAATTCGGGATGCTTGGAAATTGGCCTTGACAAACATCAGTGTTCACCCCAACAACCGACGATTGAGAGTACAGATCTTTGAAGAATCTAATAGCCAGCGATTCAACCTCTTTCGACTCAGTAATAAGCTCATCCCTATCATTCAACAGAGCATCAACCCGATTACGCCTACGCCGCACCACCGTGGAGATATGAAAGAAAGAAGTATTGCGCTCTCCGGCGACAAGCCGATTTTCTCTTGATTTCTGACACCAAAGAGGCTCTTCCTGCTCCAAAGTACTGGCCAACTCCGCCTGCAATTTAGTATCCAGCTCAATCAAGTACTGGTTGACGCCCCTGGACAGAGCAGTTTGGATCCCTGCAAGCCTCTTCATTAACTTCTGTTTGCTAACATGGATATTCCCGAACACATCGTGATTCCATCGGATTAGCTCATCTTTCAGACCCTTCAGAGCCACCGGAGTATCCACACTGGCGTCCCACTTGGTCTCGATCAACTCATGGAAAGTATTGTGAGTCACCCAAGCGGCTTCAAAGCGGAACGGACGCCTATTCTTTTTCACAATTCTGGAATGAGTAAAGGATAGGAGAAGGGGGTTGTGGTCCGAGCTCAAGGCAGGGAGATGTCGAACATCAGCGTCAGGCCAATCAAGACGAGCTTCCACATTGATAAGAACCCTGTCCAGTCTCCTAGCTTTGAAAGTGTTCGGCGAGTTTCCAGTCGACAAAGTGAAACTAGAACCAGTGAAACCCATATCAAGAAGGTTAGCGTCGTCAACCCACTTCTGAAACTTATCAGAATCGGGAGAGAGAGGTTCCACTGTCCCAGTGCTTTCCCAAGAATTAAGCACACAATTGAAATCCCCTCCGAAGAAAGTGGCGCCAGTGACATTTCTAGAAAAATCCTGCAAGTCATTCCAAAAACAAACTCGATCAGTTTCGTTAGGATAAGCATAAAGAATAACCAGATTGAAAACTTTACCATTAAGGCAGATTGTCGAGTGAATGAAACGATCATACAAACGAACAATCTGGAGATCCACATTTCTTTGATCCCAAAACAACCAAAGACCACCTGCAAAACCATTAAATTCAATACGAATATAATCAGGGAAATCAAATCTCCCACAGACCTGTTCAACTCTATCTCTTGAGATTTTGGGCTCAAGGACAACCAACACATCCACCTTATGTTGTTTGAGCATGTAACGAATGGCACGTCGGAACCCATCATTCCCGGCTCCACGACAATTCCAGATTAAGCACTTCATTAAAACAATCAACCAAAGACGAACTCGGCACACCCTAGACCGACGGCACACCCGCATTCTTTGCACTGGCATCTTGCATCGCTTCATCATTGGTTTTACCATAAATCTTGGTGCTTGCTCCGTCGGCCGCAATTATCTGACTTCTCAAGTCAACAATTGTGGAGTTGTCCTCCTCAAGACGGCTGGCTTCCGTGCTCTTCGTGGATTGAATTTGCATAACAGTATCGCCTGAAAGGGGCGAAATGTTAGACCCCTGCGGAGACTCCAATCGAATTGGGTTAGGAGTGCAAGCCTTAACAGGCTTAAAAGTTATGGGCTTTTCAACAGGTCGGGGCCTTTTAACTAAGCCGGTCTTCTCCTGAATGGGTATATCTTGTCGATGGGCTTTCTTAGTTTTATTCTTCTTATTGTAACTGCGCATGACGGCACTTGCAGTCCCTGAATTTTGACCTGCTTCAAAAATCCTAGTACCACCCACCGATCTACCTGCCACCTCATTATTTGGTGCACCCGATCCCGAGGCACTTGATGATGGCTGCAACTTCCGATTATTCTTCCCATGATGTGCCTCATTACTTCCACCAACCCTAACGTTCACTGCATTTATGTTGTTCTTCACAACTGGCTTTTGCCCTTCCGCTGCCTGAGGTTTTGCATCGACGTCGTCGCTCTGCCTGGCAGGCTCGTGTCTTTCCTTTTCCCTTTGTTAGGGTTCTGTCGCTTGCGCTGAACTTCCATCCAAGGACCGTGGAACGCTGTTTGTTCTTCAGTTTGAGCTTGTTCTGATTGATTCGTAGCCGGTTGAACATTATCGCCCTTGTCCGCCTCCTCACCACTTGTTGGAGACACAACTTTGATGATTTTAGGACAATTAGCAGCCAAATGACCGCATCGGCCACATGAGAAACAGATTAGGTGTAACCCTTCGTACTCCAGATTGTAGCGCACATCATCGATGGTAACGGTGCCCTTCAGAGGCCTTGTAAGACCCACTTCAACACAAATCTTGGCAAACTTGCATCTGTTGGAGAAAAGAGTCTTCATGTCTACTTTGATAGGTCTTCCAACAGTCGCTGCCACGCCCATCAACGTTTCTTCTTCATAGTACACTATTGGTAACTTAGCAATTCTGACCCAAACCGGCGATGTGGCTATAATGTCGTCTTCAGGATTGAATTTCGGAGTCCATGACTTAATGATCAGATGTGATTGCGTTCAGATAGTCTTTTTCAAGTTCAAACCTAACCACATAGTAGCCGTTTGGAAGGTCCGCTAACATCATTCTTCCTGATGGTTTCCATAACTCACGCACCTTCTTGTCCATAACATGGAACGGGACGAAAGTGCCTAGAGTTTTCACAATGATCGAAGATACCCAAGGTTCTGATAAAACCGAGATAACCTCCTTATCAAACCGAATCACCGGGTCACTATCTTGCCCGCTTGGATAGCAAACTTTCATCTTTCCGTTCAGATAACCAGGTGCGAGACGAGGGCGGTGGTAGCCAGCTTCGTTCACAACCATATCCCTCCACGTACGCTGTTGGGCAACCGGAGAAGTGACCGGAGGGGCGACCTGAGGGGTCGGGGGGGGGGGGGTCACGGATGGTATGGAACTTGTTGGAACATTGGTTGTTCCATGGTTTCTCTTAGTTTTGATGATAACAAACTTAGTTGATATAACTTGCTTCTACATGTAAGTGTTTCAGGTAAACAGGTACATGGTCACGAGTGAAGGAATATTGTGAGGAACAATGGAGGGAACGAGTGACAGATTTAAGAAGCGCGTCTCAAAAGGAACGCGAGTTTCTATAAATGGCAAGTTACAATATCTTCTGCAAGCGATCTTCTACGAAGATTTACAGCTGTAGGCGGTTGCTTAAGGAGATAAAAGAGAAGATAAAATCAATCTTCACACGATCTTATCTTGGGAAATCCGAGATCATTCGGTTTTTGGGAAGAATCGGCATGGTTGAGGATCCGAAATCACAAACAATCTTTTTCCTTATTGTGTGGGGTTTGTTAAGTGGAATATCAGCGTAATTAGGCAAGAATTACGTGTGAGATCAGACTTAACTTATCTTATAAATAGCTAGGGTTAGCTAGGGTTAAATGTGTGGTTTTCGAGTGGTTGAAGACGACGAACTTGGAGAGAGGGCTTTTCAAGTGTAGGAGTGTGTGGCCTTTTTCGGTGAAGAATCCACAAGTAAGTCAGTAGTTTACTTTGTCTTAGGTTTACGCTTAGGGTTGTAGAAGTCTAGTTGGTTAAACTTTGGTCGGTGCCTTAGTTACCAGGGAACTTGACTTGCCTTGTAATCGTTGAAACTTAATAAAAGTATTCTATTGAAAATCCTCTGAGAAGGAGTCTCAGAGGTAGAGGTTTTTCTTTCTACGACTTGTTTGTCAGATAGAAAATTTTCCTCTCTAAATTCTGTGTTCTTATTGTTTATTTCCGCTGCCCAGAGAACATCACTAATTCCCTGACTTGTTACTAACGCATCACGATCCAACAAAACTAACCACCACCATGGGTGATGAGTCCGACATGACACACACACAAACACAAGAGCCGGCGAAGTTTTCAGAGAGAGTTTTCAGATGTATTTGTACAACTTGATAATGTTATATGCACAAAAATAGGATAGTGAATGTGGATAGTAAATACTCGTACTGTTTTTTGAAAAGTATTGTTATTTGTTAGTGTATAAATTTATCGGTGCATGTGCATTAGTTATAATTTCCTTAACGATTTATAGAGCTTTTTTGAAGGCTCCTAAAACAATGGAAAATGGGTAGATACTTTAATCTACCTTCAATGTCTAAAAGTAAAAAAAAAAGCCAAAATTAATTATCGAATGTATGTTGAGAGAAGAGTATTTAATATGGCAAAAAAATCTAGGGAAGAATCGACCGACAGAAAAGCAGTCCGAAATTCTATACATCTTATTTTTTAGATTGAATCTTTGTTCTACAATTAATCTATTAAATTATTATATTTAAATAGTTCAATGAGCAAAATTAAAATATAAATAGATCACCCATATCCCATATCTAAAGATAGTACAAAGTAATATCACATATTCACATAAGACACGTTATGACATTAATTAGCATACAATATTTAAATAATAAAACATAATACGTAATAATTAATTATCCAAAATATTCACACACATGTACATATATAGGGTATCTAAACTTTTTTTAAAATATTTAAACTATACATAAGATAAAATATTAAAACAAAACGATATATAATACTCCCTACTACATATAATAATCATGGCTTTTGGTTAATCTAGGGAGCTCGACCCTCGCTTCTACGTACGACTTAAAACCCAAAAATACATATCCAATTTAAGGTTGAATTGAAACTATAAGACATTAAGACCAAATGGGATGGTTGTGGTTTGATTCATTTCATGCCCATTGCCCATTGGCCATTGCCCAAAAATTTCTGTGGTTTACGTAATGTTGTACTTGGATTCTAGTAGGTCAATCGGACCCCGATGTAAACCTCACGAGTGACGTATACTAAACTTCCTTTTCTGATTAAGCTAAAGTTTCCATGATACTTGTGAGTTGTGAAGTCTTTTTAATTTAATATTTTATATGATTTTCTTAATTGTTATTAAATTAAAATTTTGTTTTAATTTAACTAAATACAAAAATATAGTTTTTTCATTAGAAAACATACTAATTTAGTGATAAACTAACGAAAATTTACAAGTAAGGGCATCGGTCGAACTTTTGGAAAAGTTTAGGGGTACCACTCGGAATAAGTTTTTTTTTTCAGGGCACCACTCGGAAAAGCCAAAAACTCGAGGGTATCAACCGAAATTTCCCTTTTTTTTTGTTTTTGGTTAGTGTCATGATAAGTTGAAATCAGAAATATATAGCCCATTTAAAGGTAAATTCTTTACAAACGACTTCATAAATTTATGCTCCATCGGTTCAAAAATATTTATCATTCTAATTTAATTATTTTATTTAATAATATTTAACATTTGACATATTTCAATATATTTTTTCGATATTATTCTCATTAACTTACAATAATTACACAAATATAGGATAGAGGGTAAAAAATCTTAAGATTGAAATTATTTAAGTTAAATCATATGATTTTTAATTTTTAAAGCAAATTCTAAAATAACATATATTTTTAAACATGAAGAATAATATTATTGCGTAAAATTTTTGTCACGTGTTTGACACCATTTCCACTTTTAACAGCCTGAAATTTCTTCGATGAATAAAAAAATAATCTTAATTTCTACTGAACGGATAAGATTAATTTTTTATTATATTGAGGTTTTTTGTGTTTGTAATGTTCCTCGAAATAGTAAATATGTATAGAAAAGAGATAAAATATACATGAGCAACAATAATAAGCTAGTAGTATCACTGGGAGAAAAGGATGGATGCTCCTAAAAATCGACCTGGAGAAGGCTCACGACCGGCTCCGCTGGGACTTCATCCTTGATTCGCTCCGGCTTGCAGGCTTCCCTACTCGTTGGTGTGAGTGGATCGAGGAGTGTATTAGTACCACATCAATGAAGCTCCTCTGGAACGGTGAGCTGACGGAGGCCTTCTCCCCCACCCGAGGGATCCGTCAAGGCGATCCCATTTCGCCGTACCTCTTTATTCTGTGTATGGAGCGCCTCAGCCACATGATCCAGGCCGCTGTTACTGGGGGAGAGTGGAAACCGGCTCGCATCACCAGGAATGGACCCGATATCTCACATGTCTTCTTTGCCGACGATGTTGTCCTTTTGGCCGAGGCATCCTTGGAACAGATGCAAGTTATCCGGTGTACTTTGGACGCTTTTTGCGCCAACTCAGGTCAAAAGATAAACCCCTCCAAGTCTAAACTGTTTATGTCTAAGAATGTGAACCCAAGGTTGCTCGAAAGCCTGAAAAACTCTTGCGATTTTGAAGTCACTACAGACCTGGGGAGCTACCTTAGCATGCCAATCCTCCACAAGAAAGTCTCCAAGGACACCTTCAAGCCGCTGGTGGAGAAAGTCGAGTCGAGGCTCACCGCGTGGAAGGGTAGAGTCCTAAGCTTTGTCGGGCGCGTTACTTTGGCTAAATCAGTGCTTTCCTCTATTCCCGTCTACGCCATGTCCACTGTCGTTTTACCCAAGGAGACGTGTGACACGATCGATCAATTAATACGCAACTTCGTTTGGAGCCATGACAATGGCAGGAAGCGGATCCACCTGGTGAACTAGCTTGGCATGTGCAGACCTAAAACGGAGGGAGGCCTGGGAATCAGGTTCATGCGTGCGCTCAACTTGGTGGTGATCGGCAAATTAGGCTGGCGATTTTTGCAAGATAGCGATGGTCTTTGGAGGAAAACCCTACGTGCCAAGTACATTAGGAATACTGGGGCCATGGTCAATGCCCCTTCCTACGATTGCAGAGCATATTGAAGGGCATTCGAGGGGTCGTGTCGAGAGGGAGCACCTGGCTCGTGGGCAATGGGCGTTCCGTCAACTTCTGGCAGGATTCATGGATCGGCGACATCCCCCTCATTGAAAACACGACCGGGACTATCGGAGAGGATGAGCTCCAGAAATCGGTGAGCGATTATTGCCCCCCCGGTGGTGGCTGGGACTGGAACGCGATTGTCGAGCTCCTTCCTAATTCCATCCTCCTCCGGCTGGCGGCCATGGCGATCGACGATGGCCCACAAAGAGAGGACCACATCAGTTGGAAAGCCGACCATGCAGGGGAATACACAATCTCCTCGGCCTATAATCTCATTATTGGCGGTTGTCCAACCATCTGGAATGACGGGACCCAGTTTAAAGCAATCTGGAGAATCAAAGTTCAAGAAAGAATTCGATCCTTCATCTGGCTGGCTATCCGTGGAGGTGTTCTCACCAATTGCGAGCTCGTGCGCCGCCACCTCACGACTGTGAACACCTGCCCTGTTTGCAAGAGCCAACCGGAGACCCTAGAGCACCTTTTTCGTGATTGCCCGAGGATTAGGAATTTATGGCTTTTATTACCTACAACTAGAACCATTACTGACTTCTTTGTAATCCCCTTTGCAGGTTGGATCCGCTCCAATATTCTGGCCGGAGAGCTCAACACGGACATCGTGGAATGGTCAACTGTTTTTGCCACTGCGCTTTGGTGGGTTTGGAAATGGAGAAACGAGACCTTTTTCGGGAATTCCTGTCAATTCCACAACCCAACTGAGTTCGTCCAGGCGCGCGCCAAGGAGTACAAATTGGCGTGGGAAAAGAGAATGGGAAGCATGCTCAAGGTCAACAAATCTGAGTGCTTGATTGCGTGGACCAAACCACCACCGGGCTGGATAAAGATGAACTCCGATGGCTCGGTGGGCTCGAATGGTAGAGCCGCCGCAGGAGGAGTCTTCAGAGATCAAAACGGACAGTGGTTAGGAGGCTTCGTACACAATTTAGGCTCTTGCACGGTACCAATGACGGAACTCTGGGGCATCCTTGATGGCCTGGAAATCGCTTGGGGAAGAGGCCACAGGAACTTCGTCATCGAATCGGACTCTTTGCTTGCGATTGGCCTGCTCAAGAATCCGCCAAGGCCATGTCACCCCCTCTCCAGCCTGGTTTCGCGTCGCCAAGGCTTTCTCGCTCGGGAATGGAATGTCCGAGTCACTCATGTCTTTAGGGAAGCGAACATGGTCGCCGACTCCCTCGTATATTTAGCTTCTTCTTTCCCTGTTGGTCGTCATTTTCTTGTTAACCCACATGTGGGTACGTCTAGGCTTTTGTTAGAAGACATTGGGGGTAGGGCTCTCCCCCGGTTCATTGCTTGTTAGCCCTGGCTCCTTTCCCTTCTTGAGCAGGCCCGACCCCGTTCTTGATCAAAAAACTAAAGGCTCTACCATGAACAAACTCATGGTTTGCCCCCACAAAAGCCCAAAAACCTAGCAAAGTACCAACTACGAGGTAAAAAGATAGTCCAATCGCAAAACCATCTTCAAGAGGTCCTAAAAAAAAGCCAAAACCAAGAATAAACTTGGCCAAACTACCCTAAAAACGTCCCACACAAACCTACGTGCATGGATACCTAGAGGGAAAAGAACAAGGTGGTTGACAACTAGTTGTCGACCTTTTAGAAATACCACGTCAATTTATTTCCGCATAAGGGGCCACACATCTTGGCCTCCAAACCTCGTATAGGGTGGGTTTACATTGGGTTGTTATTGTTGTCATCGTGGACGCACTCTCCTAATGTGTTAGGGTACAATTGCCTCCATCATATCTCCCCCTAGATTCTACTACAAAGAAACTATACAAGGTCAATGTTGTTATTGTGGTTCGTTCTTAGTGCATTAAAAATTCACACTTAATAAGTTGTAGGTTCACATATTATAATATGCACTATAGACACCCCACCTTTGGTTTGGACCTATTGAACACTTATACTAACAATTTGGACCTATTAAACACTTGATCGCTGACGTGGCGAAGTACGTGTAAGTCAAACGCACATATACAGCCCCCTGTACTTGTGCAATTTTTTTTTTCTTTTTTTCTTTTTTATATTTTCTGATTTTATTAGAATAATGGTGTTAAAGATTGGGCTTATGTGACATCTTATGTGGCAAAATAAGCTTATGTGGCACACATTTGGACAAAAAATTGGAATATGTCAACATGCGTGTGTTACACTCAACGAGATTGTCAGCGACCAGGTGTTTAATAGGTCCAAATTATTAAGTTTAAGTGTTCAATAGGTTCAAACCAAAGGTGGGATGTTTATGAAGTTTTAATTTGGTGCATAAACATGCACATATATATAGAGAGAAAGCGCGCTTAGGATGTGAATCTTAAGTACAAAGTCTGTGAGTCTCAAACAAAAATGTGAAAAAATGCTCAAACATTTCAAAATTACAAAAATGTCTCTTTATATGGATTGTCCTTTCTAATCTTGATCGTCCACCCCTTTGTCCCTAAACTCATTATGCACTAGCCTTAGATCTTCTATGTGATAAAAAGTACCGCTCAAACAAAAAGTAAGTTTTACAAAACAGTTGTTAGGTTCACCATCTTTTATGGGCCAGAGTGTTGCCTACCATGAGGAAACAAGAGCAAAGATTGATAGTAGCTAAGATGAGGATACTAAGATGGATGTGTGGGTACATGTTATTGATCGAACAAGATCAGAAATGAAGAGATTAGGAGTAAGGTTGGGGTGGCTAGTATGGGGACAAGCTGCGAGAATCGAGACTTCGTGGGGGATCACTTCTTAATAAACTGCGGATTTGCTGGAGAAGATGAAATTCAGGATGAGTGAGCACATGTATCGTCGAATCCAAAGCTTGAAATTCAGGATAATTATTTTTGGACTTTCTTTAACTAGTCATTCACTTCAAATACTGTTGGGAAAAACACCTATCCCACATCGGTCCCCGAAATTGTAACATGGTATCAGAGCAGGTTCGACCCGGGTCCAATTTTCTTGGTAAAAAAACAGAAAAACGGGCTAGCATTTAAACGCAAACCCTAGAAAAGTAGATCTCGACTTTATATGCTAAGTGGTAAAAATCCCAACACGTCGCCCGTTCTTTTAGTCCCCGAAATTGTAACAAATACTATGTATATAGTTTTTAACTATAAAAGAGAGGTTAATTTTATTTGTTTTGACATATATTTCTCCTTCTAGAAGCGCATGATCCCTTCCTTACAAAGTGGTGGACCCATCTTTTCTTTGGTCAAAGAAAAAGTAGATACGGAGTACTAAAGAGAGTGACATGAGAACGAAAAATTCACTTGCCAATTTATTAGGAGTGCAATGGTGTATTCATACCCGTGAAATATGGAGTTGAAGTTTTAATATTTTTGACAGATTCTAATTCTAGAACTACATTAATTTTGCATTTGTGTGAACGGGTTCACCGATATTCAATTAGTCTTACCCATTTTTTGATTCCACGATGTTGCTTTGTTTAGTTGTGACGCTTTGGTTGCGATTAGACCGGTCAATCGGGTCGGGTCGGGCGGGTTCGAGTTCGTTTATTTCGGGTTCGGTTTAAATCGGATTGGTTTCGTTGTTGGTAATGGGTCAATCGGGTCGGGTTGTAGCGGGTTTTCGGTCGGGTCGAGTTGACCAAGGGTCTAAAATATCTTTTTTTTTATGATTATTAAAATCAATTTTTAATTAAATAATAATATTTAATTATAATATATTATTTTTATTTATTTTAATAATAAAATATATTATAATTTTTAAAATAAAATTTAAAATTTCTATAAATATATTAAATATGTCAACCTAATGGGTTTCGGATTCTATCGGGTTCGGTTGATTTCAGATTTCGGGTCTTGACCCTAAAATTATCGGGCGATTCGGATCGAGTTAGCGGATTAAGTCAACTTTTAATAGCTCTAATTGCGATACATTTGCCATATACCTCTTTGATTACGAGATAATTATCATTTTATAATTTTATATATACGTACGTACCCTTAATCTTATTAATTAGGGGTTTATTTAGTAAAAAAAGTTAATTTTTATTATTGATACATGTCTAGAGTTATAATTATATATTGATGTATTGTAAAATTTTGTACTTTATAATAAAAATAAATATTTGAATATAAATCCTTAAAAAATTATATATGTTACTAACAAGATAACTAGTTCATAACAGAGGGGTATTTTAACGTTATCAGTCAGTTAAGTATTCCCGTTGACATTGTATATTTGTATTCCATGTAGAATTAATATATTGTAGATGCATGCAAAACTCAAATTGTCAAATTTTGTGATAAAACTGACCATGAAAAAAGAAGAAGATTCAAACCTACCAAAGTCTCTTAAGCAAAGGTTCGATCTAATGCAAAGTCTTTCTTCTATTTTTCTTTTCTAAATTTATTTTATTTTGATATAATTTCTAAATTTATCTTTAAATTATCTCATATTCAAACTTGAAAGTATGTTTTTAATTTAAAGTATCCTAGATTTAGCTATATGGAACGCATCTTCATGTTCATTGAGTTTTATATAGTATTTTTGAGATAAATATAATTCTTATAAATTTTGGTGTATTTTAACTAATTTCAATTATTATTATTATTATTATTATTATTATTATTATTAAGATAAATATAATTCTTATAGATTTAGCTAAATTTCAGTTTTTATTGTCTTTTGGGTTTATCCTTTTGACATGTTCAAGTTAATTTCTAGATTTTGCTTGGACAAGACTTTATTGGACCATGATGTTGATGTTGATATGGTTGAATTTACTTAATCTTTAGGGTAAAATACATAAAATCACCCATTATCTTGGGTTGTTTGCAAAAAACCACCCTTTAATTTAATTTTTACAAAAAACCATCCTTTATGTAACTTCTGTTTGCATTTAGCCACCCATTCCCTTTTCTGTTAAAAATTCCGTTAAACACACACCATTAGAACATTTCACTAGCTAGAGTAGTAGGGTTTAAAAGATGAAAAGAAGCATAAACAAATTGTCATGGGAATATGTGTAGGAAAGATTTACGAAGAAGAAGAAACATTTGAAAGCAAAATATTGGGGGTTTGCTAAAAAAAATTAATCCTTTTTAACCCATTTCCAAGGGAAAAAAACTTGCAGCCTTTATTAACCCAATTCCAAGAACAAAAAATTGAATTGAAACAAGAGTTCCAAGCAAGAAGAGTTAAAATAACAGCCTGGAAGAGGTAAAAGCACACACAAAAGCTCTTTCCTGAACGCTTTCTAAATCGATTTACTTTTAGTTGTTATCTTCATCAGATCCCGTTGTTTCAATTGGCCCTCTTTCAAGTTTTGCTTGGGTCAAACAGAGAAGCCAATGTGCTGAAATAAACTCTAATTGCTACAGGAAAAGGTATTTTGTTGGGTTAGATTGGAAAGTCGATTTTGACAGTAAGAGTTTTGATATCCTGTTTTGAGTTTACAATTCGATTTATATTGAACAATTTGGGCAGTAAATCAAGGGGCTTCTCATATAGGATTCTTAATTTACAAGTTTGAGATGCGTATTAATGGTGGATCTAGGAAAGATGGAAGGTTATATTGTAATGGTAGAATAGTTAATGCCTTAATTATTTTGTGTGTTTACGGAATCTTTAACAGAAAAGGGAATGGGTGGCTAAATGCAAACAAAAGCTACATAAAGGGTGGTTTTTTGTAAAAAATAAATTAAAGGGTGGTTTTTTGCAAACAACCCAAAATAAGGGGTGGTTTTGTGTAGTTTACCCTAATCTTTAAAAATAGTAATGACATGGAAACGGTGTTAAAAGATCTATTTAAATCACAATTCAACTTAAAATTTAATATGATAATACAAAGTAATACATATACGGAGTAAGGTTCAAATAAAACAACTCCTTATCCTATAAAATAAGGAGTGTTTAGAGCCCATGGATCTGATATTCTATCTCTTCTAGGGACGCGGTGGCATTTTGGTAATTTCTCGAAAATTATAAAAGTGCATCGCTATCGTGAAAAAGTGCATCGCTAAATACAAAAAGTGCATCAATAAGCCGAAAAAGTGCAAGCAAAAATGAAACTAGCAGGACATGCACTCCATGTTCGGTTCACTGTAAAAGTGCATCATTATGCTGGAAAAGTGCATTGCGAATACCGAAAAGTGCATTACTAAACAAAAAAGTGCATCATCCTGGGCGTCCAATTGACTCAATTCCAATTGAACTCAACCGCCCAAAATATTTGGGTTTAGTGATGCACTTTTTGGGTTTAGTAATGTACTTTTTCACCATATCGATGCACTTTTGTAATTTTTGGAAAAATTACGAAAATGCCACCGCGTCCTTAATTTCCGATAATATTAGCCCTTGGATCAAGAGATCCAAAGGTTCTAAATGCTCCTTATTTTATAGGATAAGGAGTTATTTTATTTAAACCAAACTCTACCTATATAATGTGTTATGAGCCACAATTGTTTCGCTTAGAAGAAAAACAAGTTTGACAACCAGTATTTGTTACATATCCAAATCCAAATAGTATTATATTTTTCAACATTAATTAATAATACATAATTAATAAACCCACGTACGTATTCAGTGACAATTTAATTACTATGTTTAGCAAAAGGCACATGACAATTGAGCAAATATATATATTTAATGTCAATCTGGATACCTTGCTTAAGTTGCTTTAGCATATTTCATATAGAGCGAACAATATTTTTTAAAATTGTGTGTTAAGTTATGTCAAAGACGAATGTTTATTTTGTAGTTTAGACTATAATAATTTACTGCCACGTATACCTGTCAAATAGGTTCGGGTTCGGTCCTTCTAGATTCGGGTTAAGTACGAGTTCGACAAGTCAAATCGGATCGGGTTATCGAGCGGGTTCGGGTTGATCAACGAGTCAATAACATCATTTTTAATATTATTTTTACTATTAAATTATTTTAAAATTATTAAATAATTATATAAATATGCAAAAAGAAATAAAATTCTTTTAAAAGTTATGATTCTTTTAATATTTTAATAAAAATTCATAATTACAAGTCAAACGAGTCGGATTACAGGTCAGTTGGAAATTGTATATTTTCGAGTCAAATTGGGTTCTTGTCAAAATTAGATTTTGGGTTGATCAACTCAAGTTTAAGTGCGGATCAATCTAGAGGTGTGTTCGGTTCCTTTGGAACTGGGAACCGAACCGGAAAAACCAGCGGTTCTGAACCATCGGTTCCGCGATCGCGGTTTTGCATTTTCACCGTTTATTTTTATTTTTCAAAGGTTTGAAACCGGAATCGGAACCGCTTCGAAACCGGAAAAAACGGGAACCAACCGAGAAACCGAGAGTTGTCCGGTTCCATGGTTCGATGAAACCGGAACCGGACACAAATTCAGGGCCGGCTATTTGGGGCGGCGAGGAGGGACAGTCGACATAGACCCCCAAAATATAGAGGCCCCCAACAAGAAAATTACTACTGGTAAAATAGGCCTATTAATGTTAAAAAAGCCCATTATTGATAAAAAAAGGCTATAATTAATTATCTAATATAAAAAATAAATAAAAATTGTATAAAAAATTCCATTTATTTGATGGGCTTAAAAAAGGTCCATTTATTTGTTAATACAAGGGGCCATTAAATTTTGTTTCGCCCTAAAATCCGTGAAATAATTGAGACGAGCCTGCGTAATTTTAGATCAATTAAGTCAGGGTTTCGGATTCGATCATCTTTTTACAACTTTACATCTCTACTGCCGTGATACGCCTTTTTAGTTTGTCGGTTAGGTCTGGTTTTTGGGTTCAATCATCTTTTTACTCCTCTAGTGCCATGACTTATCTTTTCAATTAGTTTATTGTTTGGAAAAAGCCATGATTAAACACAATTTTAATTGTACTAACACGTTATTTAATTGTTATTCATGCACGTCTAGCTAGTATATTAAATTAAAACCAAGTACCTCTTGGTCTAGTGGTAATTGGCGCTAGGTCGCTTAAGCATTTGTCCAGAGGTCTCGAGTTCGAGACTCTCTGGCGGTGTGGATGCAGCAGAGAGGCTTGGGAGGAGCAACACCCCTTACGGGGTCCAACCACACTCCGGTCCAGACGTAGGCACAAAGTGTCGAACTGGGCGAGGGCCCAGCCCACCAAAAAAAAAAAAAAAAGTATATTAAATTAAAATACAAGAGGAATATTCAACCAACCCCGCTAATCTTTTGCTGTGTGTAAGAGTATTCTTATTGATTGATCAATTTTTGGTCATCAATATAAAAAAATATTAAATGAAGAGAGAGGGTGTTAAAAATGAAGAGAGAGATGGAAATTTTGGTGATACCCATGACCAAATTTTTATTTGGACATCACCTTTTATATTTCGGTCCTGTTCCCATGGAGTTTGTGAGAAACTCTATGGGTGAATTTACTAAAACCCTATAGTAAATTGGTGAACCCGTCGGGAAAAAAGAAAAAAAGAAAAAAATAATAACTTGATATGGAGAGAGAAAAATCAAATCTCAACCGTTCAATTTGTATTTAATGGTTAGGATTTATTCAACTCTATCTATGGAGTTTTTTCACAACTCCACTAGAACTAATTCCCTCATATTGACATATGTAAAAGGAGAGGAGAGAGGAAATAATTTTAAAAAAAAATTAATTAAAAAAAAAGAAAATCAATAAAATAATTCTATGATCAAAATAAGGTGGTTAACCAATGCACATGCTCTAAAAGGAAGTCACGTTGCATTTGGAATGTGCTTAGCTTCTAGAAGATCATCTTCTCTTTTGCCAGGTGGATGTGGCTCGATAACAATAATACTCGTAGTATTTTTTTTTGGTCAAGTCGATAACAATAATATTAAATGTCAATTGACGAAAAATCATTGTTCAATCCGGCTCAAATACGCTTTTCAATTTGGCATCACACAAATTGATTCTTCTCTTCCACATGAAAAAACAAGTACTCAACTACCAAAACAATACATAGAACTTTGACCCTCACGAAATTACAATTTTCACTGAAAAATAAGTGAAAAAAAAAGAGAAAATTGTTCCACAGGGGCCTAATTAGTGGTGTGTCCGGTTCCACCAGACTATAGAACCGGGACAGGAATCAGAAACCTCCCGACTTCTTAATTCAATTTCCGGTTCCGATTCCGAACGCTTAAAAAATAAAAACAAACATTGAAAATGCGCAGTTTTGAAATAGCGGTCGTGATTTTGCGTTTTCATCGATATTTTTATTTAAAGGGTGTTCTCTGGTTCTAAGAAGGATGGAACCGAGACTGAAGCCAGCCGACTCCCAGGTTCAATTTTCCAGTTTTTTTGGGAACCGGACACATGACTATACCTAATAATGATCCGAAATTTACCACCAAAGATGGTTCATCGTTACTTAAAAAAATTACTAAAAAAATATAGTCGAAATTGCCGAAATTTGAAACTTCAAAAAAGGTCGATGCTCTCCCCCTTTGTTTTCTCTCCCTATATAAACTAATTTCTCTCACTCTCTCCCTCCCACCTCCACTGCAATCTTCTGTTTTCCCTTTCTCTCTTCTTTTTCCCACTTTTCTAGCCTAAAAAAGTTGAACATTCTTCACTCTTGTCGATTGACGATCGATCAGCTTGCTCAGCAAGCAAACTTCGATCGTTCGATTTCTCCATTCTTTCAGCAAATTAATCGTTCTCCCACTGCAATCGATCGACTGATTTTGCGCGCTGAGTGTGCGATTAGCGACTGATTTTGGATAACGACGAAAAAGTAATCTGCAGAATTTGATTAGGTTTTTGCGAAATGGATACTGGAAACGATCTGTACAGAGTGAGCAGTATGAGGAGGAGCTCGAATATGTGGAGGAACAACTCGAATCAGGTGTTCTCGAGCTCGACGAGAGAGGAGGACGACGAAGAGGCGCTCAAATGGGCGTCGCTCGAGAAGCTGCCGACGTATGACCGCTTGAGGAAGGGGATTCTGATGGGATCTAGAGGCGCCGCCAACGAAATCGACGTTCACCATCTGGTCGGCGCCGAGAAGAAGGGCCTTGTCGATAAGTTGATCCGTGTTACTGAGGAGGATAACGAACGCTTCTTGATGAAGCTCAAGAATCGCGTTGAGAGGTAATTTAATGCCTTAAAAATATTGGAACTCACTTGAATTGATCAATTAATTGATTTCTTCAGTTTGTGCATGTTTTGGCTTGATTAGTTTTATCACATAAATTATACACACAAGTATCTTTAATTACCGCATGTTTATCGATCTTTTGTGTAGAATCTAGGTTTAGATAGTCTAAATCAAACAGCTTCCATAAGCGAGGCAAGAAAACGAAAGGAGTTAGCTGGTTTGATAATTCTAGCGCGCAGTACAGTGTATTGTATATATAGCTAATTAACTAGGATCTGAAAATCTGAAATCGTCTCTCCCATTTGACCAAAAATATAGAGCACAAAGGAGTCGAATAACGCTTTTAGGAAAAAGCTGTATGAATTATTTGATTTAGATAACGGAAAGAAAACAAATACGGAAGAAAAGAAAAAAAGCACAACAAAAATTGGCATCTTTTCTTATAAAAAAATTGGCAATTTAATGGTTTACTCGTTATTTAGAATAATAGTAATATTATAATTATTACAACTAATAATATTAATAATATATCTATTATTATTAATGTTAATATCCTTAGCATGTGACTTGTGAGTTATGAGTATGGATTTAAATTAATAATAATAGTAATATTCAACAAAAAAAATTTATAAGGATCTTTATTGTGGACCAAAAATGATTTTGAATCTGGGATTTTTTGTTTTATTTTCAGATAAATCTCAGTTTAAATCAGAACTAAACTCCGCACAAAAAAATAGAGCTAAAATTAGGCTGTCGCTAGCTATACTCGTAAACTTTTAATTCAAAAAATTCAAACTTGAATAAGTTCTTCAAGTCTCATTTTTGAACTGTTTATCTGCGGTGGGTGGATACTTTACTGGAATAGCAAGAGAACAGTAGTATTTCTTCTAAGTGAATTATGAAGAATACCAGAAAAACTGACCTCTATCTCAGAAAGGCCTCTATTTGGTACCTACCCAGCGGACTAATTAGTACTTGGAATTTTCAAGTTAATGAAGCGGTTTTGCTATCACTGGACTAATTAATAAGTTCATATAATTTATTTTACATATGCACTCATTTCTATTTGGGTTGAGCTGGCTATATATATGTCATGTCATGGCCGTCTAGATGAAATTCAATCCGAACAAATTCAAAAGAAGAGTTTGATTGAATGCAATTTTGTTTCCTCATCAGGGTTGGCATTGATATGCCAACAATTGAAGTGAGATTTGAGCACTTAAGTGTTGAGGGAGAAGCATATGTTGGCAGCAGAGCATTGCCTACATTCCTCAATTACACCACTGACATTGTAGAGGTGGAGCCTTTTTCTCCAATAAATCTTGATTCTTAGATACAAACTGCCTATATTCACTGTCTCTTTCACCATCTTTGCTGAAAAACTTGATTTCTTTGAAACTTCGACAGGGTTTCTTGAATATTTTCCATCTCCTCCCTAACAAAAAGACGCACTTCACTATCCTCCATGATGTTAGTGGAGCCATCAAGCCTAATAGGTAAGCAAGAAAGCAATGGGAGCCTGAAACATATCAAATCTTACACTACTTTTTATCTCAAAGCAACAATTGGTTTACGCCATAACTGTGTGACATATGCAGAATGACATTGCTTTTGGGTCCTCCAAGTTCTGGCAAGACCACACTCTTGCTGGCTTTGGCTGGAAAACTTGACAAAGCACTTAAGGTAGACAAGTTGTTTTAGTTTATATACATACATATTGTTAAAACAAAATCACTCCAAGGAACTTAGAATCTTCCCTTGGTTTTATGCTGTTACAGTGCAATGGGAGGTAACTTACAACGGACATGAGATGCACGAGTTTGTTCCTCAGAGAACAGCTGCATATATCAGCCAACATGATGTTCATTTGGGAGAGTTGACTGTGAGGGAAACCTTGGCATACTCTGCCAGGTTCCAAGGGGTTGGAAACCGATATGGTTAGTTTGGCTATTATTTATTTAGAATATATCTACTTGTTGTCTTACCAGATTATTTTTATAATTAAAATTTGTAGCTCAGTGTGATTAATTTCTAACGCTTATTACTGTTTATAACAATTTGCAGAAATGTTAGCTGAATTGTCAAGAAGAGAGAAAGAGGCAAACATAAAGCCTGATCCCGATATTGATCTCTTCATGAAGGTAAGAGGATGCATGTCCTTTTATGCTATTGGAGTCCTTTTAACAAGGAAATTCTTGATACTACTTCTACTTTGACACAGAGGAAGAAAGGTTGGAGTGCGACTTAAAAGTGTATATTGACTGATATTTATGTATATGTTTTAGGCTGCAGCATCAGAGGGCCAAAAGGAGAACGTTGTCACAGATTACATCCTAAAGGTTACATTCACCTCTGGGGTTCTTGTTGAATTTTCTGAATAACAAAATAATATTTTATACATCAAACATCTTGCAGATTTTAGGATTAGAAGTCTGTGCAGATACCATGGTAGGAGATGCAATGGTGCGTGGTATCTCAGGAGGGCAAAAGAAGCGTGTTACCACTGGTAAGTCAACAATCACTTGTAGAACAAACTAACAAGATCTATTTAAGTTAGGCCCTTTCTTATATTTGAACTAAAACGTGACTTGATGTGCTTATTTTATTGCAGGTGAGATGCTTGTTGGGCCATCTAAGGCTCTCTTCATGGATGAGATTTCTACTGGTTTGGACAGCTCAACAACTTACCAGATTGTGAATGCACTTAGACAATCTGTCCACATCCTCAATGGAACAGCTTTGATCTCTCTCCTGCAGCCTGCACCCGAGACCTATGATCTCTTTGATGATATCATTCTCCTGTCTGATGGAGTAGTGGTGTATCAAGGTCCACGTGAGAATGTTCTTGAGTTTTTTGAGCACATGGGTTTCAAGTGTCCTGAAAGAAAGGGAGTTGCAGACTTCTTGCAAGAGGTGATAAACAAACGTTTTCCAATCTTTTGGTTATCAACGTCGCTTGATAAATTTTTTTCCCTTTCAATATGGAATGGATTCCTTAAAGAAGATTGTATGAATTTGAATGTAAAGGTGACCTCAAAGAAGGATCAACAACAGTATTGGTGCCGGGATGATGAGCCATACCACTTTATAACTTCCAAGGAGTTTGCGGATGCTTTCCAATCATTCCATGTTGGTAGAAAATTAGCCCAAGACCTTGCCATTCCATATGACAAGACTAAAAGCCACCCAGCTGCTCTTACAACTGATAAATATGGTATTGAGAAGAAGGAGATATTCAAAGCAACCCTGGCGAGAGAGTGGCTGCTCATGAAGAGAAGTTCATTTGTCTACATATTTAAAATATCCCAAGTAAAATCCTTTTATCCTCTATCTTTAAAAAAACATTTCATGGTCCTAAAATGATTTAATTTTGATATCAAACTCACCCTTTGCATCTTCTGTTGTTCAGCTAACAGTTGTGGGTTTAATAGCCATGACCGTCTTCTTCAGGACCAAGTTTGACAAGGAAACAACTGCCGCAGGCATTATCTACACGGGTGCTCTCTTCTTTGCAGTAATCATGCTCATGTTTGTTGGTATGGCTGAAATGTCAATGACCATTTCAAAACTCCCTGTGTTTTACAAGCAAAGGGATCTCCTCTTCTTCCCTGCATGGGCTTATGCTCTCCCCAATTGGTTCCTCAAAATCCCACTCACACTCATAGAAGTTTTCGTTTGGGTCTTCTTGACTTATTATGTCATTGGATTTGACCCGAATGTGGGAAGGTTATTCAAGCAGTACCTCATCCTTGCACTTGTCAACCAAACCGCTTCTGGTCTGTTTCGATTCATTGGAGCCGCTGGGAGGAACATGATCATTGCAAACACTTTTGGTTCATTTGCTCTGCTTGCGCTCTTCGCCTTGGGTGGATTTGTCCTAGCAAGAGGTAACAACATTTAGAGAGGGAAAAAAACACTTACATTTTCTTACACAAGAACTAAATAAAAAACACAGAATTTACACCTGGTTTTGAGTAATTTTTTTCCCTTGGCATATGCAGAGAGTGTAAAGAAGTGGTGGTTATGGGGTTACTGGTCTTCTCCGTTGATGTATGCACAGAATGCTATCTGTGTAAATGAGTTTCTTGGGCACAGTTGGGCCACGGTAAGTTCACTAATATATCCTATACTTCCATTTTTCTCTCTGTTCCATCTCTCAAAGCAAGAAAATTGACTCGATTTTTTCCCCTTTGCTTTAATTGAAGATCGCACCAAATAGTAATGTGAGTGTGGGAGTTCAAACCTTGACCAGCCGTGGATACTTCCCACATGCATATTGGTATTGGCTCGGTGCAGGGGCATTGGTTGGATACATCTTTTTATTCAACATTCTCTACACTTGGGCTCTCACTTTCCTAGGCCGTGAGTATTTTTCACTTGCTTATTGACACTACATTCTAGACATTCAAATTTTGTGGACACTGTTTTTTCTTCCCCAAAAGCATAACAAAACCAATATTTTTCAACTATTTGCAGCATTGGAAAAGCATCAAGCTATGATACAAGAAGAATCTGAAGATGAGGAGAAGAAGAGGAAGAATAGATCGGGAGCGATTGAATTGTCACAGCATGCAAGAAACCAATCTAATGGAAGGAATCCATCCCAAAACACAACACAAGCAGTCCAAAAAGGAATGGTTCTTCCTTTTGAGCAGCATTCTATCACATTCGACGAAGTCAGATACTCGGTTGACATGCCAGCAGTAAGCTTTTTATAACTATGATGATCTCTTCCTTAAAATAAATATTATTATGATCTCATTGTTATATAATATAAAACAAAATCCTTTTACAAACCGTTTGTAGGAAATGAAAGTACAAGGTGTGAATGAGGACAAGCTGGAACTTCTCAAAGGGATAAGCGGAGCCTTCAGGCCTGGTGTTCTCACTGCTCTTATGGGTGTTAGTGGAGCAGGAAAAACCACTCTCATGGATGTTTTAGCTGGAAGGAAAACCGGTGGATACATCAACGGAGACATTAGAGTTTCCGGTTACCCAAAGAAGCAAGAGACCTTTGCTAGGATTTCAGGGTATTGTGAGCAAACCGATATCCACTCACCTAATGTCACTGTCCATGAATCCTTGATCTACTCTGCCTGGCTCAGGTTGTCTCCTGATGTAGATAAACAAAGTAGAAAGGTTTGCACTTCATACAATTCTGTTCTCATGTGAAAACTAGAATAAGTCATTTGTCTCCTTTTTTAATAGTTTTTGTGTGATGCCGTTTATTGTAGATGTTTGTCGAGGAGGTTATGGATCTTGTCGAGTTGAACAATTTGAGAGAAGCGCTGGTTGGGTTACCGGGTGTAAGTGGTCTTTCAACTGAGCAGAGAAAGAGGCTTACAATTGCTGTTGAGCTTGTTGCCAACCCATCAATTATATTCATGGATGAGCCAACCTCTGGGTTGGATGCTAGGGCTGCTGCTATTGTAATGAGGACGGTTAGGAACACTGTGGACACTGGAAGAACCGTTGTGTGTACCATTCACCAACCGAGCATTGACATTTTCGAAGCCTTTGATGAGGTAAAAGAAATAAAAAAAATTGCTTGTTCTACTATGAACTTTGTTGGATGTGCAACTAATAAGTGCCTGTTTGGATGCATAATACAATACATGCATTACATTACATAGCATGTTTTATGCATTATAAAAGCCAAATAATTGAAGTGTTCTTTGGTGAGCCAACAACATAATGCTTTATCATAGTTGGATAGAATGTAAATTGGGTCATAAAACTTCCCCAAAATCAAATACTACATTCTGACTTTTAATGCCTGACGATGCATAAATTCTTTATACTGCATGACATTCAAACAAACTCTAATTTCCAATGGGGTGATAATGATAAATGCAGCTCTTTCTTCTAAAGAGAGGAGGACAAGAGATATATGTTGGACCTTTGGGACGCCAATCTTGCCATCTTATCAAGTACTTTGAGGTGATTTCTCTTCAATCTTATATAATCATTAATCAGCGAATATATTTTAGAAAAAATCCATGAAATCATCATCATCATTGACCCAGTGAGGTTCCGCTACAGCGGAATCTGGGAGGTCAAGATGGGGGTACCCCTGCCCAAGGGAAAGGGGTATGCCCGATAGACCCAAGAAAAACTGAAATTCAGCTATGTGACAATAATAACTGAATTTAGTTAGAATGCACCAAAATTGATATAGGGACTAAATCCATCTCAAAGGCCATGTATAAAATCCATGAAATGCCTTGCTAATTAAAATATGGTCTTTGTGTATCAACAGAGCCTTCCTGGGGTACCTAAGATCAAGGACAGCTACAATCCAGCTACATGGATGTTGGAGGTCACAACTCCTGCTCAAGAAGTCGCCCTGGGTGTCGATTTCACTGATCTATACAGAAAATCAGAATTATACAGGTATTAATTGCATACACTTTTTGTTCTCATTTATACATGCATGTTTTTTTTTCTGTAGTTTTAATAATCAAATACAATTTTACTCTACAGGAGGAACAAAGCTCTAATCCAGGAGCTAAGTACACCGCGTCCTGGCTCACACGACCTCCACTTCCATAGTCAATATGCACAGCCGTTCGTGGTTCAGCTTCTAGCTAACCTTTGGAAACAACATTGGTCATACTGGAGAAACCCTCCTTACACAGCAGTCAGATTCCTCTTCACAACGTTTATAGGCATCATGTTCGGGACTATGTTTTGGGATCTTGGGAAGAAATTGTAAGTTCCGTTAATTTCCTCAATTCAATCTTCTTAAACTGAACTCTTAACTGATGATCCTGTTTTTGTTGAACCAAAAAAAATTCAGAAAAACGGAACAGAATCTGTTCAATGCTATGGGCTCCATGTATGCTGCTGTCCTGTTTCTTGGTGTACAAAACTCCTCTTCTGTACAACCCGTTGTGGCCGTTGAAAGAACGGTGTATTATAGAGAAAATGCAGCTGGAATGTACTCTGCCATGTCATATGCTCTTGCACAGGTGAGTTTCAAGTATATAGCTTTGCAAGTGTTCTTATAACATTTCCAATTATTTGTTGATTCTCTGTATTCTAACTTGTTAAATGTTCTGCTGAGATTTTCAGGTCTTGATAGAGATACCATATGTCTTCACACAATCTGCTGTATACGGTGTCATAGTATACGCCATGATAGGATTCGAATGGACAGCTGTCAAGTTCTTCTGGTACCTCTTCTTCATGTTCTTCACCCTCCTTTACTTTACCTTCTACGGTATGATGACTGTCGCCGTCACACCAAACCACCACATCGCTTCCATTGTTGCCGCCGCCTTCTACTCCCTCTGGAACCTCTTCTCCGGATTCATCATCCCGAGACCGGTAAGATCCTCACTCACATTCTTATCAAAAAACTCACATTACTATTCATAAACTTGAATACTAAGGATAATAGTTTCTAAAATCGGGATTCTTAACCTATCTTTGGTTTGTTTTCGGGTTTGTTTCTATAGAAAATCCCGATATGGTGGAGATGGTACTACTGGGCTTGCCCGGTTGCCTGGACTTTGTATGGACTTGTTGCATCGCAATTTGGAGACATACAAACACCGCTTCAAGACAAAGACCAAACCGTGGAACAGTTTGTTAGAGATTACTTTGGTTTCAAGCATGACTTCTTAGGCGTTGTTGCTGGGGTGATCCTTGGAGTCGTCGTTATGTTCGCGTTCATCTTCGCCTTCTCCATCAGGGCATTCAACTTCCAGAAGAGGTAGAACAACGCAAAGGAGTGTTTTCAGATCAAGAACATCATACATAAAGTGTAGATTTTAGTTTTTTAATGTGTGCTAGACAGAATTTTTTTAGTGTAAAACTGTATTATATCACAAAAAGGCTAAGTTTATATGTTGCACGTTATAAACATGTAAGATACACGGTAAACATATCTTTTGAGTTGCTGGTTTCATGTAACTTATGCATAATCAACAATACTGTTTTAGTTGCTGGTTTCATGTAACACCAAGGATGAATCTTGGGTTTTGGTACATTTAACTTGAAAATATTTAGGATTAGTTAACAAAAAAAACCCAAATCGGAAATAGATGATGTGAAATTACTGAAATCCATAAAACTCTAAAGACTAAGAATAGTCATAATACACGAAACCATTATTACACGTAACTTGACTAAAGATTAAGAAGTGTTTGGTTTGAGAAGCCATTCTTACACGAAACCTTGAATTGTCTAACTTGTAACCAACAGGAAACTTGAATGCGACGTCTATTCATAATGACATTGAACTGAAAGTCAAGAAAATAATGCCTGATGAAACAATCGACAAAATTCCATAAAATTCCATGCAAGCAAACACATGTCAAGGACTTTCTTCCGCAATTAAATGAGAATGAATCAAATTCATCAAACGCATGGCTTGAATGTTCTCCTTGTTATACTAATCATAAAGTCATCTGTAACTCATTTTCAATCCTCCACTGGATGACTTAATATTTCATCTCACTAATCTCAATAATCACACATAGGAGCAATGTTTTAAAAAATGCTAGGTAGAAAAGGATCGCCTAGCGTCTAGACAACTAGAACGGTTGCCTAGGCGGTCCTAAATGGAGACCTAGATGAGCTGGACGGGTAAGCGGGATGAGACTTTTTAATGCCTAGGCGGGACCTAAACAGAATTTTTAGAACAGACAACAACAGTGGATAGTAGATTGTTCAAATCTCTGCCATTCGATTTCTGCCTGCCTATATTTTCAATATTCAATTTCACGCACTGGTTTTACGACCAAGTGTCGAAGTGGGTCATTTGACACTAACAGAAAACGATATTTGAGATAGTAGACTTTAGACTACCTTGCAATTTAGTCATCAGGTTACCTACTTTTTCTAAGCACTGCAAATCTGGAGTTGCTTGATCACCAAGCATCAAACCGCAAATTCGGTCGGAGTTGTTACAGGAATCAGGCCTCTAAGATAATTATACAGTTTGGATCAATTCCTCAGTCTACTGAATTAGGTGCATTTGGATCACCCTATTGAATACATTATCTTACACTATATTCGGGATTTAATGCAATAAATGGTGTGATCCCACCCTTTGGTACTGAAATTTTAGGACTGCCCATGAGATGAATAAAAAGGTACCTAAAGACTAGAGTACAAATATTCATAAACCATAGCAAATGGTTTGAGTAGTGAATTTTACAGAAAATATCACATAGGATGAATACAATTTTGAGTAATTTTTGACATATTTGCCCTCATACTACACTCAGCAAATATGACAAATAAGAAAGAAGGAAAAAAAGACAACACCCTCAACCCTACATCCTCTACAAAGCTAAGATTGATATCTTTCATCTTTAGAGATTGTTTAAGTCTCTCACTAGATGTAAATTTTTGAAAGATGGTAATAACAGCTGGAATATAAGGAAGTTAATAAATAAAATATAACTCATCAATGTCCAAAATCAGCACAAAAATAAGGCTTATGCTGACCCGAATTCAGCTAACCACTTTTCATGGCGTTCAATATCAGTAGCGGAGACACTCGGCTGGACTTTGCGTATAGCTTCTTCAAAGTCACACATGGCAATTGGGTCATTGGAGATCTCGTCTTTTGACATGCTCTTGATCTCGTCCCTGGTCTTTCCAGCAATTTTACGCCTCATGCCATTGAGAGAGGCGTCTCTGCAAACGTTTGTTAGATCATCTCCACTGTATCCTTCTGTTCTTCGTGCCACGTCCTCAATATCAACGTCCGCAGCCACCTAGGTTTGGATGCAAAGCATGTTGTGAGAAAATTAAATCAAATGCAGAAACCATGACGGGAGCAAGTATGAGACCAAGAGGTCTTCATGGAAAGAAAGTTAAAGGGACATGAAAACAGAAACCATGAAAAAATATTGTACATCCAGAAATAATCAAATGCAGCTAGCAAAAGCATTAGCATTCAGGACTACTTCAAGGCAAGGACAAACCAATAATGAGTTGTTCAGTATAGATAGTAGTGAAAAACTAAAGTTTTCAACAAATGCTTATCAAATATTACAATTTACAAAGGATGAAACACTTCTCTAGTGCAAGTGCCAGTGCCACTTCCACATGTATAATGCACATGCATACATTCAAACAAAGAAAACAAAAGGTTTTAATGAAGTAGAGTATATTTCAGCCTCGTACTAATTTTTTTCAGTACTTTGTCTCATCAGAAAACAGGCAAAGACCAAGGTTAGTAGTTCCCTTTGCCTGCGTAACAGCCAAGTAAAACCAAATTTATGGTAAAAGGACAGGAAACAGAGACGGAATACAGTAGATATATAACATAGTAGCAGCAACAAAAACTAATTTTGCTCCAGAAATAAAAAGAAGAGTTAAAGTTTAGCAACCTCGACAGATTTCAAATTGATGCGTACAAGCTCCTTTCTGCTCTCAAAATTTGGAAGAGGTATGTATATACGTTTCTCCAGTCGTCTCCTATTGTACCAACAACAAACATAATTAGCCAAAGTTGGAAATAATGAGCTCCAACACTAGCACAGACACACGAAAAAATCATGTTTGATAAATCAATTTTTTTTTTTAAATCCTAGTTTATGATCACAACTGGCACAGAGTTGGAAATAATGAGCTCAAACACTAGCACAGACACGAAAAAACATGTTTGATAAATCAGAAGTAAAAAAAAAAAAACTTAGTTTATGATCACAATTCACAACTGAAAGAGTAATTGAATGGAAAAAAAAACCTGAGAGCTTCATCTATATCCCATGGGAAATTGGTAGCTGCCAGAACCATCACTATTTTACGATCTTCACCGGAAGAACTATTATTCACACCATCAACTTGAACAAGCAGTTCGGACTTCACTCTACGGGATGATTCATGTTCTCCAGAAGCCCTAGAAATCATAAGAGTAAAAATCAGGAAAATGAGGAAAGTGGATGCTTACTTAATTTGCAGATTATGATAAGATGGAGAATCAATCAAACAAATGCACAAAAATGCACTTTGGGCAAATGAAGGAATGCATTTCAAAATAAAGAAAGAAAAAGCTAAGAGATTGAAAGCCCTGTACAGGGATTCAAGAAGGTAGCAGACTGAAGATTAAATTATTCTGTGTTTTTTTTTGTCTTGGAAGGATACAAAAAAACTCCTGACTAAATGTTTGGCAGGCAAACTAATATCATAGTTGATGCTATGTTAGGAGTTGAAGAACAGATTATTCATGCATTTTTGTCTTGGAAAGATAAAAATGAACTTTATCTCCTTAATATACTACTCTCTACTCTGCAAGCATAATAAACTCAAATTGTTATAACAATTGACAAAGAAACCCAGTAACGAAAATTTAAGGACCTTACCCTCGAGCATTGCAAAGAGAATCAATCTCATCAATGAAAATAGTACTGGGAGCATAAGCTCTAGCCAGGTCAAACAAGACTCGAACCATCCGCTCACTCTCACCACGCCATTTTGAAGCCAATGTTGCAGAGGAGACATTGAAGAAAGTAGTTCCACATTCTGTGGCAACTGCTTTAGCCAAAAGTGTCTTACCAGTACCAGGGGGACCAAACATTAGTACACCCTTCCATGGTCTCCTGATCCCCTATAGGAGAAAACAAATGTTACTTCAGAAAAGTGCTTTGTTCACAGAGATCAGAATGCATGATAGTGATTATAACCTGTGCTATCTAGTGTCAATCTATTTAGCACAGTCTCCAAGTCATTTAAGTGATAAAACATAGATACAAATTTAAATATGTAGCTGTAATAGCATACCTGGAAATACTCGGGCATCCATAATGGAAGTACAACAGCTTCCTCAAGAAGTCTTTTCGCTTCGGTCAGTCCTGCTACATCATCCCATCTGACTCCAGGGGTAGAATCCAGGACATCTCTCTCGAGCATTGCAGCCAAGTCAGCATCAGGACCGTCGTACTGTCCTCTTTTCGGCCTTCCATCTTCAGCATCACCATTCTGAGATTTACTCAAGCCAGTAGATTATAAATCAGACATCTTACAGATAATTACATGACTACTATAATATAACCATGAAAGTAGAACAAATGGTACAGCTGCCGGTAGTTGAAAGTCGTAATCATATTATGAAAAAAGGCTTGATTATTTTAACTGGTATATATGATAATTATATTATTGCTAAAACTGTAAAGTCGACCAAACAGCAGTAAAAATTATCAATTGTAAAAGTCGACAAAATTCCTTAAGCAAATCCTTAAAAGGAAGCAACCCTTAAAATTATTTTATTTACCTTCTTTGACAGTTAAAAGCATAAGACTCCAATCTTAAAAAGGAAAAACATAAATGCCATTTCTAAATTGTATTAAAAAGATGAAAGAGCATTTCTTGAAGTTATTAGACATTTTGGCTCACTAATGAATATAAAAAAGGAAAAAAAAACATAGAAAGCAATCATATCAAAGCAATAAGTAGATGCAGGATGAGACATACTGCTGAGTCTCCCTTGGATTTGACAGAGCCTGTTCCTTTTCTTCCAGTGGATGATGCGCGTACACCATTACTACTTCTGGTAGAAGTACCTGCTCTTGCACCACGAGCACTTGTACCTGGTTTTGCAGAACTTCGGGCCCAAGCCCCATCTTGATTAGATCTTCTTGTGCCCACTTGCCCAGGCCTTGCTGATCTCCTATTACTATCCTGGCTTGGAGGCCTCCAAACATCCGGATCATCCATGGGAGGAGCAGAAGAAGTTGGGTACTCATCCAATGGTTGAAAAACAAATGATGATTTCGTGGAGATTGGAGGAGATGGAGGGCGACGTCCCACTGGAGCGTCCTTGAATGATCTTCTTTCAGCATCTAACTGTTTTACAACTTCTGTTTCCTCAGTAATGGCTTTCTTCACATTCATCCATTTTGAACGAATGATAGCATCATCAATTGTGTTCAAGTGCCTGAAAGAAGGAAACAAATAGAGAAAATCAATCCAAGCAATTTGCCAGATTGATCTACAAGGTTTCTTCTGACGATTAATATTTTTAGATTGTTTTACAATAGTTTTTCGAGACCAAGAAATTATTCAGTAACATGAACAAGTCTCCCAACTATTCTGAGTGCCAGTGTTATCCACTTATCCTTGGTCATTCACACTACAAAATCATATGTTAACTATTCTTTCTTACCTTTTTGCAACCAAGTGACACTAACAGCTTGAATGTCATCCTCCTCACCAACCACAACAGATAAACTAAAAGCATTTCCAAATACATAAATAAACTTCAAAAACCTTATTAACCCTAATCGCCAAATTCAACAGAGCCTATAGAAGACTGAAATCAGCCACCGAAACCGTTCGCTCGCCCACCTATTTATTTAAGCACGAATTTTTTGAAGTGACCATAATTCAACAAACCTTATAGATTACTGAAATCAGTCACCGAATCCATTTAATCTCCCATTTATTAAACCACGACTTCTTGAACTAACCCTAGAGCAGTTTGAAATCATCCAACAAAACCTTAACAGAAACATTCTAAACTGAACAAATTAACATGGCACAACCACGAAATGGAAAGGAAAAAACAAATCAGGACAATGTAGAGGACAAGAAGCTAGGGTTTCGCACAGAAAAGAGAGAGAGAGAAGAGAAAGTAGTACTTGTTGATCTGCGCAATGGCGCCATCGAAGAAGATAACCGAGGTATCGTAGAGGCCTTCCATGGCGTAATCCCTCGCGAGCTTCAGGTGATCCTGCAACCCCGTCAGTGCCGGTGCTCCGCCCATCCTGTCTTCTATCGATGAAATCTGAGAGTCTCAATGTGAACAACGGATTGCGTGATGACAAGCTCAGAATTAATGGATTCGGAAAAGAGATTAGGATTCGAAAAGGAATTGGATCGGAAGAGGAAATCTAAGAGAACGACATTCTCAAGATTTGTTGGATTTGACTTCTCAGAGGAGGAGGATACTTTGTGGAGGAACACTGCCTACTGTAAAAGAAAGGAGCCCACCAACTTTTTTTTTCCTTTTTCTTGAAAATTTAAAACAATAATCCGCCAAATCTTAGCTTGAATTTTCAGTTTAATACTCCCTCCGTTCTGAAAGATCGTCCAGTATTCTTTTTTTATCGTCTCAAAAAATTTGTCCATCTTTATAATTTTTTTTTATATCAATACCTTTATAATAACAATATCCTTCTTCAACCTCATCATTTACCCATCTTCTCCATTTTTTTAATCTCCATTATCTTCCTTTAATTTTTATCTACATTAAAATCCACAATAAACTTAAACACCCATTTACCAACAACCCATAATTTTTTTTTACATCTCTTCCATAATTAAAATTTGTAAACCCATTTATGTTGATGAACTGTACGAATTCTATGTGATTTCACTTATGAACCCATATTTTTTTTCTCATACCCTTATGAACCCATTTGTTCATATCCATTTTGGATCAACCCATCTTTCTCGATTTCTCTGAGATTTCACTTATTTGGTCCATTTTTAGATTTGGTCCAAAGGTGTTCATTATTTATTGGATCCATGGATTGATCCAGTTTTGGTTCAAAACCATAAAACCCTAATTGAGCCTCCATCCTTTCCATTTACAAAACCTAAAGCGCCTCTCCACTCTCCAGATCTTTCTCAACCTCTCACATTCTTGAGCTCTATCTCTCTGACTCTCGAGTTCTTTCTCTCTCAAATCCTCTTCTCATCTCCCTCTAAATCTCATAATCTCTCTCAAAACCCTCGAAATCTCTCTAAAATACACTCGTAATCACTTTGAAAACGCTCCAAATCTCTCTGAAATCCCCTCATCTCCCGCAATCTCGACCATTCAACACTCAAAATTGGTCGATGTGTCTCTGAAATCCCTTCCTATGGCTCAATCTTTTGCGTACTCTCTCGATTTGAAGTTGTGAAGCCTCAAAATCGTCGGATCTCTCGATTTCGTCCTCAAAATCACTCGATCTCTCGAAATCTTTCCGGATCTCTCTTTGATAATCTCCACTTCTAAACCCTAAATCCGTTTATCCCCCCAGATCTTGAGTTTTCTGAGTGCTTTGTTGCCATTTCGACATCTGAGAGAGATTTTGAGGTTGAGATGGCTTCTAATGGTCCCCTAGCAAGCAATGATAGTACTTCGAATGGTTCCTACGAATGCTCTGATGATCCAAATTGTGAGTGGGGACCTCTCTGCAATGGAAACCATTCATACAGTCCCCAAAGATCCGAAGCATCGGTTGAGAGCGTCTTCCAACATGTAGATCCTGAATCTGACAAGGAGGAGCATCCTCCCAAGTCCCCCGAAGTTGAATCTGCATTGGCTGTTGAAGATGGGTCCGAGTCCCTTGAGGGACATGTGGTCTCTGATTCCGAGTCGGATGAGTAGCTAAGTCCCCTTTCCTTTCATGTTGTTCAATTTTTGAATGGATTTTCATGTTGCCTTTAAATATGGTTGTCATTGGTGTGAACTGTTGGACATGAGTGTGATTGATGTTGCTTGCTTGTTGTGTAACTTGCACACTTGTAGTCCCCTTTCCCTGCATGTTGGATATGGAATCTATTGTTGCTTGTTGTGTTGTTGAATTGCTCGAAAACCCTAATGCATGTCTGTATGTGTGGGCTTGACTGAGGCCTTTGTTGATGTCCAATTATGCTGAAAATCCTACTGTTGGATCTTAACCTGACATGCTTTAGACCTTGTTTGCTTCTGATTTTTTTTCTTTTAATCTGTGATGATGCCAAAAAAACCTGAGATACAATGTCTGCTTTTTCCACTTAACTTGACATGCTTTAGGCCACTAGTTTTAATTATGTTGATGAGGCCATTCTATGTTGAGTTTTTTGTTTGGAGTTGTATCGATGATGGATAAGGGGACATCTGAGATTTTCTTTTCTTTTTATCAATGATGATGCCAAATAAAACCTGAGATGCAATTTCTGCCTTTTCCATTTAACTTGACATGCTTTAGGCCACCAGTTTACTTATGCTGATGAGGCCATTGTATGTTGATTTATTTGGTTGGAGTTGTGTTTATGATGGATAAGGGGACATCTGAGATTTTCTTTTTATCAATGATGATGCCAAATAAAACCTGAGATGCAATTTCGGCCTTTTCCATTTAACTTGACATGCTTTAGGCCACCAATTTACTTATGTTGATGAGGCCATTGTATGTTGATTTATTTGGTTGGAGTTGTGTTTATGATGGATAAGGGGACATCTGAGATTTTCTTTGCTTTTTTTCTCTGTGCATTTCAATACTACAAAGCTGATTAAAGATGCTTTTGCTTGTACATAAAGGTCCCTAAAAGTGGATGCATTATGCTTATCCATTTACACAAAAGTTTGTTATGTTCACAAAAGTTGAAACATTTCATACAATGTCCCTAAACATGATTATCTTCTACTGCATCTACTTGACTATCTTGCTCTACATTGTTTGCTTCAGTCCCTTGAGCTTGTTCATTTGCATTTCGAGGTGCTTCTTCTGCTTGTGCTCCTTGTGCAACTCCATTAATGATGTTCCATGCTTGAATTACAGCCCACATTGGGGACTGTATTTCCCTTGGTAGCATTCCCTGAGCTTCTAATCTCTTCTTGTTGACATGTGGCAAGTCATAATCATTGCCTCTTTTTACTTTCAATACTTCATTCATTACATATTGCAATGATATCCACACATTACCTAAGGTTTTGGGATCTAGCTCATAAAATGCTTCTTTTACAACCTCCAACATGTGATCAATATCTGTAGGCATTTTCTTATGCTTCAAAGATTGAATGCTTCGAAAAAAGCCTAGGTCTAAAATATTCAAATTAGGACTATTTGGTGGTTGTTGAAGCAAAATAAAAGTGAAATCATCTTGTTTATATACCTGCTGCCATTCACGATCTTCTTGAGAAATATGCGCCTTAGCATTATCTTGTTGTATGAATATGACTTTGTGAGCTCCTCCTTCCCTTGGCCATTTTGCCTTAATTGTTGGAACTATCTGATTTATTAGCATGTTTCTTTTGACTGTTTTGTTGACTGATTCGATGAGCTTTGTAACAATAGTCCCCTTCTCTCTATTTTTGGACTTCCTCTTTGCTGCTTCTTGGTAAGTGAAGGGGAATATACCTATCTTCCCATCAAATGTACAATGTCCCTCTGAATTATACCTAGGTCTTGCTACAACAACTGTAAACATGACCTTTGGTATGAACTTGCTTGAACTTGTAGCTCTATATTTTCCCCTCTCATGTTGTGCAAGATAAACTCTTTGTGATTTCTTGCTCAAATTAAACCATTTTTCATCGATGTGCACAAAATCGAACATGGAGTAATATTGTCTTTTAGTCTCTGGTGTGGCCCCTTTTAATAGACTTAGAATCCACTTTAACCTTGTTATCTTGTTGGAATCCTTCAATCCTGGTTTGAGTGCATTTGTATGTGGCCTTATGGTTCCTCTTTTGATCAATCTGTGTGTTGTACTCTTTGAAACGTTGAGCTTACTTGCCAAGTCCCTTATGCATGATCTGTCCCCCATATTTATTGTTGTGATTGCATTGGTTTGGACTTCAATCCTCTTTCTACCACTGTTGTGGTACTTTGTGGTGACATTTGGCCTCTTATTTGCAGCAGTTTGTTGCTTGTATATGTTCCATATTCTGGCTATAGTTCTTGGTGATACGTTGAACTGTTGAGCAACATCTTTCATTGCACTCCTTTTAAGTTCTCCCCCATTTGCTATGTGTAGGAGTTTCATTAAGATATGCACTCTCTTATCATTGCTGAGCCTGGCCTTTGTTGGTTGATGATGAGCTGGATGTGGTGTTTGATGCCCTGCCTTTGTTGTGTGATGCCCAAAATCTGGTTGATTATGCCCTGCTTGCTGTTGTGCATCTTGTTCTGTGTCCCCTGGTTCTTCATTCAGATCAAGCGTGTACTGTGGGGCTTCACCTTGTTCAAGTGAGGCGTCACCTTCTTCAAGTGGGGCTTCATTTAAATTAAATGATGTTGAAGCCATAAATGTGCCAGGCGATGATGTTGTTGATACTCTGTTTTTTCAGAAATTAAATGGAAATGGTGATACTTTATTTTTTGCTTTGTAAGAACATTCTTGTTTGTATGGAAACTGAACATTTAAAGCCTTTATAAAGCAATTAGTAAATGACAGATTTGTAGATGAAAAAGCATAATCCATGTAAAGTAAATGGAGTGTTCCTATTGGTTGGTTGAAAAAAAATGGGAGCTTCCTATTGGTTGAAAGTAGAGCACATGGATCACTTCCCTCTTTTTATTTTAACTGTACATGTACAGATGTACTGCACAGCTCCTATTCATAGATTGGATGTGTCTTAAACATTGGGCTTTTAGTCCTTTTGGACAAATTTTAAGGGACAGAGGGAGTAGGTAAGTTAAAGTTCATATCCAAAATTATTAACATTTTTTATTTTATACAGAACTAGTTGAATTCCGTGATACACCCTAAAGATTATACAATAATCTGATATTAATATACAATTTAAAATACTTATAGTTATATATAATATAGGAATAAAATTATGTAATTTATAAAAAAAACTTTAAGACGTGCCACATATTTTAATTAAATCTATTTAAATTTTATTTTCATTATTTTTTGAGATCTTGCCCCATATTTTGATTAAAATTTTTATTTCACTATCACGAGATGATTTTATTAAAGATTATACAATAATTTGATATTAATATAAAATTTAAAATACTTGTATATAATATAGCAATAAAACTATGTAATTTATAAAAAAAACTTTAAGATCGTGCCACATATTTTAATTAAATATATTTAAAATTATTTTCATCATTTGTTGAGATCTTGCCCCATATATTTATTAAAATGTTAATTTCACTTGAATTGAATATTTTTAAATATTTTTTGATAAACATGTATAAAATAATCAATTTTTATAAAATATTTATTAAGGTTATGTATTTGTGTTCTTATCTTTTACTTTGTAACGAAAATAATAATATTTTTAAATATAGAGAACATTAATATAAAGATTGGTATAGAAGATAACATAGAGAAAAAATTAAAATAATATAATGTTATAAGTTAAAGATAATTACAGTAGGATATTTAGTAAGGATAATATAACTTATTAAAATAGTTTTTAACGTTAATATTTTAAATTTTAGGTAGATATATTAGTGTATACTAAAATATATCATATATTCTATAAATAATTTATAAAATTTAAAAATATCAACATGGATATAATTATATACTTGGAGGGCAATATTTTGTTATAGAAAAAGGGCACTTGGGTTAATAAGTGTAAAATTAGGGTAAAAAATGTAAATACTTTACACGTCAGCGTGTTAGTTAGGAGAGATGAGCCTGTTGTATAACAGAAAGGGGAAATCGTTGTATTGAGCCATTCATTGTCATTCTCAAATGCTTGTATCTCAAATCTCTCTCTAATCAATGAAAGCTCGATCTTGTCTGGTTCTTGTTCTATTTTCTCAAGGATCCGCTTATGGAGTAGGTGGATTGTTGTTCTTAGAACATTAGTCCTGTTTTGTACTGTTCTATCCAAATTCTAGCTTAGTTACAGATTTTCTATAACATTTTGGTATCAGATCAAGCTCAATACAACGATTTCCCCTTTCTGTTATACAACAAGCTCATCTCTCCTAACTAACACGCTGGCATGTAAAGTATTTACATTTTTTTACCCCAATTTTACACATATTAACCCAAGTGCCCTTTTCCTATAACAAATTTGTTAAAAGATAAAAAGAAAATTTATTATGTATAAAATTAATACAAAAAATATTAGCATATAGATCAAGTTTTGTTAAAAGATATGTATAAAATTAATATAGAAAGTATCAACATATAGATAGATCAAGTTATTATAATATAAAAAATTGGATGTATAGAAAGAATAATACAAGTTATTATTAAAAAGTTTGACATTATTTTATTCAAGTAATGTCACGTGGCACAATTTTTTCAACAGACATGAGCTCTGCTTTATAATGTATTAAGTAGATTATGGCTTATGATGTAATCAATATCAATCAATCAATCAATATACTTTAACTGTTACCAAAAAAATCAATATATTATAACTAAGTCGAATCACTCAATATTACTAAATTCTATCAAGTTACAATTTTCATTTACTATTTAATTATACCACTTTACTTATTAATGATTTGTCATATTTTACTATAAAATTGAGATTAAATCAAATGAAAATGGGGCTTATCATGAAAACTAGAAATGAATCTGGACCATTCGATCAAAACATTAGAAATGAATCTAAGCCATCCGATTAAAAACTAATAATATAAAAAATAAAAAAATATTTTTATTTTTATTTTTCTACTTTATTTTTTAAGTCTTTTTATGTATATAAAATGATATAAATCAAGCATGAACATAAGGCCATAAAACGTGAACATGCAATATTGATATGTGAACGTACCTATATTATATGTGAACGTATACTAAATTTTGTGAAATTAAAATGTGGTTATATGTGAACAACCCTTGTAATAATGTGAACATGTGTATAAAATATGTGAACAGAATGTAAAATGTCAAGCGTCGTGTTTTTGGAAAAAATAAGCGAAAAAATAAAATAAAATATATTTATTTTGCCAATTTTTTAAGCCGTTTAACGCTTGTATGATGATTTAATCGAACATGAACATATGACCATAAAACATGAACAAACTGTACTAATATGTGAACACACTTGTATCATATGTGAACGTATTATAAAATCTCTGAACTAAAAAGGTGATAATATGTGAACATGCCTTCTTCTTTTTTTTGATAAGGAAAGAGTTTAGGGTGACTACTAACAAGATAGTAGTCGCCCTAGAGCATCTTGTCAGATGAGGGTAAGTAAACTCGGGTCAGCTGCAAGCGGGACGGACGAGACACGTCGGAAAGACCCAGCGATGAAGTCCGCCACAAAATTGTACTTCCGAAAGACATGAGAGATACTCCAATCCTAAAACTGGGCAAGCAAGCAATGGATGTCCAAATGTAGTAGCTCATTTTCCCACGGGTAGCGCCAATAACTGAGCACGGCCTTGACAAGCTGCAAATTTTCGCCTTCGATATGGATCCAGAGAATGCCACGTCTGATGGCCTAAAGAAGTCCCTAGCGTAAGACGACAGTCTCGGAGATCAGAATAGACTACCGACCAATCAGTCCTCTATCGAAGTAGATGGGGGAGCCCTCAAAGTCCCTCAGGATGAATCCGAATGAGGCCACACCATCTACACACACCGCACCATCAAAATTCAATTTAATGTAGTCCTTCTTGGGTTTTGTCCATTTGTTAAGTTTCCTATCTCCCCCAACTCTCGTACAGTGAGTACGGGAACTGGGGGAGAAGGGGTTGCAACCGGTTTCCATTCTTTAACCTGATTTTGAGTAAGCTCGCTAATATTATTGACATTATTCAAGTTTGTACCGTTGTTGCTATCGAACACTCTTATTTTTGGAATACCATAGGCTCCACCAGGTTTTAGTGAGGAGTTCCATTTCCTCTTTTGTCGATATAGCCCTAATTTTCTCTAGGACCTGGTGTGGTTTTTTGTTATCCGGGATAACTTGGTTAGTGATCCGGCGTAGTTTTGTGCTAACGGCGTTAAGGGTTTCCCTAGTAAGGGGACATGAAAGTAGAATATGGTTGGTGTCTTCAACCTGGCTCTGGCATGCTACGCAGCCCTGTGGTAACAGTATGTGGTTGGCGGCCAGTCTCGATTTGGTTGGTAGGCCGTCACGTGCCACTTTCCAGAGGAAGTTCTTCATTTTGGGCGGTGTGTTGAGATTGTTGATCCATTGTAGGTTAATTATGAGTTCTCCTTTGGATTGGTGGATCCACTGAATGGTTGAGTGGGTAGAATACCAACCATTTTTTGTTGGGTTGCCAGTACAACCTGTCCGAGATTTTGTTTATGGGTCTGACAATTTCGGAGATCTTGCATAGGTTATCATTATTAACAACTTTACCCAATTTCTCTAGGTTCCAGGAATTGTCTTCGCGAAGGTAATTGTCTACAGGTTCATCCTCGTTAATAAGGGCTTCAGCCTCATTCTTTGGTTGAAGGGGACTATTCTCGGTCCACTTGTCGTTTCAGAAACGAATAGTTTTTCCGTCTCCCACTTGCCAGATGAGACCCTTGATAAACAAGTCTCTAAGGCCCATGAGTTTGGACCATTGCTAGGATGTGTTATGTTTTTTCTTATAATTCATAATACTTTCCGTTTTGAGGTATTTTTCTGTAACTATCTTAACCCAAAGGTTGTTTGGTTCTGCTAGTTTTTTCCAGAGCAGTTTCATTTGGAGTGCTTTGTTCATTTCTTCCGCCTTGGTGATTCCCGTCCCACCGTGGGCGGGAGGGCGAAAAATAGAATTCCAGCTTATAAGTGGTTTATAGTTGTTTTCCTTGTTCCATAAAAAATTCTTGTTGATTTGGTTTAATTCTTTTAACGTTGCTTGCGGCAACATAAACGATTGCATAAGATAGTTCGGTTGTGCTGAGAGGTTTGCTTTAATTAGCATTTTCCGTCCTTCTTAGGAAAGGGAGTTCGCTTTCCATTTTGATAATTGTGCTCTGGTTCGCAGAGTCAAGGGTTTGAATGTGTTTTGTGTTACTCTCCCGTTTATAATTGGGCATCCTAGATATTTGTCTAATGCAACGGTATTTGCTATTTGGAGGATCTGCTTTATTTTTTCCTTGGTGTTGATGCTTGTGTTTTTGGTGACTTGGAAGGCGGACTTGTGAAAGTTGACTTTCTGGCCAGAAATCTGGTGGTAGTCGTCAACAATATCTTTGATTTTTTGCAAGTGTGGCCATTGGGAAAAATAATGATGTCGTCTGCGAATGCCAAGAATGAGATTTTTGTGTCGTTTCTCGAGATTTGGATCCCGATGCCATTTTTTGACTTGGTGCTCTATAAGTGGCGTTGTTTTGCCAGAATTTTAGCGGCGAGAATGAATAGGTATGGTGAAAGGGGGTCCCCCTATCTAAGTCACCGTTGGGGGTAGAATTGTTCTATTGGTCCATTATTGACAAAAACAGAGAAGGAGATTGTTTCAACACATTCGCGAATCCAACAAATGAACTTTTCGTTGAATCCAAACTTGTGTAGGATAGTGGCTAGGAACTCCTAACTAATACGATCGTATGTTTTTTCCATGTCAAGTTTTACTGCAATCCATCCCTCACGACCTCGTTTATTGCGGAAGGAGTGGAAAATTTCATGCGCGATGAGTGTGTTATCATGGATACTTCGATTTTGGATGAATGCCCCTTGCATTGGGTGGATTAGTTTGTTTAAGACGTTTTTAGGCGGTTTGTAATAATTTTCGATATTACTTTGTAGATTGTATTGCACATGCTGATTGGCCTATAATGATTGGTAGAGTTGGGGTTTTCGCATTTGGGTAGCAGAGTGATGAAGGTATGGTTTATTTGCTTTAATATTTTTCCAGAGTGAAAGAAGCTCTTCACAGCTTTGGTGACACCCGGGCCAACGATATGCCAGTATCTTTTATAGAAGCATGACGGCGTACCGTCCGGGCTTGGGGATTTGTCATCCCCAATTTCGAACAAGGCATTCTTGATTTCCGAGTTCAAAATTGGTTTGGTGAGTTCGATGTTGTCAGCATCTGTTACTTCTTGTTTGATTGTTTGTGTCATGGATTGGAGTTTCCTTTGGTTTATTTCCAAAGCCCTGAATCGATTTTGGAAATCCCGTTTAATTTCTGTTCTTATGTTCTCTATTCCAGTTATTTGTGTTCCTTCAGCTGTGCATATTTCTTTGATGTTGGTTCTATTTCTTCCGCCGGTGGCAATCCGGTGGAAATATTTAGTGTTCTTGTCATTGAGTTTTATATGGGTGTTTTTTGCTCGTTGTTTTTAATAGGAGTTGTGGAAATCCAAGAGGCATGAACGCTTTCTCGATAGTCTCTCTTGTTTTTGGATTAGTTGCATGTTAGCATTTTCGATAATTTCCTTTTGAATTTCGATGAGTTCGTCATCAAGCTTTTTTATTTGTTGAAAGATGTTTCCAAACGTTTGTTTGTTCCAAGCCTTTGCTTTGATTTTTAGGGGTTGAGTTTTTTGTGAGGTTGTACATGTGAGACCCACCAGCGTTGAGACCCACCAACGTTGTGAACATGTCTTATAATAGTGTGAACATATGCATAAAATATGTGAACGTAACGTAAAAAATTAAATGTCGTGTTTTTAGCAAAAATAAGCGAAAATAAGTTTTTTTTATTTTTTATTTTTTTTGTCAAAATTACCATTTTGCCCTTATCTCTTTTAATCATAGCCATCCATTTATCAAATCCAAGAGTCCTCATTTGTTTCTAGTTTTCATGATAAGGCTCATTTCCATGTAAATCAACATCTTATAGAATTATATTGTTATAAAAGGTATTAACAAATTTAACTTTAACTCTTTAAGATCAATCTATATAAAATAATTATTATATCTTTCTTAATTATCTTACATCTACATAACTTTTTAATATCAATCCATATTAGGTAATTGTATTTTAAGATTATTTTATATTAAATAAATATATAAATGAAAAAAATTATTATATCATTACTATATACTAAAGATGAGGTTAAAATAATATATAATATGGTCCCATATTACATCGTAACATCATCTTTTTTAAATCTGTCTAATTGGTTAAAATTTAATTCAATCATTTTTAATTAGTTGTATTTAAATATTAAACAAAAGAATTAATATATTTATTTTATTTTTGGATAGGATAGTTTTTTAAATAAGATACTTATAGTTTCTAAAGAATATCATTGTCTATATTAATTTTTAATAATTATTTTTAAAATGATAGTTTTTATAGATAAGATATTATGTACTTATAGTTTTTTAATAATATCTTTTCCTCTATCAATTTTTAATAATTATTTTAGAAATAATAGTTTTTTATAGATAAGATATATACTTATAGTTTTTTAAAAATATTCTTGCATATATCAAAATAATAAAATTTTAACAAATACAAATAAATTATTTAATTATTTTATAAAATCTCCGTATAAGGCACGAGAACTAAGACTAGTTTGGAATTGAACCAGAATTATATTTGTATTAAATCAAATGAATAGTTATTATTTAGGATTAGGATTACACTTCCCGAGTTTTTTTATCTTCCAATTCATACTGGGTTGTCGCTAGTTCAAGAGAATATTACATGGATGGAGAATTCCAAAATTTTGTACACGATGGGAATCGGGTTTTCTCGCAAAATTGAAAATTGATTGTCCCCTATGTTATCTCATGTGAATGGGGTCAAGTTTTACTAATCGAGCTTACCAAATTTATGATTATATTGGTTGATCTTTTTTTAGCGAAAGACAAAATTTGTACATTCAAAATAAATAGAAAGACCACTTAATTTTTTGGAGAGAAAATTCATATAAAATCTTGTGATAGCGTTTTTTTTGGGGGGGGGGGGGTGACAAATTTCGATAGAGGAGATGTAGTCGTGTGAGTTTGTAGGCAGGTAGGTGGATGAGTTGTGCACTTACTATAGCGAGCGGTAGGGCGGATGGAAGGCGTATTTTGGGCATGTAGGTTGGTTGCTACCGGCGTGCTTGTTTTTGTTGGAATAACACATTGCAAAGGCGAACAAAAACAAAACAAAGATGTAGAAATGTTGGCCGAGGATTTGATATTGAAAGTACATTGATGCGTCGTAGGTGAGCCACTGCCTTAGAAGCAAATTCGCACTGACTCTAGTGCAAATCAGATTTTGGTGTTTTCCCCCCAAGGTTAGCACGACGTCCTCTTCAAACTGGTACACACCAGTAAGAGAGGATTGGGTTCCCCAATCTCAGAACAAAAGCTAGAGTAGTTTTTCAATGTTTGTAATAAGAGAGAGATGAGAAGATTTTTGTGTAAAATTGGAGAGGTACACGTCCCAATTTATTGAATGCACTCAACAGATTTCAGTTTTGAAAATCCGTCCACAATCTGCATAAAACTCTCAACATGCAAAACTAACTCATAGTTGGTCAAAGATAAGCCATAAAAATTGGAGTTGGAAAAATAAAATCTATCAGTTAAAACGATTTGATATGATAAGAAGTTATGGATGAAGCAATCGGAAAATGCTAATCCGCAAACTTTGATGGCCCAAAAATAAAAGATATACATAAAATTAGGACCCCACTCCACCACGCACGTGCCCGAGCCGAGCCGACCGGCCGACAGCACGCGCGAGGGGTGTCCCTGCTCTAGCTTACTTTAATCATGTGCAAGAATTAGGCATTATATATTGGTACCTAAAGTACCAAATTCCCGATGTGGGAAGTGCCCCCAAATAGGCAAATTTGAGCCTTAAGCCTTCCGCTACGCCATCTCGAGACCCAATACTCGTGCCAAAGTAAAGATCTATGGCGTCCTTCAAACAAGGTCGTATCACCATTCCTCGTGCGGGTGGAGTCTATGGTTTTCAACAAATGTTTCCCTAATGACATAAGAAAGTAAAAAAAACTAATTATTTTTGATTGAATTGATTCTTTTCAATCAAAAAATCATTCTTAATTTCCATTTCTTCTTGGCTAGGGCCCCACGTTTGGCGCCAATTGTTTTGGGCAAATTCAACACGTGAACGCGTTATCTGCTTTAATGAGGGAAATACCTAACCAAGAAATAGTCTAAACACATTAAGACTTGTAAACAAGATGAATTTTTAAGTAAGCAAAATTTAGAATTGAGGTGTAGGAAGTGATATGATTATATGTATCGATGTTTGAATAGTAGCGATGCCTTGTTGGGTTTACAAAAGGAACGATTGAACACCAGCCTCTCGACATTACAATAATTGAAATTAAAAAGAGAATGAGTATGCCGATTGTAAGTGTACGTATTTCTGTGTGTCCCTCCTCCATTCTCTCAGCTTCTTATATCTGTTTTCCTCAGTTGAACGTTGCCCTTCACCGGCTCCCTTATGCCGTGAATATCGCCATTGGCATTGAATGCCTTAGCCGTTACTTACAGAAATGTTGCAAGCCGTTATTTGTTTTTCTATTGCCTTGATGCACGTTTGAACCAGCGGTTTTGGGCCTCATTGAGTTATGCCATTGATCACAGGATTTTGGCCTAATTTCGGAGAGCCCAACATGAACGAGTCTTGAACTCAATGACTATGATGCCATAGTTTTGTAATCCCGCGATCATTTGGTCTTCTACATAAGACTGTCTTTATTGGGTTACTCATGAGAGTATATTGAGAACTCTCTCAATTTCGTTAGAAGAATTTTATCTACACTCATGTAGGTGACTACATGAAATTTGTCTCATTAAGAACCACCTTTCATAAGGCTATGTAATCACTAAGAGCTTATTAGCTCAAACTCAGAAGTTTCTTTCTTTATCACCATAGGAACTAAAAGTCGCTACTTTCATATGGGTTTTAAACATATTCCCCTTGACGTCTCCTGGACTAATTTCTTGTTCAATCCTTTGGACAAAGCAAGATAGGAAGAATCAACTCGCTGCTGGGTTTTAAAACCATTCCCCTCAACGTCTCCATGACTAATATCCCATTCCCCATGGTCAAAGGATCTACAAGATAGGAAGAATCAACCAAAAAAAAAGAGAAGGTGTGTAAAAGGAGAAAAACACTCTCTTTTAAAAAATAGTTATCCCGCCTAGGGTTCTCGTACTTGCTATCTCCTCCGCCTATGGCGTCGCCGACCAACGACTCTATATCCCCTCTTCCCCCTAACATCTCATCCTCGGTGATGGAGGTTGACTCTCCACCTATGGGATCCTCTCCCTCATTGCCGAATCCGCCATCCCAACACCAACCGACTACTCCTCCAAGTGTCAACCAGACTGGTGCACAAGGCACCGTAACACTGATGACTGGATCTTTTGCACCCCAAGATCCCGTAGTAGATGCGTTAGCGAGTCTAGAAGAATGTTCAGACTTGTACGACACCGATGATGATGAGATACCGGAATATGATGACCTTTCTTGCCCCCACTATCACCTTGATGGCGGCAGAAAAATGTGAACTACGCCGGCCATGGGCTAACACTTTGATTGTCAACATGTTTGACAAAGGGCCTGGCTATGTGCAAATCAAAAAGAAGCTTGAGAAAAAAAATGGAAGCTAAAGGGCGAACTGACGTTGGTTGACATCGATAATGCACATTATGTTGAAAAGTTCACAAATATGATGGACTTGAACTGCGTTTTAATCCAAGGGCCTTGGATGAATGAAGATAACTATCTCATGATTCGGAGATGGGTTCCGAATTTTGACCTGTTTGAAGACAAGGCAAAAGTCCTCACGACTTGGATCCGAATCTCGGGATTCAGCATGGGAAATTTTAATGGGATATATCTGAATAGAATAGGCAATGAAGTTGGGAAAGTTTTACGGATTGATAAAACCACAATGGATGTGGATCGTGGTCAGTTTGTTCGATTAGGTGTGGAAATCAATCTAGATCAGGCCTTATTATCAAAGTTCTGTTTTCAGGGAAGAACGTGGTCCATCCGGTATGAAGGCAGTAGGTCCTTATGCTATGAGTGTGGTGTCATTGGCCACACGAAAGAGAAGTGCCCGATCTTGATGGCTCAAAACTCAAGCTCAATGGAGGACGTGGAATCCAAAAATGTTGTCAATTTTGTCAAATCAAAGTTTTCGGTGATTCCTAATGGAGAACAGTTTGGCCCTTGGATGCACGTCAAGAAACCCATTAGAAATCCAAGGCCTCAACAACAATCGAGAGAATCGGCGCTGAAACAATCTAAAGCTTCGTCACATGAAATTACTACTCAACACCATATCAAAGCAAGTGAAACCATCAGAGGAGAAGCCATAGCTGAAGCCGCTGCATTTGGAGACGAATCAGGCGTCGGCGTTAGAGGACTAACTTCATCTGGACTTCCCGACGGCGTAGCTACCACCGGACTCGAGGGAGATTGACCAGAGAAGAAAAACGGGATCTGGATTCTTCACCGCCGAACTCTGATTTTTTCCATTTTCCTATTTTTTTCTGTCTTTACCCCCACAACTAAAGATGAACTCTTCACCGCCGAACTCTTTCTCAGATTTGGATCTGAATTCTTCACCGCCGCCGACAAACTCGGGTAGGAGGAGGCAGCCATTTGTAGACTTTGATGAGACTGAGAAAATATGCCAAACGGCGGTAAACGATATGGGCTAGATTTGGATCTGAATTTGGGGAGGAGGCATCCATTTCTCAGATCTGGATCTGAATTCGTGTTTGATTTTGGTGGTCGGGGATAATTTTCGCGCACAGGGGAGGCGCATTGCTGGAACTGGCTTCGTTGCAACAACTTGCTGAAGGGAAGCAGATGACTCAAAGTTTTGTTTTTTTCTTTTAATTTGGATTTACCGGATCCCATTGTAGACTTAAAGACTCCCGAGTCTATCGTTCCAAAGAGCGGTGAAGATATGCCGCCGATGCGAAGATATGCCATCTTCCCTAGTCATTTCGTCCAAACTAAGGAGGAGGAAGAAGACAGGAGGAAAAAAAGGAATAATAAAAAAGTGTAGATATTTTTTATTAAAATTATAAATTTATAAATTTATCTAGGTGGCCTCTCCATGGTATCTACGTGGCATCTACAAGTCACCTATGTGGCAAAATATTTTTACACGCCAGTGCAAGTGTATTGCATGCAGGTGAAACTCATGTAATTTGTGTTTAAATGACAAAAATATGTATAGTACAAGGTCCTATTTGAAACCCTAAAGTACAGGGATATGAATACCAAAATCATCAAAGTTCATGGAGATGTATATGTATTTCTCCGAACTAATTAGTATAAAAATCTGAATACTTATCAACGTACATAAAGCATATGAAGATCATGATTCAGGTTTAGGCTTTGTTAATCTTAAACTTTAACCATAATATGAGAACTAATTAGGTTTTGTTAATCGTAAACCAAACTCTAACCGTTAAACCCTAAACCAACCCCGAACCCTAAACCATAAACCCTAAATCACTTAAACCTAAATATTAATCTTAAACCAAACTCTAACGATTAAACTCCAATCCTTTTACCTTAAAGCATAACCACTTAACTCTAAACATTAACCTTAAATCAAACCCTAACTATTAAAGTCCAAGAGTTTGGTTCAAATAAAACAACTTCTTATCCTATAAAATAAGGAGCATTTAGAACCCTTGTGTAGGATCGTTAGTACGTCTAGGTTGTCGACCTCAACTAAGTCGTCAACCTTTAAGTAAATGCAGCGGAAATGAACTACAAGAAAAACTTACTTGAACACGAAGTTTTTATAGTGGAAACACTTGTTTGATTAACTCAATCAACCAAGTGTGAAAACCACTCCCTTCCAAGTTCTCGCTTGGAAGGATTAAAAGTCGTAGCTTGCTTTATTGATCTTTTGGACTAGTTACATAAACACCCTGGATCTAGACCTACTTCCCAAGCACTCTAGAACTCGTTGTGAACTAAGTAACTACAACCCGCACTCAATCTAACAAAAGCCTACGTCTTCCTCTCGAACTCTCGTTTCTTTCTTAGCACAAAATGGAGTATGAATTCGTGCTCTATCTAACCTAAAGCCTTAGATTAAATACACACAAACTAGGTTAGATAAGAGAGTATAATATCTTCCAATTCGGTTATGGCAAGATATTATTTCTATTATATTTACAAAATCATCCTAAGCATATAAAAGGATTACAATCAATATTGGCTTAGGATAAAGACATACACGGCTTACAATATAATCTGCATAAGATCTTTCCTAAAACAAGTTTATTCTATCCAAACAACCAAGATCTCACGCATCTTCAAGATCTCCGAGATCTGCCTTCAACACACGTTGACAACCTGACTGATGTTGGCGACTCCTTTCAAGGACTCGAGGTCGTTCACGTGACAGACGTTTGGAACCATCAAAATCAAAGCCTCCAGCTTTTCTAACAAATTCCCCCTTTTTGATGGTGACAAACTCTTCTATCCTGTATAATCAGAGCAATACAGAAACTCGAACAGGATATGCAATAATATTCAAGTTAGCCAGAAGTTCCCCCTAAGTTGGATTACCCACATGTAATTCAGCATAAAAATCCCATTGTTTTATCTACCCCCAGCCTTTTCCCCCTTTTGGCATCATCAAAAAGATCAATCCAAATAATCAAGCAAAAAGATATAATCAAACAAGGGTAAATAGAAAATTATCCAACGTACAGACCGAATCCATAGCAAACAAACAGAATAGTCTTAAGCATGCAACACAGAGAAAACAAAAACACATAGTTGAAACCGAAGAGATGTTTTTGAGATAGTAGATGTGCTAGAGAAAATAAAGGGAACTGGACGTCGGCTACTCAAGCTAAGTCACTGACTTGATCAGATCATCGAGTGCAACGGATAAGTCATGAACATCAGATTTCAGCGTAGACTGATCACGCAGGAGTTGGCCAACTTTCTCAAGCAAATCCTGGTTTTGACGTTGGAGCTCAACTAACAGCTTCATAATGACACCAGGTTGCTCACCTTCCCTTCCCATAGCATGGATTCCCAACTCAACATCTTCCATCTCATCATCAGAAATCACATCCTTGCCGGCATCCCTTGACACCCATTTATCATCAATCAGTTTGTAGCCCATCTTGCGAACAATGTCAGCATTCAGAAGACGAATGTGATCCACTTCTTTCTCCGCCTCATAAACCTCATGATAAAGAAGCACCTTTTTGACAATGGAGCAGTATGGGAGAGCATGAGTGGGATTGTCCTTCACAGAGTCCATGTGGAGAAGCACCAACCGAGCAAAGTTGACAGGTTCCTTTTTGAGAATTTTATCCATGACAAGAATGTCTTGGATCATGGCAGTGCTCCTCTTTTGTTCCCGGGGAATTAGGTTGCTGATCACCCAAGTGAAAAGAACCTTCCTTTCGGCACTCATGAAGTTAGTGGCAAAAGAACCACCATCAACGTCATCGACCTGTGTGACCTTTTTGAGCAACTCAGCAGAATCAGTTTCTTCAGGCCATGCACCTCTATGATATTCAGCAAAACCTTTGTGCGGCACTTTCAGAAGAGTGGCTAACTCCATGCTTGACAAGGTGGATTTCTCACCATGTAACTCATAATGGCCCATGGTCCTCTTCTCCTTGTCCTCTACAGTCAACGACCTGTAGAACTCTTTCACCAACTCCGGATTAAAACTTTCTTCCTCATGAAATAGATGAGTCCACTCTTGATGAGACAACAACTCAGTAACGCCTTGTAAACCAGTGGAATTGATGAATTCATCGTCCATGATGAGTTCCTTGACAAAATCACGACCAACCATGTTACTTCCTTCGCTTTTGACATCTTTACTGCCCTTTTTAGGTTTGCCACTTGCATCAAGTCGTCCACTTGACCGAGTGGCCATCTTTTTATTCTTTTTTGACCTAACAGTTTTCTTAGAGACCACAAAATCTCCACCTTCGGAACCAACTGGCATTGGAGATACTTCCCTTCCTCTCTTTCTAGTAATCTTGGCACTAGACTCCCTAGTCTTAGGTTTTCTAGATTCCTTAGTTATCACCACATCATCCTCATCAGACTTTTCGGACTCAAACAGTTGTCTAGCAATTTCTTCTGTCGATTTTGCCTTAGAAGAAGATGCCACAGATTTGAATAGAGAGAGCTTGGGATCACTAGGAGTACCTTGTTCAGAGTCATCGTGTCCTTCGATGTTGAGAGGCTGAAGCGGTGAGTCTGGATTTTCAGTGGAGTCATTCACCTTGCTTAGGTCAACGACTTGTTCTGGGTCATTGACCTGAGCATCAGTTCCCGCCAAAAGCACAGTAGTCGTCTTCTCCGTGACAACAGGTTCAGAAATTTTATCTCCGGACTCCATAGCCTCAATTGACTTCACGACTTCTTGAACAGGGTCAAATTTCTCTTGCATGTCTTGAGATTTGGGACTTTCGACTCGATGCAAATTCTCAAACTCAACTTGCTCTTTCTCTGTGGGTTTCGGAGAATTGGGTATAGAGATTTGTGATGGGGCTAGGATTTCTGGTAAGGTTTGAGTGGGAGGGATTTCTTGAGAAATTGGGAGAGGTTCAGTTTGATTTGAAGAGGATAAGCCCAGTTCTTGGTTTTGTGTGGATTCGGGACCTTCAAGCATTAATGGTGTGGCTGGTTTGTTAGCGGTTTGGATGGCTGCTAAGAGCAGAGCCATGGTTTGGGGATCAACAACCTTTCCAAGTTTTAAGGCAAGGGTTCGTGGGGATTCTGTGCCACGAATGGGGGATGAGGGATTAGGGTTAGGGTTCTTGTGGGACGCCATTGGAAAAAGATCGAAGCTTTTTTTTTGTTTCGGAGGAGAGATTCAAAGAGATGAGAAAGCAAGAGATCGAGAATAATTGCAGGAGAGAGAGCGTACCTTTTTGGTGAGAGAGTCTCCGTATTTAAGCTTGGACTGAGTTGAAGTGATGGAAACTAGATTTTCCCAAGATCTTTTATTCAATGCAACTGAAAGGGCAAATTTCCTTTTGTAAAAGATCTTCAAATATTCAAAAAGATACCGTTGAGAAAAGGTGATTCTTGTCTTACTCTGAAACTGACGTTCTCAACCTGGTTTACGTCAACCACTTAACCAGCAAAAATTCCAGACAATTGGCATTCCTCATGTAGTGCACCGTCACTAACCTCACTTGAGTCACCAACATCCATTGAAAAGAAAATACGCCTGGTTCTTTGGGGTTTTGCACAGGGGTGCCAAAGAGAACCAGGGAAAATAATTTATGTGGATTTGTCAATCAAGTAGATAAGTCTCCATTTATAGCAAAGTATTCAGAAGTAGGCTCATAGAGACTCTCTAACATGATAGGCTAGGGCAGGCTGTAGAGTCAACCATCACTTGAGCTTGTAATGAGGGTTAGGTACATCAGGTTTGGACTCTTTTGGGCTTAAAGAAAGGTTTCAACATGTAATTGATGCATAACTCAAGAAGCAAAGAATGAAGACATAATGATGTGCATGGTTCATGAGTTTATAACATGGAAACATTCAAATTTAACACCTCAAGATCATAAAACTTTTGAATCATAAATAGATCATCTAATCTAGTCAATCATTGAGGGATAATAGATGGGAAATAGATTAGTTCAGGGAAATCATACCTAGCTCCATGCGGAACTGTACAAAGGGTTCACGATTGAGAGCTTTAGTGAATATGTCAGCACGTTGTTCACCTGTTCGGCAGAAATCCATGGTCACCAACCCTTTCTCGACACAGTTACGAAGAAAGTGATGTCGAATCTCTATGTGCTTGGTTCGTGAATGTTGTACAGGGTTCTTTGAGATGTTGATGGCGCTTGTGTTGTCACAAAGTATAGGTATGCTATCATACTCTAAGCCAAAGTCATGAAGTTGTTGCTTGAGCCAAAGAAGTTGGGTGCAACACGCAGTAGCGACAATGTACTCAGCTTCTGCAGTAGAGAGTGGAACTGAATTTTGTTTCTTGGACCCCCATGACACAAGACATGGTCCAAGAAATTGAGCCATCCCTGAAGTGCTCTTACGATCAATTTTGTTCCCAACAAAATCAGCATTCGTGTACCCGACTAGACCAAAATCACATGAGGTTGGGTACCATAGGCATAGGTCATCGGACCCTTTGAGGTACCTTAGAATCCTCTTGACAGCTTTGAGATGCGATTCTCTTTGATCAGACTGAAATCTGGCACATAAGCATACACTGAACATGATGTCTGGTCTGCTTGCCGTGAGGTAGAGTAGGGAACCTATGATACCTCGATACAAAGTCTGATCAACCTTCTTCTCATTTTCATCTTTTCCTAGAGAGGTGATGGGAGAGGTAGGTGTGTCAAAGGATTTTGAGTTGTCCAATCCGAACTTCTTGACACACTCCTTGAGATACTTCTGTTGATGCACTCTTGTTCCTTCCATATCTTGAGTGACCTGAAGTCCTAGGAAAAACTTAAGTTCACCAACCATACTCATCTCAAATTCACTGGCCATGAGGTTGGCGAACCTCTTCACAAGTTTTTCATCAGTAGAGCCAAAGATGATGTCGTCCACGTAGACATGTACAACCAGAGTGTGCTTCCCTTCTTTGAGAAGAAAAAGTGTCTTATCCACCTGTCCTCGAACATATCCATGTTGGAGCAAGAACTGAGAAAGCCTGTCGTACCAAGCTCGAGGTGCTTGCTTCAAACCATAAAGAGCTTTATCGAGTTTAAAAACATGATCTGGGTGAGTGACGTCTTCAAATCCAGGGGTTTGCTCTACGAATACTTCTTCCTTAAGAAATCCATTCAGAAAGGCTGTTTTAACATCCATTTGTTGAAGCTTGAAGCCATGATGAGCTGAATAAGCTATCAAGAGACGAATTGCCTCAAGACGTGCTACAGGAGCAAAAGTCTCATCATAATCTATCCCTTCTTGCTGGTTATATCCCTTAACCACAAGTCTTTCTTTATTTCTCACGATGTTTCCAGAATCATCAAGCTTATTTCTGAAAACCCAACGTGTTCCAATCACAGTTCTATCTTTGGGTCATGGAACTAGGTGCCAAACCTTGTTTCTCTCAAATTGATGAAGTTCTTCTTGCATAGCACACACCCAATCTGGATCTTTTAGAGCTTGATCCACATTTTTGGGTTCTAGAATAGAAAGAAAAGCATTGAAAGCACAGAAGTTCTGAAGTGAAGAACGTGTCTGAACACCTTTGGAGTAATCTGAGATGATGTTGGTCACTGGATGAGCATCTTTTTGCTGATAGTTTAACTGAAGCTGAGTGAGGTCAACTACCCCATTGTTGTGATCTTGATCAGTGTTAGGATTTTTAGTCTCTGCAGCTTCTTCGCTTGAAAACTTAGGTCTCCTTCCTCTTCATCAAGAATAGAGCTGCCTCCCATGGTATTCTCATCAAATACAACATGAACACTCTCTTCAACTTTCTTAGTTCTCTTGTTAAACACTTTGTAGGCTTTGCTATGCTGAGAATAGCCTACGAAGGTTCCTTCATCACTCCTAGCATCCATCTTGCCAAGACTATCTTTGCCATTGTTATGTACAAAACACTTACATCCAAACGTACGCACGTGGGAAACGTTGGGTTTTCTTCCTCTTAGAAGCTCATATGGTGTTTTCCCAAGAAGAGGTCGCGCCATAGATCTGTTTAATACATAGCATGCGGCATTGATAGCTTCTCCCCAGAAATTCCTTGGAAGTCCACTTGAAATCAGCAGCGTTCTCGACATGTCTTCCAAAGTCCGATTCTTTCTCTCAACAACTCCGTTCTGTTGAGGGGTTCTTGGGGCTGAAAAGTTATGATTCACTCCGTTTTCTTTGCAGAATTCCAAAAACTGAGCATTCTCAAATTCAGTGCCATGATCAGATCGAATAGAGATCAAAGGTACGTCAAGCACCTTCTTTGTAAGCTTAACCCATGTGTTAAATTCTTCAAATACCTGGTCTTTAGAAAACAAGAAAAATACCCAAGTATATCGTGAAAAGTCATCAACAATGACATAAACATATCTATTACCTCCTCGACTTCTCACACACATTGGCCCACACAGATCCATATGAATTAACTCTAGAGGATTAGAAGTACTTACCTCCCTTTTTGATTGAAAAGAAGATCTGACCTGTTTTCCTTTCACACAAGGTTCACACATTTCATGTTTGATTTGATCAATCTTAGGTAATCCACGTACCAGTTCCTGATTGTGAAGTTTGCGAATAAGTTGTAGACTTGCATGGCCAAACCTATTGTGCCAGAGGTTGGCAACGTCTTCAACTACTTGAAAACACAACTTTTCCTCAGGTAAGAGCCAGGGAACAACTTTATAAAGATTGTTTTCACAGATTCCCTTCAGAAGAGTCTTTCCTGAGCTAACATCAATCACTTGACATCCAAGAGAATCAAAGACAACTTGATAGATATTGTTAGCACAAAGTTGAGAAACACTTAATAGATTGTATCTAAGACCCTTGACATAGCTTACGTTGTTAACACAGAAATTCTTGGAGATTCTTACCTTTCCAATACCCAAAACTTGACCCTTACTGTTGTTACCGAAGGTGATGTTGCTACCTTCTTGTTGATGAAGTGAGATAAATGACTCAAAGCTTCCCGTCATATGAGTTGAACATGCACTGTCGAAGAACCAGGGACCGCTTTCTCTCACTTCATTCTGCAATGTAAAAGTCAGTTTTTACGAACCCAGAGTTGTTTGACAACTCTTTTGGGTTGGGCAACGTAATGATTTGAAGCACATCTTTCAATATAAACTCTCTTAGGATCTATGGTTGGCTCACGTTCATGAGCTTCCCAAAATCCATTAGATCTGCTATCCTTCATCTTTTTCTTGCATTCATGTTGAAGATGACCTTCTTTTCCACAATACCAACAAGTTTTATGAGACTTAAGACCGACATATTTGCTATACCCAGGATAGATCGGTTTGTTATTAATACGAGCATGAAAATCAATTTTTGATGGTTTCAAGTTCTCGACTTGTTTCATCCAGATTTTGTGTGCTTTCTGGCCTGAAAACCAAGGTCGTCTACCTTTTCCTGGGTTCCCCACATCTGATGTGGAACAACTTGCTTTGTTGTCGCACATAGGTATTTTACCTTTAGGCTCAGGTGGACACAAGGTTTTCAAGTCTTTAGGCACATAGGAATATCCAAGTCCAGGTCTCGAAGTTACAAAAGTTTTTGCATACTCTTCAGCAGTTTTCTTGGCTGCAAACTCCTCTATCCATTTCTTTTTATTAGACTCATTAATATTCTTTTCTTTTTCAAGGTCATTGACTAACTTAGCATTACCAAGTTTAAGCATAAGATTTTCTCCTTCAAGGTTTGTGACCTTCTTTTCTAAGTCATCCACTTCAGACTTAAGATTATCACAGGTTTTGCAGGCAATAGACTCAGAAATTAAAGACATTTTCTCTAACTTAGCACATTTAAGAGACCAACCATGATTATCATCTATTAAGTTAGAGATATTATCTTCTTTTTCTTCAAGTTTCTCACTGAGTTAGGTAACCTGAGTTCCCAACTTCTCAATGATAGCATGCAACTGTTCTTTAGATTTATTGGATAACATAGACAAGAGTTCAGAATTATATACCTCTGTTTGAGCATCTATAGCCATGAGACACATGTCTTCTTGTTGACTTGCTTCATCTTCAAAATCAGAATCGTCCCAAGTAGCTAGTAAAGCATTCTTGTCACCTTCTGACTTTCTCCTGACACAGTTTCTTGCAAAGTGTCCTTTTCTCGAACAATGATAACATATCACGTCCTTCATGTCTTTGACAGGTTCAGTTCCTTTAACTGGAGTCTTACTGTTGCGATTCCAAAGCCTTTTCATGGCTCTCGAGATGAATGCAACTTCTTCATCACCGTCAACTTGATCATCATCACCTTGAGCAAGATCGAAGTCCCTTTCGACTTTCAAGGCAATGTTCTTGACCTTGACAGTTTCAAGGCGATCATCTCGCCTTTGCTTAATTCCTCCATACATAGTCAACTTTTCTATGACATCTTCCAAGGTGAGTGTTTTAGTCTCACTATTGGTTAACATCGCAACAGCTGCTTCATTCCATTTTGCATTGAGGCCTTGGATCAACTTGTTGACCTGCTTCCACTGAGGAAATTTCTCACCAAGAGACTCAAGTTGGCTAACCACAACTTGAAATATTAAGTGATAGTCACCCAAGGATTCATTCTTTTCTTGACTCACTCCTTCATACTCCCTCTCCAGAGCAATGATGCGATCCTTCTTCACATCATCATTACCTTGGTGAAGCCTTTTGAGAGCATCCCACATCTGCTTAGCCGTCTTGTACTGGACAACCTTCTTCAAGTCTCCAGGAGTTAGAGCATGGTGTAGAACCTTCTTAGCACGAGCATTCTTCTCCAACTTTTTATAGTCAGCATCATTATAGTCTTCCTTTTTCTTTTCTCCCTTTCCATCAGCAGTGAGAAAAGTCTCAGGACCCATCTCTATGACTTTCCAGAGTTGTCCATCAAGCGAGCAGATGTGAGTCTCCATTTGCTCGACCCACCAATCGTATTCACCAGCCTTGAGCACTGGTGGCTTCCAGAATGAGTCATTGATTGCAGTGTTCGTTGAAGTCATTTTTCCTGTAAAAAGAAGTACTGAAACAAATCTAGAGCCAAAGCTCTGATACCAATTGTAGGATCGTTAGTACGTCTAGGTTGTCGACCTCAACTAAGTCGTCAACCTTTAAGTAAATGCAGCGGAAATGAACTGCAAGAAAAACTTACTTGAACACGAAATTTTTATAGTGGAAACACTTGTTTGATTAACTCAATCAACCAAGTGTGAAAACCACTCCCTTCCAAGTTCTCGCTTGGAAGGATTAAAAGTCGTAGCTTGCTTTATTGATCTTTTGGACTAGTTACATAAACACCCTGGATCTAGACCTACTTCCCAAGCACTCTAGAACTCGTTGTGAACTAAGTAACTACAACCCACACTCAATCTAACAAAAGCCTACTCTTCCTCTCGAACTCTCGTTTCTTTCTTAGCACAAAATGGAGTATGAGTTCATGCTCTATCTAACCTAAAGCCTTAGATTAAATACACACAAACTAGGTCAGATAAGAGAGAATAATATCTTCCAATTCGGTTATGGCAAGATATTATTTCTATTATCTTTACAAAATCATCCTAAGCATATAAAAGAATTACAATCAATATTGGCTTAGGATAAAGACATACACGACTTACAATATAATCTGCATAAGATCTTTCCTAAAACAAGTTTATTCTATCCAAACAACCAAGATCTCACGCGTCTTCAAGATCTCCGAGATCTGCCTTCAACACATAACGTTGGCGACTCCTTTCAAGGACTCGAGGTCGTTCACGTGACAGACGTTTGGAACCATCAAAATCAAAGCCTCCAGCTTTTCTAACACCTTGGATCTCCTTGATCCAATGGTTGATGTTCTATCCCTTTTAGGGATGTAGTGACATTTTCGTAATTTCTCGAAAATTACAAAAGTGCATCGTTATAGTAAAAAAATGCATTACGAAATCGGTAAAAGTGTATTACTAAACCGAAAAATTAGGAAGAAAATATATGGTTGAATTGATTTGGAATTGAGTTAATCGAACATCCAGGATAATGCACATATAATGCACTTTTTTGTAGCTACTTTTGCATCCTAGAATTAGCTACGTTTGTCTAGACACGACTCAGTATTTTTGTAGCTACGTTTGCATCCTATAATTAGCCGTGGAGTTTTTAACGATGACAACCCATTCGTGTGTAATGTTCTAAGAAAGATTGTTGCTGACGCAATTTCGATGCTAATTTTACGACGCGTCGCGTTTCTACGTTTGTGATTATAAACGTGTTTTCCAACCGTGAACGGTCGTAACTAAACCATTTCGCTAGCTTGTTAATTTAGTAGTAACTAGTTGAAGTCCCGTGATATTCACGGGATAATTTTACTATAAACTATACAATTCGATGATATTAATTTAAAACACTAAATATATTTATATATTATTATAATAAATTATGCAATAGACAATTTTTTTAGATTGTACTCCATATTTGAATTGAATATATTTTTAATTATTTTTTTCATTATTTGTGGAGATCTTGTCCAAATTTAGATTGAAATTATTAATATATAGATTTTACTTTTTTATTGAATCTTTTTTAAAAATATTTTCTTATTTTTTAGACACTAATATGTATAAAATGCTTAATTTTTTATAAAGCAAATAATAATTAGGATAGATTATCCACAAAGTATGATATAATTTATTAAAATATTTTTTAAAATTAATTTATTAAAATTATATATTAGGGTTCTTATCTTTTACTCTTTAATAATAAGAATGCTTGTAAATATGAAAAATACAATATAAAGGTTAGTATAGAAGAGAACATTGTCCTTAATTTAAGAGATAAAATATAGAGAAAATTATCTATTTATTATTTTGCAAAATTCAATCCATCTATAAAGTTGTTTTTTACATAACGAAGAAATAAAATATAAAGGAAATTATTGTACATGAAAATTTACAAAATTCAATGTATTAATCAACCTATCATCCATATTAAATTACAAAAAAACATAGAGATAAAAAAATTTAAATGTAAGGTGGGGCTAGATAAAAAAAATATTCTATATTTGCATAAATAAAATAAAAAGGAAATTAAGAAAAATGCAATGTAAATTTTCATCAAAATTCAATTTAAGCAAGTACTCATCAAGATTTGTAAATTTTTCTAGTTTTTTTTATCAAACTTTGATTTTAAAAAAAATTGTAATATAAATGCATAAAAAGATGAAGAAAAACTAATTTTATTAATTAAAATTAAATTTCGAATTTTTATTAATTTTTTGACATAACAAAATTTATTATTTAAAATTATATCATTATATAGATACAAATTTTATTCTTGGAGCTCAAGCCTTGTTAAAAGGTAAAAAAAATATTAAGACCCTAAATCTTGTTAAGAGATAAAAATATTAAGTTAGTATGGAAAATATCATCTCATAGAAATTTATGTATATAAATATGTTATCCATTGTAGTAAACTAATACATAATCCATAGATAGAAAATTGTATACATAAAAAATTATATAAACATGTTATCTCTTTAGTATATATAGCAAGAATACTATAAGTTGTTACAAAATTTATTAAAATATAATTTCACATTAATTTATTCAAAAATACCACGTGACGTAAATTTTACAACAGACTTGGGTTCTGCTTTATAATGTATAAGAGTAGATTTGACTTTTAACTGATTTGAAAAATCTACAAATTAATAGTAGTTCCTCGGATGTTGATTCATTTATTCTACAGTAGAGATGAATTCATTTTTGGTTCTCACAACTTTATTTTTCCGGATAATGCATGATTATCGCTCTGCCAATTGGCGGCCAGTACCATACAAATGCAAAGATAAAGGCCGAGAAAGTATCAAATCAAATCCTCTACTTTCTAAATATTTTCTCATACGGTTTGATTGGGTGATGAATTTTCAAATTACATTAAAAAATAAACTTAAATATTAATAAAATATTAAAAAAAAATTTAACTAAATAAAACAAGGGACTATAAGAAGGAGTATGATTAGAAAGTAAAAAAATCGGACCCAAAAAACATAATAATTGATCCAACTTTTTTCTGAAAGTATACGTGTGTATCGTGGTATGATTTTAGTTTTTTTGGTGACCAGCATTAATTGGCTAGCTGCCCAGCTATACATATACAAATTGATATTGATGGAGTTTGCATTTTCACAAACTTTTTCATTTTTGTAATTATCGCTATTAATTTGTATGCATTTGGAGTTTGGACCATTACGTACGTCGAACCAAAAAACGAGATTTTGGCCAATTGCTTCATGTTGATCGAATGGAATCATGCATGTGCAAATTAAAGCCACTCCTTTCCGATATCAGGATTGGCTAGGGCATATTTTTATGGTCCAAATTAACTAGGGCATATTTTTACATACACAAATTGATCGAGTTTGCGTTTTTCACACATGTTTAATTTGTATGCATTTGGAGTTTGGACCATTACGTGTCGGACCAAAAAATGAGATTTTGGCCAATTTGCTTCATGTCGAATGGATCATGCATGTGCAAATTAAATCCACTCCTTTCCGATATTAGGATTGGCTAGGGCATATTTTTATGGTCCAAATTGGCTAGGACATATTTTTATGATCCAAATTAGTTAGGGCATATTTGTACATATACAAATTGATCGAGTTTCTACCAAAAAAAAAAAAATGACCCGAGTTTGCATTTTTCACACATGTTTTCGTTCATGCACGTAATTGTCACTATTAATTTGGATGCATTTGGACCACTACGTACGTATTGTTGGACCCAGTATTATTCTTTTCGATCCATTTAACAAAAACCGAAGCCGGGAAGTTTTAAAATTAGCAACCACTCTCACATGTTTAGTGAGAAGATCTCACCATTGTTTTTAAATTAGCAACTACTCAGCATCGGAGGTAGATTAAAAGGACCCTGCTCCCCGTGTCCGTTGTTTTACATGTTCTAAATTGAAAGTCTTTATGCGAATTAAGATGAACATTCAATTAGGGCATAAAAGCGAATTTTTGTACCCTAAAAAAAACTATTTTCAAAAACAAAATACATAAATTCTCAGAAAAAACATATAAATATAATGTTAAAAATAATTAATATGAAATTTGCGATATATAAGACTAATATCTCTAATGAATACTTGGAAGCAGGGCCTATATATACCACGCATGTAGGCCGGTAATAGTGGTATACACAAAACACCTAATAAACCCGGAGTTGTAAAAAATGAGAAACGAGAGGTATTTGAATTTGAGTAGGGCGTTGGGAATTCTAATACTTGTAATCCAACTACATTACTACATGGGAAATGGGCAGAACATCTCAGACACTCACGTAGCGCTGTTCGTGTTCGGTGACTCGCTTTACGACGTCGGCATGAACGCCTACTACAAGAACGGCACTCTCGGCTGGAACTCCCCTTACGGCGAGACCTATTTCAATGCTCCCACCGGCCGTTACTCTGACGGCCGCCTTATCCCAGACTTCATCGGTAAGTACTACTCTCTCTGTCCCTAAATATTTGTCCCTTTTCTTGTATAATTACAAAGGAAAAGGGACAAACGTACATTTAGGAACGGAGAGAGTACTAAGTAATTCGTTATAAACGGTTCTGTATGATAATTAATTCATAATTTAATTGCATATACATCTGATTTTTCGCAGCCCAATATGCTGAGCTCCCCTTTCTAGAACCTTACCTTAACCCGAACCTCACCAATTACACCAACGGCGTTAACTTTGCAGCTGCCGGAGCTTGTGTTCTTAGCGATCTCCGTCCTGGCACTGTACGTATTAATTACATATATAATTAATTAGGGTCTGTTTGGATCGCATACATTATAATACAAAATTACATTACAATGTAAAAGTATGCTTGAATAAACTATTTTCTAGGTTTAATTCATGTTTTATAATACAAAATTTCATTGATAGATGTTATATACTGTTATTTAAGTACTAAGTCTCAACAGGCTATCCAAAATAGTACGTAATCCAAAATAATAAAAGATAATGCAAAAGTTCATTAATATGTACTATGATGTAATTTTTAAATTAATGCAAAATAATTCAAAATGACATTATAATGCATGTAATTCAAACAAGCCCTTAATGAAGCACGTGTTAAGTAGTACATGTGCAGATAACTACGTACATGTGCAGATAAACTTGAAGATGCAGGTGGACTACTTCCTAAAAATGGTGGAGGAGGTGAAGGCAGAAATAGGAGACACCCAAACCAGCAAGCTGCTGAAACAGGCAAGTGTACTTGTTCTCCATTGGGGGAAATGACTACGCTACCCTCATCTCATCTACTATCTCAAATCAGTCCGTACTCACTTCAGACTATACGACTAACTACATCAACATGGTCGTTGGCAACCTCAGTTCTCACATCCAAGTAAGTAATAATAGAGTTTTTTTTAAATTAAACAAACTCTTATCTTGAAACAGGAAATGAATACGCTTTTTCTAGTTCGTAATGTATTTTTTATACGCAAATGCATTGTAAAATTTGAAAAGTACAATTAAAAAAGTACATTACAAAAAGTACAAAAAGTGCACTGTAAATTATAAAAATGTGAAAATCCAAAAAAGGTAATTCAAAATAGGAAAAATGTATTTGTTTTAGGATAAAAATTTGTTTCATTTGAACCAAAATCAATAGTATTAATACTAATAATGATCCATTTCATTAATTAATTAAGCTGCCCTTTCAAAATTCTTTCAACTATCATTTTATTATTATTATTATTATTATTATTATTATTATTATTATTATTATTATTATTATTATTATTATGAAACAAACATCACACGGAGCCCACCCATATGTAGGGATGCACAAAAATCCGTGGGGACGGAAATTCGCTGGGACCCGCCCCTAATAGGGCGGGGATTGCTCGACTTAGTGGGGAACGGGGCAGGGACGGGAATCACTTTCATATCCCCGATTTTAAACAGGGCAGGGGCGGGGAATGTACTATCCGCTCCGAATCCCCGCTAATATATACCCGATATGTTTTTTATTTTTAAAATATGGAATAAAAATAGATTTTAAATATAATTGTAGTTTTTTATTTAAAAGATTATATATATCTACATATTATATAATGAAATTTAAAATTTATTTTATTAAATTTGATATTGTAAACTTTTTTAAAGTTTAAAATATTTTTTTATAATAAACGAGGACCCCTTTAACAACCCAATAACCAATAAGGATTCTCCACCCCACTTGCAGCGGGGATTAGACGGGGACAGGACATGAATGGGGGCGTAATAGTATTCGGGGACGTGCATCCCTACCCACATGGCCCATTTGTATATGTATACGAGTAGACGCTCAATTAAGTGGGGTTCGAAATGACCGCTAGCTATATACTGACATTAATTCATATATGATCGATGTAGACAATACACAATGCCGGAGGCATAAAGTTTGCCTTCCAAAACGTGGGGCCAGTCGGGTGCATTCCGTCCACAAAACAAATCTACTACTATCACAATCGGAGCAGCCTGACCGCCACCGGCAACTGTGCCGAGTTGCCGAACACGCTTGCCAGCACCCACAACTCGCTCTTCTTGGAGACTGCAGAGAACCTCCAAACCCAGCTCTCTGGTTTCAACTACACCGTATTCGACTCCTACACTCTAACCTACGACAGAGTTCAAAACAACACGGACTATGGTATGTATGTGTATAAGTATATGTATATCATCATTGACCCGGTGAGGCTCTGCTACAGCGGAATCTGGGGGGTCAAGATGGGAGTACCCCTGTCCAAGGGAGAGGGGGTACGCCCGATAGATCCAAGGAAAATTGAAATTTAGCTATGTGACAATAATAACTAAATTTAGTTAGAATGCACAAAATTGATACAAGGACTAAATTCATCTCAAAGACAGTGTATGTATAATTGTATATGTATATGCTCATAAATAATTATATATATATATGTACGTGCGTATGTGTAGGATTCGAGGTGAGCGGCGACGCGTGCTGCGGAACCGGAAAGTTCAACGGCCGCTTCTCCTGCGCGGACACCACCGTCAACTTCAGCCTGTGCAGCAACGTCAGCGACTATCTGTTTTTCGACGCCGCGCATCCCACCGACAAGGCCAACTCCCAATTCTCTCTGTTGTTCTGGAACGGTTCCTCCACCGACGTCTCTCCTTACACTATGGAGGCTTTCTTCAACATAAGTTAACTAGCTAGCTAGTTCACATTCATATATTTATCAGACAACTTCATTGTTTCCTCCCTCCTGGCCAGCTATATATAGCTGGTTCCTTGTATAATTAATATGCGTGTACGCACCTTCTATGAATAACGATCCGTACATCTGTAGAAGTATGAGCATTCATAGGATGTCCAAGTTGGAGCCGATTCAAGCTAAAGGCGTGGGACTTGGACTTCTGCAAATTGAAGACTCGTACAGAAGCATCAGCGGGACTCGGTTTTCTATTAATTGCCATTTTGTCTTTAACTGGTTCGGTTTAGTTGGACCGGCCATATATTTTATGCGTTCTTTTCATTCTAGGGTACGGTGTATTGACGGACATCATTGTTTCTTTTCATATCAATTCATCGCTGGTTTGAGTTTTTTCGCACACTATGGTGCCTTGTGTTCGATTGCAACTGTTTTCGTGCTCGGTTACTGCTTGTTCTGGGATTTTCACACACTGTGGTGCGTCGGTATTTGTTTGCTGGTGTTTTTGTGGTTTCACTGCTTGTTTTTGTTTAGATTAGGTTGATTTTTGCTGAAAAATGACGAAGACCCCTAAAACAGCCTCAAATCCGGCGGCCAACATACAAGGAGTTAATATTAATTATTATTATTAAAAAATTAAAGGTAAATTAAATAAAATTGTTTATAAATTAATGCATTTTTACAATATTTTTCAGAGATATGAAAAATTATATACAATAATTTATATTTTTTTCCAAATAACCACTAACAATTTTTTTAAACTCCAAAAAAATATAAACTTATATTTTTATTTTACGAGTTTTTATCCAATTATTTAATGATAAGATTGAATTTAATAAATAGTGTCATGAATTATTTTTAAAAACTCAAACATATATAATTAACATTGGCAAAAATAAGTTATCTTACCACCAAGCTATATAAATTGAGTTTTGCCACAATTTATTGCTCTCATTAAATTCCTATATAATTAACATTGGTAAAAATAAGTTAAAAAATTATATGTAGCTTGGTGGTGAGAGTGCTTTTCTATGAACTCATTGGTCATTAGTTCAAATCTCCTTGATGCACTATTTTGGTTCAATTTATCTACTCATTAATTTTCCTATTTCTTAGATTATCTCACCACTTATATTCTATTTTAACTTACACCATAAACTTTTTGGCAATCAAAGCCCATCATAATTAATAAATAATTTGTGTAACTTTTATTTTCTTTTTATAATAAATCAAATGTATTAGATTATCTCACCACTTATATTCTATTTTAACTTACATCATAAACTTTTTGGCAATCAAAGCCCACCATAATTAATAAATAATTTGTGTAACTTTTATTTTCATTTTATAATAAATTAAATGTATTTTTTCAACTCAATGGTTATGGTAATTGTGCATAAACGAAAAGTTATGATTCAAATTCATATGGTATCATTTTATACATATTTTTTCACATAAAATTATCTACAACCATAATTTTAAATTATAGTATAATTTTTCCATTTGCAAAGTAAATTCATTTTACTATATGATATAAGAAGCTTAAAAAATGAACAAAAACCCATGACAATTGAGGAATATGTTTTATGTGTATTTTGTTTTCAATTTATATGAAATCAAATATATTTATTTAACTCAATGGTTATGGTGATTTTGTATAAACTAAAAGGTTAATATTTAAATACATATGGTATCATTGTCAACTATTTTTTCATATAAACATTTGCATCTATAATTTAAAATAAAAATGTACTTTTTCCATTTGTAAAGTGATATCTATAGTATTATAGGAGATAGGAATTAAGCTTAAAATGTAAAAAGCCGTCAAAATTTAGAAATATTTTTTGTGTATATTTTGTTTTCATTTCATAATAAATCAAATATATTTTTTATTCAATAGTAATGGTGATTGTGTATAAAATAAAAGGTAATATTCAAATCAATATGGTATATTTTTATTGATTTTTCACATGAACATCACAAACATAAATTTAAATAAAAAATTGTTTTCTCATTTGCGAAGTAAATCTATTGAATTATATATTATATGCGATATGAACCTTAAAAATGAAAAAAAAATTACATTAATCATGAACATTTATGATTATATTAATATATAATATAATCATTACAATTTTAAATAAAATTAAATAATATATGAACAAAATGGTTATTTTTTCTCGATGGTTGAAATCTTAAAATAACTTTAATATCCTTAATCAACTATTAAGAATCATCATGTTTATGAACTTTTTTTACTCTTCACCTGATTGAAACTATTGTTTTGAATTTTATATAAATACCAAACACCAAAATCCAAAATAAAAAAACTAAAAGCACATTGAAAAAAATGGCTCAAACGACCGCTCAAAATTGATGACCATTATTTATCAATGATTCATACTTCGTAAATGTTAATTTTCATTAATTTGTTTTATCCCCTCACATTCTCACTTTTGCATCTCTTTCAAAAAAATTAATTAAGAATATAAATGCAATTTAATTATGAAATATGAAATTAACTCCACCCCTTCAAATTTCGTGCATCACATACGCTCCAAACTAACGCCTATTTTAAAATCTTATAAATATTTTCAATTCATTTCCCCTCAAACCTTCTTTTTTATAGTGATAATTAAAAAGAGATCTCGGACGATCCTTAGAAGCACAAAGAAAAAACTCTGAGCAACACAATTTGAGGTACATAAGAGGAACGACCCAAAGCTCAAACAAGGTTAGTATCTTCTACAACTTCCAACCTCTCTTTTATACTATTTCGAAAAGGTATCGATGACCATAATTGGTTTGAATCACTATATATATTTGTTGGCCAATACACCAAAATAATAACCATGCGTGTGTTTAAGGACCGATTACTTAGCCCCGTGCGTATGCACGAGCATCACCACTAGTGTATAATTATAGAAATAAATAATAATTATTCGTATTAACCAACACCAATGCTACAAGGCCCACTAATTAATAACAATAAACGGTGAGGGGCCTAGACAATTGTAATATCCGCGATATTCCAAGTTTTTTTTATATAATATAATATTTATTATAATAAAAAGAGAGTTTCTAAATATCATATTAACTTCTATTTTCTCTTTTAAAAGAGATTATCAAGTAAATTAAATCAAATAAAATCCAATAAAATTGGGTAAGGTTCATGATTAATAAAAAGGGCATTAAATAAAAATAATGCCTTATAGAGGTTGAATTCATCTCATAAAATAAATTACATAAAGACTTAAAAATCAAATTACAAGTTTTGTAAAAAGAATGCAAGAGTCGGGACTTGAACCCGAGACCTCTTGCCACTCTACCCACACACCCCCTCTCCAATCCCGCTAGACCAATTGAACTTGCTTACCCAAGACACCATCCTTATTATTTTATATCCTCTATTCCCTTTCTTCTCCAAAGACAACATCAGACCATTGTCTGATTGATTTACGTTGATGTGAAAAGTGGCCATTGCATGTTCTACCACCTCCCTCTTGCTTGCTTGACCACCATTGTGACATCACCTCTCATCACCTTTGAAGAAGCACACAAGAGAGCAATGGATGAGCACTCCCTCCACCACCATTGGTGAATCCTCCATGGCATGGATCCATGACTTCTCCCAATTTGTCTATAAAAAGCCCCTCATGCACCATTCAACTCACTCATTCAAGCTCTCTTCCTCTCCTAGTAATTCACTCTCTTTAGTGTTCAAAATCAGCCACATTCCAAGCCTTAAAACACCATAAAAACACCATCAAAATTCCTCTTCTCTTCCTTGGAGCCCGACCGGACCACCAGCCGCCGCCGAGTCCCCCGCCAGTGCCGCCGGAGCCTCCGCCATCGTCCCTGGCCGCGCCGCCCTGACCGCCGGGCCTCCTCCCTGCCTCTTCTCTAGTATTCTGTAATTACAGAATTGTGAAAGTATAAATTCTAATCCTAATTTTTATTTATTTAATTTAAGTATTTATAATTTAGTGAGTTTCTTTTATGAAATGCTAGAAATCAAATAAGGAATAAAAATAATAAGTGAAAAGATTGTGTTAGTTGGATGCTAGAAATAAACTAGAATTACCATGGTAACTTAAGCTTATAAAACAAATAGATAGATTTTTATGGTATTTATGCTCCTTACATAATATAGATAGTTTTATAAAATAAATATAGCATACAAAATTTATAGGTACTATTATCATCTTTATACAAAAATAATAACAAGGTAGATAAAAGTTATTGCATGTCCTAAACTATAGAAGATATCATATTTATGAATTTGATCATAATAAATAGATTTATGAAATAAATTCTTTACTCAATAAAAATATGAATTTAGCATACCTCTAAATGTGGAAGTCATTACAAGATATAAGTTTTTATTATGATATGATAAAAGTAACTATAAAATAATCTATGTTAGCATATGATTTTTGTTATAATATATGATAGTGATCTAAGACATAGTATAATGATAAATAAATTGTAGAGAGATCTTACAAAAGTATTATTATTTCAAAACTAGTAGTTATGAACTATAGTTTGACTTTAAACATTGATTTCATGGAGAGATAATATTATTAATAATTATATTACTAAAGTCACATAGGAGAAGAATATTAATTTGATAATCTCTAAAGTGTAGAGAATTATTACAACACATAAGTCTAGGTTATATATAAGAAGTATGATCTTATAAGAGTCTATAATATTATATACCATAAAGTTGACTTGCATGGAAAGAAATCATTTAAATATAGAAAAGATATTATTTTATAAACTACAATATTATAATAATGAACTATAAATATGAAGTAGGATATTTATAAGCCATGATTATGTTTTTACAAGACATGATGATATTATAGTTTATGATCAAAGATATTTTATAAGCTTTATAATATAAAAGGATTATAGGAATAAAATAAATAGGATTAATTTAATGTATAATAATTTTAGTAAGTTACTTTATAAAGAAAAGGGAAATTCCTAATTATGGAAACTTCCAAGAAAATAGATTATAAGTCTAGTAGCTTTATTTAATGTGAAATATATAATTAAATGAAATTCAATTAAGGGGACATTATTAATAAAGTATTTTGATAAAGGAAATAATATTATAAAGTTCACTAAGGAATAATTGAAAATTTGAAAATAAGATTTTAATTAAGATAAATATGTCAAAAGGTTATAATAGATTCTTTAAAGCTTAATAAGGATTGTACATTCTAAAGGAAAAATATTTTTTTAGATAAAGTATGATATTTTTGTAAAATTATACTTGCTTAAATTATATTAAAAGGAATTAGCAAGTGAAATTAAAAGGAATTATTTTAATATTATTAAATAGAATTTTTATGGAATAAAAAGGGATATTACAAAGCCAAAATAATAATAAAGGAATATTATTATTTTAAGAAAAACCACTCTCTAAATTATTATCTTAATAATTTAGGATTCCAACTCTCTTATAAAATATTATAAGAGGTAATCCCAACTTTAGGAGGAAATCATGATTAAAGCTCGCTTGTAAATTCCGTGTCGATAGGTCGGAATCCGTGCTCGAAGTTGCGAACCACATAATCTGTCAAGAATCGATAGTATACGCTCGTAAATTAAGGCAAGTGGAATTTCCCCTTGTGACCTTTCATATTCCGTCTTCGTGAAAATTCTCGATGTTGGGAACAACTTGTATGCTTAAATAAAAATGAACCTAGGAAATATCGATTCCTAGAAATACTGCCTATTGTTAGCAGAGTACGCTTTATATTCCTTTGTTAGGATTATTTATGCTAGTATAGTTGCTATCTTGATTGTTTACGATCTCGCTCAGAGATCAACGTCGAACGAACTAGCGAGGGGCGCAGGATAGTCGACGCCTCTATATAACCCTACTAAGTCGTAAGTGCCTACGTGTTTGAAGTACGACTTTCGGGATCATGATCCCATCCGCTCCAATTGCAAGGAGGGATGAGCGCACTCTAGCTAAGTGCCGGGAAACTGAGTTTTTCCCTGGGTGGCTCGGATTATCCGTGTCCCACCACTCTCTAATAAAAATCATAAACGAGATCGAACGCTTTTGTCACTAAATAAGATAAGTGCCCAATGCACAATTAAGACACCAAAACTGGACCGGTCTCAAATGATCGATCCGGCTCTCGGTCCGCTCAGGGCGCGAGAGGTTTTTGACTTGTATAAATTAATAACGTTCCCAACATATTTTCAACTCCCAAGAAGTCTACAATCTAGTAGTTCTTCTCTTGCTTCTCGAGCTATCCCCACTTGGGATATACTCTCCTTCGTACGTTTAAGCCCCACTTAAATAAGCCTCATCGTAAACACAACCCTATTATCTCTTTCGATAAGACTTGAAACTACCGAAATACCCTCGGGAAGTTCCATTCCCGCTTGCTTAGTCTCCTAGACTAATTCTTCTTTTCCGCATGTTTGCCTGGCATTTTTCGCCCCTCGCGAACTATGTCAGAACCCAGGAATCCTAGCAAGGCGTGAAGTGAAGTGGAGGAAGGTCAAGAACGTTCAAGATGTATTTATCTTTTCATTTTGGTTTAAGTTTCACTTTGTCTCAAGAACAAGATGGTTTTGATATTCGATTTCAAGGAACTTTAAGTGTGAAGACAATGTAAGATATTTTGTAAGAATCAAGCCTCCTTCGGGAGCACCTTTTCTAATTATGAATTATGTTTTTATTTCGCATTTTAAATGTTCTATATCATTCTAAAAGCCTTGGGTGACTTTGGACGGGAAAGTCTGAGGTCACTGGCGGTAATACCCATTGTTGTAAAATAGGGGTGTTACAACAATAGTGGGGCCTGCCAACATGCATATGCAGGTGCACAACTTACACCTGCTCAGGGTCGGGCCTGCCAACATGATTGACCCTCTTTTGCCAACCAACTCTGATTTTCCAAGGATGTCTTTGACGAATACACCGTTCGATGGCAGCAATTTCATGGCATAGAGTCGGCAGGTGGAACGGGCCCTAATGGCAAAGATGAAGCTGGGATTCGTTGATGGAACGAAGAGGCAACCTAAGCGTGGGTCAGTTGAGTTTGAGAGATGGAAAAGGTGTGACTCAATGGTGGCTTGTTGGATTTTAAACTCTATGACCATGGAGATGTCAAATGGCTCAATTTACACTAATTCAACTAGGGCTTTGTGGTTCGATATTTGTGAGTGTTATAGGCAGAAAATGGACCGCTAATTTTTCAAATCCGACAAGATCGAGTTGGCTCAAATTTCTCAAGGTAACATGATTGTGAATCAATATTATTGCAAGCTGGAAAAATGTTGGGATCAATTGTCTAGTCTAGTGGCTTTACCTGTTTACAAATGTGGAATGATGGAAAAATGTAGCTGCCACATATCTGCCAAAGTGCTTGAACAAGACAATCAAACTTAAGTGATGGAATTCTTAATGAAGTTGAGTCCAGAGTATGAAGCTACTAAGAGTCATGTGGTACGATGTCCATGGACCCTTTGCCTTAGATCAGCAAGGTTTACAACATAGATTTGAATGTTGAAACACAAAAAAAAAATGCGAGTGCTGGTGTAGAGGGCTCGACATTCATGGAAGGGCAAAGAAACAACGACAGATAATATGATGGTGGACGTGGCGGTTCAGCTGAAGGGAATCGAAGTAGTGACACTTATAGTGGGGAAAAAAGAGATTACAACAAATCAAGAGGTCATGGCAAATGGGTTTGCTACCATTGCAGGGAAGAGGGCCACATCAAAGACAATTGTTTCGAGCTTATTGGGTATCCGGACTGGTACAGGGGAAAGAAAGCAAAGAGAGACTCTAAGGTTGCAGCAAATGTGGAGAGCGAGGGCTATTCAAGTAGTGACACTCCAATTGAAGGTGACAATAGGAGTGATCACAAGGGAGGAGTTGACCCAACACAGCTTGTCCATGCGATGTCCAGCTTGACAACTGTTTGTCAAGAGATGATGAGGGCTCTAAAGACTGAAAAGGCCTTAAGCGTTGAAGCTAGGGGAGGAGCGGTCGGTTCTGGATCGAGGGGAGGAGGCCACGGTTATGCAGGCAAGTCAGTGAAGGGGAACATCCATTTTGCAGGTATTTCAGTCTCTGTTTTGAATGATGCACAATATGATAGTAGTGTTTGGATTGTAGACAGTAGGACATATGATCATATGACGTCTTTTTATGAGTTATTATTGATGACAAGACCAGTTAAATACCCTATTTATATTATTTTGCCTGATGGAACTACTAAGTCTGTTCAAACCATAGGTGATGTGAGATTGAATGACAAGCAAACATTAAAGGATGTGTTATTTGTTTCGGATTTTAGATACAATTTGATGTCAGTTAGTAAGATTGTCTCATCAAGAGACTTGATTGCCCTTTTTCATAAGGATACCTGTATTTTGCAGGACCATATGAGTAAAGGGTGCGTGTCAATAGGAGAAGGAAGAGGAGGCTTGTTCAGGATTAGAGCAGAGCTTGAAACAAGGAGAAAGTTTGTTCCGGTTTTTTATAATAATTCTTTAGACTCTGAGAAACATTATAGTTGTTCAACAATTGGAAACTGTGATTTAATTTTGCTTCATAAAAGGCTTGAGCATGTGTTGATGTCCAACATGGCACATTTGTCAACTTGCAAACCTTCTATGCAAGAGAATTTTCTTTGTGAAATATGTTCTTTGGCTAAATTTCACAAGTTACCCTCTCCTTCTAATTCTTCAAATTGTTTTGATTTGTTTCATGTTGATCTGTGGGGGGCCCTATATGGTTGGGGCTCTGAATGGTCAAAATAGGTTCATGATCATGGTTGATGACCATAGTAGGGCGGCTTGGACCTATTTGTTGCATGGGAAACAACAAGTGTGTGAGATTTTGGATGCTTTTATGAGGTATGTGAAGACACAACTCGAGATAAATGTTAAGGCCATCAGAACAGATAACGACTCTTAATTTATTAACAGAGAGTGTCAAAAATTGATGTCAAAGCATGGGATAGGACATCATAAAACTAAGGTATATCGACCAGAACAAAAAGGAGTGGTAGAGAGAAAACACAAGCATTTGTTAGATACTGTTGGAGCGATGAGGTTGCAAGTTGGGTTGCCACAAAAGTTCTGGGGTGAGTGTATCCTTGCAGCAACATATATAATCAACAAGAGGCCTTCCTTTATTTTAAAATGGAAGACACCTTATGAGGTGTTGTTTGGAAAGAGCCCCAATTATGAGAATTTGAAGGTGTTAGGGTGTTTATGCTACGCAAATAATGCACCTAATTCATTATACAAGATGGAGGCTCCAAGTAGAAAATGTGTATTCTTGGGCTATCCACCTAACAACAAAGGGTATAAAGTGTATGATTTGGTGGAGGAGAAACTGTTTTTGAGCAAGGATGTTCAATTTTATGAAGACAAATTCCCTTTCCTAGAAAAGAATGACGCGGCAAGGCATCACACAAATAGTGACAAGGTTGATCTTTGTGATCCCTTGCACTATTTAGATTGTGATGAGGAGGAAGGATATAAAAGAATAATGGAGAGAGGTGAATGTTAAATGGCTGAGCCACCATCCAGTCCAAGAAATATTAGCCCCATGAAAGTTGCATCAACATCATCTCCTATTATTCCTGGACCGAAACTGAGAAGATCTTAGAGAACTCGATTTGCCCTTGTGTGGCAGAATGACTACGTGGTGAACGCAACTCAGACCAAGTATTTTGCATCATTGGCAAATGTAATTACGATCAAGGAACCACAAAGTTATCTAGAGGCCAAGGGTAATGCAGAATGAGAAGAGGCAATGACCAAAGAGCTTGAAGCCTTGGAAATAATAAAACATGGTGCTTGGCATCATTACCCCTTGGTAAACAAGCAATCAAGTCAAAGTGGGTATATAAGGTGAAGTTTAAGCCAGATGGAGAGATAGAAAGATATAAGGCGTGCTTCGTTGTAAAAGGTTTCAACCAAAAGCTCGGAAAAGATTATAGGTGTACTTTTTCACCAATAGCAAAGGTGCCTAGAGTTAGAATGCTCATAACGTTATCCAAAGCTAGGGGTTGGTAGTTATATCAATTGGATGTCAATAATGCATTCCTTCATGGACATTTAGATGAAGAGATATATATGGAGATTCCAGAAAGGTACAAAGGAGGGTCTCCAGGCCAAGTGTGTAAACTGGAGAAGTCACTGTATGGGCTGAAACAAGCATCTAGGCAGTGGAACTTAGAGCTTACTTCTTTTTTGATTTCTCATGGTTATGTGCAATCTCAATCAGACTACTCTCTCTTTGTGAGAGACAAGGGAGTGTCATTTGCAGCTATGTTAGTATATGTTGATGATATACTAATAACCGGGAATGATAGTGAAGAGATTCAGACGATAAAGGATGCACTGCATAGACAATTCACCATCAAGGATTTGGGCCAAGCAAGGTACTTTCTTGGAATGGAGTTATATAGAGATGAGAGAGGGACCATTATGAGCCAACAGAAGTACATTAGTGATATACTAGAAGATTGTCACATGAAGAATTGCAAACTAGCAAAATTCCCATTGCCTACAAGCTTAAAGCTAAGGTTGGAAGAAAGAGAATTGACGGCCGATGGAGATATATACAGACGGCTTGTAGGGAGACTACTGTACTTATCGTTGACCAAACCTGACATATCTTATAGTGTGCAACACCTCAGTCAGTTTGTATCACAACCAAGACATCCTCATTGGTAAGCTTTGCATCATATTCTGAGATATTTGAACGGCATACCTACCCTTGGATTATTCTATCTAGTTCAAACATCCTTGAAGCTGACAAATTTTTCAAATGTTAATTGGGGTTCATGCTTGACAACCAGAAGGTCTTTGTCTTGGTATTGTGTATCTATGGGCCATGCACTAATGTCTTGGAAAACCAAGAAGAAAACAACTATATCAAGGTCCTCCACTGAAGCGAAATACAGAAGCATGGCATCTACCACTTCTGAGATAATATGGGCAAGTTATATGTTGACTGATCGAAAGGTTGGAGTGCCAAAGCCGATCACTCTATTTTGTGACAACAGAGCAACAACAGTTAGATGCAAATCCTTGTTTTCATGAGAGAACTAAACATGTGGATTTGGATTGCCATTTCATTCGAGAGTGGATTCATTCTGGTTTTATTCAGACATCATGTATTCCCACCAACCTACAATTGGCTGATGTCATGACGAAGGCATTGGGAGAGAACCAACACCGTTTCCTTTCTAGCAAGTTGGGTTTAACAATCGTTCCAACTTGAGGGGAGGATGTAGAAGTATGAGCATTCATAGGATGTCCAAGTTGGAGTTGATTCAAGCAAAAAGTGTGGAACTTGGATTTCTGGAAATTGAAGACTCGTATAGAAGCATCATCGGGACTCGGTTTTCTATTAATTGCCTTTTTGTGTTTAACTGGTTCGGTTCAAGTGTAATAAAATGTCCCTTCGGTTTAGTTGGATCGGCCATATATTTTATGAGTTCTTTTCATTCTAGGGTACTGTGTATTGACGAACATTATTGTTTCTTTTTGGTATTGAGATGGCAGCTTGTTGCCTGCCATTGTTGAACTTTGCTTGAGCTGGTTTTAGTATATCTTTGTGATCCTAAGCCTCTCGATCTCTTATTCTTTGATTTCGAATGTTTAGGCTAGGTTTCAACAACGTCACCCAATATTAGTGCACAAAAATTCGCCTTTGCTCCTCTTGATTCGCCTGTTCATCTTCCGCTCCAAGCTACTTCCACATGTATGATGCACATGCATTAATGCATACATTCAAACAAAGAAAATAAAAGGTTTTTCTCCAAAAGAACCTAAAATCAATTTAGTTATTGTTTGGTACTTGCAAAAGAAGTAGAGGATATTTCAACCTCGTACTAATTTTTTTCAGTACTTTGTCCCATAAAAAAAAGGCAAAGACCAAGGTCAGTAGTTCCCTTTGCCTACGTAGCAGCCAACTAAAACTAAATTTATGGTGGAAAGACAAGAAACAGAGACAGAATACAGTAGATATATAACATAGTAGCAACAACAATAACTAATTTAGCTCTAGAAATAAAAAGAAGAGTTAAAGTTTAGCAACCTCGACAAATTTCAAATTGATGCGTACAAGCTCCTTTCTTCTCTCAAAATTTGGAAGAGGTATGTATATACGCTTCTCGAGTCATCTCCTGTTTTACCAACAACAAACATAATCAGCGAAAGTTGGAAATAATAAGCTCAAAGCCTCAAACACTAGCACAGACACACAAAAAAATCATGTTTAATAAATAAAAAAAATCCTAGTTTATGATCACAACTGGCACATAGTTGGAAATAATGAGCTCAAACACTAGCACAAACACTGTTGGAAAGTTGCGTGTTAAAAGAGTCAAGGAACAGTTATGGGAACTGTTCCTTGGGCAGTGAAATAATAATAAAAATGCATGTGATAGGCACAAAAAAGAGAACAATATGGGAAGTATAGGAACAAAGAGTATTATGGGAACAATTCAAGGAATTTTAATGAACAAGAACCAAAAGCATAAGATAAGTAAAGGGACACAGTTCCTTATAGAGGAACCCCACTTCAACGAACTAGTTGAATGGGTAAACCTCTACCTCCCTTGGAGGATTTTGAATGATCTACTTGCTTTATTGATTGTTCCTTAGTTACAACAGGAAAGACTCAAACTTCTCTGTTCCTAGCAGTCACCAAACTCTAGCAACACTAATGAGTCTTCTCAACCAAGTTCCTAAGCGAACAACTCAACTAAGACAAGTAAACCAAACCTTACACTTGGACTTGACTATCACAGTTCCCTTGCTCCTGGGAACTTCTTCCTCCCCGTCGCCGAGATCAAACACTCGTCGTCGACCACCTTCACTCTCTCTTAATGCTCTTGCCTTTTTGGATTTATGAAGGGGTGAATTTTTCTCTTGGGCATGTTCACTATTTATATCTAAAGAGCCTTGCTCCCCAATCCTCAACTTGGGAAATGTCAAGATTTCCCTTGTCTTGTTCCCCATGTATGTACTTTCTCAACATGTGACTCTTGTTTGAATTTGGTCAACTCTTGAAGCTCATCAAGCCGTTGGATGAATAGGCTCAGACTGTGCCTCTGTTTTGTTGGGAACATGTCTCCGTATTTCTCGCTGATGTGCTTTTTGGACTGGCTTGTGAGTTCCCTTGGATGGGAACAATTCCTTCATATTACACTGATAGTTCCCTTCATTGTTCCCTTGAGTGTTTCTTCTCATGGAGCTTTTCTCTTGAGGAACTATTCCTTGGATGGGAACAATTCCTTCATATTACACTGGTAGTTCCCTTCATTGTTTCTTTGAGTCTTTCTTCTCTTGGAGCTTTGGTCTTGGGGAACTATTCCTTGGATGGGAATAGTTCCTTCACATTACACTATCGTTTCCTTCACTGTTCTTTTGAACTTTGAAATTTCAATGTTCCCATCATGTTCCCTAGATGGGAACAGTTCATCATATTACACTGGCGTTCTCATCACTGTTCCTTTGAGCTTTGGAACTTCACTGTTCTCATCATGTTCCCTAGACGGGAACAGTTCCTCAAATTACAATGGCGTTCCCATCACTGTTCCTTTGAGCTTTGAAAACTTCACTGTTCCCATCATGTTCCCTAGATGGGAACAGTCCTTCATATTACATTAGTGTTCCCTTCATTGTTCCTTCTTCTTGGTTTTTCTTTCCTTTTCAATTGTCAAGGGAACAGTGTCATCCCATTACAATGAGAGTTCCCTTTACTGTTCCTTCTATCCAGAGGAACAATTCCTTTCATTGTTCCCTTGAATCTTCATTCTTTGTCTTGCTTCTCTTGGAGCCTTGAACTTCACAGTTCCCATCACTGTTCCCTCTAGTTAGATGAACAGTTCCTTTCATTGTTCCATTGAATCTACCTTCTTTGTTTAGTTTTTCTTGGAACCTTCAACTTCACATTTCCCATCATTGTTCTCTCTAGTTAGAGGAACAGTTCCTTTCATTGTTCCCTTGGACAATTCCTTCCCTGAAACACTTCATAGAATATATCAAATGCCAAGGGTTTGTTATCATCAAAACCCAAAGGGGCAAGGGAACCTTGCCTTAACAGACACACACAAAAAATCATGTTTGATAAATCAAAAATTAAAAAAAAAATCTTAGTTTATGATCACAATCTGAAATTAATTGAATAAAAAAAACCTGAGAGCCTCCTCTATATCCCATGCGAAATTAGTAGTTGCTAGAACCATCACTATTTTACGATAAATGTTCATTGGAATTGTACGTATTAAAACAAATGGATAGTTATTATGTCGGTTTGTCTGATTCCCGATTTATTCAGCATCTCGATCTATTGAGTTTAATACATTAAATTATTTTCTTATCAAAAAATGAATAGGTCTTAGTGAGAACTAGGATTACACTTCTTGAGTTTTTTATATTCCAACTCATATGAATCGAAACCATACAAATTGGGTTGTCTCTAGTTCAAGGGAATATTTTTGTATGGAGAACCTCAAAATTTTATATACGGCTGGAATTAGGTTTTCGCGCGAAATAAATTGTCTCATACTTTGTTGTGAATGAGTTCGAGTTTTACTAATTAAGCTTACCAAATTTATGATTATGTTGGTCGAATTCGGTAGATTTGATAAAAAAAACTCTATGGGTAGAATTCTAAAATCCTATAGTAATTTAGTGAACCCTAAAAAAATAATTAAAGAGAAAAAAATTAAATGAAGATTTGGTGAGAAAAAGATTTCATCTTAACCATTAATTTTTTATTGAACGGTTGAGATTTTTCTAATTCTACCCATAGAGTTAAATTGCAACTCTACTAGAGCACAATCCAACAAAATTTGTACATCTACCTAGCTAATCTACTATATATATAACGGTTTTTCTATCCTATGCCCTTAGGGCATAGGTTAAGAGTACTAGTTATAGAAACTAAAACCCTATATGGAAATTAATGAACCCTAAGAAAATAATCAAAATAATTCCAAATAATAAAATTCAACAAATCATTTCTATTTTAAGGTTCTTAATCTATGCCCTTGGGGCATAGGTTAGAAAAATCGTATATATAAAAGCAATAAGGTTTGGAGCCTCCACGTTGCGCCACCTCAGCTTTTGCCACATGTCGTTCTAATAATACGCCATCTCAGCTTTTGCCACATGTCATTACCATATTAATCTACATAATTTTACTTTTTTCTAAAACTACCATATAAACTTACACTATTAAAAAAATTTCCATGTCATGTACACATCATAATTTTTTTAATACTATTATAAAAAATTTACTATATTGAAGATATGATTCTACAAAAAAAACTATATTGAAGATTTGTCAAGTCAAACTACCTTATTTACAAAATCTCATATCTTGTCTAATTTATTTCCTTTTCAAAAAATTACGTATAATTTTATTAAAAGATTCTACATGCATTTTTGAAAAAATCATGAAATAACTCACTTTGTATCTACTAATAGCTTTTATTTTTTAAAATAACAATATATCATACCGATCTCATTATGTTATAAATCACTTTCTTTTGGTTAAATTACTATGGATTTTTCTATATATAAATCGAAATTTGAAAAGATTTTGTAAATCTTTTATTTAAGATACATATATTAAAAAATTCCTAAGATTTTTTAGTTCTATTTTAGAATTTTGGTTCTTTTATTGAACTATATGGATTTAACAAATTATTATTAGTCCACAAAACAACTAAGTTGAACAAACTATTAAGATTTTACTATGTAAGCAGATTTTTTTTCCAAATCTAAAAAAATAAAAATCTTAGTCTTTAGAAAATATATCAATTTCTGAAATCTACTATATATATGTATAATCAATAAGGTTTGTAGCCACCACATTGCGCCACATCATCTTTTGTCACATGTCATTCCTAAAATGCGCCACATCGGATTTTGACACATGTCATCTCCTCATTAATTCATATAAATTATACAAATAAATTAGTAGTTTTGGAAACAAATCTTATGAATTCAAATATTAGATTTGTAAGTTTTAATATCATCTAATATTTTAGAAAGAATCCAAATTGTAATTTTGGAAGTTTCTAGCATATTTAATTAAACGTTAATTTCTATAAAAATATAAAAAAAATCATGGTGGTTTTTTTTACAACTAGATTAGCTTTAATCTACTATATAAAAACCAACTAGATTTCTTAAATATTCCTAGAAGATTATATTTAAAGATTATTCATTCCTTAAATATTTCTTAAAAATGTTATTCATAATTTTTGATAAACACCTCGGATACAAATTTTTTGATTCTTTATATATTCCTTAAAGATTATCCATTCCTTAGAGTTTTTCAGTATTAGGATTTGATATTTTGGTTCCCATTATTTTAATTTTTGTTATAAAATAGATAGCTTCAATAGCATATTTTTTATTTAAAATATGTAAAATATTTTGGTGAAGATAATACCAAATTAAACTAAAAAAATATAATACCAAACTAAAATCGTGGATTTCCAAACTACAAAATCGTGTATTAAATATAAAAAAATATAAAACAAAAATATATAAAAAAGATATACCAAAATGGACAAGATATTACCAAACTAAAATATAGAAAATAAATTTTTTTTTATAACATCTTACAAATGATGGAGATTCTTGGTTAATATTTAAACAAAGTATAATCATCCAGTATGATATTCACAATTAATTTTATTTTAAATGAAAGATGATATATAAGTTATAATTATTTTTTTAATTTATAAAATCATTAATTACCACTATTTTAAATTACCACTGTTTTTGTTACAAGTTTTTAAAATTATGTTCAAATCGGTAAAAATTGAAATAATCTACAATATCAAGCTTGAGATTATAATTGCAAGTTCTCTCTTCAAACCTACACATATTCATATATACTTTATTTCATTTTGTACCAAGTTCTCAACCGTTAATTTTTTTTATTAATCCGTTACACAAAAAAATCACATTATTTTTTGTAATTTACTAGCCTTTGTTCATGTTAATATATTTTGTAACAATTAATGTTGATCCATTTTAATCAACTATGGAATATATAATATTAAAGTTGTAACATATTATGCCACATGGTGAATTCACATTCCACCTCCATTTATAACATGTCATGTCATCTAGCGATATTTTATTTAAAACGAAATATTAGAAAAAAAAATTATAAAATACGAAAATGCTATATAATTTTCCATTTATTACGCAAGATAAATATATATATATATATATATCCATTTGCTCCGTGTAATATTTGGAAAGATAATTGGTTATATCAATATATTTTTATTATTTTTTTCCAACTATTTTTTAAATTATACAGAGTATTATTTAAGTATGATTTTTTATTGGATATTTGCAACAAAAAATGTGACAAACATAAATGTCAATAACTAAGGGGTAAGAAATAGCAATCAAAATAAAAACATATTATATATAAATGTGACTACTACTATAAGAGATATTACACATTTACACCTATAGAGACCCATAATTAATGGCTGGATTTCTTATGTCATATCTAACCTTTGTTATATGTATAAGAGATGTGTAATCCAATTAAGCTAGATGTTGATTGGTTGTATAAATAAAAAAAATATAATTTTTATTATCATGTTGCATTAAAATCACACGTCTTTTTAATATATTCAAATATATGTATGAATAAGCCACTATGTCTTCATCACATGTTTGGGTAGGAAATAAAGCTGTCAAACTAAGTCGCCTCATTTTCACCATATGTCGTTCCCACGTTAATCCACTAAAAATTTGTCACATATCACATGTAAGAGATAAGGGCACCATATTAAGTCGCCTCATTTTTGCCATGTATCGTTGTCATGTTAATTCACCTCATTTTTTGTCACATGTATCGGGTAAGAAATAAGGTCACCACATTAAGTCATCTCATTTTTCATGTCGCTCCTCCTAAGCCGCGTCATTTGAAATATTGGACTTTGCATTACTTATAAAATTGATAAAATAAATAAAATTTACGTTCAAATATTTTATCAAATTTCGATAAATGTTGGTTGATCATCATATTCAATTTGTAGGTCATACTTAATTCATTTTTGTATTTAATATTAGTATAGTATACGTATAAGGACATTTTATTTTCTATATTTAATTTATTAATATGACTATGCATTGAATCAATATGCAAATTAAATGAAAATATAAAATTCAGGTAAAACTTTAACATGATCCGCGCATGCGCACGGGTACTCATGCTAGTACATTATAAAACGGAAACCATGTATGTTGAAAAAATTGCGCCACGTGGCATTTCTTGAATAAAATAATGTTATGTTTTTAATAGTAAATATTATAATTACTTGTATCATTCTTTCCATATATCTAATTTTTTTATAATATACTAACATGATCTATATGTTGATATTTTTTATGCATATGTTTTTTTATCTTGTAGCAAGATTTGAGATCTAAGTATATATTTTTTTATCTATATGTTGATAATAACTTGATCTAATATTTTTTATATTAATTTTATTCATAACAATTTTTTTATCTTTTAAAAAGACTCGGGCTTCAAGGAAATATTTTTTTATCTATATATTGATAAAATATGGGACACAATCTTAATTTTTTTTTATAAATTACATATTTTTATTACGATATTATATACAAGCTAGTGTTTTAAATTTTATATTAATATCATAATATTGTATAATCTTTAATTAGTAAAATTATCCTGTGAGTATCACGGGGATTCAACTAGTTCAAAATAAATGGAAAGATTGCTTGCTCTTTTGGGAGAGAAAATTCATATAAAATTTTGTGATTGCGTCTTGTGTGTGACAATTTTTAATAGAGGAGATGTAGTCGTGTAGGTTTGTAGGTAGGTGGATGAGTTGTGCTCTTACACTAGTGAAGGGTAGGGTGTAGAGGTAGGTTCGGTTTCAAGGAACCGGGGAACCGAACCGGAAAATAATTGGCGGTTTCGGAACCGGAATCGGGGATCGGCTGGTTCCGGTCCAGGTTCCACGTTCCTTGGAACCGGAACCGCCGGTTCCATCACTTAAAAAAATAAAATATACCGGTGAAAACGGGAACCGCGATCGTGGCTCCAAAACCACGATCGCGGTTTTGCAATTTCAACTTTTTATTTTTATTTTTTCAAAGGTTCGGAACCGAACCGGAACCAAAACCGCCTTGGAACCGGAAAAAACTAGAACCGAATCGAGGGACCGGGGGGTTCCCGGTTCCAGGGTTCGAAGGAACCGGAACCGAACCCACCACTAGTATGGTGGAAGGGAGGGTGCGTGTTGGGTCGGGCAAGTAGGTTGATTATGTTCCTAATGTGTATATTTTTTTTGTCTTGTCATTTCATGTGTTTTCCTTCTTTTATGCCTCGATTTGTGCTTTGTCTTTTGGTTTCTTCTGGTCTACTGAAAACACTCTTTAGATTTGTTCAAGGGCGGTGCGTACATCCAGACCCCCTAGACCGAAAATAATGAGTAGTGTTGTTTTTATTGTTGGTTAACAACAAATAACAAGAAAAATATTAATCGATGAGGAAAGTGTGGTTTTGAAAATTTTCAAATAGGTTCATATATATTCTTTTACCACTAATGTCTTAGGGTTCAAAACTCTTGCAAACTCTTTTCTTATTATTAGAACGATTTTTTTAACCTATGGCCTTAAGCTCCTAAAAATAGAAATAATTAGTTGATTTGTATTTATTTAGGATTAATTAATTTTTAAAAGGGTTTATTAGTTTCTATTTAGGGTTTTAGTTCTTTGAATTAGTATGCTTATCATATGCCCTTAAGACATAGGTTAGAAAAACCGTTATTAGAAATAGGGAACAAGAATCTTGAAGTTTTAAGCATTTATATAGTTTTGGTCCTTTTGAATATAAGTTTGTGTACTACATGAAAAGTGAAAACTGGTGCAGATCATCTAATTTGTCGGCTTTGGACCCCCCTCTAAAAATTGTTTATGAGAATTTTCTCTCATACGAATCAAGTAAAAACACATAAATATTGCTTTCAACACATATGTAAATTGAAGTTGTATAAAGTTGGTGGAAGATTTTAGAGATGTAAATATTGAGGAGATAGATAAGATGTTAAATTAAGAGAAATTAGTATCCCATGCCCCACTTTGAAAATTTGTTTGCAAAAATGCCTTCTTATTTCTAATGTTACATCAATGCCCAAAAAAATAACATAAATGCCTAAAAATATAGCAAAAACGCCCATAAACATGACCTTTCCTATTTTAGACAAATATTAAAATAATTCAAATTTCTTTAATATTGAAAACTCAAATTATTAAATAAAATCATTTTAAAATTATTTTTAGCTTTAAATGAAATGATTTATACTAATTAAATTTAATCACTTTAGTGATAACCTTACCTATTGATTTGAATTCCCGATAGAGAGTGAACCCTAGATTTACCTTCTGTTTCTTCTATAGTCGTTCTCCTTCCCCGATACCTCTATGCGCCGCCCTCCTTCCCCGATACCGGCGCCCTTTTATCTGCTCGAAGCCCTACCGCCTCTCTTCGGGTTCCATCTTCTTCCCTTCATCGTCGGCTTTGCGCCACACCACCGCAAGGCCACGCGAGTTCACTCGCATCAGCGCGATTCCACTTACCAAATGTCAGCTACTTCTGCTAGTCGATGCACTCCATCACCAGATTCCGACAGCGCCACCAGTCGCGCCCCACCGTGCCTCTGAGCTTTTCCAACTACTACCCGGCTGCATCAGCCTTCCTTTGATTGATTGCCACCAACACCGGTCACCGGACATCTTGCCATTGCCACTGCCACAATCTTAGCGCCGCCACTGGTGCTACGTCGTCAAAGTTATGCTCAGATATCTGGCGACAGCCTACTCGTGCCTTCATCTGATTGACTAGTGAGCGGAGGTAAGTATCATTCTCTGTTGAAATTAGTGTTCTAATGTATGAGAAGCTTGAGCTGGTTTACTATTGTTATTAATATCATTTGGCTCGATCGATTACAGTTTCCACCTTCTAAAACTTGCCAATTTGAACTGAATTTGAGTTAGTGTTGCTGAATTAAGTTGTTTCTTACTAAATTTGTGCTGATTTGGTCATGATTATCCATTTGTGCTGATTTGGTCATGATTATCTAGTTGGTTTTGCTGAGTTTGTCTTGTGCCTAATTTGGTCATAAAAAAAATTTGGCTGCATGATGTTCCTGGCATTGTCTTCCAAACCAATAACGAACCATTCAATTTTTTGGCCCCAATTTCAGTTCCCCTAATTCTAATCAGTAGCATTCCCCAGATTAATTTTGTTCCAAGTTCTGGCTTAATTGTGGATATGTGGTTACTATTGATGTTGCTTATTTAAATAAACAATTTATATAGAATATTAATGAGTGCCTTGGTTGAATCATCTTAATTTGCACATTCCTTATATACAATAATAGTCTTGAGATAATCAGTACATACTGGCATTTTTGCTGAACGCCGAACGCTTGAACATCTAATTGTTGCTGCTGTTTTGGATTTTAACATAAGTGTTGAGTGTTGATAATGTGTAATTACTTTTATTTGTTAGAAAGTGAGTTAAAAGCAACAAATTGATGTTGGGTGTATTTTTTTTAATCTGAATCACATTTATTTGCGTGAATTGCAGAAATTCAGTAGCAGAAGCCTCTCTTACAGAATTGTTGCTGGCTAAAGTGTTGAAGCATGGAAGTATTGTGGAATATTTGTCTATTTGCTGTTAATTTTTGTTGCACATTTTGTTGGCTAATTTGTTGCTGTTTTTTATGCTTTTTTTATAAACATTTAATTTCTTAAGAGTATTTTACATTTGTATGACTATTTTACATTTGTATGACTATTTTAAGAGTATTTTACATTTGTATGACTAATTTCAGCAGGTACAAACCCAAACCATCATTTTTTTATTAGTTTTAGTTATTATCTTCATTTCTCTATTTTCCAATTGTTTCCTTAATCTCTGTTATTATTCTCACTGCTTGGTTTCTAGGCCTATGTTTTTGAAAAAGCAGATAGATGTGTTGCATTTCTGATCAATAATGACTTTAGAGAATCTGGTGTCGTTGTGTTCCGAAACAATTCACAAGAGTTGCCTCCAAAGTCAATTAGTATCTTCCCAGATTGTGTGAATGTAGTTTTTAACACAGCAAATGTAAGTTCTAACCCTGCATCCTTTCTGTTTTGCACTTATTTTAAAAAATGTTATGAAAATAGAATGGTATCTTCTTTACCAAAACAGGTCACCACAGAATACAACGAAAGAAATGAAGAAGCCAATCTGATTTTCGACTCGGAAGACATGTGGGAAGCATTACTAAAATCTAATTTTGTTATTTTTATATGAAGCTATACTAAATTCTAATTTTGTTTTGTAGGGGTGACTGCGGGGTGTACACCATCAAGTACATTGAGTTACTAACCACTAAGAATGCTGATATCTCGGTCATTGAGGACAAGTTAGTAGATGGATATCGAACTTCTTTGGCAGTGAGCATATGGTACTTCAAATGGGATTCGTCTTGAGTTCTTTGGTTGTGAAACTAGTTTAGGTTCACTTTATTGTTGTTGGGAAGTGTTGTAGATGTATTTTTGGTGGTTAACTGGATGTTAATAATCCACTATGGTGGATAACTTGATGTTAGTAATCCACTTTGGTGGATAACTTGATTTTAGTTTTGATCATTATGTGAACTTGGTTTGTGCCTTGGTTTGTGACTTTTAATGAAGGACACAATTTTTGACTTTATTTCGACTCTTTCACTTTCTTGTGTGTGTTGGAAATTGATACAGGTTATGGCTCTCATATGAATTTGGAATTCAAATGAAGCTAACATCAATACATGTCCAACTTTCTTATACGGTGACATGATAAAAATTGTATGATGACAAGATAATTATTGAAGTGTGACAGTATATCTTTTCTCATATGAATTTGGAATTCAAATGAAACTAACATCAATATATGTTCTAATTTCTTATAGGGTGATAGGATAAAAATTGCATGATGACAGTAAAAATTCTTATAGTGTGACAATATAGCTTAGCTCATATGAATTTGGAATTCAAATGAAGCTAACATCAATTCATGTTCAACTTTCTTATAGGGTGACAGGATAAAAAAAAACAATTGAAGAGTGACAGTATAGCTTTTCTCATATAAATTTGAAATTCAAATAAAACAAACATCAATCTATGTACAACTTTCTTATAGGCTGACAAGATAAAGAGTGTACGATGACAAGATAATTATTAAAGTGTGACAATATATCTTTTCTCATATCAATTTGGAATTCAAATGAAGCAAACATTAACCATTGTTCAACTTTCTTATAGGGTGACAGGATAAACGTTGCATGATGACAATAAAAATTCTTAAAGTGTGACAGTATAACTTTTCTCATATGAATTTGGAATTCAAATGAAGCTTACATCAATCCATGTTCAACTTTCTTATAGGGTGACAGGACACAAATTGTAATGTGACAATAAGTTTAGAAAGGTTGACCAGATAGACGTTTCACAAGTAAAAAGGAATGACAAGAAACCGTCTACATAAGAGGATTTTTGGCAAAGGATGACAACATAATGAATGAAGTACGACAGTAGGCCTTTACTCCTATGATACGAAATTAATTGGGGAAGTATTCCTGTTTCGTAACCTGTCACTGTCTTCAGGGATCCTGTCACCATTCCCAAATTTCCTGACACCCACATCAGAGGAGACATTATTATAATCGTCGATGATTTCAGTCATCCTTAATCGGTGTTCGGTCACACTGGCTCACAAGAGGTGCACTTGATGGGACTCTCATCTCTTGCATAGAGTTTGGAGTTTGAAACTCAAAGACTTTCCTGTCAACACCCTCGTCCATAAACTGAATATTTTTCTTCTCCTTAATGCTTGTGTACAGATCTATCGACCATATCCCCTCTATTGATGATTTTGAATTCAAAAATCTATAGGCTTCAAGATCATCTTCACCATTAACTTCAAAGGGTGGAAGGTTTACCTTTATAGACGACACATAGTGCAGATGTAGATTGTACTTTTCACAATCAATGGATAGTTTCTCCACTATTTTATCCTTAAGGGATTCAAATTTTATAGTATCAGGACCAACGAGTGTTATTGCCTTCTTGTCCCCCCCCCCCATAAGACCAGTTATCTCCTAAGACATTCCATTCACCATTTGTAATTAACGTAAGTAATATGTTGTTTCGACTTGAAAATATACAAACCGTAATACTTAGAAGCAATAAATGATTATCGAAACAATTCAATCGTAATACTTAGAAGCAATAAATGATTATCGAAACAATTCAATCGTATACTACTTACCCATGGTAGAACTCAATGTGTGTGCCTCTACGTTTGTTCGTATATCAAAACTGAATGAACAGATAAGACTGGATAGAAAAGATTTTGTATCTTTATGTAGAATAATTGGCTATTATTGTTTGCATTAAGATTCGTATATTTTAAGATAAAGGATAGAAAAGATTTCGTAACAAATCTACATCGTAGCAATTTCTTTCTTCTTTTTAAATCCCTGACAGGAGCATATTGTGGTATGACAGTAGAATACACAAGCATGACAGTATAACATCTAGCCCGACTAGATTCTTACGGAAATCTCAACCCATTAGGATCTTTGCCATATCTTTGACTTTTTTTTTCCTTTTTTTCCTCATTAGTTTCCGTACATTACAACTAATAAATCACTTGAAAATATCTTTTCATATGCCTTTTATTTATTTATTTTTACAATTTTCGTTTTATAATTTTAATTTTTTGAATTTAATAATTCATTTCTAAAAAACATTACAAATATAAATTCAAATAATTAAACAATAAAATAATAAAAAATAAAATTGCATAAATGCCAAAAATGCATGATTTGCAATTTCTTATAATGTGGGTTACTTTTGCAAACTATTTTTGTGCAAGGGGTACCCTTGCAAATCCGCCCGCATGAAAATATCTAAAATTAAGTAAAAGGATCATATGATAAATTGTCTAGAATCGGTCTTAAGCTTGCTTGGGACAAAGGTTTCAGGAAAGTTCTTTTGGAGACGGATTCCAAACTTGTGGTTGATTTAGTCGGTAAAGAGTTGGCTCCTTGTCATCCTCTCTACGGCCTAGTGTCCCAAGTTCAAGGTCTCCTTAAGAGGGATTGGATCACCCGCTTCTCCCACGTCTTTAGGGAAGCGAATTGTCTCGCCGACTCCCTTGCTAGCTTTGCGTTTTCTTTTCCTCTAGGCTTTACTTTGTTGGATGACCCCCCCTAGGGTCTTGTTGTTTCTATTTTGGACGATGTTCGAGGTCGAGCCCTGCCTCGCCTCACTCGCGTGTAACCCTTTTCTTTTTCGCTCTTAGTTTCCCCGGCCGGCTTTGCCGTTCGTTCACAAAAAAAAAAGATAAATTGTCTAGAATTGCAGGGAGCTTTTTCAATTATCTACGTAATGATAATTATTTAGCCATATAATTTTCTAAATTACACAAACGCAGAAACAACAAAGAATCAAAAAGGGATGAACTTTTTTTTATTAGCTGACACATAGTAAAAATGCTAAACTTTGAAAATTATTTCAAAACTACTATAAAATCCCTTATTATATATTCCCACAAAACTAATCAATTTTGACATGATTATCACGTGGATTTATTACATTGATGGGTGAACTAGGAATTCCTTGACAATACATAAACAGAAGAGCAAAATACAAGAATATTGAGAATTTGATCAAAATCAAACAAGGAAATCAAAGTACAAATCCAATCTTTTATTCCTGGTTACTATCTGGCTGACAATCGCAACAGAAGATCTTCAAGCAGCACTCACAAGCCTCGTAGCAGCAAAAGCAACAGCACACTGTGAACAAGCTGCATCATCAAACAATTAAACAAAGTGTAAAGTAGAGAAATATTAGCGTCAAAAGAGCAATAATTTGGGATTGGCCCCTAATTAATTGAAATTAAATAAAGACTTTAAAATTGGTTGCCGGTAATAAAAAGGTTTTATTTTCTCTAAATGTTTTACTACAACATTAAAATTAAAGAAATATTAGCTTCGTTTGATGCATTGTGTTATTGCTTATACAACAACAATACTATTCAGTATATCTCGCTGAAGTAAAGTCCGAAAAAATACTTATTATTTGCGCGGATAGGATCCTTATAACTTAGAAAGACTTACCATGCATAGAGAAAGCCCTTCTCCTCATGGCGTCGTCGGATGTTTTCTCCATATTCCGGCATCTTCTTCTTCTTCTTCTTTCCTTTCAAGCACTAAGTCAAGAATCTATGCAATCCTCATCTAAGCTCCTTGTACGAAACTATAAATATGCAGGAAATATAATGGATAAAGTTTTTGTACACCTAATTTATTTAATATTTTGATCGGTAGGTGACATGTCATATTCATACCAGCTATAATGTTATGCCAAGTTGTACAATGAAATAATGGATAATTATGATTATATTAATGGATGGTACTATCACTATACCATTTAAAAATGGCCTTGAAAAAAATCTCACAATCACTTTCATATATACAATCATTTTCATTGCCATCCTGGCTTGGTGGTATAGTCACTGGAATCTGTCTCATTGATCAATTTAAATTATTGTGTGACAACCTTGTTATGAGTATGGTTACAAGTTCGTTTGACTTTTGGGTGGACAAATTTAAAGTTTATATTCAGAAAACAATTAAAAAAGACTTATAATTGAGATAATTATAATTTTGCAGGGTGGAAACTTTTAATTACCAGTATGAATATTTACTGCTAGAAACAGGCTATGACAAACAAAATTTAATGAATTTTAGCCTGCATAATTAACTTCATTTTTTTTAAGGACTCAAGATATTCTAATTTCTGGAATGAATATATGTAACTTGAGATCTAGTGTGCGTTCGTTTATACTTATTTAGTGTGCTTATAAGCACAAAAATGCTTATATGCAGAAATAAGCACATAAGCATTGTCGAACACACATTTCTCCCATATTTTAAGCAACGTGTAAGCACTTGCTTATAAGCAAAAAAAACAATCAACACCCCTATGCTTATCGGTTTAAGCATGCTTATCCCACAAAAGTGTAAGCACATGGGCCCCACCAAAATACCCTCAAATAAATACCCATTTTTGAGACACCACCTACCCATCTCCTCTCTCTCCCGATTTCCCATTGTTGTTGACCCACCGGGTCTCAAAGGACGAACGACACCACCAGCACCACTGCTGCCTCGCGACACCACCGAGTCTCAAAGGCCGGCACCACTGCTTCCTCGCGACACCACCGGCGACTGCCTCGCGACACCACTGGAGACGATGCAGCCTCACGAGGACGAACGAAGACGACGACGGTCGGGCCGCTGCATCTCTCGCCTTTCTCTCATCGCCGACGACAACCAACGAAGAAGGCGACTGGAATCTGGAGAAAGAACCAGAGAGATAATCACGACGGAAAGACGGACTCGGGAAAGAGGACGGAAAGACGGACTTGGGAGAAAGAACCAGAGAGAGAATTAGGCCGGAAAGACGGACTCGGGAGAAGTCGTTTCCAAAATTGATCGGTTTATATCTTCTCTACCTCCTCAAAGTGTACAAATTCATTTCCAAAAATTGATCGGTTTCACTTGTCCTTCTCAATTGAATTTTGTTCCTAATGTCTGTCAATTGATCGGTTCACTTGTCCTGTACAAAGTCGTTTCCAAAATTGATCGGTTTCACCTGTCCTTCTCTACCGGGGTTCTATTTTCCCAATTGAGAAAGATCCAATTTTCCACTATCAATTGAATTTTGTTCCTAATTTTTGTCAATCGTGGTTCTATTTTCTCAATTGAGAAAAATCCAGAATTTCACTTGTTTTGTACTGCTGGCACTTGGTTGAGAACTCCGGCCACCGGTGGTGGAGAGTGTGTATATGTCGCTTAGTTGAGAACTCCGGCCACCAGTGGTGGAGATGTGTGTTTTGATAAAAAGGGTAGGTTTTTAAAAAATATTTTATTTATTTTGTAAGGGTAATTTTGACCTTTCCTTAATTACCTTTTAAAAATCAGCAAACCCTCCAACCGAACACCACTTGCTTATAGCAGAAATAAGTTTTTACTTATCAGCATCAGAAATAAGTTTTTACTTATCAGCACAATTCACTTTAAGTAACTTATCAGCACAAAAAACTTATAAGTAACTTATCAACAAAGTTTACCCGAACGCACCCCTATAAAGTTGTGAGAGCTTACCTGATCACATAACGACGGGCCAAAATCAGTCCGGATCAAGGAAATATGGGTCTAGTTCTTGGTCCATGTTTTTTTTTTTTGAGAATTGGTTTTCGGTCCGATTCTAACCATTTTATATATTATAAAAATAATTATATTTTTTCCAAAATTAATTTTTATTATTGATAAAACTTAATGTGTGCATAAATCCAATTTTTTATGTTAAGTTCAAATTGCGATAATACTAAAATTCTATGTTATATATTGATAAATATAATTTTTTGAAATAAATGTGTCTAGTAAAAAGTTGGTCCAAAACATGACCTGGGACAATTAGACATGGGTCCGGTTCCGAATGAACTGGCGGTTCCGGAACCGGCGAAAATCGGAACCGGTGGTTCCGGTTCCCGGTACGGTTTCGGTTCTGGTTCATCCACCCCCGGAACCGGGAACCGGCGGTTCCAAATCGGGTGGAACCGCCGGTTCCACTAATAAAATAAATTAAAATAGCGTAACCGCGGTCGCTGCCCATTGGACCGCGATCGCGGTTTTCATTCAGAGGTGAAAAAAAAAACTTTTTTATTTTTTTTAATATTTTCGGAACAGGAACCGGCCGGAACCGGAACTGGGGAACCGGCCCATGCCCGATTTCGGTTTCATAGTTCCTAGGAACCGGAACCGCCGGTTTCAGATCTAGGGACAACCTGAACTTGACTGGACCAATCGATCCAAATGTTGGGTACCCATTTGTTTAGACGAAAGGAAATTAGAGAGATTGATATTCTTACATATATAATTCCAAATTAAAGGGGAAAATTTATATAAAGATAAGAATAAATATCTTTAGCATTTTCATTAGTGGTCAATCAACACAAGCAATAATACATTATCAAAGTACAAATACATTAACCCCTCTTCTTTGGGTTTTGAGGCCCAAATTTGATCAAATGAAACACACCAATCACTCTTTTTTCACACCATCAAAATGCTTGAAAAAAAGATATACAACAAATTTTCAGCAAGTACATTAATTAATACAAATCATGCATTTTGGGGAATTGGATGAATGAGATGGAATCTACTTCTTCTTGTCCTCGTCAGGCTGACAGCAGCAGAGGATCTTCATGCAGCCCTCGCATGCCTCGTGGCAGCAAAAACAACAGCACAATGTGAACACACTGAAACCCAAAACCACATTTCATCAATAAATTTTTTTTTATTGAAAAAGAGAAAAAGAGGCGGCACTTTCCGGCCTCTTCTTGAGATATTTTATTAATAATAATAAAAATGAGCTAAGTAGTATTCAAAAGCGGGTATATTCCAACCCCTTATGTCATCAAGAAACAATAATTTAATCCCCCAGGCGGGGCAAGCAATACATTAAGATCCAACGAAAACGAAAAAGTATAAGACGCGAGGTAATCTGCAATCGAATTAGCCTTTTGATTCGGTTGCGGATTACCTCGCGTCTTATGTATGTATATTTATGTCAATATTATAAAGTTTGGTGAACAAATAAGTTAGGAATTGTGCATGTAACAAATTTTTTTTACTAAGTTCAATGAGATTTTAACACAAAGTTATATAATAGGTGGAGCAACGAGAAATAGTTTAGAAAAAAACTTATCATTTCCAAAAGTTTATACTGAAAAGGAGTTTCCGTGATTCCGTTTTCGAGTTTCCATGTTTCCGTCAAAATGAGAAACGCTACCACATTAAAGTTTCCGGATAACATAGATCTACACTAGTTTAATTTATTCATTAGACGTATCTTTACCAAGAGTAACACGAAAATAAAAATGCAGCTAGATTAATTACGAACCAAGCATAGAGCCAGCCTCTTTCATGGTGGCCTTTCTCTTGGTGGCCGCGTTGTTCGTTGTGGTGGTGGCCGTGGAGATGGAGCCCTCTGTCCTGATCCGCCATGGATGATCTCTTTTTGCAAGTCCTTTAGTTGACCCTATTTAGAGATCGAGTCGTCAAAGAGAGAGCTACTATTCGGTTTCTTGATTTGGCCGAATAGCTTCTCAATCCTAAGGCAAGAATTGAGTTTCCATGACAATGGTCCTTATATAGTAAACCTTAGGTTTTTACCTTTTTTATTGATATACATTAATGCTTGTTACAGCTAGATTATGGTTGAACAGTTCCTAGTATCGATCTAGAGACTGTTTCTTCGATCTCGTCATCATTACTAATTAACGTGGGTTCAAGAAATTGCCTCTCCTTGATCGATCTGTACGCTGGTAATTGGTAAATGGTAATGATTTAGAAAGATATGGCAACTAGCTAGAAGTTTAAATTATTTTGCTGGCCGATTTATGTTATAAATAATATATTTTGTGGAAGATTCCATGGAATATATTTAGTAGACATTATTATGTGGAAACGTTCTACTTGAAATATTGGGACTAAATTTGTCAGTCACTGCTGGAAAACGCGTCTATAACTAGGAACTTTGGCACGAGATAAGCCACAAAGTTAGCCAGGAAAAATGCTTTGCCACAAAGTTAGCCAAAAGTTTTCCCAGGACTAAAAGTTTGTGGTTAAAACGGTCGTGAGTATAACATACCGTAAAAACTGGCCACAAACCTTAGATTCGTGCCTATGTAACCACAATATTGAGTACGAAAATCATGTTCTGCTAAATACATGGTATAGCCAGGAACACTTAGTGGCTAAGTTTGAGTCTATTTTTCCAGAAACTTAGCGCCGAAGTATTTTTCTGGCTAAATTCGGTAGAAATAAGTCGTGTTTTTCATCCACATGTCGTGCCCATTTAGTATCAAAGTTTGTCGCGGATACAATTGGTGGGTAATGTTGTAGCGTATAGCATGTAATTTGGCTACGAATTGGCAAAATACATTTAATGGGCAGTGTCTTGGCCATTTAGGATGAAAATTGGGTACAAATTGATTGAGTGAATTTAATAGCCAAAGTTGTGGCCTTTTGTTACAAAATTAGCCTCGAAAGCATTTTGTGTCAAATTCTGTGGTCTTAAAATCAGTATAATCCACCTATTTAATTGCAATATTAACCTAAACCATGTAATTAAATGCAATATTAACTATATATACCACATGCATTCATACAAAAATGGTTTGATCATCAAACCATATGTGGCAAATGGCCAAATCCACAACTGTTTCAAAGCAAATCCTGCACCTACAAACCATCTAGCTAAACCTGCACCATTTTAGCTAGATATCCTACACCTACAACTGTTTTCAAGTACCAAACTGTGCTGACAAAAAACCAACAGCAATCAAACAATCCAACAACCTTACATCATCAAATCCATAAAGAGAAAATGGCATCACCAACTGCCAACAAGTTTTCCAAAAGACCTTAAATTACCATGAAGAGAGAGAGAGAGAGAGAGAGAGAGAGAGCTAATTGCTACCAATTTGTTCCATCAACTTTTCAAGCATGCCTTTCAAATCCTTGTTTTGGCTTTGAATTTCTTGATTCTGAGCTTGAAGAGCCTTCATCTGGTCCCGCATTTCCTTCATCTCTTCCTTGAGAGGCTCGATAGATGGTTGTGGGTGGACAAGGCTGGAGGAAGGAGAAGAAAAGCATGCATCAACCTTACTGCTGTGAAGGAGGGCTATCCCATGCTCAGCAAATGCAAATATCTTCCGATCTTTATGGCCCTTAGTAGCTTTGATCCACAACTCTATCATCTTTGTGTTTGACAATGGTTGACCCGATGCATTGTTCACTTGTTCCTCAGCAACCAGCCGTTCAAACTCAACCTTGAATAGAATGAAAATGCATTACAATGAAGATATGAAAGCAATATATGACATTAAGAACAAGCTGTAAAAACAAATGTAAAATAAACTAGTATGCAAAATAGAGCACATTGCATTCACAAACAGATTGCATTCACAAAATTCGCTATGGTTCATTCAATAAAGGCTTATAGAAACTAGTATGCAAGATAGAGCACATTGCATTCAAAAACAGATTTCTATCTTTGGCACAAGACATATCACATATAGCATTCCCAAATGTAAAATAAACTAGTATGCAAGATAGAGCACATTGCATTCACAAACAGATTTCTATCTTTGGCACAAGACAGATCACATATAGCATGAGCACAGAGCACATAACTTATAGAAAATTTCATTCATAAACATGACTTGCTAACTAAAGGAGCATTACACATGAAAAATAATAATAAACATGACTTGCTTCTCATTTACACATCATCTAAGCTTCATTCAATAAAGGCTTCAAAATATAAACAAGACTTCTTCCATAATCCAAACAACCCAACAATATCATAATAGCATCAAAATCTTAGCATAAAAATCTCAGTCAAACAGAGAGTAAAATTGAGCAACCCATCATAAAAGGCAACCATAAAGGCTCAATTAGAGAGGACTAGAAAAGTAAGTCAAAAGTACATCCCATCATAATAGGCAACCATAAAAGCCATATTTTCACAATAAATTGCAACCCAATCAGATTTGTAAATGAGAAGTAATATTCAGCCTAATACTTACAATGATAGCAGCTGGCCGTTCACCAAGACCTTGTCCATCTTTGGTTGACCACAACTTCTTTACAACCTCATAAATCATAGGCATGGTACCAGACTCACCACCCTTGAAAAACAGAGAGTAATATTTAGTTCAATAACATCAAAACAATCATAAGTAATTATGTGAAATCTGATTGCAATTACCATCGTTTCAATCCACTTTGTGAACTTCCGAGAACCCCCTCTGTATGGTCCAGACTCGAGTGATTTCTTTGATCTCCTGTTCTCCTTATTCACCTGAGCTTGGCACACCAAGTTGGGATCAGTTCTCCACATGGTCTTCATCCTTGTCCAGTGCCTGCTCGCTAACCAGGTTGGTTGTACATTTCTAGCACGCGCATTCTTGAAGACATTGCTAAGGTGCCTTCCAATTTGGTGTAGAAAGGCATCCTTCATCAGCTCATCCGTCTCCCTCCAACAGAAATACCTCTACATTGAGAAACAAGAAATAAGACAGCCTTATGTTCATTAATTTAAAGAAATAGAAGGCATGTTACATCAATAGGCTGATTTAAACTAAAACTTATTGTTCTTTCATTTTTAAAGAGAAAGAAAGGCAGAATTTCATCAATAGATTGATTAGTTTGCACATTATTAGTTTGCACACGTCAAATCATTTTAACCAATTGACCGACGACAAGGCTCATGTGACCTAACCTAGTTTTTGTTACATGAAAATCATAGCTCGAAATGACTCTCATAAATAGATACTCGACATATAAGATGCAACCTACTAATAAACCCAATTGACTGACTAGGCTCATGTGAGCATTGTTATAGCACTAAATTCAATTGCTTTCCTAAGTAATCTCTTTTTTTAGCAACCTAATTAATTTCTTACTTCAAACAAAAGATTAGCAAGAAGATCTCAATCATTATTTCCTTACTAGACTATAATACATATCACAGAACTAATCATATGAAATCAGATCAACAAATCACCCAATTTAACTCATTCTGGGCAAATTAACTCCATTATGCTCAAATCACACAACAAATAAACTACATTCTGTTATCAGCCAAATTATGAAGCCATTATGAATCCATTATGAAGCCAACAAATAAGACAGCAACAGGTAAACGATTTTGCATTTTAAGAAGTAGAAAATAACTTGAAACTCTTGAAACCACATGGTCTGCACATGTTTTGGCACTCTAGATATACTGGTCCAAGGACCTCTATAATGGCCATGGACGATTTCCTTAGCCTTTGCAAACACTAACTTCTTTGGTTCATAGTCCCTAGAAAGAATTGGATACAATTATTAGTAATCTATAAAATGAAAGTTAGGATTAGTAGAGAAGAGTTTTAGCACTGACTGGCTGCCTTCCCCAGCGATCCATATAAGCTTCCGTTGTGTACCTTCTTCCTCTTCTTGATCTTCACCTCCTTCTTCTGTACCTCCTTGTTCTTTATCACCTACATGTTGTTCTCTTTCACTTTGCTCCTCTTCTTCCTCACCGTCTTCCTCTTCCTCACCTTCATCCTCACCGTCTTCCTCAACGACTTCATCATCTTGGTCCTCACCTTCTTTGTAACCTTCTTCTTCTTCCTCAACGACTTCATCATCTTGGTCCTCACCTTCTTTGTAAACTTCTTCTTCTTCCTCAACTTCTTCATCTCCTCCCAAATCAGCCCCAGGCTCATTATCCACATTGAACTCATCCTCATTATGTTGGTCATAAGTTTCTTCCTCAGCTGGTAGTAGGGCTGGTGCAACAACTTGCTTTGTTCGTGGTCTTGGAACCGGGCTAGGAGTTCTTACACGAGCATTTAAAGGAGCCTTTGAAGAGTTGAGTGCTCGTCGGACATAATGGGTAGGAGTAAGGTTAGGGCTAGATGTTCTTGAAGTAGGGAGAACTCTTTGTGGTGGAGCTGGTGGGAAGCTTTTGAAGGAACTCTTTGTGGTGGAGCTGGTGGGGAAGCTTTTGAAGGAGCCTTTGAACGTGCAACAGCTCGTGGTGGAGGGGCTGCAAGTGGTGTTGATTTTTTAAACCTTGGGCTACTACGAACAGGGAGCTGGAGGGCTCGTTTCATAGGAGGTCTTCTAGGGCTTAAAGCACCCTCAGATGGAGCAGAAAGAGGTGGACCACGCGCAAAGTTGCAGCTAGTGACCTCAGCATGTCCACGAGCTGTGCTCCGAAGGTGTCGCATGATGAACTGAATGAGAGAAATAGAACGAAACATTAATAGAACTCAGCAATTGAGCATGCAATTGATCCAAGAAATGCAAAACAATAAAAGAAAGAGGGAGAGATTAGGGACTTGCACCTTTTACAGAATGAATAACCCAAAACCCCATCAACAAAAGGTTGCCATGAACACCAAAGAATTTTGAACGAATAACCAACAACCCCAGCAAAAAATGGTTTCCATGAACACCAAAGAACAAGGGAGAGAGGGATTAGAGATCAATTAACCAACAAAAAAAGAAATGGACCCATAAAGTGTAGGATTGAGCGAGAGCGAGGGAGAGACATACCAAATCCAGACGAAATCCTTGTTCCAAAATCGAACTCCAAAGAACACCAATGAGATTGCCATGAAAGAACACAATCTCGATTAGATAGGGCCATGAAAGAACATCATTTCAAAGAAAAGTGAGAAGATTGAGCGAGAGCAATGGAGAGAGGGAGACATACCAAATCGACGGCTGCCTTGTTCCAAAATCGAACTCCAAAGAGCACCAAAGAGCTTGCCATGAAAAACACAATCTCGATTAGATTCTATCCATGAAAGAACACATCAAGAAAGGATTGGAGCGAGAGCCTTACCGGGGAGATCGAACCGAATCTGCGGGAGAGGGCGCCGCGGCTTCCACCTAAACCCTAACAATCTGAAAGAAACGAGTGAAGTCTTTCTCAATGTGAAAGAAAGAGAGTGGTGGTGCGAGTGAAGTCTCAATCCTAAACCCTCAATCCTCACTTCCACTAACGGGCCTAAATTCGAGCCCAAAAATACTTCCAAGCCCAAAGATTTCGGTATTTCCCTCCCATTCAAAACTCAAAATTTGTCCATTTCACTCTCAAACAAAAATTTCCCTCCTAAATTTCCCTCCTAAATGAATAATTCCATCCTACTCAATTCTTCCCTCCTAACTCAATATTCCCCTCCTAAACCAAAAATCTAGATGGTAAAATTAACAAATAATATTACATAAATGATAGAATGAGGAGAAAAAAGAATTTACCAATCATATTTTTCGGAACTTGAATCCGATGGGAAATCATCTTCTTCGTTGTCGCTTGCAATATCGAAGCTATCATCGCCACTTTCGACATCGTATGCTTCCTCATGCAAAGAAACTGGATCATTAAGATTTGTAGGTAAAGATTGAATTGTCGACCCTACGAAGCCATCAATCTCAAAGTCATCCGGTTGTAATGGTTCAAACGTTGGTTGTTCAACATTGCTCTCTGCCCATCGTTGCTCAACATTGGCTCTTGGCTTTGTCTTACACACATATCTCCAATCTGCACGACTTCGGGGTGCACCAGGGTAGCCAAGATAGTAAACTTGGATGCATTGTTGAGCAAAGACGAAAGGATGCACACTCACCTCATGCGCGGTAGTTTTCTTTCTTTTATTGGAGTCTTGATGTTGAGGATAATGTTGAGCGAAACTTGTTATCTCCTCAAACAAATATGATTCCACTATGGACGCCTCCACCTTTTGCGGGTTCATCATGTTCCCTTTCAACGTGAATAATAATCTTTCAACTGGATACATCCATCTGTTTTGTACCGGACCCCCTAACTTTACCTCGTATGGTAAATGAACAATGAGATGCTCCATGCAATCAAAGAACGATGGTGGGAATATCCTTTCCAATTGGCATAATAAAAGAGGTGCAGCCCGTTCTAGATCCTCAATTATTTGTTTGTCAAGTGTAGATGAACATAATGATTGGAAAAACAAGCTTAGCTCTGTCAATGGCCCCCATACACCCACGGGAAGAAGCTCTTTGAAAGCAGCTGGTAGAAGTCTTTGCATGAACACATGGCAATCATGACTCTTCATTCCTTGTAGTCTACCCTCCTCCAATTGCACGCATCGACCAATATTAGAGGCATAACCATCCAGAAATCTCAACCCTTGTAACCAAGTAAGCATCGTTGTCTTTTTCCTTTTATCTAATGCATACAATGCTTTTGGTTTTGGGCCCTAGTGGTCATCCTCCACTTGAAGCTCTGGGCGATGGCAATATAAGCGTAGGTCCTTCCTTGAGCTCAAGTTGTCCTTTGTCTTACCCTTAACATCCAACACAGTGTTAATCACATTCTCAAACACATTTATCTCAATATGCATGACATCAAGGTTGTGGCGGAGCAAATTATGCTTCCAATAAGGAAGCAACCAAAATATACTTTTCTTCGTGAACTTATGAGTTTCACCATAACCATCAAGATATTGAAGTGGACTCTCCATGGCGGTCGGAAAATTGTGAACACGTTCCCACACCTCTTCACTAGACAAATATGGAATAGGAGGATCGTTCTCCTTTCTCCCTTTGTAGAAGTTTCTCCTGTTGGTCTTGAATGGTGATCTAGTTCCAATCTACACCTATGACAATCAAACCATGAAGCCTTTCGTCCATTATGTAATCGAAAGGCTTTTGTCTTCTCCATGCAATGAGGACAAGAATAAATACCAGCAGTGCTCCACCCAGATAACATCCCATATGCTGGGAAGTCATTCACTGTCCACATAAGTGCAGCACGCATCCTAAAATGCTTTCCCGTAGAGACATCAAATGTTGGCACACCCGTTTTCCACAATAATAACAACTCATCAATCAACGGTTGCATACAAATATCTATTAACTTCTTCGGATTTTTTGGGCCTGGAACAATAGTGCTTAAGAACAAATAAGGAGTCTTCATGCACATATCTGGTGGTAGGTTGTAAGGGGTGACAATCACCGGCCATGTCGAGTATGTCTTGCCAAACTTACCAAAGGGGGAGAATCCATCTGAACATAAGCATAATCTCACATTACGAATCTCCTTGGCAAAATTCGGGTACGTTCGATCAAAATGCTTCCAAGCCTCGACATCAGACGGGTGACTCATATATCCTTCATCTGCATGGTGCTCGGTATGCCAACGCATATTTGAAGCCGTTTTTTCCATAGCGTACAATCGTTGCAGTCGTGGGATCAATGGAAAATATCGTAACACTTGATTGGGTATTGGCTTTCCTTTTTGGGACAAACAAGATTGATACCTTGGCCTGTGGCAAAATTTGCACTCAACTGCATCAGCATCATCCTTCCAAAACAACATACAACCTTGGGGGCATAGGTGTATCTTTTGCTGGGGCAATCCCAACTCTCTAGTCATCTTCTTCTGCTCATAGAAACTTTTTGGGAAGTTGTTGTCCCTTGACAAAACCTCATTGACTTTTTGAAGTAGTGCACCATATCCAGCTTGTGACATGTTGTATTTGGTCTTCAACTCCATAAAAGATCCAACGGCAGCTAATTGTGACATGTGAGAACCTTCATATAATGGCCGATCTACTGCTCTCAATACATCAGAAAAGCGCTCAGATAAGAAGGACATGTCCTCATCTCCAAGACCAAACACCGTTGCCGATTGTTCTAAGTAACTTCCTTCTTCAAGGTCATGATTTTCACCCACCTCTAAAGGACTACTACTAGGCTCATTATAAGAAGTGCCTGTGTCAAACCACGGGGGTGGAACAAAACTTGGACCAGCTGCATCAAACACCATTCTTTGGGTGGGATTCAAATTATCAAACAAATGCATCCCAATCCCAAAGAGATTCATATCACTAGGATTTGAGGTGGAAGACAACTCCTCCAAAGGGGGCGCATTGGCAAATGGTGACTCTCCATGTGCAGTCCACCGATAATAACTGTCAACAAAGCCTTTTCTAAACAGATGAACGCGGACATTATCTACATCCTCAAATCGCCCATTCTTACATTTCAAACAAGGACATTTTATCTTATCCCCATCCATGAAATGCTTTTGAAATTTTGCAAATTCAAGAAATCTCTGAACACCATCAATAAATTCGCTATTGTAACCACCACCACCAAGAAGCCATCTATCATACATCGAATCACGATTCTCCATCGATAATTCTGTAAATTTGTCCAAACAAACTTAAGTTAACATTAACAAAAAAGAAAAACCCACAAATATATACTAAATACCCTAAATCTAAAACTTGTAACACTAAAACCTCTTTGCAACTAACTTACCTGATCCAAATCAGATGTGCACCTCTTAAATTATCTTCAAAATGTGTAGAGTATTATATATCTTCAAGATTTGAGTCACATTTTTTTTTTGTGAGAGAATATTGTTGAGAGGGAGAATTTTGAGAGAGAATGAGAAATAAGTGGTGAGAATGAGGGTTTTGACGAATCATAGGCAATGGTAGTTGAGAATTGAATGAGGTTGGTACGAGGAGCATTTAATGAAAATGCAAGTTCAAATTAGCCAGGAAATTGGCCACAAAAATGGCCACGAATACATTTTGGGCTCACTAAAAAGGCCAGATCCAATTCGGCCCATATGCTTGGATTATATGTTAGGGGTTTCCCGGCCCAACCCGAGCGGCCTTTCTCTCCCTCCCTCACCCAATTTTTAGGGTTTCATCGTTCTCCATCTCCCTCACCCAAATTTTATGCTTGGATCCAATTCGGCCGTTCTCCATCTCCCTCTCCCTCTCCCTCACGAGTCGCCCACCACGAGCGCCATCTCCCTCTCTCTCCATCTCTTTCGAGCGACAACTCCTTCAAACTACCAAGATTGAACGCCATCCACCACACCGGCAATGCCTTCGACTAGATCGGCGCGCAACACCGTCCACCACACCGGCAACGCCTTCGACCAGATCGCCTCTTCCGCTCTCCTTTTTCTCCACTTTCTTCATACTAGTATGAAACTTTAATTGAAAATGCAATTTGATAGTATTATGTTACTTGGTTGAGCATTAAGAATCTGGATTTTGATTGCAAATTTGCTAGTATTAAGAATCTGAATTTTTTTGTTGGAAATGAAATTGCTTGAAAATTAAGTTTTGATTGAAAATGCTCTTCTTCATACTGGTATGTGATGGATTTTGATTGCAAATTTGATGGTATTATGAATCTGGATTTTTTGTTGGAAATGAAAATGCTTGAAAATTAAGTTTTGATTGAAAATGCTCTTCCTCACCATTTTTGTTGGTTAGGACTTGGGAGATGTATATGAATTTGGATTCCATTTGCTCATGTTTTTGGTTTAAACACTTGCTCTCCCTTCTTGTTTCTTTATTCTACAACTAAGTGTATTTTTCCCACACATTGGATGTATGTTGGTTGATGTATATGAAATTTGATTATTATTGGTTGATGTCATGAGTATACCAGTGCACCTTACTTCTCATCTCTCTAGGCCTTGGAAATAGTCAATGGCCTCTATGTTTGTTTTTGCATCTCAAACATTCATTTCAATTGATGACAAGTAAAATGAAGTTAGTTTGATTGCTATAATATGCTGGTTGAGGAGGATCATCTCTTTGTTCATGCCATTTGTGTGTCAATTGTTTATATTTGGACCACTTTTTCCACTCATGATTTTGTCAATTACGATTGATACATAAAATGAAGTTAGTTTGATTGCTATTACGATTGATTTTGTCAATTAAATTGTCAATGGCCTCTAAATGAAGTTAGTTTGATTGCTATAATATGTTGCGATACATATTTTGACCACTTTTCTTTCACCATTTTTCCACTCATGATCTTGTCAATTACGATTGATATTTTTCCATTTCTTTTCTTCACAGATTGTTGCAATGCCAATGAACTTGAATCATGACCAAAGACGATCTTCCTCAAAATTGTTTTAGAGCTTAGTCCTCCCCTTGATGATCCCACCCCCCTAACTGGGTTGATGTCCACCAGCGATTCATGGCTGAGACTAGGTGTTTGCCCACGATAATCACTGCGCAATCAAGGTATAACCACTATTATAGGCTTTGAAAGATATGGAGTCTTTTCAAAGAAACAAAGGGGGATCTCATGTGGAATGAAAGTACCTGGCAAATTATTGGTCACGACGAGTGGTGGGCGGGGAAATACAAAGTAAGTGCAAATTCACCTTTTAACTTAATATAAACTTGTACTCTACCCCCTCCAAATGAATACCAAGTTTACACTTCTCCTTTTGGAACAAACTTTCATCTTATTTAGCAAAAGTAATACAAGGTCATATTTAGCAAAATAATACCATGCTTTCATTTTTTAAGTGTGTGTCTATATCATCTAGTTACTTGTATTCCTATTTCTTGATTGATTATGGTTGGTATTTGTGTTTATTTAAGACTTAGACTTGTAGAGTTAGAGAAGTTGTGGGCTTGTGACATCTTACTGCCGAGTAATGAATATTCTGCTAGAACGTATCCTAAAAAAATTTAAAGGTTCAACCAGTAATTGATGACTTCAAGCCTATTGAATCTAATGAATGATGTCTGTTTTCAAGGTCATAATTTTACCTTACTTATCATCTAGGATTTACTTTGTCAAATGTAATAGAAGAGATTTTAGTATTGGACATTTGCTTTCATTTGTTATGGTTTACTTGGACTTGTGTTCCATGCTGTTTTTTCTTTCATTTTTTAGACTCTTAGTAGGTTTAATTTGTCTTGTGTTCCATGGTGTTCTGTTATCTTTTTTAACTTGTAAATATCTTGTATGGTAGGAGTGCAAAGCTTACAAGTTTTATAGGAAAAATGGCATGGATCATTATATGAGTACTCTTTTGAACAAAATCTTTTATTGTCGAACCATGGAAGAAGAAGATGTCGAGCTTTACCTGTCTAGTGACGATGATGAGGACGTAGGTTGTAGCAAAGAAGAGGAAGAGGAAGAGGAAGAGGAAGACATTTAGAGGATTGTGTTGGTTTTATGGATTTTAGACTTGTAGTTTGTTTGCCCATTGAAATTGTGTTTGGATCTTATTGTGTTTGAAGTCATTTGTTAGGATTGTGTTGAAGACATTGAAATTGTGTTGAGATTGTGTTGAAGACATTTGTTAAGATTGTGTTGGACAATTTATGCATTTATATGGGAGCTTTGTATGTACATTTTTAGGCTAAGTTTTGTATGTGCATTGTTTGAGTTTTGTATGTGCATTTTTAGGCTAAGTTTTGACAAATTTTTTATGTGCATTGTTGGGTTTTTTAAAATTCTTGTTGTTTATTGTCTTACGATTTCTGATAGAAATTGAGGATCCGAGCTACTAGCTCCTTGTGTAGTTGTTGTGTAATTTGGGGTCTTTATGTGGTTTTTGAATAATAGGTTTCAAGATTTCTTTTTTCTTGTTTTGCTTAATTAATAGATATGACCACAAACTTAGAATCCAACTTAGCTGCATGCTTATTTTCGTAACAATTTTCCCATAAATTTAGAACCAAATTTAGCTTCGTAATATATTCGTGGTAATAAAGCTCCAATTATAGCCACAACTCATGTTTTCATGGCTATGTGGACACAAACATAGAATCGAACTTAACTGTATGATTATTTCGCGACAAATTACCCAGAAATTTAGAACCGATTTTAGCTTCGTAATATATTCGCGTCAATATAGCTGCAAGTATAGCCACAATCAACATTTTCATGGTTATATTTCCACAAACTTAGAATCGAACTTAGCTGCATGATTATTTCGCGACAAATTGCCCAGAAATTTAGAATCGAATTTTGCTTCGTAACATATTCGCGTCAATATAGCTCCAAGTATAGCCACAACACTTATTTTCATGGCTATATTGCCGCAAACTTAGGATCGAACTTAGCTGCATGATTCTTTCGTGACAAATTGCCCAAAAATTTAGAACCGATTTTAGCTTCGTCATAAATTCGCGTCAATATAGCTCCAACTTTAGCCACAACCAATATTTTCATGGCTATATGGTCACAAACTTAGAATCGAACTTAGCTGCATGATTATTTCGCGATAAATTTGCCATAAATTTAGAACCGATTTTAGCTTCGTAATATATTCGCGCCAATATGGCCACAACTATAGCCACAACATATAATTTCATGGCTATATGGCCACAAAATTAGAATCGGACTTAGCGGTGTGTTTATTTCGCGACAATATTCCCACAAATGTAGCACCAACCGTGAATTTTATGGGTAAACAGCCAGAAAATTTGAGATTTGTGGGAGATATTGTGGCAGCTTCCCGCAAACTTACCCACACAGGATATTCCTGGCTATAATTTCCTGGCTATATGCGCGTTTTCTAGTAGTCAGTGCACAAAAATTTATTTTTTATGTCCTAATAAATGCTCTTTTTTTAATGAAAAGGGGTTAATTCATTCAAAGTAATAGTTACAAAAAGAACCTAGACAAATCTAGGTAGTTTGGGGCTCTTCTAAGCCAACTCTAGAGAACCATCTTCGTAATTCCCTATTGCTCTTTCTCCACCTAGCTCGAACGCTATTCCTAACATGGGTAATTACTAATCTCGCACACTCATCACTAGAGAGAGTATCCAGCTGGAAAACTTTCAAGTTTCTAGCCTTCCAGACAAAATACACAACCGCACTTATACAATTAATCCACACATTAAATATAAAGCTATTCTTCCTAGACATTCCTTCTATTGCCTCAAGCCATTCAAAAAGAGTTTGATATCTTCTGCCTATCCTTTCCCACTTCAGTACCTTGGTGATTGCACCCCTTGTATACTTGCACTTGAACCAAAGGTGCTCGACGGTCTCTTGCTCTCCATCAGTGCATAAAACGCAACTGTCTTCATGCAGTCTTCCCATAGCTTTCAGTTTGTCCCTGGTAGCCATGCCTCTACTAGCAGCCATCCAAACAGTGAATGAGATTCTTGGGGTGTTCAGTTTGCCCCAAATCCAAATATTCCACATTTCAGCAGCCCCTTTATCTCTAAGGCTCTCATAGACGCATGCCCAATTAAACTTACCTCCTTTGGACATCACTATGGCTTGGTTTGCATCCTGTTCCATATGGTCTCCTTCATCTCTTCCCTTATTTGCACAATACTCCTCCAAATTGCACTCGAGGTAGTTTTGCAGATGTGTTCCCATAAATCTTCACCTTTAAGTATGACCGTATTTGTCCTGGTGTGCCATATTGTGGTTGAATCCACCAGTATGTCATGAACCAGTTCAGCAAAGCTTGACTTGTTCCATGACAATATCTCCTTCAGACCTAACCCATCCTCGCATCTTGGCCTACATACTCTTTGCCACAAGATTGGTGCTCTTCTACGCCCTCCATGTCCTGACCAAAGAAATGTCCTCACCATTTGAATGATTTGATTCACTACCCCTTTAGGAAGAACAAAGATCTTGCACCAGTAATGCAAGACACCATAGACTACACCTCTGATCAACTCTAACCTCCCTGCGTAGGATAGATTTCTGGCAGCCCATACGTTAATCTTTGCAATAATTTTTGACAGCAAGGGTTTGTAGTCTTTTTTCTTGGCTCTAGCACTGCACAAAGGGACCCCCAAGTAGGTGATCGGTAAGCTTCCTTTTTCAGCAAACTAGCAAACTCAGCCTCCTCAAGTTCATTAATCCCAACACAAAACATATTAGATTTCCCAGCATTGATGCACAACCCTAACATGGCACAGAAGTTATCCAAGGTTTTCTTGACTGCAACGAGTGAGTCACAGTCCCCATGAGCAAATATAAATAGGTCATCAGCGAAGCTCAGGTTGATGAGATTCACTTTAGCACAATTCAGGTGAAATCTGAATTCCCTTCCTCTACTCATTCTTTTGCACATTCTGCTCAGATATTCCATTGCCAGAACAAACAAATAGGGTGACAACGGGTCACCCTGCCTAATACCTCTACCACCCTTGATAAACCCGCACAACTCACCACCAAAGTCGATAGAGAAGTGACAATTGGTAACACACTCTTGTATCCATTTGACCATCTTAGGGTGAAAACCGAAACCACTGAGAATTTTGAGCAGGAAATCCCAATCAAGGGTATCATACGCCTTCTTGAGATCTATCTTTATGGCACATCTAGGACTTATGTACTTCTTTGCCTAACTCTTCACCACTTCCTGACAAACAACAATGTTGTGTTTGATACTCCTCCCTTTGATAAAAGCACCCTGATTCATGTCAACAAGCTTTGGCAGATAATTTTGCAACCTCTTGACCAACAGCTTGGAAATAACTTTACTAATTACTGTGCAGCAAGATATCGGTCTATAATCATTGATTGAAGTGGGGTTGTCCTTCTTGGGAATAAGAGAAATAGTTGTATTCCCCACTTTTTTAGCAATCTTCCTTTTTTAAAGAAATCCAGAATGGCTTCTGTAAAATCTTCTCCAATGACAAGCCAGGCTTTTTGAAAGAATTTGGAATTGAATCCGTCCGAGCCTGGAGCCTTGTTCACCCCTATATCCTATAACGCTTGCTTGACCTCCTCTTTTTGGAAAGGAGCAATCATGTCTCCTCTAGCATCCTTGTCTATCACAATTTCTTCCTGGAAAACTGAGTCATCGACCTGTGCAGCTACGCCTTGCTTGGATAACATATCACTGAAGTGAGTGACAACATGATCCCTGGCTCCTCTTACTCCTGTGATCGTGTTCCCTTGGTTGTCCTGGAGAGCATTAAAGGTATTTCTGGCTTTTCGCTTTTTTATGGAGTTGTAGAAAAAACTGTTGCAGTGATCCTGAAACTTCATCCAGTGAATCTTGGCAGATTGTTGGAGCAGCACATTTTTGTTGTTGATGGCAGTTTTGAGTTTGGTAAGCACTTCTTTCTCTTGACTCTGAAGCCTACCATCACACGGCTTGCTATATATTTCCTTTTGGATATCCTGGAATCTATCATGAAGTCAGATATTACCCTCACTTGTGCATCTAAGTTGCCCCCTCTGAGCTTCCTAATTGGTCTTTTCAAGGCCTTTAGTTTGCTCACCAAAACATACATCTTCACGCCATTCACTAAACTGTTGCTCCACACATCTCTTATAATCCGGTCAAAATCAAGATGGTCGCATCACGTGTTCTTAAATCTGAATGCTTGGTTTCTCTGAGCAGTTTCAGCATTAATGTGCAGTACAACCGGGGAGTGATCAGAGCAGTCAGGCACTTCAAAGCTAGCAGCATATGAGGGGAACTCATCCACCCAATGGTCATTGGCTAGAATTCTATCAAGTTTACACAAAATCATGGTACCATTGGTCTGTTTATTATACCATGTGTAGTACACCCCAATGAAGTTCAAATCCAGCAAGTCATTCCTGTCCAAGCAATCTCTAAATTCAACATTGAACCGGACCTGTGACTCATTCTCCACATATTTCTCCCTATAATCCCTTATGGTGTTGTAGTCTCCCATGAGTAGCCAAGGACTCTGATTAGTGCTAATTCCTCCCGCCAACTGGTCAAGTAGCTGCCACAACTGAGTTCTCTCTTGTACATGGTTTGAAGTGTAAATGAAGGATATCTCAAACTGTTTTTTTAGCAAGAGGGGAGGAGACCATACAATGTAGTACCTGAGAATTTTCCAACAACAGACTCACATTAGTGACAGTGTGTGGATTCCAAAAAATCCATATGTGTCCATTGGCACCTTGGCACTTCTGTGCCATCCCTTCAAAATGTGCCTAGAAATTAACTCTACTTTGTTAACTCTCACCCTAGTTTCTAAGACTGCAAGAATGTCCACAAAATGCTTCTTGGCAAACATATTAACAAATTCACACTTCGAGGACTCATTGAGCCCCCTTATGTTCCAGCTTGCTATTGTAAGTTTATCTATTTGGCATGAGGGCTTCAAGATCCATCACCTGCACTCCACTTCTGCTCTCACATGCCTTGTTGAGAATTGTTGCCTTTGCATCTAGGGTCACCTGCTGATAGGCGTGAAATGGTCGTGCAAATCACGGCTATGCAAAACAATCCTAACAAACCTAAAGACTATAGTCTTAGGGAAGTAAGGGTCGAATCCGCATGGAGGTTGGTTTATCTTTCTATGTAAATTTTATGTCAATTAAAGTAAAAGGGGTTTATGAAGTAAATTAAGTAACAAGCATGCAAAACTAATAAAGCAATTAAAGTTTGGGTTTTTATCAATTTGGAAAAAACACTTAGTCAACCAGAGATCCGGATTCGTATGACAAGTTGATCATAGATTCACTCAATATCGCATGCATATGGAATTCCAATTCCTTTTCAAAGATAATTAATAACACAACAAGATACTATCAATCCTAACTAATTGAATAACACTGAAACTATCAAGATTCAATTCAAAATCAGCATGAAGAATAAGAATATAATCAGGATACAATTCTAGCATAAAACAACCAGCTTTTATACTAGAATGCAATTTAACTCTCTTCTGCAATAGACTAGCACAACCAGATACTAGTACAATGCAGTTTGCTACTATGAAATAGAGAAACTCAACCAGTAATTTCTCTAGATCTAGCAATTGAGATTTAATAACAACAACCCTAGAAATTGCTGAAATCAATCACATAAACAATTCAAACAAGAGAGTAAAATAATTCCATGCAATAGATAAAGAGTAGAAATCTCACAACTGAAAGTCACACAAAGCTTCAAACTGTCTGACTAAGCAAAAGGGCTTAGTTCTCCATGAAAAGCTAAAAACTCTGAATGAAAAATAATAGGTAGATGATGAATGAGAGATGCAACTCTCAAAACCTAATATATCAAACTAGGTCTAAAAAGTCTATCCAAAAATACATAAAAACGGAATAAAGCTGATAGAAAAAGAGCCAATCAAGATAAAACACGTGGCGCGCAAGGGATTTCTCTGCTATCAGGGGCGACGGGTGCCGCCAACATCAAAACGCAAAACTTCATCTTCTCTTCAATCCAGCTCCAAAACTCCAATAATATGCATCTTCAGGTCTTCTTCTTCTATGTAAATAAAGTCTTCAAAACCACCTAAAAACATCATAAATGTATGCTAAAATTGCTCCTAAATACACAACATAATTGTGTATATCAAACTCCCCCACACTTGAATCTCACTCGTCCTTGAGTGACTCAAAATACTATCACTCATAAAAACTATAATCCCCGGATCATCAAAGTGCAAGGAAGCTTACAAAGAGAAATAAAAGCATTCTCATGCAAGCTCAACACCGAACCTAAACAACAATATATATAGCAAATAAGCTCTAACCACCTACTCTACCCAATATCAACATAATAGAGCAAATCATCATCAACATCAAGCTAACATCATGCTCAACTCAAACCACAAAACAACCCTAATATCCATCAAAAACATCAACAGAGAGAGTGAAAGTCTCCATGAATCTACACCTTATACCTCCTAATGAAAACCTATCCAAAATACTCCTATACTCCACTTCTTATGTCTCCTGCGCCAATAAAAGATAGTTCTAAAACACTCCTTTTTTTCATTCATTTTGCTTAGGCGCCTTTTTAGGTTTTCACCTAACACTCTCTTTTCATTTTTCAATAATGGACTCACCAACTCACACCACTTTGAATCTATTTTTGCCAAGGCCTAGTGCTTGCCAGATTACCTGCTTATTACCTAGACCGCCCTTTCGGGTTTTCAGTCTATCCCAGGATTTATTTTGCCTTTTTTTCAAATTTTTATGGCTCTTTTTTTAATTTATTTTTATAGCATATCAATAGTAATATAATTCCAACTCCCCCACACTTAGAACACACATTGTCCTCAATGCAGTAAAGACAAAATAAAATAAAGGGGAAGTAGAGAATAATACCACTACTGATCAGAAGGTGGTGGTGGTGGTGGATACTGTGGGTAGTCAGGATATGAGGGGTATGTGGGCCACACGCCTTGGAAAAACTGAGCCTGCTGTTGGAAATAGCTAGCCTGCTGCTGAAAGAACTGAGACTGATCCTAGTGGAACTGGTGGATCCGGTTTATAGAAGTAGACAAAGCAGATTGCTAAGTGAACATCTCCTCCTGACGGGCTGAAAGCCTGCTCATCTAGCGCATTATATCATCCTGCCAGCTCAGACTAGTGTCAACTCCAGAAGTAACAAGAATACTCGAACCAAGAACATCCTCATGCATAACAGTGTCGTCCTGAAGAATAGTCTCTGGAATAGGTTGTGGAGCAAGTGGTGGAACAGTCTGTGGAGCAGCAGAAGTAGAAGGACCAGAAGCTCCAACACGAACGGATAATTGACGCAGATCAAAATGATGATACTCAGGTCCAAAGGGTAACTCAGCAATATGCAAAAGGATCCTAGAAATACCCGCGGGGGGACCAAATAAATAGTAAAATCTGCCTCTATCCTCAGAAAGAACCCCAACATTCTTCAGATGCTTAAGGTCACAAGTAAAAGTAGGAGATAGTCTCTGAGATGATGGAGGAAAAGGAATGTTCAGAAACTCCCCCAAGATAGAAATCATCCCACCAATAGCAATCTTGCACTTCTTCTGGCCCCTACACTTCTTGCAGTTAGCAAGAAACTAAGCTCTCCAGTCTCTGGTGAGCTTGCACGGTGGTGTGAAACTCCACATAGTCTCTAAATCAGTGTAAGAGACCTTGTTTGCCTCAGTTTGGCCATACCAAGCCATCCTAATCACCTTATGAACAATACACAGGCAAGGATGAGACCACTTGTAATTCTTTTCCCCCACTTTATGATCGAATGACGGAAATCCTATAGTGTTGTACCAAAAAACCAACTCCTCCTTGGTCTCATTCCGTAGGGCAGAATCAGTAGGCTGCCTTGAAATACCAAATGCCTCCTCAAGGCTAGCATAAGTCAATACATGTAATGAACCTGCTAACTGAAAAAAGACCTTCTCATTCTCATGGTCATCCTCCAAAGTAATCAGAAATTCCCTAGTCCAAGCAGGGAATGTGGGAGCATTCTTAAAGAAAAAATTACCCAATCCAGCATGGGTTAACATGAACCGAGTACAACTCTCTAAACCTAACTGCCTCATAACATCGGGATCAAAAAATAGAGTAGCCACAAGCTCTCGGTCCTCAACAATCTTCCTCCGAGCCTCATGGACCTCGGAGATGGCATATCTAGAACTCATAGAACGCTTCTTAGAACTCATAATGAACAAAATGAACTCTTAATGGACTGAAGAGAGGAGTAAATTGCCGAAAATACTCAGAAATAGAGAACGGCGGGCTGCAGATTCTAGCGGCGACTCGATGTTCTTGGCGGCGGGCGCCGCTGATATTGGCGACGGGTGCCGCCTCGAGTTTTCTCGAAAAATTACCAGATCCGCGGCGGTCTCCGCGTGGAGTGAAGCGAAGTGGCGGCGAGGTCGAACGAGCGGCGGGTTGCTTGGATCTTGCCGGATCTGAGGTGGATCTGAGCTTCAAAGATCTCCCCTCTTAATTTCTATCTTTTTCCTCTCAAAGCTCTCTTTTTACAAAACCCTCATATTTTTTTATGAACCCTCTTCACCCTCTTTCTATTTTTATCTCACTCATAATTTCAGCACTCTTGTTTTTTAATTTTCGATTTTCTCTTTTTTTTTAAAGGGAAAAAGTGGATACCTATACGGCAGGGGCGGCGGGTGCCGCCGTGCTTACGGCGGTCGCCGCCAGTTACGTTGTCCTTCTTTACTCCTTCTTGCAGGCTAGTCCACACAAAACAAAGGAAAAACCGAAACAAAAACAACTAAGCTAGAAAACAAGAAAAACAAATAAAAGTACCTAGGCCGGGTTGCCTCCCGACAAGCGCCTTATTTAACGTCGTGGCTCGACGTAATGCCAATTCATCAGTTTTCAGCGTCGGGCTTTGTTAGGACAACTTCTTCAATTGTGTCCTTTGTAAATCCCTCATAATACTGCTTCACTCTTTGACCATTCACTTTGAATAATGCATGTGTTTTGGAATCATAGAGCTCAATTGCACCATGGGGAAAAACTTGAGCAATCACATAAGGCCCTGCCCAACGGGATCTTAGCTTGCCTGGAAAGAGTCTAAGGCGGGACTGAAATAGAAGGACTTTGTCACCAGCTTTGAAGTCCTTTCTCAAGATATTTTTGTCATGGCAAGCCTTAGTCCGCTCTTTGTTGTGAATAGCATTATCATAAACTTCAATCCTGGCCTCCTCCAACTCCTGTAATTGGAGCTTTCTAAGCTCCCCAGCTTCTTCAAGTTGTAAATTGCACTGCTTGATAGCCCAATAGGCTTTGTGTTCCAACTCAACTGGGAGGTGACATGCCTTACCAAAAACCAACCTAAAAGGTGACATACCAATAGGTGTTTTGTAAGTTGTTATGTAGGCCCATAATGCATCATCAAGCCTCTGGCTCCAATCTTTTCTGCTAGGGGACACCGTCTTCTCCAAAATGGATTTAATCTCCCTATTTGATACTTCAACTTGGCCATTTGTTTGAGGATGATAGGCAGTAGAAACTCTTTGGTTGACATGATACGTCTTTAACAGGGTAGTGATTGTCCTATTACAAAAGTGAGTTCCCCTATCACTTATGAGGGCCTTGGGGATTCCAAACCTGTTGAAAATATGGGACTTCAAGAAATCTGCAACAACTCTAGAATCATCAGTCCTGGTGGCCTTCGCTTCCACCCATTTGAAAACGTAGTCCACCGCAAGCAAAATATAAATATTCCCACTAGAATTTGGAAAAGGTCCCATAAAATCAATACCCCAAACATCAAATATTTCACAAAAATTAAACTAGTTTGGGGCATTTCATCCCTATTGGACATATTTACAACTCTTTGGCACTTAGTCCGCTCTTTGTTGTGAATAGCATTATCATAAACTTCAATCCTGGCCTCCTCCAACTCCTGTAATTGGAGCTTTCTAAGCTCCCCAGCTTCTTCAAGTTGTAAATTGCACTGCTTGATAGCCCAATAGGCTTTGTGTTCCAACTCAACTGGGAGGTGACATGCCTTACCAAAAACCAACCTAAAAGGTGACATACCAATAGGTGTTTTGTAAGTTGTTATGTAGGCCCATAATGCATCATCAAGCCTCTGGCTCCAATCTTTTCTGCTAGGGGACACCGTCTTCTCCAAAATGGATTTAATCTCCCTATTTGATACTTCAACTTGGCCATTTGTTTGAGGATGATAGGCAGTAGAAACTCTTTGGTTGACATGATACGTCTTTAACAGGGTAGTGATTGTCCTATTACAAAAGTGAGTTCCCCTATCACTTATGAGGGCCTTGGGGATTCCAAACCTGTTGAAAATATGGGACTTCAAGAAATCTGCAACAACTCTAGAATCATCAGTCCTGGTGGCCTTCGCTTCCACCCATTTGGAAACGTAGTCCACCGCAAGCAAAATATAAATATTCCCACTAGAATTTGGAAAAGGTCCCATAAAATCAATACCCCAAACATCAAATATTTCACAAAAATTAAACTAGTTTGGGGCATTTCATCCCTATTGGACATATTTACAACTCTTTGGCACTTGTCACAAGATTTACAACAGTTGTGTGCATCTTTAAAGATGGTAGGCCACCAAAATCCTGCATCAAGTACCTTTCTAGCAGTTCTGTGAACCCCAAAATGTCCCCCACATGCTCCAGAATGACAAAGTGTAAGGAGAGAATTTACCCTAGCTGTATTGCGTAGTCTATCCCTCTAAGCTTTGTTGAAAGGTTGAGGGAATTCACCTGTGCTGAGGAAGTTCACCAAGTCTACATACCATGGCTCTATGGTGCTCATCTTGAACAAGGACTCATCCGGAAAGCTTGCTTGAATCTGTTTTTGAGGGGTGCTCTCTTCTTGAACAACTCTGCTGAGATGATCAGCCACCAGGTTTTTAACACCCTTCTTGTCCTTGATCTCAATATCAAATTCACTGAACAATAGGACCCACCGAATCAATCTTGGCTTTGCTTCTTTCTTTGTCAGTAGGTATCTCAAGGCAGCATGATCCGTATAAATGATGACCTTTGTTCTAAGGAGGTAAGGTCTGAACTTCTCAAGTGCAAATACCACTGCAATCATCTCCTTTTCTGTAGTAGAATAGTTCCTCTGTGCACCATTCAGGGTCATTGATGCATATTGTGTAATAACCCTCTTTTTCAAGAAGGACAATTATGTAATTTCCTTTTTATTTTGTTTAATAAAATAAATTGTGCCAATATTCTCATAATAATGATATATTGCTTACCTAAGTTATTTTATTAAATGAAAATTTAGCAACTAACCTCTAAAGGGTTATTTGAATTAATAATGGACCTTACCCATATGTTAAAGGAAGATAAAATAAATAAAATTAGAATTTTAAGAGAAAGATATCAAAATTTTTAAACATATTTTTTTTACAAACAAAGAGAATCATTATAAAAATATTTTTTTATTAAAGGTTTTATTCATTAAAAATATATTAAGGATATTTATTAATATCAAGGGCAATTTTTGTCCATTTCTTAAACTAGAGGGGTGGTTTATGTAAATTCTTGAAAATAGATTCAAAAATGGGGGATCTTCTTCCCCACTTGAGTCTTGAATTTCAAATGAGAAATTTGATCTTGTTTCTTAACGGAAATGGATTCCGTAAAATCCTACTTGCTCATTGTATAACCCTCTACAAGTTTCCTCAAACAATTTGGGGGCAATCAATTAAAATCAGCCCGGAAATCTCGTTCTATGTCGTTCTAGGTCAAAGGTAACGTTTTTCTTTGAAATCGTTCAAATTAAATCGGAATGGATAAGAATGAGGTTGGATTTAAGAAGGAAAGGATAGTGAAGAGTCAAAGGAATGAATTAGGGAATCAATCCGATCCAATTTCATGATAAATCACCCATAAATGGGCGAAATCAAAGGGATTGTGTCTAAAGCTTTAAATGGTGATTTCGGGCTCGTTTTTGGAGCGTTGAAGCTCATTCTTGGCCCTATAAATAGATCTTGACATTACCTATCTAATCCTATACAAAAATACTCCCTTTCCAATCGAGATTTGGTCAAAAATCGAGCTAGAAATCCACACAAAAGTTCGGCTCTGTTTTCAAACGCCCTCACCGCAACCTCCTGTTCAGCGGTGATTTCCGGCCACCAAAGACCACCCCAGGCTCCGCTTCTGCCAACAGTAGAAAGCCACGCTCGTCCCGGTTCCAACAACACCTCAGACGCCTCGAACCGATTCCTGACGAAGGAGAACGAAGCCTCTGAATTCGAAGACGCGTGAGTGTTGCTACTGTTGTAAGTAGCAGGCCCGCTGGCCCGACCCGTCCCGTGCAGCTTGTCTTCTTAGCCAATTCACCCTATTTTATGTACTTTTATTAATTGGGGTATTTAAAATAAAATAAATATTTTTAAATCTTAATTTAAAAGATGTTAAAAATATTTTTATGAAAGAAAAGTAGCAAGTATATATTTTGATAAAATTTGCAAATAGAAAGGAAATGATGAATATTAGTGATTTTATGTCTTAAAAACATGTACTTTGCAAAAGGATATGATTTTTATTAAAATAACATATGGGTAAATATTTTTTTAATTAATATGTATGCATAAAGATAAAGAATCTATAATATCCCATACAAAGAAATTAAAAAGGTCCTACATTAATAAAGAAAGATTTTATTAATGTTAATAAGATAAGTTTATTAGAAATATAAACTTAGACGAGTCATAAGAATTCAACTTACGAGGAAAAGTTGAACAAAATAAATTTCTTATAATTTATTTTGTATCTTATGTATGAATCAGGAAAAGGAAATCAATCGTTGGATTGCAAGCTCGTCTAAGATAGTTCTCGCTCGCCTTCGAAACAAGGCAAGTGGTGGTTCGCTCTCATATTTTTATCATGAATACTTTTATTCATGTTTGCATGTTGTGTTGGGAACACTTGTTTGAATAAAATGAACTTAGGTTATTATAGAAATAATGACCATGTTGAAAGGTATAAATGAATTAGGGATTATTATGCATAGAACTAATGACCCCATGGTAGCTTATTGTTATTATTCTATTATGCGCTAGAACTTATACCTAGGTTGCAATGTTTGTGCACCTGTTTGTTTCACGGTCTCATTTTGAGATTCGTTGTTTTGGACTAGCGTAGAATTAGGGGTGGGGGTTCACTAACCCCTGAACACCTCTTTATAATATTTTGCATTAGGATGGACCTAGACCCTAATGTTGGTCATGACCCTGCTCTCTCAACCGTTTTGAGGAGTGTTTGGCACCTAGCTAGTGCCTTGTATCGGGACTTAGGAACCCGTTTCGCCCTTTGTGGGATTCTATATCTTATGGCATATCGCGTTGCCGTCTTAAAAGCTACCAACCTTGAATGCAATGTTTTGTAATTAAATAAGATAAGTGCTAGTGCACACCCATTAAAACGTGTTCAGAGTGGTGACTACAACTTGGAAAACCACTCTGGCACCCGACTTTGATTAATCTACTTTCCAATCTGAATTCGGACAACACGCATTCGGTGAGGTTGGATGTAGATTTGATAAGTCGACGGAGGCTTTTCAAAATATTGGTTGATAACTAAAGTTCCCAACATAACCATTCTCATTCTCAAGGAACCATAGTTTGTTGTGTCCTAATCTCTTTTCATCATATTTCTCATTCCGTGAGATTATTTGGGTTATGCCATCGACCGACTTTCATTCGGAGACCGATGGTCATAATGCAACTAAGATCACAAGAACCTCACATAAAATTCCACTTGCTTAGTCTTTCATTAGACTGACCGACCGCTTTATTTCTTTTGCATGGCCGGCTGGTGTCAACCGTCCCTATACGGAACATCAAGGAGTAAAGGAGTGGTGATTCGAGATTGAAGCTGTTGAAGTTGTTGCATGTTTCTTTTGAATAACTTTTTAGTTTAAGGTCGAGATCCTTGGTCTGTAAGGACCGCCTTCAAGAATTTTACTTCCGCTTTGTTCAAGAATATTTAATCTCATTTTTTTTCTCCGCAAGTATTTGGATTATTCAAGATTGTGAAAGTTGGACATTTTGTAAAAATATTTATCGTATTATCATTATTTATTTACATCTTGAATACCGTGAAAGCCTTGGGTGGCTTCGGAGTGTAAACTCCAATGTCACTGGCGGTAATATCTCCGAGGGAAAACGGGGGTGTTACAATTATGGTATCAGAGCCAAAAGTTTTAAAAACCAAGTCTTCATAATTTTCTTCGAAAAAAAATTCGTTTTTCATTTTTGGATTGAAAACTATGCTTGAAAGAAATAGTTGTTTTCATCTTTTATTCTTCAACGACTTCATATTCCCACTCTATGACTATAGAATTATGGATTGCTCTATAAGTTATTGACCATGCTTTACCGTGTCTATTTGCCAGACAATGGTGTTCACTAGGAGTCAAGCCAAAGCCCTACGACCTGTCCATGAAGCTAGCCCTCCACCTTCCATCAAAACTGAGGACTTGCTTACCTCTAAAGAATGCATGGAGGAAAATGAAGTCGCCTCCATTGAAGTTGAGTCGCCACCAACTCATGTGGTTCCCTTAGAGCCAAATAAGGAACCTAAGGAAGAGGAACCGAAGGTGGAGTACACTCCCAACGCACCACCCACTAATGTCCAAGCTACTGAGGAGTACCATCATCAGGAGGAAGCTGCTAACCAAGAAGAGCACCAGTACTAGTATCATCCATGGGAAGCTCGTGCAGCTATTGGTGACTTTAGACCTAGACATTTGTGGGCCGACAACATCCTACTAAGTGACCATATGGAGTCCTGGTACGCGATGCTGGCTCGTCATGAAGTGGTCATCAACCATCATGAGAGTCTTGAAGGAGAACGCGCTGGTGTGGCAATACTGCGTCGCAAGATCCAACAAGGCTTGGAGTTGCTAGAGAATAACGGGTTAGTCAAGGATCCTAGGAGGTTCGACCCCATTTTCTTGGATATGTATTATTATCATTTGGGGCCACCCAAGAAGATAAATACGATGCCCGCTGCTAAGTATAGGAAGGTGTTCCGCCAAACTAAACCATAGGGTGTCATTCATTAGTACTTAGAGCTCTGCCTTAGTTATGGTTTGAATCGTATTAGGTTTGGTTTCATAAAACTATGTGGTTTGCTTTGCTGTTATTGAAGTTGTATCATCTTTGAGTCATGTTGAACTCAATTGTGTTGGAATGTTAAACAATCTTCCCTTCATGAATAAAGAATTTGGATTTTATGTTATGAGATTATGAGTTGGTGATCAAATGTCTAAATGGATAGAGTTTCGTTTATGAATGTTCAGAGGGTCAACACTCATAACACGAACAGAGTTTTGTTTAGCATTTCGTTGTGAATCTTCCTAATGGAGTAAAGACTGTGGGTACCAAGGAACTCACCGACTTTCCGATCACCATCCAAGGGAGAAAGATTGATACGGATCTTATTTGTATACCGATGACCCCATTCGATAAAATATTGGGGATGGACTAGTTAACTCGTCATGGAGTTGTGAGGGATCTCAACACTAGAACTGTAACCATCAAAGCAGGAGTCAGATATGTCTGTGAGTTCAAAGGACGACGAGAAGCTAAGATCGGGAAAATGGTTAATGCTATGAAGGCAATGAAGATGCTCCAACAAGGGTGCACATGATTATTGTGTTTTATGGAAACGATTGAAAAGAAAGATGTAAAACTATAAGAGATCCCTGTTGCTAGAGAGTTTGTCGATGTCTTTCCAGAAGAGATTGCAGGATTACCACCTCATCGTGAAGTAGAGTTCACCATTGAGTTGGAACCATGGACTAGACCTATTTCCAAGACGCCCTATAGAATGGCCCATTGGAAATGAAGGAATTGAAGGAGAAATTAGAGGAATTGCTAGAAAAAGGGTACATCAAACCAAGTGTTTCACCTTGGGGAGTGCCAGTTTTGTTTATAGAGAAGAAAGATGGAACTTTTAGACTTTGCATCGACTACTGAGAATTGAACAAGGTCACCATCAAAAACAAGTATCCATAGCCAAGTATTGACGATCTTTTAGACCAATTGCGAGGAGCAAGGGTATTCTCCAAGATCGATTTGAGGTTAGGATATCACCAACTTCGAATTCATGAGGAGGACATCCCTAAGACAACATTCCGCACACGGTATGGACACTATGAATTTGTGGTCATGCCTTTTGGCTTTACAAATGCCCCAGCAGTGTTCATGGATTTGAAGCACCGGTGTTTTCGAGGATATCTCAACAAATTTGTAGTGGTCTTCATCGACGACATTCTTATCTATTCACCTAGCGAAGCAGCTCATGAAGAACACCTCAATATCATTCTACAAATCCTAAGGCAAAACGAGTTGTATGCTAAGATGTCGAAGTATGATTTTTGGCTGAAAGAAGTTGCGTTTCTAGGCCATGTTATCAACCAATAAGGAGTAATGGTAGAACCTCAGAAAATCCAAGCAGTTGCAGATTGGAAGCAACCTCAGAATGTGAAAGAAGTTCGTAGTTTTCTTGGCCTTGCAGAATACTATAGGCGATTTGTGGAAGGATTTTCAAGGGTCGCTCTTTCTATGACTAGTTTGCTTCGTAAGGTTCACAAGAAGTTTGTGTGGAATGAGAAATGCGAGGCAAGCTTTCAAGAACTTAAAAGGCGTTTGACTAGTGCTCCGATTCTAACTTTACCCGATGGATTGGATGGGTATGTAGTATATAGTGATGCATCTAAACAAGGTCTCGGGTGCGTGCTTATGCAATATGGGAAGGTTATTGCATATGCATCTCGTCAACTGAAAACATATGAGGTGAACTATCCGAGTCATGACTTGGAGTTAGCTGCAGTTGTGTTTGCTTTGAAGATTTGGCGTCACTACCTATATGGTGTGAAGTGTCAGATTTTCACTGACCATAAGAGTTTGAAGTATGTCTTCACTTAGAAGGAGTTGAACATGAGGCAACGAAGATGGTTAGAACTACTCAAAGACTATGACATCGAATTGCTTTACCATCCAGGTAAAGCTAATATTGTAGTTGACGCACTGAGTCGCAAAACCTCTCAAGAATCCATGGTGGCAGCGCTCACTGCTCAATCGATGTTGCAACGGGAATTGATCCAGTGCGAGATTGAGGTTTGGTTCGGACGTCAACTTGGTAGTATGAATATGTTAGAGATTCATGCTACTCTTCTGGACCAAATAAAGGAAAAACAGGTTCAAGATGTCATGCTAGTGAAGATAAGCTGTGAGGTGCAAGAAGGAAGGGCACCTGGCTTTATTGTTCAGGACGATGGGTCACTATGGTTTCTAGACCGAATTTGTGTGCCAACCGATGAGGAGATTCGCCTTCTGATTTTGAAAGAAGTGCATGCATCAGCATACTCAGTCCACCCGGGATCGAGTAAGATGTACAAAGATTTACGTTGGAATTTCTGGTGGCCAAACATGAAGAATGATGTGGCAGAGTTTGTAGCAAAATGTTTGGTATGCCAGAAGGTGAAGATTGAACACAAGAGACCAGGCGGTGAATTGCAACCATTGCCAGTGCCAGAATGGAAATGGGAAGATATTGCTATGGATTTTGTGACGAGCCTTCCTAAGACTCAATGACAGAAGGATGCTATTTGGGTAGTCGTTGACAGCAATAAAGAAAACATGGGGAGTCCAAAAGTTAGCTGAGACTTTTGTGCATGAGATAGTTCGTTTACATGTTACTCCGAAGATAATAGTATCTGATCGTGATGGAAGATTCATGTCGGGATTTTGGAAGGAGCTACATCAAGCCATGGGGACAGAGCTAAGGTTCAGTACAACTTTTCATCCCCAAACCGATGGACAATCCAAAAGGACCGTCCAAACACTGGAAGATATGCTTAGGGCTTGCGTGCTAGACCGTCTTGTTAGTTGGGATACCAGCTTAAGTTTGGTAGAATTCACCTACAACAACAGTTGGCATTCGACCATTAAGATGGCTCCATTCAAGGCTTTGTATGGACGGAAATGCCGTTCACCAATCTGTTGGGATGAGAATGCTGATAAGATTCTACTAGGTTCAGAATTGGTGGAGAGAACTACTACAGACATTGCTTTAATCCGACAGAGAATGTTGACAGCTCAGAGTCGACAAAAATCCTATGCTAATCTGAAGCGAAGGGATATTGAGTTTGAAGTAGGACACAAGGTTCTCGTCCGAGTGTCTCCATCTAAAGGGGTTTTCCGCTTTGGAAAATGAGGAAAGCTTAACCCTTGTTACGTTGGCCTGTTTGAGATTTTAGAACGGATTGGCAAGCTTGCCTATCGACTTGCCCTCCCGCCATCTGCGCATCCAGTTCATAATGTCTTCCATGTATCGCTATTGCGAGAGTATGTTCCGGATGAATCACATATTCTCAACTACGATGATATTAAGATTCAACCCAATGGCACATATGAAGAGAGACCCGTTCGCATGCTAGAACGACGAGTGAAGAGTCTACGTAACAAAGAAGTACCACTAGTGAGGATCCCTTGGTCCAAGAACGGTGGGGAAGAAGTCACTTGGGAAACATGGGAGACAGAACATGATATGCATAGAAAGTTTCCAGAATTGTTCTCTACCTAGTTTCGGGGACGAAACTATTTTTAAGGGGGTACTATTGTAATAACCTCCCTTTTTCTTAGATGGATATCTAGTAAGTCGAATCTAGTTTCGGGGACGAAACTATTTTTAAGGGGGTACTATTGTAATAACCCTCTTTTTCAAGAAGGACAATTATGTAATTTCCTTTTTATTTTGTTTAATAAAATAAATTGTGGCAATATTCTCATAATAATGATATATTGCTTACCTAAGTTATTTTATTAAATGAAAATTTAGCAACTAACCTCTAAAGGGTTATTTTAATTAATAATGGACCTTACCCATATGTTAAAGGAAGATAAAATAAATAAAATTAGAATTTTAAGAGAAAGATATCAAAATTGTTTAAACATAATTTTTTTACAAACAAAGAGAATCATTATAAAAATATTTTTTTATTAAAGGTTTTATTCATTAAAAATATATTAAGGATATTTATTAATATCAAGGGCAATTTTTGTCCATTTCTTAAACTAGAGGGGTGGTTTATGTAAATTCTTGAAAATAGATTCAAAAATGGGGGATCTTCCCCACTTGAGTCTTGAATTTCAAATGAGAAATTTGATCTCGTTTCTTAACGGAAATGGATTCCGTAAAATCCTACTTGCTCATTGTTTAACCCTCTACAAGTTTCCTCAATCAATTTGAGGGCAATCAATTAAAATCAGCCCGGAAATCTCGTTCTATGTCGTTCTAGGTCAAAGGTAACGTTTTTCTTTGAAATCGTTCAAATTAAATCGGAATGGATAAGAATGAGGTTGGATTTAAGAAGGAAAGGATAGTGAAGAGTCAAAGGAATGAATTAGGGAATCAATCCGATCCAATTTCATGATAAATCACCCATAAATGGGCGAAATCAAAGGGATTGTGTCCAAAGCTTTAAATGGTGATTTCGGGCTCGTTTTTGGAGCGTTGAAGCTCATTCTTGGCCCTATAAATAGCTCTTGACATTACCTATCTAATCCTATACAAAAATACTCCCTTTACAATCGAGATTTGGTCAAAAATTGAGCTAGAAATCCACAAAAAAGTTCGGCTCTGTTTTCGAACGCCCTCACCGCAGCCTCCTGTTCAGCGGTGATTTCCGGCCACCAAAGACCACCCCAGGCTCCGCTTCTGCCAACAGTAGAAAGCCACGCTCGTCCCGGTACCAACGACACCTCACACGCCTCGAACTGATTCCAGACGAAGGAGAACGAAGCCTCTGAATTCGAAGACGCGTGAGTGTTGCTACTGCTGTAAGTAGCAAGCCCGCGGGCCCGATCCGGCCCGTGCAGCTTGTCTTCTTAGCCAATTCACCCTATTTTATGTATTTTTATTAATTGGGGTATTTAAAATAAAATAAATATTTTTAAATCTTAATTTAAAAGATGTTTAAAATATTTTTATGAAAGAAAAGTAGCAAGTATATATTTTGATAAAATTTGCAAATAGAAAGGAAATGATGAATATTAGTGCTTTTATGTCTTAAAAACATGTACTTTGCAAAAGGATATGATTTTTTATTAAAATAACATATGGGTAAATATTTTTTTTAATTAATATGTATGCATAAAGATAAAGAATCTATAATATCCAATACAAAGAAATTAAAAAGGTCCTACATTAATAAAGAAAGATTTTATTAATGTTAATAAGATAAGTTTATTAGAAATATAAACTTAGACGAGTCATAAGAATTCAACTTACGAGGAAAAGTTGAACAAAATAAATTTCTTATAATATATTTTGTATCTTATGTATGAATCAGGAAAAGGAAATCAATCGTTGGATTGCAAGCTCGTCTAAGATAGTTCTCGCTCGCCTTCGAAACAAGGCAAGTGGTGGTTCACTCTCATATTTTTATCATGAATACTTTTATTCATGTTTGCATGTTGTGTTGGGAACACTTGTTTGAATAAAATGAACTTAGGTTATTATAGAAATAATGACCATGTTGAAAGGTATAAATGAATTAGGGCTTATTATGCATAGAACTAATGACCCCATGGTAGCTTATTGTTATTATTCTATTATGCGCTAGAACTTATACCTAGGTTGCAATGTTTGTGCACCTGTTTGTTTCACGGTCTCATTTTGAGATTCGTTGTTTTGGACTAACGTAGAATTAGGGGTGGGGGTTCACTAACCCCTGAACACCTTTTTATAATATTTTGCATTAGGATGGACCTAGACCCTAATGTTGGTCATGACCCTGCTCTCTCAACCGTTTTGAGGAGTGTTTGGCACCTAGCTAGTGCCTTTTATCGGGACTTAGGAACCCGTTTCGCCCTTTGTGGGATTCTATATCTTATGGCATATCGCGTTGCCGTCTTAAAAGCTACCAACCTTGAATGCAATGTTTTGTAATTAAATAAGATAAGTGCTAGTGCACACCCATTAAAACGTGTTCAGAGTGGTGACTACAACTTGGAAAACCACTCTGGCTCCCTGCTTTGATTAATCTACTTTCCAATCTGAATTCGGACAACACGCATTCGGTGAGGTTGGTTGTAGATTTGATAAGTCGACGGAGGCTTTTCAAAATATTGGTTGATAACTAAAGTTCCCAACATAACCATTCTCATTCTTAAGGAACCATAGTTTGTGGTGTCCTAATCTCTTTTCATCATATTTCTCATTCCGTGAGATTATTTGGGTTATGTCATCGACCGACTTTCATTCGGAGACCGATGGTCATAATGCAACTAAGATCACAAGAACCTCACATAAAATTCCACTTGCGTAGTCTTTCATTAGACTGACCGACCGCTTTATTTCTTTTGCATGGCCGGCTGGTGTCAACCGTCCCTATACGGAACATCAGGGAGTAAAGGAGTGGTGATTCGAGATTGAAGTTGTTGAAGTTGTTGCATGTTTCTTTTGAATAACTTTTTAGTTTAAGGTCGAGATCCTTGGTCTGTAAGGACCGCCTTCAAGAATTTTACTTCCGCTTTGTTCAAGAATATTTAATCTCATTTTTTTTCTTCGCAAGTATTTGGATTATTCAAGATTGTGAAAGTTGGACATTTTGTTTTAATATTTATTGAATTTTCATTATTTATTTATATCTTGAATACCGTGAAAGCCTTGGGTGGCTTCGGAGTGTAAACTCCAATGTCACTGGCGGTAATATCTCCGAGGGTAAAACGGGGGTGAATATCGTGAAAGCCTCTTTTTCAAAAAGGAAATTACATAATTGTTCTTCTTGAAAAAGAGGGTTATTACAATAGCACCCCCTTAAAAATAGTTTCGTCCCTGAAACTAGGTTCGACTTACTAGATATACATCTAAGAAAAAGGGAGGTTATTACATATTGAATCACATGAGAAGCTTTGGCTTCCTTTTGGCCCAGCATAGCCCCCACCGCATAATCACTAGCATCACACCTTATTTCAAAGGGCTTAGACCAATCAGGAGCCTGAATAATAGGGGCACTTGTCAAGTGAGCCTTAAGATCATCAAAGGCTGCCTGACACTCTTTTGTGAACTCAAACAGCATGTCTTTCTTCAACAGTTCGCACAGAGGTGCTGAAATCTTGGAGAAGTCTTTAATAAACCTGCGGTAGAAACCTGCATGGCCTAAAAAAGAACGAACTTCGCGCACATTAGTAGGATAAGGCAAAGATTGAATTATTTCAACCTTTGCCTTATCGACCTCAATACCCCTAGCTGAAACTATATGACCAAGTACAATACCCTGTTCTACCATGAAGTGACACTTTTCTGAATTAAGCACTAAATTAGTGTCAACACATCTAGCAAGTACAAGTGAAAGTGATTTAGGCATGCATCAAAATTATCCCCATGTACAGTAAAATCATCCATGAAAACCTCAATGAAATTCTCAATGTAATCAAAAAAGATGCTTACCATACACCTTTGGAAAGTCCCAGGGGCATTGCACAAACCAAATGGCATCCGACGGTAGGCAAAAGTGCCAAATGGGCAAGTGAATGTTGTCTTGGCTTGATCTTCAGGGGCAATGGCTATCTGAAAGTAGCCTGAGTATCCATCTAGAAAGCAATAAAACGCTCTGCCAGCCAATCTCTCAAGCATCTGATCAATGAAAGGAAGGGGGAAGTGATCCTTGATAGACGTGAAATGGTCGTGCAAATCACGGCTATGCAAAACAATCCTAACAAACCTAAAGACTATAGTCTTAGGGAAGTAAGGGTCGAATCCGCAGGGAGGTTGGTTTATCTTTCTATGTAAATTTTATGTCAATTAAAGTAAAAGGGGTTTATGAAGTAAATTAAGTAACAAGCATGCAAAACTAATAAAGCAATTAAAGTTTGGGTTTTTTATCAATTTGGGAAAAACACTTAGTCAACCAGAGATCCGCGTTCGTATGACAAGTTGATCATAGATTCACTCAATATCGCATGCATATGGAATTCCAATTCCTTTTCAAAGATAATTAATAGCACAACCAGATACTATCAATCCTAACTAATTGAATAACACTGAAACTATCAAGATTCAATTCAAAAGCAACATGAAGAATAGGAATATAATCATGATACAATTCTAGCATAAAACAACCAGCTTTTATACTAGAATGCAATTTAACTCTCTTTTGCAATAGACTAGCACAACCAGATACTAGTACAATGCAGTTTGCTACTATGAAATAGAGAAACTCAACCAGTAATTTCTCTAGATCTAGCAATTGAGATTTAATAACAACAACCCTAGAAATTGCTGAAATCAATCACATAAACAATTCAAACAAGAGAGTAAAATAATTCCATGCAATGAATAAAGAGTAGAAATCTCACAACTGAAAGTCACACAAAGCTTCAAACTGTCTGACTAAGAAAAAGGGCTTAGTTCTCCTTGAAAAGCTAAAAACTCTGAAAGAAAAATTGACCCGACTAAAGTCGTTATGCCGAGATCAAAAATTAAATTACCGAAAATTACAAACTAAGTATATCATGCAAGTAAGGGGTCGAACCCAAGAGAACTGAGGCTTCTAGTTTCAATATTTTTATCTACTTAAGGAAAAAAGGGTTTTGGAAATAGTTTGATCTATCTAAACTATCTAACAAACTAATAAACAAAACAAGTATTCAAATTAAGAGAAGCAAACAAGTTTATCCAGCAGATTCACATTGCTAAAGTCATTCGATCATTGGTTTTTTCCTTTGATTTCATTCATACCCAAGATTAATTCCTATCTTGATCATTAACAATCGCAAGTCCACGGTCCAATCAATTCTTTAATCCTAGGCAAGGACGCTTAACCTAGAATTAGCATAGAGAACAAGGATATATAGGATATCGATACAAGCAATTAAGCTACGAGTCAATTGCAAGAACAAACAATCAAATCTCTTTCTCAATTCCTAGTCCACGATCCTAGAAATTAAGTTGTTTCATAGATCAAGTAAGATCACATAGACAATGATTCAAACCTAATCAAACTGTAGAATATCAATCAAACTCAACAAGTTGCGCACCAAGTGAAATCAATTGATAATCATGAAATTAAGCACAAAGAGAAAAGATATTAATCAAGGGAAAGAAATCAATATCGAAAACCTTACGAAATCATAGATCAATGCTTCATTGATGAATAAACTCCAAGGTTTAAGTCTCCATCACTGAAATACAAAACTAGGTCTAAACTAAATTATGAATATGATATTATGGAAAAGAATGTCTCGTAACCCAAAAACCTCGGACTTTTATAATAAGTTCCGAAAGAGAAAAGATAAAAAGAAAACAAAATACAAGATAGCGAAACGCCTGGCGGCGTGGAACACCAGCCATCGCGAGCGTGGTAGGAATCCGCGGGCGCGGTAAAGGCGGCTACACAGCTTCGCGGAAAATGGAACTCACCGCGGGCGCGGTAGGATTCCGCGGTCGCGGGTCTTCTTCTGAAAGCTTTTTGGTGTTACCTTGGGAGGTGGTTTTGACCCACTTAGAGTTGGAATTTGAACTCGCTGTACAAACATGAATTGTCACTCTTCGAGTTAGCTTTCCAATGATACCAATTTCAGCTTCATCCGATCACCGTAGCTCCCGAACGATGCGTCACAAGAAAATGGCGTCAAAATAACTCCAAATCAACACTTGTTTTCAAAACTCTTGCAATTCTACAAATCGTGTCTTCGGTCTTCATATTACAATTATGCTCAAAACTAACCTAAACACACTTAAATCATGCCTAAAATACAAGAGATAACAATACTAATCTAGAGTGTATAAAAAAATAATAGGTAGATGATGAATGAGAGATGCAACTCTCAAAACCTAATATATCAAACTAGATCTAAAAATTCTATTCAAAAATACATAAAAATGGAATAAAGTTGATAGAAAAAGAGCCAATCAGGATAAAACACGTGGCGCGCAAGGGATTTCTCGGCTGTCAGGGGCGGCGGGTGCCGCCAGCCAAGCGGCGGATGCCGCCAGCATCAAAACGCAAAACTTCATCTTCTCTTCAATCCAGCTCCAAAACTCCAATAATATGCATCTTCGGGTCTTCTTCTTCTATGTAAATAAAGTCTTCAAAACCATCTAAAAACATCATAAATGTATGCTAAAACTCCTCCTAAATACACAACCTAATTGTGTATATCACCTGCATTCCCTTATCCCTATTTTCTCCCCCTCGCCTTCCGTTTCAAACTCTTTCTTCAACCTATAACTTGCAAAGCAATAGACACAAGTACGGTGGCGGGGGTCCCCCTAATCCACCTCCAATTCCTAAGTTAAAAGAGTAGTTTGTCGATTGAACGTCGAAGTAAAAAGTAAGACTTGTGAGCGAGTTCATCGGTTTTTGAATATTTAATGAAAGAATTTGAAATGAAAGATCTTGGAAGAACCAAATTTGGTCTCGGTTTACAAATTGAACATTTGAAGGATGGAATTTTCATTCATCAAACAAATTATACTGAGAAAATTTTGAAAAGGTTCTACATGGACAAAACACATTCATTGAGTTCACCCATAATATATAGTTCGTTCTCTTAGTATACATGATGATCAATTATGACCTCGAGAAGATGATGAAGAGATTCTTGGTTATGAAGTGCCCTTCCTAAGCGCATTTGGTGCATTAATGTATCTCGCAAATAAAACAAGACAAGATATTACTTTTGATGTAAGCTTGTTATCAAGATACAACTAATTACCAACAAGACGACATTGCAACGAAATTAAACATGTGTTTCGATACCTACGAGGTACTCTTGACCTTGGGTTATATTGTCATAGAAATACAAATGCTACTCTTGTTAGATATGTAGATGCAAGATATCTATTAGATCCACACAAAGCAAAATATCAAAATGGTTATGTATTTATGCATGGAGATACGACGATCTCATGGAAGTCAACAAAGCAAACGCTTATCGCTACATCATCAAATCATGCAGAATTAATCACTCTTTATGAAGCAGGAAGAGAATGTGTTTGGTTAAGATCAATGATTGAATACATACAAAAGAATGCAAAATAAGATCAATTGCATGTAATCCAACCATGATATATGAAGACAATTCTGCAAATGTCACACACAAGTCAAAGGGGGTTACATCAAAGGAGATCGGACAAAACACATTTCGCCAAAATTGTTCTCAACTCATGATCTAGAGAAGGAGGGCAAGATCGAAATCCAGCAAATCCGATCAAGTGAAAATGTTGCAGATTTGTTCACAAAATCTTTACAACCCAAGAAGTTTGAAGAACTTGTCTACAATATTGGAATGCACAACTTTCGAGAGGTACGTTGTGATGAAACCCGAAATAAACCAGCGCTAGAAGACAAGAAATGAGATTACTTTTATTCAACTATGCAAACACTTGCTTTTTTATTTATGCCTTTGATACGAGATTACAGATTGCGAGGTTACAATTAACGAGATTACAATCGGTGAGATTATGCCCTAGATCTCTCTTAGAGGGTTCGAGATCTCGATCTAACAAGGTTCGAGATATCCTAGCTACAACGAGGTTCTACCACTCACATGCGATGTATTGAGCTCTTGAAGTGAGGTCGAGGAGTCGATTTAGCACGCGGTGGTTGTGATGTGCGAGGTGATATAGCGAGATCTTTGACTGAGGCGGGGATTCTTTGGGTGACTTGAAGTCTTTTTGTAGACCTTCACTTGCCTGTAGCGTGGTTTTTGACGATGTTTCAACACGTTGATCTTCAACGAGCAAGATAGTTCTTGAGTTCAAGATGTTTTCGACGCCCTGCTACCTACGAGGTTCTCCTCTATTTATAGAGGTTGGAGGATTTGGGTTTTGTTGTTTGCTCGATGCGGGATGCTCGAGATTAGGCTCTTTGATTGGTTGAGAGCGAGGCAGTTGTTCATTGGTTAAGGAGACGGTGGTCGCTAAGTGGCTGAATGGGGCGGGTGTGTCAGCTTTTGGATAACGGGGTTTAGACCTCGTCACCGAGATCTTGAGACCTCGCAAGGGCGTGGATTTGTCGTTTTTTAGGAGGGGTACGACCATGGCCCATAGAGCTTAACCTCGGGAACCCCGCCGAACCTCGTTTATTTCTCGTACCCCGGTCCCACCTCTTATTTCGCTATTTTGCGCACCACCACGTTGATTTCAGGGGGAGAATTATACGCATTGCACTCTTTTGCCCCTCGTTCAGGTTTTTTTCCCATTGAGTTTTACCTAACAATGTTTTTAACGAGGCAATACTATAAAAGCGTATAAAACAAGTTGCATTCTTTTTCCATGTGCTATGGTTTTTATCCCACTTTTTTTTTGCTAGCCAGGTTTTTAACGAGACAACATATACATAATCTCAAATGAAAAGATGAATATTTAAGGGGGAGTGTTAAGAGAAGATTATGAGTGAATTATTCATCACTTTTGTATTATACATGTTTTGTACTCACTCCGTTCCCAAAAGATTGTCCAAAAGGACGGATTTCATATTTATTAAGAAGAGGAGAAATGTTAAAAGGTAACCAATGAGAGGAGGAGGGAGGTTGTGATGGTGATGTGTAAAGGTGGGAAAAAAGAAAAAATAAAGGAAATGACTAAAATGATGTTGAAAGGATAGATTTTTTATTAGATAATATGGGTAAAAAAATGAAATTGGATGAAGATAATATTGTAAGAAAAAATTGATATAAAAGAAAAGATATAAAGGAGGATAAACTTTTTGAGACACCCGAAAAAAAATACTGGACAATCTTTCGGGAACAGAGAGAGTACTTAATAGACTTTGATCCATACGTCGATGACGGCCCTTACGGCTTTTTATTTTTCTCAACTTCATACGGTAAGATGAAGCTAAATTTTTAATCTATAAATATCTTGTACATTTCAATATAATTGAATTAGTTGTGAATTCACAAATTTTTCTTCTAAATTCCACGACAGAATCAATAATTTATGAGCCAAAAAAGTGTTTGCAGGTGTTTGTATTTTTCGTATATCCCCCGCTCTCTCGAGTTTTTGAAATTCCAAAATCCAATCGCTTGCCTTCTCACTTCTCACTCCCCTTCAACTCCTCCTCTCTCTATCGCCACAAGATCGATTCGATCTGCGGAGTAACTTCGGAATCTTTGTACTGAATAGCAAGAACATGGAGAGCCCTCAAAGCTCCGTTCTAGTTGACCCACTCTCCGATTTCTCTCTCGTCTCCCTCTTTCCTCGCACATTCAACCAGCGCGATGTCGACCCCGATCCCAATCTCCGGTACAACGACCCGCTCGAAGCTGTTGGTGCTCACCTCGAATCTATGGTGAGGTTTCAACTTCTTTTAACCGTGTTTGTTTCAGTGTTTTGCTCTCAATTCGAATGTTAGGTCAAAGTTTCTTCGGACAAATTAGGGCGAGTTCTGCTGTAATTTACTAATTTGTGTTGATTGTTTGTTTAATCTTGGCCCGGACTCATTTCTGGTTGTCGAGGTACAGGATTAGGGTTTTGCTAGCTAGTAACGTGGTAGTTTTGATTTTTGATTAATTTTAGGCTTTGAAGAACCCTAGCAGGCTTTTGGAGCAGGCGAAGAGCATTTTAGATGGTGGACTAGAGAGTATAAACGTTGATAATCTGGAGAATGTTAGGGGTGAAGACATTGTAGGTGATGTCCGTGGAGTAAATAATGCGAATTTGCAAGGAGACGTTGAGAATATGAAAAATGCTAGGGATAAAGACGCTGTGGGTGATCTCGGTGGTGTGAATCATGAGAATCCGCGAGAGCGAAGGCCCGCTTTGGGAAGAAAGAGGGCTCGTTTCTCCTTGAAACCGAATTCCAGGTGATATACAAGTTGATGGCTACTGTTTTTGCAGTTTTCTTGATATGTATTCTGCTTTACCACTCTGGGGGTGGAAAATTTGGGCTCTTTGCTGATAATGATTGTGGTTTTCTTGTAGCCAATCTATGGAGGATTTCAAGCCTTATGTAGACCTTGCTAAATTGTCAGACCCTGAGGAATTCTTCGAGGCTCTTGAGAGGCAGGACAGTAAGTTGTGCTCATTTCCTAAATGTTAGATATTGATTGTCATTCCTACTTGAGTATGAAAAAAATGTTAAAAACCAATAAAGTAATGGAGTTTAACAGCTTATTGTTTAAACAACAAATCAGATAATACACACCTTGTTAATACATAGTTTATAAAAGGTACATATCAGATAATACATAGTTTATAAAAGGTACATATCACAACAAGCAAGAAATTATATAAAGCTACATGACAATAAGCAAGATTATAGTTGCTCAACATCATACAAAAGACAAGAAGAGGAGACACAAAACATAAAAAGGAGAGCCGAAGAGGTGATTAGGAGTTGGGACTAGTCGACTAAAGCATGAACTTTGGAGCCTTTGTATTTTTTTATTGGGATTTATGTCACCTAGTTTAATTGCCGTGCCTAGGCCAAGTAAGGTATTTTGGTTGAGAAGCCTTGCACCTTAGAGCCTAGATGCGTTAGCTTCTTTAAGCATTGCTTGACATGCTTGAATGGATGTAGATGCCATGAATGAGTGGAAAAGACAGGGTGGAAAAGTATTGATGGATTTAGATCAGAATGTGCCTCACACGGCTGAAAGACGCCGCAGACCTGGACTTGGGCTGAGGTAATTTAAACTGATTATACTTTCGTTATTGCATTTTTTTCTGTAGAAATATCTTTTGATTGCATGTTTGTTGAAAGTCAAAATATAATATACTCTGCTGATTGTAGGAAAACCACTAACAAGCATCGCTTTTCATTGAGGCCTTCTGTTGACGACAAGACCTTTTTGTCATCACAAGAGACACTTTCTCAAGACCTTTGTAGTCCAACTCCATCTGACCATTGCTTGCAACCAGAGCACTCAGGTAAAATTCCACTTTCTTCAACAAGAGAGTGGGTAAGTATATTGATGCAACTGTTAGAAGTATTTTTGGAACAGTCTACTTTTGGAGATATAATTCTATTAGTTGATTTGTTGTATCACTTATTATAATATCGATAGGTCAAGATAATGCTGGAAAACAAAGGCCTGATAATATCAGTGATGCATTACTATCTGAAGAAGATAAAGAGGATGAAAGTGATGAGATAATTGGAATGCTACAAAAGCAATTTAAGCCCATAGAGATCAACAAGTCGTGCCTCCCGGAGTTGAATAGCGTTCTACAAAGTGAATTTAGGACAATAGGAGAGTCCTTGCAGGACCCACAAGATAAAATGTCTGATCTTCATAATATTGTAACTGCTATTGGCAAGGAAACAATTCTAGGGTGTGATAACGTGGAAAGACGCTCAGGTCATTCTTCAGCATCGCCAAAACCACCTAAAAGTCCATACTCTTCAATTTCGTTGCTAAAGGCACGTCTATTCCAGTCTAGGAAGGAAACAGATCCATTCTTAGCTCTTGATATTGATGAATCACCTCTTGCAAAGGCTGCTTCCTCTAAAGAAACACATAATTTGGCTGCTAGACATCCTGAGGAATCTGTTAAAGACAGTGGGAAGATGCAAAACATTTCTGCACTTGATGGTATGAATATTGAGTCACATCCTGCAACAACTGAAGACAAAGATACAAGGGAATCAAATCTGAACTTACCAGGGCACGAAAGTGAATGCAATGTTGTTAGTAAAGATACACAGGATTTGGCTGCTGCAAAGTTCACTTCCTCTGAAAGCAATGAAGGAGAATTACAGATCCCAGGCGTTCCATCAGATTTCATAGAGCATACAGAGTTAGGTGATGACACCATGGAACATTGTGAAATTCATATAAATCCAAAATCACCTATGCGTGAAAAAGAAAGTGACACAACTAATACCATGGAAACTGCTAAAGATATTTCCAAGACCCTAGGTGTAATTTCAGACGTTGCTATTCCTGAGGAGTTAGATGATGCCATCAGAAGGGATCAAAGTCCAAAACCAGCAGCACATGCAAAAGAAAGTCAGGTCTCAATGATTTCTGGTAAGGCACTGAATACTTCACCCCACATTGAGTTGGATCATGACGTCATGGCCAATGATACGAGAGATGGAGTTGTAGAAAATAATCCTAGTGACGTTTTTGACGATGTTGATGTCTCTGCAAATGAACATATAGAACCGGATGGCAGGGTTAGTTTGAACTTTATTTATTTTGGTGCAAAGTTTAATTAATTAGTCTTTGGGATATTGGGTGTTGACTATGATACTTCAATGAATCAATGTGCAGGTGGTGGATGAGGATGTTCGAGGCTGTAATATGGAAAAATCAAATTATAACAAAAGTAAGTGGAATATACCTCCCTCTAATCTCCACAAGTAATATGGGTGTGGAATTTCCACTAGTAATTTTGTATGAGTAATTTGTTACATATGGAAGCTCTTTGACATAGGTGTATAGCCAGTTTCCTTCGGAAGCTCATTAACATTTTCTGTAAGTTCAACTAGGCATTCTGACGTCGAGTCGGGGGTAAGGGTGCGTACATCTCGACCCCCCAGATCCCGTTCATACCGGGTTCGACCTGGGTAGATGTTGTTGTTGTTGTTGTTGTTGTTGTTGTTGTTGTTGTTGTTGTTGTTGTTGTTGTTGTTCAACTAGGCATTCTCTTTGAATGTAGTTTCATGATGTGAAAATATAACACACTAGCACCTGAGTCAGTAAGCCATTTGAAAATACAAAATGCTGCACTCTGTTGTAGTCATTTTTTATGTATTCACTGTAGTGATGATGTAGAGGAATGATATTTCATCAATAAGCAGAATGTTCAAAGATTATTAAGGATTTTTCTCTTGTAGAATATGTAGTCACCGTATGTAGATCAAAGATATTTTTGCAATCTGTTTTTGTATGCTCGAGTTTATGCAAAAATCAAGCAGGGGAGAATGTTTGATAAAGTAGTGCTATCATTTGTTTCATATTTCACTTTTCTTTTGGTTTGTTTTGACAGAACAATCCACTGTCAATGCTATTGAAAACCTTGAAAAGCTTGGAAGTTCAAATGACCGTGATAATTTATTCACTGCCGATGCAGTTGGTGACCTTGACCATGATAGACCTTCAAGCAGCTTAGCTCGGCCTCTTAAAGTATGTACCTTTCATCAAATATAATCTTGTTCATAGTACCTTACTTGCTCCTCATTGCTGCTTGATTTACTTTCACCTTGGTAAAATGTTAGTTTACGTCTGGGTATGAAGCTTAATTTGAATTTTTAGGGGCAGAAGTTCTAGAGAACATGTTTTCCTTTGTCTGTAATTCTGGAAACATGTACTTAAACCAACAGATCAAAAAATGAAAGATTTGTCCTCGGATAAACTAATATTTTGAAGTTTGATTCCCCTATAAATGCTTTGCTTTAAAGACAAAATCTGAACTTCAGAAATATGGATTAAGGATGTGGCATCAGAATAGAGGCTACTCATAATTCACAACCAAATCTTGTATCTGCGAATTTTTACTTAAATTCAATCCGGAGTTTATCCTATGCCAATTAAATCTAAACTTCTATGGTACAGAAATCCCGTAAGGATTCTTCCAAGATGGCAGAACATAAGAGAAGCGGAAGAAGAGAAGCTGCACATGAGTTTCCTCATGCTGAAACGAGAGCTACAGCAACAAGGAAATTAACACGGGAAAGTAAAGCATTCAGTATGAGGAAAAGTCTTGCTGGTGATCACTCGCACCTTAAAATTACTTCACCTCTCATTATGACCTCTGTCCGTACATTTTCTAATATTTACTCTGCTAAATCTTGCCTATATGTGTGTGTTTGCAGCTTGTGGTACACAGTGGGAAACTGGGACGAGGCGAAGCACCAGGATCAGAACAAGACCCTTGGAATACTGGAAAGGAGAAAAGCAATTATATGGAAGAATTCATGATAGTGAGTTATTGGATTAGTACTTGGTTTAGCTAGACAACTAAAAACACGTCCTTTATACTATGCTCTTAGGTTTGAAATCTTGTTTTCGGAAACTATTACCCTAAAAGGAAAAAAAAACCTATAAAAGAAGACAAAAAAGACCTAAATAAACGAAATCTTTCTAAACCAGTTCTTAACCTATGTTTTCAGGATATAGGTTTGAAAAACCATTAAAAACAAACCATCTTATAAACATATGGCTTCATCTTTTGCAGGTCTGGTATCGGTTATTGGAACAAAGTATTTCTCACCTGGAAAGGACTCAGGTAAGGTTACCTTAAAGGTAAAATCCTATGTTTCGGATGAGTTCAAGGAGATTCTTGAACGAGCTGCTCTACATTGAAAGGCAAATGCACGGTTCATCAAGCCAATGGAGATGTTATGATTGTCATTTCATATTTGATGACTCTGTCAAAATTGAGCGGTTGTGTGGTATGAAATTGTCTAGCTTGGATAGTAGGAGCATGATCAGAAGAGTAAAGACAAAGGGTCTTGACCAAACTTGTCTGTTTCGTACTGGAAAATGCTTTTCCTTTGGCAACTCAGCCAGTAAGATATGTTTTCTTACTAATGTCATGAACTCATGGCTGTTGTTCTTTAACCGTGTACGGATGTATAATGAATAGTTTAAAAATACTGATCTTGGTAGGTATTGTGGATTTGTGGGTCAATTTCATTGTTACATTGCATGTTGTATCATTTGTTAAGAGCACGTAAAGTAAAGCAACATATAAGCCAATAGATTTGATGTTTGGCTCAAATACATAATTAGATACTGAATTTCATTGGTTGGAAGCTAAGCTATCAGTAATCATTTTCATTAACAAACAATTTTGAATATCAAGACAATTTGATGTTTGGCTCAAATACAAGACCACCAATTCTCTCAACTTTAGACAATATTCAGAAGTCAACGGTGTCATAACTTCACATCTCATACCCAGTTTTAACGTTAATTTCTCTTCAACATCAGAAGATATTATAGTGCTCTCACACGTTCATATATTATACACGTGACAGAAAGGTTAGAAATCAAGCTAAGGTTAATTAAGAATGAGAACAGAGAAAGAGTTTGCAGGAAAATTGCTTACATTATGCTCCATATTCAAAATGCAATATATTGTCTTGATATTCAAAATCTTTTAACATTAATATTTAGTGCAACTGGTCAAAGTACAAAGGCAACATGCAATAGAAATACTACATAATTTCTGGACAATTCCTACTATCATGACCATTAGAAAGACCACATTTCCTGCATTTTCTCTTACTTTTTGTTTCCTTTATTTCTTTTTCTTTACCTGTTTTCACATTTTCACCTCTCAATCTCTTCCCACTGCCCTTGTTCTCTGCTTGTATTGGAGGCTCAGGCTTTATCATAGTATCTTCTGATGTGTTAATTCTTGTAAGAGAGTCTATATCAACTCTGATTGTGTTACCTTGTTCTGCATCAGCATCATCCTCAAGACTTTCAAAAGCAGATTTCATACCCTTCAATGTTCTTATCATGCTATCTATTTTCTCCTTGTCGTCCTCCACAAGTCTAACACATGAACTTATAACAGACCACAGTTCATTAAGCGCAGATTTCTTCTCTTCAATTTCAACACTCTTTTTCCTAGATAAATCACCGGAGATGCCACGATTGGATAACCCTGCAACACGATTTAACATAGACTTTTTGCGTCCGGTGTCCAACTTCTTATTTCTTTTTGGGAAATGTTTCACTGCATTCGATACCATCTCGTGTGTGTGCTCTTCCACAAAATCTGCAACGACAAATGCTCCGCTGCCACCAATCGCTTTTAAGGTCACTCTCGCACCACAACCAACCCTATTTGAATTCGTCTTTCTTTGACCTGTGCTATTTCTCGTATTTTTGAATCCTTCCCTATTGCAGATGTAATACTTTCGCGATATTAGAGGTGATCGATTGAATTTGTGCGTTGTGCTAGAACGCACTTTAAAGCCAACAATAGATGCATATTCACGGTAGAATGCTTCTCCAGCAGCAAGTGTGTCAAACCTTTTCCCAATTATAGGCTTCAAATCATTAGGACAGTGTGGTATCCAATACTTTTGATCTCCATCGTCCGAATCCACAATACAATCTGTACCATACAAGAATTCCGATGGTTCTTTCTTAGTTTCATTCTTGTAATTTCGTTCAATATCATTGTCGAAAGATTTTGATCCAATGTCATTTTCATCTTCAATTCGCTTGCTTGAGCCACCTTTTATTAAGTATTCATGCCAAATTAATTAGACGACATATATTCAATTCAAATGCATTCGATATTCGCAATTACAAATAGTGATATTCACATCAATTTATATGAACATCATATATTCAACACATACAATAGATATTGATATTCACAAAGTATATATAGAAATCTCACTATAAGGCATTTATTCAACCAAATATTAATATTCATTTGCTGCTATTATAATATTATACATGAATATTCAACCAAATATTAATTAATTCGTTAGTAATCAGAGAAAACCATTGTACATGAATTGATATTTATTCACTCAACTCACTTGCACTATTCATTCAATAATCAAGTGAAGCAAACAACCATAAACATCAAAATCAATGCTCATATGGATCTATGTACGAAATTCAATTATAATACCCATTTATTGTAGCAGAAATTTCAAAGAATTCGAACAAGAAGATACTCAATGACTGTAATATTGAATATATTATATAGAAAATTAAAGTTACCTGATTCCATGTTGTATGCAAAATCGAATAAGAATTTACACGATGATGAATTAATAGATCGATGGATCAGCAACATACAGATGAAGAATCAATGAAGAACACCCAGAAGAGAGCAATGGGTTGGAAATGCAACATAAGGGAGAGTATTGAGAGTGGTTTTTATCTTTCACCGTAATCTTCTATTTTTTTTTTAAAAAAGATCACGTCCCTAAATTTAAGGAAACCGTCATACGCATATTATACATGTGTAAAATCCCATTCTATCCTCCCTATTTTAGTTACCATAGTACTCCGTACTGTTCTAGTTACACTTACTGCTCTAAACATCTGGCATAGGTTCCATTTAGGCCCCTTTTTAAGCGCTGGAATGTCCCAACTCGTCGTATTGCCTTCGAGTTCGAGTTCGTCTAGTAGCGCCTGTCTAGACCCAACTAAGCAACTGCTTAAACCGCTTAGATGCTAGGCGGTCTCTCTTTGCCAAACATCTGTCTAGCGTTTTTTTTAAAATATTGTTACACAATTTAGGACACATTTTAAATAACTAGAAGTTTATAGTTCAAACTTTTATTTTTAACTTTCATTACCTCCTTCCACTATAAATAAAAGAAGCTTGTACTATGCTTATTATACACAACTAGTTGAAGCCCCGTGATATTCACGGGATAATTTTACTAAAAACTATACAATTCTACGATATTAATTTAAAATACTAAATATATTTATATAATATCATAATAAATTATGCAATACACAATTTTTTTTTAGATTATACTCCATATTTTAATTGAATATATTTTTAAATATTTTTCCATTATTTGTGGAGATCTTGTCCAAATTTAGATTGAAATTATTAAAATATTGATTTTATTTTTTATTGAATATTTTTAGATAATATTTTCTTATTTTTTTAGACATTAATATGTATAAAATACTTGGTTTTTTTTATAAAGATAATAATAATTATGATAGGTTATCTATAAAGCATAATATAATTTATTAAAATATTTTTTAAAGTTAATTTATTAAAATTATATATTAGGTGTTCTTATCTTTTACTCTATAATAATAAGAATGTTTGTAAATATGAAAATACAATATAAAGATTAGTATAGAAGAGAACATTGTCCTTGATTTAAGAGATAAAATATAGAGAAAATTATCTATGTATTATTTTGCAAAGTTCAATTCATCTATAAAGTTGTTTTCAATTGAGACTAATAAATTCAATGTATTAATCAACCTATCATCCATATTAAATTACAAAAAAACATAGATATAAAAAAATTAAATGTAAGGTGGGGCTAGATAAAAAATATATTCTATATTTACATAAATAAAATAAAAAGGAAATTAATAAAAATGTAATTTAAATTTTTATCAAAATTCAATTTAAGCAAGTATTCATCAAGATTTGTAAATTTTTCTTTTTTTTTTTTTATCAAACTTTGATTTAAGAAAAAATCTTTAATATAAATGCATTAAAAGATAAAGAAAATATAATTTTATTAATTTAAATTAAAATTCGAATTTTTATTTTTTTGACATTTACATATAATCTTAGTCATCAACATAAAATTATATCTTTTTCTCAAAATAAGATTATATCAACATAACAAAATTTATTAATTAAAATTATATCATTATATAGATATAAATTATATACTTGAAGCTCAAGCCTTGTTAAAAGATAAAAAAAATATATTAAGACCCTAAATCTTGTTAAAATATAAAAATATTAAATTAATATGGAAAATATCATCTCATAGGAATTTATGTATATAAAAATTATATAAATATGTTATTTATTGTAGTAAACAAATACATAATCCATAAATAGAAAATTATATACATAAAAAATTATATAAACATGTTATCTATTTAGTATATATAGCAAGAATACTATAAGTTGTTACAAAATTTATTAAATATAATTTTACATTAACTTATTCAAAAATGCCACGTGGCACAAATTTTACAACAGACTTGGTTTCTGCTTTATAATGTATTAGGGTAGATAAGAAAACTTTCTCACTTTCTCTTTGATTTGCTCTAGGATTAGATCAATTTTTCACAGTTAACATCGTCATTAGTCCATATAAGATTTTATAAGATCTATCCAAATACACATATACAAATAATAAATCTACTTGTATCACTTTTTCTTAAGAAAAAGGAAAATTGATACAAGGAACTTAGACGAAAAACAGTAAAGAATACAAGAGATTGATAATCCAGTTCGAATTCAAATAATCCTACATATGGGGAGATCCGGCCCAAAAAATGCACTAAGATCAAAGCCATAGTCGTTCAAGTACAAGACACGCATCAAGCGGCAAAGCAAACAACCAAAAAAGCTTAAGAAGAAGAAGATTGGAGAACAGAAAGCAAAATTAAAGCTAGGGAGATCAAGAATGATATGTGTGCAATGGGTTTAGAGGTAACCAAGAATTCTCACCTTATTTTGGGTCTTGTGATAAGGGGAGTCAACATATATATATATATATATATATATATATATATATATATATATACACCAATTTGTCACGCCCTCATTTTCCAACCAAGATGCTACTCGGGAGGCCTCACCGAGTATTACTTAGGCTAGCCTGACAACGAGTTCCAATAAAAAAAATCTGTTGATTTAGCGACCATAAAAGTGGTCGCTAAATACATATGGTTGGTCCTTAAATGGATTTAGTGACTATATCGTGGTCGCTAAATGTTTGGTTGCAAACGGGATTGGCGACCATGTGGTCGCCGAATTTAACGACCATATCGATTAGCGACCACGTGGGCGCCAAATATGGGGCCAGATTTAGCGACCATGTGATCGCTAATGAGCGTCCATGACGTTAATTCTGGCCCCAGATTTGGCGACCTTGTGGCCAATTAGCGACCACAATCTGGCCCCAGATTTGGCGACCACGTGGTCGCTAATTGGCGTCCATGTGGTCGCTAATTCTGGCCCTGATTTAGCGACCATGTGAACACGAAGTGGTCACAAAATACCTAAATTAGGTGCTTGACTACATCCATTATCTGAGCAAAATCGCACGATCGTGCGCTGGTGGCGCACGATATGTAATCGCGATTTAGCGACCAAGTAGAGGTGTCAAACGGGTCGGTCAGGTCGGGTTCGAGTTCGGTTATTTCGGGTTATTACGGGTAACCGGCCAAATCGGGTCTGGTCATTGCGGGCTTTCGGGCGGGTCAGATCGACCCAACATGTCAAGAAAATCAATTTTTTTACAATTATTAAAATATTATTTTATTAAAAAAATGATTTTAATAATAATATATTATTTTTATATATTTTCATAAGAAAATATATTATAATTTTCAAAATATATTATATATATTCGGGTCAACCCTCGAGTTTCGGGTTTGAACCCAACGGGTTTCGGGTCTATCGGGTTCGGTTTATTTTGGGTTTCGGGTTCAAATTTTCGGGTCTTAACCCTAAATTTTTCTGGCGGTTCGGGTCGGGTCAGCTTTTGACAGCTCCACGACCAAGTGGTCGCTAAATCCCTCTTCTATTTTTTTTGTAAGTATAATTTTATTTAAATAATTTATTTAATTGAATTTATAAATAATAAAACAAAAATATTAAATATAATATTAATATTTATAAAATTATTTACTAAAATATTTTCTAAACTAATCTGTCCGGTTCGCACCGTCGGGGGGAGGTGGCAGGGTGGACGAAGACGGCGACATTTGGTTTCGGTGCATGTCCTCCATCAATTTCTGCAGAAGCTTAATCTGTTCTCATTGCTCGGCTATGCTGGCATGCGTTTCTTGATGGCCTTATCGGAGTTCCATCACCTGCGCACGCAGGAAGGCATTCTCCTGATGTATCTCTGTTATCCGGGGAGGTAGTCTGCGGGGTGCTCTCAGCACATCGACAATGTAGTAGTCCGATGCGGCGCGGCCTAGTCCGACAACAGATACTCCCGGTCCAAACCCTCCAACCGCCTCTAAGAACGCCTCACACTCATCTTGAAAAGATGGTGGGGTCCCGTACTGGAAGGTCCTTTGTGTGAGGATCTCCTGGGGACCGCGGCTACACAAAATAAGGTTAAAAACTAACCTAAATTGACAACGGAATTAAGGATACGAATAAAAATATTGAGGAAATAATTGTTAGTACTCATAGCGATATCATTTGATCGTTGGTCTATAAACTATCGGTTTGGGCCCCACGTATGCGTCTCTGATGTCCGCTTTTTAGTCGTGTTTTTAGGGTTTAGTTGAGTGTGTTTGAGTCGTTTTCTTTAGTTTTGTGTTTGGTTTGGAGTCGTTTGTGTAGGTTTTTGTATTTGTTTAAGATATGGAGTCTACATAAGCTTTGGTGGTGTTTTGTAGGTTTTTGGAGCTATTTTGGAGCATTAAGAGGAGTAGAGGAAAACCAAGGAGAAAAATGAAAGAATGGAGGCAGAACGAGGTGAAAGGAATGATGGATGAGCCACGCACGAGCCATATGTGAAGTCTGGAGACACGTTACCGACCCAAAATAGTCGACCAGAGGAAGAATCGAGAGAAAAACAAGTGTTAACGATGACCATAACGAGGGAGATACCTCAGTTACAAGGGGTCTACCGAGCCGAAATGGGTCGTTACCGAGGCAACTGGGGTCGTTAACGAGGCTTAACTGAGAAGAGGAATCGAAGGAAAATCCAAGAAAACCCTACCGACCCTGACGCGGTCGGTACCGAGGGACCTCCGTGTCAGTAGCGGTCAACTGAGTCGGCGTGCATTTAATGATAATATCCTGTGTCTTTTGTTTTTAGATAGTTTCCTTTGGAGATATACCTTGATAGATTTTATTTCCTTAGGAGGTGTGTTAGCCTTTAGTATAAAAACCCTAATCTTAGCTTTAGTTTTGGGAGAAGTTTTTACAGGTTATTGATACAATGCAAGTTTGAGGAAAGACACGTTAGTTTGGAGTTTGGACGCATGTTTGGATTTTGGGGAAGAATGATTGTTTTGGAATGTGTAAGCGTTCTTTTAATTCAATTTAGTTGTTTGCAATGATGATGTGTGAGTAGTTTTTCTCTTTTCTAGGGTTGGGGTTAGCCCAACAATGGTTGTGTGTGCTTACCTATGATCATGATTTGAATGTTTTTATCCTTAATCCATCTCTTGTGCTTAAATCCTTGTTGAAAGATAAGGAATTTCTCGTTTATAGCTTGAATCGAAAGATACAACTGTGAATTGGAATAGTTGATTAGCGTTTCGAAATGAAAGTTGATTAATCCTGATTAAAGTTTGAGATAGATAGATAAGTTTATTGATTTAACTAAAGTTAATTGATTTGCTTCCATGATTGACGAAAGTTGACATCTTTATGTGATAAAAGCATGATCTTTGTGATTCATTGGTATTGGCATGCATAATTGTTGTTGTGGTGATACCTAAACCTTAGAAATCTCGTACCTCTTGATAAAAAAATCAATCTTTTTCTCTTGTTTGCCCTAAGTTAACGAGATTTTGGAACTGAGTCTCTCCTGTGGACGAACTTGACTTCGCTATACTTACCGGGGTCTTGATCTATACATTTATTTGCCTATTTGGTTGATCAAGAAACCCTCACAAAAATCTCGATGTGCAACTCAAGAGACATTACGTCTCGTCTGGCTTTTTTTTTCTATGAGATATATTACATTGTTATCAACCATAGCAATTGCAAAATTAAAGTCCTTAAACTAAAATAAATCAGTTATGGTACCATTAGATGTAGGGTATCATGGTGGGACCTCGAACCACCGGTGTGGAGGGAAAGATTTGCAATCTGGTTCGCCCTTTGCCACTCGCACTTTGCCTTGAAATCATCATTTTCATTCCAAGCAGCTACGCATAGGTCCCAAGATGTCGTCTCTAGACAGGGCGATCTCTTCTTCTCTCGACGGCACTTCCCGACCACGTCATCATACCGTCGTTGAGCTTACTTCTCCCACACCACGCGAACGATTGTGGCATCCATTCCAAGCCGCGTCTCGTCCTAACGAATGTGCGATTGAAACGGAAAAAATATTAATAAATAAATCCTTATTGCACACTATTATGCACTGTTCTAAAAAACGCCCTAGGCGGTCGCCTAGGCACTGGGGGTTCAAGCCCCGCACGGATTTAGGCTTAGGCGGTTTTAGGATCTAGGCGGGAGTCTGGGCGGGTCTGGGCGGGCGACAATTCCCTCTAGGCGGGTTAACAATTAGGTTTTTTTTTCGAACTCCTCGATCTATCTCGTATTCTCGTCCATACTAAGATGGCAGTCGACGGACGACGGTCCTTCATTGTCATTCTCCAATCTTCATCGCCGACGATGAGAAGCTACTCTCCCTCTCTGGTTTCTCGGTTTCTCCCTAGTCCCTGTTCCTGGTTCTCGTTCTCGGAGACGACGTGCTGTTCAGTCGACATCAACGACATGCTGTTCGTTCTTATTTTCGGCTCCTTCTCCTCTCAGTCTGCAGCGGTGCAGCCGCCAGCCTCCATGCCTCCACTCCACTACTCAGCCTCCACGGGACGCCTCTCAGTCTGCTGGTATGCTCAGGTTCATTCCATTATCAAACTCCTCCTCCTCTCTGGTTGTTGTAAATTGTAATTGAGAAGTGCTGAATAATGAAATTAAACAAACCCCTTCTATGTCTCATTTGCTGAATTTTGTATTTTATTATTCAAACAATCAAACTCCTTCTATGTCTCATTTGCTGAATGAATTGGCTGTATTCCATTATTGAAACAATCAAACCATAGATAATTAGTCAATTAGATACCAATTTGGCTGAATTTTGCTGTCGGTTTAAATTGAATGGCTGAATTTTGTTATCAGTTTAATATTTCCAGGCTCCGGGCTTCATTTGATCGATTTTGGAGTACACTGTTAGAGATTACTGGGTTGAGAACAGGGGATGGAACTGGGAGCTGCTGTCGTCTGATCTTCCTGCTGAAATTCTGCTCCAACTGGCGGCAAACATGATCGTTGATTCAGACGAGAACATGGAGGATGAACTAAGCTGGAGACTCACACCGGATGGGGATTATTCTGTGAAATCTGGTTATGCTTTGATTACTAACAACAACAAATTACAGGATGTCGATACTCTTGTTTTTAAGAGGATATGGAACAGCAATGTGCCGGAGAGAGTCCGTCACTTCCTTTGGTTGGCGTGTAAGGGGGGAATTCTTTCGAACGTGGAAAGAAGACGTCGGCATCTTACGAATTGTGCTCGTTGCAGTTGCTGCAAGCTGGAAGAGGAGTCGAACGAGCACCTTTTCAGGGATTGCGTGAAGGTTCGTTTTATTTGGTTAAATTTTGGAGTTATTGATTTTGCTCCTTCCTTTTTCCAGGATGCTTTCGTGGTTTGGATAAGAGGCAATATTATGGAAGAAGCGACTGTCGACTCTTTCAAGTGGCGAGATCTTTTCACCATGGCACTTTGGTGGATATGGAAATGGATAAACGCACTCGTCTTTAAAGGGGAGGTCGAGGTTCGAAATAAAGTCGAGTTCATCAAGGACCGTACCCGGGAGTATGAAGAGGCAACAGGTAAGCTCTCTAAATCTTTATTTGGTAAATCCAAGTGTGTGCAGGAGATTGCTTGGCATAGCCCTAATGAAAATTGGGTCAAAATAAATACGGACGGAGCGGTTAGAGGAGGACAAGCGACGACGGGAGGTGTCATAAGAGATCATCATGGACAATGGTTATGTGGTTTCGTTCATAATGTTGGAAATTGCACGGTGCCGAAGGCAGAGCTTTGGGGAATTCTCAATGGCCTCAAGTTGGCATGGGAGAGGGGATTTAAGCAGGTAATCCTTGAGTCAGATTCGCAGCTCGCTATCAAATTTCTAAGTGCAGGTGTTCGCAGAAGCCACCCCCTTTCTAGCCTGGTTGATCAATGCCATGGCTTCATCAGTAGGAATTGGTTCATCCAGTTCCGTCATATTTATCGTGAGGCAAACAGGGTAGCTGATTGTCTTGCTAACTATGCTTTTAATTATCCGTTAGGACTTCATGTATTGATTGCCCCGCCTGAGGGGATTAATTTATTGTTGTTCGATGATGTAAGGGGTCGGACTATCCCCCGTTTGCTGACTACTTAGCCCATTTTTATATTTTTAATAAAACGCTCCCTTGAGGAGCCGGAGAGTACCGCCTCTCTTTCTACCAAAAAAATTTTTTGTTATCAATTTAATGAAATACACATGTATTGGTGTGAATTTGTTATCAGTTATTGGTGTGAAATGTGAATTTCATTTGCTGATTTTTTTCCGTTTAACATTTTAACAGTTTTTGTTTTTTCTTTTCACAAATTAGTTAAGTAACACAACTGAGGTTTGTTTGTTAAATTTTTATAGGGAATTTAACATGTCTTCATCAATGGCTTCCAATTCTACCACTACTACAAAATTGAAGCGGAATAGTGATGATGTTGGATGGGAATATGGAATCCTATATAATCCCATGAATCCGGACAAATGAAAATGCATCAAATGTGGGAAAGAGTCTAGTGGGGGAGTTAACCGAATCAAGCAACACATTGCCAATATCTATATCTATACTACATATATAAAGTTGTGTACATGCCCGTATTTATTGCGTTTAATAAATCCTTAGTCCTTAAATTACATGCCCACTGAATCAAAATATTTTGTATTTTTCTCCTTAATAAATTGTATGTAATGAGCTTGCAATGCATTTCAAGTCATATTAAAAATGTGTATATATAAAATGGATATATACCATATTATTACACGTACATATCTGTAATACATATATATTTTAGGCAATCAATTTACATATTATTTCCCAGTCAATTTCAAGTGATCAACATAGAAGCTAACAAGGCGGCTGATTGGATTGCAAAGCAAAATAGAATTATGATGGGAAATTTTACCCTGTTTAATGAACCTCCTGAGGATCTCCTAAAGATATGTGATATGGATATTATTGCTGATATTATGTAATCTCTTTTTTAATGAATAAAACGGGCATTAGCCCTCCGTTACTACCAAAAAAAAATTACATATTATTTAAAAAAGAATTTAAAACTAAAGTTCTTTCATATCATAATTCACAACAATGTATATATTTTATATATGAAAAAATGTTAATTATGATATTCATTGCCAAAAAAGCTACAATAGAATACAATATATTTGCTAGCATACTATTTATACAATATGCAACGTGGGAGAGAGTTTTTACAAATAAGTACATTACAAATACGTAACATAATTATAATTATTATCATGAATACAAAAATATAATAGAAAAAATTTAACAAAACAATATCATCCCCTACATATAATTGTTATACGTATTAATTCATTTTTACACATGAATCCAAAAATATAATATGAGAAAAAAATAATAGAAAAAAAATACTCCATACATATTGAAGTTCTTGAAGCTTGAGGTTGAACAATGTCATTTTTTTAATATGATAAAAATAAAAATAAATAAAACTATAAACTTAAAATAAAAATGAAAATAAATGCTTATATATTTATATTTTTTATATTTATATATAATATGCTCTTTTTTTTTGGTAGAAATATATAATATGCTCTTTAACAAATTAAATAGTAAAAAACACTATATTTTTTAGAAAAAGATGTTGACAACGAAAAAACCACTATTTTTTTTATTTATTAGAATTATTTGATGCTATATGATTACAAATATAATAATCATTTCATTTTGTTATGAACATTGACACTATTGTATTCTTGAAATTAAATTTATAACTCCAAGTCAAACCAAATTTCACCTTTTCATTACAAGGTTTAAATGCATTCTACAAAAAAAAGGTTTAAATGCATGCAAATATTATGTTAATTAATTTTGACTCTAATAATTCTCTAGCATAATGTTTTTTTAACAATTATTGCATTCTTTAAATCAATTTTATAACTCCAAGTCAAACCAAATTTCTCCTTTTAATTACAAGGTTTAAATGCATGCATATTATTGTTATTTATTTGACCCTATTAATTCTCTAGCATAACATTTTTATGCTTTAAGAGGCTATTTATTTAAAAAATAATGGCTATGAAAACGTTTCATAGATAGATTAAAAGAAAAATATTTCTTAATTTTATGCTTCCACTATTAAGACTAATTTTTGTTAGAAATCATAACTATAAACACTTATAATTTCATTTTGCCTATAAGTAATACCGTATAAGTGGAAGGAGGCATCTTCTAGCTAGATTAACTCTACCTCTTTAGTCAAGTCACTGATGCAAATATTCATGAGGTACGCATTCTTAATTTGTATTCCTTTATTATTATTATTTTTTATTATCTTATCAATTGTATATTAGATAGTGTATCTTAAATCTTAAATATTAAGAATATTATCGATCTTTTATTTATATCTCGCTTTATTTTGCAGAAAATAGTGTCCAATGGCTAAATCACTTAATCGAGCTCTCCATCTTCAATCATTGAAGAGGTAAAATATGGTCATCTTTAAAAATTATCTACTTATAGTAGTTTCTAACTTTTTATAATATGATGAAAAATCTAAGAATTGTAAATTCCTTATCATTATTTCCGTTCCCGCTCCTACTTATGGTCATTGCAATGTTGGCGGTTTCATTTGAGTTGTAGATTCTCAAGGTTTCTTTCTCGAAAAATGTTCTCTAATTTTTATTTTTGGCATATTCTTTTTTCAACAAAATTCCATTATATTACTCTTTAACCAGGTTATGTACATACTCCAGGCTATTGACAAAAAAAGCCAAAAATATTAATAGATTAGCAAAAAAAATAAAGAATACATTAAAAAAAATTTCATGCAAATATAAGCGGGAATATAAAAAATTTGTCCCATCGTATGCAATAAAAATTTATGAAGATCATAACGTAATTGTGTAATTACTATAAAATTGATCCAAAACTACACAAAAAAGTTATAATTAATTTACAAATACCCATAGGCTTATCTACACTATGGTCATCATTGTTTATCATTAAATTATTTTCCAAACGCCCAATCCATTGATTAAGACTCTTCACCTTAATCGTGAGATAATTGTGGGTCAAAAATTTATATAACTAATTAAATATAATTTTAATTAGAAAACAATTACATAGTTTTTGCTAATAAATTTAGTTACAAATATTAATTTAGGGGATATAATAGCAACCAACATTTTATAGTGATATATATATATATACCTAAGTAATAAATGCGTATATATCATGTGCAATGAAAATTTATACAAAATCGAACAATCTTGAAATCATTGTTGAAAAGAGTGTTTTTAAAAATATACACATGCAAAAAAATCCGCCCCGTGCGTATGCACGGATCTGTCCCCTAGTAAGGAATATAATATTGAAGACAATGGAAATGAAGAGATGGAAGAGTAGTTAATGCATGTATTTGATTATTACTTATTAGTTATTACTTTATTAGACTACTAGAGTGATAACCTCGTCCGTTGGACGAGACAAATGTTGTACTTTATGTTTGTTATTATTTCAAATGTCTAGGTTTTTGGAAATGATAATATATGATTAAGTGTACTAAATTCGAGTTTATTGAATTGCATTATGAAATATCATAGCTAATCATATAACTAAAATAAAAAATGTTGCAAATCATAGATAAATAAACTATTCAATTATTTAACCAGTGTACACTACATAGCAATTTGAGATATAATAATTGTCTTTTCCATCTAAATTTGGTTGGTAGTTCAAGTATTATTTTTATTTCAATTGCTCAATCTACCACCGATTTTGCAGGTTTATTTTTTATAATTAATTTTTTTTCCAAATTTAAATTAATGCGGTTATCGTACATATGAATTGTGTATAACCAACAATGTATGATATTGTGGTTTTTTTAAGAGAAATAATATTATTTCTTCATATGTTTTTATATAATACACAATATTTATATTTTTATTCGAAAAGAAAATTTTCAAGTTTTTGAAAGGAGATAAATAGTCATTTTGTAAATATGTATATTATGTCTTTCAAATAAATCTTTAAATATTTATTGTATTTTAATATTGATGAAAAAATACATAAATGTGGAGCATTTATTTGACTTAAGAGGGACAACTTTTATAGTTGTGAAGATATGAAGCTATGAACCATCTAGTATTTTGAGTTTATGAGATATTTTAGCATATGGATTTTATGGGATATTAATTATTAATTAGCATATGAAGTTTATGACATCTTATATCTTATTTGAAACCATGATTTATCATTTTTATATGTAGATTAGAGATTTTGAACAATAGGACAGGTGTAAAATACAAGGAAATAACTAGTATCGTCCAAATCCGCCTAGGCCCTGCCTAATCGCCTAGGCGCTAGGCCACCACTCACCGCCTACCTCCCGCATAGCGTTTTTTAGAACACTGCTATTATGCAAAATCTTACCCTCCAATTTTGAAACCAACGTGCCCGAGTTTCCTCGCTCGCTAGGTGGAACTCTGAAGACCGATGATCCGAATGGTTGGTGGTCATGAATGTCTACCATCACGACACGACTCCAACCTACAAATTCACGAAAAACGTGTTATAAAATATTTTAAAAAATAAAAGTCTAGCGAATTCACTAAATTGTTGGGGACCTTCCCACGTGAATGGCGACGCTGGAGGGGCAAGCAACAACCTGACTGAGTATCCTCTGGTACCTCCGAAGGATTGGCAATACTCTTGTCTATAGTCAGGTGCTCAAGCGTGTCACCCTCCTCGCCCGGGAGGATGACTCTGCGTCACCTCAAACGACAGATCCGTATCATCCACACCCGCCTTGTCTGGACGAGTCGGGTGTAACCCTCTTCCTCTACCTTGGGCCATACTACAACAATTCAACCCAATAAATTCGATCCGAACAAAAACAATTCAACAATGCAACAACAACAACAATAATTCAATCAACTCATCAATTCAAATATTTGATTCATGCAATCCAAAATTCATCACTCTTAACAATAATTCAATCAAATCCATCAAAAATATTAATTCATCAACTCAACTACAAACTACAAATTAATCAATATTATCAACTACATGAAATCAATCAAATTCTCTCAACAATTCATTAAATTTTAACCCAAAAAACTCAATTCAAACAACAATATTCAAACGCACAATTCAAACTTAACAACACCAATTCAATCAACTCCTTAATTCATTCAATCCAAAATTCCTCAATCCAACACCATAACTCAATCAAATTCATCAATCTAATAGTTTATCAACTCAACTACAAATATTCAACCTAAAACCCTAAATTAATCAATCTAACAATTCATCAACTCATATATCTAACAATTAATCAAATATCAGCCCAAAACTCTAATTTAAAACAATGCTATTCATACCCAAAATGCAAATTAAACTTAAAATTACATGCAAAAGGGTCGGACAACATTGGCCAGGGCAAGCAACGGTCAAGGGACGGCGGCGACGGTCGGAGTTGCTGGTGGAAGAAATAGGAGGAGGGGAGATGAGGGGAGGAGGAGGAGAGAAGGAAGAGAGGAGAGGGAGGGAGAGATGGAGGTGTCAAAGACGGAGAAAGAGAGAGCGACGGAGAAAGAAAGCAAACGAGCGAAACAAATGGCGGTTCTGGTTCGCGATGGCGATATAACGAGTGATTTAGCAACCACATGGTCCTTATTATTTTTTTTTTAAATTTTAGCCGGATATTTAGAGACCACGTGGTGGCTAATTAGAGACCATGTAGTCGCTAAATCTCACTATTTGGATTTAGCGACCACATGGTCACTAAATCTAAATAATTGAAGCTTCCACCTCTACTTATTTTTCCCACCATTTATTTGGTAGTAGCGATCACATGGTCGCGAAACCCAAAAATAAAATAAAATACCCTCTCATAAAAGTAATTCCCACCACATGATCGCTAAATACCAAAATATATGAGCACGACCTTGGCCGCTTACTAAAAGTAAGCGCACGATCGGTTAACGTTTGTGCACGATCTTTATGTGAATTAACAACCAGGTGGTCGCTAATTATTTGAAAATCTGATTCACATTCATTGGAAATTATTTCGTTGGAAATTATTTGAAAATCTGATTGATTGATAAGGTTTACACTAGTGCTCAAATTGAAAACGTTACACGAAAATCAATTCTTAAAGTATATACACGAGTAATCAAATACAATATATTGATTACAACTCTTCCTCATTGGTATCTGATTCATTTTCGAACTGTCCTTTTGATGTTTCGCTTAACGTCTCAGCATCAACATCAACGACATGATAAATACTGCTTGGGTCATTTAGCGGACTGAGTGTATAAGCATCGTTTGTATTGTCGATAACTGGCGGGAGTGGCAAATCTTGTTGAAATGCCTCCTCAACGACAACCCAATGTGAACTGCCCTCATTAGGATCTCCACTAGTACCTTCATCAGGCCATTGATGCGACTTCACTTTACATACTGTAATCCAATCCGCATTTGTACCCCGCACTTTTGGGTAGTCGAGGAAGTAAACTTGAGTGGCTTGATGTGCTAAGATGTAACAGTCCTTCGTTCTCAACATTTTTTGTCTGTTCACATCAACAAGCATTTGATGATGGTGAACGCGGGTCCTTCCACGGCTTCTAGTGTCAAACCACGAGCAGTTGAAGACAATATGACGCTTCACGGTTGGCGATATGTAAATGAGCTTCATTATTTCGTCTAGCAGACCGTAGTAGTCATCCTTGTCAATGTCGAAGCTTTGTCCAAGAACAAAAACTCCACTAATGTTAGTTGGCGATATGTAAATGCATTTTTACCTATAAACCAATATATGCTTTGTATTTAATTTAAATTCCTATTTTGCAACCACGTGGTTGCTATTACTACTTTCACGACCATGTGGTCGCTAACTCCAGCATAAAAACTATTTATACAAGTACGAATTTTTTTCTAGATTCTTGATTTATTTTAAGATTTAACGATCAAGTGGTCGCGAAATCAGAAATAGCGACCACGTGGTCGCAATAAAGCGTAAATCTAGTTCCACACTTGGCTAATTGTTTTGCAAGGAGACTGATTAATTTCCAGGTTCATCGACCACTAAGACGCTAATTGAAAAGCGTCCATTGGGTCGCTAAATGTCAAATTAAGATCCTAAACAAATTTTCAATGGTACGAAAGTAAATTAATCCAAACATGTATACCATTTTAAAATTATTTAAAATTAACGTAAATAAATAACATTTTACCATATTAAACGAAAAAGTTATAATTACATACCTATAAATCGTATGGGGCAAAATCTGACGGAAGCCTTCTCATCCTAGAAAATGCGATCAAAATCGTACATGGTGTTCCATTTTCATTTTCGAAGCCGGTGAGACCACCTAGTTGAATTTAAATCCCAAGTAAATCAAAAGGAGATTAGCATGTAGTCAATGCAATGGAGATAAGAAGTACGTAACACAGATCCTAAATAAGAACAAAAATTGAAGCTATAGCTACTTACCCATCCTTCTTGATTTTTAGTTTGCCCTGGGATATAAGTTGTTGAAGGTGATGAGGGAGCTTCTCCGGCTCAGGAATTTCGTCCATAGTTAATAGACGAAGGTTTGCAAAGGAAGCCCAATCCACACTCCTTTCTTCCTCTTTGTCCTCCCAAAATTTCAGCCTTGAACAACCTTCGATGGTGAACTCCTCAACCAAATTAGGTGCTAATTTTATATTGGCCAAAAATGGGCATAGGACGAACTTAAGTTTGTGAAGAGAGGCTAAACCTTCACCTCGGAAGCTTGTAAAGTTACGGCAAACTGAAATTGTAATTTCTTTGAGAGGAGATGATGGAGCACTACTAGTACTAGTGGGTGATGAAGGCAATGAACCAGTTGGAACCAGTTGTGGGAATAGCTCTCCTCTACTATAAGACAAGAATAGTATTTGAAGACGTGGTGCTAGAGGCATGGACACAAGAAGTGGACAGTCGTAAATATTTAGGTCTGAAAGGAAGGGAAACGTGATAGAATGATCCTTGTTTACCCGCCCTGACGACCATCCCTTCAATTTCCGACAATTCCATAACACGAGCTTTCGGAGACAAGGAAAGAAGGGTTTTGCAGTGCTAGAGGCATCGTCCTCTTCCATGTACTCCAATTCAAGACAGCTCTTCAGGCTAAGAGCCCTCAGACAAGGGAGAAGTCTGAGAGGTGGCAGATGCTTTACATTCTTACAACTTCTCAGCATGAGGCTTTCAAGTCTTGGCAGCCTCGACGCGGGGTCTCCCCTCCACCAAGTGGCTACTCTCATGCTCGGACAAAGGTCTATAGCTAGCACTTCTAGGGTAACAGGAATTTGGACATCGTCATCTTCCAGCTGCACCGGATCATCATCTTTTGCATCCTCGTAAGCGATAATCAACTTTCCTCGCAGACTTAATCTTGCTAATGCATCAACACCAACACTCTTGCTCACTCTAAATATACTCAAGTGTTGAAGGGATGTCAATTCACCAAAGCTCGTCGGCATTTTCCATAACTTCTTACAACCGGCATTTATAAGATGTCGCAGATGGATCAGGTCTCCGATTCTTTCAGGCAACTCTACGAGGAGTTCGCATTGACTGATGTCTAAAGTTAGCAAATTCACCAGCTTTGTGATGGAATCTGGAAGGTGTGTGAAATTATTCCCTGAAAGATTAAGGTACCTCAAGTATTTCAGCTCCCCAATAGAACTTGGAATAGCCTTATCAATGCCCCGCCTCCCAACATCTAATGCATGCAGGAATGTGAACTTCATGACTTGCTGATCAAGTAGTTGTGAGCTACGATAGCCTCCAGAATGGGACAAGAAAGAATGCAATCGGCTAGCTTCGACCAATGTATCATCTGCCCCATAGGTAGACCATACGTGTCGAATTTCCTTATGAAATTCACGCATTCCAGCAGTTAGTATAATACTTTCCTCTCCAGCCACATCTTTTGCCAAATCGTGGACTAAATCATGCATTTTGTAACTTCTAATTTTAGTATCATCATCGACTTCCACTAAATACTTAATAAATTCTACATTTGAGTCGGTATCTATTGCTTCGTCTTCAAAAAATGACCTCCTATATAATTCCATAAAATATGCATGGCCAGCCGTCTCGAGGCTTTCATTGCTTTTTGTCTTGACATACCCTTGGGCAATCCAAAGATATATCAACTTCTCTTTATCAAGCCTAGAATCCTTTGGAAACAAGGAACAATAAGCAAAGCAGTTCTTCAAGTGTGATGGTAGGTGATCATAGCTCAATCTCAATGTAGACATAATGGGGTTGTGACTAAGTTCAATCTTGGAGAGTTCTTCATCTTCAAAGGACTTCCATTCCTCCATGGTATCTTTTATACGAAGAAGGCTAGCTATGGTCTTTATGGCTAAGGGGACATTTACACACTTCTTCGCAATCTTCTGTCCAAGACTAATCCAACTCGGGTCACTCTCTTGCTCTTGAGCAAAGGCAAACCTTCTAAAGAGTTCCCATGATGCGTCACTTGATAAGCCTTTTAACCCAAGAATTCTATCCGCTTTATACGCCTTTGAAACAGATGAGTTCCTTGTAGTAATAATTATCTTACTCCCTTTTGCATCAACGCTACTCAACAAAGCCCACAACTTACTTCCTCTAGCATGATCTTCATCCCACAAATCATCTAATACAAGAAGAAAATTCCCCTCCTTGTCATTTACGAATCTCCTAATCCTTTCTTGCAACTGATTCAAGCTTAATCTATCATATCGGTCCTGATCGGTCATAGATTGATAAATCTTCCCAAATAATTCTCTCTCATCCAAAATATCAGAAATGCATGCCCAATACCTATTTTTGAAATCATTTAGAACCTTTCCATCATTGTAAACTAGTTGAGCAAGAGTAGACTTTCCCATACCCCCAATCCCAACTATGGATATGAGTGAAATTTTGCGCTCAGCATAAGACTTATCATAAAGGAAATCTACAACTTGTTCTTTCTCATCATCTCTGCCTATGACTTCATTTGGATCGACAAAACCCCCAGTCTCTTCTCCTCTCCTCAAACCTCTAATCGGTCTCTCATTCTCAGTACAACTCACAAAATTAAACAATGCCATGTCATCCGAGATGTTACACAATCTCTTCCGAATAGCCTTGACTTTCTTAGCAATGGAGTCACGAGAAACAATTGGATTTAGCTTGGACAAAAAAACTCGTACCTCTTTTATTCGCTTCCCCCCCTTGAGTTGTTGCTTAATCAGGTCATCAGTGGCAACCTCATCAAACAAATCGTCTGCATCGTAAAGCACATCCCTGACCCTCTCCATCCAAATCTTCACCTCAGCAGAGTCTTTTTCCCTCTTCTCTGCATCAAGAAGCTTAGCTTGGATTGTATTAATGGTATCCCTAAGCTTTTCAAGTTCATCCCCCACTCCCCTTATTGAATGAATTCTTTCATATGCCTTCACAAAAGCTGGGGAGGCAATTTTGGCTAAGAGCTTGGAAGCAAGACTGAATAAAGCTGCTTCAGCCATTGATTTGTTCTTTGTTTGTAGAAAGAGTAGGCTTTTTGGATGGATTCGGAAGAAGGTCGCTTGTAATGCCTATTCAAGACATAGAGTGCTATTTATACATCGCAACTCCCGATTGGATTTGTTCAAGATCAGGTACCAACTACGAACCCACTTGGCTGGCCACTACTCCAATATTATATAAAGTCAATGAAGTCAAATTATTTTAATTGCTATTTTTTTAATGAGGCAAAGGGTTAGCCAAAGTACGTGTTGCCATGTACATCAATCCTTCCTATTGGCCACTACTTCCTTTGGTTGATTTTTTTAATAGCCCTAATTAATCTTACATAGGTGGTCATTTTTGAGGATGAGAACTAAAAGTTCTAAATTATTTAGAATTTAGTCCAATGGGAGGGGTTGTCCATTTAAGCAATTTTATGGGCCACCAAACGTTTGGCCATGATTTAGTTTTTAAGAAGTATAACTTTCGGAAAAAAATGTCATTTCATAATCAATAAAAAAATAATTTATGTGTGTCCATGGGTACACAATAAAGATATTGGTAAATTTGGTCATTGTTTGCTAATTTTAATTTTTTTAAAATGGTTCATTAATTCCAATTTAGGGAATAGTTTTCAAATAATTTCTAAAATTAGTATGGTTATTCTGTACCCATGGACACACATTAGTTGGACCAATAAAATTTTTTATGGGAAGTTCATTCCCAATAAATTACAATTCCTACAAAACACAATAAAATATTGCACTTCCTTACTAAGGTAGGTAAAATCTATTTATGTATTTTTGAGTGACAAGATCTCCATTTTTATTATAATTACAAAATGTAAAAATTTGGAATGAAACTAGGGATGGCAATGGATCGGGTTCGGGTCGGATGGAGGATGATTCATGCCCATCCGCTAGCCAATTCGGGTGCATCCATCCGTCATCCGTCGGGTGATTCGGGTGGGTCGGGTCGTCCATGGATCATGGATGATTGAAAAATATAATTTTATATAACAAATGATGTGCATTTAGAATAATTTAACACATGTAATACAAAATTCTCGTTTGTATATCAAATAATATTATACAAATAAGATATAAGAAGAAATTCAAAATGTATAAGTAATATTTAAATGAAAAATTGGAGTAATAAGCACAAATTAAAATTTAATATTATTAATTTTATATATAATCAAACATAATTATATATATAATTCGAGTGTATTGGGTCGAGTGGATAGGTGAAGGTCCTTCATCCATACCCATCCATCACCCTATTTTATTCGGGTTTTCACCCGCTTTCCCGGGTCGGATGAGTCAGGCTTCCATCGGGTGCGGGTGAGAGTACCATCCCTAAACGAAACATGATTTTTCATTACCTAAAAACTTTCAATTTTTAGAAATTCTAAATTCTCGAAAATTTAAGTTAGTCATGTTGAATCAAAAGCGGAGCTTTTTTTTAGGTCGAAGAGAATCCTAACTTGTAGCTTTCTTAATCAATATATTATAACTAAAGTCGAATCTCTTTATCCTATGTGTCATCATCTCATATGTTAGTTTTTTAAATAAAAAAGAATGCCATTTTTACTAGTTAGTTTTACGTAATTCTATTTTATACATAGTTTATTATTATAGTCGTATGATTTTTTTGATAAAAACGGTTAATATATTTTCACTGATTCCTGCGTAAAATCTAAAAGGAGAAAATCTATATGATTAATAATTAATTAAATTTTAGATATGATAATTAGTTATTAAGATTTTTTTTAAATATTAAAAGATAGATATACAATCTATAATATGATACTTCCTCCGTTTAAAAATATATGATGTTTTAGAGTTTGTCTCTAAAATTAAGAAGGTGTGTGATCTGACTTAAATACCCATAATTTTTGTGAAGATCTTTCCTTTTTTATTTTTTTATTTTTTTTATTTTTTTAATAATGAGGATAATATTGGAAAAAATATGGTAAATTATGTAAAACATCAAGTATTATTAAACAAGAAAATCAAGGTAAATCATCATGTATTTCTGAACGGATGGAGTATGGTTCTATAACATTAAAAGATAGCAAAACCCTACTTTGTTTTAAAAAAATATGGGTCTAGTTCGGATGAGAAAAGATGCCCAAGTGAGAACCGCGGAAGAATATTAGTTGTTGGATAGAAAGAAATCAAGTATGTTGATGGTTTCTTTACTATCCCTCTCTTTTATAGAAAGATAAAAATTGGTAATCATTATTTGTTCATAATAATTATTTTAATTATTAGGTAATAACTATTATTAATTTTTTTTTTGATTAGGTAAGAATTAGGAGCACTCCTTACGGAGGGCGTCCTAGAGCATCCTTTCGGATGAGAACTAAAAGTTCTGGGTGAGTCTTAATAAACTCAATGGGGAGACTATGGCCCTATTTAGCAATTTTATCGGCCATAGCGTTACACTCCTAGGAATATGGTTAACAGAAATATCTTGGGCTCCATAGATGGAGACAAGGATGTCGGAGATTATAATCTCAACCTCCCACGGGCACTTAGAAGTGCCTTTAACCGCCTTTATGACTTGCATGTTGTCGCATCAATTTCAACCTTTTCTAGGTTTCTGTTCTTTATTTCTCGGATTGCTTCTCGAAATGTCAGCGCTTCTGCTTTAATCGCCGAGATTTTACCAAAGTTATACTTCTTTATGTCAATTACCTAAACATGGTGGTTCCTGATTATTAATCCTCCCGTTGCTTGGTTATTTGTTAATGTAGATGCATCAAAATTGATTTTCACATAACCCTCTGTCGGTCTCTTCCATCTCTTAGTTATTCTCTGTCGTTTGTTTGTTTTCCTTATTTTGATCTCTTTTATATTTTCCTCATCTTCTGACCAAGATCTAGCCTTCTCCCAATTAATTTTTTCTCTATATAGAAATTTAATTTTTAGATAGAATAAATGAAACGAATATTTAATAAGAACAAGATTTCTTGGATTTCAAAAAGCATTTTTTTTTATAAAATAATGGCTCAACCGGTTGAGCCTTTTGCCCATGTGCAAGAGGTCTCAGGTTCAAGCGTCAGGGCGACGATTTGCCCTTCTTTTTTATAATTGGTTAGTAAACCAGTCCTCACCGATTTATATGTGCTCTTGGCTAGTCTAAGTAGTACTTGAGCTACTCTAAATCTTACTAGATCAAAAAACAAAAAAAAGCATTTTTTATGCAAAGAAAACGAACCAGACTAAAATACCAGTCCAATTAATTTTAGTTTAAATGGGCCCATTAAAATTGTAAAAGAAGGCAAACATATAAGAAATCCATTGGGCTGAAACCCTCGATTCTTATTCCTTCCCACACCCGACCCGATACATCCGAATTATATATATAATTATATTAGATATGTATAAAAATCACTAATATTAAATTTTAATTTGTGGTTATTGCTCAACTTTGCATTTAAATATTATTTACGCATTTTAAATCTCTTCTTATATCTTATTTGTATAATATTATTTGTAATACAAATAAGAATTGTGTATTACATATGTTAAATTATACTAAAAGCACATTAAATGTTATATAAATTATATTTTTTAATCACCCATGGACGACCCGACCCACCCGAATCACTCGACGGATGATGGGTGAATGCACCCGAATTGACTAACGGATGGGCATAGTCATCCTCCACCCGACCCAAACCCGACCCATTGCCATCTCTATCTTTCTTCGTTCACTTAAGAAGCGAATTTGGTTATAAGTGCGATAATGACTTCTTCGAGCTCTTTCCACCGAGCTCCCTACTTCATCAATTTGTTGGTGAGGTGGCGTTGTTTTGTTCTACCGCCACCACCATTTCTTATCTCCTCCTTTACCTCTATATCTTCTCCCACCTTATCTCTCTTGATCTTCTTTATCATCCTCACTTCACCTCTCTTCTTTGGAGATCCACCAGCCCCGAGTGAAGTCGAGCACCAGCACGGCCACCTCCTCCACGTAGCAAAGTTGTAGCTCCCGACGGCATTCGCATATCCAAGCCCCCACTCGACTATTTTGGACGAAAAACAATGGAATTGTTTCAACATACTTTCAAGAAGGTCGCAGTTGTGGTTGTGACGAAAAAGCTCTTTTGATCTTTCGTGAATTCCTAAGTCGAGTATTTTTCTTATTTCTCTATCATGTGTCATTGCGTTACCAGCATTATCTTGACTATTTGTACCCGTCGTACCATGTACAACTATGTTTCAATATTTTATAGACATTATAAAGAGGATATTAATAAATAAAAATATAATATAAGTGATTTATCGCTCGTAAAATGTATAATCTTTTCATCAATATAAATGATTAAATTTAATTTTAAGAATGAAGATATATTATTAAGATATATACCTATAAATAAATTAGTCAAAAGATATATGCTGAAAGATTTATATTTATTTTAAAGTATTTTAAATAGTTTATCTTTAATTTTAAATACTTGCATAAGGAAGCTTTCAAAAGATATTGTTATACTAAATAGATATTTGTTTGATGTTAGAGATAAATTTAAATATTTAAAAAAGAATTTAATAGAAAGAAGTTATAATAATATAAATTAATATTATTTTTTTTAATATGAGGTAGGGGCAGAATCGTTTTGGTGGCTCGAAAAGGTATAACTTTAATGTATAGTTATAGATATATACATGTGGTTTTCTATCTCTAATTACATAAGATAATTGAATTAAGGAAAATAAATATATATTTTGTACTCTTTCATGATGATTACGGTGTTTCCATATCTATCTTCCCAGATTATCTTCCGAACTTCTTTCTATCCTTTAATGAATGTGCTACCCGACCTGTTGCCTCTTCTCCTCAGGCCACTTTTTGTTTGGGCTGAACGATCGCGCCTTCCTCATACTAGCAAAATCTTGGGCCTAGCAATACCCCCTAAATTCAATTTGAATTTCGACCAATTGATTACACACGGGTTTTCTTAGCCACCAAGGAACCACCAACGATGAGTGTTGCTAGCGAGATCACTTCCTACTTCCCTCTTTCTCTCTTCTCTCTCTCTTTCTCGGGATCTAGGGTTTGCGCCGTTGTGAATAATGAGCTCCCAAAGAGACAAACCAGTTTATTAAGCTAGGTCAATGTGGAAGCTTCCAAACGTTGCGTTTCAACTTATTTGCAACTTCTTCAGAAGTTTGGGCCGCGTCATGCTTAATCGGCCAAGACAAGAAAAATGGGCCAATATCATCACATTTATCATGATTCTCATCAAATGCAATGAACCCGAGCTAGCTATCCGGGTTCGACCCAGGAAAGCCACAAGCCGGTTCATGGCTTAACTCGAACCATAAAATATATATACCTGAATCTAATTCCTGGCTTATTACACTATACCAAGCTTAAACACATGAAACTTATATAAGAACTTATATACATATAAGACTTAGATTACAACAACCAACAAATATTAGATAACATGATAGTTTTCTTTTGGAAAATGGAATGTAATATAAAGATCAAAGTTGTTGGATACTGGTATCATGGGAACAATGTCTGTTACCATGGGACCAGTGTCAAGTTCTCCTCTTTAGTTTTGATAATGACAAACTCTATAAGGACTAACGATCTCTATGGTTGTGTAAGTTGTAATGTAGATTACAGGTTGATACAGAACATATGGGAACAGTCAATGAAGCACTGATGTGAGGGAACAGTGTGAGGGAACAACAGTGCGAAGATACTTCATCCTTCCTTATTTAGTAAGCGCGTAAATCAGTTGCGAGAGAATCAGATCTCTGAAGATTTGATAGCTGGATGAAGTTGTTACTTGAAGAAGATCTTGGAGTGGATATTGCCGAATAGTATCTCCAAGATTTAGTGGATAATTGGTTCGTGTCTTTCTAGGTTTAGATAAGATAGAATCAATGTAAATCTGGTTTATGGTGAATAAAATAATAACTAATCATATCTGAATTACGAAAGTAAGTAAGATATGATTGGATTAGTTTGTTGCACTATAAATATAGGTTAAGTGATTAGGTTAGAGTTACCGATTACTTGTGAAGTCATCGTCGAGTCTGAAGCTGATCACTGTAAGTTGTGTTGTGGTTTAGTTTTATTGTTGAATCGTTCTAGGGCTGAGAAGTTGAGTTAGATAGGTCTAGGTTCTAGAGAATAGGATAAGACTATCTTTGATAACTCTACTTGCTTGTAGTTCGTGTGAAATCAATAAAACTAAGAGAAGCATTACAACTCCTCTACGGAGGGAGTGGTTTTTCCTTCAATCAACTAGTTGGTTGTTGAAGGTTTCCACTATAAGTAATCGTGTTAAGTCTTGCATATTTCCGCTGCCCAGTTCACTGTTCCCATAGGAACAGTGTCTGTATTACTAACACACTCGTTCCAACAAAAGTCTTGAAATTAATTACAAGTACATGCCACAACCGTTTTCAAGCCTTGTTGTTGTAGCCGAATATCCATTTGGCACATCCACCTTGGTCCACTCACAATTGTTGAGATCGAGCAAGTAAGTGTAGAACGGCTCATAATCATACCCTCTGGAACCATTTACCAACATTTTATCCTTCCACGTCACCGCATTAGTTCTACAATCTATCTCGCTTGGCAACTTCGCCACGTCCTCCCACCCATCTCCACCGCCGCGTCGGACACGCCCGTCCACGTGTATCGAGTACAACACCCCTCCCCATTTTCCATCACTACAGAGAACTCAAGCGAGACCTGATTATAGTTCGCGCGTTCTTCAAGAAACCCTAGCTCTTTCGGCCCCGGTTGACCCCACTCCAAACTCTCCCGATCGAGGAAACCACCAGCGTGGAACACCGTGCTACAAAACGCTCTCCCTTCTTCCAGGTCACCCAAGCATTCCCATTCGTCATACGCCACGTCATACATCATCGTTTGACATCATTCCTCGCCAAATTCGGCTCCCACGACTTGGCCTCTCCTCGACTCGGGTTGCTAGCAAGCCCGAATCCATCTCGTCCAGCTAGACCTAACATGGCAGCTGGACATGGCACGTCACCTAGACTTGGCATGTTAGCGACTCGGCGCCATTGACCAGTCACAAAGGTTAAAAACAGAGATAGAGAAATTCAGGGTCTTAGGGATAAAAACATTCATCTAGAACTAAGGTTAAAAACCTTAGAAAGTGGTAATACTGGGAAAAAGGATTGGTACACCGGTCAAACTGCTCACAAAATCTTTATCAAAAAATCTTTAGGTAATGAACCAAAAGATCTGAATGTTGACCGTGTCAAGGAAAGAAGGCTTCAAAAACCTCACCCTAAGTACTACCTTGGAATGTATTATCAATTCTGTAGAAAATGTGGTAAAGGAGGTCATGACCACACTCAGTGCACTAAGGCAAAAACCTATCAAAAATTCCAGAAAAACAGGTCTAACAACCAGAATGGTGACAACGGTCAAAACCGTAGAAGGAACAATCGTCACCCCTGGCAAGGGAACAGTAGTCAACAACAACACAGTTCATATCCTCCTGCTCACAATAAAACTTATGCTTCTACTAGCTCTAAGAAAACTCATACCAAACAGAGTAGAAGTAATAATGTCAACATTGCTGAGTACTTCATTGCGAGTCCTCAAGAGCATCAAAAGTGTTATCCTAACCGACCCAAAAAGGCAATTCTTGCCTAGGTCATTAAACCTTGATTTTCTCTGTTTTGTAGGATGAAGTGAGGGGGAACAATCAGTGGTACATAGACAGTGCTTGCTCGTGCCACATGATAGGAAATGAAAAGATCCTCACCTCACTTCACAAGAACGCTGGAGGAAACATATCCTTCGGTGATAAGCAACAGGGAACAGTTATTGGAACTGGAAACACTGAAATCAATGACTACATCAAAGTCAAACAGGTAAGTCTTGTGAATAATCTTGGATTTAATCTTCTTAGTGTTGCACAGATCTGTGATCAGGGAAATCTCGTGGTGACCTTCACCTCGGAGTCATGTACTGTAAGGAACAGCAAAACTAACAAGACAGTTCTCAAAGGAACGCGAGTCAACAATGTCTATTTAGTAGACAATAAGTTCAAGTCCGAAGAAGTTCTATGTCTCGCTTCCATTGCAGATGAATCTGATCTATGGCACAAGAGACTCGGTCATGCAAGTCTGTGGGCCATACATAAGCTTCACAACTTAGGCTTAGTTAGAGGTCTTCCTAAAGTACAATCAGAAAAGGATGGTGTCTGCGATGCATGTGTAAAAGGGAAAATGAGTTGAACATCCTTCAAGTCCAAAAATGAAGTAAGCACATCTCGTCCTCTTGAGATGTTGCATATGGATCTATGTGGACCAATGAGGGTACAAAGCCCCGGAGGTAACAAATATATGTTTGTAATTGTTGACGATTTCTCTAGATATACATGGGTCATTTTTCTAACCTCAAAAGATGAGACCTTCTCTAAGTTTCAGGATCTGGTGAAGAAGATGGAGGTAAGTTTAGGTGTAAAACTAAGCGCGATAAGGTCCGATCATGGAACAGAGTTTGACAACTCCTTGTTTCTTACCTTCTGTCGAGAAAATGGCGTCTCCCATAATTTCTCCGCACCACGCACACCACAACAGAACGGTGTAGTGGAAAGGAAAAATAGGACCTTAGAGGATATGGCAAGAACCATGCTACTGGCGAGTGGATTATCTGAGTCCTTCTAGGCTGAGGCAATCAACTCAGCTTGCTATATTCTAAATCGCGCAATGCTTAGACCTTTACTCTCAAAAACTTCATATGAATTGCTCAAACAAAGAACTCCTAACATTTCACATTTGAGAGTCTTTGGCTGCAGATGCTACATACACAATAATGGAAAGGATGATCTGGGAAAATTTGATCCCAGAAGTGATGAAGGAGTTTTTGTAGGTTATGCAGCAAGCAGCAAAGCCTATAGGGTCTTCAACAAGAGAACCAGAAAGTTCGAAGAGAGTATCCATGTGGTGTTTGATGAACGTCATACCGGAGGGAACAGTTCTAACACTTCACAAAATGAGGGAACCTCCGATGAAGATGATGACCAAGATAAAGAAGACTCTCCACAATCTGAAAATGGTGGAGATCAAAATCAAGATGGAAATGAAAACAGTTCCCAGAATGAGGAGGAGTCGACCCATGACGAAGAACCACAAGATCCAGGAACAGGCTCTACTCGTGGAGGCACAGAGATTGTTCCCTCTGAGACTGGAAATTCCTCTAGCACAAGCATTGATGCAACACAAGTAGCAACAAGGAATTACCATCAAAAGAAAGATCATCCCGTGGACAATATTATCACTCCATATGACAAAGGGGTACAGACTCGATCCTCCATTAGAAACTTTTGTGCTTTCAATGCTTTCATCTCTTTTGCAGAACCAAAAACCATTCAGGAAGCTCTCAAAGACCCGGATTGGATCATTGCAATGCAAGATGAATTGAATCAGTTTGAACGAAACAAAGTCTGGAGACTTGTTCCAAAGCCAAAGCACAAATCAGCCATTGGAACAAGGTGGGTGTTTCGAAACAAACTAGATGATACAGGAGCTGTTACCAGGAACAAGGCTCGCCTAGTAGCAAAGGGATACAATCAACAGGAAGGAATTGATTATGATGAAACCTATGCTCCTGTAGCTAGGATAGAGGCTATTCGACTCCTTATTGCTTTTTCCGCACACAAAGGGTTCAAACTGTTTCAAATGGACGTGAAGACGGCGTTTCTCAACGGATATCTTCAGGAGGAAGTTTATGTTCAACAACCTCCAGGATTTGAAGATGAAAATTTTCCAGATCACGTCTATATCCTAGACAAATCCTTGTATGGTCTCAAACAAGCTCCTCGCGCACGGTACGATCGCTTTGCCCAATTCCTATTGTCAAATGGCTACAAGCGTGGTGTGATCGATCGTACACTGTTCCTTAAGGAACAGTCAGGTGAGATTCTGGTTGTTCAAGTTTATGTGGATGATATTATCTTTGGTTCAACTAACCCTTCCTTGGTAGAGAATTTCAAGAACTTGATGAGTAGTGAATTCGAAATGAGCATGATTGGTGAGCTTTCTTTCTTTCTCGGTCTTCAAGTTGCTCAAACTAGTGAAGGTACCAAGGTACATCAGCAAAAATACATAAAGGAATTTTTGTCAAAATATGGTATGGATTCTGCTAAACCTATTGACACTCCAATTTCTCCTAATACAAGACTTGATGCTGATTTAGATGGAGTTAGTGTTGACCAAAAGATTTATCGAGGCATGATTGGATCCTTACTTTACCTAACGGTCAGCCGACCAGATATCATGTTTAGTGTTTGTCTTTGTGCTAGATTTCAGACCAACCCAAAGGAAACACATCTGAAGGAGGTAAAAAGGATATTTCGGTATCTTAAAGGAAACGACAATCTCTGTCTCTGGTACCCACGGAACAGTGCCTTTAACTTGCTTGGGTATACAGATGCCGATTTTGCTGGTCATCTTGTGGATCGCAAGAGTACATCTGGCACTGCTCAATTTCTTGGACCTTGCTTGGTGTCATGGTCATCCAAGAAACAAAATTTCGTAGCCTTATCAACTGCCGAAGCCGAATACGTGGCTGCCGCCTCTTGTTGTGCTCAGGTATTGTGGCTCAAACAGCAATTGGATGACTATGGTATGTTTCTCTCTCAAATTCCCATCATGTGTGACAATACTAGTGCTATCAACATTTCAAAAAATCCAGTTCATCACTCACGCACTAAACACATTGATATTAGACATCACTTTTTGAGGGATAATGTTGAAAAAGGCTTGGTGAGAATGGATCATTGTAGGACCGAAGATCAAGTGGCTGACATCTTTACCAAAGCATTGGACAGAAAACCCTATGAGCATCTCAGGTTGCTTCTAGGAATGATCACCTTAAACTAAGCAAGTCCCGGTCCATTATTCTCTCGATGATTGACTAGGAACAGTTACTGAATCATAGGAAACATTGATTTCATTAGCATCTTCTCTGATCTTATTTTCTGTTAATTACTACAAAGGCATGTCATCATTTGCTTCTATAAATTCACTACAATTGTTGAGGTGCTCTAAACATTTTGCATGTCCTTAAAATGGTTTTCTTTGAGCCCAAAACGACTGAAGCTTGATCCTATTCTATCCCAACTATACAAGCTGAAATGATAGCCAGCCGTCAGACCATCCCAAAGCCTTGCAAGTCCAGGTAAACGTTTCCCATGATCCATTTCATTCTTTGTTCCCTTAAAATGGGTTGCAATTATCTGGATTTTATTTTTTCTTGCTCCACAAAATTCTTGAATATTACTCCCCTATCCATTAAATATTCAAGTTCACCATTTTCTTCCTCTATGAGCGTGAAAGAATATGCTTCAAGTCTTTTGATCGTTCACATGGGTACAATGTATCTGCAAAGCTCGGAATACGCGTATTGGGTTAAATGCGTTGATTGATGGGAACAGTAAAAACGCAGGGTAATTATTGCTGCCTCTTCGAGAGTAAGTATTTTAAATTCTTGGCCGTTGTGATCTTTAATTGGAAAAATCTTCTCTAAAGATTCGCTCCTATTTCCCCTACTTAAATCCCCATCCATCATCTTTTCTCTCCCACCAAACCCTAACGAGCTCCTGTTCTCTCTGTTTCTCAAAATCGTCCCTTCCAAAACCTTCTCAGAAACGCAACAATGGCCTCATCCTCCTCAAACCCTGTCACTATTGACGTCACCAAACTCACCCCGGCCCAATTGCTCCAGATTCAATCCCAATTAGCCGCAATCGAAGCCGCAAAACCCTCCGAGCCTCTTCCACATTCCGACCATCCCTCTGTGACTCTGGTCATGAACAGCGAGGCCGCTCTCCGTGAACATTCTCAGACTATCGTCTCTGATCTACCTCGCTCCCCTATCCGTTCCCTGAATCTGGATGAAACCCTAAAAGGCACTCCTCTGGCCGAATCCCAACAGACACCTTCTCCCAAACACCCTTCACCTTCCAAGAAGCAACCCTCTCAAGAAAAAATCCGGTCCCGTGCATCTGATCCTCTTCTAGAAGCCTCGACGCAGAAACGCAAAAGAACTCCAACTCCGATTGAGGGTGACGATGATACCCTTCACCTCGACTCCTCTGAGTCAAAAACCGTTGGATCTGCTGTTCATCTGCATACCAGTGGTGATGTGGAACATGATTCCGCGTCTCGTCCCAAGGGCAAACGCCTCAAGACTAAGGCTACAGTGCCATCCACCAAGAGACTCAGTCTTCGATCGAGCTCTTAGAAAACCCTGCCTGCCGATCAATCACGAGAATCGAGGGGGATGATGGTGTGAATCGATCACGTAGAGTGAGGACGAAAACGGGTCGAGAGTGACCCAAGAGCCTCCGACGTTGATGGTGTTATGTATCTTAATCTCTTGTTGTAAGTGTAAACACTCAATCATACATAGTAAACATGAGACACGGCCTAAACTCACTTGCACACCCCTTATACTGAACCATGATTCATTCCATCAACCCACTTGATCATCTTGGTTCAAGTATGGCTCGAGAAAGTGTGTCATTGGATGCAGATGGGCTATGCTTATGTGTTTTTTGGGCCCTGATCTCTGAAAGACGTCTTAATGGGCCTATTTGTCTCATGGGCCTAATCTGAATCTGAAGAGCGCTAGTAACTCTTATCCGGGACGACGTCGTTTGAGAAGCAAGGGCTTTATAAGGACTGTGATGAAACCCTTGCTCCTCGTCTTTGCCATTCTCACCGCCGCTGAGAAAGATTAGGGTTTGGAGCTCTCGAGCTTTTTCTCTGATTCTTTCACCTTGATGCCTCGAGAAGAAGTGAAGTCCGAAGAAGAAAAGAAAGGGGAAGAGAGAAAGAGAGATGAGGGAGATGGGAGCCTTGGTGGCTTGAGCTCTTTGTTAGCTTGTCCGATTCTTATCTGTTCTTCCTGCTTTGTGCTACATTCCGTTCTTCGCTTGTTTCCTAGCATTTGCCATCTGTGTGTGCTTGTTTGTAAACGATTGTGTGTTGGCCTTTGATACCTAGTGGATTGGGAGAGTCCCCCTCTTGAGACTCCGCAGAGCAGGATAAAACCGAACTACGTAAACAAACCTTGTTGTCCTTTGCCTTTTTCATTTGTCTTTCGAAATTAACCAACTCAATAGAAGCGGATATGAGAATATGAGCCTATCAGATGGAATTCCGGGCTTAGGATCTCCCGATTCAAGGCTTCGGAAACAGATATTAGAGAAGGAAAGCATTGGAAATGGACTCGGAGGAGACATTGACGGGCGAGATCGTCGGGTAAACCTGGAATCAACTCCATAATAATATATAAGATGTGTAATATGTATATGAGAGTAATGCAACTTTTGGGTTGTAGAGAATTTAATGTAGAAACAAGAGATGGTTTATCAATTATCATATATGAAGAGCTACCGTTGATATATATGAACAACTAGCATTGGAGTTGACTTTTAAGTTTTTTTTTTTCATAAAAATATAGATCGTGATCTCAAGTTTTTTCTCTGGTCGAAAGATCGTGATCTCAAGCTCTTAACCCATTGAGTTATTGTTATTCTAAGTTAAACACATGATACATTCATTCGACCCAAGAAAAAAAATATACGATACATTCATTTGATGATTTCTTTATGGGCTAGATCAAGATCTACGTACACTAAAAAACCGAGTCTCCTTGATCTGACTAAAAAAAAGTTTACATGGACAAAAGAATATTATAGTTGATTGTTGTTTTGGACAAAATCAACGTGTAAATACGTTATCTTCTATAATGCGAGAACCTTAGACAAACAATCCGTTTTAACACATTGACTCGTTAACAACAATTAAATCACAAGGAAAAATAGAGAATGCCAATAAAACACTAGCCATCATATATTACATAACATGATAGTTTTCTCTTGAGAAATGGAATGTAATATAAAGCATCAAAGTTTTGAAATTAATTACAAGTACATGCCACATCCGTTTTCAAGCATTGTTGTTGTAGCAAAATATTCATTTGGCGCATCCACTTTAGTCCACTCACCATTGTTGAGATGGAGCAAGTAAGTGTAGAATGGCTCATTATCATACCATCTGGAACCATTTACCAACATCTTATCCTTCCACGTCACCGCACTAAATCGACCAATCTCGCTTGGCAACTTCGCCACGTCCTCCCACCCATATCCACCGCCACGTCGGACACGCCCGTCGTCCACGTGTATCGAGTACAACACCCCCTCCCCATTTTCCATCACTATAGAGGACTCAAGCGAGACCTGATTATAGTTCGCGCGTTCTTCAAGAAACCCTAGCTCTTTCGGCGCCGGTGGGCCCCACTCCAAACTCTCCGGATCGAGCGACTCGATGCTCGTCGTGTACGAGTACCCCTCGTAGTACTCACTGGTGAGATGCCTCCCGCCAAACACGTGGAAACGACCACCGTGGAACACCGCGCTACAAGACGCTCTCCCTTCTTCCAGGTCACCCAAGCATTCCCACTCGTCATATGCCACGTCATATATCATCGTTTGATGTCGCTCCTCACCAAATTGGGCTCCCGCGACTAGCGCCTCTCCTCGACTGGGGTCGCTAGCAAGGCCGAATTCATCTCGTCCAGCTGGACCTGGCATGTCGGCGACTCGGCACCATTGACCGGTCAAAAAGTCAAACACGTGAACAAAATTTATACGCCCATTTTCGTCCCATCCCGTACTAATAACTAGAATCTTGTTCGACCCGACATGGACGATCCCTCCAGAATTCGGGTTGTTAGGGGGCAAATGGGGAATTGGGGGCAATGGGGTCCAGATCCCGGTTTTCGGGTCAAACACGAGAATCGAGGGGGATGATAGTGTGACTCGATCACGTAGAGCGAGGACGAAAACGGGTCGAGCGTGACCCAAGAGCCTCCGACGTTGATGGAATTCCGGGCTTAGGATCTCCCGGTTCAAGGCTTCGGAAACAGATATTAGAGAAGGAAAGCATTGGAAATGGACTCGGAGGAGACATTGGCGGGCGAGGTCGTCGGGTAAACCTGGAATTAACTCCATAGTATAATTGATGTGTAATCGATCTCTTTTGGAATTTTGATGTTGTAGAGAGATTAATGTAGAAGCCTTGAATAGAAGTTATTTTTTTTTGGTCGATGAATAGAAGTTATTGTTCGATCATCCTCTATATAGATCATAACTAGGCAACTAGCGTTGACTTATGAGTTGTATTCGTGTTAATTTTTTCATCCTATAGATCACAGCTAGCATGGGAATGAATAAAAGTTATGTTCTTTAAAGTTTTTAAAAATAGATCGTGGTCTCAACTCATGATGCATTGAGTTATTGTTCCTCTATGTTGGCTGACATACATGATAGATTTAATAGTTTCGGAAATTCCGGTTGGTACTCTCGCGTGTTTCAATTCGGATCCTCTACTACCAATTATACTATAAATGATGAAGATTGATTCACATTGAAATAAGCCTTATCATGAAAACTAGATACAAATGAATGAGGACCCTTGAATTCGAAAAATGGATGACTATGATTATAAGAGATAAGGGCAAAATGGTAATTTTGACAAAAAAAATAATTTTTTTAAATTTTTTCGCTTATTTTTATCAAAAACACGACGCTTGACATTTTACATTCTGTTCACATATTTTATACACTTGTTCACATTATTACAAGACTTGTTCACATATAACCACATTTTAATTTCAGAAAATTTAGTATACGTTCACATATAATATAGGTACGTTCGTTCACATATTAGTATGGCATGTTCACGTTTTATGGCTTTATTTTCATAATCGATTTATATCATTCTACACACGTAAAAAGACTTAAAAAAATAAAGTAGAAAAATAAAAAAAAAAGTAATTTTTTTATATCAGATGGCTTAAAATTCTTTTTAGTGTTTTAATCGGATGATGCAAATTCATTTATAGTTTTCGTAATAAGCCCCATTTTCATTTGATTCAATAATTTCAATCTCATAGATGACGATGTGCTAAAGAAAAAATAATAATGGTGAAGAATGGGCCAAATTAATCTAACAGGCCCAGCCTATCATAACTATAACCTAAAGCGGAGGTTAAAAAAATTATTAAACGACACATGTCACTTTTAGATTGGACCACACCACCCCATTTTTTTAAAAATAATCTTTTATTTTTGATACGATAAATTCTTATCCATATTTTTAGAATATAGGATAGAAATCCCATTATTAAACAATCTTTTATTTTTGGATATGATAGATAGCAAGATCATTAGAATATTTTTTTATGCTATCATACAAATTCTAAAATATTTCTTTTTAATTTTCAGATAGAATCGACACATGTCACTTTTAGATTGGACCACACCACCCATTTTTTTTAAAGTAATCTTTTATTTTTGGATATGATAAATTCTTATGGGAAATTCCGGATGATACCCCTGTATTTTGTACTTTTCCGATTGGTGCCCAAAAAAAAAATTATTCCGCGAAATGCCCCCGAGTTTTTCTCCTAGTTCGCCTCGTGCCCTTTCGTTTAATTTTCTGTCAAATTTCCGTTTAGATTAATTTTAAAAAAGGAAATAATTAAATAAAAAAGAAAAAAGAAAATAAGTAGATATGATCAGGGATTATCCATGGCTAAAAATCTACAAAACCCTAACTGCCTTTCTCCCTCTTTGGGTCCGTTTGGATTCCCTCATTATGCATTATAAACTTTGCCTTAAGAATTATAATACAAACTATTCATCATTAGCGTTTGGATGGGAAAAAATCAAAACATTATTAGAGCTTTTCATCCAAAAAAAAACAAAATCAAAATTCAACTTCTCGTTCCCAACTCAACCGAGCAAGTGCTCTTGTCCTTCAATTATACTTGTTGAGTCCAACCCACTAAGAGGGTTGGGTATTCTTCTCTTCTATATTGTTTTGTCCTTCCATTGTTCAAGGAATTGACCATGGAAGATGGAGAACCACCCACTTCCAATCTCACATTCAACTGTGCTAGTAAACTCTACATTCAATCTCCATTCAAGAGCATAACTCGAAATTGGGAGGAAAATTTTTGACATTTAGGGTTCAATTGCTGATAATGGAATTTACAGTTTGCTGAATTTTGAATTTAGGGTTCAATTGCTGAATTTTGAATTTGGAGTGTCATAGGGGTTTAGAGGTGAAATTGGTAATTGGGTGGTTGAATTGGGTGTATTGGAGGGTACATTATAATTGAGAGGGTTGGTGTTTGGGGGTAGCTAAGCAGCAACGCGGTGGTCGGAGATGGTTCTCAGGCGTGGGTTAGAGTGGAAAGTTGGAAGATTTCAGACGAGGGTAAAAGATGGAGAATACTAACTGACGGTCGTCATCGACGATGGCGGATGGTGACAATGGCGAGGTCCACCGGAGTAGCAACGGTGGCAAGGAGTTGGATCTTTCATAGATTCAGAGAGGAACTGTAGTTCCGGAAAGTTCGAGATAACAAGTAGATTTTTTTAACTCTATCGAACACACTTTAGCATGATCGAGCATTCCGGAAAGAAGGAACAAAAGCGGTCGATTCGTTTCGAATAAGAGTGAGGAGGGCAAGAAGAAGAAGGTTGTGGAATTGGACGATTCCGATAAAAGTTATACGAGCTCGGAATTGGGCGAGCCGAGAAATTTTAAATTTCCAGTAAGAAGGCCAAAATGATGTCCAGTAGTGATGGCAAGCAAGCAAAAGGAGGAGGAGGAGGAGAATCCGAATGCTCGATCAAATTTCTATCCTAGTGTTGTTTAAATGGCTACAATTTTCTTTTTCTTTTTTTTAATTTTCTGTATTGGTTCCAAATTTTTAGCGATGATGATAGGGTTGATCATGGTTCCTTAATTTTTTTATTTCCTTTTTTATAGCAATCTAAACAGAAGTTTGACAGAAATTGAATAAAAGGCACGGGGCAAACTACAAGAAAAACTCGGGCTATTTCGCGGAATAATTTTTTTTTTTCTGGACACCAACCGAAAAAGTACAAAACACAGGGGTACTATCCGGAATTTCCCAATTCTTATCCATATTTTTAGAATATAGGATAGAAATCCCATTATTAAACAATCTTTTATTTTTGGATATGATAGATAGAAAGATCATTAGAATATTTTTTATGCTATCATACAAATTCTAGAATATTTCTTTTTAATTTTTAGATAGAATCGTTTTTTAACTAAGATATCTTAATTGAATAGTTATCTTTGTAACCGTATATTACTAGCAATCTCCTTGCCAATTAGGTTATTACTAGTTGTCCCCGTCGTGCCCTGCACGACTATGATTCGATACTTTTTAGATATACTATAAAAAAGATATTAATAATTAAAAATATAATATAAAATTTAATGTAAGTAATTTATTGCCTGTAATATGTATAAAATTATTTTTTAAAGAAAATAAAATAAATTAAATCTAGATTATTAAGTTTAAAATTGAGAATAAACATAGATTATTAAGATAAAATAATCTACATTACTTATTTTCCTTGACAATATATGATAAATAGGCTTAATTTAAAAGGAGGAGATAAAATATGAAGAAAATAAAGCAAAAAAGATATATTTTGAAAATATGGAAGAGATGAGATTGAGCATATATATTTAATTGGCTTATAAGGAAAAAATCCAACCATTAGTTAAATTTTTTTAGTTAAGATATTATCTTCAAACAAAAATTAAGATATTATCTAAATTTGAGAAATAAAAATCAATTTAAATTAAGTGGAAAAAATTTGCACGTGGAATATGAAGTGAAAAGAATAATTAATATATAATATGGAATATGAAGTGGAAAGAATAATTAATATATATAGTAGATATGCTAGAAACTTTCAAAATTACAATTTGGATTCTTTCTAAAATATTGGATGATATTATAAGATTTGTTTCCAAAATTATCAATTTATTTGTATAATTTATATGAATTAATGAGGAGATGACACGTGTCAAAATCTGATGTGGCGCATTTTAGGAATGACATGTGGCAAAAGATGATATGGCGCAATGTGGTGGCTCCAAATCTTATTGCTTTTATATATATAGTAGATTTTGAAAAATTAAAAATATATATGTAAAAATAGGTACAAAATTAATTAACTAATATTGTAGCATACAATTACTTTTTGAGGATCAAACGGATATATTTGGGGTGGTAAAAAATATTTGATTAAGTAATCATGTATTTCTAAACATATCTAACTATATTCTTTTTTAAAATTTGGCAATTTTTTTTATATAGAAAAGATGGTGCATTGGTAATGGGCCATTGGCTACGTACTCATCTACTCCGAATTCATGAGTAAATAAATTATAGACAAATAATAATATGGAACCCTAAACAGATCGATTGTGGTTATCAATTTAGAGTAATAGTTTGAGTATATTCCTAATATTCAAATTCGGTAATCAAAACATAACCAATTAAAATAATATTTTATTCAACCCAATATTATTTTCCTAATTTAGTTCCATAATCAAATCATGTTCCTTATTCGATCTCATCAGTCTTCACCAGAGGCAGAGAGACATAAAAACTATTGACATTGTAATCAACCACCACAGGATTTTGAGAAAGACGCCATATAAATGAATGACGAAAAGTTTAGAATTGCCTCATGTTCACAATCTCACATATCTTCAATCTTTTTAGAAAAAGTATTGTATGAATTAGAGATATAGAATCAGTATGCACCGAAAACTTTGATACAGAAAAGTCAAAAATTGCATTACATATTCAATCTACATGTACAAACTTGATTAGTGATCAGTATGCATCGGAAACCTCGACACCACCGACGCCGCTCCTGACATCGACCATCGACATTCACTATATTGGTAGGCTAATTTCGACTTATTAGAAAGGACATCGCAGATTCGCAGATGGCGAAATTTGATTTTCGAGGCAAATGTAAAGCCGTGGAGAGGAGAAAGGAGAAAAAGAGGCTAGTCCGGTTCATCCTAGTAAATTTTCTTAATTTATAGATTCAGAATACGATTATTTATAATTATAACTAAATATGACATGTAAATGACGTGGCGAAAGATAATATGACGTGTAAAAAATGTCATGATATGGCTCAAGGAAAAGTTGACATGTGTTAAAATCCGAGGTGGCGCATTCTCGGAACGCCATGTGGAAAAAGCTGAGGTGGCGCAACGTGGTGGCTCCAAACCTTATTGCTTTTATATATATAGTAGATTATAATCCAATCATTTGTTACCATCTTGATTAGTTATATGATAATTGCCTTATCTTTTTACGTAGATCATAACAAAAATTTATATTTGAGCATTTACATAATTATTTTTCTCGGATAATAAATATATTTGAAAATATTTTATTATTAATATTTTATTTAAAAAAAATTCGTACAAGGTACGAGAATACATACTAGTTGATAGTATAGTAGTAATAGGCCCACAGGGAAAAAAAACTTTGGCAAGCGGGGGGTAGTGAGTAGTGATGCTCGAACACAGAATCAGTAGATTAGACAGACGGGGCTTTACCACTTACGCCATTTGGCTTTGTTTCACTTTCCCCACAAAAGTCCTTTCTATCCAAAAATTATTTTTAATACTCTAGCTTGAAATTCGTGTAATTCTCTTTACTTTTTACGTTTTTCAAGACACTAATTAAATATTACTTTTCACACAAAAGCCATTTTCTACAAGAAATGAAACAAGCTTGCTGTAGTAATATATTGCATGAAAGAGGGGATGTCTCCTCAAGCCCCCGCCTGGGTCCGTCACTGGTGCCTATCTTAGGTGGCTTACTGTTGAGAGATATGTTAATGTTGGGAGATTTTAAGTTCGGTTCTTGTCTTCGTCTTTCACTTAAGTGAGTGAAAAATTATGTCTAATTTTGTTATTTATTTTGCTGGCTAATTTACGAATTCAAAGTTTATCACTGCAGGTGAGCCTCTCAAATAAAAAAAATCACCAAAAGAGAAGTAGAATGGTAAGAGAAGTAGAATATATAGTAAACAAATTGGCGAAAGAAGTAGATTTTAGTTGTTTTTTGAAACTATATATTTTTATGTAGAACTTGACCCAAAAAGAAACTATATATTTTTATGTAGAACTTGAGGTCACGACTCACGATCTGTATATTTTTATAAAGTTATAAGAAAATTAACTTTTAATATTCTTTTCTTCTTTGCCATTAGCTGTGATGTACCGGGTGAATGAACACATACGAGATGAACTTAAAACCCAACGCTCTCACACCTTAGTACATGATATATCATCCCCGGCTTCTACAATAATTTCTATAAGAAACCAAAATTCTACACGCACCTTATAATATATGGAGTTGATTCCGGGTTTACCCAACGATCTCGCTCGTGAATGTCTATTCCGGCTTCCCTTCAAATCGTTTCCTTTTCTCTTACCCGTTTGCAAAGCCTGGAACCGAGAGATCCGAAGCCCGGAGTTCCATCAACGTCGCAGGCTCTTGGGCTACGCCCGACCCGTTTTTATCCTCACTCAGCGGGATCGACGTGATCCCGACATCTATAACTATGCTCATGGGTCACGCCGGATCCTCGTGTTTGACCCGACAACGGGGATCTGGACCCCATTGCCCCCAATGCCCCGTTTGCCCCCCTCCTCCCCAGAGTTTCGAGGGGTCGTCGACGTCGGGTCGAACAAGATTCTTGTTATTACCACGGGATGCGAACTCACGTCGAAGGGACTTGTGTGATCCGTGCACATGGTTCACGTGTTTGACTTTTTTACCGGTCAATGGCGTCGAGCAGCCGACATGCCAGGCTCGTCTGGACGAACTATGTTCGGACTTGCGAGTGACCCGGGTTCGGGAAAAGCCCTAGTCGCGGGCGCCAGGAGTGGCATGCAGTGGCGACAAACGATGATGTATGACGTGGCGACTGACGAGTGGGTTTACTTGGCTGACATGGCAAAGGTATTGAATTCTCCGCTGGGCCGTTAGTACTCGATTTCATTGATTATTTATTGATTATTTTTTTAATATAAAGTCGAGATCTACTCTTTTTACCCAAAAACTTAAGCTAGTGGGTAAGGGCTTCACCCTATTTATATATTGATGTTTTTTCTTGTGTTTTTCAATGTGGGATGGAACTTCTAATACCAACCTCTATTTCATCAAAAGGAGAGAGATTCTTGTAGTGCAGTGTTCCTTGCTGGCAGGTTCCACGTCATGGGTGGGTGGGGTTATAGGAGAATGTACCAAAGGTGCGCAAAGTCGCTTAATCTGGAGACTTTGCAGTGGGACGTGGTCGTGGAAGGGTTTCTAGAAGAAGTCTCCGTGCAGGAGGGTTCTAGTGTGATGGGAAACGGGGAGGGGGACTTGTACTCGATAGACACGTCGACAATGTATGGCGGACACGTGTATGTGCGACGTGAAGGTGGAGAAGAGTGGGAGACGGTGGTGGAAGAGTTGCCAGAGGAGGTACAATGTCGAACTAATGCGGTGACGTACTGACGTGGAAGGATAAGATGTTGGTAAATGGCGTTAGAGTGGATGTTCCTGTGTATCTTCCTGATATTGAGCCCTACAACACTTACTTGTTGGATCTTAACAACCGTGAGTGGACTAAAGTAGATATGGACAATGGGTATTCGAATACGATGTTTGAAAAGGGCTGTGGAATGTACTTATAATGTCAAATTTTTGTTGCGTTGCATTTCATGTCCCAAAACAAAGCTATATTACTTATATATCGTATACGTTGTTGATCTTACATGTGTAGTGTTAATATGTCTTGAATCTATTTGGTGATTAATATATAGTAAGGGTTCCGGGACAGTCCCGGACAAAAACAGGGTTTTCAAGGGTAGAACCCCTAGCAAGAGCTCGAGGGGCAGCACTCACTAGAGTGGTGTCGTTTGGGGTCCATAATATAGTATTCTATGTTTTATACTAACGGGGAGGCAGTGTCACCCCTCCAAAAATATAGTATTCTATGTTTTATACTAACGGGCCTATCGTGATCTGTTTTGGATTTATGGTCCATAATCTATATATTTAGGGTTTCATGAGTCGCTATATATACTCATAAGATGTATTTTTATTGTAATATGTTCTCTTAGCTTAAATATGCTCAATCTTGGTAAGATTATTTACCTTATTTTGTAGATTTATGTAAATATTTCTAATTAGTAGAGATATTATTGGAAAAATGGGTTAAAGTAAGTCAAATGACAACTTTTTATTGAATAAGAAAATCAAGTTGGAATGATTAGTTTACTTTAACAGATGGAGTATAGTTTGTCCGCCAAGTCCGGACTTGCGAGTGACCCAGGTCGTGGAAAAGCCCTAGTCGCGGGCGCCGGGAGTGGCAAGCTTTGGTTGGAAACGATGATGTATGATGTGGCGATTGACGAGTGGGTTTACTTGGATGACATGGCAAAGGAGAGAGATTCTTGTAGCGCAGTGTTCCACGCTGGCAGGTTCCGTGCACGTCATGTGCGAGTGGGTTTATAGGAGAATGTACCAAAGGTGCGCGGAGTCGCTTAATCCGGAGACTTTGCAATGGGACGTCACTAGTACACAAATGGCTTCAGATGGCACTTTTTTAATGAAGAGGATGATGCTTTTTGAAGCGCTATAATAACGAGTGCACTAAAGAAAGCGGATGACGGTTTTTTAAAAAGCGCCATAAAAATGCATGCGGATGGCACTTTTTTTTAAAAAAAGCGCCATATTATTGGTATTTTATTTTTAAAATATAAAACAAACGGATGGCGCTTTTTATGAAAAAAGCGCCATAATAAGGCGTTTCCTTTTTATGAAAAAAGCGCCATTAACATGCTTTATTTTATGGCGCTTTTTTTCGGAAAAAGCGCCATAAGTAGGTTCTACTTTATGACACTTTCTAATACAAAACGCCATGTTTTCCACTATTTTAAAAAATAAATAAATTAAACATGGATATGCAGAAACAAATCGTGGCTGCAAATTAGGCCAAATTGCTACATCAATTCCTTCATAATGAGCCAAATATCTAATTTCATTAAAATGAGCCATATATTCAACTAGAGTACCCTTTAAATGGGTAAATTAAACATTGTAAGAACCTTAGCATATCTACAACTTGATTTTTGTAGAATAATTCTTTAAATGGGATAAATTGAGCAACAATCCAATTTTGAGTGATTTGTATTGTGGGTCGCATGAACTCGTGAAGGGATTGTAAATGAGTTCAAATATAGCTCACAATGTTTGGTTATAAATTAGATGTAAGGGAGCACACCTTGGGGAAACTTCACGCTTTTGACTAGAATAACCAAGCATGGATTAGATTTGCAAGAGCTTTCTCAACAACCTGGTTAGCCTTGGCTTCATCCCATGCTAGAAACTTTGAAGATTTCATTTAGTTTCTACCTTGGCCAACTATGTTTGTCATAGCACGCCTTCCTAACTCAACCCTGAAAACACAAAAGCATGTTACACATACACAACAAAAAACAATAGAGTTCAAATATGTGTTTATTCATAATTATAAAAGACAAATTTCTTTTGATGATAATTTCAGCAAAATAAAACCAATGGAGAAGCTCACCTACCGTAGGTTTATGAGGATAGATGAGGTGGAGGACACTAATATATGGAGTACCAAGTAATTGATTGAGAAATTAGTGAACAACTTAACATAATTATGTATGTATACAAAAAAAACTCCTTCCTTATCACAAATTCAAAAGATGAAGTGGGCAAACGAGGTGCAAAAATCACATGAACGTGTATCTTGGCAACAAATTCCTCACCTTTCTCTGTCCTCGACAAGAAGAGGCTGGTATTTACACCATTCTCCCAAGCAAAGCTGTGGAAATATGAGCTTTGGAGTGTGTCAAGTTGGAGCCAAAGATGAAGAAAGGCGTGGGACTTGGCACATCAAAACCAGAGTTGGTGTTTTCATAATATTGGCGGGCTTGCCTCTTTGATGAGTTTTGTAATTTGGTTCGGTTTGTATTAGTGTTAAGTGAACTGGGTCTAGTAAACCGACACTATAAATAATCACTTCGTTAGAGTTTCTGTTAGAGCTTTTCCCTCTCGTTTTCTAGTGTGAGCTCCAAGCTATGTCGGCTTGAGAGTGTGATCTTGTAACCACAGATTTCATACTGAATTCTGTTAGTTCATCATTGCAATTACTTCTCCTCTATCAAATTACTTGTTTTACGCTATCAATTGCCAAAATCTACAAAAGCCCAACACTGGACAAACTCGCCTCCTAGATGAAATCAAACGCCCCAAATTCCCAATTTTCACGCCTTCATCCCCATCACATCCGCCACCTGATTGGTCACCACAAACGCTAGCCCAAACTGATTTGTGATCACTTGATTGGTCTACATACCTCTCCTTCTAAGCTTGTCTTTAAGTTCATCGATTGCACAGAGAGCGAACAAAAACCCTAAATTAAAAAAGGGGAAAGGGAAAGCGAAATCGATGAAGACAAATTGAGCACGTCAGGTATTGAAAATCTTACTGGCGAGCTTCATGCTGCAGGAGAAGAGGGAAGAAGACCGGGTATACATGACTTAGCCGGTGATTTCGCCATTGACATGAGCGCAAACCAGAGTTCTTCTTGGTGAGCTTTGAATCGAAGGATTTGGAGAGAGATTTGCGTTTGGGGAAAATCTTCTTCACCTTCTGACTATCTCGTTCACAACCACGGCATAGTCGGCGGCGTTCCGGCTTAGCTCCACCATCTCCACCGCTGAGTTCTCCATCTTTCTGTTTTCGAGAGAGGAAATGACGCGGGAGAGAAAGGAGGGTGGCCAAAAACCCTAAAGTATGAGAATGCGGGAGAGGGGAACGAGTTTTAACTTGGGCTCAAATAATAGCATCACTTCTTAGGGCGCTTTTATTAAAAAAGCGTCCTCCATCTTTTTATTTTTATAGCGCTTTTTAAAAAAAGTGCGCTATTAAATATATTACTCATTTTATTAAAAAAATTTAATACTTTATGGCGCTTTATTCTTAAAAACGCCATCAGTGTTCGATAATTTATTGCGCTTTTCATCAGCGCCATAACATTTTCGTTGTATATAACAAATTTTGTACTAGTGCGTGGTCGTGGAAGGGTTTCTAGAAGAAGTCTCCATACGGGAGGGTTCTAGAGTGATGGAAAACGGGGAGGGGGACTTGTACTCGATAGACACATTGACCATGTATGGCGGACACATGTATGCGTGACGTGGAGGTGGAGAAGAGTGGGAGGCGGTGGGGGAAGAGTTGCCAGAGGAGGTACAATGTAGACCTAATGCGGTGACGTGGAAGAATAAGATGTTGGTAAATGGCGTCAGAGTGGATGTTCCTGTGTACGTTCCTGATAATGAGCCCTACAACACTTACTTGCTGGATCTCAACAACCGTGAGTGGACCAAAGTAGATATGGCCAATGGGTATTCGAGTACGATGTTTGAAAAGGGATGTGGAATGTACTTGTAATTAATGTCGATGTTTTGTTGTGGTTGCATTTCATGTCCTAAACAAAGCTATATTACTTATATATCGTATTCGTTGTCGATTTGATATGTCTAGTGTTAATATGTCGTGAATCTATTGATGACTGATACTTTCTAAGGGTTTAGGGACAGAGCCTCGGACAAAAATAGGGTTTTCAGGGGGTAGAGCCCCTGACCAGAGTTCGGGGGTAGCGCTCACTAGAGTGGTGTCGCTGGTTGGGTTTGGGGCGGGGGGCGGGGGAAGGCTAGGGGAGGCAGTGCCACCCCTCCAAAATAGCACACTATGATTTATACTAATGGGCCTATTGTGATCTTTTTTAGCTTTATGGTCCATAAATCATAATCTATATATTTATAATTAGGGTTTCATGAGTCGTTATATATACTCATAAGATATGTTATTATTGTAATATGTTCTCTTAGCTTAAATATGCTTAACCTTGTTAAGATCTGTGACCTTATTTTGTAAATTTATCTAAATATTTCTAATTAGTAGGGATATTATTGGAAAAATGGGTTAAAATAAGTCAAATAAAAAACTTTTATTGAACAAGAAAATAAAGCTAGAATGACCAATTTACCTTAACAAAGGGAGTATAGTTTGTTAAGTTGAAACATCTATAACAAAAATTTGGACCAAAATGCCCGTAACCATATATTTTATTAATTTACAAAATCATCCCTAATTGATTACATTTTTCTCAAATCATCTAGTATATATATATATATATATATATGTGTGTGTGTGTGTGTAAAATGAAATGTCAGGAAAAAGTTAAACTACTTTATATCATTTTAAAAAGTTCAAAATACATATTAAATGATTTAATGTAGTAAGTTAGAGATGCATAATAGGAAAATATTTATACATTAAAAAAAAATCTTAAATTTTAACGTCGTTTTTGGTGATTTTTAAAAAATATATAAAAATTTTAAAATATACCACGATGTTCGTTTTTGGAACAATATTCCAAAATTATGGATGGTTTCGTGATTTATTTTCTTAAAACTAAGCATATATGAATGAAGGAAATATTGGTCAATTAAATATGAAAGTTTAATAAAAATAAATTAAAATATGTGGTTCAATGAAACAAATTACATTACAAAAGGTGATTTCACTTACACAATACTAGTTGTACCCGTCGTACCATGTATCACTACGATCGGTATTTTATAGGCATTATAAATAGGATATTAATAAATAAAAATATAATATAAACAATTTTATTCCTCGTAGAATGTATAATTTTTTTAATCAATATAAATAGTTAAATTTAATATTAAAAATGAAGATATATTATTAAGATAAAAAAATTATATGTCTCTTTTTTCTTTATGATATTTCATAGATATGTAATTAAAAAAATAAGATAAAATATGAATAAATATATATTCAAATATGGAAGAGGTAAGAATTTAAAAAATAATAGTTAACTTAATAAATAAGATATAATAAAATATGAAAGATAAAGATAATTTAAATATATAAAATATATAAAATTTAATTAATTTAATTTAAGATTGGACCAAACCTATTTTGTGGTTCGATAAAGTAAAAATTAGATAAGATTAAATATTATATTATTCATATTTTATTACTTTCCATATACGTAAATTTAGATATTGGCAAATGTTTCAATATATCTATTAAATATTTTATCATCTATTTTTATTAATTTTAAACATTATAAATATTTATCATTAATTTTTTATTATAAAAGAAAATCAATATGTATCTATAAATAAATTCATCAAAAGATATATGCTAAAAGATGTATATTTATGTTAAAATATTTTATCTTTAATTTTTAATACTCGTATATGGAATTTTGCAAAAGATATTGTTATACTAAATAGATATTTTTTTGATGTTAGAGATAAATTTAAATAGTTAAAAAGGAATTTAATAGAAAGAAGCTATAATATTAGAAATAAAAATTAATTTTTTAAATATGAGGTGGGCCAGAATCGTTCTGGTGGCTCGAAAAGGTATAGCTTTAATATATAGTTATAGATTATAAAAGATGGGTTTGTTAAAAAAACACCTCTTTTAAAAGATGCTTTGTGAGAAAAAAACTCTTATTTTTGATGAGTTTGGTTCAAATGAAACAAACTCTTATCCTGAAACGAACCCTTATCCTGAAATGAATGCACTTTTTGTAGTTAGTAGTGCACTTTTCCTACTTTGGAGTGCACTTTTTCGCATTTGTACTTTTCATACTTTGTAGTTCACTTTTCGTACTTTTTGTAGTGCACTTTTTCGTGTTGCACTTTTTGTATTTTTCAATGCACTTTTGTGTGAAAAGTGCACCACTAACTAGGAAAAGTGCATTCGTTTCACGTTTTAAGATAAGAGTTTGTTTCATTTGAACCAAACTCTATTTTTGATATACATTCAAATTCAACTTTTAACACAAAAATTTAAACTAATGGATAGAAAATTTCACCTCAATCTACCCTAATACATTATAAAGCAGAACTCAAGTCTGTTGTAAAATTTGCGCCACGTGGCATTTTTGAATAAATTAATGTCAAATTATATTTTAATAAATTTTGTAACAACTTATAGTATTCTTGCTATATATACTAAATAGATAACATGTTTATATATTTTTTATGTATATAATTTTCTATCTATTGATTATGTATTAGTTTACTACAATAGATAATATATTTATATAATTTTTATATACATAAATTCCAATGAGATGATATTTTCCATATTAATTTAATATTTTTATCTCTTAACAAGATTTAGGGTTTTAATATATTTTTTTTATCTTTTAAAAAGGCTTGACCTCCAAGTATAAAATTTATATCTATATAATGATATAATTTTAAATAATAATTTTGTTATGTTGATATATTTTTATTTTGAGAAAAAGATATAATTTTATGTTGATGACGAAGATTATATGTAAATGTCAAATAAAAATAAAAATTCGAATTTTAATTTAAATTAATAAAATTAGATTTTCTTTATCTTTTTATGCATTTATATTAAATATTTTTTCTTAAATCAAAGTTTGATAAAAAAATAGAAAAATTTACAAATCTTGATGAATACTTGCTTAAATTGAATTTTGATAAAAATTTACATTACATTTTTTCTTAATTTCCTTTTTATTTTATTTATGTAAATATAGAATATTTTTTTATCTAGCCTCACTTTACATTTAAATTTTTTAATCTCTATGTTTTTTGTAATTTAATATGGATGATAGTTTGATTAATAAATTGAATTTTGTAAATTTTCATATAAATTAATTTCCTTTATATTTTATTTCTTCATTATGTAAATTTAGTATGGAAAACAACTTTATAGATGGATTGAATTTTGCAAAATAATACATAGATAATTTTCTCTATAGTTTATCTCTTAAATCAAGGACAATGTTCTCTTCTATACTAATCTTTATATTGTATTTTTCATATTTACAAACATTCTTATTATTATAGAGTAAAAGATAAGTACCCTAATATATAATTTTAATAAATTAACTTTAAAAATAAATTATATTATGCTTTGTAGATAACATATCCTAATTATTATTATCTTTATAAAAAAACCAAGTATTTTATACATATTAGTGTCTAAAAAAAAGAAAATATTATTTAAAATATTCAATAAAAAGTAAAATTAATATTTTAATAATTTCAATCTAAATTTGGACAAGATCTCCACAAATAATGGAAAAATATTTAAAAATATATTCAATTAAAATATGGAGTACAATCTAAAAAAAAATTTATCTATTGCATAATTTATTATGATATTATATAAATATATTTAGTATTTTAAATTAATATCATAGAATTGTATAGTTTTTTAGTAAAATTATCCCGTGAATATCACGGGACTTTAACTAGTTATATAATTATATATTAGTCATTTTTCCTTTCATTCTTTCGACGTGAGAATGATCCACCTCTCAACAGTTTTGCACCATTGCTAGGGCCAACTCGAAATTCATGTGAGGCATGCATTCTCTTTGTCAATTGTCATAGATCAATCAATCCAGGGATGGAAAGAACGCTGCCCTTTTCATGCCATAACGTCTTTATTCTTTCGAAAAATGTATACAATTACTTGTCTTACAAGTTCGCAATTATGACATATACCAATCACCATCACGTGTACAATTAGAGTTACATATTCCAAACCATTTCTTTATGTAATTTAATTTGAATCATCTATTCATCTTCATATATTATACATGCATAAATATGTAACGCTATAGTTATTGACCTTTTCCTTGAGATTTTCCACACACTGAGATTCTTAATTAAACCAATTGGTTGTCATCATATATAGTATGATAATTGCAACCGTATACACCGTCAAATCCGATAAAGTCACAAGATCATTATCAGTAAGAAAATGTATTAATAAAGACTGAGCAAAATAACTCTTAAACTATACTAATAAGTAATAATCAACGTACATACAATATTTAATAAATAAATAATTGATAGATTATCTTCAGAAAACTTCTTTCTACATTATCTCATTTTGAATGCCTCTATACATCCTCGTATACTTTAACCTATATATTAAACCATATATAATCATACCCCCTCACATAAGCCACAATACATCTCCGATCCGCCCAATAATGGATCTGATACCGGGTTTACCCGATGAGATCGCCCGCGAATGCCTAAATCGGATCCCTTTCAAATCCTTTCGCTACCTCCTATTCGTTTGCAAAGCATGGAACCGGGAGATCTCGAGCCCCGTCTTCCACCGTGCTCGAATCCTCGCAAGTATCACCCGACCCATTTTCATCCTTGTTGACACCAATGAACGTCATCGTCAGAATACAATACCCGAACTATTCTTCGAGCTAGCCATCTTCGACTCGGAATCCGAATTCAGGTTCTTCAGCCACTTGCCCCGAGCACCCTCTTTGCCCAATAATGAATTCTCGAGCTATAGAATTACCGGGATTGTGGGAATTCAGACTAACATAGTCGTTACACTTTATGTTACGAAGCGTCATAGCGATGAGCCTGTAAACTTGGTCTACGTATTTGACTTCTTGACCGGTCAATGGCGTCGAGGCGCTGACCTTCCTGGACCGGGTCGGAGTGTACATGGGCTTGCCGGTGATCCTCTTCGCCGACAAGTTCTGGTCGCAGGCGGTTATGGATATGGCGGTGAACGACGACTGAGATCGGCTTACTTGTATGACGTGGCAACGGATAAGTGGGTGCGCCTAGCTGACATGGAAAGGGCTAGGTTTGAGTGTAGCGTGGTGTTCCAGAGTGGAAGGTTCCACGTCATCAGCGGGTACAGTTTTTTTTTTCTTCTAGATATTTTATCATAGTATCATTTAATTGGATCATTGACATTTGATATTTAATTTGTTACGTATATGTCATTCATCCAATTGCAATATAATTTGAAAAAATAAAAATGGGGTAAGTTAAATAATAAAAAAAGGTAAATTTAATGGTAAATTAGTTAAATTAAGATAATTTAGCTCACCCAGAAAATTTGATGATAATTAGCGCACCCTAATTTGAAATCTTGAGTCCGTCCTTGATATAAGAGGCAATTTTGACACAGGAGGTCTACGTCACAAGAACGCCCATTCATCCGCATGATGTGTGCTGAGTCACTAGACCCTGTCACACTACAGTGGGGCCCAATTGACAATGAGTTTCTAGAAGCTTCAGCAAGTGACTATCATTGGGTGATGGGGAACGGGAAGGGGGACATGTATCAATTGGGCCAAAACGTAACGTTTCGACGTGGCATTGTAGGAGAGTGGGATTTGGTGGCGGAGGTGCCAAATGAGCTACAACAACACATGACGTGTGCGATGACGTGGTGGGATAAAATGGTGGTAATAGGTAGGCGCCGACGAGCTTATATGTTGGACTTGAATAGTCGTGAATGGACTGAACATGAGTTACCATATGATAGTTTGTATGTCGGTTGTGGTATGGATTTGTGATCAAATGATTGGGAAAGAGGACTCATTCGGATGAACATGAATATTAAACCATGCATTGTACAAAAAATAAGAGTTTTATTCGTGTTATTTGGTTAATGACCGGATTTGTAGAAGGTAAAAAATGTCATCGATATGTTTAATAATGTGTTAAACTTACAACAATGTGTGAGCCGTCATATGCGAAAGTCCCCTCGGGAATTCTCCATTCATAGATTGTATTATATATACATGTAATTTCGTTACGAGTGAGATAGATGATTTTGTTATCCTAGATCCAAACTCTTTTTGTTATCATAGATACTTACGAGTGAGATAGATGATTTTGTTATCCTAGATTGAAATTGTATTTGTCTAGGTTTTGATCTATTAGCCCATTTAAATAACATATAATGTGCCTTTTGAACCACATACCAATTTTCGTTCTCTTAAATCTGTAAGGCTTTAACCTCTGTTTCAAGGGACTTTTTGTTGGTATCTATGCCATTTAGTTCTTCGATCCATTAGTATCTATGCCATTTGGTTCTTAAATTGTTGGATATATGTGTGTTAAAGGAACTGTATAAAGACATTTCCTTGGATAGTTGTTGAAACCCGATATAATACACGACGTTAAATATGGGATTATACTAATTACTAACTCTCGAGTTTCGAACATTTCCTTGAATAGTTGTTGAAACCCGATATAATACGCGCTAAATACGAAATTATACTAAATACGGATTATTCCTCCTTTCCGCCCTTCAGCTGATTGTTTTTGTAATCTCTTTACAAATAAAGTTTTTTGGACCCGATATAATACACGCTAAATACGGATTATTCCTCCTTCCCTTAAATACGAATACGGATTATTCCTCCTTTCCGCCCTTCAGCTGATTGTTTTTGTAATCTCTTTACAAATAAAGTTTTTTGGACTTTATACCATAAATAGTGCGATCTCACTCGGAGATCAAACACATCGAATCTAGGTATAGGAAAAAATATTAACCCGACCAGGTTTTTAGACCCTTAATTATGTTGGGTTTTCCTCTTATTTATAGTGTTGGGGAGTTGCTTGCTTGCCTTTCAATTGTAGATGTGGGATGAGTTATTTGAATTCCTTTCACGAGAAAGAATCAATGTTTGCACACAAAGATGCACATAGAGGTGGTGATGTGGCGTCCCTCAAGTTGACCTTTTTGTTCATTCCTTAAATGCATCGAACTATAAGGGCATAATTGCCCCTGCATGCATGTCAACAACTATAGCAAATTAATTCTCTAGGAGAATAAATGTCTGCAACTTGTACAACATATGTACGTAGACACATTTAGACGCGTGTACACAACACGCCGCTTTATCTTTTGTACTATTTTATATGCGTTACATTTTTTTTTGGTCGGGAAAGAGGGCTAGTGCCCTTGCGAAATATATTAATTAGAATAGGAGTTCATATGCCCAAATAGGCTACATTGTCTTTATTTAAAAGCAACATTAAATTACAATCAAGGGAACTTAGAATAGTAAAGCAGGAACTTGAATTTAGTGAAGTCTGAGCAATAGCATCCGCCAGTACATTGGCCTCTCTTGGTATAAACTCCAATTTAGGCTTGAAATTGAAATTCCGCATCAGATTGGTGCACCTCTGAATAAGATAGTAATCACGATGAGTGTGTAAATTGTCACAATTGAGCAAGTTGATCGCAGTTCGGGAGTCAGATTCAACAATAAGGCGCTCAACATTGAGACTAGCAGCGAGAGTAATACCGTGGAAAATAGCCCAAAGTTCAGCTGTGAGGGCTGTGCAGGAACCACATTTAAACACATAGGCTTGGAGAAAGGTGCCTGTAGCATCACGGAGAACACCGCCACCTCCGCTCGCACCAGGAGTCCCCTTGCAAACCGCATCACAATTCAATTTAATCCAACCCCCGGGGGGAGCAGTCCAGTGGATGTTGTGCCTTGGGATGGCCTCCTGATTGTTCAGCTGAATGTGCGGAGGGAGGCGAGCTTTATGCCGAATAAAAGCAACAAGAAAAGCTTCAGCATTCGAGCAAACAATCTGGGAAAGCTTGGCGACTTCATCAATTCCTTCAAAGACAACTTTATTCCTCGTTTTCCAGGAGAACCATAGCATATATCCAAAATACGTACTCCACTTATCCAGAGCCCGAATATTGTCATAGAGCCAGGTTCGAAGGCATGTGGTCGAGAAAAAGGAAGGCGATAATTGATTACCAGCAAGAGCCAACCAGCCGTTCCTAATTTCCCCACAATCACGAAAGAGATGGAGTAGGCTTTCATCATGAATGCGCGGACACTTCGAATCAGTAGAAAGATGGCGCCGTACCCTGGTTGCGTTATTGTAATAACCCTATTTTTTATAAGGGTATTTATGTAATTTCTTTTAATTATATTTTGTTTTAAAATAAATATATGTGACTTTATTAAAAATTATAACTCCATTAATTTATTAGCAAATAACTTATATAAGTTATTTGGATAAGTGGATCTTACCCGAATGGCCATAGTTATAATTTATAGGTCTTATAAAACAAATAAATGGATGGTCAATTTATTTTTGTTATAATATGATAATGGAATTAAAAAGTATTCTTCTAGAATAAATTAATATTTTTATAAGTTTTCATACTTTAAAATAATTAAATTAAAAAGATAGCTTATCTTATGAATAAATTCATTTTGGAAATTATAAAGGTCTTATATCTTTAAGATTTTATTTTTTATGAGGAATAATCGTATTTTTTTCCCTTATAGTATATTTTTAGAAGTTAACGAAATTGAAGATATTATTCTAGAGTAAATCCTTAGTGTTTTTAATGAGTTTTCATATTCCAAATAACAAACAATTATTTTGTTGAAAAGGAAAGCATATCTTATAAATAAATTTATTTTAGAATTTATAAGATTTTAATATCTTTAAGATACTATCTTTCAAGAGAGTAATTTTAATAATAAAATGTGATTTGTGAAGATATGTGTGAGAATAAAATAGTAAAGTAATTAAAAGGGATGTGCATGAAAATATTTATTTATTTATTTATTTATTTTGGAAAGATTTCCCTAAAAACTAGGTGTGGAGTGTAATTTAGTTGTAAACAATAAAATATAAGATCTCCAAATAAAAATCAAATCAAATTTACCCTTCTTTCTTTCCTTTTTCGTTCTACTTATCTATTAGCTTTCAAAATCCGATTTCGGATCTTTCTAAGCCACGATTGTGGCCAATATCTAAAAGGAAGTTGGAGATCTTCCTTTGCTTGAGCCTTACGAATCAAAAGCCCTATAAATTGATGCCTCATTTGCTCGAAATTCTCACATCTTAAACCAAAACCCTAGAATTGCGCCTCCTTGGTTAAAACTCGAAATTCTCCCAAACCGTGAATCCAATCCTAAAATTGAAGCCATATTCGGAATCCTCATGAAAAACCCTTCGAAAACACTATACACCCATTGATTTTCTCGTGACCTAAGCCTTCCAAAACCCCGATTGAAAGTCCCGGATCTGCCCAGGAAAACAGAGCACAACGTTGCTCGTGAGGCGCTGGTGTTCGCCTCCTTTCGCCGCCGTCGGACCACCTACGCCTCTGACACTGCCAACAGTAGAGAGAGGAGGTTGCAGACTTCCAACTTTCTCCGGTCCCGTCCCGATCCGTCGCCGGAGCCGCCCTCACCAAGCCTCCAAAAACCCGATTGAAAACGTCGGATCTGTCCAGTGAAAAACAGAGCATGACTCTTCTCAGTATTTCGGTGATATCTTCCTTGTTTCTCCACCTTTTTACGAGCCGTTTAAACCACCATATTCTAGATTTCGAGACGGTTCCAACCATACCTTATATGCCTTGAACCGATTTATGACGAGGGAGAACGAGCCACTTGAATCTCGTTGAACTGCATACATCGTTCTGTCCGAACTGACTCGTTAATTGGGGTTGTTCTCTCTGCATACACAACGAAAAATTTCCCACTTTATATCGTTAGAAAGCTCTCGAAGTCACGGTTCCAACGCCTCCAGCCTCGTTCCATTTCGTCGTCTGTAGCATCCTCAGCGAGCAGAAAACTGAGGTGGTGTATGATTAGCCGTGAACAGTAACATGCACAAGGTTGAAGACGACTCCTCCGTTTCATTCCGTCCCGTTCGGTATATTTTTTTCGACTCAATCAATTCAATAAATTAATTATTTAAATTATTTAATAAATATAAGGATTATATTTATTGAATTTTATAATTTTAATTATTATCGATCCGTTTAATTAATTTGTCCAATTAATTAAACTTTTCCGCATTTTCTAGTGCATCGTCTTTCGGCATTAAAGGCAATATCAAATCTTCGAGATGATGAAGTCCATAAGCAAATTTCCGAATCTTGAATGTCGTATTCAAATCTAAGGCAAGTTCCCATACTTGCTCGGCTAAGTCTCTTGTTTGATTTGTGTGAAATGTCTAATAACCATGTGTGTTTCCTTGATTGATGTGATTATGCGTAATATAATTCATGCATAAATATATCGAGTATGTTAGAAATATAATTATGGATGAACTTGCATAAGCATTTAGTTATATTATTTAATAAGAATAGAATTAATAATAATATTGATAATAATAGTAGTAAATATTGTGTTATTAGGATACTACGATTAAGTAAGTCTTGCTCTCATCTGAATTCCTACTCGAGCTTGTCAAATGCGCCTGTAAAAATGGCAAGGAGGGCTTGGTGTTGTCCATTGTGTGACTATCCTCCCCTTTCTTGGAGCTTTGAGTATTATACAGTGAGTCAAGACCGAAATCAATAACTAAAAACATAATTTAGGTGCTTGAAGTAGTGAAATTGATGACCTTATTTAGGTTGTGGTGTACTAGAATTTCTAGGCAACACTAATTTTGTTTAGGTCTTGATGACTGTGGATTTATGTGTTTATCGTCTCGATTGAGACTTGTTTTGGATTAACTTAGTACCCAGGGGAGTGAGCCATAGTTGCTCTGGACGCCTCTTTATAACATTCGCATTAGGATGGTCCTAAACCCTAATGCTGGTCATGACCCTGCCCGTCTCATCCGAATATGAGGGGTGTAGCACCTAGCTAGTGCTCTTTGAAATTCCGGAATCGATCTTTTGGGACGTATGAGCCCACTCATCAGGACATAAGAGCCTCGATGGTTTAAAAATCGCAAATCTATGTGTATATGTGTGGTCATTAAAAAGATAAGTGCGAGTAAGCACCATAAAGAACTTAGCCTATTGTTGACTTCCGCTATTAATATCTTGGATTAAATCTCTGTACTTGTTGTTATGTTTATTTTATCCTTAGTTTAAAAATTCATTGAAAGTGCATGATGTTTGCTAGGAAAGATTCGACGTAAGGTAAAGTGCATTAGATATTTTCAACATGTGCATTCACTATAATAATAATTATGATTTAATTAAATACTTTAACCTATATAATATTGGAGTCGACCTAGCTGACCCCGTTGAGGGCTGACCACTTGTGGTACCAGGTATTTACAAGCAACTAGCATTAATCCGAGAGCACTCAAGGTGATGATGAATGAAGCCCATGATACTATACAAGAAGGTTTTACCTGTAGTTTTGTTACATTCCATTAAGGAAAGTTGATTTTTTTATACAAGGAGGTTTTCCGCTAAGGTTATCATATTGTTAATAAGATTGATATTGTAAAAGAAAAGTTTGATGACAATTTGAGTTTTCTTTAAAAAGTCTTCTGCTAGCGTTTATTTATAGGATTTAATACATGTATTTACAAAATTTAAACTAATGCAAAGCCTTGGGTGGCTTCGGACGGTAAAACCCGAGGTCACTGGCGTGTGACATTCTCGAGATAATTTGGGGGTGTTACAGTTACAAAGGATGCTATTATGCGCAGAAAGGAAAGGGAAATGTCAGATCCGTTGCTGGACCGACAAAGACCAGATTTTACCCCAAATAGGATCATGGTGAGGAGGAGTGGGCTGGTGGAGACGAATTGCCGACTTGGTGGTGAACTCTCCTGACGGTTCGAGGCTCCAGAAAGGTTTATCACAAGTGCTCTCTTCCGGTAACAACCGAATGGACTGAAGCTGTTGGCAATAAGAAGTAGACAGCAGTGGAGAAAGAATGTTCCAATTCCAATTATCACCAGTCCACAGCTTGGCAACAGTAGCGTCTAAAATCGATTCAGGGATTGCTCCAACAGCAACTTCAACAAGTGGCTTGTCTGTAAGCCAGGGATGGTGCCAGAAAAAAGTGGACAAGCCATTACCAACAACCATTCGAACCCCCCGGGTCAAGGTTTCAGCGCCGTGAACAATACCACGCCAAATTTGAGAATTAAGAGGCCGTCTGCAGAACATGTCTATATCAGCTCTCCCATCACAATATTTACCTCTTATCAGTCTGCTCCAGAGCGAGGTTGGCTCAGAAATTGTATGCCAACCGAGTTTAGGAAGGAAAGTCGAGTTAGAGTGTCTCATTGAACGCACGCCAAGGCCTCCATGACGCTTGGGCTGAGCCACCATCTCCCAGTTTAGAAGATGTATACGCTTGTGCTCGGGAGTGGATCCCCAAATAAAGCCTCTAACTTTCTCATCAATAGCATCGCAAAATTCCCTAGGAATTAGAGAAGCTTGCATTACGTGAGAGGGAAAGCTCAAAAGCACAGAATTAGCAAGTGTAGTTCGTCCGGCTGCTGACAGGTGTTTAGATTGCCAACCCGATATCCTCTGCTTGATTCTTTCTAGTAAAAATTGATAGCGATCTACCGTCATTCTACCCGTAGCAGTGGGAATACCCAAATAAGTCCCGAAATCGGACTCAATTGGCATAGATAAAATGGAACTAATAGAGGAAGCGGTAGCGCTATCAACTCTCTTAGAAAACAACACATTGCTCTTACTGAAGTTAACCTTCCCACCCGAATTGGTGCAAAATTGGAGGAGGCAGTCACGGATAATTCGGGCTTGATCAGGTGATGCTTCGTCCATTAAAACAAGATCGTCCGCAAAAAATAAGTGCGAAAGAGACACACCACCAATTGAGATCGGCTTCCAAGAACCACTGGAAACGGCGGATTGAATTAAATGGGAGAGCCTCTCCATGCAAAGAACAAATAAATAAGGCGAGAGCGGATCGCCTTGTTGGACCCAACGAGATGGAGAGAAGGATCCAACACGACAACCATTCCATAAAAGCTCCATGGAACCCTCAGTTTGACACCGCATAATAACCAAAACAAGGCTTTCCGGCAAATGAGCTTCATGAAGTATCTCTTACAAGAAGATCCAACGGACTCGATCATATGCTTTTTCAAGGTCGATTTTCAGAATCATCCAGTTTGTGGAGTTACGAGATGCTGACATTGTATGCAACACTTGTTGGACGATAACCACATTATCAATAAGTTGTCGTCCCAGAATAAAGCTCGCATGAGTAGGAGATATCAAAGAAGATAGCGTGGGGTTGAGTCTATTGATAATTGCCTTTGTTGCAATTTTGAAGATAACATTTAGAAGAGCAATCGGTCGAAACTGCGACGGTTTGGCCGAAGTCTCAACTTTAGGAATCAACACCAAGAGAGAATTACTTATATTTGGAGGGACATTTCCCGAGTTTAGCATATTGAGAGTGGTAGAAAACACTTGATCTTTCAATGTCTCCCAATTACATTGATAGAAAACGGCGGGAAAGCCATCGGGCCCAGGGGCCTTAAAAGGGCCCATCTCCTTAAGAGCGTCCCAGATATCCGCCGAAGTGAAATGAGCTGCTAGATGATCAATATCAGAGTTCTCAAGCTGAGGGAAAGAAACAAGTTTTGGTGATCCGATTTATGATGTTCGTGTTTTTAGTATATTTTCTTAGTTTATTAGGACTAGTTTTGATAATTTAGGATTAGTTTTATGTGTTTTTGGATAGTTTTGTATATTTTTATGAAAAGTATGGAAGCTACTCTATTTTGTGTATTTTTGTAGGTTTTAGCAAGGAAAAGGTGTTATATGGAGCTGAATTTGGAGCGCTACAGTGAAAGACAAAGGAATACAAGATTGAAGAAGTCGGAGTTCGAGTTTTATGAGATGAAGTGTGAAAGAAACCAAGCCTAGGCTCGTTAACGAGGATGCAAAGGCTCGTTAACGAGGCCACGAGATAGAGTTTTCGAGAGTTGACTTTGTGACTCATCGATCCTGTGCGGGAATTTATTTCCGTATCGGTAGAGTATCTTTTTATGATTTTAGGGTTATTATATTATGTATTTTAGGTCTTGTTATCTTTTTTGATTTTATTTCTATCTTTTTAAGATTTTATTTCTATCTTTTTAGGAAAGTTTTTATCTTCTAGCTTTATTTCTTTCTAGCTTTATTAGTATAAATAGCCCTCTTGTTTAGCCTAGAGGAGGGGGGAGATTTTAGAGAGATCGACTTGGAGAGGAGGAAGAGTCGAGAAGAGAGAGAGAAGGATCAGAATCGAGATCGAGGCTCGGTGGAGGAGAGTTACCGGGTTCTTAATCGGGGTTACCGCCAGTAACCCCGATTAAGACTAAACCGAAGCTACCCAAGGCTTTAGACTGACTGAACAAACTAAAATAAACATTACAGCGGAATAAATACAATTGGTCTTATACAAATCTTAACCCAAAAAGAATAAATAAATAGAACAACCTTCTAGTTGAACAAAATCTTCATCCAGTCTTCCTTAAGCTCTTATTTCTGAAACTCAACTTCACTTTGAAGTAGTTCAACTATGATCTTCACTCAAGTATAACCATTGAAAACCTTTCTTCAACTTCTGGAGCTTCAAACATCTGAATCCGCCTCTTGAATCAACTTCTAAGAAGAACCTGATGTATCGTATACAACGGATGGACACCAGCCGACCATATAAAAGAAAAGAAGATGGACGGGTTAGTCTAATGAAAGACTAGCAAGCGGAGAATCTAACTTGGTTCTTATGGTTGTAACTAAACATATTGGCATCAAAATCCGAATAGACTCAGATTATGATCCAACAGTTAGCAGTCTTATAGAGAATAAGAATGAGACTCGCATAATCAAGAGAGAGAACACCACCGCTTGTGGTTTCTTTTAAGAAGCATAAACAATTGTTGGGAATTCATATTAATCACATAACATTTTGAAAAGCCTCCATCGACTAATCAGATTGACTTAATCAAAGTTTGATTAAGAATCATTCATAACCGGGAGTAAGAATGGTTATCGAATAGACTAACCATCCGAGTACATTAATGTGCCTAACGCACTTATTTTTATTACTTTCATAACTTTTCACAAACATTTGGTAACTTTTAAGCGGCTAAAACCGCAGAGAATCCACCTGTACATCGAGACGTCAAGATGAGAGGGATGAAATCCATGATCATTGACGAACACCTAGTACCAATTTGCACTTAGCTAGAGTGCATAAACACCTCTTCCAGCGTTGAGTGAGGTATGAGTCATGACCCGAATGTTGGGATATGATAGTAACGAGCTAAACCTCCCAACATAGACTGTGTTATAAAGAGGTCATCGGAGACTTGGCTCCTACCCCTGAAAAACTAACTTACTTCAAAATAATGTCTCAGCATGAGACAACATACAAGGTCACACATAACGGACCTAAATCCAGTTCTAACGCGAAACTGAATAAACAACATGGTCATTATTTCTAACAAATATAACGACCTATCATACAAGTTGTTCCCAACGCAAATATTAAATGGGATCCAATTCCTCATTTAATAACAATAACGCAAGAGAGAATCGTCCACTTGCCTTATAAGGCGTGCTCGACGTCCTTAGCAATTCCAATAGTAATCTGTATCATCCCTCTGACAAATATAACCAAAGGATTTCTCAGCAACGAGCTCACAGAAACACTTCTTAGTTGTATTCTCAACTCCTACAACTTTCTAATCGATAAACGATTTAATTTCCGAATATCGATATATAATAAATCCTTAGTTATCATGCTTCAAGGAGCCATCTTGGCGGAATTATAACTAATTATCCGCTTCACTTTTGAAACAATTTTCTAAATAAAAATTGTTCATCAGCAACAGTTCTTAAAGATTACCAAATCTCGGATCAAACGGATTAACAACGAATCCAGAGTAATTATCCGAAGTCCTTTACCTGCCAATCGGTAACCAAAACTTGTCTTCGCTATAACGGAAGATCCGGACGTCCGTTTCACGAGCGATTCGAACCTGTGGAACCGTAATAACGTCAAGATTATAAAAACCATAAATTTAATTAGCAAAGCGACACCTAAAAGCCCTTATGGTGGCTCCGCAATCAATCCGCGAATTAATTTTGATCGTGTATACCTTCACTCGAACCCATGGCTCGTTTGGCTCGATCATGGCTCGATCCCCGAGCCCGAGGGTGGCTGGGCGTTGCCCGACGGTGGCTCCCGTGGTGGTTGGTGGTCGGAGGACCTGACGATCACCGGCGGCGTCGCTTGGCGAGGCGAAAAGATGACCGGCGGTGTAGGTTCGAATCCTCCCGAGTCCATCGTTCCACCCAATTCTCTTGCCGATTCCCTCTTCCGTTGCAGCAACATCAAGGCCAAAAAGAACATGGAAGAACAGGGGGTGGCTGGCTGGAGAAGGCGGCTTCCGGCGTCGACGCACAACGAGGCCGAGAAGATTGCCGGCGTGACAAGCGAAATTCTTTCTCCCCGAGTCCGACGTCGTTCCGTCCTCTCACTGGTTCAGCTTCCTTCTTACAGCAGCAGCCACATACAAGAACATATAGAGGAAGGAGATGGAGGTGGTGGAGGGGATGGAGAAGAAGAGCAGCCGGCGGTGAAATAATCGGGCCACCGAGTCCTTCGTACCGTCCTGATTTCGCTCTCCCCAAATTCCCCTCCTCTATCTTATCCAATTGCGTAGAAAGGAGTAAGAAGTTGGAATTTCCTCCCCAGCTAAGTAATGAAGTCGGCCTAATATAATTTCCCGTCTCGGAACGGGACTCGCGTTAAAGCGGTAAAATTATGTACCTCGGGTGGAAAAACTTACTAAACGAAAAACGTCCCGTAAATTATGTAGACTAATAAAATCAATTTTCCATGATTTTATCTTTCTACCTTCAATTTTTAAGGCTTCCGTTTCGCATTTTAAATCCTTTCCGGTACATAATTAAAAAGACGGCTTATCCAATAAATATTCTTTTTCCACTGAAAAATCCTAGAATTCACACCGATCCATAAAATCATTTCTTTGTGATTTTAGGATGTCACCAACAATTTTCTAGGATTTAATCTCCCACCAAAAATATTGGATTAAGCGTTAAAACGGATTATGAGGTTAAAAGGATATCCAAGAAAAATTCAAAAATATCCTCAAAAACTGCAGTTATTACATTAGTACCCCCTTAAAAATGGTTTCATCCTCGAAACCAAGGAGAACTCAGATCATATGGAAAGATAGCACAAGCACATATGCACAACCACTACAAACCCATACAGAAGTTTGTAGTACCCCCTTAAAAAAAATATTGTTACATCTGCACCAAGCACAATCAACCATTGCTTAGTTACCATACTCTTCTTTACAACGTTGATTAACTTTGGAAAATGACTCAGCATTTCCTGTCTAGTTTCTCAAGTCTTTTCTTCATTTCCATTTTTAGACCCCAAGTAGCCTAACCAAAGGTTCTTTCCAGTATCTCAAAAGATTCAACATAGCGAGCATTTACATTGTCTCGCATTCCCCAACGGAATATGCCTTTCAAGGAGGATACTATAAACAAAACGTTGTTCTCTGCAGTGAACTCAACATGCTCTCAAATTAAAACAACACACGATGGTTGTCGATTTGAGCAGTCAGCACCTTTGAACTTAGTGCGATATCAGTTGTTATTCTCTTGGCCAAGTCTGGCCCATGAAAAACCTTGTCAGCATTGTCATTCCAACAAATTGACAACCAACACTTCCGGCCTTACCAAGCCTTAAAAGATTCATTTTCTTTATCGTGAAATCAAAATTCTTGTATGTGAATTCACTCAACCTCAAACTACCATTGCAACTCGTGTGGAATTCAGAATACATGTCCTCGGGAGTTTAAATTTGTTTCTTTGCATTACTCACTACTTTGATGAGGGAGCTTGCGCTAGAACTCAATTCACTCCACAAAGCTTGATGTTACTTCTTTCAAAACTTTGACATGAACCACCTATCTCAATCAGAGATAAAAGTCTTTGGAGTTTTATGAAGATCAAAAACTTCATGCATGAACACCTCAGCTAACTTCTGTACTCTTTAAGTCATCTTAAATGCATTAGAAAGAACACTCTAGATGAGTTTCTTAACAATCTCCATTCTTGCATTTCTCTTTCATTAAGTCTTGAACGACTAATGACAAGAATCCATTGTAATAGCTTCCCACATCCATTCTGAAATAGGAAGAGACTATAACATTTTGTTTGGTCTTCTATGCTCAATCAAGACTTCCAGACAAACCAAACACATCAAAACAAACTCAGTGATATTTCGCTTCATGTTAATCCATCAAAAGTTTTATCTTAAATCCTTATACATTTACTTGTTCCAGACTGAACTACTTAAGCAAATAACTATGCTTCCTTTGAATGAAGCTTTCGAAGCTCATCAACAATAGACACACATGAACAGTTTTGAAACCAAGCAATCCATAAGCTTGAATAACAAATCTCGGTGTCTTACCTTCTTGATCTTCTCCATTGATCTTAAGCAATATTACTTTCCCATACTACTTTTCCTTAATCTGGTCATCAGATTTTGAATAAAATCCTAGGGTATTCACACAACCTTGTTGTCATCCAAACTAAACCTTTAGTGCTTCTCAAATTATTTTCTTTACAAGGATTACTTAAAATCCTTACTCAATTTCCTTTTCGAGATAAAATCTCAGTATTACTTTAACCAAGAATATGAGATTTATCCAACACGACAAGATAATAACCTATCTTATCAATCCTTTACATTCTTTTCTCAACCAAAACTCAGCTTGGGCATATTGACATTCAAAAGTAGTTATCTCTCTCAACTACTTCAAACTATACTCTTACGCTTCATTATACCAAGATATTGAACAAAATACTTTTGGTCCATTAATTTCCAACAAAATTGTCTCCATTGACAATTTTCAGTCTTTTTCATCAAAGAACTGTTTAGACTTCACTTAACATTCTGACTTATTGAGTAACTTAACTCTTAGGATTAAAAACATATCCTCACATGTCCACTCTCTATATCCAACAACTTATCAGACTGAGATTGAATATCAGTACTAATTTGCATATCCAAACTCCAGACCCATTGGAGTTCTGCTTAAAGTCCTCACTTGACTATCTTATCTCAAAGAGATTTAAGTTTTCAAGACAACCTGAAAACAAATACAACTAATGGAGAAATTACTAGTACATCCTTTATTCCAAAGAAAGGATTACTACAATATCATTCCTTAGAAAGGGCTCCATTCCAGGAGTCCATACCAACTTACTTTCAAGGACAATTCCGCTAACAAGGCAATGACTTTCTTAGGTCATGACGTCAACCAAGATGAACTACTAGCAAACTGCTTAGAGAATTCCAATAATCATTGACTGAAAACAATCCCAAACTTTTAGAGAAGTACGGAGTTACTCCATGCTCTTCAGAGACCAACACAGATTTGTAAAGAATCTTACCAAATTTCTTTACTTATTATCGAACTGTTTTGGGAAGTTTGACTATACTCCTTAGATGGTATAGGATACCAAGGATGTAGTAACTCAAAGGATTTTTACAAAGTAGCTGATATAGCAATTGCTATATAAGAAAACTCTCGTCTTTGAATCTCAATAACTTCACTTGAGAGAAACCTATATGATTACCAACTCATACTAGAAACTATTCTTTAAAACCCTAGGAATTATGTGATCTTATTCCACCATGTGATCAGGATGGGGAGATAAAATAAACATAATCCTTTACTGCATTCTCATAGGAATAAGACATGTAATCTTGCCTTACCATGTGATCAAGATGGAAGACAAAATACATTCTTACTCACCACCATGAAAACCGTAGAAAATTTATTCATGAATCCTTTATAACAAACTACCATTACTTTTAGAAATTCATACTTGAATTCTATAAAGTCCAAAGAATTTTCTCAAAAAAGAAAATCACAAAACAATTTCAAATATCCCTTAAATCATAACAGCTTGACGGGAACTCGACATAGTCTACAAGCATACATGCTTTAACTTTGAATATTGTGCAAACAAGGATTAACTACTCTCTTGAAGAATTGGTCGCGTCAAGCTAATGCATCAAATAAAATCGCTGACCTTATCTTAATGATGCTACTAACACTTTGCCCTAGTTCTGGGCTGACATTTGCACAATAGCCGACCTTACCAACTTGGCCAAAGTTTCAAATAAATTGAGCCTCAAAGGAGCTAATATACTCCGATTCACTTCTAAGCCCCACATTTCTCTTCGAATGTGACACTTTCTCCCCTCTTCAAGGTAGAACCTGATGACGTACCTTGACTTTTCTTAATTAGACATAATGCTAGACTTTTCTATAATCCATAGTATTGAGTAATCTCTGCCTGTTTTACTCAGTCTTAACCCATATTAACTTCACAAGTTCAATAACAGAAGTTGATTGCTTGTATCAATCTACTTGCAATCCTTAGGGAAAATATGATTTCAACATTTTCATACTCATGACAACTTCTTCCAAGGTCGATCTCAACTTGTATGCCTCCCTGAAATACTACTTTAAAGTGATGTAACAATGATATATTACCAAAATTCAATGCTTGAGATCATCCATTTGCAGAACAATATCCCTTCTGCAACTTAATTGTCATTTAAATTCTGATATCCAAGAGTGAACTATCAAACTCTTCTGACGATTTTAAGGACTTTCAATCCTTTTACAACTTAATCTTCTCAATATAAAAAGTGAACTTTCAAACTTTACATCTAGTTCAAAACATTCAATCCATATACCTCTCTATATATAAGGAAAGTCCTTTAATTCCCAATCTCTTTTAGCAAAAGAATGCACATGGCCAAACAAAATATTCTTGAACCTATCCCAATTCAACATTGGTAAACAAACTAGACTTCTCCATCATTCTTGTCTTCTTACTTAACCATAAGGAGAAGACATATACCTTTTTATTATTTCAAGTTCAAACCACATTGCAAAGGAAGAACTTGTGGTTAGGAGACTTTCCAACAGCTTAATAGTTTCACCAGTATCACCTTAGGCATCAGATTTGACTGATATAAAATCTTCAAAATCCAAACACAACTGAAATTATTCTTTCAGCGAAAGAGTCCAAGCCTTATTGACGATAGATGATTGCTATTTTTCTCCCAACCGTTTTAAAATATCACAAATGAACATACCAAAATCATTCCTTGAATGATCTTCTCAAAACTGAACTTCATCATTTCCATCCTTGAAGATACATAAGTCAATACCATTGGCAGATTAGAACATCTCAAGGCTGATTCCATTATTGGTCCATTATAGACCTCAAGTCTTTTCTCATTATCCCGAGTTGGGTATCATACAACGAAACTCCAATAACGTTGTCACATAAGTTAGTCATCTGGATATCAACAACTCATTAATCAATTAACACTTGTGCTAAGTAGTTAATTGAACATAAACACATTACTGATGAACTTTTACCTGTTCAATCCAATTTGACCAATCAACCTTATTCACCACAACCTTGATGATTAACCACTTGTTCACAACTTAAACTGAACCAACATTCTTCCTTTCTTTTTTACTATAACCATAAGAAATTCTCATTCCATTTAGGATTCTCAATCCTCTTAACTCGAAGGATAACAACATATATGAACATCCGAGTTCGAATACTCTCAGATTCAAAATTGAACTGCATCTTCCAATAGTTTAACAATTCAGTTGATCCAACACTTGAGCACTTCAAAGCTCTTTAACTTCCCACTGGGCAAAGAAAAGTACAGAATATCCATGATTCTATACTATAGATTCACAAACACAGTTGTTGAAGAAAGTTTCCAAAGACAATTTTTTTTTATTCAGGATTCTTTTACATCACTTCATGATCCATACTGATCTTTTTAGAATCACTTAAGACTCATAAGATTTTCCAAATCTCAACATTGAGAAGTAGAGGTTCCAACTCCAAACTTCTATTGATAATCGAATTTCAACCAAATTCAGAAATTCCTAAGAAATATTCTCGGGAAAACTCTTACTCTTATGACTTCAAGACAACACTTGAACTTTCACCTATCAAGAAAAGAAATTAACAATTTCTTTCACATACCTTTGAATCATAAACTTTCTAACAAAAATTCTTAACTTGAAATCTTCCATCATACGAGCTTAAAATAGGAAACCTTCAAAATAAAAAATCTTTATGAAGTAGAATACCTAACTTCAAAATCTCATAAGAAGTTTCCTAATATGGAAGAAACGACGAGGCACACCCAATTCAGACTCTCAAGAGAGAATAGGAATTCATTGAGAACTTGGTCTAGAACCGGTTCAACTTTAGGAATCTTCACCTAATCTTACTTTGGATCCTTCTCGGAATCCATTCCCATCTCCAGGAAATCAAATGTCCACTATAGGACCTTTTTCACATAAACCATTACAAACTTATTACCTCATGTTCTCCAATTCCCTTTTCTCCTTTTATCTCTTCACGAGTCTGACCTCCAATCTTAACCAATTTCCATAAATGGTTCAAAGATAACACCAATATAGAATTGTCCATAACTCTATAAGGAAGATGAAAGTCTTAAGCAAGACTTAGGAACTTTTAGCTCTGATACCACTTCTGTAACACCCCCTTCCTACCCTGGAGGTATTACCGCCAGTAACCCCGATTAAGACTAAACCGAAGCTACCCAAGGCTTTAGACTGACTGAACAAACTAAAATAAACATTACAGCGGAATAAATACAATTGGTCTTATACAAATCTTAACCCAAAAAGAATAAATAAATAGAACAACCTTCTAGTTGAACAAAATCTTCATCCAGTCTTCCTTAAGCTCTTATTTCTGAAACTCAGCTTCACTTTGAAGTAGTTCAACTATGATCTTCACTCAAGTATAAACATTGAAAACCTTTCTTCAACTTCTGGAGCTTCAAACATCTGAATCCGCCTCTTGAATCAACTTCTAAGAAGAACCTGATGTATCGTATACAACGGATGGACACCAGCCGACCATATAAAAGAAAAGAAGATGGACGGGTTAGTCTAATGAAAGACTAGCAAGCGGAGAATCTAACTTGGTTCTTATGGTTGTAACTAAACATATTGGCATCAAAATCCGAATAGACTCAGATTATGATCCAACAGTTAGCAGTCTTATAGAGAATAAGAATGAGACTCGCATAATCAAGAGAGAGAACACCACCGCTTGTGGTTTCTTTTAAGAAGCATAAACAATTGTTGGGAATTCATATTAATCACATAACATTTTGAAAAGCCTCCATCGACTAATCAGATTGACTTAATCAAAGTTTGATTAAGAATCATTCATAACCGGGAGTAAGAATGGTTATCGAATAGACTAACCATCCGAGTACATTAATGTGCCTAACGCACTTATTTTTATTACTTTCATAACTTTTCACAAACATTTGGTAACTTTTAAGCGGCTAAAACCGCAGAGAATCCACCTGTACATCGAGACGTCAAGATGAGAGGGATGAAATCCATGATCATTGACGAACACCTAGTACCAATTTGCACTTAGCTAGAGTGCATAAACACCTCTTCCAGCGTTGAGTGAGGTATGAGTCATGACCCGAATGTTGGGATATGATAGTAACGAGCTAAACCTCCCAACATAGACTGTGTTATAAAGAGGTCATCGGAGACTTGGCTCCTACCCCTGAAAAACTAACTTACTTCAAAATAATGTCTCAGCATGAGACAACATACAAGGTCACACATAACGGACCTAAATCCAGTTCTAACGGACCTAAATCCTCCCGAGTCCATCGTTCCACCCAATTCTCATGCCGATTCCCTCTTCCGTTGCAGCAACATCACGGCCAAAAAGAACATTGAAGAAGAGGGGGTGGCTGGCTGGAGAAGGCGGCTTCCGGCGTCGACGCACAACGAGGCCGAGAAGATTGCCGGCGTGACAAGCGGAATTCTTACTCCCCGAGTCCGGCGTCGTTCCGTCCTCTCACTGGTTCAGCTTCCTTCTTACAGCAGCAGCCACATACAAGAACATATAGAGGAAGGAGATGGAGGTGGTGGAGGGGATGGAGAAGAAGAGCAGCCGGCGGTGAAATAATCGGGCTACCGAGTCCTTCGTACCGTCCTGATTTCGCTCTCCCCAAATTCCCCTCCTCTATCTTATCCAATTGCGTAGAAAGGATTAAGAAGTTGGAATTTGCTCCCCAGCTAAGTAATGAAGTCGGCCTAATAGAATTTCCCGTCTCGGAACGGGACTCGCGTTAAAGTGGTAAAATTATGTACCTCGGGTGGAAAAACTTACTAAACGAAAAACGTCCCGTAAATTATGTAGACTAATAAAATCAATTTTCCATGATTTTATCTTGCTACCTTCAATTTTTAAGGCTTCCGTTTCGCATTTTAAATCCTTTCCGGTACATAATTAAAAAGACGGCTTATCCAATAAATATTCTTTTTCCACTGAAAAATCCTAGAATTTACACCGATCCCTAAAATCATTTCTTTGTGATTTTAGGATGTCACCAACAATTTTCTAGGATTTAATCTCCCACCAAAAATATTGGATTAAGCGTTAAAACGGATTATGAGGTTAAAAGGATATCCAAGAAAAATTCAAAAATATCCTCAAAAACTGCAGTTATTACATTCCTAGCCTCGGTACCGAATCTGTTTAGGTCGTTAGTTTGAGTCTTTTGTTTACGGTGGTTCGTTAACGACCCTGACAACGTCGTTAACGAGGCTACTTGTGAGTGTTTTGTTTGCTTTTGTTTGATTTTTGGTAGTTGATAGACAAACAACCTTGCTTCTCGTGGAACGATCCTTACTCAGCGGGGTACATATGAATCTGTACATGGCAGATGGATCATGTGTCAAGGCCACAGGAGTCATGGACGACTATCCTATTCAAGTCGGGAAATTCTTTATACCAAATGATTTCATCATCCTCGATATGCCTGAAGACCCTCATGTCCCCATAATTCTCGGCAGACCATTCTTAGCCACAGCAGGTGCAAGAGTCGATGTGCGGAAAGGACTCCTCACTTTTGATATTGGAGAGGAACGAGTGGAATTCAGCTTAGATCAGAATGCCAATGACCCAAATGCGGTCGCACAAATCGAGTTGACTCAACCAGAACTCGACAGAGCTGGCCCTACCGAGCCTCCCTCAAATACCAAAACAGGAGAGAATTTCATACGAGTCCCTACCGAACCACATTGGCCGACTACCGAGTCCTACGTGCAAGAATACAACCAAGGTAAGTACTCTAACTATGAATCCACTAAAGATGGTCATGACTATTCTTTATCTTTTGTTCCTACACCATGCCCCATCATATGCACTATAGAGGAGTCCAAACCACCTTGGTTTTTGGATTTCACTAACCATCATGTAGGAATACCGGGCATATTGATAGAAGAAAAGGGACCTAATTTAGTAACTCAAGCACATAAAGGCTGCAAGGCTAAGTATGGGGTACCTCAAGACCCCAACATAGCTACGAAAGAGCCACCTTGAGCTCAGGTAAGTAAGTCGGGCTAACGACGTTAAAAATAGCGCTTATGGGAGGCAACCCGCTTTTTAGTATAGAATTAGTTTTCTTTTCTTTTCTTTTCTTTTTAGATTCTTTTTCCTAACTTTCTTTTGAGTTCTTTTTAGTAGTTTTCAGGATAGAAATTAGAATAAATTTAGAGCTAACAAGATACAGGAGAAGGGCTCGAAAATCACTCCAAGAGGCTACGGTGGCTCGTTAACGACCCACCCAGGGTCGTTAACGACCCGGTTCGATAACCCGATTCGGCAAAACGGGCAGGTAAGTTATTTTTAACCTAAATCTATCTTTTTCTACCCCTTGCCGCCGCCCCCTTCTACCTCTTCCTATCCCTACTCTCTCCTATTTAAACCCTCTAAACCCTCAAAAATTCTACCCACAAAGCTCTCAAACTCCAAATCCCTCAAAACCTCCACCGAATCCCCTCACCATCGATCGGAATCCGTCGCTCCACCGACCACCGAGAAGCCGTCGTTACCGAAGCCCGGAAACCCGTTCGTCTCACCGACGAGATCCGAGCTCGTTAAACCACCCAATTCCGACCTCTTGTTCTTCAATTTCTCGATTCTCCGGTATGATTTCTAAACCCTAACTCGAAATTGCATGATTCATGGTTTTTAGGGTAGAAATTTCATATCTTGAATTGAGTTCATAGAGAGGATTGATTTATATGATTGGATTTTGCTCATGAAAGTTTGATTATGCTTAGTAGTTCTTGGCCTAGGGAAGGATATTCATGTTAGATGTCTCATTGTGAAAAGTTGAATTAGAAAAGCATGAAGTTTTCTTGTTCTAGTATTAAGATACAAACTTTGCATGTCAAAATTTCGGGTAAATTTAGCATATTCGGGATGGGTAGTTGAGCAAGTATGGGGTACATATATCCGATTGTGTGCCTAGTGGAGGAGTATAGAGGATTGCATGCTTGATTTTGGATTGTTCTTAAAGTTGAAGAATTCAGAATTCTGCGAACTGGCTCTCGGCAGCTCGTTAACGACCCACCCAGGCTCGTTAACGACCCTGCATATCCTCAAAATTCAATACCCAGTCCAGAATCGTAAACGACCCAATTGGGTAGTTAATGAATAATTCTGAGGATTATTTCGAGACCAAGTATGGGGTCTCTTGCCTAACTTAACTTGAGTGGATCTTATCTTGGAAAATCATGATTGTTTTGTAGATCACATGGCAAGTTCCAGCAGACCCGCTACCCGAGCTCAGAAGAAGAGAAGGAACCAGAGGTCCCCATCTCCACCTCGCATGGACAATGTGATCTTGCGCACTCAAGGGCAAGCGGATCGATACAGAGCAATCCTAGACAAGGACCACAACACTCGGTGGTTCTCAAGGACAAGTGCTAAAGCCATGGGAATTTACACGGATGTCAAGGAGGCCTTCGTTATTCTTGGCGTGTCTCATTTGCTGAAGAAGGAGACACTACCACATTTTCCGGCCCTCACATCCGAGTTTTTGGCCACTCTAGAGACTAGTTTTCCGTCAAAGACTTCGGCGGGACACATCCGGTTTAGGCTCGGTAATGTGAGCCGAGAATATACCATGGCGGAGTTCAATGCAATTATGGAGCTCCCAAATCCTTCTAGAGACTACAGTTTGAAAGACTATAGGGTGACTCGGACGTGGAGCTTGTCAATCTCTTTCCCTATCTGATTTATGAAGTCTTCATTGAAGTACTCAAGGCTTAAATCCGAAATGCGAATCCAGGCTGTGAGCACTTTGTCTTTGTCATTGTAGGGGTTGAAGTTTGGCTGCCATCTTCGTATCATGAGGTAGTTATCACCTATCATCCATGGTCCTTGGGATTGGACATGATATATAGTAGTCCTCCTCGCAAGTGAATTTGGCCACATAGTATTCGTTGCCAATGTCAACTAGCCGTAGTTCACCTTTTAGAGCCCATTTTGCCTCGAGACGCTTCTTCAGTAAAGTGTAGCCCGGGCCTTTGTCAAACATGTAGATTATCAAGGCCCTTGCCCAAGGCAATCTGTACGCTCACTTTTGTTCTGCCGTGAGGGTAATGACAAGGCATGCGGGGTCGTATTCCGTTGGTTCTTCATCATCATCCGTGTCGTATAGATCCGGACGTTCTTCCCAAACATTGACCAAAGGCGTGGCCAAGTTGCGGGTTTTACACCCCGTAATCATCTCTTTAAAAGATGGTTGATTCTGCATTGGATGAGTACTTTGTGTGGACACTGTCTTTGCCTGAGTTTGAGCATATTATTGAGCAACGGTGGGAAAGTGATTCGTATGGGTTTGGGCATTGGAATGAAAGAGAGGGTTAGAAATGGGATTTGCAGTAGGCGGATCTGGTGGTTTTTGCTGAGCGTCCACCTCCATTGGAGAGGAAGACATCAGGGCTTAATTACTTACCGATTATTTCGCGCACCATCAATAGTAAAAGTAAAACTAAAGCAACTAAAAGACAGTTCCTCATAGAGGAACCCCATGCCAACCAACTTCTCCTTAGGGATTTTAAATAGTCTACTTATATTATTGATAGTTTCCTGGTTACAATGGCAAGATGCTGACTACTCTGTTCGTAGAAACCTACCCGAGTTTCTAGTCGCACTACCATGTCTTCCCTATAACATAGAAACCAATTCAACTAACACAAGTAACCCAAACACAAGAACTAACCTTGTCGCAATCTCTCCGCTTAAAGGTTGTCATTCAACAACACCGTATACCCCTTGATCTCTCTATTTTTTTTCATGACATGTATCTCAAGCCTAGATCGATTTCTTTGCTATTTACAGTAACCTAATAGATATGATCATCTATCATTTTCTTTGCCAATGAGAAAGGATTTCCATCCAATAAGATTTCTATCACAAAATACCAATCTATCTATTCTAGAAATCATTCACATTTCCTCTCCAACTGGAAACGCTCTCTTTTTACTGGAAAGACTTTCTTCCGATGAACATCGTTTCCAATCCGGTGTTTACACCGGAGATCCAAAGTTCAACCAGTGATGATATGCAAGTGGAAGGCTCGTCGAGGGACCGCCCCCCGGGAGATCCTCCGTACAGAAAATTCTCATGGAAGGAAGTGGCGGTGGGTGGTGTACACCAAACAAAGACGATGTTGGATGAAGCATTCCTTGAAGGAAAAGTCAAAGTTTCTTTCCCCGAAGGTGAGAATGGCGATCCAGCCGTGGTAATTGCGGATGACGTGATGGAGGTTCTTGCCTCGGTGTGGTCTTGGTCGGTGGTGGTCAAGTTGTTAGGCCAACCAATTGCTTTTCATTTCATGGAGAAAAAGCTACGTGAAATGTGGAGGACCTCTACTCGGTTCCAGATTATTGATTTAGAGCATGGGTGCTACTTGGTTAGATTCGGCTGTGAAGAGGACTATTTGGCGTCTTTAACGAATGGGCCTTGGACGGTGTTTGGACGGTGTCTATCCGTTCGCAGTTGGTCACCACAATTCCGTACATCGGACCCGATCAAAACAGCTCCAATTTGGATTCGATTGGTTGGTCTCCCGATGACTGTTTATGAGGAGAAGATTCTGTTGAAGGTGGCTACAGGTATTGGGAGACCGATTAAAGTTGACCCGAAAACTCTATACACAAATAGAGGGCGATTCGCTAGAATTTGCATCGAGGTTGATCTTGAACTTCCTCTGAAGGGGGCCATCAGCATAAATGGGGATCGGTTCTTAATCGAGTATGAGGGGATTCCCACAATATGCTTCGGATGTGGCAGGTTTGGGCATGTCAAAAATAATTGTCCTTTCAGGCCATCGGTCTCTTCGTCGGAGAACAAGACGTGTCAGAACACTGAAGTAGAAGCAAACAACAAGATCACCTCAAACATAGGGTCGGTGGAATCCGAGACGGGCTGCTCCGGGGGTCGGGGAACGTAGGGTTAATGGATGACAATGGCGAGAAAACCCAGACCGGCGAAAGGAAAAAATAAGTCCAGTGACGGACAGAAGAATCCGACGACTGAGAGTGGACAGAAAACGGATCCGAATAATCCGCCGGTGCAAAACGGAAAAGGAAAGGATCAAGCATTCCCCGAATCAAGGCAATTATTTTTGCCTACAAACAGGTTTGGAGCGTTGCAGATTTCAGAAAAGGAAAGCAAGGAATGTGCTATCGGGGAAAGGAAGAACGCTGAAAATTCGGTAATCCCTATCAGAAAGGAAAGACCAATTTCAAAGGATGAGAGTCAAGCTGAGGTGGAGAAAATAGTGGAAAAAATAGCAGAAAAAATTACGGGGGACAAGACTGTCCAGATGGACAAGATGGAAGTAAAGAGTACTAGGCCGATGACATTCCAGACCGGAAAAAGCAATGGGCTAAGTCTAGGAAAAGACCAGTTGGAAAAAAGGAAACCAAGAATTGGAAGGATAGAAGGAATTTTCATTGCTAAGCCTAAAGTTACGAATGGGCCTGTTGGGCCAAGTATCAACAATACAAATGGGCCGAAAAAACGTCAAAGAAATGGTGACTCTGATTTCACGAACCAGGGGCTTCCTTTGGCGGCGAAGAACAATATGATGGCTCAAGCAATTAGACCTGATCCGGGTTTAACAGAGGATCTTGATGGATTAGTCAAGCCGATTTATCAGATATCCTCCGATGATGACCATGTTGAGCTTGGCGCAGGGCCGGCGGTCAGAATAGAAGACGTTCACAGTTTGGAGAAACAGAATGGAATTATGGATTCCGGCATTGATGGAGACTCCGCTATGGCGGAGAATGTTTAGGCTAAAGGGCCTTGTTTTTGAGTTTTTTTTCACTCTTGGTTTTTTGATTTCTCGTCCTTTGTTTATTATCTATGATGAATGTCTTATTGTGGAACTGTTTCGGTGCAGGCAAAACAGGTTTTCGTAGAGCTATACGTTACATGATTAGGACTCATAAAGTTGATATGCTGGCGGTTTTCGAACCGAGAGTTTCGGGTGCTACCTCTCAGAGAATTTGTGATAAGATGTTGAGGGTTGATTTTACCAATTGTGTTCGTGTTGAGGCAGAGGGTTACGCTGGTGGTATTTGGCTATTTTGGAAAGATAGCAAAGTGAAGTTGGACATCATAGAGGAAAACAAAAAATTTATCCATGCGGAATTTAATGACATGGGGAATAGTTGTCACTTTTTCTTTGTCTATGGCCGCCCTCAGCTAGTAGGCGGGTTTCTTTTTAGAAGGAGTTGGAAGTTGCAGTTAAAAGAGTTTCAGGGCCGGTTGTCGTCGGGGGGGATTTCAATTGTTTTATGTTCTGTCATGAACGGAACGGTGGTGTAGGGAATCTTCATACGGATTCTAATGTGTTCAACAGTTGGAGTAATAGATTGGGGCTGGTTGATTTGGATTTTTTGGGACCGAGCTTTACTTGGAGTAGAAGGCTTTCGGCTAATTCAATTGTGTCAAAGAGGCTTGATAGGGTGTTCATGAATGTGGAAGGTCGGCTTCGATGGCCGGAAGCCCGAGTGAAACATCTTCCCAAATTCTCGTCTGATCATTGTCCTCTTCTTCTTTCGTTTGAGCCTGAGATAAGCTTAAATAGTAAAAGGCGTCCTTTTAGATTCGACGCGGCCTGGCTCACTCATCCGGACTTCAATGATAAGATTAAACAAAGCTGGTGTACTGAGATGGAGACTCCGAGTGCTTTGAAAGTTTTGCAGGATGAGCTTTGGAGGTGGAATAAAAAAATATTTGGAAATATCCACCATAAGAAAAGGGAGATCACTAGTCAGCTTATTAATGTTCAAACTCAACTTAGAAGGATACAAACTGGTTCTTTGATTGAGTTAGAGGCAAAGCTACAGAAAGACCTTGAACTTGTGCTTGAACAAGAAGAAATTTTGCGGTTTCAGAAGTCAAGAGAACAATGGATTAATTGCGGAGATCGGAACACTTCGTTTTTTCACGCGTCTACTATAATCAGACGGAAACAAAACCGCATAGAGGGGCTCAAATGTGAAGACGGCAGATGGACTGAGGACAATGCCGAGCTTGAGGTGTTAGCCATGAATTTCTTCAAGAATTTGTACAGCGATGATCAGCAGTGCACGAACAGAATTTTGAATACTGATTGGGGGTTTCCGAGGCTGAGTGAGGACTGGATCAGACAGTTGGAAGAGCCGGTAACCGCTGTGGAAGCCTGGAAGGCTGTCAAGAATATGAGTCCATTCAAATCGCCGGGTATCGATGGATATCAAGCTGGTTTTTTCCAACGCTGTTGGGAGACTGTGGGCACGTCGGTGACGTCCTTTATTAAGGATTTCTTCCAAACTAGCATTCTGCAGGAAGGGATTAATGACACTTTAATTGTTCTTTTGGCCAAGGTTGAGAAGCCGATGCATATTAACCAATTCCGGCCGATAAGTTTGTGCAATGTTATCTACAAGTTCATCACTAAGATTCTTGCCAACCGTATTCAACCTTTCTTAGCAGATGTTATTGGTCCAAATCAAGGAAGCTTTATTCCCGGTAGGCTCATATCTGATAATATTGTGATTGCACAAGAAGTCGTGCATTCGATGAGGAGAAAGAAAGGAACGAAGGGATGGATGGTCCTTAAGCTCGACGTGGAGAAAGCGTATGATAGGCTGAATTGGGATTTTATCAAGTCTACTTTGCATAGTTTGGGTGCGCCTGACCGATGGATTGATTGGGTTATGGCTTGCATTTCGTCACCTCGAATGCAAGTTCTTTGGAATGGGGAATTGACGACTCAGTTTTCCGCCTCTAGAGGAGTTCGTCAGGGTGACCCTATCTCTCCGTATTTGTTTATCCTTTGTTTGGAAAGGCTTGGGCATATCATTTCTGATGCGGTTGATTCGGGTGATTGGAGACCGATTAAATTAACTAGAAGTGGATCGTTAATGTCCCACATTTTTTTCGCTGATGACATCATGCTTTTTGCGGAGGCATCGGTGGATCAAATCCGTGTCATTAAGAAGTGCCTTGATCTCTTTTGTGGGGCATCTGGGCAGAAGGTGAACCCTACAAAATCGAAAATTTTTGTCTCTCCGAATGTCAGCACGAATCTGAAGTGTAGTTTGGAAGAGGCGAGTGGTTTCAGGGTCACTAGTAATCTTGGGAATTATCTCGGAATGCCCGTTCTTCATAAAAGAGTGAACAAGCAAACTTTCGTTGCGTTGTTAGATAAGTTCAACACTAAGTTGACGGGCTGGAAAACTCGCTCTCTTAGTTTTGCAGGGAGGGTTACGCTGGTTAAGTCAGTTTTGAATTCTCTTCCGGTTTACACTATGTCTACTGCGCTGATTCCGAACAGCTTGTGTAAACAAATCGACAAGCTTAATAGGAGTTTCATTTGGGGTAGCACAATGGAAAGAAGAAAAATGCACAAAGTGGCGTGGTCAGAAGTTACCAAGCCGAGAGTTCATGGCGGTCTTGGCATAAAGACCATGAAAGAGCTTAATATTGCTCTTTTAGGGAAGCTCGGGTGGAGGTTTTTAATGGAGGATGGGTCTCTGTGGACTTCTGTTTTAAAGCATAAGTATATTGGTACTGCTTTTGGGGAATCGTCTTCGGCCTCGCACTTTTGGAAGGGCATCAAAAGAGGTATCTCAGAAGTTGTGGTTAAAGGATCCAAGTGGCTCTTACGAAGCGGTACTTCTATCTTGTTTTGGAGAGATAAATGGCTCTTGGAAACCCCTCTTATTGAAGTGGCTACGGGTGTTATTGATGTGGTGGATCGACACGCCACTGTGAATGACTACTGGGTGGCTGGTTCTGGGTGGAATTGGACCAAGCTGGCAACACTGCTCCCCGCTGAGGTGCTGCTGAAACTTACTGCAGTGGCTGTTGTTGAAGAAAATGATTTTCCTGATGACGAGTTATGCTGGTTTCTGGAGCAAGATGAGAACTACTCGGTTGCGTCTGGCTTTAATTTAATTCAGGGTAATCTTGATAAGAAAGAGGTTGACAGGGGCTTTTATCAAAAATTATGGAAGATTGTGGTGCCTGAAAGAGTAAGGTGCTTCGTTTGGATAGCTTGCAAAGGTGGTGTGATGTCCAATGCTAAAAGATGCAGGAGGCACATCAGTAACGATGCCAAATGTGTTCTCTACGATGCCAATGAAGAGAGTTTTGAACATTTGTTTAGGGATTGCTCGAAGGTCAATAATATTTGGTTTTCCTTGAAAGCTACTGACTTTAATTCTACCTTTTTTCAGGAAAATTTCGCTAGCTGGATTCGATCAAACATCTTTATTGATAAGCAAGGGCAAGCGGGGAAGTGGAGCGCTCTGTTCGCGACAACAATTTGGTGGATCTGGCGGTGGAGATGCGCGGTGATCTTCGGCGAGGCAATCTCGATCCAGAACAAAGTTGATTTTATCATGGATAAAACGATTGAAGCTGCAATTGCTGCAGATAAGAGTTTAGCTATTAAGTCGTCCCAAATAAAACATGTGCAGGGGATCAGTTGGACCAAACCTGATATTGGATGGATCAAAATAAACACGGACGGTGCGGTCAGAAATGAGAGGGCAACGGCGGGAGGAATCATCCGTGACAACGAAGGCAATTAGATCAAGGGTTTCGCTCACAACATCGGGTGTTGCTCTGTCCCTATGGCGGAGCTTTGGGGAGTCCTTAGTGGGTTACGGATGGCTTGGGATAGTGGGTTCCGACATGTTATTCTTGAGTCGGATTCCCAATTGGTCGTCCAACTCTTGAATAAAAACATAAATAAAAGTCACCCGCTTTTTAGCCTGGTTAAACAATGCCAAGGCTTTATTTGTAGGAATTGGGCCATCCGATTCCGTCATGTGTACCGCGAGGCGAATACCGTTGCGGATCGCCTTGCGGATTTTGCTTTCAACTTATCTTTAGGCTTTCATGTATTGCTTGCCCCTCCCGAGGGGATTTATTTATTGCTACTCGATGATGTTAGGGGTCGGGCTATCCCCCGTTTGATGACTACTTAGCCCATTTTTTCCTATTATTAATAAAACGCCCCCTCACGGGGACGGAGAGCACCGCCTCTCCTTCTACCAAAAAAGAAATCATTCACATTTGTTTCCTAAAATAGACTCAAACTTGATCTCAAAATTGTCTTCTTCAACTCAATATCTAAATTTCAACCCAAAAAAACTCGATATCCAAATATTGTGTTGGACATATATTTTTCTGGAATCTTCTCTCAAACTTTTGACTATTCCACGAGGATTTTTCTAATGTGTGCCTATGGGCACACAATTAACATTCTAATCTTGGTAAATCTGAATTTTGTTTGTTAATTTTGATTTTTTAAAAATAGTTTATTAATTTTAATTTAGGGAATAGTTTTGAAATAGTTTCCCAAATTAACACTTTTATTATGTGTCCATGGACACACATTAGCCGAACCGATTCCACTAAGCTTGACGACTTGAACAGAGAAATCGTTTCCTTTCCTACCTCCACAAAACACATCAGGTTTCTTATTCGTTTCACTGTAAATCTTGTTTTGCTTCTTCCTTGTTCTTGTGAGTCATTCATAGGCATGCAGATAAGGGTGTGCAGCAAGCCCAATAGCACAGGGCCCAAAACATACAAGGGCCCAATATTACGCTTAAATCACACTTAAATATCTTAATTAAAGAAAGAATTACGCTTACTGTTTCCAACTTTCCATCTTTTACGCATTTGATTTTTTCAATTTTATATCTCCTTTCATTAATTACTCCAATTTTCAATGATAATTTATCACCCTCTCTCAAATCTTGTTCTCCCCTATATTTTCAAGCTTTAAATTTTCATTTTCCACGTTTTTTAATTTCTTCAATTTTCTATTTTATTCCATTAAGTTCTGATATTTTTTATGTATACTTATCTACCAACTTTTTAGATAGAAGGTCGTTATATGTTTAAATTTATATTAAAATGCTATTAATATAAATAAAAAATCCTATTTTTACTTAATTAAATAATTTTATCATTATATGAAAGTATTTTAAAATATATATTGTTTATCTAGTTTATGTTTCACTATACCATATACACCTTTATTATTACGTATTAAAATTTGTATAATTATGCAATGTACGGAGGCCAAATTTTATAAGTAAAACAGGGTCTCCGAATTCTTTAAGACATTGGCAACAATAAAAACATAAGATCCATGCACGTTGCTTTGTCATCGTCAGAACAAGAAACATTGTTCTTGAGACAGTTCCGAACACTGCTAAATCACAAATCATCGTTTATTATTTCTTTTGTTTGAATACCAAACTTGCATTTAGGAAGATCACTAGACAATTAGCATCTTCTAGCTTAAGCATGAAATTTAACCTTCAAGAGAAATTTTCTTTTACTAACTTCTAAATCTTTTCATTCAAGTTGGTCACAATATCACACTCTTTGGTGGCACAATTGAAGTATTCTCTAATTCGATCGCTTACCTTATCAAACCATCCAATTTTTTCTTGTATTAAGTTAGAAATCACCTCACTCTTTTCTTTTATTTGTTCAGTCAAGTCAATATATAGGCTCTTCACCAAGTTTCTTTATCGAATTTATCAATTTCTCCTTGCTTCTAAGAGTTTATCTCTAGAAAGAATGGAGGATTCACATACCATATTGTTTACTATTCCCTTTTGCCGTGAAACTAGTTCCTCGTCTGAGTCTAATTAATCTCAAGCAGCCTCATGACCAATTTCCCTTCATTTAATGACTTTTGCTTGAAATTTTCCATGGTCTGAGATTCTTATTCAAATCAATTGGTGGTCATTTTTAGTTTGATAATTGCAACAGCATACTCCGTCAAATCAGAGAAAGTTACATGATCCTTGTCAGTTCTCAAAGAAATTGTATTAACAAGACCGATCAATAAAATTCTTCATATAATTAATTAATGTACAATTGTACATACAATATTTAATAAATGAATAATATTTAGAAAACTTCTTCCTCCTAACAAATGTTGTGCACACGATGCGTTCTTTTTGGATAAATAGGCCCGATAACAACCGAAATTTTAAGTTATAAAACCATAATAATCCGACCCACCGATAAAAACCAAAAATTGCCCAATAATGGATCTTCTACCGGGTCTACCCGACGAGATCGCCCGCCAATGTCTAAACCGGGTCCCTTTCAAATCCTTTCGCTCTCTCCTATTCGTTTGCAAAGCATGGAACCGGGAGCTCTCGAGCCCCGAGTTCCATCATGCTCGCAGGCTTGCGGGTCTCACCCGACCCATTTTCATCCTCGAATGTTTAAACCGGGTCCATCGTGCTCAAGGACTCACAAATCTAATACCAGGTTTACCTGACAAGATCGCCCGCGAATATCTAAACCGGGTCCCTTTGAAATTCTTTCCCTCTCTCTTATCCAAAACCCGACACATCACCCATTTAATATCGGCCCACCACCAGGACTTGGTCGATAGCCAAAATAAACCCAGACAATTCTTCCAGCTATCCATCTTCGACCCAGATTCCGGATGCGGATCCGGATCCTTCAGCTACTTGCCCCGAGGACCCTCTTTGCCCGAAGAGTTCTCGGGGTTTAACATTACCGGGATCGTCGGATTTGAGACCAACATAGTTGTTATACTTTACGTTACAAAACATCAAAGCAATGAGTATGTAAACTTGGTCTACGTGTTTGACTTCTTGACCGGTCAATGGCGTCGAGGCGCTGACCTACCTGGACCGGGTCGGAGTGTATTTGGCCTTGCCGGTGATCCTGTTCTACGGAAAGTTCTGGTTGCCGGCGGTTATGGATACGGTGGTGCAAGACTGAGATCAGCTTTCTTGTATGACGTGGCAACAGACATGTGGCTCCGCTTAGCTGACATGGAAAAGACTAGGTTTGAGTGTAGCGTGGTGTTCTATAGTGGAAGGTTCCATGTCATTAGCGGGTACAGTTTTGTCGTCTATCTATTTTTTTTATCATCATATTTCATTGGATCAATTACATTTGATATTTTGTTACTCCATCGGTTTAAAAATATATATCGTTTTGAGAATTATTAAAAAATTAAGAAGTCATATGATTTGATTTAATATCAACAATCATGGGAAGACCTTTTACCTTCTATTATATACTCATGTAATTCTTTTTAATTAATAAGGATAATATCGAAAAAAAAGTGTGTTAAATATGTTAAATGACAATTATTATTGAATAAAAAAATTAGGCTAGAGCGACAAACATTTATGAACGGAGGATTATTATTTAGTAAGCATATATAATTCATCTACTTTAATTGTCATATAAATTTGGCAATATAAGAGGACAATTTTGACCACAGGAGGTCTACGTCGCAAGAACGCCCATTCATTCGCATGACATGTGCAGAGTCACTGGACCCGGTCACACTGCAATGGGGCCTAATCGACAATGAGTTTCTAGAAGATTCAGCAAGTGACTATCATTGGGTGATGGGGAATGGGATGGGGGACATTTATCAATTGGGCCAAAACGTAACGTTTCGACGTGGCATTGTAGGAGAGTGGGATTTGGTGGTGGAGGTGCCAAATGAGCTACAACAACACATGACGTGTGCGATGACATGGCGGGATAAAATGGTGGTAATAGGTAGGCGCCGACGAGCTTATGTGTTGGACTTGAATAGTCGGGAATGGACTGAACATGAGTTACCATATGATAGTTTGTATGTTGGTTGTGGTATGGATTTGTAATTAATTGATGGGGAAAGTGCGCTCATTCGGATGAACATAATTAAACCATGCATTGTACAAAAAATAAAAGTTTTATTCGTGTGATTTGGTTAATGTGTTTGTGGAATGTAAAAAATGTCATTGATATATTTAATAATGTGTTAAACTTACAACAATGAAATTCAGTTGGTTCTGAATTCTAAGTTCTAACCAATCACTAATTAGTAATTACTCATCACCATCCTCATCAACGATATATATCTTGAATTGAAAAAGCTTAGATTAATTCTCATGCCGTTTAGACGATAAAATATTTTTCAAGAACAAGTAAATTATAATGATTATTGGTTATGTTTTTCGTCATCATTTGAGTCTTGCAATCAATTCCTAAAATGAGTCTTATTCATATTTTCTCTGTATATTTTTTGATTATTTTTTTGTTTAATCTCATGAATCAAAAAAATCCTTATGATTTGATACATAATAAATTTTAAATTTTGTTTATAAGCTATACGAACTTCTTCTCTTCTTAAAAAAAAAAAAAGCTATACGAACTCATTCGATAATAAATATTCCCTCTTTAGGATAAGAGATGGATAAACTCGAAGCAAATCTTATAGCCTATCGGAGAAATCTCAGCCTTTTGATAAATTTTCAAAGCAAATCTTCTACCAAATTTTTTTTTCAAAGCAAATCTTATTTTTATTTTTTCCAACGAAACGAAATCTTTTAGTTACACTTATATCCACTTCCTGATGTTATATAGTACATATTTTCCACTCAACGCTCACATGCACTAGAAGGGAACACAATTAAGAAGATGGGTCTAAAGCATTTGAGAGAACGTATTGGGTTTCTCCTTATTCTTGTTTCATTTTTCTCCAAGAACTTGTGCTTGTGTGCAGAAACAACCGATGATGTCCAGGTCACTCTAAGAGGAGCAACTTCCATAGCCAAGACTGATGACAACTTCATCTGTGCCACGTTGGATTGGTGGCCTGAAGACAACTGTAACTATGGCACGTGCCCTTGGGGCAAAGCTGGCCTCTTCAATCTCGTGAGTCCCTAAATGCCCTATTTTCATTTAATTATCATGGTTCTGCATTTCTTGTTGGAAACCCGAAAAACAAAAACTCTCATAGGGTAGTGTTTTTCGTTTCCATTTCCGTTTCTATTTTGTCTGTAGAAAACTCAAAAACTGAAAACATTATGAAAATGATACATTTTTCCGCATCGTTTCTGTTTCCGCCTCCGTGTAACATAGGTAATAAGAAGTGGGCTTTGTTAATTTGAAGATTTTTTTGAATTATGTTGCAGGATTTTAAGAACGAGATTCTCTTCAATGCTGTCAAGGGTAAGCGATTTGACGCCTTAATTTGTTTGATTTAATGTTGATAGAAATGGTTTGTTTGCAGTCTTGGATCTTCTATAAGACTATAACCCACGGTGCAACTTATCATGTTCACTTAATTATGTAAGTTATCAAAGAATGATAAAAAAAAATAAAAAAATATATTCATATTCTAAATATTTATTCTCATATATTTATACCATTTTATAATAAAAAAAGTCATTATTATTATTTTTTACATTAAAAATTGTTAAATAATCAACTCTTTTTTTAGCTTTTAAAAATATTGGCTAGATATTTGTATCACAAAACTCTATAAATATATGTGAATAAGCATTTAGAATATAAATATATTTTTTTTTAAAAATTTATCATTATTTGATGACTTCAATAATTAAGAGGAGCATATGGTAGATTGCACCTTGGGTTGTAGAAGATCCGGGCAGGGTTTTTTGTGCCTATCTTAATAATAAAATGAATTTGGCTAATAATCTCTTTTGATAATGATTTGTAAATGAAAAAACAGCATTCAAGCCTCTAAGAGTAAGAATAGGAGGGTCATTGGAAGATCAAATCATTTACAATGTGGGGAAAGCTGTACAAACCTGCCCTAAGATGAAATTGCAACCCAATGGAACATTTGGTTTCAGCCTAGGCTGTCTCGAGATGTCGAGATGGGACGAGATCAACGAGTTCCTTAAGGAAACCGGGTAATATATATACACATGTTCAACTACAAGCATCTTCCTATATATGTCACCTCGCCAAATCAATTAATGATCTTGCAAAAAATGATATGGTTTCAGCTCTGTGACAACCTTTGGTCTTAATGCCTTGTTTGGGAGGGTAAAGCTCAATGGTGAAGATAACTATGCCGGAGATTGGAATCCGCAAAACGCCCGCGATTTCATGAATTACACAATCTCAAAGGGCTACAAGATTGACTCATATGAACTAGGTAACCTTACCAGAATTCGCGCCACAAAACAAGAAATGTAACTTTTTAATTTGATATTTGTTTTTGGTACGATGTAGGAAATGAGCTATGTGCTGGAGGAGTTTCAGGAAAGGTTGATGCAGTTCAATATGCAAAAGACATGCAAGTGCTAAAGCAACTTGTCTTACAACTCTACCCTGACCCAAAGGACCAGCCTAAGGTGTTGGGCCCCGCCGGGTTCTTCGACGAAAAGTGGTTCAGCACATTTCTCCAAGCGTCTGGACCCAATGTCGTAGATGGCTTAACTCACCATATCTACAACTTGGGTGCAGGTAAGAAAAAATCTACCATGAAGTCTTGTTTCGACTTTCATAGGCCTTTTTCATAAATTAGTTTTTTTTTCTTTTGGTAGGAGTGGACCCAGAACTTATCAACAAGATCCAAGACCCATATTACTTGGAGAGTATTGCTCAAACATACAAGGATATCTCGGAAACTATTAAGATGTTCGGGCCATGGTCTGGGGCGTGGGTCGGAGAGTCAGGTGGCGCATACAATAGTGGTGGCAAGGATGTTTCCCACACTTTTGTTAATGGATTTTGGTACTTGGATCAGCTTGGCATGACTTCAACTTATAACCACAAGGTGTTTTGTCGCCAAGCCTTGATTGGAGGCCACTATAGTCTCCTTAACACCACCTCTTTCGTTCCTAATCCCGACTACTATGGGTTTGTTCAACCTTCATTACAATCTCTACCCTTTTTTTGAATATTTTTTCTTGGACAAACTTTCAATCTTCTACTTTTCCTTCTCTTTTGCAGGGCACTTTTGTGGCATAAGTTGATGGGAAACCAAGTGCTTTCAATATCTCACAATAAATCTCCCTATCTTAAGACTTACTCTCATTGCTCAAAGACAAAGGTAAATAACCTAACCTTATGATCAACAATCAACACATCGCGTCAAACAAACAAAGCCTCTACTTTTCTCATTTTTTGTTTGCTTTTTAGTTCTTATTTAAAGATTGAATCTTTGTCATGGTTTACATAATTGTAGCCCGGAGTGAGCTTTTTGTTCATCAACATGGACAAATCGACAACATACAACGTGTCGTTGGTGAACGACCTAAACCTAATCCCGGGGCCAGGAGATGTGTTGACAAAGTTCAAGGGATACGAGGACAGAGAAGAGTATCATTTGACACCACAAAATGGAAACATTCAGAGTGATGTGTTGCTCTTGAACGGGACCCCGCTAAGGATAACCAAGACAAACAATATTCCCGAGATGCAACCGAAGCTTGTCAAGGCGTCCAACCCACTTCTCATTGCGCCTCATTCGATTGTGTTTGTCACCGTTCGAGATCTCCATGCTCCAGCTTGTGCTTAAAATTAGGAACTAAAGATAGTGTTGAGTTTTATTGATTTATGAGTGTGTGGTTCTTGTTAATAGGTCAAGCACTTCATGCTGCACTGTTATGCTTTATTGTTTAAATTGATTAATCATGAAATATTTTAGCCAAATCTGATGTTTTTGTTGCGTTTAATAAAGCTGGACGATAAGCCAACGGTCACACTCACAACAGGCTTCTTTAAATTAACTAACTAAATATAATAATATTATAGATGAACAGGGCAAAATTAAATAATTTCAAGAAAAAATATACGTCTAAGGATATGATGGATATGAGAAGTATATATGTACATTAATGTTGTAAACTTAATCCTCCCATTGAAGTAATCCTTTATCCTTTCTTAGATTCAAAAAATTCTCAAAATATGCTTCCATCATAACATGCCTACAAATATGCATCTCTATTTTTTTCTTAAAGTTCACTACTTTTTCAACTTAAGTTATGTGCATGAATATTATGTCACAAGGTTTCGCTTACAATTAGGTAGTTTTAACTACACTGCTAGTTTCGATGCACATACATATATACTATGCACTTATAACCACAGAAAATCTATACAATTCTTCCCACTTAAATGCTCAAACATAACAAACTCAAAGCAGCACAAATTTCTTTACAAAATGAATCATGTTACTTCACCGTGAACAGGAAACTGAGGCCGCCCATGATCTAACTTTGCATCAACTACCTAACGTGTGGCAACAAGGTTCCCCATCATCCCTCCTGCAATCTCATAGAATTTTGCACTTGAAAATCCAATTTCTAAGGCTAACTGCTCCAATTCCTCTCCTGCACAGTGGAAACAAGACTCGGATGACGAGTGACGTTATCACCTAGCATTATTCTACATCTATTATTCCAGCATATGTATAGCTTTGCTAATCATGTAAGAACAAACCTGTTAAAAACCCTTCAATTGAGGTTTTCAGGTACTCGTACTCTTGCGCCACACCTAAATTCCCAGCCGTCGGAACAACTACATTGTCAATCATCCATCCCTGGCGAAAAGAAATGTCATTCCAATTCTGGTCCAATATTTAGACATAAGAAATGTAACATAAAGGCTAAAATTGTATTACATGTACCTGGATCATAGTGGTAAAAGGTTGAGTAGATTTATTAAAATCCAGCACCGAAACAGTGGAGCCTGGGAAAGAAAAACTACTAAAGATTAAGTAGGAATTATATCTGTAGTTGCAAATATGGCTAAAATGTCTGGAATCCTGTGTAAGAGAAAAAGGTCCTGAAACCTGGTTTTAGAACACGGAAAATCTCCTTCATAGCTAAGTCCCTATGCACGACATTTCTTAATCCATACCCCATGGTGATGGCATCAAAATAATCATCTGAGAAAGGCAAATCAAGAGCATCACCTTCAATCCACCTACAACAGAAGAGGCCGCATAGTCAATTTTAGAAGCTCACAAGCTGGCAACGTGACACAATTAGTTTTAGAGTACCAACACTCACTCTATATTCCTGTAGCAATGTTTAGACCTTGATTGTTGTTTAGAAGATGCAACCATTAATTGCTCTCTGGAGAAGTCAAGTCCGATGACCTGAACAGGGCCAATTGTCATGAACACCATAATGAATGAACACATGTATAACAAGGAAATAGAGGGTAGGAGTTGATCATTGATCATAGGGCCATTCAAAAATCAGTCGAAACCGAGTTTTCATATAAACAGTAGTTTCTAGATCTAGGAAAGACAAGGTATTTTGGTCTCATGCCCACCTTGTATGATCCATTTTGCCTTTTATTTTGGTCTCAACCATAATTGATCCAACAGAAAGAGTTCAGCTTTTAAGCATAGGTGCAATTGTTTTAACAAATTCTCATCTGGGTAAAGAGCTATTTTCTGCCATAGGTAATAACAAATAAGAGAAGATATGAGAAATGCCAAATCACTGCTTCCAACAAAGAAGATAACAAATTAAAGGAAATGAGATATAGGAGAACACCTTTCCATCAATTCCAACTTTTTCAGACATAAGAAATGCCAAATCGCCACTTCCACAGCACAGGTCTAAAACACAATGCCCTTTCTTGGCACTGAAACCAAAAGAAAAGTCTAAGAAAATGACAACTGGAGAAAGGAGATGAGAGTAGATAAACAAAGAGCTAGGTACCAGCTCCACGTGACAGCCATTCGTTTCCACACGCGGTGTTGGCCCAAGCTCAGCAAATCATTCAACTGCGCACAACATGTGAAAACCCACAAAGAGAGTAGCTAGAAAGGATTGGGGCGAGGAAAAGAGGGGCGTACATTGTCATAAACAGGAGCAATGCGGTTAAATAGCGCCTGGCGGTCCTGCGCACAGCGAACCATAAATCGATTTGGACGATTTGGAGGTGGTTGAACCAAGCAAGGTACTAGGATAGATGCCATTGCCATCGGCATAGACCTCCACAGTTTCTCACTCCACTTAGGGAGTGTTTTTGAGGCACGATAAACTAGTGAATAAGCCTCAACTAGTTGATACAAACCTGAAAAATGTTTATTTTTTTGGAAAAGGTAAATTTCCAATGAATAAAATGAACGGGTCATTTACAAAAGCGTTTAGATGCACTAAGCATAGTACTTGCATCATCATGGACAATCCCATGATTAACAACTCGCCATAAGGTTCAGCACAAAAACAGGAACTAAACCCACATTATACTCGTTATGAATTCAGCAATTAAAAGCAACTCTCCACTCACATAACACAAACAGCAATTACTCTAGCCAATCCGAGGATGAACTACTATTTTATCAACTACTTGAATGCTAAAATATCAAGCTTATGTACTAATTTATCAAGGTAAAAGTATAGTAGTATCCTTCATATTCAATCAAAATTACAGTAACAATAAAAATGGCCAGCACTTGATGACAATGGTCTCATAGGTGCGGGTTGGTCAGGTTGGTTTTCTGGAGATACTATATGTAAGCAAATGCAAAGCCTCTCATCATTAAGAATATATATTTCTCTTAAGGAATAATTGATCATTACCCTACAATTCTTGGTCCAATTCGGCTACTTGAGTCAAGTTTTGAATAAGTTAATCAATTTTGTAATGTTTGAAGTAAGAGTGTCACATTAGAAACAGATTCCTGCTTTTATTAAGATTAGAGATAATGCATGTGGTATGGCGTTATCATTTCTCAATTCACAACACTTACTTAGAATCTAAGATCAGAGATGATTATTTCACTTTAACACAAGATTACGAGATAGGTAAGTTCACCAACACCGCCGTGAACAAAATCCCCCTAATTGATTCAATATCAGAACATCCAAGTCCAATCTCATCAAATTAAATCATTCCTCAGTTCAGCTATCTACACCAAATTCATCCATCAATTGCATAGAAAATCCTATGAGTAGGGAAGAACTCACCCAAATTTCCAATTCATCAAACGCCCAAGGAAAACGGCGGTGGAAGTTGAAGGCGGTGCAGAAGAAGATCTCGGTGGTAATGAGGCGGCCTGCTAGCGGCAGAAACTGGTGGCGACGGAGTCAAGTGCGAACGACGGCGACGAATTGGGTGGTGAGGGCGACGGTGATGTCGGCAGCTTGTGCTGGGTATCCGGTTCGAAGGTAGGAGCCAACTGGAGTGGGAGAGAGGAGATGGAGAAAAACGAAGATTGCAGACGTGGCAGATAAAGCACACCGGTCCAGATGTCGAGGAAAGAGATTTGTTTTTTGAGAAAGAGAGAGGATAAGAGAAAAACAAAAACAAAATACAATTTGAAAACATACTTTCCTATTTTTTATAAGGAAAGGAATTCGAATTATTAGATATAAATAGTTTAAGAGACCGAGATGAAACTCGATACCTGAAAACCAATAAAACTAAGAGAAAGTAAAAGAGAACAATGTAGGCAAGTAACAAATTGCTAAATCGTGCCTCAAAAACATTTTTCAATGGCAAATTGTTTTTCACTAAGGATGAACTACTATTTTATCAAACATCGAGCAAAGAAGTCGGAGAGACTTGAGTCCAGGTAGGAGAAAGCACTTCCGCGGGTCAGTAACGCACTAACATAGGCGTATAGGGACGTCGGTGCGCAAGACAACAACAGGAAGCCGACTTGGGGAGGTGTGAGGAATCGCTTGGAAAAGCACATGAAACACACACCACCGGACAACACCGAAACATATCTCGAACCAAACTACAATCTTCAACCGAAATTTGAGGTGAAGGATAAGGAGTTCATTTCTAAATTGATGAGAGAAGTAATTGATGAGGTTGGCCATCTAATGTGGTTCAAATTGTGACCGATAATGCTGCAAATTGCAAAGCTGCTGGAGAAATCATTGAGAGTATTTATGCTCACATTTATTGGACTCCTTGTGTTGTTCACACTCTCAATATTGCTTTGAAGAATATTAGTGCCTCGAGGAATGCATATTCTAATAGAGAGGTATATGATGCATGTCATTGGATCACTGAAGTTCGTGATGAAGTTTTTCAAATAAAGAATTTCATTATGAATCATGGTATGAGATTATCCATGTATAGTCGATTCACTCCTCTTAAGTTGCTTTTAGTAGCTGACACTTAGTTTGCCTCAATGATTATCATGCTTAAGAGGTTTAAACTTGTTAAGAGTGCTTTGGAATCAATGGTTGTTTGTGAGCAAATGGTCGTCCTATCGAGAGAATGAAGAAGATAGAGCAAAATTTGTGAGAGAGACAATATTGAATAAAGAATGGAGGGCTAAGATGGATTATATTCTTGCATTTACAACCCCCATATATGACATGATTAGAGTTTGTGATACCAACAAACCTTGCCTCCTTTTGGTGTATGAGATGTGGGACTCCATGATTGAAAAAATAAAGAAGGTGATTTGTGAGCATGAGCATCTTAGAAAGACTCAATTCTCCATTTTCTATGATGTGATTCACACAATTCTAGTGAGTCATTGGGATAAGAGCAACACACCTCTTCATTGTTTAGTGCACTCCTTGAACCCAAGGTAAATAACTAATAACTTTATTAAGATTTGTAACAAACTAGCATATTACTTGATTCATTTTCTTAACACTTCATTTTATTTTTATTGTAGGTATTATAATCAAGAATGGCTTGGTGAGGATCTAGCTAGAAAGCCTCCTCATCAAGATGAGGAGATCTCACTTGAACAAAAGAAATGTTTTAAAAGGCCCTTTCCTAATGAAGATGAGTATGAGAGTATTCTCATTGATTGACCAATTTTTGGTCATCAACATAAAAAAATATTAAATGAAGAGAGAGGGTGTTAAAAATGAAGAGAGAGATGGAAATCTTGGTCATACCCATGACCAAACTTTTATTTGGGCATCACCTCTCATGTTGACATGTGTAAAAGGAGAGGAGAGAGAGAATAATTTTAAAAAGAAAAATTAAATAAAGAAAAAGAAAATCAATAAAATAATTCTATGACCAAAATAAGGTGGTTAACCATTGCACATGCTCTGATAAAGTCATAGATGAATATGGTGATTTTATCATTACTATTCAAAAGAAGTATTCAATGGATCCAATGAAATGGGGGGGGGGGGGGGGCAAACTTTGGAGTATCATCACCTAATCTTCAAAAATTAGCTCTTTGAGTGCTTGGACATCCCATTTCTTCATCATTTTGTGAAAGGAATTGGAGCACTTATTCTTTCATTCATTCTTTGAAAAGAAATAAGTTAAATACACAACGGGCCGAAGCCCTTGTGTTTATTCATAACAACCTCCATCTCTTATCAAGGAACTCCGAGCAATACCATGGAGGAAAGAGTAAAATGTGGGATGTTGGTGGTGATGTGTTTGGATCTTTAGAAGACAACATGGTTCTTGAAGTTGCAAACCTTTCCCTTGATGAGCCAGAGATAGATAGTGTGCTATTTGATGTTGATGATTGATTATGACTTGGTTCTATGTTGAATTGTCTCTTTCTGTTGAAGTGTTAGATTGTTGTTTTGATTTTCATTTGGTTGGACTATTAATATTCGTTTTGCTATCTTTATTTGGTTTGTAAGACTGAAAATGTTGCATTTTTGGCTTAATGTTATGTCATTATATTTTGTAGTTTGATTGTCATTAAATAATAGTACGTATTGCTCTAATTAAGATACAAGTATGCATTATCTTTAGAGCTTTAAAATAACATATAGTTTATATTTCTGTTTCTTCGCCTCTATTTTTTAAAATTGTCGCTTCCCCGTTTCCCGCTGCTTTCGTTTTCGGTGTCCGTTTCCGTTTCCGCGCAACATAGCAACTAAAAGTATGACACATGGATTGATGAATTTTGGAATCACTCTCTAACACGAGCCGCTTTGGAATCTTGAACCTAGTCTGACCTCAAGCACCTAAAACTACATATATAGATCACAACTTAAATTCCACATTTAGAGTTAGGAGGAAGGATGTGAATATGAGTGAAATATGGGTCACTCTTGTAATTATCTAGCTTCACTGGTTGACCAACTTAGATTAGTATATAAAGTCAAATCAAAGCTTCTTCTTCAGTATAATTTTTCACCAAATAAAACTCCTGTATAAACTACAATCTATAGCAGGAAATTCCCAATTGCCTTCTCTTGTTTCCTTTCTTTCGCATTCAGTCAGCTTATCTCGACTGATTCTGTGATCTCCTGGATATTAATATTCAAACATTATATGAAGAACGCCTATATAATTTTTGACCAAATTTAAAAACAATGTATATATAATTATGAGAAGATTTCTCTAAACACTAATTAATTAAGTAATTGACGCCTTCATTTTAATTTCTCCATTGTATAAAATTCCCAAGTTGGCAATTATTCCAATCCCGCAGAGCCTGCACGTCTAATGTGATTAGACAAGATAAAACCAAAGAACAGTCGTTGTTCTTACAAAAGAGTCGAATTTTAGAGAAGGCCTTACATATATGAAATTAATGTCAAACCCAAAGAACAGTCTTGCTTTGGAAATAATCATCTCACTTTCTTTCCATGAGCTAGCTGATTAGATGTGGCCTCTGGGACGAAAATATCATATATATAAAGATAGAAACATCAATCTTTCAATTCATACCCACATTCTCCAAAGCCTCTTTGAAAAACCCTAACCATGGAGCTCATACCAGGTTTAAACAACGATCTCGCCCTCGAATCTCTGATCCGGGTCCCTTTCGGATCCTTCGGTTCGCTCTTCCGCGTCAACAAAGCTTGGAACACGGAGCTCCGCCGCCAATACTTCCACCGCCGCCGTCGACTCGCGGGCCTAACCCGAGCTCATTTCGTCCTCGCCCTAATGGCTTACCCGGATCCGAATCCTTCTCCGCGCAACGAATCGGATCCCTCCTACTGGCTCGTGGCCTTCGACCCGGAATCCGAGTCCTGGACCCGGTTGCCCCCCGCGCCCCGCTTGCCTTTTAAATCGTTAGAATGTTGTCGGGTCGCCGGAGTCGGGTCGGATATTGTCGTTGTAACGGGCGGCAGGATCGGCCATCGCAAGGATATTACAAATGTAGTACAAATATTTGACTCGTTGACCGGTCAATGGCGTTTCGGGGCGGAGATACCCGGGCCGGGCCGGGTAATGTTCGGGCTTGCCGGGGACCCGGTGGGCCGGATGGTGTTGGTGGCTGGTGGTGAAGTTAGTGAAAAGATGACACGTTCTTTTTATTGGAGCGAGTATGTTAGTAAGCCAACGAAGTCGTCGGTGTTATATGACGTGGCGAAGGACACGTGGGTGGCCTTAGATGACATGGAAAGGGCGAGAAGAGAGTGCGACGCCGTGTTCCACGGTGGCCGTTTCCACGTCATCAACATGATCGGTTCGAGCCAGATGCTTGCGCCGTGCACGGAGTCGTTGGATCCCGAGACGTGGCAGTGGGGCCCGGGCGACGAGAGGTTAATGGACATACCGAACTCGGATGTTTATGACAAGTGTTGGGCGATGGAGGAAGAGGAGGGTGACGTGTACCGTGTTCGTCCGAGGTCGGGGGCTGACGTGGTGGAAGTAAGACGTAGCGGTAGTGGAGAGTGGCGGGTAGTGGCACAGTTGCCGATGAAGATTGCGAAAATATCTTGTTTGATGACGTGGAAGGACAAAATAGTGGTGATAGGGGGGCCGTTTTCTTCAAGTGTTATGCAACATGATGCATACGTTTTGGATCTTAGGCTTTGTGAATGGAGGAAAAAATCTTTGTTCGAAGAAGATTTCTCTTTTGCCGAAGTTGTATCATATTGTCGCATGGATTTGTAGTTTTGTATGTAAAAATTGTCTATTGATGTAAGAAATTAAACCAGATAATTTGAGGTCTTTATATTGTATCTTAAACTCTATGAATATGTCCAAATTATTAAGTTTAAGTATTCGATAGGTCCAAACCAAAGGTGCGGTGTCTATTTGACCAAACTGCACAAGTTCAAGAGTGTGTATATGTTATTTTGGGTAGAAAGAGTGTATATGTTTTGACCATATGGCTTTTGTTTCATTTTGACTCTTGTGTATGACAACACTGGATGCACATGGACTTTTTTGATGACTAACAAAAGCAATGCATTATCTGTGCTCAAGTCTTTTGCCACTATGGTTAAGACTCAGTTCCAAGCTTTTGTTAAAGCTTTTGTGCTCTCATCCTCTTGTTAATGCTTCTTCCAAACAATTTTATGATGATCTGGGACTATTACATTGGACCTCTTGTTTTGAAAGCCCTTAGTAACGTGGTATTGTAGAACGGAAACATAAGTATTTGCTTAAGGTTGTTCATGCTCTTTTTTACAAATCTAAAGTTCCTACTAAGTTCTGGGGTTATTGAGTTTTAACAACCACCTATATTATCAATAAGGCTCCTCCACTTTCTTTGAAGCATTTGTCTCCATATGAGCTACTCTTTAAAAGGTCACCCGATTACAATTTTTTAAAGACCTTTGGTTGTCTAGCTTTTGTTTGTAGTCTCAAAAGAGGAACTGACAAATTATCATCACTTGCTAACCCTTGTGTATTTCTTGGATACACTTTTGGAAAGAAAGCTTACATTCTAATGGATTTATATTCTCACAAAATTTTCCACTCTCGTGATATTTCTTTTCAAGAGCACCATTTTACTTTTCACTACGTACATCTCAATCCTGGGTTCTCCTCTTTTACCAACTCTAACTTCTTACTATTCTACACATATGTTTTTACCACAACAAACTTTACCTCAAAACGCTGCAACTGATTATGTCCTTTCTCCATCACAGTCTTCTTTCCCTTCTTTACCTAATTCTTTTTCATCTTTTCCTATTCCATCTCCTTCTCCTCAACCTATAAGACACTCCACTAGACCTTATAATAAACCCTCCTACTTAAAAGACTAGATTTGCAATATCTCAATGGTCTCTCCTCAGTCTTTAAGTCTTTCTTACTTCGCCCTCTTATCTAATTCAACCGCTTATTTTGAGCCATCTATTTTTAAAGAGGCTTCTAAACATGATCATTGGATCAAAGCAATGCAAACAGAGATTGAAGCTCTTCAAAAGAATGACATTTGGGAACTTGTTTCACTCCCTCATGGCAAGAAAGTTTGTTGGTTGCAAATAGGTTTTTCGTGTCAAGTTAAAATTAGATGGTTCCCTTGAAAGATTTAAGGCTCCTTTGGTGGTCGGGTTCACTCAAAGAGAAGGAATAGACTACCAAGAAACCTTCTTTCCAGTAGTGAAAATTCCTACTCTAAGAAGTGTTATCTCCATTGTTGCATCAAGGAAATAGATACTACATTAACTTGATGAAAATAATACATTTCTACATGGTACCCTTGATAACGAAGTGTATATGAGGGTTATTGAGGGAGTTCCTAATCCAGCAAACCTTGTGTGTCAACTTAAGAAGTCTTTATATGGCCTAAAACATGACTCATGACAGTGGTTTCATGATAGGCCAAATCCTACCCCGCAAGTGTACGGGATCGGTTGTAATACCAAGGTGTCGAACTCTGGGACTATGTAGTATTAATTGTATTCAAAACAGTAGACTAAGCCGTAAAATAAGAAAAGATTGAAGTGTGATTTTTTCTATGAAACTAATTAGAACAAACAAACAACTAAATATGAGCAAATCAATGAGAGGAAAGCTTCTAAGATCAAGGATCACCACAATAATGTGTCGGTAGACTATAAAAGATGATTGCACAATCTTAATTATGACTTTGTTTGAAGGCAATTGTCTAATGTATCCGCTAAATTCTTTCAAATGTTAACAGACGTATCTAAATCAATTAAACATCCACTTTCGTGACTTGCAAATTAAAATCTAGACCTTTAAGCACTTAGAATTTAAGATTAAATTGAATAAACATCCGCTTTCGCGACTTGCTAACTCGACCTAACCTTAAGGTTTCTACGAAAATTGTTATTCCACAAGAGAATTCAAAATACTTTCATAATAGTGAAATCTCAGGTTCAAATCCTAGGGTTCCAACAGGAAAAAGTACCTTTCAGTCTCAATTCCCTATCTTACTACTTAACAAAGTTTTCACCTTTCAGTCTCAAACTTTGGCAAGTTCCCATTCACAAAAGTTACTAAGGCATAGAGCATCTAGGATTGAATCAAACAAAGCTTCAAACAACGGATTGTGCAATTTAATAAATAAGTCTACCTAGACATCATTGGGTTCACCCCAATCTTAGAATTTGGGGTTTAGCTAGACATGGAAATAGAAGAAATCAATTCAATAACGAGATTAAACATACCGGATTGAAGAAACAAGCAAACTTGATTAATATCCAGCAAATCCAAACTCAAGATCAAAACAAAGTCTTCAAATTCTCCACAATCTCTCTAAAACTTGTCTCTCAAGGATTAAAACTTGGTTAAAAAAGTCCAACCTCTAACTAGATAGCAAAAGAGGGTATTTATACTAAGGAGAAAATAAGAAAGGCGGCCCAAAAACCCGAGCAAACAAAGGCGCACAAGAGACGACGCGCGTCGTGCGCCGAGGCGCACGACCCTAGCCAGCGCACGATCGAAACGCACGGGCAGTGCCTTGTAAACGCACGATTCAAACCGAGGAATAGCGAGACGCACGACCCACGCCATACGTGCCGCACGAGCTACGCCGAGAACGCACGATCCCTTGAGCGCGACGCACGATCGTGCGTCCAAGCGCACGACCCTGGCCGAGGGTGCCGCCCGATCCTAGGCAACGCACGGGGCTAACCATTGTGACGCACGATCACCACCTTGGCACCGCACGGTCGTGCGTTTGTGACGCACGACCCGTGCCTTTCTCTGAGGGTCGACGCACGATCGTGCGCCATAGGCGCACGATCCGAAGAATTGTCGACACCGCCTGCACGACCGTGCACCTTAGTGCACGACCTTGGACTTTGATCGTGTGCTTCCTTCTTTTCGGCTCTTGAATCGTTCTTTTCCGGTCCCGTTGCCTCCTAGACTTGAAGTCTTTATTCCGCCAAGTATCCAAACGCGTTCCAATGAAGCTCGAACTTCTCTAAAGTACCTGAATAGTATACAAATGCGCGTGTAGACATCTATAACGGAAAATAAACTAAAAGTACTAGAAAACACAAGACTAATGCATCAAAACATATAAACTAAATAACTAAATGCATGTCCTAATATGCTCTAAAATGCAAGTTATCAAACTCCCCCAAACTTGAACCTTGTTTGTCCTCAAGCAAGAAATAAACTCGACACCCCACAAAACAATGCAATTCAAGTATCCACCTCATGTGAAGTAAAGCATTAATCAATAGACTTGCAGTTCCCAAATTGAAATCATTGCACATGCTTTAGAAAATCAATAAGATCAAGAGAATACATCCATTCTAAACCTCACTAGGGGAATGTGTTTGTCTCTCTCACTCAAGTGTTTAGGGTATAGTGTTTCACTCAATTCTCAACTAAGACCGCTGAACTACCATATGCTTGCATCAGTGTTCTAAATCTCCACCGCTATGGACATCGCATACAACAAAAATCAAGAGGTCTTTTAATGGGTTGTAATGTGGCCAAGGTGAGAAAAATAAGGCATGGAATATATTTGGCTATTTGGTGCTAAAACTAGAAAATAGAAACTAAGCTTCATCAACACCAACAAACCAACTCTTTTGCTCACTTTCTTTCCACACATTTCATTCATACTTCAATTCTTTATTTCTTTTTCCCACACTTCTTTTGCAATTGCTTTCAACCCATTCTTTTCATGGTTTTTGAAGCTTTTTCTTCATATCCACTCTTTATTTCTCAAGCTCAAACCATTCTTCATTTTCAACCTTCATTCCCTTTATTCACACATTTTTTTTTCTTTCAACTCATCCACCATTCTCATTTTGCTTTTCAATTCCCCAACTCACCAAAACTTCACAACATAAACCCAGCAAAAATTCCTATTCTCCAGAAGGGTCAGGCTAATTGGGCTCGGATTTAATTTTGTTGAGCTAAAAAAGATAGGCTATCAAGGCTAACAGAGGCTTCAAAAAGAAGGATTAATGTGCAGGGTGGATAGGGAAAATAATAGGCTAAAGAAAAATAATGCCTCCACTTTAATGTCATATGCAAGACTCATGTAAGCAGCCTCAAAGTAGATATTTAACGCAAGTTCTAGAGTTAGCAAGTCATAGTGAGACACTCAAGAAATAATAGAGAGGACAATTAGTCCTAGAAAGGCTAAAAATATGATCTCACAAGGTTAAACATGTCTAGAACTTCAGAATAATCTCAAATCTCAAAAGATAACATGTGCTCATTCAATTACATGTAAAACATACAAATCTACAATCATGCTAATATATAGAGAGGTTTCAACAATTCAAGCATGTCATGGGGTTTAGAGTTATGCAAAGAATAATTAAGGACAAGCGGTTTTCCATTAAAAGGGATTCAATAACACCTAAAATGCATGATTTGTTTTTGACATTTTTCAGATTTTTTTTATATGCAAAGACAAATGCAAAAATTTAAACATGAAAACGCAACCTAGCATGAAACTATATGCAATCTAACTAACATGAAACATGTTTCCCTCCCCCAAACTTAAAATCTACATTGTCCCCAATGTAGAAAATAAAAGAAAGAGAAGAGAACACTAACCTTGGGTTGCCTCCCAAGCAGCGCTTGTTTAAGGTTATTAGCTTGACCTTCCATCTTCTTTTAAGCAATCGGTTCAGAAGGGTCTTTGGCACCCACCCTAACCGGATTTGGATCAACTACAAGCTTCAGTCTATGCCTTTGTACTTTGAATTTTCCCGAATTTTTATGCCAAAGCTCAGCTCCACCTCCATGTAAAACTCGAGTCACTAAGTATGGCCCAGACCATCTTGTTCCTTTGCTCCCTGGAAACATATTGGATCTCTCATGAAAAAGCATCACCTTGTCTCCAATCTTGACTTCAATTTTTGCTCAATCCTTCTTCTTTTTCTTTGGAACTCTACCCTTCATCTCCTTAGCACCATCACCAACTATAGGACTTGTAACCTCTACAACTTGTTGAAAAGGTTGAGCAACATCAGCAAGTAGCTCTCTTTTCTCCACCTGGTCCTTAATAGCGGGTACATTAAGCTCCAATGGGTCCTTAGAGACCACAGACATCAAAGATCCATGAACTTCCCTGTCTATGACATCTATCCTGCAATCATCATTCTCACAAGAAGGTTGTTTAATAGCTTTTGAAAAACTAAATTCAATTTTCTCATCACCTATTGTGAAGGAGAGGACCCCCTGCTTAACATCAATCAAGGTACCTGCAGTAGCTAAAAATGGTCTTCCCAAGATGACTGGGACAGGCATATCAGCATCAATATCCAGCACAATAAAATCCACAGGAATAAAAAACTTACCTATACGAATAGGCACATCCTCAACGATTCCTATGGGGCGAACCGATGATCTATTCGCCATATAAAGTGTCATCCCTATAGGTCTAGGCTTTCCCAAACCCAATTCTTTACAGATGGATAAGGGAATAATACTAACACTAGCTCTAAGATCACATAAAGCATCATAAGTAGTATTTCCAAAGACAATAGGGATAGAAAAGTTACCTGGATCTCCAAGTTTTGGAGGGAGCTTGTTTTGGATAAGAGCACTACACTCCTTGCTTAAAGACACGGATAGGCATTCATCAATCTTCCTCTTGTTGGATAGGATCTCTTTCAAGAATTTCACATAAGAGGGCATTTGCTTCAAGGCGTCCGTGAAAGGAATGTTGATGCAGAGCTTCTTCAACATGTCCACAAATCTTCTAAATTGTGGATCCAATTGGGCTTCAGCTCTTCTTTGAGGGAATGGTAGAGGTGGCTTGTATGGTGGTGGAGGAACATATGGAGGCTCCTTCTCATCTTCTTTTGGCTTTTCATGAACCTCTTTCTCTTGTAGCTCATTCTCCTTCACCTTCTGAGTCATTGGTGGAGTCTCAAGCACTCTTCCACTTCTTAGAGATATAGCATTCACTTGGCCTTTCAGATTAGCTTTAGGTTGACCAGGCAATTGACCACTCGGTCTTGGAGCATTCAAGGCTTGTTGAGCCAATTGTTGCTCAAACAACTTCTGCTGCTTTTTCATCTCTTGTAGCTCTGATATCACCTCTTGCTGAAAGGACTGACTTGCTTTTTGACCCGCCATAAGTTGCTCAAGTAGAAGCTCCATAGTTGATTGTTGAGGTTGTGGCACAGGAGGAGCAATTTGTGGTTGAGGAGCCTTTGGTTGAAACCTAGGTGGTTGTCTATTTCCATAGGAGAGGTTTGGGTGATTTTTCCAACCGGGGTTGTAAGTGTTAGAGTATGGGTCATTCCTTACATCCTGATTGTAGTTATTCATGTAGTTGACTTCTCCTACTTGTGGCTCACGTTCAGAAGCATACAAATGACAGGCTGATATTGTGTGATCACGTGCTCCACAAAACTAACAATTTACCACTGAGCTTGATGGTGTAGGACCAATGGGCTTTTTTGCTACTGCATCCGTTTCCAACGGCTTTACCTTCTGAGTGAGAAAATCAACCTGAGCTCTCAATTGAGTATTGGAATCAACTTCATACATCCCAGAGGCTTTCTTGGCAGTAGAAGTGGAACGAACATCAGAATAGTTGTGGGAGTGCAATGCAGTTCTTTCAATCAAATCCCAGGCATCGTCTGTTTGCAGATTAGACAAGCCACCTCCAGATGAGGCGTCAATTAGCAGACGAGTTGCACCATCAATTGCATTGTAGAAGATATCAAGAAGTGCCACCTTAGATTGCCCATGATGAGGGCACAACACAAGAAGCTCCTAGAATCTCTCCCAAGCTTCAAAGTAAGACTCTCCATCTTTCATCCTGAAATTACTGATTTGCTGCCTCATTTCAGAAGTCTTCTTAGGTGGGAAGTATTTGTTCAAGAAGGCTGAGGCTAACTCATCCCATGTTCTGATGGAGTTCTGAGGAAGAGTCTTGAACCATGTCTTGGCCTTGTCCCTTAAAGAGAATGAGAAGGCTCTCATCCTGAGTGCGTCATCTGGGACATCATGGATTTTGACAGTGTCCATGAGCTCAATAAAGGTAGTGAGGTGCTGATGAGGATTTTCAGATGGAAGACCTCCAAATTGATTTTGTTGGACCATGTTGATCAAGGAGGGCTTCAATTCAAAATAACGACCTTGCACCTCAGGATAGACAATACCAGAAATAGGCCCATGTTGAGCAGGCCTCATATATTCAACAAGAGTCTGTGGATGTTGATCTTCCCCTTGGACCGCTTGGTTTTGCTCCAACACAGCCAATCGATTGTTGGCAGCCGCTATTTGGGTTTCTAGATCAGCAACATAGGCTCTATGCAAAGCCTGAGCATCTTCGTCTTGATCACCCATAGCTTGGATTGCACGTTGCTCTCTTAGTCTACTACGGAAAGTACGCTCAATTTCAGGATCAAAATTGTTGAGTGGTTGAGCGTTCAGGGCACTTCGCATGAACTAGAGAACAAATCTGAAAACACAAACAAAAGAAACAAAATTTAAAAAGAAAAACAGACTTAATTTACCGGTTGTGAGAAACAACCAATACTAACTATAGTCCCCGGCAACGGCGCCAAAAACTTGATAGGCCAAATCCTACCCCGCAAGTGTACGGGATCGGTTGTAATACCAAGGTGTCGAACTCTGGGACTATGTAGTATTAATTGTATTCAAAACAGTAGACTAAGCCGTAAAATAAGAAAAGATTGAATTGTGATTTTTTCTATGAAACTAATTAGAACAAACAAACAACTAAATATGAGCAAATCAATGAGAGGAAAGCTTCTAAGATCAAGGATCACCACAATAATGCGTCGGTAGACTGTAAAAGATGATTGCACAATCTTAATTATGACTTTGTTTGAAGGCAATTGTCTAATGTATCCGCTAAATTCTTTCAAATGTTAACAGACGTATCTAAATCAATTAAACATCCACTTTCGTGACTTGCAAATTAAAATCTAGACCTTTAAGCACTTAGAATTTAAGATTAAATTGAATAAACATCCGCTTTCGCGACTTGCTAACTCGACCTAACCTTAAGGTTTCTACGACAATTGTTATTCCACAAGAGAATTCAAAATACTTTCATAATAGTGAAATCTCAGGTTCAAATCCTAGGGTTCCAACAGAAAAAAGTACCTTTCAGTCTCAATTCCCTATCTTACTACTTAACAAAGTTTTCACCTTTCAGTCTCAAACTTTGGCAAGTTCCCATTCACAAAAGTTACTAAGGCATAGAGCATCTAGGATTGAATCAAACAAAGCTTCAAATAACGGATTGTGCAATTTAATAAATAAGTCTACCTAGACATCATTGGGTTCACCCCAATCTTAGAATTTGGGGTTTAGCTAGACATGGAAATAGAAGAAATCAATTCAATAACGAGATTAAACATACCGGATTGAAGAAACAAGCAAACTTGATTAATATCCAGCAAATCCAAACTCAAGATCAAAACAAAGTCTTCAAATTCTCCACAATCTCTCTAAAACTTGTCTCTCAAGGATTAAAACTTGGTTAAAAAAGTCCAACCTCTAACTAGATAGCAAAAGAGGGTATTTATACTAAGGAGAAAATAAGAAAGGCGGCCCAAAAACCCGAGCAACAAAGGCGCACAAGAGACGACGCGCGTCGTGCGCCGAGGCGCACGACCCTAGCCAGCGCACGATCGAAACGCACGGGCAGTGCCTTGTAAACGCACGATTCAAACCGAGGAATAGCGAGACGCACGACCCACGCCATACGTGCCGCACGAGCTACGCCGAGAACGCACGATCCCTTGAGCGCGACGCACGATCGTGCATCCAAGCGCACGACCCTGGCCGAGGGTGCCGCCCGATCCTAGGCAACGCACGGGGCTAACCATTGTGACGCACGATCACCACCTTGGCACCGCACGGTCGTGCGTTTATGACGCACGACCCGTGCCTTTCTCTGAGGGTCGACGCACGATCGTGCGCTATAGGCGCACGATCCGAAGAATTGTCGACACCGCTTGCACGACCGTGCACCTTAGTGAACAACCTTGGACTTTGATCGTGTGCTTCCTTCTTTTCGGCTCTTGAATCGTTCTTTTCCGGTCCCGTTGCCTCCTAGACTTGAAGTCTTGATTCCGCCAAGTATCCAAACGCGTTTCAATGAAGCTCGAACTTCTCTAAAGTACCTGAAAAGTATACAAATGCGCGTGTAGACATCTATAACGGAAAATAAACTAAAAGTACTAGAAAACACAAGACTAATGCATGAAAACATATAAACTAAATAACTAAATGCATGTCCTAATATGCTCTAAAATGCAAGTTATCATTTCATAGACTTACCATTGCTCTTTCTTCTCTTGGTTATTCTCACTCTAAGAATGACTATTCTCTTTTAATTAAGAAGAATGATTCTCATTTCACTTTAGTGGTTGTCTATGTCGATGATTTGTTAGTCACAAATTACGATGAGCATGAAATTTCTCTTCTAAAGCAATTTCTTCGATCACTCAGAATTCAACATCAAAGATCTTGGTTGTCTACATTACTCTGTAGGCTTGGATGATTCTTATCTCGTTGAAGGCATTACTCTTACTCAACGAAAGTTCACTCAAGAATTCTTGAATGATATTGATCTTGGTCAATCTTCTTCTGTTTGTACTCCTCTCCCTTTACATTGCAAGTTGACAAATGATGAAGGTACTCTCTTACATGACCCCACACCCTACAAAATTTTAATTAGCAAGCTTAATTTTCATACTCACACAAGACCAGGTCTCTCCTTTTCAGTTTAGACTTTGAGTTAGTTTATGCAACAACCTCGATCCTCTCATTACACAGATTTATTACATACCTTAAGATACATTCAAGGCATTGTTGGTTATGGTATTGTGCTTAATGGTCTTAATGATCCAGTTCTAGCTACATATTTTGATTTAGATTGGGCATCATGTCCTATTACTAAAACATTTGTTATAGGTTATGTTTTAATGTAGGAAAAGCCTCTTATAAGTTGGAAGTCTAAGAAATAGGCTGTTGTCTATAGAAGTTCATATGAAGCTGAATACCGAGCCATGGCTCAAGCTGCAGCTGAAACAACCTAGTTAGGACGCCTACTTCATGATTTAGGTGTGGATTTTATTAATTAGTGGTGTTGCATTGTGACAATAACTCTGCGTTGCAAATAGTCAAAAATCTAGTGCAACATGAACGCACTAATCATATTGAAGTAGATGTCCATTTTACTCGAGACAAAATCATGGAAGGCTTACTACAATTGTTATACATTCCAATCACTTAGCAGTTAGTTGATATTTTCACCAAAATCTAACCAACAACACACAACAGAATTACATTTTGTCCAAACTTTGCATGCTATTACCTGCAAAGCTTGAGATGGGTGATCAATATTATGTTTTTGTACTTGTAATATAATTCTATATAAAAGAAGAGTATAAAACACATCATGTACTAGTAACTACGGTTGTCAAAACTTGACCCGATCTGAAAAACACACCCGACTCCGAACCCGATCCGACCCGAGAAAAAAATAAAAAGTTTTATACTTGATACATGTTTGACCCGAACTGATTTGACCCGAATCCGAAAAAATCCAAACTCGAGATTAACCCAAAACCGATTATACCCGAATGGACTAGCCTGATGCAACCCGATTTTCTATGCTACCCGACCCAAAGTCATATGAAAATTCGAAGTTACCCGACCCGAAACCATCCGAAAATCCGAAGTTACCCGACCCGAAACCATCCGAAAATTACATTATGTTTTAAAATATTAATAATAGTGAATATTTATTATAATTATGTTTTAATTTAAATATTACATTAAATATTTAGACCCTAGAGTAGTTAAACTACAAAAAAATCATCAATCGATATATGGTCTGAATCAAAACCCGGCTTAATCAAAATCAGAATAACCCGAAATTCGGCCAAAGTCGAATTCCGATTCACCTAAAATCCGAAAAACCCAAAACCCGACTCTCCCAAAATCCGACTAAATCCAAAATCTATCTAAACTTGAAACCGGACTTATCCGAAATCAAGTTGGACCAAAAACCGAATGACCCGACCAAAATTGATCTGAAACCTGACTTTGCCCGATTAATTGAGCACCCGACCCGAAATAATCCAACCCAATTTGACCCGATTTTCAAAATATCTGCATTTGACCCGAATCAGAAGTTACCCGAAACTAAATTGACCCGACCCAAACCCGACCCGACCGACCCGATTGACACCCCTACTTGTAACTCTCACAATTAATGAAATCAATTTTTTTTTCATTGATCTCGATCTCTTCCCTCTTTTCTCTGGATTGGCTCCCTTAGGTACGATAAATCATTCTACTCCCTTGAATTCTATAAATAAATAAATTTAGTAGAATTATAGAAATACACACTTTATAAATAGTCTATTTTTTTTGGTCGAAATATAAATAGTCTATTATCTCCACGTTCACAAACGTTTAGAGATTGCTGGATGGATTCTTCAAGTCTGATCTCTAACATCTGCTCAAAATAATTTATTAATTTGCATATTTTTTATAAAAATGTCAAATATCTCTTAACGCCTAAGCTACATCCTTGTTGACTTTTTGTATATGTTAAGCAAACAATGTCCTCCAATAATATGATTATTGAGCTTTTTTTTTTTGATAAGGAAAGTAGGTAGGAATGCCCGCTAACAGGCTAGTGGCCTTCCTAGAGCATCCTGACGGATGAGGGTCTGAAGACCCGAATCAACATTGAGAGGAACAGACGAGACACGACTAAAAGAACCAGCAATGTAGTCCGCCACCGAAGTGCACTCCCGAACGACGTGGGAAATACTCCAACACCGGAACAGGGCAAGCAAACAATGGATATCTGCCCGCAACATCTCGATCTCCCAAGGACACCGCCAGTCACCAAGGATGGCATTGACCAGCTGCAAGTTATCGCCTTCAATCTAGATATGGGATATGCCACGTCGGGTGGCCTCAAGAATCCCCTGACTTAAGGCGATGGCCTCGAAGCTCATAATAGACTATCGACCAATCAGTCCTCCGTCAAAGAAAATGGGGGAGTCGTCGTGATCCCAAAGAATAAACCCGAACGAGGCCACACCATCAGCGTTCACTGCACCATCAAAGTTAAGCTTAGTAAAATTCATTGCAGGTTTTATCCACTTAGCGTGTTTTCTCCTGATCTGCGTAGCCTGAGTTTTACCACATGGGCAAGAGACATCAACCTTTTTAGCATTTTTCCATTCTGTTATTTGATTGCGGATAAAATCGCACAAGTTGTTTTGGGGTATTATTTGTCTATTGTTGCTTGAGTCAAAGATTGTTTTATTTCTAAAGAACCAGATACTCCACTAGGAGCATGCTAGGGCCACTAGTTCATCCTTAGATGCGCATGACCTAATCGCATCAAGAATTTGGCTAGGTGTTTTCCCTTCTGGATCGATTTGGTTCACAATCCAGAGAAGTTTAGGATTGATTGAGTGAAGTGTGGTTTTGGTTCGATTGCAAGCTAGTAGGATGTGGTTGATATCCTCGTTAATGTTATTACACGCAACACATCCTTGCACAACTGGGATGTGATTTGCCGCAAGGCGATTTTTTGTAGGGAGCCCATTTCAGGCAATTTTCCATAAGAAGTTCTTCATTTTTGGCGGAATGTCGAGCTTACCGATCCATTCCAGGTTAATATGGGGTTCACTTTTATTTTGGTGGAGCCATTGCATAGTGGAATGAGTGGAATACCACCCATTTTTACGGGGTTGCCAATATAGTCTGTCCGGAATTTTGTTAATCGTAGTGATATTATGGGTCACTTGGTGATCGAGCATCCTCCGGGTTTAATACCAAAAGCAGTTTAACCACATCCCACGAATACTTGATATGCGTTTCCACAAATATTGATCAAGTCTTTCCACCAAAAAAAAATATTGATCAAGTCTCGTAACAACTCCAAAATGTCAACTCTAAAAAAAATCTATATAATTCAATTTTTTTTGTTGGGGGAAGGAGAGGCTCTTCGTGTTGAAAAACCTCAACTGATCTTTTTCTCTCATTCATACAATTATGGAGCTAATACCAGGCTTAACCGACGATCTCGCACGAGAGTGTTTGATACGACTCCCTTTCAAAGCCTTGGGCTTCATCTTATCTGTTTGCAAAGCTTGGAATTCGGAGATCCGAAGCCTAGACTTCCATCGCCATCGCAACCTCTTGGGTTACACCCGACCCTGGTTCGTCCTCTCTCAAATACTATTAATGAATCCTTCTCAAATTACTACCTCTACAAACTGGCCCACCTACACGGTCACCATCCTCGATCCAGTGCATGGGTTTTGCGAGGAATTACCCCCAAGACCCGATTTACCTTTCACCCGGAGTGTTAATTATTGTAGAGTCGTCGTATTTGGGACAAAAGTGGTAGTTTTTATTGCAGGCCGTATGGACCATGACGTAGCTAATGTTGTCGTCCATGTCTTTGACCTTTTGACCTTTCGATGGCGTAACGGTGCCGTCATGCCAGGGCCCGGACGAGCGTATTTCGGGCTTGCCAACGACTCGAATAGCGGGAAGGTGTTGGTTGCGGGCGGCTTTAATGGACAGACAACAGGGTTGACGTTGGCTTTATTATAAATATACGATGTGGAAAGCGACACGTGGCAGACCGTGGGTGACATGGAAAATGGGAGATTTTGTTGTGATTTGATATTCCATGGTGGAATGTTCCACGTGGTCAATGGGTTGGACCAATCACGAGATAGTGTTTAGCCGCGGAGTCAATTGATCCTAATACGTGGCAGTGGGCTCCGCATGTCGAGGGTGAGTTTGTAGAAGCGGATTTGGAGTTCCAAAATGTCATGGAGAACGGGGAGGGTGACGTGTATCGTTTCTCGATTGGGCAGGTGGAAGTCCGACGTGGCAGCAGATGGAAGGTAGTGCCGGAGTCACCGGTGGAGTTCGACCTCGCCTATGAGTTGGTAGGCGTGGTGATGTGGCAGAATAAATGATGGTGATAAGGGCTTTTGCGGATTCTACACGTTTTTGGGGTTTCATTCTCGATCTAAAGAATTGAGAATGGAAAAAAATGATTTTGCCCGAACACTTCAATAGTGATAATCCTATATTTGGTTGTGGTATAGACTTTTAATTTCTATGCTAAATTAATTAGCTAAGTTTGTCTTGATTGATCTGTTTGAAATGATGACCATGTTTCAGTTTTTATTATTGAATGAATGACATTCATTAGTAAAAATAAGAGGAAGGTGGTATTACAAAATTTCTTCCAAGCCTAAAGAGACAAGTCACCTAGGCTTGGCAATTTCACCCGCATCCGATGGATACCCGAAAAACCGACTCGAAAAAAACCGAAAAAATCCGATTAAAAACGGGTGAAAAACGGGTGACGGATGAGCGGGTGATGGAGCGGGTACGGTTTCGGGTATAGCCTCACCCGACCCGACCCGACCCGATCACCCGACCCGGTCACCCGACCCGACCACCCGGCCCGACCACCCGATTTTTTGTCCCACATCGGAAAATTGGTAGAAGGAAATGAGAAGAGGAGCTTATAAAAAAGGATAGGAGAGGAGGAGAGGGTTAAGTGTTTGAAGTCTAACCATAGAGATGGGCTATGAGACTTCTAATTAAATCTATTTTTTGGCTAATCCAATGGGTAGGCCCTATATAAATGGGTTTAAATTTTAGTTTATTTTGTTTACGGGTCATCGGTTGACCCGTTAATTTTAGTTTATTTTTTTACGGGTCATCGGTTGATCCGTTGAACAAATAAACTTAAGGTTAGTTTATGATTGAAAATTGAAAATTTTAACTTTTTATAACACCCGAAAAAAACCCGACCCGACCCGAAAACCGACGGGTTTTGGGTGGGTCGGTTTCGGGTGGAACCCGTCGGGTAAAAATACCGAGTCGGGTGGGCGGTTTACAACCACCCGACCCGACCCATTGTCATGCCTAAAGTCACCTAGTTTTTTGACTGACTTTGTTTGATACAGAACAATATGAGCCTACAGTAGTCCGATGTGATTTAATGATTATTATTAGTATTTTTATTAATGTAATCTTTTTAAATAGAGTTTTATAAACTCCTTCATGAGTTTTCTTATCGGTTGTTTCCCATGTTGCCTTTATTGAACCGCTAGGGCAGTATTATAAATACCATATGTTGTATTTTAGAAAATAACGATCAAGAAGAAGAATATCATAGTTAACCCTAATTCTCCCTAATCTCCTTCCTCTGTCTTGTCACCTTCATCCCTGGCGACTCGGCCCTTCTCCCCTTCACCGGTTGGATTGTAACTGTTTACACCTTATTGGTACGAGAAGGTAAGTGTTATCGTATTATTGTTGCATCTAACTCATAGGTAATATCTTACATGTGATAGAGTCCAATAGGCCGATAAACTAAGGATCGTGCGGTAACAAGTCTAACATATAAGCCCAATAATATTTCAATTAACTCAAAACCACATGGCAATGGCTGGAGTAACCCCGTACGTGATATAGTAACATGTCCCCTCAAGTGCAACTGCCTAGGCCAGTTGACACGTGGAAATAATCTCTTAAGATTTAGCGAACCATCATAATTGGATTAACAACTCCTGTATTAGTCGGGCTACTTCAATATGGCTCATAAGTCCGATAAGTCTGAATAATCCCTCAAGACTCGCAAACTATTACTTTTGGGATCCGGTCGCTCTTGTATTGGGCGGACTGCTTGAACGGGCCCATGAAACAAGCAAGCCCGAAAAAGTTTAGCAAATGAACCGACACTGAAATATGTTATAATAACATGATAAAGTCTGATGGGCCAAAAATATGGGAGTCGTGCGAAAACGGGTCTAACATATAAGCTCAATGAGGTTCCAACCCAAAACCATATGGCAATGGGTGGAGTAAGTCATGGGATTATATACTAGACAATTTATGTCTAAGTTTTCTATGTGGAAAACACTCTCAACAAGCCCCCTCAAGTGCAACTATCTGGACCAATTGATACATGGACACGACATATTCCTCTAGGCTTGCAAATCGTTACGTTTGGATCGAGCACTCCTTTATTAGGCGAGATGCTTGAATATGCTCCTCCAGCCGACAAACCCAAATAAATCCATCAATGCTCGCGAACTGCCACTTTTTGGAAACGGTCGCTCCTTTATATGGCGACTTGCTTGAATATGGCTCATAAGGACGACAAGTCCGAACAATCCTTTATTGGGTGGAGTAACTCCTTAGGTTATATAGTATGCTTTTTAATTCAATATTCACATGTGGGATACTCTCAACATGTCTCCTCAAGTGCAACTGCCTAGGCCAGTTGACACTTGGAAGTAATCCTTCAAATTAAGCTTAGCGAACTGTCACGTACAATTGGATTGGCAGCTCCTATATTGGGTGGACTACTTGAATATGACTCATCTCAAGGCTCGCGAACCGCCACTATTAGGACTTGGTCGTTCCTTTATTGGGCAGACTATCTAAATGAGCCCATGAAGTTGGCAAACCCGAAGACTCTAGGAAATGAACTCACACCGAAACCTACTCCGATACCAAGATAAAGTCTGGTGGGCTAATAATTTAGGGGTCGTGAAGTAACGTACCTAACATACAAGCTCAATAAGGTTCCAACCCAAAATCATATGACAATTAATAGAGTAACTCCTTAGATTATATCATATGCAATTTTAATTATATTTTCCTATGTTTGATACTCTCAATAACATATTTTTTTTGAATGATAAGGAGTTAATTCATTCAATTAATGTAAAATAAATACAAAAAACCTAGTTGAACTAGGTAGTGTTTGGCTCTTCTAAGCCTATTCTAGAGTACCAGCTCCTTGATTCTCTATTTTGCTTTCTCCACCTTGCTTGGACATAGTTCCTGACATGAGTGATTGCTAATCTTGCACACTCATCACTCGTTTCATTCTCACCTTGGAAGACACTACTATTCCTGGCTCTCCATACAAAATACACCACAACACACATGCTAGCTATCCATACATTAGACATGAAACTTTGCTTCCTAGACATCCCTTCTAACACTTCTAGCTAATCCCTTAAAGTTTGATACCTTCTGCCCAGTTTGGCCCAAGCAAGAACTTTGTTGAGTACATTCTTGGAGAATTTGCATTTGAACCAGAGGTGCTCGTTGGACTCCTACTGCTCCCCATCATTGTATAGCCCGTAATAGTCTTTGTGCAGCTTCCCCATGGCTTTGAGCCTATCTTTGGTTAGCATGCCCATACTTGCTGCCATCCATGTTGTAAAAGCAAATCTAGGAGTGTTGACCTTGCACCAGATCCATTTGTTCCATTCTATTAGGTTGTTGTAGATGCACATCCAATCAAACTTACCACCTCTTGTCATGATAATGGCCTGGTTTTCATCTCGTTCCAACGTCTCCTTGAACTCTTCTCTAAGCTGAATAATGCTCCTCCAAAGTGCACTTGGAGTAGTTTTGCATTCATCTTCCCAAAAGGATTCTCCTTTGAGAATAACCACATTAGCCCAAGTGTGCCAGATAGTGTCAGAGTCGGAGGTAATATCATGGATCAATTCAGCAAAGCTTGCTTTGTTCCAAGACAAGACTTCCTTCAGACCTAGCCCCCTTCGCTTCTCGGTCTACAAACTCGTTGCCAAACTATTGGAGCTCGTCGCCCCTCTCCATGTCCTGACCAGAGAAAATTCCTCAACAACTGTGTGATATGGTTCACTACTCCTTTGGGCAAAAAAAATCCTACACCAATATTGTAGCACACCAAATAGCACAACTCTGATCAGTTCGAGTCTCCCTGCGTATGACAGAGTTCTTTCCGCCCAAGCATTAATCTTGCTAGAAATTTTGGACAACAGAGGCTTGTAGTCAATGCTCTTTGCTTTAGCACTACATAACGGAACCCCCAGATAGGTAACTGGCAAGCTACCAATCTCCATGTTCAGCAAGTTTACAAGATCTGTTGCTTCTTGTTCATTGATCCCAGCACAAAACATCTTTGACTTTCCAACATTAATACTATAACACCCCTATTTTACAACATTGAGTATTACCGCCAGTGACCTCGGATTTTACCATCCAAAGTCACCCAAGGCTTTTAGAATGATATTGAACAGTAAAAATGCGGAATAAACATAATTCATAATAGGAAAGGTGCTCTCGAGACAGACTTTTGTTCGTACAAACCGTCTTACATTGTGATAACAAAATGATGTTCGATAATAATACATATAAAGACTTGTTCTTGAGGCATAAACAGAATTAACTCAAAACGATATGAGAAATACATCTTGAAGGTCCTTGTCCTTCCTTCGCCTTCACCTTACGCCTTATTTGGGTTCCTAGGTTCTGACATAATTCGCGAGGGGCGAGAATATGCCAAGCAAACATGCGGAAAAGAAGAATTAGTCTAAGAGACTAAGCAAGCGGGAACGGAACTTCCCAAGGGTATTTCGGTAATTGAGCAATATCGAGGAAGATATTATCGGGTTGTGTCTTAAGGTATGGCTTATTTATGTGGGTTTTAACGGTACGAAGAAGAGCGTATCTCAAGCGGAGATAGCTCGTAAATCGAGAGAAGAGCTACGTGATTGTAGACTTCTTTTTGGAATTGAGAGTTTGTTGGGAACATTATTAATTCAAGCAAGTTTTAAAAACCTGTCGCGCTCTGAGCGGACCGAGAGCCGGATCGATCATTTGAGACCGGTTCGGTTTTGATGTCTTTTATATGTGCATTGGCACTTATCTTATAGCGTGACGAAAAGATATTGATTATATTAATGGTTTTTTAAAGGTGGTGGGGGTTGTACGGCCCGGACCACCATGAGAAAACTCAGTTCCCGACACTTAGCTAGAGTGCCACTCATCCCTCCTTGCAATCGGAGCGGACATGGATCATGATCCTGAAAGTCGTGCTTTAAGCGCACATGCATATGACTTAGTAGATTATATAGAGGCGTCGGGTTAATCTCGCGCCCCTCACTAGTTCGTTCGAACCGTTCTCTTAACTAGACCGTAAACAATCAAGGCCACAACAAGGCTAGCATAATAGTCCTATCAAGTATTAAATAATGGAATAATGCTAACAGTGGGGTCATTATATCTAACAATCGTTAATCCTAGGTTCGTTTATTATTAGCAAACAAGTTGTTCCCAACATCGAGAATTTCACGAAACGAATTATATAAGGCTACAAGGGGAAATTCCACTTGCCTTTGCTTTCACGAGTATAGACTAGCGAGATGTCGGAAAGTTTTGATCACGACTCGGAACGAAATCTCGACCTATCGACACGAGATTTACGAACGATCTTTAAATAAGAATTTCCTTTAATTTCTTTTAAAGTTTGAAATTCTCTTGAATATTTATATTAAGAGAATTTCATTCTAAATTATTATAATAATAATTTAGGTGGGGCTAAATAAAATAATAATATTCCTTTATTATTATTTTAACTTTGTAATATCCTTATATTCTTATAAATTCCTTATTCTTAATATTTAAACACTTTCATACTTGGAAAGTGGAAACCAACAATATCCTTATTTAAAATATCTCAACTTATTGTTATTATAATATCTCTTTATTTTCCAATAACATCCATAATAACAAAATATTATTTTCTCATCAAAGAATATTTTATTAAAACATGATCTTAGTAAAAACCTTATTTAAATATATAAACCATATTAAATAGAGATAAAATATTACTAGGCCACTTTCTTAGTATTTTCCATAAATAGCACTTTCTATTTACTTTATAAAGTAAACTTTCCATAACTTAACATAATATTAAAATATTCTTACTTACCTTATTTACATATATCTTCCCATATCTTTAGTTTATATAAATTATATGATCATGTCTTAGAAACTTATCTTGTAACCATAAATATATAATTATGATCACTAGAACAAAATATATTATCTTTTCTATTTTTAATTATCTTTTCATACAAGGCAACTATTATAACTTAGCACTATTAATATCATATTATATATTAACTTATTATCACAATTACCATAGGTATTTAAATAAAGTTTATATCTTTTAGAAATCTCTACACTTATAGATATGTAATATTATTATTTTATTATATAATAAATTTATTATCAAATCTATCATCATTATAAAATAGTTCATATGTATTTAAATTCTCTACACTTAGAGGTATATTATAAAATCATATTTCTTTATCTTATAATTCTTCTAACAAGGTATCTTTTAGTAATAGAAAGCTACAAACTTTAAACTAGTAACTTTATATAAAAATACTTTTACAAGGGTTCTTATTATTATTTATTATAAATCATGTCTTGCAAAAATATAACATGATATAAAATGAGGAATTATCCAATATACTTTATTTATTTGATTTATCTATTCTTCTCAACTAACGAGATCTCAACTCATATTTTCTTATTAAAATATTCTTGTATGCTAACAATAATTTGGTTTATTTAATTCTACTAGCAAACTCTTTTAATAAACATGAATTAATTAAATTAATAAAAGGATTAAAGATTATACCTTATAATTTGTTTTCTCTGTTACAGAATACAGAGGAGGAGGAGGTAGGGGAGGGCAACGATCAGGGCGGCGGCACCAGGGGGTCCTCAGCGGGGCACGGCGGCGCGCGGGAGTGCTCGGCGAGGGCTCGACGGCGCTTCGGTGGGCTGCTGGTGGCCGGCGGTGCACACAAGGGAGGAAGAAAGGCTCTTTGGTGGAGCTTTGAATGGGAAAAACTAGAGTATTGAAGGCTGATTTTTGAACTAAAATTGAGAGAGTTTGCTAAGAAGAGAGGAGGATTGTAGAATAAGTGAGTTTGAAGGAGGTTTAGGGCCCTTTATATAGGCAAAGGAGGGTAAACTCTCAATCCATGGAAATGGTGATGAACCAATGGAGGAAGAGAAGATGATCATCTATTGGGCAATTGTGTGCTAGTTGATGGTGATGAGATGATGATGCACCAAGCTTGCTCTTGCAAGCAAAGGAGAGGGAAGAGAGGCATGCAATGGCTGATTTTTTTCAACGTCAATCACATCAGACATCAATCTGATGTCTCTAGGAAGAAGAAGATGAATATTGTTATAAAATTAAAAGGGTGGGGTAAATGAGTAGAAAGTCACATTGGTCTAGCAGATTGAGGGAAGGGGCGTGTGAGAGGGGTTGAAAGAGGTCTCAGGTTCGAGTTCCGGCTCTTGCATCCTTTTTAATGAATTTTCAAAGTGTTTTTAAAGACTTAATGTACCCCTTTTTATTTAATGAAAAACCGTCATTATGAAACATTATTTTTATTTAAATGCTTTTGTTTATTCATAACCCTTTTAATGCATTCTTGAATTTTATTTGATTTAATTTACTTAAGAATCTCTTTTTAAAGAGATATAAGGGTTATTATATTATATTACAATTCTCTTTTATATAGAAAAAATGATTATAAATATTATATTATAATGGTTTAACCTTTAAATATTGCGGATATTACAAATACTCAGACCAGATATAACGCAGAAATTGTCAAGAGTAACCAAGACTTTGCACTCCTCACCCTGGGCCTGAAGCGATTGACTCAAAGTTGGTCTTTATGTTTTATATTAGAATTTAGTCTATTTTTCAAATTTTGGGTTTCAAAATATCAAATTCTATTATAAAGTAGTTACAGAGGTCTAAAATAAAATTAGGTTACGTTGTTGGTACCTTCAATGAGAATTTGGCTGGATAGTGCATCATCATTATCATTGACCCAGTGAGGCTCCGCTACAGCGGAATCTGGAGAGTCAAAAGGGCGATAAATCCAAAAAAAATTGAAATTCAGCTATGTGATAATTATAACTAAATTTAAGAATGCACTAAAATTGATATAGAGACTAAATCCATCTCAAAGACAGTGTATAAAAGCCAATATATGAGCATGAGAATGCGCCCCTATTTAGGTGGATAGTGCAATAAAAAAAAGGAGAATACGATAACAAAATTTATGTATAATCTGCTCCCTAGTTAAAACCATTTCAAGAATGCCCCAATAACCCAGGCCCATTGATTGGAAATAAAAATAAAAGTTGGTGCACAAAAAGACGATTTTTACCATACTATTTACCTAAACAATGTGCACAAAAAGACGAGAATGGTCAGCTAGCTTCCTTTAAGCAGGGCTATGCTTGTCACATGCTAATAGTATTACCATTTCATTTGAAAACAATTTATAGTTCTGGTGCTATAATGTTTTCTTTATCCAAGCACAAGAAGCCAGTCAAAGACATGGCACTACTCTTACAAATTTCAGTAGCTTTAATAATGAACAACGACAACAACAGTTGCATTAATTCTGACACCACATGCAATTCAGACACCACTGCATATATTATCCATCTATTTATTATTGCTGCTCTCACCACCAACACCACCAACACTCTGATTTCTCTAATTAGATCTCATTTTTGCTGCCTACAACAAACACTCTCCTACGTTCTGGATCAAAGGTGCCAATTAATTAAGTTCTTTTCCATTTTTTTTTTGGCTTCGTTTATGATCGAGATGTTTGCTTGTCTTATTTTGACTTGTGATTGAATCTAGACTACCATTTTGTGTGTTAAAATCGAGATCATTTATTTTTATAGGTGATTTTTGCCTTAAAGTTAATTGATTGTATGTTCCATGCTATGATATGATCAACATAAGATTGATGGCTCTTTGTACTATTTTTTTTTGAGGTTCTTACAAATCTATCAATATGAAGCTAAAAAGGAGAAAGAAAAAACCTATGACTCGATGGCAAATTATCACAGAAGCTATGAGTTTGTTCAAATATTTCCAAGCCAGGTAAAAGACAAGTCCATCTCATATATCTACGACATTATTTTTTTGTAAATATTTGTGATGTGTTAATTTAAAATCTCATCAAAGATTTTTTTTAATATGATGAAAATCATTCAGGGAGGATTTCCATAGAAAAAAATATCCAAACCTTTTATATTGTAAATGTTTCAAAATAATTGTAAAAAGTACCCTAGTTTTGTGGTTTTGCCCCTCCTTGAATAGAAAATGAGGAAAAAAAACGTAGAGGGAATCCACAAAATAAGCTTTTATTTTTACATAACTCTATCCATAAACTATTTAAATTAATAATAAACTCTCGTGCGTGCACGTCTGTTCACGATGTCGTTCGTTTGTGTTGGATCTACGTACATTAGTTTAAAGTTATACGCAAAATTCTAGTTTCTCCAATAACCTACCAACCTAATATTGCTGCCTCTAAATTCTACTACTCATCTAATCATTTTTCGTGTTTTGATTTACAACCTTTGACTTCCCCGATGGGCGCCGCCAATTCCACTCTTTCGATCCTCTTCTTTGTGTCTCCATTATCGTTTTCTCAACATTACCACCAATAACTCTCCTTGATTGCTTTACCTCTAGTCTTCCTCAGTCCGTCACCGTCCTTTTTCAACATCACCATAAGACAATACTTTTTTTACAACATCACCTGAGTCACTCGTGGGTGACGATTAGGTCGGATATAAGTGAAATGTTTTATAGGTGACGGGTCGGTTGGGTAAGTCATTTTTATTCGTAGGTTGGTGATGGAAGTGCCACCTACCAGTTGGCACAAATATTCATGCCTTCTGATCCCATAAACCCCCATCCCTGATGCACGTCAACATGCCACTTAGGTAAGGTTTTGCTGAGGTTTAAATCAGAGATGCTTAGCATGATTGTAGATGTATTCCATTGCTCGGCACATGATTCAGTAAGAATTGAAAATGCCACATCCACATCAGTAAACATGGTATTGAGCTTTGGAAGCATAGTTTCCTACATTCTCCAAAAGATGTCATTAGGAACTTGCAAAGCAGAGAGCAAAGTTACAATCTGATGGTTCAGAAATCCGGGTTGAAACCTCGTCCATTAGCAAATCTCAAGCATTGTGTGGTTTGATTTGAATTTCACCATGCTTGGCCTAAGAAAGACCTTTTTTTTTATCATCCTCCTTTCTTGGCCAACAAGCCACAAAGTTGCTTCCTCCAATGCATCAATTTTCAAGGTCACCTCGTTCCTTTGAAATGACTCTCTTGATGTCTCTCTATTTGGTGGTGTTTTCATATGTGATTTCCTTTGTAAATATGTTTCTTTTTCCCCTTTTCTTGTGCGTTTTGTTCCTTTTTAGCTTAGTTCTCGTATTTCTATGAGATTCGGAGACTACGCACATTTTATGTGTTTTGTAGGTAATCTGGCATGAATCAAGGATCGATTTGAAGGAGGGTCGAGACATGGAGCGAGGCTCGAGCAAAGGAGGAAAGAGAGGAGCAAGCCATGAAGAAGAACAAGAGGAAAGCCAACAAGAAGAAGGTGGAACGAGGTTCGGACCGAGTTGCAACCAACCTCGGGCCCGACTTGAAGTTTCAACCTTGGACCGACATGCACAGTAACTCGGGCCCGAGGTCCTCCGTGTCGGTCCGAGTCGGTCACTGGACTACTTGGGCTCCAAGGCACGAAATTGTGAACTTCCACTTTTGCCCCTCATCTAATCTATAAAAGGCCCTCTTGTCTTCTAACTTAGGGGGGTTCTCTCACACAAAAAGGAGGGTTCTCTCTCACAAAAAGGGGGGTTCTCTCACACAAAAAGGAGGGTTCTCTCTCACAAAAAGGGGGGTTCTCTCTCACAAAAAGGGGGGTTCCAAGGGAGCCAAGAGGATTCTTGGAGAGCAAGGAGGAAGGAGAGGAGAAGGAAGAGAGAGAGAATCGGCCAAGAGAGGAAGACTTGATATGTTTTGTTGGTAGATTTGCTTTGATTTTGTTTTGTTCTTGTGGATTTGAAAATCCTTGATTGGAATTTGTGGATTGCTTTGGATTTGAATGAAACTTTGCTTTGTTTTGAGATTGATTATGATGATTGCTTTCCCTTTTGATTTGATTGCTTTCTTTGCTTGTCACATGGAGTAGATCTCCTTGATCTTGGGTTATGGGGGAAAACCCTAGCTAGGTTTAGGCTAGAAACCCCAATTCCATAGCCTTGAGTGTTTGATCTAAGGAACCCACTCTACATAGAGCTACAATTCCTTGCGAAAGTTGGGAATCAAGGCTTGAGATTGGCAAAGTAGCGAAAGTGAACATGTGTCAATCTCAAGACCTTGCTTCGAAGGGGATTTCCCCAATGATCGATGTGTAGAAGTGGTTGGAACGAGGGCGAAAGCACTCGATCCTAGTCCGATCATCACTCATTGCTTGAATTGGGGTGGATAAGCCTTAATCTACTAGAGAAGGAACCCAAAAGCCCAAGATCTACTTTTAATCTTTGAAATTCGACAAACCCAGCTACCTCGGGCCCGACTTACCCTACGTCGGTCCCGACTTCCTCTTGTCGCCAACATCGGGCCCGACGTGACCTCTGTGTCGGTCCCGACTGTTCTCTTTGTTTTCCTTTGTTTTAAGCTCTCTTTTTCAGCTTTCTAGTGTCTAGGCACATCAATCGAGTAGACTTTCCGAGTGTTCGACACCCACCACGTGCTACAACGGGGTCGGGTTATAAATTGTATCTCTAGACCCTCGCACACCGAGAGGGCGATCATCTCTCATTCCATTTTTGAACAACTACACCGTACAGAAATGACTAATGCTTAGCGCTCTGGTCAGAGTTGCTCAGTGCCTCGAGATATTTACTTTGGTCACTTTGACCGAAGTAAAAAAAATAAAAATTGTAAAGTTTATTAGAGTATATGGGGGCTTTCGAAGCACTCAACTTCGTTTGTCTCCCAATTTCTCTCGATTTGTCTCCCTTCCTCTTCCTCCCAATTCACACTTATACAAAATTTTGATTATTAGAGTATAAGCAAAATGTCTTCTTTTTCAATTTATTTAAGGTATTAATGTTATATTATTTTACATTTTTAATAAAGTTTAATTAATTTTAATCATGTATTTAATTTTAATATTATTTTTGTATTTTTGATAAATTGATATTTTATGCAATTTAAAAAGGGATTGAAAGGAAAAGCCCTCAACAACGATCCTAATCATCAATCAATTATATCTTTACAAACAACTCCATTAGATATGAATGAGGACGAAGAAGAGTATGTTTATCAAAATGAGGGTAATTTTAACATGTCGTTGGAAGAGGTAACTAATATATAATTAGAAATGCTATTCTTCACACTTGATTACTAAACTTCACACTATTACATTACACTAATAATCTTATTTCAATTGATAAAAAAAAAAATCTTATTGCAAGGTAAATTACAAAAACTAGAAAAATATTATGTTATGATTTTTTGTTACAATTATAATCCATGTGTGTATATATATATATATATATATATATATATATATTGTACACATAAATCCTATTTTTTAAATTATTTATGGATATATATAAGTTTTTTATATGTTTTATCCACTATCTACGTAAATTGTACATATGAATTTAATTGATTTGATTAATTTGATCATTCGATACACAAATCCTATCTTTTAATTATAACATATAAAAAAAATTATATTACCAATCAAATTTATTGATATCAGTGACAATTTCAATTTATTTTTATGGTAGACGTTATGATTAAATAACAGAATATTTTATTTGATGACGTTGTATTGTCTATAGTTTACAGATTATTCTAGCCAATTTGAAACCAATGAGGAATGGCCAGATCGAGAAAAAATGATAAAATGGGCTCGTGAGGTAGGGCGAAGACTATACATTGTGATAGTCATAAAAAATTCTAGGGACGCAAAATTATTATTAGCATGTGAGTTTTCGGATGTGTATAAGCCGGAGAAGAAGGGAAAATCAAGGACTATAGTCCAAAGTGAACTTTTGGGATCTAAAGCTAGAACCGAAGAATAGGAAGATGGATTGCCCATTCGAGTTGATTGGGAGCAGGCAAAGGAAGAGCCATAAATGGGTGTTAACAGTGAAATGTGGGCGACACAACCATGCCATCTCTACCACACTCGAAGGACATCCTTATGCTGGCCGGATGACCGTAGATGAATTGGAGGACTTGGGGATATTGGGTCGGCCAACACGGAGCCGAGGAATATTATGTGCTTTATACGGAAAAAGTACCCTGGAAACACTACATGAATGAAGCAAATATACAATTACAGGCAACGAATTCTAAAAGAGGAGATGGGCTCAATGACAGTAACCCAGTTTAGTCTTTATTACTTGAAGAGTAATGGTTATTATGTTGATTATCAAACTGTGTCGGGAAGTGACGAGATAAAGGATTTGTTCTTTGCCCACCCAAAGTCACTACAATTATTAAAGCTATTCCCGTAAGTTGTAATTATGGACACGACATACAAGACAAACCTGTTAGTATTTATTAACCGTATTTTATATATTAAGTTCTCAATTTTCCATACTAACTAAATTGAATTGAATGACAGGTACAATATGCCATTGAGTGAAATGGTGGGTTTTACTTGTACAAATCATACGTACAGTATCGCTTTTGCTTTTATGGCCAGGGAAAACCAAGATCATTATGAATGAGTGTTAGGCCAACTGAGCGAACTATACCGACAAAAAAGGTAAAAGGCCAGAATCAATTGTGACAAACCGGGAACTCGCTGAAATGAACCCGGAGACTAACCACTTCTAGTTTCCTTGGGGGGAGATGACCATCACCCTCCACGATGTAAACATGATATTGGATATTCCATTAAACGGGATTCGACCAGTCTTTGCATTATCACCCTTAGATGACAATGGCTTGCGTGTCCAAATAAGTGAAATGTTGGGTTGGACCCTTGAAGAAGTGAATGTCCAAATCTATTTAGGTGGCCTCGTTCTCAAAGATCTCAACCAATGGCTTGTTTCACAACAGGAGCGCGGAGGAGGTAATCCGAATCATATGGCGTCCGTCTTTTTACTTGTGTTATTGGGATGCACCCATTTCATCGATAAGACTGGCACCCATGTGAACCATAAGTTCATGAACTTGCTCCTAAACCACGGGTTGACGGGTCAGATTGCTTGGGGCCCTGCAGCCTTGGCCTACTTGTATAGGCAATTAGGTATGGCAAGTCGCATTGGAGCTGCACAAATAGGTGGTTGTCTATATCTCCTAAATGTGAGTTTCCATAAATTATAAAATTTTAAACTTTAAACTCATTATTACCATAACTAACTTGTTTTTTTTTAGAATTGGATTTGGAGATACCATCCTTTGTTTAGGGTTTATTTGAACAGATTTATAGACTTGTGACCAGGGGAGGAGTACAAAGCAAACCCTGGAACGAGAAATAGGGATGAAAATGAGTTGAGAAGATATCGTAATACTCTAGACCAATACACCATGGATATGGTAATACACCCTAAACCAAATTATAAACTATACGATTTAAAACACACTAATACGAGCTATCAACTACTATAATTCTACAAGTCCAATGGGTGCCATATCCTCAAGGGCTGAACTTTGCTGATGGAGAACTCTCAGTCTCTAGGTATAGGGGCTTACTAAAAATCTTAGACATTCAAGATCCATATATGCCTAAGAGATGTTTTCACCAATTTCGCTATCGTCAGAGCATCCCTAAGCTCCCAATCATCATGGCCCACAAAGTGCTCCGTAGAGAGAAACTTAAGAGTGGTTACACATTAGAATTCAGTTCCGAGGATGACCATTGGGATCAATGCTTTAACTTCTTATATCAAATGGGAAATCAACCTACTTTTCCTTGGTCAATGGATGATAACTACCAAGTGTGACATTTACAAAGCACTCATCCATATCTACTAAGGGGTTCAGCTGAAATCATGGCCAATCGACAGACTGTAGCACTGGCTTCATTGGATACTCAAATTGTGCGGAAACTTTTAATTGCATATATAAAGCTATTTATATATTTCAATTGGTCTTGTTAATTTCTCATAAATTATTCTTTTTTATAACAACGCATGAATCATATACAAGGCCCGACGAACCAGTATGTTCACTTAAGGCAGCTTGGAGGTGAAGTGGTGCGACTTGTGGACGGACTACACGGATTTTTCATGATGCCCACCATTCCATTCCTACTTATGAAACCCACCACCTCGGTGCACTCGCCGCTCTCACACCCCTGATATTCAGCCCGACCGTCATAGTGATTTCGGTCCTCGTCGTTGAATATTTTTAATTTGTAATGTTTTGTAAAAGTCTATTATTATATAAGGTGACCAATATATTTTCATTTTTAGACCATTTTTTTCCACAAATTATATTAACGCACTTAAATCTTTTCAAAATTTAAAACTTAGACCTTTATATGTATATAAACCAAAAAACTAACAAAATCATACAAATAAAAATCTCAAAGCTAACTTTAAAATTTCATATTAAAGATACAAATACAAAATTATACCAAATCTATCATAAAATCAAAACCTTATATATAAAAAATGTTAAACTTAATTTCTAATGTGATTTAAAACATTCACCATCACTAAACTTAATTAAATAATAACATAAAATTTAATACAAAATCTAAATACACCAAAAATTTAATTTAAAAATAAAAAATAACTTCGATTGGATCGACCGAAGTAAAAAAAAATGATAATGTCTCTTCAGTGCATGAAAAACGGGAACTTTTTACTTCGGTCGGCATGACCGAAGGAAAAAGGAGAAAATTGTTTTTAATTTGCTTCGGTCACAACGACCGAAGTAAAAAAAGGGAAAAAAAGTGAAGTCGGACTTCCGCTTATAAAAGCCTTGAACTTTCCAAGCACTCAACTTCGAAGACTCTCCTCAATTTTTTTGGTTGAAAAGGATTTGTCTCCTCATTTGTCTCCCCATTCACATGCAAAAAAATTAATTATTTGTGAGCAAGTGATTAAGTGAAGATTATTGTATTTATCATAGGGATGCTCAACAGGTCGGGTCGGGTTGCGAGTCGACCCGTGACCCACAATAAATAATTAATTTGACCCGCAAGACTAACGGGTTTGCGGATCAAAAGTTTATTTGATCTCTTTTATTGAATAGATTGACATGTACAATATGCGAAAAACATTTGATCTCTTTTATTTGATTGATATTGCATGTAAAATTCTTATATACACCTAGTTTGGTATTAGTATAGATAATATTAAGCTTATGTCAAAAATATTTGATCTCTTTTATTCGATTAATATTGCATGTTAAATTTATATATACAATTAGTTTGGTATTAGTATAGAGAATATTAAGTTTATGTCAAAAATATTTGATCTCTTTTATTTAATTAATATTTGGTCTCTTTTATTTGATTAATATTTTATTTCTAAATTATGTAGAGAGCACTTAGCTGGTCTTCCTCTCGGTCTTCGTCTCGGTCTTCTCAGCCCCAGCACATTGATTTAAATCGAACCACTCCCAACACCATGCAAGATAGGGGCAATGTAGAGTCCTCTGAAGAGTTCTCTGAAGACGAGGATGAGTCTTTGGAGATAGAGGATACTGGAAATATGACCATGGGTAGATATACTGTTGGCAAGAAGAAGTACTCTTTTACCAACAAAGGTGTCAGTGACCTTCTGGAACTTTCTCATGTGGGTTTTGTTGAGTATTACAAAGGATCGTGGCCTGAGAGAGTTAATGACCGCGAGATCATCAAGTCATTCACGGACAGTGATGATAATTTCTCTAGTCCCTCCTTAGTCAACAAAATGGGAGTTGAGAAAAAGGTCTTGTTCAATTATCTGATCAGTAACTTACTGCCAAGACAGCTTATACTCAAGATTTTCTTGTCATGGACAAGATTCTTAAGGGTAAAAAGGTGAATATGCCCAGGCTGATGATGCTCCACATGAAGCATGCGATTGAGACTTCGAAGCATGCTCTTTCCTATGGAAATCTAATCTACATGTTGATGTATGAGCACAAGGTATATGAGAATGGTGGTGAAGTCATTAACTCAAGGTTTTTGAACAAGGAGATGCTTAGGAAATTCAACTGGAGTCTGGTGGATGGCAAGTGGGTGTCGAAGACTTCTGAGATCAGTGAAAAGGATCAACAAGAAGGGGGAACTCAATCTAGTCCAGTGACTGGTGAATTGAAAGAACTTTAGGAGCAGAATATGTTTCTCAAGGGGTTGATTGAAAGGCTTCAGAACACGTGTGGCATTGTGATCTCAAAGGTGAAAACAATCAAGGAGAGGCTCAATGATTTTGGAGCCTAGTGTCAGTGACTGCTGCATGTCCATGACTCTCTCTGCCCCTCTTTTCTATCCTTACCGCATTATCCTCCCAGTTTAAAAAACTTCTTTGCTTAGTTCGATTTGGTTGTATCCCATATTTTGGATTGTTTGTGTTTGCATCGTATTTTTCTATGCTTTGGTGATTGACTATTATCACTGTTTCGATTTTATGCATTAAGTTTCCATATCTTGCCTCTGATTTCTTTTCTTGTTTAATCAATTTTTTTTGATGATGCCAAAAGGGAGAATTAACCGGGGGAATAGATTTAAAGGGAGGTATCTAAAATTTGAAATCGTGTGGATATTAAGCTTAAGAGGAACATTTTATGATTTTTGTGTTTGCTCTTTATGCTATCATGTATCTTGTATACTTTAAGAATCTTATCAGGACAGGTTGTTTGTCATCATCAAAAAGGGGGAATTTGTTAGAAGATTTGAGTTTTGATGGTTCCAAGAAGTCAGTGACTTCTAAGTTGCAAGTCGAGTCGACGACACGACAAAGTCACTAACATGACCAGCTGGCGAGAAAACTATTTAAGGAAGGAATGCACAGATCATGTGCGTTTATCTAGATGAGGCATTTATTATGGAGAAGATCATCACAAAAGAGTACAAAAATCAGAAGAAGATGATTTGATTCTCGTAGAATATTTTATGTGTGTGTGTGCATGTTATATTAGGAAAGATTTAAAGATTGAGGGTGTGTCACGTTTGATAGAAGGAAAGACTTTTGAGCATTACTTGTAATCTTGTGTGAAAGAAAGAGTGAACTTGTGCATGAGATTCGTGCAAGTGGTGTGGTCGAGTGTTCTTAGGCATAGCGTGAGATTGAGAGTGTAGGTACAAAGGTAGAGCATGGTTCAAGGGTGTGAGATTCATTCTTGTACACGAGAGAGCTTTGTAACACTCAAGAAATCAATAAAGCAAGTCTAATGACTTTTGAAATCCGATCATGTGAGAACCTTGAAAGAGAGTGGTTTTTCTCTTAGTAAAGTACTAGTCGGTTTACGAAGAGTTTCCACTATACATCACTTGTCATTTACTATTGGTAACATTCTTCCTTTTTGTTTATTTCGCTGCTTTATAACTCAAAGTCGACAACTTCGCCGTAGTCACCGACTCATTTAAGTACTAACGATCCTATGTGGACGAAGTCAAATTGGTTGGCTTCAAGTCCACCGTGAATGATGTAGGCCGAACAAAGTGGCCTACTTGGGTTATTTAACCTTTCAGTTAGGGAAACAAACGAAGGTTTGGTGTCTGCTTTGGTGGAATGATGGTATTCGAAGACTAACAACTTTCATTTTCCTTGGGGGGATATGACCATCTCCCTCCACGATGTAAACATGATACCGCATTTTTTGTTAAACGGGATTCGACTAGTGATTGCATTATCACCCTTAGATGATCGTGGCTTGCACTTCCAAATAAGTGAAATATTGGGGTGGACCCTTGAAGAAGTGAATGCCCAAATCTATGGAGGTGGCCTCATTCTCAAAGATCTCAACCATTGGCTTGTTGCACAACAAATGCAAGTAGGACGTAATTTGGATCATATGGGGTCCATCTTTTTACTTGTGTTATATGGATGCACCCTTTTCATCGACAAGACCGAAACCCGTGTGAACCATAAGTTCATGCATTTGCTCCTAAACCACGGGTTGATGGGTCAGATTGATTGGGGACCTACAACCTTGACCTACTTGTATAGGCAACTAGATATGGTAAGTGGCGTTGGAGCTGCACAAATAGGTGGTTTCCTATATCTCCTACATGTGAGTTTCTATAAATTATGAATTTTTAAACTTTTAACTCATTATTACCATAACTAACTTATATTTTTTAGATTTGAATTTGGAGATACCTTCCTTTGTTTAGGGTATATTTGAACAGATTTATTGACTTGTGACCAAGGGAGGAGTACAAAGCAAACATTGCATTGAGAAACAGGGATGAAAATAAGTTGAAGAAATATTGTAAGACTCTAGACCGATACATCATAGATATGGTAATACACCCTACACCAAATTATAAACTATACAATTTCAAAGATGAAACTAATACGAGCTACTAACTACTAAAATTCTACAGTTCAATTGGATGTCATATCCTCAAGGGTTGAACTTTGCTGATGGGAAACTCTCAGCCTCTAGGTATAGGTGCTTACTAACAATCTTAGACATTCAAGAGACATATATGCCTGAGATATGTTTTTTCCAATTTTGCTATCGTCAGAGCATCCCCAAGTTCCATGTCATCACGGCCCACATAGTGGTTCGTAAAGAGAATCTTAGGACTGGTTACACATTAAAATTCAACCTCAAGGATGACCATGGGGATCAACGCTTTGAATTCTTATATCCAATGGGGGATCTGGTTACTTTTCCTTGGTCAATGGATGATAACTACCAAGAGTGGCATTTACAATGCACTCATCCATATCTACTAAGGGTTCAGCCAAAATCATGGCCAATTGACAAACGGTTGCAACGGCTTCATTGGATACTCACATTGTGCGGAAACTTTTAATTGCATATACTAAGCTATTTATATATTTTAATTGGTCTTGTTAGTTTCTCATAAATTATTCTTTTTTAATAGCGCTTGAATCATATCCATGGCCTAGGATGTCAATATTCAATTTGTGGCAACTTGGAGGCAAAGTGGCACGACTTGTGGACGGACTACATGGATTTCTCATGATGCTCACCATTCCATCCCCACTTATTAAAGACCCGCCACCTCTGCGCACTCACCGCTCTCACACCCCTGATATTCAACCCGGTCGTCATAGTGATTTCGGTCCTCGTCGTTGATTATTTTTTATTTGTAATGTTTTGTAAAAGTCCATGGTTATGTAAGGTGAACAATATATTTTTTCAGTTTTAGACAATTCTTTTCCACAAATTATATTAACGCACTTAAATCTTTTCTAAATTTAAAACTTAAACCTTTTATATATATAAAACCAAAAATTAACAAAATCATACAAATAAAAATCTCAAAGCTAACTTTAAAATTTAATATTAAATATAAAAATACAAAACAATACCAAACCTACCATAAAATCAAAACATTATATATAAAAAATGCTAAACTTAATTAAAAACATTCACAATCACAAAAATTAATAAAAATAAATAAAAATTTTTGCTTCGGTCACCTTGACCGAAGCAGTTTAATAAAATTTAATGAAACCCCTAAATCCACCAAAAATTTAATTTTTTAAAAAAATATAGCTTGGGTCACTTTGATCGAAGCAAATCCTTGACATTCTAAAAAACAATGATACAGGCGCGTAGAATATCTAGACAGGGCTTAGCCGGCCCCATAAAACAGAATGAACATCAACTCACAAAAAGTAAATAATGCATAAAAACAATATAAACATCAATTCACAAAAAGAAATAATATAGGAAGTCAGTTTACATTGGGACTTAAAAATAGTAAAAACGAATTTTATAGTCTTATGTTCTTTAAGACATAAAGTATGGCTGATGAGGATGGGCATGACTCTCCGGAGTATGAACATGATCAAAGTGAGGTTGAAGTTGATAGAACACTGCAAATTCAAAGTGAGGCTGTTGAGGATGGGCATGACCCTCCAGATGGGCAGGACCCTTCGGTGAATGAGTGTGATCAAAGTGAGGTTGATGAGGATGGGCATGACCCTCTGGGGATAGGTGTTGATTATGCCATTCTCGAGTATGAGCATGGTCAAAGTGAGGATGAAGTTGATGGAACAAGGTTTGACCATGCTCATACGGGAGAATGACATCATTAACACCTATCTCCAGAGGGTCATGCCCATCCTCATCAACCTCACTTTGATCACACTCATTCTCCGGAGAGTCATGCCCATCAGGAGGGTCATGCCCATCCTCATCAGCCTCACTTTGAATATGCACTGTTCCATCAACTTCAATCTCACTTTGATTAGGATCATACTCCGGAGGGTCATGCCCATCCTCATCAGCCACACTTTGATTACGCTCATTTTCCAGAGGGTCCGAGAGTACACCAATGCGATCATGTGCCAAATATTGTTTGTCCCATATCATCAACTCCCTAAATCTTCAAAATTCTTCTATGTTTTTCCACAACATTTCTTTAGCTTGATTTGATAATTTTCATAAGCAATATCGGCCAGATCACATCCTGAAAGCACAGGAAATTGTTTTGCAACCAAATGTGGTTTATGGTGTACCACAAAGTTGTTACAAAACAATGGGGCTACAAGAGTCCAATACATCATCTGATTTCGCAGGGAAATCAGATGATGTATTGGACTCTTGTAGCCCCATTGTTTTGTAACAACTTTGTGGTACAAACCATTTGTTTGTACCACATTGTTTTTTTGAAAAACATTTGTTTTTGAAAAACAGATCAATGGGCTTCAAAAAACAAATGGTTTGAGTCCAAATCAGATCAATGGTTTCGTTGAATGGTGACCACTGAATTTCCTGTTCTATCTTAAATTTTGAGTTGTTTAACTAAGTAATAGTTCTATAAAAGAACGTTTGGTCTTGTTGGTACCAATGTGACTTTTTTGAAGTGTTCTTTTCTTCTATCTTCATATTGTATGTTTTGGGATTGTTTCGTTGATGGTGCATCTTCAGTCCCATGAACCATTGATCTTGTTGGGATATCTAGCCTTCCATCGACATGACATCTGCCAAAGCCTTTATCGTCAAATTCACTCTTCTCCCTCTCAGCTAACACTTGTTTTGTCCAATTTTTAAATATTGGAAATTCTTGTGTAACAGTGTCTGTCACGTGCATGACACGATCATTGTAAAACAATTGTGAAGTTGAAACAAACAAATGGTTAGAGTGTCATAAAAAGTTAAACAATTATAGATATGTCGGTTATTAGAAGAAAGAACCGCCATAAAAAGATTCCTCGCGTACTATCGATAGCAAAACTATTAAGGGGAGCTAGCAATCCAAACCATATTGAAAAGGTTCGTAAGTCACAACATAGAAAAGTCACACTATTAAGAAAGAAAGTCCAAGAATGAAGAAGGGGTAAAATGACTAAATGACTACAATTTGTTCAAAATTAAAGACTTCAATTATAGTATATTAGTTCTCTTACTTGTTGTGGTTTCATTGCTTGTTCTTTTCTCCGTTTTATTAAATTTCATCTTTAATTTTGAAGCAATAGGAAACCAAGGAGGTTCAGTTTTACTAAAATTGTGACTTAGTTGACGAAAATGATATGAATAATCACTTTAGTACTAATTTGTGCATAAAATGAGTGTAGATGTCCATTAAGATAATATATATACATACTACCACTTGAAAACGAAACCTCAAATCTGTCTGATTGTGCGTATACCTTGATATTTTATTTAATAATGACCCACGACCAGCAAAAGCTTCCAAATCTGGAAAACTTTGTGTGAAAGAAGTATTTGTCTGTACTTTAAAACGATGTGCATAACGAATGACATATATGTGCATAAACAATCACTTAATTTGCATCAAATCCCATTTTTTGAGCGTCAAACCCGTCTTTGTGTGCACTAAGAAAAGACTTGTTCATTTAAAATTATAGTTTCTTTATGTGCATCAACAATTGTAATGTATATCAAAAGTTATGGTTTCAATAGTAAGGAGTTAGTGAAATAGTAAGCTTGTCTGGGTTAATATATCTTGTGATGTTCAAATTGCCTTTATGTCCTTTTTTTCTTGCATTTGCTTTGAGTCTCTCATATATCGTACAAGATCAAAAGAACTCTGAAAAATCAAGCATCAAATGATTTTATCGAATATGTCAAAAATTGCAAGTCATTCTTTGGTTGAGGAGAAGAGAAGTTTTATGAAATATTTGGGATTTTATTATTCATCTAATTAAAGTAACGAATAAAAGAAAGATCTGTGACACTTGTACAATCACTTTGTGATCTTTATGATCCTACACAAAAGTTGAATAAACAAAGTAGCAAGTTTGTTAAGATTTTGCTCCAAAAGATAATTGATGTCCTCAATATGAAAAATGATGGAGAAGATTTTATTTCTGACGATAATAAATCAAGCTGCAAGTCACCCAGTTTTGTCTCTCACTTGAGGGCAAAGCATGTGAAGGCAGGAAAATAAAAAGAAAATCCTCGTCTTTAGCGGATCTGGAGAGTGTTTTCATGAAAATGGATGTCAATAAGGAGAAAAGTGGACCGCAATTGAATGTGTATAGCAAAGGAGAAAAAATATTGTCTTCAGCCGATCTATAAAATGAAGACAAAAAAGGAGAAAACCCCTTGTCTTCAGCCGAGCTAAATAATATTTTAATGAATATGGATGTTAATGATGAGGAAAGTAGACTGCAATCTACAAAATTGATTCACAATTTTTTCATCGATCTTTTATTGTGTTCAACCAACAAGAACACAAGAAGAAAGATGTGGCAGGGTGTCGAAGATCACAGAAATTTTGAAGTCATTACCTAGCCAAAAGTTACTTTGGAGCACATTCATAAATCAATGGTTCATGTGAAGAACTCAATTGTTCATGCTGATAAAACTCATCTACCTTTTCAAGGTTCCACTCCTGTGTTAAGAGGCAATGGTATATGAATGTATACCAAAGCTTCGGGCAATAGAATACACTCGAGATCCTCCCAAAATCTAGATGTACATGACCATTAGGAAGATTGTAGAGGGTTGGAAGCTTAGTGACCTCACCCAAAAATATGCTTTTATTTACTTTTATTTTACTTTTTGTAAACCCATCCGAACCATAACACATTTAACTATCATATTTTTCTCTTCTTTCTTTTTATAGACTCAACTATGCCCATACTGTGATGACCCTTAGCATTCTCTTGTACAAGCATAACAAACAAAGCTAGTGCAAGAAGGAGATGAAGTTACTGATGAAAAGAATACAGATTTTGATGACAGTGATGTTGAAGAAGATGAAGCTAGCAATTTTGCAGGTAAAATAAATTTCTATTAAATATATGTTCATATTCTGATTTGCCGACATTCTGCTAGAATAGGAGAATGGGCACACAGTCTCACAAGTGAAGCACGAAACTCAAGAATTCAATTAGGAACAATACCTTCTAGAGTGCTCAAAGCACTTAATGCCTGGTTTCCTTTCTAATTTTTCTAGATAATACTCTCCTTTGGCCTAATGCCTTTATAGAATATCAATCCCCTTAGGTCACCGCAAGGTGACAGTAATAACTAAATATATCAAGACTAGTCTAGGCCTTCTCTTGATTTTCATATTATATTTTGTTTAAGCATAATCGTTTACCTGACATATTATGTCTTATGTAACAGTTTTTATGTAGTAAAGGGTTTGTGTTTCAGAGAGCAAACCTCGAAACTCGGGGGTGAAGCTACAGTTAAAAAATAATAGTTATGAATCTTTTGCAAGTAAAGTATTACTGGTACAAGGAAATTGGTGTCATGACATAATGAATATACTAATAATAAAAAAAGAGAGAGAAGAGAAAAAGTAGAAAAAGTAGATAGAGGTCGGCGTTTTTTAATTTTTTTTTTTATTTCAGCTAAGGGTACACTAAACCTATAGGGTCGGGTTTAGGTTTGTATCACAGATGGGCTATTTTGTATGGGCCTTAAGTTATTGGGCTTAGGTAAAATCAAATGGGCTTACATTATGAATAAATAATGGTCCTAATCAATAATAGTATATGGGCTTATATTTTACTATCAGAAATAGTATATGGGCTAATATAACATATAGTCCAAATTCATTAACATATATCATATATTCAGATCTCTATCAAACTCGAGTACAATATCAAACTCGATGAAGAAAATCCAGATCTGAGAAATGGTGGAGCACTCGGGTAAGTGGTTGTCGTCGCCGGCTACGATGGACGAGGGGTCGATTCATGCTCTTATCCTCAAGCTGGTCGTCATCTTCGATCTCGTCGCTCACTCTGCTGTGGAGATATGGTGAAGAGGTGCTGGGAGAAAGGACACAAATCTGGGGTATTCATAATCGATGAAATCCCGGTATCACCCCATTCATTCTCATGTGATAAATTTTGTAGTGAATGATTTTTTTTTCTATGAATTGAACAGTATGTTGTATTTGAATTCAATTTGATGATGACTGCTAGCATATGAACGCGATTTTGAATTTATATTTTCCAAATGGTTTTTTCTGGATAGACTGTGTTGGGGCTAATGAAATTGCAATTTTCCTGGTACTTAAACAAGATAAAATACAAAAAGAAAGGAAACGAGAGAGAAAATCAAATGGATTAGGGTCAATTGATGAATCATGATTTGGAATTGGATGTTTAAGCTGGTGGTCTTGATGAATTGAGGGAATACAGTTTGCAGTTTTGCAGTGTTGATGTCTTGTGCTTGATCACATCCTTTTTTGCCTTGTTGAAACATGATGAGAAAACAAATGCAATAAGAGAGTTATTAGTTGTAGTGATGATTTTGTGTGCCATTGATGAGTAGTTTTTGTACCTCAAGTTTTAAGAAATATGCAATCAAATTTCATAGTTCTATTTGGTGTAGATCTCATGCAATGGTATTAGTGCTATGGCATTGGTATGTATATGTTTACCATTGGAAAAAAGCAAGTTTGACACTAACACATAATTGTCAACAAGAGTAAATTTCCTTTTAGTTTTTCCTTGTTTGAGAATTATCTCAAGCACCAGAAATCAAAAGGTGTTGTTTGTGTTTGTCAAACACATGAAATCAAAAGACAATGCAGCATAACATAGCAAATTAGAATCACAAGCAATATCCATAGCCAAAACAACCTAAATTATAACCATAAAAGGGCTTTTACTGCCCATATAGTAGTATCACACAAAACCATCAAATTGTTTCATCCAAACCACTAGAATTACCATCTCAACCACCATTGTTCAACCAAATATCCTCCCAGCAAAACCATCAAAAAAAAGTCTTCCAACAATCCAAACAACCATCCATCAAAGTCTTCAAAACAACCTTCAAACATATTAACAAAAGAACTTAAAATCGACAACACCAACACCTTACCTTTTCCTCTTCAACATCTTCTTCTCCTTTGTGGCCTCCTCAAGCTCCAACACCTCATCCGTCATGTAAGCTCTCAAATACTACTCCACTGCACGGTGCACGGCCTTCCTTTTCTCCGATTTCTTCTTTCCCGTGCCGTTGGAGATTTGAGAAGCGTGTTGGAGGAGCTCTCGGACGTTGTAGGTTTGCTTCTTCCTACCCAGACAGTAGGGGCATTGAAGGGAGCCATCTTTCCTCCTCAATTTATCCTTTCCTTGAACAAGTCTGTTGTAAGGTCCGTCGGGCTTGTCAACTTATTCATCAATATCTGATTCATCTATGTCAGTGGATTCAGATTGAACGTCGTCGAGGTCCTCCCCTGCCTTGGACATCTCCTCTTGGAACATCTCCTCTTGAGCCTGGGCCAGCTTCTCCTGTGCCTGGGCCAACTTCTCTTGTGCCATGAGCATCTCCTCCTGTGCCTGGGCCAGCTCTGCCTGTGCTTGGGCCAGATCCACATGTGCCTTCGACATCTAAACATTTGTGTGTACATCAAATTAGTAAAGCAGGGACTATAAAGAATGAAAGGTGTGCTATATGAACAAAATTAGTATTTTTTACAAATTAGTAATGAAAAAAAGAGTGACATTTGACCCATATTTTCATGAATTGACCAATATTTTAATTATTTACCCAATATATCAAAAATTGACCCAAAATTTTTCTTATTTAGAAAAAACACCTTTCTAAGAATTTATAGAAACAATTGCCCCATATTTTCCTTATTTACCAAAAAAGCACCTTTCTACGAATTTATAGCAACAAGGGAACCATACTTTCTTTATTTAGATGACAATTCACCCATGTTTTTCACATTTGAATTGAGAACTGATTATAACCGCTCATGTTCAGTTGATTTCAGATTTAGAAAACAAACATAGAAGATGTAACCAACCTAAACAAAATCAAGAAATCATATCCACATCCACAAGCAATTAACGACAAATAGTATAGCCCTAGATCAGAGAAACAACATGCAAAGGAAGGACATTCTCATAAAACCTAGATTTCAACCTTGTATCGTCTCCACTTCGAACTCAATCGACTACAAAGACCCTAAACCCTAAACACAATCAATAAATGACTTTCTCAATCGAATGATGAATTAAATCCTTTGGAACTCAATCGACTACAAGACCCAAACCCTAAACACAATCAATAAACAAAATCAACATCCAACAGCCTCAAAGGACAACACTTTTAGACTAGATTTAAAACAAAATCGAATGCAACACATGAACATGCCAATTGATGTAATAAAGACCCAAACCCTAACCCAATTCATGCGTGTAAAAAAACACAATCGATTCACACCACAGGGAAGAGGAAGAAGAAATGGACCATGCCAAGAAGGGTTGAAGAGTACCTTAATTTCTAAAAACTCTAACTTGGGAGGGTTGAAGTCTTGAAGAGATTTTCTCCTTCTATCGCGCTCCACTTCAAGCTCACAACAGAGGAAGGAAGAAGCAGTTGAAGTGACAGAGAGGTTGAAGAGAAGTTGAAGTGACCGAATTCTGACAAGTACTCTCCCACTTTATTAACGCAGTTAATTTTACGAATTTACTAAATTAATTAAATGAATATTAACCGACGATTCAAATTACAATTGCAATTATCCATTCCATTGGGTTGGGCCCCCGTTTATACTAAAGCCCAATTATGCAGGCGGGTTTTGGGAAACCGGGTTCGAATTAGGGTTTCTATAATAGAGCAAATTAATATGTTGTTATGGCAACAAAACATTTGGGTAAATTAATTTTAATAAATAATATTAATTTATTAGGAAACATATAGAACCTATTGATTTTTTTTGTCAATGCTAAGTAAAGCCTTGTTTAATTAAATGTTTATTTTACCTACCACCTTGGTTAAAATAAATATAAACCCTAATCTTTATTAGTTTAGTATTTGAAATTTGGTTCTTGCCATTATGATTTTTTTGGTAGAAAGTACTTTATGCTTTTTTTTCATGACTATTGAGGATCTATCTACCAATAACAAACCTTAGTTTAGTATTCCAAATAGGTTAATTTATGCAATTTTAGGGTGATTTAAGCACTTTAAGGAAGTTGTCACTATCATTCTATACCATATCTCTAATTTGAAACAAAGGAACCAAAGTAAATATACGAGTATTTAACCAAATTAAAAGATAGGATTTAAGGGGCTAACTTTAATTTCATTACGAAAAAACAAAGACAACAATATGCACTCCAGGAGTGCATTTAGGGAATGAAAAAAAAGAGCACAACAACAACAAGACACATGTTGCCCCTAGCCAATGCAAGAATCCTACTCGAGATCGATCTTCGGTATTCCATCGTCATCAGCTGGGAGGCACTTCTTCCTTCCAGATCTACGAGCCGATTTGGACCCGCTCGGAGGTGTAGATGCATCTAGTGGCATCAGTCGTTTTGGTGTCACCTGGCCTCCGGGTGCGGTAAATACTTGATGCTCTTGTTCGAAGAGCATCAGTAGATCCACCAAAGGTGGATCCTCCGCTAGGACCTTCCTCGTGTCAGCCACAAGCCCCTTGCGTAGAAGTCGAACATAGAACATCCTGGTTTGGATGGTCAGGTTGTTGGCTGTTGATTGCGCCTTGTCGAACATGGACAAGAGGCCAGTTTCAGATATTGGAGTGGCGGGCACTTCTTCAAGAGCCTGTGTGGCGTCAAGTTGGGTTCTTGGGCTCTTTTGCGCCATTTTCGTTTTGTGGTAGTTGAGGGTTGAAGACAAGTGATAGTGGAGGATTCTAAATGAGGTGTATTTATAATAGAGCGTTAAGTATAATGTCATTAATAAAAAAGAAACGTTTTAATGAACAAATAGGTTTAGGGTTTTGTGGGAAATTTAAATCAGCCAATAAAAAATTAATCTTGTGGTTCCGAGGCATTGATTGCACCGTTTAAAAAAAAACAGGATATTTAATTAAAAAAAAAGCATGCTACAAAGGTGGATTCGAAAGGTTTTTGACGATTTGATGTATAATGCAATAATTTAAGAGTACCCATAATTTAATAGGGATTTTATCAATTCAAAATCAAGATATGTTATCTAGGGGATATATATTTAATATTCCAAACCCATGAATCGTTCAAATTTACATATAGTTATATTTTCGTCATAGAAGACTTTATGATTTATATAGAGTCTTTTTTTGAGTAAAATATATGCATTCAAAATAATGTTACACTTTTGTTTTTTCGATTAAATGATATAAAAATTATTATTAGGGAACATTCAAATAAGTAAAATATATGCATTCAAAATAATGTAACACTACTAGTAAGTATATATAAAAAAAAACATGTATGTATTTCGAAAAAAAATAAGAGTATAAGATACTTAAAATAGGAGGGTTAGGGTTTAGGGTATCTTATACCCTACACATGTATAGCGCTTTCTTATAAGAAGGATCGATTCTAAATGAATGTAACACTTTGTTATAAGAATGTTCGATTCTAAATGAATGTAACACTTTGTTATAAGAATGATCGATTCTAGAGGAATATATCGCTTTCCTATAAGAATGAACGACTCTAAATGAATGTAACATTTTGTTATAAGGATGATCGATTCTAAATGAATGTAACACTTTGTTATAAGAATGATCGATTCTAAAGGAATATAGCGCTTTCCTATAAGAATGAACGACTCTAAATAAATGTAACACTATGTTATAAGGATGATCGATTCTAAATGAATGTAACACTTTGTTATAAGAATGATCGATTCTAGAGGAATATATCGCTTTCCTATAAGAATGAACGACTCTAAATGAATGTAACACTTTGTTATAAGAATGATCGATTCTAAATGAATGTAACACTTTGTTATAAGAATGATCGATTCTAAATGAATGTAACACTTTGTTATAAGAATGATCGTTTCTAAAGGAATATAGCGCTTTCCTATAAGAATGAACGACTCTAAATGAATGTAACACTTTGTTATAAGGATGATCGATTCTAAATGAATGTAACACTTTGTTATAAGAATGATCGATTCTAAAGGAATATAGCGCTTTCCTATAAGAATGAACGACTCTAAATGAATTTAACACTATGTTATAAGGATGATCGATTCTAAATGAATGTAACACTTTGTTATAAGAATGATCGAGTCTAAAGGAATATATCGCTTTCCTATAAGAATGAACGATTCTAAATGAATGTAACACTTTGTTATAAGAATGATCGATTCTAAATGAATGTAACACTTTGTTATGAGAATGATCAATTTCAAAGGAATAAATCGCTTTCTTATAGAGTGTAACAATCTATTCCATTAAACCCTAAACCCTAAACCCTAAACCCTAAACAACATGATCTAGAGTGCAACGATCTATTCTAAATGAATGTAGCACTTTGTTATAATTAAGAATGATCAAATTGAAAGGAATATAACACTTTCTTATAATAATGATCGAAACGAGAGGAATGTATCGTTTCTAGAGTGTAACAATTTCATATAAGAATATATGATCGATTATAGAGTGTAACGATTTCACATAAGATCATAGAATGCCCCCTAATTCATCAATTGTTATTATAATGAATGGTTTGGAACATTTAAATTAATATTGATGTATTTTTTCAATTAAATCAAACGATTCGACTTCATTATAAAACAAAAAATGTTGGTATAAAAATCGATTGCCAATGCGGCACAATTGGTCCAGGTACGCGCACGTGAGGTCAATGGTTCGAAACGGGGCGATTGAAAGCCACCCTTTTTTTTTTTTTTTCTCTCTCTTAGAGAACTTATACGGAGTACTTCTCAATCAACGATGAGATCGACCAAATCCAAATAGCGTTAATTGCAAATGTGACTATTCGAATCTGGGAAATTTAAATAGTAATTAATTACAATTGGGCATTCAATTAACGAGGCAATTATTGCACTGTTTTAATGCAGTTGAGGTTGATGACGTTTATGTTGGTAAGGCAAAATTTATTTTTTTTTGGTAAAAAAGGAGGGCTATTTTTGCCTAGAGGCAAAACTTTAATTAATCTTTTAGTAAACAAAATGTAACACTTGTTCACTACTACTAACTTTAATCAATTTGAGAGAGTGATTGTAAACTTTAGAGATATATATCATTCATCATTAATTAGGTAAATAGAATACTATGATAAAAAATTATAGTATTTTATTAGAGGTAATATTAATTATATGACGCTTTCTTATAGAAATGATCGATTCTAAAGGTGTGTCACGATTTCACATAAGAATTATCGATTCTAAATGAATATAGAGTGTAACAATCTATTCGAAATGAATGTAACACTTTGTTATAAGAATGATCAATTCTTAATGAATGTAAGACGTTGTTATAAGCATGATCGATTCTAAAGGAATATATCGCTTTCTTATAAGAATGAACGACTCTAAATGAATGTAACACTTTGTTATAAGAATGATCGATTCTAAATGAATGTAACACTTTGTTATGAGAATGATCAAATTCAAGGAATAAATCGCTTTCTTATAGTGTAACATCTATTCCATTAAACCCTAAACCCTAAACCCTAAACCCTAAAACCTAAAATTGATATAGAGTGTAACAATCGATTCTAAATGAATGTAACACTTTGTTATAAGAATGTTCGATTCTAAATGAATGTAAGACTTTGTTATAAGAATGATCGATTCTAGAGGAATATATCGCTTTTCTATAAGAATGAACGACTCTAAATGAATGTAACACTTTGTTATAACAATGATCGATTCTAAATGAATGTAACACTTTGTTATGAGAATGATCAAATTCAAAGGAATAAATCGCTTTCTTATAGAGTGTAACAATCTAAACCCTAAACCCTAAACCCTAAACCCTAAAATTGATATAGTGTAACAATCTATTCGAAATGAATGTAACACTTTGTTATAAGAATGATCAATTCTTAATGAATGTAAGACTTTGTTATAATCATGATCGATTGTAAAGGAATATATCGCTTTCTTATAAGAATGAACGATTCTAAATGAGTATATCGCTTTCCTATAAGAATGAACGACTCTAAATGAATGTAACACTTTGTTATAAGAATGATCGATTCTAAATAAATATTCCTCTTTCTCATAAGACTGAACGACTAAAAGAATGTAACGCCATTTCCTATTAGAATGATCAAACCGAAAGGAACATAGTGCGATTTCATATAAGAATATATGATCGATTCTAGAGTGTAACGATTTCACATAAGATCATAGAATGCCCCCCTAATTCATCAATTGTTATTATAATGAATTGTATAGAACATATAAATTAATATTGATATATTTATTCAATTAAATCAAAAGCTTCGAATTAAGTATAAAACAATATTTTTTCCTATAAAAATCGATTACCAATGCGGCACAATTGGTCCAGGTACGCGCATATGTTAGTGAGGTCTAGCGTTCGAAATTGGGCCAGCGAAAGCCACCCGTTTTTTTGTTTCTTTTTCGGTCTCTTTAAGCCTTATTTTATACAATGAGAAGAAATTAGCTCGACCAAGTCCAAAGAGCATTAGTTGACAATTGGGATTACTCGGATCTGGGAAATTTAAATACTAATTAATTATAATTGGGCATTCATTTAACAAGGCAATGATTGCACTGTAATAAATTTAAAAAAGCAGAATACAAGGATCGATGTTGATTTGTTATATTGTATAGGTAAAACATTTTCCTTTTTTTTTTTCAAAATATGAAGAAATATCGTTATTTAGGTTAAAGGCAAGGAGTGCCCTTTTTGACATTTTTCCCATATAAGGTCCTACTTATTAACAAATCAATACAATTCATATAAGATGATGGAAAAAATGTATATAAATAACATGATAAATTCTTATCCATGTTTTTATAATATAGGATAGAAAATTTCATTATTAAACAATCTTTTATTTTTGGATATGATAGATAGGAAGATCATTAGATTATTTTTTTATTCTATCATACTAATTCTAGAAACAAATACTTTTCAATATAAAAAACTCAATTTTTAAATAATTATTTTGAAATAAACAATAGAATCACAACAGTCTTTAAAGGAAAGATATTAATTTATTTACATATAAAATAGTTATTTATTTTCTCACAAAACCCTATAGTATTTACATTATATCCTAAATGTTTGTATAGTTATTTATTTTCTCACAAAAACCTATAGTATTTATTTACATTTAAAATAGATACCCTAAAGTGATGAACCATAACCTAAACGTTTTGAATCTCTTTATTTACATATAAAATAAACGTATAGTATTTATTTACATACTCTATAAAATAAACCCTAAACTTTAGGAAATAATGTAATATGAAAGCAAATAATGCTTGCTTATTCTTAATCGTCTATTGTTCTACCAAAAAAAAACATCGTCTCTTGCAATTCTCCTACAGGCTGCAATGATGGGTCTAGGGTTCCGTCTGCAAAAAGTAAACGGTGGAACGGTGCCCTTTGATTGGGCTTGATTTTCTCAAGGCGTTCTAAAAAAGAGAGCATTGATGGGGTTGGTGGATTCAAGACGCGTGCTAACCCTGGGTAATTATGGGAGTTTTCTTTTGAAAATTGGGGTGGATGGGGTTTATGTTTTCGTGGATGCAGTAACAATAGATTGTTTCTCCTCCGACTAACCTTCTCCGACTACCCTTCTCCGATTACCCTTCTCCGACTGCAGGTAAGTTATTTGACTGATATCAGAGCAACCCTAAAACTTGTTTGTACTCGCAATATTTCAATCGGGCTTTCTCTTCCTATCAAAACCCTAAACCCTAACCCTAAAATTGTTGTGTGTTCTTGCTTGGAAATTTGGAATGTTGATTGCATGTGGTTTTTTCATGTTTGTAGTTGCTCCATTTTGTTGCATGAACTTAGATTAAGTCCTTTTGAGCCTCCCATCAGATCTATAGATTTTTTCTATCTTTTGAGCTTTTTGTATCTTGTGGTGCAATAATATTTTTTTTTGGTTGCTTGGTTGATTTTGATTTCAGTAAAAGACATGGATCTTCATGGTTCCTCATCAAGTACGAGATCTCCCCTAAGAGAAACCCATGTGTATTGTAGATGTCATCCACCATCAATTGCTTCGCTTAGGGTTTCAGGGTCACCAAGAAACCCTAACAGATTGTTCTACAAATATGACCACTGCAATTTTTTCCGATGGTATGACGAGTCAATTGGGGTATTCGACGGTCAGGTTTCACGTACCTCTCAAACCCAAATTGCTTCTAGAGATGATATAGAAGAATTGAAGAATGATGTTAAAGAGATCATCTCATTTTTTCAATGTCTCGCCAAAGTTGCGGTTGTAATGTACTTCATACTAGTGGTCATTGTGTTGCACTAATAAGTACTATGAATTGTTGTATGAATGTTGGTCATTTTTGTGTACTGCAAACAATTTCTCTAAACGTTTGTTGTTAGTCCCGTTCATTGCGATATCGTTTCTTTTGACGTAAACGTTTTTTTCTTGGTCATTTTTTTCAATGAAATCGATGATATGAAAGTATACTGGGCTTTTGCGATTCAAAAGCTTTCATAACATAAATGATCGAACTGGTATCTTGTTGGGCTATAAAACAACCACACCATCGGATACTCAACACATGCCAATTTTAATCCAAGCTGTGATAATCCAAATGAAACACATGGGTGACTTAGTGTTTGCAGCAATAACATATACCCCAATAGCTAGACCCTAAACCAAAATATCAAATCCACTAAGATAAAACTTGGAATGGAAAACTTGAAAACCATCTCTATTGATGTTGCCCATATGTATAATAAAATGCACCAGGAGCAAGATTGGAGCCTTGATGGATAATTTGAAATGGTGGCAAGTGTTGTGTTGGAACCTACCATGAGAATAAGACAACTATTAGAAGTGAATTATAAGTAAGATATGTTGGCAGTTGTAAGTAGACAAATATGGAGCAAATTTTAAGTAAACCAACCCTTACTAATATTGGGTGGATGGGTTGGACTTGTTGTTGTTGAGTTCCTTTGCCACGTCCCCAATATTTAGGTGTGTCATTTCCAAACCCCTTTTGCCTAGATGCCAATCGACCCTTTCCCCTTCTATCAATAGGATCACGCACAACCTCCTCCACATTGGCCGAGTTGCTAGCCTCAATCACAGTATTATCATCGATAGCACGGCGTTTATGGTACTTTCCCCCAATGTTGCCAATGGGCTCATAAGGTAGTCCCAAACGGTTACAAGCACGATGAACTTTGCCTTTCAAATCTGCTAGAGCTCCCGTTACCATAGAACACAACTGATCATTCCTCATTGAGAGAGTGGCAATGCCCTCGAAATCAGACTTCATGGACTCATACCTTTCCATCTCTTCCGGCTTCATCGAGTCCAAAGAATAGTAGGGAACCGGTATCTTCAAGTGTTGTCTTGGCAAGTCCTTCCTCCACCGATCAAGTACATACTTTTCAGGAACAAACCTTACTTCCTCCACTATGTATACGACAAGCGTGTGGGAGCACATAATTCCCGTGAACTCAAACTTTTTGCAATCACACTTGACGTCACGTGTGTTGGGATCATAAGACACCTTAAATATCCTACGTTTGTGATCATTACCCGCCCACCATCGAACCATAATGTCATACAATTTGATTTTACCAACCTCTTTCAAGCCCTCCTTCGTTGCTTGTGTAATCTTTCTCACTTCGTCTTGAAATTCTTGTAACTTCATCGTGGTATACACCTTTTGGAAGACACTCTCAAACTCATGATCAGTACAACAATTTAGTTGCTTGTGTATGGAATCAAAGGATGCTTTTTCCTCAGCCATGGCACGCTTGCCCATTGCCATTCCATATTGCTTCAAAAACTCTTGTAGGGATGTGTTACCATTAACAAACCCTTTGAAAAAATAATTCATGCCCTCACTCCTTTGGGTAGTCGACATTCCAGCCCAAAAATCATTTTTGAAGTAAATTGGAGCCCACTTTTTCCTATTATCGAACATGATCTTGCACCAATTACTCCTTTCGAGTCTAAATTCAGAAACCCATTCTGCCCATTTTGCCTCAAATTCGGCCACAGTGTATGAGAAATGCAATACCTTATGCAATCCACTTGCAATGTGAGTCCATCCACCAACATCTTTTATTTTCTCCAAGTGCTTCTTAGCATTCCTCATGACATGCCACAAGCACCATCTATGTCTTGTATTGGGAAACACCTCAACAATGGCATTTTCTTAAAGAAAAACAAAAGGAAAAAATAGTTAGTTTGAATGATCAGATTTTTGCAAAAAACCAAACCGTCAAAGTTAGTTATAAGATACTTACCCATAGCTTTTCATTGATCGGTTATTATGCCCTTTGGTGGTTTGTTATTCATGCTTTTGAGCCAAGTTTTAAACAACCAAATGTTATTCTCGGCATCTTCACTCCCCAACAATGTAGCCCCTAGCACAATTGATTGGCCATGGTGATTAACTCCTATGAACGGAGCAAACGGCTTTTTGTATCTATTTTTGACATATGTGGCGTCGAAGGATATGACGTCCCCAAAGTCTTTATAAGCTGCCCTAGCACGTCCATCAACCCAAAAAACATTCTTCAATACACCATTATCCGTTGTATCAAAACTGTAGAAGAAGTTTGAGGAGTTTGTCATCATGGTTTCAAAGTAATCTCTCATTGTAGAAAAATCTCCCTTCCCAAGTTTCAATCTTTGTTCCGAACTGATTGCATTCCTACAATCTCTCTCAGAAAAGGGGACTTTGTTATGACCCCCATATCTGGCCACAAAGGAGTTGTAGTTCTTAGCCACCGGAACACTAGCCCTGTCATTATCTAGCAATATAATCCTATTCCCTCCACTTATGTGTCTATACCTAGGCATGGAAATTGAGTTTTCTGGGTTACATTCATGGTTGTGCTCAAGGTTTAGGGAGCTAATTCTCCACGAGATTCTATCACTACAAGCACATGCATTAACCTTAAATGGGCAACTGCATCGAGTGCTAGCTACAGCCTTTGCAGGATTTTTAGATGTCGTTTCACACTCACCTTCTTTAGAACATACCATCCTCAACCGTATATATTTAGCATACTGATATGTGATACTCTCTACCTCGGCTGCATCTTTACTAAAAGAAGAATTCCTAATCCGTATTTGGAATCCCTTCGACTTGGCATAGTCATGCATAAATCGCACTAGCATTTCACAAGAGTCGAAAGTCATCTCAGGACAAGGCTCAGTGACATTCTCGGCTTCAACATCTTGTTCTCCAACCACGTTTTCAAGAGCTCCACCCACAACAGCATCACCATTCTCAAGAGTTAGGTCCACAACATCATCATTGATTCTTTCATCTAGATCTTCCACATCCTCTTGACTTGAATCATCACTGTCGTCTAATTCCATCAATGGAAAATCATCTTCATTGTAACCCTCCACAAAATCGGTATTTAAATCAAATAACCTTCTCTTTGCATCCATTAAATCCTGCATATTTCATATCATTACCATAGACATCAATCAATTTTGTGGAGTGCAATAAAACAGTAAAGCAAGAATTAAGGTCAACCGACACATTAAATCAGCAAAACTAAAGACGTTAAAGATCGATGTTCTCAAGCATTAAAAATTACAAGACACATTAAATTAGCAACACACACGAATTCGAATTACGAACCTCAATGCTTTCTTCAAGTTCTTCAAGTGAAACATCGTCAATGGAAGATGAAAAGTCACGTACGTGAAAGAGCAGAAAGTCTTCAAATCTCTCTAATGTATAATGAGATCGGATAAAAATATGCCAACTTGAAGTTATATTAGATTGGGCTTTATTTTAGATAGTGGGTTAATCTTTTTTTGGTCGAAAGATAGTGGGTTAATCTTGATTCATGAGAATTGGGCTAAAAATGTAGTATGATTTTTTGGCCCACTTTAGCAGCCCATTTAATCCTAACTCTAAACCTAAAATTGTGGGTCCATCCAAGCCTAGGTTCGGATACAAATCAGAATTAATAAAAAATTAAACTTTATTACAAGAATTAAGTGCGGGTCCACTTGTGTCTAACTTTATTATTATTTTAATAGTGTGTCATGACACTGTGTGTCACAGAATCATCCTCCCTCGTACAAGAATTCCGATTTGGTGGAACTATCATTTGTAACAAATTCATTGGAGGAAAGGTTCATGTTTCAAAGGGAAAAGTCAAAATTGTAGGAGGCCAAGAAAAAAGGTGGTCACGTAGGCAACAAAAACCTATTGATAGGTGTTATGGTGGGGAGTGGAAGAAAGTCTAAAAAGAGTGAAGGCACTGTGACATATTTATATTTTGGTTTTCCTTGGTTGAATGGTTTGAATTTTCTTAGTTGTGTATGATAAATATGCCTTACATTGAAATAGGAATTGTACAAATTAACCACACATTATTGGTACATGTCATCAAAGCTATCAAGAGTTTCTTCCACTCACGAAAAAATTTAAAACAAATTAACCACACATGTATAATCTTGTTGCCTAAGTGTGACAATCCAACTAGGATTAACAACTATAGGCCTATTAGCTTGAGCATTATGATTTACAAAGTAATCTAAAAAATACTCGCATAAAGACTAAAAAACATAATGCCTAATTGCACATGAGTAGAATATTTCATGTGCAATAAAGGTAAAGGAGTTATCTTCTAGCTTAAATAGGGAGGCTTTCCTAAGGTGAAAACTAATAGTGCGTGAAATAGCCAAGGATAAATTAGTAAATATAAAAAAGTATAAGATATATTATCCTGTATTAATAGGGTGCGACAATCATTTGCATAGGCTAAGAAGGGGGCCCAAATTCAACTTGGCCCAAGTAAGCAAAATAATTCTTCCCTATCAAAATATCGGAACTCATGCATGTACGCGGACTTCCTTCTATATTCAAGTACATATGCAATTGTCCTTCAAAGTGCTATATTTTTTTTTTTGAAACAGGTAAGAATTCGGAGTACCAAACAAGTTTGGTAATCCGAGAGGCCGTTTAAGAAAAAACGACAGCCGTAAATGTAAGGCCCGAAGCCTTAGAAGCGCTATCCCATGCCAACCCGAGAACTTCCCAGGAGGTCACCCATCCTGGTACTACTCTCGCCCTTGCACGCTTAACTTCTGAGTTCTTTGTCCTCACTCGAACTCAGAAAAGGAAGAGCTCTTGTTGACATGGGTAGCACTTCAATCCCTTATAATTCTTCGAGGTATTACAATCTCCCCCACTTAAGCATTTGACGACCTCGTCAAGGCCCAAGGACAACCCTCTGGGTCGAGTGACCGCCCTCCGGGCCAAGCCAACTCGTCACCCAGAGTCGGCTCTGATACCATTTGTAAGGCCCGAAGCCTTAGAAGCGCTATCCCATGCCAACCCGAGAACTTCCCAGGAGGTCACCCATCCTGGTACTACTCTCGCCCTTGCACGCTTAACTTCTGAGTTCTTTGTCCTCACTCGAACTCAGAAAAGGAAGAGCTCTTGTTGACATGGGTAGCACTTCAATCCCTTATAATTCTTCGAGGTATTACAATTATGTAATATTCGGGTTCGTTTTCCTTTCTCGGTTGGGAGAACGAGTTTTCTGACTTACAAGATCGAGATGTCTTGAACAATAAGGAACCTCTTGAGAATGATTAATTGCTATTATTACTCCGTTAGAAATACCTTTCACATATACATACTTTTCATATGATTATGTGGTTACTTAAATAATAAAAATAACAGCTAATATAATAATTAAAAAAAATCCCCTTTTTTTTAACCGATCGGCTGAAATCGTATCTTGGAATCCTATCTTCAAGCTACGGAGATCACATAATTTTATATCTTTAATTAGCCCTAAGTATTTAAGTTAAAAACCTTTCCGTTTTATCCTCGTCAAAACCAAACCGAGAGTCAGACTCGTCTCTTCCCTAAGTTGAGATCTCTCCTTGGCGTCGACAACCGGTCATTCTTTCCAGCCAAGCAGAACCTACCGGTGACCGTAAGTGCGTTGTTTCCCCAGAAGTCGGCTACCGCGTCCTCCGACGCCCCTTAATAAGTTATGGCGTCCTCATTCACTGGTCTCGTAGATTGTCAGTCGTCGCCGGTAAGTACCCCGGATTCTGATAGCCTTTCTTGTTCTATTCGGTAGTCGGGGTTTTCGGGTACGATCGGGGTTGTGTCAACGATGGAAGAGTGCGCAGGTTGTGGTGGGTGTGGGTGGTGATCGTGACTTGGTAAGGTTTAGCGCACTAATTGATATTTGGGGGTAGAATAAATTCGTTAATTAGAAGGAGTTGCGTGGCCTGTTGATGGCTCGCATGGTGGAGTTTGGGCAAGTAGATTGTGGTTCTGCTATTTGTATGTCAATCGAGGCAATTTAGAAGGAAGATAGCTAGTTAACTTTTAATGGGGGGTTGTACCAAATTAAGATTAAAAGTGGTCAATGAGTTTAAAAATCAAGATCATTATAGTTTATTAAGTGGGTGAATAAAAGTTTCTGTTGAAACGTTTTTATATATAGGCATGTGGGAAGACTACGTACTTAAATTTTTAGTAGCTAATTAGTAGTTTATGTAGTAGAAAAACATGTCTATAAAGTTATTTTAATTTAGTGGGGTATGTAAAAATAGAAGTGTTGGTTTAAGGTCCGTTTAGTATAGTGGATCGTATCTAATTTAGTCTTATACGTTAATATGTACTTCTTTAGGGAATCACTTTTAATCAAGCTCTTAGTTTCCGTCTTTGTCAAAGGATCCTTCAGTTGAGGTAAGTCGTTTTTCGACTTGCTCGGTTCTTTTCTCCCTTGTTAGATTGCGTATCGTTATTGTAGGGCGGGTTTTGGGAACTAGTCCCGAATACCTTTTAAATTGTTTTGAACTCCTTGTGTGTGGTGTGTGTTAATGATTTTAAATGTCATTTATCGAAAAATATTTTGGAACGTTTTCTCTTTGTTGGTACCGTTTCCGACACGGCCCATTGTAGCTGGTGTTGAGGAAGTGTTGGCTACTTTGACCCGTGTGACTGGGAAAATCGTACCCCTTCAAAACGAAAATTATTATCTGTGTGTTTTTGGCAAGCGCTCCAGTGGAGGCTTAGCCCGGAGTTAGAAGGGAGATTGGGAAGTGGAGTGGGAGGGCCTGCCTCTGCACTCGGCGCGGTGATGAGCGCCTTGGAAGTCGGATCGTGGACAAAGGAAGAATTGCATTGCTGTGTGATTGTGATTGTGATTGTGAATGCGTATGTGACTTGTGTGACTGATATAACTAATTTAGGTATTGGCCTTTAGGGTTATGATTGCGGTTGTGGATTTTGTATGCTGACTATTAATAAATGATTTTAAAGCGTTCTACAATTTCCATATTCTTTCTAGCTTGGTAGATTAGACGCTGACCCTTCGGGGAATATTTTTCAGTTCCAGGTATAAATCAGGGAGCCGTGCAGGAACCGAGGCAAGATGGCGGGCCAGAGTGGTAAAGAGCGCGTGTCATAGTGGGATTTGGTTTTTATTAGTTATTTATAATAATTAGGATGTTGATTTTAATAATTGTTAGACGGAGTTGGTATTGTGTTTTGTTTATTATAACTTTGTTCGAGTAGATCAATCAGTAGGCGTTGTGACGTATTTGATTATTTATAATTTTCGGGGATTCATGCATAATTATGTTTTTCTAAGTTTTATTAAATAAAGGTTGGATGTTTTATTATGATTTCTCGTCGTGCCCGAGTTGTAAGGTCCTACAGTGTAGTTGTCAACCCAAATAATAGTACCTTGTAAGGTCTATTCCCTAGTAGCGCCTCGACGGAAGTCGGGGTGTTACAAATTGGTATCAGAGCCAAGTTGACAACAGGGCACATGGAACTGACCAACAATGAGTACCCGAGGTCCAACTTAAAACCAAAACCGGCCGGTGTTTTCAAAATGTTTTACTGGGGTAGGCATGTTGCATATAGGGGGTAGGTGACATGTCGCGACTCCGCCCCATCAGCCGAAGGACCTCTGGTAGTTTAGTGCTTTTTAGCCTTCTAATTCTAAGTGTAAGTTTGGAAGAAGTTAATTCTCTTTCGTAGTGTTAGAATTATTAGGGACGTGTGAAGAATCAAGAAAAGTAGGATTGTAGTGTTGGGTTATATGGTCTCCAAGAGCTTCGTAAAACCATCATCGAGTTGTTGAATCTAGTACAAGAAGATGCAGAAGTGGTCGACATCGAAGGAAGATAGAGCAAGATGGAGAAAATCTAAACTAAGCATCTAAGTTATCGGATTGGAAGTAGTCAAACCCAAACTAGGAATGTCTATTGAAGGAAGGATTTTGCTCGCTTTAGGAAAAGCTGAACACCCGACTTAAGAAGATTTCCGAGGAGTATCAAAGTGTATGCAGCTGAAGATGGAAGCACAAGGAGTGATTACAATAATCAATTAAGCCATTTACGACAAGGCATTGAGCAGCAGATTGGGGCGATCACACTAGTGAAGTTGAATAAGAAATTGTACCATCCATAGAAACGAGACTCAAAAGATGCGTAAGCTTGGGAAGAAAACATGTTTAAACAAGGAACTGTCATTCGAAATGGTTGAGGGGTGCTCTAGTTAGAGTTATTTAAGACTAAAGCCTCATGTATGAACTTTGGAGAAGTAGTGGTTGCATACCACATTTGTAGGATAAAAGAAAACATAAGGGAAAAGGACCTTTGGGTATTGACAATAGGACAAGGATGTGATGGTAAAGAAGGACTAATCCAAAGGGAGCTAGAGATACTATCATGGATGCAAGGAGATATTAACACTACGACCTAAGTCGTGACATTCGAACGCAGAATATATCGGTTAGTTGATACAAGTCGGCCATGATTCAAGTAGTGGATACGATCTTTAGATATCTAATTTTCATGAGCCTTTGAGGATGTATTCATGAAGAAATACCAGGATTATCATCCTAGCGATGGGAGTAAACCTTAACCGTAACTCGGAGTCCAGGATTAGACTGATCAAACAGATTTGCATAGACCCGATCGAGATTTTGGAATTAAGGGCTTGCAGGAAAGGTTGTAGGGGTCAATTTCGGAAAGCATTGAATTTTATGAAATTTATGGTATCACTATTCAGTTATAGAGAACTTTATGAGTAAACTACCATTGTTCGATTTTGGTGACAATAAGATGATCGCATGAACCGAGATCTATCGGAAGAGTGGAGACTATGATGGCTCGTATACCGAGGGTTTGGCAAGCTCTAAGGATCCCTTGAAATTGGATGGATACGTGTCGCATTGCAAAGAGATGGAGTCTTTACGTTTGCAAGCTCTGGGAAAAAGGTATAATTATAATAAATAGAAGTAGAAATGAAGACAAACCAGAATGGCTTTAGTTTGAGTCGCACAACTTGGAAGTTCAGTATCTTTCGCAGTGAACCGAGGTCATCCTGTCTTCCACATTTCTTAGATGAGAGTATGTCCTGGATCCTAGTCATGGAGTCAGCTATGAGGAGATGGAGGTGGAACCAGATCACACTCTCCGGGAACAACCGTTGAAGATTTTGGATCAACGAATGAAGAAGTTGCGAAATAGGGAGATTCTGTTGGTGTTGATTCAGTGGTCTCGACGGGGAGTCGAGGAGGCCACTTGGGAGACTGAGTTCAGAATGAGTGAGAGTTACCCAGAGGTCTACCCGAGTCTAGTAGAGGAGTTTGAGGAGAAGGTTAGTAATTAGTGAATAGTTTTAGATTCCATAAATTGCTTACGTGATTGTTTTCTTTTAGATTCCAACAAAGAAGCCACACAAGGCAAGCAGGAAAGACTAAAAGTTGTACAATTCAACGACAAGAAGAGCAAACAGAAATCGGAATCGGGGTGAGTAAAGCACTAGAAAATAGCGCCGACAACAGCAAGTCAACCCATCCTGGGGTGTGCGAAATGGACAACTGACGTTCCCTCCACCGAGATGAAGGATCTTCAGAAGCCTCAGAGCACCAAGTGACCTTACCTAGTACAACTCGTTCCGATACAAACCGACCACAACTCCAGCTCATCGAAAAATGGTACCAAATTAAGTACGAGCCATCCTGCAAAATAAATTTCAACCTTGTACTGCAAGTAATAAATACTTGCAGCACAAGCAAACCAAACTTGCAATGCAAGTAAGCAATACTTGCTGCGCAAGTAAGGCTCAACTTGCCCCACAAGTAAAATTGAATCATGCCACGGGTGTTGATCCACTAATTTTGGTTTCCTCAACCATAGTGGACCTGTTTTTGTTCGATTCCCCAGTGTTCATAACTAGTTTATGGTCAGAAAATAGGTTTCGATCAGAGAGTATAACATGGGTGTTTGTTTGTTGTTCTTGTTCCATAGATAAGATGACGTAGAGATCATAAAAAGAGGCCAAACCAAGCGGCGCGAGCAGGGGATGACCATCCCAAACACATGAGATCCAGAGCCATCGTGGACTCGACAAACTCGACCACTCGTACCTTTGCCCAACTCCAACTCAGATCCAACACCATTCAAAATTCGAAACCATCTCTCAAGGAAGAGGCTTCTCCGGCCAAAGAACCGACGCCAGACAGATCGGAGCATCCAAAAAAAGAGTAATCACACTCCTTACAAGCCCCTGATTTTTGGGTTGTTAGGATTAGGGTTCAAATTTGGGGAACTTCATGAATCTTTTTTTGAATAAAATTCAACACCCCACTTTCAATGTGGAGGAAAATGATTCCAGATGATAATTGAAAGAGGAAGAGGGTAAAAATCCAGCCATAAAACTGGAAAATTGACACAAATTTGTGGGATTTGATTTTGGGGTAGAGGGGCGTGAGGCAAGGAAAGGGGCTCAGGGTAGAGAGTTTATCTCTCTAATTGATTTTTGAGTTCCTTCAAAGTGCTATATAATCAAACTTAGGCCTTGTTATAGTTTCTTATAGAAAGTAATTTTTGAGAAAAAACTAGTTAAAGCTCCGTGATATTCACGAGATAATTTTATTAAAAAACTATACAATTCTATTTTATTAATTTAAAATACTAAATATATTTATATAATATCATAATAAATTATGCAATAGACAAATTATTATTTTTAGATTGTACTCCATATTTTAATTGAATATATTTTTAAAAATATTTAATATAAATGCATAAAAAGATTAAAAAAATCTAATTTTCTTAATTTAAATTTAAATTCTATTTTTTTACATTTACATATAATATTAGTCATCAACATAAAATTATATATTTTTCTCAAAATAAAAATATATCAACATAAAAAATTATTATTTAAAATTATATCATTATATAGATATAAATTTTATACTTGGAGCTCAAGCCTTGTTAAAAGATAAAAAAAATATATTAAGACCCTAAATCTTGTTAAGAGATAAAAATATTAAATTAATATGGAAAATATCATCTCATAGGAATTTATGTATATAAAAATTATATAAATATGTTATCTATTGTAGTAAACTAATACATAATCCATAAATAGAAAATTATATACATAACAATTATATAAACATGTTATCTATTTAGTATATATAGCAAGAATACTATAAGTTGTTACAAAATTTATTAAAATATAATTTCACATTAATTTATTCAAAAATGTCACATGGCGCAAATTTTACAACAGACTTGGGTTCTGCTTTATAATGTATTAGAGTAGGTATGCTTTGATTTTTATCTTGATTTACGTGAATAACAGTTGTATTTTTTTTTTTGAGAAATATGAAAATCAGGCTTTTTTCTAAAAATGACTTTCCAATAAGTAGATAATAAATAAATAGACTTTGTGATCACCTTCTTAGCAATATAAGAACCCACCTATAAAATTCAACACCACACTCCCATGATGTGGCATTCTGCAAGGATATACACTTGGATGACTAGTTCATTCGAGTGGCACAAGGTGGCTTGGCCCGAGATTACTTAGCCTAAGATCAATGGATGTCTTGGCATAAAAACTATGAAAGAGCTGAACGTTTCCCTTCTTGGCAAACTCGGTTGGCGCTTTGTGATGGAGGATTGCTCTCTTTGGACTTCTGTTCTTAAAAATAAGTATGTTGACACGACGCATGGTGGATCGTCTACGGCTTCTCACTTTTGGAAAGGTATTAGGACAGGGGTCTCGGAAGTGGTTGTTAAGGGTTCTAAATGGCTCCTTCGCAATGGGAAATCCATCCATTTTTGTTGCGACATCTGGCTTACGGACGTCCCTCTTGTTAATCTGGCGATTCAGCCCATTGACAGATTTGATCTTAAAAATGTGGTGTCAGACTATTGGGTTGCTGATGTTGGTTGGGACTGGACTCGTTTGTCGATGAGTCTTCCGCCAATGATCATGTTGAAGCTCTCAACAACGTCTATTTTCCAAGACCAAATGCAGCTGGAAGATGAGCTCTGTTGGCGGTTTGCATACGATGGAAACTTTACTGTTGCGTCTGGTTACAATCTGATTCAAGGGAATTTTGATAGAAAAGAAGTGGACTTGATTTTCTAAAGCAAAATCTAGAAGTTGGGAGTTCCTGAAAATGTACGTTGTTTTCTTTGGTTGGCCAACAAAGGCGGCGTTTTGTCGAACGCTGAGCGAAAAAGGTGTCACATTAGCATGAGCGCCCATTGTGTGTTGTGTGGTGCTTGATGTCGCACTTTTTAGTTGGTTTTTGTGGGTAGTTTTCTAGCTAGGTTGAGTCTTTTCTAGGTTTATTGTGTTGTTTTGCATATAATTAAGACCCTCTTTGGAGAGTTGGAGTCGTTTGCGCTTGTTTGTTGTTTTTGTAAGTATTTGAAGCGTTGAGGAGGAGATATCTTGGTTTTTCAAGCTTTCTAGGAGGTAGTGTTAGAGTTGTCTTGTGGTGATGTTGATAGAAGGGCGAGAGTTGGTGCATTTGAAGGTTTGATGATTCAAGGGTGAAGATTTCAAGATGAAGGTGTTTTAAGAAGGAGCTAAAGGAAGTTTTAGAAGGCCAAGAGCGATTGAAGAAGGAGCATTGAAGAAGAACCAAGCTTTGGAGCATGTTTCGGGCAAAGAAGTGAAGAAACCAAGTGCTGCCTAGGTCGGTGACGACCACCTCCGTGTGTAGCGAAAATAAAACTTGCGCTTTAAGTTAGGTTTAGTAAAGGTTTTATTTATGGGCCTTTTTAAGATATAATTTAGTTTCCTTATAAAGACATTCCCACCACTATATAAGGTTCTTTTAGGATTTATTTTAAAGAGGACGCTTTTGGGGAGACGTTTGGGGACGTTGTGGAGAGACGGAACAAGTTGCAAGTTTGTTTTCTAGGTTAACTCTTTGATTCCAAGCTCTTGGACCATTTTAAGAGAGACTTGGAGGTTTGCTTGGTTTGTAAGTTGACTTTTCAATTGAAGTTTGTTTGGTTTTGAATTATGTTTTCTCCTTTATCTATGATTGTTGATTGTGCTATGGATCGTGAGTAGTCTACTTTTCTAGGGTTAGGGTGAAAACCGACGAGTTGTGCATGATTAAAGCATGAATCTTTGAATAAACCATCTCTTTTAATCTCTATCTTTTATTCTTCTTGTTTGTTATCAATTCCTTGATGAAAATTGAGGCATGTTCATGTTCGTGATTGAATTGAAAGATTGAATTGTGAATCTGGATAATATTTGGGTTGAAACGAAAGTTAAAACCTTTAGAAAACAAGTAGGGTTGCAAGTTTGGATCTTTACGAAAGTTAGGATTTATGCTTGATTAATTCATGACGAAAGTCATTCATGAGATTGTTATAGGGATGATTTTGCTTCATGTTTGCATACATAGCTTGTTGTGGTGAATCCTTTGCTCTAGATCTCTTTTAATTTGATTTTTCGAAGTTTATTCGTTACCCGGATAGGTCGGTTACGACCCCTTTTAGGTCGGTGCCGAGCACTCAGTTTTTCCAGTTTTCTCCTACGTTTTGTGTCAAGTCATAGGTCGGAGACGAGTTGAAGTGGGTCGGTGCCGAGCACCTGCTGTGTGTGTTGCTTTGTTTTGTTTTATTTTTGTTAGGATTAATTGCTAGACTTAGTGATACACTCTATTTAGTATAGGTTAACTCTTGTATTTTTGGCATGATTTGAGTGTGTTTAGGTTAGTTTTGAGCATAATTGTCATATGAAGACCGAAGACACGATTTGAAGAATTGCAAGAGTTTTGAAGACCAGTGTTGATTTGGAGTTGTTTCGACACCACTTTCTTGTAACGCTTATTCCAGGAGCTACGGTGATCGGATGAAGCTGAATTTGGTATCATTGGAAAGGTAACTCAAAGAGATACAATTCATGTTTTTACAGAGAGTTCAAATTTCCACTCTAAGGTGGTCAAAACATCTTCTGAAAACACCGCTGGAATTCTGTCACGATCAGGTCCGCGATCGCGGAGAGTGTTCACCGCGCCCGCGGAAGTCCACGTCAGCAAAAATCCCAGAGCCGAGTTTCCTTTCGTTTATTCTATCTTATATCTATTATTATATCTTTCAGGTTTCCGTTGTTATTTCGACTATTTAAGCTTTGTTTCGTTTTCAGTTTAGGTACAACACATAATTCTAGCATACTTTTACTTTTAGGTTTTTATTTCAGTATTATGGAGAACTAATTTCCCTTTGGAGTTTGTTTGATCAAGGAAACCTTTTTATGTAATTCGTGAGATTTTGTAACTTTTCTATCCCTTGGTTAATATCAAAACTCTTGCTTTTATTTATATGATCTATGTTTGATTTTATGAGCCTGATCAACTTTTTGATTGACTTAGATCTATTGTTTGGATTAGGTTTGATTGTTGTCTGTGCAATCTTATTTATCCTTGAAACAACTCTTTTCTAGGACCGTGGACTAGAATTGAGAAAGAGTATTTGATTGTTATTTTATGCATGAGACTCGTAGCTTGATTGCATGATTTAATATCCTTCTATCCTTAATACTTTGCATGATTTGAATTAAGCGTTCTTGTTCATATCATAAATCTGCTTGGACCGTGGACAAGCGGAAATCTTTTATAAGGATTGGAATTAACCTGGGAATTAATAGAAAAGTGGATGAATTGATGATCGAATGATTAAAAAGGTGGAATTGATTGAATGAACTCTGCTTTCCTTCCATTGATTTAATCCCAAATATTATTTGCTTGTTTGTTTGTTTGCCTAAACTTCCAAAAAACCCTGTCTTGTTTCCTGCTGATTGTTCAGAATCCCGATTCTCTTGGGTTCGACCCCTTGCTTACTTGCTATACTAGTTAGTAGTTTAGGGTTATTTATTTTTGATCTTGGCAACAACGATTTTAGCCGAGTCAAATTTTGGCACCGTTGACCTAAAAATAATTCCCTAAACTACTAACTATCACCGATTTTAGCCAAACGATTTTATCGTTGGCGCCGTTGCCGGGGAATAAACCTTGCTGTTCATCCAATTCTCTTTTATAAGGATTGGAATTAACTAGGGAATAAATAGAAAAGTGGATGAATCAATGATCGAATGAGTAAAAAGGTGGAATTGATTGAATGAACTCTACTTTCCTTCAATTGATTTAAACCCAACAATATTTGATTATTTGTTTGTTTGCCTGAATTTCCAAAAAAAACCATGTCTTTGCTTTTGCTGATTGATCAGAAATCCGATTCTCTTGGGTTCGACCCCTTGCTTACTTGTTATACTAGTTAGTAGTTTAGGGTTATTTATTTTTGATCTTAGCAACAACGATTTTAGCCGAGTCACTTAGATACTTCTAATTCCCGTGGACGAACCTGACCTCCCTGTACTCAGCGGGGTCTTGATTATAAATTTATTTGTTGTCAAGAAACCCTTCCAACAAATTGGCGCCGTTGCCGGGGAGTTAGTTTAGTTTCTTTGTCTAGTTATTTTTCGGGTTTGGGAATAGCCCATACCCTTTTGTGTTTACTAATTCGTTTTCTCGTGATTGTGTGTGCAGGTGTATGCCCTCTAGTTCATAAAGGGGAGTCGACTATTTTCCTTTTGATCCCGAACTTGAGAGAACCCTTCACTGCAGGCTAAGAGAACGAAGAGCAATGGCCAATGCTGAGGAACTTGCTCGCCAGATGGCTGACCTTCGCCTTCAGATGGAAGGTATACAAAGAGAGCGTGATGCTCAAACTGCTGCTGCACAAAGGGAAAGAGAGGCGGCTACCCGTCTTCAGCAACAACTCGATGCTATTCCGCGTAATGCAAAGCAGTATATGCATCCTGATTCAAGGTTCCCAAGTCTGTTATTGTGCTTCCTGCTATCGAGCACGCTTTTGAGATAAAGTCGCACTTCATCACTCTCATTAAAAGGTCTCAATTTGAAGGCAACCCACCGAGTGCCCTATAGAGCACATCAAGAACTTCACTGACCTCTGTGACATCTTTGTCGTTGATGATGTATCGCTTGAATATGTGCTTTTGAAAGCGTTCAAATGGTCTTTGGTCGGAAAGGCTCTTACTTGGCTTGAAAGTTTACCCTCCAAGTCAATTACTACATGGAAGGGTCTACATGATCAGTTTCTGACAAAGTTCTTTCCGCCAGCTAAGACTACCGAGTTAAGGAAGCGCATCACTTCTTATCATCAACTTCCCAATGAGACTTTTGTGGAAACTTGGGAGCGGTTTAAAGAACTTCTTCGGCAATGTCCAACTCATGGACAACCACCTTACGTGCTTCAGGAAATTTTCTTTCAAGGGATAAATGCCACTACAAAGGATCGAATCAACCTCCACACCGACTGCGGATTCATTGAGATGGATCCTGATCGAGCTTGCGCTTTGTTGGACAAACTCACCAACTATGATGCAATGTATGACACCTAACAAGCCGTCAAGGTTCAACAGAAGAGACTTTATGATCCTAATTTCGAACCAATTGATCAAGATGTGCGGTTTCAATTTATGAAAGATGAGATAAACCGGCTTAAGAAGCAACTGGGCCACTACAAGTCCACCGCTCAACCTTGTCAAGAATGTGGTTCCCATGCTCATCCTACCTCTTCTTGCACGAATGTGGAACAAGTCTGAGCCACCGAGGCTTATGCGGAGGAAAATTATATGAGAGGGCCTTTCCGAGGCCAAAACAATGCTTATCCAGGGAGGAACAACAACAATTCTTCTCAATGGAACAACAATGGCTACGGTTAAGGTTTTCAACCACCACCACAAGAGCAAAGAGCCCCTCCCTATAGACCTCCCAGTTTCCAAGAGCCACCAACTTGGGCACAAGGAATTCTTGAAGGAATGAATGGCATCCGAACCGATCTTAAAGGAGTGCAAAATAAACTGGGAGACTTTGAAGATTGGAGGAAGAATGTGAATTCTCAACTTGGTGATTTAGCGGCCCAAATTCCACGACCTCAAGGGCGATTACCGGGCGATTCTGATGAGAATCCGAGGGGTCATATTGCTGCAGTCCATCTGAGAAGCGGAAAGAAGTTGTCGGATCGAGAAACAGGAAAGAAAGCGGAGGACGATGAGGACCGGTCTAGCTCAGAGGAGGTCGTCACCGACCCACCAAGGGTCGTGACCGACCCTCTCCCCACTCCGGACAGGGTTGTAACCGACCCTCCCCAGGTCGTGACCAACCCTCTTCCTGGAACTTTTCCATCCGTTCCTTCTACATCAACAACAACAAAGGTGCTTCCTTTCCCATCCAAGAAGGCTAAGGATTCCACAGAAGGCAAATTCAAGCGTTTTGTGCAGGTTCTTCAAGGACTTAATATCACTATTCCTTTTGCTGAAGCTTTGAATGAGATGCCCGCTTACACCAAATTTCTTAAAGAGATCTTGTCAAAGAAGCGGTCGATGTCCGAACTAACCGATGAGGTACGATCTTTAGAACTCACGGAGAAACTCGGTGATCCGGGTAAATTTGCAATTACTATTGGCATAGGTGCCCATCGCTTTAAAGCCTTATGTGATCTTGGTGCAAGTGCTACTCTTCTTCCCCTCTCTCTATATGGTCCAAGACAAATATGGGCCCTTTGGTCCCGGTGAATATGAAGCTCTATATGGCAGACGGTTCTTGTGTAAAACCAACTGGAGTTGTCGATGTTTTCCCTATACAAGTTGGCAAGTTCTTTGTACCTAATGATTTTATAGTTATGGAAATGCCGGAGGACCCTGTCGTCCCAATTATTCTTGGGCGACCTTTTCTTGCAACTGCCGGAGCCATTATTGATGTGAAGAACGACCTCCTTACTTTTGAAATCGGCAATGAGGTGGTTGAGTTCCGGTTTAATCCAACGATGAAGGAAACCGGTGAAGCCATGGAAGTGAAAATGTTGTACACTCGCTCGGATTACATTGACTGTGAAGATCCGATCGAACGCTTGATAGGAGCTTACACACGTGAGGATAAAGCCGAGGGAGAAACTGTAGGGTCGACACCGACCACATCCAGGTCGTCACCGACCATATCCAGCTCGGCACCCACCCCCATTCCGATCGTTGCTGAGGATTTTATGATTGCTTCTGGCTCGGTGACGACCCCTCTATGGTCGGAGCCGACCCTTCTGGAGGCAGATGACAATGCTTACTTTGAAGAGCTTTTCAAAATGGAGAAGGTTGAGGACATTGTTACACCACCACCACCTACTCCAGAGCTTAAGACTCTCCCCGAGTCTTTGAGGTATGAGTTCTTGGCCCTGATTCCACTTTTCCTGTAATTATTAATGCTAACCTTAATGCGGAAGAAGTTGGAAAGTTTTTTAATGTTCTTAGGACTCATAGGAAGGCCATTGGATACTCACTTGAGGATTTGAGTGGCCTCTCACTTTCTTTGTGTATGCATCGTATTTTCCTTGAGGAAGGACACAGGCCAACCATAGAGCACCAACGGAGGCTTAACCCGAATATGAAGGAAGTGGTAAAAAAGGAGATCTTGAGAATGCTCGATGCAGGTATCATCTTCCCAATTTCGGATAGTAAGTGGGTTCCGATACATCCCGATGATCAAGAGAAAACCACCTTCACGTGTCCTTATGGCACATTTGCTTATAAGAGGATGCCATTTGGGCTTTGCAATGCCCCGACCACCTTTCAACGGTGTATGATGGCTATCTTCTCCGACATGATTGAGGACATTGTGGAGGTATTTATGGATGATTTCTCGGTTTATGGTACCACTTTTGACTCTTGTCTTTCCAATCTTGCTAGAGTACTTAGGAGATGTGAGGAGACTAACCTAGTGCTTAATTGGGAGAAGTGTCACTTTATGATTCAAGAAGGAATTGTCCTAGGTCATGTAGTGTCAAAAAGGGGAATTGAAGTTGACAAAGCTAAAATTGAACTAATTGAAAAATTGCCACCCCCTTCCTCCGTGAAAGATGTTAGGAGTTTTCTAGGACATGTCGGGTTTTATAGGAGGTTTATTCAAGATTTCTCTAAGATTTACCAAACCATTAACTAACCTATTAATGAAGGTTGTTGTGTTTAATTTTTCTTCCGAGTGTCTTTAAGCTTTTTCACAGGATCCGGGATGCACTTGTGTCGGCTCCTATCATGCAACCTTCGGATTGGACACTCCCCTTCGAGATCATGTGTGACGCTAGTGATTACGTTGTGGGCGCAGTCCTTGGGCAAAGAAGAGAAAAGAAGCTTCATGCTATCTACTATGCGAGCAAGACGTTAGATGAGGTCCAAAGCAAATACACGACCACGGAGAAGGAGTTCCTAGCCGTTGTGTTTCTCTTTGAGAAATTCCGGTCATACTTGGTGGGTTCCAAGGTAATCGTCTACACCGATCATGCAGCTATCCGTTACCTTATGGATAAGAAGGACGCCAAACCGAGATTACTCCGATGGATGCTTCTATTGCAAGAATTTGACCTTGAAATAAGGGATAAAAAAGGAGCGGAGGAGCTTGTGGCGGATCACCTTTCTCGGTTACCCATTGAGAATATTAAGGAGTCCGGAGATATAGTAACCATCAACGACTCTCGCCCGGACGAAATCCTCTTGAGCAATGAAGTTTTACAAATAGAGGTCGACCATTCTGGGTCGGAGACAACCGATTCTGGGTCGGAGACAACCAATCCTGGGTCGGAGACGACCACCCACATGCAGAACTTGGCTGACACCGAGCTGAATAGCACGGCCCCGACCCTCACCACGACCGATCCAGGTCATTCTTCTCACTCTTCTTGTGTGCTTACTACTATTCTTCATTCTTCTCCTCCCATTCTCTCTTGCCATTCTGTATATGCTATTCAAGGGGCGAAAACCCCTTGGTTTGTGGATTTTGCTAACTATGTTGTAGGAGGCATTATCCCCGATGGATTGACTTCCCAAGCCAAAAAGAAGTTCCTCCACGACGCCAAGCAATATTATTGGGACGATCCTTACCTCTTCAAGCAAGGGAGTGATCATATCTTCATGCGTTGTGTGCCGGACGATGAGATAGAGGGAGTAATCCGACATTGTCATACTCTTCCAACGGGCGGCCACGCTAAGGGATTTAAAACCACTGCAAAAATTCTTCAAAGCGGATTCTATTGGCCCACCCTCTTCAAGGATGTTCAAGCCTATGTCACGGCTTGTGATGAGTGCCAACGTGTGGGAAATATCACATGGAGGAACGAGAACCCACTCACAGGAATTCTAGAAGTTGAGCTTTTCGATGTATGGGAAATTGACTTCATGGGACCCTTCCCCTCTTCGGGCCCCTACAAGTACATCCTCGTAGCGGTGGACTACGTATCTAAATGGGTCGAAGCCATAGCCACAAGAACTAATAATGCACGAGTAGTGGCCAAGTTTATGAAGTCCAATATTTTTCCCCGCTTTGATGTTCCCCGAGCCCTTATTAGTGATGGCGGTTCTCACTTCATTGAGCGGAGTTTTGAGGCACTTTTGACCAAGTATGGGGTCTTACACAGGGTGGCCACTCCTTACCATCCCCAAACTAGTGGTCAAGTGGAGATCTCCAACCGGCAAATCAAGAGCATCTTGGAGAAGACGGTTTCCCGCTCAAGGAAGGATTGGGCTTCCAAGTTGGATGATGCACTTTGGGCGTACCGGACCGCCTATAAGACGCCACTCCGCACTACCCCTTACAATCTTGTGTATGGCAAGTCATGTCATCTGCCCGTCGAGCTTGAGCACAAGGCTTTATGGGCTCTCAAAGAGCTCAACAATTGATCTTGACGCGGCCGGAGCAAAGAGATTTATGGACTTGCAAGAATTGGAGGAGTTGAGGCTCAAGGCGTATGAGAATGCCAAGATTTACAAAGAAAGAACCAAGAAATGGCATGATAAGAAGCTCATCCCGAAGACCTTCAACAACGGTGATCAAGTACTTCTTTTCAACTCTAGACTTCGACTCTTCCCCGGAAAATTACTATCCCGATGGAGTGGACCATTCATTGTTCACCACATCTACCCGGCCACATGGAGCGGTCGATCTCATAGATGAGAATGGAGGGATTTTTAAGGTCAACGGACATCGATTGAAGAAATACTATGCAAGAGCCGAACCCGATGAGGAAATCCGAGCCACATGGGCTCTCACATCTTCTGACTAAGCTGAGGTACTCCACGTCTAGCTAAAGACGTTAAATTAAGCGCTTACGGGAGGCAACCCGCTTTGTTTTTGTTTTTGTTTTGATTTTCTTTTTAGCTTAATTTCTTTTGTTTTCATTAGTTTAGAGTAGCTAGGACTCTTGTCTTGCACCTCCACTAAAGTTTTGTAGGGACCCGAGGCGACGGAAAAGGAACTAGGGGGTCGAAATGCTCGACATTGAAAGGACGCAAAGTCAGGGTGGGTCGTCACCGACCTATTTTGGGTCGGCACCGACCCCCTCCAAGCAAAAAGGTAAAAATTTCCAGAAATTTGGAAATTGCAGGTAAGTCCCTGAACTTTTACCCCTTTTACCCCTACTCCTCCCCTCTCTTTCTCCCCCACACCGTCGACCCTCTTCCTCCATCAAAAAATCCATAGCCTCCATTAGCCTCCATTACCTCTCAAACCTCACAAATCCATCATCCTCATCCCAAATCTACCAAAATCCTTCCTTGTGCTACATAAATCCTCCAATTCCTCTACCAAAAACCAGAAAATCCTCCCCTTTTCCCACAATTTTTCAACTTTTAGAACCGCTCTAGTGCTCGTCTACGACCCCTCTTCTACTTTCATTCTTCTATTTTCACTCATCTTTGGTATGTTTTTCTACTCCTTTGATGTTGAATTCAAGTTTACTTGATTTATGATTGAGGGATTAGTTGAAAATCTAGGTTTTGGGTGTTCTTGAGTTTGAATATGAAGTTTGGGTTGTTTGAATGCTTTAGTGGTTACATCTACATGATATCATGATGGATTGTGGGTTGTAAGTGAAATTTTTGATACATACTTGGTTGTTTGGTTGATTGTGAGAGTATGTGATTTTTTCGGAATTTTTGGTAACCCTTCCAAGGACATCGGGCTGAAATCTCGGACTTGATTTTGCCCGAAGTGGTCGGTGTCGACCCATTGGGGGTCGGTGACGTCCCAACAGTGTCCTATTATAGAGCTTTAGTGTGTATTTGCTCGGTACCGAGCCTCCAAAGGTCGGTTCCGACCCCGGTTGACTCGTATTCCTCATTATTTGCATGCTTATTGAGCTACTTTCACCATGATTTGAGTCCTTCTAGCATGATCTTTTACCTCCACTTACCTACTCTTCACGATTAAGCATGTTAAGTTGAGATTCTTTCTAAATTTGAGCATGTGTCTTTGTGTAAGTATGGGGTACTTCTTTGGGTGGTGACATATGTGTTCTTTGTTTGACATTGCCCTTTAAAACTTTGAAAATTATCTTGGAAGATTTAACGTTTTGTAGGACAATGGCTTCTTCTTCTCGTCACCCCACTAAGAAGCACAAGAAAGACAAGCAAAAGGTGGATAGTGTGGTATTTTACTCCGAGGAGCAAAAGGATCGGTTTCTTGAAATGTGGCGTGGAGATGTTAATGTGAGAGCTTATCACAAGGCCGACGCCATGAAGATTGGTTTTCATAGGGAAGTGCTTGAGGCTTTTTCTTGGATTGGAGCTCAACATCTTATCTTGCATCCTATTGAGGAACACTATGTGGCGCTCACATGCGAGTTCATGTCCAACTTCTGCTTGTACCGGGATGAAACCGACTTCAACAAGTCCATGGTCACATTTCAACTCGGCAATAAGGAGTACGAGATGGACATTAAAAAATTCAACAAACATCTTGGTTTTCGTGCACCACCCGGAGCGTACACGACGGCGAGTTTTCCCACCAAGGATTTGTGGCATTACCTCACCGGCAAGGTTGAATACCCCACCAACCACCTTCCCGGTCGATTCATTGCTAGCCAGATTTTCCGGATTATTCTCCGCATCCTCGGCTCCACAATTTGGCCACGGTACGAGCTCTCACGCCCTCACAAGCACGAGATTGCATGCCTCTCCACTATGCTCTTTGAGCCGACTATTCACATGAATTTGGGGTTTGAGTTCGCTAATGCCGTCATAAACCACCAAGCCCTCAAGACCCACTCTAGTACCTACTTTGGTTGGCTTGTGGCTCTCCTTGCCAAGTCCTTGAAAGTCAACCTTTCCGCCTATTCTTCAAGAAAGGTCATTGCTATGGATGTGAAGTACTTCTTGAATACCAAAGTGATTGCTCAGTTCTCTGACGGTTTCATCAACAAGTTTCCAATCAATACGGCCAAGACGCATGATGTAGTTCTTACCCAAGAAAATCTCGAGCTCTTCTATCTCCCGAATTGGTATGATGTATGGGCCCCCGCTCCTTATCCATTGGTGCCAAATGTCCAGATTGATGAAAGGATTAGACGACAGCCCAGCCGGTTTCGAAGAGCCGAGCCTAACCCACCGCCAAGAGAGAGAGGCGACCTTTGAGTGGGAATCACCAAGGGGCCGTTCTGGGGAGGTCGGTGATGACCATCAGGGGGTCGGTGACGACCCACCAGAGGGCGGACACTACCACAATCAGCATGGCGCCGACCCTATGGACTTCACTATGGGACCGCAGACTGACATGGTTCCCTATTGCTCTCACCCCTATGGCTTTGATGGGTCCGGCGGCTCTCATTATCAAGGACAAGGCACATATCATACCGGTTCAAGTTCGGGTGGCATTCCCGATATCTCCCGTCTCTCGGCTAAGATGGATGCCCTTATGCTCCACCAACACCAACTTTACGGGGCACTTAATCATCACCACAACCAGTTTGTTGAGCATCACAAGGAGCTTAAGTATTTCCGCATTGAGTACTACGAAGATCACAAGCAAGATGTTGAGAGATGGAATGTTCAAGCGGATTTCAACCATTGGTTGGGGCAACACCTTTTCCAAGCTCCACCGCCTCCTCACCCTCTTCAAGAATGATTCTCCTCCTTTACCAACGCTTCAAAGAGTCCAAGTTAGTTTCTCTTTCCTTTCTCTTTCCTTTCTTAATCAATGGGGACATTGATGTTTAAGTATGGGGTGGTTTGGGAGATTACTTGTTTGAGTCATGTGTTGTTTTGTGTTTTGATTGATGTGTGTGTTTAGTTTTTGTTTTGAGTCTTTTTCTTTTTGATTTTAAATGGATAAATGCTCTATTCCTTAGATGTCCTAGGATGGAAATTGCTTGCATCATCATGTAAAACCTTTGACATGCTTTAAGAATTGCCTAAATCATGATCTTGTTTTTTTGAATTTTGAGCTTATAATGGATATTGAGCATGCATATTTCTAAGTGAAAGCAATCCAACAAAAATTGAACCTAAGTGAGATACATTTTGGCCTATAAAGGATGTACATTTTTACTCCTTTCTCTTTCATGTGTGAATTACTCTTCCAAATGCAATATACCAATTGACAATGGCATGATTATTTTAAGCTTGAGACCAATGAAGATATGCTCATTACTTGATTGAATCAAATGATTTTGAACTTATTTTATAAGCCTATTATATTCCTTTTCCTACCTATACATGATCCTCCTATTTGTAGCCCCTTATTTTGAGCTTAAAGCCTATTTCTAGCTTCACAAAAAATTCCCTAGCCATGAAAAGCTTGACCCTTTGATCCGGGAATTAGGACTTAGAAGAAATTGTTGAAGAATGTTATGGAGTGATTGGGTGAAAACAAAGTGATTGTGAAAGGTAGATAAAGAATGTTGTCTTTGGAAAATCATGAGTACGAAGTGTTTTGGGCTCGAAGTGCACATATCCAGCTTGTCACTGACCCAAAGAAGGTCGGTGCCGATCCTTTCCCCCCCCCAAAAAAATGGAAAGTCATGTAATAAGCACAAGAGTTCAAAGGCTTTCAAAGAATAGAAGAAAGACAATAATGATAGGTGAAAAGGGAAGTGCATTGTAAATTTTTAAGTGTTTGGTGATTGAAGTAAGAGGAAAGAACGTTGGTTAAGTGATGTGTAGTCTAGGAATCTTGATTCTCGGATTAGTTAGCACCAGGCCAAAATATTTCCACGCTCTTTGAATTACCAAGCCCCATTACAACCCGGCCGAATGGAGACTTCTTTGAAGTTTTCATTGAGCCCCCTAAGTTCATTTGATGATTTGACTTGTTTTGACTTCTTCGGTGGAGAGTTTGTTTATATAAGTTCCATTGACTATGCGGTTTTGTGTTTGGAATTTGAGTCGAGTGATTATTGCTATACCCTAAACACTTTGAGAGTTGAGTGAAATACATTCCTTGGTGAGGTTGGATTGTGATTGCTTGGAAATGTTCATGTGTGCTAGGACGTGGAAGTTGTTTGCTCATTTTTCTACTTGTGCTTCTTTTTCTATAAAGGTGATTCTTGAGTTTTGTTGTATGGTATTGATGCATGTTAAGTGATTGCTTGAGGACAAGCAAGTCTAAGTATGGGGTATTTTGATGTCGCACTTTTTAGTTGGTTTTTGTGGGTAGTTTCTAGCTAGGTTGAGTCTTTTCTAGGTTTATTGTGTTGTTTTGCATATAATTCCGACCCTCTTTGGAGAGTTGGAGTCGTTTGCGCTTGTTTGTTGTTTTTGTAGGTATTTGAAGCATTGAGGAGGAGATATCTCGGTTTTTCAAGCTTTCTAGGAGGTGGCGTTAGAGTTGTCTTGTGGTGATGTTGATAGAAGGGCGAGAGTCGGTGCATTTGAAGGTGGTTTAAGAAGGAGCTAAAGGAATTTTTAGAAGGCCAAGAGCGATTGAAGAAGGAACATTGAAGAAGAACCAAGCTTTGGAGCAAGTTTCGGGCAAAGAAGTGAAGAAACCAAGTGCTACCTAGGTCGGTGACGACCCACTTTGGGTCGGAGATGACCAACTCCGTGTGTAGTGAGAATAAAACTTGCGCTTTAAGTTAGGTTTAGTAAATGTTTTATTTATGGGCCTTTTTAAGATATAATTTAGTTTCCTTATAAAGACATTCCCACCACTATATAAGGTTCTTTTAGGGTTTATTTTAAAGAGGACGCTTTTGGGGAGACGTTTGGGGACGTTGTGGAGAAACGGAACAAGTTGCAAGTTTGTTTTCTAGGTTAACTCTTTGATTCCAAGCTCTTGGACCATTTTAAGAGAGACTTGGAGGTTTGCTTGGTTTGTAAGTTGACTTTTCAATTGAAGTTTGTTTGGTTTTGAATTATGTTTTCTCCTTTATCTATGATTGTTGATTGTGCTATGGATCGTGAGTAGTCTACTTTTCTAGGGTTAGGGTGAAACCCGACGAGTTGTGCATGATTAAAGCATGAATCTTTGAATAAACCATCTCTTTTAATCTCTATCTTTTATTCTTCTTGTTTGTTATCAATTCCTTGATGAAAATTGAGGCATGTTCATGTTCGTGATTGAATTGAAAGATTGAATTGTGAATCTGGATAATATTTGGGTTGAAACGAAAGTTAAAACCTTTAGAAAACAAGTAGGGTTGCAAGTTTGGATCTTTACGAAAGTTAGGATTTATGCTTGATTAATTCATGACGAAAGTCATTCATGAGATTGTTATAGGGATGATTTTGCTTCATGTTTGCATACATAGCTTGTTGTGGTGAATCCTTTGCTCTAGATCTCTTTTAATTTGATTTTTCGAAGTTTATTCGTTACCCGGATAGGTCGGTTACGACCCCTTTTAGGTCGGTGCCGAGCACTCAGTTTTTCCAGTTTTCTCCTACGTTTTGTGTCAAGTCATAGGTCGGAGACGAGTTGAAGTGGGTCGGTGTCGAGCACCTGCTGTGTGTGTTGCTTTGTTTTGTTTTATTTTTGTTAGGATTAATTGCTAGACTTAGATACTTCTAATTCCCGTGGACGAACCTGACCTCCCTGTACTCAGCGGGGTCTTGATTATAAATTTATTTGTTGTCAAGAAACCCTTCCAACAGTGTTGAGGAGGAAACATATGAACACCTCTTTAGGGACTGTCTTGGGGTAAGTAATATTTGGAACTCTTTATATGCTACTGATGTGTGTGTGTGTCGTTTTTTCAAGAAGCCTTTACGAGATGGATTCGGTCGAACATACTGTCAACGAAAAAGGTGGAAACTGGGGACTGGAATTCGTTGTTTGCAATGGCTATATGGTGGATACAGAAGTGGAGATGTGCTCTGGTTTTTGGAGAAGAAATTCGGGTGCTTGACAAACCTAGTTTATATTGGACAGGGCGTGGAAGCGCAGGTAATGGCAGGTAATATCTCCCTTTCTAAGTCAATTCAAAGTAAATGTGTGTAGGATATTAGTTGGGTCAAACCGGATAGTGGTTGGATCAAAATCAATACGGATTGGGCGGTTCGAGATGGGCTTGCAACTGCGAGAGGATTGATCCGGGATTACGGTGGGAAGTGGGTCCAGGGTTTCGTTCATAATATTGGAGCATGCTCGGTTCCGATGGCGGAGCTTTGGGGCATTCTCGATGGTCTCCAGATGGCTTGGGACGGTGGATACCGGCGTTTTATGCTCGAAGCGAACTCTTAACTCGTCATTCAAATGTTGGACAAGAATATGAAGAAGAGTCACCCTCTTTTTAGCCTGGTTAAACAATGCCAAGGCTTTATTAGTAGGAATTGGTCTATCCGATTTCGTCATGTGTACCGCGAGGCGAATTCTGTAGCGGATCGCCTTGCTTCTTGTGCTTTTAACTTTCCTGTTGGTTTTCATGTATTGCTTGCCCCGCCTAAGGGGATTAAACTTTTTCTGCTTGACGATGTTAGGGGTCGGGCTATCTCCCGTATGCTGACTACTTAGCCCATTTTTCTTATATTAATAAAACTCCCCTAGATGGAACGGAGAGTACCGCCTCTCCTTCAACCAAAAAAAAGTTCATTCGAGTGACAACTCGGAAAAAGCCAATGAATGAGTTAATGGGCCGATAAAGCAAAAAATAATACAGAATTTGGCCCATTAACAAGCCCAACCATCATGAATCAACTTCTACATCTACATCCCGCATAGAACACATTTGATAAAGGTGCAATTAAAGGGTGCCACGTACACCTTACTTACTACTCCACAAATTAATTATGAAACTCTCCATTTATAGGCATCCCACATCGACTACCAAAACCCAAGTAAGGAGTTCATAATACTATATATAGGGGAAGAATGAGATAGAATAAAAGGTTGAAAAACATTATCCGAGTCAAGATCTTTTCTTTTTATCCAAGATTCGACGTGTTGATTCTCCTACGAGATCGCACTATTTACGTTAGAAAGTCTCAAAAAACTTTAAGTAGACATTAGAAAGTCTCAAAAAACTTTAAGTAGTGAGAAAGAATAAAATAATAAGAAAGCAGGATATTTTCTAATAATCAAAGTTTCGATCTTAATTTGCTTTCAGCACTTTAAGTAGTGAGAAAGAATAAAATAATAAGAGAGAGATGAGAGGAGGATATTCTCTAATAATCAAAGTGTGTTTCGATCTTAATTTGTTTCGTGAAAGGCCCAACATCATTGTCTTCTGTAACATATCTACTCTAGTTTATTTTTGATTTCTACTAACAAGACTTACATCAGATCGTGGCATTTTTAAGAAACTGTTATAAGTTCAATTCACTTCATTGAGTTGTTCATGTTGTATCAATGAACAAATTATGCATGAGCATAATATCTTATCCTCTCTTCCCTGGTTTCACTTGCCTCTTTTTAATCCTTGATCCTTTTGATCCTTTGAGGTGTGATCAACCAATTGTAATTTTTAATCCCATTATATAATTGCATTCATTATAGTGTAATTAATTTAAGTTTAATTGTATATTAAAGCAAATTAGAAACAGTTATGTCCAATTGAAAAAAAAAAGTGAAATGGGTCTTTCATATTAATTATTTCTCATTAATTCTTTGCATTTTTTTTCTTCAAAGAATTCTTCAAAGAATAGGAATGGTCATCCTCAAATAAAAAAAAGATCAATTATGTATTAAACCATAAAAAGGTTCTTTCATATTGCTTCTTATAAATAAATTTGTCACATAATATATATAATAATTTTATTCATTTCTCTGTATAGTTTGTCATGGCCAGTGGTCAGTGGTCAATGGTCACCAAAAAATGAAGAAATAAAGAAATAAAAGAGAGGTATTGTCCATTAAACTAATAAATTGATAAAAACATCTCCACTTCCTAGCAATAGTCGGGAGGGATGGATTGTTGTCAAACTAGACATAGAAAAAGCCTATGACCGAATTAGTATGGACTTCCTAGCAATAGTCCTACACAAATTTGGTTTTAGCGATAAATTCTTAGGTTGGATCCGAGAATGCGTCGAAACGGTTTCTTTCTCTGTGTTGGTCAATAACGGACCAACAGAACAATTCTTCCCCCAAAGGGGACTTAGACAAGGAGACCCCCTATCACCTTACCTATTCATTCTCGCAACCGAAATTCTTGCAAGACATCTCCACTTGCAAAGCACCAACCCTAAAAGTGGAATCCGGATCCAAATCACTAGAAATGGAACAAAAATCCCATTCCTCGCTTTCTCCGATGATATCATCATCTTCACTAAAGTGAATACCACTGCATGTAAAAACATCAACGAAATTGTCGACAACTATTGCCAGGTATCTGGCCAAAAGGTCAACTTCCACAAATCCGCCTTCCAGGTTACCAAAAACACAAGTAATAAAACTAAGGAACAAATCAAACAGATTCTCCAAATCACAAACACGGTTGCGTTGGAAAAATACCTAGGATGCCCGATTATCAATGGCAGAGTAACACAAAACACCTTAAAACCACTAATTATGCGTACCAGATCCCAACTTGTGAAATGAAAAGCAAACATTGTATCCCAGGAGGGACGTAAAACCCTAATTAAAGCAAATCTATCAACACAACCCAACTATATTATGCAATCCTTTATGCTACCCCAAGCTACATTACAAGAACTTGACCAAATCAATAAAAATTTCATTTGGAACAAGGATCACAATTACAAACCACTCATCAGTAGGAACTCCATTTGCCGCCCACCCGCGCATGGTGGGGTGGGAATCGCCAAGGCAGAAGAGATGAACCAAGCACTCCAAATGAAACTGCTCTGGAAAATACTAGCTGAACCAGACAATCTATGGGTCAAAATTATTACGGAAAAATATCTTAAAACGGAAAACATCCTAAACTACAAGAAAAAACATAATACCTCTTGGCAGTGGTCCAAGCTAATAGGTCTTAAAGACCTATTCGTGAAAGGACTTATCTAGCAGATCGGGGATGGAAAACCGTCCGAGTATGGAAAGACAACTGGACCAGTAAGGGCCCACTCAACCCAAGGACAAATGCGGAAAACTTCATTAAGTAGGACGAAACAGTGGATGAGTATCTCAAAGAGGATAATTCTTGGAACATTGAGAAATTGAACAAGGTCATTAATCCAAATGGCCTTGAAATCATATCCAAAATCATAAACCCCATTAACAAAATCTCGGACAGACTATACTGGCAACCTAGCAAAAATGGCTGGTACTCATCCCATTCAACCATGCAATGGATCCACCAATCTAAAGGCGAACCAAAAATAAACCTAGCTTGAATCAACAAACTTAACATCCCCCCCCCCCCCCAAAGTGAAAAATTTTGTTTGGAAAATAGCCAGAAATGGTTTGCCAATTAAGATGAGGCTCGCTGCCAACCATATCCCGGTTCCGCCGGGCTGCGAGGCCTGTAACAGCCTTGAAGAAGACCCTAACCATGTGTTACTCTCATGCCCATTAACCGAGGAAACCATCAAATCCGTAAATCCCAAAATTTGTCGAATCCTAAACCAAATTTCCCTTGGGGATAAAAACCACACCTTGTCCTGGATGAGATAAGGATGCGATTAACAAAAGAGGAAATGGAACTCCTCGCTAACACCTGGTGGTGCCTATGGTACTCTAGGAATAAAAGAGTTTTCGACAACAATAACAACAATAACTTGAATAACGCTGCAAACATTTGTGACTTTATTCACAACCAAATTAAAAATTGTAAAAACGCAGAAGCCTCGGCCTCGGATAACCCACACTCCGGAATGGCGAGAGGAGGGCCTAAGAGAAAGCGCACAAAATGGGAAAAACCCAGAAGGGATTTTACTAAATTGAATTTTGATGGTGCAGTGAATGCGGATGGCGTGGCTTCTTATGGTTTCATTCTCAGGGACTTCTGCGGCTCCCCCATCCATTTCGACGGAGGATTGATTGGTCATCAGTCCGTTCTGACCTCCGAGACCATCGCCTTACGCCAGGGAATACTCGAGGCCATACGTCATGGCATTCCCCGAATCCAGATTCAAGGCGATAATTTGCAGCTGGTCAAGGCCGTTCTTGGTGACTGGCGCTGCCCGTGGGAGATTGAGTTGCTTCGTGCGGATATCCACTGCTTGTTGGCTCGTTTCCAGGATTGGGGTATCGCTCACGTCAATCGTGAGTGCAATTCGGTGGCGGACTACATCGCAGGCTCGTTTCGACGGTTTCCTCTATTCCACTTGCAGTTGACTCGGGTTTGCACACCCTCATCCATCAGGATTCTCTTGGGTGGTCACTAGCCTGTTAGTAACCACCCAAATTCCTTTCCTTATCAATAAAAATTAAAAAGGAAAAAAAGGATGGATGACAATCAAATTAGATATGAAAAAAGCATATGACAGAATGAAGTGGGACTTTATCACAACCACTCTAAAAAAGTTTGGCTTTTGTACTAAATTCATCGGGTGGATAGAGGAATGCATAAAAACTGTATCCTTTTCAATCCTAGTAAATAATGGACCCACGAAACAATTCTTTCCCCAAATAGGCTTACGATAAGGCGATCCATTATCCTTGTTCCTGTTTATCATAGGAGTAGAGGTACTAGAAAGACACCTGCAAAAAGAATGCGACAAAACTAAAGCGAAAATCTGAATGCAAGTGACTAAAAAGGGTACTAAGTCCCTTTCTTATCATTCGTAGATGACATTATCATCTTTGCCAAAGCAAATGACACAAATTGCAAAACAATCAAACAAATCATTGATGACTTTTGCGATGTCTTCGGAAAATGGTCAACTTTCATAAATCTTCTTATCAAGTAACGAAAAATACATCACACAGAACCAAAGCTACAATCAATCAAACGCTTAACATTCCATGTACTGTCACCCTCGACAAATACCTAGGATGTCCAATTATAAATGGAAGAGTAAACAAACAAACTTTTCAAAATACAATAACCAAAACACAACAACAATTCACGAAGTGGAAAGCAAACATGTTATCCCGAGAAGGAAGAATGGTCCTTATAAAAGCAAACCTATCATCACAAGCAACATACATTATGCAAAGCTTCCTTCTACCCACTAATATACATAATCAACTAGACAGAATAAACAAGAATTTCTTTTGGAACAAAGAAGGTAACTACAAACCACTAATCACATGGAAAACCATATGCAAACCTAGAAAAAACAGGAGGATTGGGAATTAATAAGTGTCAGAACTCAGAAGACTTCAACATAGCATTACAGTTGAAATTACTCCGAAAAATTCTAGCGGAACGAAATAACATATGGGTCAAGATTGTTACAGAAAAATACCTTAAACAACATAACATCCTTCACTACAAATTAAGAGGAAGAACCTCCTGGCAATGGATCCAACTCATGAATCTAAAAACCATCTTCAAAGAGGCACTAATATGACAAGTAGGAGACGGTAGAACCATTAAAATATGGAAAGATAGGTAGCTTGATATCGGAACACTAATTGAATTCATTACTAATTATAATCAAATCAATCTAGACGCAATAATCTTTGATTTCATCCACGGAGACAAATCTTGGAAAAAGGAAGAACTACTAAGATGGCTAACAAATCAAATGGTAGACAAGATAGTAAAAACACCACCAATTAATCAAATTATCGATCGATTGTATTGGGCTCCTAGCAAAGACGGATGGTTTTCAACAAAATGCGCAATGGCCTTTCTAAATAATAGAAAAGGGGGATCGAGGAACAATGTATAATGGATTTGGAAATTGAACATACCACCAAAAATAAAGAATTTTTGTGGAAAATAACGCAAAACGCCTTACCTACAAAGAAAAGATTATTTGATAGACACATCGCAGTCACTCTGCAATATACATCTTTCAACACAATGGAGGAAGACACTTCACATATTGTCATACATTTCTACCATACTCAAAGAATCATAAACTCAGTGAACAATATCATATAGTCCAAAATAAAAGATATAGAAACCGATAGTAAAATCCCGTACTAATTAATGGAGGAGATTAGAGGTGTTTTAACAGATAAAGAAGTGGAATCATTGTCCTTCATTCGGTGGTGTATTTGGTTTCAAAGAAATAAAAAAAAATTTAAACCAACGGAAGCAAAAAAGAATAATGATATGATTGAAACTGAGCTTTTTAAATGCTTTCCTGATCGATCAATTCAACTATTTAGAATTCATATGATAACCAATAAAAACATGGGAAAATTCCCGAAAAACGAACTCAGATATGGTCACGAGTGACAAAATTTGTACTAATAATGAGCAGAAAAAGCCCAAACGGAAAAACAAAGACATAAGCTGGAAGAAGCCCAAAGAAAACTGGATCAAACTAAACTTTGACGGAGCAAAAAAACAACCAAGGTCTTTCCACCTTTGGATACATCCTTAGGAACCATAAAGATGAGACCATACACCACAGTTGTGGCACTGCTGGCTCAAACTCAATCATTGTATCTGAAGCATTAGCCCTCAGAAATAGCATTCAAGAAGCCATAAGAAGAGGTTGTAGGTCGCTTGAGATCAAAGGCGACAATCTGTTCCTGGTGAACGCTATCGTTGGCAACGACATCTGTTCGTGGGAGGTTGAGATTATTGTCTCAGATATCCGCGACTATCTTTTTCAGATCGGAGAATGGAGTATTACATATGTGTTCAGGGAGATCAACCGAGTGGCTGATAATTTGACAAAATTGACTTTTGGGAGTGGCAACGTCTCTCCTGAAAATAATTCCGAACTCATCGATCTCATCTGTTAGGATGTCCTAAGGCAGAAAACATCTATATATATATATATACGGAAAATCATTTTCCTATTGCTTGAGTTTTATAAACAAAGATTAGCAGAAAAAAAAGTTAAAAATTAGTTCATGATCTTCACCAACTTTTAGAAAATCATTTTAATAAACTGGATGCTTCACGTCTCTGATCTAGTGATCTCTAACATGTGCTCTACCATGTGATGTCAAATAAATTTGCATTAAAAAAAAAGTCAAATCTTTCTTAGCTCATGTGTCCTCGTTGACTTCTCCTATACGGTAATAAACAACGTCCTCCATTCATATGATACATTGAACTTGTCGATTACTTCGTATATATCTACCCACTTAATACTCGATATATATAATTAAAATTATGGCGGGTTGAACAGTCAAATATTGATTTAAGTCTTGTAACTAAGTCTGTACGCCCTTGAGGATGAATAAATAGGTAAACAACTCCAAAATAGCAACTCTCAAAAAAGCATATATCCATACGATTATGGAGCTAATTCCGGGCTTAACCAACGATCTGGCACGCGAGTGTCTGATCCGACTCCCTTTCGAAGCCTTGGGATTCATCTTACCCGTTTGCAAAGCTTGGAATTCGGAGATCCGAAGCCTAGACTTCCATCGTCGCCGTAGGCTCTCGGGTTACACCAAACCCTCATTCTTCCTCCCTCAAAAGTCACCTTATTCTTCTCAAACTACAACCTCAGCCACCTACGAGGTCACCGTCCTCGAACCAATAACCGGGTCCTGGAGGCAATTACCTCCAGGACCCGATTTACCATTCACGCCGCTTATTTATTGTAGAGCCGCCATTGTTGGGACTAAAGCGATCGTCTTTGTCTCCTGGAGCATCGATGACGAGGCTGCCAACATTGCTGTCCACGTCTTCGACTTTTTGACCTTTCAATGGCGAAACGGCGCCGTTATGCCAGGGCCAGGGCGGTTGTATTTCGGGGTTGCTAGCGACCCGGATAGCGGAATGGTGTTGGTCGCGGGTGGGTTTAGCGAGAAAAATAGGGCGATGAGGTCAGCTTTAATGTACGACGTGGAAAGCGACACGTGGCGGAAAGTGGGTGACATGGAAAACGGGAGGTTTTTTTGTGACTTGATGTTTTACGGTGGGAGGTTCCACGTCGTCAACGGGACAGACCATTCGCGCGGGACATGTTTAGCCGCGGAGTCACTCGATCCCGACACGTGGCAGTGGGGCCCGCATGTTGAGGAGGGTGGGTTTGTGGATGCGGATTTGGATTTCCAGAGGGTCATGGATAATGCGGAAGGTGACGTGTATCGTTTCTCCGTTGGGGAGAATATGGACGTGGAGGTCCGACGTGGCGGAAAATGGGAAGGGATAATGGAGTTGCCGGTGGAGTTCAACCTCGCTAGTAAGTTGGTAGGCGTGATGACGTGGCGGGATAAATTGATGATGATAAGAGTGTTCGCGGATTCTACAAGTTGTTGGGGGTTCATTCTGGATCTCAAGGCTTGCAAATGGACACGGATGACTTTGCCCGAACATTTCAATATTTATAGTCCTATATTTGGTTGTGGCATAGACTTTTAATAAGTTAAGCTAAATTAGATATGATTGTCTCGATCGATGTAATTTGAAATGATCGATGTTCATGTTTTGGTTTTGTAATTTGGGTGATGGGTGCACTTAATTATCGGGTTAATTTGTGTTGATTATTGTATTAATTTGGGGTGAATTTGGATTCAGATTGGGTATATCAGCAGGTTTGGTGTGAATTTTGGGTTCAGCCATGACTAAATTTATTTGGGGGTAAGGTTTGTACTTTGTATATCTTGTCCCGTTGAGGGTGGGACTACATTTAATTATTGTGTTTATTGTTGATGATGATGTTGTTGTATGCAATTCAAAAAAAAAATACATTTTTACAATTAGCAATATTTTTGGGGCATAGACTACAATAAACACATTTTATTATAATACATTAGTAGGGGTTATCCAAGTGGGAGTAAATATATTTTTGAAATGAAAAACAACTAAATAAAATTATGAATTTAGATTAATTTATGGTTTTGGGCATTATTGCAAATATTTTGGGCATTGTTTTTGTTTTTTTTGGACATTGATGCAAATTCAAAAAAAATAAAAACATTTTTACAATTAGCAACTTTTCTTGGGGCATAGGCTACAATAAGCACTTAGGGGGCACGGTATAATGTGTTATTGTTGTTCTTCTTATGTCTATATTAGGTTGATGTTGTAACTGTTGTTATCGTCGGCGTTGTATCGCCGCCGCCATTGTTGCGTCGAACAAAATTCTTTTATGTACATTAACAACAATTAAAAACATAATATTACAAGATATCAATAACTATTTAAACCTAAAAATAAAAACTGAGAAAATTTAAAACCCAAAAAAAAGACTTACAGTTTCCTCCTAAAAAATCTCAACCGGCCCATTGCATGTTTTTATAGAGAGGAGTCGCATATTTATCTTTAGCTATGATCGCACTATCTTCCATGTCCATCTTCAACCATTTTCGATCCTATGGTTCTATGTAATCTCTTTTAGTTATTTTACACTCATCTTGCATTGTGCCTGAAGCCTGATAAATAATAATGTCCAATCAGTTCATATCTTTATTTTCATTAAAAAGATAATGTGAGTGCTTCTCTTAAACTATAGTTACTTGAAACCTGGCTGAGTTTCTATTTTCAAAAATGTCTACTTTAATGACGTACTCCATGATCTTTCATATCATTTCCAATCCATTCCCCTTTAGTAAATGCTCAATTATGAGATAGGTAAACACAAAAGGAAGCTAAAATAAGCGCGAATGAAACTCGTAAAAGAAGAAAGGCGGAACCTTGGCAACAACTCTGTTGCTTGAAGAATAAGAAGGTGAGCGGCGTTCAAAACGGGAAAGCAATCCCAAGAAAGGCAAAACGCAAAACGCAAGATAACTACCCTATAGCATAATTAAATGCCTTACAAATTTTGGTTCTAGAGAACCCAGAGTATCAAAATAACACCAACTTAGTTTCTAGATGATATAGCCTACATACCCCCTCAAGCCTAGCCTGGGATGACAAGGCCAAGCTTGCGACAGAGAAACATGTGTTGTTGCGTTCCTAGGCTTTTGTAAACATATCAGCCAGTTGCATAATGGAGTGCACATGGACTGTATGAATGAAGCCTTCTTTGACTAGTTCTCTATATAATGTAATGACAATCAATCCTAACCTGTTTTGCCCGTTCATGAAACACGGGATTGGCAACAAGCTTTTGGGCAGAGACATTGTCACAATGCAATAGGATTGGAAGTGGAACTGGTAGAGAAAGATCACGTAGTAAACCTTCCAACCATACAACTTCACTGGTTGTTTGAGACATTGCCCTTTACTCTTAGTGGAAGATTTTGACACCTTTATGTTTTTGTTTGTGTTTCGAGAAACCAAAGATTTGTGCATTAACACACAATTATATTGGTGGACATCATGTCTGTGGTTTGAAGAGGTTTCCTTTTCAAAGGGGTGTTGTACTTCCTTTACCACAAGTATATTGGTGGTGCATCCACATGAAGTCTGCTTTTGTTCAATTTGTTGATGGGGATGATCGACTTAGCAGAATTTCCACAAGAAGTTTACAATACACTCGACTACTTTCTCAAGGTTTTAGTTGTTGACAATGGGTCCACGTTGGCGGTCTCTAATTACATGACTTGCATATGAATTTTGAAAGAGCTGGATGGGAAGGTTGGATGGGTAAAGGAATACACCTTTTGTTGATTTTAAGGATAAGATAAATAACATATTGCAAAGTTAAAGTTAAAGAAAAGTCATCCCTTGTAGATCTAAAGAATAGTCAAGACAATTGAGTAGACCATGATAATTAATGTAATACACCTTTTGTTGATTTTAAGGATAAGATAAATGACATAGTGCCTCATTGGCATTTTCTCATGGTGATCTAACACCGTCATCCCTTCATACTTATTTCAAGTCATCAAAGCCATTTATGATTCTTTCTTAGTCATAGGCCTAATATGTTCATCGAAATACACATCAAATCCTAGATGTCATTATTTGAATGATCAAAACAGCCAAGACGTGACCACGCAAGCCAAGACATGACCGCATCTTGTCATGAAAAATCGCCGATGCTTTCGGCACTTTCTTCCTTTGTCGAACTTTGTTCAATCAATCCAAAAAGAGATTGAGTCTCTCATGGATTCTTTGCACAACAAAAGTATGCAAAATTTTCTCAACCAAATTAAGTCAAGAAAATTTCAAATTCATTTTCCCTAAGAAGCAAGCTTTTCATAAGAAAGACAAAAGTGAATGTACACATGCAACTTAGCAAAGAGATCATCATTATCCCTTCTTTATGCATTCTTTAGTGTATACATGCCCAACATATATTTACCGTCTCACATGGGGGGCTCTCCAATAGACCCTTACATTAGTAAACCCAAAGATAGTCTTCGGGAAATGCTATACATCACACACTTTTACTATATATCACACTATTAAATTACATTAATAACCTTCTTTCAAAAGAAAGTAAATAAATTAAAATAAAATATGTTAGGATATTTTGTAGGATTCTCGACCATTTTTTTTTAAAAAAAATCTACTATCCTGAACCATTTAATAAACTTCACATGCAAGATATTGAGAAAACTCTCGTATCAACCAACATCATCGATTCCGCCATGACCATCGACTCAAAACTCGCAGCCTACTAAAAACCTCTTGTATCAACCATTTACTCACTTCTCTTCCATGATTATCAACTAAAATTACCTTGATCTCAATTTACCTTAACTTTAATGGATGACTAATTGAAACTGATTCAATCTACCTTAGTTAGCTTAAATCGTAGTATATAATAACATTAAATATATATGTTATGTGAACATTTAATGGATGACTAATTAAACTAATCATATATAATAACATTAAATATATTTTATATATGTGAATATTTTGTTAAGGTAACAAAAAATCAGTGTACGCAGATATTGTATAAGGTAAAGATTTTGTTTAAGCAGATTCAATCATTATCATGAGAGATTTTGTTTAACTTTTCCAAAAATAAATTAAGGGTTCTATGGTAAAAAAAATGAAAAAGTGTGAAGAATATGGAAATTTTGGTGTGAAGTTCAGCACTTTTTTTTTTTTGGTAGAAGGAGAGGCGGTACTCTCCGGCCTCTCAAGGAGGCATGAAGTTCAGCACTTATGTAGTCTACTCTAGTAGGCCTAAAGGTAGTATAGAGCACGAGTCTGTCCCATTCAAACAATGGTCGACTCAAGGGTAATCTATTTAAGATTGTCCATTTCCAATAAGGAGAACGAACCAATATCAACTTTTTAAAGTCGATCATAAGAATAACGGATTACCTTTCTTGCACATATGTTGTTAAGATCAAATTAAAGATCAAACCAAAGTTTATTCATAATTTATAAACAATACATGATCGCTTATAGACGATTAAAACACACACTATAATCCTTTTATGAAAGGATTACACACATGCATAAATTATAACACACTTATATACTATTACAATACATAACTAAGTGTAACAAAGAAAATACAACTTACTACCATCATCCATGGCGCCTAACACCACATTTTGAGTAATACACCAACCTTATTGGCCTACGGTCCTCATAGACATTAGCCCAATAGGGACGGTCCCCATAGACATTAGCCCAATAGGTTCCTCCAACCGCCGCTCTTCCATCCCCTAAATGCTCGGCCCTGGGGTTGCAATGTTTGGACTTTGCACTCGTGTGCTTGACCCGAGACCTAGTACGTCTCTTGACCTTTGAGTACCCTTACTTTCCCTCGTGCCCATAGTTAGGATCACGAACCTCCGTAGCCTTGGAGGTTTTAGGATCACGAACCTCCGTAGCCTTGGAGGTTTTAGGAGCAAGAACCTCCTTTCTCTTGGACCATACGAGATCAGGTTCCAGTTTGATTTGAGTGGTAAGCCAATCCTCGAAGTCTTGGAGCCCTCCGCTGTCCTCATGACATAGCAAAGTTGAAGAAAAGTCGGCTTGGAAACAACACATCAAAAATATTTTAAAAGAATAATGCGGTACATATGTAAGATGGACTTGTCTATTACCTGGCTTGGAAATTTTTGAACAAACTCATAGCTTCTGCAGCAGTTTACCATGAAGTTAGAGATTTTTTTTTTCTCTTTTTTAGCTTCATTTTGATAGAACTGTAAGAAACTCAAAAAATAGTGCAAAGAACAATCAATCTTAAGTAGTTCATAACACGAAACATACAATCAATTAACTTTTAAGGCAAAATTCACCTATAAAAATATATGATCTTTATTTTTAGAACACAACACAAAACGTTGAAAACACTCTTATTAAACTCAAGTTCTTCTCTTAAAAAAAAATCACATCCATTTTTTTCTAAGAGAATGTGTCTAAGTAGTTAATACCTTGGTAGTGGTGATGGTGTTAAGGTGCACCGTTTTTACTGCCGGTTTAACATGTGATAAACCTATATTCAATCATAAGTCAAAATAAGACAAGTAAACATATCGATCATAAACGAAGCCACAAAATAAATGGAAAAGAACTTGATACACCCATACCATACCATGTACCGATGATTAACAACTTATAGATATAACTAAAGAGAGATCGATAAAGAATTATAGAAGTGATATTTGTTATTGATAAGCAAGTACCGTATATATACATAGGTAGAGAATAACTAATCCTATAAATAAGGATAAGATATTCTCTTAACAGAAAGAAATCAAGACTAGGTCAATTAGCTATTAATAAGGGGAGATACTAACAACTATTTGACTAAGATAATATTATGAAAAACACGTTAATGATAGTCTAATAATAACAATGTAGGAAAGTTCAAACTCAAAAAAAAAAATCACATAGAAGGTTTAGAATATAACAATATGGGTAGATAGTTTCATATTTATACACAATTATATTAGGTAGAAATTGGAGAAATTGATTAAGTAGAAATGTCGGGTATAACTCTTTTCCCTTGGGAGGTAGTACTCCCATATTAACCTCCCAAATTCCGCTGTAACGGAGCTTCACTAGGTCAATCAATAGGTGACATCATCAAATTTATGAAGCAATTTTCAGATGTATTCAATTTTTGCATCCAACTAATTAATGAAACTTATTAATCAAATTATGGAAGCAAATAAGAAAGTCATAATTAATTATCACCTGGTAGTTACGTTCCTAGTAGTAGCTTCTAAATGCTTCGAAATCTCCATGCTTGTCGGATCGAACTTCCCTTCTTGCATCTCCAAGAAATCATTTAATATTTGCCTCTATATGTACAATTAAGTCAAATTATGGAATCTTCGATGGACAAATTTAAGAGGAAAGATCGAAGGTAATGATAAACCCTTCGCTCCAATTGATAATGTTAGAGGATTGGAAGGAAAAGTTGAGAAAACTAAAAGAAATCAGCGATGAAGGAGAATTGAGAAGCAGTTGAGGAGAATTTTCGAGGGTGGAGGAACACGTTTCAGAGCAATAATTGTATACTGGAGACAACTAATTAGAGTATATTTAGGCGACTAAAATGTGAATGTGGACAACGAAGGAGTATATTTAGGCAATAGAAAATTTGATTTGAGTACTCAAAGGAAATATTTTTTAGGAGATAAAAAACAATTTATATTTTAGATTAAGGTTCCGTTCGACAACGCTTATCTGGATACTTATAAGTACGTAGTTACTTATATGGAAAAAATAAGTTTTGTTTTATGTGTTCGGCAAAATTTGCTTATTTGAAATAAGTTACTTATATCCGATACTTATCTGCTGAAAAAATAATCAGCGCCCCCAACCTTATGTCAAATGAGCTAACTTTTCTACCAAAATATAAGTAAGCGAGACCCATTTGATTTCCCAATTAAATTAAATTTTTTATTTTTTACCCTTTATTAAGCCATTTTTGGTAATTGTAAACCTCTTGCTTAAAATATCAGCAATTCCGTTTACCGAACACATTTCGAATTATTTGGAAAATAAACAACTCATATCAGTATCCCATATCAGCATACACGATCAACATCAACAACCATAAGTATCAGCATCAACATCAACATCAGCATCAACACCGATAAGTACCTATTTACCGAATGGAGCCTAAGGCTCCGTTTGGCAACACTTATTTGGATACTTATAAGTACCCATATACTTACATGGAAAAAATAAGCTTCGTTTTATGTGTTCGGTAAAATTTACTTATTTGAAATAAGTTACTTATATCCGATACTTATCTGCTGAAAAAATAATCAGCACCCCAACCTTATGTCAAATAAGCTAACTTTTCTATCAAAATATAAGTAAGCAGGACCCATGTGCTTTCCTAATTAAATTTTATTTTTTATTTTTTTACCCTTCATTAATCCATTTTTAGGGATTTTACACTTCTTGCTAAAAATATCAGCAATTCGGTTTACCGAACACATTCCGTATTATTTGGAAAATAAACAACTCATATAAATATCCCATATCAGCATCCACGATCAACATCAACAACCATAAGTATCAACATCAACACCGATAAGTACCGATTTACCGAACGGAGCCTAAGCCACGTGGCTAAATTTTTTCTAAAGAAATGTTTTTTTTAGCATTGTACTAGAATAGATTACAAACAAACATCTAACCATCGATTACTAAACAAGAATTACATAAACAAAGTGAAAATAAAAATTCTTATAAAATCAAATACCATAGGAGGATATCATCAAACTCACTATATTTGTATTCCATTCTGAAATTAAAAAAACATCGTACTCTTTTTAATCTTGGCGATGAGAAATCACTAGGCCTTGATGGTATGCCGGTCATCTCTTATATAAAATAATGGCACTTCGATGACCTATATGTTATCAAAATTGTAAAGAGCTTCTTCTATTCATGGAAAGTTCACAAATTAAATAAACAAATCACACATCTATATTGGAGCTTATATTAAAAATATAATTAATATGTAGAAGACGTACAAGATTCTCTATTAATGGACGAAAACACATATTCGATCAAACAAAGCAATGCTCCGGTGAATCACGGTAAACCAACGAAAATAAAAAAAAAAACTAACGGAAGCAATAAAGAATAATGATATGACAGAATTTATAAGAAAAAAAAATAAAAACATGCGAAATTTTCGGAAAAAAGAACTCGGATATGTACGTTCACGAGTGACAAAAATTGTACTAATAATGAGTTAAAAAAGTCCAGGCGGAAAAACAAAGACGTAAGCTGGAAAAAGCCCAAAGAAAACTAGATCAAACTAAATTTTCATGGAGCAAGAAACAACCAAGGTCTTTCCACCTATGGATACATCCTTAGGAACCATAAAGATGAGACCATACACCATAGTTAGTTGTGGCACTACTGGCTCAAATTGTATCCGAAGCATTGACCCTCAAAACTGGCATTCAAGAAGCGATAAGAAGAGGTTGTAATTCGCTTGAGATCGAAGGCGACAATTTATTCCTGGTGAACGCTATCAATGACAAAGACATCTATTTGTGGGAGCTTGAGATTCTTGTCTCAGATATCCGCGGCCATCTTTTCAGATCGAAGAGTGGAGCATTACACGTGTTCAGGGAGATCAACCGAGTGATGGATCATTTGGCGAAATTGGCTTTTGGGCGTGGCGGCGTCCATGGGCGGAGCTGTTAAGTGCCCAGTGGGGGCTATAGCCCCCACTGGGATTTTTTAAAAAAAAATTTAGGTGTAGTATTGTTTTTTTAGGTGTAATACTAGTTGAATTTCCGTGCCATATACGGGTTTTATTTAAATTTTTCCTAAGTAAGTGTTTCTTAAATTTTTTATTAAATAATTAAATTAATTTTTAAAACTTCAAATGCCTAAATTTTAGGAATAGTAAGCATTTCTTATTTTAATTAGTATAAAAGTTAGTTGGTTAAAATATAGTGGGACCTAAATTTTTAATAAAAAATAATTCAAAAACACCAAAAAATGACACATAGGCAAAATAAATGTGAGGATGACATGTGGTCAAAAGTCCTCTTCTTTAGTATATAGATTGATTGATTGATTGATTGATGATTGATTTATGTATGTTGTAAATGGTAGAATTCTGTAGCCAAGTGGTTTTAATTATTTATACAATGGGCCAAGTGGTAGATTTCTGCTATAGCAAAATGCTGCTTTTGATTGAGCTGATGAAGAATAGTTTTGTTCAGTTTGAGATTGAAGAATTGATTTAATTAGGAATAAACTTAAACAAATTTGTTGTAATTTTTTTTCTATATTTAAAAAAAAAATGCAAAATTTTTTTTTCCCTTCTGTAGCCAAAAGAATTTAGCCCCCACTGGAAAATATTCCTGTCTACGCCACTGGCGGCGTCTCCCCTGAAGATAATTCAGAGATCATCAATCTCATCCGTCAAAATACCCTAGGCCGGAAGACATCAAGAATATGATTTTTTCCCTAATTCCTTTTCCTATCATATATATATATATATATATATATATATGTGTGTGTGTGTGTACACGGAAATTTTCCTTGCTTGAGTTTAATGAACAAAGACTAGGAGAAAAAAAATACTCCGGGTAGTTAAGATTAGTGCATGATCTTCACCAACTTTTTGAAATTCATTTTAATAAACTGGATGCATCAAGTCTGATCTAGTGATCTCTAACATGTTCTCTACCATGTGATGTCAAATAAATTTGAATTTTAAAAAATAAAAGTCAATATAAAACCTATCTAATCTATTTTTAACATATTCACCGAATTATTGAAGTTTTTTGGAAAAATTTATAAATATTCTCATATTTACTAAATTTTTATGACAATATATATTATTGTTTAAGAAAATCCAATTTTTTGTTCTTATAAAAATAACCACTTTTTCAAATTTTTATTACCATTTTCGAATTATCAAAATCGCATGTAATTTTGGAAACAAATCCACCATGTTTATTACTCTAAAAAATATAAACTTGTATTTTTTATAAAAGTTAACATTTTAAGGGATAGGTTTTTTTTTTTTGAAAAGGGTGGGTGTATTAATTGAAAAAAACTGGTTTTATTAAAGAATATAACAATGGATTTTTTAAACTTAATATATATTGTCATGAAAAATGTGTAAATAATAGTATTTTGTACAATTTTCTTACAAAAATTTATAATTGTAGATGGATTTTTTTAATTTATAAGAGAATCTAACATCATAAAACCACCTGTTAAGAAGTATGTTAATTAAGTGATAGTACTTATTAGGTTGTTTTAAAAAAATAATTAGGTAGTTTTTCAAAAAAAATAAAAATATGGTAATTTTATGCAATTAAATGAATAAGGTGGCTAAATTTCAAATATTTTATAGCTTTTATAATAATTCGAGGTTACCACACGGAATTTGCAAAACCTCAAGGTTATCATGCAGAATTCCGAAAAACCTTGTGTACCACAATTAGCAAAACCTTGAGGTCACCACACGAAATTTCCTTTACCTTTTTTACTTTTGGTTCAAATTTTGAGAGAAGTGTATGTGGGGGTATAATATTAGGGGAATAAATGAAAATAAGTGGATAATATTCTTATATGGACATCTATTGTGAAACAAAAAAAAGTCTTTATGGACATGTATTGTGAAACGGAGGGAGAAAAAAATGGGATGTCCAAGCACCCATTCAACTTTTTCGAGTGCTCCAGTCGGTCATCTCGACCGATGAGCCGAGCCCTCAAAAAGTACATTGTAGTCGGTCAAGGTGACCGACTATCCACCTGTTGGAATTATTTCTCAACGGGTAGATTTCTCCTCTTATATAAATTCATACCCATACCCCATTTTTCACATCCAAAAATTGATTTCATTATCCTCTAAAAAAATTCACTTTCAAAAAATCTCAAAATTGCGGATTGGTTGATTGCACAATTTAATGTAAGTTAATTAATTATTTTAATTTATTATTAGATTTGAATTATTATTTTTTTACGTTAAATTTCTTATAATTCGATATTGTTTCCTAAATATTTCGCACTTGTACATAGTCGTTAATGGTGGGAGGATCAAAACCACCCGCTCCATTTGATTTAAATGAGGAGTACGTGGATGATGATGATGGAGGATATGAGGTTTCAAATGAGCACAATTACGGTGTCGTTTATAATCTATAATCAAATCATGTATGTAAATGTCATTTTATTAAGTTTAGAAATTAAGACGAAAAAATTCTAATTAGTTTTTTTTATTATAATAGGATATTCAATTTCCAGATATTTCTAGCTATTTTGCAAATGAAAAAGTGGGCCCGTAAGATAGCGAGAGGGTTAAACATTGTACTCACCACCAAAAACTCATGGGCGACAAAGATCCTTTTGGAATGCGTCTTAGGTGGTGAGTACAAATCGGGAAAAAGGGCAAATTGCGTAAAATGGTGAAGAATTTAGAGGTCGGTCATGAATTTAGTTCTGGTCCTCGTACTAGAAAGATTGGGTGCCCGTTCGAGTTGATTGGTTGGAGGGACAGAAAGACCAAGAAGTGGCACTTAAGGGTGGAATGGGTCAGCACAATCATGAGCGTTCCACTAGTCTGGAGGGTTATCCATTTGCGGGCCGAATGACTGAGGATCAAATGATTGACGCAAGACAACTGGCTTTGGCAAATATAGATCCTAGGGAATCCATGACATTCCTAAGGGAAAAGTATCCGGATATGATCACATCAATGAAACAACTGTATGATTTTCGATATCAAGTGTTTAAAGAGGAGATGAACAGGATGGGGGTAAGCCAATTTTCAATCCATTTATTAGAGTCTAATCAATACTATGTCGACTGTCAAATTGAGAAGGGTAGCGACAAGGTACTAGACATCTTCTTTGCTCATCCCAAGTCGATGCAGTTGCTGAAGTTGTTCCCTTATATCGTTGTGATGGACTCGACGTACAAAACAAACATGTAAGTCTTTATTAACTATGATGTAGTAGTAGATTCAAGTACATGTATTAAATCTCATTGAATTGACATTGTAGGTACAACATGCCTTTGTGAGAAATGGTTGAATTTACATGCACTGGGAAGACTTACTGTATTGCTTCTGCATTTGTGACAAGGGAGATTCAAGACCATTGCGAATGGGTATTACTCCAATTCCAAGAGGTGTATAAGCTGGTTGGAAGAGCACCAGAAGCCATACTGACTGATCGGGATATTGCTGAGGTGAATGTTGTCGATCTCTTATTTCCCAATGCCAAACATATGCTTTGTTGGGTGCACATCCAACGCAACTGTAAGGCATACGCGTAAGGACATCGGTTATCGAAATCAATAGATCAATCGAGTTAGGTCACGGTTGATTTTTTTTTCCATTTATGAAAGCAAGAAAAAAATTTGGGACCCTAGATGGCGGATTTGCGAAGTGGAGGATGAATTCTAGGGTTTTAATGCAGCGGATTGACGTGTGAGAATGAACAAAAAAGGGTTGAACGAGACTTACTCAAACCTTGGCTCTGATGCCAGTTGATGCATCCCTCGTATGGGATGCCTCGGATCGATCGGTGTTTGAGTAGTAGGTCTCGAATATACGTAGCGGAAGACTTTGAGAGGCTCGAATCAGCGTTGGACTGATCGAGTTTGGAACGAACAATTGCAAGAACACGAGAGTTTCGAAGATATTTGAGTGGCGGCGCAAGCACAAAGGGAAAATAAGGAGAAAACCTCAACTTTAATTAACCCTAAAATGTGCGCTGAATAAAACATAAGCCTAATCCCCCTTATATAGGGAGGCGGCACAAAGAATCCACGAAAAACCCTAAAAGAACCTATCGGCGCGCCTAGGGCTAGAATGCAGTCTAGGACCATCGGCGTGGTCCAAAATGCAGCGGCGCAAGGCCCATAATTAACCTTCTAAAAGCATAAAACTAGTAATAGCAATGTTCTATAATGGAAAGAATGCAAAAAACTACTAAAAATAGATAGGTCATTCGTGATCGTGATCGCAGTGTCGCGACAAGCTTGGCGCGGCGCTGGCGAGGTCCGAACACGATGTTGGCGAGGTCACGGCGCGAGGCAGAAGGCTGGCGAGGACGCTGACACGTCGCTGGGCACTGGTGACGACGCTAGCGAGGACTCGCGAAGTTGAGGTTCTCCGATGCATCCGAGAACCTCATGTTGCGACTCGACTACGAGGTCCGATGCGAGGACCTCGAGTGACAACCCGAGGTCGCGTCCCGGCACGAGGTCTCGGCGATGGCTGGTTGGGACCTCGACTTGCGATCCGATGCTCGAGGATGTCGCGTCTTGGCACAGCTGGTCCGAGAGCTCGTAACGAGGTTCTTCAGCGCCGATGATCGAGATGGTGCCGAGCGAGGTAGCGATGCATGGCGCGCCATGGCCAGCGGAGAGGCGTGACACTAGTGACTGTGTCGCGGTCTCGATGGCACGGGCTCTGGCACGGGTGATTGGCCCATCGGAGCGAAGTGTGAAGGCCTCGATCTCTTGGCTAGCATCCATAGACGGGGTCGCATCATAAGACGACGGACTTTTTTGCAAACAAATCGTGGGAGCTGTTTTGTTTGACGATCTTGGGGGAGTAAGAGGCGCGACTCCAAATGGTGAAATCGGTCATGATGCCAATCTTATTTACATACCTCCAGAACACCTGACTCACCCCTTGGCGCGATCAGATTGTGAGGGCATTCACCGACCACCGCTTCAACCTTTTTACGAGGACCACAAATAGGTAAAACAAGTTATTTTTGCCTCTCATTCCAATTTGAAAATTTGAGTTTTAATTTGCAAATATTTGTAGGGTCGAGTCACAACACTCCACGTTGAAGGATTACTTGAAAACATCAGTTGGAGGGTTCAGTACTATAATGAGGAAGATACACAACGCGATCAGAATCCAAATTATCAACGTATGTGGGTAGATAGAGAGGGGTCACACCACTATTCCATTGGATATCCATCACATGGCTGAACCGCTTTGAACGTTATTCTCCCTCCTCCCAACAAAGGTATCCAACAGTTGTATAAATCATTTGTTCGAGCATGTCATGGCCCCTATGAAGCCAAATAGTGGATATCGTCCGATACGTGATGATCAGTGGCGGACAACTGCCCGTGGGCTCCCATGCTCTCACCAAGTCCAACAATGCATCAACCAATGTAAGCCTATTAAACTTTCAATGATTCATCCTTTTTGGAAGCAATTGGTATGGGAAGGTGATGCGATCCGATCCTAGACCTAGATCGATCATGACGAGCCCGAGTCTACCTAGACCTTGGTGTCCGCCTTGGATTCCGACCTAGCTCGTTATTATTATATTTATTATATTCCCTATTTTGGCATGTTTCATATTTATAGTTAGTTTCTATTTATGTTTCCGCTATTATTGTTTTTCGGTGTGTGTCTACTTATGCTTAAGAGACTGGCCCAATAGTTGGCTTAGGCCCATTAGCTAGACCTAGTTAGGTTTTTCATTTTCTATTTAAACCCTTCGTTGTACTCAGTTTTATTCATGCCTTGCTATATACAGATTGCCTTTTGTGAATCGAGTTTCTCTTCCCTAAGGCCTAAGCGTCACACCTTTCTAACTCTAAACGCCCTTTCTTGACCGAGCCCCCTTGCCGACCCTAGGATTCGGTCTCAATCCAATCCTTTCTGGGTTACTTCCCTCATGAGCCACCCTGTGGTTCGCACTTATCCCGGTTACTATCCATTGGAGAAGATCCGAAGCCCTTCCGAGCCTAGATCGGACACCCATGGGATCCACCCGAAATGTGGAACGCATCAACTAGAAGGCCTTTTGACGACCAAGCCCGATGATGATTGCATAGAAGATGACGATGCTGAATAGGAGAAGATGATGGCAGACTACAATGAAGGACGATGGCCAAACATGTGAAACGTCAGGTGATTCGCAATTAATTATGTTAAGATTAATGATACCAACAGATTAGAGGAACCTGATTGTAGGAAGCCGAGGGGGAGACCTAGGAAAAAATCGAAGGTCTAACAAAGAGAGTTCACTAGGTTGGAGCACCTACAACCCCAGTGCAAAAGGGCTGGGAAAGGAGCTCGTTCTATGCAAGGACACGCATTTACCTTGGTACTAGAAGTTGATGACCCAGAGGAAGATGACGACGTAGAGGAAGATGACGACTCGGTTTTACCTCCCACGTCGGGAATAGGGTTTATTCCACCCACGACCCCTCCTCTCACTAGCCACTTTGGAGGATTCGATCTCATATCTAATGTACCCTGTTTCATTATGGCATACATCGCTGATGTGCATGATGTTCCAGAAGACAGTCATTGTGGGTATAGGGCGCTCGCTTCTCAAATGGGGTGGAATACGACAAATGGATGGCTATGAATGTGACAGGAGCTTGTCCAAGAACTAAGGGCCCACCGTGAGATATATTCGGCAATGGGGGTTGAAGGTTTCCCTCAGGTTTATCAGTTGATCCATAGCGTCAACTGGTTGTACCCCGCACTGTCCACCAGAGCACTAGATGGAGACACTTGCGATGGGTATTGTATTTGCTACTACATTTCAGTGTGCACTGGTCATATTGTCCCAGCGTAGTTCGCACACATGTTTCCCGATCATAGGAGACGGGGGCGTTCAAAGCCGTCTTTGGGACAAGGTTGCATGTATTGCTTTCCTTGGGAACCACTACGTTCCGGTAAGTTATATTCTCATTATTGTTTATTATTGTAGTTAATTTATTACACTTATGATTGCGTGTTTTGTTTAAAATTGTAGGTTATATTGCACGATGATTGTCTGATGCCTCCCTTCACAATCATGAAGGAAGTGTCGTCATCTATTAATGTGCGGATATGTAGCCCAATATCAAGATATATGTACGTTCGATCAGTATCGGATTGAAGAAGATTTGCCTCCTCCCTTTGCTTAGGAGTTTGAGATACTTTAATCATTATAAATCCCCTCCTTTAAATGTTGTAATATTATCGTTTTAATGAATGGTTTATTTTGTTTACTTCTGTAAGGTTTCTTTTAATTACTAAAGTCTAAATTATTAGCAACAAAGAAAGTTTATGGAAAATTAAGCTACATTAAACTACAAATACAACAAAGATAATTAACCATTACACATGTCCAACTATTTTAAACTACAAATACAACAAAGATAATTAACCATTACACATGTCTAACTAAATTAAAATACAAATACAACAAAGATAATTAACCATTACACATGTCCAACTAAATTAAAATACAAATACAACAAAGATAATTAACCATTACACATGTCCAACATCACTGTGGCGTGCGGCTTGGAAAGAGGGGGAGCGGCGATGACGATCACCTACACGTGGCGGGATCGGTGCTACAGGGGTCTCCCCAAATGCGATGGCTTGTATTCAGTGAGTCACGTCTCCAAACGCCCCTTCAAAATTCCTGTGAATCTCTAATTCTCTTGCGAGCCCTTTCACGAGTGTCATGTGATGTCAAACAAATACAAATTTGTTATTTTACAATTCAAGTTTTTTAGTAAAATGAGACAATCAATCAAGTGTCATCATACATGTACCGCATAAATATCCACCTCGGGTTGTGCCATCGGGGGGTTGTTTGCCAATTCATTAGAGGATGTGCGCAACAAAAAAAGGATGTGTGTGTCTCATATGCCATTGTATGTATTCGGCATCCATAGAGTACGAGTGGTGCAATTTCCCCCATAGGCACTAACGAATTGCACCGATCTTCCCAGTGATCATCAACATCGGAGAATTGCACATCATACTTAACCCTTTCCATCAATTTTGTTGGTCGGTAGAAACTGACTAGCTTGATAACGCCCAAGTCGGGGATTGACTGGTGCCATCCAAACTGACGAGCCCACCTCTTAGGATGATATGCCTCCTTGATAACAGACTAAGATTGCGAATGGAAAAGTCGATAAAATCCCGCCATGGCATCCAATTGACCTACACATAAATGCATTAATTTTTCATGTTATATTATATATAAAAAACGCTACTTAAATTCTATATTTATATAATATATAAAAATTCTAGTTAAATTTTATGTTACTTACATCTTTCACTTTTATCTTGTCTAAGATGCGACGATATTCGAGCGTTGACTTATTATTCATATTTCGACCAATATCACATATGAAATTCTCCCTAGACAATCGTGTGATATCGTGATTGAGGTGACCTCTGAGTGCTGGAAAGTACCTCCAAATAAAGTTCTAAAAAATAGAAAATATTTTAGACACAAATAAAATCGAATGGGAAATTTAAAAATACAAGGTTTCATCACTCACGTGTAACAGATATGAGCAACCTCTGATCATCACTCCTTTAGCTCGGGACGCCATTCAAAGCTGCCTGAATAAGAATGCAAGTGTAGCGGTGCACCATGAATACTCCGATGTGAGATTGTGCGGGTCGGGTCGCAAGTTGATTTTTTTATTTTGCAGATCAGGTCGAGTTAAACCCGTGCGGGTTGAGGGTCGACCCGCAACCAATGATATTTTAATATATATATATATATATATTTGTAATTTTATTAATATAAAATATTTTTATAAAAAATCCGTTAGGTTTGCGGGCCGACGGGTTTTTAAAAAAACATTTTTTTGGATTTGTGGGTGAAAAAAATCATTTCTTGACCCGATTGACTTAGTCAAACGGATTGACCCTCAACCCGACCCGTTAGACCAACGGGGCTGGTCGCGAGTTAAATTATTTATTTTGTTCCGATCACGTGTCGACCCGCGACCCAACCTACAGTCGCGAGTCGGGTTAACCCATTGAGTATCTCTAGTGTACTAGGATCCTTTCAGAGACGGGTTCACAACATCTTTACCTTTTTTCTGATTTTTTATTCAAGGAGGGCAAAAACCACAAAATTAGAGTACTTTTTACAAATATTTTGAAATATTTACAATATAAAAGGGTTGGATATTTTTTCTCTAGAAATCCTCCCTGGTTGATTTTCAACATATTAAAATGACTCCTTCTATGCGCCCGCTGACAACTCTCCACTATCTTTATGTTATTTTAGTTTTTGCACTCAATTTAGGTTAAATTACCAAATCTATCCAAAAGTTTTAAACTTATACAAATATATCCAAACTAAAATGGTTTATAAATATAATGACTTTAAATGGTACTAACTACCATAATCTACTAATTATATCATGAATGAACTACTTTCTATGAACACAAGTCCACCATTCTCCGTAATTAAAAGAAAATTATAAATTAAAGAGGTTCGAGTGTTACCAATGTTCTAAAAAACGCTAGGCGGACGTTGGGCGGATAGGGACCGCCTAGCGCCTAGTCGACCTGAACGGTGGCATAAGCGGTCCTAGACGGGTGTCTAAGCGGTCTGGACGGCTAAGTGGGCTAGGACCTTCTAGCGCCTAGGCGGGGCCTAGAAGGGAGTTTTAGAACAATGACCATTACCTAAGTGTAGTATCGTTGGAGCTTAGGTGTTTCTATAGCTTCCGGATTTCTAGGGGTTGTTAATCCTCAACCAGGACTCCCTTAGCTCAAGCACATCACAGATTTGTTTCGTTTCCTACCTAAGATTGTTAACTTAAAATCTATCAATTTTAGTGGATGGAGGATTTGTAAGCAAGAAAGAGGTTTATTCAAGACATAGTTTTCAATTAAGTAGCTTTCCCTTACTTAAAAACAAACTTTTATTGAATTTGAAAGGATTACAAGCACACAAAACACATTGAAAACACTCAAACTAGAAAGATCCATAGAAGGATTTGAACTCTTAGAGTGAGGGAACACCGCTTCACTTTCAAGTTCAAAGCTTTTTCTTTCTCTTTCTCTAGATTCAGACTTTATTTTTTTTATTTTCGGTTCCCCTCCTTATGCTTACAAGGGGCCTATTTATAGAGCCTGAAGGAGCATTGGATGCTCAATCAATGCCATTTACATTTCACTACGAACAAAGCCTCAGGGAATCCACTCGCATGGAAAATAGTGCCATCACTCTGAAAAGAAAAAGCACACTGAACAGTAATGAAAAGACAATACACTAAAGAGATTCCTTATGGTGGTCCACATGGCTTGGCATCATGATGTGGTCTTTGATAGTTAATAATTCATGCAATAATCGATGTTGTACATGCCTTCTTCTCCAAGATTATCCTCCCAACCTGTAGTAGCCTCTTCTTTAAAATCGAGCTCTATTTGCTTCATCAAGTTTTTTGAATATTCTAGATCCCAATCCCTTAGCTTATCCCATATAAATGCCTGACCTTTGGACGATAAGTATATCCCAAATTCTATTTGTGATAAGTAATCCTAGATTGAATCAGACGACTCTATTGCTACCGAAAAATATGGTTGTAGCTCTTTTGGAATTATAACAGTGGTGAATCCTACTTTGAATATCAGCATGTCGGTTTTCTGATGTTGCTTGATGTATTCATAGATGTAGAAAAGTCCCATAGATCTTGATTCATTGACATTTTTAGGACACTGTCTTATTGTTATTGGATCTGCAGAAAACTGGTCTTAAACAAACTAGATCAAGTAGTGAGTTGCTCTTGATTTTCCTCCTTTTGTCGCCATTTTTGCCCCATGCACAAAACAAATTAGCTTATCTTCTATCCCAGATTGCTTGACTCTGTTGAACACATAATTTTGAAACTTGGTAAAATGCTTCCTGATTGGACTTCATTATAAGGACATTTTCCATATATGTCGCTACACATTCCATAATCCCATGCTTTTAATAGGTCGATGATTTTAACTTATATCCGGTTTCACTTATTGGATCTAACATGATTTCTTTTTTATTAGGTCGATGATTTGGCATAATCCTTACTCCAAATCTAGTCATTTTTTTCTAAACACTCCTTAGGTTTAACATTAGGCTTTTGATAGCTACATGATCCTTCTTCATATTTTTTTATAGTAAGATCTGTTTGCCTCATTTGTCTCTTCTAACATTATAGGTATTATCTCTTCCTCAACTTCATTACAATCTAACATCTTTTTACCAAAGTTTTTATCAATTCTTCTTTTGACTTCATTAATGGGTATTGTTTCCATATCTTTTAATTTTATTAATCCCATTTGTTGATACATTTCTTCTTCTTTAGCACCATATTCAGATTCTTCGCTACGTTATACCAGATTCTTTCATGATATTTTCTACTAACTTAGAACTATTCTCTATTTCATTATTCATCATCTTCATGTTCTGTTTTCTTTTCAATTTTTAAGTTTGGGATTGAAAACGTTTTTAATGAGTTTTGATTTTAAAAATGATACTTATGGGGAAACTGAGCCGGTCTTTTACCTACTACTGTTTCAGTAATAGCTCATTGGTGTCTAATTTCGTTAGTAAGTGCAATAGCAATTTTTTGAGTTTCTTCTTGGTGGATTCGTTGGACTAAAGCAAGTTCTACTTTAATTTTTTGGATTTTTTCACTTAATCTAAAAATACAACTTTTTAAAACAGTGATGTCGTCGACAATAGTGTTTAATATAGCTTCATAATGTTTTTCGCCAATTTGTAGATTTTTAATATGTGTAGATTCTCGATTAGGACACTTATCCAAAATTTCCATCTTGTCGACTTGATATTTTGTCGTCTACTATAGTGCTTAGTATTGCTTTGATACCAAATTACATGACTTATTTTAATTTAAAAAGTACTAAGATAGAATACAATTTATTAAAGCTAATATTTTTAAATATGAGGATATTTTTTAATAATTTATAAAACTTACTAATTAATTTTATAATTATTTATAAATTTTGGGAATGAAATATAATTACTACAAATAAAAGAGAAAGAATTGTAAATAACTTAATAAAAAGTCGGGCCGTTGAGCAAAAAGAGACGGGCCGCTTAAAACGACACTATTAAAATAAATCTTTAGTGAGGTTTTAAATTAACACATCAAAAATATTTGCAAAGATATATAAGATAGACTTGTGTGTTACCTGGCTTGGAAATTTTTGAACAAACTCATAGCTTCTTTAATAGTTTACTATGAAGCCATAGATTTTTTTTTTCTCTCTCTTTCTTAGCTTCATTTTGATGGATCTGTAAGAAACTCAAAATAGTACAAAGAACAATCAATCTTAAGTAGTTAATAACATGAAACATACAATAACATGAAACATACAATCAATTGACTTTAAGGCATAAATCACCTATAAAAATATATGATCTTTATTTTTAGAACACAAAACGTTGAAAACACTCTTATTAAACCCAAGTTCTTCTCTTAGAAAAAATCACATCCATTTTTATATATATATATATATAGGGCATGGTTCAAGTGAGGACCACCCTTGTGGTACATCCAAGGCTTAAAATGAGGACTAATCTCAACCATTGGATTTACCCCTCTATTATGTATTCAATGGTCAAGATTTTTTCAATTTGTTTTTTTTATTTTTTTTTTATTTTTTTATTTTTTTTATTTTTTTTTATTTTTTTTTATTTTTTTATTTTTTTTGCTATTTTTTTAGTTTTGCGAAAATTGAATTATTTTAAAAATGAACTCAAAGCACATAAAAATTGAACATATCATAGATAAAAAATGAACTCGTACAATATAAAAATTGAACTCATACAATATTGAAAATTGAACTCCTAATATAAAAAAATTGAACTTCTAGTGTATAAAAATGAACTCGTAATATATAAAAATTGAACTGTCATATTTAACGTTTTTAAACCCTTTTTTCAAAAAATTTATTTTTATTTTTTTATTTTTTTATTTTTTATTTATTTTTATTTATTCTATTTTTTTAGTTTTGCGAAAATCGAATTATTTTAAAAATGAACTCAAAGCACATAAAAATTGAACTTATCATAGATAAAAAATGAACTCGTAGAATATAAAATTGAACTCATACAATATTGAAAATTGAACTCCTAACATAAAAAAATTGAACTTCTACTGTATAAAAATGAACTCGTAGTATATAAAAATTGAATTGTCATATTTAACATTTTTAAAGCCTTTTTTCAAAAAAATTCAATTTTTTATTTTTATTTTTTATTTTTATTTTTTATTTTTATTTTTATTTTTATTTTTAATTTTTTGCTATTTTTTTAGTTTTGTGAAAATCGAATTATTTTAAAAATGAACTCAAAACACATAAAAATTGAACTTATCATAGATAAAATGAACTCGTAGAATATAAAAATTGAACTTACACAATATTGAAAATTGAACACCTAACATAAAAAGTTGAACTTTCTAGTGTATAAAAATGAACTCGCAGTATACAAAAATTGAACTGTCATATTTATCGTTTTTAAAGCTTTTTTTCAAATTTTTTCATTTTTTTTATTTTTTTATTTTTTTTATTTTTTTTATTTGCTATTTTTTTAGTTTTGCAAAAATCGAATTATTTTAAAATTGAACTCAAAGCACATAAAAATTGAACTTATCATAGATAAAAAATGAACTCATAAAATATAAAAATTGAACTCCTAACATAAAAAAATTGAACTTCTAGTATATAAAAATGAACTCGTAGTATATAAAAATTGAACTGTCATATTTAATATTTTTAAAGCTTTTTTTAACAAAGAATATAATATAAAAAATATGAAAAAAAATTCGAAAAAAAATTTCGAAAAAAAATAAAAAAAATAAAAAATAAAAAAATAAAAAATAAAAAATTCTTGACCATCCATTATATAGTGATGATGTAAATCTAATGGTTGAGATTAGTCCTCACTTTAAGCCAAAGGTCTCACCACAAGGGTGTGTCTCACTTGATAAATCTTTAGTGAGGTTTTAAATTAACACATCAAAAATATTTGCAAAGATATGTAAGATAGACTTGTGTGTTACCTGGCTTGGAAATTTTTGAACAAACTCATAGCTTCTTTAATAGTTTACTATGAAGCCATAGATTTTTTTTTCTTTCTCTTTCTTAGCTTCATTTTGATGGATCTGTAAGAAACTCAAAATAGTACAAAGAACAATCAATCTTAAGTAGTTAATAACATGAAACATACAATAACATGAAACATACAATCAATTGACTTTAAGGCATAAATCACCTATAAAAATATATGATCTTTATTTTTAGAACACAAAACGTTGAAAACACTCTTATTAAACCAGATTGAACAAGAGAAGAACGTAGAAGAGTGCTTGTTGTAGGCAACAAAAATGAGATCTACTTAGAGAAACAAGAGTGTCGGTGGTAAAATGAGATGGAGCAGAGAGGAGCAATAATAAATACTCTCTCTGTCCCTTAATGATAGTCCTAAAGCATTAAAAGCACAAGAAATAAAGAAATTGTTAAAGTTGAAAAAAGATGTACCATGTGTCAGAATTTCTACAGTTTTGACAGTACAAATAAAAAAAGAATCCAACTTTATAAATTTAGACCAATGAGAAGCAAGTACATAAATTTAACAGCCAATAGAAATACACCATTTTGAGCACACGGATCACCATCTCTTATCCCCCTCTTACACCACTTTCATCCTCTTTAAATACCCATTAACCCTTCTTACATTTCAGATAAAATTACAGACCATTAAAAAGCTCCAAAACACAAAAAACAGAGAATATTCAAAAGCTTCATTTATTACAGCAGCATCACTGCCTCCTTCATGGTTTCAGTTTTCTTTGACTTAAATGCTTGCCCACCTCTGGAAGATGGTGAACTGAATGATGCTGAGGAGATAACTTTTCCATTCAACCTCAATGCACTGCCAGGGGACAATAATGGAGGTACACTATATCCTCAACTCAGCCAACAATCAGTACACCCTCATCCAGAAGTAGAGAGCGAGCATGCACAGGCTGCACATGATCCACCAGGTGCAGACAGTGAGGTAACTGATAGCTCGCATATAGGAGTAGTTTAGATGCATGTTTTATATATGTTTTAGTTAGTTTTAGGTTAGTTTTTATGTAGTTTTTAGGTTTTTGTGTTATCGGGTATTATGCGCTGGTTTGCTCGGTTTTACAGGTTTTTAGGTTCAGGAGCAACAGCGGGGCGAGTACAGATGGATCATGGTGGTGATGAACGAGGCAAAGGAGCCAAGAGAGCTAGGACATGCAAGGAGGAAGACAAGCCAAGTGCTCGGGATGAAGCCGAGCAACGAAGCCCCGCAATCCCAACTGAAAGGGGAAAGCGCGGGATTGCAAGACTGGTTTTACTACTTGGCTCCAAGAGCCTTTCCTTTTTCTCTCAAGGATCAGGCTAAAGACTGGTTTTACTACTTGGCTCCGGGAAGTATTGATACATGGGCTAAGATGAAAGAAGCTTTTCTGGAGAAGTACTTCCCTGCTACAAGGCTCAATGATCTGAAGAAGCGAATCAGTAATATTGAACAAGAAGCCAGTGAGTCCTTGTACGAATACTATGAGAGATTCAAGAGGTTGATAGCCAGCTGTCCTTTCCATGGCTACACTGACCAAGACCTGATCTTATATCTGTTTAATGGCCTCTTGGATGATGAGAGAAGAATGGTCAATGCAGCTTGCCAAGGTCACATTCTCAACAAAACTCCTGCTGCTGCGTTTGACCTGTTCACACAACTGTCTGAGGGCACAAGACAGTTCAAAAGAGAGACTAGCTCGAAAGCTGCAAACTCTGTGGTGGCTAATATAAGGATCCAAGATGAAGTCACTGAGTTGAAAATGATGATGAAGCAGCTGTTGCAGCAAGGTGGTAGACAACAAGTGAAGTCCTGTGAAATTTGCTTTGATAACATGCATCCCACTGATTCCTGCCCTACACTTCAAGATCAGAATGCTGAGGTGAATACAGTGGGAGGATATGGACCACCTAGGCCGAGGTATGACCCCTTCTCCAACACCTACAATCCAGGCTGGAGGGATCATCCTAATCTGAGGTATGGAAATTCCAACAACCAGCAGTTCAACCATCAAGGTGGCCAAGCTCAGTACAGACCGCCTTTCCAACCTCATCAGGGAGTAAATCAGAATACTATGTCCACAGAGGAGATGGTCCGACAGTTGACTCAATCAGTTTCTACAATGCATGGTTCTCTAACTCAGCTTCAACCGGAAACCAAGTCTAGTATAAAGAATTTAGAGAACCAAGTCAGTCAGATTGCTGAGGCAGTGAGTAAATTGGAAGCTAGAGATTCAAGTAAGCTACCGTCTCAGACAGAACTTAACCCGAGGGCAAATGTCAGTTTTATCTCCATTTATGGTGGTTCTGAGGCGGGACAAGTATATCAGCTGAGCAAGGTTACAGAAACTGAGGAACAGAACGAAGACCGATTGCTCGGCCTGGCTGCTAAAAGCGCGGGCGAGCAATGTACATCCCGCGCAATACAGTCCCAGTTGGGATTGCGCGGGATCGAGGAGAAAAGCGCGGCCGCGCATTTGGATGCGAAGCCGCGCATTCTGGGCGAGTTGGAAGATTCGTCTGCACCTCTTCTGAAAGCTTATGTACCTGTTCCACCATTCCCGGAAGCCTTGAAAGAAACCCGGAAATTGAAGAATGATAAAGAGCTGTTCGAGGTCTTCAGTACATGCAGAGTTAATGTCCCATTGCTGAATCTGATCAAGAGTGTACCTCGGTATGCTAAGTTTTTGAAGGAGCTGTGCACTCTAAAAAGGGGACAGAAGGAGAAATGTCAGAAGCAAGTTAAAGATAAAGAACATGTGTCTGCTGTGTTTCAGAAACGTTTGCCTGAGAAGTGCAGTGACCCTGGCATGTTCACCATTCCTTGCATGATTGGAAGCACCAAGGTGAATGAAGCTTTAATTGATTTAGGTGCATCTGTCAATGTGATTTCTTCATCCTTATATGAGAAACTCGGTATGGGACCATTGAAAGAGACCCGAACCATAGTGGAGTTGGCTGATCATTCCACTGTAAGGCCCAAAGGAAAACTTGAAGATATATGGGTTACAGTGGATTCCCTACAATTTCCAGCTGATTTTCTAGTGATGGACATGGGATCGGGAGCTGGAAAGATGTCTATGTTGCTAGGACGACCATTCTTGAAGACTGCAAATACAAGAATTGACATACCGCAAGGCACACTGAAGATGGGATTCGATGGGAAGGAGATCGAATTCCATAGCTCGTATCCTTCTTGATATCCTTTTACGTCTAGCTAAAGACATTAAACAAGCGCTTCTTGGGAGGCAACCCAAGGTTTAGAGTAGTTTTGTTTTTCAATTATAATCTTTTTCTTTTTAGATAGTTTTGTGTGTGCTTTAAATATCTCAGGTCCGAAGATTGATAACCCGAAGAAGCCTTCACCACCATTGTTGGATTTTCCGCCTTACTACCCAGACAACTAGAGTTTTGTGAGTTTTTCTCTTTCCTTTACCTTTTTACTATACTTTGGGGACAAAGTATGTTTTAAGCATGGGGGAAGGGAATTACTTGTTTGCATTACATGTAGTTGCATTAGAATAGGTCATGTTTAAAATTTTAGCATGCATTGATTAAATTTTTGAAAAATGAAATGAAAAAAAAAATCAAAATCAGAAAAATTTGAAAAACACAAAAATATTGCATTTAGGTTCTTATTTCCCCATTGTTTGATTCCTCTTGTTTTGCAATGCTAAGTGTAAATTCTAACCCATGATTTGCATGATTTGCTGAAGTTGATATGATATGAGCATGATCATTGATTGATTACCTTGATTATAGGATGGAGCATGTATTTAGCTTGAGTATTTGATTCATTCTGAAGTTCTAGACAAAAAAATTAGCCTAGTGAGATATTTTTGGCCTTTCATGATATATTTGTTCTTTACATTCTTGAGTGTATCGCCATGAATATCTAGCTCTAGAACTTGCGTTAATACTCTATTTCAAGGCTGCTTTATATGATTGAATGCATGACATTAAAATGATTGAGGCAATTGTTTCTTATTAGCCTATTATTTCCCTTCCTACCTTACAAGATCCATGTTCTTGATACCCCATTTCTTTTAAGCTTTAAGCCTGTTTTTATGAGCTCCACAAAATGTTTTCTAGCCTAATAAGCTTGACCCATAATCCGGGATTTAGGACTTTAGGTTGTGGTTGTATTTTGTATGAGTTTGATGTAAGTATGGGGGAATTGGAGGAAAGGTGGAAAAGAGGAAATAAAACTCTTGGGTTTCAAAGTGAAAAAAAATGAAGATGAATTATGTTGCAAAAAAAAAAATTGCTTGAATTGTGTGTAGTCTTCATTAGAGAAGCGAGAAAAGAGTTGAAAAAGAGGCAAAAGAAAAAGAAAAAAGAAGCAAAGTGCTTAAGAGTAGATGTAAGGAGTTGGTAGAGTAATGTTGGAAGTGTTATGAAAAAGTGTTGAGTTTTGGGTTTAGGTTAGTTCTTTATCCCGGATTTAGCATCACATGCCAAATAAGATTCCTTCCTAATTTCTCTTTACCTTGGCCCCATTACAAGCCTTAAAAAGACCTCATGATTTTTGTTATGTATTTGATCCCCAGCGGTGGAGATTTAGAACTCTGATGCAAGCATATGGTAGTCTAGTTTTCATGGTTGATTCCGAGTGAAACACGTCCTTAACGCTTGAGAGTTTGAGTGCAAACACAATAACCCTGGTGAGGTCTATAATGAATGAATGGTCTTTGCTCTATGCTTATGATGATGCATGTTAGGAAGTCTTGGTTAGGTTTTCAATTATATGTGAAATGTTTGTTTGACTTGAGATGAATGAATGATTGTATTTCTATGGTGTGATTGGATTTATGTCTTGCTTGAGGACAAGCAAGGGTTAAGCATGGGGGAATTTGATAGCTCGCATATAGGAGTAGTTTAGATGCATGTTTTATATATGTTTTAGTTAGTTTTAGGTTAGTTTTTATGTAGTTTTTAGGTTTTTGTGTTATCGGGTATTATGCGCTGGTTTGCTCGGTTTTACAGGTTTTTAGGTTCAGGAGCAACAGCGGGGCGAGTACAGATGGATCATGGTGGTGATGGACGAGGCAAAGGAGCCAAGAGAGCTAGGACATGCAAGGAGGAAGACAAGCCAAGTGCTCGGGATGAAGCCGAGCAACGAAGCCGCGCAATCCCAACTGAAAGGGGAAAGCGCGGGATTGCAAGATAAAGCGCGGCCGCGCTTTCTGGTGTCGAAGCCGCGCATTCGGGATTTTACACGGAGCAAGTGCTTTGGGCCGAGAGTGGTTTTGGGCTTTGGAATGTTGATTTTTGGGCTTGTGTTATCCGAGTATGAGGTTTAAGATATAGTGTTTGAGGATATTTTTAGGAGCATATAAATACTTTATGATAGATTATTTTCTAGAAACTTTTGATCAACTTTGGAGGCTATGGTTTTCTCTCTAGAGGCAAACTTGAACCTTTGTAAGTTTTCTTAATTTCAATTATGAATTGCTAAATTTCTCTTGTGTTTGACTAGTTATTGAATTCATGATTTGTATGTAGTTGTGAGGTTTGATTGATTCTCAACAAACTTGAATAGAAATTATTCCGCGTGCTTAATTGAATCTGAATTATTCTAGGGTTTTATTAGATTAGCTACCTAATAGAATTTCTAGGTTAATTTACAACTGAATCTGATTAATTACCGGTTGGAGTTAATTAGATCAAGAGTAGACTTTAATTAATTTAGTACCGGTTGGACAAGTTGATTAAAGTAGGGAATAAATTCACAAGTCACTTAGATGTCTGGTTTCTCTAAGTGTTTGTTTCTATTGATAACTTGAATCGTCATGCTGTTGTTTAATTAAATCTAGAAGGTCTTCTAGGTTGTTAAATAATTAGGGTTGCTAGACTGGTTGTTCTATCAACTATATATGAAGTTCGGGTTTTAATCCTTAATAGGATCACTATCCACAATAGATTATTCAAGTGAGAAGAGAATCAACAGAATCGATGATCAATGAACCAATATCATGATGGATCTAACTAGTTGAACACGTTTGTTTCTCATATATTCAAAATCATCTTTTGCATTCATAGTTAGTTTTATTCTTGCATATTAGTTTAGATAATCATTCTGAAACCCCCTTTGATTACTTGGCATACAAGTAATAACACAAATACACAAGTCTCTGTGGGATCGACCCTTACTTACCGCTCTACTGAGTTGGTTAAGCTAAGGTTTCTTTGATAGGTATTAAACGACCACTGAAAATACCTCATCAGCAACAGAAGTAGGCAACGACACAACAAACAATTTGCATCATCAACCAGTCATCAGGAGGCTCAGCAGGGATAAAAAAATGCATATATTGATGGAGCTCTTAAAATTAGCACGTGGAGGACGCCTACCTGCAAATTCATACAAGGCTATTGCAACTCAGTTCAATCTGTCACAGAAAACAGTAGCCAGAATTTGGAGGTCAACACGAGCACAAGAGAATGCAATGCAACCACCAGATTTGAGTACAAAATTTCACAAATGTGGTAGGAAGAGAGCTCAAGTTGATAATGCAAAAATCATGGCAATTAACATGGGGGACAGAACATGCCTCAGGGATTTGGCTACCAGCCTTGAGATATCAAAGAGCACAGTACACAGAATGGTCAAGAGGAAATGGATACGGCCACACACTAACTCACTCCATCCTAGGCTCAAAGAATCAAATATGAAAGCAAGAATGGAGTGGATTCTCAGTCTACTACAGGGAGCTACACCAGAAAGTAAGACAAAATACTATACCATGTTCGATTTTGTTCACATTGATGAGAAGTGGTTTCAATTAAGCAAGAAATCTCAGAGAGTGTATCTAGCACAGCATGAAAGGGGAAAGTATAGAGCTGCAAGTTCAAGCAAATTTATACCCAAAGTTATGTTCACAACAGCTGTTGCAAGGCCTAGGTTCAATTCAGAGGGGACATGCACATTTGATGGAAAAATTGGAATTTTTCCATTCACATATCAAGAAGCAGCCAAGAGAAAGTCAAAAAATAGAGACAAGGGGACTGTTGTGACCAAGCTAGTTGAATCAGTCAATAAACATGTCACAAGGAGGATGCTAATAGACCAAATTGTTCGAGCAATAAGAGAAAGATGGCCACAGCATGCAGGTCACAAGGTAATTTTCATTCAACAAGACAATGCAAAGGCACACATCACTCAAGAGGATCCAGAATGGCAACAATTTTACAAACAAGATGATTTCACTTTCATATTAATCCAACAACCTCCCAACAGTCCGGATTTGAACATACTAGACCTTGGCTTTTTCAGAAGTATCCAGTCATTGATGCATAAGAAAATGCCTAAGGATATAGATCAAATGCTACAAGCTGTACATGATGCATTTCATGAACTTCATCCAACAACATTAGGTAATGTATGGCATTCATTACAGTATGTTATGAATGAAATACTCAAGATGAAAGGGGGCAATGATTATGATTTGCCTCATGTCAACAAAAAAAGACTAGCAGCTGAGGGTAATCTACCTATTCAAGTATCACCACCTCAATGGGCAGTTATGCAAGCATGGAATAGGATACATGCTGTTGCTCAACAAACAGAAGTAGGACAAGGAAGTCAACATGCTGAAGAACAAAGCCAGGGCAATGAAAATGCAATTCCAGAAGAAGACACTCAACAAGATGACATGGCAGAATAGTGGTTGCTGGAATGTAGGCATGATGTATTTTGTGTAAATCATGTAAATTTTGTGTGTAATAGCAACATTTTGGAACCTTAAATGATGATGCAACATTTTGCTATATGCATTTTTGTATTTAAAAGGTTATGATGAAATGCAAGATCAAAATTGAACACATCAAATGTGAATGAAAAAAAAAACAGTCTCAGGGTCCCCTTTTCATCATCAATACAAATCCAACCCCAACACTTAACACGTAACAGCCTCCAAAGCCACAATTTGTGGCGGTGGCTATGTCAATGTTAAAGGAAGGGATAATGGATTGGCATCTCAATTCAATTAAGGTGTCATCATTGACTTAAAAAAAATTCTCAGAGCTCCCTTCGCATCATAGACATTAACAACATCACTACACATGCATAATGAATTGGCCTCCAAAGCCATATGCAAATGGCGGTGGCCTTAAGCATGTGAGGTGAAGGTTTTGGATGAAGATCTCAATAGTGAAGGTTATCATCATTGAACAAAGAAAAAATGCAATGCAGTGACAATACGAACAGGCATCCAACAACAGTCAAGGTTCATCACCAATGTTGCATTCAAGCATCAACAGTCAAGGTTCTCAACAACATTCATCATCATGCAAACAAATTAAGTGAAAAATCAGTAGCATCAAAGGTTTCATTTCCTCAAGCAAATACAGATTCCTCAAGAAAATCAATAGCATCAAAGATAGTCATACAAGATGAAGATAACTTAGATCCATAAACAGAGGGAGCAATTAAAGCCATCAAGGTTCAGGGGACTTAGCTAATCGGCATGCGTAGCATCAGGATCTGCACTCTCAGTAGGCAAGACCTCATTAGGCAAGACCTCAGTTCGAGGGGATTCCACCGCCAACGGCTGCTCCACACAGTCGTCGTCTCCGGGCCTGTAGATGTCCTGAACCGATGGCTCAGAACCTTGGCCGGGGGAGTAAGAGTGCTTTCCATTGCAATCATGCCCCCACTCACACCGAGGGTCGGAGCATTGGTACGTTTCCGTTTCTTCAGAGGTGGGCTCAGGAGCACTGAAACCGTTGATCAAAGATTCTCGACTCATCTCAGAGGGAGAAGTTGCAGAGGAAGAGTCAAGCGTTCGGTTGTTGAGAAAGAACTCACTCAAGGGGACTTTTTGAGCTCGAACGCAAGAGAAGACAAGATCACTGCAATATTGTGAGAGATCGAGCGAGATGGAGAGGAGTTTGAGGGAGATGGAGGGTGATCGAGCAAAGAAAGACAGAGGCGGCGCAAATGGAGGTAGGGTTTGGTGAGCCAAAAGAAAGCGTTTTCAGATTTGGAGAAATGCAAGTGGGAGCTCCACTAGGGTTTCCTTTTTTAAAGCCATCATTATTGGATCTCCATCTCCACTGGATCAACGTTTTCAAATTTGGGTCTGGGTTGATCCAACCCAACTTGCAACAAGACCAAAAAATTTGCTTGTTCTTGGTTGGGCATGAAATGGGTCATTTTTTGTTAAAATGGGTTGATCCAATTGGGCATGAAAGGTGGAAATTGGACAAAAATGGAGGGCTTTAATGGTGTTTTTATAATGGTGTGAAAGGTAGGTGGAAAGTGGAAGAGAGAATTTAATTGGGAGAGATGGATAAGATGGGTAATTGGGTTGTTGAATAAGGGTATTATTGGAAATAAATTGTAGATATAAAAGGAAAGAAAGGTGAAAAAGGACAATCTTTTAGGGACGACGGAAATAGAAAGGGGACAAATATTTAGGGACGGAGGGAGTAGATGGACCCTTCTTTAATCGTACACAACCACGTGGTGTCTGAAATTTGTTAAGAGTGGTGTCATGTCATGCAACTATTAGCATGTGACAAGCATGGCCCCGCTTATATCAAATAGCCCCAATCTTCTGCCATTAATTTCAACTTTGGGCCAAGCCCATCTTCATTTTTTTCAATTGACCTGTAATCTGTCAAACCCAGTAATCAATACGTAATTACTGGGCCAAGCCCATCTTCATTTTTTTCAATTGACTTCGTCGAAGCCGAGGCAGAATTCGATCTTTTCTTCATGGACATTCATTGAACACCTCTCTAATAGTAATTAAATTGAGCAATAATTTCGTTTTGTAGTTTGGCAATTCACTAAACTTTTACCCCATTCTGAAATATAAAAAACTCATACTATTTTTGATCTTGGCGATGAGAAATAATCATGCTTCGATGATATATCGGTCAACTTTTACAAAAAATATATAGTGGCACTTCGTTGACCCATATGTCATCAAAATTGTAAAGAGCTTCTTCTATTCATGGAAAATTCACAAACAAACAAATCACACATCTATATTGGAGCTTATATTAAAAATACAATTAATATGAAGAAGGCGTACAATATTCTCCATTAATGGACGAAAATACATATTCGACTACACAAAGCAACGCTTTAGTGAATCACGGTGGTCGGCATCGGTAAGACGGCCTTGGAAGGGGTCGTGGAAGGCGTGTGGATCCCAACCTTGATGCCTCATATCCATATCTGGGTGTAGTCGATGGGACTTCTGGTGAGGAAAATCCGGTCCGATCTTCCACCCTACAAAGGTTAGCAGTACGAATTTTTCTCTTTTTTTTGTAATTTGATGGCAGTTTCTATGATTGATGACAATACCTCTTTAATCTAGGGAAATTTGGCAAATAAGTTGAGGAGGTGGTTCTATGCTCTTATTTGTACAAGTGTATCAAAACTAACATTGCATATAAAACTAAATAACTATTGTATTCATACAAAAAATCAATGATAAAAACTAAAAAAAAATCTATATATAATTAAACCATAAAGAAATAAAGTCATTATAATGCGCCGCCTCATAATTGTCCACATGACACTCTCATATATTGTCACTTAGAATTTTCCATGTCATATACCATGTGACGTTGTCTTCCACATCACATACATTTCATTAATTTATTCTAATTCTAAAATCTAAACCTATATTCCTAATATTAGCCCAGTAACCACGTAATTTTTCTCTCTTTGGTTATCCATTGTCGGAATTTATACTCTTAGGCCCTGTTTGGTTTGTCGTGACATATGGAAACGTAAACGGAAACGGAAATGAAATGAATCTAGACCATTTTTAGTGTCATAATACATTTATATAAGAGGAATTGGCTGAAAACCACACGTATAATATGACATATTTTACTTAACCACCCGTATTTTCAATAATTACTGAAAACCACCCATATTACATGCTCCGTTAAAATTTAACCACCAAAAACCCAGATCCATTAAACTCCGTCAAAAAATGGTGACATGGCACTCATATTTTAATTTGCCCTTTTTTAATTTTGCCAAATCAGATTATTTTTAGAGGAATAAAAATCAAATTATTTTTACTCAATTCTTCAAAGAATCGCATCTTCGTTCTCATCGAAGTTGAAGAAGATTATCAAGAAGGAAAAGAAGAGGACGAGCTTCACAACGGTCGGTGTCGAAATCGTGGATTTCCCTGGCGGAGCGGAATCCTTCGAGCTCGTCACGAGATTCATGTACAACAACGACGAGATCTCAATCCACTAAAAAAAAAGCGAATTTAGCGACCATATTTCTGGTCGCTAAATGCAAAATCTGGTTGCTAAATGCATTTAGCGACCATATTGTGGTCGCTAAAAATGGTCGCTAAAAGGCCGGTCGCTAACCACTTGGCGACCATATGGTCGCTAAAATTAGCGACCACAACGACCATATGGTCACTATTTAGCGACCATGGTCGCCGTTGGTCGCCACCAATGCGGCGACCAATTTGGCGACCACAGCGACCACCTGGTCGCTGATTTTAGCGACCACCTGGTCGCTGCTTTTAGCGACCATATAGCGACCATATGGTCGCTAATTGTGGCAAAAAAACGCACGGGGGACGCCCTCCTCTGGTTCAAAGCGCACGATCGTGCGCCTACGGTGCACGATCATGTTGTAAATTAGCGACCACTTGGTCGCTAATTTTTTTAAATTTAAAAAAAAATAATTACGAAATATTATAAATAATTACAAATTAATATAAATAATTAATATTTAATGATTCATTAATTACTAAAAATTCATTAATTTGAATAAATTTGAATAATTTACATACATAAATTCATTAATTTACAATAATTTACATACATAAATTCATTAATTTACATAAATTAAAATAATTTACAATAATATAATAAAACTACGCTAATCTATACGGCTTCGCCGGAGCCGTCGTCGTCGCCGGACCCGTCGGGACCGGATCGGCGGGACGATCCCTCACCCCCTTGGGACCGGCGCATAAACTCCTCGAACTTCGCCATCTTACTCTTGAGCTCATCCACATCTTGCCTAAGGCTGACGTTTTCCTGCGATAATTCCGCCACCCGAGGAGCTGGACGACGCGGCGCCGTCAATCGGTCGCCGTAAAACTCATGGGCCGCATTGCCAAGGCCGAAGACGGCACCTCACGCCCCCCCCCCAGCGGCCGTAAGAAAGGCATCACACTGGTCCTGAAAGGATGGCGGGGTGCCCGTTTCCGCCGACCTTTGGGTGAGGATCTCCTGGGTCCGAGTCTAATCACGCAAATAATTAAAATAAAACAACAACAACAACAACAACAACAACAAATCGAAAACAACAACAATCAACAACAAGAACAACATCAACAAACACACAACAACAACATCAACACCAACATCAACATCAACAACAAACAACATCAACAACAACAACAAACAACAACAACATCAACAAACACACAACAACAACACAACACCAACATCAACATCAACAACAAACAACATCAACAACAACAACAAACAACAACAACATCAACATCAACAACAAACAACAACAACAACAACAAAACCAAACAACAACAACAACAACAACAACAACAACAACAACAACAACAACAACAACAACAACAACAACAACAACAACAACAACAACAACAACAACAAAAATCAACAACAACAACAACAACAACAACAACTTCTCAATCAAATCAAACAACAACAACAACAACAACAACAAACACACAACAACAACACAACACCAACACAACACCAACACAACACCAATTCCTTTTCAAATTGAGATTAAGGACGACCGCTCGTCTATAAAATGCCGATCGGCGCCCTGCGTGTGCGTCTCGATGAGAAGCTCGAGAGGCGAAATGCGGGGTTGTAGGTGTTGCTCCTACGAAATTCATTAAGGGTGTTACGAACTATTAAAAAAAACTAACTTAATTTAATTTTTATCAAATTAAGATAAAATACTTACCAAGCGACGCATGGTATCGAGGTGGGACCTCGAACCACTACTGTGGTTCGTCGGATTGGCATTCCAGATTGCCTTCTGGCGGGCACACTTGGCTTTGAACTCATCTGTGGCCCAATCCGTCGTCTGCCACTTCTCCCAAGTGGCGGATTGGATGAAGCTCGACCTCTTCCCGTTACATCGATGCTTCCCAATCAAGTCATCGTATCTCTTCTTTGCTCTCTTCTCCCACAACAACCGGACGGACTCGACGTCCATACCCGGCTGGGAGTCATCCCATCTAAAGTGCGTCTAATTAAATCCAACAAACAATTAATTAAAAATAGTAATTAATTAATGCGGAAATTGTAAAAAGAAATACAAAAAAAATAAAATTTACCTTCCAAGCATCAAACCAACGTTGCTTCGACGCGGCAGAGGCAAAGTCGAACTGCGACGCCCTATCGTCGGGTTGACTTTGTATGATGCTTGTCGACCACCGCGACACCACTCCCGACGGCTGCAAGCTGCGAGATTTCAAAACACATGTTATAACATATTTACAAGTAAGAAAAGACTTTAAATAATAATTTTGTCTAAGAAGAAATTGTATGTACCACCCGCCGGCAATAGAAAGATCCCAAATGCGTTTGGGATCGAGCCCTCCTTTACTCGATCCCGATGAGGACGCGAACGTAGTGGCCCGAGACTCCTCCGCTTGTGTGCCCGCCTCCTCTGTACTAGGATGGTGGGCCCCGTCGTCCTCGGACAAATGTGGTGTGTCCGTGTTGGTTTCCTCGGACGAGTGATCATTCGGCTCGTCCGGACGAGGACCTCGTCCACGTCGGCGTGATCCTCCCGCCATAATAACACAACTAAAAAACAAATAATTCAATACAAATTCATTTTTCACAACAACATTCAATTTCATTCAAACTTGACAAATGAACAATCAACATTCAATTTCTATCAATTTTTCTCAACAATCAACTTGTTCTAATTCATTCAAACTCTATCAATTTCATTCAAACTCTATCAATTTTTCTCAACAATCAACTTGTTCTAATTCATTCAAACTCTATCAATTTTTCTCAACATTTCAACAACAACAATCAATTTAGTCTAATATTTTTCCAAATCAAACTCTATCAACAACAACAATCAATTTAATCCAATTTGTTGCCAAATCAAACTCTATCAACAACAACAACTAAACCCTAAACCCTAAACAACAACAACTAATCAATTTCTCAAATTCAACAACAACAATAACTAAACCCTAACCCCTAAACAACAACAACTACATAAATTCTCATTCAATTTATCAAATTTTCTCTAACAAATTTTTTCAATCAATTTCTCAAACAGCAACAACTACACAATATCAATTTACTCAATCAATCAAATTCAACAAACAATTTCCCAAATAACACAACAAAATCAACCCCAATATCAACAACAATTACAAAAATCAACAACATAAACAAACCACTTACATGCAATTCCGGGGAGGAGGTGGCGGTCGGAAGGAGGTGGAAGTCAGAGGAGGTGGCAGTGTTGAGAGAGGGTTTCTTGACAACAAATAAATTTATAAGTCAAGACCCCGCTGAGTATAGCGAAGTCAGGATCGTTCCACAGGAAGAAAGGTTGTTCGTTTATCGACTACTAAAAAGCAAACAAAATTAAGCAAAAACACACACAAGAAGCCTCGTTAACGACGTTGTCAGGGTCGTTAACGAACCACCGTACATAAAAAGACTCAACTAACGACCTAAACAAACTCGGTAGCGAAATTCACTTAAAAATAATTCAAATAAAAACAAAGATCTAGGACTAGGGACACCACAACATAGCCAAGCATATAAACTCGTAAGAAGAATAGATCATGCCTTTAAATAGATAGAATTATCAACTTTCGTTAACCATGAAGCAAATTAACCTACTTTCGCAACCTAACTCACTTAATTGTTTGTTTTGGATCTAAAGTTTGAAACTTTCGTATTCAAACAATATCAACCTTCAAGTTACTAACTTTCTCTTTCAATCCAGTTAAAAAATCAAATTACCTCAACTTTCATCTTGGTATAAACACAACAAACAATCTCAATAATAGATAAAAAGCATTCAACACACAATCTTATTCGTCAAACATGCTTAACTATGTCGGGCTTAACCCCTATCCTAGAAAAGAAAACTACTCACTAATCATAACTACGAAACAAGAAATCATTGAAAATAAATTACTACTCAAATTAAATAACAAATATTGTCTTACAGAAAATCAGAAGAAACCGAAAACAAACAAATACCGAACCGAAATACTCGATCAACGAACTCGGTAACTCTCGTCCACCGACCCCCTGACTCGTCTCCGATCCTTTCCTCGGCTCTCTCGGCTCTTCCTCTTCTCTCTATGCTCGATCTCTCTATCAATCTCTCCCCCCCCCCCCCTTTTGCTAGGCTAAATAAGAGGGCTATTTATACTAAAAAGCTAAAAACTAATAAGGCTAGAAGATAAAAACTTTCCTAAAAGATAGAAATAAAAACTCTAAAAAGATAGAAACAAAATCTAAGAAGATAACAAGACCTAAAATACATAATATAACAACCCTAAAAATTATAAAAAGATACTCTACCGACACGGAATAATTTCCCGCACAGGATCGGTGAGTTACAAAGTCAACCCTCGAAATTTCTTATCATGTGGCCTCGTTAACAAGCCCTTACAGCCTCGTTAACGAGCCTGGGCTTGGTTTCTTCCACACTTCAACTCGTAAAACCTTGACTCTGACTTCTTCAAACTTGTATTCCTCCGTCTTTCACCGTAGCGCTCCAAATTCAGCTCCATATAGCTCTTTTCCTTGCTAAAACCTACAAAATACACAAAATAGAGTAGCTTCCATACTTTCTATGAAAATATGCAAAACTATCCAAAAACATACCAAACCAATCCTAAACTTATCAAAACTAGACCTAATAAATAAAGAAAACCTACCAAAAACTATACTAAAAACACGAACATCAAAATACCCCATACTTAAACTTGCTTGTCCTCAAGCAATCATTAAACACTAACCAAAACCAAACAAACATACTCATCAAGATATAGCCATCCTCCAAAAAGCAACATCTACACATGAGAAAAAAAATAGCAAAAGATACTTAACGTCATTACACATATATGCACCAAATAGACATAAGAAAATACAATCCAACCTCACAAGGGATATAATGTGTTTCACTCAACTCTCAAGTGTTTAGGCTTATGAATTCAATCTCTCAACTCAATCCAATATGCAAAAACTCATAGAAATTGGAACTTATATCACTAATACTCTCCACCCAAGATTTGTCAAAACAAGCAAAAATCATCAAGAGAAACTTAGGGGGCTCAATGAAAAACTTCATAGAAGCTTCCATTCGGCCGGGTTGTAATGGGGCTTGGTATAAACAATAAGGCGTGGAAAATATTTTGGCTATGTGGTGCTAATAATATCCGGGAATCAAAAGACTCCTAAAAACTCACATAAACAAAACTCTCATAAAAGAACATACCAAACACACTTCTCTCATTATGCACACTCATTTCACTCACCCAACATATCCTAGAAAATCTCATAAGAAATAAAAGAATCTCTGATTTTATCTATAAACACATATGCACTTCAATCTTCCTTCTTCTCTTTTCGCTGCCTCGTTAACAAGCCCACTTCAGGGTCGTTAACAAGCTTCATCGTGTATTCTTCCATCATTTTTTACTCCTCATCTCCAACAAACAACTTTATTTTGTGCATTTTTTCCTTCATCAAGAGATCTTTCTTATTACAAGTAAAACAATAGACTTCCCCTCTACCCTCCCCAATAATCCCTCAATCATAGCAAACAATATATATCACTCCTCTTTTTTTTACACTAAAAAAAAATACCTCTCCAATCTAAGTCCTAATCCCCGGATAGGGTCAAGCTTATCTCGACTAGGGGAAATTTTGTGGAGCTAAAAATAAAGGCTTCAGGCTAGAATTGGTTATCAAAAGAAGGATCATGTAAAGGTAGACAAGGAATAATAGGGCTTATAAAAATAAGTTCTCCATCATATGATTTTCACAAGTAATGAACTGTAAATCCCATACGGGTCTCAAGAAATAGATAACCATCACAATTCCAAGAGATAATATACATATAGAGAGTAAATCACACAAGAAAAGAAGAGGGAATTATTAATGTTCTCCCTATAAGGCCAAAAATAACTCACTAGGTAAATTTTTGTTGGATTGCATCACTTATGCTATAAAGTATATGTGCTCAATTTCATCAAATGCTATCTTCTTCTAAAAACAATTTCAAGTTAAAGATTCCGGCTATACTATTAAAGACATGCTTGCAAGGAATTATATGATTAAGCTAACAATTACTATCATAGAACCTAAGAAAGGGATATCTATCAATTCTAAAATCTTTTTTTTTTCCTTTTCAAAATTTTTCGATTTTTTCTTTTTTCAATTTATGAAACAAAACTACTTAAAACAAATAAGACACATAAGATAACAAGTTTTCTACTTTCTCCCACCCCATACTTAAAATTATAGTGTCCCCACTGTAAGAAAATAAGAAGAAGGAAAAAAAAATAGAAAAGAAAACAAACAAAGATAAAAATAAGAAAAAGAAAAACATAAAAACTTACAAAGTCTCAAAAGTGGAAAACAAGGAAAAACGTCTTCTGCAAGCTGAATCACTGGTTCGGTGGAGGAAAGTAATGCTCAAAGGTACCCATGAAGTCGTACATCGTCCTCCAACGCTCAGCATCATCCGCCTCTCTCTGGCGATGCCTCTCATCCTCCATCGACATGCGAGCAGAATAGACAGTCTCCCATCTATCCATCCTCCTATGAATGTGGTCCTGCTGGAGGTGGAGTTGCTGCATCTGAGCAGAAAGATCCTCGGCCCATGGTGGTGGCATACTCGATCCTGTGTACTCGGGCTGAGGGGGTGGTGGATAGTGAGGCTGGAAATGGTCTTGGTACAACACTGGGTTGTATGGCATGAGTCCATAGGACTGAGGGTCGGTAGGAGCTGGCGGTGGGTCGACAGAAGCTCTCGGTACCTCGTTAACGAAGCTGGGTGCCTCGTTAGGGATGTAGGGAGGAGGCTAGAAATGGTCGTTAACGAGCCTGGTAGGCTCGTCAACGAGGACATTGGTGCCCAAAACTTCCGTGTCGAGGTCTGCATCCTCGAGATTAAGCTCCTCAGTTCCTCCCTCGGTGTCGGCTTCTTCATTGTCGTCGCCAATTACCTCGGTATCCTCATCGTCGTCTTCATCTTCATCCATTGCTTCTTCCTCTCGCTCAAATCTTGTTTCACATGGCCGTAGTGATAGCTCATCCTCCGGCTTAGGCTCTAACGGGTAAGCATGCCCTGTCCACGCCTCGTACCAATTTGGTACATAGAGTAACTCCAGCTTGTCGAGGGTGGGCCTAACGAAGCGGTCTTGAACTTTAACTTTGAATCCTCCATCGGCTTGGATGAAAATACCGGAGCTATACCAATATTTCTTGTTGAGGAGTTGAGCGTGGGCCGGTGTGTAGCGAGTGAGGTCAACTCCAAGGTTTTTAGCCAAAAGGCTAACCAAGTTGCCACACCAAACCTCCTTGGACTTGGTTGATTTCTCGACGTAGTAGAGCCATTCGTACCCCAAATTCAAGGGGCCGGGCTCCTCGAAAAGGATGGTGCGGAGACAAGCAACTTCCGTCCTTGTTGGCCTGTTTATCTCTCTCTTTGGCCAGAACATAGCGGCTAGGACTCGGAGAATGATCCTGAAGATGGGGTTGATGATGCTTGCCCCAGATAATGCCGCTGTGGAAGATTGTTCTTCCCCCGTGATGTAGCTCCATGTCCTAGTCACCCTGTAGTCTTTCAAACTGTAGTCTCTAGACGGATTTGGAAGCTCTAGGATTGCGTTGAACTCTGCCATGGTGAACTCACGGCTCACGTTACCGAGCCGAAACCGGATTCGTCCCGCCGAAGTCTTCGACAGGAAGCTCGTCTCTAGAGTGGCCAAAAACTCGGATGTGAGGGCCGGAAAGTGTGGTAAATTCTCCTTCTTCGGGAGATGGGATGCACCAAGGATAAGGAAGGCTTCCTTGACGTCCGTGTAGATCCCCGTGTTGATAACACTAGACTTCGAGAACCAACGAGTGTTGTGGTCCTTCTCTAGAATGGCACGGTATCGATGCACTTGGCCTTGAGTACTCAAAATCACGTTGTCCATGCGAGGTGGAGATGGGGACCTCTGGTTCCTTCTCTTCTTCTGAGCTCGGGTAGCGGGTCTACTTGAACTTGCCATGAGATCTACAAAATAATCAAAAACTTTTTCCAAGATAAGATCTACTCAAAATAGATAGGCAAGAGACCCCATACTTGGTCTCGAAATATCCTCGGAATTATTCGTTAACTACCCAATTGGGTCGTTTACGAATCTGGACTGGTTGTTGAATTTTGAGATTATGCAGGGTCGTTTAACGAGCCTGGGTGGGTCGTTAACGATCCGCCGAGAACCAGATCACAGAATTTCCGAGTTTACTCTACTTTAAAATTAAGCCAAAATTCAAGCATGCAATCCTCTATACTCCTCACTAGCCACACAATCGGAAATACGCACCCCATACTTGCTCGATTACCCAACCCGAACATGCTAAATATTACCCAAAATTTTGACATGCAAAGTTTGAAGCTTGATACTAGAACAAGAAAAATTCATGCTTTTCACAATTAACTTCTCACCATGAAGCATCCAACATGAATATCCCTCTCTAAATCAAGAATTACGAAGCAAAAATCACAATCATGGGCAATATTTAATCATGAACACCGATCCTCTATATGGACTCAATCCTAGACATGAAATTTCTACCCTAAAAATCATAAATCATGCAATTTCGAGTTAGGGTTTAGAAAACATACCGGAGAACCGAGAAATTTGAAGAACAAGGGGTCGGAAATTGGGTGAGTAACGAGCTTGGTGAGGGCTATCGAAAGCTTCGGATCTTCGACGGTGGAGGGAAGGGTTTCCGGGCTTCGGTAACGATGGTTGCTCGGTGATGGTGGCGCGGGATTCCGATCGGTGGAAGGGGTCTTCAAAGATTTTTGGTTGAGTTTGATTTGAGAGTGAAAGAGATTTGGGAGGGGTAGAAGGGTTATATAGGAGAGGGAAGGGATAGGAAGGGGTAGAGGGGTGGCGGCTAGGTTAGTGAAAAAGATAGATTAGGTTAAAAAAAACTTACCTGCCCGTTTTGCCGAATCGGGTCGTCCGAACCGGGTCGTTAACGACCCTGGGTGGGTCGTTAATGAGCCACCGTAGCCTCTTGGAGTGATTTTTCGATCCCTTCTCATGCATCTTGTTAGCTCATAATTAAATCCTAATTTCTATCCTAAAAACTACTAAAAAGAACTCAAAAGAAAGCTAAGAAAAAGAGTCTAGAAAAAAAATCTAATTCTATACTAAAAAGCGGGTTGCCTCCCGTAAGCGCTATTTTTAACGTCGTCAGCCCGACGTACTCCTTTGACTCAAGGTGGTTCTTGTGTGGCTATGTTGGAGTCTTGAGGTACCCCACAATTAGCTCTGCAGTTTCTGTGTGCCTGAGTCGCTAAATTAGGTCCCTTTTCCTCTATCAGTATGCCCGATATTCCTACATGATGGTTAGTGAAATCCGAAAACCAAGGTGGTTTGGATTCCTCTGTAGTGCATATGATGGGGCATGGTGTAGGAATAAAAGATAAGGAATGACCGTCTTTAGCAGATTCATAGTTAGAGTGCTTACCTTGGTTGTATTTGTGCATGTCGGACTCGGTGATTGGCCAATGAGGCTCGGTAGGGGCGGCTGAATCGAGTTCTGGTTAAGTCAACTCGATTTGTGCGACTGCAATTGGGTCGTTGGCATTCTGATCCAAGTTGAATTCTACCCGTTCCTCTCCAATATCAAAAGTGAGGAGTCCTTTTCGCACATCCACTCTTGTAGCTGCTGTGGCTAAAAATGGTCTGCCCAGAATTATGGGGACATGAGGGTCTTCAGGCATATCGAGGACGATGAAATCATTTGGTATAAAGAATTTCCCGACTTGAATAGGATAGTCATCCACGACTCCTGTGGCTTTGACACATGATCCATCTGCCATGTACAGGTTCATATCTACCGGCTCTAATGGTCCCATATTAGCTTTAGACCAGATTGAGAGAGGAACTAAACTAGCACTGGCGCCCAGATCACATAAAGCTTTGAACTTGTGGTTGCCTATGCCGATTGTTATTGCAAATCTCCCTGGGTCTCCTAGCTTTTCCGGTAGAGCTATTGATCTGACTTCATCCTGCAGCTCTGTAATGGATCTTTTCCTACTAAGAATATCCTTCAAAAACTTTGTGTAAGCCGGCATTTCGCTTAGGGCCTCAGCGAATGGGATGGAAATATTAATGCCCTGAAGAATCTTTACGAAACGCTTGAACTTACTCTCAGTAGAGTCCATAGATTTCTTAGTTGGAAATGGAAGAGATTTCACCATCCTCGGAACCAAGTTAGGCTCGAGAGGTGAGAGTACCGGGTCGACACTAGGGTCGTCAGGTATGCTCGGCGGGTCGTTACCGACCCTGATAGGGTCGTTAACTACCCTAGAGTTGAGAGGAAGGCTCGGTTTAGAAAACTTACCTAGGGTTGGGTCGTCAGGTACCTTCGAAGCCTCGTCACCTTGGTATATGGGCTCGCTATTTGTTCTCGCTGGCTCGTTAACGAGCTGTTTGGTGACGTTCGCTCCGGTAATGTCTTCCCGCTCCTAAGGTGCACCGCTGCTATTTGTCCCCTAGGGTTTTCCTCGGGGCGGCCCGGGAGTTGCCCTTGTGGTCTCGGAATCTGGGCAGCGAGGTTCCCTAGTTGAGAGTCAACACTCTTCTTCCATATATCGAACTCTCCCCGTCTTTTATTTTGTTGTTTCAGGTTGGCTTGAACTTCGTTAACCTTGTTGGTTACTTCGTTAACTTTGTTGGTCACGCCGTTAATGCCTTCCTGTAATCCTTGAACCCATGATGGTGGCTCCTGATGGCCTGGAGGTCGATAAGGTGCAGGTCGTCTATCTGGTGGAGGCATTGCATAGTTTTGATTGGTATTCTGATTGCCCCATGCCTGATAGTTGTTTGACCTGTCATTATAGCTAGGCTGGTTCCTGTATGGTCCTCTCATATAATTCATCTTAGCTATTGTCTCAGCGGCTCTAACCTGCTCTATGTTAGTGCAAGCAGAAGTACTATGTGCAGAAGAACCACATTCTTGACATGATTGAGAGGATTTCAGAAAACTTACCTGCTTCTTCAGACGGTTGACCTCATTTTGCAAGAATTGATTTTTAACATCCGGGTCAACTTCGTCTCGGTTAGGTACGTAGAGACGTTTATGATGTTGTGGAGTCTGCTGGATTCCATACATGGCATCATAATTGGAAAGCTTATCCAACAGTTCCCATGCCTCCGTCGGATTCATCTCTATAAAAGCGCACGCAGTATGCGTGTTGATGCGGTTCTTGGTCTCCGCGTTGATACCCTGGAAAAAGATTTCTTGCAAAACATATAAAGGTTGCCCATGAGTGAGGCATTGTCTAAGTATCTCTTTAAATCTTTCCCATGTTTCAACGAATGTTTCATTAGGCAGCTGGTGATAGGAGGTGATGCGTTTCCTCAACTCCGTCGTCTTGCAGGAGGGAAGAACTTTATCAGAAATTGATCGTACAAAGCTTTCCAAGTCCTGATAGACTTAGAAGGTAGGCTCTCCAACTAGCTCAGGGCCTTTCCAGTAAGGGACCACCTAAAAGCTTTTAACAGAACATATTCAAGTGAGACACCTTCAGCAGCTATGGTGTCACATAAATCAATAAAGTTTCTAATATGCTCCATAGGGCACTCAGTAGGTTTCCCTTCAAACTGAGCCTGTTTAATCAAGGATATAAATTGAGACTTGATCTCAAAGGGTTTCTCTATCACTGGAAGCATAATCGGGGACTCTGGCACCCTCAGTTCTGGATGCATGTACTGTTTGGCATTCCTTGGATAGGCATCAAGCTCCTCTTGTAGACGAGCATTAGCAGCTCGTTGACGCTCAACTTCAGCAGCAACGCCTTCCTTCTCAGTTTTCAACGCCTCCATCTGATTTCGGAGGTCTTCCATTTGAAGAGCCATCTCTTCTGGTGTGGCTATGGCTCGGTTTTCTCGGAGTCTACGGTGCAGGGAACGTTCGGGTTCTGAGTAATAACCAGTGTTGTCAAACTCGAGCCTTCGTCGTCCTACCGGCATACGCTGAGAAAACAAACAAAGAAAACAAAAATTAAAAACAAAAACGGGGTCGGGCTATTCCCGAACCCACAGATAAACTAACAAACACGTTGCTTCCCCGGCAACGGCGCCAATTTATTGAGAGAGGGTTTCTTGACAACAAATAAATTAATAAGTCAAGACCCCGCTGAGTATAGCGAAGTCAGGATCGTTCCACAGGAAGAAAGGTTGTTCGTTTATCGACTACTAAAAAGCAAACAAAATTAAGCAAAAACACACACAAGCAGCCTCGTTAACGACGTTGTCAGGGTCGTTAACGAACCACCGTACATAAAAAGACTCAACTAACGACCTAAACAAACTCGGTAGCGAAATTCACTTAAAAATAATTCAAATAAAAACAAAGATCTAGGACTAGGGACACCACAACATAGCCAAGCATATAAACTCGTAAGAAGAATAGATCATGCCTTTAAATAGATAGAATTATCAACTTTCGTTAACCATGAAGCAAATTAACCTACTTTCGCAACCTAACTCACTTAATTGTTTGTTTTGGATCTAAAGCTTGAAACTTTCGTATTCAAACAATATCAACCTTCAAGTTACTAACTTTCTCTTTCAATCCAGTTAAAAACTCAAATTACCTCAACTTTCATCTCGGTATAAACACAACAAACAATCTCAATAATAGATAAAAGGCATTCAACACACAATCTTACTCGTCAAACATGCTTAACTATGCCGGGTTTAACCCCGATCCTAGAAAAGTAGACTACTCACTAATCATAACTACGAAACAAGAAATCATTGAAAATAAATACTACTCAAATTAAATAACAAATATTGTCTTACAAAAAATCAGAAGAAACCGAAAACAAACAAATACCGAACCGAAATACTCGATCAACGAACTCGGTAACTCTCGTCCACCGACCCCATGACTCGTCTCCGATCCTTTCCTCGGCTCTCTCGGCTCTTCCTCTTCTCTCTATGCTCGATCTCTCTATCAATCTCTCCCCCCCTTTATACTAAAAAGGGCTATTTATAAGAGGGCTATTTATACTAGGCTAAATAAGAGGGCTATTTATACTAAAAAGCTAAAAACTAATAAGGCTAGAAGATAAAAACTTTCCTAAAAGATAGAAATAAAAACTCTAAAAAGATAGAAATAAAATCTAAGAAGATAACAAGACCTAAAATACATAATATAACTACCCTAAAAATTATAAAAAGATACTCTACCGACACGGAATAATTTCCCGCACAGGATCGGTGAGTTACAAAGTCAACCCTCGAAATTTCTTATCATGTGGCTTCGTTAACGAGCCCTTACAACCTCGTTAACGAGCCTGGGCTTGGTTTCTTCCACACTTCAACTCGTAAAACCTTGACTCTGACTTCTTCAAACTTGTTTTTCTCCGTCTTTCACTGTAGCGCTCCAAATTCAGCTCCATATAGCTCTTTTCCTTAATAAAACCTACAAAATACACAAAATAGAGTAGCTTCCATACTTTCTATGAAAATATGCAAAACTATCCAAAAACATACCAAACCAATCCTAAACTTATCAAAACTAGACCTAATAAATAAAGAAAACCTACCAAAAACTATACTAAAAACACGAACATCAGGCAGCTGGGCAGAGGCGAGGTGGGCGGAGAGGACGAGGCGGGCGAGCTGAGGCGGGCTGAGGCGCGGGCGGAGAGGACGAGGCGGGCGAGCGGGATGAGGCGCGGGCGGAGGGAGACGGCGACGGCGGAGACTGGGTCGGGGCGGGCGGAAGCACCGGCGGTTCCAGAGCAGTCGGAGACGAGGCGGAGGAATTATCGGGAGAGAGAGAGAGGAAAGTGAGCAACTGAAATGACGGAGAAGGAAACCCGTGTCTCATTTTATTCAGGGTTAGCGACCATATGGTCGCTAATTGTAATGTTTAATAACGTGGGCCATGGCGCCACTTGGCGAGCGACCATATGGTCGCTAATAGCACCTAGCGACCATATGGTCGCAATTCGAATATTTTGCGAAAAATCGAATTTTCAGATTTTCCCCCCATGTGGCGCCATAAAGTTCGTTCTTAGCGACCATATGGTCGCTAAGAACGAAATTAAATCAAAATACGCGCTAAAAAACCGAATTTCGAGCTAAAATTTTATATATGGCGACAATATGGTCGCTATTTAGCGACCATATGGTCGCCATATCTAACTGTACATTTGAACAAACCCTTTATACCAACAATATTTGGCTCGAGGACTCAAATGGGAGAAAACAAACGAGTTGAAATGGGACATCCAACTACAATCCGTCTTAAGAAATCGGAATATATGGTAAATGATAATAATTTCATTGATTCCAAACGAAATCAAGTTACAAACAACTTTTCGGATTCAACATAAACATGTACATTTTGTCAAATAGTACCTACGACAGAGTAACCATTGACAAAGTGTGCCCTCGTGTGGAATCGGTAACCATTGACAAAGTAACCAGGATATGTCCTCACTTTTTTAGAGGGTCCATGAGCAAGTGTTGCAATGTTAGGATCTGTAACTGCCGTACTGTCGGCCTGCAATTTTAAATCAGCATGTATATACAATTTCGGATTCAACATAAACATGTACATTTTGAAACTAAATAGAAATTAATATAAGAAATCCTTACATGAGAGTAAAACCAGAGGCGAAAGTGTCTTTCCAAAAGGTTTTGCTCTTCAGCATCGGTTATTGTTGGATTTAACGACTGCACAAAGTTTGTCAAATAGTACCTACGACAGAGTAATTGAATGAAATCCATACTTTATATATATATATATATATATATATATATATATATATATATCGAACCAACTTTAGTTGAGATTATAGAAACGTACTCAATATAGGGTTCCACTTCGACGTAGTTCATGAGAATGTAAGTTTGGATCACATGGAATTCATCATCTGTGAGGAAACGACCAGTTGATCTGCTACCCAAGGTTCGACCAGTTGTTGTGAAAATAGACAAATCGCCCGGATCAACCCCAACTGGAAGTGTGCAACTAACGTTGCGGGCGTTATCCATATGAGTACTCGCCACATGTGAGCTAAAATAATACGAGCAGAATGTGGACGTCTCCTTAACGAGATAGGCACTACAAATTGACCCCTCAACATGGGCTTTGTTGCCAACTGAGGCCTTCAGCCTTTTTAAGAGCCTACATGATATACATTGAAAACAATTAATATTTATTATACAAGTTAATTATATGAATCCAAAACTGAACAATTGCATACAACTGTACGTAACTTTCTTCTGGATACATCCATCTATAATTGACAGGCCACAAAGTGAAGCTTCCCGTGGCAGATGAATAGGCAAGTGCTCCATTGAATCAAATAACGCAGGGGGAAAGATGCGCTCCAGCTTGCACAAAATTATTGGTATTTCCTTGTGCAATTGCATAACCACCTCAGGCTTCAGCTCGTAACACGTCAAGTCTCTAAAGAACGCACTTAGCTGAGCTATGGGCTCCCCTACTTTGTCATCAAGAAATGGACGAAAAGCAACAGGCATCAACCTTTGCATGAACACATGACAATCATGGCTCTTCATCCCAAAGAGCCTAAGCTTGTGCAAGTCAATGCAGCGGCTCAAGTTGGAGACGTAGCCATCCGGGAATTTTACGGATCTAAACCAATCTAGAAGCACTTGTTTTTCATGACGATCTAGTGCATAGCAAGCCTTTGGGTACCTATTGTCCTCCTCATCAGGTTCCAACTCCGGACGCTTGCACAATTCCTTTATATCCTTTCTAGCCGACCCCTTGTCTTTCGACTTCCCCGGAACATCGAGAATGGTGAAGAAAATATTATCAAAGACATTTTTCTCAATGTGCATTACATCTAAATTATGTCTTACCAGCAGACTAGGCCAGTAAGGTAGGTCCCAGAAAATGCTTTTCTTCTTCCAACCCGAACCTCTACTGACCGCGGCATTGTGCTCCTCAGCTCCCACTTCAGTTATCTTCATCAAGCCCATATTGTTTATCTGCTCTAATATCTCGTATCCATCACGAAGTACCGGGGGACCACGACGCTCCCGTCTACCTTTCTTGAAATCAGTCTTGTTGTTTCAGAAGCGATGATCAGGTTCTGTAAACCTCCTGTGACAATCGAACCAGCACATTTTGTGTCCATGTGTTAGATAAAATGCATCGGTGTCCTCCATGCAATAAGGACACGCGTATTTCCCAGAAGTGCTCCAGCCTACACAAACATATATTTTGTATCACACATTAATTAAATTTCACAAATCATATATATGCATTATTATTATATATAATAGTTTCAAATTGATTAGCATATGTAAAAGTAACAACATACCAGACAACATCGAATATGCGGGGAAGTCACTAATAGTCCATATTACAGATGCATGCATCACAAAATTCTGCTTCCTCCAAGAATCGTATCTGCACACCCCATTAAGCCACAAATCCTTCAGCTCGGCTACCAACGGCTGCAAGTAGACATCCAACTTCTGCTTCGGGCTCTTCGGTCCAGGTACAATAACCGTCAAAAACATAACCTCTTCTCACATACACATCGACGACTGAAGGTTGTAGGGTGTCAGAATCACATGCCAACATGAGTACTGGCGCCCGGACGCCCCGAACGGATTGAAACCGTCCGTGCACAAGCCTAGTCTTATATTTCGTGTTTCTGATGCAAAATCTGGCCACACAGCATTGAAGTGCCTCCATGCCTCTGCATCTGAAGGATATCTCATCACCCCATATTGTGCGTGCTCTGCATGCCATCTCATGTGTTCGGCAGTCACCACAGATGCGTACAACCTCTACAACCGTGGAGTTATTGGCAAGTAAAACATACGAGAATAGGGAATGAGCTTTGTCTTGCCTTGCTTCCATCTAGGATAGTCACATATCTTGCATGCCGCATATTCTGCATCTGCACCCCAATATATCATGCAAGAGTTTGGACAACAATCAATCATCTCGTAAGGAAGACCGAGACCCTCAACCAGTTTTTTCGTATCGTAAAACGTGGTTGGTAATGTCGTCTCATGGTGAGAAACGCGTCCGCAAAAATCCGAGATCATGTCATATCCGCGCTCCGTCATCCTCAGCTTAGACTTTAGGCTCAGTAGCTCAGTCGCAGCCTCCAACTACGTCATATCACATCCAGGCCACAAAGGCCTATTTGCGGCCGACAACATGTCGTACATACGCTGTGCATCAGTATTAGGCGCTTCATTATAATATTGCTCCCCTTGCTCATGCCTTATATCCGCATTCTGCACGGGATCCTCAGCAGTGTAATCACTCCGGCCATAATTAAAAACATCATGCACCATCTGTTCCATTCGATTATCATTCCCACCATTTAATGGTGGTGCTGGATCGGAACTGCTACAGCCTTCATGCTGTCTCGACTCGGCTAACAATGCAGGGTACCTTTCATCTGTCTCCCCGTGCGAAACCCAATGGTAATAGTTCGGAACAAAACCTTCCTTAACAAGGTGATAATGCACATCATCCACAAATTTCATTTTCTTGTTCTTGCACCTCCGACACGGACACCTTAATTCAGATGGGTTATAGGACGGCATAGATTTGCAGAATTCCAGAAATTGCTTTACGCCAGCTAAAAACTCGTTGTTCAAAAAACCATCTATATTACGCACATACATCCACTCACGCATTTTTTCCTTCCTGTATTTCAAAATAAGAGTACAATTAAATTAATTCAACTGAATTTAGCGACCATATGGACGCTAATTAGCGACCATATGGTCGCTGCTATGCATTTAGCGACCATATGGTCGCTAATTAGCGTCCATATGGTCGCCAACTTCAGAACAGTAGAACAGACATTTACAACATAACCAATTGCTATTTGCGGTAAAATTCTGTAACACAATCTCTTATAACTATATAAACGAAAGATTTCTAGCGTCAATATTACCCTAAAACAATATAATGACGGAATGAAAAATTGGGAATAAGATTTAAATACATACCTTTAGTGAGGATGTCGGTAAAATTTGACGGAATTTCTTCCTAGAATCAATTCACAGTTGTGGTTGATTTTTTCTCTCTTTTGTGAATATTTTGGAAGAGAGCGGAATGAGAGTGAAGTTGTGTTGAAGCGGAATGAGAGTGCATTTTTTAGCGGAATGAGAATGCAATATATGCTGAAATGGCAGGAATTTTACCAATTACTGTTTTTAGCGACCAAGTGGTCGCAAAAAACGCGGGATATTACCCGCCAAAATAGATCTGGAGCGCCAAAACATCTGACCAAGTCAACGACCATATGGTCGCTAACGTTTACGACCATATGGTCGCGAACGTTATAGAGACCATATGGTCGCAAATGTTAGCGACCATATGGTCGCCGACATGTATTCTAATGTTTGCGACCATATGGTCGCAAATAGTAGCGACCATATGGTCGCTACATGCTTGCGGGAATTTACCCCGAGCACTTGTTGAGACTATAAAGGCCTGGCGACCACGTGGTCGCCCATTTTAGCGACCACGTGGTCGCTAATTTGGATTTATTTTTTTCTTCCGTTTTGACGTTCAGATTTACGACCATTGGCGACCACATGGTCGCTATTTAGCGACCATATTCCGTGGTCGCTAAATCTGCAGAATGGTGTAGTGATCGTCGTCTCTAATGTTTGTCCTCCACTGCTCTGCCTTCTTTCTTTCCATGCCCTGCCTCCTCCAAAAAACCGAGGAGTTTCTCAAGGGCATCTTCTACTGGTCGTGGAGCAAGATTCTCTAATCGCTCAAGAGTTGTGCGAATTTCTATCCCCACACCGAATCCGCCGGCCTAATCGACAAGCTCATCCGCTCTTTCCTCGCAAAAATCGCGCAGAACAATATCGACTTCATTAATGCCTGCAACGATGGTTCGTTCTCACATTAGGATTCGTCTTCCTTGTCACCGAATTCTGCCTCGGCTTCGAGAAAGGCGTGGTGGTTTGATGATTTGTTGACATTTCCCCCAAAAATCATAGTTAGGGTTTTCAAGAATATGGGGGTGTTTGGGGCGGCGAACAACTAAGTAAAAATAATCTTATTTGGCAAGGTTAAAAAAAAGGCAAATTAAGATGTGAGTTCCATGTCCCCATTTTTTGACGGAGTTTAACTGATCTGGGTTTTGGGTGGTTAAATTTTAACGAAGCATGTAATATGGGTGGTTTTCAGTAATTATTGAAAATACGGGTGGTTAAGTGAAATATGCCATACTATAGGGTGGTTTTCAACCAATTCCTCTTTATATAAACAAATCATCCAACAACTTCTCCATTGTAAAAGTAAGATAGAAGGGAGTGATTCTACCATTTTGTTACCCACCCCTTGATGGAAGAATGATTGAGGTGGAGCAAACCCCTTTTTACAATGGATAAGAGGTTGTGCAAAACTAGTTGATTTTTTTTTGCCAATGTATCATGACACTAAAATGGACTACATTCATTTCCATTCCGTTTACGTTTCCATGAATTGCAACCAAATGGGGCCTTAATCTATTTCCGGCTCCTTATAGATGAAGGGGATGTGATGTATGCAACATCCAACAAAGCTCTATCTTCCTCTTGAAACCTATATTTTTTATATTCAATAATTTGTGCATACCACATTTTCAACCATTGAATATGCGAGTTTGGTTCCCATAAAACACTCCCTTAACATGAAACGGAAGGAGAGTTGTCAGCCGGCGGATCACATGATCCAATGGCTCAGATTACTCCTGTGATTTTGAAAAAAATAAATAAAAAAAATCAGCAAGGTGGCAATTTTGTAAATACACCCAATTTCTATACCCTTAACTTCACTCTCAAATATAAAAAAAAGCCCCAATTGATCGTACTAACCACACTCCCACGACGATTCGAATCGCCCAATTCGAAGTCTCCAAACGCTCGATTGAAGTCTCCAAAGTTCGATTGAAGGCTCCAAACGCTCGATCGAAGGCTCCAAAGTTCGATCGAAGTCTCCAAAGTTCGATCGAAGGCTCCCACCTTCTCGCGCTCAGTTTGTCGATCCAGGAACGTGATTCGATCCATCGCCCTCACCTTCACCTTCGATCTCACCTTCACCTGAAATAGTTCGATCGAAATCTCACCTTCACCTTCACCTTCACCTTCGATCTCACCTTCAAAGTGTAATAAGATCTTGTTTTTTGGCAGTTCTATAATTTGACCACCATCACAGAAATTTGCTTCGAGGGTTCAGAGACAGTGAAAATGACTAGGATTAAGAAGAGGAAGAAATTAGGGTCCACCGAGCTTCCAAACATAACCCTGACCCATTTCCTCAGAATGCCAAAGGAAGGGGTTTGATAAACATCAATTTATTGGCTTTGGCTTTGGCTTTGGCTGGGAATGAACTTGTAAAACTGTTTCACCATTGATGGGTAGATTTGTGATTTGTTGTGTTATTGACCTGCAAAATTTGTTGCTAATTGATTTCCTCCCTAACAACCTAATTCTTGTAAATTCGTACATTGTTAATAGTTCTAGGAATTTGGAATTGCCATTGTTGTACTACTTCACTTTGTAACTCAGCTGCTCTAGTCTACTTCATTATTTTCCATTTCCAATTGTTTCATCTACTAATCTCAACATGGAAATCTGAGGAACAAGAGATGATGATGATGCTGGAGCTCAAAAGCTCCACTCGTTCGTAATTTGTGCTACATTTACTTGCAAAGGTACATTTCACTATTTCAGGTGTGCTGGTTATCTTCGGATGTGAAAACAACAGGTTTTCTTTGGACGAAACCATCGACTCGAGCGAGCCAAAATAGTTGGGATTGTTGTATAAGCTTTGAATGTTCATGTAAAAGTGCAAGTACAATGTCAAAAAGTGCATTAAAAACATGTAAAAGTGCACCAGAAATTAATACAAGTGCATAAGAAAAAAGTGCAAGTATAATGTCAAAAAGTGCATTAAAAACATGTAAAAGTGCATTATAAACAGGTAAAAGTACACTAGAAACTAGTAATAGTGCATTAAAAACATGTAAAAGTGCACCAGAAACTAGTAATAGTGCATAAGAAAAAGTGCAAGTATAATGTCAAAAAGTGCATTAAAAACATGTAAAAGTGCACCAGAAACTAATAATAGTGCATAAGAAAAAAGTGCAAGTATAATGTCAAAAAGTGCTCTAAAAACACGTAAAAGTGCATTAAAAACATGTAAAAGTGCATTAAAAACATGTAAAAGTGCCCAGAAACTAGTAATAGTGCATAAGAAAAAAGTGCAAGTATAATGTCAAAAAGTGCATTAAAAACATGTAAAAGTGCATTATAAACATGTAAACGTGCATTATAAACAGGTAAAAGTATACTAGAAACTAGTAATAGTGCATAAGAAAAAAGTGCAAGTATAATGTCAAAAAGTGCATTAAAAACATGTAAAAGTGCATTAAAAACATGTAAAAGTGCATTATAAACAAGTAAAAGTACACTAGAAACTAGTAATAGTGCATAAGAAAAAAGTGCAAGTACAATGTCAAAAAGTGCATTAAAAACATGTAAAAGTGCATTATAAACATGTAAAAGTACACTAGAAACTAGTAATAGTGCATAAGAAAAAAGTGCAAGTATAATGTAAAAAAGTGCATTAAAAACATGTAAAAGTGCATTATAAACATGTAAAAGTGCATTATAAACAGGTAAAAGTGCACTTTTACTTGGTCAACGAGATTGCAATCTTGCAAAATTTACAAAATTGAAATCCAACGAGATTCACACAGTTCGATTGACCAGTTCAATCGATTCCGAAATTCACACAGTTCGATTCGTCGAAATCCTCTTAGATAGTTTATTAGGTATAATTGGATTTGTGAATTCCTCTTAGATAATTTATAAACCCTAGAATTTCAAATAACCTAACCAAATCACAAAAAGAGGAATAAATGCCGCTTTCTGCCATGGTTGGAAAGAGGAATTGCAATCGCACCATCTTCGATCTCGTTCAATAGATTCGTACCGAAATCCCTCCCTTAATCGAGAGTCGTTCAATCGATTGGGTACCCAAATCTCGCTCAATTTACCCCCAAAAACAAAAAAAGAGAAAAATGATTAATTAATTAGAGAGGGAAAAGACATAATTGCCCCCGTCATTAATAAAAGGAGAAAGAAGATTAGCCCTTGAATCTCCTTGATCCAAGGGCGCAGAATGTTCCTTCCGTTTCATGTTAAGGGAGTGTTTTATGGGAACCAAACTCATATTTTTAGACGGGGTAAAATTATTTAATATATAACACAATTGTTTATAGCAAGCACATTAAAAAAAATTAAAACAAACCCGCGGATGGAGGGTCGTCGATGCCGACTAAATCGGTATAATATCGAGTTTAATTTTGTACTAGTGGTGATCATCAAAACTGTGACTTTGATCAGATTATATTATATCGAGCTTTATTTTATTTTCAATTTAATACATAATTTTTTCAACAAAGGAAGTTATATTCTAAAACAAATTTTGTATTATTCTAATATGAAGATTTGGGTTGACTAGGAAAAGATCTTGCTTTACAATTGTGATCATGTGTAACAAGATTTAATGGATTAATGAATTTTAAAATTCATGCTTTTCTTCAAAGGTTTTCCCAAATTAATAGATAGAAAAATTGTTCCAAATATCCCAACCTTTCATTCGGTTGCGCACTTTAGTTGCACACTCTACCCTCAAATTGTCCACACTTTGGGTAAAATTATCAATTAACCCCTCACCTTTTTTTTGTTACAAAAATGCTCAATCCAGGGGTTTATATTTTAATTTTGGATGTAAAATCCAAATTTGTTGTAAAATTTGTTCCGATCTAATTGTAAAACCCAAGTTATCCGTTCGCAAAACCGTTAATTTAGCCTTGTTTAAACTCCTACCTTTAACTCACCCCACTTTTTCTATTCTTGTATCTTGGGCCAAAAATCCCAATACTTGTTTGGAGAAGTTGGGAGACCCGAACCCACAATCACAATCATGTTTCGTCGCTGCCCGTTGCCCTCACCATCATGTTTCATCACCTTCCTCTGTGCCCTGGTGGTGTGGAGACATCAGGAGGCTAAGCCACTCGAAGCCGCCCATCGCCACCGACAAGTCTTGCGCCAACACCGCCGGTAAAAGCTCGTCTTCCCCCGTCGATCTTCCTTCCCTTATCCCTCTTCCCCTTTCTTTCTTTCTTAATCCGAGGCGAGTTGTCACTTTGATGGCTAGTTGAAGTTCGGGTATGGAAGCAGCTAAGAGCCACCCAAAGCGTCCATCTTGGCGCCGCTCGTGTTAATCAAAGGAGGAGGCAGCCAAGCTCGTTCTTCCATCGTCGACGGCGTACTCGGGAGCAGCACTTCGCCCTTGCGTTTGCGCTAGCACCAGGGTCGTCAAACCCTAGTTCGGGCCGCCTCACTTGTTGCAAGATGTGGCCCTTTCAATTAGGGCTTGCTAGGAGCTCTCAAGTCGCCAGCGGATCTCGGTCTCGTGCCGACTCGCCCTGCTCGCCGTTGGTCCGAGGTTGATTCGGGTCCATGTGTGCGCTGTTGAGAATAATAAACTATCCCACATCTGAAATTCAAACATATCGGCATGTTGAGAATAATAAACTAACCACATCTGAAATCCAAACATATAAAGCCTAGCATATATACCCTTGGGTTACTCCTCCTATTGTCAATTGATTTTAGGATGGAACCCCATGGGCTTGTGTACTAGGCCTATCCGCGCATGTGCGCCGGTACCGACACGTCCCCGGTTTATCTACCTGCCGGGCCCACGGACTTTCACATGCGCCTCCCCACAAGCCGTCAGCAGAATCGCACCAATCTGAGATCGAAGCCTCGGTACCAATCTGAGATCGAAGCCTCGGTTATATTAGTTCAGTTCTGAGGTGGCACACCTTAATTCAGCAAGAGCCCACTATATATTGTCCGAAGAGTTGGTTGAATTCGATCTTTGTAAGGTCGGATACCTTTGATTTCGTTCGTTTTGCCTTATAATTGTTATGTGATGTTTGTTGCTGATGTGTTGATTATATTCATGCCTTGTAATCTACGTGTGTGACCAGCCAATTGAATGAATTGTTCACTATGACTCTATCAATCGAATCAAATGTAATTTTGGTGCTTTGTGATGACAATTAATATTTGTACTTTGGCCGTCGATGATTAAGTTTTTCTTTCAAATAGGATTCTCATGTTGTGTGTATGTTAATAGACTTTTATGAGAATTTGAATCTCGGTTTGTTCGGCTTGAAAGCTTTTTGATCGGTTTCTTAATTTGGTTTCCCTCTTTATCGTAAGAGACCTTAGATTTGGGTGCCTTGAATGTGGAATCAACGTCATATATTTGGATACTTAAAAATGTGCATGCTTGTGTGTGTGTTGAGAATGGAAATGACGTTCCCACTTTGGAACGTGGACTTGAATGGAAATGACTCTATCAATTTATATCCTTGATCAAACGGGCTCAGTTTGAAGGGAAACCTACTGAGTGCCCTACGGAACATATTAGGAATTTTCTTGACTTATGTGACACCATAGCTGCAGAAGGTGTCTCACTTGAATATGTTCTGTTAAAAGCTTTTAGGTGGTCTCTTTCTGGAAAGGCCCTGAGCTGGTTGGAGAGCTTACCTCCTAAGTCAATCAGGACTTGGAAGAACTTGTATGATCAATTTCTTACAAAATTCTTCTCGCCTGCCAAGACGACGGAGTTGAGAAAACGCATCACCTCCTATCACCAACTGCCTAATGAAACATTTGTTGAAACATGGGAAAGATTTAAAGAGATGCTTAGACAATGCCCTACTCATGGGTAACCTTTATATGTTCTGCAAGAAATCTTTTTCCAAGGTATCAACGCAGAGACCAAGAACCGCATCAACACGCATACTGCGTGCGGTTTTATAGAGATGGACCCAACAACTGCATGGAAATTGCTGGATAAGCTGTCCAATTATGATGCCATGTATGGAACCCAACAAACTCCACAGCCCCAGAAACGTCTCTACATACCTAACCGAGACGAAGTTGACCCGGATGTTAAAAATCAATTCCTGCAAGACGAGGTCAACCGTCTGAAGAAGCAGGTAAGTTTTCTGAAATCCTCTCAATCTTGTCAAGAATGTGGTTCTTCTGCACATAGTACTTCTGCTTGCACTAACATAAAGCAGGTTAGAGCCGCTGAGACAATTGCTGAGATGAGTTATATGAGGGGACCATGCAGGAACCAGCCTAGCTATTTTGACAGGTCAAACAACTATCAGGCACGGGGCAATCAGAATACAAATCAAAACTATGCAGCGCCTCCGCCAGATAGACGACCTGCACCCTATCGACCTCCAGGCCATCAGGAGCCACCATCATGGGCTCAAGGATTACAGGAAGGCATTAACAGCGTGACCAACAAAGTTAACGAAGTGACCAACAAGGTTAACGAAGTTCAAGCCAACCTGAACCAACAAAATAAAAGATGGGGAGAGTTCGATATATGGAAGAAGAGTGTTGATTCCCAACTAGGGAACCTCGCTGCCCAGATTCCGAGACCACAAGGGCAACTCCCGGGCCGCCCCGAGGAGAACCCTAGGGGACAAATAACAGTGGTGCACCTTAGGAGCGGGAAGACATTGCCGGAGCGAGTCCAAGCTGAGGACAAGAAGGAAGAAGACGTCACAATTCAGCTCGGTAACGAGCCAGCGAGGGCAAATACCAAGCCCGTATGCCATGGTGACGAGGCTCCGAGGGTATCTAACGACTCTAATCCAGGTAAGTCTACTAATCCGAGCCTTCTTCTCTATCCCAGGGTAGTTAACGACCCCATCAGGGTCGGTAGCGACCCGCTGAGGACACCAAACGACCCCAGTGTCGACCCGGTACTCTCACCTCTCGAGCCTAACTTGGTTCCGAGAATGGTGAAATCTCTTCCATTTCCAACTAAGAAATCTATGGACTCAACTAAGAGTAAGTTCAAGCGTTTCGTGAAGATTCTTCAGGGCATTAATATTTCCATCCCATTCGCTGATGCCCTAAGCGAAATGCCGGCTTACACAAAAATTGTGAAGGATATTCTTAGCAGGAAAAGGTCCATTACAGAGCTACATGATGAAGTCAGATCAATTGCTCTACCAGAAAAGCTTGGAGATCCAGGGAGATTTGCCATCACGATTGGCATAGGCGACCATAAATTTAAAGCTTTATGTGATTTGGGAGCCAGTGCTAGTTTGCTTCCTCTCTCCATATGGTTAAAAGCTAACATGGGACCGTTAGAGCCAATCAACATGCGGCTATACATGGCTAATGGCTCTTGCATCAGACCAACATGGATTGTAGAAGATTTTCCAGTACAAGTGGAAAAATTCTTTATACCAAATGATTTCGTCGTCCTCGACATGCCTGAGTATCCTCATGTCCCCATTATCCTAGGCAGACCATTCCTAGCTACAGCAAGTGCCAAGGTCGATGTGAGGAAAGGACTTCTTACGTTTGAGATTGGAGAAGAACGAGTGGAATTCAGCCTGGACCAAAACGCAAATGACCCAACCAAGGTTGCACAAATCGAGTTGCACCAACCAGAACTCGACAAAGCTCATACAATTGAACTTCCACCAACTTCGAAAGAGGACGAGATTCTCACACAGGACCTTGTCAAGCTCCCATGGCCTACTAGCGAGTCTCATATACAAGGAAACAATCAAGGTGAGTACTTTTCTTCTTACCCTATTCATGCACCATACCCCACGGCACATGCTATTGAGGAGTCCAAACCACCTTGGTTTCCAGATTCCACTAACCCATATGTAGGAATACCGGGCATACTCATAGAAGACAGGGGATCTAGCTTAGTGACTCAAGCAAACAACGCCTACAAAGCTAAGTATGGGGTAACTCAAGACCCTGACTTAGCTACAAAAGAACCACCTTGAAGTAAGGGAAGAACGTCGGGCTTACGACGTTAAAAAATAGCGCTTACGGGAGGCAACCCGCTTTTAGTATAGTATAGTTTTTCTTCTTCTTTTTAGATTCTTTCTTTTTCTTAGCTTTCTTTTCCTTTCTTTTCTTTTCTTTTTAGTAGTTTTTTAGGATAGAAATTAGGATAAATTTTGAGCTAACAAGATGCAGGAGAAGGGCTCGAAAATCACTCCAAGAGGCTACGGTGGCTCATTAACGACCCACCCAGGGTCGTTAACGACTCGGTTTGACGACCCGATTCGGCAAAATTTCTTCTTAACCTAATCTATCTTTTACCTACCCCCATGCCGCCGCCCTTTACCTCTTCCTATCCCTACCCTCTCCTATATAACCCTTCTACCCCTCCTAAAAATTTTCACTCTCAAATCCTTAAACTCCAAACCTATAAAAAATCCTACCCAAAATCTCGGAGATCCCCCACCACCGATCGGAATTTCTCACCTCCACCGATCGTCGGAGACACCCTCGTTACCGAAGCTCGGAACCCCGGATTTCCACCGACGAGATCCACACTCGTTAACCACCCCAATCCGACCCTTTGTTCTTCAATTTCTCAAATTTCCGGTATGATTTCTAAACCCTAACTCTTACTTACAAGATTCATGGTTTTTAGGGTAGAAATTTCATATTGGGATTGTGTCTATAGAAAAGGTCGACATGCATGTTTGGATTTTGCTCATGAATTTTCGTTGAAGCTCAGTTGTTCATATTCTAGGGAAGATTATTCATGTTAGGTTCTCCATTGCAAAAGTCTAATTAGAAAAGCATGGATTTTTCTTATCCTAGTATTAAGTTCAATTTTTGCTATATCAATTTTGGGTAATTTCGCATGTTTGGGATGGGAAATCGAGCAAGTATGGGGTGCATAAACCCGATTGTGTGTCTAGTGAGGAGTATTAAGGATATATACTTGATTTATGGTCTGATTTTTAAAGTTGATGACCTTCGGAAATCTGTGAACTGGCTCTCGGCAGCTCGTTAACGACCCACCCAGGTTCGTTAACGACCCTGCGTAAGCATCACCGATTCTACACCAGTCCAGATTCTTTAACGACCCAATTGGGTAGTTGACGAATTATTCCGAGGTTATTTTGAGACCAAGTATGGGGTCTCCTGCCTATCTATTTTGAGTGGATCTTATCTTGGAAAATTCTTTATTGTTTTGTAGATCTCATGGCAAGTTCAAGCAGACCCGCTACCCGAGCTCAGAAAAAGAGGAGGAATCAAAGGTCCCCATCCCCACCTCGCATGGATAATGTGATCTTGAGTACTCAAGGCCAAGTGAATCGATACCGTGCCATTCTAGATAAGGACCACAACACTCGTTGGTTCTCGAAGTCTAGTGTCGTACACACGGGGATTTACACGGATGTTAAGGAGGCCTTCATTATTCTCGGTGCATCTCATCTACTGAAGAAGGAGAATCTACCACACTTTCCGGCCCTCACATCTGAGTTTCTGGCCACTCTAGAGATTAGTTTTCCGTCGAAGACTTCGGCGGGACGAATCCGATTTCGGCTCGGTAATGTGAGCCGTGAGTTCACCATGGCGGAGTTCAATGCAATTCTGGAGCTCCCAAACCCTTCTAGAGAGTACAGCTTGAAAGACTACAAGGTGACTCGGACTTGGAGCTATATCACTGGGGAGGACCAATCCTCCACATCGGCATTATTTGGGGCAAGCATCATCAACCCCATCTTCCGGATCATTCTCCGAGTCCTAGCCGCCACATTCTGGCCGAAGAGAGAGTTGAACAGGCCAACAAGGACGGAAGTTGCTTGTCTCCGCACTATCCTTTTCGAGGAGCCCGACCCTTTGAATTTGGGGTATGAATGGCTCTACTACATAGAGAAATCAACCAAGTCCAAGGAAGTTTGGTGTGGTAACTTGGTCAGTCTTTTGGCCACAAACCTTGGAGTCGACCTCACTCGCTACACACCGGCTCATGCTCAGTTACTCAACAAGAACTATTGGTATAGTTCCAGTATTTTCATTCAAGCTGAGAGAGGGTTTAAAGTAAAAGTTCAAAACCGCCTTGTTACACCCACCCTCGATATGTTGGAGTTACTCTATGTACCAAATTGGTACGAGGCGTGGACGGGACATGCTTTCCCATTGGAGCCCAAGAAGGAGGATGAGTTATCACTTAGGCCTTGTGAGACAAGGTTTGAGCGAGAAGGTGAAGAGATGGATGAAGATGAAGATGAAGATGAAGATGAGGATACCGAGGTTGCTGGCAATGACACTGAAGAAGCCGACACAAAGGGAGGCACTGGGGAGCTTAACTTTGAGGAAGAAGACCTCGACGCTGAGGTTTTAGGCACCAACATCCTCGTTGACGAGCCCACTAGGCTCGTTAACGATCATTTCCAACCTTCTACATCTGATGCTAACGAGGAACCCAGGGTCGTTAAAGACCCACCGAGGGCAGCTACCGAACCACCGCCAGCTCCTACCGACCCCTACTCTTATGGACTTGTGCCATACAACCCGGTGCTTCACCATGATCACTTTCAGCTTACTACTCACCACCTCCTCATCCTAAGTACACTGGATTGAGCATTCCGCCACCATGGGTCGAGGATCTTTCTGCACGGATGCAACAGCTTCACCTCCAGCAGGACCACATTCATAGGAGGATGGATAGATGGGAGACTGTCTATTAAGCTCGGATGACATTTGAGGATGAGAGGCATCGTTAGAGAGAGACAGAGGATGCTGAGCGTTGGAGGACGATGTATGACTTCATGGGGAACTTTGAGCACTATTTTCCTCCACCTAACCATTGATTTAGCTTGAAGACGTTTTCCTTGTTTTCCACTTCTGAGACTTTGTATGTTTTTGTTTTCTCTTTTCTTGTTTTCTTGTGTTTTTCTTTTCTATTTCTTCCTTTCTTCTTATTTTTCTTACAGTGGGGACACTGTAATTTTAAGTATGGGGTGGGAGAATGTAGAAACTTTTGTGTCTTGTTTGTTTTTTGTGCTTTATTTTAAGTAGTTCTTTTATATCGAAAAAAAAATCGAAAAAGTTTTGAAAAATATCTAAAAAAAAAGGTCTTAGAATTGATAGATATCCCTTTCTTAGGTTCTATGATAGTAGTTGCTAGCATGATCATTTAATTCCTTGCAAACATGTCTTTGAGAATGTAGCCGGATTCTTATTTTGAAGTTGTTTTTTAGGAAGGAATAGCATTTGATGAAATTGAACACATATACCTTCTTAGCATAAGTGATGCAATCCAAAAAAAAATTAGCCTTGTGAGTTATTTTTGGCCTTATAGGGAGAACATTAAAAATCCCTCTTCTTTCCTAGCGTGATTTACTCTCCTTATGCATATTATCTCTTGGAATTGTGATGATTATCTATTTCTTGAGACCCGTATGAGAATTATAGTTCATTACTTGTGAAATCAGATGATAGAGAACTTATTTTATAAGCCCTATTAATCCTTATCCACCTTTACATTATCCTTCTTTTGACAACAAATTTTAGCCTGAAACCTTTTATTTTTAAGCTTCACAAAATTTGTTCCCTAGCCGAGATAAGCTTGACCCTATCCGAGGATTAGGACTTAGATTTGGAGAGGTAAATTGTTTTGTTGAGTGTAAAAAAAGGGGAGTGAAATATAATGTTTGGTTCGAAATTGAGGGATTATTGGGAAGGGTAGATTGGAAGTCTCTTGTTTTTAATAGTTGTGATAAGAAAGATCTCTTGGTACAAAAGATGCACAAAATAAAGTTGATGGTTGAAAGGAAGTTGTTGAAAGGGAAGAGGAGTACACGATGAAGCTCGTTAACGACCCTGAAAGGACTCGTTAACGAGGCTGCGAGAGGCGAAGAAAGTATAAAAAAATGAAAGAGAAAAAAATGAAGAAGTAAGAAGTGCATTCAAGTTCATATAGATAAGCCGGAGATTCTTTTGTGTGATGAGACTTTCTAGGATAATAATGGGTGAGTGAAAATAAGTGTGCATAATGAGAGAGTGAGTTTGGTATAATCTTTTATGAGAGTTTTGATGTTATGTGTGAGTTTTTAGGAGTCTTTGATTCCCGGATATTATAAGCACCACATAGCCAAAATATTTTCCACGCCTCATTGTCATTACCAAGCTCCATTACAACCCGGCATCGGCAGCGATGGTGTCACATAAGACCACTTGAACGCCTTCAAGAGCACATATTCAAGTGACACGCCATCGGCAGCGATGGTGTCACATAAGTCGGTGAAGTTCTTGATATGCTCCATGAGACACTCAATGGGATTTCCCTCAAATTGAGATCTCTTGATAAGAGTGATGAAATGAGACTTGATCTCAAAGGTGCGCTTAATTTCAGGGAGGACAATAGCTGATTCGGGAACCCTAAATTCTAGATACATGTATTGCTTGATGTTCGTGTTTTTAGTATAGTTTTTGATAGGTTTTATTAGGTTATTAGGACTAGTTTTGATAAGTTTAGGATTAGTTTTATGTGTTTTTGGATAGTTTTGCATATTTTGTGAAAAGTATGGAAGCTACTCCGTTTTGTGTCTTTTTGTAGGTTTTAGCAAGGAAAAGGTGTTGTTTGGAGCTGAATTTGGAGAGCTATGATAAGAGATGGAGGAATACAAGATGAAGAAGCTGAAGTTCAAGTTTCTGGAAGAGAAGTGTTGAAGAAAACCAAGCCCAGGCTCGTTAACGAGGCTGTGAGGGCTCGTTAACGAGGCCACGAGATGAAAATGTTCGAGAGTTGACTTTGTGACTCACCGATCCTGTGCGGGAATTTATTTCCGTGTCGGTAGAGTATCTTTTTATGATTTTAGGGTTTTTATATTATGTATTTTAGGTCTTGTTACCTTTTGAGATTTTATTTCTATCTTTTAGAATAGATTCTATCTTTTTAGGAAAGTTTATATCTTTTAGCCTTTTTTAGTTTCTAGCCTCTTTTTAGTATAAATACCCTTCTATCTAGCATAGAAAGGGAGGTCGAATTTTGGAGAATAGAACCGAGAGAGAGAGAAGGACGGATCGGAGTCGTGATCGAAGGAGCTCGGTAGACGAAAGTTACCGGGGTCGTTAGTCGTGTTTTTGATTCAGTATTTCGGTGTTTTAGGTTTCTTCTGAATCTCTGTAAGAGGATATTTCTTTTTATCTAGGGTCGGGGTTGAAACCCGACATAGTTGTGCATGTTTGGTGAGTAAGATTATGTGTTGAATGCCTTTTATCTATTGTTGAGATTGTTTGTTGTGCTTATACCAAGATGAAAGTTGAGGTAATTTGAGTTGTTGACTTGATTGAAAGAGAAAGTTATAAACTTGAAGTTGATATTGTTTGAATACGAAAGTTTCAAGCTTTAGATCCGAAACAAGCAATTGGGTGAGTTAGTTTATGAAAGTAGATTAATTTGCTTGCTAAGTCAATGAAAGTTGATGCGTCTATCTATTTAAAGGCATGATATTTATCTTCTTACGAGGTTGTGTGCATGACTATGTTGTGGTAACCCTTGTCCTGGATATTTTCGTTTTTAATTGATTTCTTTCAAGAACATATTCGTTACTGAGTTCGTTGGCTCGGTACCGAACCTGTCTAGGTCGTTAGTTTTGGTCTTTTTATTCTCGGTGGTTCGTTAACGAGGCTGACAACTTTGTTAACGAGGCTGCTTGTGTGTTTTGCTTGCTTTTGTTTTATTTTTTTTAGGAGTCGATAGATAAACAAACCTTGCTTCCCGTGGAACGATCCTGACTCCCCTATACTCAGCGGGGTCTTGACTACAAATTTAATTGTTGTTAAACGACTCTCTCAACATTAATGCTTGTTACCATTAATGCTTCCACGCCTTTGCAGGGAATCTAATCCACAATAGAATATAAAGTGTACGAGGAATGGCTCAAATAATTCAATCAAAAATTGAATAAAGGTGAATACCAAATTTGTCAACAAGATTATAAAAACATCATAAAAAAGGAAGAATGTTCAAACGGGAGACCTTCTTCAAGAGTGTGTTCATTGTCATTTTTGTCAACTTATTCATTGAAACACCAACTAGTAAATGCTTTGATAGTAAGTTAATTGAATGATGTCCAAAGGATAAGATCAATGAATTGATGCAAGTATGTATTTGATTCCTTGGTCAAGAACACGGTGAATGGAAAGACAGAACTAAAATAAAAAAAGACAATCAGAAAAACCCAAAACCAAAATCATTCAAAGGATAAATCACATTTCTTACTATGAGTATTAAAGTGTTTAATCTTTTCATTTTTATTCACTATTTAATCTTATTATTAAAGTTTATTTAACTATTGATCAAATTTTTATGACATTTTAACCATGTGTTTGTTTCGAATTCACAATTGTTATACTTTGACCGTGTTGTGAACATGACACGCACTGTTACACTAGAATTTCCAACGTTAAAAAATTGCACAAAACAAGCATTGACTGAGAGGGAGAATAATGAATTAAATGGTCATGACTTTGGCACAAGGCATGTCAATGGAAGGCTACATATCCCAACAACATAAAAAATACATGGGACTAAAGATACACCATCGACGGAACAACCCCAAAACATACGATCTGAATTTAAAAGAAAATAACACTTTGAGGTAAAAAAATATCATGTTAAAAACTGTGATTGGTCAAGTTTATGTATGAAATGTTCATTTTTTTGTTTTAAATTATTTTATGAAATGTTGAATTTTTACGGAACAAAAATTGTGCAACTTAAACTATGCATTGTTCAAGTTTTTGTGAAAACTATTCAAGTTCAATGCTTAATTGTACAACCTCTTGAATTATAAGAAACTCATCTTTTGAAACATGTGAAGATGATACAGAACAATCTAAACAAGCACTGGTTGATAGCGAGAAGAGTGAAATAAACAATAAAGGCATTGACACGATAAATTGGAAAGCAGAACTAATGGGGACCGTTATCTTGTCGAATACGGTGAATTTCCAAAGGATAAGATCAACGAACGTCTCCTTAAAGGAACAATGTGCATTAATGGCCATCGTTATCTTATGGAATACGAGGGTCGCCCAAATATATGTTACGGGTGTGGATGGTTTGGGCATTTGAAACAAAGTTGCTCGTTCCGACTAAGCCCTTCAGCCTACAATGATAAGGAAAAATAGTCAAATGTTGACACTAACTCCATAGATAAGAATCACCTAGCGACTGATAAGGATCTTGTGCCACCGACCTCTGAAACTCCGACCACCTCCCACGAAGCAGCTAGAACGGAGAAAGCTTTCTACGATGAGTGGACAATTCCAATTAGGAAGGTTAATTCGTCCTAACAAGGGAAATGCTAAGATCGCGCATGGCTCAAAGGATCAAATGATGAATGTTTCCCATTAAGACAACTACGCTTTTTCTGAAAGGGAAAAGATTTGAAGAGCTATTAGGGCAGGAGGGTGAGACTGGGGCCGAAAATTCCGGGATTGGAAAAACAGATGAGATGGCTTTAAACAGCCATGTGAAAAAACCTAATCAAGCTGACTTAAGAAGTAACAAGTCGAGTGTTGCTAAGGTTGCTTCAAAGAATACCAAATCTGAATCTTCAAATCGGGTGGACCAAACCAAGTATAAAGGAAAGGTATGTGTCGAGAGGATTTTGGGTCATGGATACCAGAGAGTGGACGCCAACTTAACAGCTAAACATCCTCTAAATATTCTGTTCAAGGCTTGTGAGGGTAATGTGCCTACTTCTTTAAAAGCCCACTCTAATAAAAAAAATCTGAGAAAGGCCTTAGACGAAGAACCGTGGAAAAAAAAGTAAACTAGAAAGCCCAAACTTCTTGGACCATTTACAAGGTGTCGTGCTAGGGGCTAATGCAAAGAGAAGACGACCCTCTATCGATGTCATGGAGGCTTTCGACTCCGATGTTACCATTAATGCTTCCACGCCTTTGCAGGGAATCTAGTCCACAAATAATCTCAAAATAGTGATGGCATAGGGTAGCTGGGCTGAAGCAACAATGAATATAAATCCCTTGTTTATGGCATATGGTAGCGAGACTGTTTGAAGAGTTTCGGGCCATATCGTAATTGGTTGGGACTTCAATTTCATCATGCTCATTCACGAAAGAAAAGGAGGAAACTGTATCTTGCATACCGGTTCTAATATCTTTAACTATGGGAGGAACATGCTTGGTGTAACACCCCCGTTTTATACCGAGATATTACCGCCAGTGACCTCGAGATTAAACTCTCGAAGTCACCCAAGGCTTATAGTAACTACATAACTTTAAATAATGCAGAAGCAAAACATTAAATTAATCGATAACATTGTTTACAACCATATTGTCACAAATATTAAGAATGGACCTCACAAGCCCAGGATCTCATTCATACCAATTTTATTTAACCAGCGGAAGCGAAACACTACTAAGGAATTTAAACAACCACGTCCAACTCCAACTTCTGGAAGCACCTCTTCACTCCTTGATAACTACTCCTCCTCCTGATGTGCCGCAACGGAAAATACGGTTGACACCAGCTGACCATGCAAGGAAAGAAAAACGGTCGGGTTAGTCTTGTAACAGACTAAAGAAGTGGGTTTTCTAAGGTGGTTCCTATTTAGGAAGAGAGTGTAGTTACTGGAATCGGAATCCGAATTAAAGCCGGTCGAAACCTAATTGCTACATCCTTCCAGGAAAACGTTATGACTTTCGAAAGAATTAAAATGAGACCGTCACAAAGGGTGACGCCTCAGGCTTTAATGCAGATATGTTGGGAATATTGTTACACACAGATCGTTATAGTCGGTTCATAAACCCTCGTTGACCCCGCGCATCTCAACCAACCTCACCATATACGTGTTGTGCGAATTCAGATTGGAACCAGATGACAACGGAATCCGGGAGCGATAACGATTTCCCATTTTGTACCGACCATCCTATCCATATTAATTTGTGTACGAGTACACTTATCTGAGTTACTTTTACACGTTTAATTATAATTCCACTTGGATTATTAGGTACTTTGATTACGAGAGACAAAGTCTCGGATTACTACTTTAAGATATACGGGCACCTACGTCCCATGGCACTTAAAAGTGCAAACACCCCTCAGCGGTTGAGGAATATGGGTTATGACCTTAGCTAGGGTTTTAAACAAAACGACCTAGCGATAATTAATTATTATATAATATAAGTCATAAGACTTTACGTTCCACTCCTTACAATGGAGCTTAAATAGATATACACACAGTAGCACAAAGCAATAAGGCCTACATTCATAACTAATGCAGCCTACAAATATGACTAAGAATAAAAATCATTAAATCTAGGAATGTAAGACAATCCTATGTTCAATTTTATTCACACAGAGATTCCCAACATATATTTAAAAACATCATGATATGAATCATGCTTAGGAAACGAATGCGAAAACATAACTGATTTCACTTGCCTTGGAAAGACGATCACTCGAGATTACGACTCAGACTTGTTCCTGTTTCAATCTACCACAAAATAAATTACCACCAGTTTATTTTGTAACCCAACAAAGCTGATTTAGGAACGACGAAACATGACTAAGTTTATATGAAATATAAACTTTACATGTTATATTCATAATATTCTAATTTTTTTATATAACGAAGAATATGGTTATAAAAAGATTATTAAATTCACAAGAACTACAAATCATTTTTATTATAAGGGTTAATATTTTTAAACCTTTAAAAATCACTTGAACCACTATAAAAATTAACTAAATATATTTTATAAATTTAACCACATTTTATTAAATAAAGATAATCCAAAATACCATAAAATACCCAAAAGATCAAGGAGGGTAGGACGGGCCGGGTCGGGCCCGCGGGCCGCGTCCATCTCTTGCCCCTCTCAATCAGCAGCAACCCAAAAGAACAAAGGTGAATTCAGCGGACTCGTTCTCGATGGTCCGAAAACGGATTGAGGCATGGTTGGTATCCCTAGAACCTTCCCGAAGTCTAATTTACAATGGTCGAAACGGATCAGAAAAATGTTGAGAAACGAAGGAGATATTCACGTTTTACTGAGGGTATGTCGTTCAGATTTTCTGGGCATAACTTGAGTGTTGAATCGAGTTTTTGAACACATTAGACGATGAATTTGGACTTGTTAATATAGGTTTTTGTAGGGAATTGTTTTTAGAATATGGATCTGGTGTCGGATTTGATTTTTGTAACAAAACGAGAGAGAGAGAGAGAGAAATGTAATACCCGAATTTTCTAAGAACCCGACAGTAAATTTCCGCCTTTGACTCTTCTGCAGGCTACCCAACTTACGTCTCCTTTTGGGTTCTAATGGGCCAAATCCCAACAGGTTCGTTCCTGTTTTTCCGTCTTTCTTTTGTGGATTTGGGTTGTGAAGCCCAACTTCTTTTGGAAGGGGAAAGAAGCCCGATGAGCTAGCCAACCCAATCTCTCCCTTTCATTCTTTCTTTCCCCTCTTCTTGTTACCCTAATTCCTTTCACTTCCGCGCCATATCAGACGAGCTAGAGTGAGAGGGAGAACTTAGTATCCGCCACCTCACTTTCCATCCTCGGAAAACCTAGCCTCATCGCGCCTCTACCTTCGTCTCCAGTAGCGGTCATGATCTGTGATGGGACCCGTCTCGGTTGTCCACCGTCGGATCATTCGACTACACCCTGTGCAACTCCATAGTTTCTAATCCCAAGTCATCTTGCTCCTTGTCGTTCCACCTCAAATCGGGGCCACCGACGCTGTTCAAAGTTCGTTTGCTCAAGGTCGTCCTCGAAAGAAGCCAGGAGGCCGATCGCACCTCCGACCTAGCCTCACCGTAGCTCGCGCGATCGATTCGCGCTTCGACTGCAATTTTGTTCAACCCGATCTGGTGTGGTTCTAGATCGAGCATGGCGGTTCTCGCTTCACCATGGTGGAGCTATTCGGATCTCAATAGCAACCTGGAAACAAACCTTCGATTGTTCTTGCGCTCGATTTGTAAGGAGTTCACGTTGCTCGGTTTGCTTAAGTCGTCTGCTTTCCGCGAGAATTCGTCTTCCAGGTAAGTCGTTCTACGAATTGCTTGACTTGATTCAATTCTTGTTAGATTGGGTGTCGTGTATGTGGAATTGGTTTTGGGAACTAGTCCCTCTGCATACTAATTCTTTTAAAATAAAATTGTCTCTCTATGCTTGTAAACATTGTAATTGTATTTGTAATTGTGTTAGTACTCATATTTGTATATTGGGTTTGTAACTGTATTGTAATTGCGATTGTAATTGTGCGTTTAAAACCCGTAATTGTAATTGTAATTGTCTTTGTAAATGTAAATGTGGTTGTGCTTGTATTTGCGTTGCAGTTGTAATTGTGGGTGTAGTTGTGATTGTGATTGTATTTGTGATTTTTCTTGTGATTGTTATTGTGAGTCCGAATCTGACTGTGACTATGAGTGTGCTTGTAATTGTAATTGTAAATGTGATTGTGTCTGCAAATATGATTGTGTTTGAATCGAAATTGTGATTGTGCTTGTTATTGTGATTGTGAATTGTTCGGGTCTATTTTCCTTCCGTTGCGTGTTTGTTTCCGTTTTCTGAGGTTAATCGTCTATCGACTTGCTTTGCTTACGACCGTTGTTTAAATGATTGACTTGAACATGCAAACCTTATTTTGGAATGATTCCATATTACGTGCTTGTATATGTTTTTGGAATGAAAAATTGTTTTGGCAAACGCTCTAGTAGAGGTTTAGCCGGAGAAAGAAGGGTGAATGGGGGAAATGGGCACGTGTATAGGACACGCCCTGACCGTGCGCCATAGATGAGAGGTCGGAGGGTGCCATATGGATTTGAGGAGGATGTTTGGTTGCTATGTTATTGGATGGACTTTGTTGAATGGCCTTCTATTGATGTGTTTGGTTTAACGAAATGCATTTTGTGGTTATATATGTTGGTCATATCCTTATGAAGGTTACTATTATCCTTGTTACTATTGTTGATGATATCTATATTAATTATACTATTGTGATATTGTTGTGTTTCTAATGTGGTTATAGTTGTGATGTTGTCTTTGTCAATTGTGTGTTTGTGTGTCTGTGTGTTTGTGCGTGTGTGTGATTACTTAACATTAAATGTTTGTTCGATATGAATCGAAGATTATTGATTATGTGTGAGTTTTGGTTGCTAGAGCTTTGTGTGGTTTTTCAAACGTTCTATATGCATCTCACGCTTTCTAGCTTGAATTAGAATTATAGCTGACCCTTCGGGGGATGTTTTTACAGTTTCAGGTACTTTTCAAGAATCGTGATGGATTTTCTACAAAGTGATGAAGCGGATGTTGTCGACGTGTCATTAGGATCGGGTTGTTGGGATCTGGTTTATTATGTATTAAAAGTTGTCTGTTGAATTGTTTTGTTACTAGTTGGATAGAACTGGTTTAGGACAGGTTGAAATTACAGAATGATTTGATTGTTAACTTCTGTTTATGATTCGAGACTAGTATCATGTTTTCCACCTTCTGTTTAAAATAAAAAGCTGGATGTTTATTTGTTTTCTCGTCGTGCCCGAGTTGCAAGATCCGAGTGAATTTGTTGTCTAACTAACCTATGTAGTACCCAAAAGAGGTCTACTTCCAAGTAGCGCTTCGACGAAAGTCGGGGTGTTACAAATTGGTATTAGAGCGAGGTTGACAACAAGGGCACATGGAACTGAAAAGCAGAGGTACCCGAGGTCCAACTTAAAGTGAAATTGGTCAATGTTTTCAATTGTTAAAATGGGGTAGGCATTTTGCATTTAGTTGGTAGATGACATGTCATGACTCCGCCACCACTAGCTGAAGGACCTTTCGTTGTGTAAAAGTTAACGCCTTAATTCCAGTTGCAGGACAACAGAATATTTACTTGTGCACTTGCTTAGATGTTTGGTTGTTTGTTCGCTTGATTGAATCGGGACTCCTTGCTTGCATTGTTATGTGGATTGACTATTTTCTATAAATACGAGTCTAGTTATGATGATCAGGTTTTGATGCGCTTGTTTTCAGTTATTGATGATCTAGTGTAGTTTTGTTGATTTCAAGCTGTTTACTTATGTTTTGGATTCTTAGCTACCTCGAATTGACGGTTCGGGGACGAACCGTTTTCTTAAGGGGAGGTATTTGTAGAACCCCAGGATAACAAAACCACACATGTATCTACGTTAGGTTTCGCATAGTGTTAGCTACGATTTAGTTCGTTAGTACCTTAATTTCCTTTGCAAGACAGCAGAATATCTTCATGTTTATCAGTTAGTCGTTTGGTTGTTTGTTGAGTTGACTGAACTGAGATTCTCTAATTGCCTTGTTGCTTTGTTTGACTATATTCTTTTGAAAGGAGAATTAGCCGTGCTTGTTGAATTGAATACCTTGTTTTAATGATTTAGTGTTGTTTTTGTTGTTGCTTTTGTGGAATCATCTTTGGAGTTTAAAGTTGAGAAATAACAATTCGGTGTCAAACGGACTCTTAGGAGGAAGTACTCGTAAAACCTCAGACTAGTTGTAGCATTCCTTTATCGTTCTGTATTTCCTATGTTTCGGGACAAAACTTTCTTTAAGGGTGGTACTATGTAATACCCGGATTTTTTAAGAACCCGATAGTAAATTTCCGCCTTTGACACTTCTACAAGCTACCCAACTTATATCTCCTTTTAGGTTCTAGTGGGCCAAAGCCCAACAGGTTTGTTCCTGCTTTTCCGTCTTTCTTTTGTGGATTTGGGTTGTGAAGCCCAACTTCTTTTGGAAGGGGAAAGAAGCCCGATGAGATAGCCAACCAAATCTCTCCCTTTCATTCTTTCTTTCCCCTCTTCTTGTTACCCTAATTCCTTTCACTTCCACGCCGTATCAGACTAGCCAGAGAGAGAGGGATAACTTAGGATCCGCTGCCTCACTTTCCGTCCTCGGAAAGCCTAGCCTCACCGCGCCTCTACCTTCGTCTCTAGTAGCCGTCATGATCTGTGACTGGACCCGTCTTGGTTGTCCACCATCGGACCGTTCGGCTAGACCCGTGCAACTCCCAAGCCATCTTGCTCCTCGTCGTTCCACCTCGAATCGGGGCCACCGGTGCTGTTCAAGGTTCGTTTGCTCAAGGTCGTCGCCGGAAGAAACCAGGAGCCCGATCGCACCTTCGAGCTTGCCTCACTGTCGCTCGCGCGATCGATTCACGCTTCGACTGTAATTTTGTTCAACCTGATCTGGTGTGGTTCTCGATCGAGCGTGGCGGTTCTCGCTTCACCATGGTGGAGTTGTTCGGATCTCAATCGCAACTTGGAAACAAACCTTCGATTGTTCTTGTGCTCGATTTGTAAGGAGTTCACGTTGCTCGGTTTGCTTAAGTCATCTGCTTTCCGCGAGAATTCGTCCTCCAGGTAAGTCATTCTACGACTTGCTCCGCTTGATTCAATTCTTGTTAGATTGGGTGTCATGTATGTGGAATTGGTTTTGGGAACTAGTCCCTCTGCATACTAATTCTTTTAAAATAAAAATTTCTCTCTATGCTTGTAAACATTGTAATTGTATTTGTAATTGTGTTAGTACTCATATTTATAAATCGGGTTTGTAACTGTATTGTAATTGCGATTGTAATTGTGCGTTTAAAACCCGTAATTGCAATTGTAATTGTCTTTGTAAATGTAAATGTGGTTGTGCTTGTATTTGTGTTGCAGTTGTAATTGTGGGTGTAGTTGTGATTGTGATTGTATTTGTGATTGTTCTTGTGATTGTGATTGTGAGTCCGAATCTGACTGTGACTATGAGTGTGCTTGTAATTGTAATTGTAAATGTGATTGTGTCTGCAAATATGATTGTGTTTGAATCGAAATTGTGATTGTGCTTGTTATTGTGATTCTGAGTTGTTCGGGTCTATTTTCCTTCCGATGCGTGTTTGTTTCAGTTTTTCGAGGTTAATCGTCTATCGACTTGCTTTGCTTACGACCGTTGTGTTAAATGATTGGCTTGAACGTGGAAACCTTATTTTGGAATAATTCCATATTACGTGCTTGTATATGTTTTTGGAATTATGAAAAATCGTTTTTAAACATTTTTCATTATGCGTGCCTTGGGTTCCACCGGTCTGGTCATGGGTGCGGGTACGCTGGAGATGAAGAGGCCCCCGAGCATGATCATGCGGCTGGAAGGGGCCCCCTTCTAAAAATAAAACAAATTGTTTTGCGAACGCTCTAGTAGAGGTTTAGCCGGAGAAAGAAGGGTGAATGGGGGAAATAGGCACGTGTATAGGACGTGCTATGACCGTGCGCCATAGATGAGAGGCCAGAGGGTGCCATATGGATTTGAGGAGGATGTTTGGTTACTATGTTATTGGATGAACTTTGTTGAATGGTCTTGTATTGATGTGTTTGGTTTAACGGAATGCATTTTGTGGTTATATATGTTGGTCATATCCTTATGAAGGTTACTATTATCCTTGTTACTATTGTTGATGATATCTATATTAATTATACTATTGTGATATTGTTGTGTTTCTAATGTGGTTATAGTTGTGATGTTGTCTTTGTCAATTGTGTGTTTATGTGTCTGTGTGTTTGTGCGTGTATGTGATTACTTAACATTAAATGTTTGTTCGATATGAATCGAAGATTATTGATTATGTGTGAGTTTTGGTTGGCAAAGCTTTGTGTGGTTTTTCAAACGTTCTATATGCATCTCAGGCTTTCTAGCTTGAATTAGAATTATAGCTGACCCTTCGAAGATGTTTTTACAGTTTCAGGTACTTTTCATGAATCGTGATGGATTTTCTACAAAGTGATGAAGCGGATATTGTCGACGTGTCATTAGGATCGGGTTGTTGGGATCTGGTTTATTATGTATCAAAAGTTGTCTGTTGAATTGTTTTATTACTAGTTGGATAGAACTGGTTTAGGACAGGTTGAAATTATAAAATTATTTGATTTTTAACTTCTGTTTATGATCGAGACTAGTATCATGTTTTCCACCTTCTGTTTAAAATAAAAAGTTGGATGTTTATTTGTTTTCTCGTCGTGCCCGAGTTGCAAGATCCGAGTGAATTTGTTGTCTAACTAACCTAAGTAGGTGTTCTGGTTGGACTCGAATAACAGGGATGATGCTGAATTCGGCCTTTTTGGCTTCAATTTGGGTAATTTTTCGATCAAATATGAGTGTGATTGAGTGAGATTCAATGTAAGGGAATTGTATGTGTGATTGAGGGAATTTATGTCATGAGATTCGAGTCCCAAACGGTTTTCATTTCAGATTTTTGCTCATTCATTCCATTCAAACGTTTCAACCTTTGAATTGGATTAATTTCGAACGTTATCAACGAATTAAAGCTCCTTTAATGTCCTATTAATAATCCTTATCCATCCAACACGTTAATGAGAAGGAATCAACTCCCAATGCGCTTTGATTTGTTCGAATTTAAGACTAAAACGCATAATAGCTCCGTTTCTTTTCCAAACCGTTCAACCTCATTCCTGCATCAATTTTACCCAATTGATTCAGGGATTTAATAGAGCATTCAATGGAAATTACGCAACTTTTTACGGAATCGAATTCCGTCGAAAAACGAATAAGTTATAGCCATTCGAAAATTTAGGATTTAAGGTTGAAGACAACTATTGAGTTCTTCAATCCATTTCCGAAAAATTGCACAAATAACCCTCTAGTTTTGCAAGAGTGATAAAAATGTCCCTTCTACAATGACTTTTGTACTTCAAATAATTCACATCAATATCATATGCACTTTAAACAATTTATTTGATTAAGACTTTAGCTTAAAAACATTTATATAAATTTTGGAAATATTACTATAATACAGAGAGAATGACAATTATTTAAAAATATTCAATTTAAATAAAATTAATATTTCAATAATTTTAAAATAAATTTGGGACAAGATATCAGCACAATGAAAAAATAATCCCGTAAATATCACGAAACTTCAACTAGTTACAATAGAGATAAGATTATTTGGATATTTTTTTACACATACGAGGGTAAGTCGCTCTGACTTGTTGCTAGACATTGACAATTCTACCGAAAAATGTTACACAAGATTTTTTTTTAATTAAAAACATTAAAAGCACTGCATCATAAACCGATTTTAGTTAATTAAAAAAAATACCGAACCATGAGCCAACCTATCTTTGGAAAAAATAAAATTCACCCAACCTATTTTGAAAAATAAAATTTATTACGAGCCTATGGTGGAAAAAAATTCGATTTCCTCCTCCTATTGCCAATTGGTTTTATGATGGAACTTCACTGTGCTTGGGTACCAGACTTACATATGCACGTGGTCCATAAAATTTCATATAGTAACCCACGGAATTTCATACATTACTATAATATTAGAAAGTATATACAACTTGAATTTAAAGTGAGTGCATGCTAACATTTGCAATTTTGTGACCACAAATCTCTCTATAAATTTATCATTATGAAAAGAAAACACACGGATTTTGTGTAGCTTAGTGGTAAAGGAGATTTGAAATCACCAATAATTCATCATAGGTTCAAATCATTTCAAATCCGATCCGCGCTTGTTGGTTGTTATTTGTTCTTTATGGACTATGTGTTGTGTTTTTATTGTAGTTTTTTATCGGGCACTGTCGTGGGGTGTTGCCTCTCTAACCCCTGCCAGTGCGAGGGGCCGAATCCTATGGGGAACTCTTGTCTTTTTCGAGCGCACCTCAAGTATGCTATATATACATGGATTCAGAAGCCTTCTGCTCTTATGCTTGATATTTATTTTAAGACCCCGTTTAGTTTGTCGTGACATATGAAAACGGAAACGAAATGAATCTAGATCAATTTTAGTTCCATAACACATTTATATAAAGAAATCATCTAACAACTTGTTCATTGTAAAAGTGAGATGGAAAGGAGTAATTCCACCATTTTGTTACTCACCCCTATTATGAAGAATGATTGAGGTGGAACAAGCCTTTTTTTACAATGGATAAAAGGTTGTGCAAAACAAGTTGATTTTTTTTGTTAATATATCATGACACTAAAATGGACTACATTCATTTTCATTCCGTTTACGTTTCTATAAATTACAACTAAACAGGATCTAAGATCAATCGGTATTCAATATCTTTTTTTTTTCAAATTTGTTTGTAAACTCTCACGTACGACTGTTATGTTATTTTGTTGTTGTAATTTTGTTTATAACTGTCTTTTGGCTTTATATATTACAACTATATATTTCAACCGATGTTATTCTAGTTATAATTTCCATAAGAGAACAAAAATGTTTTTATTTTCAATTATAAAATATTAAAATAATTTACTATTTTTCTAAAATAAGAAATTACTTCGTATATGATTTGGGGGGAGGGGGGTCTTAGGAGCATTTCGATACTACTAAGTATTATACCATCAACCTAGGACATCTAGTCAATTGGTTAAGTCTTTATGGTGATATCATGAGATTTCCGTTTTGACTTCCGCAAACAGTGTCCAACACCAAAAAAAGTATTATACCGCCATTCTGCGAGCTAGATACATGAAGTGGAATGAATGCACCCAAAGAATAAAATTTTGTGAAAATGATAAAGCAAGAAGAATGTAACTTTTATAATCAATCATGATACATTAAGTCGAAATCAAGAAAAGAATAAATTTTTATGGAACCAATGTAGCAAGGGGAATGTATTTTCTGTGATCAATCGTGATTTATACAGTTAGAATGCAAGCAAATAATTAAATTATTGTACGACATTCATCTCTTGCGCATAACCTTGATCAAGGCAATCACTTCAATTTGTTAGATAGTTTAATTAAGATCTTCTTCACTTTTAATCTCCAATGATCTTTAAAACACTTCTTTGAGACCTGTAAAATTATGAAAAATGAGGGTGTTGACTCCTAATCCATCTCCAATGCCTAAGTCAAAAAGGATGGAGGGTGGACCTTCAATCCGATGCCTAAGTTCGAAAGGGTAGAGGGTGCCCCCCTAATGTACTTCCGATGCCTAAGTCAAAAAGGGCTGAAATTATCGATGTGTGTCGAGATTAGAGAATTCAAGCAAACCATAGAATGTACCTTCTTAAGAAAATGGATTATCGTATTTATAGGATAGGAGGAGGCATTGTAAAAAGTATCTATTTTTACTAATAAATAAGACTCATATTAATAACCTTTTAATATGATCTTAAGCTTATAAATAAGTTTTATAACATTTTTAAATGTTATAAAATAATAATCTTATGAAATAAAATATGCAAATATTTTATAATATTAAAGGTAAATATAAAGTGAAATTATATTTTTACCCTTATAAAAATGAGGGATATTACCCTTGGGCTTGTTGATCTTGAATACATTGGTCAAGAATTCACTTGGAGTCAAAAATTATCCATTACGACCAGGGTTCATAAGAGATTGGATCGTGTGTTTATGAATGTCAAAGGGAGGTTAAGTTGAGTTGGGATTTCATAGAGGAGTCGCTTAAGAGTGTGGGGCTTCCAACGGTTTGGATTAGGTGGGTTATGGCTTGTGCGACCTCTCCTAGATTGCGAGTGTTATGGAACAGAGAGGTGTCTACCTAATTTTCAGCGTCACGTGGAGTTCGACAGGGTAACCCTATCTCTTCGTATCTGTTCTTGATTTGTATCGATCATCTTAGCCATGTCATCCTTGATACGGTCTCTAATCAGGATTGGAAACCCATTAAGTTGACTAGATGATATCTTATTATTTATCGAGGCCTCTATTGAATAGTTTTGTGTTGTTAAGAGTGTTTAAACCGATTTTGTATGGCTTTCGGGCAAAAGTTCAGCTCATCCAAGTCAAAGATTTTTATTTCTCCCATTGTTCATATCCGTGTGGTTCACCAAATCAAGGAGGAAAGTGGCTTCATGGTTAAGAAGGACTTTAGGAACTATCTCGGCATGCCTATTCTCCACAATCAAGTTAACAAAGAAACGCTCTCCAATATTGTTGATAAGTTCAACAACAAGCTCACATGTTGGAAAGCTAAGTCTTTGAGTTTTACGGGAAGAGTCACTCTTGCTAAATCCGTCTTAAACTCTATGCCGGTCTATTCGATGCATCGACCCTTTTTTCAGTTAGTGTGCAAGAGTATTGATAAGATCACCAATTCCTTTGTGTGGGGCAGTATCCGGGAACAAAGAAGAATGCACAAAGTGGCTTGGGAAGAGGTTACGAAGCCTATATGTAAAGGAGGCCTCGGGATCAAGTCGATGCGAGAGTTGAATCTTGCTTTGCTGGGTAAGATGAAGTGAAGGTTCGATATGGAGGAAGATACCATGTGGGCCACTATGCTTAAGAACAAGTATGTGATCACTACCCTAGGAAATTCTCCTGCTACCTCACACTTGTGGAAAAGGCTCAAGATGGGAGTGTTCGCGGTGGTGGTTAAGGGTGTTCGTTGGTGTCTTAGAAATGTTAAGTCTATTCAATTTTGGGAGGATTGTTGGCTTATGGACATAACTTTGAAGGTTGTGATGGTTGATCAAGTGAGCAATGATAAAGAATCCAAACTAACAAAGAACCGTAGTCTTTAGGAAGTCCGGGTCGAATCCACATGGAGACAGATTGATCGTTTTGTATGAATTTGGTGTTAAACAAGTAACAAGGGTTTATTTTTTGTTTGTAACTAGTCTAAGCATGCAAAACTAGCAAAGCAATAGAAGGTTCTGATTAAAAAGATTTGTGAAGATAGCTTAGGCAAACAAATATCAACATTCGTATGACAAGTTGATCCTTGATTTCAATTCAGTATCTCATGCAATGGATTTTCCAATTCTTTTCAATTCTAACTAACAACACAACTAGATACTATTAGTTCTAACTAATTAAACAACCATGAAATCATCAATGATTCAGTTTAATAGCGGCAGTAAGGATAGAAATATAATAGGATACAATTCTAGCATAAAACAACCAACTTTTATCCTACAATGTAAATCAAATCTCTTTTAGATATGACTAGCACAACTAGATACTAGCACGATGCAGTTGCTACTTCAATCTAGAGATGCTCAACCAGTAACACTCCAGATCTAGCAATAGATTCAATAACAACAAACCCTAGTTGATCAGGCTAGAAACTGTTGAAATGAATCATAAACATTCAAGCAAGAGAGAAGATTAAATCCAAGCAATAGATAAGGAATTAAAAATCTCACCACTTTATTCAAAACGATGCTTCAATTGTCTGACTAAGCAAAGAGGCTTAGTTCTCCATAGAAATTATGTAAAACTTAGAATGAAAAGTATGAAAATTAGAGTTTCTTCTCCCAAAAACCCTAATATAAAGAAGGAAACTAGATCTAAACAACATAAATCACGTAGGATATAAGCCCAAAATAATAATAGTAAGATATAATGCACACGCAGACTGAATCTCGCAACCCCATAATGGTGGCGCCCACTGCCAGCAACAGTCAGCACCCCTCGGTTCAAAATTCAGGTCACATTTCAGGTGCTTTTTTGACTCCCTTCTAGTTGGAATTTGGACTCGGAGTAAAAACATGAATTGTAGCTCTTTGAATTAGCCTTCCAATGATAACAAATTCAACTTCATCAGACTACTATATCTTCCGAACGAACCCTCGCAAGACAGAGGTGTCGAACCAACAACTCCAATGGATGGCCCGAATCCAAGCGTTCTTTTCTCGGTTTCCATTCCTTTCACACTTGTTCACTTTAAGACCTGTAAAACAACATAGAACAAGTGCAACAACCGAAAACCCCTAGACACTCTAAGACACTAAAGAAACTAACTAAAACTACCTAAAAACAAAGCAAAAGAAACATAAACATGCATCCTAAACACTAGCTATATGCAAGCTATCAAATTTCCCCATGCTTAAACCTTGCTTGTCGTCAACTAAGACATAGAATCAAGTCACACCACAACATTGCAATTCATGCATCCATCTCATAAGCCATAGAGCAAGTCAACATATAATTATAACTTGATCTAGACATCCTAGCATGCAATTGACTAAAGTAAAGAGCATAAACAATTCATCCATTCTAGACCTTACCAAGGTAATGTGTTTGCACTCTCACTCAAGTGTTGAAAGGTATGTGTTTCACTCAAAATCAACAATGAAAAATTAGACTACCATATGCTTGCATTAGCGTTCTAATTCTCCACCTCTATGGACCAAACACATAACAAAAATCATGAGGTCTTTTCAATGGTTGTAATGGGGCCAATGTACTGACAATTTGGAAGGGATCATATTTGGTCTTGTGGTGCTAAATCCGGGATAAAGAACTAACTAAACCCAAACTTTACACTTTTTCTTCTTCTTACTTCCAACTTTCCTTACCAACTCCAATCACACACTTAAGCTCGTTTTGCTTCTTTTTTGTCTCAACTCTTTTTCTCATTTTATAAAGACTACTTTCTTTGAAGCACACTTTTTCTTTCAATACTTTTTTTCAACTTATTCTTCATCTTCATTTTTTCTCAACTTTCACACTAGAGTTGTCTTTCCTTCTACCTTTCCATCACACTTTCCCCATACTTATTCACAACCATACAAACAAATCCACCTAAAGTCCTAAATCCCGGACGGGTCAAGCTTATATAGTCTAAGAAATATTTTGTAGAGTTATCAAAATACGCTTTAAAGCTCAAAAGAAATGGGGTGTCAAAAATATGGATCTTGTGAAGGTAGGAAGGGAAATAATAGGCTAATAAGAAACATGTCTCAATCATATTAATGACATGCATCTAGTCATGAAAAGCAGTCTTGAAAAAGAGTCATAATGCAAGTTCGAGTGCTAGCAATTCAAAGTGATACACTCAAGAAATAGAGAACAATTAAACAATAAAAGGCCAAAAACAATCTCACAAGGTTAATTGTCTAGAACTTCAAAATATATTTAAAACTCAAGCTCATCTACATGCTCAATCTTATAATCAAAGTATATAATTAAAGATCATGCTCATATCATAGAAACTTCAGCACATCATACAAGTCATGGGTTAGAATCCATGCTTAACTTAAAAAGACAAGATGTCTTACACAATCGGGAAATAAGAACCTAAAATGCAATATTTTTTATATTTTTTTGAAATTTTTTCATTTTTCTAGATTTTAGTCAATGCAAAACATAAAATAAACATGCCTAATCTAATGCAACGACATGAATGCAAAGCAAGTAACTCCCTTCCCCATGCTTAAAGCTTACATTGTCCCCAATGTAAAGTAAAAGTAAAGAGAAGAGAAAAGCTCATAGACTAACTACTGATTTGGAGACATTGTCAATGCCCTCAATAGCCTGTCAAAACCTTGTACACATATCTCAGAAAATCATACGTAACACAATGATAAATTAAAGATGCATGATATAACTTTCAAATATCGTTTTAATTTATCAAACATGTGTGCCCAATTGGTGTGAAATGGCCTTTGTTCAAATAAATTCAGCACATGTGGTGGAGTTTCAAAATACTTACAATATGAGTCAAAGCACTTGGTAGCAATAACACTTTCCTCAAAGATGAACTCCATAAATTTTTCATCTTCCACCTTGTGTTCTAGACTTGGTTCCTCATCTTGCAACTCCATAAGCTCTAGATATGAGAAGGTGGGGAAACTAAAACATGGGATCTGAAGGCCTAACATAGGGCACACCATGAAAGAGGGGGCCTTAACAGATGTATCATCTTGATTTTCTCCCTCATGGTTGTCTACTTCATCAGCAAAGAAGTCATCATGATCGACAAAATAGTCTTCTTCCAAAACCACAGAACCCTCAAACTCATAACTCCACATGGGTGAAGATGACTCAGGCTCCCAAGGCTTTGTAAGTATATCTATGCCAGCACAGACTTCAATTGGCTTTGTGATGATCTGCTCAACTTGCCTTATAGGTGCAAATTCATATTGGTTATCAAATTCATCTTCATAACCCACATCAAGTGTAGGAGATTTCTCCTCAACTTGTATTTGGGTGTCTGACTCGTGATAGTTTGATTCCAACATGATTCCACCATTCCTTCCACACAACTCAAAAGGGCATGAGATTGTGGAATGAAAATATGAAGAACATGACTCACATTGCTCCTTGATTCTATTATCCGCCCTTATGGAGAGATCCTTGATTATATCCTCAAGAGACGTATCAACCGGCTGGGGTGGTTGGGAAGATGACTCAACCAAAAAACTTTGATGGCTCATAAGACATAAGAAATCCTAGCATTCCTCGGATCCCATATATAAAAGCCTCTCATTGCTCATGTAGTCAGCCAATCCCCTTGTCTCAAGATTCATACCATGAATAACTCCCATGTTGACCTCTCCATCACTGTATCGGAATCCCCATGTACCAATTTTGAACACATGGTCTTGAAATCTAGAAAAATAGTCATGAAAGTGTTCATCCATCAGTTGTATACACTCGAATAAAGCCATAGATTAGTAGCACAAGTGTTATGAACCGTGACATAGGTTCACAACACCAAGATTGGCACAAAAATCACACAAAAGATTATTATTGCCACCCCGGAAACGACACCGATTTGATAACGATGAATTTGGTCGTGCAAATCACGGCTATGAAAAAGAATCCAAAATAACTAAGAATCGTAGGCTTTAGGAAGTCCGGGTTGAATCCACAAGGAGACAGATTGATCGTTTTGTATGAATTTTGTGTCAAACAAGTAACAAGGGTTTTTTGTGTTTGCAACTAGTCTAAGCATGCAAAAATAGCAAAGCAATAAAAGGTTATGATTAACAAAATTTGGGAAGATAGCTTAGGCAAACAAATATCCACATTCGTATGACAAGTTGATCCTTGATTTCAATTCAGTATCTCATGCAATAGATTTTCCAATTCCTTTTCAATTCTAACTAACAACACAACCAGATACTATTAGTTCTAACTAATTAAATAACCATGAAACCATCAATGATTCAGTTTAATAACGGCAGTAAGGATAGGAATATAATAGAATATAATTCTAGCATAAAACAACCAGCTTTTATCCTAGAATGTAAATCAAATAAATTTTGCATATGACTAGCACAACCAGATACTAGCACGATGCAGTTGCTACTTCAATCTAGAGATGCTCAACCAGTAACACTCTAGATCTAGCAATAGATTCAATAACAACAAAATGCTTCAATTATCAGGCTAGAAACTGTTGAAATAAATCATAAAAATTCAAGCAAGAGAGAAGATTAAATCCAAGCAATAGATAAGGAATTAGAAATGTCACAACTTTATTCAAAAAAAATGCTTCAATTGTCTGACTAAGCAAAGAGGCTTAGTTCTCCATAGAAATTATGTAAAACTTAGAATGAAAAGTATGAGAATGAGAATTAGAGTTTCTTCTCCTAAAAACCTAATATAAAGAAGGAAACTAGGTCTAAACAAGATAAATCACGTAGGATATAAGCCCAACATAATAATAGTAAGATATAATGCACTCGCGGACTGAATCTTGTGAGCCCATAATGGCGGCGCCCGCTGCCCATTTGGTGGTGCCCGCTGCCTGCAACAGTCATCACCCCTCGGTTATGAATTCAGATCACACTTCGGGGGATGTTTTGACTCCCTTCGAGTTGAAATTTGGACTCGGAGTAAAAACAGGAATTGTAGATATTTGAATTGTCTTTCCAATGATAAGAAATTCAACTTCATCAGACTACTATAGCTCCCAAACAAACCCTCGCAAGACAGAGGTGTCGAACCAACAACTTCAATGGATGGCCCTAATCCAAGCTTTCTTTCCCGGTTTCCATTCCTTTCACACTTGTTCACGTTAATACATGTAAAACAACATAGAACAAGTGCAACAACCATAAACTCCTAGACACTCAAAGACACTAAAGAAACTAACTAAAACTACCTAAAAACAACGCAAAAGAAACATAAACATGCATCCTAAACACTAGCTATATGCAAGCTATCAAGCAACGACTATCTTGTGATGTATGTTTGGAATTTTTAGATCGAGAATTTGGGGTGGAACTAGACGCTACTATCTATGGTGCTCCCTGCTACTGTCCTCCTTAAGTTGGTTGATGTCAACATTGTTGACTTAGAGGAGAATGCCGAGGATGAGCTCAGTTGGAAACCCACACAAGACGACAACTATAATGTCTCCTCTAGCTACAACTTGCTGAAGGGTAATGATTCAATTCAGGAAGTCGACGAGCCCGTGTTCCTAAAGTTGTGGAACTTGAATGTTCCTGAGCGTGTCCGACACTTTGTTTGGCTTGCTGTGAAAGGTGGAGTGATGTCAAATGCTGAATGGAAATGTTGTCATCTGATCGTTGATATTGTCTGTTGCTTTTGTGGGACTGTTGATGAGCCATATGAGCACCTCTTCCGGGATTGTAATAAGGCTACACATATTTGACTGAACATGAACATTATTGACTTTTCTTCTTATTTACTAAAGGTGCCTTTCTCTACCTGGATAAGGACCAACATTGTGGATGGAAAGCGGTGGATTTTGTTCGAGTTGCGGGACTTATTGCTAAGGCGATTTGGTGGATATGGCGATGGAGGGATGCAACTATTTTCAATGAAAATGTGGACATTAGAGACGAGTGTGTCTTAATAAAGGATAAGGTTAGTGAATACCTAGTTGCGATCGGTAAGTGTTCTGTTTTGTCTACTATCCCTCCTAAAAGTCTTTAGAATATCTCGTGGCTTTGCCCGAGAGATAATTGGGTCAAAGATAATACAAATGGTGCAGTTAGAGATGGGAAAGCTACTGTTGGCGGGGTTATAAGGAATAGTGAGGGTCAATGGATTTGTGGTTATGCTCATAATGTGCGGTCTTGCACCATTCCCAAGGCGGACATGTGGGGGGTGTTGAATGGCCTCAAACTCGCATGAGAGAAGGGCTATATGTAAATCTTCTATACAACTTAAAAAGTTATCCTGAAGCTCACATAAATGTCATAGAATTTATTACAAAATTTGTATATAAAATAAATTTAGGTGATAAAAATTCAAAAATACATCTATAACATAATGGTAATAGTGCTTCTTAATAACTTATAGGTCTTAAATTGAAATATTCTTGAGAGCATTATGTTTTGCCAAATTATTTTTTTACTTCTAGAAAAAAATTTGTATTGAATTTTTTTTTTCAAAATAGTTATCATTTTAGCCTTATAACAAAAGATATGATTAGGTGTTTATTGAAAATTTTTCTTAAACTATTATAAATTTAGAAGATTTTGCTCAATAATGGTCCATTTTAATTTTACAATTTTTAGTGTTACACACAAAATACGACATCAATCTTTGGTATTATTGTTGTAAGTGTTTCTTGACAAACAAATAAATTTATAAATCAAGACCTCGCCGAGTACAGCAGAGTCAGGTTCGTCCACGGAAGAGAGTCAGTATCAAGTTTTATTTACTTAGGGCTCAAGCAATAGCAAAAGTTTGGATTTTTATCAATAAGAGAGAAAATTCTAAGGTTTAGGTATCACCAAAACAACAATTATGCATGTCGACGCCAATGAAACACAAAGACCATACTTTTATCACATAAATTTGTCAACTTTCGTCAACCATGCAAATAAATCAACTAACTTTCGTTAAATCAATAAACTTTTCTATCTCTCTCAAAATTTAACTAGGATTAATCAACTTTCATTTCAAAACCCTAATCAACTATTCTGATTCATAGTTTGTCTCTTTCGATTCAAACTATAAACGAGAAATTCCTTATCTTTCGATTAAAGGATTAAAGCACAAGAGAAGAGATTACGGATAAAAACAATCAAAACATGATCAAAGGCAAGCACACACAACCATTGTTGAGTTAACCCCAACCTTAGAAAGAAGAGAAACTACTCACACATATTCATCATGCAAAAACAACTAAATTCAATTAAAAGAAAACATACAATTGAATCCAAAACAACCGTTCTTCCAAAATCTCCAACTCGTCTCTTCTAACGTGTCAAACTAGAATGCTCAAAACTTGGAACTCCTAAACAAAGCTAAGACAAGGGTTTTTATACTAAAACTAAAGCTACTCCTAAGGAAATAAATCTATTAAGATAAATCCCCAAAGGAAACTATCTAAAAGGGATAAAATTACATTAAAAGCATCCACTCAGATTGTCCCCTACCGACATGGGATGCCTCGGTACCGACCCCGTCAGGGTCGGTAGGGTTTTCCTTGAATTTCCTCGACTTCTTTATCTCTGACTGCCTCGGTACAGACCCTAAGACCCTCGGTACCGACCCTACTACTTTCGTAATTGGTTCATAACTGAGAGTACTACCTCGGTAGGGGGTCGTTACACTTCAATTCTGCTTCGATTCTTCCTCTTTAGGCTCGGTATCGAGTCTCTATACTTCCTTGTTCACTCGATCTTGGCTCTTTTCTTCCATTCCTTGCATCACTTCGTCTCTACTCTTTTGCGTGCGTTTCCTCTCCTTCTCTCCACTCTTCAAAACGCTCCAAAACAGCTCCAAAGACCTATAAATACACAAAACTTAAGAAAAACAACATAAAACACATAAAAACACACCCTAAAACACAACTAGAAAGGCGGACTTCAAAATACCCCATGTTTAGACTTGCTTGTCCTCAAGCAATAACAAGACATCAATCAATACCAACAACACATTGTTGGATCGTAGGTTAGTCGAAATTAGTTATGGGAACTGTATCGAACAGTTCCCACACGTAGCGAAATAAGTAAGTATATATGTAAATAAACACTAGAGACAGTTCCCTTATAGAAGAACCCCACAACGATCAACTAATCGCGTGAGTAGACCTCTACCTCAGCTTGGAAGATTTTGAATCAAAATAGTCAAATTAGGGTTTTGAAGTGAAAGCGGATCAATACTAGTTGAAGTAGAAGAGATAGATAGTAAGTTTATTGATTGAACAAAAGTTAGTTTATTTACTTGCTTAGTTGACGAAAGTTGACGCCTTTATGTGATAAAAGCATGATCTTTATGTTTCATAAGCGTTAGTATGCATGATTGTTGTTGTGGGGACACCCTAAACCTTAGAATTTCTCTTTCTCTTGATTAAAAACCCTATCTTTGTTGATTACTTGTGCTCCAAGTAACAAAAATTGACATAGACTTTCTCCCCTGGACGACATGACTCCCCTGTACTCAGCAGTGTCTTGATTATAAATTTATTTGTTTTCAAGAAACCCTCTCAACAATGTGTGACTTTGACATGTTTTTACGTTCATTTCTGCTGGTTGGGAAGGTAGTGCACATGATGCACGTGTCTCTGACCACGCATTGAGGACACCTTAGCTAAAATTCCCGCACCCTCCTCCAGGTAGGTTAACAAGAAGTTCAGTGTTTACCTAGAGAAGGTTTGTTGTAAACTTATTAGTTCAACGTTGTACTTGTCTAGGGCGCTATTATTTGGTCGATAAAGGATATCCTGACAGAAAAGAGTACATGGTTCCTTACTCCAAAGTGAAGTATCATCAGTCTCAATTTCAAAATGCAATGCCTAAGGACGCGCCTCAAGCATTCAACAAGATGCACTCTTCGTTGCGCTGCTGCATAGAGCGGTGTTTTGGAGTCTTGAAGAAGCGATTTCGAGTATTGCACAACATGGCAAGTTACCGGATAAAAACACAGATCGATCTTATCATTGTCTGCTTTGCCATGCACAACTTCATATTGAAAAAAAGAGTGAATGATCGGTACTTAGAAGAGGACTATGAGGACCCAGACCTACCACCGCCTCGAATTCCAAAAGAAGGTGAAGACGATGCGCCCGGTGGGATGATGGAGTTGAGAGATCAGATTTCCATGAAAATATGGAACTCCCAGAGATTTTATTAAAGAGTTCGAATATGTATATGTTTAATGCACATTACTTGGGTGAAACCATGGATTTAATGTTGTATCATTTGATTATGTTTATTAAATACTTCGACTATTTGACCTATATGTTTGATTGTTTTCCATCATGCGGAGATGATACAAAAGCAACACACCCGGAAAAGTGCGGGCCAAAAGGAGGATAACGCGGTCGCACTCTAGGTGGATTGGCCCGCGTTTCTCACTGGAGTTCGCGGTCTCGACCTCGCCTAGAGATTGTGTTAGGGGTCTTTTGGACTTTGTTTTACTTGTAATATCCCTCCTAAGTTGCATCATGGCGAGAGCGATCTTGTGACTTCCCTTCATTTTGTATAGTACTCCCTCATATATTTACCATATTTCATGAATTATATTTGGGAATTACCACAAACCCTTCACAACATAACACCATGATGTCTGCCTTTTTAGTCGTGTTTTTAGGGTTTAGTTGGGTGTGTTTGTGTTGTTTTTCTTTAGTTTGTGTTTGGTTTAGATTCGTTTATGTAGGTTTTCGTATTTGTTTAAGATATGGAGTCTACATAAGCTTTGGTGGTGTTTTGTAGGTTTTTGAACTTGTTTCAGAACGTTTTGAGGAGCGGGGAGAAGCCGAGGAAAAGCATGCGAGGAGTGGAGATGGAACGAAGTGCAAGGAATGAAGTGGAAGTGCCATGTTCAAGCCTAAGTGAAGGATGGAGACTCGTTACTGAACCAAAAGAGTGTTTGCTCGAGGCAAACACAAGTGTAACCACCCCCTAACGAGGGAGTTCTCTCAGTTACGAGGGGCATATCGAGCCAGTTAGGGTTGGTATTGATGCATCTTAACTCGTTAACGAGGCGTCATCTGAGGAGAAAAAGTTGAATGAAGATTGAAGAAACCCTACCGACCTTGACGGGGGTCGGTACCGAGGTCCTCCGTGCCGGTAGCATTAATCTGAGTCGGCGCATTTAATGTTTTAATATCTCGTTTAGATAATTTCCTTTGGAGAAATATCTTGATAGATTTTATTTCCTTAGGAGTAGAGTTAGCTTTAGTATAAAAACCTTTGTCTTAGCTTTAGTTTGAGTTCACATTTTTTATCATTCAAGTTAGAGAGAAGGACACATGTTTGACGTTTGAATTTGCTTTTGGGAAGAACTTATGTGTTGAAACGTGTAAGCTTTCTTTTTAATTCAATTTAATTGTTTTGTACAATGATGTGTGAGTAGCTTTCTCTTTTCTAAGGTTGGGGTTAACCTAACAATGGTTGTATATGATTGCCTATGATCATGAATTGAATGTTTTTATCCATAATCTATTCTCTTGTTTTTACATCCTTGATCGAAAGACAAGGAAATTCTCGTTTACAGTTTGAATCGAAAGAGACAACCGTGAAACAGAATAGTTGATTAGGGTTTTGAAACGAAAGTTGATTAATCCTAATTAAAGTTTGAGATTGATAGTTAAGTTTATTGATTTAATGAAAGTTAGTTGATTTGCTTGCATCGTTGACGAAATTTGACATCTTTATGTGATAATAGCATGATCTTTGTGATTCATAGATATTGGCATGCATAATTGTTTTTGTGGTGATACCTAGACGTTAGAAATCTCTTTCCCCTTGATAAAAATCCAATCTTTCTTGCTTGCTTGTGCCCTAAGTTAAACGAAACTTTGAATTGACTCTATCCCCTGGACGAACCCGACTTCGCTATACTCAGTTGGGTCTTGATCTATAAATTTATTTGCTTGTTTGGTTGATCAAGAAACCCTTACAACAAATCGGCGCCGTTGTCGGGGAGATTTCAATAGTGCCAAGTTTTGTTCCTTTTTAGGGTTTTTTGGGGAACACTGTCGAGTATTTAGTTACCGACCCCCCCAAGGATCGGTACCGACACTATTGGCAGAACCCTTTTGTGTTTTAATTTTGTTTTCATTTTTTGTGCTTTTAGTTTATGCCAGCAGGAGGACGTCGACTAATCTTTGATACACCAATTGATTCTGAGCCTGAGCGATCTTTTCATCGTAGATTACGTGAGAACAGAGCAATGGCTAGAAATGACGATCTTGTGAAACAATTGGAGGATCTCCGCTTGCAGATGGAAGCAATAGAGCGTAACAATGCTGAAGTCGTTGTTGCGCGGCGAGAGAGAGGTTTCTATCCGTCTTCAGGAGCAACTGAATGCTATCCCACGGAATGCAAAGCAATAGATGCACCCGGAACTAAGGGTGCCCGAATCGGTGATAGTGATCCCTGAGATTGATTGAGCCTTTGAGATCAAGTCTCAGTTTATATCCTTGATAAATCGATCTCAATTTGAGGTGAAACCCACTAAATGTCCTATTGAGCATGTTAAAATTTTTACTGATTTATATGATACTATTGTTGTTGATGGAGTGTCACTAGAGTATGTGCTCTTGAAGGCCTTTAAGTGGTCCCTTGCAGGAAAAGCGTTGAGTTGGCTTGAGAGCTTGCCTCCAAGATCATTCAACACGTGGAAAACTCTGTATGACTTGTTCACGACTAAGTTCTTTCCACCAACAAAGACAACGAAGCTCAGGAAGCGCATTACTTCTTATCACCAGTTGATCGGTGGGACCTTTGTAGAGACATGGGAGAGATTCAAGGAGCTTCTGCGACAGTGCCCCACTCATGGGCAACCACCTTATGTGCTCCAAGAGATCTTCTTCCAGGGTATCAACGCTGCAACAAATCACCGCATCAACCTGCATACTGATTTTGGGTTTATTGAGATGAATCCTGATGAGGCATGGACATTGTTAGACAAGCTTACTAACTATGACACCGTGTATGGTACCCAGCAAGCCAAGCCATAACAACGCAAGCTCTATGAACCACAATCAGCTAAAGTGGACCCGGATGTCAAATTCCAATTCATGCAAGATGACATCAATCGGCTAAAAAAGCATGTAAGTTTCTTTAAATCTTCTCATCCTTGTCAAGAATGCAAGTCTCAAGCTCATACTACTTCTGCCTGCACTAACTTGCAACAAGTTCGTGCTGCTGAGGCATATGAAGAGGCTAATTACATATGAGAGGTCCCTATAGGAACCAAAATAATTCTTATGCAGGGAGGAATAACGTTTAGCCCACCTGGGACAATTATGCACATGGCCAAGGAAGTCAACCTCCTCAACAAGAGAAAAAGGTTCCTCCTTATAGACCTCCAGGATATCAAGAGCCGCCATCATGGGTACACGAGCTCCAAGAGGGTATTAATGCAGTCCACAACAAGATTGATGGAGTCCGAGCTGATCTAAATACCCAGATTAAAGGTGTTCAAGCACATTTGGGTGATCTTGAGTCATGGAAGAAGAATGTCAATTCCCAACTTGGCAGCCTTGCTGCACAAATTCCAAGACCTCAAGGGCAATTACCGGGCCGTCCCGATGAGAACCCTAGGGTCCAAATAACAGCCATTCACTAGAGAAGTGGAAAGAAGGTACCTGATCGAGCAGTGCCCAAAGAAATGGAGCAAGGAAAAGACAAAAACGGTCATGTTGACACCGTTACCGACCCTTCCAAGGTCGTTACTGACCCCCAACAAGCAGTTACCGAACTCCCACAGCCTGTTACCAATGCTCTCATGCCAGGTAAGTCTTCTACACCTCTCAGTTATGAGGTCTCTACCGACCCTACTCCTGACCCGACCGACCCTCTTGTCAAGTCGGTTGAGCCACGACTAGAGCCTGTTTTGGCTTCGAGTCTGACAAAGACTCTTCCTTTCCCTTCTAAGAAAGCCAATGACTCCACTGAAGGAAAGTTTAGGCATTTTGTGAAGGTACTTCAGGGCTTAAACATTACTATTCCTTTCGCTGAGGCCCTAAGCTAAATGCTTGCTTACACTAAATTTTTGAAGGAGATCTTATCTAGGAAGAGATCAATGTCAGAATTAACCGATGAGGTCCGTTCTTTGGAGCTCCTTGAGAAGCTTGGTGATCCAGGTAAGTTCTCTATCACTATTGGTATTGGTGCTTACCGTTTCAAAGCTCTTTGTGATCTAGGTGCCAGTGCAAGTTTCTGCCGCTTTCCATTTGCTCCAAAACCAACATGGGACCGTTGGTGCCGGTGAACATGAAGCTTTACATGGCGGATGGATCTTGTTTGAAGACAACTGGGGTGGTTGACGATTTCCCTGTCCAAGTGGGCAAGTTTTTTGTCCCCAATGACTTCATTGTCATGGAGATGCTAGAGGACCCAGTGGTGCCTATCATCCTTGGTAGGCCGTTCTTAGCCACAACTGGAGCGATAATTGATGTTAGGAAGGGACTCCTAACTTTTGAGATTGGGGATGAGGTGGATGAGTTCCGTTTTAACCCCACCGTGAAGGAGACCAATGAAGCTAAGGTCAAAATGCTCTACACCCGCTCAGATTACATTGAACGTGGGGACCCAATTGAGGGGTTGTTGGCTTGGGAAATATATCCAAGCGAAGAAGAGAAGGAATTAGATTTTGTTGCATCATTACCGACCCCCCTTGTCTCGTTAACGAGGCTACTGGCAGAAGGTGATGAGTTTCTAGAGTGTGCAGTGTCGTTACGGACCCCCTGACTCGTTAACGACCATACTAGCAGTACATGACGAGTTCCTAGCTATGGAGGATGTTGATTGCGTTGGATAAATTCTGAAGATGGAACAGGACGATCCCATTCTCATTCCATCTTAGCCTACTCCAGAGCTCAAGCCGCTTTCAGATTCTCTAAGGTACGTATTTCTATGTCCTAACTCTACCTTCCCTGTTATCATCAATGCCAAACGGAATGAGGAAGAAGTAGAGAAATTGATTGAAGTGCTTAGGACTCATAGAAAAGCAATTGGTTACTCTCTTGATGGCATAAATGGAATTTCACCTTCATTGTGCATGCATAGAATATACATGGAGGACAATCATAATCCAACCATGGAACATCAGCGTAGGCTTAACCCTACCATGAAAGAGGTAGTAAAGAAAGAAATCTTGAGAATGCTTGATGAAGGGATTATTTTCCCTTTTTCGGATAGCCAATGGGTTAGTCCGGTCCATGTTGTCCCTAAGAAGGGTGGAATGACTGTAATTGAAAATGAAAAAGGAGAGTTAATTCCTACTAGGACTACCACTAGTTGGAGAATGTGCATCGATTATAGGAAGTTGAATAGTGCAACTAGGAAAGATCATTTTCCACTTCCTTTTATTGATCAAGTTTGAGAGCGCTTAGCCTAGCATGATTATTTCTGTTATCTAGATGGCTATAGTGGCTTTTGGCAGATTCCCATTCACCCAAATGATAAAAAAAAACTACTTTTACTTGTCCCTATGGAACTTTTGCTTATAGGAGAATGCCATTTGGGCTTTGCAATGCCCCTGCTACTTTTCAAAGATGTATGATGGCTATTTTTTCTGATATGATTGAGGACATAGTAGAGGTGTTTATGGATGATTTTTCTATTTATGGGTCTTCTTTTTATGTCTGTCTTACTAATCTTGCTAAAGTGCTTAAAAGATGTGAAGAGACCAATCTTGTGCTGAATTGGTCCATGAGGGAATTGTTTTGGGACACCTAGTGTCTAAGAGAGGGATTGAGGTAAATAAGGCAAAAATTGAGCTTTGAAAACTACCTCCCCCTACTTCTGTGAAAGACATTAGGAGCTTTTTTGGACATGCAGGCTTCTATAAGAGATTTATTCAAGATTTTTCTAAGATTGTCAAACCTTTGACTAACCTACTAGTGAAAGACGTAGTGTTTGAGTTTTCTTCAGAATGTCTTGAGGCTTTTAACAATTTAAGGGAAGCACTTGTCTCAGCTCCTATTATGCAGTCCCCGGATTGGACACTCCCTTTTGAGATCATGTGTGGCGCCAACGACTATGCCGTTGGTGTAGTGCTTGGACAACGGAAGGACAAAAGGCTCCACGCCATCTACTATGCGAGCAAGACGCTTGATGAGGCGGAGCATAAGTACACCACGACGGAGAAGGAATTCCTTGTCGTGGTGTTTGCTTTTGAAAAATTTTATTCTTATTTGGTAGGTTATAGGGTGATTGTTTACACTGACCATGCAGTCGTTAGATTCTTAATGGCTAAGAAGGATGCCAAACCTAGGCTACTTCGTTGGATGCTCTTATTACAGAAATTTGATCATGAGATTCGAAACAAGAAAGGAGCAGAAAATCTAGTAGCCGATCACCTGTCTAGACTTCTAATTGAGCACATCCCGGGGTCCGGCAATGTTGTGTCGATCAATGACTCCCGCCCGGATCAGCACCTCATGATGAACGCCATGTAGCATGCATTAACGAGGGGCCAACCGACCCTGAGGGTTCGGTAACGACCCCTTCACTGAAGCTGAAGGAGAGCAGATTCGCCAGAAGCACTACTAACGAGGGGCCTACCGACCTTGAAGGGTCGGTACCGACCCCTTCTCTGAGGGTAGATCACAACGTTGGATGTAGATTCAGGCCCGTTACCGAGGTGGACAGGCACATTACCAAGGCTTCTACTGACTCAACTGGATCGGTAACGACCCTCTCTGATTCGATAACGACCCCTTCTCTAGAAGGCTCAGGTAACTTCTCTCACTCTGATTCAATAATTTTTGATACAGATCTCTTCTTATCCCCTTCTTCTACTTCTCTTCACTCTATACATGCTATTAGAGGGTCGAAGACCACTTGGTTTGCGGATTTTGCTAACTCTATTGTAAGAGGCGAGATTCCCGAGGGTTTGTCTTCGCAGGCAAAGAAGAAGTTCCTCCACGACGTCAAGCAATAGTATTGGGACGACCCTTATCTGTTCAAAAAGGGGAGTGACCACATCTTTAGACGTTGTGTACCGGATGATGAGATACAGAGTGTGATCGGTCATTGTCACAGTCTTCCAACGAGCGGCCATGCAAAGGGATTCAAGACCGCGGCGAAGATTCTTCAAAGTGGTCTCTATTGGCCAACTCTTTTCAAGGAAGTACATGAGTTCGTGGTAGCTTGTGATGAGTGCCAGCAATCGGGGAATATTACTTGGAGGCATGAGAATCCACTAACAGGGATCCTAGAGGTCGTTTGGTAATTGACTTTATGGGACCCTTCCCTTCATCGGGGCCCTATAAGTATATCCTGGTGCGGTGGATTATGTCTCTAAGTGGGTGGAAGCTATAGCCACACAGACCAATGATGCAAAATTGTGGCTAAGTTTATGAAAACTAACATTTTCCCCATGTTTGGAGTGCCACAAGTTCTTATCAATGATGGATGATCACACTTCATAGAGAGGAGCTTTGAAGCTCTTTTGGCTAAGTATGAGGATCACACCCTACCATCCCCAAACTAGTGGCCAAGTGGAGGTTTCTAAAATGCAAATCAAGAGCATCTTGGAGAAGACGGTCTCCCACTCAAGGAAGGATTGGTCATCAAAGCTAGATGACGCTCTATGGACTTATAGGACAGCGTACAAGACGCCCCTGCGCACCACCCCCTACAACCTAGTTTATGGTAAGTCTTGCCATTTGCCTGTCGAGCTTGAGCACAAGGCATTATGGGCTCTCAAGGAGCTCAACATGAATCTCGACGTGGCCGGAGAAAAGTGGTTTATGGACCTACAAGAGCTAGAGGAATTGAGGCTAAGGGCGTATGAGAACGCCGAAATCTACAAAGAGCGCACCAAAAAGTGGCATGACAAGAAACTCGTTCCAAAGACCTACAAGGTAGGCGACAAGGTACTTCTCTTTAACTCTAGACTCTGGTTATTTCCAGGGAAACTGAGATCAAGATGGAGTGGGCCAATCGTGGTCCACCACATATACCCCCATGGAGCGATAGATCTAGTGGACAATAGTGGAGCCACCTTCAAGGTCAATGGCCACCAATTGAAGAAATAGTATGATAGAGCTGAACCGGACGAGGAAATTAGAGCCACTTGGGCTTTGACTTCTTCAGATTGAGCCAAGGTAAGGCTATAGATGCTAAAAGTAGCACTTATGGGAGGCAACCCGCTTTAGTTTGTTAGATTCTTTTTACTAGCTTTCTTTTGACTTTTTTTAAGTTAGTTAGTGTAGTCAGGATAGATCTTTTTATGAGTGACTGATATGCTTAATTTAGTATAGGTTAACTCTTGTATTTTAGGCATAATTTGAGTGTGTTTAGGTTAGTTTTGAGCATAATTGTCATATGAAGACCGAAGACACGATTTGAAGAATTGCAAGAGTTTTGAAGACAAGTGTTGATTTGGAGTTGTTTCGACACCACTTTCTTATAACACTTATTCCGGGAGTTACGGTGATCGGATGAAGCTGAATTTAGTATCATTGGAAAGCTAACTCGAAGAGATACAATTCATCATTTTACGGCGAGTTCAAATTCCAACCCTAAGTGGGTCAAAACTACCTCCGAAGTTGACACCAGAATGCTGAAACGCAGGATCCGCGCCCGCGGAAATATTCCGTGCTCGCAGATGAAGGAGTATCCGCGCCCGCGGAAATATTCCGCGCTCGCGGATCGAAGGGATTCCGCGGCCGAGGTGAAGAGCAGATCCGCGCCCTCGGATTATTTCCGCGCTCGCGGATCGAGGATTTTCAGCGCCGCCTCTGTTTCGTTATTCTATCTTTTCAGTATTATTATATCTTAGGGTTTCGGACTTATTTCTACTATTTAAGCTTTGTTACGAGTTTCACTTTAAAAAAAAAACACAATTCTGGCATACTTTTACTTTTTGGTTTTTATTTCAGTATCATGGAGAACTAATTTCCCTTTGGAGTTTGTTTGATCAAGGAAGCCTTTTTATGTATTTCGTGAGATTCTGGTAACTTTTCTATCCCTTGGTTAATATCAAAACTCTTGTGTTTAATTTCATGATTATCAATAGATTTCTCTTGGTGCGCAACTTGTTGAATTTGATTGATATTCTATTGTTTGGATTAGTTTGATTGTTGTCTGTGCAATCTTATTTATCCTTGAAACAACTCTTTTCTAGGACCGTGGACTAGAATTGAGAAAGAATATTTGATTGTTATTTTATGCATGAGACTCGTAGCTTGATTGCATGAATTAATATCCTTCTATCCTTAATATTTTGTATGATTTGAATTAAGCGTTCTTGTTCATATCATCGTTTCGCTTGGACCGTGGACAAGCGGATATCTTTTATAAGGATTGGAATTAACTAGGGAATTGATAGAAAAGTGTATGAATCAATGATCGAATGATTAAAAAGGTGGAATTGATTGAATGAACTCTACTTTCCTTCACTTGATTTAATCTCAACAATATTTGCTTATTTGTTTGCTTGCCTGAACTCCAAAACCCCTGTCTTTACTCTTTGCTGATTGATCAGAATTCCGATTCTCTTGGGTTCGACCCCTTACTTGCACACTATACTAGTTGTTAGTTTAGGGTTATTTATCTTTGATCTTGGCAACAACGATTTTAGCCGAGTCAAATTTTGGCGCCATTGTCGGGGAATCGGTTTTTAATTTCCTAAATAATCGGCGTTTCTGACGATCCGCACCCTCGGTTTAATTCCGCGACCGCGGACGATCTGCGCCCTCGGTTTTATTTCGCGCTAGCGGACGATCCGCGCCCTCGGTTTAGTTCCGCGCTCGCGGTTTCTGTTCGTCCAGAAATCCCGAATCTTGCTGTGTAGACCTATCTTACGGTCTACACTTGTATATACTAATGTCTGCGTTTAGTCTTTGTCAGTTGCAGGATGAACCCTTTCATGAGTACTTCACTAGGTGCCAGGGAATCTTGTATGATCTCTCTGTTTGGGGGTTACACATAGGCCTTGATGATGCTTGCTATCACATTTTTATGGGGATGACTCATGAGTCCCAACTAAGGATGTACCGCGAGAGCGATGCAAAATACGTCCTTTGAAAACCCATTGACCGATGGGATTTCTTTTGTTATATCCGAGCCAAAGAGATCGAGATGCAGAAATTGGAGAACCAAATTGCTGAACAAAGAAAATTAGAGGAGGTGTTGGCCATCAAGACGGAAATTCTTGAAGAACCAACAGATCTCCCTGAAGAGCCAGTTCCATCCTCTCCAGAGGCACCCAGAGACCCTTCATTGAATGAAGCGATGGATGATCATAGTCATGTGATGACGGATGAGGAATATTTCCTTAAGTTTGACAGCTCCTGGAGTGATGACGATGAGCCTGATGATTCGAAGAAGGAGCTAGATGATGATATGGAGATTTCCATTCCACCTGAGGAGATGTCTATGTCTCCTGCCATGGAGCCCTTTGTTATGATCGATCATGATCCCTGTATCCTTTCCTCTTCTTCCTTACTTTCTATTGATATCTGTTTGCCTGATATTTCTGCAAAAGGTCCTGAGCATGATAGTTTATCTAGTGATTTCTCAAATTTTAAGGGTGGTAGTGCTAACATGAAAATCATTACTCTTGATTTATATTTTGATAAACTACCTCGTCCTTTCACTTGGTTCTATCCTAAACCTGCTAATCCTGATTTTTCTAGTGGGTTTGATAAATTGAAACGGTGTCTGAATGCTATATTATTTAGTTTCAAGTTATCATTATGCTATATTTGCTTGCATGAGTGTTGTTCGCAGGATTTTGAGAGATTGCTTAGGGCTTTGACGATGTCCGAGTATTGAGACAATAAGGACGTCGGGCCAAACGACGTTAAATAGAGGCGCTGCTCGGGAGGCAACCCAAGGTAAGTTTTTCTTTTCTTTTAATTTTATCTTTTTAGTTTAGTTTTAGTTTTAGTATTCGTTTTGGTTTTGTCGGGCTAACTTACAGGTACAATTTTTCCCATCAAAAGAAGCTAGACCGAGGCGAGTCCGAGCCCGCGGCGGATCCGCGACCCCGGATTTTTTCCGCGCCCGCGGCGGATCCGCGCCCTCGGAATTTTTCCGCGCCCGCGGATCGGCCTGGAAGAATTAATTTTCTTTTTATTCAGAAAATTTTAAAAAATAAATTAATTTAAAAAAATAAATTAAATAAAAATAAAAGGTTTTCGGGTGAAACCCCTAAAATAAAAGGTTTTCGAGTGAAACCCCCGAGATAAATCAGAAACAATAAAAAAGAGAAAAGAAAAAAAGAGTGTTCTTCCATCTTCTACCATCACCCACCAATCCATTTTTCTATATCTTTCCATGTCTAGTTCCATGGTCATTCCCAAGTATGGGAGAATCTTCATTTTCAAGGCTCGTACTACATTAATGCTTAAGGCGAGATTCAGAGTTCGTTTGTGAGTTCGTGTTCAGTTTTGTTGATCGTGTTCTCTAACCATTTTTTTCACGATCAGAGCACCACCTGCGCCCGCGGTTTTTCCTGACGACGGATCATCTGGAGATTTCTGAGCTATTCATCGAAGCCTTTGAAGTGTTCTTCCATCTCTTCTTTCGTATGTGAGTCTTCTGATTTTCCTCTTCTATGCTTAATTCCTTTCTCTTTACTTCATTGAGGACAATAAAGGATTTAAGTATAGGGGAGGAAGTACTCACTACGCTTATCATAGATAGTTGCTTTTTAGTTATTTTTTGTTATTTTTATGGGATTTTTTTTCCATGTTTTGTATAGAGAAAATTTTGACAAATAAAAAAAATGAAAAAAAATGAAAAAAGCCATAAAAATAGAGAAAAAAGGCATAGAAAATCCTGGGATGAGCTGAAAACCCGAAGGGCGGCTCATGTAATAAGCAGGTAACCCGGACCAACATTAGGCTGGGGTAATAAGAGGTTAATGAGAGATGTGAGTATTTGTGAGCACACATAAGAAAAATGAAAAGAGTGATTAGGTGAAAATCCGAAAGGGCGCCTAAGTAGAATAAGTGGTAAAATCAGAGTGATTAGGATTATGTTCTACTTTGGGGCTTGGGGATTACACTTTAGATGTTGGGTAGATCCTAGGTTGCTCTACACTTTTTAGAGCTTGAGTGCTATATCTTGTATCTGTGAGGTGTGTGATTTGAGCTTTCATGTTTTTGCTCACTATTTCTCTACATGGGTCTGGGTTGTGAGTTGAGAGTTAGATTTTTCATATTTCCCTTTACTTCTTGTGGATCTTTGATAGGATTTATTGTTAGATTTATTTTGAGCTTACTCGAGGACGAGCAATATCTAAGTATGGGGGAATTTGATATGCTTACTTTAGTATAGGTTAACTCTTGTATTTTAGGCATAATTTGAGTGTGTTTAGGTTAGTTTTGAGCATAATTGTCATATGAAGACCGAAGACACGATTTGAAGAATTGCAAGAGTTTTGAAGACAAGTGTTGATTTGGAGTTGTTTCGACACCACTTTCTTGTAACACTTATTCCGGGAGTTACGGTGATGGAATGAAGCTGAATTTGGTATCATTGGAAAGCTAACTCGAAGAGCTACAATTCATCTTTGTACTGCAAGTTCAAATTCCAACTCTAAGTGGGTCAAAACTACCTCCGAAGTTGACACCAGAATGCCGAAACGCAGGATCCGCGCCCGCGGAAATATTCCGCGCTCGCGGATGGAGGAGTATCCGCGCCCGTGAAAATATTCCGCGCTCGCGGATCGAAGGGATTCTGCGGCCGAGGTGACGAGCAGATCCGCGCCCGCGGATTATTTCCGCGCTCGCGGATCGAGGATTTTCAGCGCCGCCTCTGTTTCGTTATTCTATCTTTTCAGTATTATTATATCTTAGGGTTTCGGACTTATTTCTACTATTTAAGCTTTGTTTCGAGTTTCACTTTAAAAAAAACACAATTCTAGCATACTTTTACTTTTAGGTTTTTATTTCAATATTATGGAGAACTAATTTCCCTTTGGAGTTTGTTTGATCAAGGAAGCCTTTTTATGTATTTCGTGAGATTCTGGTCACTTTTCTATCCCTTGGTTAATATCAAAACTCTTGTGCTTAATTTAATGATTATCAATTGATTTCTCTTGGTGCGCAACTTGTTGAATTTGATTGATATTCTATTGTGTGGATTAGTTTGATTGTTGTTTGTGCAATCTTATTTATCCTTGAAACAACTCTTTTCTAGGACCATGGACTAGAATTGAGAAAGAGTATTTGATTGTTATTTTATGCATGAGACTCGTAGCTTGATTGCATGAATTAATATCCTTCTATCATTAATATTTTGTATGATTTGAATTAAGTGTTCTTGTTCATATCATCGTTTCGCTTGGACCGTGGACAAGCGGATATCTTTTATAAGGATTGGAATTAACTAGGGAATTGATAGAAAAGTGTATGAATCAATGATCGAATGATTAAAAAGGTGGAATTGATTGAATGAACTCTGTTTTCCTTCACTTGATTTAATCTCAACAATATTTGCTTATTTGTTTGCTTGCCTGGACTCCAAAACCCGTGTCTTTACTCTTTGCTGATTGATCAGAATCCCGATTCTCTTGGGTTCGACCCCTTACTTGCACAATATACTAGTTGTTAGTTTAGGGTTATTTATCTTTGATCTTGGCAACAACGATTTTAGCCGAGTTAGTGACTCGGGTACTAAAAGTTGAGAAAGACGAAATAAAAAAAGGGAAGAAAACAATTAGGAAGAACCGGTACCGAAAGCCAATACAACGAAGAAATTCGGCGTACAGGTAGGGGGTCGGTAACGACACCCCTGGGGTCGGTACCGACCCTGTGCAGAAATTTCGAAAAATTGCAGGGTCGAATAGGCATGCTTTCCTTTCCCCCTTTTATTTTTTCCACCCCTAGATTCATTCTATCCTCTCACCCTCGATACTGAGCTGCCCCACACTCTCTTCCTCTCCCTCGTTCTTGCCCTCGCCTGCACCACGCCGGAGCCGAGCCACCGCACCCACCAGTCGCGCCCACTTGCTACACCACCGCGCCTGCGCGAAGCCACCTGCAGCCTGTTCGTACCGAGAACAGTCCCGATTCGAGCCCCCACTCGCCCTTGTTTGTTCACCTCATTACAAGCCTCGTTACCGTCTCAAATTTCACTCGTTTTTCTTCCTTTCTTCGGATTTTTGGTATGATTTCTAACCTTTAATCTATTCATTCGAATTTCTTGCGATTTTTGGTGGATTGGATTAGTTTGCATATCTAGATCTACATGATGTTCGAAAATTCCATTAATTAATCTTGGCATTATTCTTGTGATTTGGTGTTGTTTGAGGATGAGAATTTGATTATCTATGTCTAGGTTGATTAGTTTCAGTTTTTGGGCATGATTTATCTTGTTCTTGACTAGCCTTGATTTGCACTAAGATGAGGCTATTTTTGATATATTGAAGGGCTTATTTTTCAAATTAAGTATGGGGTTTAGTGGATTGGTGTGTTGATTTTGGTGAATGTATTGTTGACTTGGTGATTGGTGTGTGGTTTTGGCGCTTTGTGTGTTGATTTTTGGTTGTAGTGGATTGTATTTGGTTTCTTTATTTTGTGCAGGATCATGTCTTCTAGACCGAGCAAGAAATCAAGGGCTTCATCTAGCCAAAGGCTAGACAATGTCAAAATCCATGACAAGACCGTGTTAGTCGAATACAACCGCCATATCGAGAGGAGGCACAAGACGAAGTGGTACTCCAAGGCTGATCGAGAGAAGTTGGGGATCCATACTGATATTGCTGAGGTGTTTTCTTACATTGGCGCCAAGTGTTTGCTGGAGGTTTCTAAGAGCCATTATCCAGCATTGACGGTTGAGTTCATGGCTACTGTCAAAGCCGTCGAGGTTGATTCGCTTCATTTTGAGGATCTGATTGAGTTCCAGTTGAGGAACCAACATCATGAGGTTACTTTGGAGGGCTTCAATTCTCTCTTAAGGTTCCCCAACCCCACTGAGGATTATAACTTGGAGGAGTTTCAGCTTCAGAAGACTTAGGGGTATATCACAAGACAGACTCGTTCTACTATAACTGCATTGCCTGGCAAGGATATTGCTAGTCCCATTTTCTACATCATTCTGAGGATTTTGGGCAACACAATTTGGGCCAAGAAGGAGCTCTCACGGCCCACAAAGCGAGAGCTAGCTTGCTTGAGGAGTATGCTTAACATTGGCTCTTTATGAAGGGGTATGAGTATAATCCTTAGTGGTTTTATCACAGATCTCATCATTCAGCTTTCTGTAGTCATAGATGTGATGCATTCACTCGTCCATGTTAAGCATACTCCTACCTCTTCCATGTATACTCCGTTCCATGTTAAGCATACTCATACCTCTTTATGAAGGGGGAGAGGTAGGAGTATGCTCAAGCAAGGGCTCTTCCAGGTTGATCATCCCATGAACCTGGGGTACGAGTGACTACAACACATCTATGACTACAGGAAGTTGAATGATGAGATCTGGGATGGGGGTATGGTAGCATGGCTTGCCATCGCTCTTGGAGTGGACTTGGCGAGATACACTTCTCATCCGCCTTAGCTCATTGATGCCAACTACTTACTCCAGGCGAAGATCCTGCTGAAGAAGGGGCGTGATTACTCGGCTGTTTACAAGGAGCATGAAGTGGCTCTATTAGCGGAGAAGGTAGACCTCCTTGATTTACCAAACTAATTTGACACCTAGTTCCCTGAGCCCTATCCGCTGACAGACAAACCGGACACCGACCCTAGTTTGCATCGGAGAGCCCCACGTTACCCTACTACACCGATCAGTAACGAGCCCCCTGCCTTCGGTAACGACCCCTCCGCAGCTCCTAGGTACTCCTCTGCACCATTCGGTACCGACCCCTCTGCCTTCGGTATCGACCCCTCAGTCCATCCCTACCATTCTTTAGGACACTTAGGTATCGACCCCCATGGGTTCAGTACCGACTCCTCTGCACCGTCTCCCTATTCCACTAGTTCCTTCGGTAACGACCCCTACGGGTACTTTAACGACCCTTTCATGATGCATAACGTGATGATCGTTCCTCATCTGGATGTGTTTGGCGGATTTGGGAGCCACCGGCAGTACTATCTGGATGAGGCGCCTCGCTGATTATCAGCCCTACACTAGAGGAGCGAGAACCAGTAGATCCAATCCACCACAGCCATATTATGAGGATCTCTGTGCTCAGATGAGTATGCTGGCAACTGGCCAGCAGAGGCTTCATGATGACATCTTGGCGCTCCGACAGCACTTCGATGCGTAGAGAGTGATTGACAACCAGCGCTGGAACACGGTGGCGGCTTATGTGCAATGGATGTCGGATATGCATCTGGACTACCCATTCGTTCCTCCTTAACCTCCTCAGTGATCGATGATTTCGGCAGCTTCAACTTTGTTTTGTGAGTTTCTTTATCTTCTCCCTTTTTATTTGTATGTCTTTTTCAGTGAGGACACTGTTTTGTTTTAAGTATGGGGTGGGGGAAAAAGGAAACTCTGTTTTTATGTTTTTTATGTCTTTCTTTGAGTTTGTTGTTTTTGGATAGATTATGCTTCACTTAGATGGCCTATTATGTGCTTTGACTTACTTGATCATGTAAATCCTATGTCATCTTTGGATAGTTTAAGCCTAAGTTTGTTTTAAAGTTCTTTTTGATGTAGAAGTTAGCTTGTGATGAAATTGAGCACATATGATCTTAGGTAGAAGTGACTGAAATCCAACAAAAATTGTTATCGAACAGTGAGTTGTTTTTTACCTTATAGGGAGAACATAAAAAATCCCTCTTCTTTTCTTGTGTGATTTACTCTCCTTATGCATATTATCTCTTTACTTTGATATATTTATCTATTTCTTGAAGCCTTTATGAGATATTAGTTCATTGCATGTGAAATCAAATGATAGATAACTTATTCTTTTGACCTACTTTTTATCCTCTCTTTTTACCTACCTTATCATTATCCTTGTTTGAAGCCAATTTGAGCCTGAAGCCTTTTATTTGTAAGCTCCATAAAAATCATTCCCTAGCCGATGTTAGCCTGACCCCTATCTGGGAATTAGGATTTAGTGTTGGTGGTTTTGATGGTTGAAGAGTGAGATGTTGGTTGGTTCAAGTATGGGGTAATTTGGGTTGGGTATTTATTAATTTCGTAGTTCATATATGTAAAAGGATTTTTGGCTCTCTATAAATGCACTTGATGTTGTGAAAGTGAAGGAAAAAATTCGAAAAAAGCAACGAAAAATAAAAAAGAGGAAGTTTATGAATAAAGTGTGCATGAGCCAAATTTACCTTGTTATCTTTATTAAGCGAGATTTGTTGGGATATTTTGGGGGTTAAAAGAATGAAAATTTGTTCTTCATTTAAAGTGAGTTTGGTTATTTTTTGAGAGAGTTATGGTGAAGTTGTGTTGTAAGTTTAGAAGTCTTGATTCCTGGATTTTAGCACCACATTGCCTAAATAATTCCGTGCCTTATGTTTATACCAAGCCCCATTACAACCCAGCCGAATGGAGTCTTCTTTAAAGTCTTCCATTGAGCCTAAGTTCTCTTGATGATTTTCATATGTTTTGACATCTCCGATGGAGAGTTTGGAGATATAAGTAACAATGACTATGTTGATTTTTGCATAAAGGATTGAGATGAGAGTTGAACTTTAAAGCCTAAACACATTGATAGTTGAGAGAAGCACATATACCATTGTAAGGTTGGATTATGGTTGCTTTTCCTTAGGATTGATCATATATGTGTGATGATGTTAGAGTCACTTGTTTATTCTATCTACTTGTGCTATGATGTTGCTTTTTGACAAGGGCAAAGACTTGAAGGATGTGTTGTAGGTATTGGTTGATGTTTGGTTATTGCTTGAGGAAAAGCAAGTCTAAGTATGGGGTATTTTGATGTCCGCCTTTTTAGTCGTGTTTTTAGGGTTTGGTTGGGTGTGTCCGTGTTGTTTTTCTTTAGTTTTGTGCGGTTTAGAGTCGTTTGTGTAGGTTTTCATATTTGTTTAAGATATGGAATCTACATAAGCTTTGGTGGTGTTTTGTAGGTTTTTGAAGCAGTTTCGGAACGTTTTGAGTAGTGAAGAGAAGCCGAGGAAAAATATGCGAGGAGTGGATATGGAACGGAGTGCAAGGAATGAAGTGGAAGAGCCATATTCGAGCCTAAGTGAAGGATGAAGACTCGTTACCGAACCAAAAGAGGAAGAATCGAGGCAAACACAAGTGTAACGACCCCGTAACGAGGGAGGTCTCTCAGTTACGAGGGGCATGTCGAGGCAGTTAGGGTCGGTACTGATGTATCTTAGCTCGGTAACGAGGCGTCGTCTGAGGAGAAGAAGTTGAATGAAGATTGAAGAACCCTACTGGCCTTGACGAGGGTCGGTACGAGGTCCTCCGTGTTTGTAGCGTTAATCTGAGTCGGCACATTTACTGTTTTAATATCCCGTTTAGATAGTTTCCTTTGGAGATATATCTTGATAGAGTTTATTCCCTTAGGAGTAGAGTTAGCTTTAGTATAAAAACCTTTGTCTTAGCTTTAGTTTGAGTTCACGTTTTTTATCATTCATGTTAGAGAGAAGGACGCACGTTTGACGTTTGAGTTTGCTTTTGGGAAGAACGATTGTGTTGGAACGTGTAAGCTTTCTTTTTAATTCAATTTAATTGTTTTCTACAATGATGTGTAAGTAGTTTTCTCTTTTCTAAGGTTGGGGTTAAACCAAAAATGCCTATGATCATGAATTGAATGTATTTATCCATAATCTATTATTCTCTTGTTCTTAAATCCTTGATCGAAAGATAAGGAAATTCTCGTTTACAATTTGAATCGAGAGAGACAACTGTGAATCAGAATAGTTGATTAGGGTTTTGAAATGAAAGTTGATTAATCCTAATTAAAGTTTGAGATTGATAGTTAAGTTTATTGATTTAACGAAAGTTAGTTGATTTGCTTGCATGGTTGACGAAAGTTTACATCTTTATGAGATAACAGCGTGATCTTTGTGATTCATAGGTATTGACATGCATAATTGTTGTTGTGGTGATACCTAGACCTTATAAACCTCTTTCCCCTTGATAAAAATCCAATCTTTCTTGCTTGCTTGTGCCCTAAGTTTAACAAAACTTTGAACTGACTCTCTCCCGTGGAAGAACCTGACTTCGCTATACTCAGTGGGGTCTTGATCTCTAAATTTATTTGCTTATTTGGTTGATCAAGAAACCCTTACAACACACCATATTACATTAAACAAGTACGATAGTACAACAAATTAGTACATACTCTAAACAACAAGAACCGAAACTCGTACCACTTATTACACAAACATTGAACCATAAACAAAAGTACTACACTAAGCTAAAAGAAGATGGACATGGAGCCCTGACCTTATGAAATACAACGTCATTACCCAATGCCATTATCGTCGTTCTCATCATCAAATGGCCCCGAATCAGATAGGGTTGTAGCCCATCCGAATGGTGCAGAACCACGGGAGTTCCCAAACAACTTTTCCCAAAGAAAGGTGGTTTTATAATCAACTGTGGAGTTCCTAAACCTTGCAGCAAATGGGCATGCTTGGATCATCCGCTCCCACCAATGAGCATCAGCGACAACTCGTCCAGAGTAAATGTCCCAAGCGCTATCACCCCCAGAGCGCTTGAAGCTATCCCATTCATGCCACACATGCTTGTTGTAGTCAACCCTATTCTTCATCATGGCAGGCCTTAAACCCTCACCCATTTGCAACTTGAATGAAGTCGCTATCGATCGCCATGGAGGATAATCACCAGGATGGGTCATCCTCAACTCATCTCGGTAGATTCTTAGCATTGTCTTGTTGTTCTCAGTGGTCCATACATTATGCGACATCTAAACGTAACAATATGGTTTAAATATATATCCTTAACATGTAAATACAATACAATATGTTTTAAATAAATATCCTTAACATGTAAATACAAAAAAATTGGCCAAAGAAGACATGAAGCTACCTTCGATGAGCTTGGAGGATTTCTCTATAGGCAATATCAAAAAACTAGACACACAACCTACTTATAATCCAATAGAACATTGGCCAATAAATTACCATTATTATACTAACAACTATTGTAGCACATCTTCTGCCTCCACAACATTCAATTTAAGATCATTAGTTCTGTTTTCCATGTCAATAGAATGAAAACAACGTTGTAACCATCAAGGTTTCAGAGTCTTTTTAACTGATCGTCTGACCATACAGTCTTAACTGAGAAGTGGTCTTGTGGATAGCACTCTTATACTCAATGATGGACTTAATGTTCTGGAACCTTATAGTGTTCCATCACGTGTTGCTTGTGGGAGTAAAACTTCATTTTGATGACCGTATCATTCATTCAAGCTCTCCCACAATTCTCTTGGATCCTCCACAAATAAGTACTCAATTTTGAGACATTCATGAATTTGTTGGCGGAGAAACACAATGGTTTTTCCTTTTCTTGTGGGGTTGCACTATTGTTTGCCACAATTTTTTCCTCAAGGCCATTTGCCTTAAGGAGAGCCAAGACATCAACCCTCCATTCGAGGTATTTTTGGCCCGACAAATCAACGATATCAAACTCCCTTTTAACAATGTTTTCCATTTAGTTACTACACATAAAGATATGCAAAATAAAGGTTAACATAATCAATATTATAATTTATGAGTTGTGTATTGGACGATTGAAGGACATGTCATATCAATCAATATAAGCATGCATGTAAATGATTTATTCAAAATGCATTGAATAAAGATAGATAGGATGAGTCGGAGAAATAGTGAATCAATATATATGCATAGACAATTTGGTAAGACAAAAGTAAAAGATCATACGAAAATGAAAGAAAATGTTTAGCAAGAATTTTGAAATCTTTAGAGTCCTTAGGGTCCGAAAAATTCTTAGGGTGTGTAAAGTCCTTACAAAGTCTGGTTCCCTTTCATCCCCCTTTTTTCTTTATCTCTTCACCTTTTTACTTCTGACCTTATCTCCTCCTCCACTTCCATATTCGATCTCCTTTACCAAATTTTTCTTTCAAAATTCTTCATGGCTGACAACGAGATTATGTGTCGTCTTAGAGTCGGTAATAGGAGATTTATGATTGAGCTTTTCATTTGCCTTGCTCTTATTGTGATTATCAACATCATACTCATAATACTTTTGGTTAAAACTTAATTCCAATCCAAGTGGTCAAAGTGAAGATTTTTGGTTCGAATTAAACTTCAAAAGAGGTAAAAAAATCTAGAGTTTGTTTTTATCTTGTATATAACCAAAAGTATAATTTATTTTGGTAAGAAATAGTTTCAAATCTAGGGGGATTTACGAGTTTCTAATGTAGAGGATTCCAAATTGAACAACTATAAGACATTCTCCTCAAAACAATTTTAGAAAATAAACTTCTTGCATGATTAAGATTGGGAAGAGATAGAGTTTATACATTGGTGATTAGATATATCATTTAAACATTATGGTAATAACGTGTTATAAAAATATTTATAAAAGCAATATCATTTAAACTTTATGAAAAGACCACTTAAATAATTTTAGAAAGAACTTTAGATAATTAGAAGAGAGGAATGGAGAGAGTAAGAACTCTAGCGAGTGTATTTCTTACTCTTCTTTGGTGCAAGTTTTACAATGAATGATGATTCTATTTATAGGCCAAAAATAGAATAAAACTTTAGTGAATCTCCATGATTCATGCATGAAAATAAGGAGAAAAGAAAATAAATAATTCACCTTATATAAATTATCTTCAATCTACAATATTTAATTGTTCATCTACACTCTTATGTGTAATATAAGCAAAAGAAATATATGAGGTTAACTTGTACATATGGACATACATTCATAACATTTAGTGCGTTTTATAATTTATTTATTTTACCTCCGTCAGTCTGACCAAAGTTGAAAGGACAGGGGTCCCTAGCATCCGTCTATAAAAATAAAATCTTTGATGAGATTTTTAATTAAAAAATAAAAAATATTTTAAAAGAACAATGCAGTACATATTTAAGATGGACTTGTCTGTTACCTGGCTTGGAAATTTTTGAACAAACACATAGCTTCTGTAATAGTTTACCAATGGGTCAGAGATTTTTTTCTCTCTCTTTTTTAGCTTCATTTTGATAGATCTGTAAGAAACTCAAAAAATAGAGCAAAGAACTATCAATCTTAAGTAGTTCATAGCATCAAACATACAATCAATTAACTTTAAGGCAGAAATCACCTATAAAAATACATGACCTCTATTTTTAACACACAAAACGTTGAAAACACTCTTAAACCCAAGTTCTTCTCTTAGAAAAAATCACATCTATTTTGCTATATACCGATGAAGTAATAACGTGTTTAAGTAGTTAATAACTAGGTAGTGGTGTACTGGTGGTGGTGTTGAGGTGCACCGTTTTTGCTGCCGGTTTAAAGAACTGATTGGCACTTTTGATCTACGTGTGAAAGAATGAAAAAGAGAAGAAGGCAGCAAAAATGAGATCCAACTAGAGAAATAAGTGTCTGTGGTAAAATGAGATGGAGCAGAGAGGAGCAATAATAAATAGATGGACACTTCTTTAATCGTACACAAAACACAACCATGTGATGTCTGAATTGGATTGTCATGTCATGCAACTGTGAATTTTCCTTGTTTTTTTTTCAAGTTACTGAAATTTGTTAAGAGTAGTGTCATGTCACGCAACTATTAGCATGTGACAAGCACGACCCTGACCCCTTTAAATGAAGCCAGCTGCCCATTCTCTTAGTCGTTTTGTGCACAAGTCTGTTTAGGTAACCGGAGTAATTTAGTCCATCTTAAAATACCAATTAATACAAACAAACTGCATCTAACCACCCATTGGCCATTGCTAAACTAGAATTACATAAATAAAATGAAAGTGATATATAAGTAGGCCGTCCATTTAGGCCCGTTATGTCAAATAGCCCCAATCTTCTGCCATTAATTTTAACTCCCATTGAAAGAATGTTATCCCACGTCGGGAATTCTGATATGACTTGTCCAACATATATACCCTTGGGCTACTCCTCCTATAGCCAATTGGTTTTAGGATGGAACCCCACGGACTTATGTGTTGGGCGAAACGCGCATGTGCGCATCAACCGATGTGCATACCCCACGTCATATTGACCGGCGGAAATTTAACACCCATCTTAATACAATCGGGTTAGAATTTAATTGACATGTAATCTGTCAAACCCACTAATCAATACGTAAGACCCGACTCTAGCCTCTTCGATTTCAACTTTACATTTTTTTTCAAAGAGAGGCGATATATTCTTCGTCTACTCAATTATGATTTTTATTTCAACTTTACATTAGTTGATTTTACAGTATCAAACTTTTTTGTGCTCGAGAACGACAAATGCCTGAACAAGATGATAACAAGCATAAAACCTTACACTATTATTGTTTTTAATATAAAGTGTACACAAATTGTTCATGAATACCAAACATCTGGACTGATACATTTGACAAAGCTCGCGATTTATGAAAATCGACACAAGCTAGATTCATTATCACTAAGGAATTTTATGCAGATGTTGAGCAATAATTCGGGTACTTACCTTTTCTTTAGGTAGAGTTACTTTCAAGCTCCATTAAACTCAACAATTGGGTCGATCTTTCCTTCATGGGCATTCATTTAATAACTCAGTGGGGTTCCATCCTAAAACCAATTGGCAATAGGAGGAGTAACTCAAGGGGTATATATACTAGGCAAGTTATGTCCCACTAACCTAGTTGACACTTGGACAACACGACAGAGTGGGCCTAGGATTGAGAGAGGTTGCTAGGCGAATAGCTCTAATACCATAATAGTCCAGTGGGGTTCCATCCTAAAACCAATTGACAATAGATTTGGCATCGTCACCACTCTACGAGTGAAAGTGTACCAACGGTATAAACGAGCAGTGCCACATCATCACCAAGATTACGACGGTCCAATGGGTGCAGCAATACGTCATTGTGTGGTGTGACGTGTATGGCACGTGCCCATGGGAAGTCAAAGATGTATTGCTTTACCCGTTCAATATTCTCGTCCGACTCTTTCATAACCCACATTCAATAGATGAAATTAGAAACCGCCAACGTCGACCCATTGTCGATAACTACAACATTGCCAAAGCCCATAGGTGGACTGTAAACTTTTGATGGAAACCCGAAAAGAAACCCGAAAAGAATTCAGAAAATAATCGACCTAAACTTAAACACGAAAAGAATTCAGAAGAAACCCGAAAAGAACAAGAACGCTGAATCTTAAACACGCCTAACGACCTAAACTTCACTCTCGTTAGCCTCATCTCTCTCTCTCGGCTTCTCTCCTTCTCGAACACGTCCGAACCCCCCCCCCCCCCCCCCCTCCTAGCTAGAAAAGAAGGGTATTTATACTAATAAAGCTATCTAGCTAAAAAGCTAAAAGATAAAAACTTTCTTAAAAGATAGAAACTAACTCTAAAAAGATAGAAATAAAATCTAAAAAGATAACAACACTTAAAATACAAAATATAATAACCTCTAAAACTCATTAAAAACCCTACGGACACGGAACAAATTTCCGCACAGGGTCGGTAATCATAAGATCGAACTCTCGAAAAACTCTATCTTGTAGCCTCGTTAACGACCCTTTACAGCCTCGTTAATGAGCCTGGGTTTGGCTTCTTCAACACTTCTTCTCTAAAAATCTTGACTTCGACTCTCTTTTATCTCGTATTCTTCCATCCTTCACCATAGCATTCTATTCAGCTCCAAAAAGCACCATTTCCTTGCTAAAACCTATAAAAAGACACAAAACGGAGTAGCTTCCATACTTTTCACAAAATATGCAAAACCATCCAAAAACACACAAAACTAACCCTAAAATTACTAAAACTAAACCTAACAAACTAAGAAAACACACTAAAAACTATACCAAAAACACGAACATCACTTATCAACGCCATCCACTCGACGGATACGACCTAGCAGCGCACTAAATCCTCAGGCGACAACAGGAGTAGTATGTCGTTTCGAATAACCCTGAGCTATCTTAAGGATATATATTGAAGTCAATAATAACTAATTAAGATCAGTAATTTTATAAATTCAAAAGTACAATAATTGATAACTATAAGGGCAATCAATTCAATTGTCCGGTTTAAGCAAAATGCTTCTCATCCACATTTTGTGCATGTGAATTATATTTTATTGGTAGAAATGTACTTAAATAACTAATTTTTACTTTTTTAATACTCAAATGTCAACAAAAAAATTTAATACCCAGTTGTCCAAATAATTTTTTTAATACTCAAATGACGAAAGGTGATATTTTGTAATACCAATTTGGTAATTCGGCCATTAATATTAATATTTATTCCTCCCAAAAGTAAAAACTTACGGTAAATAGTAAATATATTGGGACTCCTTTTATACTCCCCCAAAAGGAAGACTTTTACACCACAAGCCGTTTTAAAAAAATTAAACATTCCGTCACCTCTATCTTCTTGTCTGAAAACTCCAAAAAGTCCCTATTCACTCACTAAAAAACCTTGTGGTTTTGTTCATGGCTTCTTCCTCAACGCGCCCCGGTTTCTGCAATTGCGATGATTGTGAACGCCAATTTGATCGGCAACAACAAGGTTATCTTAGCATCGTTCACGCGTACGTTGCTCTCCAACGTCATTTTCAGTCTATTTACACGGCAATCCAAACAAAAGATCTTAAACTGAAGGCGGTGGAGGTAGAAGAGGCGAAGCTGAAGGATTATTACACACGGTTAGGCCGTATGCAAGTCCTTGAAGAGTTCAATTTTGGCGTGGATGCAGAGAAGGCTTCTTTGGAGGAGGACTATCCATCCCCTCCCGACTTGCATGCTATTTTGAACAAAGAGCACAAACTTCCTACTCGTTAATTGTGTTAATCGATTCAATTATAAGTTTGAGTTGTTGGGCATATTTGATTGCACTTGGGCAGTTAATTTTTTGGGAAGTGGTTGATTTAAAACAATTGAAGTTTAAATATCATGAAGAAGACGAAAAAGTAGTATCGAATCCGGATCAGTGAACGTAAGGATTTTATTTTCTTTTAGATAGGTTTTAAACATATATATATAGTGATTAAATTTTTATGGTTCAACTAAATGTGAATATATATATATTTATGAATTTTGTATTTTTTAGTTAAAATGTGAGTACTTATTAATTAGAAAGAAATATAAAATCTCGATTTACAATGAATTTGTTGTATGTAAATTGAGTTTTTCAATGAAAAAGTACTTAAGTGACCGATTTTTATTTTTTTTAATACTCAAATTTATCCTTATTAATATTGATATATCCAAATAATTTTTATTAATGCCCAAATGTCAAAAGATGGTGTTTTTTAATACCAATCTGGTATTTCAGCTTAATATTAATAGAAGATGCTTTAATAATATTAATAGATAAATCTCATCAAAACTTATTGTGTTGAACTACATTTTAGGCGAATCCTAACTTAGTTAGAATCGGACTAAATGGGGTAATAATTGTATTTTCATAATAATGGTTTTTGAGTCGTAGATGAAATATAGATGTAAGCTGCCAAATTTGTATTTTTTATTAAAATCTCTTAGTGGATTTTCGATTTCCCATCTTCCCATAAACCCAAAAGAGAGTTAATTTCTACTTTAACAAGAGTTCATTTACCCAAAAATCATGTTATTCGCAACTAACCAAATAATAAACACAAATACACATTGAAAAATACACAGTACGCTATTGGGTTCAAGCAAAAAGCTTTCATCATTTAATCACACATAACCAAACAGTAAAGTATCCTTGCCCAAAAAAAAATTAGATAAGTAACAAACATAATAGTCATAACCATAAAACGTCTTAAACATAATAGTCACACCCCTAAAACGGCTTACACACTTTCCACTTCCCTAAACAAGCAGGAGACTTGGAACATATTCAGAGATTTCGTGAATGGTCTGGTTCTGACCTTCATGCCACTCCAAAGAAGTACGAGTTCTGGTATCAAGGTTATAAACGACAATGAACTCACCATCACCATGAATGTGCGTTGTGGGTGTAGCAAAACGACATTGTTTCGCTTGACATGTACAACGTTGAAATGGAAGGTAAAATTTGTATAACTTTACCCAACGAACCTCCCCGTCTGACTCTTCTAAAATCCACACGCAACTTACGAAATTAGAGACCGTCAACGTTGACCCATTGTCAACAACTACAACCTTGAGCATGTACCCGAGGCTACGGTGAGCTTCCTGTGGCAATGTCACCGACTCGATCCCACTCGTCGACAAATTGATGGAGAACAACCGACACATGGATCCGCCACCAATATACTCGTGGTATATGAAGTACATCGCCCCTTTAAAAAAACAGGCATGTTCAAACCACAGACATGATGTCCATTGGATATCAGGTCAGTGAACCCGCTTCACCGTCCATGCATGGCTCTTCAGGCTAAAGATATCCATAGAATGCAGCTTAAACCGACAGAACATTAACTTCACCACCTTGTAGTTGTGTCATTCTGCTCATCATAACCAATGTCAATATCAAAATCCATTGCCCCTGAAAACTCACTCACAAGACAACATCCAGGAACTTCCGGCAACGTGTGGGTCTTTTGTATGGCTGGATTCCACATTTGTAATTGCAGAAAATCCTAACTGGCATCACCCTATCTAAGCAAGAAAAGGTCATCATAATAAGATAAAATACGCCACATGTCAAACAAATCGAGGTCACCTAATGCTCGGAGTGAACCAGAAGTTTTTGAGAAATCCGATTCATTTTGCGTCACACAGTCATGGTTAGGACCCTGGACAACCATGATCATGCGGTGTAGAGAAGTTGCCGCTGACCTAAATAGATGACGTTGCACAAAAGCACTACTCGTTATGAAAGCCATCCACTCGGTGGATACAGCATGACAACGCACCAAATCCTAAACTGACAAATCTATTAAGATGTCGGTTCGAATCTCGTTAGGAAGGTGCAACGCAGGAGTTCTTCGATCTGAAATCCACCTGTGGGAGATGTATATATATTTCACAATTATTTATTATGTATAAATAATCACAAACCATAAACACAATGTACGATTGAAGGGACAGATAAAAAAACTACGCTCTAAATATATACCACGAACGATTGAAAGAACTGAACATGTATTGTACGTTTGTTAACCCCATATATATAGAAGATCACACGGGGTCATATTTTGATCGTATCTTTAGACTGCATGGATAGTATATTATCCTAACCATATATACAAGATAATCTTCATAAAGGATATTATTTAAGTAATGGAGTATTACAAATATAACTTTTTGGAGTATTACAGATTTAACCACAAAAAAAGAGGAAGCTAAATATCTAGATATATTTAAGTAATGGAGTATTATAGATTTAACTTTTTGGTGAAAAAATTATTACGTCTAATGTTTTTAAATGTACATGCACTATGTAAAGTTGTGTAATATTACTAATGAGTTATATATTTTTGGTTGGATTAAATATTACTACGGCTACATTAAAGATTGTTGTTAATATCTTAACATGCACTAAAACTTAAACTTTGAGCAATTTATTTTATATAAATATACATAGTATGGTCTTAAAAGATCGTGTTCCAATAGGATCGTATTACGATATGGTCTTAACATGCACTAAAACTTATTTTTTTTCTCATCAATTGTTTTAACTAGAAAGCTACACCCGTTCTTCGCACAAGTGAATAATTTTACTTAAATATTTTGTTATTTGTCTACATGTTTTTTTGTATCGGATTTTATATTTCAACAATATTTTATCATATTTTAAACAATTGAAATGACATTAAAGGCATAAGATTTTTTTGGTCGTCATGAAAGTTTCAAGGAACGAAATAAATATACAATATTCATAAAATTGAGTTTTTTTTTGATAGGGTAAGGGTTTAATATCTCCTCAAATACTACTTGAAGGCTAGGCTATAACATCAACTACTAATGAAAATTGGTTACTAACCAATTGAGTTTATGTATGTTTTTTATGTTTGATATGCACGTATAATCCCTAAATATTAAGGATTGCTATTTGTGCAAGACACATTCACCGAAATGGTTATATTTATTTGGTATTTATATTCTGGATATTATGAATATATATTATAAACAATTATAATGATTTCGTATGTATTAATTTAGGAGCCATAAATGAAAACTATTTCATTTGCCACTTCATAACCGTTAATCTGCTCATAATTATACTCAATGGTTGAGATAAAATGTTGGCCAAGCATGGTGACATTTGAATCAAACCACATAATGCTTGATATTTGCTAATGGACGAGGTTTCAACTCGGGTTTCTAAACCATCAGATCATAACTTTGCTCTCTACTTTAATAGTTTCTAATGATGTCTTCTAGAGAAGGCAAGAAAACATGCTTACAAAATTCAATACCCTTGATGCGAACTTGCCTAGGGTCAGACCCAATTCCGACTAGTTTGAGGTGTTCGAGACCATTGTGTCTCCCTTGGATTAGGACTTAGGATTATTTTGTGTATTTTACTATAATTATGTTATTTTCCTATTTTACCTTATTTCTATTGTTAGATTTATTACTTATGTTCTTTACATTTCTAGTAACTAGTTTTGGACTTTTAAGGGAGTGGGCCTTTGTTTGCATACAAGGCCCATTGCGCCACCTTTACTAGTTGATAATGCTTAATTAATACATATTTTAGGGGTCTAGTTGCATATTAGTTTAGGTCATATTCATACATATTTCTCATATTTTATATTTATTTTATTTTATTATGTATTCGAAATCTACACTTGTACTATGCTATTTTTAAGGTATTTATTGGAGATTTTTGTACAGAAGTCTACACCACTAATTAAGCCTAATTGGATCTCGTTTTGTCTGGTTGCTGCTCGTGTGCGTGTGAATTTGGAGGGAGACGATTAGACCTGTCAATCGGGTCGGGTGGGTCGGGTTCGGGTTTCGGTATGTCGAGTTCGGGTCAATTTCAAGTCGGGTCATTTCGGGTCACAAATTTATCGGGTTCAAACAGGTCGGGTCACTACGGGTTTGTTGCGGGTTCGGGTCGGTCAACGGGTTAAATAACCTGGGTTTTCCTATTTATTTTAACAGTTTATTTGTTATTTTTTAGTTAATTTTTTTTTCATTCTTGCTTATTTACCTAAAAAGTTATAGTATAATCTAACTTGAGCCTAAATATAAGGATTTGGATTTTGGATACAAGACACTCAAATTTTGTATTCATTAATATTAATATTTAATCATAAAATGGTATCTCACTATTTTAGGAACATTTTTGTATCGGCTCTAAAAAAAGGAACATTTTTGTAACCAATCATGTGTTAGACTAAGGGGGTGAATAAGCACAATGACAAGTCCCAATTTCACATTCATGGTGCTTGGTGGCAGAAGAATTTCAACAAGAAATGATTGACCTCAAAGTTCAAATCGTAAGAGATTCAAAATTGATTATGAAGAAAAAATAACACATGACCTCATAGAGTTCTTGTATGCATACACTAGGAAACATATATCAATTCAGAATAGGAAAACCTATAATCCACGTATTTCTAAAAAGTATAGTATTCCCCCATTTTGTATATATTTCAGCTTTAATAAAGTCATAATCATTTATGTAACCTAGAGCATCATTAATCGATTGGCTATTAATAATTTTAATTGGTTACTATTAATCGTTTGCCCAAACCTTGAGAAGTATATATACATCTTTTTCGGAGATATTAACTTATAACATCTTCAACTAATTGGTTTGTTTAATGTTAATAATCTAGAAAATTAGTTTTTCAAGCAATTGATTGGAGTCAAGTCCAACTATTGATGAGAGGATGGAACGAGACTGCAACCAAATCTGACTTGGTGTGAATTTTTTTTCACCATTCTCGCTTTTTAGTTTGACCCAACGGGTTGAACCAAACCCGTTCGGGTTTGACCCAGAAATTTATCGGGTCATCGGGTTCGGTTAAAATCGGGTTTCGGGTTAATTTTTCGGGTTATGACCCAAAAAATTTCGGATGGGTCGGGTCGGTTTTTCGGTTCGGGTCATATTTTGCGAGGTCTAGAGACGATTAATGTTGATTACAATTCAACTGGGCCAAAGTTAATATTGGGCCATGTGTGAATGAAGCTTATCGATCATGGCCCATGCGGAGGGGCGTCGGCTAAATCCACCAGCAACAAAGGATTTTTCGCCCCAAGATTTGATATTTTGTCAGAGATAGAACCGGTCTTGCAGACCGGTTCTATAGAGAACTGGCTTTCAACGCCGGTTCTATCCCGTCATTAACACAATTACATATTAACATGTAATTAAGTGGTTAAATTAATTTATTTTAATAATATTTCTTATATGTGAATAAATTAATTTACTTTAAATATTTTGTATAGTTAATATGTAATTTAATATGGATGAAAACTAAAAATGTTATATAATTGTTAAACAAACAAAGTCAAGAAAAGTTGATTGATTACGGATATACATCGAAATAAAAACTAAAAGCGTACATTGAAATAAATCTAGAAAAAACTACGGTCTTGACTCGAATATCCATGTGGATAACTCCCACCAAAATGCATGCTCTGAAGGTGAGTTTGGGGATCTTGACTTGAGCCTTCGTCGAGTGGATAGGAACGACTATGATAACTGCTGTGACGGTGAGGCTCGGGAGAAGGTTGTCATGGTGTGGGAACTTGCCTAGGAGGGGGCACTTGAGAAGGAGGTGGAATAGGAGTTTGCGTCAAAGCATCATAAATGTGTGTCCATATTGGCCTCAACTCGGGGTACCGGTCCAAGACATGCATATTATTCGTTATGTACCATTTCACGTAGTCCTGAGCCTGTATATAATTTAAGCCATATAAGATTTATAAGATTAGATAATAAATAATGTACAATCAAATAAATATAGCAAATCATTTTAGTTATAAGGAAATTACAAAATTTAATTACGTACCACAATGATGTTATTGCCTACTTGAGGCATCGGGGGTCTTAGGTTCGGATTGAATCGGTTTTTAGGGGACGCTCAAAGTACCTTTGTGTGAGAGCGTGGCTCGAACCATTCCATATAGTCGGGAGCCACATCCCATCCATGGGTTGCGCGAGACAAGTCTAAAATAGAACTTTCTATGTGTTCGTCACGAACCGCCTAGTTGTAATAAACATTATTGTATTCAATCTTGTATTTTTTTAGGCTTTGGCCCTCTCCTAACAGTCTTTGGTGGGATGGGATTCCGAGGTAAGTGCTGTAAAAATCCATAATGTCGGGTGCACCTTCCAAGCATGTACACTTCTTGGACGTTGTGATATTGGATCACTCCATGATATAAGGAGGAACGATAAGCTTAATGGAAATCGGGCGATGCATGAAATGACATCCAAATAACCTATAAATGAAATTGTGAGCGGTAAATATTGTAAAAAGTGAAAAAATAAACTAAAAAATTTCATAAAAAGTTGCTAATACCCGGTCAACTGTGTACCGATCCAACACTTCACGAAAATGTTACAGTCTACTCTTTTCATCAATTGGCAATCTTCGATCTGCACCTCGGCACACTCCTTGGACCCTTGAAGCAAATATAGGATGTGTTTGGCGAATTACGTCTGCATTCATTTGGTCTCTAAACTCCGGAAAATACCACCATATCCAGTTTTAAAATACAAAATAAATATTATTAGGCCATGAGTGATTATGAAAAGGAATTAATCGTGGGGTATTGAATACTTACCTACATTAGAACGAGACAACCAGCCACACCCATTTCATTTTGAGGAAGCTCGGGTGGTGGAAGATAATATTGCTCGTTTGGATTTTGAAAAGGAGTAATGTCCAACAAATTTGAAAAATTCATTGGAGCATTATTCCAATCCGGATTTGGGACTTCATTTTGGAATTCTTCGGGTGGTTGAAGATTATTGAAAATATTAAAAGAGAACTAACACATGTTGAGAAAATTAGAAGAAGAAAAGGAAGGAGAGATGATACAAGTTAACATGAAATGTGAATGAGTTTATATAGGCAAAAAAATTACTATTCCAAAATTTACTATTCCGAAATTTACTTTTCCGAATTGCCAAGTGGCTTGACATCGTGCAGTGAAGATTTGGCTTTGAAAGCCGGATCCCCATAGAACCGGTCTTACAGACTGGTTCTGTCCTTGACACAACGTCACTTCTTGGGGCAAAAAAGCCTCTACGGTTGGTGGATAAAGCAACAGCCTGCGGAGGGGAGTGCACAACGCGCAGGATATAGTTCACTTGGTTTGAAATTTTATTGTGGAGTACAAAATTGTGAGGCAGGCATTGGCCCACTTAGTGAAGGACTTTTGCTTTATGTATATTGATATGATAGATAGATTGATGGGAGGACGATATTATATATACACACATATACTCCCTCCGTCCCATAATGTTCGTCCTAAATGACGGTTTTCACACAAATTAAGAAAATAAAGTGAAGAAAAAGTAGTCAATAGGAATGGGAGAGAGAATGTGATGTTGATGGATAAAGATTGGAAGAAAGAGAAGGAAAAAAGGAAATGACTAAAAGGGGTATTGAAGTAGATTTTTTATTGGATAATATGGATAAAGGTGATATTGAATGAGGGTAATATTGTAAGAAAGATATAGATATAAAAGGAAAGTGGACAAATATTTTGGAACCACGGAAAAGTAAACATGACAAACATTATGGGACGAAGGGAGTATATCTTAGTTTAGGTTTTAATTAGCTTTAGTTTTTGAGTTATATAGTATATTTTTAGTTTTGTTTGAAGACGCAGAGAACAAGAGACATGCTTTTAACGTGGTTTTCGGCCGACATTGAATTGGAAGATTTGTTGTACAAGATCTAGGACTTTGATTTGGATTATCTATATAATTAAGACTAAGTTTTTTCACTCTTTGATTGTATTGAATAATTCATGGTTAGTTTATCTATTTTAATTATGTCTTCAATCATGCTTGCCTAAATTTCTAGTTCTAGAATTTTAGTGATTCCTTCAATGTCTATTTAATTAAAGTTGTATTCTTTGCTTGAATTTAAATATATTTGATTCGATCCTAGGTTGCTTTATGTCTTATTTGTTTTATGTATATAGGATTCTTATTAGGGTTTAAGATCGAGAGGAGATAACAATAATAGGATTTTTATTAATTGAATATATTTTTTGTTCATGTTAGATCCCTAGGATTGGACTTAGAATTATTTACGCGAGAGCGACTTAATTTCTCTTGTAGATTTCTTAACTATCGCAGTTGTTTAGGGTTTGAGTAATTTTAGCGGAGCGCAAGAGCGTATGGTGACCTTATTTTTCTCTAATCTTTAAAGTTCTTAAAAGATCTAAATTAGACTTGCTTTGTGCAAGAGTGACTGCTAGTTGATCAGTTTAGGTACATGCACATATCATCCGAGAGGAGTTAGTGTTTACATTAGATAGTTGGTCCTTCAAATAAATTCAGGCAAAGTATAATTTTATATATTGAAACATTGTTGTGGTGATCCTTAACCTTAGACAAATATATCCTATTAATTTTATCCCTTTTATTTTCATAATTGTTTGTTAGCTTAGATATAGATTTCTCAATTCCCTATTTTTGGCCTAATTTACTAGTAGAGTCACATTTGGTATTACATTGGTCTTTGTGGGATCGACACTTGAGTTACTATAATTGACCCTTGCGGGTTAGTTTTGACTGCATCACTAGTTGTCTAGGGTTTTCGGGAGCCTCCCTTTATAAGGAGCACTCAGCCTCTCTTCTTAGTTACGCGTAGTATTATTTAGGGTTTACTAGTTGAGCCTTGATCCTACTATTCTCGATCGCGTGTCACTTATCCCGATCTCTCTTCCTCTCGATCTTGCCTCCCTTGGCTAGATCACCTCTCGTCTCTTATTTCTCCCCTTAATCTCGTCTAAAGAACCTCACGTTCAACACAAACCGCTTCTGCATCGCCATTGGTGACATACTTCTCAATCAAAGTCGAAGATCTTCCGTGTACGCCGTACTCAAGGGATGTTCAACGGGTCGAGTCGCTCGCAACCCGCACTGACCAGACACGTAATTTGCGGGTTGCGGGCCGACCCGTGACCCGTGCGGGTCGGGTCGCGCATCGATTTTTATTTTGCTGGTAGGGTCGAGTTAAACCTACGCGGGTTGAGGGTCAACCCGCCATATTTTAAAAAATATATTTTTAATGATTTTATTATATATATAAAATATTTTTTATAAAAAATCTGTAAGGTTTGCGGGCCGACGGGTTATTTTTTTTGGATATGTGGGTAAAAAATTATTTTTTGACTCGATTGATTTAGTCAAACGGGTCGACCCGCAACCCGAACCGTTAGCCAGCGGGTCTGGTCACAGGCCAAATTATATTTTTTTTCCAGCACGGGTCGAGCCGGGTTAATCCATTGAACATTTCTAGCATACTCGAATCCTTTCGGAGACGGGTTCGCATCATCTTTACCTTTTTTTCTCATTTACTATTCAAGGAGGGGCAAAACCACAAAAATTAGAGTACTTTTTACAAATGTTTTGAAACATTTACAAAAAAGGGCTGGATATTTTTTCTCTAGAAATCTTCACTGATTGATTTTCATCATATTAAAATAAATCTTTAGTGAGATTTTAAATTAACACATCAAAAATATTTGCAAAGATACATAAGATAGACTTGTATTTTACCTGGTTTGGAAATTTTTGAACAAACGCATAGCTTCTGTAATAATTTACTATGGAGTCCGAGAATTTTTTTTTTCTCTCTCTTTTTTAGCTTCATTTTGATAGATCTGTAAGAAACTCAAAATAGTACAAAGAACAATCAATCTTTAAGTAGTTAATAACATGAAAACACTCTTAAACCCAAGTTCTTCTGTTAGAAAAAATCACATCCATTTTGCTATATACCAATCAAGTAATAACGTGTTTAAGTAGGTAATACCTAGGTAGTGGTGGACTGGCGGTGGTGTTGAGGTGCACCGTCTTTGCTGCCGGTTTAACGTGTGATAAATCTATATTCAACCATAAGTCAAAATAAGACAAGCAAACATCTCGATCATAAACGAAGCCACAAAAGAAATGGAAAAGAACGTAGCAAAAATGAGAAGAACGTAGGAGAGTGTAGGGCTGGCAATGAGTCGGGTTATAGGTGGGTGGACTATTTCCACCACCCGACCCGCAAGTATATATGTTCCATCCGACCCACCCATCACCCGTTAAAGTTATACCCGTCACCCAAACCACCCGTCACCCACGGGTTATTTGGGTGACCCGTTCACCCGTATACCCAATATAATTTTCCCACTTACTTCTCATAAAAAAACTATATAATAACTAGTTAAGTAAATATAAAAAAACATATAAAAATGATAATTTTAAACAAAAGCAAATATCCATAAGATATTCTCATGTCAACATGGCAACATAATGTCAAATAGGCAGCAGCCTGCGCGCAGAATACTAATGTCATCCAAAATGACAGTTTGCAGAATACTAAAGTCCAATAAACTCACAAATATCCAAATATCCATAAATCCATTGCCTGCCTGGCTGCCTCTATGAGTCTTTAGGCCTTTGGGCCGTTTGAGGAGTGGACTTTTAGGTATCTGAGGCAAAATTGTTAAGGGTTGGTTAAAAAGTCCAATAAACTCACAAATATATAAAATTAATTTAAGGATTTAAACGGGTTAAACGGGTGGATCGGGTGAAATGGGTGATGGGTTGGGTGAAATGGGTGATGAACGTCTACCCGTATCCGACCCATAACCCGTTTCGCCCGTCACCCGGACCGCCTGTCACCCGCTTTGTTTGGGTTTTCGCCCGTTTAAAACGGGTGGGTCGGTCACCCGTGGGTAATTGCCGGCCCTAGGAGAGTGTTTGTTGTAGGCAGCAAAAATGAGATCTAAATAGAGAAATCAGACGTTGGTGGTGTTGGTGGAGAGAGCAGCAATAGTAAAGAGATGGACAATATATGCAGTGGTGTCTGAATTGCATGGAGCAGAGAGGAGCAATAATAAATACTAGATGGACAATATATGTAGCCATTTCTTTAATCGTACACAAATAGACATTGCATATTGCACCATCATGTCATGCAACAGTTGTTGTCGTTGTTCATTTTTTACGCTACTTAAATTTAATAAAGGGAGCATTATGCTGACCAAAAAAAATAAAGGGAGCATTATAGCATCGTCATGTCATGTCTTTTACTGGCTGTCTTGTTCTTGGATAAAGGAAGCATTAAGCTAGCTAGGGATGCTTACGGGTCAAAAAAAAATTACTTTTGATCCGCAATCCGACCCGCGGGTCCGGCTTTTAACAGGTCGGGTTGCGGGTCGACTCGCATGATTCGTTTGACTAAGTTAATTGGGTTAAAAATAATTTTTTTACTTTAAAAAAATATTTTTTAACTTAAAACTATGTATTATTTTAAAAAAACCGTCGGGTTTGCGGGTCGACCCGTAAATCCAACGATTTTTTTTATAAGAAATAGTTTATACACTATTAAAATTATAAAAAATATATATTTTTAAAAAATATTGCGGGTCAAGGGTAGACCCGCGACCCATAAAATAAAAAAATTCGACCTGCAACCCGACTCGCACGGGTCGCGGGTCAACCCACAACCCGCAAATTACGGGTTTGGTCGCGACCCGACCCATTGCACACTCCTAACTATAGCACCAACTATAAATTGTTTTCAAATAATCAAATGAAATGGTACGGAATAATACAGGAGTATAGTATGAGACAAGCGTGGCCCCTGCTTAAAGGGAGCTAGCTGACTATTCTCGTCGTTTTGTGCACAACTTTGTTTAGGTAAACTACAAAAATCCACCCCTAATTTAGTCCATCTTGCACAAAATACCAATTAAAAACAAACTGCATGTCGTGCATTTAAAGCAATATCGTTTCTGATAAGCATCTCCTCTTTACACTCGTCGTCCCGAGGTACTCCCGAAAGGAAGCCGATCCACCACTATCGTTGAAGTCTACAGTCACCTACGTCGACGGTCGTAGACATTTATCCTTTTACTTTGTCTTTTCCATGTTATCACTTAGTTGCTTTGTTTTAGCATTCTGTGAACTTTTCTGTTGTGTGAAAGTTGTAGCATCTTTGTTTTCTTGCAAGTTGAATGATACTGATTGCACATGAAATTTTCTTGCAAGTTGTAGCATCTTTGTTTTAGCATTCCTCATTTAAATTTCAGATTATAATCTTAATCCCCTGTTTCAATTTTATTTCCCCAAATCGGTTTGGTTCCAAGAACTCTATTTTTATCGGTTTCCTTGTTCCGCGCCGAAAACCGCCGCTACCATCGTCCTCGCCAGAGAAACCGCATGCCGCCATGCAAACCGCCTATTTCTGCCGGCGCGGGCTACTGTCGTGCCCCATTGCTGTTGCGTTACTGTTCACGTAACATGGGAGGAAGGAGGAGTCTGCTCCTTCTTTATGTTGTGGGTGAACTTGGGCTTATTATTAATTGGGCTGGAAGCGAAGGGCCAAATCTCTATTTAAAAAAAATAGAGTCCATCAATCAAACCTTAAGTGGAGGTTAAAAAAATTATTAAACGATACATGTCACTTTTTGATTGGAGCACACCACCTTTTTTTTAAAAATAATCTTTTATTTTTGGATATGATAAATTCTTATTCATGTTTTAGAATATAGGATAGAAAATCCTATTATTAAACAATCTTTTATTTTTGGATATGATATAGAGATGTCAAAACTTGACCCGACCCGAAAAACCGACCCGACCCGCCCGAAGTTATTTGGGTTGAAACTCGACCCGGAAATCAATGGGTCAAGAGTAACCCGAACCCGGTCAACCCGGAAAAAACTGGGTTGGGTCACCAACCCATTGGGTTGACTCGGTCAACTCGATAAAGTATTATTTTAATTAAAAATTCAATATTTTATTATAAATTTTGTATAAAAATATTATTATATTATTATTAAATAATATTTTATATAATATAATATTAATTATTTTAATAAATATAAAGATAAAAGTTAGCAAAATTGACGATCATGACCCGTTGGATCAACCCGAACCCGAACCAAACCCGTAACAACCCGGTCCATATGAACTCGAGAGTTTAACAACCCGACGACCCGAGACCCGATTGACCCGAACCCGAACCCGACTCGCCCGACCCATTTGACAAGTCTAATATGATAGATAGCAAGATCATTTAGATATCTTTTTATACTATCATACAAATTCTAGAATATTTATTTTATTTTTAGATAGAATCGTTTTTTTAACTAATTATAATCCAATCATTTGTTACCTTATATGAAAAGATTTTCATTAGTTATATGATAATTGTCTTATCTTTTTACGCAGATCATAACAAAAATTTATATTCAATCATTTACATGATTATTTTTCTCGAATAATAAATATATTAGAAAATATTTATTATTAATATTTTATTTAAGAAAAACCCGTACAAGGTATGGGCATACATACTAGTATATATTTGAAGCAAAAAAGAAACCCGACCACCTATTTACCAACCTCGTTTTGCGTGCCCATTTCCGGCTCGTCTTGTGGTGGTATACATATATACTCCTCGTTTTGCTTTTATATTTCTAATTAATTTTAAAAATATATAAAACGAATTATAACAATAAATTCATGACTCGAATATTGTACAAGGAATATACAAAAGACCGTAAATTTATAATTTTTTATAAATTTACAAGGCATTTTTATGAGGACAATGAAAATGATGGGTCTAATCATGAACTTTTGATTCATAAGTTATTATTAATGAAATAGTAATTTATATTAACTCTTGGATATTATTATAAGGAGATAATAATTTGGAAAATCTTAAAACGATAAATAAATTGATTATTAATTTATTTCATTTATTTTACGTGAAACCCGGTCTCGGATTAGGTCAAACGCCCGAATCACTCTTCACTTGTGGACCGAGGAATTCTCCTTCACAAGAATCTTACTCTCGAATTTATCTTGAGTAGAATCAAAGGACTTTAGTTCTTCATAGAATAGAGAATACAAAACAAAATAATATATATTAGGTCTGAACTTTGAAGATGAGGTGTTCCAAAGGTCTGAAAACAAGGCATAAATTGCCATAAACCAAAAAACTCGAAATAGAAATAAAAAGGAAACAAGATAATAAAAGATAGATGAAATCTTTTGCCTCGGCGATCTGACGTAAAATTCTGTGAGCGCGGAATGGGACCCGTAATCGCGGAGCTGATGTAAAGCTGAAATGCCGAGTCAGTGTCGTCCGCGGGCGCGGAATGATCCTCCGCGGTCGCGGATCTGCTCTTGACAGAATTCTGACGGTATTTTCGGAGGCTATTTTGACCAACTTAGAGTTGGAATTTGAACTCGCAGTACAAACATTAATTGTAGCTCTTCGAGTTAGCTTTCCAATGATACCAAATTCATCTTCATCTGACAACCGCAACTCTTGAAAGATGCGTCGCAAGAAAGTGGTGTCAAAACAACTCCAAATCAACACTTGACTTCAAAATCTTCTTAACACTCTTGATTTCTTCACTTTAGCTCTTGACTTTGACATTCACAAAATACTTATAACAACATCCAAAACCATTGATGAATAATGCTAAAAAGTCCTAGATGCACTGTACAAACTACAGTGTATCACTGACCACCTTGTCCAAATTAGTGACCACATAGTCATTGGTATTTTCGCGACCAAATGGTTGCTATAATTAGCGACCATATAGTCGCTAATATGGACCAGGTCGTCAGCGACCAAGTGGTTGCTAAGATCTACGACCAAGTCGTCGCTGACGTCTGGCGCCAAAACACCAATTTTGGCGGGCAACATCACGTGTATTTGGTATAATTGTCGCTATTTCAGCATCTATACCTACCTTTGTAAAACTTAACTCTCATACCGCCACCTTCACACAACCTCATACATAGCTCGCTACAAAAAAAAATTTACTAAAGGAAGAAACAATCATTCACAAATCTAAATTGCTTCTAGGAAGGAATTCCGTCATATTTTACCGATAACTTCATTAAAGGTATGTATTTAAAACTTGTTCGTTATATTTTAATTCGTTATTATATTCTATTAGACAAATATTGTAGGTAGAAAATTTTCGTTTATATAATTATAAGAGATTGTGTTATGCAATCGTTAGATTCGTATAGTATAGCAAATGGTAGAAAGAAACTTAGCTTTGACTTGTGTTTTGCCTATGGCCATATCACCATACTCCTGGAATTTTTGTTTACATATGTTCTGTATTTGGCGACCATATGGTCGCTAATTAGCGACCACATGGTCGTTACTTCCAATATGGTCGCTAATTAGCTTTGATCACATGGTCGTTACTCCTGTATTTGGCGACCATATAGTCGTTTTGGCGACTAAGGGGTCGCTAATTAGCGACCATATGGTCACCACTCCTAAAAAAATTCAATTTGGCGCTACAAAATTTCAATTTCGATATAAAATTTTGGATTGGCGACCACGTGGTCGCTAAATCAAACATATCATGCACCTCGAAGCGCACGATCGTGCGCTTTTGCTCAGTAAAAGGCCATGGTCGTGCGTCATTTTTTCGATTGTAGCGACTAAGTAGTCACTACTTTAATGTCACACATTTTTTACACTTTTCTTCTGATGTCGCACTTTTTAGTTGGTTTTTGTGGGTAGTTTTCTAGCTAGGATTGAGTCTTTTCTAGATTTATTGTGTTGTTTTGCATGTAATTCCGACCCTCTTTGGAGAGTTGGAGTCGTTTGCGCTTGTTTGTTGTTTTTGTAGGTATTTGAAGCGTTGAGGAGGAGATATCCCGAGTTTTCAAGCTTTCTAGGAGGTGGCGTTAGAATTGTCTTTTGGTGATGTTGATAGAAGAGCAAGAGTCGGTGCATTTGAAGGTTTGATGATTCAAAGGTGAAGATTTCAAGATCAAGATGCTTTAAGAAGGAGCTAAAGGAAGTCTTAGAAGGCTAAGAGCGATTAAAGAAGGAACATTGAAGAAGAACCAAGCATTGGAGCAAGTTTCGAGCAAAGAAGTGAAGAAAACAAGTGCTGCTTGGGTCGGAGACGACCTACTTTAGGTCGGTGACGACCATTTCCGTGTGTGGCGAAATTAATACTTGCGCCTTAAGCTAGGTTTAGTAAATGTTTTATTTATGGGCCTTTTTAAGATAAGATTTAGTTTCCTTATGAGACATTTCCACTGCTATATAAGGTCTTTTAGGTTTTTATTTCTAGGGGGGCGCTTTTTGGGAGTTTTTGGAGACGTTGTTTGTGGAGAACGGAACAAGTTGCAAGTTGGTTTTCTAGGTTAATTTGGATTCCAAGCTCTTGGACAATTTTAAGAGAGGCTTGGAGGTTTGCTTGAGATTGTAAGTTTTCTTTTTAATTGAAGTTTGTTTTGTTTGAATTATGTCTTCTCTTTTGTCTATGATTGTTGATTGTGCCATGGATCGTGAGTAGTCTACTTTCTAGGGTTGGGGTGAAACTCGACAAGTTGTGCATGATTAAAGCATGAATCTTTGATTTAACCACTCTTTAAATCTCTATCCTTTATCTTCTTGTTTGCTATTAAATCCTTGATGAAAGTTGAGGCATGTTCATATTCGTGATTGAATTGAAAGATTGAATTGTGAATTTGGATTGTATTTGGGTTGAAACGAAAGTTAAAACCTTTAGAAAACAAGTAGGGTTGCAAGTTTGGATATTTATGAAAGTTTAGATTTTTACTTGATTATTTGTGACGAAAGTCATTCATGAGATTGTTGTTGGTTGAATTCGATTCATGTTTGCATGCATAGCTTGTTGTGGTGAATCCTTTGCTCTAGATCTCTTTTAATTTGATTTTTCGAAGTCTATTCGTTACCCGGATAGGTCGGTTACGACCCCTTTCAGGTCGGGGCCGAGCTCCTAGTTTTCTGGTGTTTACTTCTGCGTTTTGTGTCTTGTTGTTGGTCGGTTACGACCTGTTGTGGGTCGGTGCCGAGCACCTGCTACGTGTGTTTGACTTTGTTTTGTTTTCTTTTTGTTAGGAATAATAACTAGACTTGGATACTTCTAATTCCCGTGGACGAACCTGACCTCCCTGTACTCAGCGGGGTCTTAATATAAATTTATTTGTTGTCAAGAAACCCTCTCAACAAATTGGCGTCGTTGTCGGGGAGTTAGTTTAGTTTCTTTGTCTAGTTATTTTTCGGGTTTGGGAATAGCCCATACCCTTTTGTGTTTACTAATTCGTTTTCTCGTGATTGTGTGTGCATGTGTATGCCCTCTAGTTCGCGAAGGGGAGTCGACCATTTTCTTTTTGATCCCGAACTTGAGAGAACCCTTCACCGCAGGCTAAGAGAACGAAGAGCAATGGCCAATTGATAGCATGCATTTATGCATTGGTTTTAGGGCATATTTATGTTTAAATCTTAGGTAGTTGCATGTGTTTTGCTTAGTTTTTGTAGTTTTGCATTTCGGTGTCTACTCTTGTGTTTTCGTGTTTTTAGGATGTTTTGAGGAACAAGGATTGGTTAAGTTGAAGGATACAAGATTGGAGATATTCAAGTGTCTTTTCCAAGGATATTCAAGCCATTTCTAATGATCATTAATGCCCAAGAGGTTGTGGAAAAGACTGCTTAAATCCGGACCATCCATTGAAGTTGTTGTTTCGACACCACTTTCTTGTGACGCTTGGTTCGGGAGCTACGGTGATCGGATGAAGCTGAATTTGGTATCATTGGAAAGCTAAATCGAAGAGCTACAATTCATGTTTTTACTGCGAGTTCAAATTCCAACTCTAAGTGAGTCAAAACAGCATCCAAAAGTACCGTCAGAATGTTGTCAGAGATAGGCCGCGATCGCGGCCATCCAAATCGGCGATCGCGGCTTTACACCGACTTGCCTAGTCAAATTAGTCTAGGCCGCGATGGCGGCCATCAAAAAGGGCGATCGCGGCCCATCTGAGCTGCTCCCGCATGAGGATCTTTCGAGCTTATCTTTACTTGTTTTTAATTATATCTTTCCTTTTGTGTTTTTAGTTGGCTACTTAAAAAAACCTAGTTTCATCCTTTGTTTTGGATCTCTATTCTCTTAGACCTAATTTGGAGACTTTGTGTTTTTCTCTCTTATGGAGAACTAAACTCTCTAGATTTTATTCAAGTTGAAGCTTTTCAGACTCAAGTTGTTGTGAGATTCGTCTTTACAGGTTTATTTCTACAGGTTATTTCAATTCTCTTGGGCATAATTTATATTGATTGTATTGATTTCTACTTGATTGATCACCTTGTTGGAATTGATATTATCTATTGTTAGATCTAGGTTTTCTCGTAGCAAAGCCTAATCTTTGTAGCAACTCAATTGGTTTAGGACTCGTTGGACTAAAACAATTGAGAAGAGATTTGAATGCATGTTAATTGTTTGACTTGTTGAAATTCAATTGCATGTATCCTGTTTATCCTTGTTCTTATTGCTAGTATTCATATTATTTATGATCGTTTCATGAGTAATTTGGATATTAAGTTTGCATGTCTCGTTGCCATGTCATAATTCTGATCAGGATAGGAATAACTAAAAGGAATAACTTGTTTGAATCTAGGATCAATAACTTGAAGAAGAAAAGTGGATACTTGAATAGGATTGTTTTCCCTAATTGATAAAAATCCAACTTTTGCCCTGTTTGATTGCTTGCTTTATTTGTTTCAATTCTTAAGTTTTAGTTTTAATTTACAAAATCCCCCCTTGTTACTTCTTTGAGTTGATAATAATAAAACTTAGGATACAAGTGTCTCTTGGGTTCGACCCCGACTTACCGACTATACTAGTTGAGTAATTAGGGATTTATTTTTGATTTGGCATCAACGATTATCAGCCAGTCACCAATGCTGAGGAACTTGCTCGCCAAATGGCTGATCTTCGCCTTCAGATGGAAGGTATTCAAAGGGAACGAGATACTCAAGCAGCTAATGCTACCCGTCTTCAGGAACAACTCGATGCTATTCCACGTAATGCGAAGCAGTATATGCACCCTGAATTCAAGGTTCCCGAATCTGCTATTGTGCTCCCTGCTATCGAGCACGCTTTTGAGATAAAGTCGCACTTCATCACTCTCATTAAAAGGTCTCAATTTGAAGGCAAGCCCACCGAGTGCCCTATGGAGCACATCAAGAACTTCACTGACCTCTGTGACACTATTGCCGCTGATGATGTATCGCTTGAATATGTGCTTTTGAAAGCGTTCAAATGGTCTTTAGCCGGAAAGGCTCTTACTTGGCTTGAAAGTTTACCCTCCAGGTCAATCACTACATGGAAGGCTCTGCATGATCAGTTTCTGACAAAATTCTTTCCGCCAGCTAAGACTACAGAGTTAAGGAAGCGCATCACTTCTTATCATCAACTTCCCAATGAGACTTTTGTGGAAACTTGGGAGCGGTTTAAGGAACTTCTTCGGGAATGTCCAACTCATGGACAACCTCCTTATGTGCTTCAAGAAATATTCTTCCAGGGAATTAATGCCGCTACAAAGGATCGAATCAACCTCCACACCGATTGTGGGTTCATTGAGATGGATCCCGATCAAGCTTGGGCTTTGTTGGACAAACTCACCAACTATGATGCAATGTATGGAACCCAACAAGCCGTCAAGGTTCAGCAGAAGAGACTTTATGATCCTAATTCCGAACCGATTGATCAAAATGTGAGGTTTCAATTTATGCAAGATGAGATAAACCGGCTCAAGAAGCAAGTAGGCCACTACAAGTCCGCCGCTCAACCTTGTCAAGAGTGTGGTTCCCATGCTCATCCTACCTCTTCTTGCACGAATGTGGAACAAGTCCGAGCCGCCGAGGCTTATGCGGAGGCAAATTATATGAGGGGGTCCTACCGTGGCCAAAACAATTCTTATCCAGGGAGGAACAACAACAATTATCCTCAATGGAACAACAATGGCTACGGTCAAGGTTTTCAACCACCGCCACAAGAGCAAAGAGCCCCTCCCTATAGACCTCCCGGTTTCCAAGAACCACCAACTTGGGCACAAGGACTCCTTAAAGGAATGAATGGCATCCGAACCGATCTTAAAGGAGTGCAAAATCAACTGGGAGACTTTGAAGCTTGGAGGAAGAATGTGAATTCTCAACTTGGTGATTTAGCGGCCCAAATTCCACGACCTCAAGGGCGATTACCGGGCCATTCTGATGAGAATCTGAGAGGTCAAATTGCTGCAGTCCATCTGAGAAGCGGAAAGAAGTTGCCGGATCGAGAAACAGGCAAGAAGGCGGCGGACGATGAGGACCGCTCTAGCTCAGAGGAGGTCGTCACCGACCCACCAAGGGTCGTGACCGACCCTCTCCCCACTACAGACAGGGTTGTAACCGACCCTCCCCAGGTCGTGACCGACCCTCTTCCTGGAATTTTTCCATCCGTTCCTTCTACATCAACAACAAAGGTGCTTCCTTTCCCTTCCAAGAAGGCTAAGGATTCCACGGAAGGCAAATTCAAGCGTTTTGTGTAGGTTCTTCAAGGGATTAATATCACTATTCCTTTTGCTGAAGCTTTGAATGAGATGCCCGCTTACACCAAATTTCTTAAAGAGATCTTGTCAAAGAAGCGATCGATGTCCGAACTAACCAATGAGGTACGATCTTTAGAGCTCCCGGAGAAACTCGGTGATCCGGGTAAATTTGCAATTACTATTGGCATAGGTGTCCATCGCTTTAAAGCCTTATGTGATCTTGGTGCAAGTGCTAGTCTTCTTCCCCTTTCTATATGGTCCAAAACCAACATGGGACCTCTGGAGCCCGTTGATATGAATCTCTATATGGCAAATGGCTCTTGTGTAAAAGCAACTGGAGTCATTGACAACGTTCCTATCCAAGTTGGAAAATATTTTGTTCCCAACGACTTCATTGTGCTAGATATGCCTGAAGACCCTGCGGTGCCAATCATTCTAGGTCGACCATTCTTAGCCACCGCAGGAGCACGTGTAGATGTCAGGAAGGGACTTCTCTCGTTTGATATTGGAGAACAGAAGGTCGAATTTCAATTCAATCCGGTCGTGAACGAAGTGGCTAGTTGTAGTACTAAGGAGCATATCGATCCCCCATTGGTCGGTAACGACCCTTATCTTAAGAAAAACGAGGTGGGAGGTGGATTCAAGCACAGTACCGAGGCACTTCTTGACCCAGATCGGTCGGTGCCGACCCCCCATGGGTCGGTGACGACCCCTTTTCTGCTCAATCCAGGTGAGTTTTCTTGTTCTTATCGAATCAATTCTGGTCATGATCCTTTCTCCTATTCTCGTTCAATATTAGATCCTACTGTTAGTCATATGAAGGAGTCAAAACCTCCTTGTTTTTCGGATTTTACTAATCTTGTTGTAGGATTACCGAGCATTCATGTGGATGATCGAGGACCAAATATTTTGGAGAGAAGTTATGATATTTTTCCGGCTAAGTATGGGGTTTCTTTTGATCCCGACAAAGCTGGATGGAAACCGCCCTGATCCGCTGAGGTACTTCACGTCTAGCTAAAGAGGTTAAATTAAGCGCTTACGGGAGGCAACCCGCTTTGTTTTTGTTTTGATTTTCTTTTTAGCTTAGTTTATTTTGTTTTTCGTAGTATAGAGTAGCTAGGATTCTTGTCTTGTATCTCCACTAAAGTTTTGTAAGGACCCAAGGTGTCGAAAAGAGAACAAGAGCGTCGGAACACACCATAAATACCACGAGGCCAGCCCAGGAGGGGTCGGAGACGACCCACAGGAGGTCGGAGACGACTAACAGAGGGTCGGTTACGACCCATCAGTGGGTGGCCACTACCAAAATCAGCCCAATGTCGACCCGATGGATTTCACGATGGGACCTCAAACTGACATGGTCCCTTATTACTCTCACCTCTATGGCTTTGATGGGTCCGGTGGCTCTCATTTTCAAGGACAAGGCACATATCATACCGGTTCAAGTTCGGGTGGCGATCCCGATATCTCCCGTCTCTCGGCTAAGATGGATGCCCTTATGCTCCACCAACACCAACTTTATGGGGCACTTAATCATCACCACAACCAGTTTGTTGAGCATCACAAGGAGCTTAAGAATTTCCGCATTGAGTACTACGAAGATCACAAGCAAGATGTTGAGAGATGGAATGCTCAAGCGGATTTCAACCATTGGTTGGGGCAACACCTTTTCCAAGCTCCACCGCCTCCTCACCCTCCTCAAGAATGATTCTCCTCCTTTGCCAACGCTTCAAGGTGTCCAAGTTAATTTCTCTTTCCTCTCTCCTTACTTTCTTAATCAATGGGGACATTGATGTTTAAGTATGGGGTGGTTTGGGAGATTACTTGTTTGAGTCATGTGTTGTTTTGTGTTTTGATTGATGTGTGTGTTTAGTTTTGTTTTGAGTCTTTTTCTTTTTGATTTTAGATGGATAAATACCCTATTTCTTAGATGTCCTAGGATGGAAATTGTTTGCATCATCATGTAAAACCTATGACATGCTTTAAGAATTGCCTAAATCATGATCTTGCTTTTTGAATTTTGAGCTTATAATGGACATTGAGCATGCATATTTCTAAGTAAAAGCAATCCAACAAAAATTGAACCTAAGTGAGATATATTTTGGCCTATAAAGGATGTGCATTTTTACTCCTTTCTCTTTCATGTGTGAATTACTCTTCCAAATGCAATATACCAATTGACAATGACATGGTTATTTTAAACTTGAAACCAATGGAGATATGTTCATTACTTGATTGAATCAAATGATTTTGAACTTATTTTTATAAGCCTATCATATTCCTTTTCCTACCTATACATGATCCCTCTGTTTGTAGCCCTTATTTTGAGCTTAAAGCCTATTTCTAGCTCCACAAAAAATTCCCTAGCCATGAAAAGCTTGACCCTTTGATCCGGAAATTAGGACTTAGAAGAAATTGTTGTTTTGCATGTAATTCCGACCCTCTTTGGAGAGTTGGAGTCGTTTGCGCTTGTTTGTTGTTTTTGTAGGTATTTGAAGCGTTGAGGAGGAGATATCCCGAGTTTTCAAGCTTTCTAGGAGGTGGCGTTAGAGTTGTCTTTTGGTGATGTTGATAGAAGAGCAAGAGTCGGTGCATTTGAAGGTTTGATGATTCAAAGGTGAAGATTTCAAGATCAAGGTGCTTTAAGAAGGAGCTAAAGGAAGTCTTAGAAGGCTAAGAGCGATTAAAGAAGGAACATTGAAGAAGAACCAAGCATTGGAGCAAGTTTCGAGCAAAGAAGTGAAGAAAACAAGTGCTGCTTGGGTCGGAGACGACCTACTTTAGGTCGGTGACGACCATTTCCGTGTGTGGCGAAATTAATACTTGCGCCTTAAGCTAGGTTTAGTAAATGTTTTATTTATGGGCCTTTTTAAGATAAGATTTAGTTTCCTTATGAGACATTTCCACTGCTATATAAGGTCTTTTAGGTTTTTATTTCTAGGGGGACGCTTTTTGGGAGTTTTTGGAGACGTTGTTTGTGGAGAACGGAACAAGTTGCAAGTTGGTTTTCTAGGTTAATTTGGATTCCAAGCTCTTGAACAATTTTAAGAGAGGCTTGGAGGTTTGCTTGAGATTGTAAGTTTTCTTTTTAATAGAAGTTTGTTTTGTTTGAATTATGTCTTCTCTTTTGTCTATGATTGTTGATTGTGCCATGGATCGTGAGTAGTCTACTTTCTAGGGTTGGGGTGAAACTCGACGAGTTGTGCATGATTAAAGCATGAATCTTTGATTTAACCACTCTTTAAATCTCTATCCTTTATCTTCTTGTTTGCTATTAAATCCTTGATGAAAGTTGAGGCATGTTCATATTCGTGATTGAATTGAAAGATTGAATTGTGAATTTGGATTGTATTTGGGTTGAAACGAAAGTTAAAACCTTTAGAAAACAAGTAGGGTTGCAAGTTTGGATCTTTATGAAAGTTTAGATTTTTACTTGATTATTTGTGACGAAAGTTATTCATGAGATTGTTGTTGGTTGAATTCGATTCATGTTTGCATGCATAGCTTGTTGTGGTGAATCATTTGCTCTAGATCTCTTTTAATTTGATTTTTCGAAGTCTATTCGTTACCCGGATAGGTCGGTTACGACCCCTTTCAGGTCGGGGCCGAGCTCCTAGTTTTCTGGTGTTTACTTCTGCGTTTTGTGTCTTGTTGTTGGTCGGTTACGACCTGTTGTGGGTCGGTGCCGAGCACCTGCTGCGTGTGTTTGGCTTTGTTTTGTTTTCTTTTTGTTAGGAATAATAACTAGACTTGGATACTTCTAATTTCCGTGGACGAACCTGACCTCCCTGTACTCAGCGGGGTCTTGATATAAATTTATTTGTTGTCAAGAAACCCTCTCAACAGCTTCCCTACCGACCCAAGTTGGGTCAGTAACGACAGACTTGTCTTCGTTTCTGAGGCCCCTACCGACCCAACTAGGTCGGTAACGACACACTTTGCTTCGTTAACGACACACTACGAGGTCACCAAAATATAATTATGTGACCAAACTAAATTGTGAGAAAACAAACAACTTCATTACTTTCAAACAACCAAGTTACAAACAACTTCATTACAGCTTTCGAACAACACTTGCTTCTTATAAAGCAAAAACATTAACTAACAACTTACTGAATTACAATGACAAACAACAATTATTTTTATAGCCTGATCGAACATGAGAAACTCAACAAATAACTAACGTTCATGGAATCTCGGGTGAAATAGAATCAACTTTCCTAATCTCAGCACCTTCGAACAGACGAAGCTGCACAACCGTTTCGGAGGCGTAAATGCGATTTGTAATATTGTTGTCGTTCATGAAAAAACAGCAAAATCCCGTTGGTGCTCCCACGTCAGATTAGCACTACTCAACGATCACTCTTAATACGCGATTTGGTCTTGTGTTTCATTTCGTTCTTCTCTCCCTATCCCCACGCACGTGCACGATGGAGAAGTTGATGAGTTCTGGGGCAAATGCGTTCGTGCGCCTAGTACACGCTCTCCTTTGAGCTATGAATCAGATGAATTGGAGATGGAATCTTTAGGTGAGGGTTTGATGTTGGAATTGGAGATGAAGTCTCCTTTTAAGGTTAGAAATAGATGACCACTTATGATGTGCATGCATGACTCTTGTTATCAGAATAGTAAATGCTAATAGTGTCATCATAATAGTGTCATCAGAATAGTGTCATCCGAATAGTATTATCAGCATAGTAAAACCCATCGTATGCATGACTCATGTAGCAGTAGCGGCACCCACTACTGCTACGGGTGCAGATTCCCACGCGGATCAATACCTTTGACCTCCTTTAATTAAAAACAAATAAATAAATGTAGTGATAGTTCCCACCACTACTAGTACAAGAGGTGAGTTCCACCGCTTTCATTTCCAGGGCGTCTTTCAATTCTGAATTGGACGTCTTTCCTTCGACTTTTAAATTAACACATCAAAAATATTTGCAAAGAATAATGTCGAAAATATATAAGATGGACTTGTTTGTTACCTGGTTGGAAATTTTTGAACAAACTCATAACTTCTGTAACAGTTAATCATCGGGTCATAGATTTTGTTTTTCTTCTCCTTTTTAGCTTCATATTGATAGATCTATAAGAAACTCAAAAAATAGTACGAAGAGTAATCAGTTCATAGCACCCAGCATACACTCAATTAACTCATAAGGCAAAAATCACCTAAAAAAATATATGACCTTCATTTTTAGAACACAAAATGGTAGTCTACAAACTAGAAAGCAAGTACGTTGAACACACTCTTATTAAACCCAAGTTCTTCTCTTAGAAAAAATCACATCCATTTTGCTATATATATACCGATCAAGCAATAACGTGTCTAAGTAGTTAATACCTAGGTAGTGGTGGTGGTGTTGAGGTGCACCGTTTTTGCTGCCGATTTAACAAGCATCTAATAAACGAAGCCACAAAAGTAATGGGAAAGAACTTAATTGGCACCTTTTTTATCTTCGTGTGAAAGAATGAAAAAGAGAAGAAGTTAGCAGAGTGTTTTTTGTATGGAGCAAAAATGGAGTGAGAGAAATAAGTTTTGGTGGTAAAATGAGATCGAGCAGAGAGGAAGGGGAGCAATACAACTACTAGTCATTTTGTGCACAACTCTGTTTAGGTAAACTACACAAATCCACCAGTAATTTAGTCCATCTTCCACAAAAAAATACCAATTGCAGACAAATTGCATCGAACCACCCATTACCAAACCGGAGATACATAAATAAACGTATCGGATTTTTGCACACTATAATCCATCTATCTACACCACGCTATCATATTGCGTAATAATTTTACGCTATAAAGAAGCGTAATATTAAAAAATTATAAATTTTTATATTTTAAATTGCTTTTTCAAAAAAAATCGTAACATTACGCTATAAAGAAGCGTAACATCACGCGAGCCCATGTCGTGAAGATCAAAAATTGGCACTGGCAATTAATAGGACCTTGCCAAACCGTGACCCTTTTTAACATTTTGTACAGATGCTTTAATATCTAATTAAACTTGTTAACTAAAGTGATAAAGCCTGCTTGTATGCACACAGAATATCTCCCTGCTTAAAACATGTAAATTTTAATCTATATTCTATATAACTTATAAAATACAAACTTTTTACCTCATTTAGCACCCCCTTCATTTATGACCCATTCAATTAAAACACACCCTTAACATACAATTAAAATATAAATTACAAAATTAAGAAAAAATATTTAGTCATTTATTGTTACAGTATTATCTTAATCTTAACAACTATAAAAGTTGTCCCTCTATATCTAATAAATGTTCCATTCTCTTATAATAATTTCTATCAATATTAAATTAAAACAAATATATAAAATCTTTTTTTGAAGAAAATTAAATAAATACTTACAATTCTCTATTCATTATTTAAGGGCTTCAAATTTCTTTATTTTTAAATAAAATAACATAATGAACAATACTTATCTTTTAGAAAGTAAATGAAACATACATAAAAGAAATCCATATATCTTAAAATAGTATGCACTTATTAACTGATCAAATAATTTATATATGTATATCTTTTAATATTTTGTTATTTGTATACTATAAATTCTAATATTTCATAACGAAATTAATTAATATGCTTAATCACATGTTATGATATCTAAAGTCCGAAAATTTAAGAATATTACAAACATGTGATATGAACTTTGTCCCATCCATTGGACTGGTTAGCACTCTAGTTGATGTTATAAAGTGAATTATAATATATTATAACTTTAAAGATTGAATTGTAATTCTATCAAATTTAAGTTAAAATAAGATCAAATTTAATGAGAAATGGAGTAAACTAGCATCATTTCTAAAATTTAGTGCAATATTTCATCAAAAGCAAAATATAAAATTTCTTATTTTGATACAATTTACCAATTTCTTATTTAGAATTACTCATTAAAAAGATTGTAGATTTAAAATTAACTATATTCAATCAACTGACAATCCATATAAATCGTACTCCTATATAAAAATGGAATATGAATTGGTTTGAAAAATTAATGCACTAAGATTAATTCACATATTTAACCCAATATTAATGAAAAAAATGAATGTTGTATATAACTGGTCTAATAAATGATGAAACTAAAATAAAATTGCTAATGCAAAACACAATTGTCAATTCCGGATACTAGGGTGGTCTGACAAAATTAAGGGTCGTCCTAGTAAGGGGACATGAGAGTAAGACATGGTTAGTGTTTTCAAGGTCTTCAGGATCAACGACCTCACCCAGCTTTTCAGTATTCCATGAATTGTCTTCCCTAAGGTACACCTCGACAGGCTCATCCAAATTAATGAGGGTTTCCACCTCTGACTTTAGGTTAAGGAGACCATTACCAGTCCAATTGTCTCTCCAAAATCGGATGGTTTTTTACCGTCCCCCACTTGCCAGATGAGCCCCATGCTGAACAGGTCTCGTACGCTAAGGCTCCGTTTGGTGTAGGTTTGTGGAGGTTTTTGAAGGTTTTTACTATTTAAAACCTACCTAAATAGGTGTTCGGCAAGATAAAGTTTTCTAGAAGGTGGATGTTTTATGAGGTTTTTGAGGAGGTTTGAAACTACAAAAATGAAACCTTTGGATAGATAGGTTTGAGGAGGTTTGTAAAAATTAACAAACCATTTTTTTTGTTAATAAATAAAATTAATTCCTGTTTAATAATTTAAAGCTAAAACCTAGTCAAAAACCTTATAATGCCAAACACTCAATTAGGTTTTTAAAGGTTTCAAATAAGAAAACCTCTACCTATTATAGAAAATCTCTTACAAAACCTGCACCTACTCAAAAACCTTGTTTTAACGAACATAGTCTAAGTAGATAAATTTAAACTTTAATAACTTAGCAAACTTATCGCATTTTATTTTATTTTTTTCATTAGTAAAAGAAGAAAGAAAAAAGTAAAAAAAAAACCACTATAATTGATGCTTAATTACAAGTCCTGATTACATGAAGGGTAAAAGATTAAGCATGTGTGGGCCAATAAAGTATGAACTGTGCCTAAAATCCATCTAATGAGTATTTTAGTTGCAGACACCATTTGAACCAATAAATATTTATGTAAGTAGAATTACTACTACTAAATATATAATATAAAACTAACGCTATGGGCTAGCGTGATCTCAAGCGTTGTGCTGCAGTGAAAGGTTGTTATGGGCCGGCCCAATAATCATTTCTGAACCAAAAATATTTATGTATTTGACGCTATATTATGCCGTGGTATTACGGTTTATCATGGCGTAAAATCTGAAAAGTTCACGCCAAAATATTACAATTGGACTAAATTTTCTTATTTTACTACTTTTTTAATCTTACGCTGTTATATGCCGTGAAATTATTACGCTTTCAAATAGCGTGGTGTATAAAGATAAAAAATTGTGTGCAAAAAGTATCTGCCTAAATAAATTATACGACTTAATTATCATTAGGGAGTTATATAAATAGATCATTGTATTTGTGGTTGTGTTTTCTAAAACCAATTTTATATTATTCTAATACTCGTATAAAGATTTGGGTTGACTAGGAAAAGATCTTTCATTACAACTAGTGTAACTCCCGTAAATTTACGGGTAGTTTTAAAAATTATACTATATAATATATTATAATAAATTAAAGAGAAAAAACAAAGATAATGTATATTTTAATAATTATTCTATTATTATAATTATTAATAATATTTATATAAAATTTAACGATTTTTTTCTTTCTAATCTTTAAGATAAAACTAAATAAACATGGAAAATATTTTTCTGAATCAAACCTTCTGCATTCACTTTTAAGTATAATAAATAAAAATAAATAAATAAATTGAAAAAAATGATTGGTTCTTAAAGTGTCATAGCACAAATTTTATAGATAATTTATTTCTATTTTATTATGTATTAATTTAGATATAGATATAAATTTATATCGATAACCTTTTTTCAACAATCCGATAAAAATATTTTAACATAATCTTAAGATAGCATATATAATATTGCTTTTCAATATCAATAAACATAGATAGAAAATTATATAGATAAAATTTTATTTTGATACATTAATTATTTTATAAAATCTAAAATTGCCTTTTTTTATATTTATGAATTTTTAAGAATAAATCAATATTTACATAGATAGAAAACTATATATATTATCTATTTTATAAAACCTTAAATCTTACCCTAAAAAACCTTCAATCTTTATAAATTCATTTTTTTATTTAGTAATGTTTATTACTTAATTAAAATTTTTAAAATTATAATTGCATATTAATTAATTACTATATGAAACAATCTATGCATATAATATGATATCTATCCATTATCTATTTTATGAAGTGGTTAAGAATTTAAGATAAATGGTGATTTCTATCATTATTATTAGAGTATAATGTGTAGGAGTATTTCTAGAATTATTATTTTAGTTTTTTAAGTAGAAAAATATTTTTCATTATTTTATTCAAGTTATGCCATGTGGCGCAAATTTTTACACAGACTTGGTTTCTGCTTTATAATGTATTAGGATAGATTAGGGAGGGACGCAAGATTAAGCATTAGGGTGGCTTAATTGTCACTAAATTTTTTTGGATGGACTAAATTATCTTATTTTAACTAATTTAATAATAAATTTACCTTTTTTTATTACTTATTCTTTTTTTAGGGCGGGTTGGAGCGTATCCCAGCCCGCCCTTCGGTCCGTCCCTAAACTTACAATAGTGATCACGTTTAACAAGAATTAATTGATTATTGAATTTAAAATTAATGCTTTTCTTCTAAAGTTTGCCCAAGTTAATAGATTAGATATTTTAATAGAATAATATATATCTTAACAAATATAAAAGTTGTTCCGCTATGTTTAATAAATGATCCATTCTTCTATAATAATATCTACCAATATTAAATTACAACAAGAAATATAGAAGCTTTTTTTAAAATAAATAAATCATTACAATAGGTTACTCATCTTTTTTTTTAAGGACCTTAAATTTCCTTATTTCAAAATAATATAACATAATGGACATTATTTATGTTTAGAAAGCAAATGAAAGATACAATACTATTGTCGATTATTCACAAATTTCATAAATTTATATGCACGAAAAGTGCATTAATTTAAATTTGAAAAAAAATAATTACAAAAAAATGAACATAAAAATCAATAATAGATTAAGTATATAAAGTGAAAATAATGCTTGGACCCTCAAATTAGGATGGAAAAGAAATTCATATATCATAAATAGTATGCATTGATAAAATTATCAAACAATTTATATATAGGTTTTTTAATGTTTTGTTTTGTTTTTATATATAGTCAATTATAATATTTCATGACGGAATTATTTAATATGCTTAATTACATGTTATAATTTCTAAAAGTCTAAGCATTTAAGAAAATAGCAACGTCGACTTAGAGCACCCCGTCGCACTGGCTTTTTAATAACGGTGTGCCCTACCACTATATTTTTTTTTAAAAAAATTGACGAAATTGTAGCGGTAGCGGATATTGCTACCACTAAAAAACCCATAAAAAAAGAAATCAATTGTTTACCGTTGAAGGTAGCGTTAGCGGTAGCTGTTAGTCTGTTACCTTACCGCTCTACCTTCAATGGTAAAAAAAATTAAATCGGTAGCGGTAGCCACTACCTCTACCTTGACTCTTAACGGTAAAAAACGAGTTTCACCGCGGTTATTTATAAGACGAAGTAGATGCAATTGAAATCGATAGTGGATTCGACATTTAACCCCAAATAGCTCCACAAATACCATCTCCAAATAGTTCTACGAAAATAATGTCAGATTTTTGGTCATTTTTTGGAGGGCAAGGACATACTAGTTCAAATCCGGTTAATCTAAACGAGGATCACGTGGACGAAGATGGTGGTTTAGACGGAATTCCCTATAGTGGACATCAAAACGAGGTCGTTTTGCATCAAAATGAAGAAGTGATATGTAATACATTATTTAGTAAACTAGTTATGACCCGGGCCTTGCCCGGGGGCTTTTTCAAAAAAAAATATAATATATTAATTTAAATATGATGTATGTATTATAATTTATATAGTAAAAAAATAATAATCCAAGTAACGAAACTAATAAGTGCATATATAAAATTTATTTTAATTTTTATAATATATTTAATTATAAGCATATATTATATAATATTTTGTCATTAAAAATATTATTTACTTGTAATTGATCTAATCATATTTTGTCATCGCTACTACCTTGACCTTTTGGGTCAACCTAAATTCGCAAGAAAACCGCAAAGAATTTATCTAATCAACCAGAAAATTTTAACGACATGAATCTGTACACGATCCTAACCCGAAATGATTGAACCAAAACTTGAACGAATCAATCTGGTTAATTAATTTAGCATTAAGGGATCATTAATTTTTATTGTTTTATTTAGAGATCCGTAATCTAAAAAACCAACATACTTATATATAGAAAATTTAAAAAGTCGTCATACTTTTAAATAGAAAATAAATATAAAAAATATAAAAATTAATATAAAAATATGTAAATTACCATATGTGTTATATTAAATAAAATGTTTTTGTATTTATGGATAGAAAGTAAATATAAAAACCGTAACTAAGTCTGTGGTGAGTGAGATATTTAAATTTAGGAACAATACAAACTTTAATTGTCATATTTATATACAAAGTATTAATATAAAAAATCAACGTAATTATGTATGAAAAGTTAAAAAATTATCATGTATAGAAAATTTATATAAAAATTAAAAAATTAATATAAAAGATCTATGATTAAAATATGATTTATATTAATTAAGTTGTTATAAAAAGAAAATTAATATAAAAATCCAAAAAGTAATATTGAAACTCCTGATTGAAAATACTACCCATGATAAATAAAAAAACTTATCATACTTTTGGTTAGAAAGTCAATATGAATAAATCCAAGAATTAATATAAAAAATTCGTAATTCAAAAAATGGATCATATTAATTACCAAGCTGTCATCCATATAAATAGAAAGTAATATAAAAAATCATGCTTATAGGTAGGGCTGGGCAAAAAAAATCGTAACTGAAAAACCGAACCGAAAAACCGAAAAACTGATCACTTTTTACGATTAACCGAACCGAAACTATTTTTTTATCGGTTACGGTTAACCAACCGATAGTTTTAACGGTTCAACGATTCAGATACGGTTATTAATATTTTCGCGGTCTGTTAACCGATGAACCGATGACATGTTACTTTCGAGGTTAATTTTTGATTCAAGCCTCTCTTAATTAGCAATACATCTTGCCTCTTATAGTATATTTGACTTATGTATAATTTATAGATTTATTAAGAATATAAAAATAAATAGATCAATGAACTAACCTTATAATATAATGTGTACGATATGTATATGTCGTATATAATGCATAGAAAAAATACATTAAGGCAAATTATACAAAAAAATTACGTGTACAATAAAAAGTTACGTAGTATAAGGCTACGTAGCATAAAATTAGACTTATAAAAAATAGATAGAGAAAAATTACAATATTATATATAATAGATAGAAAAAGCTACATTAAGGTAACTTTAAAAAAATTATTTGTAAGATATATATATATATAGTTTAGTTCAAATGAAACGAACTCTTATCCTGAAACGAACTCTTATCCTGAAACGGATGCACTTTTTGTAGTTCGTAGTGCACTTTTTCTATTTCGCAGTGCACTTTTTCGGATTTGCACTTTTCGTACTTTTTGTAGTGCACTTTTCATATTGCACTTTTTGTGTTTTGCAATGCACTTTTGTATGAAAAGTGCACTACTAAGTAGAAAAAGTGCATTCATTTCACGTTTTAGGATAAGAGTTTGTTTTATTTGAACCAAACTCATATATATATATTGATAATAAAAAAATTATATGGATAGAGAATTAATGTGCATATATAACATAAAAGAATTTATTATTAAAAATAGGTAATTGGGATATAAAATCTTAATGATAAAATTGTCTTTAACTACTTCAGGTTATATTGATTAAAAATATTAATAAAAAATCATTATTATTAAATGGATAGAAGATAATTACATATTATAATATGATGAACATGAACAAAGATAAAAATAATGGGTAGAGATAAAAATTTATCCAATCTCATAGAAAATTGATAAAAAAAATATTATTAAATAAGATGAGTGTATGAAATTGGAAATTACATAAGGTGAGTGAATTACATAATATATAATAAATTTAAAAATCATTATTAGAAATAAGGTGTATCTATCTTATATCTAGATATTGAAATTGATAATCATACCATAATTAAATATTAGAATATAATGTAATAATGAGTATAGATAAGAATTTATCCATAGAATATATTGTAATAATAAGTAGAGATAAAAATTGATCCAAGTACATATAAAATTGATAAAAAAAAATTATTAAATAAGTTGAGGGTATAAAATTGGAAATTTCATAGGGTGATTGAATTACATAATATATAATTGATTAAAAAATATTATTAAAAATATGTTAATTGTAATATAAATTCATAATGACGAATCTACCCAAAAGTGCTTCATGTTTAGAAGATATATATTGATTGTTAGTTTTATTATAATTAATCATATTTTATACTTTATTGTGACGAATTTGTGAGTTTATAATCGTTATAGTTGTTATAATTGTTAAATTAGTTGAGTAGAAATCGTTATAGTTGTTATAACTAATCATATTTTAGAGTTGTTATAATTCTTAAATTAGTTAATTGAGTAAAAATTGTTAGTTTTAAATTTCATAATTGTTATAATTAATCATATTTTATACTTTATTGTGATGAATTTGTGAGTTTATAATCGTTATAATTAACTATTTGTTATATTTAATTGCTTGCAGTTTCCCGATTTTTCTAGCCACTTTGAGTCTGATAATGATTGGTTGGAATGAAAAGATATGCTAAAATGGGCTAGGGAAATAGGACGGAATTTGAACATGGTGTTGACTATTAAGAACTCATTGGATACGAAGGTCCTTTTAGCATGTGTGTTGACCGGTGAGTACAAGCCAAAGACGAAGGGGAAACTTGGCATTATTATGCGGACCCTATAAGTTAGTGATGATCTAAGGGAAAAACCACGTAGCAGGAAGATTGGCTGCCCGTTCGAGTTGGTTGGCCAACGGGACAGGAGGACCCATCATTTGCGGCTAAGCGTGAAATCCGGTCGCCACAATCACGACCTTTCCACTAGTTTGGAGATATATGCTTTTGCCGACTGCTTAACCGATGAGAAAAAGGAGGATGCACGGCTATTAACCCTCGGACATGGTGAGCCGAAATTTGTTATGACATACTTGCGCCAAAAGTGGTCGGACATGACAACATCGATGACACAATTGTACACATTTCGGCATGAGGTATTAAAGAAAGAGATGAGCTCAATGACGGTAACTTGATTCTCACTCCATTTCTTAAAGTCAAATGGTTACTATCTAGATTATCAAGCCGAGGAAGGAAGCAACGAGATAATAGACTTTTTCTTTGCCCACCCCGAGTCGTTGAATCTGCTGAAGTTGTTTCCGTATGTTGTGATTATGGATGCGAAATACAAAACGAACATGTAAGTCTTGTTAATAAAAGTGTTTTTACTTTGCACACTAAGGTTTGCACGTTAACTTGTTCAAACTAATTAACATTTGAGGTATAACATGCCCTTGAGTGAGATGGTAGGGTTTACTTGCATCGGGCACACTTTTTGCATTGGGTTTGCATTTATGGCAAGAGAGACCCAAGATCACTACGAATGGGTGTTATATCAGTTGCGGGAGGTGTTCGAAATGGTTGGAAAAATGCCAGAAGTTGTTGTCATTGATTGCGATATTGGCGAGGGTAATGTCGTTGCGGTCTTGTTTCCCAACGCCAAGCACTTGTTATGCTGGGTGCATATCCAGCGGAATTATGAGGCATACGCCTTGGAGAACGGGTTTTCTGCAAAGATTGCGGAATGTTTTGGAAACAAAGCATGGGAACTATTTTGCTCGACGATTTTAGCAGAGTATGAGGCACGACTTCGTCTATTGCGGAATGGTCAGATTGGAATACAAAAGCCTCTCAATCCATTGTTGTTAACGTACCTCCAGAGGAACTACCTTATTCCTTGGCGTGATCACATTGTTAGAGAATACACCTATCATTGTCTGCATTTGTTTACAAGGACCACAAACAAGTAATCTAATTAATTTTCCTTACGAGAAAAATCTTAGACGATTATTTTAACTATTCACACTAAATTAACGAAATATTTTTCAAGGTCGAGTCCTAACACCCTTTGTTAAAGGATTATTTGGAGTCTTCTGTTGGGGGTTATTCTACATTGTCTTGAGAAAGATGCATGCCATGGTGAACATTCAGGTGCACACCATTAAGGGAGAGATGGAACGAGACCGTACCAGCGAACCGTTGTCCATCAAACATATGGACGAGTCGCTCAGAACCGTCTTCTCCCGCCTTCCAGGGAAGATTTCCAACACTTGTATTGGAGAGTTGTTTGCCCATTTCCGCACTATATATGACCCGAAAAAGGCTTTCTGTCCGATATGCGACGATGTGTGGTGGACAATTGCCTGTGGACTACCATGCCCTCACCAAGTCCTTGCTTGTATCAATGAATCTAGGCCTATTCAACTTTCAATGATTCATGATTTCTAGAAGCAATCAGTGTAGGGAGGCCAAAGGGGAGTAGATGAATAGGTGGCCCCCCACATTCCTCGATCCAAATGACGACATTTGGACAAGGATGATTCAAGACTTCTACGAAGGCAAGATTGATCCTGCCATCAAATACCGGGTTGGTCGAAAATACTTGAACCTCAATTATCCTAAGGAGGAGGATTCGATGGAGCCATCTCTCCATAGGAAGAAGAAGGGTTGGCCAAGGAAGAACTTAAACGTTCAACCAAGAAACTTAACTAGGCTGGAGAATCTTCACCAACGCGAAAGAGGCACTCGCTCTATGCTTAGGGTCGCACTTAGCCATGTTCCAGAGGAAGAGGAAGAGGAAGATGTATATCATCCGATGCTTGAAGAAGAAGGTCACATTGAAGAAGAAGGTCACATTGAAGTTGATCTCGGTGTCTATGTACCCACCTTCATGAGGCAATTCATCGTCAGCACTATTGATGTCCTAGGAGACGGTAATTGCAGGTACAGGGCACTTGCTTATCTGGTTGGGTGGGGCAGGATGATTGGAGGAGGATGCAACATGAGATGGATTTGGAGTTGAGGACCCACTACGAGACGTATGCACCTGTGTGGCCTTATATTACGCATATAGATGAATTGATCGATCAGGTCAGTACAGAATACTTCTGGATGGAGAAGCCAATGGTCGGATTGGCATTTGCTACTAGATTCCAGTGTGCACTTGTCAAACTATCCGAGCATGGTCCTCACACATGCCTCCCGATGATTGTGAGTGAAGTTCCCAGTAGTCCTATGTGGAATAGCGTCGTGGCGATTGCTCATCTGGGGAACCACTATGTCCCGGTAAGCGTCAAACGTTTACATCAATTCCAGTTTTAATAAAACTTGTATTCTATTATTTACGAATTTCTTATTGTAGATGACGTTCGTGGATGACGCACCCATGCCTCCCTATGCGAAGATTTGGATCCAATATCATCATTACAATGTTGATGGGGTGGATATCCGCTTTCATGGCCGCATGGTCCGGTACACCAGTTTCCACACCGCAGTTGCCAACTGGGTTGCCTCCTAGTTTCTATTAGAATAGGGTTAATATTAGTCTTTGTATTTGGGTTTGTATTTGTAGGATGTTTTGTGTAATGTTTAAACCATAAACAAAATAGTAATAAGATTAAAGTTGGACTATTATAGATAAATAGTTAAGGTGATTTTTTTTATGTTTCTTGGGTCCCATTTAAAATCCAATCCTTAAAAAATTAAAAACCAAATCTATATCCAAACCAAATAAAATAAAACTACTTTTTAACCTCTCTCTTCTATATTTATTAAATATTAATGGGTCATGACCCATAGGGTCATCCAAACAAATTCCAACACGGCACGTTAAAGGGGAAGAGGTTTCTACCAAAAATAAAAGAGGAAGAGGTAAAAAAAAAAACGTAAAAGTGGGAAATTAACAGTCCGTGAATCAGCACTCTTCTGATACTCTGCAGCAATGTGTTCAGTCCATACCGCTACAGGGGAAGATGTCTATTGTTGTTGTTATGTAACGGTATGTAAATCATAGAAAACCAAAAAAAATCATAGAAAAACACAACGAGTAAAACATCCTTACAACAATCATAGAAAAAAACAACACGCCATATAACATCCAAAAAAATAAGAGATCTATCTACAATATCCAGCATCACTATGTCGTCCAGGCTAGTAGGGGGGTTGTTGGTAGGGGATGCTGGTAGGGGCGGCTGAAAAGGGGGTCAACCCGGTTGAGCTTCAGGCAACTATCCAAAAACTCCTATCTCAACAACATCGAAAAAGGCTTTGTGCGGTCCTCCCAAATCGGTACTGTATGGACGAAAACTTCGGACGATCCCTTCCAAGTAAGCCATGCACTGCGTAAAATAACATGATTAATTAAATAGTAATAAATAATTATAGATAGTACTAAACAACATATATGGCTGAAGACTGTACTTGGAGCAATTCGACCTCACGGGGAACTGCCACTTGATGAGCACGTTGATCTCTCAACAGATATGGATGAGACTAATGCTGAAGCCATGGTGCATAGTTCGCGTCCGTTGCGAAAGGGAATATGACAATCTCCCCCTAGGGCACCAAAGATTGTAAGCGGGCGTCCCAACGATCATACTTGTCGCTGAAAAAGACGATATTTGCCTTTCATCAATTTCGCTTCTCTTTTGACCTTGTATGGCCTAATGATGTCCAACAAAAGGATCTCCTGGTGGTAACAGAGCTGCCTATAGCATCTATCTGGCATATACGGCTCCTTCACGTCAAAGTAGGTGAGTACACCACGGTAACGAGACACCACAAGCTCGTCGGTCAAAAAGTCGATGCCCTGGCCCCACAACATCCAAGAAACCTGATCAATCTTGATCTCATCTAACTGACGCCATATAGCAAGACATTATTCCTCACTATTTTTCCGGCTCCGGTCTGGATGGTAATGGGTCAAATCCCCACCTAACGATCTGCACAACCGACCTCTAAACATCAGAAATTACCTTTAGATCCACGTTTGTGAAATATATAAACATGTTATGTTAGATATGTATATGAAAATTTACAATATATTTAAAGTGTATATAAGGTTAGGTATACTCACGTGTAGGACGAACATGCACCCACTAATACCCGCAACGTCCTTGCGGCTTGCACAGCCCAACTGCATGTACAAGTAGGCCAATGTAGCCGTTGCCCATGCATAATGAGAGGTCACCCCATGGTCTAGTAGCAGATGCATGAGTCTATGATTGGTAGCGACATCAGACTTGTCCAAAAACAATTTATACCCGAGCAACATAAACAAATAAAGAGATGCGATCATGTGCGGCTCCCCTCCTTGTGCCACCAGGTTCAATAACCTAATCTTCAAAAAGGATGTGTTGATGCCACCATTTGTAGTCTGTCTGTTCACTTCCGCAACGTCAACTCCTAACATGTACGCCAACCTCTGGCGTATACCATGTTCATCCAAATGTCCCGCCTTTACCTTTATGACATTCATTGGAAGATTCATTATCTTCGAGACATCGTGGAGTGTGATGGTAATCTCTCCCCAAGGAAAGTGAAAATTATTCGTTTCTGGGTTCCATCTCTCCACAAAGGCAGATATCAGCGCTTGGTCGATTTCCCTGAATTTCCAATCCTTTAGATGACCCAAGCCGCTTTGGTTTACAAGTGTCACCCAGTCCTCTTCTCGATGGTTGTCCGCCAATTTTTTCAAGAAGTATCGCCTCGGACAAACATTGCAATCTAAGGTTTTTCGTCCACTGTTCAGATTACAACAAAAAAATAAGATTTGAACACTATAAATAATAACATAAATTTAAATTATGTGTCGTTCTTACCCGTTGGTGATCCCAAATGTGACGTGCCCCATGGGTATGAAAGTGGGTGAGTAAGGACATGTCTCTACGGCCTCCACCATATCCGTCTTCCGGATGGACCAGGGGCATGAATCACGCGTCATTATAAGTCGGGACCTCATCATCATGGGTCGGTATATGGGGCTCTAGAGGAGCCGAGTAGCGCATGGGAGGGGCCTGCGTCGGCATTTGGGAGCCCTTCGGGTTTGTGTATAACGTGAGCTACATTACAGCTCTTGTGGTGGCATACCATACGACTCTTGGGGTGACATATTGTGGCTCATACTACAATAATTGTACGTCTCTTGGGGTGGCATATATAGCTCGTACTACCATAATTGTACAACTCTTGGGATGGATACTGCGGGGGAGTTGGTAACCCCAGTATTGGGCAGGAGCGAATGATAGATCAGCATAAGCATAGGTCGTACTAACATAAGTGAGCTGGGTAGGGTCCACATAGAGGTCCGAAAAATAATCACCACTTCTATTGAGCAATCTTTCGATTGCTGAAATATCATCAGCATGCATTTTTAACGATATTTCTCTAAAATCTAATATCAAGCATGAACTTCATTTAAACTCATAATTAATCTATACAACTAATAAACAATTCATAAATATATTAATCATGCAAATTAAGAAACTTCATATTTACTTTCAACAACTACTTAATCACTAATAATTAAACATACATTAATATATAAATTACACATAAACTAAATATTTATTTTTATAATATAAATGATTATCATGTATGAACCTAATTTAAACTTATAATTAATCGATAAAACTAATAATTACACCATAAATAAATTAACTATTCAAATTAAGAAAATTTATAATTATTTTCTACAACTACTTAATCACTAATAATTACACATACATTAATCTATAAATTACACATAAATTAATTATTTATTTTTACAACATAAATTAACATATAAATTTTCAATCATGTAAACTACTTAATCGATAAAACTAATAATTAACATATAAACTACTTAGTAAATAAACTAATAATTAATCCATAAATTTAATACTTTGCATACCAAAACCCTCGTTGGGGGAGAAACGAGGTGTGCGGGGTGTTGACGGGTTGATTCGTCGTCGCTTCCGGAACCGCATGACTCGAACTTCCTCTTGAACTCTCGAGGTCGTCTCGCTCTCATTCAAGTTAATTGTTGGTCGGGATGCATTCCACCTTGTTTGTTGCGAGTTTGAAGATGAAGATTTTGACTGAAACATACCCTAATAAAAAAGATAGGTTAATTTTAACCTTAATAACTTAATATAATTTAATTTAAATTAAAAATTCATACATGCCAAAAGACTTCTCATCATCTTTGATAGCGATTTAGTTCACCAGATTAGTCTAAGATTTGGCACCACTTGATTTGAATTAACGGATTGGGACCACTTGAAAGGTGGAGAGTTGGGCAAAAATGGAGGAAAGGGAGCCTGAAGAGTTGAAAGAGGGAGTGCGGAGAGTTGGGCGAAGGCGAAAATGAAGCTTTGCGGGCAAAAGAAGTTAAAGTCGATGCTCAACTTCGTCTCCTTTGCCCACCTTGCTCAAACTGGGATAATTGCAGAATCCCAGCTGCAGTGGTAGCAACAACCGCTACAGCTGCAGGTGCAGATTCTGACGCGAAATCTACACTTTTGACCAAGTTTTTAAAAAATAAAAAATAAAATGTAGCGGTAGGTTATACCGCTATATGTGGATGCAGTAGGGTCCACCGCTTTAAAAGCCAGGGCGCCCTACACATCTGACCGGGGCACCCTCCCAATCTTACATGCCCACTCTTTCATATGTTCTCGTTCCGACCACTCACAATTATTTGCAAAATAATTAGAAAAATTCGGTAAGTGATAACCTTTTATAATAAAAAAATTGATTAGATTTTGTTATCTTAATTTCTAAACTTAATAAAATGACATTTACATACCGGATTTAATTATAGATTATGAACGACACCTTCATTGTGCTCATTTGAAACATCGTCTCCTCCATCATCGCCATTCACATACTCCTCGTTTAAATCAAATGAAGCGGGTGATTTTGCTCCTCCCATCATTAACGACTACATACATATACGAAATATTTAGAAAATAATATCATATTGTATCAAATTTAACTTAAAAAATATAAATACAAATTTAATATTAAAAAATTACTTACATTAAATCTTGAAATGAACCCATCAAAATCCATATTTGAGATTTATTTGAGAGTGGGAGTTTTTTGAGATCGAATTGGTGTGAGCAAAATGGAGGATTAGCTGAGTTTATATAGACCAAAAAATCCATCCGTTGGAAAAAATTTCAACGGGTGGCACGTCGGTCACCACGATCGACGAAAACGAAAACGTTCTAGTTTTGCCTTTTCGAGGCCCCTGCACGTCGGTCGAAGTGACCAACAGAGACGCTCAAAATACAAAGGGGGGCGCTTCGATCCCCCATAATTTAAATAGGTTATAGATATTAGCTATGTAAAAATAAAAGCCTATTTTGTCGATCCCCTCTTTACATTTTTTTCTCATTTTCTATTTCGCCCGATGTTGAGAGGGTTTTTTAACTGACAACAAATAAAATTTGTAGTCAAGACCCCGCTGAGTATAGCAGAGTCAGGATCATCCACGGGAAGCAAGGTTGTTTGTTTACCAACTATAAAAACAAGAAAAACAAAGCAAAACAAAGCAAAATAGCTATGACCAACCTCGTTAACGACCTTGTCATGGTCGTTAACGAACCTGGAATTCTACTGAAAACAGAACAAGTAACGAGCTAAGTGCAGGTTCGGTACCGATCCAAGTTGCCTCGGTAACGAATTAATACGAAATCAAAACTTAACAAATTCAATGGATAAAAAGATCTAGGACAAGGGTTACCACGACATAGCTATGCATATAAACTCTTGTGAAGATAAAGATCATGCCTCTGAAGATAAAACTATCGACTTTCGTTGACTAAACAAGAAAATCAATCAACTTTCATAAATCAATTCACTTTATTACTTGTTTTGAATCCAAAGCTCGAAACTTTCGTTATCGAACAATATCAACATTCAAGTTCACAACTTTCTCTCTCGATCAAGCTAAAAACTTAAATTACTTCGACTCTCGCCTAAGCATAAGCACAACAAGCAAATTAAAAGATAAAAGGCAATCAAAAACTCAACATACTCATTCAAACATGCACAACTATAACGGGTTTCAACCCCAACCCTAGAAAAGTAAACTACTCACTCTTCATTGAATCAAAGCAAACAACTTTAATCAAAGAGAACATTGAAAGCAAAACTTACTTGAAATTGAAAATGAAATATTGTCTTACAAACTTGAAGAATTTAAAAACACTAAGAACACCGATCAAGAGTTGATCACCAAACCCTCCTCTCTCTCAATCGAACAGTTCGATTGAGAGAGAGGAGGGTTGCACTACTCATGCTAAAAGTTATACATGCTCAATTTCATCAAAGTTATACATAACAAGGAATTAGGCTATACCATCAAAAACATACTTGAAAGGAAATTACATGATCTTGCTAGCAATTAACTATCATAGAAACAAAAGACAGGGCATTTATCCATTCTAAAAACTCTTTTTTGAATTTTTCAAATTTTCAATTTTTTTGATTTTTTTTCTAAAACAAAGACAACTAAAAGACAAAACACACAAAACAAAACACAAACAAGTAAGTTTTCTTCCCTTCCCTACCCCATACTTAAAATTATAGTGTTCCCACTGTAATAAAACTAAGGAAAAGAAAAGAATAAGGAAAAAAAAGAAACTTACAAGATAAACTGAAGTGGAAAAGATCATCCTTTAAAAGATGAATCATCATTGTAGTGGTGGTGGAAACTGACGCTCAAAGTTACCCATGAACTCGAACATGGTCTTCCAGCGCTCCTCATCAACCGTCACCCTTTGCTCCATCGTCCTCCAACTAGCATCCGTCTGTTGATGTCTCGCATCATCCAAAGCCATGCGAGCTGCATAGACACCCTCCCAACGCTCCATCCTCTGAGTAAGCTGTGTTTGCTGCAGGTTAAGCTGTTGCATCTGAAAAGATAAATCTTCGGCCCATGGAGGTGGAACATGTAACACCCCGTCTTTCCACAGGGCGCTACTTGGTAGTAGACCTTACCAGGTACTACTTACGTGGGTTGACAACAACACTTTAGGATCTTACAACACGGGCACAACGAGAAAACATGTAAAACATCCAACTTTCAGATTTATAAAACTGAATATAAAACATGTTTGAATGCCCGCATGCATAAACAAAACTACCAAGTAACCCTTCCCGAATTTTCCTCAAAATATTCCAAACAACACTTAAAAATTACAATTAAAATAATTCAACAGAACTAATAATAATAATAATAAATCCTCCTGAAGTACACCCGAAAAACCTAAACTAATGACACGTGCGTCAACGATCCACTCCACCATCCAGCCAAGGCTCCTCCACGGTTTCCTGTGACATACCTATAACTGGAAAAATAATCCCCGAAGCGTCAGCTACTAATCTACCAAGCTAGATAATATGCAGAAATTATAAGACGTTTAAAAACAGTTTTCTATAGTCAGCAACCAGAATCCACAATCGCAACCATAACTCTAAAGGCCAATACCTAAATTAGACGGTTAGTCACACATAAGCCAAACACACATACACACAATCGCGCAAGTAAAGCAACATAACTCTTTCTCCATCTCGTCTTCCAAACCATAGAGCAGAGGCAGGCCCTCCCACTCCTCACATCGCTTCTTCCTTCTAACCCCGGCTAAGCCTCCACTGGAGCACTTGCCAAAACACACAGATAGCATTTTCTTTTGAAGGGGCACGGTTTCTCTGTCACACGGACCATACATAAGCAACCCTTCCTCTCCGCCAGCTACAATGGTTGTGCCGGAAACAGTACCAACACAGAGAAAACGTTTGAAAACTTATTTCCAATCAAAACCCATTTAAAAACCAATTTGCACACAACAACTCAAGCAAATCCAAAACATTTCAAAAAGATATTCGGGACTAGTTTCCAAAACCAATCCTACAATAACGGCACAAGATCTAACAAGACAGAAAAGAACCGAGCAAGTCGAAAGCGACTTAGCTCAAGTGAAGAATTCTTATGCGCACAAAAAGCTAAAAACCCGAGCAAAAGTGATTCCTAAATATAATAGCCAGCATAATTTAATTAACCGAGTGCATAACACTGTAACCCAAAATAACGTTAAATATAGCTATCTAATCCTAAACTACTCACTTACCCACCTAATTAACCTAGTAATAACTCACCTTGTTCAACCACCAAAATACACACTAAGCTAACTTATGCAACTTACGTACAACAACATAAAAAAAAGAATTCAAAAATATCTATTCACCAAGCCTAATGTAAACTATATTGCCACTATTAAATTAACTACCGCCCACTACCTTAAATTGCAATCCAAAAGCAACCAAATCTCATGCCCACCTCAGCTCATCACCACCCCTAACATTACACAAAACCTCAGCCTAAACTAACCCCAATACATATGATCGCTTAACTGGACAGATTAACGCAAGAAACCTTATCTCCATAACAATATAATGTCGACCCAAAAAGAACTCCAGTCACCCAGCCACCAATCACAAAGAGAACCACTCCCTCTAACACCTAAGACCTACAACAATGAATTGAGCGGAACGGAAACAGCAAGTCACTCACCAGAGAATGACGAGGATGAGCGATTGTCGGGGAAGATGTCCATCGGCGCCTTAGCAACGGAACGGTGACGTCTCTTGGTCCATAGCAACCATTGACGACCCTAAAACGGAAGGAGGCGCTAAGAATTGTAACGCCGACGATCAAACTAGAAAGGCGAAACTGAGGAAAGTAACGAGGGAAGAGGACGACTATTACCGATGACCAAAGCAGAGCATGAAACGAGAGAGACGGCGGCGGCACTACTAGACACTCATATGGATCTTTGAGAAGGCCGGTGGTTCTCGGTTAGGCATTTTGATGATTTATCTAGATCGTGAAGCATAATAAAACGAGGGGTCTTAAGCTAATCGGTTTTTAAAAGATAGAGATTCGGGGAAATTAGTTAGGGATTAGATAAAAAGTTGGTTAAGATAAAAATTAGTGAGTTGGGTGGAAAAAGATAAATTAATTAATTAACCTAAAAGATAAAATTAATTAACCTACTTGGTAACTAATTACTAATAGATAAGAAGAGCTTAAGGGATCCCCTTAGAAGGAAAAGAAACAATAATAATACCGCTATTTGGAGTAACTTGCGGGCCAAGTAAGAAGATTGCTTGTAACCTAAGAAACTAACACACGAAGCTAGCTTTCCTACCGAGAAGGAAAAACGAATCCCGAATATTACAGAACACTCGATCCAGTGTAGGTGGGCTGAGGAGGCGGTGTGTAGTGGTCATGGTGCTGGAAGTGGTCTTGGTAGATTATCAGATTATAGGGCATCAAATTATATGACTGCGGCACGGTAGGCGGTGGCGGTGGGTCGTTACCGAAGCTGTGTGCCTCGTTAGTAGCCTCGAAGTAGTCGTTAATGAGCCTAGGTGGGTCGTTAACGAGGTTGTCTTCATCGCCCAAGACCTCGGTACCGAGGTCTTCATCCTCAATATCGAGCTCCTTCGTTTCTGCCTCGTTGCAGCGTCATCTTCAGCCATTTCTTTGCCCTCTCTGTCGAACCTTGTCTCACACGGCCTCAACGACGGATCAGTTTGTGGCTTCTTCTCCAACGGGAATTCATGGCCCGTCCAAGACTCATACCAATTCGGCAAATATAGCAACACAAACTTGTCTCACGTAAGAAGAACATTTCGGCCAAGTACCTTGGTAGCATACCCTTGCTCGGTCATCACAAATATGTTGGAAGCAAACCAATACGTCTTGTCAAGCTTTTGAGCACGGTTTGGCGTATAATGTGTGAGATCAACACCGAGCTTCTCTGCTAGTAGACTCACCAGATTCCCACACCATACTTCCTTGGACTTGATCCCATGCTTCTCAATGTACTGCAACCATTCATACCCCAAATTCAAGGGGGCGGGATCTTCAAATAGAATGGTACGGAGGCATGCAACCTCCGTCCATGTCGGCCTTGAAAGCTCTCTCTTGGGCCAAAAAGTGGCGCGCAAGACTCGGAGTATGATCCGGAAGATGGGATTGATGATGCTTGCCCCCGGAAGTGCCGCCGCGGAAGGTTCAACCTCTCCGGAGATGTAACTCCAAGTGTCGGTGACCTTGTAGTTCTTGATCTTGTAATCCCGAGAGTGGTGAGGAAGCTTGAGAAGTGCATTGAATTGAGCCATTGTGCACTCATGATTAACATTGCCTAGCCGAAACTTGATCCGTCCAACCGAGGTCTTGGTCTTGAAGCTTGTTTCGAAAGTGGCCAAGAACTCGGATGTAAGGGTCGGATAATGTGGCATTTCTTCCTTTTTCAACAACTGAGGTACTCCAAGGATTGCAAAGGCATGCTTGACGTCCTCACATATCCTCAATGGCTTGGCGCTTTTCCTCGAGAACCACCTAGTGAACTGCTCCTTTTCAAGAATGGCTTCAAAGATCCAAACTTGCTCCTGAGTAGCCAATATAACATTGTCCATGCGAGGAGGAGACGGGGACCTTTAAGTCCTCTTCTTCTTTCCAGCTCTAGTGTTGGCTCGGCTAGTGCTTGCCATTTGTACCTACAAAGACCATAAATTTCCAAGATAAGATTCATACAAAACAACCAAAAGAAAACCCCATACTTGTTCACGAAGTGCTCTCGACATGCCTCGGTAACGACCCAATTGGGTCGTTAACGAGGCTTTCTGGGTTTGGTTTTAAACTGAGCATATCACAGGTCGTTAACGACCTATGAGGGTCGTTAACGAGCCTGGGCGAGAACAATCTTGCAGGTTGTTCCGAGTACCAAACCTCAAAAATTTCCAACAATTCTAGCATTATTCAACCACAATTCCAAATAAAACCCACAATCTAGCATATGCAACCCCATACTTACTCGAAACCCTATCTAAACATGCCTTAAATTGCCAAAAATTCATGGTGAAGATCATTCAATTCAAGAACAAGTTACTCCATGTTTTTCTTATCAAAATTTCAATGCAAACTAAGCAAGAATAACCAAGTATAAATCAGGATCAATCACCATTAATAGAAGCAATAGAAGCACAATGCAACATAGACATGCAAACCCAATTACTCAATCTAGATCTAGATATGAATTTTACCCCTAAATTACCATGAATCTTGCAATATGAGAGTTAGGGTTTAGAAATCATACCGTAGATTCGGAAATTTGAAGAACAAAGATTGAATTGGAAAAGGGTAACGAGGGTCTGTGGTGCGCCGGTAACGAACTCAAGGGAGGAGGCTCGTTATCGAGGGGTGCGGTTGGGGTTAAGGTGCGGTGGTGCTCCAATCGGTGGAGGGTAGAACTTTCGGTGGGATTGGATTGAAAGCTTTGAAGATTTGGCTTTGAGATTTGGGTGTGGGATTTGGAGTTTTTGAGAGGGTTTAATAGGAAGGGGCAAGAGGAAGAGGCGGCGTGGGGGAGGGGTAAAAAGATAGAAGATAGATTAGGGTTAGAGAACTTACCTCGCCCGCGTCTGCCAATTCGCGTGTTGTTACAGGTCGTTAACGACCCTCACAGGTCGTTAACGAGCCTGGGTGACTTGTTTTTCGGCGTTGTTCCGAGCACAGCTTCCTATACCACGTTAGTTTCTCGGTGTTTTCGTACGCCTTTAGCCTCAACTCCTCTAGTGCTTGCAAGTCCATTAATCGTTTTGCTCCGGGGGCGTCGACGTTCATGTTGAGTTCTTTGAGAGCCCATAATGCTTTGTGCTCTATCTCGACCGGTAAATGGCATGCCTTGCCATACACTAAGTTGTAAGGAGTGGTTCGTAGGAGCGTCTTGTATGCCGTCCTGTAAGCCCATAGAGCGTCATCCAATTTAGATGACCAATCCTTCCTTGAGCGGGACACTGTCTTTTCCAATATGCTCTTGATCTGCCTGTTTGAAACTTCAACTTGGCCACTAGTTTGGGGATGATATGGTGTTGCCACCCGGTGTGATACCCCATACTTAGCCAAAAGTGCTTCAAAACTCCACTCAATGAAGGGAGATCTACCATCACTAATGAGGACCCTTGGAACGCCAAACCTGGGAAATTTTTTAGTTTTAATAAATTTAGCCATGGATTTAGCATCATTGGTTCTTGTAGCAACGACCTCCACCCATTTAGAGACATAATCAACCGCAACCAGGATATATTTGTAGGGGCCCGATGCAGGAAAAGGTCCCATGAAGTCTATGCCCCATACGTCGAATAATTCGACCTCTAGTATCCCGGTCAGTGGGTTTTCATGTCTCCAAGTGATGTTACCAGAGCGTTGGCATTCATCACATGCTGTCACATAAGCCTGTACGTTTAAAGATGGTTGGCCAATAGAGACCACTTTGAAGAATCTTCGCCGTGGTTTTGAATCCTTTTGCATGGCCACCGGTAGGAAGCGTGTGACATTGACGGATCACACTTTCTATCTCCTCTTCTGGAATACAGCGCCTAAAGAGGTGATCACTTCCTTGCTTGAACAAGTAAGGATCATCCCAATAGTATTGTTTGACATCATGAAGAAACTTCTTTTTCTTTTGTGGGGTTAGTCCCTCAGGAATTACGCCACCTACAAGGTAGTTAGCAAAATCCGCAAACCAAGGGGCTTTTGACCCTCTACTAGCATGAATTGATTGCAAAGAAGTAGAAGCAAGAGATGAGGAAGGAATTGAATTGAAATGAATGAGTTCGGGGTTTAGAAAACGTACCTGACTAGGTCATTGTCGAATATGATTGGGTCGTTAACGACCTTGGAGTTGTGACATTACCGTCGGTAATGATCTTGTGTGGCTCGGTATCGAGCCTCCCGATTATGGTATTGATGTGCCTTGACTTATTGCCGATGTGATCTACGCTCTCCAGCCTCGGTGGGTCGGTAACGAGGGTGTTGCCGTATTCAACCTCGTTCAGCATGAGGTGTTCGTCCGGTCTGGAGTCGTTTATTGGCACTTCGTTGTTGGATTCGGTGATGTGTTCAACTGGCAACCTGGATAAGTGATCCGCCACCAAGTTTTCTGCTCCCTTTTTATCTCTAATTTCATGATCAAATTCCTGCAATAAGAGCATCCAACGAAGCAGCCTAGGCTTGGCATCCTTTTTGGCCATTAGATATCTAACGGCCTCATGGTCAGTATAAACAATCACTTTTGAACCAACAAGATAGATATAGAATTTTTCAAAAGCAAATACTACATCGAGGAATTCCTTCTCCGTTGTAGTATACTTACTCTGCGCCTCATCAAGCGTCTTACTTGCATAATAGATGGCATGAAGCTTTTTGTCCTTCCGTTGTCCCAAAACTGCGCCAACAGCATAATCACTGGCGTCACACATAATCTCAAAAGGCAAGGTCCAATCTGGGGACTGCACAATAGGAGCGGAGACGAGGGCCGCTCTTAACCTGTAAAATGCTTCAAGACAATCTGGAGACAGCTCAAACACTACATCTTTCATTAGTAGGTTAGTCAGTGGTTTAGCTATCTTAGAAAAATCCTTGATAAAGCGTCTATAAAAGCCAGCATGCCCTAGGAAACTCCTAATGTCTTTTACAGAAGAGGGAGGAGGTAGTTTCTCAATAAGCTCAATTTTTGCCTTATCTACTTCTATCCCCCTTTTAGAGACACGGTGTCCTAGTACTATCCCTTCTTGGACCATGAAATGACATTTTTCCCAATTAAGCACAAGGTTGGTTTCTTCACATCTTTTAAGAACACATGCAAGGTTAGCAAGGCAAATATCAAAGGAAGAACCATACACAGTGAAATCATCCATAAAGACCTCTACAATATCCTCTATCATATCAGAAAAAATGGCCATCATACACCTTTGGAAGGTGCCGGGGGCATTGCAAAGCCCAAATGGCATTCTCTTATAAGCAAAAGTCCCATAGGGACATGTAAAGGTAGTCTTTTCCTGATCATCAAGATGAATGGGAATCTGCCAAAATCTGCTATAGCCATCTAAATAACAGAAATAATCATGCTGGGCTAAGCGTTCTAACACTTGATCAATAAAAGGAAGCGGAAAATGATCTTTTCTAGTAGCACTATTAAGCTTCATATAATCAATGCACATCCTCGAACTAGTTGTGGTCCTAGTGGGGATTAGCTCTCCCTTCTCATTTTCTATTACGGTCATTCCCCCTTTTTTAGGAACTATATGGACCGGACTAACCCATTGGCTGTCCGATAGAGGAAATATGATCCCAGCATCAAGTAGTTTAATTATTTCCAACCTACGCTGATGCTCTATGGTGGGTTTATGGTCATCCTCCATGTATATCCTATGCATGCAAAGTGAAGGGGATATGTCAGTTATATCATCTATGGAGTAGCCTATAGCTTTTCTATGTGTCCTAAGCACAGTAAGAAGCTTCTCTACTTCCTCGTCTTTTAATTTAGCATTGATGATGACAGGGAAAGTAGAATTAGGACCAAGAAATTCATACCTGAGAGAATCTGGAAGGGGCTTGAGTGTTGGAGAAGGCTCAGCTGGAATGAGAATAGGCTCTTCTGGCTCCGTCTTCAAGACCTCTTCAAGGTATTCAAACGCCGAGATTTCATTATCCTCGGTCGTGGTCGTTAACGATGCAGTAAGGGTCGTTAAAGAGTTATCTTCATCTGCCAGAAGACTCGGTACCGAGGTAGGTGAACTCGCTACCGAGGCTGCAGGAACTATCTCGGCCCATCTTCAACCTGAGAATACATCACTCGCCAATAATCTTCCAACGGGGTCCCCACATTCGATGAATTCATTGTGGGTGTAGAGCATCTTAACTTCAGCTCTATTTGTCTCCTTCATTGTTGCGTTGAACCGAAATTCCACCACCTCATCCCCAATTTTGAAGGTTAGGAGTCCCCTCCTAACATCAATTATGGCTCCGGCTTTGGCGAGGAACGGTCTCCCTAAGATAATAGGAACCATCGGATCTTCGGGCATCTCCATAACTATAAAATCATAAGGAACAAAGAATTTGCCCACTTGAACCGGGAAATCTTCTACAACCCTAGTTGGCCTGACGCATGAGCCATCTGCCATGTATAGCCGCATGTTGATTGGCTCCAATGGTCCCATGTAGGCTTTCGACCAGATTGACAAAGGTAGGAGACTCGCACTGGCACCGAGATGACATAAGGCCTTGAATCGGTGGTCACCTATGCCAATTGTGATAGCAAATCTTCCTGGGTCGCCTAGCTTTTCTGGAAGAGTGATTGATCGGACCTCATCTTGAAGCTGTGTTATGGATCATTTTCTGCTAAGAATGTCTTTCAAAAACTTTGTGTAAACCGGCATTTCGCTTAGGGCCTCAGCGAATGGTATAGAAATATTTAAGCCCTGGAGAATCTTAACGAAACGCTTAAACTTGCCTTCAGTGTAGTCCTTAGACTTCTTAGTAGGAAAGGGAAGAGATTTCACCAATCTCGGAGCCAAAGTGGGCTCGAGAGGTGATGCTACCGGGTCGACATTAGGGTCGATTGGTGCTTTCGAAGGGTCGGTAACGAGCCAGGGATTGAGAGAGGAGCTTGGTGTAGAGAACTTACCTGGGTTGGGGTCGTTAACGACCCTGGAGGTATCGGTACCGAGTTGTTCAGGCTCGGTAACGACCCTCTCTGGCTCATTATCGATCTGGGTCGTGGCGTCCTCTTTAGATTCGGGGCTCTTCTCCTTAGCTTTGGCACGCTCCGGTAGTGTCGTTTTGCTCCTAAGGTGCACAGCCGCTATTTGTCCCCTAGGGTTCTCCTCGGGGCGGCCTGGGAATTGCTCTTGCGGTCTCGGAATCTGTGCGGCCAGGTTTCCTAGCTGTGAGTCGACACTCTTCTTCCACACATCAAACTCCCCCCATCTCTTCATTTGGTTGTTGAGGTTAGCTTGGACTCCAGTGATTTCATTCTTTACGCCATTAATCCCTTCATAGAGTCCTTGCACCCAAGATGGTGGCTCTTGATAGCCTGGAGGTCGATACGGCGCGGGCCGTTTGTCCGGAGGAGGTGCTGTATAGCTTGGGTTTGAATTTTGATTGCCCCATGCCGGATAATTGTTTGGCATGTCAAAGTTATTAGGTTGGTTCCTATATTGACCTCTCATGTAATTCATCTCAGCATAAGTCTCAGCGGCTCTTACCTGCTCGATGTTAGTGCAAGCAGAAGTACTATGGGTAGAAGAGCCACACTCTTGACAAGGTTGAGAGGTTTTCAGAAAACTTACCTGTTTCTTAAGACGGTTGATCTCATCCTGTAGAAATTGGTGTTTGACATCGGAATCAACTTCGTCCTTGTTAGGCATGTAGAGACGCTTCTGTGGCCGGGGTGGCTGCTGGGTACCATACATGGCATCATAGTTAGACAGCTTGTCCAGCAGTTCCCACACAGTAGTGGGATTCATCTCTATAAAACCGCACGCAGTGTGTGTGTTGATGCGGTTCTTCGTTTCTACATTGATCCCCTGAAAAAAGATTTCTTGGAGCACATATAGAGGTTTCCCATGAGTGGGGCACTGTTTGAGCATCTCCTTAAACCTTTCCCATGTCTCTACAAAGGTCTCGTTAGGCAGCTGGTGATAGGAGGTGATGCGTTTTCTCAACTCCGTTGTCTTGGCAGGAGGGAAGAACTTTGTAAGAAATTGATCATACAAAGCCTTCCAAGTCCTGATAGACTTAGGAGGTAAGCTCTCTAACCAGCTCCGGGCCTTTCCAATAAGAGACCACCTGAAAGCTTTTAATAGAACATATTCAAGTAAGACACCTTCAGCAGCAATAGTGTCACATAAATCAAGAAAATTTCTAATATGTTTCATAGGGCACTCAATAGGTTTCCCTTTCAAACTGAGCCCTTTTTATTAAGGATATGAATTGAGACTTAATCTGAAAAGTCTTCTCTATCTCTGGAAGCACAATTGCAGACTCTGGCACCCTCAGTTCTGGATGCATATATTGCTTGGCATTCCTTGGATAGGCATTCAGCTCCTCTTGTAAACGAGCACTATTTACTCGTTCACGTTCAGCGGCGGCAACAACGGCGTCTCGATCGGCTTGTAACGCCTCCATCTTCCTCCGGAGAGTTGTCACCTGTTGTGCCATCTCTTTAGGTGTAGCCATGTTTTGGTTTTCTCTCCGTCTACGATGCAAGGTGCGTTCAGTTCAGAATAATAACCGGTGTTGTGAAACTCGAGCATGCGACGTCCTGCTGGCATATGCTGAGAAAACAAACAAACAAAATGGAATTAAAAACAAAAACGGGGTCGGGCTATTCCCAGACCAAAAGATAAACAAACAAACATTGTTGTGTCCCCGGTAACGGCGCCAATTTGTTGAGAGGGTTTTTTAACTGAAAACAAATAAAATTTGTAGTCAAGACCCCCCTGAGTATAGCAGAGTCAGGATCGTCCACGGGAAGCAAGGTTGTTTGTTTACCAACTATAAAAACAAGAAAAACAAAGCAAAACAAAGCAAAATAGCTACGACCAACCTCGTTAACGACCATGTCAGGGTCGTTAACGAACCTGGAATTCTACTGAAAACAGAACAAGTAACGAGCTAAGTGCATGTTCGGTACCGATCCAAGTTTCCTCGGTAACGAATTAATACGAAAGCAAAACTTAACAAAATCAATGGATAAAAAGATCTAGGACAAGGGTTACCACGACATAGCTATGCATTTAAACTCGTGTGAAGATAAAGATCATGCCTCTAAAGATAAAACAATCAACTTTCGTTGACTAAACAAGCAAATCAATCAACTTTCATAAATCAATTCACTTTATTACTTGTTTTGAATCCAAAGCTCGAAACTTTCGTTATCGAACAATATCAACATTCAAGTTCACTACTTTCTCTCTCGATCAAGCTAAAAACTTAAATTACTTCAAATCTCGCCTAAGCATAAGCACAACAAGCAAATTAAAGGATAAAAGGCAATAAAAAAAACTCAACATAATCATTCAAACATGCACAACTATGTCGGGTTTCAACCTCAACCCTAGAAAAGTAAACTACTCACTCTTCATTGAATCAAAGCAAACAACTTTAATCAAAGAGAACATTGAAAGCAAAACTTACTTGAAATTGAAAAGGAAATATTGTCTTACAAACTTGAAGAATTTGAAAACACTAAGAACACCGATCAAGAGTTGATCACCGAACCCTCCTCTCTCTCAATCGAACAGTTCGATTCTCTCTCTCTCTCTCTCTCTCTCTCTCTCTCTCTCGAGTTCTCCTAAAACTAGTACGAATCCCCCCTTGTCTAGGCTTAGAACTAGAGTATTTATACTAAGAAACTATCTAATAAAAAACCTAAAAGATAAAAACTTACTAAACTTAAAAGATAACAAGATAAAAGATATAAATCCCGAAAGTCGGTGCGCCCCTACCGACACAGATCTCCTCGTTAACGACCTGCACAGGGTCGGTAGACACTACTGAACTCCTTAACAAAAACCCTGATTTACAGCTCAGTAACGACCCTCAAAGGTCGTTAACGAGCCTCTGTTTTGGCTTCTTACGAACTCTTCCTTGGCTTTAACTTTGTATTTAACTTGATCTTTCCATGCAATCTTCTCCCTTCTCTTCTATGCATTCCACCTTCCACCGCTTGACTTCAACTTTGCTTGAAATCCTTTCCATTCTAAAACCTACAAAAAGACACAAAATGGAGTAGCTTCCATACTTTTCACAAAATATGCAAACATATCCAAAAACACACAAAACTAACACTAAAACATACCAAAACTAAACTAAACAACCTAAGAAAGTGTAACACCCCTATTTCTCAATGATAGGTGTTACCGCCAGTGACCTCGGATTTTACCATCCAAAGTCACCCAAGGCTTTATAAGGTATTAAGTTAAATAGAAACATGCGGAATTATAAAATTATTACAATCAAAAGAGTTGCTCATATACGAGACTTTAGAAATACTTATTACATACCATGGTTTAGTTTAGTGAAGTCTAAAACCTTAAGTATTGTTGAGCAGCGGAAATTAAAATAACATTGTTTTTGCTTAAGCGTAGAATGACCCGAAAGTGAGCAAAATATCATACTTGATTTAAAACCGATTTCCTTCCTTCTCTTGATTGATCTTCTTCCTTCACGCCTTTGATGGAGGTTTCCTGGATTCTGGCATTTGGCGCGAAAGGCGGAAAATGCCAGGCAGAATTGCGGAAAACAGAATTAGTCTAAAGAGACTAAGCAAGCGAGAACGGACAATCTTAAGGTAGTTTGGTAAAGTATCGAACTTACTACGAGATACTCGAGATGTGTTTAATTTTAAGTGGAGCTATTAAGGACGGAAAGAGTAAATCTCGAGATGAGATAACTCGTAAACCGAAAGAACGAACTACGAGATTGTAGAATGTCTTAGAATAGAATGAATGTTGGGAACGTTAATTACACATAAGTTTTTAGAAAACCTCTCGCGCCCTTCCGGACCGAGAGCCGGATCGATCATTTGAGACCGGTCCGGTTTTGGTTTCTTTTAATGTGCTTTAGCACTTACTTTCTTTCGTGATCAAAATTTTCACATTATTTAACGATTTTTAAGAGTGGGGGCCATGAATGGGCCGACGTACCACTTACGGGAACTGAGTTCCGGCACCTAGCTAGGATGCACACGTCCCTCCTTCGAGTAGGAGCAGACATAGATCATGATCCGTACAATCGAGGGAAGAGAGGGCATGGTGCCATACCACTCGACTTATTATATAGAGATGTTCGGGCCGAGCCCGCATCCCTTATTAATCTAATTACGAATTTCATAACGAATCTCGAAAAGAGATTTTAAACAAGCAACCATACCACAAGTCTAGCAATAAATCCTATTAACGATAGTAATAGTAATAATGCTAACAATGGTCATTATCTCTAACAATCGGTCTTTCCTAGGTTTATTTTTATTTAGCAAGCAAAGTGTTCCCAACATAGAACAAGTTAACGGAAATTGAATTATCGAAAGGTTCAAGTAGAAAGTCCACTTGCCTTGGATTTCTTTCGGAATATTCGTAACTCGGAATTATAAACTCCTAAAGACGTCGAGCACTTCAACCTATTTGATCGAAAGGAAAGACGAACGGAACGTATTAAAATCCTTATTTTAATATTAAATACGCTTTTCTCTTATTTTTCTCTTCTAAGAGAAAGAACATTAAATCTAAATTATTTTAGTTAACAATTTAGATATAGGATAGAAAATAATAATCTTTATTATTATTTTCAAGATAATACTTTTTTTTATGATTTTTAAAAATATTTATTTTTAAGACACATGTATAATGTTATTTAAATATAAATGAATTTCCTTTTAAAACCATATGCAATAATTAAAACCTACTTAAAATATGATTTTCATGTACTTTATTAATTCACAAGTCAAACTTTATTTTATTCTCAAAAGTTTATTTGACAAAGTAAATTTTGACATGCATGCATATATTAACTTATAAAAGTACTTTATTTCCTACATGCAAGATAATATACTAATTAAATTGGGTATGATTATAACAATTCCTTTTTCTTTTATTAAAAGTAGTATATAGATACATATTTATTTTCACCTAGTGAACAAAACTAGGTTACATGCAAGAAAGGATTTTTCATAAATATTTTTATAAAAATCCATGTACTACTATTTTAATTTTTCTTAAGTGGATAAAAATTTTATAAATTCATTTTAAACTCTAGATGGTTTAAAATATTTTATCAATATTTATTTTATCTAGAATTGACATGCAAAAGAGTTTTAAGCTATAAAAACTCTTTTTTTTTTAAAAACACATGCATGATACTTTTAAGTTAAATAAAATATGTTGCTCTTATTAACTTTTATTTTATCAAAAGTTCATAGAAAAGATTATTTTTAAGTCTATCAATACATGCAAGAGAATTTAATTTATAAAAACTCTTATAAAAGTACACACAAAGTCACTTTTAATTTAAAAGATCAAATTTGTCTTTACTAGACTCATTAATATGAAAAATTCATATAAAAACAATTTAAATGCTTATAAGGAACATGCATGAAGATTGCATGCATGTAAAATTTTCATTATAAAATTATCAAGTCACACTTTTACAATCGAAGAGTTTTTATGTATAAAAAGAGAAAAAAGGTCTAGGCCTTTTTACATAGAATAAAATCAGAATTTTCCAAGTAAATAAACATTTTTGTAGATCTTGGATTTATAAAATTTCATTTTATAACTTGTAAAAATAAATCCCTTTGAAAATCATTGCATGCAAGTTATTTTCTTATAAAAACATGTATAAGAGTAGAATTTTACTTAATCTGATTTTTTTTTAGAGATAATAGGCAAAATGGGCTCATAAAAAAAATACACAACAAGAATCAGCCCATAATAGTGTAAATAAAAAGGCCCAAAAATAGATTTATACCCTTCTCCTTCCTGTTGAAACACGCAGAAGAACCAGAGGAGAAATTCAGACGGAACGACGAAGGCAGAGGGGAGGCGGCCACCAGGTTGGGCGTCGCCGGCGAACTCCTGGACGGCGGAAAAGGGTGGCGCGGCCAGGCGGGGTAGGCTAGGGGTGGTCGGAGGTGGCTGCTCCCAAAAAAAATCAAAACCCAATTTGTTTTGATTTTTTGGAAAAAAAATCAGATTGTGTTTGAAGGTTTTCTTTGGTGAACAATTGGGAGTTTTTAGAGAGTGAAGTGGTTGTTTTCTGATGTTTGTGAGTCCCTTTATATAGACAAAGAGGAGTAAAGAGGAGAATCAAAGCAATCATCACCAACCCTCTTCAATGGTGTTAGTGGAGGAAGTGAATTTTTAAAATTCATAATAAGTAAGAGATGAAGGAATATTGTCTGCAATAAAATCTTACCCAAATCTCCCCTCTTAAAATCCAAAATTAAGCCTCAACCGGATTGGAATTTCGGTTTGGCAAAAATCCCACTGAAAAGGAAGGGGTTTAAATACTAATGGGTGTATTATACTTTCAGAAAAGTAAATTAGCACAATTGGAAAAGGGGTGAGTGGAGGAGTAGGAGGTCATGGGTTCAATTCCCATTATCCCACATCTTGTCTTCTTTTTTTTATTTTACCCCTTTAATTGTTTTATGGACCTTTTTAAGTGGGCCGGGCTAAGGCCCATGTCTTTTCTTTTTAAGAAAAGAAAGGTTGGGAATTTTAAGAGAAACGGAATTTCCGTTAGGATATGAATTTATTAAATTCCGTCTTTAGTAAATTTATTTATTCAAATAAAATTTTTTATGAGATTATTTACTTAATAAAATAATCAAATATTAAGAAATAAAATTTATTTTCTTAACGAAAATTGCGGATATTACAGAAAGACACCTAAAACTAGACAAAAAACACGAACATCACCCGATCGGAGCTCCCATGTCAGGGCGTACGAGAGCCCCAGTCGGTCACCTCAACCGACGATGGAGGATATGAGGTTTCAAATGAGCACAATTACGGCGCCGTTTATAATCTAGAATCAAATCAGGTATGTAAATATCAATTTATTAAGTTTATAAATTAAGATAAAAATTCTAATTGGTTTTTTATTATTATAGGGTATTCAGTTTCCAGATTTTTCTAGTTATTTTGCAAATAATTGTGCGTGGGAGGAACGAGATCCTATGATAAAGTGGGCCCATGAGATAGGGAGGGGGTTAAACATTGTACTCACCACCAAAAACTCATGGCCGGCAAAGATTAGTTTGGGATGTGTATTAGGCGGTGAGTACAAAGCGGGAAAAAAGGCATACCGCGTAAAATGGTTAAGAATTTAGGTGTCACTGATGAGCTTAAACCTCGTCCTCGTACTAGAAAGAAGGGTTGCCCTTTCGAGTTGATAGGTTGGAGGGACAGAAAGATCAAGAAGTGGCACTTAAGGGTGGAATGTGGTAACCACAACCATGACCTTTCCACCAGTCTAGAGGGCTATCCGTTTGCGGGCCGGCTAACTGAGGAGCAAAATATTGACACAAGAAATATGGCTTTGGCAGATATAGAACCTAGGGAATCCATGAAATTCCTATTGGAAAAGTATCCAGATATGACCACATCAATGAAGCAGTTGTATGATTTTCGATACGAAGTGTTTAAAAAGGAGATGAACGGAAGGGGGGTGAGCGAATTTGCGATTCATTTCTTAGAGTCTAATCAATACTATGTCAACTATCGAACTGCGAAGGGTAGCCGTAAGGTACTAGACATCTTCTTTGCCCATCCGAAGTCGATCCAGTTGCTGAAGTTGTTCCCTTACGACGTTGTGATGGACTCGACGTACAAAACAAACATGTAAGTCTTTTTATTACCTATGATGTAGTAGTAGTAGATTGAAGTACACGCATTAAATCTCATTAAATTGACATTGTAGGTACAACATGCCTTTGTGCGAAATGGTTGGATTTACATGCACCAGGAAGATTTTATGTATTGCTTCTGCGTTTATGACAAGGGAGATTCAAGACCACTACGAATGGGTGTTACTCCAATTGAGAGAGGTCTATAAGCTGGTTGGAAGAGAGCCAGAAGCCATACTGACCAATCGGGATATGGCTGAGGTGAATGTTGTCGATATCTTATTTCCCAAAGCCAAACATATGCTTTGTTGGGTGCACATCCAACGCAACTGTAGGGCATACACGTTGGGACATGGGTTCTCGGATAAGTCGGCGGACTTTTTTACGAACAAAGCGTGGGAGCTATTTTGTTCGATGACCATGTGGGAGTACGAGACGCGACTCCAATTGGTGAAAGAAGTCATGGAGCCAATTTTATTTACATATCTCCAAAATATCTGGCTCACCCCTTGGCGCGATCGGATTGTGAGGGAATTCACCGACCACAGCTTCAACCTTTTTACGAGGGCCATAAATAGGTAAAAATAAGTTACGTTTGCCACTCATTCCAATTTAAAAAATTGGGTTTTAATTTCCAAATTTTTGTAGGGTCGAGTCACAACACTCCACGCTGAAGGATTACTTGGGATCATTTGTTGGAGGGTTCAATACTATAGTGAGGAAGATACACAACGCGATCAGAATCCAAATTATGACCATACGTGGGCAGATGGAGATGGATCGCACCACTATTCCACTTGCCATCTATCACATGGCTGAACCGCTCCGAATGGTATTCTCTCTCCTCCCAACGAAGGTATCCAACAGTTGTATAGGTCATTTGTTCGATTATATTAGTGTCCCTCTTAGGCTAGATAGTGGATATAGTCCGGTATGCGACGATCAGTGGTGGACAACTGCCCGTGGGCTCCCATACCGGCTCCCATACCCTCACCAAGTCGAGCAATGCATCACCGAATGTAAGCCTATTGAGCTTTCAATGATCCATCCTTTTTGGAAGCAATTGGTATGGGAAGGCCTGCCGACGACATCGCCCGAGGATGATTGCATAGAAGATGACGATGTTGAATGGGTGAAGATGATAGCAGACTACAATGCAGGCACGATGCCCAAATGCGTGCAACGTGAGGTGATCCGCGATTATTGTAAGATCAAGGATACCAGCACATTGGAGGAACCCGATTGTGAGAAGAAGAAGAAGGGAAGACCTAGGAAGAAATCGAAGGTTCGGGCAAGAGGGTTGAGTAGGTTGGAGCATCTACAACAACAACCTCCCCAGCGCAAAAGGGCTATAAAAGGCGCTCGTTCTATGCCAGGACAAGCATTTATATCGATCCCAACAGTTGATGAACAAGAGGCAGATGTCGAGACTAAGGAAGATGCAGACCATGTTTTGCCTCCCACGTCGGGAATGGGGTTTATTCCACCCAAGGCCCCCCCTCTCACTAGCGACTTTGGAGGATTAGATCTCATACCTCATGTACCTCCTTTCATGATGGCATACATCGCCGCTGCGCATGATGTTCCAGTAGACGGTCATTGTGGATATAGGGCGCTCGCTTCTCAGATGGGGTGGAATGCGAATGATGGATGGCAGCGTATGCGACGGGAGCTTGTCCAGGAGCTGAGGACCCACCGCGAGATATATTCAAGGATGGAGGGCTGGGGCTTCACTCAGGTTGATCAGTTGATCCGTAAAGTCAACTGGTTGCACCCGTCTTGTCTAGTGGAGTACTAGATGGAGACACCTTCGATGGGCGTCGTATTTGCTACTAGATTTCAGTGTGCACTGATCACATTGGGTCGGGGTACTTCACACACATGTTTCCCGATCACGGGAGACGGGGGCGTTTAGAGCCCTCTTTGGGACAAGGTTACATGTATTGCTTTCCTTGGGAACCACTACGTTCCGGTAAGTTAATATCCTCATTATTGATAATTATTGTATTTTATTTAGGACACTTAATAATTGCGTGTTTTGTTTAATATTGTAGATTACATTGCACGATGATTCTCCGATGCCCCCCCCCCCCCGCTAAGAATGTGGAGGGAGTGTCATCATCCATCAATGGGCGGATATCTAGCCCGATATCATGATCGTTTATATACGTTCGATCAGTATCAGATTTCAGAAAATTTGTCTCGTCCTTATGGCGGATATCTAGTCCTTATCAGGTTTAGTGTATGAATGTTAGTGTAATATCATGGTTTATGTTCGTATGAATGGTTTAGTGTAATATTATCGTTTATGTACATTCGTATGAATGGTTTAGTTTGTATGGTTTAGTGTAATATTATTGTTTATGGAAGATTAAGCTACAAATATAAGTAACAAAACCAACACAAATATAAGTACCCCGAAATACACATGTCCAACTAAGATAAGTAACCATTAACAACTACAACTACAACAAATTAAACTATCTATAGTGTCCTACATCGTTGTGGCGTGCGGGTTGTAAGGAGGGGGAGCGGCGATGGAGACCACTTACACGTGGCGGGATCGGTGGTGGAGGCCTCTCTCCAAACCATATGGCTTGTAATCGGCGAGCGATGTCGACCACTTCAGGATTTCTATGACCTTCTAGTTCTCTACTGAGCGCTTTCGTCAGTATCATCCGCTGTCAAACCAACACAAATTTGTTATTTTACAATTTGAAGTTTTTTTACTAATACGAGAAAATCAATCAAGTGTCATCACACACGTACCGCATAAATATCTACCGCGGGTTGCGCCATCGGAGAGTTGTTTGCCAATTCAATGGAGGACGTGTGCAACAAAAAAGGATGTGTTCGTCTCATATGCCATTGCACGTACTCGGCATCCATAGAGTACATGTGTGGAGAAATTTCCCCCATAGGAACTAACGAGTTCCATCGATCTTCACAGCGATCATCATCTGCTGAGTATTGCACATCATACTTCACATGCACGTTCGTCAATTTTGATAATCGGCAGAAACTGATTGGCTTGATAACGTCTAATTCAGGGATTGACTGGTGCCAACCCAATTGACGAGCCAACCTCTCGGGATGATATGCCTCCTTGATGTGGAGACATGTCAAGGTACCCCTATACCTCGACAAATTAAGATCGCCAGTGGAAAAGTCGATAAAATCCCACCATGGCATCCAATTGACCTACACATAAACACAAATTTCTCATGTTATAGAATATATAAAAACGCAAGTCGATAAAATTCTATGCTATATAATCTATAAATATGTTAGTTAAATTTGATGTTACTTACATCTTCAACTTTTATGTTGTCTAAGATTCCACGATAGTAGACCACTGAGACAGGATTCCTATTTCGACCACGATCTGCTATGAAATTCTCCCCTGGAAATCGTGTGATATCGTGATTGATGTGATCTTGGAGTCCTGGAAAGTACCTCCAAATGAAGTTCTACAAAATAGAGAATATGTTAGATTCAAATAAAATCGGACTACCAATTTAAACAGAACAGGGTATCATCACTCACGTGTAACACATATGAGAACCCTGCGATCTGCGCTCCTTCAGCTCGGGACGCCATTCCGAGCTGCCTGAGTAGCCATGCAAGTGTAGCGGCAAACCATGAATACTCCATCACCTGATCGTGGTTCAACACGAGTTGCAATAATCTGAGGGGTAACCCATCACCTGACATGTCCATTGTCAAGGTGCTTCCCAACAGATCACACAAATATCCTGACGCTATCAACTCTGGGTTTCCTCCATTTGCTATCATGCTAAATAAGATCTCCTTCCAACGTTTGATGTTTATGTTGCCTCTGGTTACTAACCTATTCATTTCAAGAGCACTAACGTTGTATGCACCACTGATAAACTGGTTTAATTGTTCTTTGGAGTACGTCAAAACAGCCTTCATCTCGTTCAGCGATAGGCCCAAAATGTAGTGGACATCATGGAGGGTGATTTATATTTCTCCCCAAGGAAAATGAAAACTGTTTGTTTCAGGATGTCATCTTTCGACGAAAGCCTGAATCAATGCTTCATCTGTTTGTTTGAACATCCATTGTTGTAGGCACAATAATCCGCTACGCTGAGCACAGGTGACCCACACTGACCGAGCCGTCAACTTTTCGTTCCAATCCTTAATGTTCCCTCGTGTATGCACTCTCAAGGGTTTACTAATATGCTGAAACATTATTAACAAAATTATTCAGTATAATTATTTATGCATAAATATAAGGTAATTAATTAAACGTTCTTACCGTTTGATCTTCCGCCACCATATCGATTGGTCCGCCACCATATCCATTTTGGGTGTTGGGAGGATCTGGTGGAGGTTGGGAATATGAAGTCCCGACATTAGTCTTAGCTTGGAAATAAGGTTGAGATGGTGAAGGTTGGGAATAAGAAGTCCCGACATGTGTCTCAGCTTGAAAATAAGGTTGGGATGGTGGAGGTTGGGAATAAGAAGTCCCCGCCTGAATCTCAGCTTGGAAAAAAGGACTCAAGGGAGTAAAAGAAATTGCATCTTGAATCCATGTATCACCCTGTGGGCCAGTCTGTATGTCGGTCCGGGGAGTGAAAGCATTATCGAATTCAGTATACAAATTCCTAGTGGGGGTTAGGTTGGTATTGTGTGCGATGTGTTGGGAAGTGAATGACCCCCACAAATTCTGATAGTTGGGAGTTGTATATTGGGTGGGCGGAATAATTGGGTTAGGTGGAAACGGTGATCCAGTAAACTCGTGTGGTAGTTGGGGATTTGTACCCCCAGACGTATATCACTCCATATATCGGGGATCATTTATAAGCATCTCTAAATAAATAATGTATGCCCACTATCATATATAATGTATTAAATACAATAATTACTTATCAAATAAAAATACTATGAAATCAAATTAAGAAAATCCTAATATGAATAATAAATTAAATTAAAATACTAACAAATAAAATTAAGATAATTCTAAAGTATTATTATAATATATGATCCGACTAAACTTGATGATTCTAAACGTAAATTATTAATTTACATATCTAAATCAATCCCCCCGCTAAATGGCGTAGCTTCTTGATTTGTGAGGTCAAACTCAAACGCATTTGGATTCGTTGGTTGGTTCGGTACCTCCTCTTGCTCTCTATTAGCTTGTATATCCTCAACGTTCGCCCCTTCATTCAAATCTATTTGCGACGATTGCCCATGTGAAGTTTTTGAACGGCTTTTGCTCTTAGATTTTCCTAAACTGAAAGACCACCCTTTTCTCATTTTCACACTTTTTTTTCTCTCGATTTCAAATTTTTTTGATTGTGGAGGAGTTGAGGGCTTTTCATAGCCCTCAACAAAGAGTCGTTCGGCTCTTTTGAGGCCGAAAAGAGTCGTTTCTCTTTCGGCCCCACACGTTATCGCTGCTAGAGATAGCGTGTTTTTTTTAAATTCAATGTAGTCAGTTCAAAATCATTTGATTCAACAAGTAATGAACAAATCTCCATTGGTTTCAAGTTTAAAAGAACCATGCCATTGACAAGTGGTAAATGCATTTGGAAGAGTAAATCACACATGAAAGAAAAAAATAAGACATATATTCCTTATACCCCAAAAATATCTCGCTTAGGTTCAATTTGTTGGATTGCTTTAACTTAGAAATATGCATGCTCAATATCCATCATAAGCTCAAAATTCAAAAAAAAAACAAGATCATGGTTTAGGCAATTCTTATAAAACATACTATAGGATTTACATGATGATGCAAGCAATTTCTATCCTAGGACATCTAAAAAGGGCATTCATCCATCAAAAAGAAAAAAGAAAAAGAATCAAGCAAAGCTAGACTAAAAACACATGACTCAATCAATTAATTTCCCAAACCACCCCATACTTAAAATATCAATGTCCCCATTGATTAGAAAAGTAAAGAGAAGGGAAGAGTTGTTGAGGAGGAGGAGGTGATGAAGTGGAAGAGTTGTTGCGCCAACCAATTGTTGTATTCCACTTGAGCGTTCCACCTCTCTACAACTTGCTTGTGGTCCTCATAGTACTCAATACGGAATTCTTGAAGCTCTTTTTGGTGGGCGACGAACTGGTTGTGATGGTGGTTAAGCGCCCCATAGAGGTGGTGTTGGTGAAGCATGAGGGCGTCCATCTTAGCGGCTAGAAAAGAGATGTCGGGGTTGCCACCGGAGCTCGACCCGGTGTGATGTGCACCTTGCTCTTGAGAGTGAGAGCCGCCGGACCCGCCATAGGACCCATCAAAGCCGTAGGGGCTAGGGTAGTAGGATACCATGTCAGTCTGCGGTCCCATGGTGAAGTCCATAGGGTCGGTATTGCCTTGATGATGGTCGGTCACCTCGACCGACTACATTGGGGGCCCACACGCTATCTGAAATTGCAGATAGCGTGTTATTTTAAAAAAAAATATACAGTCGATCACCTCGACCGACTACATGCACGTCGGTCGAGACGACCGACTAAAAAAGCATGGGCGCCCGTCAACTATGACATGGCGCCTCGTATTAGCCTTCTATTTAAGGAGGGGCAAATCATAAAAGTAGAATACTTCTTACAATTTTTTTGAAACATTTACAATATAAAAAGGTTGGATATTTTTTCTCTCGAAATTCTCCATAACTGATTTCATCATATTAAAATAAATCTTTGGTGCGATTTTAAATTAACAATCAAAAATATTTGCAAAGAATAATGTCGAAGATATATAAGATGGACTTGTTTGTTACCTGATTGGAAATTTTTGAACAAACTCATAGCTTTTGTAATAGTTTACCATCAGTTCATAGATTTTTTTTCTTTCTCCTTTTTAGCTTCATATTGATAGATCTGTAAGAAACTCAAAAAATAGTGCAAAGAGCAATCAGTTTTAAGTAGGTTATAGCATATACGGAGTATACAATTAATTAACTTTTAATGAAAAAATCACCTATAAAAATATATGACCTCCATTTTTAGAACACAAAATGGTAGTCTACAAATAATGTGCATAAAACAACTATCTGTAATAACCGACATCACTACGCCGTCCAGGCTGGTAACGAGGGGGCGGCGGAAAAGGGTGCATGTCCGGTTCAGCTTCAGGCAACTATCCAAAAACTCCTCTCTCAACAGCATTGGCAAATTCTCTAGAAAAGTGACCTCTCAAATCACTAGCGTATGGACGTAAACTTCAAACGATCTCTTCCAAGTAAGCCATGCGTTGCGTCAAAAAACATGATTATTTAAATAGTAATAAACTAGTATAGGTAATAATGAACAACATGTAACACCCTCTCCTCACTGTACTTGAGGTGTTACGCCAGTAACCCTAATTAGTCCTAATTCAAGGTTACCCAAGGCTTTAAACTTAAAACCACAACAAGTATTATAACACTTTATTACAAACCGTAGTATCACCTCCTTCAATACACAAAAACATAACCAACAACTTGAACAAAAGTAAAATGTCTAACAACAAACGTGTTCTTCTTCAAGCGACCACTTTCAAAACTTTTTAACTTCCTAAACTCCTTGGCTAGCCTTCTCTTCGCTGGTTAACTTCTTTAGTAGCTGATGTGTCGTATACAGACCGTGGGAACCAGCCGGCCATGCAATTGAATAAGGTGGTCGGGTTAGTCTAATGAAAGACTAAGCAAGTGGAGAAAATGACTGGTTCCTATGGTAGTGACTAAACATATTGGCATTGTAATCAGAATAACAACCGGTCGATGATCCAACAGCTAGCAGTCCCATAGAGGATAAGAAATGAGGCATGCATAATCAAGAGATAGGACACCACAACTTGCGGTTCCATTATGAAACATGAACAATTGTTGGGAACTTATATTAATCACACAACATTTTGAAAAGCCTCCATCGACTAATCAGATTGACTTAATCAAAGTTTGATTAAGAATCATTCATAACCGGGAGCAAGAATGGCTTTCTGACTGGACAAACCATTCAGGTATATTAATGTGCCTAACGCACTTATCATATATTACTTTCAAACTTTTCACAAACAGGTTGGTGGCTTTTAATCGGCTCGAACTACTGCCGAGATATTTTGGTACTGTAGAGATCATCGGCGTATTTCATCCATGGTCGACTACACTGTACCAAGATCGCGGGACTTAAGCTATCCTTGATCTTTCATTTGCATATCGTGAGGTAGAGATCAGAGAGGCCTATTACCCTGTCGTCTACACTACACCGTGCCAATTGCACTTAGCTAGAGTGCGCATCACCCCTCTCACACGAAGAGTAGGGGAAGAGTCATGACCCACCATTAGGATTAGGCCCCTCCTAATGTAATTTTCTTTTAAAGAGAGGATATGGAACCACGTTCCCCTCCCTGAAGCTACCTTAATAAACAACAAAGTCTCAGCGAGAGACAACATACAAGGTCGCACATAACGGACCTAAATCCAGTTCTAGCGCAAACTGAATAAACAACATGGTCATTATTTCTAACAATATAACAACCTATCATATTTTATTAAGCATACAAGTTGTTCCCAACACAAATATTAAATGGGATTCAATTCCTCATTTAATAATATTAATGCAAGAGCGAACCGTCCACTTGCCTTATAAGGCGTGTTCAACGCTCTCAGCGATTCCAACAAAAATCTTTATCTCCCTTCTGCCAATTATAACAAAAGATTCTTCAACAATGAGCTCACGGATACACTTCTTAGTTGTATACTCAAATTCTACAAATTCCTAATCGATAAACGATTTGATTTCCGAATATCGATATATAATAATCCTTTAGTTATCATGCTTTAAGGAGCCATCTTGGCGGAATTATAACTAATTATCCGCTTCACTTTTGAAACAATTTTTTAAATAAAAATTGTTCATTAGTAACAGTTCTTAAAGGTGACCAAATCTCGGATCAAACGGATTAACAACGAATCCTGAGTAATTATCCGAAGTCCTTTACCTGCCAATCGATGTCCAAACTTGTATTCGCTATAAGTAAAGATCCAGACGTCCGTTTCTCGAGCGGTTTGAACCTGTGGAACCGTATCAACGTCAAGATTATAAAAACCATAAATTTAATTAGCAAAGCGGAACCGAAAGGTCCTTACTGTGGCTCCGAGCCTAAACCACTAATTAATTTCGATCGCGTTTTACCTTCGCTTGAGCCTATGGCTTGATCAGCTCGATAGTAGCCCGATCTAAGAGCTTGAGGGTGGTTGGGTGATGCCCGGTGGCAGCCCTTTCGGTGGGTGGTGGTCGGAAAGACTGGTGGTCGCGTCGACAACACAAAGCGAGGCAGAAAAGGTTGTCGGCGGTGATGGTTCGAATCCTTTCTTCCCGCCTGTCGTTCCGTTCAAATTCTACGTTGGTTCTGGTTTTTTTCCTGGTACAGCAGCTACGAACCAGAAGTCAAGAGAAGAAGAAGGAGGTGAGGTGAAGGAGGAGGTGAGGAGGAGGTACGGGAAGAGAGGATAGATGCAGCGGTGAAAAATCGCTCCCGAGTCCGTCGTTGTCCCAAGCTTTCTCTCGAAATCCTTCCTCTGTTTTCAATTCATTATGCGTACATATCTTGTAAAAAAATTTCAGCTTTTCCTTCCCCATTAAGCAAGAGAAGAGGCGGTTTACAAACAAAACCCGTCTCGGAACGGGACTCGCGTTAAAGCGGTAAAATTATGTACCTCGGGTGGAAAAACTCACTAAACGAAAAACGTCCCGTAAATTATGTAGACCAATAAAACCAATTTTCCATGATTTTATCTTACTACCTTCAATATTTAAGGCTTCCGTTTCGTATTTTAAATCTTGTACAGTACATAATTAAAAAGACGGCTTATCCAATAAATATTCTTTTTCCACCGAAAAATCCTAGAATTCAAATCGTTCCATAAAATCATTTTGTTATGATTTTAGGATATCACCAAGAATTTTCTAGGATTTAAATTCCAACAAAAATATTGGATTAAGCGTTAAAACGGACAAAGAGGTTAAAAGGATATCCGAGAAAAATTCAAAAATATCCTTAAAAACCACAGTTATTACATTAGTACCCCCTTAAAATGGTTTCGACCACGAAAGCAGGAAAATCAAGTTACAAGAGACAAAAGATGCCGATGTACACAATTACATGAAAAAAACTGCAAAGTTGGTAGTACCCCCTTAAAGATTCACACTAGGTGGATACCAACTCAGGATAACGACTAAGCATTTCTTGCTCTGTTTCCCATGTTTCCCAAGTTGTCCCCTCTCCACCATTCTTAGACCACAAAATTCTTGCTAGGGATACTTCCTTGTTCCGTAGCTTCTTCACTTGACGATCCACAATTCGAATTAGTCTCTCTTCATAGGTGCCATCTGCTTGAACTTCTACATCATCATAGTTGAGCACATGTGATTCATCTGGCACATATTTCCTTAGAAGAGAAACATGAAAGACATTCTGGATTGGGTGTGCTGAAGGTGGCAACGCTAAACGATAAGCAAGCTTGCCAACCCTTTCCAAAATCTCAAAAGGACCAACATAACGAGCATTTAACTTACCTCGCTTTCCAAAGCGGAACACACCCTTTGAGGGTGACACTCTGACAAAAACCTTGTCACCAACAACAAACTCAACATCCCTTCGCTTCAAATCAGCATACGACTTCTAGCGACTTTGAGCAGTTAACAACCTCTGTCGTATTAAAGCAATATCAGCTATTGTTCTTTCAACTAACTCTGGTCCAAGGAATATCTTGTCAGCACTATCGTCCCAACAAATCGGCGATCGACACTTTCGACCATACAAAGCTTCAAAGGGAGCCATTTTGATGGTCGAGTGCCAACTATTGTTGTAAGTGAACTCAATCAGGCTTAAGCTGGCATCCCAACTTGTTGAGCGATCCAAAACACAAGCCCTAAGCATATCCTCCAAAGTCTAAATCGTCCTTTCAGATTGCCCATCAGTCTGAGGATGAAAAGCAGTACTGAAGTTTAGCTCAGTTCCCATTGCTTGATGCAATTCCTTCCAGAACCTGGAGGTAAAACGTCCATCCCGGTAGAAGATAATAGTCTTTGGAATCCCATGAAGACGAATCACTTCATGTAAGAACACTTCAGCTAGCTTTTGTACGCCCCAAGTCATCTTGATTGCAATGAAGTGAGCACTCTTGGTGAGTCTGTCAACTATGACCCAAATAGCATCTTTCTTTCCTTGGGTCTTGGGTAGTCCGCAAACAAAATCCATAGTAATGTCTTCCCACTTCCATTCTGGAACAGGGAGAGGCTGTAGCATTCCACCTGGTCTTCTGTGCTCAATCTTGACTTTCTGGCAAACCAAGCACTTGGAAATGAAATCAGCTACATCTTGTTTCATATTTGGCCACCAGAAGTTTCTTCTCAAATATTTATAGATCTTACTAGTACCTGGATGAACTGAATAAGCAGAAGAATGCGCTTCCTTTAAGATGGTAGCTCGGAGTTCTTCCTTCGCAGGTACACACAAACGATTTTGAAACCAGAGGGAACCATCATCCTGAATGATAAAACCCGGAGCTTTACCTTCTTGTACTTCTCCGCTAATTTTGATCAGAATTACATCATCAGATTGTTTTTCCTTAATCTGATCAAACAAAGTTGGTTGAATTTCTAGAGTATTCAGATACCCTTGTTGCCTTTCAAACCAAATTTCAATTTCTGTTTGAATCAATTCTTGTTGTAGCCTTGGTTGAACTGTCAACATTGCTACTATAGTTTCTTGAGCGGTTTTCCTACTTAAAGCATCTGCCACCACATTGGCTTTACCGGGATGATATAGCAATTCAATATCATAATCTTTCAACAATTCCAACCATCTTCTATGTCTCATATTCAACTCCTTTTGAGTAAACACATATTTTAAACTCTTGTGGTCGGTAAAGATTTGGCACTTGACACCATAGAGATAATGCCGCCAAATTTTCAAAGAAAAGACCACAGCATCAAGTTCTAAATCATGAGTTGGATAATTCACCTCATAAATCTTAAGTTGTCGAGATGCTTATGCAATAACCTTACCATGCTGCATTAACACACAGCCCAAACCTTGTTTAGAAGCATCACTGTAGACTACATACCCTTCATTCCCATCTGGCAAAGTCAAAATTGGCACTGGTAAGTCGTCTCTTGAGTTCTTGAAAACTTGCTTCACACTTGTCATCCCACATAAACTTTTTATTCACCTTACGAAGTAATCCTGTCATAGGTAAGGATATTTTCGAAAACCCTTCTACAAAACGTCGATAATACCCGGCAAGTCCTAAGAAACTTCTTACCTCTTTAACATTCTGAGGTTGTTTCCATTCAGCGACTGCCTTAACCTTTTGAGGATCTACCATTACTCCATCTTGATTGATAATATGTCCCAAGAAGGCCACTTCCTTTAACCAGAAAGCACACTTAGACAACTTAGCATAAAGTTCATGATGCCTAAGTATTTCAAAAATTATCCGAAGATGCTCTTCATGCTCAACTTTATCTCTTGAGTAGATCAAAATGTCATCAATGAATACCACTACAAACTTGTCGAGATATTCATGAAAACATCTATGCATTAAATCCATGAAAACTGCAGGTGCATTTTTCAGTCCAAAAGGCATTACCAAGAACTCATAATGACCATAACGAGTTCGAAAAGCTGTTTTTGGAATATCTTCCTCACATACTCTTAGCTGATGGTATCTTGACCTTAAATCAATCTTAGAGAAGATCTTTGCACCTCTTAGCTGGTCTAACAAATCATCAATCCTTGGTAAGGGATACTTATTCTTAATGGTGACCTTATTCAGTTCACGGTAATCAATACATAACCGGAAGGTTCCATCCTTCTTCTTTACAAAAAGTACCGGAGCGCCTCATGGTGAAGCACTCGGTCTTATATATCCCTTTTCAAGCAACTCATCGAGTTGTTTCTTCAATTCCATCATCTCGATGGGAGCCATTCTATAAGGTACTTTAGAAATTGGTGTCGTTCCAGGTTCCAACGTAATTGTAAGTTCAACAATACGCTTTGGAGGTAAACCTGGGAGTTCCTCGGGAAAGATATCAGTAAATTCTCTAAACACAGGAAATCCTTCAATATCTACCTTCTTTTCATCAGACTCTTCAAGAAAACACAGATAGCCAACACATCCTTGACGTAGCAATTTAGCAGCCTTCATAGAACTGATCAGCTTCCCATTTTCTGCATCACCTTTTCCTTTGAAACGACACACATATTTTCCTTCTTCCTGGATGGTTACCGTTCGGGAACTAAAGTCTATTATAGCTCCATGTTGCAATAACCAATCCATGCCTAAGATGATGTCGTAAGGAGCCATTGGAATGCATATAAGGTTGGCTTTAAACTTCCGACCTTGAATGCTAATGGGAATATTATTAAGTTGTTTGGTTCCTACGATCTTTTCTTTGTTTGGTAGGTTTACCACAAAAGGTTCACATGAATTAGTGCATTTTAGTCCTAATTGCTCTACACAATTCTCAGATATGAAAGAATGTGTTGCTCCAGAATCAAACAACAAGAAAACAACAGTTGATTGAACATATAAAATACCTTGACATACAGGAGCTTCTGGTTCATCATTACGCCTCATCTCATAGAGACGCTGACCTTGCTTTGTCGATGACAATGCCACTTTTCCCTTATTCTGAGCAGTAGACTGAACAGAGGCTGATTTGGCAGCTTCAGTCGGTACACGACTATTCTGAGCAATAGAGGTTTGACGTGACTGTGTTGACCCATCCTTAATCTACGAGCAGAAAGTACGCATGTGTCCTTCTCTACCACACTGAAAGCACTTCTTTTTAGTCTTAGTACAAAACTTATTAATGTGACCTGATTCTCCACAATTATAACAAACCGTCTGACCCTTCTTTTGTCCAGATTGGAAAGACTTAGTTGAACCAGACTCAGTTTTAGCTCGGTTTGACTTTTCAAACTTCTGAAAGGGTGTCGGTCTTTTGAATCCACTAGATTGTGAACGTTGTTGAGATAATTGTTCCCCTTTCTTTACTTCCTGATCAGACCTTTCCATAGAAACTTCTAAGTGGTATGCTGCATCAACATATTGTTCCAAAGTTGAACATTTTACATGGACCATTAGTGGTTTCATCTTCGGGTTTAGCCATTCATAGAATCTCTCAATTTTCTGTTCTTCTGTAGAGATTTCGGGTCCAGCATATTGTAAAAGATGATTAAATTTGGCAGCCATCTCAAGTATTTTCATACCCTCAACTTGCGGGTACGAGAATTCTCTTTCTTTTTCTTTCCTCATAGCAGCAGAAAAGAACCTATCTAACATCTTAGCTTTAAACATTCTTCAACTTAGTTTTGGGTGCCTAGACAACCCAGTACTTTTCCACCATTCAGTCGCTCCTTCCTTAAGCTGTAAAGAAGCGATACGTACCTTCTCAGACTCTGTACATGAGATATTTTCCATCAACTGTTCGTTCAATGTGGGAAACCCAATATGCTATTTTAACAGGTTCACCTGTTCCATCATAATTGTCGGGCTTCATGGACAGGAAAGTTTTCAAGGCTCGAGAAAAATTCATATTTTGAACAGGTGGAAGCTCTTGAGGGTCTTCCACTTCTATATTTCCCACATGTTCACTTTCTTCAACTACAGGTGCAACATTTTGAGCAGTTGGGAGAACAGACTGAATAGTTTGAAGCATTAAATTCCTCAAAGTCTCCATAGTTTCATCATCGAAAACTATATTCCTTCTAGCATTTGGATCAGGTTGATTCACAGGATTCTGAGACTCTCCTCTCTCCCTAGAATTCCTAGTTGAATCATTCCTTTGCTTAGATCCTCTTGTGTTTACCATCTGAATAAAACAACAAAAGATAAAAACTTCCTTTATTTCAAAGCAAAGATAAGAAATCAAAGGGAATATATAAACAAGACTTCCGTTTATTTATATCACATCATACACCAACTCTATTTTACAACTCTTTTCTACAAACAAAGTTAAAACCAACTTATTTATAAAAAGGGACTTGTACTTCCTCAGACCATTCTATCAACCATTATTTACATTCTATAAAGGTACATTTAAAACCACAACTTCTTAAACCCTTACAGCAAACCTTAATTTACATCTAAGAAAACCCACAAAACCAACTTATCCATCTTGACTCGTTCATGCCCTTATCCATTCCTTAATACATTGAGGGAGGATGACAGAAATTATCTAAAAAGTCAGCCTCAAACTGCAAGGGGTCTTTTAAGATATTCTGATCGTATAAAAGTGATTCCCCTTGCTCTAGTTTCCTATAGAAGAGGTTTCTACGCGAAGGGTTTAAATGCAGACCCGCAATGCCCCAGATAAAAAGATCCTCGTAAGGTTCCAATTCCCGTTTCCAAGCCTGCATGGCATTCATTAACCTTTCCGTTTTTACCTCAAATTTCACAAGTTGAGTTCTCCCAGAGGATATCCAATCCTCCTAAGACCGTATCATCACAGGATTTCTACCTTCAATTTCCTAAATCTGACCTCTATCAGAAGAACTAGGACCTGCCGATCCTACTATCTGCCGAGGATAGTTATCCACAGAAGGGGAAAACCGTTGAGACGAAGTATAAACTCCAGACTCATGCGAAGATAGCGAAGATTAACTGGAGTTTGAATACCATATCTGTTCTGAATGCGGGGCCTCTTCTTCCTCGGGGTCTTCTTCTTCACTCGAGATGACTATAGGGTTCACTCCCATACCTGGTTCCTCGTCGCTGGGTATGTCCACATATTCAATTTCCATTCTTGGCGAAGCTGGAAACCCTTTGATTAAACTTACTCGAGAAGATTCCGCTTCATCAACGGTAAGTGCTCCAAGTAAGCCATGCGCTGCGTCAAAAAACATGATTATTTAAATAGTAATAAACTAGTATAGGTAATAATGAACAACATGTAACACCCTCTCCTTACTGTACTTGAGGTGTTACGCCAGTAACCCTAATTAGTCTTAATTCAAGGTTACCCAAGGCTTTAAACTTACAACCACAACAAGTATTATAACACTTTATTACAAACCGTAGTATCACCTCCTTCAATACACAAAAACATAACCAACAACTTGAACAAAAGTAAAATGTCTAACAACAAACTTGTTCTTCTTCAAGCGACCACTTTCAAAACTTTTTAACTTCCTAAACTCCTTGGCTAGCCTTCTCTTCGCTGGTTAACTTCTTTAGTAGCTGATGCGTCGTATACAGACGGTGGAAACCAGCCGGCCATGCAATTGAATAAGGTGGTCGGGTTAGTCTAATGAAAGACTAAGAAAGTGGAGAAAATGACTGGTTCCTATGGTAGTGACTAAACATATTGGCATCGTAATCCGAATAACAACCGGTCGATGATCCAACAGTTAGCAGTCCCATAGAGGATAAGAAATGAGGCATGCATAATCAAGAGATAGGACACCACAACTTTCGGTTCCATTATGAAAAATGAACAATTTTTGGGAACTTATATTAATCACACAACATTTTGAAAAGCCTCCATCGACTAATCAAATTGACTTAATCAAAGTTTGATTAAGAATCATTCATAACCGGGAGCAAGAATGGCTTTCTGACTGGACTAACCATTCAGGTATATTAATGTGCCTAACGCACTTATCATATATTACATTCAAACTTTTCACAAACAGGTTGGTGGCTTTTAATCGGCTCGAACTACTGTCGAGATATTTTGGTACTGTAGAGATCATCGGCGTATTTCATCCATGGTCGACTACATTGTACCAAGATCGCGGGACTTAAGCTATCCTTGATCTTTCATTTGCATATCGTGAGGTAGAGATCAGAGAGGCCTATTACCCTGTCGTCTACACTACACCGTGCCAATTGCACTTAGCTAGAGTGCGCATCACCCCTCTCACACGAAGCGTAGGGGAAGAGTCATGACCCAACATTAGGATTAGGCCCCTCCTAATGTAATTTTCTTTTAAAGAGAGGATATGGAACCACGTTCCCCTCCCTGAAGCTACCTTAATAAACAACAAAGTCTCAGCGAGAGACAACATACAAGGTCGCACATAACGGACCTAAATCCAGTTCTAGCGCAAACTGAATAAACAACATGGTCATTATTTCTAACAATATAACAACCTATCATATTTTATTAAGCATACAAGTTGTTCCCAACACAAATATTAAATGGGATTCGATTCCTCATTTAATAATATTAATGCAAGAGCGAACCGTCCACTTGCCTTATAAGGCGTGCTCAAGGCTCTCAGCGATTCCAACAGAAATCTTTATCTCCCTCCTGCCAATTATAACAAAAGATTCTTCAACAACGAGCTCACGGATACACTTCTTAGTTGTATACTCAAATTTTACAACTTCCTAATCGATAAACGATTTGATTTCCGAATATCGATATATAATAAATCCTTTAGTTATCATGCTTTAAGGAACCATCTTGGCGGAATTATAACTAATTATCCGCTTCACTTTTGAAATAATTTTCTAAATAAAAATTGTTCATTAGTAACATTTCTTAAAGGTGACCAAATCTCGGATCAAACGGATTAACAACGAATCTTGAGTAATTATCCGAAGTCCTTTACCTGCCAATCGATGTCCAAACTTGTATTCGCTATAAGTAAAGATCCAGACGGCCGTTTCTCGAGCGGTTTGAACCTGTGGAACCTTATCAACATCAAGATTATAAAAACCATAAATTTAATTAGCAAAGCGGAACCGAAAGGTCCTTACGGTGGCTTCCAGCCTAAACCGCTAATTAATTTCGATCGCGTTTTACCTTCGCTTGAGCCTATGGCTCGATCAGCTCGATAGTAGCCTGATCTAAGAGCTTGAGGGTGGTTGGGTGATGCCCGGTGGCAGCCCTTGCGGTGGGTGGTGGTCGGAAAGACTGGTGGTCGTCGGCGACAACACAAAGCGAGGCACAAAAGGTTGCCGGCGGTGATGATTCGAATCCTTTCTTCCCGCCTGTCGTTCCGTTCAAATTCTACACTGGTTCTGGTTTTTTTCCTAGTACAGCAGCTACGAACCAGAAGTCAAGAGAAGAAGAAGGAGGTGAGGTGAAGGAGGAGGTGAGGTGAAGGAGAAGGTAGGGGAAGAGAGGATAGATGCAGCGGTGAAAAATCGCTCCCGAGTCCGTCGTTGTCCCAAGCTTTCTCTCGAAATTCTTGTAAAAAAAAATCAGCTTTTCCTTCCCCATTAAGCAAGAGAAGAGGCGGTTTACAAACAAAATCCGTCTCGGAACGAGACTCGCGTTAAAGCGGTAAAATTATGTACCTCGGGTGGAAAAACTCACTAAACGAAAAACGTCCCGTAAATTATGTAGACCAATAAAACCAATTTTCCATGATTTTATCTTGCTACCTTCAATATTTAAGGTTTCCGTTTCGTATTTTAAATCTTGTACAGTACATAATTAAAAAGACGGCTTATCCAATAAATATTCTTTTTCCACCAAAAAATCCTAGAATTCACATCGTTCCATAAAATCATTTTGTTATGATTTTAGGATATCACCAAGAATTTTCTAGGATTTAAATTCCAACAAAAATATTGGATTAAGCGTTAAAACGGACAAAGAGGTTAAAAGGATATCCGAGAAAAAATTCAAAAATATCCTTAAAAACCACAGTTATTACACAACATATATGGTTCAATACCGTATCTGGACCAGTTCGACCTTGTGGGGAACTGTCGCTTGATGAGCACGTTAATCTCTCATAAGATATGGATGAGACCGAGGCTGAAGCCATGGTACATAGTTATTGTTCGCTGCAAAAGGGAATATGGCTATCTCCCCCTCAGGCACCAAGGATTGATAGAAAGAATCCCAATGGTCATCCTCGTCTCTAAAAGTGACTTTATATTTCTTTGGACCCAATTTCGATTCTCTTTTTATAGCGTCTGGCCTAATGACGTCCAACACAGGAATCTTCTGGTGGTAACCAAGCTGCCTATAACATCTGTCCCGACATATACGGCTCCCTAACATTGAAATAGGTGAGTACCCCACGATAACGAGATAGCACAAGCTCGACGGTGGAAAGTTAAGGCCCTGGCCCCACGACATCCAAATAACCTTATCAATCTTGATCTCATCTAACTGAAGCAGTATGGCACGACATTCATCTTCAATACTGTTTCGGCTCCGGTCTGAATGATACAGGGTCGGATCATCACCCAACGATCTGCTCAACCGATCCCTAAAGGTCGGAAAGTACCTCCAAATCCAAGTCTGTGAAATATATCAATATGCTATGTTAGATGTGTGTATGAAACGTTACAATATATTTAAAGTATATATAAGGTTAGGTATAATCACGTGTAGGAGGAACATGCACCAACTAATACCCGCAGCCTCCTTGCGGCTTGCACAACCCAACTGCCTGTACAAGTAGGCCAATGTAGCCGTTGCCCATGCATAATGAGAGGTCGTTCCATGGTCTAGTATCAGATGCAAGAGTTGTAGCTGGGTACCGACATCAGACTTGTCCAAAAACAACGTGTTTCCGAGCAACATGAACAAGTAAAGAGATGCGATCAAATGCGGGTCCGCTTCTTGTTCCACCAGGGCTGACAACCTAGTTTTCAAATTGAATGTGTTGATGCCACCAGCTGAGGTCTGCCTGTTCACCTCATTGACGTCAAACTCCTAACATTTGCGCCATCCTCAGGCGTAAACCTTCATCATCCAAAAGCCCTTCCTTGACCTTAATGCCATTCAATGGAAGGTTCAGTATCTTTGAGACGTCGTGGAGGGTGATGGTAATCTCTCCCCAAGGGAAGTGAAAACCGCTTTAAATACCGAGGCGCCCTTCACCTCTAACCGGGCGCCCTTCATTAATCAATTTAAATAGGTTATGGATATTAGTTATGTAAAAATAAAAGCATATTTTGTCAATAACCTCTTTACATTTTTTTCTCGTTTTCTATTTAAGGAGGGGCAAACCACAAAAGTAGGGTACTTTTTTACAATTACTTTGAAACATTTAAAATATAAAAAGGTTGGATATTTTTTCTCTCCAAATTCTCCCTAACTCATTTCATCATATTAAAATAAATCTTTGGTGAGACTTTAAATTAACATATCAAAAATATCTGCAAAGAATAATGTGGAAGATATATAAGATGGACTTGTTTGTTACCTGATTGGAAATTTTTGAACAAACTCATAGCTTCTGTAATAGTTTACCATCGGGTCATAGAATTTTTTTTCTTTCTCCTTTTTAGCTTCATATTGATAGATCTGTAGAAACTCAAAAAATAGTACAAAGAGCAATCAGTTTTAAGTAGGTCATAGCATGGAGAATACAATCAATTAACTTTTAAGGGAAAAAATCACCTATAAAAATGTACGACCTCCATTTTTAGAACACAAAATGGTAGTCTACAAACTAGCAAAGTGGCAAGCAAGTACGTTCAACACACTCGATCTTATTAAACCCAAGTTCTTCTCTTAGAAAAACTCACATCCATTTCGCTATATATATACCGATCAAGCAATAACGTGACTTAATTTTAGGAGCTGATTTAGTCCACTGAATTAGTCAAGTTACACTCCTAATATTGTGCAGTCAGTTTCTGTCGTATTCAGTAGAGTGGCATGTATCTCGGCAACTCTTAGAGTGCCTTGTAATTAATCCTACTGAGAATTAATCAACGAAAGCAATTGCTTAAATTGTCTCTTGTGTTTAGCCGGTATAACTTGTGATAAATCTATATTTAATAATAAGCAAAAATATATAAGACAAACAAACATCTAATAAACGAAGCCACAAAAGAAAAGGAAAAGAACTTAATTGGCACCTTTTTGATCTTACCTCTGTGAAAGAATGAAGAATGAACAAGAGAAGAAGCTAGCAAAGTGTTTGCTGTAGGGAGCAAAAATGGAGGGTGATCTAATTAGAGAAATAAGATGAGATAAGCATAGAGGAGCAGTAATAAATAGATGGACAATATATGGAGGCTTCTTTAATCGTACACGTATAGAAATTGCATGTGGTGTCTGACTTGCACCGTCACGTGTCATGCAACTGTTGTTGTCGTTTATTTTTAAAGCTACTGAGTGCTGAAATTTGTTAAGAGTAGTGTCATGTCTTTGACTGGCTTCTTGGGCTTGGATAAAGTAGGCATTGTAGTTCCAAGTTAAATTGTTTCAAATGAAAGGGTAATACTATTAGCATGTGACAAGGGTAATATATCAGTCGTTTTGTGCACAACTCTGTTTAGGTAAACTACACAAATACATCAGTAATTTAGTCCATCTTGCACAAAAAACAAACAATTACAAACAAATTGTATCTAACCACCCATTACCAAACCGGAGTTACATAAATAAATTTTACGACATCATTATCATTAGGGAGTTATATAAATAGACCACTGTATTTGTGGTTGTGTTTTATAAAACCAATTTTATATTAGGAAAAATTGTATTTAACCACTTTTTATATTCATATCTTTACATTTAACTACCCCTTATTTTAAAAATGGCAAAAAACCACCCTTTATATATCTATTCCTCCAATTCACCACCTTTTTTTGACAGAATCTGTTATATCTCCGTTTACTACAATTAAAAAGAATATTTTGCCTTTTTATTGTTTATTTTATTTACAAATGAAAGTAAAGTAAACCTAGAAAAATAGAAATGAAACGAAGAAAAAACAAAAACGAATGCACTCCTACACACGCCCTTTCCTCCCAACTTGCGTAGCCGGAACCCTAGCGGAACAAGCGCCGCCGCCTAAACTCTCTTCCACCAACGATGGCTTCCCTAGCGCCAATTGTGCTCGGAATTTAACCGTACCCTGCCTCCAATGGAAGAAGGGTCCAAAGATCGAGTTGATGACCATCGATTATCATGGAGTTCAAAAGCTCCTCTACCCAACTCGGTACCTAATAATGGAGTTGGCATGGATTTTTCTCTGTGCTTTCGCCCTTTCTCTCGGGAGTCCTTCGAAGCCTCCGCTTGTCTCTCGCCACCTTTGTCCGGCCCTGCGCTCGAGAAACCTGGTGTTTTGGGCATGGGTGGATGAGAAATGGCGTCGCCCAGATGCAACAAGGTTGGGGGTTGTTCCAAGGCCGCATAATCGAATCCGAAAAACTCATCAATTTCTCGGGATGAAGGGCCCTCCTCGGCGGTGGCGAAGCCGGTTGTCTACGACCCTTAGTGTCATCGGGCTTATTTCTGGTCTTGGCCGAAGTTCCTGGTTCTTCGGCTCCCGATTTAAGGCATTCGGGCCAGTTGTCGGTGGTTCCAAGACCACCCACTGCAACAAATTTTGCTGGGTTGGTACACCCTGTTCACTTCTCTTGTCAAGTTCCCTCTTGTTACTATCTGGCCTGCTTGATAGCCTGAAAACCGAGCCTTTGTATTCTTCTTGGTGCTTGAAATACCTTCTCTCCTTGTTAAGCCTCCTGCCTCTTGTTAACTTGTTGTGTTTTGGTCAATCTCATAGTATGTGCCTTTGTGAGTGGCTGTAAATTTTCAATCCTCATCTCCTATCTAAAATTGATGTAAATTGCCTCATTTTTGTAAAGTTTTGTTTTTGCCTGCACATCACTAGTTTGCAGCGGTGGGCTGAGATGGCTGGATCTAAGACATGCAATTAATTCATTAAATATAGAATTTTGATGATTTATTTTGTACAAAGATTTATTTTTTAACGGAGGGGTGGTAACTTGTTAAAAGATATGGAATAAAGGATGGTTTTTTGCAACTTTTAAAATAAGGGGTGGTCAAATACAAAAATTTGAATATAAAGGGTGATTAAATGTAATTTCCCCTTTATATTATTCTAATATGAAGATTTGGGTTGATTAGGAAAAGATCTCTTGTTACAATAGTGATCAAGTTTAACAAGAATCAATTGAGTATTGAATATTAAAATTAAGATTTGGGTTGATTAGGAAAAGATCTTTCGTTACAATACTATTGTCGATTATTCACAAATTTCATAAATTTATATGCACGAAAAGTGCATTAATTTAAATTTGAAAAAAAATAATTACAAAAAAATGAACATAAAAATCAATAATAGATTAAGTATATAAAGTGAAAATAATACTTGGACCCTCAAATTAGGATGGAAAAGAAATTCATATATCTTAAATAGTATGCATTGATAAAATTATCAAACAATTTATATATATATATAGGTTTTTTAATGTTTTGTTTTGTTTTTATATATAGTCAATTATAATTATTATCAAACAAATTGATTATTGAATTTTAAAATTAATGCTTTTCTTTGAAAGTTTGCCCAAGTTAATAGATTAGATATTTTAATAAAATAATATATATTTTAACAACTATCAAAGTTATTTCACTATGTTTAATAAATGCTCTATTCTTATAAAAACTAATAAAATGTACTGGTGTCCATAAAAAATCGGAACTGAAAAATTGGTTATTTTTTATGTTAATCAAACCGATTTTTTTTTTAAAATCGGTTTGATTAACCGAACCGAAAATCATTTCGGGTGGAGATGCCACATCGCTCCCTCCCTGGCTCCCTCCCCTAGATATATCACTACCGACGATTTTACGGTTTTGCGACTTTCACATATCGAATTGGTGGCGTTTTCCGAGATTCTACGTCGTGTTGAATCTTTAAGTTCATCTTCAATTTGACATCCTTCAAAACCGGTAAGCTTCTGCCGAAATTTGGTTTCATAGTTTCGTATTGAATTTGGGGATTCTCACAGCCGTAATTTTCTACGAAATGAACTGCTTTTAGTAACTTCAGATGAAATCAATTTTCGTTTCATGGTCTATGCTCCCTAATTTGACGAGTTTAGAGTTCTTAGCTATTGAATTAAGCTGGAAAACATGTTGGGTTGCTGAGATTGTTTTGGTGTTAAGATGGAATTTCGATGAATCGATTTAGGAAAGCAATAAGTTGGGTTGCTGAAATTGGTATGATGGAATTTAGATAAATAGATGTGGGAAAGCAATTTGGGAGAGTGGATGCAGGAAGATGGTACTGATAGGTAAGGTAGAGCAACCACCCAGAGTGTTGTTAATTGGGAATTTCTTCTTAAGTTTGCTGCGAGTCCGTCCTTGAATGTATATGATTTGCTAATTAATTATTGGGGATGTAGTCTTTGATGGCGGTGAAGTGGTGAACTGAAGAGTATTATTTTGAGACTGTTTTCTTTTTGATGGGCACACTTTTGCGACTTGAGTTGTTCATTTGATGACTTTATGCTCAGCTTGGGTCCAAAGTTGAGGGTGTCCTCACCAAATAAGCACCTGTAACACAGCCTTGGACAAGGAGGGGATTGAAATCTGACCATTAGAGGTATTTTAACTGTATTTTGCCAGGCAAATCACCCAAATGCTTTAGCTTCATCTTCAACCTTCATCTTTATTTTCCTTTTTAACTCCCATGCCAGGTGCAACAAGAAATAGGAGTGGATGGCCAATCACACTGAAGAGTTAGACGAACTCCTGGATAGTGAGTGAACCTCACAACTTTCTCTCTTTCTTAGTTGAATTGATCAAAATCTGAAATCTTTTTTTAACTTCACAGGCGCATTGGATGATTTTCAAAATTTGAATCTTAAACCTTCTTCGAGGTAACTCTCTTTTTTGCTTTTTCCCACAATTCTTCAACTATTTGACTCTGTTGATTTTCTTTTTGTTTTTTCAGTAAGGAGGATAAATCAGACGAGAGAGATGAAAGAAAGCCATTTCCCTCTAACATCCAAGGATTAGGCTTGGGTTTGCCAAATCTGAAAGAAAAGAAAAAAGTAAAGCGGAAGATAGCAGTCTCTCCTAAAAATGACCATGTCTCTGAGACACTTGACAAGCTTAGGCAGCAAACTAGAGAAACTGTTAGGGGTATGGAGGAGTCAGTAGCCCCTTCTGGAGACTTTGGGGATCTAAACCCTGAAAACATGGATGATTGGGTGAAACAGTTTGAGGAACTTGCTGGGTCTCAGGTATTTTTACTCTGTACTACTAGATTTTGCATCCCTTACTTGATTCGCAAAATTTTAGTTTCTTATGTAGCCTTGTTCCATCTTTGCTGTAAGCGTGTACACCGTGGTGTGGTTTGATTCTAATGCTGGCAAAACCTCTGACTTTGTTTACCCAATTCACAGATGGTTTGGTTTGAAATGTTAATCTGTTCCTAGCTACAGAAGATCATTCAGTGCTGTCTTGCTTGAGGTTTGACCATATAAAAAAAAAAATCAAAAATTTGAACCATGTAAAAACTATTAATTACATGTGAACACAACATATGTGCCAGATAAGATAAAGTGTACAAGATTTAACATAAATATCAAGAATTTCAATTCATTGCCTTTAGAACATACTAACATCAAGTAGTCTATTAACATTATAACATAATGATTAAAAAATAAATGATAGGTACTGATCAAACTATTCTATCACACTATGCAATCGAACGTGAACCCTTGATCTTTGGCTCATTATTGACCATTGTGAGAACTTTTCATTTGCAGAAGTTAAGTCCTAATTTAATCTGTAGGTATTGATCATTAATTCACCCAAAACCTAAGCTCTTATGCAATTGATGGTCTATTATTTTGGGAAATTAAGCTGTTGTGCACATTTTGGCTGTAATACGAATCTGGACAGCTCAGTTAATTCTTGCCTTGCTTTGCTAAACTTGGATGCATGGTGTTTAGTCAGATTTTAAACTAAACTTTGTAAGCAATAATTTATGTTCCTCAAGTGTATAAATTGTGTGAGTTCCACAATTATAAAATGATCAGGATATGGAGTCGATGGTGGAGACAATGATGCAGCAGCTATTATCCAAAGAAGTCTTGTATGAACCCATGAAAGAAATTGGCGAGCGTTATCCAAAATGGCTGGAAGATAATAAAACTGGGTTGAGCGAAGAAGATTACAAGCGTTATTCTTACCAGTATGAACTCATACATGACTTGAAAGGGGTGTATGAGACCGATCCCAACAATTTCACCAAGATTGTTGAGCTCATGCAGAAAATGCAGGAATGTGGCCATCCTCCAAATGAAATTGTTCAAGAGCTTGCACCTGACTTCGATCTTTCTCAACTCGGACAACTGTAAGTAGCATTCTCTAACAGACCTCCAAATTCTGAGCCATCCTAATTTCCTTACATGTTGCATTTATATTGAAGAGAAACAGAGAGGAAAAACTGCATAGCTTCATTTTGTGTGGGTTAAACACTACACTAAACAATAGTATGCCTTGCAGGTCACCTGATGTGGACTCCCAGCAGAATTGCAGTATTATGTAGCAGAATGGATGAAGTGTTGGATCACCTGATGCTTGTTTGTGCAAATTTCAAATAGTGTCCTGAAATATGATTTTTCTTGATTAATAAAAAAACAATCACCTACTAATCCTCGTTTTTGCTCATATAAATAGTACTGTAATAATTTCAATATTTAATGCTTCAACTTCAGTACAGTTCATCATTTTTTTCCCTTCCTATTGTATGGAACGCTGTTCGTATCAGGTCCATAAGAAGCATTGTGCTGTTACAACTTACAATTTACATCAGGGGAGGAGGATTGAACTCATGTTTTCACCTCAACTATATAAAAATATCAAATGCCTCTATGAAATAAAAACCGAGAGATTTATTTCAAATAGAAATAAAAGAAGGAAAATTGGGCTTGATCCAACTCTGTTGTGGCACCAAATGCAGTGTACTCCACCTCTCATTTTTGGTTGTAACTTCCACACCATTTCTTCCAAGGCTCCAACTTGACAATTTGAGATTTCATACTCTTATATTACACCCTCAAGTTGGAGCCTTTTGGAAGCCCGTCTTGGAAGTCCCTAATTCAAAGCCACTCAATCGCTCAGTGGTGAATGTGAATCGATCGCAACCCTGGGAAGTGTTTTGATGTGAAATAAGTGTAGGTCACCCATGTAAACCAACCTATTAATAGGCGAAAGGTTACAGAAAGGCTTTTAAAATTACGAGGGCAATTTAGTAATTTTAACAGTTTTTACCCACTCAAATGAAGCATGATTTAACTTGTGATTAACGGGCCTCTGTCTTAGTGATTGGTAGAATTGTCAACTTCATTGCGTAGTGTTCTCAGTTTACAAGGACCGATTATAAGTGTGACAAGTTGCTTCCAAGTTGACTAATATTACTGATAAAATAATTTATTGACTAATCAACTTTGTTCTAGATGTGCTCAACGTTGTAACTTTCACCTGCCAAATCTATAATTCAAAGCAATGTCTTTTTGAACATGGATAACTTGGAACCAAATGGAGGGACAGCCTAAAATTCGGATTCGAAAGATTTGATCCCTAATCTCTCGGCCAACCCTTGCCTTGCCATACTGCTTTTTAAATTACTCTTCTCTTCTCCATCAGGAATTCCACCGTACTCAAATCACTTTACAAAACTTGTGTTTCTTACCTAAGAATTACATCTGACGCTGGGGCAGAATTAGCTGAATAAACTAAAGCTAAGCATATACAAAACTATGGGTTCTAGGTTAAAAGCTTTCTAAGCCCATTGAGACCCCTCCCCCCAATTAACATTGTGTTGTTAAATGCCAAATGTCGAAATCAGGTTCTGGGCCCACTCTGATGAATCCCTTTCCAGTCATATCAGAGTAGGGACCTGGTTCAGGACGAGTCCGTCAGTGGGTCCATGTTGGGATCTATTGTTTCGTCTCATCTTATCTGCACGGAGCCAGGCCAAGGCTAATAAGAGGGAAATGAGGCATAAATCATAACGCTGCAAGGCAGGCAGAGAGAGCTCTTAAAGATTCATCCAATGTCCGTAAATTCAGGCACCAAGGGGCAGTCTTCAAGGCCGGAGATGAAATCAGGCGAGTAGAAATGCGGGACCAGGTCAGAATTCGGTGCATCAGAAGGCTCGGCGGCATCCAAACCCAGACCCAAACCGAAAAATTGGGTATTCTCAGTGAAATCCGGTGTGAGATGATGTTGGGGGAAAACGGGAGAAAGCAGATCGACACTCGGGGAGGTTGCTGGGTCAGGTGGAGGAAGGGGTAGGGGTTCTTCCACCACCACTGCAAGTGAACGCTTCTCGAAGGGGAAGGGCTCGGTCACAGTTTTTCTGAGTTTTGATCTGGAGGACTTGTTTGCTTCAGCCGCGGGTAGCTTGCGTTTACCGAGGGAAAGGATCGGCACAGAACGGGACCTGGATTCCCCAGAGAAGCCCGATACTGCCCCCCGGCTTAAACCATCGCCATTTGAAGCGCTTCTGCAAAACAAACAAAGGCGACAGTTAGTGATAGTAGTAGTAGTGGTACTAGTAGTAGTAATAAACTTCAATGCAAAAGTAAGGGATGTACCTGAAACGTTCCTCTACGATATGCTGACATGACTTCAATTGGTTTTCTTCTGAAGTCGTCGTCAACAGCGGGGGGTCTGCATCAAGTATCGACAAGTTTACCATGGATGGAAAAGCATCAATAGACTCATCTTTTTCCCCTCCTCCAAGCTCTAGTGTTACCTCCAAGATCCCCCGAGTTTGTGAAATTACTTCCTTCTTACTCACACAGTTAGTCTCATCAAAATCAGATGGCATGCTGCTATCGACATCAAGAAGAGCTCTACCTACTAATCTGCGACATTCTGAGACATTGGTAAATTTCATCTTCTCGGACAACCCTACAGCAATATTTTGACCACCATAAAGGCTGGAAGATGCATTAATCATCCTCGATCCAAAAATGCTCTTTTGAGGAACTGCGAGGAAATTTTTCCGATCATGACAGGCCGTTATCCTCCAAATGGAAGAAAGCAAGGCGGTGAAGTGTCTTTGAAGAAGCATTTCCCTATCTTGCAGCTCTGTTACCGTTTCTAAGAGAGTACGAATATTTTCCTGCCAAGAAAAAAAAAAGATAAAATACATAAAGATCCCTATTCCAAGACATACCAAACTACTATAGCCTATATATGACACAGTACTAGTGGCATAATGCCATGTCTTGAAAGTGATAAAGAGAATCCTTAGCCTTAAGTATTAGAAACCCACTCATAAAACAGGTAGCGTTGTAGGATAAATAAGTAAGAGCTTGGCCCAGGAGAAAAAACTTAATCTAAAAGAGGCTGGGAGTGAGAAACCTTACCTCAGACACTCGCAACAAAGCTTTTCCAGCACCAGTATTGGATGACTTTTCATTATTGAGATTATCTGCCAATGACAGAACAAATTTCTGAACGAGATCCCTAAATCTCTCACAGCAGTGGAATGGATGGCGAAATCTCCCTCGATAAAATCCACCGGTAGTCATTCCATACAAAGAATCACTCACTAAGCTCCAATTTGATCCATATTCATGCACTAGGGCACATAAAACCGCATCCTCCTGTGGCAACCAGGCATCGGGTGAAGAGTAGCAATCGCTTGACCAGATGCCCCCTTTCTTCCTTGGCTTCTCTTGCCTAATCATTAGAATCCTCTTTGTAGTTGTGTTAATGATTGAAATCTTTCCTGTCTTGCTCCTACTAGTTGGCTTCAGCTCCAGATCAACCCCTTCAACCTCAAATAACTTTGAACCTCTAGTTTCCTCATATAGCTTGCCTGACATTTTAGACACATTATTTGGAAGGCATTGTGAGAGAGGGACTTTCTTGGCTTTATGCTTAAGTATTTTCTCTCCCGAATCTGCAGTATTTCCTTCCGCTTTACGCTTCTTCTGTTTCCATGTGTCTGATGATACCATGTCCACTGAGACAGCCCCCTCACCCTCAGAACATGTATTTTCATCATTCGATAGTATGGAATCCATGTATTCTTCCATCACAGAGTTAGTTGTAGGATGCATGGATTCATTCTTAAGAGACTTGAGCTTCTTGACTTTCTTTGTCTTCTTCTTTGACTTCTTTGCCTTGGGCTTAGAACCAGTTGTTTCTTCATTTCTGCCCATACCAAGCAAGCAACAAGCATAAAGAATTAGCCAGGACAAAATAGTTTCAAGACGAAGAAAGCTGGCTATTAACTTTCCCAGCAATACTCAAGGAAGTTCAGAATAATCATACTCGACAAACTCATCAACATCCTCCAAAATTTCCTGCTCTTTAGCTTTTCTCTCCATTTCTTCCATCAACTAGAAACACAAGAATAAATATTATCAGTCTGTAACAAAACTAAAGAAGACCAATATCTCATGCCACCCCCAGCAACCAATGCACAAACCTGATGTTGAGCTAAAACTTCAACCTGCTGCCTGTATGCCTGAGTTGCAAAATCAGCGTCCCATCCTATTCAGAAGAGCAGAAGATTATTAAAAAAAAAAAAAAAAGATCAGCGAACATCTCTAAAAAAAATAACCCGATACTACTAATTAGAAAAATGACAAGATTTGTGCAGCAAGTCACATGCATTAAAAGGGGTCACCCCGGGTGCATCACAATGATACAGGTATGCATCAAGAAAAAAGAGGAAGGACTACTTCAGTGCAGCAGTCCATTTTATCCTAGAAATTTACTAAGAAACTAATACTCCCTCTGATCGAATTTAGGTGTCGTTTAAACCAAATGCACAGGAATTAAGAGTACATTGAATACCGCTTAAACCTGCAGCTTTTATTCCCTTTTTAATTTTCCCAGAACACTCCTTAAAACTCCTCCATCTTCTAATAAATGCTACCCTACTTAATCAGCTTTTATTCTCCACTTAACTCCCCTTTTAACTACTCTATCTACGTTAATTAACTTTGAAAAGATGAGAGAGAATACATTTTGGAAGGCTAATGGTCTCTTATTATAGGCCTGAGGGCTATAACTACTTAAAAAGGTGGTTGGGAGTAATAATTGAAGAAAAGGGACGACACTTAATTTCAATCAAATCTCAAAGCTTAAACGACATCTAAATTCGATCGGAGGGAGTACATAATAAAACTTGAATGCTTACTTAGCATATTGAACAACACAATTTTTCTCTAAAAGAGAGCACTTACTTTCATATACAAGAGGTTCCTCATCTTCATCAATCTCAGCCTCCATATCCTCTTTCAATTTCTCAATCCTTTCCAGCTCCCATTCTGTTTCCTCAAACTTAGTTTGCTCTGCTAATGCAGTCTTGTCAATGATGGGATCCCACGTCTCTAGAAATTGCATAGCATACCTGTCAATTGGACGTAGCTGATTCTCAAATGTTGAGACTGAATGCCCAGCAGCAGCAGCTGCTTCTGCCATCTGTTTGACATCAGCTAACATGTCAACATCATCATCATTACAAACAAAAGCCAGAGCTTTCTCCCCATCTGGATCATTTCCCTTGGAAGGTGCTTCAGTCTCCTTATAAGAGGGTGTAGTCAAGATCTTCTGATCAGGAGGGTCAACTCTTGTGTCATCGTCATTTACTAAATCATCATCTTCTAATCTTCCAATATTTTCTTCTGTAAACTCTTGATTATCCACAGCTTCTTCCAGCTCCACTCTTTTCAAGGCCATATAGTCTGCTTCATCCTCAGCAAATCTTAGAGCAGCCTCTAGATCACAGTTAGATACAGGGTCCATGTTTCTGTTATCCAAGCCTTTATCTTTCTGCACATCCTTGATAGGATCTATTTTGTGACCTGAGAATAACTCCATGGGATCAAGTTTCTTGAAAAATTCAGTGTTATATCCTCCACTCTGTATAACTAGATCATCAAGAGCACGCTTCTGATTTGCCTTCTTTAAGATGTTCTCCTCTATAGTGCTCTCACTTATTAATCTGTATATATTAACTTCGCGTGTCTGTCCAATACGGTGGCACCGATCTTGAGCTTGCTGGTCCATAGCAGGATTCCAGTCACTATCATAAAAAATCACGGTATCTGCTCCAACCAGGTTGATTCCCACTCCTCCACTACGGGTGGACAATATGAACAAAAATATTTTTGGGTTGGTATTAAACCTCTGCATTGATGTCTGCCTTTCCTCAGGTTGAGTTGATCCATCCAAGCGCATGTAGGTATAACCATATAAATTTATAAATGCTTCCAAGATGTCAAGCATCTTTGTCATCTGAGTGAATATGAGCGCTCTATGACCTTCAGATTTCAGGCGCCTCAAAAGAATTGCAAGCTGCTGCAGTTTCCCACAATCAAACTGTAACAAACGCCTGTCTGGAAAATAAAGCTGTCTCCGAACAATTGCAGGGCGCAATGGAGTTAAAAGTGGCAGCAAAACTTCAGAGCACCTCTCCTTGTAAGATGGACTAATAAAAACAGGACTCTCAGATTTGCTACACCAACAAACAGGCGGTGGCACTCGTGCTGCAGGAATAGTGAACATGAAAGATTCAACCTGATCAATCACAGTCTGGAACCGCTCCACAGGAGAGAGGACAATATCTGCAAGCTTGGAGGAGTAATGATAAGACCTAGTATTTGCCTTAAGGAAGTGAACTTTATCAGCAGGATGCCTCACAGTAACAAGCTCACGTAATGTTGTTGAATAAGTGGGCTTCTTCTGAGACCTCAATGAATTCCACCATGCTATTGCTGCAGCCCTATCTCTGGATTCTTTCAGTCTTTCCTCAAAAATAGCCATCCGAATCTCTTCAAAGATGTTTGTATCATGACTTTGACTGCAATATTTGAATTTTGGATTATTAACTTCCAAGGCAATATCATTCACACGATCCTTAATCAGTTGTGAGGGCGTAGCAATAGACTTAACTTCATCACTTTCCCAAGAAGTCATGCAGAAGTCCAAATGGGTGAAAACAAGTCCTAGACCAGAAAGATCTACAGAAGAAAATGGATTAGCTGAAAGCACAGAGCAAACATCAGAGCTGAACTGCCTCTCAATTCCAGCCATATCAAAAGAACTTATGATGGGTCGACCCTCAAACAAGTCAGGATGATTGCAAACTTTACGAAGCTGCATTATAACATTTAGCATTCCAAAGAAGTTGGAACTTGCTAAAGTAGCTTGAGTTTCTGAGCTAGCAATGAAATCCTCATAGAGATTCCTCTGCCGCTTTGAGAGTCTACAGAATATGACATGTTCATGTTTCATAGGAAGTTGCTTCTCAACATCTCTTTTTAAGCGACGAAGTATAAAGGGGCGGAGGACATTATGCAGGCGATCAATCACTTCTACATTCACCTTTTCTTGTCCTTCTACCATTCCAGATATTGGATTGCAGAACCAGTCCTTAAATTCCTGATGCGACTGAAAGACATGAGGCATCAAGAAATGCATCAAGGACCAAAGTTCCATAAGATCATTCTGCAGTGGTGTACCAGTCAATAAGATGCGCCGTTTTGAGTTAAAGTTCAAAAGAGTCTGCCATCTCTGAGATTTCCAGTTCTTAATGAGGTGAGCCTCATCCAAGATCAAATATTTCCACTTCTTCCGTTTGAAAATTTTAGAATCCTGTATAACAAGCCTGTAAGTAGTTATACAAACATGAAAATAATTGGGCTTCATCCAACCTTGTCTCTTATATTTACGCTCCTTTGCGCTTCCAAAGTAGGTTAGAATCTTAAAAGCAGGACACCATTTGAGAAATTCGGTTTCCCAGTTGAGCATAACACTAGTTGGCACCACAATAAGATGAGGACCCCAAATTCCTTTTTCACATGCAAGATGTGCCAGAAGTGCAATTGTCATGATTGTCTTTCCGAGTCCCATCTCATCAGCCAGAATACCATTGAGCCTCTTCTCATACATTGTCACAAGCCAGTCCAAGCCAATATGCTGATATTCACGAAGAGGATATTTGAGCAGAAAAGGGAACTTTGTGCGTACATTGGTGGTTGAAAACGTGTTCCCTGTTGGCTGTGCTGACCTAGCAGCTGCAGCGGCATCATCAATGGTGTTCTCCTTTTCACTCCCTTCTTCAGAAACAATTGATTGGCCCACTACTGCTTCGTCTTTTAAAGAAGGTGAAGTTGGTGACAATTCCCCAGACACATCATTTCCTGCCATAGGAGTCACCTGCTGCTCACCTTTAACATCAGGTTCAGGCAGAGAACCCAACTCCTCTAACTTAGCCGAGGTGTTGCTCGAGTCATCATCATCTGCAGAGTCATCAGCTGCAGAGCCATCATCAGAGCCATCATCTGCGGAGCCATCATCCACAGAGCCCTGACAGCAAGAGACAAATGCTATTAATATAAGATGCAAATCACTCAAGAGCTACAATTAAATAATACTTTATACCTTGTATCTTGCCAGTAACTCTTCCAAGGGAATCTCACTCTCCTTCTGTAACAATGCAATCTGACATACACCAATTACGTACTTAAGTAAAACAGCAATTGGTCTCAACTTTGCAAGCATTACGAAATTCTCAATGTAGAATTACTACTACCAAAATGAACACAAGGTCTATAAATTCTACATTGACTACCTCATCTATGGGACTGCTTGAGTCTACTTTTGCCAATTCATCCTCCTCTTCTAATGTTGTCTCATCATCCTGAAAATACGAGTACAGATTATTGCAAAAGAAACAACTTCAAAAGGTAGGGTGTAGGGGTTGTAGCATGTAGGTGAATTGAAGAAAGAATATATATGTTGCATCCAAATGAGCCCATATAGAGAAATAGAGCATAATATAATCAAGCCAGTGTAAAATAATTACAAGCACATAATGAAATTAAGTATGTGTTTATTGTGTTGTATTCAAATAGATTTAACAAACTACTCAAAAGCAAAAAAAATATCTAACAAAATAACTGCTGATAAGCAAATAAATTATTCGATGAGTACTTCAAGAGCTTTATCATGACCACCATCCTAGTGAGCTGAGATCAGGACAGCAAAATGAAATTTCACAAACAATGGCCAAAAATCATCAAACAGAGAAAATAATCTTTAATGTACCAAATTTACTGGAAGAGAGATACAAAAAGGCATATTTCTCTTACATTTGATAATATCAAGCACAACAAAGGGCTAGGGAATACTCAGGACAATGTTAGAGCAGCCAAGAGTTGGGACTAAAAGTCAAGTTTCTAAATACCCTGATACTAGATAACTTTAAAATGATAGAGAGGTTATGGTGAAAATTGCTAAATGTCAGATGTCAACGCAACACAAAAGGAAGCCAAACAAGGGCCTAGGCTTTGCTTCTCCATAAAATTACCTATTTCAACTTGGAAACCTATAAATTACTGATTTGATGTAAAGACGAAGAATTGACCTTAAAGGGAAACATAATGTGAAGATATGGAAAGAACATAAAAGAAAGTGATATTTCACATTCCAGCTATATAAATCCTCTAAACAAAAACATACGACAAATTCATATCACATACCTTTTCTTCCGCATCAGCCAACACTCCCTCAGTCATTAGGAACTCACCATCTTCCTAAAAAATACAGGACATAAGAGACTGCATCACTAATAGAACATTTAACATTATAAAGTTAACAGAAGAGACCAAACAGCGTAGGAAGATATAGCGGGGAACCACCATAGAATTTACTAGCACATCTAACTAAAGATTATTCTTTTAATATTTAAGAACAAAGAGCCTAACGCCTGTTATAATTTGAAGAAAACCTTAAAACAGATGCATCAACCCTCAAGCACATGCACATTATTGTCATGAAAGCAACCAAGCAGTAAGCATATAGTCTATCTCCATCAACAAAGACTTGCATATCCACAACAAAATTTCGCCCCATTGTAAAGAGGCATGTAGAAAATGCCAATTGCAGAAAATTAAAAAAAAAAAAACTGATTCAATGATCCATGACTTGTATAGTACCTGGTCATCATTGAAATCATAGTCCCTAGGTCCATTTCCTAAGTCTCTATTCTCTTTCCCATGTTGCTTGGCCTGATGTGGATTTACTTCTAATGAATGATTTTCCGAATTCTTTAAAAAGCCATTGCTCTGACCCTGCTAAAATAAAGTTACATGAGTTAAGCTACAGAGTACAGTCAAGACACACTATATAATCAGCATCCACAACTTACATAATGATCAGAAATAATGGGAGAACCATCTTTGTTCATCAGACAAGTAGAAGAAGAATCAACAGCATCCTCTGCAGAAAGTAATCTTCTCACCATCAATGCAAATTTAAATAGGATAGAAGTTTTACAAGCAACAGTTAGTTAATATACTTCATTAATCATAAATAAGGGAAAAGAATCTTACTGGGGGCAACTCCTTCAACACTCGGCTTAATGATAGTGTCCTTTTCAGGGCTTCTTTCTCCAGTGACTGTAAATCAGCATACACGTACATATTGGTCCATTAAATCACACAAACAATAACTTGCAATGGAACAAAATAGACAGCCATCTCATAAAGAACAATATATTTGAACAAAACGGAGAGGTTATATAACATGTAAACATGTCGTCATTTCTGACATTCTGCAATGAATTTTACAACATATCACAGCAATGAAGGGGTAAACACACAAGAGTTTAGAGCATAGTTCAAAAACTACAGTGAAATAGAGAAGTACTGTACCTCCGTTCATAATATAGCGCTTAAGCAGCTCCTCTAATGGCAAATCTACTTCATTTTGCAATGCTGCTAATTCCTCCTTTCTTTCATCTTCAGTTATGAGAGCTTCGTCTTCCTCAATAGTTTGCTCATCATCTTCCTAAAGCAATATTATAGAACATGAAAACCAGGGCTGATAGGCCGCTATTAACACAAGAATCTCCAACACGAACAGCTGACGGGCTGATAAAGACCCCCATTTCATCTTTGTTCCTATTTTATTCTCTTCTTTTTACTTGGATTTTTCCCTTTTGATTGCGATGAATCAAAACATGAAATTGTTACCACCTTGAAGATTCTTAGAAGTGGCAAGTTAAACATAGGATAAACAATTCATCAAATTTATAGACTCTATGGTGAGTGTTTCCAGCCACAGATAGCATCATCATCATCATCATCATTAACCCAGTGAGGCTCCGCTACAGCGGAATCTGGGGGGTCAAGATGGGGGTAGCCCTGCCCAAGGGAAAGGGGGTTCGCCCGATAGACCCAAGAAAAACTGAAATTCAGCTATGTGACAATAATAACTGAATTTAGTTAGAGTGCACCAAAATTGATATAGCGTGAACTAAAAATGTTTCAGCTTTCAAGCAAATGTGAAATAAATTACTTGCTAAGTTATAATTATATCATAGAATGAAAAAAGAGATCAGGAATCAACTGAAATCAAAAGAAAGGTGAGAAACTTCAGTTCATCACATCAAAAAGTGGAGGGAAAGAAAACATTGCCTCACCATATCATCCTCAGAAAGTATATCATAATCATTATCTGCTCCACTTTTATCCGATTCATCATCTGTGTAAATAAGTTTATTGGTCGAAGTAATCTTGTAAAAATCAGACTGAAAAGAGAAATAACAAGTGAACCACCCACACTTACCACTATGCAGTTCTCTGGAGCTATTAGCACTGTTATCACTATTCTCTTTCTCCTCTTCCCTGTAGCACAGCTCCATCTTACTTGGTTCTATTGACCCAGATTGCTTTGATGGGCACGAAAGATTCTCGGCAAGCATGGTCGAATACCTGAGTGCCACATGGAATTAACTCAGTCACCACAATCCCGGATGACTAACCACAAAAAAAAGATGCACAATCTAAGTTTGCTCTTCTCAACGAACCTTTCAGTTTGTCCTAAAAGATACTCAAGCTGTTTGTCAAGAGCCTTCTTCTTTTTATCATCAACCTCCAACTGATGCTTGTAGAGCACCTATAATGAGGATATAACATAGTAGAGGTCAACTTTTATATACATTGAAGAGGCGAACAAAAGATGGATGAGATAACAAGTTCACTTGCCAGTTTCTCAATTTTGGTCCAAAACTTCTTTACGTCTTTTGAAATATTAAGAGCAATTTTTCTCATCCGATGCTCTTCTTCCTGCAATTGTTTTCGAAACGAATCAGCTAAAGTAAGATACCAAGATAACAATCTTCAGATCTTTGATTAAGTTATTAAATTTACAAAATATATTGCCCCACATTTACTCCTATAGTCCTATTACAATAATTTATCTTTCTGCAAATGGAGTTCCTTGCTAGTTGCTACTCTGTGAATCTCAATATGAAAAAAAACAGTAACCTTCATTTTTTTTTCACCCCTTGTTGCCTGATCCAACATGCCCTTGCTGGCTCGTAAAGCAACCTTTTTTGCATGAGCTATTTTCCATTTTCTCTCTGATTCAAAGTCCTGCTAATATATAAATTGTTAAAGAATCAAGGAGCTCATACACATTTCTTACAGTAAAACCGGTCCAGAAATAGAAAACATTAGAAAAGAAAATTACACTTAGTGCAGAATAACTATGAATAAAAACACCATACAATTACCTTTGATAACCAAATCATCTCTTCTAGAACATGATCCCAATGGGTTTTAGGACGAGAAGGTTCTCTATGAGCCTCAAGAGCCTGCTAAAAAGGTAAAAAGGTTATTGTTCAATCTAGGTTAGTCCAGCAGGAACCCAAAACCAACACATCAAGGTAAAGCCCATTTCCCAAAGCCCATGACACCTAAAAAAACATAAACTATAGAAGCACTAATAATTCACTGATGTGCCATTTCAAAATGTACTTACAGTTAAGCCTCAGTTCTCTGTATTTCTAGAAGCACTGCAAGTAATATAGCTAAATCGATTTCCATTTCAAAAGATTTACTTAATTTTAAACCTCAACTTGTTGAAGAAAATAGAAAACACACACTAATTCAGAGAGACGTTTAAACTTTCACAAGTTTGACCTCAAGAGCATAAAAGCTGTTCCTGAACATGCACTATGCACCTATAATCAATGCAGCGAAAGTACAATCAAACTTAGATACTAAAGGTAGATATAGATATTCAGAAGAACTAATACTTGAGGATGGAACACAATTACTAATTCTTACTGCCGATAATATGCTCACCTATACGATCCACAACAATTGACAATGCAAGAAAAAAACTCACCTTTCGGCTCCTAGCTCTTGAATCATTGTCAGGCTTCAATCTTGGGCCTTTCGAAGCCATAACTATTTACCCGACAACCTCTGTATAGAATGTGATGTAAAGTACGTCAACAAAAAAAAGAAAAACAATTCTTTCAGAAAGCAGAGCAGATGACAGCAAGGAAACATGCCCTCTAAAGCCCCTTGATCTACTCATTTAAGTTCTAGTGAATGTGACCTTTTCTATGAGCTAATACAGAGAGAAAAGGAGAGAATATATAAACAAAATTAACCTGCAAGCAACAGGGATGAATAGAATAAAAGGAATCTTCCTAAAAGTTGAGAAGTCATGGAATGTCTGTAATTAAAACTTAAACTGCATTTAACCAAAAACAACAACAATTTTGATGTGTGGTTTTGAACGATCCTGCACTTTTAGGCAAACTGTAAAGAGACATGGAACGATCCTGCAATTTTGACGTGAGGTTTTGAACGATCCTGCACTTTTAGTCTTTAGGAGTGATATATGAATTGGTTTTGCTTCGGTCTAGTCTATTATTCCCAAACCCGATTTGTTCCAGTTTACTCGTTGGTTCCCTAAAACTTGATTTACGGGTCTGTACTTGAGCCATTTACTGGCATTGTTCCCAGCAATCTCCCAATCTCAAACTCTCTCTTCCCTGAATTCATGTCTCCAATCCCTTCGAATCAGATCTTCCAGCTTTGTATCTGATTTCTAAGCTTGAATTCAAGTTTCGAGCTTAAACAAGAGCTCATAGCTGGGGATTAATTTTTACTGTCTCAATATACCACAAACTCAAGAAATTCAGCAGAGGCAGAGTTTCTTCTCAATTCCCATTACAACTGAATTTTAATTCTGGATCAAGGTATATTTGTTGAAAATATTAACCACTGACGAGTGGAAACACTGGCAAATAACTAAAAGAAGTTACAGATGTAATGCTTTGAGTTAACATAACCATTGACAAGAACGAGAGCAGTGGCACTCCTAACTATTAGAAGCTAAAGATTTTATGGATGTAACAACGTCATGAGGTTGCAAAGCCTTTTACATATCCACTCAGATGTTGATGAGTGCTTTGCAAATTTAGCCAAATTGTATTAGTTTGGTCGAAAGAGTTAAATTCTGCTATTACACAAGCCATTAACGCAAATAAATTAGACAGTGAGACGAGTCAGAACCAAACAGGCAAACCCTAATTCAAAAGCCAAAAAAAACATATACCAGAAACAGCATGAACGAAATGGAACCCTAGATTTTGCATGAAGCCAGAACCCAAACTCTCCAAAACTATGAAGTTTTCTAATTGACATAAATCAGAAAGAGAAACATACCCCTCCAGTGGCGGAGGCAGGTGGGGGAGCGGGGGGCGGCCGCCCCCGGCCACCAGGTTCTCAGCCAGGCGCCAGCGGCACAAAAACAATGAAAATTTGGATCTTTCTCAATTGAGAAATAAGAGCCACAGTTGACATAAACACATTAAAAACGAAATTGGGATCACTATTTTCCCCATCTCAAAAAGACATCTCAACTTTTCTATCGAGAAACTAATCGGTCAGGACCTTACGATGTTCACCTGACTTCTAGAGACAATATCGGGCCAAAGCACCAGAACAAGCTGTTCTGGACGAACCAGTGTCGACACTGTCAAACAAGCTTGCTGCCCACCATCAACTTGCATACCTTCAATAGAGACGGGCGTCTCCAGTGTTAACGCCGACGTTAACGGCGTTAAGGCCGGAGTTGGGGAATACCACTCATTCAAAGACCAAAGCTTCAGAGAACCCTAAATTTCCACGGTGCGCGAGGCGCGTTCTAATTATTCTGTGTTTGATAGCTTCTTCCAACAGATCTGCTACTCGCTTTGTTTCCCTTCAGGGAAATTTTTAACACGTCCTCTTTTCTGGTTATAGAGTGTACCCCTTTTGTCCATTTATTTTTAATAGAGATAAATTGAAGATTGTCCCTAGAAATTGAATTGACAAAGCATAATAATTTATCCATTAGAAGAAAAAAAATAGATGAAGAGGGTAATTTTTGATATTGTTTGTCAATTAGAAATGAATGGGCAAAATGTTATTTGTCCATTAGAATTAGGCTCCGTTCGGACATCAGCGTCTTCCAGCGTAAGGGGGAGCGGGAGCGGGGCCTAGCAGTGTTCGGGTGTAGATGGCTAAACTAGCGGTAGCAGGGAAAGCTAGCGGGAGGACGCTAGTTTTCGCCCCCTCCCCCCCCCCAGCTTCTTCCGAGGACGCTAGCAAATTCCCCCATTCATTACCCTCGATGCCCCTCCAATATCCCCAAAAAAAGTCAACCCAAAAACCTAGCTCGAGCCTCCTCTCCAGCGGCGATTTGGCGACTCTGAGTGGTGATATTCAGCGACAGTGAGGCGACTTCTCCAACGGCATTTTTGAAGCTCGAGCTATCCCAAAGATCGGTAGGAGGTAATTGTTCCATCTTGTAATTTGTGAGCTTTCGATTCCAGCTATGTGAAACTATAATTTGTGAGCTTTCGATTCCGAAACTAATTGAGCTATGTGAAACTAATTTGTGAGCTTTCGATTTGTCAAACTAATTGAGCTTTGTTTTAGGGATTTCAATTTGTGTATAGTTCGACTGTTTCGTGAGCTTTTGTGAGCTGTGTATCATCGATTTTATGCTTTTGTGAGCTGTTCATGGTATTTTTCAATCAATTATTAGAATCCTTGACACAGTTTATGAGACTAGATGCATTAGCGAGTGGTAAAATTATGGGAATAACCTGATAGATCTTCAAATCGTGGGTATAGCCTAATTGATCTTCAAATCGTGGGAATAAACCTACAGACAGTGGCAAAATTAAGCTAAAATAGATGATTTTGATTTAATTCCAACCAAAAGTGTACCGGATTAGAAGCCACAATTACTTCAATTTCTTTGAGACTACTAAGATGTGTATTTACTGGTTTGATTTGTTTTCAATCTGTCAAATTAGAATGCATCAATAAACCATAAATTCCTAATCCTATTTCTGTAGTTTGTTGTGTCTTGTTTGCCCTCTCCATTCTCCATGCTTTTGTAACACCCCTATTTTACAACACTGGGTATTACCGCCAGTGACCTCGGACTTTACCGTCCAAAGTCACCCAAGGCTTTTAGAATGATATAGAACATTATTAAAGCGGAAATAAGCATAATTCATAAAGTAGAAAAGATGCTCCCGAAGGAGACTTGGTTCTTACAAACGTCTTACATTGTCTTCAAAATCAAAGGTACTTGAAATCAAATAACGAAACCATCTTGTCCTTGAAACAAGGTGAAACATAAACTAAAGTAAACGACAAATACATCTTGAGAATTCTTGCCCTTCCTTCACTTTACTTCGTCTTACGCCTTGCTAGGATTCCTGGGTTCTGACATAATTCGCGAGGGGCGATAAAATGTCAGGCAAACATGCGGAAAAGAAGAATTAATCTAAGAGACTAAGCAAGCGGGAATGGAACTTCCCGAGGGTATTTCGGTAATTTCAATCATTGTCGAAAGAGATGATAAGGTTGTGTTTACGATGGGGCTATATGCTAGGGCTTGTTAATGTGGAGCTTAAATGGTTCGAAGGAGAGTATATCTTAAGCGAAGATAACTCGATAAGCGATAGAAGAGCTACTAGATTGTAGGCTTCTTTAGGAATTGAAAGTATGTTGGGAACATTATTACTTCATACAAGTTAAAAACCTCTCGCGCCCTGAGCGGACCGAGAGCCGGATCGATCATTTGAGACCGGTCCGGTTTTGGTATCTTAAATGTGCATTGGGCACTTATCTTATATAGTGACGAAAGATATTTGACTTCGTTAATGATTTTTAATAGAAAGTGGTGGGACACGGATAATCCGAGCCACCCGAGGGAAAAACTCAGTTTCCCGGCACTTAGCTAGAGTGCGCACATCCCTCCTTGCAATCGGAGCGGATGGGATCATGATCCCGAAAGTCGTAGGTACGTACGACTTAGTAAGGTTATATAGAGGCGTTGGCTAACTCACGCCCCTTACTAATTCGTTCAAAGTTGATCTCTGAGCGAGATCGCTAACAGACAAGATAATAACCACACTAGCATAAATAATCCTATCACGAGAATATAAAGCGAACTATGCTAATAATGGGTCGTTATATCTAGCAATCGATATTTCCTAGGTTCATTTATATTTAAACACACAAGTTGTTCCCAACATCGAGAATTTTTACGAAATGAAATATAAAGGTCGCAAGGGGAAATTCCACTTGCCTTAGCTTTGGGAGTTCTAACAAACGAGCTTTGACGGAACTTATGCGATTCCCGACTACGAACGAGGATTCCGACCTATCGACACGGAAATTTACGAGTGAGCTTAAATCATGATTTTCCTCCTAAAGTTTGGATTACCTCTTATAATATTTTATAAGAGAGTCGAAATTCTAAATTATTAAGATAATAATTTAGAAAGTTATTTTCCTTAAAATAATAATATTCCTTTATTATTATTTTGGCTTTGTAATATCCTTATTATTCCATAAAACCTTTATTAAAATAATCTCTTTTAACTTTATTTGATATTTCTTTAAGTAGACAAGTAAAATTTCATAAAATACTATACTTTGCCTCGAAGTAGTTTTCTTATAAAGCTATAAGTTCTCCTTAAATTATAGGAAAATCACTTTAACCTTTTTATGAACTTGTTTTAATTTAAAATATTACTTTTAAATTCCTTAAGGATCTTGAAGTGATATATCCCTCACCAAGAATATTTTGTTAATAATATACTCTTAGTAAACTTTTATTTACTTCTATAATTCATATTAAATAAAGTTATCATACTTATAGTCCCTTTTCATGGAAGTTTCCATAATTAGGAAATTTCTATTTTCTTTATAAAGTAACTTACTATAATTGACATTTATTAAATTAATCCTACTTATTTTATTCCTATAGTCCTTTTATTTTATAAAGCTTATAAAATATCTTTGATCATAGATTATACTATCATCATGTCTTGTAAAAATATAATTATGACTTATAAATATCCTACTTCATATTTATAATCTATTATTAAAATATTTGTAGTTTATAAAATAATATCTTTCTTATATTAAAAGATTTTCTTTCCATACAAGTCAACTTTATGCTATATAATATCCTAGAATTATTGTAATATTACACTTAATATATTTAACCTAGAACTTATGTCTTGTGACAATTCTCTACACTTAGAGCTTATTAATTTAATATTTTTTCTCATAGATGACTTTAGTAATATATTCATTAATAATATTATATTTTCATTAAAAATCAATATCCAAGGTCCAACTATAGTCTATGTCTACAAGTTTTTGAACGATAATACTTTTATAAGGTTTCTCTACTATTTCCTATTATTATACTATGTCTTAGATCACTATCATATTTTATAACAAAAATCATATGCTAACATAGATTGTTTTATAGTTACTTTTATCATATCATAATAAAAGCTTATATCTTGTAATGACTTTCACATTTAGAGGTATGCTAAATTCATATTTTTATTGAGTAAAGAATTTATTTCATAAATCTATTTATTATGATCAAGTTCATAAATATGATATCTTCTATAGATTAGGACATGCAATAACTTTTATCTACTATAAACCTTGTTATTATTTTTGTATAAAGATGATAATGGTACTTATATTTTACTAGGTAATGAATTCATTTAATAATCTTATTATTATTAAGATCATATAATATGATATCATTTTTTTTGTTTAAGACATGCAAAACAACTTCTATAATTCTTATTTGATCTCAAAGATGACAATATTAATTATAATTTTGTATGCTACATTTATTTTATAAAAATCTATTTATATTATGAATGGGCATGCTTCTAATAAATTCAATAAATTTAGCTATTTGTTTTATTAAGATTAAGTTACCATGGTAACTCTATTTTGTTTCTAGCATTCAACTAACAAAATCTCTACTCAAATATTTTTATTTCTTATTTTCCTTAATTAATTTCTAATAATCTATAAAAGCTTTAATAATTTATAAATGCATAAATTAAATAAATAGAATTTAGGTTTAGAATTTTATACTTCTGTATTCTGTGTTTACAGAACACTGGAGAAGAAGGCAAGGGAGAGGGGCCGGCGGTCTCGGCGGCGCAACCAGGGGCGGCGACGGCTCCGGCGTGGCTCGGCGGGGCAGGGGCGGCGCGCTGGTGGTCCGGTCGGGCTCCAAGGGTGGTCCGGCGGCTCCAAGGGGGAGAAAAGGGAGGTGTTTGGTGGTGTTTTAATGGAGAAATAAAGCTTGGAATGTGGCTGATTTTTTAGGATTAAGAGTGCACTTGCTAGGAGAGGAAGAAAAGAGTTAGAATGTGTGATTGAAGAGGATGAATAGGAGGCTTTATATAGGCAAGGTTGGAAGCTTGGCAATCCATGCCAATGGTGGATGCCCAATGAGGAGAGGGAGGATGCTCTTGTATTGGTCATAGTTGTGCTTTCTTGAGGATGATGGAGGAGTGATGCAACCATGGTGGTTCTTGCAAGAAAGGGGAGGTGGAGGAAGCATGCATTGGCTTCTATCATTTCTACGTCAATTCAAATCAGACATCAGTCTGATGTCTTTTGGAGAATGAAGGAGGGTTATTTGATATTAGTTAAAAAGATTGGGTGAAGGAGTAAGAAATTGCAATTGGTCTAGCGGAATTGGAGAGGGGGCGTGTGGGTAGAGTGGCAAGAGGTCTCGGGTTCAAGTCCCGGCCCTTGCATTCTTTTTACAAAGCTTGTAACTTAATTTTTAAGCCTTTATGTAATTTATTTTATAAGATGAATTCAACCTCTATAAGGCATTATTTTTATTTAATGCCCTTTTTATTAATTTAAACCCCATTTTTATTAATCTATGTTCCTCAAGTTATTTTATTGAATTTTATTTAATTAATTCATTCTTGATAATCTCTTTAAAAAGATAAAGTAAAAGTTATTACGATATTTAGAAATTCTCTTTTTTTATTTAGAGAAAAATAATTCATTATAATAAATATTATATTATATTTGATTTAAAAATCTTGGAATATCGCGGATATTACAGCTTTCAGCTTCCTGTATTTGCCCTTACCTATCCTTGACACCTTGTGATTGTAGTTTGGTATAGTTGTACAATTTCGTATCTTCTTAACTTATGAAGCTTAGGAAATAGGTCAAACCAAATTAGAAGCCACAATGAAGGACCACATTGTATTTGTAGGGGAAAGAAAAATAAATACAGATTGTGAGAAATTAATCAGAGTAAAAGTTCATTATTCTGCAAGTATTATTAGTTGAGTACCTCAACAATCCTTACAAAGAGAGCACATTTTCAAGCATTACAATAAACCCAGACTCTCTGAGTAAATTACCTTTGTAACTCCTTATAAATGCTCTTTCCATTCATTTTGAATACTTGTCATCAAAAATAAATGGTTCTTGTTTGAATACTTGTCATCATAAAAAATGGTTCTTGTTTGAATACTTGTCATCAAAAATAAATGGTTCTTGTTTGAATACTTGTCATCATAAAAAATGGTTCTTGTTTAGACTGCATAGGGATTGTGCACAACCATGGTGTCCCAGGATTCATGGAGTGAAGAAGGTGATAGTGTGACGTTCGCTGATGACCATTTCTATAATGAAGAGGTAAATTCTTCATGTATAGTTGTGAACCAAATTTTTAGCAGATATTTCTTGTTGAAATTTGTGTTGTTAATCTTGTTGAAATTTGTTCTATGCAGTTCAATTCTGATGAGGAGGAGGAACAACTACTGCACCAGGATTTAACCGAGCAACCATGCTGCAAAGGTCTACAAGAACTCGCACAGCGTCATAAGGAGCGAGTTGATGCCGCAGAGAGGTACGTGGCGTTGTTGGAAAGGAGCCTCCAGGCACAGGTTCACAAGACTGATGAGCAGGTTGAACTCATTGAAGAGTTGTCAACCTGTATAGTCGAGCGTGTGCCTTGGAGCATGACAAGGCAATCGAAGCTTTTAACCGTTGGAAAATATGCAGCATTGCCCTCACGTTCATGTGCCTGGTGTTTCTCATTTATCCATACAATCCCTTTCCATTAGTTGTATGTATCATGTTAAGTTTCTTTGGATTTTAGGTGTGATTGATTAATTGTTGTTTAGGATTGAAGACTCGGTGTTTGTGAAGTTTTTATCCTTTTGGAAGTTGTAATGAATATTGCAATGCATGGTTTGATGATGAAGCTAATAAAAACTTATGTGACATGGAAACAAGAAACAGAAACCAAATGCTCACGGGAATACAATTGGTTTCCCAATTTAAAAACTAGAAAACATAGGCAGGAAAAAGCTAATTTATTGTTATAAATTTCTAGTTGACATAATGTAGCTCAATCTTTTTTATCATGAACATACCCTCAATGTAAGCTAATTATATTCAATTATGATATAATACTAATAAGGTATATTATATTCATTTCTCATATGCTAACATATAATACTTTATATGGTATAATATACTAGAATCAATGGCTCGAATTTATTGAAGATCATATCTTTTACATAAGCTCGGGATTGACCTGGTGTGTTGGTAAAGTATCGAAGCAGATCATCCTCATCCAAGTCGTCATCCATTCCAAGCAGGTCCTCAAAACCTCTTGACCCAGAAACACCAAATTGGGAAACCGGCGTTTGGGACTCATCTGTTCCTACAACCGGGGGGTCCATTGTGGCCGCGACAGCATGTTGGCCTGACGCACATATGTTTCCGAACACGCAATCCCAAAGATCACTCAACTCCGGGTCGAGACGCTTATGCCGGAACCTTTTGTACTCCGCCTTTTCCTGCCAATTATTCACGTGTAGCATTAACACCTACACAAGCTTCCCATAAAATGAAATCCAAAACTTTCACTAAAAATCAATGTAACAAACTTACCCTTATCTTTCGCTCCCACCATTCAGGATCCGCTGTAATTGTTCCATCGGCCGGGTTCCATCCTACGCCCGTTTCCTTGTACCGTAAACCAACCCAAAGCTTCCAAATCTTTTTCATGTAATCGAATTTGTTCTTTGACGTATCCTTATCAATCTTCCAGGTGTTCTCATGGCTAAACTTCTCCGCAATCTCAACCCATTGAAAGTGAGTATCCTTCCCATTTTGCTTGTGATATTGTAGACAAATTGTCATTAGGGCTTTCGCCTCTTCATCGGTCCAAGCAACGCCCTTCCCATCAACCCCTTTGCCCTTCGATTTCGCACTTGACTCGGTCATTTATCCTCAATACCCTCAATTCACAAACATTACAAAAAACGCACACACACAAAATCTTATACTCCAAAGCAAATTTCATTACAATGACCAATTAACAACACACAACAACATTCAAAAAAGCCTCATTTTTGTATATCATTCACTAATTTTCCACAATTTTAGGGACATCCTCGACCTAATTAATTCAATGTCACTACATATCAATTCTTAATTTCACACAAGCTCGACTGTTTTCAATTCTCAATGTCACAAATGAATCGAAAAAATCATCAAATGCATCTCAATATCTATAACCTAGCTAAAAATCAGCATCGTAAATTTCCGTCAAACAACCACCTAAAATTGCTAACACGCAAACAAGCGGGTCATCTCTAACCTAGCTAGTTCAAACAAGACGGAAACCCATCACTAACCTTGTACTGTAGCCAAGCGGGTCTTGCTTCTAGGACCTCATGCAGCAGCTTCCGAGGACGCCTCACTTGGTTGATGAATGTCGACCCTAAGGAGCTCGAGCTGGAGTACAACACACATCCAACAAAGTTCAAAGATTGGAGAGGGTTTGCTATTGTCATCGTTATTTGGCTCGAGAGGAGGTCGAAGCTGGAGCTGCTCGATCTTGAAATTGGAATTGCAATTACAAATTGGGGGAAATAAGAAGCCACGTGAGTTGCACATGTTCACAAGGGGCATTTCTAATTTTTTCTATTAAAGGGTAATTTTGTCAATTCATCTAGCTTTTTTGGATTTCCGCTACTACTTGCCAAATATTTTTATCCATTCCGCTGATAAATTCAGTTTCAGCTTCTCCCAAAAATCCAGCTACCAGCTCCAGCTTCAGCTAGATTCCAGCTCCAGCTGCCAACTTCAGCTAGGTGTTCCAAACGGAGCCTTAAATGGATGAAGTGTTATTGTCCATTAGTATCAATGATATTGTACAATCACTTGTAAGTTGTTACCGTACCAATTAAAAATGCATGGATAAAGGGATGCGCTATAAGCAGAAGGTCCCGGCGGGCACCACCCCAACAGACCTTTCAAATTTGATTTTGTTGGAACTTTAACGGCTCCCATGGCTATCTCTCTTTCGGAGCCGGGATCGGAAGAAAGGGCGCGTTGGTGATGCGGTTGCTGCTACAGCCAGCCGGCACTGTGTCTTCCTTCTTTCATTTTTTTTAAGCGGGGTAAAAGGTTGCGGTAAAAACCAATACCCTTTTTTTGGTGCTTTATGGATCCTTCCGAGTTTCGACCCTTTCTTCTTCTATTGGACTTAACCTCTCAATTTTTGTCGAAAACATGAATAATGTGTTAACGGCCCGGATTCTTATCGTGTGCCGAATCTGGTTTAGAGTGAATGGTCGAGAAATATGGGTCTTGTAGTTGCTTATTATATCTCCTTGCTATAGTTGCTTATTAGAAAGTAACTAGTTAAACTCGCAATGTCATTTATGACTGCAATTCAAATTTGATTTTTTTTTATTATAAATAAGATATATTATATATGATAAAAAAAATAACGTGAAATTTAATACAATTTGGTATGAATAGGTTATTGTATTCCAAAAAATGAGAATATTTTTAATATTGATATTACCACAATAATACTTAGAAGATATAAAGTTTATACTCAAAACTAAATTGATAGATAGAAAAAGGGGGGAAATGAAATAAATAAATAAAATAATACAGAAAATTAGATAAAATAATTTTTTTAATGTATAGCAAGAATAATATAAATGATTATAATATTTATTAAAAAATATCTCATTAATTTACTTAGGTTATGGCATGTGGCGCACATTCTTACAAAGAGATGGGTTTACTTTATATTGAATTAGGTAGATTTTTGAAAAAAGCATGCTTTCTTACAATAAAATATGTGGATGATAGTTGTATTTTTTCTTTAAAAATGTAAATGTATATTTCTTTGTAAAAATTGCTTTCTAATAAGCAAACTACAACAAGGCGTGTAGGGAAAAATGTGTGTAAAAATTGTTTTTAAATAAACTAGCTTTTAGTGTGAAAAGTATGATCTTGTGTGTTTATTTTGGATGAATAATTAAGGCTTTGTTGGACAACACTTATTTGGTTGTTTATCATCATCCAGATGCTTATTTGAAAAAATAAGCATGTTTGTACGCCGACAATACTTGCTTATTTTAAATAAGGAACTTTTTTCGGTACTTATTTCCTGAAAAAAAAATCAACACACCCGACCTTATGGTAAATATGCAAATTTATCTACCCCGAAGATAAGAAAGTGGGACCCATAAATAAACCTTTTACCCTTTTCCTACCCCTCACATATATCCTCATGATGTGTTCATGCCTATGCCCACATCAAGTCCCAACGATCCCAAGGCGTCCAAGACCTTGGCGCCCTCCTTGGATCGAGATCTTACTATTTTTAGTTTATTATTAGATATTTAAATATCTAGCAATTGCTTGTTTAAGACCTTCCTTTTAAGTATGTTTTGGTTTAGGTGAGAGTCAATGGTGTTCCACTTGTTTTGTTATCTTTAAGAGTTTTCCTAGATAGATTAGGACTAGTTCTAGCACTATATAAACCTATGTTTGTAATCAGTTTTATTTACTTCAAAATGAATTAAAGTTTAAGATTGTTAAGTTGAGGATTCCTCCTTCTCTTAGGCCCGACGTCACATTTATCTTTTATTTTATCCTATTGTTCTAGCTTCTACTTTGGCCTATTCGGCCCTAAAATCGTCTCTTCAAGTCATCTATCACATGGTGCTACGCTGAATCGCACCATAATCTGACCCTACGTTGAGGGTTGGATCATTGAAGAAGAATCCCAATACCTCTAGCCTAGATCAAGCACCCTTTCGATCCATTAAAAAGGCGTTACGCATCAACTAGTATCAGAGTCCAAACGGTTCGAGAGTGTCCATCTTCTTCGGCTTCATTGTCTCACAGTATTAAGGTGTCACCATCGTGATCTACTTCTGAGATCACGACCCATACTCACCTTCGCGAGTCCTACCGTTGTTGTACCCTCGTCACTAATGCATCGAAGTTGACTTTTTCCTAGATTTTGACCACCATAAATAATTCTTTTTCTGCAATTTCCTTCCAGAATATTCTAGAGCTTTTCGATATGAGTCCGCGCATACAAAATTAAACTAAATCGGACTTCGTTTAACCCTCCAAAACGCCTAAACATCATCGGCGCGCAAGTCCTTGCGTGAACCCGCGACCCCTTTCCGCGCTGATCCTTGCCATCCTTGCCTTGCGACCCAAGCCTTCCAAAATAAAAATCTATCCATATCCAAAATCTTAGGCTTTCCACAAGATAGAAATATTTTCTATCTTTAACCAATTCCTTCATTTAAAATAAAATCTAATCTTGCCAAATTCTCAACAAAGATTATCCTTTCATAAAATCATATATTTTACCCAACAACTATATATTTACCAAAGATAGAATTTTAGGAATCCTAGAAGCCCACATGTCCTACTCTTGGCCTAACTACTTCAGCCCAAACCTTTCGGATCAATCCATCTTCTCCACTCGAGATTCCTTCTACGACTATGCCTACATCGCTAATCAAAACGAGCTTTTGCTTAGGTTTACATTGTATTCCCTTCCCGACACCACCTCGAAGCGAGGATGCTTCGAAACTAAGGAGGGAGTATGATGCATTCATGCCTATGCCCGCATCATCCCGACAATCCCGAGGCGTCAAAGACCTTGGCGCCCTACCTGGATCGAGATCTTACTATATTTAGCTTATTATTAGATATTTCTATATTAATTAGTTGCTTGATTAAGACTTTTCTTTTATAGTATCTTTTGGTTTACGTGAGAGTCAATAGTGTTCAACTTGACTTAGCCTAAGGTTTTTAGGACTTCTAGATATCTTTTATCTTTTAGCTTGTTTTTGTTATCTTTAAGAGTTTTTCTAGATAGATTAGGATTAGTTCTAGCACTATATAAACTTATGTTTGTAATCACTTTTATTTACGTCAAAATAAATTAAAGTCTAAGATTGTTATGTTGAGGGTTCCTCCTTCTTTTAGGTACGACGTCACATTTATCTTTTATTTTATCTAATTGTTAGCTTTTGCTTTGGCATATTCGGTCCTAGACTCGTCCCTTCGAGTCATCTATCCCTCGGTGATATGCTGAATCGCACCATAATATGACCCTACGATGTGGGTTGGATCCTTGAAGAAGAATCTTGGCATCTCTAGCCTAGATCGGGCATCCTTGCGAACCACCCAAAAGGCAGAATGTATCACCTCTCCCATATTTTCTTTATTTTTACACCTGCCATTGTTTTCATTGAGCTCATCAAGAGTTTCAAACCCTTCTTCTTTCGGGAATTCGTGATTAACTAGTTAGATTTTTGTGTCTGATGTTTGTTTTATATTGGGTGCTCTTATGATTTAGATGAAGAATTTTGGGGTGTTTTAGTTGTAGCAAAATTAGCCATTATGCAATGTGGGTTCTCCAATTGTATGATTTGATCTCACCTCTCATCCAGAATTGGTCGAAATATTGGAAATTTGAAATGGTCATCTTCTTTAAAAAATGTATCTTTGATAGCTTGCATATAGGTAGTGTTTAGGATGCATGTTTTCGTTTCTCTTGCGTTGTTTTTATGTAGTTTTAGTTAGTTTCTTTAGTGTCTTAGAGTGTCTAGGAGTTTTGGGTTTTTTCACTTGTTCTATACTGTATTATAGGTCTTAAAGTGACCAAGTGTGAAAGGAATGGAAATCAGGGAAAAAACTCTTGAATTCGGGCCATCCGTTGGAGTTGTTGTTTCGACAAATCTATCTGGTGAGGCTTCGTTGGGAGCGATATTGGTCTGATGAAGTTGAATTTGTTATCATTGGAAAGCTAATTCAAAGAGGTGCAATTCATGTTTTTACTCCAAGTTCAACCTCCAATTCAAAGGGAATCAAAACAGCCTCCAAAGTGTGACTTGAATGTTGAACTGAGGGGCGCCGCCAAATGGGCAGCGGGCGCCGTCAATTAATCGGCCGAGAATTCAACCTGCGAGAAGCTTATATCTTACTATTATTATTTTGGGCTTATTTCTCACGAGACTTTTGTTGTTTTAGACCTAGTTAGTTTCCTTCTTTATATTAGGGTTTTTTGGGAGAAGAAACTCTCATCTATCTCATTCTATTTCTCATATTTTTTTCATTCTAAGTTTTTCATATTTTCTATGGAGAACTAAGCCTCTTTGCTTAGTCAAACAATTGAAGCATCGTTTTGATTAAAGTTGTGAGATTTCTAATTCCTTATCTATTGCTTGGATTTAATCTTCTCTCTTGCATGAATGTTTATGCTTTATTTCAACAGTTTCTAGCCTGATCAACTAGGGTTTGTTTTTATTGGATCTATTGCTAGATCTAGAGTGTTATTGGTTGAGCATCTCTAGATTGAAGTAGCAATTGCATCGTACTAGTATCTGGTTGTGCTAGTCTTATGCATAAGAGATTTGATTTACATTCTAGGGTAAAAGCTGGTTATTTTATGCTAGAATTGTATCCTATTATATTCCTATCCTTACTAATGCTATTAAACTGAACCATTGATGGTTTTATGGTTGTTTAATTAGTTAGAACTAATAGTATCTGGTTGTGTTGTTAGTTAGAATTGAAAAGGAATTGGAAAATCCATTGCATGAGATATTGAGGTGAGATCAATGATCAACTTGTCATATGATTGTGGATATTTGTTTGCCTAAGATATCTTTCTAAATATTGTTATTTACAAACTTGTTAATTTGTTAGTTTTACATTCTTAGTTACAAACACGAATCCCCTTGTTAATGTAGTTTGATACAAAACTCATTACAAAAGATAAAATTTGTCTCCTTGTGGATTCAACCCGGACTTCCTAAGGACTGCAGTTCTTAGTTAGTTTGGATTCTTTTGCATAGCCGTGATTTACATGACGAAATTCACCGCAATCAATCTTTATAGAGTGCTTGGAATTCTCACTTTCTCTTCTTCTTCAGATGTTTAGTAATTACTCTCAATCATTCATGAATGTCTTCTTATCTTTATTCCATACTTACAAATTCATTCAAAATATTTGGTTAAGAAACTACCGTTCTAATTCTCTTCTACTTGGGATTGGCGAACATGATGCAATTTTAATCACTTAGCATATAAAGTTGGGATCCACCCTTTTTACCCAAAAGCTCAAGTCATTGGGTTGGGTTTCACTCTCCTTTATATGCTAGTGATGTTTGGTATTGTTTTCCAATGTGGGATTGCTTTTTGTTCTTCAACACGCCCCTCCAAGTGGTAACTAGCCTGGCCTAGTTAGCACTTCAACAATTTTTGGTTTAGTTTTTTGACTGGTCTAGCACCTCATTCTCTTTTAGCTAGCCCACAATTTTTTGGTTTAGAAATGGGTGATTAGCTTCTCATTCTCTTTTAGCCATACACCCAAATTTGTAACTGGAAATCCGGACCCGGACCGAACCCGCTCTGATACCATGTTAAATTCCAGAAATTGAAAGAAACGAGTGACGTGTCGGGAAATTTTAACCACTTAGCATATAAAGTTGGGATCCACCCTTTTTACTCAAAAGCTTAAGCCATTGGGTTGGTGTTTTGTATTGTTTTCCAATGTGGGATTGCTTTTTGTTCTTCAACAACACCCATTGAAGCCGCTTATGCACAACGTAGGCCATCTATGGAACTGACCAATGACAACAAGACACGCCACCCATCGCACTAACCGACTTGTGAGGAAAAAAGTGTCTACCGAACAAGGATACCTATCCACATCCAACACGTCACCTACTAGGCTACCTATCGCTTATCGGTGAATAAAATCAATTCTTATCCACATTTTGTTGTTCTTTATTTTCGGGTATCAACACCGGCATGGTCCACGAAAACCTTTTCATCCTATCAAGGCCTAAAAATGGAGTATTTAGTAAAAAACAATGTTTCCAAAAAATTGTATGCCCTAACAACCAAGTGACACATCCTATAAGATCATCCCAAGATGGCCATATGGGGCCCAACAACCCGAGTGGCCATACGATGAACAATTAGGTTGGCCCAACAATGCAGACCATCTATAAACAATTAGGGCCCAACAACCCGGCGTGACCAAAAGCGTAACCTTTCTACCTAAGGTATGCTTAGAACTGGCCAAGTCATGTGGGCTTCCTTGTATACCATGATCAACATCTCAAGTATGTTCCCATGTACTTGCCCTTCTACAAGCCCGATTACATGTCGGAAGTGTTCTAAAATGTGGAACAAGCCGATTCAACATATGGCTTATAGACAGTGGCAAGTCAGCGTGCTCAAATGAGCATCTCTCGTTCACGATCGCACCAAGCTAGGCGATCGACAACCCAAGGGGTTGACAGTCCACGCGTTGGCCAAGTAGAGACTTTTTATTTCTTTATGTTCTTTGAGGAGATTTAAAATGAACCAATGCCTAAAGGCTTCCAAAATCCGCAAATGGATTCTTATGACGGAAGCACAAATCTTGAGGACCACGTCAAGCAATTCATGGTCCAAATGAGTGTAAATACCTATAATGACATGATGTTCTATCGAGTTATCCTCTCCACTCTTAAAAAGGCTGCCATGACTTGGTTCATGAACATCCGGTTCACACTATCACATTTTTCCCGCACATAATGACCGTATTTATGGCCCATTTTAATGGTGTGAGGAAGAGAAAGAAGACTATTATGTGCAACCTCTTCAACGTCTAATGCTGAAGAAGATGAGCCTTTGCATGTCTTCTTCACCAATTTCACCATAGCCATGTTGGGATCACACATGTAGAAGATGCATTAGCACGAGATATGTTGATGGGTAACCTCATGGAAGGGCCATTTAAGATCTAAATCTTCATGAAGCACTTGAGAACATATGAGGCCCTATGCGGGGTAATCACGGAGTAGGTATATGTTAAGGACGTTGTTGGACAAAGCTCGCATAGTAAGAGGAAGAGTCGGGCCAAACCTGTGCCAACATCTTAGAAGAAGCGCGATAATAAAGGTGACGACAAGGAAAAGGCTAAGCCCACGATACTAGTACATGACATGTACATGGCCCAAGTGGAAGCATTCACGAACCCAAATGCCCAATCAAACTCGCCCAAAAACAAGGGGGAGGGTCATGGGTGAATGGGTGGAATTGTTGAGAAAGTGGCCAATGCGGGTATAGAGGGTGAGAAGGGCCCTTATATAGTGGGAAACAATATAGTAGGGGCACAACACTATTGGGAATAATACTGTCTGACATGGGAGTTGTTTTCATGTTCATTGTCCACCGGATGATATGAGAAAGGTTACCGAAAAGTTTTAAAAATTTTAAAGGTAAATTAGTAATTTCATCGATTTTAACAAGACAATTGACGATTGGTGGTTTTTAGCTATCGGAATGTCTTACATAAGTGGTTTTCATTAATATCGCAAAAAGGGTGTGGTTTGTGGTAAATACCCCTATCTTACGGGTGATTTCCGTTTTTTGTCCCTTTATAACTTGATCTTTTTTTCTAGGTGGGGTACCACTACAAAGCCACCTTAAAGAAATGATATAATTAATTATCAAAAATTATACACATGTACCATTTTTTATTGACAACTCAAAATTTTCTCTTTTTAGTTAGTAAGTGCTTGAACTACGTAATTAAGACTATCTATATTCTATTTTTATGGTAGATTTTTTCTATATTGACTAAATCTCTTAAAAACAATACTCAATTAGTCTAGCGGTAAAGGTAGTGTTAGATTTGTTAAGTTATGTTTAGGATACTAGAGTTAGAATCCCAGATATAGAACAATGTTGATTGATCGAACCGTGAGTCAAAAGCAAGAAAAAATCCTTAGAAAGGAAGAGATGATTGTACGTCTACGTCTATGAAGCATTTGAATGCTTCATACTCTTAATCTATTTTTCAATTGTTGAGTTTATTAATTTTTTTTGGGTTAAAGTTGTTGATTTTATTAAGGGAAATTCCGGTCGGTACCCTCGAGTTTTTTACTTTTCCGAGTGGTGCCCTGAAAAAAACTTATTCCGAGTGGTATCCCTGAACTTTTGCAAAAGTCCGGCTGGTGCCCTTACTTGTAAATTTCTGTTAGTTTATAAATAAATTAGTATGTTTTCTAATGACAAAAATACATATTTGTATTTAATTTAATTAAAACAAAATTTTAATCTAATAACAATGAAAATAAATCATATAAAAATAATATAATAAAATTTATATTATATATTTGTCAAAATTTTATGTTGTATAATTAATAGTTTTTAAGTTAAAACCAAAAATATTATAATATTTACATTGAAATAAATATATTGCAAGATTAACATTTTCCATGTAGATTTTATATAGTAATTTTGACAATTTTGGAAAAATTGATAGAAATTAAAAATTTAATGTAATTCGAGAGTACCATAACGAAAGTTATATTAGTTTTTTTTAAAATTCAAAATTATTACATAAAACCTACATGAAAATTTTAATAATGCAATATATTTATTTTATTGTAAATATTGTAAAAAAAAATTAAACTTAAGAATTTAAATTATACAACATACAATCTAACAACAACACCATTGACCTAGTTGGCTCCCGACTGAGGCGGGATCTGAGGGTATACAACATACAATCTACTTGACAAATATTTATAAAATATTTTTAATTTAATATTTTATATGATTTATTTTCATTGTTATTAAAATTGTGTTTTAATTTAATTAAATAAAAAAATATAATTTTTTTTATTAGAAAATATACTAATTTAGTTAACGAAAAACTACAAGTAAGACAATGAGCCGGACTTTGCAAAAGTCCAGGAGTACCACTCAGAATAAGTTTTTTTCAGAGCACCACTCGAAAAAGCCGAAAACTCTAGAATTTCTCTCTCATTAATGAACATTCAAGCTCATCATATCCGTTTTTAATTTGCACGTTCACATCATTCTTACCTGGACGCTCTCGAGGAAGAGTCAAAATTTGATAATGTCTTGTGAGTACAGTTCGGATCCTCTATGGCATGGGCTGCTACAATTGATGCTCCACCAATAGTAAATATCCATGTGTCAATACATTTAATTATATATTAAATTAAAAAATTATAGAAATTAAATGCAGAAATTAAATGGAAAGAGGACTAATTAAGCCGCCGAGATTCTCAGCAAAAGAAAGGATTCGATGGAGAGGGCTTTGATCAATCACCTCTCAAATCAGTTCTCCTGAACGCCGCATTGTTATCAAAGTTGAACATATGTACAATCAATTTGAGAAAATAGATAAAACCAATGGGCACACCACCAGTTTGAACAATATGAAGCTTCAGCAAAAAAAACACTTCAAATGCAAGCGGATGTACAATAATTTAAGTAAACAAATCACAATTCTATTATCCATATTGCAACTCCAGTAACCAGCACTAGCAAGCTTCAACGTATTAAAATTCAAAATGAGAACGTATTGATTAATACCAACGTCCACCAGATCACTCACATTCCATTATCCATATTGCAACTCAATCTAACAAAGAATGTCAAGCAATATTGAATTCAATCCAATATCAAACTTCAAACCATAAAAAAAGCACACACATGAAACTGAGGAAACGAGGCAGCAAATGGTCACACCATTACAGATACCTAGAGAAACATATTCAATCACTTTATGAACCAAGCATAAAATTATGCTTCGTCATCACATTTAGCAAGAGCTAATCAGTAAGCATATCCGAATTCCATTGATTTGGTCAAATAAAAAACGATATAAAGACACAATGTTTCTGTAACTGTGAGCATATCAGTGAATTTAACACCTTGAAAACGTTCACAAATATCTCAAAAGCCCTAACGAGTAACACAAAATCCTTAACTGATCTCAAATTAAGGAAAAATGAAACGAACGAAAAACCTAAGCGGTGAGAAAAACAGCACCACCGGCATCCTTGATCTTCTTCTCAACAGTCTTAGAGATAAGCTTGGCCTTTACCAAGAACTTGAAGTAGCCGAATTGCGTGACATCGATCAATGGAACATTATCCTTTGAAGCCTTGTCCTTGATCTCTTGAGGAAGAAGAGACCAGAGCTGCTCCACGTTCACCTTGGGGCAGAAGAACTTGTTCCGGAGCTTGTGGAAATATCGCATACCGACTTTGCCGAAGTAACCAGCCTTTTGTTGAGTTGGTTTAGGTGGTTAGAAACGATCTTTTTGTTTGCTAGGATACAATGCCATGACTGCTCAAAGGCTTGTTCAGTTGCAGTTCTTTCAAGAATGAAACATTCTTTTTTATTGCTCACTAAGACAAGTCTGTACACCATTGAACATGATATTATTAATTCAGATTGTAGCAGCCAACACCGACCAAAATTTTCTGTTTTGATGTCTCACAAACTACAATTGGAAACCAGCCTCAAATATCAGTCTGGAAACTCGACTCACATCATCAGCCTGGAAAAACTCGACTGGAAATTCAGCCTGGTAATCAGCCTCAAATATCAGCCTGGCAATCAGCCTCAAATATCAGCCTGGAAATTCAGAATTTGATAAAACTTCAGAATTCTCTTAACTTCAGAATTCAGATTGTAGCTACATATTGCTCCATCTTCTGTGTTAGAATACATTCACACATTATCAATTTCTGAACTGGCAATACCACAGGTGAATCCTGCAATACAAAACGGACAACTTCTTCGCCTGCTTGACAACCAATTCCATCCCAGACCTCAAATCCTTGTCCTTCATGGAAGCGATCTTCCTCCCTTCCTCGCAAGCGCGACGGTAACATATTAGGTACTCAATAGGGGGATCGGTGTTTGGGAACTGATTGGAGAGGCGATCGATCAAAACCCTCTCCATCAAATCCTTGCTTTCGCTGAGAATCTCGGCCGCTTAATTACTCCTCTTTCCATTTAATTTCTGTAATTTATCAAATTTATAAATAACTAGATGCATTGACACATGTATATTTACTATTGGTGGAGCAGCAATTGTAGCAGCCCATGCTATAGAAGATCCGGACTGTTGTGAGTAAACCTTACCAACGTAGCCCTCAGGATGAATAGATATAAGAAAATACAACTCGATCTGAAATCTGAACTGATCGATGATCTCATCCTACAACCACATGGAGCTTATACCGGGCTTAACCAACCATCTCGCGCGCGAGTGTCTGATCCGAGTCCCTTTCCAATCTTTTCGTTCGATGCTATCCGTTTGCAAAGCATGGAATTTGGAGATCCAAAGCCCGTACTTCCATTTCCTTCGCAGGCTCTCGGGTCACACCCGACCCGTTTTCGTGCTCTCTCAAGGCTCTTCGGATCCTTCTCAAACCACATCCCCCTACACGGTCACGGTCTTTGACCAGGAACGTGGTTCATTTACCAAATTGCCCCCGGGACCCGATTTACCGGCAGCGGAGGCGGTATTGTGTAGGGTCGCCGGAGTTGGGTCGACCGTTGTTGTTTTCATATCCGGGGTTTCCGACGAGGAGCAAACCAATATTGGGGTCCACGTGTTTGACTTTTCGACTGGTCAATGGCGTAACGGTGTCGTTATGCCAGGGCCCGGACGGGTATTTTACGGGCTTGCCAGCGACCCGGTTGGCGGGATGGTGCTGATTGCGGGCGGCATCGGTGGCGACTACATGACACCGATGCGGTCGGCTTTGTTGTACGACGTGGCGAGTGACACGTGGAAGGCCGTGGCGGACATGGAAAACGAGAGACTCTGGTGTGATGTGATGTTCCACAGTGGCAGGTTCCACGCCGTCAACGGGTTGGGCCAGTCCCGTGAGAGGTGCTTGGTGGCGGAGTCACTTGATCATGACACGTGGCGGTGGGGCCCGCATGCGGAGGGTGATCAGTTTGTCGAAGCATATCTCCACACTGTCCAGCTGATCATGGAGAACGGCCAGGGTGACGTGTACCGTTACTACCTTGGGCGGCGGGGGGATGATGACAGCTTGGAAGTCCGACGTGGCGGCGAATGGTGGAAGGTGCTGGATTTGCCGAGGGAGATAAGGCTCATTGACTTAGTAAGCGCGATGATGTGGCGGGATACAATGCTGTTGGTAGAATTCCACGAGGGTACTTCATGTTGTTGGGCTTACATTCTCGATCTCAAGAGCTTTGGCTGGACAAAAGTGCCTTTGCCGGAATATTTCAAAGCTGATGTATCTAATCTTGTATATGGTTGTGGCATGGACTTATAATTTGTAACCTAAGGGTCTTGCTGTACTTGTGCTTTCTTTGCCTAAAAGCATTACTTATTCGGTTTGAAATTATGTCCTTATTTGGATTCACTTACTCTTTGTGTAAAACGTACTTCCAGTTCAGATTGTTCCAGTTCGATCAGGCATGATTCAAGTTTTTCAGATTTGATTTATTAGGTCATGTGACGTGTGGCGCTTTAAATCCATTATAATGTAATTTAACACATTAATCCATGTTTGGATCGGCATTTAATGACAGTGTTATGCCTTCAATACTCTTTTGCCCAAAAGGTGACTAATTAAGCAGGCATAACGCTATCATTCTTCATTTCAGCAGAGCAAATGCCACACACCAATCATCCCAACTATCAATCACCATTCAGATTCAAGTTCAATCAAACCCAGTTGTTCTTCCAAAAGGCCAAAAAAAATCTATAACACAAAGAGATGAAAATGAAGCATATGACTAGAATTATACCTCTGGCATCACAAGCTCCAACCTTCATTGATTCAAGATGAATGAAAGAATGAGAATTTCCTCCAAAGTGGAAACTCACTTTATTCGCATGCATTTGAAGAGGACTTCAAAGAACATCTTGTACATATGCCGCTTCAGGTACATTCTTTCCACTTTCTCCCTCCCTCTAATTCCTATCTGTTTCCTGGCTGACGGGTTCTTCAGCAAGAACTTGATGTTCTTAGCCAAGACTTCAGTTCCAGACCTACCCACCGGGTGGAGGAGTCCAGTAGTGTTGTGATCAACAATCTCTTTTGTACCTCCAGAATCCGTACCCAAAACCTGAGAAAGATAGAGCAGTTCAGTGTTCGGTGGATCATTGGCTACCACAATATTGTTGACAGATCCTTCAAAAGTTGCTGAAAGAAAAGTGTTTGCAATGTAGGAATTACAGGAGTTTTAGCAAAAAACTATAATAAGTAGCTAAGAAAATTATGTAATTTAAGCAGTTGAAGAGTAGAGAACTTTTGATCCATCAAGTCTGTGTAATAGGGGTAGATATCATGTCTATTATTCGATCACAACATTATGAAGTTATTCTTCCCTCTTGTGGGCTGGTGAGAAATATCTTATATAAGGACAAAAAAAAGGGTTTCTTGTGGAGGACATGCACTGGAAATGGTAAAGCAACAGTTCAATTCAGAGTTTACAGATACAAGAAACATAAAAAATAAAAAGATATAATCATACCGGAAGTCCAAACGCCATTGCCTCAATTGTTACTCTTCCAAATGTTTCTCCAAGGCCCTGTTGACATGTTAATGATTATTAATGATTTTGAATTTACCGTGGAATACATTTCTATCCAAAAGACTACATAGCATAAGGCAGCTCAGCACAGTAAATGAAATAAAGCTTGGGTTCTGAGACCCTGCAAATTATGATAAGCCATTCACCAGAATGGAAAATTCAAGATGTTACTTAAATTTTTCAAGGACTCATGTTTTCTAACTTGAATAAAGTCATAGAGGCAAGATTTAACAACAGAAATTAGTTGAGGAAACAAATAAACCATTCAAAAGAAAATCACAAACAACTAACTCAGCATAAAGTCATAGAGGCAAGATTTAACAACAGAAAAACTTGAAAGGATAATACCTGAGAGTTTATAACATAGACATCAGCAGCAGAGTAAAGAGATGCAACGCGTGTAGTGGATGGAGTCCAGACAACTGACTTGGACAAATTTTGATTGTCAGACAAGAACTTGATAATTTCTTTAACGTAGAGAACCTTGTTGCTTTTAGATCCAACTGAGCCAATAAGAATTTTGAGATTCTTTCCAGGATTTTCCTGGCTAGAACTAATTTTTATAATACTAGCATTATTTTTGTCATTGGTTGACATCAAATCAGATTGGCCTTTTTCTTTTGCACCCACTGTGTTTGAGGAACGACCAGATTTATTTAATTTCCGAAGCAAGCCCCTTAATCTTAACTTCTGTGTTAAGGTGGACCTGTCTGGTAATGTGCTCAGCAAGCTACTAGCTTTGGAGTTTCTTAGAGAAGATTGTTCACCAATGATTAAATGAGCAGATTCAACAAGCAGAAGCTGCCCCTTTGCAGCATTTATGCTACTCAAAGCCATTACAAGCATATCATCTTCATTTAGCCCCATCTGTTCCCTAACAGCTTTTCGCAATATCTGCCTTTTCTCAAGCATTCTCTCTGGGTTAAATCTAGGTGTATTTAGAGAACAGGGAATTCCTGCTGCAAAAGCCAGTTCATCGTTGACAGATAGTGGGATCAGAGAAATCTGAGTGGTTAATTTGAGATTTTCCTCCTCACACCAGGCCAGCCATTGTTTTGACTGCAATTCTGAAAGAAAAATGAGCATTTTCACTCTATTCAGGACAGGTTTTGAGCGATCAAAGTACTCACGTCGGTTCTCCATGATCCACCAAGCTATCTGATTAGATCCAGCAGCAAAATGCTGAAGATATTTCTCTGAAATAAAGATATTGGACATTGATATGAATCAGCCACAAGTATGCACATTGAAAAGTAAAAATGCATTTAAGTATCTAACTAAAAGATCTTAGATCTAGAAAATCTAGATCATCATTCAAAGACAAGGGAAAAATATAGGTTTTCATATGTTGTAAATCATTATATAGTTTAATAGGGACGTTAACTGGACTTGATGAAGGGAAATGAAATAGGGTATCTGTAGAAGAGCACAAGTCCATCATAGTTTAATTACATTAAACAAACCTCAGTGGAGCGCATCCTCATGCTCATTGGCTTTTATACAGTGCCTTTGAGATGAATTTAGTCCCTATATCAATTTTGGTGCATTCTAACTAAATTCGGTTTTTCTTGGGTCTATCGGGCATAGCCCTTTCCCTTGGGCAGGGGTACCCCCCCCCCCATCTTGACCCCCCAGATTCTGTTGTAACGGAGCCTCATTGGGTCAATGATGATGACGATGACATTAAACAAACCTCTAATATCAAGTTTTACAGGACTACAAACAAAAAGATGATAGCACAACAGTACAGAACAAACATTTTATTAATCCTCAAGAGACTACATGGGAAAGTAAGTAGGGTTTATCAGCAATGAACCAGAACTTAGGAAGAACTAGGCTAGTAAGCTTCATTAAAAATCCAGGCATAACTTCCCTTACATTATAAGCATAGATTGGTTGATTGTCTGTGTAATTAACGATTCAATAAAATGTAGGAAGGTCCTCACCTATCCAAGATGCACATACTGCTGATCCAGCAATGACAAGGTCTGCTTTCATGGCCGCTTTGAAGCTGTGTTCAGCTTTGTCATCAATCAGTCTAACCCTTCTTCTCAAAAGCTCTGGCATCAACCCGCCTTTCCTACTCAGAACCACAGCCTGAACAGTTGCCCCACAACTCAACAACTCTGTTGCAAACTCCAGCATGGATAAAGGAGCGCCCGTCATTGAAAGCTCATGAAATACCAGCACAAAATTCCTAGACCACACTAATTTTGCAAACAGTTCATTACGGTCACATGTTCCAGTTCTCTTCTCAGGACTCCACTCGAAAATCCTATCTTCTTCTGCTCCAAAAGGACCAACAAGAAAACCATAGGTGGCATTTTTATTAGGAAGCTGCTCTTCCTGCAACTCAACTTCTTTATCTTCAGTCTTTTCCACTTCCTTTTCTCTCCTACGTGGTCTACCACGGGAAGCACGTTTTCCTCTTTTAATCTTCTTCTTAGATGATGTTACACCTTGCAAATCTGAACTCACTTTCTCCTTTTTCGCAAGGGACACATCTGCAATGTTCGACATGCTTTTCACATCCACCACATGACTGTTGTTTTTAGTAACATTACTAATATCCACTAACATATCATCTGAAGCCAATCCTCGTCTATGATTCTGTTCAGAATCCATAGCTTCTTTAACTCTATTTTGCTCATAACCAACAAATCCTTCTTGCTTATCATTATGAGCCCATCTTGACTGCACATAGAATCCTCCATAAGTCCACAGAGTTATCAAAAGCAACCAATACGCTACCCTATCACTCCTAAAACACTGAAACAAAAGCGCACCTCTCCTGCCTTCCCTTCGTGGCGTTCGACTGGAATTCAGCCTCCGAAAGGACGGAGAGCCCCTAGGGCTCATTGTCGGAGTTGATCTCCCAGACAATGTCTGCTTTAGCGGCCTTAAAGAAGAAGGCCGCCCTACATTTCCTTGCATATCCCCCTTACTCTCCTCCATGATCAAACTTTCAACAAAATTGAAGCTCTACTGATATCAAATCGGCACACTGGGAGATCTCTGCGTAGTACAGAGTACATGGAAATTGAAATTGATGTATGAAAAGCACGAACGAGACATTCAATTAAACACTCTCAGATCACCGAGGTTACTGATCTTAAGCACAATCTTCATTCGGCAACTTCAAATTCTGAAAACAACTATTCACAAACACGAGTAGCAAACAAAAAAAAAATCAAATCGAGTGCTTAAATCAGCATAAAAAACTAGTAGAGACAACACGACTCCAACCTTTTTTGAACAGTAGCAACTCACATTTAGTCGATCGGGGAAAAAAGGAGTTGAAACTTCCAATTGAGCACAGCTGTCGATCTTCATAGAGACGGAGAAAAACGGCGCCGACACTTGAGATCCAGCAACAGCTCGTTGAATGTCAAAGATGGAAGCTGAGGGAATCAGGAGAAGCTTCCCGAAAGAGAGATTAATTTTGTTTTTCCTCGAGAAAACGAAAGAAATTAGGAACGAGAAAGCGTTTGGAATAAGGATTTACAGAGTGGGAGTGAGAGTCGTTGATAATAAAGAGGTGACAGAGAACCGCCAATGGCGCACCTGGGAGAAATTTGTGCAGAGATAGAAAATCTTCCGTCGTTCTTATTACTGTATTCTTTTTTTCAAGAAAACTCTCTTTAAGACCGTATTTGGTACGACTTATGTTTTGTACACAGTTTTAAGCTCGTGTATTGCGTACGTTACGTGTAACAGAAAATTCTTTTATCGGCAACAAAAATACGAGGTCTTGCTAGGTAGAGACGTAGAGTAGTTTTCGACCAAAAAAAAGATTTTATGAATATATTTTTAAACTCTTTCATAAAAATAATTATTTTTTTTAAAAATATAATAAAATAAATAAATTAATCTCAACTCTTTATTTATTGATCAAGATTTTTTGGAATCTACCTAGCCTAATTCTGGTTAGGCCAAATCCCAAAATATGTATAAAACAAATTACAAAAATGGGAAGTAGAAAAAATAAATTATACGGAGTATATGCGTACACAGTATAAAAAGGTTAAAACATAAAAATTACTCATTACCTTGAAATTGAAACTTAGACACATCAGGGGCGGAACTCGAGTCTTCTCATTGTAGGGGCCAAATTTATTTTTACTATAGCTAATATTTTTTTCAATTTCAAAAAATACAAAATACTAAAGAATATTTGAACAAAATCTCAAGAAATATATGCGCGCTAATAAATTTAGTATGTGATTCAAGATATTCCAACCATAACTAATTGTTTCCACGCTGTTGGGTTCAATTACATTATGAAACTATGCAATCTAGCAAATGATAAAACCACTTTAATTAAGTAAATGACTTGTAAAAATAGTTTGTATATCATTAATTTTCAAATGTTCATAACTTTTTACTCCGTTGTCAGATTGAAGCGTATAATATATCAAATCAAAGATCTCGACAAAAGGGACCTATATACATAAAAAAAATTTGGATTGGGGGGCCATGGCCACCTCTGGCCCCCATTGAGTTCCGCCTATGAGATACATGATCAAATTCAAAATTTTATGTGAAAATTGTGTAGTTGTGATTTGACACGAAAGCAAGGTTGGTTGTCAATGAAATAGCGATTACTATGTGAAATATTCACTTTGTAACCCACTCATACGAAGATATTGAACATCTTTTTTCAGATGTCCTATATTTATATGACTATAACACATCATTTTGTAGTATTAATCTTATTTGGCCATTGCCATCCCAGTTCAGCGGAGAGTTTTGCTCCATCAAACACCTACGTCTAGAGTCCGAGTCTCGCAAGGGCCCCTTTATTTTTGGGTGAGATCTGCTCTCACAACAAGTTCATTTCTCCTCCACTGAGAGTCGAACCCTCGACCTCAGCGAAGGGAAGCGTAATTTTGTAGTATTAATCTATGCACTATGGAAAACTAGAATTTAAATATGCAAAATAAATGAATCAACGAAATTATTGCAAAGCTAAGTACAATCCTCTCATTATCTTTTTTTTCCGAAAAATTCTCTCATTATCTAAATTTTTAAGAATATCAATTACTTGGTGTATTTGACATTACAAGAATATAACAGTTGAATTTAAAAAAATTCAAGTAAGATTTCTCTTGAGGATCTAAGCCTGTGTACAGTTAGGACCCTCATAAAGATTGACACTACCTGTCAAAGAACACCCTCTCCTAATGAAGATCAACTTTGAAGAAAAGGATCATGGCTAGCCAATGTCTTTTGGCTCATGGATTTGGACTCCTGACAGTCATTGTCACAAGACCGTCATCGTCACCTAACTATCTCGTAGTACCAACATGATCCCAAGATCTCCGGGGTCAATTACAACCACTTTGACCAAATCTTCCACAACGTCCATGACTTATTCTTCAACAAGAATCAGTCAAATACCTTTTTAAAAGGTGAATCCATTCACATACCTATATTTTAGGAGATGGTTACTCTTAACCTCTCTCTAGCTTGACAGCTTGTAATTATTTATTAGAGTCATACTAGCCTTGTAATCGGGGAGGAACTCAGGAACCTACACAACAACCTAAAGAGCAACAGAACTCACAACTCATCTACATTCATACATTGTAATTCCCTCTCTCACTTGTAATCCCAACTCCCACACAACTTATATTAATATTGCTCTCGAAGACCGTCGGCGTCCGAGCAAGACCATCGGCGTCTACCTAGCTTCCCAACGTCTTTTGTAGGGCTCCAGATCCTAGATCTCAGGTTCTACCTTGTAAATGTTTGTTCATTATTAATAAAAAAAGGAGATAAGCAATTCTTCTTTATTTATATTTTCTTTACATTCGATTTATTTTATATTTATTGCTTTCGATCATCATTTTCACTCGTTCTCCCGACAACCAAGACGATTGTATATCTTTGGCTATCGACCTCTCTAAAGAACATAAAAGTGATCATTTGATTATTTTTTGTCCAAAATAATAACTATAGTTGACAAGCTAAGCAATGATAACATAGTGAATTTAAAGAGTTACATTGAACAACATATAATAATACATATCCAAAGTCAACGAAGAACAAATTAAATAGACACTCTACCTTCATTGATTTATACTTGTAGAATCAAGAATAAGAGAATTCTATTGATCTGAGAAAGTGGATACAAGTTGTCGTAAGAGGAGCGTGCTCATTCCGTTTAATAACATCACTTGAACACAAAACCGAAAGTATACTTGTCATTTAGACAACTAACTGATAGCATATCCACCCCCAACTTTACAGTGTTGGAAAAAAAAAACATTTCAAGCTTGGTCAACATGTGTTGTTGCTATGAAGAAGGTAATAGTGTCAAAAATGTTTGTTAACTGGTCAGTACAAGGATGCATGATGATAGAAGAAAACCTTGTAATACTTTGTCTTTTGAGTGAAGTGTGCATCTACCTCGATACATTTTGTATGCTCGCGAATGCATGATTCTTTGCAGTTCGTAATGCAGAGTTGTCGCAATGAAGCTAAATTGGTTGCACAGCATAAACACCTAGATACAAATGAGCCATGTGACTTCTGTGGCCGCTTGTGCATTGTTAAGATACTCAGATTCATCTGAACTTTTATAGTTGTGCCTTGTTTCTTCGGCTTCCAATTGATGGGAGAAGATCCAAGAAACTAATAGCACATGAGGTCAAATATGAAGTAATTAAAAAAAGGTCGATCATGACCATTTAAAGAGTATGAAGATGAGCTTCATAATGAAAAGAGTATGAATTTGCATAAATTGGCGTATAGTGTGTATAACAAAACTCAAGTCATATCTTGTGTGTAAGAAATTTAACATTTCAATTAAAATTATGTACTTTGTAATTTTGTATGCTCTGTCATGAGCGAACATTCTTCAAGTAAAGAGGTAGAGCAGTATATATTGCTTGATGTGTCAAATCTTAGATGTGATGAGACAATTGAGTCTAAAAAACCAAATAAACTTAGACAAAGGGAGTATTGTTGAGACAACTTTTCTTTTAAAAAATATAGTAACCGTAATTAGATTCCGAAATGTAGATGAGTCAGCTCCAAAAACCCATGCGCATGTGACATGTCCTATCTCACTCTCATGAAATATTATTTCTTTGGCAATTCAACGCAAAAAAATAATCAAAATCATACAAGACATACAGAATATTTTATTAAAACTTCATGGAAATGAACAAAGAATGGTGGTGTGTGGTTTACGAGATGGATGAATTTAAGTTTTGCCCAAAATCGTGTAGAGGAAAACTGGAATAAATGAGAATTCCATGTGAGGTGATACATGAAAATCATTGTTTATCAAGGCTTAAGATTCCATAAATAAACATTTTTAATGCAAACATTTACGTGGGTGTTTGATCATTAAAACCATAGGAAACATTGTCATTTATCAAGGCTTGGGTATTGTCATTCGTGATTCTGATGGTGTCATTGTTAATTCTGTTGTTAGAAGAATCAGGATTTCATGGCCCATTGACGTAGCATAAGGAATCTCTATATGCCATCAACTTGCTCTTTCTATGGGTGGTATTACTTTGTTTCCTAAATCTAGTTGTAAATAATGACACCAGAAAATGTAGTTGCTCATTCAAGCATGTATTTGGTTCTTCTATTCCGCTACGCATTCAAGTTTTGGCGGATTTAGATATTTAATAAAGCAATCACTTTTTGTTTCAAAAAAAAAAGTAATACATTGTCCCAAATGAAATCAAAAAAACCCCTGCAACAAAAGATAGAATATCTCAATCTCATGCATCTCTCAGGTAGTCTCAGCAAGATTGTTTCAACACGATGTCCAAGAGTCTTTGAAAGATTCAAATAAAAACAGAAACATAGAAATAGATCAACATACGAAAATGACAATTGTTTGATCTTGAACTAAAAAAGCCTTCTTTTTCCTTTTTCTTATGCTTCACAATCTCTTATGAGCTTCACAGGGAGAGAGAAAAAAAACCAAGCAAATCTAAAACCTGAAAAAGAAAAAAAGTAGAAGAGTAACTTCAATGGAAAGCAATGCATAAAACTTTAAACCTACAGGCAAAGGAGATCAAATTCACTTTCCATTACCTTAAATTTTTACGAGAACTAACACCCGAAAAGCTGCCACACCCTTTCTGAGAATACTCATAGCTTTGACAAAGCGGACACCATATGCAACTGCAAAGAAGAACCACCCAAAAGCTTAACAACAACTCAGTGTGGACCCGCCTCAGGCAGCGTCCGGGGAGCCAAGATGTACGCACCCTTGCCCCGACCTAAATCGGGAGGGTGTGACTGGAAGGCATAAGACAAAGGGGAAGGCAAAAGGGAACAAACAAAAGCAAAAAATTCGTGGGAAAAAAATATAGCAAAACTTGTGATTGTCGAAGAGAAGAAAAATTAAAGATTTCTTCGTAATGGAATGCTCAAGACTTCTAAATCAACAATCTTGGCCAAAATGTTTTGAGAAAATCAGATACGTAAATGGTAAAAGCTTCTAAGAGCCTATTACAGAAAAGTATGCATATCAAAGACAATTCTACAAGAAAATGTTCATCTATTACAATGTTTCTTTATCACCCTTTAGCACACACAATCCTGAAATCTACACAGAAAACGCAAAGACTACCTCCAAGTATGCAGTGTGTAGTTAGCTGGCCCTAAACATGTACAACAATTACTAGAATGCAGCTTTATCAATTTAGATATTAGTATATGACCAAGGGTCTTTCTATCCTAAGCATAAGGTAAAAATACAACATCAACATTTAAGGTAAGAATCTAGATTTAAGAATTTATACCCTAAAATCATCATCATTGACCCAGTGAGGCTCCGCTACAGCGGAATCCGGGGGGTCAAGATGGGGGTACCCTTGCCCAAGGGAAAGGGGGTACGCCCGATAGGCCCAAGAAAAACTGAAATTCAGCTATGTGACAATAATAACTGAATTTAGTTAGAATGCACCAAATTTATACCCTAAAATAAAAAAGATAAACCTATGATAAAAGAGTTTTCAAAAATACTAAACTAATTGTAAGTAATAAAATTAGCAAATCTTTCCACGATTAAATTCTTATGTCATCTTTCATTGGTACACCGTACACCCAATGGTCCAACAGACTTGGAAAGTGGAATTCAAGCAACAGAACAATATAAAAATGAAGTCTAGACAAGAAAGGCGTGATAATATTACCTAGAATAAATTGTGAACATGTAAGGCCCAAAGTGATCTCAAGCAAGAGTTGAAGAACACAAGAGCCTCAATCCAGAAGATCAATCAGAGAGTTCTCAAACGTCACAACCAAGCCAACGATGATATTAAGTTGGGGGAAACGACAATCGGTAATCTTATTCAAACTACATTAAACATCACTTCACTGGCCAAAATTCATCTCGGAGTATCTGCATAAAAAAAAGTTAGTTATCGCATGCAAAATAGAATATGAAGAATAATAGATAAAGCAAGAAGAATCCAATGACTGTGCGTCCGGGATAACTGTCTAATCCTACCTGCGAGGTTTTTGTCTTTGATTGAACTCGTCATTTACAGGATCTACATCAAGAATAAATGACATGAAGAATTAGCTTAAGTGAGAAATAATATTCATAGCTTTCAACTTTGAAGAGATCATTAATAGCACGGAAAAGCAAGATCAATACCAGATTTCTGTTGAGACTTCCCCTCATTATTAGGCTTATTGACATTATTGTCCTTACTGCAAGTGCACATAGGATTAATACCACAAAATAACAACAATAAAAATGCAGAACTTTGTCGTTTAATAGCATAAAAATACACCAATGATAGAACTGCCAGCTCAATCAGAACAGATTACACCATCAGACACACCATCTTAAAAAATTCACCGTTTACATCTGTTGCATACTAATAATAAATCACATTTTAAATGGTAATATATGAGTATAGATAAACCAGGCAATCAGCACATAGTTTTGAAACTATACACTAGCTCACAACCCCCTATTAAATTACAATTAGAAACTCTGGATCATATCACATGCCCAAGCTCCTTTAAACACAAGGACAACTCCAAAATTAGATGTCATACTAAATGGCACTGTTTTTCCTCACAATAAACTTTTGTATTTTAAAAACTCTTATCTAGTTTATTTTATCTAAATAACAAACTGCAATAGAAAGCATTGTTACGTATCAAAGCTATCACCACTCACTTAGTTGACCCTGTATCACTAAAATAACCTCCAATATTATATCCAACACCCAGAAAATAGGGCCAAGAATTGTAAGAAACAGAAGAAAGATCACTTAAGAGACATTTAGCAATGGATTTAAAAATAAAAGAAGAAAAAAAGAGAGTTTAGTAATGAGAAGGAAGTAAGTCCTCAGGATCAACACAGCACTAAGAGGAATATAAAGAAATATACTCCATTCATACTAATTAACTAGAAATACAGGAATTCAGCAAATAATAAAGCGATTGACCTTATAAATACACATTTTCACTTTTTTGCCTCGAAGTGGCTTTCTTTCATAAGACGGGTCAATAGGCTGGTGCCCCATTGCTATTATATAATCAAAGACAGAGGCCTAATAACATCCACCAAAATTACACGAGACTTAAATAATTATTTCCTGGTTGACCCTTCATATGTCCCATGCTAGGAGATCACCTACATCTTACCACTTGCATTTTGTTCAAAAGCTCATACCCAAGATAAAGAAAATGAACACAACAATTAGTAATCTTGGACACAACCAACGGTTTGATTCTTTTAATCTCTATTATTCGGCCACTATTAGTTGAGAGAATATGTCTGTAGTTATAATGCAGTAAAGACACTGGAACAAAGGAGTATTGAGAGGGTAACAGCCAGGAAATGAAACAACTTTACACAGCTTTTATCATGGCATCAAGTGAATGTCCTATACCAACCTGGATGCAGGCAAAGCAGGCGTCTGACCCGTAGGGCGGGCATGATGATAGCTACCGTCAACAGTCACATATGGTGGGCAGTAGGGAGCCCCCAAGGCCCCACCAGCACCCGTCATATATACAGGCCTAAGCTCATATAAATAGGATTAGTTTGAGAAAAAAATACAGGAACTAAAAAACACTAGTCTGTAGATACTCAAGGGATACCCTCATATCCAGCAACCCACTGCAATAATTTAATAAACCACATATTTACAGCCATAAAAAAACAAAAACATACCATGCCACATCGGAACTTCCCATCTGCGACGGCCCAACATAACTAGGAAATGCCATTCCTACAGCAGGTCCCATACCACCATGTTGTGCTCCAAATGGCATAACTGCAATGATTCAACCAAAATATTACCTCATCAGGATTTCAAGAAAAGGTAAAATAGAAATATAACAAGCAATTATGTTATTTAGCAATTAAAAAATAAGCCACCTCAACTGACAAAAAAATGAAACCATCACAAACCCCCAGCAGAAGACACTTTTTTGCAAAACACGAATTGATATTTAAGGACATCCATGTATATGATGACTATTATAACAATATATAGACTACCTGCATGCTGCATGCTTAATTTGTTGAACAATATTCACACCTAATCACCTAGACAGTTCATCACCAGGGGCAGAGAAGCCCGCGTCTTATTATGAAATTATGATCAATCAGCCAACTAATCATAAAACTTGTCCAAATCAACTTTCAAGTAACTAAAATACAGAATAGTCCCTTTAATAACAAATATATTATTAATAGAACCATCAAAGAAAACACAAAATTGAAGTAAATACCTTCTGTCTCAATTGACAAACTTTCAGAAGACGAGTTAAAAAAAAGGAAATTAGGGAGCTATATAAGATTATCTACCTTGCAAAAAATGTGCAGCTGCAGGAAAATTCTGATCACCGTGGCCAACTCCCATGGCTCCACCTGAACCCACAACTTGATAAACAATGGAACCTCGTCCACTTCCTTGAGTGGACCCTTTCCCCTTTGATCTACTTGATTCTGGTGGATCTGCGTCTCCAGAATCAAGTGGTGTTATTGACAACTTAGATTGGGGTGGAGACGAGCTTTGAGATGCACTAGCTGGATGCTGGCCCATCTGCTGAGCTGAGACTGGAAAAGATGCTTGTCCTCGACCATGAATATGATTTCGCTGACCTGAGTGGATTTGAGCTGCAGAAGAAGTCTTGCTAATTTGGTTTTGACTATGAGATGCTTGCAATGAGTGTGATCCTGAGAAAGGCATGGCTCGACCCTGCCCTTTAGACTGAGGAGCATTAGTAGAAAAAGAAGAATGTGCATTGCCCATTGGTCTTGCCAAAGAGGGGTCATCTATATGTAGTTTCTCCATCCCAACTGAGCCAACAACATTCTTGCCTCTCAAACTCTCCTGCATATGTGGATGAATATTTCTATTTCCATTTTCATTTTGATCATCCCTTTTCTGATTCACTGTATTATCCTTTCTTGAGGTCCCCGAAGGATAAAAAGGAGGAGAAGCTACATTTAAATTGGATGCAACTCTTTTGGCATGCATTGTGCCAGAATCCATATTTGGTGCTGATGCATCAACTCTCCGTGAACTAGCATATAAAGCCTTATCAAGAGGCTTCTGAGATCTACAACATAAAGTGAGGTAACTGTCAAAGACTAATTATTTTAATTCAGTACAGTGGATGAAGAAAGGATCTAAGGTTTGGAAAAATCTCTGTTAGGAGCAGGAGTTGCAGCCTTTCATTTCCAGGTGAAGAATATAAATATTACATAGCAAGAAAAATAGCATTTATTTCTTTCATATTTAGAACAAGAACCAATACCGAAGTTAGATAAATAAAATAGGCGAAGCAAATCAATCACTGATGAACAATGAGCAGGAACAGCCTAGATCTTCTCCAGACTCCAATCTCCTATTATCTCCCTCTTTTATTTCCATTTATATAACAAAAAAAGCCGCTGTCCCTTTCTGCCTTCATTTTTCTTGCTTTCCCCATTATTTTTCTTCCATTTATTATACTGATTAAATGTCAAAACTATAATTATTTCTCTAACACCATTATTTGTCAATTTTTTACCTTGAAAGCTAATTGTTGCAAGTTTGTTGAGTACAATAGTACATTAATTGGGTTTTGAGTTTAGAGTTTGTTTGGAATCTATAGGTATCAGGTAACTATGTCAGCAAATGTGATAAGCTTCTAGCATTTCAAAACCAAATTGAAAACTCAAGATGATAATGCATGGCACAAGTTACAGCTCAATAAATACAAGTCATTACACAAGTAGCTAGTAAGAATTAGAAAGGCAATACTAACTGCCTTTAGTTTTATATAAACATAATTTAATCTTCAACAAATCACATTAAATTTTTGGTAGACTTTCTCATATAATTTCAAATTATGTGTACAAAATGAGACTAGAATTGCTTCTAGTGATTTATCTTGATTTCTTCAGGAAAATGAGTGTTTTTTATATTACTTTACACTAAACATCCTAAATCTGGCTGTTTCACAAATGTAGTTCTTAGGAGCAAAATTCACAATTTTCCAAAAAACAAAAACAGCTCAAATTGGGAATAGCAAAAATCTTAAAGCTTTTTCAGTTTTTATGTTTTAGCAAAATCATGTTTACATAATCTCTTGAAATAAAAAATTAGGATTCTAGATCCACCGTGCAAGAAGAAGATAATCCATAAACCAACTGACTAGTACTCACTGTTTGTTTTGTGGCAGAGGTCCCTCGTTGTTAACCTTAGTGAGAGCCTGATACCTTCTAGGGCCTCGACCCCTTACAGTCTTAGGTGCAACATTGTTGTTGTTGTTTTCAACAAAAGATCTTGACCTGTTTCCTCTCACATATGCACGATCTGCACCTCTTCCTCTTCCACGGCCTCGAGAACGACCTCTGGAAGACTTCCTTCCCTGATTGCATTAAAAAGAAGATTATTTGTATTCGGACAAAAGAATAATAATATAATAGCTTCCAGTAAAAGAGAAAATATGACATATCTCCTTTAGTTTCAACCATAGAGAAGATGTCAGGAGTTTTTAAGCAGAACCATGCAGTATTGTAAAAATTTAACTAGAATGTTTCCAGATAATCACCTCATCATATGGTCTATCCCTCATGTTCATCTCTTCAAATTTGTCATGACCCCATTTCTTGTCATCCTTCGATTCCCACAACTTTCTTCCACCAAAAGTACGTCTGAAATTCATTCCACCAAAGGTTGTTAACAGGAGATTTGATGATATACAAACAACCAAACAAACAATAGAAACTTTATTCTATAACTTAGGAAGACAATGGAACAAATGTACTCATTAAAAATTGTAGAATGGAAAAAAATAACTCGAATCAATCCAAAAAACATTTAGTGCCCGTAGTTTAGAAAACAGATTGAAGTCAACTCCCTTTGTTTTCATTCTGCCCCCATTCAGTCACTTATCAGTTCATACATATAAGCCTTTCCATTTCTTTCCCTTCTGCTAATTTTTGATTAATCAGCCCCCAAAAAATCGATAAAAACCCCTAATCACAACCATCCACAGCAGACAGCACCAAGCCCTATTCTATGAGAGGAAGAGAGGAAAGGATATTTGTACTCACTACTCACTACCAAGGAAGAACAAATCATCAAATGGGAACTGAAAATGTTCAAATTGAATGTTAGACAATCGAAAACGACCTCCTCAGATCATCAAAAGACTGACATTGGTGTTGGTAGTATATTTACTAATCTGTTAAGAGCTATTTTGTGAATTCTCCATTCACGCAAGTCAATATAATAAAATTCTCTATTCTACTGAAAATACAAAACCACTGAACTACAGAGTAACAGGAAAAGCAACAAAAAAGACGAATTGAAAGGCAAATTTCCCAGTCCTTGTACACATACCTGTTTCGACCACCCATATTCTCTCTAAACCTATCATCATGCATGTAAAAAGCCCCTGCTGTTGGCACCATAAAAGGCTCATTCTCCTTTTTCTCCCCCACCCCCTCAGGCTGATCTTCACCATCCTGTCCATGGCCTTCATTTGAATCCCCTACTTCCTCGTCTCCCTCAACTGCCTCTGTCGCCTCACTCTGAACACCACCACGAGTACCAACCTCACCACCATTCTCCTCATACTCAGCCACCAGTTCGACTTCTTCCTCCTCTTCTTCATACTCATCGTAATACTCTTCTTCTTCCTCCAATTCGTCATCATCGTACTCGGCAGCACCCCCTTGACCGTCCGATTCCGCATCAGAAGCCCTAGCTGACGTCATCTCCCTCCTGTCTTCCCCATCCCCTCCCCCTTTCTCCTCCTTCTCATCCTCCTCTTCCTCCTCCTCGTCGTCGCTCGCCTCCCTCCTTCGCATCTTCAGCGACATCTTCACCTCCTCCGGATCGCTCTCGTACTCTGTCTCTTCTTCGCCGTCTCCCGCCATCGCCGCCGAGGAATTCGGAAAACCCTTCCACTTCGAACTGAAAACCCGAAATCGCGGGAACTCCTCTACGAATCAGGAGAAACTAGCGATCCTCCGAACTGATCAAAAGCAGATGTGAGTAGAATTAGGACTTCAATTTTAAGATCCAGGTTTGGGATAAATTGAATAACCCTAATTTTCTTCAAAGAGAGAATATTGATTTTCCCCCTCTACCTGTCTTTGTTTGCCCTTTTTGGAGAGTAGTCGTCAGCGAACCAAGAGACTCGGGTTTTGTGGATTAGGGGAGGAGTTGAGAAGCTTCTTGAAACTTAAGAGAGAGGGAGAGAAAAGGTATTTTAAGGTTTTTGCTAGGGGCGTTTTAGGAAACGAAAGACGTCTCGTCTTTGAGATTTTTTGTGTGGGCCCAAGATTACGTGTAGATTGTACAGTTGAACTCGCATAGTCGCACCTATATTCCTTGGAGAAAAATCCCTCTTTCTTATCTATCTACAAACACATATTACGTGTGATTTATATAATATATGATTGGAGGTAAATTATACAGGATGAATTATTCACCTTCTTCACCATCTTATTTTCATACATGAATCATGGAGATTTATCAAAATTTTACCCCACCTTTGGCCTATAAAGATACTATCATCCATTGTAAAACTTGCACTAAAGTAGAGTAAGAAATACACTCTATAACGTTCTTACTCTCCCTCCCTCTCTTCTAATAATTTAAAACATCTCCTAAAGTTTGATTAAGTGTTCTTTCCAAAATTTCAAGTGGTCTTGCTCTTATAAATCTTTTCATAACACGTTATCAGCACGAGTCTCTAATTGCTAATTGAGCTTCTCTAATCACCAAGGTACAAACTCCATCTCTTCCTAAACTTAATTATGCAAGAAGTTTATTTTCTAAAACCGCTTTGAGGAGTATGCTTTGTAGTTGTCCGATTTGGGATCCTCTACATCAGAAACTCGTAAATCCTTCTAGCTTTGAAATTTTTTTTTTTTAGAGTTGGAAAAAATTAGGCCGATCGAAATCAGCCTATCGCATCCTTTCGGATGAAGACATGAAGTCCTAAGTGTGTCTGAATTTGATTTGCACTACAAGAATGACGTAGTCCCGCAATCAAATCAGCAACCATATTACAGTCACGAGGTATATGTGTGAATTTAACTACCTCAAACGACTGTCGTAACGCAAGTGTATCTGAGATTAGCATTTCAATTTGCCATGGACATGATCTACTTCCTTGCAAAGCTTGTATAACAATTAGACTGTCTCCTTCTATCTGGATCTTAAGCAAATTCCTTTTTTTGGCTTCACAAACTGCCTCATACATGCCTATTGCTTCTGCTTGAATTACACTCCAGTGTTCGCTTGCAAAAGCGTTAATCGAAATATTTCTAGCTTTCAAATGATTCCTACCAAAATAAACCATGCTTTTGGATATATACAAGATACAAACAAAACGTTAGATTTGCTTACCTCTTTTGAAGTTTAACCCGATTTCACCTCCGAACTCTTCACTTTTACCACTTGGATTGGAAGTAAGTTTTAACCAAAATGATTATGAGCATGATGTTGGTAATCACAATAAAACAAGGCAAATGAAAAGCTCAATTAAAAATCTCCTATTACCGGCTCTAAGACGACGCATAATCTCGTCGTCGGCCATGGAGAATGTCGAAAGAAAAAATTGGTAAAGGCGGTCAAATATGGAAGTGGAGGAAGGAGATAAGGTCGGAAGTGAAAATGGGAAAAAAGGGGATGAAGGGAATCGGACTTTGTAAGGTTAAGGACTTCGGACTTTTAAGGAACTCGAACTCTAAGGACTTTAAGGACCTCGGACTCTAATGACTTTAAGGACTTTAAAGATTTCAAAATTCCCGCTAAATACTTTTCTTTCATTTCGTATGATCTTTTACTTTTGTCTTACAATATTGTGTATGCTTGTATCTATATTGATTGACTACTTCTCTGACTCACACAATCTTTTCTTACGCATTTTGAATATATTATCTACATGCATATATTTATTGTTTGCTATGACATGTCCTTCAATCGTCCCATACACGACTCATGCATTATATTATTGATTATGTTAACCTTTGTTTTGCATATCTTTATATGTAGCAACTAATGGCAAATATCGCAAAAAGGGAGTTTGACATCCTTGATTTGTCGGGTGAGAAATACCTCGAATGGAGGGTTGATGTCATGGCTCACCTCAAGGCAAATGGCCTTGAGGAAACAATTGTGACAAATAATAGTGCACCCCACAAGAAAAGGCAAAAGCCATTGTGTTCCTCATCCACCACATTCATGAAAGTCTCAAAACTGTGTACTTGTTTGTGGAGGATCCAAGAGAATTGTGGGAGAGCCTAAATGAGCGATATGTTCATCAAAATGAAGTTTTGCTCCCACAAGCAACACGTGCATGGAACCTAGTTCCAGGACTTTAAGTCCATCATTGAGTACAATAGTGCTATCCACATGATCACTTCTCAGTTGAGACTGTGTGGTCAGATGATCACTCAGCAAGAAATGTTAGAGAAAACTTTCCCCACTATGCATGCTTCAAATATGTTATTGCAACAACAATACAGAAAAAGAAATTTCAAAAGATATTCTGACTTGTTGAAAGTATTGTTGGTTGCTGAAAAGAAAAATGAGCTCCTAATGAAAAACCACAACCTAAGGCCTACTGGCTCAATAGCTGCCCTAGAAACAAATGCTATGAATAAAGCGTTCTATGATAGAAATGACAATGAACGTGGGCAATAATCACGCCGTAACAATGCGCGTGAATGAGGTCGCTGTAACTATGGGAATCGTGGTGGCCATGGGCGTGACCGAGTCTACAACAAAAGCCACGATAATCACCGTGAGAACCATGGCTACAAGTGGGATGTGAAGCAAAAGGTCTAGATGGGTCCATCAGGATCCTCCCAAAGATCCAAATCAACATGGTATAGATGTGGCATGACTGATCACTGGTCAAAGGTATGGCACACAGCTCCACACCTAGTGAAGCTATACCAAGCTGAAAAGAATAAAGAAAGGGATACCGAGACCAACTACATCGATAACAAAGATGTGGATAGGTCACATGTAACTAGTCTGGATGTCAATGGTTTTCTCAACCTTGAGAATGATGATGGCTATGCCTCAGGGGCTTAAATGAAAAGCACAAGCCCCTAAATATCTCTACTATCTCCCATGTTATTATATAATACTTGTAATGTCTTTTATATTTCATGCTTTAACCTCCATCTAGTAGGAACTTGTATATATAATAGACCTTGTGTAATAGAATTATCCTTGTATAGTATATGAAGCTTTTATTAATGTCTTAATTCTCCTTTTTCTTTATATTTATAGAAAAACATGGACTCACTGTTAGGCCCAAAATCCAATCGGCCCGTTTAATGGTGTAAGCCCAAAAGCAAATGAGAAGCCGTTAGAGAGCTTGATTACAAAAGTATTTGGGAACGAAGAGAAGTCATTAGTCGCCTAGGTGAAGAAAGAAAGCCTCGGTCACAAGGAAAAGACACGCATCCAGGAGTTGATGGTTCGTGGCGGTTACATCCTCCGACATACATGGGTAGTGGTGAGGCAATTGAAAACATACCATGATAGCCTGAAGATCGTGGGAAAGGAGGTGGATAACGGTTAGCACATACGAGAATATAGGAGGCTGAGGTAGAAAACCCAAGTTAAGGCAATTGACTCGACATCAAACAAGAACAAAAAAAGATTATAAGAAAAAGAGAGCTTTTCACATTCAGAATTATTAATCCTCGTTATTTCTTGAGTGTACTTTGATTTTGATTCGATCGTGCCCAATTTAGGGTAGAAATTTGATTATCAGATTTTTGTCCAAAATAATTTGGCGCCCACCGTGGGGCCCAACGATCGAAAAGGATTCGTCTTTCCATACCAAAAGAAGTTCAGGAAGTCGCCATGAGCAGCCCTAGTGAGGGTAATCAAGAGCTAAACACCGAGGACGATGGAGGCGCACGCTAGGACACATCGGCAGCGCTCCGCCTCAAATTATCTGAGTTCGCCCAAAGGCTTCAAGCTTTGGAGAAGGAACTAACGGACCAACGTGCTTGTAATGAAAAACACAAGGCTAGCATCGAGGAGTTAAATAAGACAACCGAGCAACAGTCCAAACAGTAGAGGTAACAAATCCTAGACTTAAGACGTCTTCAATCGACCAAACATCCCGAGCGCATGTTCCGACGCGACACTCGTCATTGACCTAGAAACCTCCTTCTGTAAGTGCAGCTGCCACCCGCGACCAGAGACTTCTACATGAGTCCTCGTCTTAAAGCCTTCGGTCTAAAGCATCCAACCGTCCCGAAACACCTGCGCACAAAGGAAGGACACAACCAAGCAAAATACGCAAGAAATATAACACATGCATGCACAAATAAAACCTACATTCCCTCCCCCGGGAAGAGGCTTCGTCCGTGTAATGGAAAAACATTATTTTCGGCCCTCAGACGGCCCGTACACTCCAAAAGAAATCTGTTCGAAAAAACACCACAAAAACGAAATTACAAGGGCACGCGGCCCTAATCTTCGTCCCTATCAGAGACATCCTTCAACTGTTCCACCTCACTCGTCGGAAGACTGTCTAGCCCTTGCCATGATCGGATGCAACATCAACACTCTTACCATGATCTCCACTATCCCCCTCAACGTCAAGAGCTTTCTCCTCTTCCAGGAGACCAAGAGAGGCAAAAAGCTCATCGCCAGGAGCCGGCTTATCAAGGGGATAACAGTCGTGGAAGGTCGCGATTTTAGCGTCCAGATCCCAATCAGAATGTTGATCGGTCGCGAACTACTTGATCATCTCCACCCTCAACATCATTGAATAATAGGCACCGATCTCGCTAGCTTCCTTAAGAATCCTTCTGTTCACAATCTCGAGCTCAACAATTTTGGATCGATCCGAGGCGGCTTGGGAAGAATGACGCTTGACCGATTCAGTGAGTTTCGCGAGCTTGCATGCATCCATCTTCTGACGTTCGACCGCAAGAGCTACTTCTAGCTCCAGGGCAACCTTCTCAGCATCCCACTTGGCCTGATGCTCCTTTAGACTCTGGTCCTCTTTGTCGGCAGCATCCGCTACCCAAAGAACGCCTGGCAAGGCCTATGCACCAAAGAGAGACATCATCTGCGACAGGATATATGTGAAAAAAAATAATATACAAAAGCTAGAAAAAAACAACTAGGCGAAAGCAAACACGAACCTTCCAAACCACCAGGCCAGCGTCCCTAACCAGAGTGGGGGTGGGAACCTCCAAGCGAGGTTTCTTGGAACCATGAGTGCCGCGGAGTTTTTGCCACAGATCCGAGGGAACTTTATCGTCTAGATCGATGACTTCTGTGGCATCAGGCGATGGCCGCTTGACAGGGGTTATCTTGGCTGCAGCTTCCATCTTCACCTAGGGATCTAAATTTTTGATAATTGGGATGATAATTAAAGAGTTTATAGAAAGGAGACATATTTTGTAGAGTGGGAGTGGGCATGCGGTTAATCAAGTAAGCTGTTGTTTTAAAATCAAACGACCATAGGGAATGAGGGAGACCAAAAAAGGACATGAGAGAGAGAGAGATCGGATTCAACTATGTGATGGTGTCTATGCTCAGAAAACCCATTATGTTGAGGGGTATGGGGAGGCGTGGTGAAGTGAGATATGCTATTAGAGGCCAGAAAATTAGTTAAAGAAAGGTACTCGCCAACATTGTTAGAATAGAGAATTTTAATTTTGGATTAAAAGTAGTTTTTAACTAGGGCTTTGAATTGAATAAAGACTTCTTTTGTGTCAGACTTTCGTTTAATGGGAAAGAACCAAATATAACTCGTAAAGTGGTCTACAAATATGACATAATACCTAAAACCATCATTCGAAACAATTGGAGAGGTCCAACCATCAGAGAATAGAACTTCTAGAGGAGAGGAGGATGAAATAGTTGATTCATGAAAGGTTGTGACTTTCTTCCAGTCAAATCGTACCATTGAAGATTATATTTCAATAGCAACCACTCACAACTGAATTGCCAATATGAAACTGGTGAAGATTAATATCCAAATTTGCTTCAAAAACCACGACTACTTCTCCACTATCAATATACCAATCTAATGAAGACAATAGTTGAAGCACTACTCCCACCTTATATGACGAATTTGAACCCAACTTTGTTACTCTAGCTCTCAGCACAAAATCCTTTTGACTAATTTTTCTGTTGAGGATGAAGCCTGCATAGCTGAATTATATAATCCCTCGGGATCCCATTGCAACCTTTGTTTAAGAACTCCACCCTCCATACTAACCTCAAATCCACTCGAATTCAATACCAACCCAGTAACATACAAAGCAAAAACACCACCCGGGTCAAAAATGAAAATCATATCCCCTGTCATCTTCGTAAGATATGGATAGTATAACCCGACAAAGTCAGTTGTCTTCTTTGATAGATTCTCAAACAGATTTTGGTCATTCACCAATGGTTGCTTTGAACCCAAATTTTCAACAATAAGAAATGGAGACAAATCAAAGTTCCATATGCCCAAGTTATCATCTAAACCAACAAATTTCAAGATCTCAGTATCTCCTAGGTCAAAAACCTGATTACTTTTACCCATAAACATATTCCCTTGTAGAATACTAGCATCACAAATGTTGAAACCTCTAAGAGGCAATTCCTCAAACACTTGGTGTGCACTAGGAATGCCCAAGTATCCCATTGACATTTTCTCAAAATCATCAACACTTTTAGAGAATTCATGGCATGTACCAATAATGTCAGCATCAAAACTCAAACGCCTATCACTAGATGAAATATATTCCAACAAAAATTCACCCGAGAAACGCTTGTCAGTGGTGTTTTCTTGGCCCGAGGCTACGGTTTTCAAACGCTCAACAACCATTTCTACACTTTCCTTTGAGAATCCAGGTTGGCTTGGAAGTTCTTCTAGTTCCTCGACAATCTTCGAACCCATGGTTTTACTTTCTTCAAGAGTTTCACTTTGTAACCCTTTTTTATTCATGGGCCGATTGCTAATCAAATTAGAAAGGGATAGGCTGGAATTGGAATTCTTGGCTTGCTCCCTATTCTCTTTTAGGGATTCTACAAGCCGCTCCAACTGATGATCGACGTTCTTGACTCCTTCGACTCGGTTGGCATCTCCACACGCCGTTTCCATGTCAATCAACCTATCGTTGCTTCGATCATCCAGAAATAGTTCCAATCGACAACAACCATCATAGATGCACCTTCCGTCATAACACTTGAGAGCTTTGATAGCTGAATCCCGTCTCCGAAACTGGATTCTTGAATGAAACTGAAATCCAGCCCCAAATTTTTCTATGCTTATTAAATCTCCAATTTCCGAAAATACTTGATTTAGTATTTCACAAGAAATCAAATAATCTTCAAAATGGATCTTGATGAGAAGTGCGAGATCGTCTGAATCGAAATTTCCGATTCCACCGCTCAAAACTACTTCATAGCCTGAGTGATACTAATCCATTTTTTGAGATGGGGTAGTCGGTACTCGCTTACCAACAACGAATTCCTTTAGTTAATCCATTAGTTCATTGAATTTTTGATCACTTCGATCAATTTTGGTTTTCCAACCTTTCGCCATGGCCAAGGTTCGGCAAGCTCTAATACCAATTTGTTATGTCCCAAAGGACTATAACAACAATTTGATAGAAAAAGATGGAGATAAGAGAGATCAGGGAAAGATTAGAGGAAAGGAAGAAGAAGAATCAGACGAAAGGATAATACGGAGGAGAAAGAGATAGAGTTTGAAAGAGAAGTTCATTAATCATTCGATACTTGAAACAATTCTCTAGCTAGGCTGTTATACTCTTTTATGAATATATACACAAAATACTCCAAAAGTCTCCTAATTACCAAACTTATCCAATCACAGAGTGACTATGAAGATTCATTCAAAGACTAATAAAACTAATACTTTCAATGTAATAGATAATGGGTCACCATGTTATATATCAACACAAACACATCCTTCAATGAGGGGATTTTAAATTCGATCAAATTCAAAACACAAGAAAATCTTTACACTAAATGAGATCTTTGATTAATAACTATATTGCTTATCTTAGCATATAAAAGACGATCTTATTATTTTGTTTTGAAATATGATTATGAAGATGTTATTATCTTATCATATAACTAAGTACGAGAACAAGTTTTGTATTTAAATATGATTTTGTTTAAAATTATTGCTATACTGATTTTGTTATGATTTTATACATATGATTTAATTTATTATATAATATTAATTTTATGTAGGAACGATGTCATCATATGTACTAATGTGGGATTCTTATGTTGGACAATTTACTCCTTATATTGGTACCACCATCGATGATCCAGTCATTATGATCATACAATTTGAAAAAGTGAAAAATTATAAAGGTAAGTATTATGTACAATATAGCAATTCTATATTATTTAAATCTTATTAAATTATTTAATCTATAATATACTGCTTTGTTTATGTAGTCCAAGGAAATTAGTTAATGCACGTGGTCCTACTAGAGAATTTATTGATGATCCTCTTATTTCAGACATTGTTGAATTCAAAGCTAGGTTAAATTTTATTGATTAAAACATTGATTATGATATTAATTTTAATGATTAATTTATTGTTGTTTTAATTTTAATATAATTTTTTTGTTAGCCTTATCAAGTCTACTCATCTAATCTCAAGAAGATAACTCCTATTTTGAGTGCACCATTTCCTATTCAATTCTTAAATATTAAATTTTGGAAGACAATTGATGAGATATTTGACATCAAAAAGGTATTTACATTAATTTTGTAATTATATCTTGATAATCTATTAGTTTTGTCAAAACTAATATATTTGTCAAATTTAATTTAGTCATCTTAGTTTGAATAATTTTAATATCATTAATATTGATTAATTAAATGAATCTCCTTTTATATTTTTTTAGAAGGGCCAATATGTCACTATTGATAATGTAGAGGATATTGACGATTCTTTTGGATGGTACTATAATTCATGTAAACAATGCAAAAAAAAATGGTAAAACGAGTTGATGATGAATTTTGGTACAGTGGTTGCGAGAGTATTGTCAAATATGTGATTCCAATGTATATAAAATACATTAAATATTAATCATTAAAATATGTTTATATCATATATATTTAGATTATTATAGTTTATGACAGGTTTAAAGTTATTTTGGTTGTTAATGATTGAACGACGTTGCATCGTTCGTTATATTTGATAAAGATGTTCAAAAGTATGATGAGAAATCTGTAAACAAACTTTTAGACACTATTGAGGTAAACATTTAAACTTGACGTTTCTTAATCATATATTGTTTGTCAATGTATTCATATGTCTATAATAATTTTATTTTACTATTTGATTTGAATAACTTATGAAAAGATTTTAAAATTCATATTGTTTAAGAATTCCCATAAATATATTATATTAATAATTTTATTTATTTGTTTATTTTATATTTTTTTTTATAAGATATATTTTTATTAATATATATAATATTTGTTTGCAATTATAGGATCATGATAGAGATATACCTCAAGAAATAGAAGTGTTTATAGGAAAAAAATTGTTTAGCTGGATATTGATGACTACATTTTGGAATATAGCGACCATAAAACATAGATTGTTTTAGGGTTGATTGAGTGACTGATGATCCAAAAGTAATAGATAAAATGAGACAAATGATATCCCCTGTATCGGTATGCATACAAAGTTATATCATTTTCTACTCTATAATGTGTGTATATATATATATTATACTCATACGCTTTTTTTTACAATCTAATGCAGAATTATCTCTTAGTAAGATAAACTTGGAAAACAATTTAGACTCGAATGAAACTAAGACATCATCCAAGTGTTCTTATAAAGTTATCAACGTAGGAGATCATTATGTGAATGGATGTTGATAGCTCGCATATAGGAGTAGTTTAGATGCATGTTTTATATATGTTTTAGTTAGTTTTAGGTTAGTTTTTATGTAGTTTTTAGGTTTTTGTGTTATCGGGTATTATGCGCTGGTTTGCTCGGTTTTACAGGTTTTTAGGTTAAGGAGCAACAGCGGGGCAAGTACAGATGAATCATGGTGGTGATGGACGAGGCAAAGGAGCCAAGAGAGCTAGGATATGCTAGGAGAAGGGCCAAGACAAGCCAAGTGCTCGGGATGAAGCCGAGCAACGAAGCCGCGCAATCCCAACTGAAAGGGGAAAGCGCGGGGTTGCCAGAAAATGCGCGGCCGCGCTTTCTGGTGTCGAAGCCGCGCATTCGAGATTTTACACGGAGCAAGTGCTTTGGGCCGAGATTGGTTTTGGGCTTTGGAATGTTGATTTTTGGGCTTGTGTTATCCGAGTATGAGGTTTAAGATATAGTGTTTGAGGATATTTTTAGGAGCATATAAATATTTTATGATAGATTATTTTCTAAATAACTTTGATCATACTTTTGGAGGTTAGGGTTTTTCTCTCAAGGAAGACTTTGAAACCTTTGTAAGTTTGATTTTAATTTCATTATGCATTGCTAATTTCTTTAGTGTTTGGCTAGTTATTGAAGTCATGATTTGTATGTAGTTGTGAGATTTGATTGATTCTCAACAAACTTGAATAGAAATTATTCCCTGTGCTTAATTGAATCTAAACTAGGGTTTTGTTAGATTGATCATCTAATAGAATTTCTAGTTAAAACTGAATCTGATTAATTACCGGTTGGAGTTAATTAGATCAAGAGTAGACTTTAATTAATTTAGTACCGGTCGGACAAGTTGATTAAAGTAGGGAATAAATTCACAAGTCACTTAGATGTCTGGTTGCTCTAAGTGTTTGTTTCTAGTGATAACTTGAATCGTCATGCTGTTGTTTAATTAAATCTAGAAGGTCTTCTAGGTTGTTAAATAATTAGGGTTGTTAGACTGGTTGTTCTATCAACTATATATGAAGTTTGGGTTTTAATCCTTAGTAGGATCACTATCCACAATAGATTATTCAATGAGAAGAGAATCAAGAGAATCGATGATCAACGAATCAATATCATGATGGATCTAACTAGTTGAACACGTTTGTCTCTCATATATTCAAATCAACTTTTGCATTCATAGTTAGTTTTATTCTTGCATATTAGTTTAGATAATCATTTTGAAACCCCCCTTTAGTTACTTGGCACACAAGTAATAACATTAATACACGAGTCTCTGTGGGATCGACCCTTACTTACCGCTCTACTGAGTTGGTTAAGCTAAGGTTTCTTTGATAGGTATAAACGATCACGAAAAATACCTCATCAGATGTCATACTCAACTCTCAAACCTATATATCATGGAGGAGGAAGAGAATGATGATTAGAGAGTATCAATAAAAACTATAAGATTATGTTATTTTATTTGAATTGCTATTTTTTAATTGATATAAATGTTTATCATTTGTTTGTTTAATTTCATTTGTATTGCAGGGCTTTATATTTTTTTTGTAAAGTTAGGTCGATCAAACGGGTCAAGTTCATTTTCATTTTAATTTAAAATTTTGTGTTTGTATGATTAAGCCAATAAAATTAGCTCATATATTTGTTTTTATATTCCTAATAAAATTCATAAATTACTTTATTCACGAATCTTATATAACATAAAAAAATCATTGTAATGAGCTTACAATTTTCTTAATTTATTCACTCTTTAATTTTATCTCTAATAATCTATATATTATTAAAATAACAACCCAATATTTATTTAAAAAGAGCCCATGCGCAAGGCGCAAGTCTTAAACTAGTATATAGTTATAGATGCATGTCTCTTAATTTGAGTTCATCCAATATATTTTGTTTTATATGGTAATCTTAAGGACATTAATATCTTTTAATTAATTAGTTGCGCAATAAAATCCTCATTTTCTCTTTTTGATGATCGAGCAGATTAATTATATATGAAATTTTTTGGTAGAAATTAATCATATATGAAATACATAACACAAGTAGAGAACCAATCAACTTTTTTCCCACTTAAGAAGATTTTCCATTGCACTAGGCTGTGGGTATATAATATATATATAACACCATCTGAGTTGCAGCTTCTCTTATAATTTGTTTCAAGTCCAGCAACGAGAATTGACAAACAGTTCAACCACAAAAAAAAAGAGAATTCACAAACAATGAAGGGTGGTTGTTCCATATTCGTCCTTATTCTTGTCCTCTCATTTATCGCAGGTATGCAATGAATTACATGTTCATAAAATATTCTGAATTGTTTTCTCAAATTAATTAGTATATATTAGTATAAATATTAAACTTGCTTTGTGTTGCACTGTACGTATAGGTTATGAGTGTAGGAGGGAGCTTATTACCATACCAATTTGTTCAGACATTACGACACTTACAGGATGCACCGCTGCCAAGTGCAGAGATTATTGCAGATCTAGCCATAATTTCTTGGTGGCAACACAATGTAATGATGCATCCTCTTGTAATTGCAAATATCAATGTAAACAACCCCTTTAAATTACCAGCTACAAGCATGCAACTTATCTATGAGGGCATGCATATATATGTAACCATGTTATTATGGTATCTTGAATAAATTTTCGATCTACTCTTATTGGATTGAATATAAAGTCCCACATCGAAACTTTTATAGACTAATTAATTACTCGAGCTATTAATATATAAGGGTTAGAAAAGTCGAGGCTTTGATTTTGATGGTTTCTAATGTTGTCCACATGGCCGGCCTCGAGTCTATAAAACGAGTCGCCAACGTGTTTTACGTTGTTAACGTAAATATATTGAAGACAAACAAAGAAAATCTTGAAAACGCACGTGATATTAAAGTTAAGATGTTCTAGTTATAGGAAAGATCTTCTATGTATGGATAAGGAGCATTCGATTGCCTTTGTCCTAATTAAGCCATATCTTATTGTTCCATATAGTTTGCTTAGGATTATACTTGCAAAGATAGAAATATATTATCTATAAGATCGTTAGTACTTAAACGAGTCGGCGACTCCTGCGAAGTCGTCGACTTTGAGTAATAATGCAGCGGAATAATCAAATAGGAAAGACGTTACCAAACTTTAAATGATAATTGATGTATAGTAGGTACTCCTCGTAACCATTGAGTTTAAATGACAATTGAATTTGGGCTTCTTTCTCTCTTGTTCTTCCTCTAAAATTATAACACGTTATCAACACGAAAATTGCTCAAAATTTAAGATCGCATCTACACATTTTCTCGTTTCCTAGCTACTTTGTGTATGTTTCTAGGCTTTATATCATATAAATATATTCCATGCTCTGATATTTTTTGTATGTGGGATGAAAAATTCATATAATTAATCCTTGTTTTTTATTCTCGATCGGGTTCGTGATCGATCCATTTCGTACTTCGTATTAATTATTCTCTATTATATTGTTCTTGATTGTCATAGTTAATCTGTTTCATGCAAAGTTTCTGCATATTCTCAATCGGTTTACATCTAAATCATTGTTGTGCACAATTAAATATAGCAATTACTTTTCAGTATATTTAAGCACTTGTTAATTGTTATAATATTTGAACCATACAATGATATATGAAATAACATATGTGAAATTTTGTCTTCACAACTAAACTACATATATGTGTATACAAATGTGTGACCAATTATATGCATGAAAACATTCATGGTAGACGCGTGTGTACATGATATGCCTATATGAATTGTGTGATGAATTACATACATGCTCATTCTTTTATCTACTAATAACCTTTGTTGTCCAAGTAACTCATGGTCTAATAGTTTATAACTTTACATTATACATACTATATTAGTTTGTTTTTGTAATTATGGAATTATATACCCTGAAGTGAGTGTATGTATAAATAAATTTATTTTTGAAGTAATGAATTAAAAACAAAATCTGCTTTCATCCAGGGGCTGAGCTATATTGGGGCCGGTGGGGGCCATGACCCCCAATCCAATTTTATTTCCGTATATATGTTCCTCTTGTCAATAGCTTCTATTTGATATATTATAAGCTCCATTCTGATATTTGGGCAAAAAGGTATGAACGTTTGAAGATTGGATGTATACAAAACACTTCTAACAAGTCATTTACTTAGTCAATGATTTTTTTATAACCCCAAAGTGTTATATATAAGTTGTATAAAAAAACATCTCTGGAAGATGATATACATACAAAAGATATTATTTTCTTGTAGTAAATGATAAGAAAAATTCATCTCTAAGAGTAGATGAAAATATCATTTCCCGAAGTAGATGATAAATGGATCGAGGCATGAACTTACATTGTCACTTGAAGTTGACAAATGAGATGTTTGGGATAATTATGCAACACTTGAAGTTCTATTAGAATTATACTAAGTTATAACGATAACATATAATATTATCAACTCCATAAGAGATCGTTGTAAACTCTTGGAGAGTAAAGAGATCTTCTATAAAATCTTGTATTTTGGTAGTAGTACAAAAAATATGGGTCTATGTTATGTTCAGAACTATTTATAAATGACCACGTACCTAGAATGAACTATAAGTTTGAGCTCATTTTTTACCAACCTCTTGCATGATGGAAGCATGCCTCCTCCAGAAGAGGGTGTGAAAGAAGTTATGGTATATTACGCATGCGATTGTCAATCAAGAGTATGACTTGTAACTAGGACGTCACGGGTAAATTTTGATGTCCGGAAAAAGATCTGTGTATAAATAAGGGATATCCCATAAGTGAAATGATTGATCATCAATCTTGAACCGGTTGTACAAGGACCACATCTTATGATTATAAGTGTGGAGACCGGTCTAGCCTATATTAAAGTTCTGAATACACCACATTTTGAGGCATCTAATTTTGATATCAAGATGGTTTATCTGATTTGAGTTGATGAGCTCCCGAAATAATGTATGAATCACCGATATTTTCAATGGTAGAAAATCATATATGTCAACAGTGTCACACCGCATACTATCTGAAAACCAGAAGTTTTCACAGCCATACACTTGACAAATTTGATGTGAAGGTTATGATGAATCTAGAAGAGTTTTTTATTGAATAATGTATTATCACTAACTAGAAGTTAGTGGACAATAAGATTTTTATGGCATGAACGACTCAACCAATCAATTGAAATAATATTGTGCATGAATATTATAGGACCAGAAGATCCTGAGATCTGAAGTCTCTCTTCCTAAGAGTGACCTTGTATATATGTAAGGCTTATGCTCTTGGTAAGTTAATAGCAAAGCCAACATAATATGAAAAGTAAATACAAAAGTCCCATATGCTCCTTGACTAAGTTCAAGTGATTTAAGAGGACCAATTACATCGCCATGTGAACCATTGTGGATTATCATATAACGTTGAAAGATGCCTCAACCTATTGGTTCCTGATACGCTATATTTTAGTATAGGTTAACTCTTGTGTTTTAGGTATGATTTGAGTGTGTTTAGGTTAGTTTTGAGCATAATTGTCATATGAAGACCAAAGACACGATTTGAAGAATTGCAAGAGTTTTGAAGAAAAGTGTTGATTTGGAGTTGTTTTGACGCCACTTTCTTGTGACGCATCGTTCGGGGGATACGGTGATCGGATGAAGCTGATTTGGTATCATTGGAAAGCTAACTCAAAGAGCCACAATTCATGTTTTTACGGCGAGTTCAAATTCCAACTCTAAGTGGGTCAAAACCACCTCCGAAGTTGACACCAATAAGCTGTCAGATAAATCCGCGCTCGCGGATGGAAACCGCGCCCGCGGTTGTCCGAGGATCCGCGGCCGAGGAGATCGAGATAATCCGCGCCCGCGGATTTTGGCTTTTCAGCGCCGACTTTGTTTCGCTTATTTTATCTTTTATTATTATTATATCTTTAGATCTCGGATTTATTTTCTAATATTTAAGCTTAGTTTCGTTTTCACTTTAGGGTTGGCAATTCTAGCACACTTTCAGAGATTATTCCAATTTTTAGTTTTATTATGAAGAACTAATTTTCCCTTGGAGTTTGTTTGATCAAGGAAACCTTTTTATGTATTTCGTGAGATTCTGGTAACTTTTCAATCCCTTGGTTAATATCAAAACTCTTGTTTTTATTTATATGATCTATGTTTGATTTGATAAGCCTGATCAACTTGTTTGATTGACTTAGATCTATTGTTTGGATTAGGTTTGATTGTTGTCTGTGCAATCTTATTTATTCTTGAAACAACTCTTTTCTAGGACCGTGGACTAGAATTGAGAAAGAGTGTTTGATTGTTATTTTATGCATGAGACTCGTAGCTTGATTGCATGATTTTATATCCTTCTATCCTTAATACTTTGCATGATTTGAATTAAGCGTTCTTGTTCATATCATCCTTTCGCTTGGATCGTGGACAAGCGGAAATCTTTTATAAGGATTGGAATTAACGTGAGAATTAATAGAAAAGTGGATGAGTTGATGATCGAATGAGTAAAAAGGTGGAATTGATTGAATGAACTCTACTTTCTTTCAATTGATTTAATCCATAATAATATTTGCTTGTTTGTTTGCCTAAATCCCAAAACCCTTGTCTTTGCTCTTTGCTGATTAATCAGAAAACCGTTTCTCTTGGGTTCGACCCCTTGCTTGCTTACTATACTAGTTAGTAGAATAGGGTTATTTATTTTTGATCTTAGCAACAACGACTTTAGCCGAGTCAAATTTTGGTACCGTTGCCGGGGAATCGGTTTTTATTTTTCTGTTTAATCTGCGTTTCTGACGAAACCGCGCTCTCGTATTATTTCCGCGCCCGTGGAAAATCCGCGCCCTCGGATATATTCCGCGCCCGCGGATCGGTTCATCCAGATCCCCCGAATTGGTAAGAACCTATCTTATGGTTCTTACCCGTTCTACTGATAATTCACCTATTGTTCCATTTGATCCAGAAATTAACAGGACTTTGAGACAGTTGAGACGTCAGGTTCAGGCTCAAGTGCTAGGCTTACAGTTTGATCCAGTTTCATCTTCTTCTTCATCTGATTCAGAGGTTGAAGAACAGCTAGTAACCATGGCAGATCGTACTATTAGGCAACTGACTGCGCCTAATTTAGAGCAGCAACAACTCGGTCTTCAGTTTCCCGCTCTGGGAGAAGGAGTGAAGTTTGAGCTTAAATCTAGTCTTCTTCATTATTTGCCTAAGTTCCATGGACTGAGTGGGGAGGATCCGAATAAACACCTTGCAGAGTTCCATTCTGTCTGCTTGGGAATGAAGCTAGCTGATGTGACTGAAGATCAGCTAATGTTGAGAGCTTTTCAATTTTCCTTGGCTGATGTAGCTAAGGAATGGTATCTATACTTAGCACCTGAGACGGTTACTACTTGGGCTCAAATGAAGGGTGATTTTCTGGAGAAATATTTCCCTGCTGCCAAGCAAACTTCTATCAAAAAGCAGCTAAGCAGCCTGGAGCAGGGAGATGATGAGAATCTGTATGAGTACTATGAGCGTTACAAGAGACTCATAGCCAGTTGTCCCTACCATGGCTATTCTGATAAAGATCTGATCTGTTATATTATTGAAGGTCTTTGTGATGCTGATAGGTGCTTGATGAATGCTTCCTGTGGAGGTTCTTATGAGAATCTCACTCCTAGGCAAGCGTTTGAGAAGTTGAAGACTCTAGCTGAGCAATGCAAAATCAGAGAAAGAGGTTCAACAGTAGGTCCGTGAATTCTATTAATGATTCCTTGAATGCTGAAGTAAGGGAGTTGAAAGCTATGATGAAGCAACTGTTGGCGGGCAATGGAGCTTCAAGTTCAAGGGCTTGTGGAATCTGTGGTGAAATCAGCCATCCTACTGATGCATGCCCTATTATGCAAGAGCCAGCAGCAGATGTGAATGCTATAGGGAACTATGAACAAAGGCCCCGGAATGACCCATATTCAAATACCTTCAACCCGGGGTGGACAAACCATCCTAACTTTAGGTGGAACCAACAAACTCAACAACCTTTTCCACCACAGGGAGGTCAGCCCAACTATGTTCCCAGGCCTAATTATGTGTCAAGGCCCCAAGCTCCTCATGAAAATCCAACCATTATCAATCAGCTTATGAAGGAGAACCAAGAGACTAAGGCTGCGGTGAAAAGCCTAGAGAATCAATTAAGTCAGATTGCAACCATTCTGAACCGTTTCGAAGCTAAGGACTCGGGAAAACTACCATCTCAGACCATTAACCCGAGGGAGAATGTAAGTGCAATGACATTAAGGAGTGGGAAAGAGCTGAATATTGAAATCCCAGCCAGCAGAAACTCACCGAGCTCGTCGGAGGACAGTCCCGATCGTGGCACAGAAATCAAGGCAGAAACTGAGATTCAGCCAGAATCCGCGCCCGCGGATCAACCACACCCGCGGGTCCCAATCCGCGCTCGCGGATCGCCCCTCTGACAAAATCTAACGGTTATGTCAAGCCTTCGCTTCCTCCCATGGCTTCTCAAAAGCCCGCTCCACCATTTCCTGAGGCACTGAAGGACACCAGGAGGCCATCCAATGACAAGGAAATTTTTGAAACCTTCTCCAAGTGTGAGGTAAATGTCCCTTTACTTAACCTTGTTCAAAGTATTCCTCATTTTGCTAAATTTTTGAAAGAATTATGTACTATAAAGAGGAAACAAAAAGAGAAGGGGAAGGTTACAAAAGTTAATCTTGTTGAAAATACTGAAAATGTATCTTCCATGCTTCAAAGGCAACTGCCTAAGAAGTATGGAGATCCAGGGAGGTTTACTGTTCCCGTTACAATTGGTGAGGCCAAAATTGAGCATTCTATGCTTGATCTGGGTGCATCTATTAATGTCATGCCACTTAGCATATATGAGCGGTTAGGTCTAGGGCCATTACAGGATTCTAATTTTACTATTGAGCTAGTCGATCACTCTAATGTGCATCCGAAAGGATTTGTGGAAGATGTCTTAGTGCAGGTGGATGGCTTAATTTTTCCAACGGACTTTTATGTCTTGGAAATTGGAAAGGGGAGATACGACCCAGTTTTGCTGTTGGGTCGACCATTTATGAAGACGGTGAGCGCCGCAATTGATGTTTCAAAGGGCCTATTATCTATGGCACATGAAGGGAAAAAGGTCCAGTTTCAGATAGATGATAATCCATTCTGAGCATAAAGGACGTCGGGTCAAACGACGTTAAACAAAGGCGCTGCTCGGGAGGCAACCCGAGGTTAGTTTTTCTTTTCTTTTATTTTTATCTTTTTAGTTTAGTTTTAGTTTTAGTATTCGTTTTGGTTTTGTCGGGCTAACTTGCAGGTACAATTTTTTCCATAAAAAAGAAGCAAACCCGGGGCGAGGACGAGCCCGCGGCTCGAACCGCGCCCCAGGTCGAGATCCGCGCCCGTGGATCTGCCTTGACGAAATTAATTTCCGCTTTTCCCGAATTAAAAAAAAAAAAGAAAAAAAACCAAAAAGAAAATACAAATAATAAAAAACTAAAAAATAAAAGGTTTTTAGGTGAAACCCCTGAAATAAAAGGTTTTCAGGTGAAACCCCTGAAATAAAAGGTTTTCAGGTGAAACCCCTGAAATTCTACCTTCTATTTTCCATCCTTCTATCCTTTCCATCTTCTTCTATCTCCATTCTTTTTGGAGACTTTTATGGCTACCCATGGTCATCCTCAAGTATGGGGGAATTTCGTTTTCAAGGCTCGTACTACATTAATGCTTAAGGCGAGATTCAGAGTTCGTTTGTGAGTTTGTGTTCAATTTTGTTGATCGTGTTCTCTAACCATTTTTTTCACGATCGGAGCACCACCCGCACCCGTGGTTTTTCCTGACGACGAATCATCTGGAGATTTCCGAGCTATTCATCCAAGCCTTTGAAGAGTTCTTCCATATCTTCTTTCGTATGTGAGTCTTCTGATTTTCCTCTTCTATGCTTAATTCCTTTCTCTTTACTTCATTGAGGGCAATGAAGGATTTAAGTATGGGGGAGGAAGTACTCGCTACGCTTATCATAGATAGTTGCATTTCAGTTTATTTTTCGTCATTTTTATGGGATCTTTGTTCCATGTTTTGTATAGAGAAAATTTAAAAAAAATAAAAAAAAATAAAATAAAAATAAAAAATAGAGAAAAAAGGCATATAAAATCCTGGGATGAGTTGAAAACCCGAAAGGGCGACTCAGGTAATAAGTAGGTAATCCGGACCAGCATTAGGCTGGGGTAACAAGAGGTTTATGAGAGATGTGAGTATTTGTGAGCACACCTAAAGAAAAATGAAAAGAGTGATTAGGTGAAAACCCGAAAGGGCGCCTAAGTAGAATGAGTGGTAAAATCAGAGTGTTTAGGATCATATTCTACTTTGGGGTCCGGGGATTACATTTTAGATGTTGGGTAGATCCTAGGTTCCTCTACACTTTTTAGAGCTTGAGTGATATTATTTGTATTTCTGTGAGGTGTGTGCTTGAGCTATCATGTCTTTGCTCATTATTTCTCTATTTTGGGTTCGGGTTGGTGAGGTGAGCGATTTTTGTCTTCCCTTGTACTATGCTGTAAACCTTGATAGGATTGATTGTTAGATTTATTTTGAGCTTACTCGAGGACGAGCAAGGTTTACGTATGTGGGAATTTGATACGCTATATTTTAGTATAGGTTAACTCTTGTGTTTTAGGTATGATTTGAGTGTGTTTAGGTTAGTTTTGAGCATAATTGTCATATGAAGACCAAAGACACGATTTGAAGAATTGCAAGAGTTTTGAAGACAAGTGTTGATTTGGAGTTGTTTTGACGCCACTTTCTTGTGACGCATCGTTCGGGAGCTACGGTGATCGATGAAGCTGAATTTGGTATCATTGGAAAGCTAACTCGAAGATCTACAATTCATTTTTTACGGCGAGTTCAAATTCCAACTCTAAGTGGGTCAAAACCACCTCCGAAGTTGACACCAGTAAGTTGTCAGATAAATCCGCGCTCGCGGATGGAAACCGCACCCGCGGTTGTCCGAGGATCCGCAACCGAGGAGATCGAGATAATCCGCGCCCACGGTTTGGATCCGCGCCCGTGGTTTTGGCTTTTCAGCGCCGACTTTGTTTCGCTTATTTTATCTTTTATTATTATATCTTTAGATCTCAGATTTATTTTCTACTATTTAAGCTTAGTTTCGTTTTCACTTTAGGGTTGGCAATTCTAGCACACTTTCAGAGATTATTCCAATTTTTAGTTTTATTATGAAGAACTAATTTTCCCTTGGAGTTTGTTTGATCAAGGAAACCTTTTTATGTATTTCGTGAGATTCTGGTAACTTTTCTATCCCTTGGTTAATATCAAAACTCTTGTTTTTATTTATGTGATCTATGTTTGATTTGATAAGCCTGATCAACTTGTTTGATTGACTTAGATCTACTGTCTAGATTAGGTTTGATTGTTGTATGTGCAATCTTATTTATTCTTGAAATAACTCTCTTCTAGGACCGTGGACTAGAATTGAGAAAGAGTGTTTGATTGTTATTTTATGCATGAGACTCGTAGATTGATTGCACGATTTGATATCCTTCTATCCTTAATACTTTGCATGATTTGAATTAAGCGTTCTTGTTCATATCATCCTTTCGCTTGGACCGTGGACAAGCGGAAATCTTTTATAAGGATTGGAATTAACCTGGGAATTAATAGAAAAGTGGATGAGTTGATGATCGAATGAGTAAAAAGGTGGAATTGATTGAATGAACTCTACTTTCTTTCAATTGATTTAATCCATAATAATATTTGCTTGTTTGTTTGCCTAAATCCCAAAACCCTTGTCTTTGCTCTTTGCTGATTAATCAGAAAACCGTTTCTCTTGGGTTCGACCCCTTGCTTGCTTACTATACTAGTTAGTAGAATAGGGTTATTTATTTTTGATCTTGGCAACAACGACTTTAGCCGAGTCAGTTCCATTGAAAAATCAGGGGAATGAAAATAAATTAGTGCATTGTTTGAGCATTGAGTAGCTCACACACATTCACAAAACGACCTAGTACATAGAGTCGTCAATAATACAATCATAATTGATAGTTAAGCAAGTGTTATACATGAAATACACAACTAGGATGAGTCGTTGATCATATAGGGTCATGAAATGTGAATGTCGACAATTAAATTCGACTTAGACCGACCACTTATAGATTCTCCTAGTTGAAGCTTGTCTCTAGAAGAGTTTAAATGTTTTATATGTCCTCCACCTCCCTAGATGATTTTTAAGTAATGCCACACAATGAAAGTTGGGACTTGTAAAGGGTTTGGGTCCTTATCGTTTATAAAATACTTAGAGCTTATACACGAAAATCCCATAAGGATTGAGAGTGCCTGAAGCATTTGAGTCAATACCATGTCACATGTATTCCATTATGCTTAGAAGATCGCAATATGGATTGAAACAATCAGGGAGAATGTGATATAATTGCCTTAGTGAATACCTACAAAGGCAAGGTTTTGTGAGTGATCAAATAAGTCCTTGTGTGTTCATAAAAAGAACAAAGTTAAGATATGTAATCATAGATGTTTATCTTGATGATTTGAATATTATTGGGACTCCAAAAGAGATCCAAATAGCAGCTGATTATTTGAAAGCAAAATTTGAAATGAAGGACTTCAAAACTACCCAGTATTGTCTTGACTTGCAGTTCGAGCATAAAAAGGATGGAATCTTTATCCATCAATCAAACTATAAAAATAAGTCCTAAATCAATTTAATATGGATAAGGCGCATCCATTATAGCTAAGTATGGAAAAGGACCCCTTTCATCCTAACCAGAAAATGAAGAGATATTAGGTCTTGAAGTACCATATCTTAGTGTAATAGGTGCATTAATGTATCTTGCTACTAATACACAACATGATATAGCTTTTGCTGTAAATTTGTTCGTAAGATATAGTTCAACACCAACAAAAAGACATTGGAGTGCTTTTGCTGTAAATTTTTTTTACGTGGAACAAGTGACATGGGGCTTTATTTTCAACGGTCTAATGAAGGACAAATTGAAGGATTAATTGGCTATAGTGATGTCAGTTATTTATCTGATCCGCACAAAGCTATTTCCCAAACAAGGTATGGAGCGGCCATTTCACGGCGTTCAACAAAACAGTCCATAGTAGCCACCTCATCAAATCATGTATAGTTGATCGCTTTGTATGAAACTGGAAGAGAAAGTGTGTGGCTTAGATCGCTCTTACACCACATTCAAACATCTTGTGGGTTGAAGTCAACTGATGAAAATTCTACAATAATATATGAAGACAATGCAACTTGTATCGCCCAAATAAAGGAAGGTTACATCAAGGGTGATCGTGTCAAGCATATATCGCTAAAAATTTTCTCTACTCATCAGCTTCAAGTCAAAGGCGATATTGATGTTCAACAGATTCAATCAAGCAAAAACTTAGCCGATGTGTTCCTACCAGAGCTTCAAACAACTCATTCATCTTCTAGGGATGCGACGCTTGGAAGATATATGTTGAAATGAGGGGGAGTAGTACAACTACACTCTTTTTCCCATAGCTTGGCTTTTATCCCACTAGGTTGTTTTAAGCAAAGTTTTTAATGAGGCAATTAGTAATGTATATCTAAAGGAGAATGTTATAATATTATAATATTATTATATTTAGATGTATAATTTTAAACCCTAGTTTGTATTCTCTATAAAAAGGCCCTGATGGGTGACCTAATAAGACACACAATAAGTTATATGCTCTTCTTCTTCCTCTAAAATTATAACAACGCACTTGTAAATGTGTACATACATTAGACGTATTAAATAGGTCGGACGGGTCGGATTCGGGTCGATCTCGGTTTAATATGTCAATAAAACTTTTGGGACGGTCGCTTTGGGTTTGGTACGGATTGGGGTCGACCCATCAAGTCAAGAGCATCAATATTTTAAACCTTTTTAATGATTATTAAAATATTATTATTCAATAAAAATGACACATTCCGTAAGGATGCCCTAAGCCGACCATTCTGCCTAATTTTTACCTATTAAAAAATACAAACGATATATTTTTTTTAATAAAATCATATTTAGATTTGCACCAATGAGTTTTGGATTTCAACCTATGAGTGACCAGGTCGTTTTTTAACACATTAATTTCGGATCGGATCGGGTTGAGTCACCGGATCGGGTCGAGTTTTCATTACCATTAATGTAGTTTATTGCCCACCTGCACAAGTAATTAACCACACGTACTTAAACTAAAATCAAAATTATAAATCGAAATATGTATAAATAGCCCTCAACCGATCTCGTACCTCCACACGACCACACCCTCAATTATAACATATCAGAGAAACCCAAAAAAAAAACATGGAAGCAATGATGTCAGCATCTCCAATGGGTGCGACGGGGGTAGCAGCAACAAGAAGCGGCTTGTGATGCACATTGGAGTTGCGACGGAAGTGTTGTTTGACAACTGGTCGGGGACAAGTTCTCCGAGTTGAAGCAGGTTTTTCGATCGGGCTTCTATTTGACGGTGAAAAACTGAAATCACCCCTTACTTTATGTTTAGGGACTGAGGTCGATAACTATTCCTAGTTCTGGCACTTCCATAAACATTGAGGCTACTTTAGTGATGATGTATAAGGATGAGTTTGTGTCTTTCCGATTCGTAAACGACAAGTATTAGCTTGTCTACGAATAGTCGATGCAACTTACCCTTGAGCATCCCCAACATGTTTCTCTATTCTCCAAGGAGCCCTGGTCCTAGGACTTGAATTATGCCTTTATTATTCTCTTAATGCTTGGAGAGAAAAGCTGATAAGTCATTAGATAACTGTTTGGGTAATATTCTCACTTTGATAATTGTTACTAGTCTAAAGCTTTGAATTTTGCACGCATGTAACTATTTTTTTTCTTGGTTGGCGACAACCGGAGTTGTAGCAGTAGGAGTTGTGGCGTTGGTAAAGGATGATATTTTCTAATATAATAGATTTTTTGAATATATGAAGTGTTTTAGTATAGATTGATCTATTATAACTATATATTTAAGTCAAACCTTTTTGAGCCACCACGTTAATTGTGGCCTCACCTTACATTTAAAAATTATTATTTTTTATATTAGTTTAGATTTTTCAATTAAATTCACTTATATATATTTATGTGAAAAATAAAATTTATTTTCGAAATGTAATGAAAAATAACGATAACTATTCTATCTTTATCTTTTTCTCTATTTATTTAAAGATTTATCTTAAATCAAATTTTTATTAAAAAAAATCAATATCTAGCACTAGAGTATGAAATTATTCAACTCTTATGCTCCTCATCTGCTTGTGCTTTTATTTACATGTTGATTTCACTAGAGGTTTAATATGCTATTATTTGGGCTTTAACATTGTCGATTTCACTAGTTTTGCAGACAATCAAATAGGTTTTGCTAGAGGTTTAACATTGTTGATTTCGTTGGTTTCATTGGAGGCTTTAGCACTTTCAATTTTGTTGCCGACATATTTAAACTCCTATTACTTTTTTTTTTGCTCTCGCGCCTAGTTCACCCGTACGAGCTACGTCCAGACCGGGGTACTGAATGGGATTACGGCATACCCCTCCCAACGACATTGTGGGGAATCGAACACACGGTTCGTCCTACCAAGCGTAGCCCCAACGCCACTACGCCAATGCACCGTTGGTTTCGTTGGTTTCATTAGAGGCTTTAGCACTTTCAATTTTGTTGCCGACATATTTAAACTCCTATTACTTCTACATACAACCAAGCGGACTAATTAAACACACAATTCCAACCAAGCAGACTAATTAAACACACAATTACAACCAACCGGACTAATTAAACACACAATTACAAACTCTTACAAAGAGCACCAACTGGATAATTAGTCGGAGGAATAGTAATTCGGATCGTTGAGATTAGTGGAGTTGGAGGAATACAAACGGAAATTCACAATCAATGGGCAACGATAACACCGATGGAAAAATCCCTTTTCTCCCTTGCTTACCCAGTAAATCTTGAAGTTAAAATGCAAAGTGATTGAAATCACTTGTTTAGCTTGCAATGCTCCACCAAGAGCAGCTTTATCATCCGCTGAAAATTTATAAAGCATATATCTCACACTCATGGTGGGAGTGTCAGATAGAGACAAAGAATTCAAAAAATCAAGGATGCATTCGTTAATTATCGAAGGAGAGTTTAATGAAGTGGTGGATCCATATGTGATCCAAGAAAAGCCATCAATAAATCTAGCATTGAGTTCTAATGAGTTGTTATCTACAACAATTTTGCTTAAAATTGTATATAAAGGAATGGGTGGTCGGGCTTTGCTTTCAGGTGTTTAATGGTGTAGGCAGTTGGAATTGAAATGGAACATACCATTGCGATAAAGATGAGGAAAACAAGTGCTCATGTGATTTATACCGACTTCTTGCTGAAATGGCGCCGCTCCTGGCCATAATTTGTGTCGCCGCTTCCATAAGTTCCATTTGCTTCATAGAAATTGTTTTGCTTAAGAGGAATTTGCTTAAACGAATTGCTTCAAATGAGAGTGTGCGGTGAAGAATAAAGGGCTTTAAAGAGGAAGATGAAGTTAGCAGCAACCAGGGACGGAATCAGGGGTGATCGAGCTAGGGTGTGCCCTAGCCCACCCCAAAATTAATACTAATACTATTATAGGGAATATAAAGATAATGCTTTAATTAGTTCAAGTGGCAACTCCTTTTGTCTTTTATAAGGAGACGCTGGTTCAAATCCCCTCCCCAACAACTTACGCTTTTCTTCCTTCAAATAATCTCTTTTTTGAGCTTTTTTACTAATTACAATTTTAACCCATTTTTTTTCTAATTTTATTTTTTGCCCTATAATCTAGCCTACCGTAATTTTTATTCCTGGTTCCGTCCCTGACAGCAACAAGAGGGGGCTCGTGATGCACATGGACCGGCGACGAAAGTGTTGTTTGACAATTGGTTGGGGACAAGAGGTATCGGATAGTACGTGCTCTCACTAGCCTTTGTCTTTCTCCTCGCCCCGCTCCTCGAGTGGATCGCTCGCTTCAAGATAATATCCAAGGCGTCGTCATCTATTCCACTAAGATGGGCCTGGCTAACCTCGTCATGTTTGCGACGCCAGAGCACCGGACGTGTCACCAGCTTCAACATGACGAGGTTAGCTAGGCCCACCCTAGTGGAGTAGATGGCGGCGCGAAGCTGCCTCCCGCCCGCCTTGGTTATTATCTTGAAGTAGGCGATCCACTCGAGGAGCAGGGCGAGGAGAAGGACAAAGGTCAGTGAGAGCACGTATTGTTTGGTACTTCTTGTCCCCGACCAGTTGTCAAACAACACTTCCGTTGTCGTTCCCCGGAAAAACTACACGTGCATCACGGGCTGCCTCTTGTTGTTGCTATCCCCGACATTATTTTAACTTTGTAAGTGCCTAACTATAAGGAATTGTAATTTCTAGTAATTAATAAATTTTGCTGGATTAGATTCTATACTCTAGTAGAGCATATGTGGCAAGTCTTAGGAATTTATTTAATAAGATTGTACTTGATGAGAATTAAGATATTTCCCACATACGGAATTTCATAGGAATTTATTTCATGAGGCTGAAATTACAAAAGCTAGTTGTATCCTGAGTCCTGACCATGACATGAAGAGATTATTGAAATGCCACTCTTTAGCCTGGGATCAGAATAGCTATGGACTTCAAAGAAGTGTTTCTCAATATTTTTACTTCTCATACTTTGTGCTCATATGATCCGGCTGACCGACTCGGATTCAAGTCGTTTTGGGTCATGGGAAGTTCAACTAGGTTGATTGTTCATTGTTTGGGAAATTTACTTAGATATCAATCAACCTACATTGATCAAATTTTTCCTAATTTTTAGGGGTCTATATGAGGGATGGAGGCATTAATTACACCATTTTAAAATCCACAAGAAAATGTAATCTCATCAAAGCTACAGGTTGAAACCATAACGTGCTTGAATTAATTCTTTCTATAATGAGGAGCCCAGCTTGGGACCGTGAATCTAGGCTCGTATCCAACCGACCATAGCCACAAACTAGATGAATGATTATGAAAGCAGAACTTAGCAATTTGACTGTAAACATACTTGGAAATTTGAAAGCTAAAGCTAACAAAATTATGTCCACGGTGCATAGTTTAATCCTATCATAAACCTTGGTTTCGAAAATCTCTCCGTCTAATATTTGGGGGCAATTAGCCACTTCCTACAACCATTAGATATTATTTGTTAAGTTTTATTTATTAATATTTGATTAATTTTAGCAATTAAATTGTTTATTTCACTAGTAGTTCTAGTGGATATGATCAAAATAAATAAAAATATATATATATTTTAATCTCCCTAACGAGACTCTCATGGACATTTGGAGAAACAAAAATCTTAGATTTGGAGGTGCTTACCCAACGCCTTGCAAAACATGTCCAACCACTCTTTGTTCACCTTCACCTGCTCAACGGAGGCCTCGGCAAACAACATGATATCATCGTCAAATAAAATATGAGAGAACGAAGGCCCGCATCTAGTCAACTGTATAGGTTTCCATTTGTGCTTAGAAACCGCATCTAAGATAATGTGTCTAAGCCTATCAATACTCATCAAGAAAAGATAAGGAGATATCGAGTCGTCTTGACAGACTCGCTGTGATGAAGAAAATTGTTTGGTCATCTCCCCATTCCATAAAAGTTGCATTCTAGGAGAGGTGACACAAGCCATAACCCACCGAACCCACATTTCCGAAAGTCCCGCTTCTTTGAGAGTTGCCTCAATGAAGCTCAATTCAGCCGGTCATAGGCTTTTTCCAAATCGAGCTTGAGAATCATCCAACCCCCTTTTCCCCTTTTTCTTCTCATCGAATGCACAACCTCTTGGGCAATTACAATGTTATCAGTGATCATGCGACCCGGAAGAAAACTACCATGTGTTGGACTAATTAACTTCATCAAAATGGGTTGAAGTCGAGTCACCAACAGTTTGGTAATAATCTTATAAAGAACATTGCAGAGGCTGATGGGTCTAAACTGATTAATCCTTTCCGGTTTCTCAATTTTGGCTAGCAACACAATAAGCCTGTCATTTATCCCTTCCGGAAGCGTCGACGATCGGAAGAACTCCTTAACAAAGCTTGTAACCGATTTCCCAACCACATTCCAGCATCTTTGATAAAAACCCGGTTGAAAACCATCAATACCCGACGACTTAAAAGCTCCCATACTTTTAACAGCCGCCCAAATCTCATCATCGGTTACAATAGGGGGGTTAGAGTCTGAATTTCATTAGGACTTATGTCAGGGAAACTAGAGAACACCTAGATGTCCAATCATAAATTATTAAAAAAAAAAAAGGTTAACAAGTATACTACTAATGGATTCGAAGAGGTTTGTGCTATCAAAGAAACCTAAAAAAAATCAAACACCAAACCTTTGTTCATGATTTACATTATAAAAGACATTAACGTGAAAATAAACTTAGTTTGATATATTTTTAAGACTATATAACGTGATCGATACGAATGTCTTTTATAAGGAAAATAAGAAACAAACCCCTAATCTACTTACAAGTACACACCTAAATTAAATGATTATTTTGTTTCTAAGATTTGCACATTCCATCTTTGAGACGGGAGTGAAGTTCTGTATCATATCGATTTTAGGCTATTGAGATTATTCAAGATTGACAGATTGTGATTAACCTTTTTTAATGGGGTTGGAGTTGCGTGGGAGGAAGGTGTTTTATCTTCGCAACTGTCTACTCGATGGAAGAACCCAATAAAAGGAACTATCAAGTAAATTAATGGCAAGCCCATAAAACTAGCTGGGTTAATTAATGGCAAGCCCACAAAATTCATTAGATCAGAGGATTGTTGTATTTTGGATAAATAGTTTCATTATTTATATAGTTCAAATAAAACTCTACGTACTGAACGTATAAATCTACAAATTTGGATTGTGTTTTTTGTTGGTGGAATACAATTTTTGATTGTGAATGGCTCAACAATCCATAAGCTTTTTTTCTTAAAAAAAAAGTCATTAATTAGTTTACTCAGATATATAAAAGTAAATTATATTGTTTATTTTGCCAGGTAAGAATTTGATAATTGGATCTCATTCAATACGAATAATATTCTAGCAGATGAGAAAATTTTACTACGTACTCCGTATAATTTTGTGTTTGGATTTTGAAAACCCACCATATAATGTTCAGAATAATATTATGTACTTGTAAATGTTCATGTACGTACATTAGACGCGTTAAATGGGTCAGACAGATCGGATTCGAGTTGATCGAATTCGGGTTATCATGTCGTTAAATTTTTTGGGACGGTCGGGTTGGGTCGCTTTAGGTTTGGTACGGATTCGGACGATCCATCAAGTCAAGATCATTAATATTTTAAACCTTTTATAATAATTATTGAAATCAAATATTATTATTCAATAGAAATGATACATTTTTTTTATAAAATAATGTTTCGGTTAATCAACGGATTCCGGATTTAAACCCAGTGACCGGGTCGTTTTTTGATCCATTAATTTCGGAGGGGATCGGGTCGAGTCACCGGATCAGGCCGAGTTTTCATTAACATTAATGCAGTGTGTTGCCCACCTGCACGACTAATTAATCACACGCACTTGCAAACTAAAATCAAAAAGTGTATAAATAGCCCCTCAACAGATCGATCTCGTACCTCTACACCCCTCAAAAAAACATATGGAAGGAAGCCATGATGTCAGCGGCGGGGGTAGCAGAAACAAGAGGCGGCTCGTGATGCACATGGAGTTTTTCTGGGGAACGGCGACGGAAGTGTTGTTTGACAATTGGTCGGGGACAAGAGGTACCGGGGCAGTACGTGCTCTCCCTGGCCTCTGTCTTTCTACTCGCTGTTCTCCTGGAGTGGATCTCACACTTCAAGATAATAGTCAAGGTTGGCGTGGGCGCGAGGCTGCTTCGCGCCTCCATCTACTCCACTAGGGTGGGCCTGGCCAACCTCGTCATGTTGGCTGCGATGGCGTTTAACGGCGGTGTGTTCCTGGCCGTCGTTGCAGGCCACGCTGTAGGGTTTATCATCTTTGAGAAAGATGATAAACCCCACGGCGTGGGCTGCAACAATGGCCAAGAAGACACCGCCATTAAAGGACATCACCGCCAACATGACGAGGTTGGTCAGGCCCACCCTAGTGGAGTAGATGGAGGCGCAAAGCAACGTCGCGTCCACGCCCGCCTTGAATATTATCTTGAAGCGAACGATCCACTCGAGGAGCAGGGCGAGGAGAACGACAACGGCCAGTGAGAGCACATACTGTCCGGCTGACCGACTCGGATTCAAGTCATTTCGGGCTATGGGAAGTTCAACTAGGTTGAAGACCAGGTCAATCTCTGGTTTTTAGGAACTGTTCATTGTTTGGGAACTTTACTTAGATATTAATCAACCTACATTGATCAAAATCTCTGTCTATGCTTTTCTCTTCCTCTAAGTGGCTGAAAAGATCTTTAATTAAGTTACGGAGGACACACTAAAGCATGCTATGGACTCTAATTGATAAAAGACAGAGAGACAGTGACAGAACTTGGTACACTATGTAGACATAATACTTTCAAATTTCATAGATTCAGGCAAAAAAACTAGTACAATGTGTACAACATGAACAATTGCAAGCTTACATGACACTTTACCTCTGAAATAAACCCAATCATATAACCCAAAAACTAGCCCACCCAAATTATTTGAAACCGAACTGATTACTCATACCATAAACAAATAGAACAAAACAGTACTCCATATAACCTTTGTGTGTTTTTTAATGGTTTATCAGGACACTCAACAAACATATGGCATGAATGATAAGAGAATACCACCAGAAAACAGAATATGTTTCAATATGGAATTTTCGGTCTTCTTACAAAATTGGCTAAATGGTTTACAGATCATTCATACATACCAAATCAAGATTCAAATTGAAAAGGCCAAGGGGGTTTGAGTTCCTCTAACCCTAAACCCTAGAATGAGATCCGAATCGCACAAAAAACAAACAAACTTGTTACAAAAATGACTCGGAACAGGGAAAAAAGGCTTTGTTAATGTTACCTCTCAAATCAAAGAACGCCCATTGCTGCCACAAATCCGAGAATGGAGGGGGTGGCCGAGACGCCTGTTGCTGCCAAAGTACCCGGAACAGTGGAATACTGCCAAATTTGACGGGTATCCGAAAGACCACTAGATTGGTGGAATTCTTCGACTGATCTCGAGCGCCATAAGCCTTCGACGGGATTCCGAGTGAGAGCTTAGAGAAAAGAGCATTAGGATCTCAGATCCATTCAAAGAAAGCATTTGGGAGAGATTGAGAGGTTAGAGAAGAGAGGCCAGACAAGAAGAGAGTGAGAGATTAGAGAAGAGAGCGATAGAATGGGATCTCATATCATCATTTAGGAGTATAGAGGTTCGAAGAGAGCATTTGGGAGTAGAGACTAGAGAGTGAGAGGAGCTGCGGACTAGCTAGGGTTAGAAATTTAGAATGGGATCTCAGATCTGAAAAGTGAAACCTAAAACAATGAATTTGTATGATCACCTAGGATTCTAGGGTATTTATTAACGGGTGAGACAAAATTAATGAGTTGGGCCGTTTCGGATATATCCATTTACCTTAAACTTCGATCCGTATTCGGTACGACGATCCGGAAAAATCAACCGGATACGGATCGATTTTAAACAGATAAATTTTGTTACGGATAACTTCGGATCGGCGGATTTTTTCGGATCAGATAAATGGATCGGCAAATTTTTCTCACCCCATTTACAACAATACTGAGTACATTATTTATTTTTCGCAATGAGACATTTTGTTACTTAAAATTATCCCAAATATTTATGTAAGGTGCACGCAATAATGGAGGGAAATGAAATTTTTATTTATTGCAACAAATATTAACAACTCTTTAAGGTTGTTGCCAAAAATATTTTTCGCAACGTCAAAGTATTATCGTTGTAAATTTTCGTTACAATAAGGGTGTGTTTGGATTACATGTGTTTATGCTTTATAAAGCATTTTACTCTTTTTAATATATTAAATTATTGGTGTGTATTTGGATGATCTATTTTACCACACTTTTTTTGATATAAATTGTGTTAGCACTGATCCCTATAAAAAAAAAGGAGGGAACATATATGTTCAAATATGAATAGTAAAAGTCTATTCTTCTATAAAAAAATAGTGAAAAATAAGATTTTTAAATATTCCTTACAAACACATCCTTACAATTTAATATATTGAAAGTAATAGAATGCTTTATAAAGCATAAGAGCACTTTTTCGATTGAAAACCAGCATCTTACTTTTTCTTCACTTTTTCACCCTCTCTCTCTCTCTTCCACGTTGCTAAACACTGCATTTTTTCGAGTAAAACAAAAAAAAAAGCACATGAAATGTGTTGCAGAGGCTGAAACATCGATGCTAATTTTCAAAAGACAAGCATCGATGCTACCTCTTCTCCCCCCCCCCCCCCCACCATTTCCTATTAAACAATTAATATCCTGCTGAGCACAGATACTAGTTTTCAACCGATAAACTTACTCTAAGCTAATGTAATCAAAACACACCCTAAATGGAATGGATTTTCCTTCCTATCAAAAGCACAAGTACTAGTTTTGATGTTTCGTTTTGTTTCACTTCTCATAGAGATCCTACTTCCTCCGTTGAGGGCGGTTGCCGATTGTACATTTTAAATAAGTCTGATTTGCTTCTAATGATTGATTGTGCTATATATAACTAATCACTATGTATACATAGCTAGTATTAGCAAAGAAAAACACTCTAAAGACAGTTTCAAGATGAATGAAGATTTGGACTTCAAGTGGATATCAAGGAAAAAAAATGATGCAAATACTGTCGGGGTGCAATCACCGTTACCACCACCTTCTTTAAATATTTTCAGCTTACCATCGGAAAAAGATCCACTATTTCAACAACAGCTTTTATTGTATCAACAAGCACTACAACAAGAGTATAGTACACCAAATCTTAATGATGTACATCCTACTATTACCTTACCTTTCAGTTGAAATTTGAGTGTCAAACTCCTCCTGATCAGTTGAATTTTGAGAATCAAACTCCATCTCAAGAAGACCAAAGTCAAGCTCCTAGACCAGTTCAACTTCAATTTTAAGAGTCAAGTTCCTTCTCAGAAACACCAGCTCTTCAATTTTAAGAGTCAAGCTCCTTCTTAGACATACCTAATTTTAAAAGTCAAGCTACTTCTCAGATAGACCTAATTTTTAAGAGTTAAGTTACTTCTTAGACAGACCTTTTCAATTTTAAGAGTCAAGTTCCTTCTCAAATAGAACAATAGTTCAATTTTAAGAGTCAAACTCCTTTCTTAAAAAGAGTCAAGCTCCTTCTCAGACAAAACAACAGTTCAATTTTAAGAGTCAAACTCTTTCTCAAAAAAAGTCAAGCTCCTTCTCAGATAGACCAACAATTTAATTTTAAGAGTCAAGCTCCTTCTCAAAAAGATCATGTTAATTCCCAATTCTCCTTTAAAAAATTTACATGTTTTTATTTTTTCTAGGGTTTTGATAACAGTTTGAGTTTTTTTCTAATGAATTGATTTTTTTTTTTGGATTTATTTGATACATCATTGAGTTTTTAGGTACTTTTTTCATAAAACAATATTTTAATTTTGTTTCTCTAAAAATTTGTTAGCTTGTTTCCTATTATTAGAGTTTATCTGATACAACAATATTCAATTTTCTTTTCCATAACCTAAAAGAAATTTTAATTTTTTTTGTTTCCAATCTTTTATTAATAGTTTTAAAAATTAAACAGATTAGTAGGGTTTCCTAATTTTTGGGGTCTATATGAGGGATGGAGGAATTAATTACACCATTTTAAAATCCACAAGAAAATGTAATCTCATCAAAATGGACGGTGGCCCTTTAGTTGTATAAAAAATGACTGTAAAGACTTGGAAATTTGAAAGCTAAAGCTACCAAAATTATGCCCACGGTGCATAGTTTGCTCCTAGCATAAACCTTGGTTTCGGAAATCTCTCAGTCTAATATTTGGTGGCAATTAGCCACTTCCTACAACCATTAATTGAAAAATCCACTAATGACTCAGCCAGAGTTTTTTCCCAAATTCAATGCCACCGTGTCCGTTTCTGCAGATCAAGTACGAATGAAATAACGAGTACAAGGAGAAAATTAAAAAATTTCTGTAACATTCATGGTTCTACAAAGAACCTCCCAGTAACTAAACTGAAGATCAATTCAACTGATGAGGAAAATCATGAAAATATGCAAATACACGTATAAAAAAAATTGGCTTGTTCAAGATTGTAAAGCTAGGAGCTAAAAAAAACTTTCTACATACACAATGGAGCAAAAGTATGCGTCATTTTATAGAGATCCGAGAAGGAAGGGCTGACCAGGCAGAATACAATCTACAGCAGACCAGTTCCAGTCATTAACGAAAGACCTGAACCAAATTAAACAGAAGAACGCAAATAAGCCCACTGATCACGAAGTTCAACATGTCAAAAACTAAAAACAGACAACAAAAAATACCAACTTAGGGTTTGTTCATCTTACTTCTTATAATCTACCACTTTTTTTTTCATTTCATTCGCTGCCATGTCATCCCATAATACCACCCCACAATCCCAATTCCCACATAAAACTGCCTATGATTCGGATCATCAAATGACACTCACTTCCTTGAATTATGCACAGGCCAACATATTTGATTATTTTCTTAAAATTTTACCGATATTCATGGCCTGAGTCATTATAAAGACATTTTTATTTTTGAGAACATTTTTCTATCTTTTTGTTCCCACAAATTTCATGGTTGGAAAATGTCTTCTTATGTTGACAAAAAAGAACAAACCTTGAAATAAGAAATGTTCAAGCTCAAAAAAATATATATCCTATTCCTTAACAAGTGGAGCAATAGCAATTTGTCATTAGGTGCTAAAGCTTGCAATCCTTTGTTCATTAAATCAATACAATGAGCATATATTATGACTACTTTCCTTACCTTGATACAGCTAAAGCCGACGCTCCCAGTTTAATGTCTATGGATGCTGGGTAATCACTGCAAAACCGATAAGTAGATTGCAGTAAGATTAAACCGAAATGAAAAACATAAATTGTGACAAACTGAACTTCTAACTAAAAAATTTCTGCTTCGATTGGTCAGGAAAGGGATGCAAAACAAAATTGTAGCTAGAGATCTGTTTCTAATTTCCAATATAGTTGATTTTGGCAAGAGGATAAAAGATTAGAGAAACCAATAGCGGAAATAGCAAGGAACTTGGGGGTTTGGGAGAGTTAGGTGGCATTTCAAAGAAAAAAAAATCTAATCACCAGAGACAAAAATTGGATATTCACACTGGGCCTTTAGGCTGAAGGGGTTGCTTCTTTATTCGTACCCCACTCTTCTTCGGCTTCGTTACCATTAACAAGTACAGCGCCATCATTAGAATCAGCATCCACAACTACTGCCTCTTCTTGGCTCTCATCTTCTCCTGCCTCTTCTTGGCTCTCATCTTCTTCGTTTTGCTCCACTCCATCTTCTAATACCTGAAAAGCAGCAGAAGATATATACATCAGGATTCCACGGTCACACAATCATCCTCTCCAAGTATAAGTGAGTTTTTTCACAGAACTTAATCTTCTATTACCTCATCATCATGGGATGCATCATCTCCATTTTCAACGAATTGGTCTTCACCTATTTGCATGCTTTTGAAGGCTTCAACGAGATCAACCCTTGACTTGTCAGCATAGTTTAAGTATTCCCCAGCCGAGGGATAACTAAACCTGAAGATGTTAAGCTTCAGTATTTCATAATATATTATTAAATTGACATACAAATTTTGAGCCTGACTAGCATAATGCATCATATACATGCATTATTAGTAAAATCATATGCATATATAAATAGATAATACGAAACCTAAACCATGATAAAGCACTAGACTTGGCTGCTATTAGTAAGACTCCCTCGTCTGCAGGGATCGTTGCATATTTTGCTTAATTTTTATGCAACTTAGTTCGTGAAAACACTTCCAGAAAGATCTTGTGACTATAAATATGAATGCCTCCGATTGTTTTGTCAATTGAAATGGAGGCTATCATACCTTGTCTCTGCAACTTTGGACTCAACATCAAGAGCTATTTGCCAATCTTCAAACATATTAGGGTACTCTTGAGGATCTGCCAAGGACTCTGCTGCCTTTGGATTGATCTGTAAGTAGGCACAAATAACAATATGAGGTGAGGACTGAAAGAAACAAAGAACAAAAATGTTTTACTTCCAAGGGATAAAAATCCAAACCTATTAGTTCTAGAGGAAAATAAAAAGGCAGTCACAGGACTCACAGCAATAATAACCTAGAGATATAAGAAGGTAGCTAATATGAAGCTTGTAGAGCCAACATATTAAAACTTATCTATGTAAAGATATTTTTTAATATTGACTACATTTTATGCAGGGATGTGTTGAGACTTGAGGCAAAAGACAATCTGAATTTTGTTCATTCTTAACTGAAAAAATAAAGTTTCAATAAGAACGAAATAAACAGTCATAGTCTTAATAAAAATAATATATAAGTCTTTGACCCAACTAAAGAACTGTAATTGGCAAGCGCCTAACCTTGCTCAGATCTTTTCTCCACATTGCAGTAATTTCTGAGACCTTGCTGGGAAGATAAGATCGTGCCATCAAAGCAGCCTCGGGTATCCGGTTGCTGCATGAAGGAAAAAAGTAAGTCAAAAGGTAATAGGATTCAATTAGAAACTCTTCCAATTGGAGGGAAAAAAAATGACACCTCACCTGTCAACCAACACTTTAAGGCACTCTTCCAATTTACCCAACATGAATAGACAAAGAAAGGCAACATTATTTTTCCCTTGCTCCTGAGCTAGGTTAGCAAGTGTAGATATTCCTTCAGCATCACCAATAGAAGAATAAAGTAATAACAGTCCACTCAAATCCATTGCATTCTTCAGACATTCCTCAGCCATCTCCAACTGATATAAAATGAGGAGCATAAGACCATAGGAAGCATGAATAATATTGCAAACAATAAAAAAATGCAATATTTCAAGATGAAGGCAAGAGAGAGATGTATCCATGGCTGTTAGCATGTGTGTATTTTGTGACTAAAGTCTCAAACTAGCTTTCTTAATCTTTGCCCTCATTGTTCTCTCAGGTTTCCAGGAGTTTATGTGCATGTACATATTCTCTTCAAATTAATTTGGGTAGGTTGAGGGAAAGATTAGGAAAAGGTAGCGCAATTTATTCAGGGTAACTAAGCAAGAACCTTTCCACCAGACATGGCTAATTCACCCAATTGTTTCCACTTTGACTCACTCTGAGCTTCACAAGCAATCTCCTGCATGCACAAGATATCCATAATCAAAAATGGTTTAATATGGAAATTTGAAATTAGAGCTTTTGGTTTTACCACAACTTGCCTTTGCAATATCTAGTTTACCAAGCTGAATAGCCAAGTCAAACCTATAATCAGGATCTGTTGCCACTTCAAGAGCCTCTTCTATCATGCCACGTGATTCAAGGAATTGAGCCACACTGACAAACAGCAAAATTGTCCAATTCAGAGATTTTATGAAAACAGAATCAAGGATCTAAATTTCATGCATTAAGATTTTAGAACCATGCTTGTAATACATTGACTCAAGTAATTGTAACTGCTTCAGATATGCTCAGCCTGACTCATCCATAAAAATTCTTGAAGCAAAGAATGATGATGCATGTGATTCAGAAGTACTACATAATATTACCCAAAACTGTGGCTAACTTGAAGAATGCTGCATAGTATCTACCAAATTAAAATATAAAAAATAAAGCTGTCATAAGAAAATCTTAACCTGGTGAAAAAGTTGGTAATGATCCCAACCATCAAAGTGAATTTTTCCTACACACCATACCCTCCTCTTCTATATGAAGAAGAAAATCATAGACCAGGTAAGTCTATTCTATTTTTTAAAGCATCCTAACTTCCAGAAGAAACTAATTGCCCTAATCTAGATGAGCTCACAAACAGAAGAAAGTGCATTAACTTGAAAATTAAACACATGAAGTTCTATATACTCTTACCTATTGTGATGCTCCTTGGGAATATTAGGTAATAGATCATTGGCCGTTTCAAAGTCTCCACGCATCACAAGAGTCTTATATTCAATCAGGCTAAGAAGCAGCGTGTATCCCATGACACTGAAAACACAAAGTAAACAAAGAGAAACATAAAAAGAATTAAGTACCTGAAAAGACATAACTGGAAGATGCTAATTTTTCAAGCAGGCTGGCTTACTTGAATTCTTTGTCAATCAGATACACACGGCTCTGAGCAGCAAGATACCCTAGTAAGTACATCGGACGATCCAAGTGAAACATAGTAGTTACCTGCAGCAAGCAATCGAATATCATATATCATATCTGCTTATAGAAGCTCATAAGCAAAGACACTTATGAGCACAACAAGAATAATGTTAGTAGGGAAAGCTAGCTATACCTCACCACCAACACAATAGTTAAGCCTCCCATGAGAGTTGTTATAAATGAAACAGTCACCAACCCATATACCAGTTCTCACTCGTTCATCTGCTTCATGGAGAATGGCAAATGCATCCTCCACACCCTGTTCATCAATTGCCTTTCCGCTATCTAAATATGATGACACTGTGTCACGCTGTAAAGAAAAAAAAAACACAATCAGTCCACTATCACTTGCTTTATAATAGAATATTCTAGGATCTTTCTCTAGGAATAAGTACACTTGATTTGTTTGTGAAATGAGTACACAAACTCCAAATGGATCACACTTAAGATTCCCTAAATACAGTTATAGAAACATATAGAAAACGATTGACCATCAATATTGAATTTTCAAAGTAAAAACCTTCTCAAGCTTACATAGCCACTTGAATTATGACAAGTAAATCCAAACTTATTTTGCACATAATTTCTGGAATCAACAATTTGAAATACACAATAGGATTCTCCAGGTTTCTAGTATCAAAACCAGTTGCATACTTGTATATCTGAGCAGTTATAAGATGCTTACATTGTACTTGAGTATATAAAAGGATGTATCACTTGCAATAGCCACCAAGTCCCCACTGTCAGCCCAGTAAAGATTCTGAAATGATTAAAGAAATCAGTAAACATTCTATATCACACTGTCTCACTGATGACTGAAAATTACAAATGGTTTTTCATCTTACTTTAACATTGACATCAATTCTGTAAATTAAACGGCATTCTGCCCAGTCATAGAAACAAATGAAGTCACTGGAGCATATAGCCAACAATATTCCTCCATAGATATGCTCAGCAGAAAATGTTGGTCTCATACTCTTCTTCTCCTGAAAAGTGGCATCCATGTCAAGCTCCATGTAAATTCAATAAGGAATGATATCAAGTGCAAATATACATGTGAATATAGCAATCCTGAGCATTGAATAGAAATCAAAATTCTAAAGACTAGATTCATCTTAATAATTATCTTCAGGTGTACCCAGAAGGCCCCATTACAGGGACTGCAATAATACGATACCTGAAAATTTTTGCTATAGATCTTTATCTTGGATGTACTTTCTCTGACAGCATATTCACCATCTGCTGACCAAACAAATTCCAATGCAGAACCAAAGGATCTATTTCTCCATGCCACAGATGTATATATGATGTACTCCCCATCCCCACAAACAACAGCAAACCTTCCATTTGGGTTGTGCTTCAGGTACTGAAAACAAGTATCAGTCAGACATCAGATAGTCATACTATGAAACCTTTTTTAAATCAGTTTAGAAAGATTAAACTAGATATAGGGCAATACATTTCTAATATTTTTCCCAAGATAATTATTATACTATATCATTTGAAGAAAGTCCAGACTAGGCACAAAAAAACAACAACAAAGATTCATTATCTTTTGTTCCTCCTTTTTTTTTTTGATAGATGTAGGAAAAGACAGTCTTGATCAGCCGTTAATATGTTTGAAAAAGCCATATGCAGAATATTGCACTACACTTCCCCAATTGTTCACTCTATAGAGAGTTGCACCCCAACATTTGTATGAAAATGTTAAAAGTCACAAATTTACCTGCGGATAAAGATCACAGCTTCCCAACTCTTTTACAGCCAGTGGTAATCTTTCTCCATCAGTAACCTGAGTATCAAATAAAATGGCAGAATGCGATAATGGATATCTACATCTCCTGCTTCCTTGAAACAAAAATAAATATGATAACTACTAAACTCTAACCTCATAACCAGATGAAACACGCCTGATATCAGCTGTTTGGATCTCATTATGCTTTGCCCATATTATCTTTCCTGAATTATCCATACTAGCCACAGGTATCTCACGACCAAGCTTAACCATAATGCTCCCTTCATCATAACCAATCACAACACTGCAAAAGTTTATAGCAGAAGCAGTTTATAAAAGACATGTAAAACTTGGAAACAACCCAAAATTAATTTAGAGGGGAAAAGCAAGTAATCTACCGTCTGGAACCCTTCATGTAACCAATAGCCCAAACTCTTTCCAACCCATAGTTTAGGGTATTCTCAAGTCTGCACAACAAATGAAGGTATATATGAATCTCATGCAGAAAACCGGTCAAATGACCCAGCATAATAGCTGAATACAAGACACTGTTGGATTTGGATAATCAAAAGTATATTCCAACTAATCAGAACCGTTCTCACCAGTTAAGCCCAGTTTGTTGATTTTAAAAGAAGCCAAACTCTTACAGAAAAAAATGAATCAAACATTTTACTGAAGTGGAATAAAACAAATGTATCTTCAGCAACAAAATTGCCTGCAAGGGTGCAAGCCTAAGTGACTGGAGCCATTCTAAAGAGCAGAGCATCACATGGGGTAACTTGAAAGCATGACATAGCTTAAGTGAGGAAGAAGGCAAGAAACATGTAAACTCACATATCTATTATGTCTCTACTACAGTAGTAGGTCCACCAAACAGAGTATCACAATGATATTCATCTCTTTTCAACAGGGGGATTCATAATAACTTCACTTCAACAACCAACTCAACTAAATCTTATAGACAGGCAACCGAAGAAACTTACCTGTAAGTGGTAGAGTGCCAGATCCTAACCGTCCCATCCTCAGATCCAGTTATAATTATAGGGAGTTCAGGATGAAAACACACTGCAGATACATTGTGTGTGTGCCCATCCAATGTCTGAACACAGCTTTTAGTTTGATAGTCCCATACCTGGAATTTCAAAAATTATAAGTTAGCAGCTAGTTATACAAGATCCAGCTATGCCAAATCCTGGAAAACAAACTAACTTTTGCAGTGTGATCATCAGAGCCAGTTATCAAGTATGGTTTGTCGCCACCAGTAAAGTAATCCACACAGTTCACCCCTTTCATATGGGCATCCAGGGTAAAATTTGGGTCAGGTGATCCGAGGTTCCAAATCTGATTTCAACATACCGGGGAAAAATTTAGAAATATGCCATGTCAACTAAAATATCCAAAAAGGAGACTGCATTCAAACATTGCAAGAATGGGACTCTCGGCTCACCTTTACCGTCCGGTCAAGAGAAGCACTTGCAAATGTGTTGGTATCTTTTGGATTAAAAGTCACTTGCATCACATAGTGGGAGTGCCCTTCAAAAATCTGAGTACACACCCAACCCTTATCCCAATCCCACAGCTTTATGAGCATATCATCAGATGATGAGAGCAAATAGGGAAGTGTGGGATGGACAGCCACACATCTTATGTAATCTGTATGTGCTTCAAATACTTTGACTTTGTCCATAGTGTTGTAATTGTATACACGTATGCACATGTCATCAGCTCCAGCAACAACCCACTGCTTTCGTGCAACAAACTTGGCAGATCTTACTGCAGATGATCATAGAAGTAAGCACAAAGAATAAACTTCTATATGCTTGAGGATTTCAAATATTATGGTAACCCTGTAAAGCAAGATTCAAGAAAGAAGGAAAGGAAGGGGTACACAGAACATACCTGGTAACTCACACATCTCAAATGACTTTGCCACATCCTGCAAGAATCATCATTGGCAATCATTAATATGATAAGGGAAGTTGAGATCTCTTAGGATTGTGGAATATTTAGATCTAAAAGTGAATTATCAATATACTATTTATCCTTAATTGGCAGCATAGTGTTACCAAGATAAGACATATTGTATTAGAATATCTGCTTTAGCTTTCACAATGCCCTAAATTTAAGCCTACATTTTAAAAATAAGACAACAGGTGATTTATGGAACGATAAATGTCTTTTGGACAATCTTGCGACAGATTCAATACCATGAATTTATCTTAATGAACCAAACTAAGTTATATGCATACATATGTACATGAACAGGACAAGATTCTGGAATAGTTAGGATAATTTTAGGGAGAATTATTGCCACCAATTGGACTTTTTTAGTCGCTTATAAAACTACACTGAACACCAGAAGTTGAACCTTGCTGTAACATGACATCCTATACTCAGAACAGAGAGCACACCGAGATTTGCCACCATTTGTACCCTTTTAATGTGGAACTAGATGAGCACACTAAACCTTAATTGGATAAGCTAAACAGAAATATGAGGGAAGAAGTCAACTAGTCTCTCATTGTTCATAGTCACCGCTCACAAGTGAATATCAAAGAGAATTTCCAACTACAAGTCCTCTTGTCAGGGCCGCCAAAACTTGGCACGAGCCAGACATCTTGAAAAATCCAAATTCGTAAGCTGTGATTATTATAAAATCATAGAACCGTACTATGGTATCCTCATGGTATAACTGTCGTCATGACCATTTTAAGGATAAGATGAAATGAATCAATTTCACGTGAGTCTATCTGCTTTGGCGACTAAAAGCACTTTACTCTAACTCCTAGACTATCACAGCATAACAGACTCACTCATCCTATAATAATATTTTAGTATAAATTCCCTTCAACTAAAATGTTTACTAAAGCTAATACAATTGAAGATCCATGCAGTTGCAGCATAATTGAGCTAGTAACTACATGTAGAGAAGCTTACTAACCTGTGACTGATAATTCCAGATCATCACGGTGCCAGAATACAAACTCGCCAAAATCCTGTGACAGACATCAATCAGAAACTTTGCACTCAATAATTCTGACACTCGTTATTGTGCGCAGTTCAACTAAGAAAGCAATGTACAGAACCAGGAAATGAGAAGGCAACCTACCATGGCTCGGTAGGGTGCAGATCCACAGATTTTACTCTCTCCGATCTTTGAGCGAGTTTCCTCTGATCCAAAAACCGCAATCAGCGCATAGAACAGACATTCCGTCCACAATAAACCAAAAGATCCAAGTAGAATTTCGCGAAAGAAGAAATAAAGTTACCTTGATGTCAAGTCGAAGCGGCTGATTGGATCAAGACCAAAAAACAAACAGCATAAAACATACAAATCAGTGAATCAGATCCCGATCATAATCATACAAATTGAAACCAGAAGAAAAATATTTGCCACATGAAAAGTGATAACATAATCAAATGGAAACCAACGCGAATTCAGATCAGATCCGAGCGGCAAAAACGATTCTAAGTAAGAACGAGCATTGCACTAACCATCTTGCGAGATCAATATACGAAGAACCAACTGTCGATCCAAAGTGCGAGTGGGCGATTCGCGAACCCTAGAAAATGAGCACAGAAAGATCAAGAGGAAAGAGCCGGAGAGGAAATAGAGAGCAACGGATCTATCTCCCAGTGGAAATGAGCCTTGTACCGTTCAGGGTGTGTAGGCGTGTAGCAGCAATATTTATACGTAAATAAATTTATTAAAATTTTCTCAAATTTAACAAAATAAAAATATTCAAGTATTTCTGATAAAATGTTTCCTTACTCAATTAGCTCAATATGAAGTCAAAATACATGATTATTCAACTTTCTTTGCATAGAAGGCAAAGAATTTTCTCAGTCGCAACATTTTCGTAGGACGTTCAAGCATGGAAACTGTAAAACATGAAAATATTGCATCTTGTTGTCATTGGAGTAGCTTTGGACCGTTGGATCTTAAAATCTTACACAATTAACGGTGGACGTTGGAGTCGGTGTGTTGTTAGCTGTTACTTCTTGGAACCCGGCGTTTACCCAAGGATGTGCGTCAATTTTGCTTTGTTATCTCAGCCTCATGGACTTATTGGGCCTCATTTTGGGCTCAGATATAGGCCTGGTATCAGAATATGGGCTAGCTTGGGCCCATACCAGATGAGGGTGTATCCTCCCCTTTTCAAGTTTCAATGAAACATCCATGATGTATTTTTTTTTTTGTCAATCTTCCACTTATCATAGCAAGTAGGCCATGACGAAAAAAATGCTTACTAGGAGAGGAACCATTCGGATAAGACAAAGAAACAACTCAATTTATATAAAATCAGAAAGAAAACTTGGTCCTCTTGTCTTTAGACTATAATCCAAGGACAATGTATTGCGGCTTACGCATTCTTTTCTGCGGCCATAGAGTAGTACTCGTAGTTATGCCTTCCAAGTGAATACATCATATAAATAAAATTAATGGTTAGTTTGTTTATTTCTAGGGATACATTAATCTAGACCGCATAGCGCAGTGGATTAGCGCGTCTGACTTCGGATCAGAAGGTCGTGGGTTCGACTCCCACTGTGGTCGAATTGTTTTTTACCATTTGCATGATTTAATGCTGCAGGTCAAGGGATCGATTTACACAAATCAGTAGGATATACTACTGGGGGAGAGACACAGTACAAAAAATATGAGCTGAATCAGCCCACTCAAATCAAGTAATTACACTCCCAGCCTGTGTATGTGCTTCAAATACTTTGACTTTGTCTGTCCATAGTGTTGTAATTGTATACACGAATGCACATGTCATCAGCTCCAGCAACAACCCATTGCTTTCGTGCAACAAACTTGGCAGATCTTACTGCATATGATCATAGAAGCAAGCACGAAGAATAGAATTACTATATGCTTGTGCAACAAAATTACACTCACACCAGAAGTTGAAACATTGCATGTAACATGACATCCTAATATCCTATACTTAGAACAGAGAGCAGGCCTAGCCTTGCCATCAATTGGACCCTTTTAATGTGGAACTAGCTGAGCACACCAAGCCTTAATTGTGTAAGATACTAAACAGAAACATAAGGGGAGAAGTCATTCATGATTACCACGCACAGGTGAATATCAAAGAGAATTTCCAACTCCAAAAACTTGGCACGAGCAGGACATCTTGAAAGATCCAAATTTGTAAGTTGTGATTATGAGGATATAATTTTAAACTACCCCCTCTACTATGATTTTATGATATAATCATACAAAGATCCAAATTTGTAAGGTGAATGAATATCGCCTTTTTATAGGGTTCTACTTTTTTTTTTTTAAAGTAGGGTTTCTCACATTTTAGTAGTTATTCATAGGATTATATTGTCTATCAAATATTTTAGTTTTTATTCATCTAATGATATTCGATCCATCCAAGCACTCAACTCAAATAAATGAACGAAGCCCCAATCTAAGTTGAGTGAAAAAATGTGTGATAGATAAAAATTTTGGTGGGTTGATTGGAAGTTTCTCTATTTAATCTACCATTCGCATAATCATTCAATCCGTTGCATGATCTATTAGTCACATATATAGGTGGGTATTTAATGATTAATTTTTAATGACTTGTTAAAATTGTGAATGCTTTTAAAGCATTACTGTTTTTTGATATTTTCGCATAATGGATTCTTTCTAGCGTCATAGCTTTACATTTGTTTTTTGTGTGTGTATTTTATACATATAATCATCTAATTAAGAAACAAAAATGGCAAATGCAAGATATGTGTATACCTTCTTTTCATTTCATGTATAGAATATCGATTTTTTTGAGAACTTATTCAATAAAGAGGTGATATTTTGTAATTTCTCCAAAAGTTAAAACAGAAAGTATAAGTGCATGTCAGAAACCCCTTGACTCACCAGCCAAGTGTATTAAATATGAAAATCCAAACCATAATCATAACCCCCCTCCCTTCAATAAATTTGCATGTGAGCCAATCTTGACTAGCAAATCAAATCATCCCACCACTCTCAAAATCTACCCAAATGCAACCGCCACCAGCACAGCCACCACTAGCAGTCGCCGGAGAAGAGGAGAGCGGCGGCGGCGGTGGAGGAGTAGAGGTGGTTCACAGGGTTTGCTTGCCGCCAAAAAAGACCACCTTCCAAAAGCTGACCCAGAGGATCTCTGAAGTGTTTTTTCCAGACAATCCTTTCCATGGCTGCCTAATTGACTCTACTACAACTGATCAAGAAGGTGGAAGTTTCGGAAGAACTAGATTCTTCCAGAAGCTTCTTCTCACTCTAAAGTTCATCTTCCCGGTCTTCCAGTGGGCTCCACACTACAACTTCTCCCTCTTCAAGTCTGATGTTGTCTCTGGCCTCACCATTGCCAGCCTCGCCATCCCACAGGTACTTTGTGAATTGATTGAATTTTCATTTTTTATCATGAATTTTTTTTAAGAGACATGAAAAATTAAAATTAATTATATAATATATTGTTGTTTTAATTTGGTAGCAAACTTAAGTTAATCATAAACAAGTGTTGGTAAGAGAGTGTGTGATTTAGTATAATTTTGTTTATGTTTATGTGTAGTTCAGTGAAAACAATCCAATTAGTGGGGAGCTTTTTTAGATTTTTATGTGAGAAATATTATGGGAAAAATATTTTTTTTCTAATTGTTTTTTTGCTCAAATTTCTAACTGTTATTTAGAGGAAAAATCCAAAAGAGTATGACCACCACCGCGTCTTTTCTCGTCACATTCTTCACACTACAGACTGTAGAGCTTTATTTTGAGCTTTTATTTGTCTTCATTGTTGTTTGATGATCAATAGGGAAAATGTAGAATGAGAACTTGCTTATAATTAATTTAAATTATTGTTAATGTACAAAAGATATCTTCAAAAACAACAAGTTTGGAGTGTTAAAGAGTATTTCATACTCTTCAGAGAGTAATTGAAAATGTTAGTTATAATATGCTACCAGTGAAAAGTTTGGATAATTGGTTTTTTTTTGAAGTAAAGAAGATCATTTGATTTCTTATACCAACAAAAATGACAAAAGTACTTTCTTTTCTTTGTAAAACAGGGCATTAGTTACGCAAAGCTCGCAAATCTACCGCCTATAATTGGACTTTGTAAGTATTACTTCCCAAAGCACCTTTGATTTTTGTATTTCAAACTCTTAATTATTTAGATTAATCATGGATTTGTGATTTTTCAATTTTAATTGTTTAATTAAATTTTGTTAGATTCAAGCTTTGTGCCACCACTAGTGTACTCCCTATTGGGGAGCTCAAGACACTTGGCTGTGGGCCCAGTTTCTATAGCATCTCTAGTGATGAGTACAATGCTTGGAGAGGCAGTCTCTTCTGTGAAGGAACCACTTCTCTATCTCAAGCTTGCTTTCACTGCCACCTTCTTTGCTGGTATCTTCCAAGCTTCTCTTGGCCTTCTAAGGTATAAAAAATCACAAGTTGAATTTAGTGACTTGTGTATTTTTTTATCTTCAGATATGATACTAATTTTGGAGGAAAAGTTGTATCATGATTTTTCAAGGAGCTACCATTTTTCATTATAGATAAAAAATTACAAACTCAAGTAGAATTTGATGGAAAAGTTGAGATGATTTAGTTAAACAATGCGGATTTTGTTAAACAATGGGGCGCATCCTCATGCTCATTGGCTTTTATACATTGTCTTCGAGATGGATTTAGTCCCTATATCAATTTGGGTGCATTCTAACTAAATTCGGTTATTATTGTCACATAGTTGAATTTCAGTTTTTCTTGGGTCTATCGGCCGTACTCCCTTTCCCTTGTTGGGCAGGGGTACCCCCATCTTGACCCCCCAGATTCCGCTGTAGCGGAGCCTCACTAGGTCAATGATGATGATGGTAATGAATGCGGATTTTGTTTCAGGTTGGGTTTTGTTATTGATTTCCTGTCAAAAGCGACCTTGATAGGGTTCATGGGCGGTTCAGCGGTGATCGTTTCATTGCAGCAACTGAAGGGGCTTCTAGGGATTGTGCATTTCACTAGCAAGATGCAGATAATTCCTGTTTTGTCCTCTGTTTTGGAACATAAGGATGAGGTAAACGTGCTCGTTCTCGTCGTCGTTGTTTTGACCTCTAAGTTCAACACCAAGCTATATGATTTTGATCAATGCATTTTTGTTGGTTTTGCAGTGGTCATGGCAGACCATTTTGATGGGCCTTGCTTTCCTATTCATCCTACTCATGTCGAGACGGATTGTAAGTTTTTTACTTGGGAATTATTTTTACCAATAACAATAGATGGTGTTTGTTTGGATGGTATGTTCAAGAAAATGCTCATGGGAAATTCAAACATGTTATTAAATTGTATCTTTTGGTCTTTTTTTACTAATTTTGGGAGAAATCTGAAAAGTATTTCTTCTTAATTTCAGAGTGCTAAAAGGCCAAGCCTTTTCTGGATATCAGCAGCTGCTCCTTTAACATCGGTTATACTCTCCACCATCATAGTCTTCGCCGCCAGGCCAACAACCCGCCAAGTTCCAATTGTAAGAGATTTGATCCAAACAATCTCATGAACACTAGTGCCAATCTCATTCTTAAGCCTTTCTTTTTATTAATGCAATTTCACATAGATTGGATACTTGCCTAAGAGCCTCAACCGGCCGTCTATAGACATGTTATACTTTCACGGTCCGTATTTGGCTCTCGCGATCAAAACTGGTTTGGTAACGGGCATTTTGTCTCTCACGGTAAGCTTCTTCATTGTAAACTATTTTTCTTACTAATTTTGGACGCGAAATGAGTTGTTTTTTTTTGTATAAAATATGACTTTGGTTTAATTTTTGTAGGAAGGAATTGCTGTGGGAAGGACATTTGCAACTCTAGGAAACTACCAAGTTGATGGTAACAAAGAAATGGTGGCCATTGGGATCATGAACTGGCTTGGTTCTTTCTCTTCTTGCTATGTTACCACTGGTAGGTAATTAGTTTTCACTTTTCATGCATTTAATGGCTTATAAAATGCTAGTCTCTTGTTATTTTGGTGACAATTTTGTTAATTGACATTAACTAAGTAACACAATACATTGTAAAATTTGCAATATGTAGGGTCATTTTCCAGATCTGCAGTAAACTACAATGCAGGTGCACAGACACCGGTCTCAAACACGGTGCTGGCATCGACCGTACTAATCACAATGTTGTTCCTAATGCCTCTGTTCTATTACACACCCAATGTAATCTTGGCTGCAATCATCATCACTGCTGTGATAGGGCTGATTGATTATCGGTCCGCTTTTGAGTTGTGGAAAGTTGACAAGCTTGACTTTGTAGCTTGCTTGTCTTCTTTCCTTGGCGTCTTGTTTTACTCGGTTCCTATGGGCCTTGCTATATCGGTAAGCTTTAATTTGAAAACGAATCGGACAACCAGTAATAGGTGATCTTGTTTGGTAAGATTTGGCATTTGCTCGAATTTTCTTACAGGTTTGGATTTCGGTTTTCAAGATTTTGTTGCACGTAACTAGGCCGAACACCATGGCTTTGGGAAACATACCCGGGACACAAATTTACCAAAACATTAGAAGATACAAAGAGGTTGTGAGGATCCCGTCATTTCTCATACTTGCCGTTGAGTCTCCAATCTACTTTGCCAATTCGACGTATCTACAAGAAAGGTGAGCTTCCATAATCAAATTTGTGACGCTTTAATGTTCATGTTTTAAGTTTTTTATGTAGCATTGCACTGATGTTATCTTGCAATTTCAGGATACTAAGATGGGTGCGCGAGGAGGAAGATAGAGTAAAAGCAAAGAATGAGAGCACAATCAAATGTGTAATCTTAGACTTAACTGGTAAGCTGTCATAATTGTTTATGTTGTAAGAGTCACTGATTTTTTCACACTTATAGGGGTTATCATGACTTATAAATGTATTGTTCATCAGCTGTCACAGCCATTGACACTAGCGGTATAGACGTGTTATGTGAACTTAGAGAGATGCTAGAGAGGAGATCACTACAGGTAATTTACCCTATTTTTCATAAAACCACCTATAATGAAAATTGTGTTTAAACCACTCTTCGTCCAATTTTGTTAGCAATTGAACACCATGATCTATTTTAACCTTACATGTAACATCTTTAGCAAGTTATGAAACAAAACCCTTTTATGGGTTTAATTTGAAATAAGCTAGTTGGATAAGGATTAGTCAAACACAACTTTTATCGATAATGATAGTTTTGTGTATTTTAGGCCTTGCTTTAATTTACTCATTAGAAGCAATTTTTTTAAAAAAAATAGCATACTTTTTGCATTTTTCAAAGCAAAAAATCCGACTATTATTCACATATTTCAAACTAAAATAGCCTGCTTTTTTCAAAATTTACTTTCTAATAAGCAATTGTAGCAAGTTGACTACTGGGTATCTGGTCCCATTTGCTCCCCTAGCTTTCGGACAAAGTCAGAAAACCTCTGAAATTATGGACCTTCTTAAGTACCTTATTTTGTAATTATTTTTTACTAAATATGAATTTGTAGCTTGTGCTAGTAAACCCATCTGGGAATGTAATGGAGAAACTACACAAATCGAAGGCACTTGAATCGTTCGGCGTGCACGGGCTCTACCTTACGATTGGAGAGGCTGTTTTCGATGTTTCGTCCTTCATGAAGCTTCAACCATAACAAGAAGAATCACATTAGATATGGTGTAATTGAAACTGAAAAGCTTCTGTTTATGTTCTAGAAAATTTACCAATCGCTAATCAACAAAAACTCTTCACACATTAGGAAGAGTTTAATTTGGCCTTGCTTCACCTTGAGTCTCTATATGTAATGGATCAATAAGGAGTTCTTCATACTCTTTGCTTTTTGAGTGTGTTACTACTTACTAATCAACTAACTAAAACAGTGAACTGATTAGTGATTACCCAAAATCAACACTCGGTTGAATATGAATGTTGCCCAACCAAATGCTAAGGAAATGTGAATTTTTACAAGTAGGGTAACATCATAATTTCGTAGTTTATATTTTGCACGGGTCCTAATTTAGGCCATGTAAAAAAAAGCTACCAAGAATCATTCGGATAAGACAAAGAAAATAGGTTGTTCGGTTGTTCCTCTTGTGAACACAGACATACAGGAAAATACGATATAATTTTTGTTCTCTTTATACATTAATCTAGACCGCATAGCGCAGTGGATTAGCGCGTCTGACTTCGGATCAGAAGGTCGTGGGTTCGACTCCCACTGTGGTCGATTTTTTTTTACCATACGCATGGTTTAACAATTAACGGTGAAAGATACCAAACAATCCGCCACTACATATTTCAAACAAACTAAACAATTTTCGCCCCAAGAACACCTGGATCTTTACAATCAGACTAATAAACCCCTACTAAACCCATTCAAATTGTACAAATACTGTCTCAGCTTCACAAGATACCAAATTCCCATCACACTTCTGCAGGTCAAGGGATCGATTTACACAAAATCAGTACCATATACTATTGGGGGAGAGACACAATACAAAAAAATATGAGCTGAATCAGCCACTCAAATCAAGCTAATTACACTCCCAGCCTGTGTATACTCACCAAAACGCCGCCGTTTCACTCACTCAGCCTTTTTCCTCCTCCCACCTCTCTTCACAGTAGTAGCCACTGGCGTCGGCGTCACCTCAGCCTCTTCACTCCTCAACATCGGAGGCGGATTCACCATCGCCTTAAGCTTCAAGATCTCACTCTTAGAAGAAGCCAATTGCTTTTCCAATCCCTTCACTTTACTCTCCAAACTCACCCTCCCCTCTCCAAGCCTCTTTATCACCTCCTGTGCATCCTCAAGATTCTCCCTCGCCTCGTAAACCGCCTTCTCTCTCTCACCAACCTCGTTCCTCAAAACCTCCTTCTCCCCCTCGAGATCCCTGATGTGGGCCCTCGCCATCTCGACCTCCCTTGAAAGCAACACCGTCTTCTTGTTCATCTCGTCGAGCGCCTTCGTCGCCTCGTCGAGGTCGTTTTCGAGTGTTTTTCTCGACTCCTTGTCCTTCGTTATCTGCTTCTCTAGCAACTTGAGTTGCGAACTCAAAGACGCTGTTGTTGTCTTTTCCTCTTGCAGGCTTCGGGTTGCAGTCTCCGCCTTCTGGTAGACCTCGATGAGCTCGTTCTGTAAGCTCTCTTGGTTTCCAACACTCGCCTTCAGCTCTTGTCTCGTAGCATCCAGCTCGATTTTCGTAGTTTCCAAAATCGCTTTAACCAAATTGAGCTCATTTGCGAGTTCGTTAAACTTGATCTTTTCCTCTTCCACAGCTTTCGTTAGTGTGTTTCTCACTTCGGTGAACTCGGTCTGGACTCGAGAGAACTCGGACTCGAGGTTCGAGTTCGAGTTTCTCAGCAATGTCAACTGATTGGCGAATTCCGATGCCTCGTTTCTTGATTTTCCTAACTCTTTTTGTGTGAGTCCGAGCTCCTGCTTCAGGCCATTCACGTTCGTTACCTCCAAATCGAGACTCTTCTTCAACTCGTCCCTTTCTCGGGTCAAGTCAGATATTAATGCCTGATACTCGTTTGCTCGAACTGTCGCTAGCGCATATTTCTCTTCGAGCTGATTCTTTTCCCTCTCTTTTTCCTCCAAGAGGTTAGCGTCGAAGGCGGCCTTCTCCATTGAAGTCGTCTTTAGCTCCCCGTACTCCTTCAGAACAGCATCATAGCTTTTTCTCAGCTCATCCCGTTCAGCCACCAAAGAACCCAGTCTTGCATTTAGGTCATTCACCGTGACATTCTTCTGGTTCAGCTCGTCTCTGAACTTCACAATCCCGTCTTTCAAATCCGTATTCTCCACCTTCATCTGAACCAGCTTGTCTTTTGCTTCATTATGTTCAGCACCCAGATTCTTAAGATCTACATCCTTGCCAGCCAGCTGAGAGCTCAGAGTCCGAATAGCTTCTTCTTTATCTTTTATCTCTGAGCTCAACAAGCTTATTCTGTCTTGCAATGAAGAAATGGAATCGTTTTTCTCCTTCAGTTTTTCGTCTAGGGACATCTTATCTTCCTCAGCCTTGGAAAGCTGAGAACGAAGACTTTCAATTTGGAGTTCGAGCTCTTTGATCTTGGCCTTTTCATTTTTTAGCATTCGCTCAATCCCATCTATTGTACTGTTAGCTGAATTCAGCTGGTTCGTTAAAGAGAATTGCTCATCCTTAGCCTGACTTAGCTTCTTGTTCCCTTCTTCCTGTTCCTGTAACAGCTTGGATTCAAAGTTCTTCTCCATAGAAACAATGGTGGCATCTTTTTGCTTCAGCTCATTTGTCAGCTGCACAACATAAAGATGGGAATTTATGAGTGAACCATTATTGATCTACTGAGAGATTACATAAAGTTGAACAAACACTTAAAACTATGTACAGTTGCACTACTTAATTTAGACTATGATTTCAATGCTAAAAAGTTAACCAGAGTGATCAATATAAACCCCATAATGGTTGTGTATCCCCCCTATTAGTAATGTTAAAATTTATTTTTCCAAAGAACATTAAATCTCAATGCTATTGACCTAATATATGAATTAGTGAATTACGAAAAAGTACAAAAAAGCACCTGTCAATCTTCACAAAACCACCTATTACAAGCAAAATAACTGCTACTAATGATGGTTAATAAGGTCTTTCCAAACACGCATAACACAATTTTAACTGAGTATTCAACTTTAAAGGTATTTGGCTAACAGGTCCAATTAACATATGATTCTTTGTACTTTATGGTTTAACAGATGGTTCTCTATAGGTTATTCTAATGATTATGCCTTAGATTTTCAACAAATGCACATAATTTGATGAATTTGCCTCCCGTATTTTAATCCATAAAACAAATGTTTCCTAGAGGTAATCCACATATACGCAGAATGTCACCTTTGTCAAGAACAGTTCAAAATAAAACCATCAGATGAACAAATTCGAAAAAACAACTTCTAAAGCAATAATAAGATGAACGAATTGCAAAAATTGACTTACCGATTCTATCTTTTCATCTAGAGCAATCTTATCTTTCCAAGCAATAGCATACAATGCACCAAGGATGCCGGAACCTAGAGTCCCTATTGCATTTATGAGCGACAAAAAAGGATTTGGTGGTGGAGGTTTTTGAAGTGCTTGCTGAACAAAGAAATCAATCCATATCAGCACATTGAAAAACTTCACGAGAACACAGGTTAAAACAATAGACCAAGTAGTTCAATTCTCTCTTTTGGGGGGCTTGAAAATAAATATGAAGATATCAAACCTCATCTGCCCCAGCTTTTGTTCTGTCTGTATCTTCTCCTGTAAACAGAAAATATTTAGTAAAAATCTAACAAATAATTGTAAGAAACTTCACAGCAGCATAACTAATAGTACAAGTCATGGATAACTTAAATTTCAAGACCATTAGGAACTTTGAAAATATTGATCCGTAATTTTTTTTATTGGTTCATTTCTAGAAGATTTGTAGATGATGTTGTATTCTATGGTATTTTTGAGAATATTATTCCATTGTCATTCTTAAGAACAAAAAAGGGAAGTTGTTTCGAGGTCCAAGCAATATTTAGCTTAGCCACTTTATGAAGCATGAGAAAATGTTTCTCTAGATGTCTTAAATTTTTTTTGGAAAGCTAAATTTCCTCTTTCCTATGATAAGCTTTAGACTTTAAACACCATTTTAAAGAAAGTAGTCAACTAGCTGATAACAATGATCAACTTACACAACTAAGAAGCTTCACTGTCATAGCTCAAGGAACCCTTTTCTAAATGTTCAAATACAGACACCACTGTTATCATTTCAAAATCTCTTTTTCCCTTTCCTTTCCAGACAGCAATGTTTTTTATATGCTGCTTCAAAAACACATTGTTTACATTATAATTCTGATGACTTGATAAACCATCTCCAAGGACAATGAGAATTACACTCAAAACAATCTGTACTTGAAAGCATTTAAAAAAAGCCCATTTGTCCACCATAGCAGTTTTAGTCATTTAACTAGGTGTCATAGTTGTTCTAGATCATTCATGCAGCTTCAAGAACAAGGAGAATTATATTTTTCATTAAAACATAATTGAAAGTTTCCTTTCAATAGATATGAAATACTAGGCTCAACATGTAATGACAGAAGTAAGATAACACCAAAATCATTATAAGAATTTTGTTGGGTCATATTAATGATCCACTAGAACTGATATATTGACCGAAAGACTGTTGCTTAAAGTCAATAGGGCTTAACGGAGAGTAATGTTATGAAGATACATAACGGGAAAAATAGCAGCATCTGCATTACCCTAACTCAAGTAGTTAACCTAACCATCAAATCTTCCGGTCCGCAGAAAGTTGTAACATGGCACAGAGATAGGTTTCAAAGTGCAAAATCCCATGGATGTAAGCTTTATAAGATTACAAGACATTAATTCAGCTTATGGTTGAACCCAATTTCAATCAACCTCTCAGCAAGCAGAGAATAGTTATTACTTAAAAACAGTTATATATCCATATATTGGTAACTACAAATTACAATATGATCTTCCAAACTCCCTAGATATAATTTCCTTACACATTACCTATATATCTTATCTAATCAAAAACAGCTCAGGGTACAGCTTTCCAACAATTCTATGCTATCTCCATCTTCAGACCTTACAGATCTAGAGATGTTTAGTATTTCTTGCTCTTATAAACCTTACAGTTTTTTATCCTTGATCACAAGCCAAATCCAAAATGGGCTCTCCCAAAACTCGTAAGTATACCTTCGTGGTCCCACCTTTATTTCTCATCCATCTAAAAGGAAGTTACAGCAAGCAACACTAAAACAAGCAAGCAAGCAACCTCAATATTCTTCATAAAGCAACTTATACATACAATTTCACTTCAAAATTGAAGCCAAATTAGTATTGCATTAGAAGTCACCTCAAAGAAACCCCATTATAACTTAAGAGGAGCAATTAGAAGACAAAAATGGTCAGAATTGATGGCTTCACCAAATCAAAACCCACAAAAATAAAGACAAGGAAGGGCATATAGAGTGATAATTTAATTAAATTCATAGATATCATATACTAACAGCGGGATTCTTGAAAATGAGACCCATTTTCCCATTTCCACCAATCAGGTTACAAAAACCAAACCCCATTCTCCGCCACTCAAATAACCCAATAATCAAGAAGAACACAAGAATCGAATGGAGAAAAAATCACAACCCAGAAGAAATCAAGGATCATACCAGAAGCCAATACAACAGAATCTTTATGCTTCCACTTGAGGAAAGGAAGAACCGAAACACCCAGAAAAATCAAAACCCTCCTCTGGGCGGAACAACTGTCTGGGGGACTCTTCGGCTGGACGGACGCCATTATAGGGGCTCTAATCTTGCGCTTGGGCCCTGCATTTCTCAAGCTGAGCAGAAGCGGCCGAGAAGCAGTAGAAGGAGAAGAACATGGGTTTAAGGGGAGAAAGGGGGAGTGTAGAAAGCAAGAACTCCCCATGGCAGAGCTCTGCATAGAACTGATATGAGTAGAAGAAAGGGGAAATAATGAGTTGTTGAATTTGTGGCAAAGAGCCAAGGATTATGTGGGCACAGGCTAATAAGCTTTCTTTCTATCTGATCTGTTGTCTCTCGTTCTCACTCACTCTCTTTCTCTGTATAATTTTGGTTGTCCGTTTCGTGCATTTGATTTTCAGTGATCCGGAAGGAGAATCAGTAGATGGTAGCGAAAGAGGGCTTATCTGCATTTTCTTTACCTCAAGTTCCAATTTTAGCGGATGAGTGAAAATGGGCCCGTTTTGAAGAGTGACCCTCAGGTCCAATCATACCTGATAGGCCCAAGTGTAGCCCAAATGCAGGAATTCAAACGTCCTACTTTGCTTATTATGCGGACCTATATCACTCACACTAGTAGGAAAAAGGGATTTGCCGTCAAATTAACCTATCACCATAGCCGATGTAATTTTGGATTTCGTGGGAAAGGTTGATAATAGATAAACCGTCGGGATATGATGTGTAGGCAATGCCGACGAAAATAGATGTCAAATGTATTAACGTCTTTGTTTGTCGGTAAGAACATTTCGACATATATGGTTGTCACATACAAAATTCTGACAAATATACTTGTTAAATTTATAGACAACTTTGTTTGTTAACAAAAACATTCCGACAATTTTATGTGCAAGAGTTTGCGGATGTTTTTCTTGAGGACATTCACAAGATTGATGCCACACCGAAGTGTAGAGTTTTCTATTGACTTGGAGCCGAGAACCAGGCCTATTTCTAAAGAGCCTTATCGAATGACTCTAGTGGAGATGAAAGAGTTGAAGAAACAGTTGGAAGAACTGTTTGAGAAGGATTATATCAGACCTAGCATCTCTCCTTGGGGCGCACTAGTGTTATTTATCAAGAAGAAGGATGGGACTTTTGCGGATTGGGTTAATCGCCTAAATCTCATCGATTAAGGCTTCGTGGGATCACGGTTCACGTGGTCGCGGGCACGACAACTGGGACTAGTATCATAAAGAGGCTTGATAGAATCCTCACTAACGAGGCAGGGTGACTAAAGTGGAGTGAAGCTATTGTCAATCACCTCCCAACTCTATCATCTGATCACAACTCACGGGGCCTAGGAGAAATAACAAACATCGACACTCCTTCAGATTTGAAGACCCTCAATTCCAAGATATGGTGAAACGACACTGGATGTCTGATGAGGAGCCTTTGCCAAGCCCTTGCCAGCTTGAAGGAGAACCTTGTGGAATGCAACGAAAGAGTCTTTGGAAATATTCACCGTAGGAAAGCATTGCTCAATGACGAGTTGATGGGAATCCAGCACGCTTGGAGAAGGGGGTAACAAAGTATCTCATTAGAAGAGAAAGGGAGATAAAGGAGGAGTTGATCAAGAGGAAACCCTCTGGTTTCAAAAGGCAAGACAGTCATATATTAATTTGGGGACATAATACAAAATTCATCCATTGGAGCACCATCATTCGTCGTAGCAAAAATAAGATCAACAATGCTCTCAAAGGTGAGGAGGGGAACTGGTTTACAAAGCCAACAGAGTTAGAACAGGTTGTTGTGAACTACTACATTAAGCTATATTCCCGGGGAAGCAATGGTGTTGTGGTGGAGGATCTCCCTAGAGGTGGGTTCCCAACCCTCAGCCATGAAGAAGTCAGTAGTCTCAGCTCAATGTCGAGCTCGGAAGAGATTTATCGTGCTCTTCGACAAATGGGCTCTTATAAAGCATCGAAGATCGAAGGGTTTCAACCTATCTTCTATAAAGAGTGCTGGAACACCCTTGAGGGGTTGGTCTTTGCGTTCGTGCGTGACTTCTGTAATTCAGGGAAACTACTTGATGGGGCAAATGATACTCTAATTGCCCTCATCGGGAAGGTCTCCAACCTGGAATGCCTCAGCCAATTTCGCCCGATCAGTTTGTGCAACGTGATTTATAAAACTATCACAATGATCTTGGTGAACCGAATCCAACTGACTATGTCCTCTCTTATTAAACCCACACAAAATAGCTTTATTCCGGGTAGATGCATTACTGACAATGTTATTTATTTCGGGAGATCATACATGCCATGAAGAATAAATGAAGCGGAAAGAAGTGGATGCTCCTCAAGCTGGACTTAGAGAAGGCATACAACCGAATGCGGTGGGACTTCATAGCCGACTCCCTCCATGATGCCAACCTCCCAAAGACTTGGGTCAAGTGGATCACAAAATGTATTTCGACTCCAAGCATGAGAATTCTTTGGAATGGAGAAATGACTAAACAATCCACCCCCTCAAGAGGGATCCGACAAGGAGATCCGATCTCCCCGTACCTCTTCACCGTAGCTATAGAGAGACTCGACCACCTTATCACCGATGAAGTTTTGAGAGGTCGTTGGAAGCCGATTTACCTTTGTCAAAGGAGCCCTTAAAATCTCCCACTTGTTCTTTACTGACAATATCATTGTCATGGTCGAGGCTTATGTTCAGCAAATGCACATGGTCATGGAATCTCTCAATCTGTTCTGTCGTGTTTTGGGGCAGAAGGGGTGAAAGCTAGCAAGTCCAAGCTCTATGTGTCGGCAAATGTGTCTAGGGACTTGGTGAATGACTTGGAGATAACTAATGGAATCAATGTAACGAGAAACATCGGGAAATATTTGGAGATACCGACACTGCACTCTAGTGTTCAGAAAGAGGCCTTTGTTGATATACTAAACATGACAAAGGTGTGTCTCGCGGGGTGGAAGTGTAAAACCCTCAGTCTAGCTGGTCGGCTCACTCTTGTGAGATCCGTCTTATCCACTATGTCCTATTATGCCATGAACTCCATTAAAATCCCAGCCTCCAATTGGAAGGACCTAGACAACATTAAGGTGGATTTCATCTAGGGTGACTCAAATAGTGCCCGGAAAGTCCATCTCGTAACATGGGAGGACCTCTACCTTCCAAAGGAGTATAGGGGCGTGGGACTCAGGGGAGCCAAAGAAATGAACCTTGCTAGTGTGAAACTTGGTTGGAGGCTCTTCACGAATGACGAGAACCTCTAGGGGGCTCTCCTAACTGCTAGGTATGAACTCCAACTAGTGGAAAGACATCTATTATAAACCACCAGTGCCAAACCCTCGCTAGGTTGGCGAAGCATTAAATGGGCCCTCGACGAGCTCCTACCCTAAGGAACCCGGTGGAATATAGGTAATGGAAGAAGCGTCAATTTCTAAGAGGACTGGTGGGTTGGAGAAGGTCCTCTGAGTCATCAATGCCTGAATCCTCCTGCAAGTACGAGCCTCTCAGCCAAAGAAAGTTAGGGATTTTGGAACCCGAAGCATGGATGGAACTAGGCGGCCTTCTTGGATAAGCTCCCATAGTTCACTGTTCTTAAGGTGGCGACTGTTGTGGTGTCCGACAAAAGCCATGCGACAGACTCTTTATGCTGGGCGTCGTCCTTTGTTAGATTTAAGCTTGTTATAAGTAGTCTCAAAACTTTGTATTAATGTACATGTCCTGTTATACAGTCTGTCGTATTAGACATGTGTGTGAAGTTACATAACTGCAAAGTAAAGTTGGTTGTAACTGTCATATAAGTAGTTAGATAACTGTCTTCGATGGTTGTTATGATCTAGTAGTATATATATGTGTGTAATAGAAAGAAACCAGTTGTAACTCTCCTTTGTATTGTATACAAAAGTGATATGTATACTTGTTCAATAAAACAGACAATTGGTTTCTAAAGGATCTTCTTAGAACGGTTTGTTCTATGTTTGATCTTGAATTAACATCTTCGATTGGCGAGTACTCCGTCGCATTAGCCTACAACCTCCTGAAGTTCTTGTCCAGGATCAATATTGAGTATCGAAACTTATTCAAGATCGTGTGGAAGATCGAGATCCTATAACGTGTCTGTTGCTTCCTTTGGCTGGTCTTGAACGGAAAGTTACTAACCAATATCGAATGCCATAGAAGACATCTTTCAACCCACAACGATTGCAATTTATGCGGAGGTCATGATGAAAGCCTGATTCACATGTTCGGTGACTGCTTTGAAACGACTCAGGTTTGGAGACACCTCATATCCCCAAACTAGACCACTGATTTCTTCTTTGCCTATCCCTTTGATTGGGTGACAAGGTGCCTTAATGGGAAATTTAAATTTTTCTCATGAAGTTGATGATGTGGTCCTCTTTGTTGTCACTACTTGGTGGACATGGAGATGGATCGAGGAATGAGCGGATATTCAAAAGGACCCAACTCCCAAGAGATAGACACTCTTTCCTCATCCAACAAGCGAAGGAATTCTGTGACGCTAAGAATTGTCATCCGAGAAGCTCCATGAGACAAGAGCAGATGATTAGTCGGAGTAGGCCTACCCCAGGTTGGGTCAAAATCAATACGGATGGGTTCGTCTCCAAACCTGATGAGCGTGCTACTGCTGGAGGTGTCATCAGAGACGAGGATGGCAATTGGATCACCGACTTTGTGTGCAACTTGGGCGTTTGTACGATCCCCGCGGTGGAGCTATGGCATATGGGGCATTATCCATGGACTTGACTTTGCCTGGTCCCGAGGTTTCAGGAGGATTATCCTTGAAATTGACTTAAGAATGGCTCTTGCGCTCATTTAATCAGGAGTCTCCCATTCTCATCCACTGAGCAGTTGGTAGAGAGGCGTCAAGACTTCCTAAGTAGAGGTTGGATCGTCCAACCCCGACACACTTTCCGAAAGGCCAATAGAGTGTCGAACCACCTAGTTAGCGCGGCACACGACTCTCTCTTCTGCTTTCATGTTTTAGATGATGTAAGGGGTTTTACCACCACTTGTGCCTCTTTTTTCTTAAAAAAAATCCAACAAAATCCCGAGAGCTTTGCTCCCGCTTGGACCAAAAAAAATATATATACGGATGCGAATGAGAGACATGGTTGGGCCGGCCGCGCGGTTCTGGAATTTTACTTTTCTACTCGACCTAATTAAACCAATCAGCCAGAACCACCAGCTGACTATCGTATTTTTGAAGATGCTTCTAGAACTTCAGTTCTCTCTAGACTTCTCTCGGTTTACCAAAACCCTTATTTAAGGCAACTTTCAATCAAACCCCTCTTCTCTCTCACCACCATTCCTTCCGCCTCTGTTTGGCATCCGTAGTACTTTTTCCTGCTTCGAATTTCCAGAAGCTACGAGCTTTATCGCCATCTCTCTGGTAAGACCTCCTCTCCTCTGTCTCTCTATAACTTTATTCTCTCGATCCACCGATAACCGCTCAATCTAGCGCTCCGAATTAATCTGGATAGGTTAATTACGATCCGAGAAAGTTATTGTGCTCACTTGGTTTAGATTTTCGAATTTGATTCTTCTGTTGTTAGGAATTTCAGATCTGCCTTTTGTTGTAGGTCTAGATTGTGCTTTTCGCTGTGAGTTGTGGTTTTTGGGGTTTGCGGTTCGGTTAGGTGGATTTTGGGCCTTTTGTAGGTAATGTTCCGTTGTTTGCTGTTTATTTAAGTTTTGATTTGTTCTTAAGAGGACGATAATTTCAACCAAAGTTGAAAGTTTTTAAATTGCCGTGTGATTAGAGGTTGTTCTTTGTCACATATCAAAAAAGGTTGTACATTGTGGCTCTAGAGCTCGTTTGTTGATGTCTGTATAATTTTTGGTGCGATTTTGTAATGCTTGGGCAAATTGTTTTGATGTATTGCATGGATATGTACTGAATGAACTTGTTTAGTTGAGAAAATTGGTTATTACTGTACTGCTTACATATTTGTTGTTAGTTCTCAGACATAAGTATGTTGCTAATTCTCATGCATATAGTTAACTATGCTATTGATTAACTGTCAGGTTGCTCTTCTTGAACATATAATTACTTAGCATACTCTTAATTTTATGTAATCACTCATCATATTCTGTATATTTACTAGATATATTTGTTGTTTCTGCTTGAAGATATAGCTACTCGGCATATTCTTGATTTAAGAATTAGAACCCTATGCTATCAAATAAAAAATTTACGTTTCTTAGTCTTAAAGATAGATGACTATTGAAAGCGGTGTTTGTTTGCTGGTATTGTGATCCTTGTAGATACTAATATATAGGGTGTTAGCTGTTTTTCAAATTTATAGTCATGTTCTAACTAGATGCAGATGATATGCAAGACTATCTCATAATGTCTACTAGATGTGCCTTGGGGTCTCTGGAGAAAAGTTGACCTTTTTTTGTTCCTTAATATCTTCTTTAAGGACAAAAATGTGTCTTTTTAAAGCATTCCATCAATTGACTTGCATTAAAACTTGTGAAGGAATGCTCTATCACAATTTGACAGTTTCTTTCATGGAACATATATAAAAATGAAGCACAATTTAAAATATTTGGTGTGGTAATTGGAGGAAATATTCAACAAAAATTGATTCATTGACGCTTGTCCTTTTTCATGTCCAGGTGTGAGCTAATTTGACACAAATATGAGTGTGGTTGGATTTGATTTTGGCAATGAGAGCGGAGTTGTTGCTGTTGCGAGACAGAGAGGGATAGATGTTGTTCTTAATGATGAGTCGAAGCGGGAAACTCCTGCTATCGTTTGCTTTGGTGAAAAGCAGCGATTTATTGGAACAGCAGGAGCAGCCTCCACAATGATGAACCCAAAGAACTCTATCTCCCAGATAAAAAGATTAATAGGTCGCCCATTTTCTGATCCTGAGCTGCAGAATGATATCAAAGCAATGCCATACCTTGTTACGGAGGGGCCTGATGGGTTCCCCTTGATCCATGCCCGGTACCTGGGAGAGGCAAGAACATTCACTCCAACTCAAGTGTTGGGCATGGTATTTTCCGACTTGAAAGGCATTGCTGAGAAGAATCTCAATGCTGCAGTTGTGGACTGTTGTATCGGTATTCCTATTTACTTCACTGACCTTCAGAGACGAGCTGTGATGGATGCTGCGACCATTGCTGGCCTTCATCCTCTGCGGTTGTTCCATGAAACAACAGCAACTGCATTGGCTTATGGAATCTACAAGACAGACTTGCCTGAAAATGATCAACTAAACATTGCTTTTGTTGACATTGGCCATGCTAGCATGCAGGTCTGCATAGCTGGCTTTAAGAAAGGCCAACTCAAAGTCTTAGCCCATTCATTTGATCGTAACCTTGGTGGACGAGACTTTGATGAGGTTCTTTTCCACCATTTTGCTGCCAAGTTTAAGGAGGAATATAAGATTGATGTACATCAAAATGCAAGAGCATGCCTCAGGCTCAGGGCAGCTTGTGAAAAATTGAAAAAAATTCTTAGTGCCAATCCTGAAGCCCCTCTAAATATTGAATGCTTAATGGATGATAAGGATGTTAGGGGTCACATTAAGAGGGATGAGTTTGAGCAGATCAGCATGCCAATTTTGGAAAGAGTTAAAAAACCTTTGGATAAAGCACTTGCTGAAGCTGGTCTCTCAGTGGAAAATATTTACGCAGTTGAGGTTGTTGGATCGGGATCCCGTGTTCCTGCGATTATGAAGATTTTGACCGAGTTCTTTGGCAAGGAGCCTCGACGTACCATGAATGCCAGTGAATGTGTTGCAAAGGGTTGTGCATTGCAGTGTGCTATTCTCAGCCCAACATTTAAAGTTAGAGAATTCCAGGTAATAAAAACAGTGCCTTTGCTGTTCAAGTCATATATTTGTTTCATTATGATTTATAATGTAAATGCAGCTGTCATGGTTATTCAGTGTTTTTTCTCTTTGAAAAGATGGAACTAAAAATTGGAAGCTCTGTTATAGATGTACTAAATCCCTTTTTCTGGAAGATTTTGAATTAAAAAAAGTTCTTACTAAAAGACTTTAAATTAAAAAACAAAGTATCGAAAATATGCCACATAACTAGTTTCTGTTCTAATCTCGGCTTTCTTTGTTTGGCTTTTGGTAATCTTTGAAAGCAAGACAAGTCTTTGCACTAAGGTTTTAGGAGTATATCAGTTTCTTATGCTATGAAATCATAGGTCTTTGATGCCAATACAAGCCCTTTTGTATCTGTTTTGACACAGAGATTAATAAGTCTTTGTACTAGGGTTTTAGGAGTATCAAAAATTGATCGTCCCACTATCTTAATCGTGCACTGTTTCGGGTTTTTGTAAATAAAGGCAACCGATGTGAATTGCCTTCCTTGCTTTTGCTAAAGCATATCAAAGATTTTGATAAACTAATACTGGCTGCTTTTTACAGGTTAATGAGAGTTTTCCTTTTCCAATTTCCCTGTCATGGAATGCTTCAGACTCGAAGACTGGAGGAGCAGAAAGTCAACAGAGTACTGTTGTTTTCCCAAAAGGAAATCCAATTCCTAGTGTGAAGGCCCTGACCTTTTACCGGTCTGGGACATTCACAGTAGATGTGCAATATGCTGACGTCAGTGAATTGCAAGCTCCTGCAAAGATCAGCACATATACGGTTTGTCTCTCTAATATCCTATTCTACTGCTTTATTTTTCTTGTTGGGTTGGCTAGGTGCTATTGAGTGCTTTTGTTTTTGGTCATCTTCATTTTATTGTCAAACCTGTTTTAAGCATGTATATATAGTGTAAACTTCTAATTGGATATATAAATCTAAGGGTTATTATCTAGAGGGACAGAGCAATGTATTTGGCTAAACAAAATGAAAGGAAAGAGAGAAAACCAGATTTGTTTCTTCCTCCAATAATATGGTTAGCTCCAGGGAAACATGGTCTATTTATACTGCATGAGAACATATTCCTCCATCCCATCCAAGAAATTGTCACTGTTAGGCACTGAAGTTCTAGTTACGATTCTATTATATACTTTAAAGTTTTCAATCTTTGATGTCGGCAATTAATGTACAGATTGGTCCCTTCCAATCCACCTCTGCTGAGCGGTCAAAGTTGAAGGTGAAAGTTCGTCTGAGCATGCATGGCATTGTTTCTGTTGAATCAGCTACGGTAAGCTTAAAACCTTGTTGTGATTTCTCTTCTGCTAGGTAGTGGAGTATGCTTTAACTGATAATGTATATCTATTTTGATTTCAGCTCTTAGAAGAAGAGGACATTGAGGTTCCAGTAGTGAAAGAGCCTTCAAAGGAAGCTACTGCCATGGAAACTGAGGAACCCCCAAGTGTAGCTGCTCCTTCGGGTCCTCCTGAGGCTGATGCTAACATGCAAGATGCTAATGGCGTGTCAGAGGAGAAGCCTGTGCAGATGGAAACAGATACTAAGGTATCATACAAGTTGCTAATGCTCTCTTGATACTTTTATTCCTGCTGCATTTGTGCCTCGAACTCTAAAAAGTTATATTCTTTTGCTTAAATTCAGCCCGAGGCTACAAAGAAAAAGGTCAAGAAAACAAATGTTCCTGTATCAGAGGCCATCATTGGTGTCCTGTTGCCTGTAGATCTGCAAAAGGCAGTTGAAAAGGAGTTTGAAATGGCTCTTCAAGATCGGGTGATGGAAGAGACAAAGGACCGAAAGAATGCTGTGGAGGCATACGTATATGAGATGAGGAATAAGGTATATTCACTCCTAATCTTAGCCTTTGGAATTTAGAACTTGAGCCTTCTCAAGTATATTTTAAACTATCAAGCATAGAGCTGACTCTTTTACTTAATATCTTACCCTTGAATATTTATGTCTTGTAACTAGCTTAATGACAAATTGGAGGAGTTTATTACCCCTACCGAAAAGGAAGAATTCATGGCTAAGCTTCAAGAGGTGGAAGATTGGTTATACGAGGATGGTGAAGATGAGACCAAAGGTGTATATGTTGCCAAACTCGAGGAGCTAAAGAAGGCAAGCTAATTGCTCCTCTCTTTTTTTTCTTCTCCCTTGTGAAATCATAAGAAGATTCATTCCCTTTAATAACTTGAATATATAAATCTCTGCAGCAAGGTGACCCCATTGAAGAGCGTTACAAGGAGTTTACAGAGCGCGGAGCTGTAATTGATCAACTTGCGTATTGCATTAGTAGTTACAGAGAAGCAGCCGTGTCAACTGATCCTAAATTCGATCATATTGATGTTTCTGAAAAGCAAAAGGTTAGTCAATTCCCCTGTTTGCATGAATAAAACATGTATAGTTTAGATTTTATACAATGTGCAAACAAAAATCCTTAGTTCATCTTTCTTAACTTGGGTATCATTGTGCAGGTTCTAAACGAATGTGTGGAGGCTGAAGCGTGGCTAAGAGAGAAGAAGCAACAACAGGACGCACTTCCCAAACACGCGAATCCTGTTCTACTTACAGCTGACGTGAAGAAGAAGGCTGAAGCTCTTGACAGGTAAGTTTAGTTTATCCTCCATTATTAGTTTATTACCCCCTCTCATTTCAAAATTTTTTATTCCCTCTTCTAAACTTGTCATTTCTTACTTTGTGGGTGATTAACAGGGTTTGCAGGCCAATCATGACAAAGCCTAAGCCGGCTCCACCAAAGCCAGCCACCCCCGAGCCAGCTCAATCACCCCAATCCAGCGAGCCAGAGCCCCAAGCCGGAGAACACAACAACGAGAACTCATCCAATGGCAATGAAGAAGGTGTCCCATCGGAGGAGCCCATGGAAACCGACAAGGACACTCCGGCTGCATGAACTGGGAAGTTTTGCAGGTTTTTCTGTTGCAGGCTATAGAAATGAAACGGCGAAGTGTTCAAATTTTCAAGTGTTCAATTTGCAGGTCTATTTCGTGTCGGGTTTGGAGTTATGGGTCCGTAACATTTGCGATGTTTTTTCTTTGTTGGGGGTTTAAAATTTTTATTACGCTGTTATGCCAGGTCTTGGTGGTTTATTCAGGATCCGGGTTTTGAGACGGTTATTTTTACTTTGTAGGGTAAGATTTACGTGTTTGGATTCGGAAGTGGTTTCCAGGGGGAACCTAAGACTTGTTAATGTTTAAAAGTATTTATTTTTTAACATTATTTCTCAAGGGGGACGCTCTGGTACAATAGGTATTGTGGTGTAAGCGTGTGGTTAAAGATATGCCGTTGGATTGAGTTCAATCTTGTTAATTAATTAAGGCATATAATAAGCTATATGGGGGTGTTGTGGATAATTAAACCAACGAGTATTCAAAAAAGAAAATTAACATAATTGGGAGAAATTTATGGGATACTAATACGCTGAAAATAATAATAAAAAAGGATGAAAATCTTTGAATTTTAAATTTGGAGTTGCAAGATTTAAGGGATTCTGAGATTAAAAAAAATGTCACATTTTTTATATATGGAAGTTGCATGATTTTAGGAATTGAATATCTATTAGTTGACAATTGAAAAACATAATATGATAGTTTGAATAATGGCGAAATTGCATGTATGTCCTAAAAAAAGTTTGTAAAATAAAAAATACCCACTTTTAGAATAAATGGCAGAGTGCCCTTTTGGGTACTTTTCACAATATAAACATCCGTATTTTCTATTCTCTACTCAACTACAAAAAAAAAAATCATTATAAAAAATGAAAAAGAACCGTTCATTACAATTGTTCAATAGAAAAAAAATCTAATACAATCTGATAGAATCTAAAATCTAATCATATAATATCGTTATCTTTCGTTACACTATATACATTTGAAAAGAAACCCTAATTGTTCTTTATCGTCGAAGCACTTGATTCTGGCTCTTCCAACTCTTGTATGTACAATTCTTGTTCTGTGATCTGCTGAGCTTCTCTTTGTAAAAGATTGTAAACGCTCAATGTCTGACCTAGCATGTGGAAAATGTGATTGAAATCAAGGTTAGAGAAAAATGGAAGTCGTTGTATTTCTCACATAAGAGGATGCAGAAGGTGGCAGCAATGACAGTGGAGATTTATTAACAGCATAACCAACAAGACAGTTGATCTTTTAAGTACTTTGCAAATAGACGTTTCTCACTGTTGGAAACCGGATGTGTTTTTTTTTTGGCCTAGCAGTATATAAATTGTTTTCAGCACAAGATCGACAAGTCAGATTTGACATGATGCAGGAAAACAACTCCTGACCATGTCATAGAGCTGCTAAATCTCTTGAATTTTTTTTTCTTTTGCGTGCTCTTTCTTTGATGCGATAGTTAAAAGAGGTTGTGCAATGGATGCTCGATCCCCAGTTCCTTGCTACATTCAATGAACAAATGGGTGCAGTGAATGATGTTGAATAAGAGGAAGAAGTCTGTGATGTGAAAACATGAGCACTCAACAAGAATTTTAAGTGCATTACTGTGGACAACACTATACAATTCATATATGGGTGCTATTTGCTAATTGTAAAACATACCGCAAGTACTTACAAGGATAAAAACTCTCACAAGGATGGGCTTGGAAGTTGGAAGCTTTAAACACAAATGTAATGCTTAGAAAGAGAGACATAAAATGGAAAAGATTAAACCAACAAAAATGTAATTACAAACAAGCAGTACAAATAGGAAAGGCATCGCCATACCATTCATCCACTTGGACTGCCCAATGCCTCCTCACCAATGACTCCTATTCCCCTCCAATAAGATGAAGAAAAAGAATTAAGTTATATCAGTCTGAGATGTACAATTAGCCTCAACTAATTTCTCAGCTATACAGGGCCTCAAAATATCACATATAAATTTAAAGAAACATAATGGCAAGATTGGGCAGAACTACTCACCAGAAATTCTCTGATTTTCCATTGGCATCAATTATAATCCAATGCCTCCTCAGCAATTGAATGGGACGGTCTGAGTTATTAGTTATCCTGATTCTACATGAAAAAAAGTACTGGCCTTTGGACGGCTGGCTTCTTCCTTCATTATAGACACTCCTAACTTGAACTCGAATTCCCTAAAGAAGGTAAAATGAGTGTATCTAAGACCATTCATGTCATTGTTCCTCAGCATTAAATGTTCTGAAAATGTTAATAGTAACAAAATCTTTCATCTGTAGGATCATGCTCAACTGTACCCTTGATGGGTTCTGCGGTAAGCACTCATATACCAAGGTTGGAATATTTTAACATGTTTGTTTCCCAAGTTAAAGCTATTGAAGCTATACCACACGTGGACCACGATCAGTATTATGGCTCCCACCCAATGAGGAAAAGAAAAGGCACATTTGGTCTAAAATTCTTGTTTAGGTCGCACTCTAAAGCTAGCAAAAGTTCTTCAATAAATTAGCTAGTTCCTACAAGAAACCACTCCCATTCAAAATCATAGTGCATGTAGGTAGGTTTATCACCAGAGTACAGCTGGTGGAACGAAATCCCATCAAAATTCACCCTCGCACCCAGAACAACACGCCTAAAGATTCAAATTTCCAAGTTAGGTTTTCAATTACCAGGAATCAAACAGCCGAATCATCCAAATTAGGAAACTTTTTGCTCACAGTGAAGAAAGTACTATAAGATTCCATAGTGTCAAACTCTCATTCGATCAGACAGAATAGTAGCAAGGGAGAAAAGCAGTGTCAAACTCACCCCCGCCGCTCAAACTCACCCGCCGCCGCCTTGATACGAGTCCGGTGTGGACCGCGTATCGAACCCTTGTTGGTCAAGGGGTTTGAGCCTAACCCGGTGTGGATTCCGACTCGGGATATACGTGGTTGGTAGCCACGGAAGGAAAACAGACAAACTAAGAGAAATTTAGGGCAAAACTATTTCTTGGATAAATTATGAGAAGGGAACCAAGAGTATTTATACCTAAACCCTAACGGTTCAAAAAAGGCGTCCCGGGAAAGAACCGTAAAGAAAACCCGAGAAGAGAGCAAAGCTCTAGTTTATAAAAATTACATAAATTGAATATTATGCTGAAAAATATAAATAACTATTCTAAAAATTATAAATTACTAATATAGAAATATAAAACTAATCCTCATATCGCCGTGGACGACGACGAACCCGGGATGGTCTTGCACTTGATATTTCTCCCGTATCATTCTCTCCCCCGTTGAGCATCGGCTTGTCCTCAAGCCGTAAATCAGGAAATGAACGGGATATGATCTCAACTGGCTCCCAGGTGATCTCCGCGGGCGCCCCATCGGACCACTCGATCTGCCACTCAACTCGCGGAATACCATCCACGATCACCTCACGTTCCGCTGTGGCACGCACCGGTCTAGAAATAGGTCGATCATACAAAAATTCCGCAGGTAAAGAGGCCGGTGTAATGGGAGATCCGTCCGGAATGAATGGTCGAAGCAAGGACACGTGGAACACATTATGTATCCGCGCTGTATCAGGCAACTCCAATCGATATGCAACAGGCCCAATGCGCTCAAGTATAGTAAATGGTCCATAAAAACGACGGGCAAGTTTAGCAGAAAGAGGACGACTGAACGAATGCTGGCGATAAGGCTGTAATTTCAATAATACACGATCACCGACCTCGTATTGGACATCCGTCCGATGCTTGTTCGCTTGACTAACCATGCGCTGCTGCAGGTTTTGGACAGATTAATATACGGTTATTGACAAAACTTAACGATTAAGCTTTGCATGGGAAGCTGCCACCTGTCTGTAATAGGAACCGAGTCGCTAAAAGCAGGAGTTTCATCAGCATCGAGTTCTTGAGCCCACGGAACGGGGAGTGTGACGCTGGTGTGGGCGGACCGGTCGGGATCGTCACCCGTGTAATCGGCGGTGCATCGCGCCCATATAAGGCTTTGAACGGTGACATCCCGAGACCCTCATGATGCATAGAATTTAAGGCCAATTCCACCCATGGTAGAAAATCCAACCAACGTCGCGGTCGACCCTGAGTGAAGGCCCGCAGATATTGTTCCAAACCACGGTTTTTGACTTCCGTCTGACCGTCCGACTGAATATGGTACGCAGTACTATGATGTAACTTAGTATCGCTCAAGCGATGCAACTCGGACCAAAATGCACTACGAAAAATAGGATCTCTGTCAGACACAATAGTAGCCGGAATGCCATGAAGCTTGACAACCAACTCGACGAACAAAGAAGCCACTCGTGGTGCGTCAAAGGCTGGGCCAAGTGCCCCGAAGTGTGCGTATTTCGACAATCTATCAACCACAACCAGAATTGTCGTATGGCCTCGGGAAGGAGGTAGTCCTGTAATAAAATCCATAGACACGTCGTCCCAGACTTGCTGAGGGACGGGCAATGGCTGAAAATTAGGCCAACTGGCTTGGCCGTGCTATATTTCATCGATTGGCATATCAGGCACGAGTCAACGAAGCGCTTAACATCGACGCGCATGCCTTTCCAATAAAATACCTCGGCTACCCTCCGAAAAGTGCGATCAATACCCGGGTGGCCAGCGCTGGGTAAGGCGTGGAACTCTGACAAGATGTCTGCCTTAAGCAGAGAAGCCGAGCTAATCACTAAGCGATGCCCAGAATACAGAATACCGTCAAATACACGGAAGGGTGCGGCCAATTTACCGGCTGTGGCTGCCTCGTGCATCAACTTCAAATCGTCCAACGTTGCATTCTCAGCTCGGGCTCGCCGGAGAATATCAGGCAGTGGGGCCGCGAATGACATAAATTGCTGCGAAGTCGCCTCATCATCAATCATGCAGCGAGATAGCGCGTCAGCGACGCGGTTACTGGCACCGGATTTGTACTCAATGCGAAACTTGTAGCCCATTAGCTTCCGCATAAAGAACTGTTGATCGGGCGTCTGAATTACTTGCGTCAGGAGTTCTTTCAGACTCTTTTGATCATTGCGAATGACGAATTCCCTGCCCAACAGATACTGGCGCCATTTCTGAACGGCGGAAACAATAGCAAAAAGTTCCCGGTGATATGCGGAAGAGCCGCGCCTACGGATGCCCAACTTCTTATTGAAAAACGAAAGAGGGCGCTCGTCTTGCAACAGAACGGCGCCGACGCCTTCATCAGAAGCATCCGTCTCGACCACAAATGATTTTGAGAAATCAGGAAGTTGAAGGATAGGTGGTTGCATCATGGCTGACTTTAACTTTTGAAACGCATCTTCAGCTGACGCGGACCACTCGAATTTATCCTTTTTGCAGCAAATCAGTTAAAGGGGCTGCCAGCAAAGCATAATTGCGAATAAACTTCCTGTAATAACCTGTCAAGCCTAAAAATCCACGCAATAGTTTCACCGATTTGGGCGAAGGCCAATCGGCCATGGCCGACAGCTTTGCCGGATCGGCTATCAGTTGTCCTGCTGTGACAATATGCCCAAGATATCCAACCTGAGAGGTGCCGAAAGAGCATTTAGAACCTTTGACATAAAAATTATTATCCTGAAGAATCTGCAAAACATTGTCCAGATCCGAAGCATGAGCCGAAACAGAAGGGCTATAAATCAGAATATCATCGAAAAATACAATGACGAATTTGCGCAGATATGGTGCAAATATACTGTTCATAGCAGCCTGAAATGTAGATGGTGCGTTAGTCAGACCAAAGGGCATAACTAAGAACTCGAAATGACCATCATGTGTTCTGAAAGCAGTTTTATAAATATCGGACGAATGCATCCGAATCTGATGATAACCAGAGCGGAGATCAAGTTTAGTAAAATTAACTGCATTCCCCAATTCATCAGCAGTGGGGATAGGGAACTTATCTGCGACGGTGATGCTATTCAGGGCTCTGTAGTCGATGCAGAAACGAAAACTGCCGTCTTTCTTCTTAACGAGGAGAGCCGGGGAGGAGAATGGGCTGGTACTGTGCTGAATGATGCCTTGTTCTAGCATAGACTTAACCTGCCTTTCAATTTCTGCTTTCTGAAAGTATGGATATCTGTATGGTTGGACGTTAACCGGCTTAGAGCCCGTTGCAGGTGGATATGATGGTCCCACGGTCGCAGCGGGGGAAGGCCCGACGGTACTGTAAAGACCGCCTGGCGATGGGCAAGCACCTCGCGAATTTCGGGCCGAGTATCCGGCGGCCAATCCGAGGAGGCGGGCGAATCAGTCGGCGCCAGGTTCATTATTTCGAAGCAATCCAGAATACAATCCGCAGCACAAAGTGAGTGAAGTTCCGACATAGAGATTGGCTTTGGCGGTTGCTTGTCGCCTTTCAGAAATACCGACTTATCGTTCCATATGAACTGCATTGTGAGCTTAGCATAATCATGGGACACAGTGCCCAGAGTTTGTAACCATTGCACACCAAGAACCACTTGCGGTCCATGAACCGCGAGTACGAAAAGATCAATTGAAAAATCATAACCCTGCAGAATGATACTAGTTGCCGGACACTGATGCGAGCATAGTAAGTAAGCTCCGTTGCCCACAAAAACTCGGAAAGGCGATATTTTAATCAAAGGCAACTGTAATTTCTCAGCAAGATCAGGATGAATAAAGTTATGAGTACTACCTCCATCAATCAGAACTTGGATCTGTGCATCATTAATCGATCCAGAAAGGCGCAGAGAGCGCGGGTTCGGTAATCCCTCCATGGAATTTAGGCTGGAAATATCGCCTTGAACGGCAAGTTCTTCCGTATTCACGTCCTCCTCCTCATCTTCACTATCGTCACAGCTTAGTAAAGCCAAGAAACGGGATGTGCAACGATGTCCCCGAGTGAACCTCTAGAAAGACAACGAATTGGAAGGGAAGAGAAATTACCGTTAGAGGTGTCCGTTTGCTGTGAAGGTGCGGCCGAGCCCGATGAGTCTGTGGTGTTGGGTTTTGGCGGAGCTGGCCCATGGCGTGGTGCGGTGGATGTCCACGGTCGCTTATTTGCAATCCACTGCGACGTGGTCTCCGCGTAAGAAGCCACCAATTCACGGGCTAGAGCAAAAGCCTGTGCTAATGATGTCGGATTGCGCAGATTCAACTCACGACGCACAGGTTGTTTCAGTCCGGCCTTAAAAAGTGAGATCAACGTTGTTTCAGATAGGCCAGTAACCTTATTCAGCAATGCCTCAAATTCAGTTTGGTAATCGAGCACTGAAGTCTTCTGTTTCAAGTTAGCGAGGAGGCCTATGTAATCTTCATAGTACGTCGGATCAAATCGTTGTTGAACTGACAACAGAAAAGCTGCCCAAGTTTCACCACACTGATTCCGACATTGATAACGGAACCAGTCTGACGCCGGATGGTCGATAAGCATGCCAACCAATCTCAAGTGATCGTGATCTGCAGTCCGGAAGTAATCAAAGTACGCTTGAACCTTGAAAATCCAGCCATTCGGATCCGTCCCATTAAAGCGAGGGGGATCGACCCGTATTTTTGGACCGAAATCCGGGGCTGGTGGAACGCGCACCCCTTCGCGTTGAACATAAGGCGGAAACTGCTGAATCTGATGGGGCTGGATTGGCGGTGCATTGGCGTAAGGCAGAACGGTTGATGGCCCCGCGCTGTGTGGACCGAGGCTCAAGCTTTGGCCCGCGCTATAGTTGGCGAAGCGGAGGCCGAGTGGAGCGGCCGACGTCCAATCGACGAAGGGCGAGGCTGCTGCGCTAGGGGCGCCGATTTGGGACGGCCAACCCGTGGTCAGGTTCGCACCCTCGCTCGGAAGTGCGAACGGTTGGGTCCAGCTCGACGAAAACGACGTCGCTGGATTAGGGTTTTGCGGCGGCGGTCCCGACGTGATGCCGAGTCGTGCGTTCAGGTCTGAAGCGAGGGAGGCGGCGACAAAGCTGGCACTAGGGTTCGATAGATTGTTGACCCGCTCCCGCAAATTATCAGTACATGACTTATGCAAATCAAGATCACAACGCATCGTCTCAACTGTATCGGTCAATTGAAGGATCAAAGCACGGAGATCGGGGTAATCGCCGGCGGTGTTGGAGGAGTCTTCGACAATGGATTTCGACATGGTGTTCGGGATGAAAGCACCAGTTGATACGAGCCCGGTGTGGACCGCGTATCGAACCCTTGTTGGTCAAGGGGTTTGAGCCTAACCCGGTGTGGATTCCGACTCGGGATATACGTGGTTGGTAGCCACGGAAGGAAAACAGACAAACTAAGAGAAATTTAGGGCAAAACTATTTCTTGGATAAATTATGAGAAGGGAACCAAGAGTATTTATACCTAAGCCCTAACGGTTCAAAAAAGGCGTCCCGGGAAAGAACCGTAAAGAAAACCCGAGAAAAGAGCAAAGCTCTAGTTTATAAAAATTACATAAATTGAATATTATGCTGAAAAATATAAATAACTATTCTAAAAATTATAAATTACTAATATAGAAATATAAAACTAATCCTCATATCTCCGTGGACGACGACGAACCCGGGATGGTCTTGCACTTGATATTTCTCCCGTATCACGCCTCCTCCGTCTTCAACCTCTTCACCTGAAACCCTAGATCTAAGCAGAAAACCAAAATCAATTCCAAAAACGATTAAAATTAACCCTAGAAACTCCTAGGATTGCACCATGGATGCGAGCTCACCTCCATATTTGTGAAGAAAGAGATTCCTTAAAATCAGGCCTGGCGGATGTTCGTCGAGGTTGTCGCCGCTGCCGGTAGGCGGAGATAGCTACCGCCGATGTCGCCGCCTCCTTCGCTAGTGCCGTTACATTTTCTCGTTCATCGAGCTTTCCATTGATGTGAATGAAGAGAGAGAGCTTTTTCATTGCTATTGCTATGAGGAATTTGAAGCTCTAATGACATTGTTGTCGGGACATGCCTACATGTAATGCCTACTGTAATGTTTTTTAATAGATTAAAATTTAATAAAAATAAGATATTAATTTGTTTTAAAAAAATTGAAATTTGAGAATAAGGGCACGTCTACAATTTAATTGGGTCTTTTTTGGGCATTGATGCAATTTTATAAAAAAGGGGGCATTTTTTTATTTTGAACTTTTTTTAGGGCATATATCGCTATAAACACTTGAATAATTATAGCATCGTATAATATTTATAGCCGAGGTTTGAATAACTCATTTTGATTGTTTGAATAACTCAATTTGTTTGTTTGAATAATTATAAAATCATAAAATATTTATAGCTGATGTTGGAATAACTCAATATGATTGTTTGAATAACTTGGTTTAACACATGTGATAACACAAAACTTATTTGATACAATTACATTTCATATATGGATACAATACTATCAATATGAATAACTAAATAAAAGTAGTTGAAAAACAACATTGTTCATCCTAAATAACTAAACTTATTCAATGATTTTCACTACTATTATTATAATGTATTAATATAAACAATGTATACTATTGACTAACAATTACAATGCTTTTGAAAAACAATCTTTAATATTGTGAAAAACAATCTTTGTATTAAGTTGTGCTATCAATAATCATTACATTGCTTTTGCATAACAATTACAATGCTTATGAATTACAATTTTTTTTGGACCGAGGTCAAATACATCAACATTATCATCATTTGGAACATGTTCCCTGGTGCGAAGTCTTTTAAATTGGACCTTGGTGTGCTTTGACTTTTCTCCAATGTCCAACTATTGATCATTACCTCCTATTCCACTTGAAAACTCGGTTAACACAACTAATATTAGTGTTGGAAAACCATAGCATCCAAAGTGAAAAAGTATATTATGAGACTTGAAAAACAATGCAAAATTATCATACACATATCATCAATGTTGCAAAACCATACCATCCAAAGTGAAAAAGTATATTGTGATATTTTAAAAACAATTGCAAAACTGTCATACACATATCAGTGTTGAAAAACCATACCATCCAAATTGAAAAACACTCGTTTCATATGCTTATCCGAGGTCAAAAACACGTATAGATGAATAACAATGCACGAGTATTTGAAAAACAACGTATGCATTTATGAATAACATGCAATGTATATGTGAATAAAACGCGGCGTATATATGAATAACAAAAGTAATACGAACATGTATTGACATGAATAATATAGACTATTGAATAACCATTACAATGCTTCTTAAAAATAACAGTTAGTATTATGAAAAAGTTGTGACTCTTTGTAATATGTTATGATGTGAATAATCATTAAAATGCTTATGAAAAACAATGTTGAATATTCTGAAAAATGTTTAAATTCTTCTATATTGTTATCAAAACATGTCTATATGAAAAAAAGTCATGCATATATGAATAACAAATCAAACATATATGAAAAACAAGCCACAAATTTGTGAATAACAAGGCAATGTATATGTGAATAAAAACGCGGAGTATATATGAAAAACAAAACAAACATATATGAAAAACAAGACACATCTCACCGAACATGTACGCACTATCAAACCTGTACGCATTGGTTTCGTGGTCAATCTTCGAAATTAAAGACCACTGACACCGAACATGGAATGAGTTCGAACCCGGAAAATCGATCTCAGAACCCTATTTCCAACCGCAATTTTCTTATCTTTACTCCTTTGTGTTGGTCTTTGCAAAGAAATCGAACGATTGCCAAGAACGATTGCCAAAGAAATCTGATAAATTCAATATTCGGTGAGACGATATTGATGAAGAACGATTGGCATGAAAGAGAGAATGAATTCAATCCAAGTGTTTAGAACATCGATTTGTTTTGGATTAAAAACCTAACTTCGCATTTATACAATTTGAACTAAAAATTGACAAAACATGGACGTGAAAGAGAAGAACATCGATTTTTGTATAAACAAATACTCAAAACTTCAATTTCACTTACCAATTTGTTGAAAAATATCGCGATTTGTATTAGATTTACCCGACGTTCTTCGTTTGCTCCTAAAGCATCATCGAGAAAGAGAGAAAGAGAATTAAACTGAATTATGAGGGAGAGATGGAGAGAATACACGTTTTTAGGAAAGAATAATCCCATTACCAAAAATCAACGGATTTTACCTAAAATAAAAAATATTAATTGATTATAATCTTTAGTGAACGATTCAGTGTAACACCCCCATATAAGCTTTTTACACCCCTTTTCTTTTAAATCCTATCCATTCATTTTTTCCAATCCGACGGATGTCCTTTAATCACACGCTTACAATCTAAGAGATGTTTTCACTAGAGCATTATTCTATTTCTCAATTCTTTTTGAAATCTGGTTTAGTCATCAGTTGTTTCGTTGCCACCGCATAGCTCGTTCATTTTTAACCAAACTTGAGTAGTTGAGTTAAGCTGAGCTTGGGTAACCCAAATCTCGGATAGGTTTGATTATACCCCAATTTTGAGAGCATAAACTTGTTTGTTTTTTTTGGTTGAAGGAGAGACTGTACTCTCCGGCGCTTCTCAAGCAAGCGATAAACTTGTTTGTTTGAACAGGTTGGCTTTGCCACATATACAAAAAAAAATGGATCATGTTTGAAATCATTAATTGCAATCGATGCAATACCTAATAAACGAGACTAATAATATAGATTTCTTCACTATATTTAATCGATATTTTTCAATATTTAATCGATGCAAATACTTAATAATATAGATTTTTGTAATATAGATTTCTTCACTATAATTAATCGATCTTTTTCAATATTTAATCGATGCAAATACTTAATAATATAGATTTTTGAACTATGAATACGAGAATGGATATTTGAAAAGAAAAGCAGAAATTTTATCGAAAAATCTATTTTTTTTAACATAGGTTAGTAAAATTGATGATTACGATTAACAGTTTAGAAAAAGCAATTATGATTTAAATTTTTTGCAATGAAAAATTTGTTAATTCAACTTTGATTACTTGGATCACAAATGATACAAGATGACTAATTTGGCACTTTTTATTAGTTAAAATTTCTTAACTGAAATCTCTTAATCTGCTAATTATTCCATTCACTGCACAACCACTAATTTTCCGCTCAGATCACCATCGTCGCCACTGACATAACTCTGTCGCAAATCCACCACCAAATCCACGAAAGCCATTAACACGAACCTGTAATGCTCCTTTTCGTTCATCTCCAAGTAAGTGAACAGCAACTCCTCAAAAAATTCCCAATCGATCCTCCGTTCATACTTCGCCCTCGCCTTCGTCACATCCACCATCGATTGGTAGAAATCCTCATAAAGACTTGCGGAACAAGTCACCACCGCAATACAATCGTCCAAAGTATTCGCCAATCCGCCGTTCCGATTCTCAACGAAATTCGCCGACAAACCTAATTTCAGATCGGCGTCGTTGAAGGATTTGAATCCGGAATCCTCTGATTTCGTTTCAGCCTCCTCGATCGTTGATACCGGAGTGTCGAAGAACCGAAGAAGATCAAACAGCGCCGGCATCGGAGTTCCGCCGTTCTGATTCTCAACGGAATTTGCCGATGAATTTAATTTCAGAGCACCATCGTTGAAGGATTTGAATCTGGAATCGTCTGATTTCGTTTCAGCCTCATCGATCAACGATCGAGAAGAAACCGGAGTGTCGTCGATGCACCGAAGAAGATCAATCAACGCCGGCATCCTCTGATTCTCAACGAAATTCGCCGATGAATTTAATTTCAGATTGCATCCGGCCTCCTCCGATTTCGTTACCGCCTCCTCCATCAACGATCCAGAAGAAACGGGAGTGATGAAGAACCGATTACTTCCGCGAAGCTCAATCCACGCCGGCACCGGAACTTCGAACAAACTCGGCGCACCGTCGAACTCCGCCATCTCCTCCTCCGCTTCACGATCTTCTTCACCGTAGAGAGATCGGAAATTCTCGAAAAGGTACCGATCGATGTCGCCTAGAGTAGCGGATGCAGAGCGACGGTTGCAATTGGTTACAGTTTCCGGTTCCCGATGCCGGTGGTTATGGCGGCAGCGATTGAGGAAGTGGAAGTTGGTGGACAATGGGAGGCTCTTAGCTCGTTTCCGGCCATGGAAGATGCTTATGGCGGTGGATACTTGAAAGTTGGGCGTTTGGCTTTTGATCCCGGAAATCATCGAAGAAAAGTATTTTTGAAGTTTTGTTTGTATTTTGTTAATTTTTTTGATTTTTCCCATTGTAGTTTTTTTTTCTCCTACAACAAACTAACGAGTTTTAGTTTTTGTTGCACACATCTATTTATACTGATCGATCGATATATATGATGTACGTAACTACGTATGGATTGAAGTTTCGATTTCAATGCCTTTATATATTCGTTTCCTTTTATTTCAAAGGTAAAAAATGCGATTTATTTTTGCTATAACGGGAAACAAATTTACACATAGAAGTAAATTAAATTTAGAAAGTATTTTTGCACTATTTCCAAAATTGGAATGAGGGGACCATAGTAAAAGTGTGTTTAACTTTAAAGTCAAAATAATATTTTGGGTTAAAATGTTATTTTGGTTGCCTTGAAAGTAAAAAAATAGAGAGATTGCATGTATTTTAAGAATGTTTAAAATGTAATTTTGGGTAAAATGATATTTTGGGGGTAAACTAGAACAAGCCTAAAGCCAATAAACAAATTCTTGTAACTAATATTCTTTTGACATATTGTGCTTTCTAAATTTCTAAATTTTGTTCAAATATAATTTGGTTATAATTCAGTTAGAGAGTTCTTCTTGATAAGCATAATTATTTGGTGTCACCTATATAGATTTGGTATCTTACACTAATCCGCCCATTGATGTCATCATATATAAATGTGATATTATGAGCCTTAAATTCCTTAATTGTTCTGTTAAAAGTAAAAGATTTTGCATCATATGATGTGATTGATTATTGTGAATCTGTGATAGTATGGTACTATATATTTTACATTAATATTGCACCCATTGATATCATATATAGAAGTGATATTATGGCCCTCACATTCCTTTTTTTTGGGGGGTGGTTTCTTCAAATTCCTTCATAATGCTGTTAAAAGTAAAACAATTTTGCAGCAAATGAGTAGAAATATAAATCATTCTATTTTAGATGCTCAAACTAAGTCAAATGGACCAAGACTCAGTTGGTCGATTTAGTGGTAACGGGTAACAGTGGTAAGTTGATGCTAGACTCTCTTAAGTGTTGTGCAGAAAAATCGAGTTCAGGTTACCCTAGCGGTATTTAAGGAGAAACTTATATTGGGAGGGTCTCCCACTCTCCCTCAAAATGAGGCCATAAAATATTCGATTTGGACGTAGAGCGGTGCTAACCGATCGCGAGCCAAAGACAAAGACAAAAAAAACAAAAAGTTAAATGGGTTTAACACTTTTTGTGACGTAATTGGCTAAAATATCTTCATGTTATAAAAGTAGATAAATGTTCTACAAAAAAAAGTAAATAAATGCCCATCAACTTACATTTATTTTATTTTTTTTGAAAGAATCTACTTCTTATATACAGTACGTTATATGTTTAAGGATGTGCAAAATCATTTAGAAATCAGGATAGTATAGTACGCATTTATTAGCGTTTGTTTCTTGAGAAAGTCTAACAAAATCATTTTTTATTTAGAAATGAAGATAAGGATATATTATACTAGGCAATTTTAGAAATAGTACGTTTATTCAGAAAACTAACAAAATCATTTTTAGTTAGATCGAAATCGGGATAAGGATACATTATGCCAAATTACCAACTACGAAGCCATTAATGATAATTTCACATATATACATGCATGTAAGCAACTAAGCATATCCAATTCAAAGAAGTTTGACACATAACCACATATTGTGAATACTGAATATTCAAATGGAGAAGTTTATTCTATACTCTTACGATACACATAAAGATTCATATAAATATCATTCTAGCTTCGTGATTTTTTTGACATTGTATAGTTTTTTTTGGTAGAATTTGACATTGTATATATAGACGAACGTCTCTATCCCTGATGTCAAAAAAGTATAGACATTCGTCTATATACATAAAGATTTAGTGAAATTTTATTTTAAAACTAATTGACAATAAAAAAGTAACTCAAAAATTTATATAAAACTGTTATATTTCAAATTTTAGACTTGGGAACCTTTTGTCTCCACAAACTGTTAATCTAATAACGCTATAAAATAAAGATCATGAAACCGTTGATTAAGAACTTGAATTTGACTATTTCATTTCCTCCTTTCCCATTAACATCATTGATCAAGCCTAGCTCAAGCCATGAAAACCCCACCCTCATTGGCCATATATCCTTGCTGACCTGGCAACAAACTGAGCCGAGAAGGTTCGGGTCAGGTTATCGGGCTCAGCCCACCTGGATTCCGGGTCCTCGAAATTCTGGGAATACGTGTACGGATCATAGGGATCTTGCCTAGTAGTAGTAGGAGGTGGAGCCGTGCAAGTAAACACCTTGTTCTTCTCCTTCCTTAGCTTTCTCCTTAGGCTCTTGAAGAAGCCTTGCACCTTTGACCTTGCTTTGACCGATTCGGGGGTCACGAAAGTGTCATGAAACCGCCGCTCGGAGAAGCTCCGTATGAAGGATGGGATGTGGCAGTGACGGTGTTGTTGTTGGTGGTTGCTGGTGGCTCTCCTCCATGTTTTCATGTCCATGGCTTCTTGGAAGAAGCTATGGGAATGAACATACAAAATAATGTTTGGGAAAAGGTATTATAAGATGGGTTTCAATTATATCATTGTTGGAGGTGGGTCATGAAGTTTTAACCAATGGGGAAGTTCCACGTGGAGTTATAAGGATAGTTGACATTGTGTACATTCTCCTATTTCTTTTTTGACCAAAAAAAAAAAATTCTCCTATTTCTTCTTATTTTCAGAGAGGCTAATGCAGCTGCAAATTACTTAGTCTTTTTAATCTTTTTTTTTTTAGTTTTCATGTATTGTGTGACCCGTTGGAGGGTGTTATTTTATTATTGTCTAATGATGTTAGGGGACGAGCTACCCCCACTTGCTGACTAAGTAACACTTTTTTCATATTAATAAAATTCCCCCTTGAGGAGACGGACAGTGCTACCTCTCCTTCGACATAAAGGAAAAAAATTAATGTTTGTGCGGTCAAGGTATTATTTTTGCAGTTTGATTATTATTTTTCCCCGTTCTTTTTGATTAAGGGTCGGGGACACTGTCCATAAGAGTTAAAACGAAAACCTTATAATTCTATCATAAAGTCTTATAATAAATTTTTTTCTTTGTTGTTAGACGATCTTAGAGGGCGACCTCTTCCCACCTCATTTGTAACTAGTCCCTCGTTCGAATAAATCTCTTCGGGCTTTGCCTGTTTTTCGATCAAAAAAATATATAAATGAAAAACACCTGTTTATTAGTCAACTGTTAATGAAATCTTAAAAAATACATTAGCTATAGCTGTATTCTTTTGACACTAATTAGTTTTAGCATTTTTATAAACAACACTAAATTAGTCTATCAATAGACAAATAAGTTTGTACGTTTCATAACATCTTTTTGGACCCAAAAAAAAAACATAATTTTCTAGTATTTGACCAAGTAATCGGCATTGTTCTTGTTCAAAAAAGAGAGTCTTCAATAATAATACAACTATACAAGACAACGGTCACGACCATGCCTCCATGAGCCAACTCCATTAGAATTAAGATAGCTTTGGCCTTTCTGTGCCTGTCAAAGGTCATTATTTTATTTACCAAACTCCATCATAATCAAATGTACTTATATGACCTTCATTTTTCAAGACACAATCTGATTTTAGAAACTATTAGTAATTCTAAATTTTGTAGAAGCAAATTTCAAACGAAAAAGCAATTTTTTTTTAACAAAAAAAAAGCATACTTTTCACATCTTTTAAAACAAAAATATAACTACAATTCACGTATTTCAATATAAAAACGCATGTTTTTTTACTAATTTTTTTTATTAAGCAACTATAGCAAGGTCTAAGACTAATCTAATCTTGTCAATGGTAAAACATCCCTCTTAACTACCCTTAAACTTTCTTCATCAAAAACAATTTGATTAAATAACTTCGGCTCGATCTGCACTAAGTTGATTGTTTTAAGTTAAAAGGCTTTAGTTGACGTTAACACTAGCTAAAATATGTTCAAATCGTTGAACAGTTAAGACTCTAAGGATAGTATCTAGAGGTCTCTGATTCGACTGTCATGTACAACGTCCTTCACAAAAACAAAAAAATATATTCGAGAGGGAAGTGTAACGAATTCGATGTTAGCCTCCCCCCATTCACTATGTTAACGTACACAAGCTAAAATAAAAGTTTCTTAAGTGAATTCTCAATAATTTGGCCTTGTCGGTCTCTCCATCTTTACTTGTTTGTCTAGTTGGTTGATTTTCTTTCTTGTAAAAATCAAATGTTGAATGAATGAAATAGAAAAGTGCTACGTTACATACACGACGGGAATTCGAAAAGTCCTACACTTTTGTACATTTTGTGGATTTGTTATTTTTATTTTGTTTTTCCATTTTGGGTGAACATGGGCTTCATCGTATAGAATAAATATTAAAAATAAGAAGCATAAGCCCATTAAAATGAAAATTGGGCTTGGGCCGCAGATATTAGTAAGTTCGACCCATTTATAGCCATTTGTACCAATGTTGTCAGGATCGGGATTCTTGGATCGGATCGTAAGGGGATAGTAGGATCGAATCGTAGAATCGAATCGTTAGAATCGTAAGATCCTACCGCATTAATAAAATAATAAAAAAACTAATATTAATATGTTATATATCATTCAAATATGAAAGGTAATCATTAAAAACATATACATTATTCATAAAATTTCCCAAAGGCAACAAATCCATATATGAGATGAAATATTTTTTTAATACTCCAATACGTTTGTTTTAAGAAGAGACAGAAAGAATGCAATTTTCATGTTTTTGAATTTTTATGTATATTTTAAGTAAATAATGAGTCATTTATGAATAATTTAATGTATTTAGTTAATGAGTTAATAGCCAAAGTGGGCAAAAATATCCAAAATGATGATTTGTAACTTAATTTATGTGATTTAGTAGGATCTTACGATCCCACTTACGATTCTACGATCCTACTACGATCCTACTTATTACGATTCATTACGCACGATCCGAATCGTTTTGTGAAATCCGGATCGTAGGATCATACGATCTGGATCGCGATTTTGATAACATTAATATGTACTATTTCGTAGTGCTCTAGCCTTTTCTATTTCATGCAGTCAATGGGAGCTAAATGGTTTTTTTTGGTGAATTTCACAAAACCATCCGCGAATTATGGATTTGCGCACAAAACACCAATATGGAAATGTCAGCAAACCACCCGTAAAAATATTTCGTTTGCAAGAACCACCCATAAAAATTAAAATTTCAACAAATCATTCGTAAAAATATTCTGTTTGCAAAAAACCACCTGTAAAAATATTTCATTTGCAAAAGACCACCAAAGTCAATAATTCCGTTAAATTTTCCGCTATTATTAACGAAATTTTATTATTTTTCACTACTAAAACACCAATTTTTACCCTTCAAACACAAAAGTCCAAACCCTAGATTTTGAATTTGTGAGTTGTGAATGTTTTCTTACCTGGATCTGAAGAACGAGATAACATAAAATGTAGTGGAATTATGTACTTGGTGGTATCTCGTTTTCAGATCCATGTAAGAAAACATTCACAAATCACAAATTCAAAATCCGGGGTTTGGGTTTTTGTGCTTGAATATGTTGAGAATATAGTCTATCCCACATGTGAAATATAAAGAGAAATAGTCTAGTATATATACCCTTGGGTTACTCCTCCTATTGCCAATTGGTTTTAAGATGGAACCCCATTGGGCTTGTGTGCTGGGCTTACATATGCACGACCCGCGATCCATCGGCCCATGGAAAGTTTAATATGGTATCAGAGCTATCTGCCTAACGGCTTCTCTCGACCCGGGCCCGTTTCCTATGCATGGGGTGCTTTCGGCTAAAAAAGAGAATGAGATGCCTCACCCAGGGTATGAGTTGACTATTAAAGAGATTGAGATGCCACCACCTGTCATTGTCACCGGGCTAGGTATAAAGAAATTGAGATGCTAGACTCGTCTATCCAAGTATCATCTGGGCTAGGCCAGTTGCACTTGCGAGGGCGTGTTGAGAATATAGTCTATCCCACATGTCAAATATAAAGAGAAATAGTCTAGTATATATACCCTTGGGTTACTCCTATTGCCAATTGATTTTAGGTTGGAACCCCATTGAGCTTGTGTGCTGGGCTTACATATGCACGACCCCGATCCATCCGCCCATGGAAAATTTAATATAATAGTAGAAATTGGTGTTTTAGTAGTGAAAATAATGAAATTCCAATTTTCTAATTGAAAATTTAACGAAATTGTTGATTTGGGTGGTCTTTTGCAAACGGAACATTTTTACGAGTGATTTTTTTTGCAAACAGAATATTTTCACGAGTGGTTTGCTGAAATTTTAATTTTTACGAGTGGTTTTGTGCACAAAACTATAATTCACGTGTGGTTTTGTGATATCCACCCTTTTTTATAATGAAAGATTTCGATACAGGTCTGGTAGATTAAGAGGCCAAAATAACTTCAGCATCTAGGTAAACTGACAAGTGGATTATAGAGCTCAAACAACAAACAACATGAAGCAAGCAAATGTTAAGGCTTTATGAGTAAGGATTAGATTATCCAAACACATTATGTGTATCAGGAGACGAATTCGGTTATGGATCGCCTTGTGTTTATGGCTCTTTTTCTTTTCCGTTAGATTTGCGTGTATTGTATGTTCTTCTTTAGAAGATTTTTATTATACTTTTATTTGATGTAAGGGGTCGGATTATCCAATGTTGGATGAATACTTAACCTTATTTTTTTTTATTAATAAAATTTCTTCTTGAGAGGATCGATGAAGAATCACCTCTTTTTGACCGGAAAAAAAAAACAAGCAAGCAAATGACATGGAGTTTGAAGACCCGATAAAAGACGAGTATAACATAAACACAGATTATATAAAAAACCATCAACAACTTATACACACAACCTTTCGTCCATGAAAATAAATTCACGATGTGTACGTATCAAAACCACTTATTTATGCACATAATCATTCCATATAATTCACTTGATACATCAACTATAACACTATGACAGCCATTTCTGATTTAAAAAAATGGCTTAGCTTATACTTATATGTATAGTTTTTCCACAAACCTCCAAATTAATTTCCGGTTGGCCTTTCCTTGGGTTTGTCTTTAATCACTGCCCACGAGATTTCCAGACAAAAATGTAACATATAAGTTTCATAAGAAATAAATTAAAAGCTAGCAAGGACAAATTTGAAGTATTTAACACATGCAGATATATAGCAACATTTTGACATGTAATTCTCAGTGCTTACCTCAGGGTAGCAATTTTGGTGTGTGATGGTCTGGTTCTTTACATTCACATCCATTTCACACGATATCTTCGCCTGTACTCAATTCACAAACATCGTCCTTTTATTATATTATTCACCTTTTTTTTCATGATGAATCTTATATCATATGGATCAATGTTAAATTATATATTAGGAATTGTATTTTTTGTTTGCACTCGAACATATATATTGATTGATTGATTTCGTACTGAGATTCTTTATATCATTTTTGGTTTTATTGAACGTTTGATAAGACTTTGTTTAATTGAAACCGAGTCACGTATCCCTTAAATTTTCGGTGGGACTGTAATTAATGAAGACAAAAGATAACATATATTTTCAAATTTCAATCCAAAATGACCTTTCTTATACTCAGCTATCTATAGTTGACTCTCGACACTAATCGTTAAGGATGATTAGTCCAATCATTTCTTAAGATCGGCAACCAAATAATTAAGCTTCAACCCAAATCACGGTCTTATGTCATTATACTATTAATACCATCTTAAAATTTCCGGTGATCTATATTTAATTGGATGGTGAGAAATTATATTAGTTTATTATTATTTTTTTGGCGAAATTAATTCAAATATTACAACCTTCGAGGGGGTGTGTAAACGGTGACACAACCTTTGAGGGTGTGAATTTAATATCACGACCTTAGTTAAAATAGTCAAAACGCTATCATAAGCCCATCGCCGGTGCACAAATCGTATGAGTTGGATATCGGAAAAATGACTTGGCATGTCTAGGTGGCATAAAATGTAACGTGAGGGGCATAGGATCATTTTATATTATTGATTACATTTTTCTCTTTTCTTTGTACTCATTATTATTTATTATATTTATCCATTTTGTTTTTTCAACATGATAAATATAAAATTTTGAGCACTCTTTCTACTATTTTTATGCCTCATTCCAATATTTTTTTTTTCTAAATTTTCAACTTAAGTTATGATCCGAGCAAAAAAAAACCAGCACCTACTCATAAAACGAGTAATTAAGATATATAACCTGAGTAAAACGGAGTAAATATAATAAATAATAATGATGAGTGCCTCATTCTACTATTTTTATTCCTCATTCCAATATTTTTGAGTACCTACTCTTTCTACTATTTTAAGCACTCTTTCTACTATTTTTATGCCTCATTGCAAATTTTGAGCACTCATTATTATTTATTATATTCACTCATTTTTACCCATGTTATATATCTTAATTACTCGTTTTATGAGTAGGTGCTGGTTTTTTTTTTGCCCGGATCATAACTTAAGTTAAAAATTTAGAAAAAAATATTGGAATGAGGCATAAAAATAGTAGAAAGAGTTCTCAAAATTTTAAATTTATCATGTTAAAAAACAAAATGGATAAATATAATAAAGAATAATGAGTACAAAGAAAAGAGAAAAATGTAATCAACAATATAAAATGATACTATGCCCCCTCACGTTACATTTTATGCCACCTGGACATGCCAAGTCATTTTTCCGATATCCAACTCATACGATTTGTGCACCGGCGATAGGCTTATGATAGCGTTTTGACTATTTTAACTAAGGTCGTGATATTGAATTCACAACCCCAAAGGTTGTGTCACCGTTTACACACCCCCTCAAAAGTTGTAATATTTGAATTAATTTCGCCTATTTTTTAATATAAGGTCAGCGTCAATTTTTATTTTAAATGCTTAAATTAATGAATAGAAGTTTAAACTCTATGCGGAAAAAGTATAAAATTTTCATAATGATATTAAAAATAAAAAGAAAAAAAACGTACTAGATTCAACCCTAAGTGTAATTAGAAAAAGATAGTGTGTAATTAGACTAAGAAGTTTTTTTTTTTTTTTTTTGTAGAAGGAATTAGACTAACAAGTATGTTATACTTAGCTGACTTTTCGTGGTAGCTTTATCAACACTCAATAATACTAATAATTGTTTTTTTTTTGGTATGGTGCATCGTGCATGTGATCACAATATATTATACATAATAACTGTTTTTTTTTTTTTTGCAATCAACCCAATAATTTATTTATTTTTTAAACAAGAAGTTTTTTTTTGAGGGGTTTTTAAACAAGAAGTTACCTCAAGAGGAATCTCAACGAAGTATAGGCGGAGCCGACCGTTAAAAGTAGAAACCGTATCAAACGACACCGTTCCCTTGATCACATCCTCGAGCAAGTGAACCCAATCGTGGACGATCTCAACGCCGTTAAACTCCGCCACGGCGTCCACGTAGGACGAGCCCCACGCCCTCACGTGCCCCTCCTCGGAGGTCACGTGGCCGAGCTCCTTCCCCCTGTACCAGATCGCCACGTGGAGCCCATCAAAGTCCATGGAGAAGGCGTCGTGGTTGCTCACCATAACCGTCGTGGCAACCGACACGTCGACGGAGATCCGCGGGCGCGTGTGGATCCTCACGTGCTTTAATTTCAGCCGTACGATCTTGAGGTCAGGATCGGACGGCCAGAGAGCGAAGAGGGATAGGGAGAGGATCATTCCGAGGAGGAGGAGGAGGGTGTGGAGGCTGAGTTGGCAGCGGCGGGTGTTGTTGGGAGAGTAGTAGGAGGGCAAAACGACGTAGTTTGGTTGGTGGAAGTGGTGGTGGAGGTGGCTGTCAGGCGGCGATGGCGGAATGGGAGAGTATTTGGGAGAAGCCATGAGAGAGAGAGAGAGAGTTGTGATAATGTGAATATGGGAGGAATCAAGGTGTGTGTATTTTTATTCATGGGGTTTTTGGGAAGCTTAAGGGTTACTAGTTAAGATGTACAAGAGATTTGGCTTTTTGTGTGTTGAAGATTAATATTCTTGAAGTGAATTTGTCTTGGTGAATTAATAGAAATGGAAAAGGATCGATGGGACTTGGGGAGGTTGTGGTCGAGGTCGATGAAATCACATTTTTGAACATGTTATAGTTTATATGATAAAATATTCAATTTATCTTAAGCGCTTGTTTGGCACTAGCGTTTTCAACCAGCGTGACCATGAGCGGGAGCGGAAAATCAATATTTTTATATACACTGAATCTGGCACCCTCATACCCCAAACTTTCAGCTTTGCCACATTAGCTGACTGACGCTCCCTTTATACAGGCCGGAGCCTAACACTCTAAACAAATAGAAAAAGTGTTTTTGATAGAACTAGAGGGAGCGTGACCTAGGGCAAGAAAAGGAACACATAAGTGACATAACAAAACATAAACCAAAAGAGACAATTAGGAAAACCATAGATAAAGAGCAAATACAAGATATAATTAAACCGCGTAAAAAATACAGTCAAAGTTCGGCGGGCCACAATACGGACGGAGGGGGATCGAGACTGCCCCAGCGCATACATGCGTGACAGGCTCATCACATAAGTCCATAGGGTTCCATCTTAAAACCAATTAGTGATAGGAGGAGTAACCTAAGTCTATATATTTAGGCTAATTTCTCTTTAGATTTCCGATGTGAGAAATACGCAGATTTTTATCGCATCCTAAACCGTAAACACTAAAACCTAAACCCTCTCAATCAGTTAACACAATTGAACATGATAGGGGAATGGCTGTTTGTTCAATACAATGTTTGAATGGTAGAATATATCGAGCAAGATGACAAGGCTAGAAACAGTGATGGAAGTTTGTTGAACACAGATCTTTTCTCTTTTGAGGAAGAAATTAAGAAACTTGTTGTATACTCAGCTATATACTGTACGTCATAATAAGGATTTGAATAATGAGTTTAGCAACCATACAATAATGTAGGATTGTTCTCTTTCAACACATACACAAAACTATTGTCTTCATTTTCAAGTTGTACAAAAATATGGCTTGGCATTGGCCCTGATATATATATCATTATGTCCCATATGAACATATGATAAATGCATTTAGGAGTAGGAAATTAATTATTTTTAAAAAAAAATTGGTGGACGGAATTTTAAGATTGAGTAGTAATGATCAACTCCCCCAATATGGAAATTTTCTTGATGAACAATACATGCTGTATTTTATTTTTCTTGCATATATACAATTTTTTTTTAGAAGATCGATATATATGTATATTATATCGAATACTCCTCTTCACTTGAGTTGGAGACATCAAATTTGATTTCAATAGCTTATATTATACGATGTCAGTTTTATAAATTAGGAAAGTTTATGTCCCTATCAAATTGTAGGGACGAGCATTGGTTTAAAAAATCGAATCCAATTTAAAATCAAAATTTGGTGTAAGGTGAACCAAAAACTGAATCAAATTGGTTCCGTTCGGTTTTAGTTTTGTCGATTTGAGATGAATAGGAGGTTATTCTTTGGAAAATTCAAATCAAACCGAAATTTAACCGAAACCGAACCAAACCAAAATTTAGAAAATTCCTAAACCGAAAACCAAACTGAATAATATCGATCGGTATCGGTTTTGTTTCGATCGTTTTAGCTTAAAATTTCGGTTTGAACCGACCCATGCTCAACCCTATCAAATTGACGATGCGATGTACGGGGAATTAAGGCTCTGTTTGGTAATACCAAGCTGTTTTTTAATGAAACTGAAGTTGAATCTTATTTATAACAGAAGCTGATCGACATACCAGCTGAATTTTTTTTTCCATTTTCAATTAACTTCATTTGACATTCTAGAATGACAATTAAACCTAAACGGATGAAGTAACAAGTTTTAAGTTCCTTTGATCTCACAAATCCAAACCCTTAACACACACATGCATATATTCATTCCACAATATGTTTAGATGATCAAGCTATAAAACCATAACCCATTTTGTACATCTAGTTAGCTATATCTTTTTCTTACACAACCATAACATTTATTTTAAATCTTCCAACTTTCTAAGTACTCCTCATTTTATAGATGAACACACACACGTACACACACATAAATCTACATCTTCTTAAGAGCTTGTATCCGACTCGCCAACTCGTCGCAATCCGGGAGCTTCGGATGCATATGATTCACGTACATGGAAACCGATCTCCCGTACGTTCCAGAAGGCGAATCGGATCGATCACCACTCGACGTCTTCCTCCACGATTTCATGCTGTAGTGTCTCAACATCTTATCCATAATAGCCTCTTCACGATCACTCTCTTCACTCTCCCCTTCTTTCTTGTTCTTAAGCTTTGCATAAGGTGTATTGACTCTATTGCTTGTGTAAGGCCTCGTTTGGTCTACCTCTTTGTTCCCGTTCGCGTTATTAGACGACATTCGTCCATACACCCTATTATCCTACAACACAAGAAAATCATCTCAATTTCCCATGGTACGAATAATGCATTATAATACAAGATAATGTATTAGAAAGACTTGTGTTTTTAAGAACTCTATTGCTTGTATAAGGCTTGTTTGGTCTACCTCTTTGTACCCGCTCGCGTTATTAGACCGCGTTTGCTCGTATACAACTCTTTGTTGCACTCTATCACCCTACAAGACGCAAAAGCATAGAAGAAAATAGCATCTCAATGTCCCATGGTATAATGCATTATAATATAAGATAATGTATTATCACAAAAATGCGTTTTCAAGGACTTACTTGGAGATATCGTTCAAATGAAGCAGGATTCCATGGAACTGAAAACTCATCTGCTATGTCCTTCATCAGCTTAAGCTTCTCCTCCCTCGTAGGAGGATTCGACTTCAATTTCTCTACAAACTGAAAAAAAAAAAAACATTCATAAAAATCAAAATCACACTCTAAGAAGAGAAGTTCATAAGAAATTTAACAAGTGTTAGCTACCTCTTTGTTAACATACGAATCGAGCATGATTCCATACTTTTCGTTAAACAAACTTCTGAGATCGCGAAGCTCAGGCAAGTCGGCAAATCTAGCTGCAGCGTAAGATAGCGACGCCACAGCAACCTTGCATTCCTCAGGACACTCTCTGAAGTAGAAAAAATAACATAAAATTTTCAAACCCAGCCTTAAGTTGTATTAAGGTATGATTTTGAAACTTTGATATATAATATACACAGTGTAGAACTTACATTTCGGTTTGCATTAGTTTAAGGTTATCTGTTACAATTGTGCAACATTCTTGGACATAGTTATAGCACCATGTAAGATTCATCTCCATGTAAAGCCCCTGTGCCTGTTTTTTTTAGCAAGCAAAAAATACAATTACTAAATATTTAAATATAAAAAAATTGTATAAATAGATGGCCTAAATTTAGAATTATTTAAAAGCTCATTTAGCATTTTGTTTTCCAACTATAGTGACTCAAATGTTAGGTAGAACAATTTTCGTTACCTGACCTAACAAAATCTACTATATCTAAATGATTATAATGTTACCATGAGAATCAAAGATAAGTGAAGCATATTACACGTAACTTAACCAGGTTCTTTAATTTACAAAACAACAAAATTCGAGAGAATCTGATTGACCAAAAAGTTCTAAGAACGCAAAGCAGATTCTTGCCTTTTCAATTCGTAAACAATGAGCATCTTGGGGTACGTGATTAATTGAGCTAATCATTGTCATAACTCGTAATCATACTAATTTATTACGGGTTTTAAGTTGGGTTAGAAATGAATCAAAAAATATTCGAGGAAATCAATCCAATTCTCATTCCTTAAACGAATAAAGAAAACAAATGCGTCCAGAAAACGCCATAGAATGAGGAATAAAAGATGCAGGGAAAAAAGACGGAATTACCCTTCCATAGGCATTGTGATCAAGATTGCTCCTGAGAAGCTCAGCGACGTCGTTTTTGAGAAACTTCTGCATTGCGCCTCTCTTCTTCGTTATGATCTCCATCCTCATGCTTATCATCCTCAGCGCGGATTTGCTGAATCAGAGATTAAAATTCGATCAATTACAGAGACGAGACAAAACAGAGCACGAGAAAAATCGCCAGAAATATGAAATTCAGAAAAGACAGAGGATCAAAAACTCTACCATTTGGTGTAGAAATTGCGTCGAGCGAAGAATGCGTCCCACATTTTTGTACTCGAGCCCTAGAAACTCGAAAGATTGCTCCTTTTTTGAATTTCTTGAAGAATTGTCAGCGGAAAGAGGAATCTCTGGTATTGAGATTGAGATTTGAATCTTCTGTGCAAGAGAGATCACAGGATGAAAGAAAGAGAAAAAGAATTTTAGGGTTTCTTTGCAGAGAGAAAGATAAATCTTTTGGGTTTGGATTTGGGTTTCGTTGATGGCTATTCTTCCTGTTGTTCTTGTATTCTTCAGCTGGAAGAAGCTGTATAGTACAGGGGGGTTTATAATGGTGGGAGGTCAAAGATTTGCCACGTCGGATTCCTTTTTCTATTTTTAAAAGAGAAAGAAAAATACTCGTTTAATGAAAATAATGAGGTGTTTGACTATACTAGTCCTCGTGGTTCTGTGACTTGGGCTTAGTAATTAAAAATATGTTTATTGTTAATTGAAATGTTAATTGGATGGACGAAAATGGAAGAAAAGAACCACCTTGGCCCTTTTCTTGCGGGCGTGCATTAAAATGTGACATACTGAATCGGAAGGTTTTAAGTGTGTTTCTTATGTGCATTTTTTTGGTTGTTTTTTCAATTATTTGGAGTAATTTGTGCTTGTAAAGATGTAGGGTATTAGAGATTTAGAGCAAGTTTTTATAATTGCAACTTAATCACGTGAAAAGTGCATGTAGTAGCTATTGAAGCGAGAAATATGAGCTAAATCAGATCGAAGATTAATCCTAATTGAAGATATCAAAGTAAACGATTGCTTTAGGAGATCTGTGCATTATCCTTATTGTCTAAGTTGGCGGGTAAAATTAATTACCTTATTATTTTTGCTATTATCAGTTAAAAAGGTATTTTTATTTATTATACTATCATTTGCTTTTAATAAGGTTTTTATTTGTGGTAAGATATATATTTTGTTATAAAATTAAATACGATAGCTATTCGTTATAATGAGGATTCTATCTTAGTCGAAAGATAGAACATCCGTGTGGATTGGGGAGTAAAATACCGCTTGCTTGGGTGGCAAGACATCATATCGGTCGGTCCAGAGAGGATAGATTTTCTTCGACAAAAAAAAAAGAGGATAGATTTTCGATCTCCTCTCTCCCTCTCCTCCATTATAAATACATGTCTTCGCCATGTATAATAAGTATACTGATATTCGTTGAGCTCGTTAGCAAGTCTTATCCTTTACTTCGACATTCGATTGATAAACTACTCTTTTGACTTAGGCATCGGAGGTGGATAAGGGAGTCCCCGCCCCCTATGTCCATTGTTTTCCAAGTTCTAGGTTGAAGAGGAGCTTGGAGCGGAAGGTGAAGAGGAGAGTAAATATAAGCATTCGATCAGTGCATTAAAGACGAATTTTTGTCCACTAATAGTTGGCACCGACCGTGAGGAACGAGCAATCGATCCATGCATTTATGGTGTTGGAATGGGTCCTAGAAGAACAAGAAGTGACTTTTCGTAGTCCTGGGGAAATCGCGCAAAGCGAAATCGAGCGCGATACCCTCAGCGAGCGAAACCGTTGTCGCAGAATAGAGCACCGAGATCGCAGTACCGAAAGCCGTGACCGCAACACCTAGGGCGATCGCGCGAACTCCGATATTCGTTTGGAGGATCGAACCCTAGCACGCACTGGTCACGCGAACTCCAGTACTCGCTCGGAGGTTCGAACTTTAGTACGCGCCAAGCAAGGCGCCTTGCTTGAAGACGACCTTAACTGTGACCCGGCCCCACTCGCAAGCACAACCGCTCATCGCATGAGCCGTCAAAGGACCGAGTCGAGCAACAACATCGACGGTCGTAACGCTACACGGTCCAAATCTGATGAGTTTGGCCAATTATGGGACTCAACAATGTGTGTTGCTGAAACCGAGTGTAATCGAAGTCTACAAGGGCGTGGGCAATCACATGAACTAGGACAAGTAATCGTGGTCACGGATTGTAACCACAACCTAGAGATTCACGATCATGGTCGATTGCAACGATGGCGAATGGATGTGCTGCGAAGACAAGCCGACACAAGGCCTCAGTGTTGTTACAGATCTGGATTGCGGCGATGGAACGGTCCCAGATCTAAGTTCGGTGGGGTATGGTGCAGCAGCAGCGTGCCAAGGACTCGAAGTAGTGTGATGCAGACTCGAGCTCGGCACGAATCAGGGGACCAAGTGACAAGACTAGATGGTCTCGACTAGGGTCCAACGTGCCTAGATTGATCTAGGGCTAGTTGAGTGTTTTGAACAGAAGATTGAGAAAAGAGAATTTATGTGGAAGAGAGAATTAGAAAGCAAGGGAGTAAGGACTAGGGCAAGAGTAATCTCTATTGTCAATAATCCAAAACTAGGTTTACAAAGTGAGTAAGGAAACTTTTATAGAGAAAGCTCCTTACAAAAACATCATGTACTAATCTCGATGTGCAAACAAAGACACACGCCCAACATTAAAAATAAACATAACAATAATATAAATAATACTAAGTCATGCAAATAAATAAATAAATAGAATACACATGCAGGTTCGGCTAGGCCAAAAATGGGCACGCCACTTCTACATATGGTCGCTATTGAGCACATGGCGATATGTGACCCAACATGCTGAGTGAACTGTAACTTAATTGGCTCTCAAAACAACTGAAGTGGTAGCACGAGCAATGACCTTAGCCCGAAAACGGGTGATTGGACAATAGTAGAGAATACTCATAGAAGTCATAGCATCCTCCTCCTGCTAAACTGACATGATTGAAGGTGTGATGTCATCAGTCACAATCCTCTCACTTTCTCTTTACCCTAGAAATGTTTTTTTTTGAAAGAAAAAAATTGAAAGAGCTGATTTTGTAAAATTCAGCTTAATTATTCATCGGCATCGGAGAAAGAGCACAACTACCAAGAAGACCTCTTTTCCACTGCCTTGCAATTATTTCTCCATATTCAAAGTTCAATGCTAAAGAGGCACAACCATTTTGCAGATTCACTTCTGTTGAAGTCACTCTCTTCCCTCAGTTTGCTTTGCTTCTGTTGAAGCTTCTTCCTTCGTCAATATTTTCTTAGGTAATTTGAAGCAAGTTTCTTGATTCCGCAGTTTCTTTGCTATTAGGTTTCCATCTGGTTCTTCAAATTCCTGTTTTCTCTTTCATTTTTTAAGCAATTTGCTTGTTTTTAGCTTGACAAATTCAACATTGCCCTTACCTAGCAAGATTTGACTAAATATTGGTTTTACATGCTACCACAGTTACTTTCAATTTAGCACATTTTGAGGAATTGGGCTAATTTAGGTAATGCAATGATAAATTAATTCTTTGTTTTGTAGTGGCTAAAGAAGGTGGAATTTGAGTGAACAAAGCTCAGTAATTAATCAGCATCAACTCAATCAATTACAGACTTGTTGAATAATGCCACTTGGTGAGAGAAAGATCACTTCATCCCGAGAGGTGCCGAAACCATATCTTCTGCCTGAAGATGGCAAAGTGATAATAGCAATGAAGGGTCTTCCCTGCACAGCCAAGTCCGAAATCTCTATCCGCATAGGCCAATGGGCACGATGTCCCGTCTTATCGATAGACGACTTCCTTGATGCGGTGTCTTTGGAAAAAGCCGAGTCCTTTCCGACCAAGGAAGAAGGCGAACGCTTGCGCCTCCTAGCCTCGTACGCGCTCTACAAAATGGCGCACCGCCACCTAGACTCGTACACTTGCGTGGTGATAAAGTCGCGCCTCACCTCCTTGTTCGAGCTCGACTTGCTAATGTGGCTTGTTGAGGAGAACGAGTGTGCTAACCTCATCATAGTCGAGTCTCGGATGAGAAATGAGTATCGGTTCCGGTTGAGATTGGAGGAGATAGTCGAGGCGAGTCAGGGTAAGGAGTTAGGATTTAAGGCGAGTAGTACTAGTAAGAGTCGGGTTATGATAATGAAGGACTTGGAGAAGCATGGATTGAGTCATATTGTTAAGCTCCGCGGGCATTTGGAGTGGTACAAGGCCACGAGTTGGAGGGATGTTGAGAATGCTAAGGATGATTGTGTTGATGAACAAGCTTGGGATGATCATCTCCTCTGTTTCATCAATGATCATGTGTCGTATCCTCGGTTTGTCTCGAGGCTTGTGGTGGATCCCTTTGATGATCTCAACCTTCGTATAGGCACTCAGTTTTTCACACTTCCCCAGGATTTCCTACACATTATTAGTCATCTCATGGATAGGTGGTTTAAAGACAGAGACAAGTACTCATCCGAGGAAGATGAAGAAGATGACTTGAAGGATGAATGGCAACGACCAAGTCGATATCTTGTAGCGTCGTTTAATGAATTACGACGACATCTAGTGAAGGAGGAATTAAAAACCTCCATCTACAAACAAAGGAGCATGAATCTTTGCTCTACGAATGGTGACGGTTGTGTGTTCAAATATCATAGGAAGTTTGTTCAAGGTGATCACGACGAAGCCTATCGTTGCGGATTATGTCAAGAGCGAGTCGATTCAGGCAAACCGGCCTACACTTGTCGTTTTTGCATCTTGAATCTACATGAATCATGTGCCAAGATGCTAGATTTCAACTTCCTAGAACACATTCACGATCATCCAGACGGGTTCTTCTTCTTCAACTATTCGGATGAACTATCTAACCTCCAGGACAAGATTGCTTGCAAGAGTTGTGAGGAAATGGGAAACGAATTCACTCGTGAATGCGCGTCTTGCCTCTTCGAGACACACTTGAAATACGGGTTGTTACCGACTATTATCAACCACGACGGGCACGAGCACATTCTTTCTATACAGTTTAAACCCGACAGCCTCATCGGACCCGAATATGGCTGCCATATATGCAACTTTTTCCATGACGTGAATATTTTTTTACTGCCTAGTGAAGTGAAGCATGAACATGGAGGATATGAGCATGTTATGAAGCTTATGTATTCCCACCTTCATGAGGATGTCACGGAGTCGGAGGATGATTATTGGTGCAACGTTTGTTATGGCGATATGGATCCGCAGCCTTGGTTCTATTCTTGCCAAGATTGCCCTTATTATATAACTCATCTGTTTTGTGCTGGAAAAAAGAGTATGCAAGAAGCCATACGAAACCGAAATCTTGCCATCCGACGGTATGGATCCAGATGCAAATTCAACAAAGACATGATGAAAGTGGCTGATGATCAAATCCCATGGATACTGAATTAGATTATTTGATGTGAATCAATTCAGATTGTTGTAATTCAGTTTTGGGATTGTAAGTAATTACTCTACATTTTAGACCCACTTTTTTTACTCTTTGTTTGTTTGGGTAAGGTCTTTGCTGAACTGTCTGTCTGTAATGGTTTCTTTTTGATGTTTGACTTGGTCACCATTCTGTAAAAGCAATCAAACCTATCTTCCAATCTGTAAGAGTTTGTTGATCAAGTGCCGTCTCAAAAAACTTTGGTCAATACATGCAGATCTTTCCCTCTATGAAAATTAAACCTTGCAGGCAAAGGCAAATTGGTGATCATCAGTAATTACTGTATTTGTTTTTGGTTCATAGCCTTCATTGCCTTGGCATTATGAAATCATAAACACTACATGCCATATACACGTACATGCTAAATGTACAATCTGACAAGAAAGTTGGAAAATTGAAGCCCTTAAAAGGCGCCCAAATCTGACAAGAAAGAGTGCGACGAGGTGATTTTTATAACGATCTCATTTTCGTCTTTTGTTCGGTTTCAATTCGGTTGATCATGAACCCTTTGTAGCTTTTTGCAAGTTACCATTACTAAGATGCTAATGTTCTCTCACATCATACATATGCCAGAAGTACAAGGAACAATGGAGCAACCTCCTACAACATGGAAACCTCCAAGCGGCAGTCGTGATGAAACAATGGCTAGAAGTGGAATCCCGTCACTACAGCCCTAACATCCATCAATTCCTTTGCTAAACAAGGCATCAGACCCGGCGATTATCGACACCCATGTTGAGAAATTCTCAAAGGTGCTAAACATCTACAAGGCTTAGCTTCGTACCACAAAGTATGTAGCTACATATTTCTACTCAACTAATCTTCATTGCATACATTTCACTGTTTACCTTGAGAAGACGAAATATGCGAAGTTGATCGATGAGGAGTCTCTTGGTTGGATGATACCTCATCTAGGCATCCCACCAAGCCTTAACACGAGACCTCTCATTGATCAACTTTAGCACATTTTGTCTTCATAAGCTAAAAGATGAGAGGCATGCAATGAATATCAACCAAGAAGTAAGATGGTGTGCTTGCCATGTAAAGCCAAATAAAACAAAACCCTTTGGTATCACAAAACAAGATACACATGCAAATTCGGCAATCATGTACCCAACTTTTGCAAGTAAAATCCAATATAAAGTACTTCATACGATGGACGTACAAACTTTTTTTCTTGTACACCAAACATAAAATTGCCCTAACATGTGTATGGATCATTTATTACTCATAATGACAAAATAGCCCTATGCTTATCTCAAATTCTCCTCGACAGAGGCATATTACAACAGCAAGGCTTGAGACTGAATATTTAACAAGGCCTAAACACAAAATCCCCAAAACTTCCCAAAACTATGAAAAAAACAAGAAGAAAGAAACTGAAAAGTATTCATGATATCTGGGGTATATGACCATATGAGAGATGATTTGCACTTAACTTAATACTCCTGCAAGCTACAAATTTTACTCGGGATTTTCAGGATTCTCTTCCTTCTCAGGCTCTTCCTCCTCTTCCTCTTCCTTCTCTTCTTCTTCATCCTCGTCCTCTTCAGGAGGGTCTGCCGGCATAGGAGGTGGCAATGGTGATTTCATCGGGCTAAATTGAGGGAATATATCTGGCCTCCTTCCAGGCTTGGGTCTTTCCCACTCCTGCCATGTAACAAAGAACTGAATATTAGAACGCTCTTTGTAAACATTTCCCTTTCAAAATTAACACCGATATGTAAGTGCACAACAGGGATTCCTTTTCCCTCACTTATAACTAATGATGCATAAATGCCAGATTATAGAGAAGATAATTAGTTAAATGAAAACAAAAAATCAAATATTAGATTCAACTGTTATGCAAATAAAATGATTTGGATTTTGGATGAACCACCTGCAAATCTGCTAGAGTTTCCAGTTTTCCCTAAGAATTGACAGTCCATTGATATTCTGATTTTCTGTTGTAAGAACCATTTAGCAAGTGTGCATGATGATGCATCTAAACAAGCTCTCAAATTCAAGCCGTGGTGAAGTTGATGTCAGTCATTATTTTATGGCATATAGTTCAAAGTCTAGTAGAATATAGTTCTGTATCAAGGATCACCTTAAAATACAGAACAAGAGTACATATGCTATATATAATTTTTTTTAAAGCATGTTTTTCCATGATAACAAACAAATTAAAAAATTGGAAGCAAATCAACCTATTCAATGAAGAAGAGCAATCAACATTTCAGGCAAAAAGCGTCATACTTGCCCACAAGGTTTTATAAGTTCACTACATGTTCATTCATCCATCCATCAAGTCAAAAATATTCAAGCAGGCAATCTAATATTAGAAAACAATTCCATATGCAAGAAAGCTCAGAAAGCTGCAACACAACACTTGCAAAGAACTCAGAGCTATAATTTTCCCACAAGCAAAAACTATTATAAGTATCCCAATACTAGTTTCAATTTGCAATCATGTCCATAACCAAATAGAACAGAAACCTAAGGTGCCAGGTTGGAAAAGCACAAGCATCCCCAATCATGTCCATAACCAAATAGAACAGAAAACTAAGGTGCCAGGTTGTAAACAATGCCCAGCGCTATAATTTGCCAAAAAGAAGAAACTATTACAATCATCGCAATAAAATACCAAATTCATAGAAACCTAAACCTCAGGCTATAGGAATTTTTAACTGATCCAGCCCCAAAACGCTATCTCAAATTCACAATTGTAATTAATATATGCCGTCAAATCATAGACACCAACATATGAGTAAATGAACGAAAAATCAGATATACTGGAAGTGGATTAGGTGAAGCGAATACGTACGATTGGGAAATCGAGAGGAGAGCGACGAGTCATCTTCTCTTCTTCCGGCGCCATACGAACCACCTGTCCTCGGCGGCGGTTGCTTATGATTCTCAGCGCCCGATGAGGACCGAAATGAGCGATTGGAGAGCTGTATTTTCCGAATTGATTGCCGGCGGGGGAAGGGAAAGACGAAGTCGACGATAAGGAAGAAGGTTTTAATGGAAGCGAGGGAGAAAGGGAAGATGAGAAGGAAAGAGACGCCATTGTTAGGGTTTTGGGCAGAGCTCTCCCCTGTCTCTCCTCCCTATCTACTGGGCAGGGAGAGAGAGTGATAACTGATAAGGAACCAAGACATATAATTTCTAAACCGGATAACTTAAAATTACTGATCGGATTTCGATCGGCTCACTTCATGTTCAATTCACTGAATTCGGATTGAAATTCGGATCGTATAGAGATTTCAATAGACGGATCGGGTAGGAAGGGATTTTTATTTGAGTAAGTAAGAATTTGGTTTACCGGACACGTTCTGTAAAATTAAGAGGTCGAGTAAACGATAATCGGGAAACCAACATGAACAGACAGAAACAAACAAAACACGATAAGTAAGTACAATTGGCGAAAAAAGACACTAGAACGAAAGGAGTAGTGAGAGATGTGAGAGGCTAAAGATCAACATCTTTAGCATTCGGGTCTAAAGCGGACAAATATGATGAAGTGGACTACGGACGTTGCCTCCACTAGGATGAAGGATCTTCAATAGCCTCGAGAACGTCCAAGCGATCGCGCCAATCACAAACGAACCACAATCAATTCCAGAGCCAAATCTCGAAATTGTACAAACCGTGCTTGGATCAAAAACTTCAAAGACGATCGAGCCACAAACGACTCTAAAACGAAACAACAAGCTCACGCACACTTGTTCAAAAACCAAAAAAACACACAAACCACCAAAGCAAATCAAAAGGGGCCAAGCCCAAAAAAACCCACAAATGGGCCAAAGCCCAAGAGCAAAAAAAAACCAAGAACAAACCAATGCCCACTAACAAACTTCAAGCACACAATTTTTTTTTTTTTGCTAAGTGATAAATTTTATAGAAAGAGGGAGAGAAACTAGTACAACCGGAACTAAAACACAAAATACAAAACAAGCCTAAAATCTTCCTAAATCCAACAAGGTCATTATACTATTTCTCCACATGTCTCTGACACTAAACATCGTATAATGACTCAATGTAGCAATAAAGATCATACCCAATAGCTTTGTTCTACAAAAGGAGAAATAGGGAAGATTTTTACAAGATAATCTACCTTGAAAACTAAGCAGCAACCCAAGTTAGAGGAGGTTAAAACAAAAAGAAAAATGGAGAGCAATTCAAAGCCCTTCAGGGGTCCTAAACCCTCTAATCCTCATGCATGCACAATAAAGAAAGTAAGGACCAATTCTTTTAACACTTAACTACATAAATGAAGGTCACCCTCTCCCTTTGCCTCATCATGTGTAAGAACTTATAACACTTAACATAGAAGAGGAATGGATTAGACTCTCAAAACGAAACCCAAGCAACCTAACATATTCCTAACCAATTCTTTTAAAGGTGAAGTTTGTTCCGATCTTGAGGGCTTGCCCACGTCTTCTTGTCAGTTTCAACTTAATTGTAATAGTATGTGATTATATCCTTGGCACAAGTGGAAGAGTTAAGACAAATCCCTTTGAAAACGACATCATTTCTTACAAAGAAAATACGATTCATCATATTTGCAATATCGCAGATATTAAATTTTTAGAAAAAAGAAATTCAATTATTATATTTCCGTTCAAATCAGTTACATGTCATTAATACATATACATCTGACATACGTATGTAACGTACGAAATCATTTTAAAGTGAAAGTGTTGCATAAAAATAGCGATATCACGATCATTCTGCAAGACCGGAAAATGGACAAAAGGATACATTCATTTGATCTACATTTATTTAAAAAAGTATATAATAAGGAGCACGTGAATATAAACAGTCAAATTTTGGTGGGCCAAGAGGAGGTGACAATTCATACGTTATAAACTCATCCAACATACAAGTCCGTGTAATTTTTGGTATTGGAGCAGTAATCTAAAAATATATATACAAATATTTCAAATCCTAAAACCAGATGCAACTTGACAACCTATAACATTATGGTCTTATAGCTGACAAATCCTTGACGAGCCAGACAACTAGCCCTATTTGATCCATCATGGTGAGCTAGAACAATAATATATTCGTTGGGGAACATTTTGCCTGACCCAACCCTAACAATCGTTAAATGTATATGTAAAATTAAAATCAAATCAAATTTTTTTTAAAATCACTTAAAATGTTATTCAACTAAGATACATTTAAAATTGCAAGTTGTTTTACAAAATTATTCATTGGATCTAACTTAAATTGTGAGATAATCTTCTTTTTTTGGTTGAAATTTCTGAGTAATCTTGATTCCACACATTCTTTTCATTTTAAATTTTATAAAGCATAAGTTTGAGAAATCGACATATCAAATCCTACTCTTATTATCCGATAAGAATGATTATGTGATCATATTGCCACGGCTACAATAGACTAATGATCGATCATCCTATGTATAAAAAAAAATTGTTCACTTCACGTAACAAAATACTACCATATGGTCCATATCCATTATTAAACCCTTTTATAGTATTCACTTTCATAAAATAGGAAACCATGGGAGGGGCTACGCTTCCCTTCATTGAGGTCGAGTGTTCAATTCTCAGTGGAGGAGAAATGAACATGTTGGGAGAGCAGATCCCACCCAAAAATAAAGGGGCCCTCGTAAGACTCGAACTCCAGACGTAGTCGTTTGATGGAGCAAAGCTCTCCGCTGAACTGGGGTGACAATGACCAAAAAAATAAAATAGGAAACCACATTATGGACCTTATTATGGTGTCTGACGTCAGATCACAACAACCGAGTGTCACATCCCAAGGGCCCCACCATTGGCGTCCGTTCCACGTCATCACTCCTTTTTCTTTTCCTTTTCTCACATTTTCCCGCTCCCGCATCCAAACAAAGACTCCTGTTTCACACGTGCATAGATCGCATTGGCCCACGTGTTAATCTCCTGTGGCCCACCCCCTGATCAAGATCATCAACAAGAAGCGAACGCTTGCCCGTATCCTTCTGAAACTCACACCGCCATTGGCCCATTTTCACGGTCCCCAAAAAAAACAAAATCAAAAGAGGGAAAATCAGAAAAATCCCAACATTCATTCCGATTTCTAGCCCTAGATAGAACCTATATTGCTGATTCTTTCTGATTCCCTTCCATTGTTGTCATCCAAAAGGGGCGGAGATTCCACCAGATTGTGCGTGTGGAATCTGAGACAAGACAACTCGATAAAGAAGGGATCTTGAATTCCGCAAAAGCGACCCGCCGACATGGATTTCTGGCCTGAGTTCCTCGCGAGTAGCTGGGGAAAGGAGTTCGTGGCGGGTGGGTTCGGCGGAATGGCGGGTATCGTGGCGGGTTACCCGCTTGACACCCTCAGGATCCGGCAACAGAGTTCGAATTCGGGTTCTGCAATCGGACTCTTCAAAAGGGTTCTTAAAAGCGAAGGTCCCTCGGCGCTTTATAGAGGCATGGCTGCTCCTTTAGCCTCTGTTGCCTTTCAGGTTCAGCATATTCCCTTTTTTGTTTCGTTTTTGAATGATTCAAAGTTGCAATTTAAATGTTTATTTTAAATTAATGTCTTCTGGGGCCTTTGTGATTGTGAAATTTAGAGTGTATTCTTCAGGGTTTTGTACCATTTGAATTTGTGTTTGGGTCTCTAGCAGTTGCAAAATTTCAGGATTTGTTACAATTTGGATTTCTGCAGGTTTATTGAGTTGCCATGTGTATGAGATGAGGAATTTTTCCAGCCCATGTGCTGTTTGGAATTTCCAGGCTCTTTCTTTGCAAAATCCAAAAAGGCTATGCCTTTTTATCATGTAAAGTTGGTGTCTTTATTACAAAAGATGGGAAATTATTTGGAATTACTTTGTTAATTTGATCACAATAAGTGCAGACTCATGCTTTTTTTTTGGGCTCAATCTTCTGTTTCCAGTTCCAAGTTAAGATTGGGTTGGAGCTTTTGTGCATTGCTATGAAAAAGACTGAACAATAGGAACATTCATGATTTTCCTTGCTTTTGATTTGCAATAACAAAAAATAGTAGCTGAAATTGATGGCTGAAAAATTCTCTTTCCAATTGAACAGAACGCGGTGGCATTCCAATCATATGCAGTTCTATCCAGAGCATGTGATCCATCAGTCCGCCCAAAAGAGCCTCCGTCCTACAAAGGCGTATTCTTAGGAGGCGTAGGAACCGGGGCCCTCCAAAGCGTTCTCCTTAGTCCGGTCGAACTAATCAAGATCCAACTTCAACTCCAACAGGACAAATCATCTTCCCAAAAAGGCCCAATTCAAGTAGCCAAAGCAATCTTCAACTCACAAGGACTAAGAGGCATATACCGAGGCTTCACAATAACCGCCTTAAGAGATGCACCAGCACACGGCGTATACTTCTGGACTTACGAGTACATGAGAGAGAGGCTTCACCCGGGTTGTAGAACGAGCGGCCAAGAAAGCCTTCAGACTATGCTTGTTGCTGGTGGGTTAGCTGGTGTTGCTAGCTGGGTCTTTTGTTATCCTCTTGATGTGATCAAGACTCGAATTCAGGCTCAAAAGGAGCCGAATTTTAAGTACACTGGGATTGTGGATTGTTTTCAGAAGAGTGTTAGGGCGGACGGATATGGAGTTCTGTGGAGAGGGTTGAATACTGCTGTTGCTAGAGCTTTTGTGGTCAATGGAGCTATCTTCTCGGCGTATGAGCTCTCGTTGAGATTCTTTTTCACTAGTAATAGTATTCATACAGAAAGCACAATCTGAGATTCTTTGCTGTAGGAATTTTGTGATTGATGATGATGACGATAAATGGACAATCTGAGAAACTCTGCAAGCCAACAAGAAGTTGGATTTGTTGGGTTTAGGCTTTTGATTGTTGTGAATGTAAAACTTGATGATGACGATAAATGAACAATGTGTTAAGATTATTGTATGTTGAATTATTGATTTAAGTGTAGTTAAGGTCACTTTTCCTGTCTGCAATTCATTTTTCAGTATTATGATAAGGTAATTGAATATGGTGAAACTTGGTAAGAAGAGGATATGTCAATGGAGTCAAATTGGTCAGATTTGGGTTATCTACTAGTCAAAACTGGATTTGCATTGAGAGAATCAAGCATATCAGAAAAGAAAATTGCCCAACAAATGACAAATCGATCAAGTCTCATCTAAATTCTACACAGTTTGCGCTATACACATCAATTCGTGTATAAAATATTCATCCTAATCTAAGAAAGCCACAAAAGCTTCATTCTTTTAAGCTCGCGCCATCTTCCGCCATTGTTGCGCACCAGGTGTTTGTACAAATGTCAGAAACACATATGCAAATGATTTGGGCCTGGCTTAGTTAATTTGAGCTTATCTGCAACTTAATTGGGCTGGGCCTGTGGGCTGTGTTTTTCCCGCCTTTTTTGGTTTCTTCCAGAATTTCGTGTCTCCTTTTCATTCCTCCGCTTAGCTTATATTTCATTCTGCAGATCATCAGTCACAGAGAGAGCTTCGAGAGAATCCTGATTTCAAGTTTTGCGTATACTATTCGTTTCTTCTTGACAACAATGGCGAGAATTAGGAAACTAATCTTTCTCGCTGTTCTCTTCTGTGTACTGATCTCTCTCAAGAAACTCAACGCCGAGAAAATGTTCGGCATTGTTTCTTTCTATTCGATTCCTTCACCGATCGGATCTCCTCCCCAATTCAGCGATGGAGGTTCGATTTGGAACCCTAATTCTACTCTGCCATCGCTCAATTGCGTTTACCATCGGAAATTGTTCCCAGGAGCAAGGAAGAATATCAATCGCGCGAGTCTTCGTAGATTCCATCCTATCAGGAAGTGTATCGTTACTCCGACATCGCTCAAGAACGTTTACAGCCGAAAATTGTGCCCAGGAGTGAAGAAGAATCTTGCTCGGAGGATCTATTCTAACAAGTTGCAAATCGCGTGCTGGTGCCGTGAGGTCTACAGTTGTTTTACAAAGGTGAATTGTGATTTTTATCTGCCTGGACTTCTGAATTGAAGTATCTTGTGTTCATATCATCTGGCGTTTGATTGAACCTTGCGATCAATTGGAGGCTTTTTTCTGTTTGTTTTTCTAGTTTTGCCTAATTTCTGAACTGGGGTTCTTATGAGTTTCTTCACGAATGTTGACATGACTTGCAATCTTACTTGCAACTAGTAAGATTGGTTGCTTAGCCGTTTCTTGATGTTATTCAATATCCACTGTTCTTCTCAACTTGGCTATTACAAATCTTGTAGTATCTATTATAGAGTAAGTAACTTGAGCCTAAAAGTGTTAACACTTGACTAAGAAACATAACAAAAGGTTTCCATAGCATCAGCAACTCATTAATTGACATTAGTGGCTTTGCCTAAGTAGATGTCCTACAAAGTTTTAGTTTGATGTCTGTATGTTATACGTTTATTCCAAAATTTAAATCCCTGAATAGAATGATGGTGCTCTAAGAGTCGAGTGAAAAGGAGACTTGAAAGGAAGCGCTTCTGAATGAGACCATGAAGCCTTTTGATTTTGTAAACACGATACAATGGAAATGCTCAGCAAGATTTGTTTTGTGTTGATCACCCTGTTTAGCTTGGCATTTGAAAAACTTCTCGGTAGCGGAATCCTCATTTGTGTTTTGTATTGTTTGCTCTATTGTTCGAGTCTTTGATATGATCACGATGAACGATATGTGTGTGAATCTTGCTGAAACTAACATTCTCACCTCTTTCTTTTGATTATGGTGAAGGATGGTGGCCCATTTTGCCCACGGCTTACTGGTTGGCAAACAGCTATCGCTATAATTGAACCAAGACTATTTAGCATAATAGAGACGATTACACCTTCAGGTGCTTACCTCTCTTGTTTATTCTCTTAAGAATAATTAAGTTTAGTTGTACTACTAAACCTTGGAACTATCTTATGTTGTTTCATTTTATCCGCATCATCTTATTTACTATCCGTGAACTCAGGGGCTTATGGTGTTTTGGTTTATGACTTCAAATCCTCCAACAATTGCCTCTACAACTTCCAAGAAGTACATGAACCTGATAATTTGCAAACAGCTATTGCTACAATTGAGCCAATACTATCTGAAGAAAGAAAGGCAATTACACTTCCAGGTGGTTGCATCTTGACTTAAGTTTTATCTTTTCATAAGAACAGGAATTGCCAATGATTAGTTAGTTAGCTTTAAAATACTTTTTACTTTTCAGTATCATCTTATTTGCTATTCCTTGAACTCAGGAGGAGCTGATGGCGTTCTGATGATATATGAACCTGAACCTGATCAGTCTGTTGTGATTTATGAAGACCCAGTAACACCACTTCCTCACCTTGATTCTCAATATCTATCCCCGTATTCATCACCTCCGCCTTCATCTTCACAGTCTTCTCCACCCTCTTCACTTTCCTTCTACTTCTACTTCAGATTCAGCTTCAACTTCACCATCAACGTCGCCTTTTCAGCATGACTTGACTTCTTCTTTAAGGGCTTTGGTGAAAGATGTGGAGGCCTTCTTCTCAGCATGTCATTTGTTTAGACAGTAATTTGCTTTGCTCTGCGAAGATAGAATGATGCATTTGTGTTTGTTGGAGTTTGCTCTTGCACCAGTAACTGTCTGAAAACTGATGTGTTTTTTTTTACCTGTATAGGCTTATATGCTAGTAGTTCTAATGCTTCTGATGTAAATAAAACCAGATTAGAGCTTGGTTTGTTTTTTTGGCTGAACAATAGTCTTAATGCAGAATTCATGTTTCTTTTCTGTAAAAAATCACAGAATATGGTTTCTAAAGAAATCAAACATCTTGTATGTGCTGGATACTAGAACCTTTATTTATTTCTTTTACAAATTTAAATGGTTTTGCTAATGTGCAGCAGGAAAAGAAAAAAACAACAAAGTTAAGCATATATGTAGCATTTATATTGGCAACAAATATAGTCTTAAGAAAAAATTTACAAACAAATTTGATCTTAGGTAAGAAGCCTAAGATTATTCAATAGAAGGGCAAACAAGCAAACAATCAGATTCAAAAAATGTAAGCAAAGAGAAATAGATGGCTTAATTGACCAAACAAGGGAAGCCTTTCAAACCAACACAGGACCAAGTCTTCGGCTTGAACCGAGTCTTCTGCTTGAACCAAGTCTTCGGCTTGATCCGAGTCTTCGGCTCACACTTCCTAGGCTAACAGAGAGCTGAGGAAAGTAATAGTCCCTGTACATATCCATGAAGAACTTGTCAACAATGTCAACATAAACCGGGCAAGTAAGACGATCATAATAATGAAGAGCCTCTTCTACATCCAAGGCATGGTCTACATCTCCGCCATTCATCATCTCAAGCACTTTCATCTTTTGTACCAATCTCAAACTCCTGCTTCCATTTTCTTCTTCTCTTGTCTCACCACAAAGAGCCAAATCCGGCTTATTGTCGGTTTCACAAGGAGTTGTGTTTGAATCTTGGTAGATGAGGTTTTCGGGTTCTTCCAATTGGTTGACGGAGTTGGATGAAGAGAAATGATCGAAGTTTTGGCTGTTGTGGATTCCAGAGGTACAAGATAGAGGGTTTAAGATGAGGGTTTTGGGAAGATTTTGGTATTTTCCAAAGAGAAGAGATCTTAGGCTTTGGAGGGATTTATGGAGGAAGTTCTTGGATTTCTTAGTGGAGTTCTTTAGAAACATGTTGTCTCTTTTCTGATTGCAAAACACAAGCTAACACAACACAGTCTATCCTTTTATGCATTTGAACTTGTAGGCCCCAAAAGTTTGTCAAGATTGCATTTGGATCACACTTGAGAATGCATTAAGGGTCCATTTAAATCATTTGATGCATTTTAATGCATTATGTCATAAGATCCCAATGAACACTAAATGTTAAGATCTAATGTATTTTATAATTTAAGATGATACATTATCAAGATCTATCCAAACACATCTCAAATTGTAGGAGAAAAGGCTAATGATAAAAGGAAAAGGTATTGTTAAGATTTAGGGTCTATTTGGATCACCAATTTAATGGATTAAGTTGCATTAAATTATGTAGTTAATACAATTTAATGCAACTTAATGCAAGTTGAGTGATCTAAATGGACCATTAGAATCAAAGTTAAGGTTTTAAGCATGCAATCTTTTCCCTAATGTACATTTTCTCTTAATTTCGATATCGTTTTCATTCATTTTCCCTTCACTTTAGGTAAAAATAAATTCAGAAGATAAGGAACAAGCTATTAAAGATAATTGGTGAACTATTAGTAATACCCAACGGTTTCGACAACTACAACTCAAAAGTCATTATATATCTTGGCCTTTTTAGGTCCCCATTGATCATGAGGGAGCATTAAAATTGTCATTCTCATGCTAGAGAGGACAGATTTTAATTTTTGTTGGCTAAAGATGTAATGAAAAGTACTTCAAAATCAATGTTTGTTAAGCATGGTCCTATACAAAACTAAATTATAGGACATTTTAAAGGCCTCATTATGAGGTATGTTGCATTATTGCTCTAGGTTCGATTTGTTCTTGTAATCACATGATTCATCTCGGGCCCCATATTATCTGTATTGAAACTACACCTTTGAGTCGGATCATGTCAAGTTATTTGCCAAGAAATTTTGAGAATTCGAGTCATTTCCAGTTGGAATATTAGATCAATCAATTTGAACATACTCAAGTCAAGTTGTAACCTTTGTTCTAAAAATTTCGCCTAGGCCCCGCCCAGGCGCCGAAAGGTCTTAATCATCCCGCCAAGGTGCCCGCCTAAGCAACCATTTAGGCGGCCTCTCTCCGCTAGCGTTTTTTTAGAGCATTGGTTGTAACCGGTTTGGATTGCTTGAAATTAGACCAGGGCAAAAGTAGACACGGGTTGGGTTTGGGCTCAGTTTGACTCAAAATTTAGGCCCACGGACATGAATAATTAGCGGGTTTGGACTGTGTTTTTGTCTATGTTGCACGGACACGGAAACGGACACGGGAAACGGAAACGGCGGGAAACGGGGAAGCGACAATTCCAAAAAATAGAGGAAACGGAAACGGCGAGGAAACGGCAATATAAATTATATGTTATTTTAAAGCTTTAAACATAATAAATACTTATATCTTAATTAGAGCAATACATACTCTTATCTAATGAGTCATACATAACATTAAGCCAACCGTCTAACATTTTCAGTCTTACAAATCAAATAAAAATAGCAATCAAAGACACAATAGTCCAACCAAATGAAAATCAAAATAACAATCTAATAATTCAACATAAACCCAAGTCATAATCATTATTAACATCAATTCAGGAATACTGTAATTCACCCAACAACCTTCCCTAATGAAACAATTCAGTAATTAACCAAGTCACAATCATTAATTTAACAGCAATTCAGTAACACCCCAAAAACTGGACGTGTGACTTTCTAGACAGCAAGATGTCGATTTCCAAGTTGTTGCCGGAGACAATGGCCGCCTGGCCGGAGTTGCTGCCGGAGAAATGGCCGACTAGATTGAGATTTGAGAGTGAAGGGAGAGGGGATGGGTAGTCGGGACTCGAGAGTCGTCTTTAGAAAGTGAACGCCAAACATATAAGCGGCGTTCAGGAATTAGGGTTAGAGAAAAGTAATTTTTTAATTATAAAAAAACTGTGTTTCTAGCATTGGCCCGTGTCCAATATGGGGGAAACGTTTCCGAAAATCACCCGGCCGGTGTCCCAGCCGTTTCTGAAATTGAGAGACGTTTCCGGTTGTTCGGAAACGTTTCGGAGCCGTTTCCGCGCCGCTTCCCCGCTTCCGAGTTTCCGACACGGCTAGGCATAAAAAAATGCCGTTTCCGTGCATCATAGGTTTTTGTAAATTTTGATATTTTCCTTGTCCATATTTGTTGGCGGGTTAGTCTGTACTTGCTTAGAGTTTTGGCCAATGACCGAAATTGTAATAAATCACAACTCAAAAAAAAAAAAAAGTTTCATTAGGTTGGGTGATATTATAGAAAATTTTAAAATTTTGAATTTAGGGTTAAAATTTCTTGTTAAAATTCATTGCAATCAATATCAAAGGTCCTTTTTAGATCATGTTATGTTTTGATAAACCAAGAAGAATGGTCCCATGGATTATGGCTGAAATTAAGGAGAGGAAAGCTTGAGTTCCAAGTGTCTTCAATGAATGGTAACTTTTCTCACACTTGATATGAATAATGCTGCCATTTGCAATTCCTCATTTCTTGCCAGCTGACAATGCTTATTAGATGATACACTTTAAAAAAGGATACAGTTGAAAGAACAGTAGAGCTTAGCTAACTCAACAGTTTCTATATATTCTTACAATTTTATGGATGAGCCAAAATTTGCCTGATTTAGTAGTTAACTGGGTTAAAGTAAAAGATGGACAACTCCAAAATTGCTTGTCTAGTCCTAGTAACCAAAGACAACCCTCTCAAATTTATATAAAGAATAAGAACTAATTTTGACAGGAAGAACCCACATCTGTTGACAAATAACAAAATTTATTAGAATATGGGAAACAACAGCAACAGCCATATGACAAATAATTTCTTACCCAAACAATATATGTAAAGCATCAATACATTGCATAGTTTAATCATCACCACATTGCATAGTTTAAGCTCCCAACAAACTTGAGACTTGAGAGTTTTTGCAGTTTCAACAGAGAATTGCAACAATTCAAACAGAGAAAAAGAGCAAACTTGTGGATGCCTAAACAACTATGCAAAGCCAAACACTTGTCTTAATCTCCCTATATTGTCCACTTATACCTCTAAAAACATGATTCTGGAGTCATGCAAGTAAATCACCACAAGAATCTATACAATAACTACGATGGAACTATTCTAGATTTTAGATTAAGGAGTTCAAGCTAGGGATTTATTCCATACTATTTCTTACCTTTTCTTCAGAATAATCATCAAATGTCAGAATTCATAACTTTAAAAAAAAAAAAGAAAAGAAAGAAAAGCGACAATAATCATCCGCATAATCCATATAACAAGATCATTGAGAAAAAGAATGGGGCTCAACAATATCAGTACTAAACTCGGGTACATATACATGAAAGTTTAAGAAACTGAGATCTGCATATACATTTAACTTTGCAGAACATCACAGCACATACATACATTGATTTTGAGCTAGAGAAAGGTAGTTTTCGAGCATGCTCACCCCTATTTGACTTAGATTGAGCTTCTTCTTTTTCCCTTCTCAGTAAGGAACGTGTACTCGAACTGCTGGTGGGCCTGACTTCATATCCTCGCAAAGGAGGTTCAGAAGAGCTTCGGCAACAGGGCCTTCTTTGCCTGCAAATGTAACCAAACCATAAATAAATATTCACTAGAAGCTTAGAAACCACTTTTCTATAGCTTTCAAGAAATTCATTTTCCTTATAAAGTTAAGTATCATTGTAAAAAATAATATGAGAAGGCCAACAGCATGTTTTATGCATTATAAAGCCAATAAAATTGTCGTTTGATAGTCCAAAATGTAATGTTTTTTTATGATATAATGCAAATTGGATCATTAAACTTGATGCATTTTAAATCAAATTCTGCATTATGAATTTTAATACCCACAAGTTCTTTATGCTGTATGATCAAGCATGAAGCTTTGTAAAGTAAGTCTCATATGGATTCTTACCATCGCCAATAATTTGCTCATCCCATTGCAATACAGGTCGAACAAGGACACCGCTACCAATGAGCATCATTTCATTGGCTTTCTTCCCTTCCTCCACAGATACGTTTCTCACAATTATACCACAAAGCTTCCCTTGCTTCACCAGCCCTTCTGCAAGAGTCATCACTCTCTTAGCTGTGCAGCCACTTAAGATTTTATCAAAATGGGGCATCAATAAGTCCTTTTCCTTTGTTACAAAGGCCACATTCATGTTTGGCCCTTCAGCCACAAACCCGTCAGAATCCAGCCAAATTGAAGCGAATGAACCAACTTCTTCGGCTTCCATCTTGCACAATACGTTTGGAAGGTAATTCACACTCTTCATTGTGGCAAACACCGGAGGCTTAATGGGAATTGATGATGTTATTACTTTTATTCCGCTGTAATTAGGGGGTGAAAGATCTTGTATTACAATGGCGTAAAAAGCCGATTGGTTGCAACCTGAAGGAGAGAGCTGAAAATCACCGGGCCCGGATGACAGCCAATACCGTAGTGAACCTTTCTTGCATTTAGAGGCACTCACAGTTTGTAAGAGTATTGCTCTAATCTCCTCCCTATCAAAAGGCAGCTTGATTTTTGCCATGGATGCGGATCTCAGAAACCGATCAAGGTGCTGTTCCAACTCATAGAGATACCTATTAATTTTAAATTCAGACAAAGACCCAACTCTCAATAACAGTGAATCGAAAACTTGACTTCAACTAAAGAGTAATGCTTTTATCTCTAAAATGTCAAAATGAAAAAAGGAAAATTATACTCTCTAATGTTACCCGTCGACAATTGCTGCAGTGTCAAAGACACCATGACCCCTATGCACCATGTGATCATCCATTGGAATCACCATAGCAGCTGGGTCATTTGTGATGCCACCAAACACACTAGAGTACATAGCCATGTAATGTTGTTTGCTATTACAATTTTCAATGCTCAGCCTTAACCGGGTTAATGCCTCTAAGCAAGATAGCACTGGGACCTTAGATCTTGATGAAGAATCTGTAGAGAGTGAACGAACGGTCACATAGCTCACATTAATCAAACCAATTGTTGAAGCAAACTCATGAATCTCTCATAGTATCAAGAGTTTAATGTAAAATTTTTAAGGGGAAGTTTGAACTGTTACATTGGGAACAACTTGAAACATTGTTATTCAATTCCACTAGATAATGACTGTTCAACCAAATCAAGATGTCACCAAATCCTACGTTACCAACGAATAAAAAGAGTGCGGAAAAGTTGAGAAATTAAAGACTAACCAATAGGGGCATCGGTTTGATTTGAACATCCAACGATCACAAATCGAGAGCTGGAAAACGAGTTTCCGGGAAATGAGAGATTCCTACGAACGGGAGAGGGATTGGTAGAGTAACAAGCGGCGAATTTAGGGTTTTGGGAGATGGGTTTGTGGATTGTTTGGAGAGAAGCCATGGGCAAAGATCTAAACTTTTCGATAGAGATGCTTTTGGTTTTCACTATCAGAGCTTAAGACCAATTGAAAGCAACTCGCATTATTCAACTTTCAACTTTTCGATCTGCAGAGATCCTTTTGTGTTACAGGAATATTGGGCACGGTTAGCAGTCAAAGCTAATCACATTGTTTAAGGGTGTGATAAATTGATAATCATATTGGAAGTTCTGATTTTGACAGATTAACAGAGGATTTGGTTTGGCAATTTTTTTTGGAATTGACAAGGGAACCACTTTAATACTATTCCAATATTTGTATGTACTATACTTGTCAATCTGGTCGGGTCGGGTCGGGTCGGGTGGGTTCGGGTTCGGTCATTTCGGGTTCGGGTCGTTACGGGTCACGGGTTAAACCAGGTCGGGTCGATGCGGGTTTTCGGGCGGGTCGGGTTGACCAGCGGGTCAAAAACATAGAATTTTTTATGATTATTAAAAAAGATTTTTAATTAAATAATAATATTTTTTTATGTATTTTAATAATAAAATATATTATATTTTTTAAAATAAATTTTATACATTTTATAAATATACTAAATCCGTCAACCCAACGGGTTTCGGGTCTATCGGGTTTCGATTCACTTCGGGTTTCGGGTTCAAATTTTTGGGTCTTGACCCTAAAATTTTCGGACAGTTCGGGTCGGGTCAGCTTTTGACAACTCTATATGTACATGATGAATTATTGTGATATGATTTTCCACGCTAATAAAAGATTAGAGAAATTTCGCTTGATATTCTTCGGTTTTTGTCTCTTTTTTTTGATATCCTATAAAAAAAACTTATTTTTCTTAGTATTTTTTAGATTTTGACTTTTCTCATTGACGCCCCTCTTTGATTCAAATTGGTTAAATTCAAATTCACCAATTTAGGGTGTGTTAGGGTAAACTTTGCTGATAAGTTATTGATAAGTCGATGGTGCTGATAAGTTACTTAAAGTCGATTGTGCTGATAAGTTCCGATGTTGATAAGTCAAAACTTGTTTCTAAGATAAGCAAGTGGTGTTCGGTTGGAGGGTTTGCTGATTTTTAAAAGCATATTAAGTCCAAATTACCCTTAAAATAAAAAAATAAATAAAATTAAAATCTACCTTCTTCTACCTCTAACCAATTTACACTTAAAATCCACCATCTTCTACCTGACTAACCTCTAATCAATTTGCTCTTAAAATCCACCATCTTCTATCCCTAACAAATCACACATCAATTTTATTGAATTCAAATTCAAATTGAACAAACTTTATTGTTCTCAAGTCCAGTAATAAATCCGAATTTGTAGACTTGACGAGGCAGAGATGATATGCCGGCACCGATAAAAAGTTCAATTGAAAATGAAAAATTCAAACCCATCAATTTTGGAGATAAATTGGTAGACTTTGAGGAGGCAGAGAAGGACAAATTCAATTGAGAAGGACAAAAACCGATCGATTTTGGAGACGAATTTGTAGACAAATTCAAAGAAATCTTCCGAGATCGTCTTTCCGTCATGATTCTCTCCCTTTCTCCCGAGTTTGTCTTTCCGTCCTCTTTCCCGAGCCTGTCTCTGTCTTTCCGTCCTGATTATCTCTCCGGTTCTTTCTCCCAAGTCCGTCTTTCCCGAGCCTGTATCTGGTTCTTCCTCAATACCGCTGCATCGTGCTCCTAGTACGCCGCCGCCCCGCCGTCGTTCGTTGCCCTCAGATAACGACAACAGCCCCAAACTCATCGGCAACCTCCGTTCCGACCATCTCCTTCCGTCCCGACCTCTACCTTAGTTCCGAGCCATGGGAGATGTTGGGAGGTTTCGGGTTCGATCTTTGCCTCCACCCCTTTACTTGGGTGAAAAACCAAGTCTCACCATTCTCCCTACCACTCGGTTGAGTTGGTTGGTTCAAGCCGGTTTACTTGGTTTGTGCGGATTGCCGGCTAGTTCACGAACCCAGGGTTTACCACAAAAGGTTGGTTCCTCGTTACTAAAAAAAAGGTCATTTTAAGTGTCATCAAAGGCCATTTTTATAACACGTTGATCAACGTTGAACAAATGGTCATTAAACTAGATAAAATTTGATGACACTAGAGGATATTTTAAGTGTCATTAAACATGTGTTATTGCTCAAGATGTCATAACTCAAAATGTCATCAAAGGCCTTGATAACATTTTTTGTCATCAAAAAGTGTCATAAAAGGCCTTTTTTTGTCATCAAGAAAATTGTAAAGGTCTTGATGACATTTTTTATGACAAAAAGTTTAATCAAAGACATTGATGGCAAACAAAATGTGCAATCAAATATGTGTTGTCAGTTGTCACTCAAAGTGTCATTAAAGGCCTTGATAACATTTTTTTTATGACAAAAAGTGTCATCAAAGACCCTTTTGTCATCAAGGAAAGTGTAATCAAAAGCCTTAATGACAAAAAGTGTAATCAAAGGTGTTGATGACAAACGAAATGTGCAGTTAAATATATGTCGTCACTCATAGTTTCATCAAACAAGTGTCATCACGTATAATTTTTTGTATCACCAATATATGTGTCATTGAAGCCTTTGTTATCAAAATGTGTGCCATGGCGTGTCATCACATTCAATTTTTTATTCATTTCCAAATTAACTCACTTTAACCCATATTTACTAACATTAAACCTCATAAATCAATACTATTAAACAAGTATAACCAACATGAATCAACAATGAAACCAAATTAAATCAACCTAAACTTGGAGATCGGTCAAAAACATCACATCAGTAAATAGAGTGAATCTTGTTAGAAGATTTAGAGTTTTGATGGTTCCAGGAAGTCAGTGACTTCGAGTTTGCAAGTCGAGTCGACGACTCGGTAAAGTCACTGACATGACCAGTTGGCAGGAAATCTATCTAAGGAAGGAACCCACAGATTGTGTGCGTGTATTTGCATACAGCAGGAGCGGTTTATTTTAGGAGAAGATCATCACAAAAGAGTGCTAAAATCAGAGGAAGACGATTTGATTCTCCTAGAATATTTTATTGTATGCGTACATGTTTTATTTGGAAAGATATGTAAAGATCGAGTGTGTGTCACTTCCCTAATCGAATGGGATTTGATACACATGAAGATCTCTCTTGCCCTAGCTTAAATACCTCAGTCTTTAGGATAATAGGCAAGACCTTGAGCGTTAATTTGTATTTTCTTGTGAAAAAGAAAGAGTGAACTTGTGCGTGAGATTCGTGCAAGTGGTGTGTCGAGTGTTCTTAGGTGTAGCGTGAGATTGAGAGTGTGAGTGCAAAGGTAGAGCGTGGTTCAAGGGTGTGGGATTCATTCTTGTACACGAGAGAGCTTTGTAACACTCAAGAAATCAATAGAACGAGTCTAAGGACTCTTGAAATCCGACCAAGTGAGAAACTTGGAAGGGAGTGGTTTTTCTCCAAGTAAACTAGTTGGTTTACAAGGAATTTCCACTATACATCGCTTGTCATTTACTGTTCGGTAACATCTTTCCTATTAAGTTTATTCCGCTTCTTTATAACTCAAAGTCGACGACTTCGCAGAAGTCGCCGACTCGCGCGAAGTCGCCGACTCGCGCGAAGTCGCCGACTCGCGCGAAGTCGCCGACTCGCGCGAAGTCGCCGACTCGTTTAAGTACTAATGATCCTACAAATCTTTAAATAACTAGAGAGAATGAAAAACAAAACAAAAAGGCCAACTTAATTTAGTCTGTTTGCAATAGCTTTGGGAATCATCACATATATGTTTGTTATCACCAATTTGTTATTTCTCATATATGCTTTTCGTGGAAGATTAATTGATTCTCAATTAAAAACAAAGATAGTGATATGAATCTCTTGCTTTAGCACTTTATACTAACCACATCGAAACACTTTCCAATACAATAATAAGCAACAATACATAATACACCAATAGTACATCAATCCAGAATTGAATCACTCAATCATCAACACAATCTTCAGAAGCACCATCAAAAACTAAAACTGAATTTTCAATAAAGGATATTCTTCATTTAAAAAAAATCTCCCTCAATCCAAAGGATCCATTGTCGCCAAACATATCATACTCTTCGGGGATAAATAAATGGTTCAACCATACTAGAACATGGTTCATCGTTGAATAGCAGCGACTTCGACGACATCTCCTCCTCCAACAAGAGGTATTGGCCGGACGACATCGAGTCTATGCTCTCCTCTAATAAACTTGGCCCGAACTTGAGACTACTTTCCTCTCCGACCGGTTCGTCAAAAGGCTTGAACTGAACCACCAGTTCGGCCTCATCTGAACAAGATTTAGACCGGAAGTTGAGAACAGAGGCCGGCAAGGAGAGCGGGTTGTGGAGAATCGACGATGTCGTTGGATTCGTACCCACACGTTGACGTCGCCTTGAGCGGAGAAAAGATAAAGTAAAAGAGATATAAAAAATTACTACACATGCAAATAAACATGTGTTATTTCCATATGTGATATATATATATCATTTTTGATATATGGATCTAATTTTTCAAAATAGTAAATATGAAATTCTGTCTTTCCTCTCCGACCGGTTCGTCAAAAGGGTGGTTTTTTGCAAACTCGGTTAGATAAGGGGTGGTTTTCTGTAATTTAACTCATAATGGCTTGGGGGCAATTTTGTCTTTTGACCCTTATTTAACAGAAAATCGGATGGAAAATTGGTTCGGGTGGTTAAATAAAAATGAAATATAAATAAAGGGTGGTTTTTTGTAAAAAAATGAAATAAAGGGTGGTTTTTTTTGCAAACTCAGTTAGATAAGGGGTGGTTTTTTGTAATTTACCCTTTTTAAAATAGAGAAATTTGTTGACGTAAAGTCAAATATATTAAAATATATTTTTTCATTTGGGATAATTTTTCAGGAAAACTAATGATATGCACTAAACGAGATTTTATTAATACTAATTCTCAGCTTTATATAACAAACTGATTTTTGTACATAGATTATCCTTCCTCCCCTCCCTATTCAATCTCTTTCGGTGATCAAACACATCGAATCTCGATTAACAATAAATACTCTTGACGCGAATATGTTTTTCAACCCTTTATTTGTTCCACCTCTTTTCCTCTATTTATAGCCTCTTATTGCTTGCCATTTAATGCAATTCATCGATGTGGGAGGGAAAAGTCCCCTTTTGATAGTGATGATGTGGCAATATACTCCCTTCCTATTAGACCAAATTAACAAGTGGAGTTAATTTTAACCCTCAATTGCTCTTGCTGACCTTAGAGCAAGCCCAACAAAATCACCATAACTTTCTCTAAAATGGAGAACCAACTGCCATATTCTCTAAAAAAATTCAACCTAATTCCAACAGATTCTTTATTTTGGAGAATGCTGCATTTAATACTTTTATTTTTTATCATGTAAATTACAAGACCTAATTATATATTATCTTACTTATGGAAACTTTCATTTGGACCCTTAATTATGCATGGGAGAAAGTTGTTAGTTTAGGCCTAAACTTATTTGATTAATTTCCTTGGGCCAAGTCCACTTATTTTAGTTCTTCTTGGCCTAATAATTGTCTTTCCTTTATTGAATTATATAGTGGGGTTAATTTACTAGTTTTGTAGTCGTGATTATAGGCTTGTATTTTTATCGGTCTTGGATTTAATACCATGTTATGATGGAACTGAGTATAGACTTATTTGTTTAGATTTACAGTTCCTCCATCAATTTATTCCGCGCGTTATCAGTTTATTTAGCAGTTATTTCGCGCATCATCAATTTCATTTTTGATTAATGAAGTGACTAATATTGATACCAATACACGGTCAAAGAATTCACCAAAATCATCGAAGGAACTATAACTAATGAGGTGAATCTCCAACTTGCCGAAGGAGTTACAAGCAAAGAAACTAACACATGCGTTGTTCAACATTGATGATGAAAAATCCAAAAGACCATTGAGAACATTGATATGTGTTTTTATTCACCAAGCCTTACAAAATATCTTTATAAATTCTTAAGTCTTTTATTCCTCATTATCCAATGCCTTTACGAATTCATAAGCCTCTTATTCCTCATCATCTAATGTATTTACAAATTCTTATCTTTTATTCCTATTTTAATTACCAATTAGGAGTTAGAGAGTGCTTTTATTTTTGTGGGTTTAGAGACATACAAGATTCATTATAATTTATTCGCTAATAGTTATCAATCGAGACTAGCACGACAATGATCAGGGGTGGGCACGGCTGGTTAACCAGAGTTTTGGTTCACTGGACATCGGTTAACTAGTACTTCGATTATTAAATTTAAATAACCATAATCTTATTGCTAGTTGTTGGTTAAATGATATCGATTGACCGCGAAATTCAATACGTTTCATCGGTTAATTGACTTTTAAAATTAAAAATATTTTTTTATCATAAGTTATATCTTTAATATAAAAATACCTTATTTTCGTAACAAAAATAAACTAAATTTTTTAATTAAATACAATCAAATTATACATCTACTTCATCAAATACATTACTCTCATAATGATAAACCTACAATGCTCATAAAACCAAAAATAAAAACAAATATCTAATTCAAAACAAAGCATCTAAATATTAAAATACATATAATGTTCATAAACACAAAATAATACTCAAAGCAAAACATCCATCATCATCATCATCATCATCATCATCATCATCATCGCACAATATAGTCTCGCTATGGTGGTCAAGATAGGGGCACCCATAACCTAAACATGTCAATAGTATGCGCACGCTCAAGCGGCATCTTGGGGGTCAAGATGGGGTCAAAACAAAACATCCAAATAATAAAATACAAATAATGTTCATAAATACAAAATAAGAACAATTATCTAATCTCAAATCATCTAAATATTAAAATGCATAATCGAAGACTCATGCATCTTCATCTTCAATGAGTGAAATAGACTCCCCAATTACCATCAAAGGCTTCTCCAAAGAAAATTTCTTCGTATGTATGAATTGTAATATACAAACCCAATAGAATTAGTAAATTATATAATAAAAGATCCATAATTAATAAGGGGTAAGAATATGAAGAAGATGGTGATAGAGAAGGAGAATTGGGGGTAGGAGGCAGCGGCTTTGTCCAAGCGACTAAAGCAAGGGTTAACTGAGCACTAGTCTAGCCAAGTGTAAACTAATGGGTAAAATTAATTTTTGCAAGTAAGGAAAAAATAAAATAAAAATAGAAATATATAATTATAATGGGTAGTTTTAATGTTGTATTTGTTACTTTGTTGTTTATTAAAACTAGTTGAATTCCCATGATACGTACTCACGGGGTGATTTTACTAAAGATTATACAATAATATGATATTAATATAAAATTTAAAATACTTGTATATAATATCATAATAAAATTATTTAATTTATAAAAAAAACTTTAAGATCGTTCCTATATTTTTATATTTAAAAATCTACAATGCCTGTTTACTCTAAGAACTTTATATAACATTGACCCAATGATTGTAGACGCAATTGACCGAAATATAAGAACAGACTTAGACATACTAGTATGTATACAAATGTTGAAAGATCAAATAATTCCTAAGAAATTTAATGAATTGGTTATAGGATGGTGGAGCATTTGGTACTACAGGAATAGAACAATTTTCAACCAAACTAGTGATGGACCAGCTATGACCATTGAAGAATTTATAAAACAACAGATTAGAGCATGGGAAAAGGTGAAAAGTTTTAACAATGAATCTGAACTCAGCCCAAAACCACACACAAATAGGTTACATACAAGAAAGAACAAGAAATGGACCAAACCAGAAGATGGATTTCTAAAGATTAATTTCGATGGATCAAAGAAGAACACAGGGATGGCCACTACGGGGTATGTTATTAGGGACCATAATGGTAAAATTATTACGATGAATGCGGTTGCAAATAAATTTTGGAGTGATATGGGGATTTGAGGAACGGTGACGCATTTAATGGTATGGGTAAATTGATTGATCGGAGTGATATGGGGATAAATGGCTTTAGGAAAAGCTCAGCGAGTCCATTAGAAATATCCAGTGCCTATGACATGTTTGATGAAATGCTCCATAGAGGTTTCAACATTAGTACTTCTAGAATCCAACAACATCATATTCTTATGGGTTGTAGATGGTGGAATTTTGACCCAGGTGGTACTAAGAACTTGAATTTTCTTACTGAGTTTATGGTGATGAATCAACCGTTGATGAACGTTCGAGAATTATTTTAGGAACCGTCAGAGAAGGGTATTACCTTGATTGGGTCTTCTTTTGAGTTAAAGAAACCCGAAACTTCATTGACCTCAATCGACTATAATAGCTCATTTATTTTTGATCCGGGTGGAGTATTTTCCTTACTTGCTGCTAGATTGACCTTGATTTTGAATGGAGTCAATATTATCAAGGAGTTATGCAATGGAGGAAACAAATATAAGGGATTGGTTTTTGATCCTGGAGGAAGTTATTTGCAACAGTGGGGATTGGTGATTCATAATTACAAGAAGCTTGCTTTACTCTTTTATCTCTTGCTGCTTGTGGTCTTTGGTAGTCTTTGGTCCTCCCTCGAGAGTCAGGAAACTGAGTTGAAAGGGATCAATTGAGAGAGGAGACATTTTGACTGAAATAGGAGGTATACAATTTGCAGCTGAAGAGGTTGAAGTGCCAACAAATCAGTTCAGTGGCCTACTTTGATGTTTTTTTAGTTAGTATTGTTGGGAATGTTGTTTTCATCAGTGGATTAGCCCATATTGGATTCTTAAAGGCATTTGAGTCACTATATTGGGTTTGCTTCCTTGATCACACATGGCAAAAAAAATGATGTGGCAAGAACCTCAAGTGGTTAAGCTCAAATTAAAGACGTGCAACTAGTTGAAATATACAAGTAGTCCTGTGTTACCTATACATGTTAATGATGAAAATCTTGGATCTTCTTGCATTGTTTAGTCACTGGTGAAACTTGTGCCAGCAACCAGCTGAATTTTCCATCAAGCCTATACAACCTTGAGGACAAGGTTGCTTTAAGGGGTGGTTATTGTCATGTATGGGAAATATATCTATTTTTTGTAATAAGGGAAATAAGTGGGTTGTAAGTGTAATATGTTCAGATTGATCAAAGAGCATAAAAGATCATATGTGTACTCAATTAAGGGCATCTTGAATGAGAAATTACAGAAATTCCTCTTTACTCTCTATCTCTTTTTCCCTAAACCTTTCTCCCTAATCTCTCTTACTCTCTCTTATTCCTTTCTAGATTTCTTCTTAAAACTGTTGATCCAAGTCGAATCATTACAGTCAACCAATCAGAAGCAAGAGGAATGTACGAAGGCGTTTGTGAAGCGAGAAAACGAAACCTGTCCAAAATTATAATCGAAGGAGACAACCTAATAGTGATAAATGCACTAAGAGGTAGTAAATCCCATCCTAGGAAAATAGAAATGATGATCTCAGATACTTTGGTTCTCCTACCCTTATACCCTATGACGTATACTTCATAAAACTTATCTCTCTTATATAAAGAGAAAATTCACATATAACAACTATTTGCACATAAGCATAAGGCAGAAAGTAACAACCATAAAAGGTTGCACACACATCCATATGTCATTACTTCTTATACTAAAACATCTATTACTCTAACTTCTATTACAACACATATGTCTATGATGCAAAATGAGGAGGAGAATGTTGCATTAAGTTTCAGCCGGCCGACCTGTATGAATGTGACCTCTAAAAGATACACACGTCAGTAAGAACTAGTTGAACCTGAAAAATTGTTTTGCGATTTACGTGAGTCGCATACTCAGTGAATATAAACCATCATCAATTATTTCACAGAGAGTCCAGACATTTAGTCCATGTACATAAACAAATGTCATATAGGAATTTACTATGCAAATGCAAATGCTCATGTTTCCGATTCTTTATTCTGTGAACTGTTCATGCCTGAATCTGCCCCGGGTTTACTGTATATGGACTCTTATGGTCCCCTTTAAGAAAGAAATCCGAAGATCTCCTCATTGACCCGTAGGTTCTGTATGATCCGAAGATCCTGTATGCTTTAAGAAAGAAATCCGAAGATTTCCTCATTACAGTTCAGGGCAAGACAGTCACAGTTCCTTTTAATCTCATGCAATATGCTATGCAATCAAGTGCATTCTGTAATCATATATCATATGCTATCTGTTAACATACTTTCTGTGCAAACAACTCTGGAAATTTCAAAGCTATCACATTTATCCATATAATCCATATAGCTCATATAGCACATATATTCATATACCTCATATACCACATATAGCGCATATATCCATATATTCATATTTCACATATAGCACATAGGGTTGAATCTCCGGTCTATACTCACATATATACATATAGCACATATATCTATATAGCGCATATATTCATATATTCATATTTCACATATAGCACATAGGGTTGAATCTCCGGTCAATACTCACCTGTTTAGGATAGATACTATATTTCTTCCTTTCCTCTTTGACCACGATCTATGACTTGTGCTCCTATATATAGCTCAATGCAAATTAGGTTATTTACTCTTATAAACTCTAACCCCAAATGCAATGAAATGCCAGAATGCATTATAACTTCTTGCATATATATCCAAATCCTTTAAAACTTGACAATAATAAACTATATATATAGAAGAACATTTTTCTAGTTCAAACCTTTCTGAAAAACTTGATCAAGGGTCTCCCTAATATCATTACAAAGAGAAACCCTAAAAATACTCTGAAATCTTTTTCCGAATATAAATCCGATATCAAAAACACCCTTTGAAAACTATAGATCAACTGATTTCTCAATCAAAAGCCACTGTAGATCTAGATCTGGAAAAATTAGGAAAATTCAGAAAAACCATTAACTAATTAAAAGCTTACCAGATCAAGCTTGTACTTCGAGATTAAAATCCGATAGAAGAGATCTCATACTAGATCCAACAAAAACAACCGAATAAATTACCAAGAACAACTTCTTTTTCCTTTTCTCTTTTTTTTTTCTCTCCTCTCTTTCTTTTCTTTCTCTGTACGTTGCTTGATCATTGGAGATCAACTCCAATTTGAACAAATATATACGAAATGTTAAGTCGGCAAAACGAGGTCGGTATAAAGCATTTACAAAAATTACACTTTCCACCCTCAAATCTCCTTTACTATAAATTTTACCCTGAAATAATTATTAATTAATTTTTAGATAAATTTTTTTTTAAAATATAATAAACTTAATTAGAAAATAAATATTACTTTTAAAAACTCACTATATATCATGTCAATATGCTATGCATATGCTCTTAATCTTATATGAACGCCGAATGACGTATGCATTTTGGTCGGGGATGTTACAGGCCGTGTTGGGTCAGTGGTGGAGGTTGGCATCTGATCCCGCGGGTTAGGGTTTTGGGGCTCACGTTTGGCCGCGCGCTGGGGCGACGGGGCGAGGGTGGGGTGCGACTGGGCCGGGGGTGGTCTAGGCAAGGTGGGTTAGGGTTTCGGGGCTCACGTTTGGCCGCGCGCTGGGGCGACGGGGCGAGGGGTGGGGTGCGACTGGGTCGGGGGTTAGGGTTTCGGGGCTCGCAAGGGACGGTTAGGGGGAGGCGCGACTTTTCCGGGGTGTAAGGTACGGGGCAGGGGCCACGCTGGGTCAGTGGTGGCGGTTGGCGTCGGATCCCGCGGGTTAAGGTTTCGGGGCTCACGTTTGGCCGCATGCTGTGGGCGACGGGGCGAGGGGTGGGGTGCGACTGTGCCGGGGGTGGTCCAGGCGAGGTGGGTTCACCGGTGGCGACGGGAGGTCGCCGGTGGAGAAGTGACGCGCTGGTGTCGGGAGAGAAAGAGAGTCGCAGGAGAGAGAAAGAGAGTCGCATGAGAATCGCAAACCTTTAATTCCCTTTTTTTCTTTAATTCCTAAAAAATTGCATTTGGGGGATGAGTGGGTATTTTTGCAATAAAAATGGGTATCCACTTAATTAATTTTGTTAAAGTTGCAATTTTGAAAAAAGGTGTACCTTTTTCGCAATATTGACCTTTTTTTGGTATATTTACTACTAATTTGTCTAGAAAGAATAATACTCCCTTCGTCTAGATCTATTTGGCCTTTTAAACTCAAATCTAATATATATATATATATAAGCAATAAGGTTTGGAGCCATCACATTCCGCCACCTCAGCTTTTGACACATGGCATCCCATTATTAATCCACGTAGGATTTTGCCACATGGCATTTAATCCTTGCTCCATAAAAATTATATATTAATTATTCTTTCCACTTCATATTTCACATGACAAATTTTTTACACTTAATTAAAATTTATTTTTATTTCCCAAATTTAGATAATATCTTAATTTTGGTAGAAGATAATATCTTCTTTTTTTTGATAAGGTAAGAATTCGGAATACCAAACATGCTTCGTAATCCGAGAGGCCGAAAGAAAACGGCAGCCATGAACGGTTAAGTGAATAGAAAGCAAGCAGAATTAGCAATGAAAAGTACAAATTTCCGAAAAAAAAGAACTAAGAAGAGTTGGCTCTGGGGTGAGCAAAACACTAAAAAAATAGTGCCGCAGGCAACAAGTCGACCCCTCTTGGGCGTGCGAAATGGACAACTGACGTTCCCTTCACCGAGATGAAGGATCTTCAGAAGCCGCAGAGCACCAAGCGACATGGCCCAAAACAACTCGGTCCAAAGCCAAACTCAGCTCCAACTCCTCGGAAAATTAGTACATAAAATAAGCCTCGAGCTAACCTGCAACAAAAGAAGTCGAACTTACCTCACAAGTAAAACGTGATAATACATTTTACTTGCGTTGCAAGTAGAAACAATACTTGCTCCTCAAATTTAAAATACTTGCATAGCAAGTAGATAAATTTGTCTAGCAAGTAAAAATTATGTTTTAAAAAAAATTCAATTCTTTTTTTTACTCTTTTCTTTTCTTTTTCCAACTTGGTGGCCAAGTAATTTTATTTTCCTTTTTGTTTTAACTTTTTCTACTTTTCTAGTAAGCTTGCAAACAATCAATTCAGACCATCAAGCCGTCGACGGAGAGCAAAGTGGTTGCCGGTGGAAGAGATTAAAAGCTTCACAAATAGGAGGTTTTTTTGAATGATCTTGAAAAGAAACAAATATTAAACTATCAAATTAAAAACAACAAGGGGTCTTCTCGACATCCATTGTTCTCGAATTATCTCCACTTAGACATTAGACATACAAAACCATGAGACTGGAACACAAAAAATTGGGCCAAACCGGAGAGACAACAAGCCATCGGAACTAAACCATGGCCGATCGGTGGAAAGAACACCGGCCATCGACGAACATCAGAGAAGACTGAGGTCTAGAAACCACTTTCTAGAGAGAGGGTAAAATATAAACAATAACAAACCTGAAAGCACAAATTATAGAGTTCCCTTTGAGAATCAGAAATTACATTCTACAGGAGTCCAAATTCAATCAAATCAAATGGAAAGAAACACACAAGTTCAAGAGTTCTCTTTGAGATTCCTTATAAACAAAAGCGTTTACAGCAGAATTTCACGCCTTCTCGGCAAATTTCAGTGCCTTCTCGGCAAGTTTCGGTGCCTTCTCGGCGGTGGGTCAAAACCCCAATTTTCGGATTTTCCTATCTCAAAACCAGGACATTCAGAGGTGGATTTCTTTCAAAGATTTAGATATGGATTAGAGAGAGAGCCAAACCAATAGGAGAAATCTTCAAAATAATCTAAGTCTAGGGTTAGGAATTGGAAATTTGGGGCTAGAATGAATAAAGAACAGGAAAGGGAGCAGGAAGGGTGGTTCAGTGGGATTCTCTATATGCCCCAAGGTGGATACTGTACAATCCAAATCAATCAATTATGAGCAAGGGAGGGGGCTGTTGAAAAGATCGGTAGTTTTAGGGGTTGGCGGTGGCCGGAAAGTGAATATGGGGTTTTCTATCATTTTTGGTTTTGGGGGATTGGGAGTGTTTTGGGGGTCATAGAATTTGGTAGAAGATAATATCTTAACTAAAAAATTTTAACTAATGGTTGGATTTTTTCCTTATAAGCCAATAAAATATAAATGCTCAATATTTTTAACATTTTATTTGTTTCTTTAGTTATATTTTAACTATTTACAATAAATAAATTATATTTATTTTTCTTATTAAATTATATGTTATTATTAAATTAATTATTATTTTTCAAAATCTCATCTCTTCCATATTTTCAAAATATATCTTTTTGGCTTTTTTTCTTCATATTTTGTTTCTTTCTCTTAAATCAAACCTATTTATGAAATATTGTCAAGGAAAATGAGCAATGTAGATTATTTTATCTTAATAATCTATGTTTATTCTCAATTTTAAACTTAATAATCTAGATTTAATTTGTTTTATTTGATTTTAAAAAACAAAATAATTTTTATACATATTACGGGCAATAAATTACTTACATTAAATTTTATATTATATTTTTATTTATTAATCTCTTTTTATAGTATATCTAAAAATATCGAGTCATAGTCGTGCAGGGCACGATGGAGACAACTAGTATTTGTCTAATTCTATTTGGCCTTTTAGCTATTTTGCCCAACACTTTCCATATTTACCCTCAACTAAATGAATTGAAAAATGTAAAGTGTATTACATGCAATAATTAGATTGGGAGTTGTAAAAAAAAGAGTTAATAAATAAGAGTATTTTGGTAAGAAAAATATATGTCTTAATATGTGTGTATATTGCTCAAAAGCCAATTAGACTTAGACGGAGGGAGTACAAATTATTATTTAAAAGTTTGACATTATTTTATTCAAGTAATGCCACGTGGCGCAATTTTTTCAACAAACATGGTTTCTGCTTTATAATGTACTAGGTAGATACATCTATTATTCACTAGAACTAATGAGATATATAGTTCTCTTTCTAAAAACATATATAATATATAGTAAAAATATTAACGACTTATCGATTAATTGACCGTGAAAATATTGATAATCGAATCGGTACAGATGAATCATTATAAGTATAAATGGTTAACAGTAACCAAATAATTTTTTTCTGTATGGTTAAATGAAAAAAGTGATCGTTTTTTCGGTTACGATTTTTTTTGCCCAACCCTAGTAATAATGCTCTTTTGATCGAATTACTCTTAATCTCTTATACTAGAGTTTTTCCACGTCCTACACCCGAGATAATTTTTTTCATTATTGTTCTTTACTTCTTTTAATATCCAAACACGAATTTGCATTGTATGTTAGTCTAATTCTTTAAGTTCTTTAGTAAGCGTATAATGTTGATATATCTTTTTCTTTAAACGGTTTTTCTATCCTATGCCCTTAGGGCATAGGTTAAGAGTACTAAATTTGGGAACTAAAACCCTAATAGGAAATTAATAAACCCTATTGAAAAAATAATTAAATCTAAATAAATACAAATTCCAAATATATTACCATTTTTAGTCTCTTAACCTATGCCCTTGGGGCATAGGTTAGAAACATCGTTCTTTAAAAACATCTTTCAACCTTTACTTTTTTAGGTTTTCTACTCGGTTTGATTGGCTAGAGCTCTCTAATCCAAAAAGGATAGTGCTTGATCATTTATTTATGGGCATTAGAAACACACATACATCTAAATAAGATATGTGAAAAAACTCATCCACCATAGGGAAGACTTTTGCGAGGGACTAATATGGCAAATAGGGGACGGAAAAACGATTAACTTCTGGCATGACAAATGGACTCTTGAAGGCCCCCTGTACCCCCATGCCAAAGATCCATCAACTATTAATGAAGCATCCAAAGTAGCAGATTGGATATCAAATAATAAGGCATGGAAGGAAGAACTACTAAAACAAGCTCTCCCGGAGGAGATAGTTGACCAAATTCTAACAAACCCGATCCCGGACAACGATATTCAAGATCGGCTCTACTGGCCCCCCAGTAAAAATGGATGGTTTTCCACGGCCTCGGCGATTGAATTAATAACTAATATAGGGGGTCAAACCCCAAGCCTTAATAATTGGATATGGAAAATGGACATATACCCAAAAATTAAGAACTTTTTATGGAAAATAGATAACAATGGCATCCCCACGAAAGAAAGATTACGTGAAAAGAATGTGGTTACTCCAGGCGGATGTATTTTATGTGACTGCACCACTGAAGACACTAACCATATTCTCACTAAATGCCCGTACATGATATATATTGCAAATAAAGTAAACCCGAATATTGCTCAGTTAATAAGAGGTGTTGATCCCTATAATAAAACACCAAGAATTCTTATCAATGAATTTAAACAAATACTAGGAGAAAAGGAGCTCATAGAGCTAGTAGTTATTTGGTGGAGTGTTTGGCACCAACGGAACAAACTGACGTTTCAACAAAATCAATGTGATGGCATCTCTGATTTAACAAGATATATCAGAACCCAAATTACAAACTGGGAAAAAGCAAAATCGTTGTCGGAAGTTGAGGAAAACATAAGAGTGGATAAACCTCGAAAACCAAGCAAACGTAATATAGCAAATAGGAAGTGGAAAAAACCTGCACAAGATCATGTGAAAATTAACTTTGATGCATCAAGGCTTACTAATAATCAAGCAACAGGAGGAATAGTAATAAGAAACCACCTTGGCCAACTAATTGACCTAAAGACGTATAATTTCGGTAAAATCTCTGCGATAAAAGTTGAAGCTCTGGCCTTTCGAGAGGCTATTCGGGAAATGAAAAATAGAGACATAAGAAAGGTTGAAATTGAAGGAGACAACTTGCAAGTCATTAATGCGGTTAAAGAGATAACTAAATGTCCGTGGGTGATTGAACTTATAATCTCCGACATCCTTGTCTCCATTTCTGGAGCCCATGATATCTCCATTAACCATATTCCTAGGGAGTGTAACGATGTGGCCGATAAAATTGCTAAATTGGGTCATAGTCTCCCCGCCGAGTTAATTAAGACTCACCCAGAACTTTTTGTTCTCATCTGCAAGGATGCTCTAGGACGCCCCCCGTAAGGGGTGCTGCCTAATTCTTACCTAATCAAAAAAAAAATCTAAATAAGATATGTTATTTATGATTGAAAGTATTGTAAATAACTTATTTCCATCTTAAAATCCATATTTAATATCTCATACGATGAACTTGAAAATATGTTAGAACTTATTGTCGTTTAATTTGTTCAATGAACTTTGAAAATATATTCATTTTTCTTTCAATACCAATTTGTAACACCCCTATTTTACAACATTGGGTGTTACCGCCAGTGACCTCGGACTTTTCCGTCCAAAGTCACCCAAGGCTTTTAGAATGATATAGAACATTAATAAATGCGGAAATAAACATAATTCTTAAAATAAAAAAGTGTGCTCCCGAAGGAGACTTGGTTCTTACAAAGCGTCTTACATTGTCTTCAACTTAAAGTCTTCGAAAACATATAACAAAAGTATCTTGTTTGTTAAACAAAACGATATTAAAACCAAAAGGAAATGATAAATACATCTTGATGATTCTTGACCTTCCTTCACTTCACTTCGCCTTACACCTTGCTAGGGTTCTGACATAATTCGCGAGGGGCGATAAAATGCCAGGCAAACATGCGGAAAAGAAGAATTAGTCTAAGAGACTAAGCAAGCGGGAATGGAACTTCCCGAGGGTATTTCGGTACTTTTAATTCTTATCGAAAGAGATAATGAGGTAGTGTTTACGATGGGGCTTGTTTATGTGGAGCTTTAATGGTTCGAAGAAGAGTATATCTTAAGCGAAGATAACTCGATAAGCGATAGAAGAGCTACTAGATTGTAGACTTCTTTAGGAATCGAAAGTATGTTGGGAACATTATTACTTCATACAAGTTAAAAACCTCTCGCGCCCTGAGCGGACCGAGAGCCGGATCGATCATTTGAGACCGGTCCGGTTTTGGTGTCTTAAATGTGCACTAGGCACTTATCTTATATAGTGATGAAAGATATTTGACTTTGTTAATGATTTTTAATAGAAAGTGGTGGGACACGGATAATCTGAGCCACCGGGGGGGGGGGGGGGGGAGGGGAGAACTTCAGTTTCCCGGCACTTAGCTAGAGTGCGCACATCCCTCCTTGCAATCGGAGCAGATGGGATCATGATCCCGAAAGTCGTATGGACGTACGACTTAGTAAGGTTATATAGAGGCACTGGCTATTCCACGCCCCTTTCTAGTTCATTCAAAGTAAATCTCTGAGCGAGACCATAAGCAATCAAGATAATAACCACACTAGCATATATAATCCTATTACGAGAATATAAAGCAACTATGCTAACAATGGGTCGTTATATCTAGCATTCGGTATTTCCTAGGTTCATTTATACTTAAGCACACAAGTTGTTCCCAACATCGAGAATTTTTACGGAATGAAATATAAAGGTTGCAAGGGGAAATTCCACTTGTCTTTGCTTTGACGATAACGGATTTAGTGAAAGAGCGGAAACGTTGTTTCACGACTTGGAACGGGATTTCGACCTATTGACACGGGATATTCTGATAACTTTAATAAGAATTTCCGTTTCCCTCTAAAGTTACGAAAAATCTCTTTTATTCTTCATAAGAGATTACTTTACTAAATTATATAATAATTTAGTTGGATGCAAATAAAATAATAATATTCCTTATTATTATTATTATTTTGAATATTGTAATATCCTTTTTATTCCTTAAAAATTATTATGACGATAATATTCGTTTTTATTCTTGGAAACCAATATTATCCTTATTTAATTTATTAGAATATTATTTAATAACTTCACTTGTTATTCTCTTAATATAAATAAGAAAGGACAACTTTATGAAACACATATGATATAATATTTTTCCTAAAAAGGTGTTTTTAATTTATATCATCCTTAAGATTATAAAAATATATTATATCCTTATTAAGATATTTCAACTTAGTGTCATTATAATATTACTTTATTTTCAATAATATTCATAATGATTCCTAAAATATTATTTTGCCATCAAAGAATATTTTATTAATAATGTTCTCTTAATAAAACCTTATTTAATTATGAAAACCATATTAACTAAAGATAGAATAATTATAGACCATTTTCTTAATAATTTCCATAAATAGGACTTTCTATTTACTTTAAAAAGTAACTTCCTAAATTTAACATATATTACATTAATCTCATTTATTTTATTCCTATAGTTCCTTTCACATTATATGGTTTATAAAATATCTATGATCATAGCTTATACTATATGATCATGGTTTAAAATATCTTACTTTAAACCTAAAGTATATTATTATGATATCTTAGGTCACAAAATAATATCTTTTTATTTCTTATCATATCTTTTCATGCAAGGCATCTTTATAACTTAACGATATAATATATTATATAATAATTTATTGTCACAACTATCATATTTATAATTAAAGTTCATGTCTTGTAGGAATCTCTACACCTAGCGATATGTTAAACCAATATTTTATTAAATACTAACTTTATTAACATATCTATCATTATTATAAATAAATTCATATATCTTGATATTCTCTACACTTAGAGATATGGAACAATAATATTTTATATCTAAGTCAGTAATAATAATATCTTTCGTATATCTTTAATAATATTATTTCTCATCTATCATATTATTTTGATAATATTTTACATCTATGATTATTGATCATATCTTTTAATATATCTTTTCCCAACAACAAATATCTTTTATACTCCATAAATATATCTTATAACTAGTATATCTTATCAACATATTTTTAAGTTTATAATATACTCTTTAAAATGACATGCAATCCCTTTATATATTATAAATAGTCTTAAGATACTAATTTTCATCCTCTTTGCTCTAATTCTTTTATTCATTATAATAAGCTCTAAATAAGGTAAGTATTTTGTTTATATCATACTTTACATATAAATCTCATAATTCAATCCCATGATTTTATTAGAATGCATTTTTTCTATTTAAAAATACATACAAGTTATTTATTATATCTTTTTAGTCTTCACTTAATTATATGAAATTTATCTTATGATAAAAATATCTCATCTATATTATTTCCAAGTTTATAATATGAATTTGAAAGACAAGCAAGTATTTTTTTCTATTAGTATAGTTTTATTTTATTAAATCTCACTTATTTTAGACTATTTCTTTTATAATAGAAGAAAAATATGTCCAAGCTAATATTATATTTTTTTTATCCGAATTTCATGTTAAAATGTTATTTTTATGATTCTACAATTTATTGGAATTTATTTAGTACTTACTAAAAAAACTTCCCTTTAGATATTCCAATATGCATGTTAGTTTTATTAAATCTATGTACAAGCAATTTAAAGTTTATAAATCAGATTTTTATTATTTCAGAAATTAATAAGGTTAAACAAATCTGATTTTAATTGATATTTTGGGCCTAAATTTAATGGTCCAAGTTTAAGTATAATTACCCAAATTTAGGATTAGGCCCATCTTTAACCTTGCCTTCTTCTTCTTTCACGTAGAACCAGAGAGAGACGCCAGGACTGCCGACGACGGACTGCAGCGAGGTACCATGGCATGGCGGAGCTCCTGGTGGCCGGTGGTGGCGCGTCCGAGTGGTGCTGGTGGCCGGCCGTCGCTCCAATGGTGGCCCGGTGGCTTGAAACTAGGATTTGAGGATTTTTTTGTGGGGTTTTTGTAAAAAAAATCAGCAAGTATAACTATGGCTTCTTGGCTGATTTTTGAATTGAAAGAGAGCAATTTCACTAGAGGAAGGGGAAGAGAAGAGTTGTGTGAGTTTCTATTGAATTTTCCAGCCTTTAAATAGGCAATTTTGTGAGCTCCCTTGATCCTCATCCATGGAGATTGACCAATGGTGGGAGAGGAGATTGATGACAATAGGTTGATGTTTTGTTAGTTTGTTGATGACAATGGATGATGCAATTTGTTTTGGTGGTCAATGGAAGCACAAAGGGGATTGGGAGGCCATTGATAGAGGCATTGATTTAACGTCAATTCAATCAGGCACTTATCAGACTTTTGAAGAAGAAGAAGAATTGATAGAATTTATAATTAAAAGAGTGGAGTTATGCATAGTTGAATTACATTAGTCTAGCGGATAAGGAGTGTGTGTTTGTGAGGGGGAGATGCAAGAGGTCTCGGGTTCGAGTCCCGGCTCTTGCATCCTTTTTACTGAATTTTTATTGTGCTATCAATAGTCTAATGTACCCCTTTTTATTTAATAATAACCGAAATTTATAATGCATTATTTTTATTTAAATGCTTTTATCTCTTCATAACCCTTTTAATGCATTCTTGAATTTTATTTAATTTATTTAAAAATCTCTTTTTGTAGAGAAGAAGGGTTATAAATTATATTATGAATTCTCTTTTATATGGAGAAAGGATTATAATATTATATTATAATGGTTTTACAAACATTGGAATATTGCGGATATTACATTTATAACATTTTTATCTTTTATTAAGATAATTATAAAAATAATTAAACACTCTTTTTAAGAGCAAATATTTAAATAAATACTTGACTTGCTTAATATATTTAAATGAATTCTTAATTGTCATTTGAGTAACCTTTTATAACCCTTCATAATATAATATGAAATTATCAAGATTATTAAATTCTCTACTTTAGAGAAAAAAAAAATTTATTGGGATAAATATCCATTTTTATTTTATTTAGAATTTAGCGAATATTACACAATTGGTCTTCAGTCAAATTTCAATTTGACTTAAGGTGCTTGCATCATCTTCATGTGTCATGAAAATTAAATATCTAATTTTAGAATAAGTGCTATAATTTTTGAATATGAAATATATAATCTCCTCATCTTAGTTGAACAACAAATTTGATGTTATATTTATACTCCAAATTTTCATTAAAACACTTCTCAAATTAAATAGGTAGATAGGTTGAAGTAGTTTAATTTATAATACTTAATATGTTCTTTACAATTATAAGTTGGATGTTTATATCAGCGAAATGAGAAAAGCTTTTACATTTCTTTATAATATCGTCATCAATTATGTAATAAAAATAGTGGTTTTCTATATTTGGCACCCACCCTACAATTTTAACTAAATTGCACCCTAGACCTATACATATATAACATTTTTCACAAATTACCCCCATGACACTTTCATTTTCTATATGTCTCCCACTCAAAAACTCTACCAATACCTATCAAACTTTCCCAAATTCCACTCTCAAAACTAAAAATTTCTCATCATTCTCAGATTTAAGATTTGAAGATCAAACAAATCAATTGTTAAGAGTTATTTCTCTTCCATTTTCGTTCAAATTTAAAGGAAAATTACCTTCATGTGAAACATTTAGGGTTTATCTCGTCTAACATAATGGATTGATGGGAGACCATGATATTCCCTCCAAAAAGGATGTATCTCGTCTAAGTTGATCGTCATCTCCCATTCCATCCCATTCCAATTGTTTCCAAAAAGGATGTATCTCGTCTAACATGATGGGAGAATGATGTCATCTGGTTTTGCATGGTTTTGCATGAGCATGTAGGATTAGATTTCATCTTTTTCTAGCTTAGGTTTTGCATTTTGTGTTGATTTCTAGTATTATTTGTAGTATGGATATCTACACAAACTTTGTTTGCATTTTTAGGTTTTTGGAGGTGTTCCGGGTCTTAAAGATCGTTAAGGAGCTTAATTGTGTTAGAGGAGTCAAAGAGAGGTGAAACAAGCCTTTGAAGATGTTTACATGACAAGAATATGAGGTTAAAGAGGTGCTAGAGATGAGCCAACGAGTTAGAGATGAGGGCCGTGATGAGAAAAAAGGAGAAAATTGACCAAGTGATGGTCTCAATCGAGACCATTTGTCGTCTCGGTCAAAACAGTGGTTTGGCAGCTCGTCTCGATAGAGACGAGGCTCATCTCGGTCGAGACGGCAACAAGTAGCTGCGGGGATTACTTTCTCGCACGTAGGGCTCTGTATTTTTGGATATTTTTAGCCTTTTAATATAAATACTTTTTAGAAAACTCTTTTACGGGGACTTTTATACATTATTATTATTATTCTAGTTTCTAGTAGAGAGAGAGGAGACAATTTTCTAGGGTTTTCAATTCTACGCACTTTGATTTGGAGACTTTCATTGCAATTTGGATCTACTCTTGTTCCTTCAATTGAAATTCCTAGTAAGTTTCTCTTTCAATTATTGTTCTTATTCCAAATTCCATGTCTAATTTCATTGTTTTGATCGATCATGAATTTCATTATGCTAGGCTAAACTCTATAGTTCTAGGGTTTGGTTGATCCCAACAACGTGAAGCGGATTAGATTGAATACCTTTTGCTTGAATTGAGTTGGAAACTAATATGATTTGATTCCAGGGGCTTAATCTAATAGGTTTAAACTTGTTTGAGTCTTGTTTAGGTTGTGCATCGAGAGGTGGTGGTCTAAGTAAGTAAACAAAATAGAGAGAATACATCAAGAGGTGGTTCTATCTATTTGGAAAAACTAGAAATGAACTTGAGATTAGTTTCTCATGTGATTAATTGTCATAGAACTTCTAGATGTTTGAGTCAAGTTTGATGCATCACGAGAGTGTGGCAAGTTTGGTTTTCCGTCTAGATTTCTAAATTCTTAATGGATTTCTATCGGTTTTGTTTCGTCACGAGAGTGGGTTCTTAATTTGATAGAAGTACACAAAGTTAAACTTTGAGAAAAGTTAATTTATGACATTAGACAATAACCTTCATAACAAAATATCCGACTCAATTTAGGTAAAAGTGAGATTCGAACTTCGTGGATCAAAGTTGTGGTGATTCCTTACCTTAGAACTTTGCTTTCTCATATACTTTTCATTCTCATAATTTACTTGAGTCACTTGCTTTTAGTAGTTACAATTACACCACAAATCACTATATTTTGACTTAAAAATTAGTTCTAGAATTAGCTAAAGCAGACATGAACCCTGTGATTCGATCCTGATCTCCTACTACAATAGATCTCATATTCTTGCGAGTGTGTGAGAAACCATCACAACAGAGAATTTCTTATGACAACTTCTGCAACTCAATGCTTGTATGGAAGACCATGACATTCCTTCCCTTTAAAAGTAGTCATGGCAACTCAACTTACCTAGGCATTGCCTTGAAACTTTGTCGCGTATAGGCCGGAACAACGCTTTGATCCTTGGTTTCATGGCCTTGTATTTTGTTGGTTTTTGTATTTTGGTTCTCTCAATAGATGTCCTCAAAGTGTTGGTTTGAGCTTTCATTTGGATGTGGATTCTTAGTATCACGGTGCTGAAGCCTCCTCGAGATGAATTCAATATCCTTTTTAGCACATCGTGCATACCTTCAACCCTAAAATACACATGCCAATGTTTAAATATTGAACGAATACACATTCTAATATTCATAATGAATTTTACTCTTAAAAATAAAATTACCTATTGGTAGTTCTCGTCTAGAAGTGGAGGGTATGATCGGTCCAAGCACGAACTATATTCTTCATGTAAGGATTAAGCCACACCTTCTCCACATATGCAATAAGCATTGGTCGTCATGTTCTCTTCATCTTTCTTCAAATGTCGCCTCTTTGGTGGACGAAAATAGCACCCAACATGCATTTGCAAACCCGTGTGATAAATTCGATGGATTTTCAAAGTTGGCAAACACCTTTAGGTCGTACGCCAGGATTTTGTGTCTAATGTGCACCCAACACAACAAATGTTGTACTCCGCCCCCAAAAACGTATCGTATCGCCTTGATGAGAGCATGCTCTCAATATTTCACGATTTCATTCACCTGGACTCCAAGCTTGTCGTACACGAATTTCAGCTGACTTAACACCCACCTATAACTCGCAACATCTTCATTTGACATAAATGCAAACCCGATGTTGAATGTATTTCCGGTGCAATTGAAACCAACCATCTCCAATAAAGGCATGTTGTACCTTTCAAAACAACTTATTTTAAACATTATAATGGAAAAATACTAAGTCGATTACAAATTAAAACAATGTACCGATTGGTCTTGTATGTGGAGTCTATAATAACGACATAAGGAAACATCTTCATCATGCGTAGACACATAGGGTCGACAAAAAACAAGGCATTCGTAGCATCTAAACCCCTTATCCGTCTGGAATGGGCAATGTATCATTGGTCTTTCAAGAACTTTAAAGACCATTATCTCACCGTCAGTTCTCTGCAATCCTCAAGTATCAACTTCTCCCTCATGTTATAGATTTGTCTAATTGAGGTCATATTTATCGAGTACCTTGCCCTCAACTCTTGAAGTACCATCTTAGGGCTGGCTAGATATAAGAACTTCTCTTTTACAAACTCCTTCTGCTCAGCTGTCAATTGGCTTGCATATGGATGAGCTACCAAGCTAGTTGGGAGACCATGATTGTGTTGTCTGCATTCTACCATTTAGATCCATCCATTTTTTTCCTTTATTCGCACCCCATTCAATTCAAACGAGCATCCACACTTCCATGTTGGAGTATCGGTAAGTGGCTTATAAATACTCCTATTTTTCGCTCCGGGCAATACCCTCTTGCCACATCTATATTTACCGACTAGGTCACAAGTGACTAAGTGAGTATGACCCTATTTGGATTTGATTTTTTTATGACTAGGACAAAATTCTTCTACATTGCAATCTACCTATCCCAATCAAGCATTTTTCTTCGATCATTCCACAAGCAATCGTAGTGGAAAGAAATAGAAAAATCTATTCTAACGGCCTAAAATTTCAAAAAATTTTAAATTAAACTTGTTTCACTTTCCTATTTTCGTATACTGTAGTTAAACTAGAAGTCACCATTTGAAAATCTGTTTAAGAAGCCGCCCATTTATGTTGATTTGAGAGTTTTTAGATGTTTATGCTATGCCTTTATAGCCTCTAAGAATGCGGATTAGATTATGGCCAGGGGAAGAAGATGTGTGTTTATAGGTGTCCCTCCTAATCAAAAGGGATTCAGACTTTTTGATTTAGATACAAAAGAAGTTTTCATGAGTAGAGATGTGAAGTTTCATGAAGACAACTTTCCATTCTTGGAGGGTGGAAAAGTTACAAAACATGCTCCTTGTAAGGAAAAATTGCATTCTTATGATGATGAATATTGGTGCAATGAAGAAGAAAATAGTACAACAATACCTTTACCACTTGCAACAGATGTTCTCCCTTCCATTAGTAGAGTTCAAATTGATTCAGTTGATGACCCTTCCACCAGTAGAATTTAATCTAAATTAGTTCATGCAATGTGAGAACAGAATGTTAATTAGAAGATCTACTTGGGTCAGATCAAAACCTATTTGGTTCAAGGATTATGAGGTGAATGCTGCTCAGTCAGATTACTTTGCTTCCATTTGCTAATATTATGATAGTGAGGGAACCTAGTAGCTATAATGAAGCTAAAGGTGATGATAAGTGGATTGAGGCAATAAATCAAGAGTTGGAGGCACTAGAGAGGAATGAGACATTGGTTCTCACTACCTTGCATGTTGGTCAAGAAGCAATTAGATCAAAATGGGTATAAAAGGTTAAATTCAAGTCAAATGGTGATACATAAAGATTCAAGGCCAGATTGGTGGTGAAGGGATTTAGATAGAAGATTGGAAAATATTATAAGCACACTTTCTCACCAGTAGCTAAGTTACCAACTATGCGAATGCTTATTGCCATAGCTACATATAACAATTAGGATATTCATCAATTGGATGTAAGCAAGGCTTTTCTCCATTGTTTTCTAGAGGAAGACATTTATATGCATTTGCCAGAAGGATACAACAAGGATCATTCTGGGCAAGTGTGCAAGTTGCAAGGATCTTTATATCGACTAAAACAAGCAGCACGCCAATAGAATGTTGAGTTGACCCATTTTTTAGTTTAGTTGGGGTATGTGCATTCTAAACATTACTCATTGTTTGTGGGAGCACATGGCGATTCATTCGCTGCCTTACTTGTTTATGTAGATGATGTATTGCTTATTAGGACAAACTTTACTAAAATTCAAAGGGTAAAAACAATTTTACATGCCGAGTTTACAATAAAAGACATTGGCTTGGCTAGGTACTTTTTGGGAATGGAATTATATAGAGATGAAAAGGGTGTGATTTTGACTCAAAAAAGTACATAAGGGACATCTTGACAGTCACTCACATGAAGTCATGTAAACTTGCTAAATTTCCTCTTCCCACTAGTTTGAAACTCAAAATTGATGGAGTGTTGTTGGATGATTTTGAGAGTTATAGGAGGCTGATCGAGAAACTCTTGTATTTGTCAATGACTCGACTTGACATCTCCTACTCAATGCAACATCTAAGTCAACTTGTGTCACAACCTCGAGTACCACACATGCAAGCTGCCAGTACTCATGTTCTGAGATATTTAGCTCGAACCACAAATCTTGGACTCTTCTATCCAATTTAATCCAGCTTGAAAGTGACATGTTTTTCTAATGTAGCTTGAGGTTCTTATGTTAACACAAAGAGGTCTTTCACAGGGTATTGTGTTTTCCTTGGTCATGCTCTGGTTGGATGGAAAACAAAGAAACGAAAGATTGTCTTGATATCATCAACAAAAGCTGAATATAGGAGCATGGCTATGACTACTTTAGAGTTGATTTGGACAAGCTATATTCTAGATGATGTGCACATTGAAGTTCCTTTGCCTATTACCTTATTCTATGATGACATCCCAATAGCTCGTTGTAAATCCTTGCTACCATGAAAGGACAAAGCATGTGGACATTGATTGCCATTTTATTCATGAGAGGATTCAAGACAAGTTTATGCAAATAACATATATTCCTAGTAGCCTTAAATTAGTTGATCTTTTGACTAAAACTCTTAGTAAAAAAACAACATGAGTTCCTTTCTCTCAAGTTAGGCCTTCAATTGGCTCCAACTTCAAGGGGGTGTGGAATAAAGGGGTGTTTTAGCATCACTCTTCATTGTCAAGTTGGAGCCTCAAAGACTAGAGCGTGAAATTTGATAATCTAAGGGTGTTAGTTAAATAATTGATGTTTTAGCAGACTTTTGTTATAAGCTAGTTTGAACCAGGTTCTAAGTTATTTTGTTAAACCGGTTTATACCCTATCTAGTATATATAGCCTGTTGCCCTCTTTATTTCTTTTGAGAGATTTATTTTCTTCACGAGTGAGTTCTTTACTTCTGAGACACGAAAGATTCTCCAATATCATTTTGTGTTGAATTTCATATGTGAATGAAATTTATGTTTCTAACTTTGTGATTGTGAGTGAATCTATCAAATTGTTGCGTTTCTACATTAGTCAACATCATTCACACTTACACATTTTATTAGAATAAACACTGTTATAAATTTTAAAAACTCTACAAAACACCCCATAGTTAGATAAGAAAGAAAAACAATAAAAATTTATTTATTTTTAATAAAAAAGTAATTCGATGTATTAGACAAACCCAGTAGATCGAGAGGTCGAAAAGATGGCAACCGACTAAACCGGCAAAAAGATCAGACAAACTATAAAACTAGAAACATAAAAATTTACTACGGAGTATTATCTTATACATAAGCTTATATATACAATTTTAAATATTTTTTTATCCATAGTTTGAAATTCTAGTCCACTAATAATTTACCGAAGTGCAATGACTTCAAAATATTTTACGTTTGTATAGCTTTCAAAATAAAATCGATTGAGAGGTAGAAATAACAATTTCCTATAAGTGGAATTTAATCTTTAGTTAGAACCGATGGATCATCTTTCAAAACACAAATACTCTCAGTCGAAAGGTCTACCTAATCACATTAAACTCACCTTCAATAGGTCCCTAGTTATAGCCACATAGTTTATCTTCCCAAACTTCATTTTACATTTAAGTACAAAACACAAGTCAATTTGATGTTGGAGAGTGTACCAAAGTGGTTAAAATTCCTCCTTTTTAAACCCTCAAAAAACAACCAGACACAAATAACCGAAAACCAAAAACAAAATGAGCATGTGGGAAGAAGAAGAATCGCAGACCGGGCTCTACAAATGGTGCCTCCTCTCCCTCTACTTAATCGGGCCGCCGACGTTCCTCTCCCTCCAGTTCCTAACCGCCCCGTACGGCCGCCACGTCCGCTCGGGGTGGGGCCCCACAATCCCCGCCCCGCTCGCCTGGTTCCTCATGGAGGGCCCCACGCTCTACATCTCCCTCCTCCTCCTCCCCTACGGCCGCCACCGCTCCTCCCTCCGATCCGCCGCCCTCCTCGCCGTCTACCTCCTCCACTACTCCCACCGAACCCTAATCTACCCGCTCCGCCTCCTCCGCCGCCGCGTCTCCTCCGGATTCCCCGTCTCCGTCGCCCTCATGGCCTTCCTCTTCAACATCCTCAACGCCTTCGTCCAGGCCCGGTCGGTGACCCATTACGCCGATTACGACGCCGATGTTTGGTTCTGGCCGCGATTCGCCGCCGGATTGGCGGTTTTCGCGGCGGGGATGGTGCTCAATGTGTGGGCGGACTCTGTTCTTGTTCGGCTCAAGGCGGACAGCGTCGCCGGAGGAGGCGGCGGAGGGTATCGGATTCCGAGGGGAGGGGCGTATGAGTGGGTGAGTTGCCCCAATTATTTGGGGGAGATTGTGGAGTGGCTGGGCTGGGCCGTCATGACTTGGTCTTGGGCGGGCCTAGGGTTTTTCCTCTACACGTGTGCCAATCTCGTGCCGAGGGCACGTGCCAATCACGTGTGGTATCTGGAGAAGTTTGCCGAGGACTATCCAAGGAGCAGGAAGGCTGTCATTCCGTTCGTGTATTGAGGAGGCTTTGGTTTTGTTTGTTATTCATGCTTGTTGTTTTGAATGGGAAGTTGGATCATGTAATGTGGATCTTTTGTTTTAGTGTAATAAAATTCCACATTAATCAAGTCAATTGTTGAAGTAGTGCAATGACTCCTCTCATAGCTTTGAAGAATTTCCATATCTTACATTTCTCAAATGGTTAATGGGTTTGGCTTCTTTTAAATTGAATGCCTATGATACAACTTGTTAGATGTTACATTTTTTTTTATCTCTCATCCGAACCAGGTACTGGAGAGACCCTTAAAAGAGGCAACTTTTCCGATTCATTCTTTTCATATTCGAGTTCAAATTCATGAACAAATGCTTAAGGAAACCTAGAGTCTCATCTTACTAGACCAACTAGTGATTGGTTTGTTAGATGTTACCTACATTACAAGACACTACTATATGCAACTTCAATCCTCTACGAAAATTCTTGTGCAAGATGAGCATATATTTATGTGCATGAATCTCTCATATTTTAAAGCCTGGTTTTCTTATTGTTCTGGAAGTAGATTTGGGCCGATTTGACCTATTGGGCCTGGTTTTTGGGCCACAATTCGCTGTTGGGTGTATAAAAAAGCCACGTAAGCTCGTCCGCCACCCAACACGTATCGTCTCCCGAACCGGCTAGAAACAACACCAGGGCCGGCCACGTTCTACAATATCTGAGCCCTAAATCTCTATCAAATCAAATTCCCCCAGTTTTTCCTTCTCTCTGGTATTTTCCAGACGAATCGATCGGTGTAAATCCATTGCTGCAATAGAAATGGAGGCGACAAAGGAAGATGTCGGATTTCTTGAGAAGATCCGGCCGCCGCGGCTGGAGGACGCCGGCCTCGAAGATTGTGCACTACCGCCTGATTCCATCAAGGAAGCCTTCCTCAAGGCCGCCGCCGCCGTGAACTCGCGCGTCGCTTCATTGATCTCCTCTGGCGACGCCGACGAGAGCGAAGGAGAGTGCGTGAACGATCCGTTGCCAGGAGAAAAATCGCCGCCGCCATCGGATGAGCTTGTGGGAAGCGCGCCCGTCGGAGAAGCTCCCGGGCCCTGCGCCAACGAGAAAGGCGGAGCATTGATCGGAGACGGCTTTCGAGGCGCCGATCTCGTCGGATCTGGCGTCCCGGAGGGGAAAAATGACGTGATTGTAGCTCCGCCAGCGGAAGGCGGCGGCGGGAGGCCTTGTGTGGATGGATCGAGAGGATTGAAGGTCGGAGGGAAGAAGGAAGTTGAAGGAGGCGAAGAAGACGAGGGTCCCACTTTAGTAGAGGGTTATCTTGTTTGAATTAGAATTTCAGTCTGGTTTATGTTGTATATCTGGAATCTGAGCTTTTTATTTATCTATCTGGTTTGTTGAATTCGGGAAGAAGAACCTGAGGATGTTGTTTCATCCCAACTCAATCTTCCGAATATCACTCTTTCTGTATTGTGTAATTTGAGATTTTGCGTCGAGGGTGGGCAAATTGGGTTGAAGATCGCAAACGTCGAGGGCAGGACGATGCTGTTTGACCCATTTTTTATATTTTGTCACCCCCAAATCTCAAGTATTACAAAAACCACCCCTTACAACCTTCTTCTAAACAAACGAACCTTAATTCCTTCGTCAAAAAATTCAAAAGCTAGACGTAATAATTGTTGCGGAATTTGGGAGAAAGCTTATGAACTTAGATCTGATTTTTGCTTGTATTACTTTTGTATTACTTTGATATGTACATGTATTTTTGCTTGTATTACTTTACATGCTATTTATAGGGGCAAGATTTTGGTTTGATCTTACCGTATATGTACAATTTGCTTGAAAGCTGTAAGGACCGCCAAGCCGTATGGGCTAAAATCTGCTAAGTACAAAACATGCATAATACAAAAATGAATGGCTAATTCACCCTTAATTAATTATCTCTTAACACTCCCCCTTGAATATCCATCTTTTCATTTGTGGGGTTATGTATATGCTGCCTCGTTAAAAACCTGGTTAGGAAAAACCCAGTGGGATAAAAACCATAACACAGGGAAAAAGAGTACAACTTGTCTTATACGCTTTCATAGTATTGACACATTAAAAACCTTTTCAGGTAAAACCCAGTGGGAAAAAACCTAAACGAAGGGAAAAAGAGTGCAACGCGTATAATTCTCTCCCTGAAATCAACGCACTTCTTGAAACCTGCGCATTCCGATCTTGTATACAAGTTCTTCAAACTTTTTGGGTTGTAAGGATTTTACGAACAAATCTGCAACATTTTCACTTGATCGGATTTACTGGATTTCGATCTTGCCCTCCTTCTCTAGATCATGAGTTGAGAACAATTTTGCTGAAATGTTTTTCGTCCGATCTCCTTTAATGAAGCCCCCTTTGACTTGTGTAACACATGCAGAATTGTCTTCATATATCATGGTTGGATTACCTACAATTGATCTTATTTTGCATTCTTTTTGTATATATCCAATCATTAACCTTAACCAGACACATTCTCTTCCTACTTCATACAGAGCAATTAATTCTGCATGGTTTGATGATGTAGCAGTAAGCGTTTACTTTGTTGACTTCCATGAGATCGATGTATCTCCATACGTGAATACATAACCATTTTGAGATTTTGCTTTGTGCGGATCTGATAGATATCTTGCATCTGCATATCCAACAAGAGTAACATTTGCATTTCTATGATAATATAACCCAAGGTCAAGAGTACCTCGTAGGTATCGAAACACATATTTAATTCCGTTGCAATGTCGTCTTGTTGGGGATGAGCTGTATCTTGATAACAAGCTTATAGCAAAAGCAATATCTGGTCTTGTATTGTTTGCGAGATACATTAATGCACTAATTGCGCTTAGGTAGGGGACTTCAGGACCAAGAATCTCTTCATCATCTTCTCGAGGTCTGAATTGATCATCCTGTATACTAAGAGAACGAATTATCATGGGTGAACTTAATGGATGTGCTTTGTCCATGTAGAACCTTTTTAAAATTTTCTCGATGTAATTTGTTTGATGAATGAAAATTCCATCCTTCAAATGTTCAATTTGTAAACCGAGACAAAATTTTGTTCTTCCAAGATCTTTCATTTTAAATTCTTTCATCAAGTATTTTGCAGCATTTTCAAGTTCATCGGATGTACCGATAATATTTAAATCATCAACATATACTGCAATAATATCGCATCCATTTTTGGATCGTTTGATGAAAACACATGGACAAACGGTATCATTTTGATATCCTTCCTTAAGAAGATATTCACTAAGCTTGTTGTACCACATCCTTCCAGATTGTTTTAGACCATATAATGATCTTTGTAATTTTATAGAAAATATTTCCCGATATTTTGCTTTATATACATCAGGTAGTTTTAATCCTTCAGGAACTTTCATGTAAATATCACTATCGAGTGATCAATATAAATATGCAGTTACAACATCCATATGTCGCATTTGTAGTTCCTCTGAAACAATTAGGCTAATTAAAAATCTTAATGTAGTTGCATCAACTATAGGGGAATATGTTTGCTCATAATCTATCTCGAGTATCTGAGAAAAACCTTGAGCTACAAGCCTTGCCTTATATCTCACAATTTCATTTTTCTCATTACGCTTTTGTACAAATACCCATTTATAGCCTACTGGTTTCAAACCCATTGTTGTGGGCTTTATTGGGCCAAAAACATTACGCTTTTCAAGCGATTTTAATTCAGTCTGCATAGCCTTTTTCCATTTTGGCCAATCGTGTCTAGCACGACACTCATCAATAGTTTGTGGTTCAATGTCATCGTCATCAACCACTATTTCGGTGGCAACAGAGTATGCGAACACCTCATCAAGGATAATGTCTTTCCTGTTTCATTGTATTCCAGAATAGACATAATTTACCACAATTTCGTAATTATCAATGCTTTTGTCATTATCCGTAACATGTTCCATTTAGTTCTTGTTTGGAACATTCTCTGTTTTGTTCTTATCCGGAATAGTTTTCATTTCTGACACATTTCCTAGATTTTCGGAGGTATTTTTGTCATGTTCTCCCCCTGAATAGGAAATCGGTGCGGCTTCATTTGGATTATTCAGCCGCCTATTCTTTCTTGGTTTTAGATCTTTTGATCCAGGCGGGCGGCCGCGTTTTCGGCGCGTTATACATTCCTTTTCAGAAATCTTAACTAGTTGTCCAACAAGAATTTCAATTCTTTCAGGGACATTTACAACTCGCGCATGTAATTTTGTCACTTTCTTTGTGTCTGTAAATGAGTCAAGTAATTGATTTGCTATACTCTGCAAATGTATAATCTTTTGTACTTCTTGTTCAGACATTTTTGTACGTCAATCAAGATAAGATACTGATGAAGCATTCCAAGTGATTTCTTTATGCATTTTTCCACCAAGATTTGGAAATTCATTTTCATTAAAATGGCAATCATGAAATCTTGCCGTAAATAGGTCACCGGTGGTTGGTTCAAGATACTTGATAATTGATCGGGATTCAAAACCAACATATATCCCCAATCTTCGTTGGGGACCCATTTTTGTGCGTTGTGATGGAGCAATAGGAACATAAACTGCACAACCAAATATCTTTAAATGTGATATATCTGGTTCTCTACCAGTCACTAATTGTAACGGGGAATACTTATGATATGCAGTAGGTCTTAATCGGACCAGAGTTGTGACATGTAATATAGCATGGCCGCAAACTGATGTTCGCAGTTTAGACTTCATCAATAATGGTCTAGCTATTAATTGTAATCGTTTAATCAGAGATTCAACAAGACCATTTTGTGTGTGAACATGAGCCACCAGATGCTCAATTGTAATCCCAATTGACATACAATAGTCATTGAATGTTTGGGAAGTAAATTCTCCTGCATTATCAAGTCGGATTATTTTGATTGTATAATCCGGAAATTGAGCTCGTAAGCGAATGATTTGTGCTAGGAGTTTAGCAAAAGCTGTATTTCTTGTTGATAAGAGACTAACATGTGACCATCTTGTCGATGCATCAATTAATACCATAAAGTATCGAAATGATCCACATGGTGGGACTATCGGTCCACAAATATCACCTTGTATTCGTTCTAAAAACGTTGGATTTTCAATCCCAACTTTATTTTTGAAGGTCTGATGATTAGTTTACCAAGTGAACATCCACTACAGTTAAAATCACTTGATTTAAGGACACTTTCTTTCTTTATTGAATGCCCAGTTGAACTTTCAACAATTCTATGCATCATTCCATTACCCGGATGACCCAAACGGTCATGCCATAATGTAAACATCTTTTTATCATTTAATTTCTCATAAGATGTTACATTTGTCTATATTGGACTTATATATGTGTGATAAAGTCCATTAGAATGGGCTGGCAGATTTTCTAAAATCTGCTTCTTGCCACATAATTGTTTTGTGATGCACAAATATTCTTTATTACTCTCATTTTATGGTTTCTACATGAAAACCATTACGACGCACATCTTTAAAGCTCAGTAAGTTCCTCTGAGACTTACTTGAATATAATGCGTCATTTATGATCAGTTTTGTCCCTTTAGGGAGCAAAACACAAGCTCTACCAGAGCATTCGATCAATTTTGTCACACCAGAGATTGTTTTAACATTTGCTTCAAGCAAATTTAACTGAGTAAAGTATTCTTTATTTCTCAAGATGGTGTGTGTAGTAGCGCTGTCCACCAGACATTGATTCTTGCTAATTGATATATCTTTAATTGTTTCCATATCTTCAAGATAAAGAAAAACAGAATTAAAAAAACATAAACAACAGATTTATTTATGATACATAGAGTATTTTACAAGGATGCTAATAAAGAAAAACACACTTCAATATTTTACATAATATTACCTGGATCGAGATTTTAGTTTTTAGTGGTTGACATTTTCATTTATCCCAAATTCATCATCTATGATGAAATCAAAGAGGTCCAGGCTTGTTGTAGGTTTAGTGTCGTCAACAAAATGAGTCTCCACGTTCTTCCCCTTATCTTTTTGAGAAGCTTGGTACAACTCAACCGAATGTTTGGCTGTGCGACACACCTTTGCCAGTGACTTGACATACCGCATCTATAGCATATAGATTTGGACTTTTGGGAGGGTCATGTAGGACCTTTCTGGACCATCTGCTTATCATTCCCCTTGGACGTGGATGCATAAGAAAAGTTACGCTTCTGATAATCTGTAACACCCCCTTCCTACGCTGGAGGTATTACGTACCGCCAGTAACCCCGATTAAGGCTAAACCGAAGCTACCCAAGACTTTAAACTGACTGAACAAACTAAAAATCCAAAAGCTGGAGTAATTTAAAACAGAGATATGAAAATGGAAGACCACAATATGTTGTAAAAGAACTTAATCTTTATTACTCGATAATTCAAATTTTACAAAGTTTAAGAAAACGTTACAGCGGAATAAATACAAATGGTCTTATAACAACATTAGCTTTTATGACAAGATGATAGAATAGTCTTCTATCTGAACAAAGTCTTTAGTATGTAAACTCTTAGCTTCTTCTTTCCCAACATAGCTTTGTAGTGGCCCAACCATAAACTTTTCTCAAACACAACTTCTGGAAACTTTTCTTCAACTTCTTGATCCACTTCTCAAATTAACTTCCAAGAAAAACCTGATGTGTTGTATACAGACGGTGGACACCAGCCGACCATGCAATTGAATAAGGTGGTCGGGTTAGTCTAATGAAAGACTAAGAAAGTGGAGAAATTGACTGGTTCCTATGGTAGTGACTAAACATATTAGCATCGTAATCCGAATGACAACCGGTCAATGATCCAACAGTTAGCAGTCCCATAGAGGATAAGAATGAGACATGCATATTCAAGAGATAGGACAACACAACTTGCGGTTCCATTATGAAACATGAACAATTGTTGGGAACTTATATTAATCACACAACACTTTTGAAAAGCCTCCATCGACTAATCAGATTGACTTCATCAAAGTTTGATTAAGAATCATTCATAATCAGGAGCAAGAATGGCTTTCCGACTGGACGAACCATTCAGGTATATTGTGCCTAACACACTTATCTTATATTACTTTCAAAACTTTTCATAAACAAGTTGATGGCTTTTAATCGGCTTGAACTACTGCCGAGATAATTTGGTACCGTAGAGATCATCGGCGTATTTCATCCATGGTCGTCTACATTGTACCAAGATCACAGGAGTTAAGCTATCCTTGATCTTCCATTTTTGCACCTAGTGCTGTAGAGATCAGAGGCCTATCATACTGTCTTCTACAATGCACCGTGCCAAACTTGCACTTAGCTAGAGTCCGCATCACCCCTCTCACACGAAGAGTAGGGGAAGAGTCATGACCCACCATTAGGATTAGGCCCCTCCTAATGTAATATTCTTTTAAAGAGAGGATATGGAACCACGTTCCCCTCCCTTAAACTACCATAATCAACAACAATGTCTCAGCATGAGACAACATACAAGGTCACACGTAACGGACCTAAATCCAATTCTAGCGCAAAACTGAATAAACAACATGGTCATTATTTCTAACAAATATAAAAACCTATCATATTTTATTAAGCACACAAGTTGTTCCCAACACAAATATTAAATGGGATTTAATTCCTCATTTAATAACAACAATGCAAGAGTGAACCGTCCACTTGCCTTATATGAGATAACTCTTCTTAAGGCGATTAGTTCCATCTCGAACAACGTGTATCCAAGACTCGAGCTCGGGTTGTACCGGAAAGAATATAGAAATAAATTATAATCATTTATTTCCGTTTTAAGAGTAACTATTACAAATTATTATTTCCTTATAATAATTTGTCAAAAACATGCTCGACTTAATCCGGTCTTATAACTTAACCAAATTTCAAGATTCGAGAAATCCCGCTTTACGAGATTTAATACGAAAACCCAACTTTGAATGATCTTATCCTAAAAATCATTCTTTAATATAAGTCAAGCTCGAAAGACGGAAATTATCTAGCGATACACTTTCGGGATTTGCTTGCACGCAAATCGAGGTGGCACGCAAAACAATGCAATGCACAAAACGAGGCAATATCTGAATCAAGACGATCCGTCGGAATCCATGTCACGCATTCCGAGGCAAAACCCGGTTCCATACATCTTTCCCTTTTCTTTTCACTTAAATCCATAAAAAGTCCGGAAAGAATCATTTAGCAACAAGCTAACTTCGCTGATGTCTAGCGCCTTCGTTTGACAACCGTTTTGGGTCATTCAAGCGACAGTTGGAATTACTAAATACCCTCTTCTTACTGTTGGCAATAGATGTTTATTTTTCTAGAGCACGGAGGAGAACGGAGGCGACAAAAACAGCTCGTGGTCATCTCGAAAGTTGAAGCTGAAAAACCAGGTTCGTTGAGCCATCTTTGTCGACTTGTGCAGGAGACACCAAGAATAAAGTGGCGCGAGTATAAGAAACAGTGGAAAGCCCACGTTTCCACCTTCAAACTGTTGGCAACGGCTCCAATATTGGTTGCCGGAAGATAGAGAACAAAGGCGATAAAAATCATTCGTCGACAATGAAGTTTCTGGGTAAATGAAACCAGCAGCAACGCTGCTCGGGAACGCCTGTTCATTGACTCATGGAGGCGACACCAGGGACGGGGTGGCCACGGGACTTGCGACAGCTAAACATACATATCCCCGTCCATCTACTGTTGGCATTGGCGGCCTGATTTATGGACGGAAGGCTACAAACGAAGGCCACGAAAAGCCTTCGTCACCATCCTCTAAAAATCTGGAAATTTCTGTATCCGATCTGTTTTGGTGGATTCCGACTTGATTCTTCAATCGTTTTTCTACAATTGATTGATGGTTATTGTAGAGCACTTAATCCTCGACATTTAGAGACTTGAATCATGATTTTTGGTTAAGAAACGAACCCACAATCAATTTTTGAATGTTGGGCAAATTTTAGGTTACAACAAAGGAACGAAAGAGGAGTGTTTTCCGATGGTTTCAAGCAGCCCCTCCCATATAAATCGAGTACTCATGCCAAATAAAACTTCTTTAACTTCTCTCTTTGCCTGGCCACGAATTGCCCCAGAGAAGGGCCATTTGGCTTGTCCTTTTCATGCCAACACACAAGAAATGAAAGAAAGGTGGCGTGTGGGGGAGATCGACGACTCAGCGAGGCTACGAATAGCCTAGCTGAAGTGGTAGACGCGGTGACCGAGTCGTGACGAGAAGGTGACGTCGACGACGCTGCCATCCGACTTTAAGCAAATCAGAACAAGATAAGGGCGGGAATGAATTGTTCAAAACAAATCCATTCCATAACTTATTTGAAGAAACACATTAGTAGAGTGGTTTTGGGTGTCATGTGTGGTGCGATAGGTCATGGGTTCGAGTCCGTTACACACCCTTCTTTTTGCCACTCTTCCAAATTTCCTTATTATTTACCATCTTTTTACACTTTTATAAATTTAAATTTTCCTCTAAATACAATTTAACTTGCCAAAAATTCATTCATAAGAATAAATTTTCTTTTTGCAAGTTTTATCCATTTATAGCGGATTTAAATTAAGTGTAACTCTTTTCACTTATTACTAAGTCGAAATAATTAGAGTAATATCCCTTTACTAAAAGAGCGGATATGACATAATCACCAAAACCTCTACCACGGCCACGTCCCCGACCATGGCTTCGACCACGGCCTCGACCACTACCATGGCCAAGACCACGACTGCCATCGTGTCCACGGTTTTCTTGATAAATACTATCATTTCTTTGAGAGGCGTATGTGGCATTTGTTTCAGGGTACGGTGCAGTACCAGTTGGCCTCAGGTTGTGGTTTTTCATAATTAGCTCATTATTCTGCTCAGCTACAAGTAATACTTGTATCAAATCTGAATATTTCATAAATTCCTCTCTCTGTATTGTTGTTGTAACAACACATTAGTAGCATGCATGGTTGAAAAAGATTTATCCAGCATGTTCTCTTCAGAGATTTTCTGTCCGCATAAACGTAATTGAGAGGTTATTCGGAACAAGGCAGAATTATAATCACTCACTGATTTAAAGTCTTGAAACCTTAAATTAGCATATTCATAGCTTGCTTTAGGTAGCAAAACTTGTTGTTGGTGCCCATATCTTTGCTCTAGGCTTTCCCAAAATTCTTTGGGATTTTCAACCAACAGATATTCAGATTTTAGGCTCTCATGTATATGATGACGAAGAAAGATAATCGCCTTAGCCTTTTCCTGTGGGGAACTATTTTCATTATTTTTTATGGTCTCTTGTAGACCATTTTCTTGGAGGTGAGCTAATGCATCAACCCTCCATTCCAAATATCTCTGACCCGATAAGTCGAGAACATCAAATTCTCGCTTTGCAATATTTGCCATTTGATCAACTTCAAGAGATCTAGCCACTCAGTTGGTATTTTTATTTGAGAAATCTCTCGTGCTGATAACGTGTTGTGGAATTTGGGAGAAAGCTTATGAACTTAGATATGATTTTTGCTTGTATTACTTTGATATGTACATGCTATTTATAGGGGCAAGATTTTGGTTTGATCTAACCGTATATGTACAATTTGCTTGAAGGCCGTAAGGGCCGCCAAGCCGTATGGCTACCAAGCTGTATGGGCTAAAATCTGCTAAGTACAAAACATGCATAATACAAAAATGGATGGATAATTCACCCTTAATTATTTATCTCTTAACAATAATAATCTTTTGAAAGGACCTATTTAAAAGCAAATTGCTTAAAAAGCGAGATTATGACATATACTCCGTATTTAACAATCTTGATGGTCTATTTGATATAATAGAAATGAAGCATTGTTCTCTCCCGATGATGTTTTTTTGTCGAAAGACATTCATAATTCATACTTATTGTAAGATGGCAATTTGAAAGGTGGGGACTTACTAAGGCCATCCATATCAATGAAACTCATGAATCCCATGAAATTAAAAAAAAAATACTCCCTCTGTTTCGCAAAAGATGTCTTTTAAGCCCATTTAACATTTTTCATAAAAGTTGTCTTTTTACCATTTTTTTTCAATTTTTTCCGATTATGCCCCTAAAAAGTGGGTTCCCTTTTTTTCATTTTCCCATGTAATTGGCCACATTAATAAAGTAAAGTTATTTAATGGGGGCATATTAGGTATAAAAAATTTCCTTAATAATCGTGCAATTGTCCAAAAGGACATCTTTTGCGAAACGGAGGGAGTATCTATTTTTATCATTTCTCTCTCTTCCACATCATCATACACTCTTTCAATTCCATTTCATTAAACTCACTTAAATACCAATGAAACCCATGAAACTCACTTTTCTACTTTTCTCATTTCCCCAACAACCATTTATTTCTCTATACACAATTACAACTATACCCTTTATTTATTAATTTTAAATATTTTTTACCTAATTAAATGAATTACAATTTGGCTAATTTATTATATTTTTGAGTTTTGGGTTCGTAAAAATATGTTTTAAATTTCAGAAAATAATTAAATTAATTATTTTAATTTGCCAATAACGCGGTTTTCGACGATCATAATCTTCTCCCTCATTATTAACAAGATAAATAAATATTTAAAATTTGGCTAGAATTAAAATAAGACTAAATATATGTTTAATTACCCTAAAACAATCTCAAAAACAATTTAATTTTAAAATAGTTTAAACATATGAAAAATTGATGTCTATGTTTAGATAAAAAAAATTATGAATTGTATTGTATATATTTTTACTTTTTTTTTTAAAAGGCTAAAATAACCAATTACATTTAAATATAATTATGGACTAAATTCATTTTCATATGTGCCATGTGCCCCATGTGGCAAGATATGCCTCTTTCTCTCTCTCATATTCTGACATCAAACTTCTCTGTCATCGTTTCTTCTTGAGAAACCCACCAGTTGAATTTCATTAATTTTTTTCCATTTCTTTTTTTTTGGGCGTGAAATCGGCATGAAACCTTGCACAAAACTCCCAATGTGCATGCCCTAAAGAATTCCTTTTTTTGGGGTCAAATTACTAAGGAATTTCTTGACAATAAACAACAGTAAAACAATTTAAAATTGGCGAAATGACTTTTTTTGCCATATGTCAACCTATTATTCAGTTTGCCAATGTGTCAAATTTTGGGGGTTTTGAACTATTATTTTATTACTGATTTGGATCCCACTATATTTTAATTAATTAGTTTTTATACTTATTGAAATAATAAATACTTAATATTTTTGATATCTAGGCATTTCAAATTTTAAAAATTAAAATAATTTTTTAATTAGGTAAATTTTAAAAATAGTTTATTAATGAAAAATATTTTTAAACAAAACCTAGGCCTTCGACCCGGGACTTGGCTCCTGTTAGCTCAACTAGATTCCCTCTTATATCACTTTTTGATTTTAAGTCATCTAAAACACTTGGGGCCCGTTTCGTTTTATACCTACGGTATAAGGAATCGGTTTAGGTATGGTCTATCCCCTTTTTAGTGTTTGGTATGGAACAAGGTTTGGACATGGCTCATTCCCATTCCCTAAAAATAAACACAAGCTTGTTGTAACTAATCCATCTATGTAACATTGTCATGTACACATAAGTGATGTAAATAGACTAGGTGATGTTAGACCTATTCAAAGCCGGGTTCATCATCATTTTATGGTTTGTCTAAGAGGGTGAACCGGGCTAGTGGCCTCCCCGGGTTAAACCGGTTGGAGGTAGCTAAACCGGGTTTAAACCTTAATTAGACCAGATCACTACTTTTGATGGACTTTGGATTAGAAGCTTGGCTTGACCCATTACTTCGCCTGGCCCAAATTGTTGTATCTGGCCCATTGTGTTGTTAGAGACGCTCCACTTGACAAAACACATCGTTGAGGAAGCTTCTCGAGGTGACCTAGCTATTTAAAGCTTGAGAGCCTCTTGGGAACTCATTCGAGCACACGGCACAAACCCTAGATCTACTAGAAAAAAGAGAGAGAAGAGAGAAAGAAAAGAGAGGAGGGAGAAGAAGGAAGACTCATCGACGACACCTCATCGTCGGAGTTTCTCGGTGGCTACGAGACTTCGTCCTAGCTGTTGCAGCCTTGAGAGGGGGCCGAAACCCTTTTGATTCTCTAACCCTAGCTTGCTCTTACTTTCTGTTCTCCAATCTTCTTCTTCTCTTGTTTTTGGATGTTTAGCTTTGCCGTCTATTGTTCGCTTTGTACCTGAACCTCTTTTGCTTTGATCTAGTGCACTTGATTGGGACCAGATCTCCCCTGTTGAGATCCCCCGGATGTAGAGTTCTTTGAACTCGAATCGGGTAAACAATTCTTGTCTCCTCTTGCTTTACTTTTGCTTGATTGGTTCTGGTGCAAAGTTGCTTGACTAAGATCTGTCGGATCTTCGATAGTTCTAGGTTGATCTCGTTTTACAGAGCTCATACCTCTTCTTTGAGGTAAATATGAGTGAATCTTATTCCAACCCGATTTCGGGTATAGAAATAAACGAACCCTTACTTCCCTTTGAATCTGCCGTTGCATTATACAAAGAGACCAAATAAACTACAATCACAAAGAAACCAAACAAATTTTACCCGGTAGTAAATTATTTTGTAATCGTTGGAAATCATCCTTCAATTGCTAGAAATTGTCTAACATTGTGATTTTGTGTTGAATCCTCCCGATTTCAATGAATTTTTAAACACTTGTGATTTTGTGGGACCCTCGTTGGTGGAAGAGGTCCTCCACCAACGAGGGTCCCACATTCTTTATTCAATTTAAACAAGACGCCCTCCACGGGAGGGCCTCTTGTTTGAGTTGAATAAACTCTAGATTAAGGATTAGGAATATGTAATGTTTAATACGTTTTCAACTCATTTGAATGAATGTAATGTTTCACGTTTTCAATCAACTAGAAAGAGAGATCCAATTTTACTAACATGTAACTTCCCATCTTTTCATAAGAGACTTTCACCTATTAGAATTAACTGATGATAGCTTGAGCTTCTAAGATCATCCAAAGATTTCTCGATGATACAATTCACTGTCAAAATTAGAACAGAATTGTCGTTCAAAATTTCCATGAACACATCCAATTTCCCACATCTCAATCCATGGAAAGTCACAAGTTCATAACTTCAAATCCCAGAGAATCGATTACTCCCCAAGAGCCTCATAATTAAGGAGGCTTGATGTCCATTCACTTGGAAGCTTAAACGCCGTAAACACAAAGTACGGTCTAATTGATTTGTAGATTAATCTAACTTGAATGACCTTGGCCATTTGAGACGAGCTTGTGGATGGAAAAAGTGTTCGAGTCGAATGTGTCGTTGCATAGAGGCATGTAGTTGGGAGGCTTCATCATCTTGGTTGAAGAAGTGTTTCCATCTTTCACTATGAAAGCCATGTTCATACCCCAACTCATGTGCCTATCTTTATGGCAATGCATAAACCACACCCCTATTCATTTACATATTAAAACAAATAATGTTAATTATAATAGAAAACAAACCCTAATGCCTACAAATTTGTGATCTTACACTAATAATGTAACAAAAACAAGCCTTACCTGGATTTTTGGCTGTGAATCGTATAGTAGCCCAACCAAATCTAGGGACACTGACGGTATTAAGCCGTGGAGGATCAACCAAATTGAAGCTCTTAGTATCGTTAGCATAGTCGAAGTTGCCAATTCCAGTGCCAACAACATAGAAACTGTGGCCATGGAGGTGGAAGGGGTGGCTTTGTGCTGAATCTATGAGGTTGGCACCTTGGAGCACTATCTCCACTGTCTCTCCATACTCCAACACTTTTACCTTGGTTCCGTGGTCAGGGTAAGCAAGGTCATCTGATAGATCCTCCCCCGTGTAGTTGTAAGTAACAGAGGGATCATTTGGAAATCCTGTCTCGTAAACTCCTTTCAAATTCCTACATGTAACAAGTAAAGAATCAACAAAAACCACTCTTATCGTGAGACCCTGCGCCCAGTTTATATTCATGATTTTGATTTGCATATGCATAATTTTGTATGACTGTATTTATGTTTTTGAGTTGGATAACATACAAGTAATAGGCAGAGAGAATATCGATAGAAGGGTTAATGAAGCTAATATTGTTAATGCTTGAAGCCAGGCCATTGCCATCGTGTCCGACGCAATTTTCAGGGCAATACACCATGCCCATCGACACAACATAGATCAATCTCTCCGTCACATTCTCTGGCACCTCGATCGGGTGGTTGACGTCGACAAGGCTGCGGAGACGGTTGGTGTAATCGCGGGCGGCGAGGTTGTCCTTGTAAGACGGGAGCGTGGTGGGGAACTCCGGCATTCCCGATGGCGTGTAGTTGCCGGAGTACTGGAGGACGGCGGTGGCATTAGAGTGGTCGTAATAGTCAACAGAGTAGCGGACGCTTGAGTATTGGCGCGCCGCCATGTAGTAGTGGCTGGGGGATTGGTCGGCGGTAAGGAGGACGTCGATGGTTTGCCCTGTAGCGAGCATGAGGTAAGTTGCGGAGAAGGGTTTGGTGTAGGAGGCGTCCATGCCCACCACCGTCATGGTGTGGTCGGCGATGGAAAAGAAGAGGTTTGCGCTGTTGGCGGCGTTCACTAGCCGGAAAAGGTACGTCTTGCCGTAGTCCACCGTTAGCCGGTAAGTTGTTGCTGCAAAATTCATCATTTTTCTGCTCGGGTCAAGTCTATAACTATATATTAAAGTTGTACCTTTTCGAGCCATCAGAACGATTATGGCCCCACCTCATATTTAAAAAATTTATTTTTATTCGCAATATTTTAACTTTTTCCTATTAAATTCTTCTTCTATTTAAATCTATCTTTAACATCAGATATTCTACAACCCATAGTGCAACATATTATATCTCCACATTTTTTTTGAATAAATAAATAATGATAACAAATTAATAAAATTATTGTAAATATTTATTCTCATATATTTATAGAGTTTTGTAATACAAATTTCAAGCCAATATTTTTTTTAAAGCTAAAAAAGGCGATTATTTAACAATTTTTAATGTAAAAAATAATAATAATGACTCTTTAATTGTAAAAATGTATAAATATATGAGGATAAGTATTTAGAATATGAATATATTTTCTAAAATTTTATTATTATTATTTGATGACTTAAATAATTAATTGGAACGTGTGGTTGTACCGTGAGTTGTAAAAGATGTGGATTCCATTTTACAAGAAATATAACTAATCTAGAAAATGATTATGTTTCTCATGTTTGGTTCAAAAAATGAAGGAAGTAACTCCCATCAATTTACATTTTCCACGAGGGGTGAGGAGCCCAGTCCAACGGTTGGTCCTTGGGGGGAAAACCCCGAGATTGCCGTTTCGACACCCACCGGTGACGAAGTCACAATATTAATTTCTCAAGAACTGTTCACAGTTCTCACCCATTCATGGGTGCTTTAGACTAGTATTTGGGCTATCCTAAATCTTATCGAATCAAAAAAAAAATTACACTTCCCACGAGTGATATAGATTTCAAGTTGAATTGAGCCCCGGTAAAATTTCATCTTAAATTGGCGATAAAAGGAACAACCAAGAACTTATATACTAGTTTTGTTTAATTTCAGTTTATACTCTTAACATTTAAGTATATACTAGTATGTATTCCAGTACCTTGTACGGGTTTTTCTTAAATAAGATATTAATAATACAATATTTCAATATATTTATTATCCGATAAAAATAAGCATGTAAATGCTTAAATATAAATTTTTGTTATGATTTGCGTAAAAAGATAAGACAATTATCATATAACTAATCAAGATCTTTTCATATAAGGTAACAAATGATTGGATTATAATAATGATCTTCATGTCTATCATATCCAAAAATAAAAGATTATTTAACAATGAGATTTTCTATCTTATATCCTAAAAACATGGATAAGAATTTATTATATCCAAAAATAAAAGATTATTTTTAATAGAAAAAGGGTGGTGTGGTCCAATCTAAAAGTGACCTGTGTCGTTTAATAATTTTTTTAACCTCCGCTTTAGCTTATAGTTATGATATATGCAAGATTTAAGAGGGATTACCGTTGGAACAGGCGCATAGATCTCCAGGCTCCCCATTTATTGTGTAGGCATCCGAACGAGGTGTGTCTCCTCCTGTTACTTCCAGAGCTTCTCGCACCATTTCAGCAATGTCCCCAAGAAACCAATTTCCTATTTAATTTAAACCATTAGACCGTTCAATTACAAATAATAAACCCAAATATAAAATTTAGAGCATGATAGTAATATTGTAACAATTATTTTAATTTAAAATTAGAATTCTTGGATCGAATCGTAAGAACATTGCAGAATGAAAACGTAAGATTAAATATATCTTAGGATCAGAAGCAAAATATATCTTAGAATCGTAAGATCCTACCGCACCAATAAAAATGGATATATAATTGATTGAATATTATGTTTGTATGTAGAATATGATTTTGAGTTATTAATTGATTAATTACCATGATCAATAATATTTAACTATTATAATATTTTCAAAGATTGAGATCTTAATAACTCGATAGTAGAAGTAAACAAAAAATCTACTAAATTCAAATTCTGTAACTTGTCATCTGTCTAGTTAAGTAAGTCAGAAAGTCAATGGCAATTGAAGCATATTTTATGTTTTTTTTTTTTAAGAAACAGTGAGAAATGATAATTACTACTTTATTATCCATTAGTCCATTACTAATATACCACCGATATATTATTACAATTAATTGTATGTTCTTTACTATATTAGGCTATTATTTATTTACTCGTCTGGTATTTTCGTAAGTACGATTCTCTGACTCAAATCCGGATTTAAAACTTTGGTAAGGACATATACTAATTAATAAGTGATAGAAGCTTTAATTAAACATATTTACCGAGTATGATGACTTCCTCTGCATCTGGTTCAGGAAATGGATAGGTGGTGCCTTTAGCAGGTAGAATGACAATGGCTCCATGGACCGTGGCTCGAGTCCAATCACTATGAGCATGCCACCAAAGGGTTCCTTCTTCGTCCGATAGTATTACATGGTACGTGAAGTTGGATCCGGGTTGAACTGGACATTGTGTAATGTACTCTGGCCCATCTGACCATGGGTTTCTTGGTTGCTTCACTCCATGCCTATCAACGGAAGATCAATATAATTTATATACAAAAAATATCGAAATTATGCATAGAGTGATGCCAATGTAGAACTTACCAATGTAGAGTGACGCCATAACTTCCATGATTATGAAAGTTTACATACAATGTGTCTCCTCTATGGACACGAATATTAGGCCCTGGGAAGCTAGCATTTATGGCGGGTACACTCTTCGTGTTGCATAGCTTTGTAAAATTTGTATCTGTGAGCTACAACAATGGCAATCGAGTTCGATCACTTTACATAAACGCGTAAACTCGAGCACAAGAAAGCTAATTAGTTTGTGTTAAACGAAGGATCCAATTAATTAATTAGAGTAGGAACTTACAACAAAATCGTAGTAGTGAACTTCTCCTTGCACCTTGAAAAAGGAAGTGTTAAAAAGAAAGAAATATGCAAGAAGAGGTAAAATCCGAAAATATTTCTCAATATAAATTGTGGTTGCCATTGCTTGCAATTAATCTTCAATCTGTGGTTTTTTATTCTCTTATAGCATATTCCTAGGATTGTAAGTAGAAGTTTCGTTTTCTACCTACCAATCCTCCACAAGATTTGCACAATTTCATAGTCCTCGTTTCTACCTACCACTATCATTTTCATTCTAGCTTGTACACCTACCTTTCCAATGGCTCCATGTTCAATCTAGAAATATTTCATCGAGTCTCAAAATCTCGAGCGTTTCATGTCAACAAACAAATCGCTCGGCCAATGCCTTTCTTGGCGCACATTTGTGTAGTGGATTGTCGCGGATAAGAGAACACCTCTGCAGCTAAAGTGTTACTTTTGGTAGACCGAAAACGTACTAGCCAAGTGTTGAGAATAATAACCTATCACACATCTGAAATACAAAGAGATTTACTCCTCCTATTGTCAATTGGTTTTAGGATGGAATCTCATAGGCTTATGTACTAGACGCATACACGCATATGCGTCCATACCGACACGTCCCCAGTTTACCTATCTACCGGGCTCACAGACTTTATCACCAAGCCTTTGTACGTAGTACAACACGGGATTGACGTCACTATTCCTTCATTTTATCGAATAGATCATAACCGCTATTCCTTCATAGTGCGATGATTTTTTCGTCTAATTGATACGAATAGATCATAACCACTACCTACGTACCTTCCACAAAATATACTTGCTGTACGTACACATAAGTTCAACATGCAGGGATATATTAATTCAATGTCATTATCTAGTCGAGTACAAAATCTATTCTGTACAGTGTACACATTTACAGATTGAAACTTAAAAACAAGTACAACCCTTGAGATCGAAGAATGTAGAGAGAACATATTGAAATATACCAATTTAATTTATCAAGGGTTTAAAGTCAGTATTAAGCTTGCATTTTACAATCTAGTTTTATGGTACACAAATAATTTGGTTAGTTGGGACTATATATATATGAATGATCGAGAGTGAAGTTATCATAGATGTGCCAGGAGAGTAAGCTTAACTGTTGCATTGCCTGATTGCCAACATGAACATGTGATAAAGATTCAAGCTGTCAGCTTTATCATTAACTTCGACCAAAAAAAAAATTAACCAGCATAAGTACCCGTATCTTGTACGGGTTTATTCAAATATAATTTTTTTTCAAAAATAAATAAATTTAATTTGTTTTTATGTCAATATGAATAAAATTTACGCATTATTTTAATATAAGGCCGAATATTCTCTTTTTCCTTTACTAAAAGAACATGAATTAGTTTAGCAATTTTTAAATTTTGTACACATATTTTTAAATTTAAATTCTATACATATGACATTATTAAAAACTATAACATTATTTTAATCAAGAAATGCCACGTGGCGCAATTTTTTCAACATACATGGTTTCTGCTTTATAATATAGTAGCTATACCCGTCGGGCCATGCACGACTACATGAATTTAATACTTAATTTATTTAATGAATATGATTTTAATTTAATATAAGAAAACTTATTTATTAGAAAAAATATATATATAAAATTTTACGATTGGTGTCATGTGAAACGGGCCCAAATTATTAAGGTGAGCTCACTATAATTTTAATGGCTTAATGATAATTTATTTAGGCTTTTGATTTATACACACGGAAAAATTTGTAAGCGCACACAGATATCCGCGCAACGCCATTTCGCGCGAAATGGCGTTGCGCGGAAGGGGGCAATTCCGCAATATTAAAAAGGGTTTCGGGAGCGTGGCGGAAAGGGACCCGCGCAACGAAGTTGCGCGCAATCCAACGGTAAAAAAAAGTGCCGTTGGATTAGCGCGAGGCCTCGTTGCGCGGATCTCAACGGTAAAAAAAACGGTCGAATTGTCCCCTATAAATACCCATTTCGATTCCACATTATAGTTGGAGTATACCTTCATTCCACATCATTGCTTAAAAATGTCGTCAGGAGAAGAAGATACATCATCGAGCGATTATCATCCCAAGGAGGAAGATTCATCGTCAATCGATAGTTTCATACCTGAGGATGATGAAGGTGTATCGGGAGAAGACTACGGAACCGACTCCGATGCATCAAGCGAGCCAGAACAGGTATTTTTCAAAGAACCCATAATATTATGTCATTTACGAACGTAGTATATTGAAAGTTAGGATAGTGTAATTTATAATATTTTGTTTTTACATTTTGAAATCATAGGTTGTCGGAATAGATTTTTCTATTGCTTTCCACTATGATGGGGTGTGGAGTGATCGAAGAGAAATGCTTGATTGGGCTAGACAAATTGCAATTTCGAAGAATTTTGTACTAGTCATAAAAACCTCAAATCCAAACAGGGTCATACTCACTTGTGACCTAGCTGGTAGATATAGATGTGGCAAGAGGGTGTTGCCCGGACTGGAAAATAGGAGCATTTATAAGCCACTTACCGATACTGCGACTAGGAAGTGTGGATGTCCGTTTGAATTGAATGGGGTCCGTCTCAAGGGAAAAAATGGATGGGTCTTAACGGTAAAGTGCGGACAACACAATCATTGCCTCCCCACTAGTTTGTTAGCTCATCCATATGCGGGCCGATTGACAGCTGATCAGAAGGAGTTTGTGAAAGGGAAGTTACTATATCTAGCCACCCCGAAGATGATACTTGAAGAGTTGAGGTCAAGGTACCCGGGAAATGTGACCTCAATTAGACAAATCTACAATATGAGGGATAAGTTACTTCTTGAGGATTGCGGAGAATTGACGGTGACACAATGGTCTTTGAAGTTCTTGAAAGACCGAGGATACATTGTCCATCCAAGACGAGTAAGGGGTTCTAATGTTATGAATGCCTAGTTTTTTGTGCACCCCACAAGTCTGCGCATGCTGAAGATGTTTCCCTATGTCGTCATTATGGACTCCACATACAAGACCAATAGGTATGTTATTTTAATATGTAATCGACTTGATTAGTATGTTTCCAGTATAAATGTTTAAAACAACTTGTTGTGCTAGGTACGACATGCCTTTATTGGAGATGGTTGGCTTCACTTGCATCGGAAATACATTCAGCATCGGGTTTGCATTTATTTCAAACGAAGATGTCGCAAGTTATAGGTGGGTGTTAACTCAATTGAAAGGCGTGTACGACGAGCTTGGAGTCCAGGTCAATGCAATCATGACAGATCGCGAGCAGGCTCTAATGAAGGCGATAAGTCAAGTTTTCGGGGACGGAGTCCAACATTTGTTGTGTTGGGTGCACATCAGACACAAAATTATTGCGTACGGCCTAAAGGTGTTTGCGAACGCTGAAAAACCACATGAGTTGTCACGCGGGTTTGCAAACGCTTGTTGGGCGCTCTTTTCGTCCACCACAAAGGCGACATTTGAAGAAAGGTATGTAGAATTGAAGAGAAGATGACGACCGACGCTTATTGCATACGTGGAGAAGGTGTGACTTAATCCATTCAAGAAGAACATAGTGCGTGCTTGGACCGATCATACACTCCACTTTCAGACGAGAACCACCAATAGGTAATTTCATTTTTAGCATTTGAATTCAGTTTGAATTGTAGAAAGTGTATTCGTTCAATACTTAAACTTTGACATGTGTTTTTCAGGGTTGAAGGGATGCACGTTGTGCTGAAAAAGATATTGGATTCATCTCGAGGAGGCTTCAACACCGTGATACTAAGGATTCACATCCAGATGCAATCTCAAACCAACACTTTGAGGACAGCCATTGAGAGAACCAGAATACAAAACCCAACAAAATACAGAGTACTGGCGAATAAGTTCAAAGCGCTGTTTCGTCCTATACGCGGACACGTTTCAAGGTAATGCCTAGGTAAGTTGTTAGACATGTATTATGATATAGCAATTGAGTTGACGCAGGGTACACTCGATATGGAGTGCCACGACTACTTTTGGAGGGAATGTCACGGTCTTCCATGCAAGCATCGAGTTGCACACGCTATCATAACTAAAGTACCCATCGAGATGGAGGAGATACATCCTTTTTGGAAACAGATCGAATGGGATGACCTTACTGATGACAACGATCTTGCCCTTGCCTGCGTACCCTTGACCATTCAAGACCCAACGTGGGACGAAATGGTTGCAAAGCGAAATAGCGGTCAGATGCGTAGAGACCAGTATTTGCAGATCACATCAGCGTTCAAAGATTCAGAGCATCCTGAAGCCACAAACCTTATTGAGCCGATACCTTATGAGTCGCCAGATGGAGCCAACAAGTATTCAACCACCCGGGAGAAAACACACCTTGAGCACGTAATGGAAGAGTACGAGAGGGAGCAACAAAGACGAAAAGACAACGACAGTCGGAGCAAAGCAAATACATCGGCGCCATCTCGACCACGCGGACGACCTAAAGGATATAGGAATAAGAAACGGACCGGAGCTGGAGTTGATATGCCTCCGGTTGCGACCGCGCCTCCTAGCACCGCTACCCCCGCCGCTGGAAGTCACCGTGGCCCCCCTACGAGCGTCAAATGGCGCGGGGTTAACTTTGGCATCGGTAATGTGGATAGTTTTGTCTTTCCGTTCATTGATGATGATAGGGACGTGATGGGAGACGGTCATTGTGGTTTTCGGTCACTTGCTTGCGTATTGGGGAGGCAAGAGGATGAGTATTACAATATTCGATGGGAGCTTCAGGCAGAATTGATGCGGAACAGAGATATGTATGAAGTCTTGTTCACTAGGGGCCTTACACCATTTGCTGAGTTCTTGAAGCATACCGGCCATGTGGAGTCTCCTTGCTCGAACGAATACTGGCTAGATATGCCGCTACACGGCCTTGTGTTTTCTACCTTTTATCAAGTGCCACTTGTGATATTATCGAGGGATCGAGGCTCCCACACGTGTTTACCGTTGCGGATTTTTGGTAACAATCAAGGACATGAGATACCGCCACCAGTCGTTGCTATCGCCCACGTTGGTCAACGGGACCACTTCATACCGATGAGACATTTGTAATCACTTTTTTTACGTTTTTTGTTTTTGTACATTTTCCTTTCGTGCATGTGACATAACATTTCTTTTCAGGTATGGCTTACGGGGAACACGCCTATCCCCCCACCTCCTCATGCATGGGGTCGATTTCATGACCCCAGCGCCGACTACTGGCTCGAGGCTCTTACCCCGAGGATTGACCATTGGAAGGCTTGCCGAAGGGACATCGGTCGGGATCCAGAGACATTTGCTTAGGACAGTTTTGTGGCAAGATAGATTGTTATGGGATATGTACTTTATTAAGAAGAACATGTTTTCATATTTCATGTACCGTTTAGGGGATTTATGAACTATATCATGTATTGTGTGCCCCGTTTAGGGGATTTATGAACTATTTCATGTATTGTGTGCCCCGTTTAGGGGATTTATGAACTTTCATATTTCATGTATTTCGATGGATTGTTATGGGATATGTACTTTATTAAGAAGAACGAATCTTGTTGAAGTGGGATGAATTTCAGACTACGTTTGCGAATCTTGTTGATGGGTCTGAATAGGCAGAAACAACAATGGCTCAAAGTGGATACTGAAATGTCTGTGTTTTCCACCACGGGTAACAGAAGGCGCGCAATGGGCCCTCGTGTCTGCGCGCCTTCTGTTACCCCTTTCACCCAACTGGGTAATTCCATTTTTACCAGTTCCACGCATGCTTCTGAAAACAGTATACCAGCAGCTTTTTTGGTGACAAGACTTATGCATGCACATCTCTCCCTTCGAGCAAATTCCAAGTATAAAATGAGACCTAAACCTTCTCCATTGTTGCTCCACTCTCTATCAACCCTAAACTCCATACCGAAACCAGAAGGAAAGCGTGTTCATCGCGAAACTCCATACCGAAACTCCATATCGGTGCACCAATGGCTAAAAGGAAAGTGTGTTCATCGCGAACCTACCCCTTTGCTCCACCCCATAAACTTCACCATCGTCCACGTCCGTGGGGTGAGGGAGACAAAGACGGAATGGTCTGTGATACAAGGCGCATCAATAAAAAACATCATCATGAAATGGAGCGAAGCTGGCTATGGAGCACCACCAGGATATTGTCGCTTCTTCTTGAACGACAACGATATAACACATCGTATCTACGCCAAAGAAACCACGGTGCAGCTTCGCCTGACTGAAGGTGACGAGATTCGGGTGATTGATGATATTTCGCCGGAGAATTAATGATGTGGTTTACTGTTATAAGTCACTTATTATGGATCCAAGTGTTTTTTCAGTAAGTTGTTGTTTATGGTGTAGGGTGTATGTTGTTTATGGTTTTTTCAAGTGCCACTTGTTTAGTGGTATAAGTCATTATGGTTGTTTACGGTTTTTTTGGTAAGTTGGTTGTAAGCGGCGTCGAAATGTGGATCCAAGTGTTATAAATTTCAATCGTTGTTTACCCTAAACCCTAAACCCTAAACCCTAACCCTAACCCTAACCCTAAACCCTAAACTCTAATGTACTAATGGAGATAATCCAAAAACAACAAAAAATAGATACATAATGTACTAATGTACTAATGTATGTGTAATATCAATACGTAAAGTACTAATGTATGTCATCCGAACCATCCAAAACATCCAAAATCAAGAATAGTAATGTGAAATGAAACCAACAATCCAAAACCACCAAAAATAGATACATAATGTACTACTGTATGTGTAATATGAAAGCATCTAAGGCTGGCGCCCATGCGAGGTGCCGCTGCCACTGCCGCGCTCGTGCACTGAATCCGGAAAGTGCCGGGTGGGCATCGGTGGGGGAGGCGGTGCGTCGGAATCTAGGATGCTGAGCACGTGCCTGAGATGATGCGCCATCGGATGCTCAGGCGGCATCTGTAGTAGCTGGCTCCGGATATATCCCGATGCGTGATGTACCCTCTGCGGAAATAAAATAAAATCATATTAGTTTGCACACTCAAATATCAACTTAAACATACAACTAAAAAATATGTTCTTACCATCCTGTCAGAAACTGCTGGTATCGGGTGAGGCACAGGAGGACGGGGGTCATCCTGGTGCGGCGAAGTCGGGTCGACGTACACGTGAGATCGGGCCCTAAACCATGCCAAGTAGCCCTCCTCCACCTGCCATGCGTACTCGGCACGCTGCACATCCAACTCAATCAGGTGCTCCATACGCTGCGCCCAGTGACGGTCCGCCGGATCATATGAAACAGTGTATGCGCGGTTCTGAATGGCCTCATGCCTCTCCACAAACATCGGCGTGCGACGTCATGCCGAGCTCACGATACACCCCCGCCACTAAACCCACCCCCCAAGCATATCGACCAGTCCTCTCGTGGTCGAATAGGAACCCCAATATCCACGTCTTGATACAATTCCCGGACTTGTCGAGGAATAACGTCATCCCGAGAAAGTACCATAGAAACACAGTGACAATGGTCGCTGGGGATGCGACTCGCCTGCCCCTAAACATGTCCGACAGAATAGATGCGATGGCACGGTTCGGGGCCCGTGTCTTCCACGCGTGTGCTGTCTGTGGATCGAGGTCGAGCAAATCTCCTAAACGAGCCTCGAGCTCCAACGGATCCATCTGGGGTACCAGAGCGTCTCCATCTATAGGCACCTTGAAAATGCGGTGCATGTCATGGAGGGTGATAGTAATCTCGCCCCACGGGAAGTGGAAGGTGTTGGTCTCTGGATACCAACACTCCCGAAATGCAGAGATGAGAATGTGGTCCGTCGCGCCAAACTCCAGACCGATCAGCCCGGTGAGACCGCTCCGCTGTGCGAGGCCCCACCAAGAATCGGGGCCTCCATGCATATACCGTCGAAACGAGCGTAAAGTAGTCAAGTTCCTAGACCACACTCTAGTGACATGGAGATACTAAAAAGAGGAAAACAAGCGTGAGTTAGAAAAACTAAACATTGCTTTCGAAAATAATTAAGTACTCGTAGTTTGGAAAAGTTTACGTACGTCACGGTCGAGCCAAATCCTGCGAGCCACGTGTGTGGAATACGTCGTCAACAGGCTGCCGTCACTAGGACCTCCCGGTTCGCCCTCCGCAACGGGAGGGTCCTCAGGAGCGGCCCCTGCTGCCGGTGCAGGGGGGCGGGGGTACCTCCGCAACGGGGGGAGGGGCAGACCCAGCTGCAACGGGAGGAGGGATGGGTGCTGCTGGAACGGGAGGAGGTATGTGGGATGATGCAACGGGAGGAGGGATGGGTGCTGCTGGAACGGGAGGAGGGGAAGCGGATGTAAGCGGAGGAGCTGAGGGTCCCGCCACGGATGTAGTAGGATCGGTCGAAGAAGTAGGTGGAGGACTGGAAAAGACCGGTGGCGGTGGCGGGACATGGGTCGTGGTGGGAGGTGAAATAGAGATGGTGGCCTCGGATATGTGGTAATCGTCAACCGACAAATCCTCCGCTGTACCCACGGGAGCATCAAACTGTACGTCCTGCTCCGTGAAGGGCAGGTCGTCCCCTGCGACGTCATCTAGCAAGTCGTCCTGCAGGATCTCCTCTGTAAAATCCACCTCCACCTCGACAGAGGGGTCTACATCTATCTCCGGTGCATGCAGCAACTTCGGATCACTAGCTATCCGCTGCTGCTCGGTAGGCGGCACTCTGGCAAGTAACGCATGTGCAATCTCGGCGCACGTGAGCTTGGGCGCCTCCTTTTTCCTCCTCTTATCGAGGAGGACGGCGCTCAAGCTATTGTGTACGTCCTTTAGGCGACAAGTTCAAATTAAATTAGTAAGTTTTCTATTAATTTTTTTTCCTTTTATTTAGAAATTCACCCTATGAATATGCATTCAACTAATGAATTCGTCGTTTCTGTCGGAATTCAAATTCCGAACCAAAAACTCATTTATCATTACTAATTTTATTTCAGTTTTCATTACGTTTGTAATGAAAAATGAATAAAACAATAATTCAAACTCTAATTATAACTGTAATTATTTTTTTTAAAGCAAGAATTCAACCTACGACTATGAATTCATATTAAGTACAAGTTCATAACTAATAATTCAAAATCTAAATATAAATCTAAATTAAGACAAATAAATTAAGTAAAACAACTAATAACAACAACAAAAAATAAATATAAATAGGAATTTGAATAGTAAACAAATTATGAAATTAAATATCTTACTAAATAAGCGAAATTGATTTACTCAATTATTTACGATTTTCTAACCTTGACAACAAATCTCGACCTTAACAAAAATAAGTTACAATTTTGTAGGAGTTTTTAACATAACTTATAGTAATGTTCATTGAATTTAATTTAAATATTTCTCTATCTTAACTCTTAATCTTAACAATTTAGCTACAAATTTTAATAATCATTTTTCAAGATAATTCTAGATAATCATGACCGAATTTTTTAAAGGATTTTCTAACGTAGTCTTAACTCTAACCTATTTTTTAAATCATGATCCATTTTTTAACCGGTTGAAATTAAGTCAATTTCATCACAATATCTCAATTTTATATTTTCATCTAACTCACCAATTTAATGTAATATGTTTCATGTCAAAAAAATTCCAAATTAAAATTTAGGGTCAAAGTAATATGAATTTCAAACGTACCTCAGCCGTAAATGTCGCTCGGGTGCGAATCCGACTACGAACCGGATCGGCTCGGTGAACGGTGGTGGCGACGGGCTCGGTGGGGGCGGCCGGATCTGCGGTCGACGTGGTGGGGCCGACCGGAGCATGAAGCGGCGCGCCAGTGGTGGGGCCGGCCGGAGCATGAAGCGGCGCGCCAGTGGTGGGGCCGGCCGGATCTGGGGTCCCATGCGTCGGGTCGGTCGGTTCAAGGGCGGGGGCGGTCGGATCTAGGCTCCCATGGCTCATGGCGGCCGGTACAAGAGCGGGGGCGGCCGGATCTGGGGTCCCATGGGTCGGGTCGGCCGGTTCAAGGGCTTCCGACGTCGCGGGGGTGAGTTGCGACGCCGGTGGTGGTCCGACCGAAGCCGGGGAACGATCGTGATCGGGGGTTTGGCTCTTTTTTTGGGCTCGAGATTTCGTTTCGCGCGAGACGGGGTTTCGCAGGTAGGTGAGGTCGGAGGAAGAGGATAACAATGGCGGCCGCTGGCGTCTCCTTTTAACCCTAAGGATCCGCGCAGGCCCGTTTCGTGCGGCCCAAAGGCGCGCATGCCCGTTTCGCGTGGCCCAAAGTTGACGGCGGCCTGCATTTGCCCTAAACCCTAATGCTCCGCGCAACGTGGTTTCGAGCGGCCCAATAGGCGCGCAAGCCCATTTCGCGGGGCCCAACATCATTTTCCGAATCCCATTTTCCATTTTCCGCTTGACAGATTTGCCCTTCCACGCAACGCCATTTCGCGCGAAATGGCGTTGCGCGGATGTCTGTGTGCGCTTTTTAAAAAAAACTGTGCGTATGTACCCCGCGTTTATTTATGCAAAAATATAAATAAAAATTATTTGAATTAGAATAATTTAATTTTAAAAATCTTTTACAAAAAAATATAAAAAAGGTAAAAATAATCTAAATTCTTGTAATTTTTTTAACAAATTCAATTCTTTAAAAAAATTGAATAAGAATTAAAAATATACTTAATAAGAAACGATGGAAAAATATAAATAAATAATGAATTTTTTAATGATAAGAAAATCATTTATATTTACATAAATAATTCAAAAATAAAATTAAGGAAAAGATAACGTAATTTTTTATAATCAAAAGTCAATTTAGGAAAGTAATTATTTACGACTACGATTCGGTATTTTATAGACATTATAAATAGGATATTAATAAATAAAAATATAAGATAAAATTTAATATAATTATTTTATTGCTCGTAGAATGTATAATTTTTTAATCAATATAAATGATTAAATTTAATGTTGAGAAGATAAAATAATTACATTTCTCTTTTTCTTTGATGATATTTCATAGATATTTAATTAAAAAAGAAGATAAAATATAAATAAATAAAATTTATATATTCAAATATGGAAGAGATAAGAATTTAAAAAATGATAGTTAACTTAATAAATAAGATATAATAAAGTATGAAAGATAAAGATAATTTAATTATATAAATAAAATTTAATTAATTTAATTTAAGATAGGACCAAACTCATTTTGTAGTTCGATAAAGTAAAGTTTAGATAAGATTAAATATTATATTATTCATATTTTATTACTTTCCATGTACGTAAATTTAGAGATTATCAGATATTTTGTTATGACCTAACTCAATTAAGTGGTAAAGAAAGAAGAAGATTAGGGTTAGAAGAGATTAGGGAAGAAAGGGTTAAGGAAAGAGATAGAAATATAGAGAGGATTTCTGTTATTGATTTCCAGAGATCCGTACAAATGAATTGTAAGAGACCTCTTATAGGCTTTTGGCCTATTTACCACTTAAAGCCCATATTTCCTCAAATTACACATTCCTAACATATTTCAATATATCTATTAAATATTTTATTATCTATCCATATAATATGATATCTATCCATTATCTATTTTGTGAAGTGGTTAAGAATTTAAGATAAATCGTAATTTCTAGAATTATATATTGTTAGAATATAATGTGAAGGGGGCTTTCTACAATTATTATTTAGTTTTTTAAGTTGAAAAAGAGTTTTCCATTATTTTATTCAGATTATGCCACATAGCGCAAATTTTTATACAGACTTGGTTTCTGCTTTATAATGTATTTTATCAAATATCTAATGTTTTTATTGTTTATTTTATTTTAGATATAATCTTTTTAAGTTAAATAAGTTATCATATCAAATATTTAACATTAATACTTAAGATTTAACATTAGATAACATCTTTATTATAGATAGAATCTTTTCTAGATTAATTTATCCTATTTTTATATTATCCTAAAATAATATAAACATATATAAATTCTCAAAATAAAAAATCCTATGTGGCGAAATCCTAAGTGGCTTAATGTGGGAACGACACGTAGGAAAATCCTAGGTGGCGCAACGGGGTGGCCTTATTCCTTGCGTCTTTTATATATATACATAGATTGTATAACATATCTTTTCTAATGTTTAGATAGAATTTATATCTCTAAAGATAATATCTTACGAGATCTTATAATTGTTATATCGATTTTTTTAATATATGTCCTTAGGATATAAGTTAAGAGTCTTAAAATGAAAATATTGTGTTGAGTTTTTTCAATTTAGGTTTAACTAGTTGATGTACCCGTGCTCTTGCACGAGTCTTTAATAGTAAAATTTATTATATACATATACATCAATTTATATATAATATAATATTATAAAAGTAAATATTTAATAATTATTTCAAACCAAATCAAATATAACTTAATGTCAATATCATTTAACCTCCAAATACTAAATACAAAAAAATAAGAAAATATGTTTGAAATAAATCTAAATCAAATTAGAAAATGTATTTGAGATAATGCTCGAGAAACAATGTTCATATTCTAAGATTGTAATAATTTGCAAGGGTCTGGAAGCAACTTATTCTTTTTTCATTATCATCATCTAGAGATGAATTTTCATTTGAAAAGCTTTGAAGGAGTTAATGGCTTATTCGACGATAAATTGGAGTGTATTTCAAGTTCAGGTGAAGATAATTTAACATTATTCTGCAAAAAATTAAATATAATGACTTAAGAATTAGGATATATTAACATTTAGTGATTAAAATATTAAAAAAATTTAATAAGGTGTTATAAAAGAATAGTAAATGCATCAGATTTAGAAACTAAACTAGTGTAAGAGCCCGTACCTTGTACGGGTTTTATTAAATATAAATAAAATAAATAAATGGTTAAAAAGTAGAAATTTTTGTATTATTGATTTTTTTCTTAGAAAAATATAGAGTCAAAACTAATATAATTTAAATGGATTTTTTTGTATTATGAATTGTCTATCTCTTATCAGAAAATGTAAACGTTAATTATTTTTGTCAACTTTTAATTTAATCATTTTATTGTCAATCTTGTAAGACATAATGTAAATTTCTATATTTTTTTTCAAAATTCTGTTTTAATAAAATAATTTCTATAAATATATAAAAGGCAAAAATAATGTAAATATTCGTTTAATTATAAGATAAATTTAGATTCATATCATTTTTTATAAAATTTATTTTTTAAATAAATATTTTTACCAAAATTTGATTTAAACAAAGTTTTTATCAATTTTTTAATCATAATTTGTTTTTAAAAGAAGTTTTACATAAATAGATAATGGGCTACCTTTTAAAATATACTATATATTTCTATCTTTTTTAAATCAAAATTTAATTTTGAAAAGAAATTTTACATAAATAGATAGATCATTGTTAATCTTGTAAGACATAATCTAAATTTATATCTTTGTTTTATCAGAATTCTATTTTAATAAAATATTTTTCATAAATAGATAAAAGGTAAAAATAATGTAAATATTTATTTTTCTATCATTGACTATATCCACTTTTTCCATTTTAATTAACTATTTTAATATTAAGTGATATGAATATTTTTCAATCTTGTAGGGGAGATGTTATCTTTTTACTATTTTTTTGGGATTTTAATATGGTAGAAAAAATAAATTGGATTATTATATCAGCAAAAGGAGTGATGTGGGGCAATATGGTGAGAGAATTTGCCATCGATTTAGTATATAGTAATAGATTATATTTTTTATTTCATATTTATTTTTGAAAAAATATTTCATAAATTTTTTATAATCTTGTGAAAAATTACAGATTTGTAGAATTAGATTTTTTTTATTTAATGGTTATTTTGCCAAAAATTGCCAAATCCAAATCTTATACTCCGTAAAATATTTCACATGGATATAAGTAATAATTTTATTATATGTGGGATCTATAATTATTTTTAAGCAATAAAAAACCCAATTAAACTTTAACCAATCAAATTGGTTTTAAACAATAATTCTGTCTAAAAATAAAATAAATATTCTAGTATTTGTATGATAGCATAAAAAATATCCTAATGATCTTCCTATCTATTATATCCAAAAATAAAAGATTGTTTAGTAATGAGATTTTCTATCATATAATCTTCCTATTTATCATATCCAAAAATAAAAGATTATTTTTTAAAATTAATGGTTGTTTTGCCAAAGATTATTTTTTAAAAAAAAAGAGTGATGTGGTTCAATCTAAAAGCGACATGTGTCGTTTAATAATTTTTTTAACCTCCGCTTTAGGTTATAGTTATGATTTTGAATTTAGAAATGACTTAATTTGACGACTTTATTTCCTACCCAAAACATATGATGAAGACACAATGGCTTATTCATACATATATTTGAATATATTAAAAAGACGTGTGATTTTAATGCAACATGATAATAAAAATTATATTTTTTATTTATACAAACAATCAACATCTAGCTTAATTGGATTACATATCTCTTATACATATAACAAAGGTTATATATGACATAAGAAATTCAACCATTAATTATGGGTCCCTATACGTGTAATATCTCTTATAGTAGTAGTCAAATCTATATATAATATGTTGTTATTTTTATTGCTATTTCTTACCTCTTAGTTATTGACGTTTATGTTTGTCACATTTTTTGTTGCAAATATCCAATAAAAAAATTACACTTAAATAGTACTCCATAGAATTTAAAAAATAGTAGAAAAAATAATAAAAGTATATTAATATAGTCAATTATCTTTCCAAATATTACATGGCACAAATGGATATATATCTTGCGTAATAAATGGAAAATTATATAGCATTTTCTTATTTTATAATTTTTTGTTCTAATATTTGGTTTTAAATAAAATATCGCTAGATGATGTGACATGTTATAAATGAGGTGGAATGTGAATTCACCATGTGGCATAATATGTTACAACTTCAATATTATACTAGTTCTACCCGTCGTACAATGTACGACTACGATTCGATATTTTATAGATATTATAAATAGGATATTAATAAATAAATAAAAATATAATATAAATTTTAATATAAGTAATTTATTGCTCGTACGTAGAATGTATATAATTTTTTAATCAAATATTGTATTCTTTATATTTTATTACTTTTCATGTACGTAAATTTAGAGTAATATATCTAGCCATTAAATATTTTATTATCTATTTTTATTAATTTTAAAAATTATAAATATTTATCATTAATTTTTTATAAAAAAATCACTATATATATAAATAAATTCGTCAAAAGATATATGCTAAAAGATTTATATTTATTTTAAAATATTTTAATATTTTCTATTTAATTTTAATTATTGTTATACTAAATAGATATTTGTTTGATGTTAGAGATAAATTTAAATAGTTAAAAAGAATTTAATAGAAAGAAGTTATGATAATAGAAATAAAAATTAATTTTTTAAATATGAGGTGGGGCCAGAATCATTCTGATGGCTCGAAAAGGTACATCTTTAATATATAGTTATATATTAAATAAAAATATAATATAAAAATTAATGTAATTAATTTATTGATTGTACAATGTACAATTTTTTTTATATATGTCTATAAATAAATTAAAATTCGTGAAAAGAATATCATGCTAAAAGATAAAAGATATTTATACTTATTTTAAAATATTTTAAATTTATTATCTTTAATTTTATATATTTGTATAAGGTAGTTTTCAAAAGATATTGTTTTACTAAATAAATATTTGTTTGATGTTAAAATAGATTTAAATAGTTAAAGAAAAATTTAATAGAAAAAAGTTAAAATATTAGAAATAAAAATTAATTTTGTAAATATGAGGTGGGGCCAGAATCGTTCTGATGGCTCGAAAAGGGACAACTTTAATATATAGTTATAGATATTACATAGTTGATTGAAATGGATCGACATTAATTGTTACAAAATATACTAACATGAACAAAGGCTAGTAAATTACAAAAAATAATGTGAATTTTTTGTGTAACGGATTAATAAAAAAAATTAACGGTTGAGAACTTGGTACAAAATGAAATAAAGTATATATGAATATGTGTAGGTTTGAAGAGAGAACTTGCAATTATAATCTCAAGCTTGATATTGTAGATTATTTCAATTTTTACCGATTTGAACATAATTTTAAACTTGTAATCAAAACAATGGTAATTTAAAATAGTGTAATTAACGATTTTATAAATTAAAAAAATAATTATAACTTATATATCATCTTTAATTTAAAATAAAATTAATTGTCAATATCATACTGGATGATTATATTTTGTTTAAATATTAACCAAGAATCTCCATTATTTTTAAGATGTTATAAAAAAAATTATTTTCTATACTTTAGTTTGGTAATATCTTCTCCATTTTGTTTTAGATTTTTTTATATATTTTTGTTTTAGATTTTTTTTATATTTAAAACATGATTTTGTAGTTTGGAAATCCACGATTTTAGTTTGGTATTATCTTTTTTTTTAGTTTAATTTGGTATTATCTTCACCAAAATATTTTACATATTTTAAATAAAAAATATGCTATTGAAGCTATCTATTTTATAACAAAAAATTAAAATAATATGAACCAAAATATCAAATCCTCATACTGAAAAACTCTAAAGAATGGATAGTCTTTAAGGAATATATAAAGTCAAAAAATTTGTATCTGATGTGTTTATCAAAAATTATGAATAAAATCTTTAAGAAATATTTAAGTAATGAATAATCTTTAAATATAATCTTCTAGGAATATTTAAGGAATCTTGTTGATTTTTATATAGTAGATTAAATATAATCTAGTTGTAAAAAAAGCCACCATAATTTTTTTATATTTTTATAGAAATTAACGTTTAATTAAATATGGTAGAAACTTCCAAAATTACAATTTGTATTCTTTTTAAAATATTGGATGATATTAAAACTTACAAATTTAATATTTGAATTCATAAGATTTGTTTCCAAAACTACCAATTTATTTGTATAATTTATATGAATTAATGAGAAGATGACATGTGTCAAAATCTGATATGGCGCATTTTAGGAATGACATGTGGCAAAAGATGATGTGGCGCAATGTGGTGGCTCCAAACCTTATTGCTTTTATATATATAGTAGATTGATGATTGATTATATTATATATTTTTAATGATTGCAAATACTAAATATACTTTCCATTGAAAAAATAATGATACATATTAAAGATGATGATGTACAATTATATTATATTTAAATTTTGTCCATAAAAAAAGTAGTAGATCATTGTATATTTGAGGTATTACATATAGATGATTTCATGATATGTACAATTATATTATATTTAAATTTTGTTCATAAAAAAGTAGTAGATCATTGTATATTAGAGGTATTACAAATGGATAATTTCATACTTTCCATTGGAAAAAAAACGATGCATATTAAAGATGGAAAAAGTAGTAGATCATTGTATATTAATAACAATAGTAATATTATTATACTCTATATTATATATTTTTAAGGATTGTAAATACTAAAAAGAAGGAAGGGTAATGAAGTAAATTAAAAAATTAAAATGCTTATGTGGCATAGTTAGATGGGTGACAAATAAGATGGAGAGATTCGAGTTTAGTAATAGTATATAGATTAATTTTTTCAATAGGGTTTTTTAAATTTCCTTTTAGGGTTTTAGTTTCTAACCTTAGCATGTTTAACCTATGAAGGCATATGTTAGAAAAACCGTTGTTATATATTCAAACCCTTTTAGGAGAATACAATCAATTCATAATTATTCCAAATCAATCACATTTCATGGTTTCAGAGCAAAATCCTTCATTCGACCTAATTTTCTCTTTCGTTGCATTCAATCAGCCGTCTAATTTTTTTTCTTTAAACACAATCTCGTTCTCTATTTCTTTGAGTGCCTCTTTTTGCACAAACAATGGCTTCCTCAGATTCTAAATCAGAACATGTTAATCCAACTTCCTCGGGTCTTGAACAACAACAACAACAAACGACGTCAAAACGTCAAATTCTCTACCTTGCATCCCCATATTACTTACACCCTTCGGATCACCCGAGTTTGACAATTTGACCAGTGATTCTTAAAGGAGAAACCTACCCAGAATGGGCCACTGTAATGAAAAATGCCTTCTAAGCAAAACAGAAGGTGGGTTTCTTGGATGGCCGAATTGTCAAACCAGCAAGCAGCACCACCGAAGAAGATGATTGGGATAGTGTGAATTTGATGCTCATCGGATGGGTTGTCTAGTCCATTGACTCCATACTTCGATCATTGATAACTTATGGCAACACTGTTCAAGATCTCTGAGAAGACGTAAAACAAAGATTTTCGGTCGGAAACGGGCCTCGGATTCTTCAAATCAGATCAAATATCTCTTAATGTCGACAACAAGGTCAAAGCGTAGCCTCATACTCTGGCAAATTAAAGAAATTATGGGACGAGTTAATCACCTACGTACCACCTAAGTCATGCAACTACGGGCTATGTATTTGTCAAATCTCGTCCCAACTTCTAAAAGAACAAGAAGAAGAGCGAACGTCTCCTACTAAAGGGAATCAGAGGAAGAGAGGCAAATTGTGCTCTGCTCATTCATCATGCAAGGTGCTCACATACATGGTTTATATAAGGCCTATAGAAGGCTCTAGAAATGCCAGCTATTGTACTATCTACTAACGGTTGAATACAGATAATTACAAGCAAAATATATATGTTGTATTTATCCTATTATGCCCCCTCGATCCGAGCTTGGTGAAGGCAAAGCTTGGATCGCAACATTTGGAAACGAGCAGATGGCAAAGGTTTGGTAAGAAGATCAGCAATCTGTTCTTTGGAGGTGATGAATGCTACTTTGAGAGATTTTCTTTGCACCATCTCCCGCACGAAGTGATAATCCAAGGACAAGTGCTTGATTTTGTGATGGAGAACTGGGTTGACTGCAATATATGTTGCACCAAGGTTGTCACACCACAGGACAGGAGCTTGATCAAGAGAAATACGGAGGTCACGCAACAGTGATTGCACCCAGACGAGTTCTGCAGCAGCATAAGCCAGGCTGCGGTATTCGGCTTCTGTTGAGGACCTTGAAACAGTGGAATGTTTCTTTGAGCACCAGGAAATCAGATTGGATCCCAAGTAAATGCAGTAAGCGCCTGTGGATCTTCGATCAATCGTGTCACTAGCCCAGTCGGCATCAGCAAAGGCAGATAACAAAGAGTTGGAGTATGCTGAAATTTGAAATTTAAGTTGGGATGTGCAATTGATGTAGCGTAGAATACGCTTTACTGCTTGCCAGTGTTCTTGAGATGGGGCGTGCATAAATTGGCACACTTTATTGACAGCGTGAGAGATATCTGGTCTGGTGAAGGCCAAGTATTGCAGACCTCCAACGATACTACGGTAAAATTGGGGATCTTCAAAAGAGGGCGAATTGCCGACCATAGGAGTCGTTGCCATTGGAGTATTAACAGCCTTGGATTGATGCATGTTTGCTCGTTTGCAAAGATCAAGGATGTATTGTGTTTGAGATAGAAAGAAGCCACTAGAAGTGCGTTGGACTTCAATACCTAGGAAAAAATGAAGGTCACCAAGATCTTTGACTGGAAAAACTTTTGAGAGTGCAAGAGTGAATTTGGTGGAAAGAGTAGAATCGGAGGTGACGACGAGAATATCATCGACATATACGAGAACAAAGGCAAGAAGATTGTGTTGGCGGAAGGAAAAAAGGGAGGAGTCTGCATTAGAAGGGGCAAACCCTATGGTAATAAGAGCATCACTGAGCTTTTGGAACCATGCTCGCGGTGCTTGTTTAAGCCCGTAGAGTGATTTCTGTAATTTGCAAATATGGGAGGGAAAGGAGGGATGAACAAAACCTGTGGGTTGATTGATGAAGACGTCTTCATTCAAGTCACCATGCAGGAAGGCATTCTGAATGTCCAATTGGCGCACCGACCACCGTTTCATGGCAGCAAGGGAGAGTAGAAGTCTGATTGTTGTGGGTTTGGCGACGGGTGAAAAGGTTTCAGAAAAATCAACACCTTCCATTTGGTTATAGCCTTTGGCGACAAGTCGAGCCTTGCGACGCTCAATAGTGCCATTGGCATGTCTTTTTGTGCGAAATACCCATTTGACGCCTAATGTATTTGAGGCCGAAGAGGGCGGGACAAGTTTCCAGGTGTTGGTGCTAAGCAAGGCATTAAATTCAGTTTCCATGGCTTTACGCCATTCTGGGTAGCGAGCTGCCTCGGTGTAAGAGGTGGGCTCGTCGGGGATAACAGTGGTGTGGTCACAGGTGGGTGGTGGCGGCCAGGGTATTGTGCCATCGTGTCGAATCTTGGGCTGGTGAATATTGTCACGGCGGCGAGTTATCATGGGATGTGGAGGAGGTGGTGGAGATGGATTTGGGTTTGAGGAAAGGGAGGATTCTGAATTTGGATTTGGTGAATCGAGAGAAGAGGGCCCAATCTCTGAAGTTGGGCTGGGAAGACTTGGAGAGGATGGCCCAGTTAAGGAGTCCGAGTTATTTTGTGAGCTAGAAATTGGACTTGAAGGTGGTGTAGGCGAGGATTGGGCCGAAGAAGGGAAAGGCCCATTTGTGGAGTTCGGTATTTGTAAAGGCATGGGAAGATGGACATGAGTGGGTGAGGATAAATTTGATTTGGGCGGTGTGTTAGTGGAATAAGGGAAATCGGTTTCATGGAAGATGACATCCCGGGATATATAATATTTCGAATTGATCCAATCAAAACAAATATACCCCTTGTGATTTGCACTATAGCCAAGAAAAAGGGTGGGAGTGGAACGGAAAGATAGTTTGTATTGATTGTAGGGGCGGAGATTGGGAAAGGCAAGGCATCCAAAGGTTTTGAGAAAATTGTAGTCGGGTTTTTCATGGAATAAAAGCTCAAACGGTGTTTTGTTTGATAGAATTGGGGTAGGAAGACGGTTTTGAAGGTAGGCGGCCGTTTCAAAGGCAAAATCCCAAAAGGGGAGCGGAAGAGAGGCTTGTTTGAGAAGGGTAAGGCCCATGTCCACAATGCGACGGTGTCGGGTCTCAACACTTCCATTTTGTTGGTGAGAGTAGGGACATGTGAGGCGGTGAGTAATTCCTTGGTTTGTGAGAAACGGTTTTAAGGGTAAAAATTCCGTTCCATTATCGGTTTGAAGGCTTATGATTTTTGTAGAGAATCTATTTTGGACAAGTTTAATAAAGTTGGTCAAGATAGTAGTAGCTAAAGATTTAGTAGACATTGTAAAAAGCCAAATGAACTTGGAATAGTCATCTACAATAGCTAAATAAAAACGATTCCCTTTAATAGAGATATCGTGGGCCGGACCCCATACATCAACAAAGAGTAGCTCAAAAGATTTGGTGGATCGAGATGGTGTTGGAGGATGGGGAAGTGCATGGGCCTTGGCCCAAGAGCATGACTGGCATCGATGATATGGGCTGGTTGTCTTTGATTTTGGGTTGAGAGGAGACGGTCTTGGGCTGTCTTGTGGAGGCAGATTTGGACCGCTTTTATTTGCAAGGGAAAAGGAGCGTAGAACAACTGAGGTAACGGAATTGGAGGGATGACCTAATCGACGGTGCCAAAGGCAGTCGTTATTTGAGACGGTGAGGGAGAGCTGAGGGGTGGTTGAAGACGGTGGTGCGGTGGTTGCTCGGAATTGATAAATGCCATCCTTAACGGTGCCTTGAAGTAGAAGCGCCCCCGTCCGATTGTCCTTCACACAGAAAAATTGTTCATGAAATTCAAAATAGCATTTGTTTTCTTTGCAAAATTGATGCACAGAGAGAAGGTTTTTAGAGATATCTGGAGTATGTAAGATATTAGATAGAGAAAAAATGTGATGATTAGAGAAGAGTTTGGTTGAACCGTAATGATGAATTGGTATTTGCGAGCCATCCCCGAGGCTAACTTGATCGGAGCCACCATACGGTAGACTGTCGATGCGCAAATTGCTGAGGTCGGGGGTATAGTGGTGCGTTGCAGCCGTATCTGGGTACCATGGCATCAGAGCTGAAGTGTGATGCGCTTGGAAATTTGCTGGTGGAGAAGGCTGGTAGTTGTGGTTGAACCTGTGCCAGCACTCCAGAGCAGTGTGAGACGGCTTGTGGCAAACTTGACAAATTGGTCGTGTGTCTGGGTTTCCTGAGAAGTTGGTGTGCGATCGAGAGCCACCACTGTTGGGGTTGTTGTTGGAGGGATGATTATGGCCGTTTGACTGGCCTCTGTTTTGATTGTTACGGCCCTGATTTGAGCGACCACGCCCTCGTCCTCGATTGGAACTGGTGTGGTTCACTTCGGGGGTTTTGGAAGTTGTGTTGTTGGCAGAGTTGGGTGTGGATAGCAGGGCGTTGGATTGGTGGGTTAGACGTGATTCATGGACTAGCAAATGAGAAAGGATTTGAGTGGGTGTTGGTAAGATAGGCTGAGTGGAGAGAGATGTTACCAGGGACTCGTAATCCGCAGGGAGGCCAGCGAGAAGGAAGGCAGAGAACTCGTCTTCAGGAATATGGTGGCCGGCACCAGCGAGAGTGGTGGTGAGACCCTTGGCTCGATTGTAGTACTCGGTGACAGTTTCAGACCCTTTCTTGAGAGACGCCAGTTGAAGCCGGGTGTGGACCACCTGTGCGCTGGAGCGAGCGGAGAAAAGCTCATGGAGATTGGCCCAGATTTCAGCCGCGGTAGTGCAGTCCATGATTTGGACGAGAACCCCTTCAGTGAGGCTAGATGTGAGCACGGCCATGACAAGTTGGTCACGAGCCACCCAGGTAGTGTATGCTAGGTTTACAGCACCATCGGCAAGCACGGCAGCAGGGCAAGGCATAGTGCCATCAACATGAGAGTAAAGACCTTGGGCTCGCATATATGGAACCACTTGGGTTTTCCATATGGGAAAATTAGTTTGAGTGAGCTTAACGGTGATAAAGCTAGAAAAAGAGGGAAGAGGGTGAGCAGCAGCGGGAAATTGCATTGTCGGAGGCTGTGGAATTAGGGTTCCTGTTGGATTGGAAGGAGGGAGCTCGTCTGGCATTTTGTGGTGGGTGTTTGGACGTTTGTCCTTTTGGAGGCTCTGATACCATAAAGGGAATCAGAGGAAGAGAGGCAAATTGTGCTCTGCTCATTCATCATGCAAGGTGCTCACATACATGGTTTATATAAGGCCTATAGAAGGCTCTAGAAATGCCAGCTATTGTACTATCTACTAACGGTTGAATACAGATAATTACAAGCAAAATATATATGTTGTATTTATCCTATTACCTACAATTCTTAATTGGTCTTGCCGATGAAGTTTTTGGTACTCAACGGTCCAATGTCATCGCCCCAAGACCCGCTCCCTGCTTTAAACCGGGTATATGCCCTCGTTGTGCAGGAAGAGTGACACAAATCTTTAATCAAAACTCGTGTACCTTCCTCCGATGCTATGGCCTTCACAGCACAAACCAAAGCACCTGATCAACAGTCTCTAGCAAAACCACTTTGCACTCATTGTGGGCTGAACAATCACGAGGTTTCTAAATGTTTTATAATAATTGGTTATCTAAAGGGTTGGGGCTCTTAGGGTCATGGCTCATCTGGTTTCTCCACACCAAGAACAGGGCATGATGATAATGGTGCAGGGCGTGGTGATGACAATATTGGCTGAGGACGTGGTTGCGATAATTCTGGCCAAGCAAACTTTGTTCATCACAATGGCACGTCACAAGGGAAAACTCAACTTACAACAAAGGATCGCGCATCCCTTGCTTAAATCAAGAACAATGGAAGTAAGTAGTTAATTTATTTAATTCCATGAACTCAAAATCGGGTTCTTCTTCAAATTCCTCCGGTAAATTTTCTTCTTGGATATTAGATAGCAGTGCCTCTTACCATATGACGAGCAATTGCACCTTGCTTCATGACATTACTTCAATTCCTGTTGTCTCAATTAAGGAAGAAAAATTTTAGCCTTCAGACTCTATTACTTTGCATCATGTTCTCCTCATTCCAACTATTGATTGCAAATTGATTTCTTTTTCCATGTTGGCGGCTGATCTTACATGTCTCGTTCTGCTTAATGCTCATCTTTGTGTTCTTCAAGATCAGTGATTGGAGTTGGTGAGAAATAGAGTGGGGTGTATTGGCTTCACAGATTTTGGCAAGATTCGATTCTCTGCTCAACCTCTACTGCATCTCCTTTTGTCTCGACTTCACTTTGGCATTCCAGACTTGGGCAACCGTCTATGTCTTTACTATCTTCTATTTTAGCTTAGGCCCTATTGTTAGTCATAAAGAAAATTCATGGCCTTGTGATATTTGTTTCCAAGCCAAACAAACTCGAAATACTTTCCATTTAAGTCTTAATAAAGCAGATTCTTTGTTTTAATTAGTCCATTGTAACGTCTAGGGTCCTTATAGCGTACCATCTATAAAATGTGCAGATTGATGATCATCTTCCTCATGCTCCAGTAAGAGCAGCGAGACTAGTTTGTTACAACGCTCGTACCAGAAATACAGTGGGAAGGGGTATTTATATCATATTACATTTAACATAAAACCCCTGATTACAAAAACTACCCTTGGTCCCTATACCCCCTCCTCAAGTTGGAATTGGGGGATCATAAACCAATGCCAACTTGAAAGACAAGAACTTATGTTGATCTTCACCCAAAGGCTTGGTGAAAATGTCAGCTAATTGGGACTGAGAACGCACATAGGACGTTTGTAAGAACCCTTTAGAAATTCTTTCCTGAACATAATGACAATCGATATTAATATGCTTTGTGCGTTAATGGAACACCGGATTCGAAGCAATATGTTGTGCAGCTTTGCTGTCACAAAACAGAGTAATAGGAAGGGAAACAGGAACAAAGAAATCCTGTAACAAACCATGTATCCAAACCACTTCACTAGCAGTTGAAGACATACTCCTATACTCAAATTCAGCAAATGATTTAGACACTGTTTTCTGTTTTTTCGTCTTCCAAGAAACCAGATTTTGGCCTAGAAACACACAATAACCACTCAAAGATCGAGCTGTGAGCTTAGAAGCAGCCCAATCAGCATCACTGTAACTAGAAACAACCAAATCAGAATGTGCTGAGTAAAACAAACCCCAATCCAATGTGTGCTTCAAATAGTGAACCACATGCAAGGCTGCTTGGAAATGAGGCTCACGAGGACAATTAACAAATTGACTCAAATGCTGAATGGAATAGGTCAAGTCAGGTCTGGTAATATTAAGATAAAGGAGGCGCCCAATAAGCCTTCTATTAATCTCAGGATCTGATAATGGAACCCCTTCATCAACTGATAAACCCAAGCCACGAGGTAAAGGAAAAACAACCTCTTTAGCATCTAGCAACCCAACATCTTTAATAATATCATTACGCTGGTGAAGAACAGTCCCTTCAGATGAGCGAGCTACTTCAAAGCCAAGAAAAAACCTGATGAGTCTGAGGTTCTTGATTGTGAATGTTGCATCCAAACCAGACTTTGTTTGCAAAATGGTAGCATGATCATCACCAGATAACAACAAATCATCAACATAGACAAGAGCAATTGCGCTTTTATGATTTGTTCTTTTGACAAAAACAGAATAATCATGTAGAGACTGCTGATAACCCATCTGAAGTAAAAACTTTGTGAGTTCCACATTCCATTGCCGAGAAGCTTGTTTTAAACCATAAAGTGACCTTTTGAGATGACATACCTGGCCTTTCTTAGCCTTAGAATACCCAGGAGGAGGTGTCATGTAAACCTCTTCATCTAGATAACCATGAAGAAAAGCATTATTAATATCAAGTTGATGAACATCCCACTTTCTAACTGTAGCTAGAGCCAATAACAATCTTACTGATGTAAGATTAGCAACAGGATAAAAAGTGAATTTGTAATCCTTGTCCTTTACTTGAGTATACCCTTTAGCAACTAATCTGACCTTATACCTTTCAACGGACCCATCAGCCTTGAACTTTGTCTTAAACACCCACTTTGATCCAATGGCTACCTTACCAACTGGCAAATCCTTGATTTCCCAAGTCTGATTCATCTCTAAAGCATCAATTTCCTGTGCCATTGCTTCTTCCCAACAAGCTTGGCCTTTAGCTTGTTTGTAAGTAGAAGGTTCAGGAACTGAACACATGTTACAAAATGAAGCTACAAAATCTTCAAAAAAAACAGACAAGTCAAATATCTGAGCAACTTGAAGAGAACAAAACATAATCCTGAAGTTTCGTGGAGGTTGTCTCTGCCTATCATATCTCCTTAAAACAACAGGTGGAGCCACAGTAGGAGGAACAACAAGTGAAACAACAGAAACTTCTGTATGATCATTCCCAAATCCAGTATCAAGAGAAGGAACAACAGATGAGGATGAAAAATTTTCTGTATTATCAACCTGGATGTCTTCATCATGAGCAGGATTCACCAGAGGCAAAATTACTTCTGAAGGAGGTGAAAAAGATGAAGCACTAGAAGACTCTTTATAAGGAAAAACATCTTCCTTAAAAATAACATCTCGAGTAACAAAAAAATATTTCTTCTCCAAATCATACAGTCTATATCCCTTTTGACCACTTGGATATCCCATAAAAACACACTTTCTCGATTTTGCCTCAAACTTATCCTTAGAAAGAGTACTAGGCTTGTCACAACATACACAACCAAGCACTCGTAGATGCCTATAGTCTGGTATCTTATTATAAAGTACCTCAAAAGGAATTTTCCAATGCAAGACAGAGCTAGGAAGTAGGTTAATTATATGAACAGCCACCATGACACATTCACCCCAAAATCTCTTGGGTAAACCAGAATGGATTCTCATGGCTCTAGCAGTTTCAATAATATGCCTATGCTTCCGTTCTACTCTGCCATTTTGCTGTGGATTCCCAGGTACACTCTTTTGATGAATTATGCCTTTACTAGCAAAATAATCTTGACAACTTTTCTGAATAAACTCAGCACCATTATCACTTCTGAAAATTCTGACAACTGTATTGAATTGATTGTGCACATATGCCAAGAAAGAGAAAATAATCTCCTTAACTTGAGATTTGGATTTGAACAAATAAACCCAGGTATATTTGGTATGATCATCCAATACAATAAGAAAATACTGAGATCCATCAGAACTAGCAACATGATAAGGACCCCAGATATCCAAGTGAACAAGATCAAAAGCCTTCTCAGCTAAAGAGTCACTTCTATTAAAAGCAATTTTGCTTTGTTTTGCAAGGATACAACTCTGACAGAAGAATTCAGCAAAAGTAGTATGAAACAAAGATGACATATGCTTCAGTTTGCTATGGGAACAATGACCTAGCCCATTGTGAAGCAAACTAGCATCATTCTCATGCTTACAATCTTTATTAACCTCCAAAAAAACAGTGTCCTGACAGCTATTTACATGAGAAACAAGCCCTTTCTGCTCAGTAGTTGTAGACTTCAAGATGTATAAGCCTCCAATCCTTTGCCCTTGAAGCACAATCTCTTTAGTGATAGGGTCCTGGAACCAAATTCTGTCAGATTCCATCCCTCCAAGAAAACCATGATCATCTAAGAGCTTTGTGACAGAGAGTAAATTATGTTTGAAGCCATCAATTAACAAGACATCATGAAGGTGCAGCTTTCCATGTAGTAAAACAGTTCCAGAGTATTCCACTGTTTTAACACTTCCATCAGGCAAACCTACCTTCACAGACTTATACAATAACTTCTTATGAACTAATTTGCTTGAATAAAAAATCATATGATCAGTTGCTCCAGTATCAATTATCCATAAATTAGAAAATCTGAGCAAATAGCAGTAAGGATAACAAAAGAAGATACACCAGAAACCACAACTGAGTCATCAATAGACATACCTGAGAACTTGGTAAAATCGGAACCAGAAGAGGATGCACCTGAACCATCCTTGTTGTAACCAGATCCAGAAGAAAATGACATACCAGAACCACCTCTGTTTGCTACATTAGCATGAGAAGAAGTCCTACTAGGCACTGAAGATCTTCCCGAGCCTGATGCAACAGTCTTCCCTTTCATCATGCGTGACATTTCTTGACACATAGCTGCCATCATTTTCGGATCAAAACTGACTTCTTTACAATCATCTGAGCCTTCAAAAGGAGTATCAAGATCAGCTTCAACCACATTAGCACGCCTATCATTAAACCTTCTATTATCACCTTTGTCATAAAACTTCCAATTCTCAGGATAACCGCTAATTTTGTAACACCTCTCCTTAGAATGCCCTTTGACATGACAATGCTCACATCTCCTTTCATACTTAGTGTCAGATCTGTCTTTCCCTTTCCTTGAATTATCCTTATTCCCATAACCAGATTTAGGCAATAAGCCTCTATTAAGCATCTCTTCTTTGCTAAGAAAGTACTTGCCATATTGTTGTTGTCCATGACCAGACATACTGTTAATTGAAAGTGCATGTCCATCATTCTTGAAACTGGAAGAATTTGTGACAGATTTCTGTTTTTCTGCCCTCTGAAGAAGAGAATATGCCTTGTTGACATTGGGAAGAGGATCCATTGAAAGAAGATGACCCCTAACACCATCAAATTCATCGTTAAGGCCCATCAGAAAGTCGATTAGTTTGTCATGTTCTTCCTGTTCTTCCTTCCTCCCAAGATAATCACAGCCACAATGAGTCTAAATACCACAATCACAATCAACTACAACTCGAACAGCCTGAATCTCAACCCAGAGTTGCTTTATCCTACTATAACACTCACTGAGTTCCATAGAACCTTGCTCAAAATTAGCTAGGGTTCGCTTTAATTGATAAAGAAAAGGTCCATTTGCCTGACCAAATCGCTCAACTAATTCATCCCACAGCTTCTTGGCAGGTTCGACATAAATGAGAGTTTCAGAAATCTTTCCATCCATAGAATTGAGTAACCAACAACGAACCATATGATCCGCTCGAATCCATCGCGCACAATCGCTTGTTCCCAAAGGCGGTCGTCGACATGATCCATCAATAAAACCAGTCTTGCTCTTAGCTCCAAGTGTTAACTTCACATTTCGACTCCAACTCATCCAATTTGAACCATCAAACTTCTACGAAACCAGTTGCGCGCCTGGTTGATCAGAATTAGACAGCGCTAAGGGATCGCTTGACTGAAAATCAGAATTTCCAATAAGACCACGATCACGATCACGATCACGTCGGTGTTGACGCTCTCTCCGCGGTGAAACAACAACTCTCGTTGTTCTATCATAAGCATCATCATCGTGCGAAGAATCGGGATCAGAAACTCGCGAAGGCGAAAGCAACATTTTTCCGAGAAAATCAAGAACGAGAATAGATTCAGGAAAACAGAACAATTTCCGAAGAAAATTGAGTCCTTCGGCTCTGATACCATATAAAATGTGCAGATTGATGATCAATTAAACACAAAAGACACCAGGAATCATGATATTCATCATCTTCCTCATGCTCCAGAAAGAGCAGAGAGACTAGTTTGTTACAACGCCCATACCAGAAATACAGTGGGAAGGGATATTTATATCATATTACATTTAACATAAAACCCCTAATTACAAAACTACCCTTAGTCCCTATACCATCTACTACCAACACTTCTTTTTTTTTTACTATACTAGATGACTATTCACAACAAAATGGGTGTTTATGTTGACTAGTACGTTTGAAGTTGTCGCTTGTATACTGAATTTTTGTGCATTAGTCAACACTCAATTCCACAAGAAAATTCAACGGCTTCATTCAGACAATGGCACTGAGTTCATTTGTCTACAACAATTTTTTTTCTCAACAAGGCATTTTTTTGAGACAACATGCGCCTATACCCCTCAGCAAAACGGTTGTGTAGAGCGCAAGCACAAAGGACTCCTCAATGTGGCACGTGCTCTCCTCTTTCAAGCATCTCTTCCCATTAAATTTTGGGGAGATGTGAAACTTCCTGCTGCTTAAACATTTTTATTATTTTCTTTTCCAAAAGATAACAACTTATTCATAAAACCTACTAAAAATACCAATTACAATCTATATGTTTATTTAATTACTTATAAAATATAATTTTCTTTTCCTTAAAAAAAGAAATATAATTTTCTTAACACTAACCCATTTAAATATTTTACCCATTTTGATTTAAAAAAGATTTTTTTTTCTTAAAATAGATTAAAACCGAAAAAACCAAAAAGTGAGTAGCTCGGTGGGGCCCAACCTGCTTACTAATTCAACACACCCACAACAGTGGTACGTACAACAACAAGAACAGAACATGGGACGACACAATGGCTCGCTCGGCATCCTCGGTTGACGGAAGGCGACGAGATCGACAGTGTTGGAACCGCAGAAGGGAGATGAAGCCGATGGTGGTGGTGGCGCAACCCGAGGAGGAAGAAGGTGGATGGAAAAGGCAAAAAATCAAGCCCTTGCTTTGTTATTTCGAAATCAGCCAACCGAGTTTCAAGCTCGATTATGGGCAAATTTGGGTGTGTTTTTAGAGAAAGTTTATGAATGAAAAGTGTGTATGACAGATTGCTCTTCGCATTGGACTTTTATAACACTCAAAACGACCCCTAGAATCCCCAAACCGATGCTCACATCAATACCCCAAAAATAAAGTGTCGCTTGGCTTTAATTTGGAATTATCCAACAATTGTCGTGTTGGGATTTATGGGGCATGATTTGGGATTAGGCGGAATAGGAGACAAAGGCGAAAAGAGAAGAGAAGACGGAACGAAAGACTGAAACCGCGACCGCATCCAGGAGGGTCGCGATCGCGACCAGTGGACCATAGGCGCGAGGCAGAGTTGCGCGGCCGCATCACCCGCTGCAAGGGTGCCTAATTCCGACAGTGAGCACGGGTTTTAGGGTGAGGGCTTGGGGGTCATGACGCGACCGCATCACCCCGGGGGCGCGCCCGCACCATCGTCTGCGTCAGCATCTGTGTCGGCTTTGAGGCTGTTTCGTGTCTTGCAAGTCAAGCTTCGAGCTATTTTCGGTAGATGTGACTTTCTATCATTAATGGGTAGAAGATATTAGATATTAGGAAAGAATATATCTAGGGATATTGGAATGTTCTATCCTTGCAATATCTTGGAATATCTTGTATCTTTCTTTAGGCCTTGTGTTCTCTATTTACACCCAACTAGGATTATTGTAATTGGTGTACTGTTCTAAGTAGAGTGCTAGGAAAACCGAAAAAGCAGAGAGAGGAATATCTGAGTGCTAGAGAGATTAGGTTAGACTAATCAGATCAGTGTAGATCAGTGGATCAGGTTTTGTAATCCTTGAAAGTCTAAGATCTATTGGAAAGTCTCTGGCTTGGTAGTGCCCCCAGACGTAGTCATTCTGACAAACTGGGTCAACAAATCTCTTGTGTTCTTTTGTTATTGTTCTTTTCTTATTTCTCTTGTGAGTCTATGAGGCCTTTATTGTTGCAGTAGGTCCGGAATTTCCCAACATACCGGACAATTTAAATGATTCAACCATCCAATTAACGCACCATTACTCATTCTTATCCTTCCACATCCTTATCCCCATCCAATTTGAGCTTCCCATGGCCAATTTGAGCATTCAACCCATTCTAGGTCACGTTAAATGCACAGAAATTCGGTCCCCAAAATTGTATTGTTTCAAATTATTAATTGAGAGTTTTGATAGAAAACCTCATGGGCTTTTTGGAACATCTTTTGGATTGAAAATTCGTTAAGAAACGAATAGGTTATGGCCAATTGAAAATTTAACCCAAGGTTGAAGACAACCCAATTTCAGGTTTAATCAATTTCCGAAAAATTACACAAACAACCATTTAGTTTTGCAAAAGTGATAAAAATGTCCTTCCATCTTAACTTTTGTACTTCAAATAAAACAATTTTTATAATATGAATTTCAGAACTATTATTATAATAATTTTAGATAATAAATAAGACTTTTATTATTCATGGTTATATTTTATCATATTATAATAATCATAAAATCATAATTCTTATGTTTCATAATTAATATTTATAATATGAGAAAATAATTTTTGTAACCTTTCAATATGGTCTTAAACTTATAAACAAACCTAGCTATAACATTTACAATGTTAATCTCATGAAAATAAAATAGGAAAATATTTAATTATATTAAAGGTAAAATTTAAAATAAAATTACATTTTTACCCTTATAAAAATGAAAGATATTACAATTCAAAGTAATCGGAAAAGGAGCGCAAACAACACAAGGTTGGAGTTTATCTAAAGTACCACTAGAGACATTAATAGTAGAAATATAATCAAGGACAAAATCGAAGCAGACGGATGTCCAAAGCGACAATGACAACACTCATCCATGGACGAATCAGAGATGGAAGGCAACGCTCGAGCACCCGAGCCAAGTGTGCGCAGCCAGTAAACTCCACCCACCTCATTGTTCGCCCATACCAATCACAGTCTTGGAAGCGGTAGCCTATAAGACACACAACTTATTAGTCAACAGAACCATGCAACCAAACTCACTAGTAAGCAGGCACGGATTTAGGGGTGGACTAGGATATGCTGCAGCCCACCCCAAAAAATAACAAATTTCGGCTCACTAGTAAGGCGATTTCTTTATTTGCCAGAACAGTCAGCTTTGGTACATATTAGAGATCGACGATCAACCATGGGTAACGTTTTAAGAAGCAAACAGACTGCCCATCTCAGCTCACTAGTAACGTTTTCAATCAACTAGAAAGACATATCCAATATTATTATTAGTGTAACACCCAGTCTTTCCACAAGGCGCTACGTGGCAGTAGACCTTACCAGGTACTACTTAGGTACTATTTAATTAGGTTGACAACTACACTTTAGGATCTTGCAACGCGAGCACGACGAGAAAACAAAATAAAAATATCCAACCTTTCTTTTTATAAAAATATAGAAAACGTAGTTATGCATGAATTCCCGAAAACCTAAATATTCAAATCTGACGAATCACTGCTAACAATAAATCATTCGAGAAAACAAAGACAAGCAATAGTACTAACTCCATCATAATATAAAAACCAACATCCTAAAAAGTCATAAATAAACTAGCGTAAAAACCCATCCCACTATGACACGCGCTCTTTACCGCTCCGGCTCGCCATCTGGCCTCGGTTCCTGCACGGCTCCCTGGTTCATACCTGGAACTAAAAAATATTCCCCGAAGGGTCAGCTTCTAATCTATCAAGTTAGAGAGAATACGGAAATTGCAGAACGTTTGAAAACATTTCTAAAGTCAGCAATCAAGTCCACAATCGCAATCATAACTCTAAAGGCCAATACCTAAATTAGTTAAAAATCAGTCACACATAGCCACATACAGATTCACAATTACAACCTCATAACAATGCAATTCTTCCTTTTTCACAATCCGACTTCCAAGGCGCTCATCACCGCGCCGAGTGCAGAGGCAGGCCCTCTCACTCCACTTCACAATCTCCCTTCTAACCCCGGCTAAGCCTCCACTGGAGCACTTGCCAAAACACATAGATATTCATTTTCGTTTTGAAGGGGCACGGTTTCCCAGTCACACGGGTCATACATAGCCAACCCTTCCTCTACGCCAGCTACGATGGGCCGTGTCGGAAACGGTACCAACACAGAGAAAACGTTCCAAAAATATCTTTCCGATAAAATGCATTCAAAACCATTTTACGCACACAACAATTCAAGAAGTTCAAAACAATTTAAAAGGTATTCGGGACTACTTCCCAAAACCCGCCCTACAATAACGGCATGCAATCTAACAGGATAGAAAAGAACCGAGCAAGTCGAGAAACGACTTACCTCGAAGATAGGGATCCTTTGGAGAAGACGAAATTACGACCTCAAGCGAAAAACGATTCCCTAAAGAATTATAAAGGAAAAGATTAACTTAAGTACAAGCCGATATACCTAACCAACCCAACGAAAAGGCCACTTCTAATTTCCTTAAGCAACCCACTTTTTATTAAGAAAATTCTAATCAATAGATGTTATAATGTGCTAACCAACCCCTTATAAATTTTACCCCATTTATCCAACAACCTAAGTCCAATAGCCCAACCATCCAACTCCCATTTCTAATAGTCAGCCCAACCCACTACTAAAACAAACCCAACTTTTGGGCAAAAACAGATCCGAAAACCCAGTTCTTATTTTTCTCCAATTCATCATTTTGACCGAAACATGCTTTTGACCAGCTTTTGCGGACCCCTCCCTTTTGTTCTTTCTTGACCGATTATCGGTCAACCCCGTCTTCAACCTCTCGCCACCGGACGACATCCATGGCCCTCGGCCCGAATTCGCTTTCGCCGGATTCCCGTCCCTCTTTCTTCGACTGGAACGCACCAACCGACTCCCCTTCGCCCCCTCCTTCTTCGACTGGCCACACACCAGCCCGACTCCCCTTTTCTTCAATCTCGCGCCGAAGCCTCCTTCGCCTAACCTGCAGATCGAGATTGATCTCGCCCGCCAAGATTCGAGCGTGCCTCACCGCCGGCCGATACCGAGATTCGGTCCCCGCAGTTCTTCGCTCGGAACGCTCCTCCCGTCTGTACCACCCAACCCCGCGACCCGCTGGTTCGCTTCCTCGACCTCGATCGCACCTGTCGCCAGTTCACTGCCTCGCCCCGCCCTCACCGCCCCCCTACGACGACCCTATCACTCGGACCCTATTCCCGACAGTGCTCGACAGAAAGAAAGAAAGAAAACAGGGGAAAGAAACTTAGTGGTGACGACGAGGACTCACCGGAAGTATGGGTGTCGGACGGCCGGCGAGAACGAAATTCCACTGATAGTGGTGCGGTGTTTGATCGACTATGCTCTGGTCAGCTTTGATGATCGCCCCAAAAAGGCTTGAATTAACCTCTGTATCTCTACGCAGACAGGGAGGACGAACTTGTTTGAAGCTTCGGTAAAAACACGTCCTTGGGTTTTATCCGAGGGGTGGTTGGTTCAATTAGGATAGCCAAGGCAAAATTTGGATAGCCAATTTCTGATTTAGATAAGTTTTTCTAACTACTGATTTGGATGGTAAGATTTTTGGTTAAAAAGGATAGATCTTAATTAGATAGAATTAGGATTAAATATGACAATTTAATTAGTTATCATATAGATAAGATAATTATTAGCTAGGTGTTCAAACGAATTATTAAATCGATTTTAACTAATAAATACTCTTTTCCGAGGTTTACTTGCGGATCAAGAAAATCAATTGTTTGCAGAATAAGAAATTCGTTTTCCAACCTAAAAGACCTAAACCGAACTCGGGTATTACAATTAGTAGTAGTATATCACTAGCATATATGCAACTTCCAATCTTTTCATAAGAAAATTGCATTTATTAAAATTAAGTGTTCTTTGAATACTACAAAGGGATTGCGTTATGCCAAAACATTGAATCTCAAATTGACTAATTAGTAGACCGAACTATTCTGAATGATCTCGGCCATGTGAGAGGAGCTGGTGGATGGAAGAAGTGTTCGAGTCGAACGTGTCGTTGCATAGAGGCATGTAGTTTGGTGGCTTCATCATCCTGGTTGAACAAGTGTTTCCATCTTTCACTATGAAGGCCATGTTCATACCCAACTCATGTGCCTATCTTTATGGCAATGCAAAAACCATACCCCTATTTATTTACAAATCAAAACAAAGAATGTTAATAAAGTGTGTTATAGCTATTAATCTATTACCAAACAAAATCTAAGCTAGGCTTTGTTTTTTCACTTTCATTGTAAAGACATTTTTATTTACTATATATAATGACAATGAAAAACAAGCCCTTGAGAGTTGAGACTAAAAATTTATGATCTTACACTACTATTGTGACGGAAACAAGTCTTACCCGGATTTTTTGCTGTGAATCGTATAGCAGACCAGCCATACCTGGGGACACTGACGGTATTAAGCCGTGGCGGATCAACCAAATTGAAGCTCTCAATATCATTAGTGTAGTGAAGTTTCCGATTCCGTTGCCAACAACTAAACCTTCTTTTAATTGAATTTGCTATCATAAATTTAACTTGAGATCCTAACTAAACCTTCTTTTAATTGAATTTGCTCTTTATAGTTTTGATGAAAGAACCTATGTGAAGCCTTCAAAAAAAATGTCAAGAACACCAAATACATCTACATGCATAAAAATACATCTTTAAGCATAGAATGTCCTAGATCTAAATAGGAATAGAGTAGGAGGTTCTATCTCTTTTAGGAACGCGGTGAATTTTTTGTAATTTCTCAGAAATTATAAAAGTGCATCGCTATCGTGAAAAAATGCATCGCAAAATCCAAAAAATGCATTACAAAACGGAAAAAGTGCAAACAAAAATGAAGCCAAAATTTTTAAATTCCACTCTTCAACTCCAAATTCTCCCACCTTACATCGTGGTCCCATCATCCTCCACTACTCAAAACTCGCATCACAAAAGAATTGAAAATTAAAGTGTAATAGAGCAGCTGCACACTATAGTATTTAATTGCTCAAAAGTAACACCACGAAAGCTTCTCCATCTGCACACTCCCACTATCATCCTCTCCCTTCACCATCGTGATTCGCCATCTTAAGTTTTCTCGTTACATTTGCATCCCTTGATTGAAATTTCCGCCGTTGTTGATGTGTAGTCCGCTTTCAGATTGCCCAAAATTGTTAGGTTAGTAATGCACTTTTTGAGATATCATAATGCACTTTTTCACCATAACGATGCACTTTTATAATTTCCTAGAAATTACGAAAATGCCACCGCGTCCCAAATTTATGAGAATATTAGCCCTTGGATCAAAGGTTCTAAACGTCCTTATTTTGTAGGATACGAAGTTGTTTTAGTACTTGAACCAAACTCACTATGAGTAAGGAGCGTTTAGAACAACTCCAAAAAGTGCATTGTTCAAATAAAACAACTCCTCATCCTATAAAATAAGGAGCGTTTAGAACCGTTGGATCTCCTTGATCCAAAGGGTGATGTTATATCCCTTTTAGGGACGGGGTGGCATTTTTGTAATTTTTCAAAAATTACAAAAGTGCATCGTTATCGTGAAAAAATGCATTGAAAAATTCCAAAAAGTGCATTACTAAACAAAAAAAATGCTAACAAAAATGAAGCCAGTGGGGCACGCGCTCCATGTTCGGTTGATTCTAAAAGTGCATAGTTATCGTGAAAAAATGCATTGCGAAATCCCAAAAAGTGCATTACTAAACCAAAAAAGTGCATCATCCTAGGCGTTCGATTGACTCGATTCCGATTGAACTCAAGCTTCATTCCTCGCAATATGTTTGGGTTAGTAATACACTTTTTGTATATCGTAATGTACTTTTTCAACATAACGATGCACTTTTATAATTTTCGAAAAATTACGAAAATGTCACCGTGTCCCTAAAAGGGATAAAACATCAGCCATTGGATCTCATTGATCTAAGGGTTCTAAACGCTCTTTATTTTATAGGATAAGAAGTTGTTTTATTTGAACCAAACTCATATAATTGGTGCAAATTAAATTAGATAAAAAGTATAAATTTTGTGTGATTTTTTAACCATGAGTTATTTTAAAAAGTGGTTAAATATGTATTTGTTTACTCAAAACCAACCCAAAAAACTAATTTAATTTTTAAATGAATCAAACATATATAAAATTGGTGTCTATAGGTAAATAAAAAAATTATGAATTGTAGTATAATTTTTATAATTATTATTAATTATAAATTGGTTAAAATGACCAAATACTAACTTAAGCTTAATTAAATAAAATTAGCCAAAAGTACATGCCACATGGCGCACTCTAACTGGCTAAAATGGGGGTGAAATCCTTTCTCTTTTTGGTGAAGGGCACTGCCCAAGAGAGTTGAACTGGAGACCTCTTGGTATTACCCTTTCTCTTGATTTCAACTTTTGAAACTCAAAATACAATTTCACCCAATTTTCTTTTTTTTTTTCTTTTGGTGAAACCCACATAAAATTTTAAAATTGGCGGTGAAACCTCCAATATTCATAACCTTACTAATTTACCACCATATATTATACAGTTAATTTTTATTTGTACTCTTTACTCTATATATTGGGCTATTATTTACTTACTCGTCTAGCATTTTAGGCTATTATTTATAGGATCATACTATGACCAAATACTACTTAAGCTTAATTAAACAAAACTAGCCAAAAGTATATGCCACATGGCGCACTCTAAGAGCATCTCCAACAGCTTCCCCATATTATTGGAAAGTATGTATTTGGAGAGTTTGGTATAAGTTTTTTGCTCCAACAGTTTCTCCATCACATTCCACAAAATAGAGAAGGATGAGATAAAGGGAGGCATCTTCCCTTCATTTGAGAAATTCTCCAAAAATATTTAGAAAATGTATTAATTACATATGCTATCAGGGCAACTTTGAATTGGTTGTATTATATTTTATAATATTTTGATGAATATTTATATATATAATAAATATGAGATTCTCTGTAATAGGAAAATTGTTAGAGTTGAAGTAAAATTATTTTTAAGAATATAACATTTAGTTCTCTATTATAAAGAAAATTATAGGGAATTTGTTGGGCATGCTCTAATTGGCTAAAATGGGGTCAAACCTTTTCCTTTTTGGTGAAGGACACTTTCCATGAGAGTCGAACGGGAGACCTTTGGTATTACCCTTTCTCTTGATTTCACCTTTTAAAACCCAAAACAAAATTTCACCTGATTTTTTTTTCTTTTGGTAAAACCCACATAAAATTTTAAAATTGGGGGTGAAACCTCCAATATTCATAACCTTACTAATTTACCACCCATATATTATACAGTTAATATTTATTTGTACTCTTTACTATATATAATGGGCTATTATTTACTTGTCTAGTATTTTAGGCTATTATTTATAGGATCATACTATGACTCAAATCACAATTTTAACTTTGACAATGGCACATGCTAATTAATAAGTATTAGAAGCTTTAGTCAATATGTAAGTACCGAGTATGATGACTTCTTCTGCATTTGGGTCGGGAAATGGATAGGAGGTTCCTTTAGCAGGTAGAATGACAATGGCGCCATGGACCGTGGCTCGCGTCCAGTCACTATGAGCATGCCACCAAAGCTTGGACACAAGTTTATTTTCCCAAATTATCTTCTACACAACTCTATTATGGTATCGGAGCGTTTTGCCTAGCGACATTAATTTCGATCCTCAATTTTTTTCTCTTATGGCCGCCGATGTCTATAATCGGTCACCAATAATCACCACAAAATAACTTCCGCTGCTTTAACAAAAAAAAAATCTCTGCCTTCGGGCGTCTCATACAAAACCGAGATCGCCTTCGAGCGTCTTATACAAAGCTGAGATCGCCTTCGAGCGTCTCATACAAAATCGGGATCGCCTTCGGGCGTCTCATACAAAATCGGGATCGCCTTCGAGCGTCTCATACAAAACCGGGATCTCCTCAGGGAGACTCACACAAAACCGAGATCTCCTAAGAGAGACTCACACAAAAACCGAGATCTCCTCATTGAGACTCACACAAACAACGAGATCGCCTTCGGGCGACTCACACAAACACGAGATCGCCTCCGAGCGACTCACACAAACTTGAGATCGCCTTCGAGCGACTCACACAAAGCCACGATCATCTCTAAACTAGTCGCACAAAAGCGAGATTGCCTTCGTCTCCAAGACTCCAACACAAGATCGCCTCGTTCAAATTCACTCCAACAACAAGTATAGACTTTCCCTTAGAAAGTCCTACTTGAGGGGGAATATTGATAATATATTTTAGATTAAATATTTTATTCTATTAGTATATTATCTTACCATCCTTGATTGACTAGGAGATATTGTTAGGATCAAGGATATTGCTTATTTTTAGCTACTTGTTATTCTAGATAAGATTCTATCCTAACTAGGGTTTCATCACTTGTATAAGTAGTCGTCTTGGTCATTAATAATATTACGCATCTCTTTCACAAAATACAAAACTCTATTACCCTCCTCGTCCGATAGTATTACAAGGTAAGTGAAGTTGGATCCGGGTTGAACTGGACATTGTGTAATGTACTCTGGTCCATCTGACCATGGGTTTCTTGGTTGCTTCACTCCATGCCTATTAATGGAAGATCAGTAGAACTTACCAATGTAGAGTAACGCCATAACTTCCATGATTATGAAAGTTTACATACAATGTGTCTCCTCTATGGACGCGGATATTAGGTCCTGGGAAGCTAGCATTTATGGCGGGTACACTCTTCGTGTTGCATAGCTTTGTAAAATTTGTATCTGTGAGCTACAACAATGGCAATCAAGTTCGATCACTTTACATAAACGCGTAAACTCGAGCACAAGAAAGCTAATTAGTTTGTGTTAAACGAAGGATCCAATTAATTAATTAGAGTAGGAACTTACAACAAAATCGTAGTAGTGAACTTCTCCTTGCACCTTGAAAAAGGAAGTGCTAAAAAGAAAGAAATATGCAAGAAGAGGTAAAATCCGAAAATATTTCTCAATATAAATTGTGGTTGCCATTGCTTGCAATTAATCTTCAATCTGTGGTTTGTGTCTAACACAAAGTATTCTAGTCAAATCTATTATCAAAGAGCTCTTCTTCCAGATCTATGGTTATAACAAATTTAAATTGGAGTCTTTGAGCAGTTAGTTATTGAACCCAATACAGACCAACATAGCCCCATTTTTTCCATTCAGCAGAGCTTGGTGGATTTTTCTAATGATGACCACGTGGACCCAGGAGATGTCTCCGGTGTGCGGTGTGAGAGGCAAATGCTAGTAGTGGCTAAGTCTCCGTCGTCGGGAGCAGCCGTCATCTATTCGTTCATCTCACTAGATTAGATAGAATTTTACTAATTAATTTTGGGGCTAAGTTGGGGGAAGGATTTGAAGAGAAAGATCAAGACAACATTAAAACCAATGAGAGGTTTAAACAAATTAGAAAAGAATATGGATAAATAAAAAACAAATTAGAAAAGAATATTTATTGGGTTGGGTTTTTAGTTCAGTTGATTTATTTATATAAAAAACCGGTTTAAATAAAATCGAAATAAACAGATTCATGCTTCATCAAGATTAAGTACCTCTTTGTCCGTCGGAGTTTATTTAAAATACCTAAATGTCCTCGGAGCATTTTAAATTACTAATCTGTCCGAAGGGGGTCATTTAAAATACCAAAATGTCTTTTCGGCCATTCATTTTCCAATGGTATCATCATTAGTATTGCTTAGGGCATTCCTAACAAATTATCTATATTATGGGAAAATATGAATTTGGAGAATATGATACAATTTTTACCCTAAGAACTTCTCCATCACATTCCCCATAATAGGGAGATCGAGAGAGGGGAAAATGAGCTTTCTTCTCCAAATTTGGGGAATTCGATCTCTAAAAATATTTAGAGAATGAATTAATTGTGTGTGCTATCATCTCAACTTGCAATAGGTGATATTATAATTTATAATATTTTGGAGAATATTTATGTATAATAAATATAAGATTCTTTAAAATAAGGAAGCTGATGGAGTTTGAGCAAAATTATTTTAGAGAATATGACTTTTGGTTCTTTATTTTGTAGAAATTTATAGAGAACTTGTTGGGCATACTCTTATACATACTTCTTGCCTGTTGGTAGAGTTGTTTATTTTAAATGCAAATTCTAAAAGATGATTTCATAGACCCTTGGGATGAGATGTTAGGCTTCTTAAGTGTTTGTTCAGGTGGTTTTAAGTACAAATCTCCTTGACGACGTGTATGGAGAAAGTGAATTAGAAAAGTTGTCCAAACAATATGCCTCTGCAATATCCAAAAAGAGATTAATCTTCAATCCGTATGGATTGGAAGATACCTTGGAAAACAAAACAAAAAAAAAAGAAGATGAATTCAGAGTAAGTTGTTGCAAGTAGGAAACCATACAATTTGGATAAATATGAAAGTTTACCATAAAACCGTCAAAATAACTCTAAAATCTTAGAATTTAAAACCTTAAATTTAGGAAAAATTAAGTGTTGAAACATTGATTATTTCACATCCTCTTATTTTCCTCATTGTTTATTTATTTTTGTTCTCGCCCACTTCACATAGCAAATAGCATTGAAATATTATTGCATGTCCTTTTTTGTCTCTTGTGAACTGAATTTCATATTTATGTCTTATATGATAAGGGTCCAATTTTCGATTTATTCGATCCCTTGATATTCTAGATATATGTGTCTAAAACATTGATTTTTTATCTTATTGAAAAGAAAATAAATTAATTGTAATTTTGCAACCAAATACATTTCTAATTTATGTGTGGCTAATATTTAAGTCATTTAAGTTAGTACATGTAATTTGTTTCATTTCTATAACTACACGTAGGTGTTTATTAACTACTCCCTCCGTTACAGGATGTTTGTCATTCTATCCTTATTTTTATGTTACACAATGTTTGTCATTTAAGTTTTTATGTCACTTACTTTACAATTATACATTTATATTTATTAGCACTTTTTAATTAATGAGAGAAGATTTGTCAGTAGTAGTATTGGAAAATAAAACAAATAGAATAATAAATAGGGTTATATATGTCTATTTACCACTTTTCTTGAAAAGTGTGAGATTATCTAAAATGACAAATATTTTGTAACGGAGGGAGTATGTTGTAGTTGGTAGATTTAGTTACGCATATTAAATCTCATTTAATTGACATTGTAGGTACAACATGCTCTTGTGTGGAATCGTTGGATTTACCTTCACCAAGAAGGCGTTTTGCATTGCTTTTGCGTTTATGTCAAGGGAGATCCAAGACCACATCGAATTGGTATTACGCGAGTTGTGAGAGGTGTATAAGCTGGTTGGAAAAGAGTCAAAAGTCATAGTGACCGATCGGGATGTTGTTGAGGTGAATGCTTGTCGGGGTCCTATTTCCCACAGGACTCTTAAGAAGATTTGAGGCACACGATGCCAACAAAAGGAATTCTAGATGTTGGTGTATGTAAATGATCTGAACTCAAGATAGCTTTGCACAATAAATTCACTATCAAGGACCTTAGTCTTACAACGTACTTCTTAGGCCTTGAAATGGCAAGGAGCTTCACTTGGACACTTCTCCATCAATGTAAATACATCTTTGACATCATCCAAGATTGCAAACTTTAAGACTGTAAATCAGGTTTGTTTCTAGTTTCTAGAGGACTCAAGTTAACAATCAGAGGGGGCTCCTTTTGCTGAACCAGAACAATGTAGAAGGTTCATTGGAAGATTACTCTTTCTCAATTTGTCAAGACTAGACCTCTCATATGCAGTCCAACACCTAAGTCAATTCATGGCAGACTCTAGAGAGCCACACATGGATGATGCACTACATGTAGTCAGATACTTGAAAGGATCAGCAAATCTTGGCCATTTTTTTTGCACAAATTCTTCTCCCATTCTCATTGCCTATCGTGATGTAGATTGGGAAATTTGTGCTTTCACAACACGTTCTTTGACAAGGTATTGTGCATGTTTGGGAAATTCTTTAGTTTCCGGGAAGACAAAAAATAGAAGACAATGTCTAAATTCCATGTAGAATTTGAATATGGCAGCATGTTTGCCACCACGAGTGAATTAGTATGGCTACATGGACTACTAGAAGATTTGAAGATCAAAATACCCTTCATAGTCACCATCTACTATGATAACAAGACAACACAATACATAGTTGCAAATCTAATATTCCATCAGTGTACAAAGCATTTAAAAATAGATTGTCATTTTGTATGAGATCAGGTTCAAGAAGAGTTCCTCAAAACTGCATACATCTCCTCAAGTCATCAAATTGCAGATATAATATGACCAAATTTCTTGGAGAGAAATAGCACATGCATCTACTTCATTTCAAATTTAGGCCTTGTTGATCCTTTTAGTATGTTTTCTTGTAAGGGCTCTATGAAATTCATCGCTAGAGCGCCGCATTTTCATCATGCTGCTTTCACAATCCGTGCTGAAATTCACACTTGTTCATTTTTTTTTTGGTAGAAATAAATCAATAAACATTGATAATAATTAAGTAATTAATAACCAAAAAAATTGATCAAATGCCCAAGAAAGTTTATCCAAGCATTATAAAACGTGGCAAAGAGTTGCCATTTAAGTCATTACAAATCATGTACTGAACGATTTGAATAGCTAAAGTTTCATCGAAATATCGAATTCAAAGCAATGATCGATGTGACTATCTTACTCGATCTCTCGCCATCTTCAAACACGATCAGTGACGACAGATAATGTGAAATTTATAAAGAAATTAATCTTCTACGAATTACAAAGGCTCTCAAATCCCATGTACTCGTTTTGCTCAATTTTATAGATAGCGTCTATAATGCCATTAGTACCTGCATTAGAGAAGAAAATCGAAGCACGAAAAAAAAATCATGAATAGATTGAGAAGTAATGTCAAAGGAATGTAACTTATGTAGAGAAATGTAAACATTGCCTAATTATATGAGAAGATGAAAATTGTCATAATTAGTTGATAATAGTTGAATTTGTTTGAGATTTTTGTCTAAATAGATAATTATTTTAGTATTTGAAAAATAATATGCCAAGATTTTTATTAAAAAATTATAAAAATGGGGTTTGTATCTAAGGCGAAGCCGATGCACAAAAAGTATATCTTATTATGTATGTGCATTAAAACTAACAATGTGTGCATCAAAAGAACCAAAAATATACGTTATTTTACATGTGCGTCGAACCTAACGACTAAACGACATGTGCATCAAAAACTAGCTCACTTATAGTATTCATTCACAAAGCTAAAATATTAAAAATATTTTCAAAAATAAAAAAGTTGTATATCGATGCACAATTTGCATCAAAATCGATACACAAACAATTAGTTTTGATGAACATAGAGTTATTTTTTAGAGGAATTGGCTGAAAACCATCCGTATAATATGACATATTTCACTTAACCACCTGTATTTTCAATAATTACTAAAAACTACCCATATTACATGCTCCGTTAATTTTTCACCACCCAAATTCCAGATCCATTAGCCTCCGTCAAATAAGAGTGACATGGCACTTAAATTTTATTTTTTAAAAGCCTTGCCACATGGACCCATTTTTTTACCCATCAGCATTGTTGTAGATTACACCATCTGTTCAACAATTTAGATTGCCTTCTTTGAATTAACATTCTTCTAAAAGCCTTCATCTAAAATTCACGTCCATCACTCTGTTTCTTACCATTAACCATTTCATATCACATTCAAAATTGCATATTTACAATCCTTAGATGATAATAATTATTATTATTAATTCACCTATATTTGAAAATATTTTAATATGAAATGAATTATCCTCTTTGAAAAAATTAATTATCCTATTATATTTAAAAATTGTCAAATATAATTAACTAACAATATCATTTGTGGTAGTAACAACTAACAAGTAATAACTGATAAATGATCCTTGAGGAAAGATGTTCTTAATTTGCAAATTAAACTTGTATATATGCTTACCGAGTAATACTGCACTGATGAAGATTGTGGAGGCAAGCACAAACACAATGATGGATTCTCTTCCCACCATTTCTATCAGTTTTCTAATCACCAGCTGCCCTACAAGTGTTGCCACAATTGCCACTCCAAAGAAATAGAGAGCTGTTTTTAAATGTTAAAAAAAAACCTCAAGAAATTAATCATAGTTAATTGATTAACTTGATTAGCAAATTCCCCTAAAAAAACTGGCAAATGTTAACGTTATTAATTAATACTCCCTCCGTTTCGCAAAAGATGTCTTTTTAGTCCATTAGCATTTTTTATAAAAGTTGTCCTTTTACATTTTTTTTCCAATTTTTTCTGATTATGCCCCTAAAAAGTGGGTTCCTTTTTTTTATTTTCCCATGTAATTGGCCACATTAATAAAGTGAAGTCATTTAATGAGAGCATATTAGGTATAAAAAATATTCCTCAATAATCGTGTAATTGTCCAAAAAGACATCTTTTACGAAACGGAGATAGTAATATCCTTAGTGCAACTTACCGTAAGGAACTGGAAACCGGTCAAGAAGATAATATTCCACTACAGACATAGATGATGAAAATGTAATTGCAAACATGGCCGTAGCACCCGAAACCTGAATGATTAAAAATTAAAAATTTAGGATCATTTTTTCAAAAGAAAGCTTTTGCCTTTACTATTCACCTAGGGGTGAAAATAAGTGGGATAATAGATGGGTGGAGCCACTCCAGACAGGGACGTAGCCAGAAACTTTGCATCGTAGGAGTTAACAAATTTTTCCAACATAACTAATGTACGTTTCGAGAAAGATGTAGAAATAAAAAATACAAATTTAGACAAAGAAGAAAATATATTTTATAGAGGGGGATAAAATATTTCAAAATGTAATTACATTAAGAAAATAAGAGTTTATAATGATAATTTATATAATCTACCCTAATACATTATAAAGCAGAATCCAAGTCTGTATTAAAATTTGCGCCACGTGGCATTTTTGAATAAATTAATGTGAAATTATATTTTAATAAATTTTGTAACAACTTATAGTATTCTAGCTACATATACTAAATAGATAACATGTTTATATACTTATATACTTTTTTATGCATAAAAAAATCTATCTATGGATTATGTATAGTTTACTACAATAGATAACATATTTATATAATTTTTATATGCATAAATTCCTATGAGATGATATTTTCCAATTCATTTAATATTTTTATCTCTTAACAAGATTTAGGGTCTTAACGTTTTTTTTTTATCTTTTAACAAGGCTTGAGCTCCAAGTATAAAATTTATATTTGTATAATGATATAATTTTAAATAATAAATTTTTTTATGTTGATATATTTTTATTTTGAGAAAATATATAATTTTATGTTGATGACTAAGATTATATGTAAATGTCAAAAAAAATAAAAATTCAAATTTTAATTTAAATTAATAAAATTAGATTTTCTTTATCTTTTTATGCATTTATATTAAAGATTTTTTCTTAAATCAAAGTTTGATAACAAAAAATAGAAAATTTTACAATCTTGATGATACTTGCTTAAATTGAATTTTGATAAAAATTTACATTAAATTTTTCTTAATTTCCTTTTTATTTTATTATGTAAATATAGAATTTTTTTTATCTAGCCCCACCTTACATTTAAATTATTTATCCCTATGTTTTTTTAATTTAATATGGATGATAGGTTGATTAATACATTGAACTTTGTAAATTTTCATATACATTAATTTCCTTTATATTTTATTTCTTCGTAAATTTAGTGTGGAAAACAACTTTATACATGGATTGAATTTTGCAAAATAATACATAGATAATTTTCTCTATACTTTATCTCTTAAATCAAGGACAATGTTCTCTTCTATACTAATCTTTATATTGTATTTTTCATATTTACAAACATTCTTATTATTATAAAGTAAGAGATAAGAATCCTAATATATAATTTTAATAAATTAACTTTAAAAAAATATTTTAATAAATATATTATGCTTTGTAGATAACCTATCCTAATTATTATTATCTTTATTAAAAAAATCAAGTATTTTATACATATTAGAGTCTAAGAAAATAAGAAAATATTATTTTAAAAATATTCAATAAAAAGTAAAATCAATATTTTAATAATTTCAATCTAAATTTGGACAAGATCTCAACAAATAATGGAAAAATATTTAAAATATATATTCAATTAAAATATGGAGTACAATCTAAAAAGTAATTTGTCTATTGCACAATTTCTTATGATATTATATAGATATATTTAGTATTTTAAATTAATATTGTAGAATTGTATAATTTTTTAATAAAATTATTCCGTGAATATCACGGGACTTAAACTAGTTATTAATTATATTTCAGAATATATTTAGGTTAAGAAAACAAAAATGTTTCAGAATACAAATTAATTGAATTTATAAATATTAAAAGCTCGTAACTAAAAAATAAAACACAAACTAAAGTCCTCGTGCTAATAATGGATATATATGGAAAAAAAAATTGGATTGGGGGGCCATGGCTCCCACCCGCTCCAATATAGCTCCGCCCCTGACTCCAGAACTCGGACTCTTCTAATATGGTGTGACTTTACTGGCAATATTTTCAATAAAATTAATAAATAAAATAAAAATTATGAACAAATGAACATTTGCAATATTAGTCTAAATGTTCATTCGCAGTACTAAATCACTTTTATTGCAAATGTTCATTTGCTCACCGGTTTGAAATGCAGATTCTTCCGCTTTTCTTGAGCATCAAATCACTTTTATTTCCTTAAAAAAAAGTTGCAAAGATTTACTAGTATCGAAAGAAAGAAAGAAAAAACAGAGCGGTGTATAAATAAGAAGAAAATTGACGACCTTCGGAGGAATTCCGATTTCAAGAAGCAAAGGTGACAAAACAAATCCTCCGCCAAGACCCAGCAATCCACCAGCCGTGCCGGCTAACACGGCGCCCCCGATGCAGAGCCCCAGCTCGTGCGCCTTCCAATTAGGGTTCCCGACTCGGTCTCCCCTCGACCCGATTGCTCGGTAACCCTTGTACAACATCACTGCTTCGTATAAAGACGCCCCTAAGGTCACCGGGATCTATATATATGTTGTTAACAAACACGAGAAAAAAAACAATGGATTAGCAACATTGTAGCGGAGCCTCACTGGGTCAATGATGATGATGATGATTAGCAACATTGTAATGTTAATTTTACCTATTTAATTAAATAATTATTTTATCCTGAAATTATGTGAAGACATGTACTCCGTATTATATAAACATTTTATATATAAAATAATAAACAATTTTAAATAAGACCCTCTTACAAGGTACAAGTAATCTACTAGTTATTGTACTATAATGTAAGGTCCTAATCAATTATCAATTGATTTATATAGTAGGAGAATGATTTGGAAATGTAGATTTCCAACTTTGTATTAGTATATCTTTCCTGGATATAAGTTAGAAAAATCGAATTAATATTACGAATTAATTAGTGTACATTCCTAACAAAGAACTCTCAAATGGGCCCAATTATCACACAATTAATTCTTACTTGCAAGAGGTCCAAGGCCCAATATAGCACTGAGCAAGTTGTAGAGTTATTCTGCATCAATATATGAACAAAATACAAAATATGTTTAGTTGTACTATAGTATCCAAAGGAATTAATTCACAAGTATAAACTTGTAAAAGATAAGGAATTAAAAACCTTGGAGATTTGGATTGCTAAGATAGCAAGCCACACGGAAACAAGGACGCTAACTTCCTTCCAACGTACATTCGTAACGAGTCGCACCTGTCGATCGACGTAATTAGTTACATAAGAATTGAACTTAGGGCTTGTTTGAATTGCGCAAGCATTATAATGCAAAATGCATAATTTTATATTATAATGCGCGATTCAAACAGGCTCTAACTAAAGTTAAGCAAGTTTAAGGGAAATCATATCATCGAGCCATTTAATAACCTTTGGTTCATCATGACGCGGCGTCAATGGCAATGGCTCATACTCTGCTTCGTCGCGTCGCCTGTTTTCGTTGCTCCATATCTCGACGCCCTTGTAGCATGCTCTTGTTGAGGTGACTATAGATATTTCAATAGTTACATGTAAGTTTAGTGCATCTTAATCCTCACCTAATCAAAAAAAAATATGGTACCTAGAACAAGACCGATAAGCAAGATAGTGACAAGCCATTGAGGAAGAATGACGTTGAAGGTGACGCCGATGCTGATCCCAAGCACCAACGCCGGCTGTATCAACAACGCTAGATCATAGTCGATCAGAGGCTGCTCCGGCAGCGTCGGATGTCGATCCCTAAGGTTGAAATAGGCCGTCGCTCCCGCCGTCGCCATCACCATGCCTACATCAAATATACGATTTTGACTTTAGTAACTAATCTCATCCATGTATTATACGCTTTTGGTGCAATGTGCTTGCTCATTCAATTATTTTATTTTTTTAGTTGAATTGCTCATTCAATTATTTTTTTTGGTCGAAGGTTGCTCATTCAATTATTTGTATTTGAATAAAACTACTTAGAGATGTTCAAATATAACTTTTACTAGTCTTAGTTCCCGTTTTATAAAAACTATTGTATTATTTATTTATGTTTGTTGAATTTTGATTAAATTAATATATGTAATGATATTTTTAAAATATTACAGAAAATTTAAATTATAAAATACTCATATTATCCATCGATCAACTTTGATTCACCCAAAATTTAAAATTTATTCAATAGTGATAAGGTAGATCCCCAAGAGATCCATTTAATTCTCTCAACATTAAAAATATTATATCTGTCCCTCAAAGTCCTTTTTAAGAGAATGTCCCTCACAATTTTATAATTTTATGTTATATATTTTTTTTCATGACGGACTCAAAGTGAGTCTCCATTGGAGGTGCTCTTACACTTGGACATGGCAGTAGCGGATTTGGTATCGAAACCAATGATGAGAGCGAGCATGGGAACGAAAATGCCACCACCACCGATGCCTCCGATGCTGCCAGAGGTGGCGCCGAGGAATCCGATGATGGAGCCCACTATGATTCTCCATCCGAATTCCATTTCCTAGAGACAAAAAACAAACCAATATTCCAATTAACGAAAATTCTCATTCGAAAGGATATGCTACAGGTTAGCCTAATTATTGATTTTTTTCATGTAAATTTTAATTAGGTGAGAAATAAATGTAGTTTTTAGGTAGAAAGATGGACTCACCGGCCAAACATGGACGTAAGAAGTCAATCGACGAAGGAGAGGCTTCTTCTGCAGGTGCAATGAAGAGGCCTCATGAGCTGCGACACATATGGTGACTATAATGATCATCAACATTGCTTTTAGTTTCGCCATTGATACACAGAGAAAGTAGTGTTCTTGTCTGGAGGTTTTTGGATACTGAATATTTCAAACAAACAAAATTTAGAAGCTTCGTATGATCGATCACCAGTGTAACTTGACGAATATATATACACGATAAAATTACAGAAAGCCCCCTTAAAAAGAGTGGTTTTACATTAAACTATACCAAGCGGATAAATTTTTTAAGAAACGAACCCACAATGTCAATTCTGTAAAATACCGCCCAATCTAGCTCATATTATCTATTTATCTCCACACAGTTTTCCCAAAAATCCAATCTAGAAGACAAAAAGGTTTTTTACTCCTTTTTTATTTGGGGTGTTCAATGGATCGATCCGACCCGACTTACGAATCGCAGGTTGACCCGTTGGCCAACAAAAAAAAATTTATTGACTCGTGAGTTGCGGATTTTGTGGATCGACTCGTTTGACATACACAAGGCCACAAAGGTAAGTCCGAATGTCTCAAAAGTAGGGGTGCTCAACAGGTCAACCCCACCCACAACATATAAATAATATAATAAATTTTTTATCCTTTAATGAAATAATATGATAAAAAAAATTTAAAAGTTGCAGGTTGACCCTCAACCCGACGGGTTTAACTCGACCCTATCCACAAACCGAAAATTAAAAAAAAAAAGTGACGCGCATTCCAACCCGTTATCTACGAGTTAGGTCAGTGCAGGGCGAACGACCTGACCCATTGAGCACCTCTACTTTTTTATAATTTTTTTTAAATAATTAGGCCCGTTAATTTGGTTTAACTTTGTGCTTATAGCTTTTTGTTCTGAAATATTTTTAATTTTTATAGTTATCAAAATAAGTGTCCACAATAATTTTTAAAATTTTAGTTTTAAAAAATACAAAGTTTAAGTTGAATCAAACAATGCCTATGCTTAATTTATAAGGTTCTATACAATACAATATCAGTTTTTTTAAGTTATCAGTTATGCTCTAAGAGTATAAGTTAAAAATGTTGTAATAAATTCTAAAAATAAACTCTAAGAAAGATCGTTATGATAATAATGGTGTACATATTAACTCTAATGGATATATAATGAGTTATATTATACTACTTCTGTTAAGTTTTACTTAGAGTTGGACACATATTAAGAAATTTTTAAATTGTATAAAAATACTTTTAATTAAATATTTACTTTGTACATTGAAAATGAAAATGAAATGAATTTAATTTATTTTTTCATTAAATATAATAGTTAAAGTGAGAAAATTGTGTCTAAAATATCTAAAAGGATAAGTTTTTATAAACAAGATTTTGAGGCTAAAAAACAATTAGAAATGAACCGATGGAGCAGGTTATATTCTATAAACGTGTCTTTAAATAACGGGTGGCACTTTCCGAGCAAAAAAAATAACGGGTGGCACTTTGAAAAACATCCTATTTTGCGAACGATATCGCGTAATTTCCCAATATATAGCTATAATTAATTGCTAGATTCATATCGATCGATCGTGCACATCATGACACAAGTCGAAAGATATACACAAAAACTGTATCTATAGTCGACCATGTCAACTTGTTGGCAATTGATAGTCGTATGTCTGTTTGTCAGGTAGCATCAAATGAAATTTGCAAGCTTCAAATTGTTCACTTTCTGATCTTCGAAGACTAGTAAGAAAATTTAATAAAAATTGCGCCTTTTCAACGCTATATTCGCTTTGGTTCGAATTCGTGGCTAGATTCATTGGGAATTCGTGATGAGATATATTATGCATGTGATTAGATAAGATTCAACAAATCTGGAATCCTTCTTATTATATATATGGTCGTCTAAAATTGGAAATACAATACAAAGTGTTATGAGGCCGGTGTGTCAGTCAAACTTGACATGCAAAAAACTTACGATCGGATAAGTTGGGAATTCCTAGTTGTAATTCTACAAAAATTTGGATCCCACGAAAAATTTCGAGGGTGGATCCGTGAATGCGTCGAAACTGTATCCTTTTCAGTTCTCGTGAACAATGGACCAACAGAACAATTCTATCCCCATCGGGGACTCAGGCAAGGAGACCCCCTCTCACCATACTTATTCATCATTGCTGTTGAGATTCTTGCAAGACAGATCCAACTAATCAGCACCAACCCAAAAAGCGGCATTGGGATCCAAATCTCAAGAAATGGAACAAAATCCATTCTTAGCCTTTGCAGATGACATTATCATTTTTGCAAAAGCTAATTGTCAAGCATGTAAAAACATGAAAGAAATCCTTGATGACTACTGCCTGATATCCGGCCAAAAAGTCAACTTTCATAAATTCGCATTCCAACTCACAAAAAACACCAACAACAACACGAAAGAACAAATAAAAGAACTTCTCCAGATATTGAACACGGTATCATTGGACAAATATCTAGGATGCCCGATTATTAATGGGAAAGTAACGCAAAACACGTTTAAACCCCTGATTATGCGAACCAGAAATCAACTATCAAAATGGAAAGCAAACACTCTGTCACAGGAGGGACGAAAAACCCTCATCAAAGCAAATCTTTCTCTACAACCAAATTATATAATGCAATCATTCATGTTACCCCAGACAACTCTAAAGGAATTGGATCAAATCAATAAAAAAAAATTCTGGAACAAAGAAAACAACTATAAGCCTCTCATCAGCTGGAATTCCATCTGTCGCCCCCTGCGCATGGTGGGATTGGAATTGCAAAGGCGGAAGACATGAACCAAGCACTCCAGATGAAATTGCTATGGAAAATATTAGCGGAGCCAAATAACCTCTGGGTCAAAATAGTTACAGATAAATACCTCAAAACGGAAAACATCCTGACTTATAAGAAAAAACATAACACATCATGGCATTGGTCCAAATTAATGGGTCTTCGAGATCTTTTTACCACTGGACTCATCTGGCAAGTGGGGGCTGGGAAAACCATTCGTTTCTGGAAAGATAACTGGACCGGTTATGGCCCAATTCAACCGAAAACTGGGATTAAGAACCACATTAACTGGGAGGAACGAGTCGTTTCGTACCTCCGGGAGGACAAATCATGGAACATCGAAAAATTGAGTGTGGTTGTTAAACCCGAAGACCTAGACAATATAACCAAAATAATTAACCCAGTTAACAAAATCCAAGATAGACTATACTGGCAACCAAGCAAAAACGGATGGTACTCCCCTCACTCAACCTTGCAGTGGATTAACCTCGCTAAAAGCGAACCTAAAATCAACCTAGAATGGACTAACAAACTTAATGTCCCACCAAAAATGCAGAACTTCCTATGGAAGGTGGCAAGAAATGGATTGCCAACCAAATCGAGACTTGCTGACAATCACATACCGGTACCACAAGGTTGCACTGCATGTAATAATCAGGTCGAAGATACAAACCACATTCTACTCTCATGCCCCCTTACAAAGGAAACCATAAACACCATAAGCCCTAAAATACGGGGGATCATCGACCAAACCTCCCCAGATGGCAAAAAACCACACCAGGTCCTGGAGGAAATCAGAGCAAGAATAACCAAAGAGGAGATGGAACTCCTTACCAGCATTTGGTGGAGTATTTGGTACTCTAGAAATAAGAGGGCGTTTGACAACAACACCGGAACAAATCTAAACAATGCCAGAAACTTATGTGAATTTATCCATAAGCAAATGAGGGAATGGAAAACTGTCGGGGCTTCAGACCCCACCGATCCACAACCTAACAAGGATTGTCAAAGAACCGTAAGGAAAAATGCTAAATGGGTAAAACCCAAGGAAAATGGCTTGCCAACCAAATCGAGACTTGTTGACAATCACATACCGGTACCACAAGGTTGCACTGCATGTAATAATCATGTCGAAGATACAAACCACATTCTACTCTCATGCCCCTTACAAAGGAAACCATAAACACCATAAGCCCTAAAATACGAGGGATCATCGACCAAACCTCCCCATATGGAAAAAAACCACACCAGGTCCTGGAGGAAATCAGGGCAAGAATAACCAAAGAGGAGATGGAACTTCTTACCAGCATTTGGTGGAGTATTTGGTACTCTAGAAATAAGAGGGTGTTTGACAACAACACCGGAACAAATCTAAACAGTGCCAGAAACTTATGTGAATTTATCCATAATTAAATGAGGGAATGGAAAACTGTCGGAGCTCCAGACCCCACCGATCCACAACCTAACAAGGATCGTCAAAGAACCGTAAGGAAAAATGCTAAATGGGTAAAACCCAAGGAAAATTTTATTAAACTTAACTTTGATGGTGTTGTGTGTGTAGATGGTGTGGCTACTTTTGGATTTATCCTTAGGGACTCCAACGGCTCCCCCATCTCCTTTGACGGAGGACTGATCGGTTGACATTCTGCTCTGATCTCCGAGACCATCGCCTTACACCAGGGACTTCTCGAGGTTGTTCGTCGTGGCATTCCCCGGATCCAGATTGAAGGCGATAACTTGCAGCTAGTCAATGCCGTTCTGGGCGACTGGCGTTGCCCGTGGGAGATTGAAGTGTTACAAGCGGATATCCATTGTTTGTTGGCTCAGTTCCAGGACTGGGGTATTGCTCATATCTATCGTGAGTGCAACCCTTTGGCTGACTACGTCGCTGGCTCCTTCCGCCGCGTATCTTCCGTTCCACTCGCAGTTGATTTGGGACTTTGTACCCTCATCCGTCAGGATGCCCTAGGACGGTCACTAGTTTGTTAGTGACCTCCCTAATTCCTTTCCTAATCAAAAAAATTCATAATAATTTAACAAACCCATTATTGTTAGGGGTGAATTTCACAAAATCACCCGCAAAATATGGGTTTGTGCACAAAACCATCCGTAAAAATATTTTGTTTGCAAAAACCACCCGTAAAAATTGAAATTTCAGCAAACCACCCATAAAAATATTTCGTTTGCAAGAAACCACCCATAAAAATATTATGTTTGCAAAAGACCACGCAAGTCAATAATTCCGTTAAATTTTCCGTTAGAAATATGGAATTTCATTATTTTCACTACTAAAATACCAATTTCTACTATTCAAACATCAAACCCCAAACCCCATATTCTGAATTTGTGATTTGTGAAAGTTTTCTTACTTGGATATGAAGATCGAGATACCCGTCAGTTCATAATTCCATTACATTTATCGTTAGATACTAAGAAAGTTACAAAGATGCTCTTATCTGACTAATACCGTAAAAACAAAAAATCAAAATTTATTTTCCGCATGAAAAAGAACAAGGAGAACGAATGAACTTCAATCAATCCAAATTATCCGATCTAGGGAGATGAATTAGTATTTCGTGTTTGGGCTTTGGTTGAAAGAATCGGATGTGTTGGTATCTCATTCTTCAAATCCAAGTAAGAAAACATTCACAAATCACTAATTCAAAATCTATGGTTTGGGTTTGTGTGTTTAAATGGTAAAATTGGTGTTTTAGTAGAGGAAACAATAAAATTTTGTTTTCTAACTGAAAATTTAACGAAATTATTGACTTGGGTGGTATTTTGCAAACGGAATATTTTTATGGGTGGTTTTTTTGCAAACGAAATATTTTTACGGGTGATTTGTTGAAATTTCAATTTTTACGGGTGGTTTTTTACAAACAAAATATTTTTACGGGTGGTTTTCTGAAATTTTAATTTTTTACGTGTGGTTTTGTGCACAAACCCATATTTCGCGGGTAATTTTGTGAAATTCACCCTATTGTTAATGTTAGCGAGCTGGACATTTTTGCACAAGAAAAGTTCAATTGATGACATATAAATTGTTATTTTCTTGATTCGAATAAATTAATGAAAGTTATTCTTCATTTCAAAAAAAAATATAGAAAAAATGGAGATTCATGATGGTCGTACACTCGTACTGTGTACCTCAGAACAATTAAGGCAAATCACATATGCAAATATATAAAGTTATAAAATAATCCGGTCAACCTTTGACTGGATTTTAAGCTTGCTAGCGCACAAGACGTGCAAAAACCCTCGCTGCCCATACATAGCCACAGACACAGCCCACAGGGAGTTAGATATAATTATATATTTATATTAGGGTTTTGCTATTTGTCGCCCTCGAGGCGACAAATAAGATTCTAAATATAGAAGCTTATCTATTGATAATTTTTAATTTTATATTTTTTTAAATATTAAAAAGGAAACATAAATATTTTTTCCTAACAAACAAATCACCATATCCAAAATTTCTATAATTAACATTAATACGTTTCTTTTGTTATATTAGTTCACTCCAAATTATATTTCTAGAATAATTATAATCTTAAATTTCTAATTACTTTCTACAAATATCAAAAAGCTTTAAACAAAAAGGAAATCAAAACTATAACAATAGAATTGTCCTCTCAAATTTAATTAAAATGTTGTTTATTTATTCACTGTAAAAGTGAAAACATGCAACACTTAAATAAAGTATTTAATTTCTAAAGTTTAGAGAAATATGCTTAAGATTACAGTAAAGTACTTTGAGTAAAAAAAAAGATTACTATGTAGTACGTACACCTACATGAGATGAAGTAACTATGTACATGTAGAAATCGAAAAAATAAACACTTAAATAGAGTGTATCAATTTCCTCAAATACTATAAGGGTAGATATTTGATTTATAATTAATGAAATAAATTTTAGATTGATTGATTAGTTTGTTATGAAAAGGTTTTCTTTTTAATATTTGAACAAATAGAATTACAAATTATAAATAGATAAGTATCCATATTTAGGATCTTATTCATCGCCCCGGGGGCGATAAATAGCAAAACCCTTTATATTATAGGGTTAAAAACTTGGAAACCACCATTTTTATGGAACATTTTTCACTTAACCGCCTGAAATGTACCTATCATAACTATAACTTAAAACGGAGGTTAAAAAATTATTAAACGACACATGTCACTTTTCAATTGGACCACGCCACCCCTTTTATTTTAAAAAATAATTTATATTTTTGGATATGATAAATTCTTATACATGTTTTTAGAATGTAAGATAGAAAATTTCATTATTAAATAATTTTTTATTTTTGGATATGATAGATAGGAAGATCATTATTATAATTCAATCATTTGTTACCTTATGTAGTTATATGAAAAGATTATATGATAATTACCTTATCTTTTTACGCAAATGATAACAAAATTTTTATATTTAAGTATTTATCTTAATATTTTTCTCGGATAATAAATATATTTGAAAATATTTATTATTAATATTTTATTTAAGAAAAACCCGTACAAGGTACGGGAATACATACTAGTTTATCGGAAATCACAAGTTTAAGATCTTCGTAAGTTAGACGCCACCCACACCTTACATTCATCCAAAAAGTAAAAAGGCTAATCAGAAGAGTTTTCTTAAAACTTGGCAAACGCTCTCTTTTCTTGCCGGAGGACTTCTCACCGGAAATTCTTGTACCTGTGTTCTTCTGATCAATGGATACGGATCCTCCTCCGTTAGATTCCAATGACAAAGAATAACGAGTCGAACAATTCGCGAAAAAACTCAAAAGATCTGCTCCAGGAGAAGGAGTTGAAGCTGAAGTTACAATAGAGGATTCACAAATGGAGGAAGCCGAGAATAATACGACTCAAGTGGTAAAATCTCGTGTGTTGTTCGGGGAACTGGTTACCACTCCAGCACCATTAACACCAACGTCTCAAACCCCCACTGAAAAGGAAGCATTTGCAGTCTCCTACAAAAACAAATTGGTCAATGGAGGAGGAGGAAGCTATGGAATTTGTCATGTGAATCCGATGTACCAAGTTCAAGAGCAATTGGATGAATATGACACAGAAGATGATGAGCCACCGGAGTTTGATGATCCCGAATGCCCTACCATCCTCCTCACTGCGGAAGAAAAGAAGGAACTATGGAAGCCATGGAGAGACACATTGATAGTGAAACTCTTTGATAAGGGTCCTGGCTATATGCAACTGAAAAAGAGGCTAGCGCTAAAATGGGAATTAACGGCGGAGTTCAAGCTCATTGACATCGGTAATGACTATTACATAGCCAGATTTGCCAACAAGGCTGATTATGAACATGTGCTAACACAGGGCCCATGGATGATCGGGATAATTACCTCTCCATTCAGAGATGGGTGCCTCGATTTAATGCTCGGGAAGAGAAGATCCGAAAACTCACGGTGTGGATTCGCATCCCTTGGCTGAATATTGAGTATTTCGATCAACGCTTCCTCAGATTCATTGGAAGAAGGATTGGCAAAGTGTTAAGGGTTGATCATACTACGGCTAGAACTGAACGAGGGCAATTTGTGAGATTAAGTGTGGAAGTCAATCTCGGCACTCCTTTGCTATCGAAATTCCGGCTAGACGGACAAGTTTTTCCTATCCAGTATGAAGGCTTGAGAATGCTATGCTTTACGTGCGGTAAAGTAGGTCACCATGCTGATAGTTGTGGAAAAGAACCAAGCATAGAGGAACAGAAGAATACTGCTGCTAATGCTTTCAAGGAGATCAAGACACAAGTCAACACGAACAAGTTCGGGGAATGGCTGCAAGTGAAGAAGCCATCAAGGCGAAAACCGGCCCAAGGGCAGACGGGGAACCAAGCAAAGGCCGGAAACGATGGAAATTCTGGGTTGTCGGGAGAATCCGGGCAAATTTCCGGCGTAGTCAACGACAAAAATCAAGGTCAACCGAACGCTGGAGGATCAAGGTTTGCAGCTTTGGAAAGTATCTCAAGTGAAGATTTGGAGACGCAAAATAAGGCAATAACTGGGAGTGAGTCAACCCAAAGAATGGAAATAGAGAGCAATGGAGCCGAGGGAAATCAGAAAGATATCCCGGGTGACAGGAAAGGAAAAAATATTGGGAAAGAATTGCCCAAAGATAAGATTATGGACAAAAAATTCCAAAAAGAAATATCCTCTCCAAAAAAACCCGCCAAAAACCCGCCCTCCCAAAAGCCCTCAAATGATGCCCAAAACGTGATTCCAAAGAAGAACCTTCTAAAGCCTAATATCCCAAGCCAAAACAAGCAATCATCTGGTGCTACAACTGCCGTCATAAGCAACCTTAAAATCGCAACCCGAACCACCCAAACTACGCCCACTCAACATGTCCAACCCCAGCCCTCCACCCATCCTACACCCGGAAATCCTTCCAGTCTACAACAGTCGAAGCATGGTGGTTTCGAGCCTCCGGACCGGCCCGCTACTCCCAACACTACCAAGACTTGCAAACATAATGAAAGCGGAACTGATCCCGCTGGTGCCGGAGGCCAATCACACCCTCCTATGCCGGGTATCCATGCCCCCAAGAATTTCTGAAGCCTTAATTAGGCTTGAGGAAGCAACAGAAGAAGTTGCCAACTTGAATGCCAGGATATTTGCTAGCTATGGTGGATTTATACACTCAAGTGTTTTTATGTCTGAATTAAATTTTCTTGTTTGGAACGTCCGCGGTGCAGGCGGGGATCGGTTCATCAACTCTTTGAGGGAATTAATTAGGGTCCATAACCCGAAAGTTCTCGTTCTTGTGGAAACTAAAATTAGTGGAGACCGTGCTGATGAGGTATGTCGTCGCATTGGCTTCGATGGAGTAAGAAGAGTAGAAGCGGAGGGTTTTGCTGGGGGTATTTTGTTACTTTGGAGAACGAGAGAAGTCTCGCTTAACTTGGTTTCTCTGAATCCCCAACATATCACGGTGGAGGTTGTACGAAGAGGTGAAGAGCCATGGCTTTTATCGGCCATATATGCAAGCCCTGACTCTTCGAACAGAATTAATTTATGGCGACACCTCGAAAACTTTGCTATGAGAAACAGACTTCCTTGGCTTTTGACGGGAGACTTTAATGCGACTCGAACACATATCGAGCGTATCGGAGGCTCCTCGGGCTCAACTCGTAACACTAGGGATTTTGCTGAGTGGATTGATAACATGGGGTTAATTGATATGGGTTTCTCGGGACCAAAGTTCACTTGGTCTAGCGGGAAAACTATGGAAACAAGGAAAGCGGCGCGCCTCGATCGGGGCCTCTGTACTGATGCTTGGAGGTTGAGATTTTCTAAGGCGAATGTCCAACACCTTTCCGCGCCACACTCTGATCACCTACCGTTGCTCATAAGGTTGAACTCATCTGTCAATGATTCTGTAGGAGATCGCCCTTTTCAATTCCAGGCAGCCTGGCTTCTTCATAATGAATTTTCGGATTTCCTAAAGGAGGCGTGGTCTAATCATGGACCACTACAACGAAACTTATCTGATCTGACCTCTTCCTTGAGACAATGGAACAAGAATGTGTTCGGCAATATTTTTAGAAGGAAGAGACAGCTTTGGGCAAGACTGGAAGGCATTCAGCATAGGCTTGGTTCTCGCCCATTGAGAGGTCTTTTGTCTTTGGAAAGCAGGATCAAACGTGAATTGGAGGAAGTGCTTGAACAGGAACAAATACTTTGGTTCCAAAAATCTCGTGCAAATTTCATTTTCGAAGGGGATCGTAACACTCGATTCTTTCATTTGTCTACTGTGATCCGTCGGAAGGTGAATAAAATTGAAGCTTTGAAGTCTGATCAAGGGGACTGGATTACGGATCAAACTCTACTGGAAAACATGGCAGTGAGTTTCTTTTCTTCTCTCTACACGGATGAAGGTTGTTCGACTGGACCAGATTTCCAAACTGATTCAATGAACAGATTTCCTAGTCTTAATACTGCGGAACAACAGACTCTGACCATGCCTTTCACTAATACTGAAGTTTGGGAAGCGCTTAGATGCATGGGCCCGTTCAAAGCCCCCGGTCCGGACGAGTTCCCGGCAGTTTTTTATCAAAAAAATAGGCAAGTAGTCGCTCCACAAGTCAATGAATCAGTGTTGGAAATGCTGAACAATAATGTGTTCCCAGAAGGAATTGCCGACGCTCTGATGGTACTTATACCTAAAATTGATCATGTTGAACGTATCAATCAGCTAAGGCCGATATCTCTTCTTAATGTGGTTTTCAAAATTGCTACCAAAGCCCTGGTTAACAGACTGAAACCTATCTTGCCAAATATTGTGTCTCCTTGTCAAGCTAGCTTTGTTCCCGGAAGGCAAATTGTGGATAACGTGGTCATTCTTCAGGAAGTACTTCACTCCATGCATACTCAAACTAGCAAAAATGGGTGGATGGTGCTTAAAATTGATCTTGAAAAAGCATATGATCGGTTAAGGTGGTCGTTCTTGCGTGAAACTTTGGAGTTTGCGGGTTTTCCAATTCACCTTGTTAATTTTATTATGAAAAGCCAGGAAAGTGGAGCCATGAAATTGCTTTGGAATGGATCCAAGAGTGACTCATTCAAAGCCTCAAGAGGTGTAAGGCAAGGCGATCCGCTCTCGCCTTACCTTTTCGTCTTATGCATGGAAAGGTTGTCCCACATTATTCAATCACAGGTGGAGACAGGAAATTGGAAACCGATTGTTGTTGGTGATGTTGAGCTTTCGCATCTTTTCTTTGCGGACGATTTGGTTCTGTTCGCGGAGGCAAATTCGTCCCAAGCTGAGGTAATCAAACGGTGCCTTCAACAGTTTTGTCAAATATCGGGGGAAAGGGTCAATTATGACAAAAGTAGCGTCATGTTATCCAGGGGTGTCACGGTTGGTGATGCTTTGGCTATACATGCTTGTTTGAATATTCCTATCACAGCCGATCTCGGGAAGTATTTGGGCGTGCCGACGGTGTGTGGAAAAATGACAAATGAAAAATACCAGTATTTGCTTGACAAAATCTCAGGGAAACTCAAGGGGTGGAAGACCAAGACGCTTTCCTTGCCGGGAAGGCTGACTCTAGCCAAATCTGTTCTTGCTAGCATACCCTTATATTTGATGCAATCGACTTTGCTCCCTAGAAAGATTTGTGACTGTATAGACCAAAAGGTGCGTGGTTTCATTTGGGGCTCTACCGAGGGTGAACGGAAAATTCATCAGATCTCATGGTCCACAATTACAAAGCCAATCAGCTGCGGGGGCCTTGGTGTTCGCACAATGCGTGAATCTAATGATGCAAATCTTGCTAAGCTAGGGTGGCGAATCTTACAACAGCCTGATACGATCTGGGCACGAATCATACGAGGGAAATATTCTGTTGGCGAGTTCAATGGATATTGAAAGATTGCAGATTGAGTCGGATTGCAGAATCTTGGTTATAGCAATGCAACATGAGGAGTTGGTGACGCACCCGGAATTTTACCTGCTGCAGAAGTGCAAAAACCTGATTAATCAAGGCCACTGGCAAGTCTGCATAAAACACATCAGGCATGAGGACAATCGGCTTGCTGATGCCTTTGCTAATTATTCCACCAGTATAGAGTCCCAATTTTCTGTCTTTTATGAAATACCTAGTAGAATTTCTAATTTCCTTGTACCTGGAACCTCTCCTGCTGGAGAGCATGTTGTTTCTTATGAATAAGATTATATCCGGGCTCTAGCCCTCTTTCGAATCAAAAAAAAAAACATTCATCCAAAAAGTTTGTTAAAACCATGAAATTACATTTTTGTCCTTCATTAAAAAACTAGAATGTCGATATTGCCCCCGTTTTCCTCCTTAGTCCTTTCCCTCCATTGTCTTCTTACTGAGGCGCTGACGAGGCTGACGACTGATCTAAGGTGGAGAAGTTGATTCTCCCATGTCACCACCTCTTGCCCCGCTGCACTCTTCCAATTCCTCTGCCTAGTCTGATTTTAAATGTTAAACCAATTAAATATAAAAGATGAAAACCAAACCCTGAAATTGAACCCTAAATCCCAATGTTTATAATTTGGGTCGAGATTTGTTCTTGCCTACCACAACCATTTGCTTAGCTTGTTCTTCCTCTTCCGCTTGCTGTTGGAGCTAGCCTTGATTCAAGACAACCAAAGCAAAGCTGGAGCATTTGGAGCAAGCTAGAGCTTCTTCTTTTCTTTTAGTTTTAGTTCGTTTTGTCAAACGCTGCGTTTAACTTGTCTTGTTCTAATAAAAGAGATCGGTGTGTGCCTGTCACGTGACTCTTAACTGAAGGATTTGTTAGAAGCTCTTCCCGCTCAGTGTAACAAAAAACACATATATATTCCGTGTAATTCTTTTTCTCTCTCGAAGATTCCTTCGAGGGTGCAATAGCAAATTTTTCTTTCTTCCACTTTTTCACTATGATTCTCACATGGTATTAGAGCCAAGCGAGCTCTTTTTATGATCCTGAGGCGAGTTTCTCGTTCAATCTGGTGTTTACCCTGTTTTTTGTGGATTGAGTAGCCATGGGAGAAGGTTTGATTCTCGAGTCAGCTGGAGACAAGAAAAAGGGTTTAGCGGTGGCATATCAAATGGATCCAATGTATCTGCATCTATATAGCAATCCAGGTATGGTTCTTGTATCCAAAACCTTTGATGGAGCGGGATTTGGTACTTGGAAGCGATCGATGCTCATCGCTTTGTCAGCGAAAAATTAAATTGGTTTTGTGAATAGAGAGCTAGAAAAACCTGAATTTGGAACTGGTGGATTTAGATTGTGGGAGCGATTCAACGACATGGTTGTATCATGGATTCTAAATGTAGTTAGTAAAGAAATTGTTCAAAGTGTCATATATACTGATTCAACCTTTGAGATGTGGCAGGAGCTTTGTGTTAGATTGGGACAATCTAAGCTAGCTCAAAATTTCTCCATACAAAAGGAACTGTGTATGATTTCTCAAGGAAGTGGCTCGATTTCGGTATACTTTACAAAAGTCAAGCGTATCTGGGATGAGTTAGCAACTTTAAAAATCTACCTCCTTGTTCATATGGAGCAAATTCTGCTTGGAGTAGATTTGAATAGGATCAGAATCTAATTCATTTGCTAATGGGGTTGAATGATACTTATAACATGATAAAGGGGAAATATATTGATGATGAATCCAGCTCCTACAATTCCACCAGTTTACTCGATGTTGATACAAGAAGAGAAACAAAGGGAAGTGAGAGCTCCTATTAATTTTGGAAATGATTCTTCTGCCATGGATGCTCAAAGGGGAAGCAAGCAAGAAGATTTTGGATCAAGAAAGCAGCCACCATTATGCACACATTGCAAGAAGGTTGGTCATCTTGTTGAAGCTTGTTGGCAATTAGGTTCACTACCTACTAAGAGGCCATCTCTATGGGTTGAGCATCGGTTCAAAACTGAACTGAACTGACAAAAACCGAATCGAAAATCGAATTTTTTTAAGGTGAACCGAATTGGTTTGGTTTGGTTTGGTTTTTGCCGGTTTTAGATTAATAGAAGATTATTCTTTAAAAAATTTGAACCGAACCGAATTTTGGAAAATTCCTAAACCGAAAACCGTGACTTATATAAATTTTGGTGTATGTAATTTTTTTTTAACAGGTGAAAATTAGGCATTCTAAGTCAGCCTAGGACATCCTTTCGGATGAGGGTTAGGACCCCTCCACAGTTGAAAATCTGATTGATGCTTCAATTGTGGTGTAGTTTTGCAATCAAATCTGCCACAGAATTGCATTCGGTTTATGTATTAATAGTTTATATTAATTTTTAGTGATTATAAATTTTGGATTTTTTTTTATCTATACAAAATTTAAGGATAAGTTATATCCAAATACTAATGAGTTATTGGAATACTCATCCCACATCGGAAATATAAAGAAAAATAAGCCAGTATATATACCCTTGAGTTACTCCTCCTATTCCCAATTGGTTTTAGGATGGAACCCCACTAGGCTTGTGTACTGGACTTACGTATGCACGTGGCCCATAAAGTTTCACATGGTGACCCACAAAATTTGACATGGTATCAAAGGGAGGTTACCGGCCGCGAACTCAGTGTTGGTCTTCCTGCCACCCATTCCTGTGTTTCCTGTGCATGGGTGATTTATCAGAGCGAGGTTACCGGCCGCAAACCCAGTGTTGGTCTTCCTGTCGTCCGTTCCTGCGTTTCCTGGGGTTGGTCTGGCTAAAAAGAGATTGAAATGCCCACCACCCTTGTCTGGTCCAAGTATCAACTGGGCTACTTCCCCCAGTTGCACTTGCGGGGGAGTATTGGAATACTCATCCCACATCGGAAATATAATTACTCCTCCTATTGCCCTAAAACCCCACTGTCCACTGGGCTTGTGTACTGGGCTTATGTATGCACGTGGCCCATAAAAATTCACATGAGTAATGGGCTGATTTTGAAGACTCAAAATCTAGTGGTTCTAGTTCTAGAGGATCAAAAGATCAGAAAGACAAACGTGTGGCTGCTCAAGTTGGAGGTTCATGCATAGATGAGACTACTTTTGTGATTCCTTTTACAATGGAGCAATGCAATTAGTTACTCTAGATGCTTAATAATGGAAAAGAACAGCAAATGCAGGGCACAATTCAGATTTTGTTGGATGTACTATGGCAGGTATGAGAGATTTTTTGTTTGAAAATATGCATATCGTTGGAGGTTTTATTGCTAATTGTCGAAAGCTTGATGTTGATACTTGGATCGTAGATTATAGATAGCAGGGCCACTAATCACATGTGCTTTAACAAATCCTCTTTCTTAACCTTTGAGCCTTTATCAAGACCATACAAAATCTCTCTTCCAAATGGAACTGATATATATGTCCAATTTCATGGTTCAACTAAGATCTTGCATGATTTGGTTATAAATCATGTTTTGTATGTCCCTCACTTCCACTTCAATCTTTTATCCATCACATTACTCACAAAACAAAGCCATTCTGATATAATCTTTTCCTCTTCATTGTGTATTCTGTAGGACCCTTCCATGAAGAGTCCTCCAAGGGTATCTAGTCAAACGGTTAAGCCTCCAAGGGTAGTACCCAGAGGTCTCCGGTTCGACTCTCATGAGCAGTGCTCTTCACCGAAAGAAAAAAAGCTTGTGATGGTCTCTATCTACTTTATTGTAAATCCACCCTTTTCCCTTTATCTCAAAAGTTAAATAATGATTCTCTTGTTTGTTCTGTTGATTCTCCTTTGCTTTGGCATAATAGACTTGGGCATGTACCTTTCCACAAGTTGAAGCAAATGTCTATTGTTTCCAACAATTGTAATCTTGATACACCTTGTGACATTTTTCATCATGCTAGACAAGACAAGAAGGTCTCATTCCAGTTTTCCACTAACGAACTAAGCACGTGGACATCGATTGTCATTTTATTCGCCATAAGCTTCAAGAAGGTCTCATTTCCATTTGGTATGAGCCAACTCTGACTCAATTGGCTGATGTCTTCACTAATGGTTAATGGGCTGATTTTGAAGAATTAAATTAGCTAAAGAATGGGCTGTTAAATGGGCTAATTTGGGGTTGCATAACTGGGTTGCAATCAGAAGAAAGAAAGTCCGAGAATGGGCAGGCTACAAATTGAGAAATGTGGAATTAATTAGTATGACAAGGGTTTAAATTAACTAACTGACCAAAAGCCAAATAATTTGAAGTTATCCTACAAACTTAAGACCGATCTGCACAAACTAAGAAACCTCTCTTGCTATGTAAATACCATTATACAACAGCATTGATACACAACTTGTATGACACATTTTTCACCAAGCCCAAATTCCACACACAAAATTACCCTCCAACTAATTGAAAACACACGAGCCCTTCTTGAACTTGATCGGTTTCGTTCTCGTGTAATTGACCACAACGTCGCACGAGACTCGCGTCTTGTGCCTCGTTGTCACCAGCTTCCCCACCACCTCTCCTTTCGCTCGTATCTCAAACTCGAGTGTGAACGGAACTTCTTGATTAGCGTCGTTGTTGGTGTTTGCACTCGAGGCTGTTAAGCTCGATCCCGCTCCATATAGGGGAACTTTGGTACCTTCTAGAATCACAGCCACTGTTCTTCGACTCTTCCTTGGTTGATAGTGTTTCTTTAGCTATAGTAACAAACAACAGTAGAAAGTAAAAACATTATCACCTTATCAGTTACCATAGACTATTTTTATTCACAATTTGAGATTATATAAACATTGAAATAGGGTTTCGTAATACCTGGCCGGTTGCGACAGAGATCTTAGAGTAGAGAAGATTCATGGGATTCGAGCTGACATGGATGCCGAAAAATGTAGCAGGATTGTAAATACTGATCCTGAGAGTAGCATTGACTGTTAGCATTTTTGTGGGCACTCCCGAGTTGTCTGTGCCTTCTTGAACAATGAAGGTGCTCACTGTCAAGCTCTGTTGAATGCACCAAAAGAAATGTCACAAACTAACATAGTAATAGTTGGATAAAAAATGGTCAATCCATTCTATAGTACTTTGGTTCCTTTTAAGAAGAAAAAAATTTGCAATTGGGCTCATTTGGTTCTTCAACTCTGAGTTTTGAGTTTTAAACATTTTCATTTTCTTATACTTATTTTAAAATTTGGTACATCATAGTACTTACCTTAATTCTCAAAACCGACTTGTTTTTAAAAAGACTGAAAAAACTCAAAACTAAATCAAACAAGCCTAGCACATTACACATGACCTCTATTAGTCCTGTGGGATTCCATCCTAAAACAAATTGATAATAAGAGGAGTAATCGGGTAGGTTATATACTAGGCTCGTTTAATAGATGTGGAATGAACATTCTAACACGCCTCTATTGGACTTATTTTGTGCCAACTTTTTTTTTGGTAAACTATGAGAGGCTACAAACATGTAACAAAAAATGGAACTCAAAAAGGGTTGCATAGCCAACTTCTTGACTAATCCACAATTTATACTCTTGTAACAAAAAAATGTGATCTATTCAATATTCCATAAAGTTTATTATCAAAATTCAATTAATTCCATCAAACAACAACAACAACAACAATGACCCAGTGTGCTCCGTTCAGCGGAATCTGGGGGGCCAGGATAGGAACGCCCCTGGCTTAAAGCTGAGGGGGAGTGTCGTGAAAGGCCCGGTAATTCCATCATGATACAAAATTCAAATTATTACCTTGAGAGAAACCTGAGCTTTGAAAGGCCTAGCAGCACCCCAAATGATCAAGCAAAACACAGTAAACAACACCACAAACCCAAGAACACCAATCAAAACCTGAACACGTCTAGACAAGCCCTTATCATCAAACTCATCATACCCTCCTTCCTCCATTATCACATTACACTCAGGCCAGCCCTTATCATTCACAACCCTCTTCCCTCGGCTCGACTTCCGGCCCGACGAAGACCGGAAGATTCCGGAGAATCTGCTGGCTGATGAGTTCCTAGAGTGGCGGCCAAAGGAAGGATGGGAGGGAGATTCCATTGGGCTATTGAACATTGGGGTTGCTTGCATTGAAGAGGATTTGTCCCCATCATGAGAGTCTCTTGATGGGCTTTGAACATAGTAGATTTGTCTCTTGGGTGATCTTGATGGAGATGATGGTGCTGATGGAGCTGATGGTGCTAGGCTTGTTACATCTGATTCTGACTTTGTGTGAATCATCTTTTTGGTTTTAGGATTTTGTTGATTTGAGGATTTGGAGCAAGACCCAGATTGGATTTGGGGCTTTTTTTAGGGTTTGGGGGTTTAATTTGTGAATTTGTGTTGAAACCCAGAAGTGGTAGTTATTGTGTTTGTTGAAATAGAGTGGTGGAGATGGAAAATTAACTGAATTCTGCAGGACCCAGAAATTGAATTCCCTTGAAACACTGAATTTAGGTGGAAAGATGAATTCTTTAAAATTGAACTTATTGCAAGCAGAAAATGATTTTCCAGCTCAAATTCAAGAAATTGGCAAGAGAGAAACAAAGGACATGGATTAAACCTAAGAACAGAAAATGATAGTCTCTCTTTCTCTTATCCAACAGAGAGGAGGTTTCAGTGGCTGAACAGAGTTTGCCACACTCACTTGTTGTACTAATGAGCACGAGCAGTTAAAGCTGTTTGAAAGTGTCGGCAGCCGACGATTAGCATACAAACACGAAGCTAATCACATTGTTTAAGGGTGTGATTATCATATTGGAAGTTCTGATTTTGACAGATTAACAGAGGATTTTGGTTTTGCAAAATTTTTTTGGAATTGACATGGGAACCACTTTAATACTATTCCAATATTTGTATGTACATGATGAATCATTGTGATAAGATTTTTCACACTAATAAAAAATTAAGAAAATTATGTTTGGTACCCTTTAGTTTTTGTTTTAAGGGTGAAGAACACAATGATAAATTTGAATTTAACAAATTTGAACCAAAAATAGGCATCAACAGGAAAAGGCAAAACCTCAAGAATATCAAGAGAAATGAGTTTTTTTGTAGGACACCAAAAGAAAAAGACATAAACTGAGGGGTAACAAAAGGAATTTTCTAAAAGATTACTTACAATTAGAGCTGTCAAAAGTTGACTAAACCCGAAAAACCGACCGAACCGATCCGCTCTTAAACCCGACCCGATCGACCTGAAAAATTTGACTCTAACCTGATTCCGACCTGAGAATATACAACCTGAACCCAATCGGCTCGAGACCTGTCTTGATTGGCCAGTAAATGTAAATTTTCATTAAATATTAATATGATATTAATTTTAAAAATAATTTTATTTAATTTTACATATTTATGCTACTTTTTAAAAAATTAAAATAATATAATAGTGAAAATTAAAATGACATTATTGCATGTTGGTCAACCCAAACCCACACGATAATCTTCCATAAATCGGCCCGATTTGACCGGTAATCCGAGACCCGAACACATATTCAACCCGAACCCGAAAAGTTCGAACACAAATCCGTCCGAACCGACCCGTTTAACAAGTCTACCTCCAAGTTTATGAGTCCAATTTAATTTAGCTTAAGCTATGTTGTTAGTTTATTTTGGATCACAAGCCAGTTAGTTTTTTCAATTGTTTTTTTGGGAGTCCGATCAAGTTTGATGCTTGGTCCAATATCACATATATTCTATTAAGATCTTTGAAATTATTACTATTTATTGTGATCTATGTCAGTCTATTATTTTTTCTTTTATGCAAAAAACATAGTTGTATATAGACCTACCCAAGATTACCTGTTTACCACAATGATAGGGTCCTCTTTCAAGTACAATAATCAATAGACCAATTTGTTAAAAAGTACACAATTAATTGAGTTATGCTTGACCATGCTGTTCACCATACATTTGTAATGGTCAAAATTTGTAGCTAGAACAACAAGTTCTAGGGTAATAACTAAGCACCCTAGAGACAAATATGTTAATTTCTTAATAAGTGTGTAAACTTGTATAAAGACAAATATGAAGACCGTTCAATCTAATCTAACATCATTATCTTAATTGTCGAACTCTACACACACACACACACATCTAACTAATGATTGTTAAGAAAACCAATTTACTACTAATCATCATTCTTCAGCCTTTGACAAGCTAGAAATGAATTTGCCTCCTCAGTTGATGTTTTTTTTCCCTCTAACTCCAATTTATGCGTTCTTGAGTCTTGAACCTTCAAAAGCACCAACCAAATTATGTGACATTAAATTTGCTTTTGTAATTGTCGTTGGATGCTTTGATGCTTTCTCTTGTCAACTATCAATTGTAGAAAATGTGTGTGGTTGTCAATGGTTTGTACTTATCCCCAGCTGGATGTGTTTAATTGAAGGTGATTGCTATTTGCAAATGGGGTCCCCCATTGTTACATGATTCCCATATGGATTGAAAGTGACAATCAACAAATGAAATACAATTTAAGAAACATAGAGTTAGGTGTTATTGATAGCAAGCTTACTATATATATAACAGCTTTGTGATTAAGTAAACTTCTCGATAATAAGAAATCTGTAAAACTAGTTTATCTAGCAGGTGATGATATTCGTGATTATTAGATTGCGGGTTTGAGTCTTCCACCATCTATTGTAACAGTTTAAGTGTCTCCTACTAAATACTCTCTTCGTTTCTTGAAACATGTCTAACTCAATGTACACATATTAAAAAATAATTGTTTTTATCGAAATTATCCCTATATTTAGAAAAATATGTACTCGTAATCCCCCGTCTTAGAAAATTGTTAAAAGTAATTATTACTCCTATAAAAAAAAGTGAGGGCAGATTTGAAAAGAAAGTGGGAAAAATATTAAAAAGACACGTTTTATAAAATAAGAAAAATTAGATAAAAACTATTTAAAAAAATAAGTTAAAAAACATCTTCTAAGAAATTGATGGAGTAATACATTGATGTAAAGATATAAATAGAAAGAGAAAGTGTAATATTTTTCATTAATGGTTAATTTACCAAGCACAAAACACTTTATAAGTTACAAGATCAAAAATCCAAGTGTTATTTTGATATATCTAATTTAGAACTATATTATAGAGTTTGGTTCAAATGAAACAAATCCTTATCTTGAAACGTGAAACGAATGCACTTTTCCAAGTTCATAGTGCACTTTTCATACAAAAGTGCATTGTAAAACACGAAAACTGCAATCCGAAAATATGCACTACAAAAAGTACGAAAAGTGCATTTCAAAGTATGAAAAGTGCAAATCCGAAAAAGTGCATTACGAATTAGAAAAAATGCACTATGAACTAGGAAAAATGCATTTATTTCAGGATAAGAGTTCGTTTCAGGATAAGAGTTTGTTTCATTTAAACCAAACTCCTATATTATAAGATTGAAATGAGAAAGGTTTGGTAAGGGTTCAATAATTCGGAGAAAGTGGGCTTAGAAGGTGCACAAAGGGTACTAATAAATTAGTTCCCTCTTGTGGTCTAGAGAATAATATTGTTCATATTGCTCTTCTTGGCCATGTCCCACCAATTGAATAGCTCAATCATAATATAGAAGAATCACGATGACTTGTTTTTTGGACAGAAAATCTTAGAAATCTCCATTTAAAAAAGCTTACGAGACACTTATAAAAATTCCTTCTTTTTTTTGTTTTTGGTAGAAAGACACTTATAAAAATTCTTACAACCAATAAAGCCTTACTTTAATTTATGCTTCACTTTTTCCTAAGAAATGTAGGTTTTTCATATTATAGTCGTTTTTCTTAAGTTTGGTTATAAAGATGTTGTGAGAATTTATTTTTGAAAAAAGTTTCAAATCTTTCAAATTTTAAGAATTGTACTCACCTTGAATATGCAAGAAAGATTAAAATTTTAAATAGTTATTTTTTCATATAAATACAAAAATCAATAATTTAAACAAAGCATGATATTCACTTTTCAAAAATTTAAATTCCCATAATCAATATATATATATTAAATATGAAAACAAAGCATTTTTTATTAATATAACTTTTTAAATTCCCATAATCAAAAACAAAGCATGATAATGTCATTAAGTTTTTATATCTCAATCACTATGTTTTTAATTACAACTAGTTGTACCCGTCGTACCATGTACGACTACGATTCGATATTTTATAGACATTATAAATAAGATATTAATAAATTAAAATACAATATAAATTTTAATATAAGTAATTTATTGTTCGTAGAATGTATAATTTTTTAATCAATATAAATGATTAAATTTAATGTTGAGAATGAAGATATATTATTAAGATAAAATAATTATATTTCTCTTTTTCATTAATGATATTTTATAGATATTTAATTAAAAAAAGAAGATAAAATATGAATAAAAAATTTATATATTCAAATATAGAAGAGATAAGAATTTAAAAAATAATAGTTACTTAATAAATAAGATATAATAAAGCGTGAAAGATAAAGATAATTTAATATAAATATTTAAACTTTAATTAATTTAATTTAGGATGGGTCACCAAACTCATTTTGTGGTTCGATAAAGTAAAGGTTAGATAATATTAAATATTATATTATTGATATTTTATTTCTTTTCATGTACGAAAACTTAGAGATTATCAAATATTTCAATATATCTATTAAACATTTTATTATCTATTTTTATTAATTTTAAAAAATAGAAATATTTATCATTAATTTTTTATTATAATAGAAAATATATCTATAAATAAATTCGTCAAAAGATATATGTTATTAGATTTGTATTTATTTTAAAATAATTTATCTTTAAATTTAAATACTTGTATAAGGAAGCTTTCAAAAGATATTATTATAGGAGTACTAAATAGATATTTTTTTGATGTTAGAGATAAAATTTAAATAGTTAAAAAAAATTAATAGAGAAGTTATAATAATAGAAATTGATATTTTTTTTTAAATATGAGGTGGGGCCAGAATCGTTCTGGTGGCTCGAAAAGGGACAACTTTAATATATAGTTATAGATTTTTTTTGTAACTTTTCTATCCGTACGTGTTTTATCATTTTTCATTAATATAACTTTTCTATTAATAAGTGTCTTATCATTCTCCATTCACAAATTATTTTATAATTTCTTAATCCTAAATATTCACAATTTATCTCAAATTTTTATATGGATTTATCTATGTATAGAGAAAGGACTTGTTAATCGGATCAGTTTAGATTTAATCATTTTGAGATCGGGCTCAGTATAGGTTTGGGTCGTTAAAACTTACGAGTCGACTAGATCGGCTCATTGTGGTTTTCGTGCGAGTTTGGGTCAGTTTAGATTCATTCATTTTGAGACCGGGTTGACTACATGTCTAGGTCGTTAAAATTTATGTGTCAATTGGGTCAGCTCATTGCGGGTTTCGTGCGGGTCTGAGTCAGACCCAACAGGTCAAGAGCGTAGATTTTTATCATGATTATTAAAATTATTATGAGTATGATTTTATAACTCAAATTTCTATAAGGATTTACTATGTGTGGAGAATAGACTTGTTAATCAAAGATCATTAGGTTAGGTTTAATTTCGATCATTTTAACACTGGATCGAATACATATTTGGATCGTTCAAGTTTACGGATCATTGCGAGTTTCGTGCTAGTTCGGATCGACCCGATGGATAAAAAATACTATTTTTTTATAATTATTAAAATAATATTATTTAAATTAATATATTAAATATTTATTTAAAAAAGTTTCTTGGAAGGCCTAGTATAACTTTTACAAGAACTAGTGTAGTTACCCGTGCCATGCGCGGATTTTAAAAATTACTTTGATCTATTTAATTTTATCCGTCTTTTTAGGCTCAAAATTATGTTATAAGAACTTGTTCATAAATATTGTAAATTTTAAAAATTGGTTACAAATACTCTCTCCGTTTAAAACTAAATGAGGAGTGTATCATTTTATATATCGATATAATACAGGTTCATTAGTAGTGAAAGATATTAATATAAGAACTAATATATAAATTTAAACACATTTTTAAATTTAAAAAATCAGTTAGAAGACAAAATACCATGTAAATGATTGTTATAAAGATTTAGATGACATGTCAACTTATGTATAATGTGACATGGTAAATTTTTTAGTAATCAATTTAATGTTTAAAAATAAATCATGCATAGAAGTATTTTAGATGCATCAAAAGTAAAATCAAAATATATTAATTAAAATTGTATATTATTAAAAAAAAACCTATATGCCTGTTCCTACTTGCTCAAATAATTATCAGTTGATCCAAATCAAATAAAATTGATGCTCATTGAATCAAATTACACGAAAACTAACAAAAAAAATATTTGAATTCTCACCTAGGATGCTTTTATTTAATTTTTTTTGATAGAACCTTGGATGCTTTTATGAAATGCAAACTCAAGGATGTTAATGGCTATAGCACCGACTTTGTAATTGAGATTGGTGTAAGATCTTTCAAGTGTCCTCCATCACGCTTTTGGTTTCAGAGCTCAATAACATGTTTTTTATTTAATTTTAGATCATGGCTACACAATTTAAATGAAGTATTCGTAATATCTTAGACCTAAAACTTTTTTAAATATTGAGGTGGTAATAGTTGGGATATCCAAATTTAAATTGAGTCGAAAAGATTTGATAGAAACTAACAAATTTAAAATTTAATAAGATTTAAAATTTAAAATTTAAAATTAATCCTTTAAAATTTAAAATTTAAATACATTAGATTTATTAAAATATATGATCAATTAATTTGGGAAAACCTTCTAGAAATGCATGAATTTTGAATTCAAATTAATCAATCTTTCCAAACATGAAAACAGAACAAAAAGTTAATCCTAGAATCAAATCTTTCCAATTTTGATTTCCCAAATCTTCTTTTTAAAATAATATAAAAATCAAAATTGGAAATACAACATCACGTCCAAGAAAACAAATTAATATTTTCATATAATAAAATTTGAAATGATAAATACACATCTATGTATATATATATAAAAGACGCAAAGAATAAGGCCACCACGTTGCGCCACCTAGGATTTTCCTACGTGTCGTTCCCACGTTAAGCCACCTAAGATTTCGCCACATAGGATTGTTTTATTTTGGGAATATATATGTTGTTATTATTTTAGGATAATATAGAAACAAGATAAATTGAGCTAGGAAAGATTCTATCTAAAATAATGATATTATCTAATGTTAATCTTAAGTATTAATGTTAAATATTTGATATGATAATTTATTTAACTTAAAAAGATTATATCTAAAATAAAATAAACTATAAAAACATTAAATATTTGGTAAAATATTATTTATGAGTATTATTTATAATAATTTATTTAAGTTATTTTTCCTATCACAATATATGATATATGCCACGTAGGATTTTACCATGTGCCACCTAGGATTTTTTGTACATGTCATTCTCATAATTTTATATATTGAAAAGATTTTATCTAACATAAAATAAGCTATAGTATATATTAGAATAGATTCTGAGTATATAATGCGCCACCTAGGATTTTCCTACGTGTCGTTCCCACGTTAAACCACCTAGGATTTCGCCACATAGGATTGTTTTATTTTGGGAATATATATATGTTGTTATTATTTTAGGATAATATAGAAACAAGATAAATTGAGCTAGGAAAGATTCTATCTAAAATAGAGATATTATCTAATGTTAATCTTAAGTATTAATGTTAAATATTTGATATGATAATTTATTTAACTTAAAAAGATTATATCTAAAATAAAAATAAACTATAAAAGCATTAAATATTTGGTAAAATATTATTTATGATTATTATTTATAATAATTTATTTAAGTTATTTTTCCTGTTACAATATAAGATATATGCCACGTAGGATTTTACCATGTGCCACCTAGGATTTTTTGTACATGTCATTCTCATAATTTTATATATTGAAAAGATTTTATCTAACATAAAATAAGCTATAGTATATATTAGAATAGATTCTGAGTATATAATTGATTATTAGTTGATTACATTATCTTTATCTATATATCTATTTCTATAAAAGTTTTCTTAAATCAAATTATGATAAAAAATTAAGAAATTATAAGGTGATAAAAATTACATTATCTATGTCTTTTTATCCATTTATGAAGTAAAATATTTTTTAAAAATTAAATTTTGGTTAAAAAATATGTCTATAACTATATTAAAGTTTTGTCTTATTGAGCCACCACATTGATTTTGGCACAAATTTATTTTTAAAATTTCAACTTTTATTTATATTATTTTATATTTTTCAAATAATCTACTATATATAAAAGCAATAAGGTTTGGAGCCACCACATTGCGCCACCTCATCATTTTCCACATGTCGTCCCGATAATGTGCCACCTTAGATTTTGCCACGTGTCATCTTTTTATTAAGCCATGTCATATCATTTTTACACGTTATATGCCACTTCATATTATTTTTGCCCCGTCATTTTCATGTCATATTTAACTACAATTATAAATAAAAAATAATCTAATAAAAAATATTAATTATAAAACAATTTACAAACTCTCTTCCTCCTTCTTTGCCATCTTTATCGGAATTTTCCATAGAACTTATAAGGCCATCAATGGTCACCGTCTCCATGACCACCTGTGGCGGCCTTGTCGATCACCTTGCACAATGTTGTTGATGCCACTCCCAATCTATGCTACTCACCATTATTGGTCTCGAGTTCGACTTTACAAATTCTCCTTCTAGATCTGATCCACTATAATGACAGATCTTAATCTTCACTTTCATCCTCTTCACATTCTATTCACCAAAGTAATGAAACTTTTATCATGTTCTCTACAATTACTATACTCTGTCGATGTCATTGATGAGTTTATCGATTCATGTTCTCTATCGATGTCATTGAAGAGGCCGAAATCGTCATCTAGATCGATCTACTAGACTACAACACTCATGTCAGATTCAACCTTACCCCTAATCCATGTCTTCCATAATCGGCAAAAATTTGTCTGCTTTCATCATGATTACAAAGAATCGATGTCTTCCATCCTAATGGAATGTGTTAGTTTGTGGATCAATATCTTGTAAAAAAAATCTTATGAGTCCAAATTTTAAATTTCGGAATTTTTTGAAATTAAATGGAATGTTAAATTATTTTTACAAAGATTGTAATGTGTAAATATTCTTTTTATATACTAATAATGCTACATATAAACATGATAGTTTCAATGGTATATTTTTTATTTAAAATATATAAAAGATTGTAGTGGCTAATGGCTATAAATAATTAATTAATATTGAATATTAATAGAAAGAAATTATATAAAAAAGATTATCTAAGGTAATTAATTTTTCAAAAGAGAAGGAATAGATTATGCTAACTACATAGTACATACAAAATCGTGGATCCAAAATTTTGGAATCATTGAAGCCAATCATACCGATATATTAGGGGCATCATACAAAATTGATTCTTTAAATATTTCTTAAAAATGATCCATTTTTTTCGATAAATTCATAATCTTTGTTAAACACATCGGTTTTTTATTTAAAAAACGTAGTTTAGCTTTCAAGGAAACACTAGCAAGACCCAATTGTGCCGATTAAATTTAGAGTTTATAACTAGTGTAATTCCCGTGCCCTGCACGGGATTATTATAATTTTTGATATTTTTTCATAAAGAATGAACTTTTAAGTACATTTATGAGCTTAATAGACAAATAATAAAAAGTAAAAGAGAAGGATAGAAATGATTTTTCAAGTACTATAAGCATGAATTTCGAAAACACAATATATTGCTAAGTATCAGCTCAAAGTGTGAATTCATATATGAATGCAATATTTATGTTTTTGAAATGTAAAACAGCTCAACTTTGAATTAACTGAGATCAACAAAAGACATAATTTTTCTGTTTATGAAGGTGTTCATTTAGCTCATCCAATGTTCATTGGAAAGTAGGTGTTCATTTAGCTCATCCAATGTTCATTGGAAAGTAGAAAACTATTGGATTCTGACTTAGAAATTTGGCTACATACTTTTAAAACAGATTATCCTCGTCCGATCTTTTCAAGTTTGCAACTCCTTAGTTGGCCGTGATAAGTGACGTGTTTCATTACGACATAGTAGATATGTTAGTGCAAATTATATTAAATCATTCTTAACACAATTAAATAAGATATAATCTAATATAAATATACCTTTCATTAAATTCAGCAATTTCATGAACGGAAAAATATTCTTGTACCAAAGTAATTATTTGAAACATTAGGTTCATTATTCCATTTGCGTAGCCTGGAAAATTGAATATGCAAAATTGAATGTAGTAATAGGAATACTTATTTAAGAGCAAGGCTTAAAAGGTACTCCGTATAGTATTATTGTAAAAAATAATTTTGTAGTTATAGGAAATAAATTTATATTTTGCTTCATAAAATGCTAGGCCATATTTCGAAATGCTATATAAGCATTTACTTCATTGATTAAAGAAGTTCTCCATCAAAGCTTTCTCAATCACTCCATGAATTTTTACTCAATTATTTCATCCTGAAACAAATAAAAATAATGTAAATATATACAAATCTATATATAAAAATAATCGAAATTATTACATATAGCCTAAAATGTTGAAAAAAATATAATAATTTGACGATTTATCTCTAATTAGGATTAGAATTCAGGAAATACCTTTTCATCCATCAAGAGTAATTACTTTGGTAGTAACCTAATTGTTTGGATCATCTTTCACTTCTAGATATGAATTATACAAACTTGTAATGTATACCTGATGTGGGATAGATCTACATGTAAAAAATATACAAACTTTAGATAAAAGTATGTATAAGCATGATATGATGGAGTAAGTGTGTAATTCCTGAGAGCGCAAGCAGTAGATACAACAAAGGAGATAATGGCTTGATTCGAATGAGGTGATTTGGTGGGATAATCTATATATATTGAAGGTATTGTAACTTAAAAATATATTTAAAAATCTGTATATTGTTAAGAACATGATATTTTAGGATATTTGAATCAAAATATGTACGTAAGTATGGGTAGATTATATTGTTTTTGAATATATATGGAAGATTCTAAAATAAAGATATATATTTAAACTAAGAAATCTCGTTAGTTTATTTTTCCTAAAAATAAAGATACGTATGTATCTTAATATCTAGGGATATTATCGAAAAAAGATTATGTGAATAACAAAATCTGAATTTATACTAACAATAAAGATTCGCTAGTATATTAGATAAACACAAATCTAAAAGCTTCTTGAAATAATAAAGATAATGCAATCAAAAAATCTGATTTGGTGATTTGTTATTGGCTAACGAAAAAGATTTTAACTAAATAATATAATTTGATTTGGTAGTGCAAAAAATAAGATAAATATCCTAACTTAACAATTTTTATTGGTGAATTATTGAATAGAGATAATGATATGCATATCGGAATTCAGTGTGAACTGGTATCATCATCAAAGTTTGAACATCCGCCCACATTAGTAGAGTCCGACGGATGTACATCGTCTCGACCGACACAAAAGAAATTAGACTCTTTAATAACTATGCCTGAAATCATCACCACTAACGATTCGGAGAAGGTGGGAATATCATTATCTAGAGTTCAATTTGTATGTATCGGATCAATCAAGTGAACAAAATGAGACTTAGTACTAAATCGTCAAAAAAAACCGGTAAGTAAACTGTCAAAAAAAAATTAAGAAATGACGATCATCACAATTGTAAATTTAAGAAATGTGATGATCATGGATTTAAGGAAAAGAAGAAAAAAAAAGTGATGTGGAAATTAGTAAGTTAAATTGGTGTGTGGTAGAAGATGACGTGTATAATGATGTGTAAAAAATTATATGATGTGGAGTAAGGAAAATACGACATGTGTTAAAATCTGATGTGGCGCAATGTGGGATGACCAAGTGGTAAAATCTGACGTGGCGCAACGTGGAGGCTCGAATCCTTAGTGGTTTTAATTATATATATAGATTTTAATTTTGTCATCAAGTTATTTTAGCCACTCTTAACAATCAATTAATTTTATTATTATTAATTACTCCATCCGTCTAGATCTATTTGGCCATTTAGACACAAATATATGTCTAATTCTATTTGGTCTTTTAGCTATTTTGCTCAATACTTTCCAGATTTACCCTCAACTAAATGAATACGGAGTAATAAATAAGGGTATTTTGGTAAGAATAATATTTGTCTTAATATGTATGTATATTGCTCACAAGCCAATTAGACTAAGACGGAGGGAGTATTGATTATCGATTGAAACTTTCATCATAATTAACTTGCAAACTATCAAACAAATTTTATCCTTTATATAATTAAAGAAAAAATTAAAATATTTTAGCCATTCCGTTTAATCCGTTCCAACTTTTTAGCAATTTACTTACAAATAAGCAAGATATATTCACCTATAAATTGGATAATCTTTGATGTTCTTAGGAATCCTTTAAAACTCTACATCATTCCGTTTGATTGATTCACCTATAAATTAGAAATTTTGTAAAATTGTTTTATTGTTTGATTTGATTGTTTCATAACTTAGGAAAGTTGAATTTGGAATTCTTTTATCAATTTTTTCCAATTTAAATACAAATCGGATTCTTTTATATTTAGAAATATATTAAAAAACTTTCTTTTAATAACTATTAAATCTTTTGAATTTAGGAAAGTTGTTGTTTATATAATAAAATATTAGTTAATTTTATTTTTGGATTAGATTTGCCGATTTGGTATCATAATTATAATTTTGGTAATTTGACTTTTAAGTTAGAGAACACGTTCAAAAAATATATATTTTGAAAATTTGTTACATTGGAGGAGATGATTAAATTTGGATATAAATAGTTGGCAATTTATGTGTATATTAAATTACTACCTATTTCCAAATTAAAAACATCCACTTACTAATTGGAATTGGTTATGATTTTTTTTTTTTGAATATGATCAGATAATCTTTGATCAAAATTAGTATATGTAAGCTATTATCTTGTTTGCAAATTTGAAAACACAATATATAACTTACCTTTTAAAATTGGTTATGATATTTGAATTTGGATAAAATTAATCAGATAATCTTTGATCAAATTTTCGTGCATATCCTCTATGAAGTATATGATATGGCTATTCTGTTCCATATAGCTAATTAAAATTTACTTGAGATAATAAAAATCAAATCACTATTTAAACAAAACTTACTATCTTAACAAACAAATACTTCAATTACATTATTTTTTGTATAGTCATTTCATGTAATATCTTAACAAATCACCATCTAATATCTTTCTACCACAATATTTTCAATTTATTCTTAATACTAAACCGTATGGAGAAAGATATCGGTTTAATTTTAAAAAAATATTTTATTACTGTCCATATATTTTTAAAATTTAATTATTATTTTTTATCTATTTCAATTAATCAATCTATATATTTTTTACGATTTCTATGATTTTTATATGTGAATTTATTGTTATGATTTTTTAACTAAAATATTAGATAAAATTTAACTAACTATTTGTAATTATATAAGATTTAATGAGGAATATCTCATCAATCGGGATAATGATTCATATTTTTTATATGTGTTTGCTATTTATCTAACAATAATATAATAGACTAAAAAAATATTCAAATAAAAATATATTGTTATGATTTTTTTATTGAATCTTTTTCTATTTTTAGGAAATATTTTTATCATAGAGATATTTTATATCAAGATTCTATTCTAAAATATCTAACTATTTGTAATTATATAAGACTTAATGAGGAATATCTCATCAATCGGGATAATGATTCATATTTTTTTTATATGTATTTGCTATTTATCTAATAATAATATAATAGACTAAAAAAATATTCAAATAAAAAATATATTGTTATGATTTTTTTTATTGAATCTTTTTCTATTTTTAGAAAATATTTTTATCATAGAGATATTTTATATCAAGATTCTATTCTAAAATATTTTGTTCAAACTACTTTAAAAAATGAAGACTTAGTTCAAATTTCCAATATCGATATTTATACTTCAGTATGTTTTATCATTTTAATTTATTTAGTCTTTTTTATTGTACTTTATAGATTAGTTTTTAACATATATTTAATTAATTAAGATAGAGTATTTAGTTACCTTAATTTACAAAATATCCTATCTTCTCATTTTTATTTTGAGCAAATTTTTTCTAAGTAATACTTTCTAAAACTACTACTAATAGATATTATATTGAAAATTGAAAATTTGGGATATTTATTAATTTTTTTAGCAAAGTTATTTTTAATAAAAGTGAAGATTTGGTACAAACTATAAAATCTTTTGCTTCTATATTTTAATGATTTTTTTAGAAAAGGTATTTTTATAAAAATGAAGATTTTGTTCAAACTATAAAATCTTTTTCTATCATTTTATGGAAATATTTTTATCTTTTGAGATATTTTATAGAAATATTTTATTCCTAAACAATTATTAGAATTATAAAAATTATATACTTAGAAGATATCTATCAAAAATATTTTTACCAAAAGCGATAATTTATACTAGAATTATCAATAGCGATAATTTATGGTTCAAACTATAAAAACATGTAGTTTGAACCAAGTCACTTTTATTGATCAAACCTTTTCAATCGATTTGTCAAACTATTTTTTATTATATAAGAGATTTATTTATTTTCTCACCTCTTTTTCTATTGATAAAAAAAATTTGTGTATAATACTGGATATATATTTGTGGAAGATGAATGTATTAATTTAGTACGTAAAATAATTATTTTTCACATAAAATCTAATTAAAAAGTTTAAAAAAATCCGCGCAGGGCGCGGGAAACTACGCTAGTTTTCTCTCTATTTATTTATAAAAAATGTAAAAAATCGAAATTTATTTGATTTTAAATAAAAAAAACTATTGTATTTGAGTATGAAATAACTTAGATATTTAATGTTACATTCAAAATAAAATAATAGATGTAAAATAATATTGAGACAAAAAAAGAAATCACGTAATAAAAAATCATATTTACTTATCTAAAATAAAAAAATGGAAATATCTTTTACGTTATTATTTTTTATTTAATTTTTTTTGGGTAGTAAAATCTATTATTTTGTTAACTAAACAATGCGATATGGATTTTGTTCGTAGTGTTTATAGGATTGGAGGTTGACCCTCTTTCTCTAGAGGATCTCAATTTGCAGCATTATTTCTTCCTTGCTTTGATAGTTCGATCTTCTTTTTGTGCTCATTGTCTTTTGTGCGTGCTTCCTTGTGTTAGGATTGTTTTTTGGGCGATCGAATTTTACGAATTGATCATTGTGTATATGAGTTTATCATATGAGATTGTGTACACGCTTGTCAAATTTTGGCCAGATGTCGGGATCGTCGGGAGGTGGAGGAAGAGGGGAATACGGGTGGTGTGGAGGTGGTTGCATTGGTCGGGGACGATAGAGAGGACAAGGATGTGGCAGATGAGGCCTCTATTGAATTTGATTGAAATAAGATGATGAAGAAGATGGTCAAATCTTGTCAATAAATAAATTGATTTGGATAATTGTAATTGATTTTCTCCTCCATTTAATATGAATAAAATATCTAAGTTATTTCATTTTTATGATGTGTAAAGGCCAAATCATTAGAGTTGTTTAAATTTAAAGTTAAAATTTAATGACTTGTAAATAATTAAGTTACATAGGCATATGGTAAGAGATGATGTGTTATATGATGTGTTAAAAATGTATGACGTGTAAAATAATTAGAGTAAGGAAATTGCGACATGTGTCAAAATCATACGTGACTTAATGTGGGATCGCCATGTGACGAAATCTGACGTGGCGCAATGTGGTGGCTCGAATCCTTAGTGGTTTTAGTTATATATATAGATTTTATTTCCCTCGGGTTTATATTTGGGAATTGAGTTGGCATCAACTTTGGGCCAATGAACTTGAAATTGGTCCAATCTACTAGAGAGAAGTTAACAATTGGGCCTAAAGCCAACATTTCTATCATAATCTTGAGGGTTTTGTGTTAAGAGCCTTGTTTCTAAAGAAAAGAATATCCTGATATGGATATATAGATAAATTCATAGGCTATGCAAGGACTCTTCTCCTCTATAAATATTACTCTATTCTCATCAACTTCTTCCATAATTAATTAAATTAGAAGAAACTATGAGCGAACCATCTGATCGGCGAGGGGTGACAATATACATCTGCCTCGCCGGTGAGATGATTCGCTCGTAAATTCTTCTCGTTTAGGAAGATGTTGTTTGGATCACGGAAGAAGCCCGATATTGTCCACGTAGATCCTGCCTTCTTCAACACGTATGGGCCTAGTTGTTCGCCAATTACCATCTCTCATGGCGGCTTCTTAGCCATGCCCTCGTGTTAGGCCAACTTGTTCTCCAATCCAACCATATCACCATATTGAATTCACATAATTAGTATTAGAATTTGAAGTTTGATTTCTTGGATTTAATTAGTTTATTCATCAAAATCAACCAAAGAGTTTTGCCAAGTTCACGTGATTCATGTAAAATTAATCAAATTTCAAGATCACATATTGAGATTTTCTAATGATTTGCTAATTTTGGTATATCTATAATGATTTTTTAATTGCTTTTAAAAGGTTTTTTTAATTTCAATTTATAAAATAGTTTTAAAAATAATTTCTAAAATTAACACTTTTAATTATCGTGTGTCCATACTGAGCACACATTGTCATATTGCATAATACATTGTCAATTTTGTAATATTGATCATGGCCACCAATGCTCTATAATTCAAGAGAGAATGGAGTCGTATGTTTGATGAGTCAATAGCACAAGAGGAGGAGTTTCATCTTCTTGGTGGAAATGGTGAGAGTAAAATTCATGACAAGGATGGCTTCAAAGCTTTGCGCCTTCTATACGGATTTAGTTCTAGTAGAGTTGAGAAAAAACTCTATCGATAGAGTTGAGCAGATCCTGATCGTTAAATAAAAATTCAACGTATAAGATTGGATTCTTCTTCGATCCTTCCTGATTCAAAAGACATTAGAAAAATCAATTAACTGTTTGTCGAATGTGTGCCCATAACATACATTAATAAATTTAATTTGAAAATAATTTCTAAATTAGTATTTCCTAAATTCAAATCAGGTTGTAAATGGTTGTAAGAAATATCAAATTAAAAAACATGAAAGGAAAATGGTTATAAGAAATATCAAATTAATACTAACTAATGACCAAAAGTTCTAGTTAACGGGCCGGTCCTTAAACAGGCCCAAGTTTATTCAAGTGCAAAACCCTAGGAACAAGAACCAGAGATGGAGAATCAGGACTCGGGGTTTGCGAAACAATTCAGAATTCAGAATTCTTCACCGCCATTTCTTCTCTGCCTCCTCAAAGGCTTAACTTCATGTATGTATCTCAATTGATCTTCGTGTATGTATCTCAATTGAACTTCGTGAGTTTTTATGTCAGAATTCGTCATTCTTATTTCTCAATTGAGAAATATCCCAAATTTCACCTGTTTTGTGCCGCTGGCGCCTGGCCGAGAACGCCCAGCCGCCCCCCACATGCCTCCGCCACTGTGTATAGTATCACTTATCCTATTAGTATGGCAAATGTAATCATGTTTCATTTGATTTTGCAGCTTTGCCACTGATCCAACTTAGTGAATACCCGAGTGGTTATAGCTCTATACAGAAGCAGAGAAAATGTTGTATATTGTAGGACTCGGACTCGGAGATGAGAAAGACATAACCTTAAGAGGATTGGAAGCAGTAAAGAAGTGTGAAAAGGTGTACATTGAAGCATACACCTCTTTACTCTCCTTTGGCCTTGCTTCAGATGGACTATCTACTCTGGTAATTCAATTTTACATGGCTAATCTTAGTATTAAATTCCTGGAATTCGATGTTAGTGGCTGAGTTTTCTTACAATTTGTGGTGTAAACTCATTGTTAGGAAAATCTTTATGGAAAGCAACTAATAGTTGCTGACAGAGAGATGGTGGAAGAGAAGGCAGATGCCATGTTGGATGAAGCTCGTCAATCGGATGTTGCTTTTCTCGTTGTTGGGGATCCTTTTGGGTAATCTCACATTCTCCATAATAATAATTGTTTGTAATCCATTTTCTGTGGTATATCAAGATCACTGATCACACCATAAAATGCTGTTATTTTGCTTTGCCTATCAATATCTGCCTGTTTGTTCAAAAATACTTTCCACTGTCATTTGTTTTAATGAAGTAAGTTGTCAAACTGCTAATAAGTCATTTATGAAGTTTTATTGGGACTGTTTAGTTGCTACTGGATTTGAGTGTTTCGTGGCTTCTTTTGTATTGTTTTTATCTGTATCATCTTGTCAAGTATATCTTAGGTGAATCTTATGAAGTAGATGCTACCAAATTCCGGTTGCTTAAATATCTTAGCATAAGAGTTTTGTTTGTCTTCAACTCTTACATTTACATCGGGAGATGTTAACGCTTCTGCCAGGTAAAAACTTTAACTAAATAATAGTATAATGTAGATGAGCGATTCCATTTCTTCATCAGTGTGGATTTCATGTTTCCATTAGATAATCTCTTTGATTCTTTGGCAAGTTGTTGGAAGTCCTTGTTCTTTGTGAATGCCAGATTTTGCTTGTGTGTTTCATTACTCCACATCATTCTTTCAGTTAGCCATGTAGCTCAATGATATGTTTTACTTCACGTCATTCTTATTGTTTATTGTTTATATCATTTTTCTCGGACAATGATTTTGCTTGTGTGTGTTTGTTTCTCAAACATTCTTATGTTTATCAGTTGGAATATTCTTAGTTTTTGGTTTATTCCCAAATGGCATACTAGGGCTAACTTCAGTTCTAATGTAAATTTCAGAGCAACTACGCACAGTGATCTTGTTGTTCGGGCAAAGCAAATGGGAGTCAAGGTCAAGGTGGTGCATAATGCCTCGGTAATGAACGCAATAGGAGTTTGTGGCTTGCAATTGTACCGCTATGGGGAGACCGTTTCCATCCCTTTCTTCACCGAAACATGGAGACCCGATAGCTTCTATGGAAAGATTAAACAAAACCGTTCTCTTGGACTACATACACTCTGTTTACTAGGTTAACAAACTTCTGCGCATCAACCTAGCTACTTCTTGAATGGAAAATTTTTCATTTATGTTAAAACTGACTTCTCTATCCTATTAAGTGTACAAGTTTAGAAATGATTCTCTATATAATTTCAATTTATATTTTTTATAGGGTTTGGATTTGTAAATTAGGGTAATAGTTTCAAAATCTGGATAAGGGAACTGGGTTTATAATCTTAAACATTTTTTTTTATTATACCAATAAATTGTTTGAACTGTCCTTGTTGTGTATGTCTAATTGATAGTTACTTTCTCTGGTTGCAGATATACGGGTGAAGGAACCCACTCTAGAATCCTTGTGCAGGTTGGTACAAAGTTGACTGATATCTTATATTCATTAAAATTCTATAAATTTCCTAACAAAATCTCCTATTCTGGATATGCTTGCAGAGGAAAGAAACAATATGAACCACCAAGGTTTATGTCAATAAATACTGCAATCGAGCAGCTTCTTGAGGTTGAGCAAATCCGACGAGAAAATGGTATGTTGTAAAGAAGCTTAAAAATTTACCGAATGCATGAAAGTGTTACACATTGCTGTTAGATAGTTGAAACGAATGTATTTTCATGGCAGTTTACAGCGAAGACACAACTTGTGTGGGGTTTGCTCGTATTGGAAGCGAGGATCAGATGATAATTTCAGGGTCAATGAGGGAATTGTTGAGTGTTGATTTTGGAAAACCTCTACATTGCTTGGTTATTGTTGGTGAAACTCATCCTTTAGAGGAGGAAATGCTGACATTTTACAGCGGTAAAGATGACGGATCTGCGAATTAATGATGGCTCAAATGGACACTAAACGATTGTTTGCCCATTACTTTACCAAATAGGCAAGACAGCGCTTTTACAATGATGTGTGAAAATTTTGTGCTCTAGAGGTGCAAATTCTTGTGATTTTGGATTCTTGAAATTAAAGCTGTATTACATTGATACACTGTTTTTCTACTTGTTGTAAAATTAATCAACTCTTTGTAAGATTATACTTGCAGTTTTGTTTGTTTGTGTTCTACTGTTCTTATGGGAACTATGAATACGGTTGGATTTGGTTATGGGAATTCGAAATGCCAAACAAATCCAGTATTTTGAGACTTGGTAGCTGGACAAATGGACATGATAACAAAACATGGAAAAAACGAGCAAGGGACTGCACAATAGGGGTGTTCAAAAATATCCGATCCGGTCAATCGATCCGGTGATCCGACGATCCGATCCGCGAAAATCCGAATCCATTGGAAAATTATTCGAATCCGATCCGATCCGAGAAAATTAGCCGGATTACCGGATCGGATACGGATCGGGTCGTCAAACCCCCCGGATATCCGAGGGTATAATACTATACATATATATTTTGTGCAATAACAAAAAATTTAATAGTCAAGTAGTTTTATGTGCTTGGACTTCCTATTACTACCCCTTTTTTATTTGTTTTTTTTAATTATTTTTAATATATTTCACCCCACAAATAAAATTAACGATAAATAATACCTAAATCTATATTTAACACCCCATTATTATTTTATTTTAAATTATTTTTTCTTTTTCTTTTATGCGGATGATTATTTGGATCATGTTTTTTGGGTGAAATTTACCGACTGAATAAATTATTTGAAACTTAAATACAAAAAAAATATAAAAATATGAATATTCGGATATTCGGATATCCGCCACAAATATCCGATCCGATCCGAGCTATACGGATCGGATATCCGGGTATACCCGGATCGGATACGGATATGGTTTTAGAGAAAATTTTATTGCGGATATCCGATCCGATTAGCCGGATCGGATCGGATATCCGGTTATGAACACCCCTACTGCACAACACTGTATACGATACAACAATCAAACAAGTAGGAGCATGAATTTGGTAGTAAGGACTTCCTTAGAGCATTTACAATCATGCTCCAACTACAGTGCCATGCACTCCTACTTTTTCCATTTCTCTCTCTGCCACATCAGTTATGCACCCCATTACAATTTATTTCCACATCTATGCACCCTACTTTTTCCATTTTCAATATTTTTTCTCTCTCCATATACAATTACAAGTATACCCCTATCTCTAATAAATATTACGTATATACCCCTCGACATAAAATTTTTTGTTATAATTTGACTATAATGATGTAATTAATAAATAAAAATTATATTGCAAATTTTTTAAAAATCATAATTTTCGTTTTAAGTTATTGTAGGTTTATTAAGAATTTCATATACTATATTATTCTTAATTAAGCAGATATTGATATATAAAATTAAAGAAAATGAACATCATAATTAGATAGATAATGCAATTCAAAGCTTGGAACAAAGTACATCTCAACATAAAAAAACAACGTAAGAAAACACACAACAATTCGAGAAATTAAATTAAACAACATACAATACTTAAATATGTCAATCCGACTCATACTCATGCCTAAATGTTGTCCAAATGTGCTCCACTAGGTCTGCCTTCAACGGGTTGTCTGCCTTCAACGGGTTGTGTGTATCCCTATCGCGAAGTTGAAGATTGTTCTGGATGTAATTGGTCATATCAATTGGCCTATCGGTTGAGAACGTTCGATTGGAGCTAAATCCTTCACCTTCTGGCTCATCATATGGAGGAACCACATATCCATTAGCCTCGTATTCGGGTCTTTCATCTTCTACAATTATATTATGTAAAATTACACAAGCTCTCATTATTCTTCCAATAAACGCTGCGTACCAAGAGCGGGCTGGATTGCGAACGATATGAAATCGGGCTTGTAAGACTCCAAACGTCCTTTCCACATCTTTGCTGCAACTCTCTTGGCGTTTGGCAAATAGTTTTGCTTTACGGCTTTGAGGGAGGATAATGGATTTGACAAATGTTGCCCAGGCTGGGTAGATACCATCAGTGAGATAATATCCCTTATTGTATTGATGGCCATAAACCGTAAAGGATATGTTTGGAGCTACACCTTGAAGAATGTCATAAAAAACAGGAGATTGTTCAAGCACATTAATGTCATTGCACGTACCTGGTGTCCCAAAGAATGCGTGCCAAATCCATAGGTCATATGATGCAACAACTTCTAGGATAATTGTTGGACCATCATGATTTCCACGCTCAAACTGCCCTTTCCATGCAGTTGGGCAATTTTTCCACCTCCAATGCATGCAATCAATGCTACCCAACATGCCGGGGAGTCCACGAGACTCTCCTACGCTTAATAAGCGTTGTATGTCCGCGGGAGTTGGTCGCCTCAGGTACTCATCACCAAAGAAAGTTATAACATCTTCAACAAAGTTGTACAAACATTCTCTTGCAGTGAAATCCCCAAGACGAAGGTACTCGTCACAAGCATCTGCAACAGTGCCATACGCCAACATGTGTAGCGCATCAGTACATTTTTGTAAGGCCGATAAACCAAGCCTACCGGTCGCATCTGGCCTCTGCTGAAAGTACTCCATATTGGTTGAGAGGCGATCAAAAATGCGCATGAAAACATGCTTCTTCATTCGGAACCTACGTCGAATGACATTGGCCGGATAAGTTGGATTATCGGAGAAGTAGTCGTTGTATAGTCGTTCGTGCCCTGCTTCCCTTCCTCTTTCAATGCGGGCTCGAGTGCCTCCTCTTCTTGATCTTCTTCTTTGTGCGAGCTCCCTTTGGTTTATCAAATTTTGTTGGAGATACTCGTACACAGCTCGCATTTGGTTCAAAGACTCCTCTAGCTCATTATCTATTGTTGGACTATTGGGAGATGAGTTTGAAGAGTTTGAAGAGTCTGTTAAGCTTGAAGAGTCATCAAATATTTTGAAAATAGTTAGAGTGTGTTGAGCTTCAAGAGTTATCTTTTCGTCTTCGTAAACTATGGTTTATATAGCAGATTCAAAATTTATGAATGTGGGAGAACCACCCAAGTTTGCATCATGGAAGAACCATTCAATTTTTGCATCATGGCAGAACCACCCAATTTCTGCATCATGGCAGAACCACCCAATTTCTGCATCATGGCAGAACCACCCAATTTCTGCATCATGGCAGAACCACCCAATTTCTGCATCATGGCAGAACCACTCAATTTCTGCATCATGGAAGAACCACTCAATTTCTGAAACATGAATTACATTAAAGATGGATTACATTAAACACGAATTACATTAAACACGAATTACATTAAAGATGGATTACATTAAACATGGAAGCAACCTAGAAACAAACACACTCGATGAAGAAACCTAAAACAACAAGCAAACAAGGACAACAAACAAACTTGAAAGTAAACAACAACAAGCAAACGTAAAAGCCCTTCCCAGAACAATTGAAACCCTTCAATATTTCATGCCAAGCTCATCCATCAACTGCTTCTTCACCATCATATTTTGAAGAGAAAGTTGTCCCACCGATTCCAATTGGATAAGACCCATCAAATTTTGATATAATTTCTGCTTATGCTTCTCTTGTTTCGCGAGATATTTTTTCTCAATCTCTTTCTCCCTAATCCGCAACTCCTCCATCTTGATCGATTCCATCTGGCTTTGATGTACATCAACTTGCTCCCCGATCTTCAACACACGAAGATACTGCTCATCTGGTTCATCATACGAAATCTTCTTTTTCCCTCTAGCCTGCTTGCAGCCTTTATCCCAATGGGACACTGGATTGGTTCAGTGTTCCATGCACTTACCAGAGTATCCAGATCAGGGTTGCTCGAATCGTCTTCAGCTTCAGCTCTCGGTCGTTTCGAGCCACTACTCTCTGAGCTTATGTTTTGCCGATTTCTTGGAACCATGTACTTAGTATTCCATCTTGGGTGCTTGCACATAATATGCCATGGAAAGATAAAAAAAAAATTAAATGTAGTCAAATATATACAATATTGGTGTCTATGGAAAGATAAAAAAAATTATGGTAAATTTTGGTGTCTAAAAATATACTTTAAATTTAAATGTAGTCAAATATATACAATGTTGGTGTCTAAAAATATACTTTAAATTTAAATGTAGTCAAATATATACAATATTGGTGTCTATTGAAAGATAAAAAAAATATAAATTATGGTAATTTTTTTTAATGTTTAAATTGCCCAAATGGGCAATTTAATTGCCCCCAAGCGCCACGCGTCGCTCGCTGAGCGGTTACGCGCTCGCCCAATGCGAGGGCGACGCGTGGCGCCTCCATTTATTTATTTTTGCCAGCAAAAATGTTGAAACGCTGCGTTTCAGTCATTTTGGGTCCAAATGACGCGTTTTGATGTAGGCTACGCGCTACACACGCGTTTGCTCTCGTCTCTCTCCTGAGTCATAAAATGCACCCCATTTTTTGGGGACAAACAAAAGCAACAATTTTTTATATTATTCTGACATCATGAATCGGGTCATAGAGACCGTTGTAGATGCTCTTACAAATTTCGAAAACGTTGGATTTTTCTGTTAGTTTGCCTAGGCAATGTGATATTTCACATGGTCATCTTGGAGTTTGACGTTATCTATGAGATGTATTAAAATTTGATATATTTTTAGTTCGTGAGATTTGTACTTTGGTAATCATATGTACCATATTAGCTAGTGATATTCTTGTATATGGATAGTCATATTCACCATATTAGCGAGTGATAGGGTGGTCATATTCACATCATTAGCTAGTTATATACATGTAATTAAATTATGACATTCTTATCGGGGGATATTTATGTAGCTTTTTGATTCAAGTTGAATCATGTATGTATTGTTATGTCAATTGATATTTACAAAATTTTATATAGCAATATTCATTGAAGTTGATATGGTTGTCGAAAGTATAATGTGATTATATAATTACTCATGTTAATCATATTCATTATAATAAAAGTGGATATTCATCGTTTATTACACTTGTATTCATTTGACATGTTACAAAAATTGATATTCATTGTTTGTCACGTAGATATTTGTTAAGAGAGTGGGAGGCTTCATTGTCTACTCAAGGAGGAAGGGCGCCAAACCAAACAATGCCTAAAGGTTGTTACAGATTGGGGGGTATTCTAGACCTTTTGTGTGGGGGAGAAGGTGTCAGGAATGCCGTTAGAATATCTCGTGAGATGGGTATTGGGATTGAGTAGCTGTCAGTAGTATAAATAGCTAGCTAACCCTAAGTGGAGAATCATCCACCGAATTAGAGAGTAATCTTCGGGTTGCTGCCTTGGGCTTCTTTGGGAGGTTGTTCCCATTGAAGAACTATCTGTAATTTCCATTTCCAGTAATCTAAAAGAAGGGGATTTGTTCCTCAGTTTTATCATCAATTCTCAATCTACTAGTTGTTCACTCTCTTGTCTAACAAAGTGGTGCTTTCATTGAGAGCAATTTCTGCCAGCCATGACAAGGGCCGGAGAGTTAGATTCGAGGGTAAGCACGATCGAAACCCACGTTACACAGGTGTAGAGGGGGTTGGAAGAGGTGCATTGGAAGAGGTGCAGAGAAGCCAGGTGAGTCTGATCGATGGAGGTAGAGACTCGAGCCAACGGTTGATGAGTCTGGAGGTCACGATGGCAACATTGAGTGAGCGGATTGATATTCGTGTTTTTAGTCTAGTTTTTGGTGTGTTTCTTAATTTGTTTAGGTTTAGTTTTGGTAGTTTTTAGAGTTAGTTTTGTGTGTTTTTGGATAAGTTTGCATATTTTGTGAAAAGTATGGAAGGTACTCCGTTTTGTGTCTTTTTGTAGGTTTTGGGCAGGAAAGAGCGCTTTTTAAGTTGGATTGGAGCATTGTGGTGGAGGTCGGAAGAATATGAAGATAAGGAAGTCAAAGTTCGAGCTTTTAAGTGAAGAAGGGTTGAAGAAAGCCAAATCCCAGGCTCGTTAACGAACTTGTGAAGGGTCGTTAACGAGGCATAAAGATAGAATTTTTGGATGGATTTTGTAATTCCTACCGACCCTGTGCGGAGGTCGTTAACGAAGACTCTATGTCAGTAGGGTTTTAAATGATTTTGGGGTTGTTATATCTTATATCTTATATCTTGTTATCTTTTTAGAGTAAGTTTTTATCTTTTAGGTTTTTAAATAGATAGCTTTCTTAGTATAAATATCCTTCTTTCTAGCCTAGAAGGAGGTGAACGATTTTTAGGAGGACGATTTTATTTTCTTTAGGAGAGCCGAATTGACGAGGTCGAGTGGACGGACTGCGAGCCAAGGTCGATCGAGAGAGAGATGTTTGGGTCGTTGTTCAGATTTGCTCGGGGTTTTTGTTTTGTGTTTTCGGTTTCTTCAGGATATTGTAAGACGGTTTTTCTCTTATTAATTTTAAGTAGTTTTGTTTTGATTTCAATATTTTCTCTTGTTGAAGTTGTTTGCTTTATTAATTTGAATAGTGAGTAGTTTTCTTATCTAGGGTCGGGGTTGAAACCCGACATAGTTATGCATGTTTAATGAGTGAGTTGATGTTTTGAATGCCTTTTATCTATTTTAGATTGCTTGTTGTGCTTATGCTTAGATGATAGTCGAGGTAATTTGAGTTTGCAATTTGATTGAAAGAGAAAGTTGTTAACTTGAAGGTTGATATTGTTCGATTACGAAAGTTTCGAGCTTTGGATCCAAAACAAGTGATTGAGTGAATTAATTTATGAGAATTAATTGATTTGCTTGCTGGTCAGCGAAAGTTGATGAATTTATCTATTTAAAGGCATGATTTTTATCTTCTTATGAGTTTTTATGCATGGCTATGTTGTGGTAACCCTTGTACTAGATTTTTATTCTTATTTGAGTTTGCATTCGTTACATTCGTTATTGAGTTCCTTTGCCTCGGTACCGAACCTGCGTTTAGATCATTGCCGCTGAAGCTGAACGTCAACGAGTTAACAGTACTCGTTTACAAGAAGAGCTGAATGCCTATCCGAGGAATGCCAAACAATATATGCATCCAGAACTGAGGGTGCTAGAGTCTCCAATTGTGCTTCCGGAGATAGAGAAGACTTTTGAAATTAAGTCTCAATTTATATCCTTGATTAAAAGGGCTCAGTTTGAAGGGAAACCTACTGAGTGCCCTATGGAACATATTAGAAATTTTCTTGATTTATGTGACAATATATCTGCTGAAGGTGTCTCACTTGAATATGTTCTGTTAAAAGCTTTTAGGTGGTCTCTTACTGGAAAGGCCCTTAGCTGGTTGGAGAGCTTACCTCCTAAGTCTATCAAGACTTGGAAGGCTTTGTGTGATCAATTTCTTACAAAGTTTTTCCTTCCTGCCAAGACAACGGAGTTGAGAAAACGCATCACCTCCTATCACCAGCTGCCTAATGAGACCTTTGTAGAAACATGAGAAAGACTTAAGGAAATGCTTAGACAGTGCCCTACTCATGGGCAACCTTTATATGTGCTCTAAGAAATCTTTTTCTAGGGTATTAATGCAGAGACGAAGAACCGCATCAACACTCATACATCATGCGGTTTTATAGAGATGGATCCAACGACTGCATGGGAATTGCTGGACAAGCTGTCCAACTATGATGCCATGTATGGTACCCAACAATCACCCCAACCCTAGAGGCGTCTCTACATGCCTAACAAGGAAGATGTTGACCCAGATGTCAAAAATCAATTTCTTCAAGACGAGGTCAACCGCCTATAGAAACAGGTAAGTTTTCTGAAATCCTCTCAATCTTGTCAAGAATGTGGCTCTTCTGCCCATAGTACTTCTGCTTGCACTAACATTGAGAAGGTAAGAGCCGCTGAGACATATGCTGAAGTGAATTATATGAGAGGCCCATACAGAAACCAACCTAGTAATTTTGACAGGTCAAACAATTATCCGACGTGGGGCAATCAAAATGCGAATGCTAACTATGCAGCGCCACCACCATATAGACGACCAACACCGTATCGACCTCCAGGCTATCAAGAGCCACCATCATGGGTACAAGGGTTACAGGAAGGCATTAACGGAGTGAATAACAAGGTTAACGAAGTTCAAGCCAACCTTAACAACCAACTTAAACGATGGGGAGAGTTCGATGTGTGGAAGAAGAATGTCGATTCCCAACTAGGGAACCTTGCTGCACAGATTCCAAGACCACAAGGGCAACTCCCGGGTCGCCCTGAGGAGAACCCTAGAGGACATATAACAGCGGTGCACCTTAGGAGCGGAAAGACACTACTAGAGCGCACCCAAGTTAAGGAGACGAACCCCACGACTGATGAGGAAGCTATGGCTCAGCTCGGTAACGAGCCAGAGAGAGTCGTTACCGAACCCGCACACCATGGTGACGATCCTCCCAGGGTCGTTAACGACCCCAGCCTAGGTAAGTTTCCTATTCTGAGCTCCTCTCCCAATCCCAGGATCGTTAACGACCCCATCAAGGTCGGTAACGATCCTCCGAGCATACCAATCGACCCTAATGTCGACCCGGTAGCATCACCTCTCGAGCCCGAATTGGTTCCGAGAATGGTGAAGTCTCTTCCTTTTCCTACTAAGAAGTCTAAGGACTCTACTGAGAGGAAGTTTAAGTGTTTCGTAAAGATTCTCCAGGGCATAAATATTTCTATCCCATTCGCTGAGGCCCTAAGTGAAATGCCGGCTTACACAAAATTCTTGAAAGATATTCTTAGCAGGAAACGATCCATTACAGAGCTGCAAGATGAAGTCCGATCCATCGCTCTACCAGAAAAACTAGGCGATCCAGGGAGATTTGCAATAACAATTGGCATAGGCGACCACAAATTCAAGGCTTTATGTGATTTGGGAGCCAATGCTAGTTTACTCCCTCTTTCAATCTGGTCAAAAGCAAACATGGGACCATTGGAGCCTGTAGACATGAATCTCTACATGGCAGACGGATCAAGCGTAAAAGCTACAGGAGTCGCGGACGACTATCCCATTCAAGTTGGGAAATTCTTTATTCCAAATGATTTTATCGTTCTCAATATGCCTGAAGACCCTCACGTCCCCATTATCTTAGGCAGGCCATTCCTAGCTACAGTAGGTGCTAGGGTAGATGTACGGAAAGGACTCCTCACTTTTGATATTGGAGAGGAACGCGTGGAATTCAGCCTTGACCAGAACGCTAATGACCCAACTGCGGCCGCACAGATTGAGTTGACCCAGCCAGAACTCGATATAGCTGTTCCTACCGACCCTCCTTGGTCCAATACCGAGTCCCTTATGCAAAGCTATAATGACGGAATCGTTAGCACGGGGTCGGCAATGGCTCCAACGACCTCAGTGTCAGCATCGTTTCCAATAAATCAAGGTGAGTACTCTAACCATGAATTCACTAGTACTGGTTATAATTCTTCTCCATATTATGTTCCTACACCGTACCCCACCATTTATGCAATAGAGGAGTCCAAACCCCCATGGTTTTCGGATTTCACTAACCCTTGTGTAGGAATACCGAGCATATTACTAGAAGATAGAGGACCAAGTTTAGTGACAAGAGCCGATAATGTTTACAGAGCTAAGTATGGGGTCCCTCCAAACCCCGACCTAGCTGCAAGAGAACCACCCTAGCCAAGGTAAGTACGTCGGGCTGACGACGTTAAAAATAGCGCTTACGGGAGGCAACCTGGTTTAGTATAATTTAGATTTTTCCTTTCTTTTTAGATCTTTTTCCTAGCTTTCTTTTGAGTTTTAGTAGTTTTTAAGGTAGCAAGATAGAATTGTTTTGAGGCTAACCTGAAACAGGAATTGGGCTTGGAAAATCACTCGAATGAGGATGCCCAGGGTCGTTAACGACCCAGTTCGGCGACCCGAAAGAGGAAACGAGCAGGTAAGTATTTTTAACCTAATCTATCTTATAACTTTTCACTTATGCCGCCCCTTTCACCCTCTTCCCCTACCTCTAGCCCTCTCCCATAAAAACCCTTCCAAAATTCCCAAATCCCACTCTCAAATTCTCAATCCAAAGCTCAAACCTCTCAAAATCCTACCGGTTTTCCCCTCCACCGACCGGAATTTGCACCACCGTCCTACCCCCAAAATTCAGCCCGCTAACGAACCCGCAACCCTTGCATTCGTTACCGGCAAGAAATCAAGCTCGTTAACCACTCCCAAATTCAATCTCGTTCTTCAATTTCTCGATCTAACGGTATGATTTCTAAACCCTAACTCTCTATTTGGATGATTCATGGTCTATAGGGTGAAAATTTCATATTTTGATCTTGTATGAAGTGGTTGAATGGCATGTTTATTTTGCTTAATGATTTTATTGTTTCATATATTGGTGGTTGGTCTTGATTTATGTTGCTTTGTTCTTGCTTGATTCTCCATTGAAATTTGATTAGGAAAAGCATGAATTACCTTATTCTAGAATTGAGTGATCTTCACCATGAGTTTTTGGGCAATTTTAGCATGTTCGGGATGGGTAATCGAGCAAGTATGGGGTGCATATACCTGATTGTGTGTTTTATGTAGGATTGTGTGTGATGCATGCTTGATTTAATGCATAATTTTGGAGTATTTAGCACTCGGAAACTGCGACTGGTTCTCGAACAGACTCGTTAACGACCTATCCAGGCTCGTTAACGACCCTGCAAATTTCATAGTCAAAAACACCAGTCCAGGCTTGTTATCGACCCCAGTTGGGTCGTTAACGAGGCACTTCGAGAGCAATTTTGAGACCAAGTATGGGGTCTCTTTTCTATTGATTTGTATGGATCTTATCTTTGTCAATTCATATTTCTATAGGTCCATATGGCAAGCTCTAGCCGAGCTACAACAAGAGCTGACAAGAAGAAGAGGACTTAACGGTCCCCATCTCCTCCGCGCATGGACAATGTGATATTGCACACTCAAGCACAAGCCGACCGATTCAATGCCATATTAGACAAGGACCACTACACTAGGTGGTTCTCAAGGTCGAGTGCTAAGGCAATGAGGCTTTATGACGATGTCAAGGAGGCCTTTTCTATTCTTGGCGTGCCTCACTTGTTGAAGAAGGAAGAGGTACTGCACTTGCCGGCTCTCACTTTCGAGTTTCTGGCTACTCTTGAGACGAGATTCCCGACAAAGACTTTGGCAGGTCGGATTAGATTCAGGCTCGGCAACGTCAGTCACGAGTACACTATGGCGGAGTTCAATGGTATTCTCGAGCTCCCTAATTCTTCTCGGGACTACAACATCAAGGACTACAAGGTGACACGGACTTGGAGCTACATCATCGGGGAAGTAGAGCTTTCCGCTGTAGCACTTTCCGGGGCTAGCATCATCAACCCCATTTTCCGGATCATTCTCCGAGTCCTAGCTGCTACATTTTGGCCTAAGAGAGAGTTGAACAGGCCAACGAGGATGGAAGTTGCATGCCTCCGAACCATACTATTTGAGGATCCCGCCCCATTGAAATTGGGGTATGAATGGCTCCAATATGTGGAGAAACAAGGGATGAAGTCAAAGGAAGTGTGGTGCGGGAACTTGGTTAGTCTCTTAGCGACCAATCTTGGAGTCGATCTTTCCCTCTACACGCCGTCCCACGTCCAATTGCTTAACAGGAACTACTGGTTTAGCTCCAACATTTTTACTCAGGTTGAGGGAGGGTATACTACAAAAATTCAAGGCCGAGATGTCCTACCCACCCCAGACAAGTTGGAGCTGCTATACTTACTGAACTGGTACGAGACATGGACGGGTCATGCTTTCCCGTTAGATCATAAGCCGCAGGATGAGCCATCGCTTCGGCCGTGTGAGACACGGTTTGAGAGGGCGGGAGAAGCTATGGATGAAGATGATGATGAGACTGAGGCAGCTACAGAGGCGGGAACGGAAGAGCTCGACATCGAGGAAGACGACCTCGACACAGAGATTCTGGGCAACAGCAGCTTCGTTAACGAGCCCACCAGGGTCGTTAACGACCATTTCGAGGCTACTACCAAGGCACACAGCTTCGGTAACGACCCCCCGCAGCCACCTGCCGAGCCAAACTCTTATGGTCTTATGCCCTACAATCCGGTAATTTTTCAAGACCACTTCCAGCCTCACAACCACTATCAACCACCTCCTCAACCCGCTTACACCGGATCGAGTATCCCGCCTCCATGGGCCGAAGATCTTTCGTCTCAGATGCAATAGCTTAACCTTCAGCAGACACACATTCACCAGAGGATGGATAGGTGGGAGAGTGTCTATTCTGCTCGCATGGCGTTGGATGATGCGAGGCATCAACAGAGAGAGGTGGATGGTGCGGAGCGCTGGAGGACAATGTATGACTTCATGAGGAACTTCGAGCACCGATTCCCACCACCAAGGCGCTGATTCAGTTTGAGAGTTGTTTCTTTTCTGCTTCAAAAATCTTGGAAGTTTTTCTTTTTTTCGTTTTTTTCTATTCTTTTCTTCTGCTTATTTTTATTACAGTGGGGACACTGTAATTTTAAGTATGGGGTGGGAAAGGGTAGAAAACTTGTGTCTTGTTTGTTTTATGTGTCTTGTGTGTTTTAATTAGTTCTTTGTTTCATAAAAATAAAAAATCACAAAAAATTGAAAAAATTGAAAATTCCAAAAAGAGTTTTTTTTAGAATGGATAGATACCCTTTTCTTATGGTTCTATGATAGTAGTTGCTAGCATGATCATATAATTCCTTGCAAGCATGTCTTTGATAGTATAGCCTAATTTTCGATGTGAAGTTGTTTTATAGAGGAATAGCAATTGTTGAAATTGAGCATGTATACTTTTTAGTATAAGTGATGCAATCCAACAAAAATTGCTACATTGTGAGTTATTTTTGGCCTTATAGGGAGAAAATTATAAATCCCTCTTCTTTTCTTGTGTGATTTTACTCTCTATATGCATATTATCTCTTGGAATTGTGATGGTTATCTATTACTTGAGGCCTGTATAAGATTTATTAGTTCTTTACTTGTGAAAATCATATGATGGAGAACTTATTTTCATAAGCCTTTTTAATCCATATCCACCCTTATCATGATCCTTCTTTTTGAAGCCAATTTGAGCCTTATAGCCTTTTATTTTAGCTCCACAAAATTTTTCCCTAGCCGAGATAAGCTTGACCCTATCCGGGGATTAGGACTTAGTTTGAAGAGGTTTGTTTTGTAGAGTGAAAAAGATATGATTGGTTCGAAATTAAGGGTTTTTGGGAGGGTAGATTGGAAGTCTCTTGTGTTAATTTGTAAAACGATCTCTTGGTAAGAAAGGATGCACAAAGTAAAGAAAGTTGTTGTTGGAAAAAAAACAGAAAGAGAATGTGTACACGATGAAGCTCGTTAAGGACCTAGTTGGGTCGTTAACAAGGCCGTTCGAGGAGAAAACAACAAAAAGAGCTGAAAGAAAAAAAAGAAAAAGTAAGATGTGCATATATGTTTAATAGATAAGCCAGAGATTCTTTTGAGATGTTTTATGAGACTTTCTAGGATATAATGGGTGAGTGAAAGAGAAAGTGCATAAAGAAGAGAGAGTTTGGTTATCTTTAGAGTGTTTTGGTTATTATGTGTGAGTTTTTAGCAGTCTTTATTCCTGGATATTATTAGCACCACATGGCCAAAATATTTCCACGCCTTATTGTCTTTACCAAGCCCCAGTACAACCCGGCCGAATGGAAGCTTCTATGATGTTTTTCATTGAGCCTAAGTTCTCTTGATGATTTTTACTTGTTTTGACAAATCTTAGGTGGAGAGTTTGGTGATATAAGTTCCAATTTCTATGAGTTTTTGTATATAAGATGAGTTGAGAGTTGAATTTATAAGCCTAAACACTTGAGAGTTGAGAGAAACACATATTTCCCTTGTGTCTATTTAGTGTATATATGTGTGATGACGTTAATAGTCATTTGCTATTTTGTTCTATGTGTTGATGTTGCTTTTTATTGATGGCTATTTGCTTGATAAGTATGGTTGTTTGGTTTTGATTAGTGTTTTAGTGATTGCTTGAGGACAAGCAAGTCTAAGTATGGGGTATTTTGATATTCGTGTTTTTAGTCTAGTTTTTGGTGTGTTTCTTAATTTTTTTAGGTTTAGTTTTGGTAGTTTTTAGAGTTAGTTTTGTGTGTTTTTGGATAAGTTTGCATATTTTGTGAAAAGTGTGGAAGCTACTCCGTTTTGTGTCTTTTTGTAGGTTTTGGGCAGGAAAGAGCACTTTTTAAGTTGGATTGGAGCATTGTGGTGGAGGTCGGAAGAATATGAAGATAAGGAAGTCAAAGTTTGAGCTTTTAAGTGAAGAAGAGTTGAAGAAAGCCAAATCCCAGGCTCGTTAACGAACCTGTGAAGGGTCGTTAACGAGACATAAAGATAGAATTTTTGGATGGATTTTGTAATTCCTACCGACCCTGTGCGGAGGTCGTTAATGAAGACTCCGTGTCGGTAGGGTTTTAAATGATTTTGGGGTTGTTATATCTTATATCTTATATCTTGTTATTTTTTTAGAGTAAGTTTTTATCTTTTAGGTTTTTAAATAGATAGCTTTCTTAGTATAAATACCCTTCTTTCTAGCCTAGAAGGAGGTGAACGATTTTTAGGAGGACGATTTTATTTTCTTTAGGAGAGCCGAATTGACGAGGTCGAGTGGAAGGACTGCGAGCCAAGGTCGATCGAGAGAGAGAAGTTTGGGTCGTTAGTCAGATTTGCTCGGGGTTTTTGTTTTGTGTTTTCGGTTTCTTTAGGATATTGTAAGACGATTTTTCTCTTATTAATTTTAAGTAGTTTTGTTTTGATTTCAATGTTTTCTATTGTTGAAGTTGTTTGCTTTATTAATATGAATAGTGAGTAGTTTTCTTGTCTAGGGTCGGGGTTGAAACCCGGCATAGTTATACGTGTTTAATGAGTGAGTTGATGTTTTGAATGCCTTTTATCTATTTTAGATTGCTTGTTGTGCTTATGCTTAGATGATAGTCGAGGTAATTTGAGTTTGCAATTTGATCGAATGAGAAAGTTGTTAACTTGAAGGTTGATATTGTTCGATTACGAAAGTTTCGAGCTTTGGATCCAAAACAAGTGATTGAGTGAATTAATTTATGAGAATTAATTGATTTGCTTGCTGGTCAGCGAAAGTTGATGAATTTATCTATTTAAAGGCATGATCTTTATCTTCTTGTGAGTTTTTATGCATGGCTATGTTGTGGTAACCCTTGTCCTAGGTTTTTATTCTTATTTGAGTTTGCATTCGTTACATTCGTTATCGAGTTCCTTTGCCTCGGTACCGAACCTGCGTTTAGATCGTTAGTGTGTGTTCGTAGTGTTATCCAGGTTTGTTAACGACCCAGACAAAGTCGTTAACGAGGTTGGTCATAGGGTGTTTTTTTTATTTTGCTTTGTTTTAGATTTATTAGTTGGTAGACAAACAACCGTGCTTCCCGTGGAACGATCCTGACTCCCCTGTACTCAGCGGGGTCTTGACGTATAAATGTATTTGTTGTCAAGAATACCCTCTCAACACGGATGATGCAAGCCATCTAGATGTTGGAGTTCAACTCAAATCTGAGGTCACCACCGCAAGGGAGAGAGGGTGGATCGCAGGGGAAGAAGCCCATGGACGGTGGAGGTGGTGGGTCGAACACCAAATCGCCGGGATCGAACTTCGATCCTTCGGGATTTCTCCGATCATGGTCCGAGAATCACCGCCAGGAAGTAGAGCCCTACCCGCTGATGGTGAAGAAGGTGGAGTTCCCAGACTTCGATGGGGATGACGTTTTGACCTGGATCTCTGATAGCATGCATTTAGGTGTTAGTTTTAGGGCATATTTATGTTTAAATCTTAGGTAGTTGCATGTGTTTTGTTTAGTTTTCGTAGTTTTTGCATTTCGGTGTCTACTCTTGTGTTTTCGTGTTTTTAGGTCGTTTTGAGGGGAAATGATTGGTTAAGTTGAAGGATTCAAGATTAGAGATATTCAAGTGTATTTTCCAAGGATATTCAAGCCATTTCTGATGATCATTAAGGCCCAAGAGGTTGTGGAAAATAATGCTTAAATCTGGGCCATCTATTGAAGTTGTTGTTTCAACACCACTTTCTTGTAACGCTTATTTCGAGAGCTACGGTGGTCGGATGAATATGAACTTGGTATCATTGGAAATTTAACTCAAAGAGCTACAATTCATATTTTTACTCCTAGTCGAAATTCCAACTTTAAGGTGGTCAAAACATCTTCCGAAAACAGCGCCGGAATTTTGTCACGATCAGGTCCGCGATCGCGGAGGTTGTTCACCGCGCCCGCGGAGGTCCGCGTCAGCATAATTCCGAGGCGGCGTTTGCTCTATCTATCTGTTTTTATTTTATTAATTCTGAGTATTTTATTTCGTACGCTTAGTTCGAGACTATTTAGACCTAGTTTTTCAGCTTTGTTTTGTATTCTCTTCTAGACATAATTTCAGACTTTGGTATTTTCACTGTTATGGAGAACTAAACTTTTTAGATTCTATTCAAGTTGAAGCTTTTCAGACTCAAGTTGTTGTGAGATTCGTCTATTCAGGTTTATTTCTACAGGTTATTTCAATTCTCTTGTGCGTAATTATTATTGATTGTATTGATTCTTTCAGGCCTAGCTAACTTGTTGGAATTGATATTATCTATTGCTAGATCTAGGTTTTCTCGTAGCAAAGCCTAATCTTTATAGCAACTCAATTGATTTAGGACTCGTTGGACTAAAACAATTGAGAAGAGATTTGAATGCATGTTAATTGTTTGACTCGTTGGAATTCAATTGCATGTATCCTGTTTATCCTTGTTCTTATTGCTAGTATTCATATTATTTATGATCGTTTCATGAGTAATTTGGATATTAAGTTTGCATGTCTCATTGCCATGTTATAATTCTGATCAGGATAGGAATAACTAAAAGGAATAACTTGTTTGAATCTGTGATCAATTGCTTGAGGAAGAAAAGTGGATACTTGAATAGGATTGTTTTCCCTAATTGATAAAAATCCAACTTTTGCCCTGTTTGATTGCTTGCTTTGTTTGTTTCAATTCTTAAGTTTTAGTTTTAATTTACAAAATCCCCCCTTGTTACTTCTTTGAGTTGATAATAATAAAACTTAGGATACAAGTGTCTCTTGGGTTCGACCCCGACTTACCGACTATACTAGTTGAGTAATTAGGGATTTATTTTTGATTTGGCACGACGACTTTAAGCCAGTCAATCTCTAAGGCAGAACAATATTTTTCAATCCAAATGACTCGTCCGGTCGATCATGTGACGATGGCCATGGTGAGTTTGAACGGCGCCGCTCTAAACTGGATACGATGGGTCCGACAACAACGACCGTATTTCTCATGGGAGGACCTCAAGTCGAAGCTTATGAAGAGATTCATGGGGATCGATACCTCGAACCGATTCGAGCAGTTGAGCTCGTTGAAGCAGACGGGAACCATAGATGAGTTTGTCCACGAGCTGGTCGCTTGTGCGTCCCACACCAACGGAATAGGGAACGCCCAGTTGTTGGGGTATTTTCTCGCGGGTCTCCGGCCTGAGATCCGAGTCAATCTGCAATCGTTTGAAACGACAGAGTTGATGGCCGCCATGGATGGAGCTCGTCGGGTCGAGAAGAAACTGGAGTTTGAGCAAGGAATGAACAAAGGGGCTTGGAGGAAGGGTAATTTGCAGATTGGGCCGAGTTTCAAAAGTTGGGCCCAAAAGCCTTGGACATGCCCAAACTATGGAACAATTTCTAGAACGGGTCCAAAGGAGAAACATGAGCAAGTTAGAACGGGTGGAAATAAATCACCGTCTTCAACGGCGCCGACGCGATCGAGATTCACCAGGACCTTATCTAACTCCGAGTACAATGATTTGAAGGGTCGTGGCCTATGCTATAAGTGTCGGCAACTTTACTCCCCGACCCATCGCTGTTCGGAAAAGGTGTACAAACTGGTCGAAGTCGATGGGGAGGAAATCGCAGCGGCTGAAACGGAGCTGGAGTTGGTTCAAATCGGCAAAATCGAGCCAGCATCAATTGAGGGAAGGGGAGAATCAGAGCTCTAGTGGCTCGAAATACCGTTACACGCCATGGGAAGCGGGGTGGCGAAGAGGGCGCTCAAAATTCGCGCGAAGTTGAGTGAGAGGAAAATCGTGGCCTTAGTTGATAGTGGAGCCAGCCACTGTTTTGTAAATTCAAGAATAGTAGAGATTGAAGAATTGTCGGTGGAGCAGACAGTGTTGTTTGGGGTCAGGCTTGGCAACGGCAGTTGAGTGGAAACGAGTGGAATTTGCAGAAAGCTACCTCTCCATTTTGGGTCCTGTAGTATGGAGATTGACTGTTATCCGTTTGATTGGGTGGGATTGATGTCATCTTGGGGTTCTCGTGGCTGCTGTCGATGAAGAAAACGTTGGTGGATTGGGAAGAAATGACCGTTGAGTTTGATGATGTCAATGGTAGGCATGTCACTATTTAGGGGGATCCCACCTTAGCTTTCACTGCAGTCACCATGAATTCGCTACACAAGCTTTCAGAGGTGGAATACGAAGCCCTCATTTGGGAAGTTGAACAAAATGATCTCAATTGTAGTAAAGCTGAGGTTTAGTCCAGGCAACCAGAAGATATGGTGGGGTTGTTAGCCGAGTTCGAGGAAGTGTTTGAGGAGGTACATGGGTTACCTCCAGCCCGTTCTGTCGACCACAGAATCACCTTGAAAGAAGGGAGTGGGGCTGTCAACGTGAAGCCCTACAGATATGGGTTCCACCAAAAGGATGAGATTGAAAAATTGGTGGCAGAGATGCTAAAAACAGGGATTATACAGCCCAGCCAAAGCCCTTTCTCGAGTCCGGTCTTACTCATCAAGAAGAAGGATGGGAGTTGGAGATTTTGTGTGGATTACAAAGCCCTCAATAAAGCAACCATTCCGGACAAGTATCCGATTCCGGTGATCCAAGAGATGTTGGATGAATTGGGCAAGGCGAGGGTGTTTTCAAAAATCGACTTGAGATCCAGGTACCATCAGATCCGGGTGGCTGCAAGTGACGTGCATAAAACGGCTTTCAGAACCCATACCAACCACTATGAATTCTTGGTAATGCCTTTCGGCTTAACCAACGCGTCGACAACCTTTAAAGCCACCATGAATGACTTATTTAGGCCATTCTTGAGGAAGTTCGTACTTGTCTTCTTCGATGACATCCTCATTTACAGTGCTAGCCAACAAGAAGAAGTGCACCTTTGGCCAAGCAACGGTGGAATATTTGGATCACATTCTGTTAGGTGAGGGGGTTTCTATGGATCCGAGTAAGATTACAGGGGTGTTATCTTGGCCAGTACCCAGATTAGTCAAGGGAGTACGGGGATTCTTGGGTTTGATCAGCTACTATTGAAAATTCATACGAGATTATGGGAAGATAGCTAGGCCTTTGACTGAGTTGTTGAAAAAAGAAAATTCAAGGACCTTCAGCTGGGGTAGCGATGCTCAGAGGGCTTTTGAATAGCTGCAAGTGGCTATGACTTCAGCTCCAGTGCTGGCCTTACCGGATTTTTCAAAGGCATTCGTTGTAGAATGTGACGCTTCCGGGGCTGGAGTGGGTGCGGTGTTGATGCAAGAGGGGAAGTCGTTGGCGTACTTTAGCAAAGGATTGTCGGGAAGAGTGCTCTCTAGGTCTGCATACGAGAAGGAGCTCATGGCTCTCGTGTTGGCCATGCAACATTGGAGACCTTACCTCTTGGGCAGCCGGTTTATAGTCAGAACAGACCATCGCAGCTTGAAGCATCTCTTGAATCAGCCCATTACCTCGCTTGCGCAGCAAAATTGGGTGGCCAAATTAATTGACTATGATCTGGAGATTGAGTACAAGACGGGGGTTTCCAACAAGGCAGCCGATGCCCTCTCTAGAAAGGAGGAAGAGCTGAATTTTGGGGCCATTTCAGCCCCTTATTTGGCCTGTTGGGAAGAGATACAGAAAGAGGTAGAGGCTGATCCGAAATTACAGGAAATCAAGAGCAAGTTGGAGAAGGGAGAAATTATGAAACAACCCTACAAGCTGTTGGGGGGAAGTTGTTCTATAGAGGGCGAATTTGCATTCCTGAATTTTCTCCATGGATTCCCAAGCTTCTGGAGGAATTCCATGCCACGCCGGTTGGGGGCCACTCCGGCGCTATGAGAACTTACAAGAGATTAGCTGCCAATGTCTACTGGCCACGAATGTTCAAAACTGTACAAGAATTCATTGCCAGCTGCCTGATCTGTCAGAATAATAAGTATGAGGCATTGTCGCAGGGAGGGTTGCTGCAGCCCCTGCTTATTCCTCAGCAGGTTTGGGAGGATGTGTCGATGGATTACATCGGGGGATTACCCAAGTCTCAGGGTTTCGATTGCATTATGGTCGTGGTTGACAGATTAACAAAGTATGGCCATTTTCTTCTCCTAAAACACCCTACTCAGCCAAGACAGTTGTTGAATTATTTGTGAAGGAAGTGGTGAAGTTACACAGGGTTCCAAGATCAATCGTGAGTGAATGGGATCCGATCTTCTTAAGTAGCTTCTGGCGAGAACTTTTTGAGAAGAATGGAACCAAATTGAGGATGAGTAGTGCTTATCATCCGGAAACTGATGGTCAGACTGAAGTCCTGAACCGATGCTTGGAAACTTACCTTCGTTGCTACTCTTCTGAGCAACCCAAGCAATGGGAAAAATGGATTAATTGGACGGAATATTGGTATAATACCAATTTTCAAGGGGCAGCTGGGAAAACCCCATTCGAGGGGCCGTATGGGAGGCTTCCACCCACGATACATCAACATCTTCCGGGGGAGTTCATTGTTGCTGCAGTGGCTGAAGAGTTTTGGAACAGAGATGAGACTCTTCACCAGCTGAAATACAACTTGGACCGTGCTAAAAAAAGGATGGTAGTGGCTGCTAACAAGAAAAGGAGGGAAGTGGAATTCAAAGAAGGCGAGCTGGTGTTTTTAAAGCTTCGACCACATAGAAAAAAATTCAGTCCAGAACAAAGTGAATCAGAAGCTAGCAAGCAAGTATTTTGGACCTTTCCAAATACTAAGGAAAATAGGGGCTGTGGCGTATGAATTGAAGCTTCCGGAATCTTCAAGAATTCATTCGGTTTTCCACGCCTCCCTATTGAAGAAAGTGGTGGGAAACCATCAGGAAGCTGTGGCTTTGCCTCCTGACTTGGTTATGGAAGAGGAAGAGTTTGTTCCTGAAGAAATTCTGGAAGTTCAGCAGCAGCCCAAGTCTGAAAAAGATTGCCACAAGGTGTTGGTCAAGTGGGTTAACAAGCCGAAGGAGGAAGCTTCTTGGCTGACTTGTGGTGATTTCAAGAAGCAATTCCCTGGCTCAAACCTTATGGACAAGGTTTGCTCTGATGGGGGTAGAATTGTTAAGAGAGTGGGAGGCTTCATTGTCTACTCAAGGAGGAAGGGCGCCAAACCAAACAATGCCTAAAGGTTGTGTTATATCCGAAAGGTAATTTGGAAGAAATTGGGGTAGGGAGAGAAAGATAGAAGAAGATAGGGAGAAAATAGAATTAGGTAGAAGAAGACAGCAATTCTGTTATTGGATACCCGTCAAGTATTACACCAAATGTTTTTATAGTCAACTCTTTCTTGACCGGTTTGACTAACAATTGATCCTAGACCGGTTCAATATTACTTTCAATGGTCCGGTCTATTCCACATATAACATTGCCTTCCCCTTTTAAGCATTGACCTCAATGCTTGTTGATTGTAAAATCTGGAAATTGACTGATGATGTTGCCTGTAGCTTCCCATGTAGCTTCACTCTCATCCATAGCATGCCACTTGATCAACCACTCAGTGACAGGTTCAGCATTTTCCAAATAACTCACTCTAGTCTCCAAAATTGCTTCTGGAAAAATAGTGAATGAGCCATCTTCTTTAAGCATAGGAAACTCCATAGAAGTTTGAATTGAAGGACCAATTCTCTTCTTAAGCTGAGAAACATGAAATACCGGATGAATCCTAGCATGATCAGGTAGTTTCAACTTATATGCTACTGTACCGATCTTGGCTTCAATGGAATGGCCCATAATATTTAGAGCTCAATTTCAAATTTTTACGAACAATTGTAGATACTTGCCTGTAAGGTTGCAATTTAAGGTATACCCAATCTCCAATACCAAAAGAGCGATCAGACCTGTGTTTATCTACAAATTGCTTCATACGATCCTGAGCAAGCTTCAGATTTTCTTTCAACTGGTTAATCATACTTCCCCTGTCTTTGAGCCAATCTTCCACTGAACCTGTAATGACTTTGGAGCTGTCAACACCCAACAACGGAGGTGGATATCCATACAATGCCTGGAAGGGTGACATCTTAAGAGCAGTATGATAGTTTGAGTTGTACCAAAATTCAGCCAATGCAAGCCACTTACACCATTGTTTTGGCTTGGAACTAGTCATTGCTCTCAAGTAATTTTCTAAGCACTGATTCACACGCTCTGTCTGTCCATCAATATGGGGATGGTAGGCCGTGGACATGTGTAATTTTGTTCCCAATGCTGAGAACAATTCCTTCCAAAAATGACTCATAAAAGCCTTGTCTCTAGCAGACACAATGCTTTTGGGTAAGCAATGTAGTTTGTAGATATTAGACATGAAAAGCATTGCAACTTTAGCCGTTGTAAATGGATGAGATAAAGGAGTAAAGTGAGCATACTTTGTCAAACGGTCGACCACCACTAATATCGTATCCTTGCCTTCTGATTTCGGAAGGCCCTCCACAAAGTCTAAAGTAATGTGTGACCATGGTGATGCAGGAATTGGTAGAGGTTGTAGCAGTCCTGGCTTGAGCACGTTCTCATGCTTTGTTCTTTGACAAATATCACATGCTCTAATAAATTCTTCAATCATTGACCTCATGTTAGGCCAGTAAAAGAATTGTTTCATCCGTTGATAAGTGGCTTGAACTCCTGAATGACCACCTACTGAAGACTCATGTAATGTTGCAATTAATTTGTCCTTCAGCTGGTTCTGATTTCCAATGTACCAATGACCTTTATACTTCAACAACCCATTGCAAATGCTATAATTCCTTGAATTCTGGATAGCAACTGAAGATAATAGTTGTAACACCTCTGAATCTTGAGCATAGCTATCATTGATTTCCAACATCCACCTTGGCTCCACTATACACATACTTTGCAGACTTGCTGGACTGAATTCATCTCTCCTGGAAAGAGCATCACCCACCTTATTTTCACACCCCTTTTTGTACAAAATTGAATAGGACAGCCCAAGCAATTTTCTTATTGCCTTCCTCTGTGGATGAGTAGTCAATTTTTGGTCAAGCAAATTCCTCAACGACTGGTGGTCGGTCTTAATATAGAAGTGTGAGGGCTCTAAGTAGTGACGCCATTTATCAACTGCATTCAAAATCGTTATCAACTCTTTCTCATAAGTAGATAGCTTCAAGTGTGTACCATGCAATGCCTGACTGATAAAAGCAATGGGCTAGCCATGTTGCATCAAAACAGCTCCCACTCCAACATCACAAGCATCAGTTTCAACAATAAAGGGAGCTTCAAAATCTAGTAGCCTCAATACAGGAGCAAACACCATAATATCTTTCAGCTTGGCAAAGGCCTGACCAGCTTCCTGAGTCCACTTGAATTCCCCTTTCTTCAACAACTCATTTAATGGACAAGCAATAATTCCATACCCCTTAATAAAGCGCCTATAATAACTGGTAAGGCCTAAAAAACCCCTCACCTGCTTTACATTCTTAGGGGTTGGCCATTGTTTCACAGCAGCAACCTTACTTTCATCAATAGCAACACCATGCTCAGAGATGACATGCCCCAGGTACTCAACTTTGTCTTGAGCAAAAGCAAATTTACTTTTCTTTGCAAATAACTTGTGTTTTCTCATAACTGTCAATACCTCCTTCAAATGCTCAATATGCAAATTCAAAGAGCTACTGTAAACTAGTATATCATCAAAAAATACTAGTACGAATTTCCTCAAAAATTTAGAAAACACATCATTCATTAATGCTTGAAAAGTGGCAGGCGCATTAGTAAGTCCGAAAGGCATTACCTTGAATTTGTAGTGCCCATGGTGCGTTCTAAAGGAAGTTTTGTGGATATCTCCTTCTTGCATCCTAACTTGGTGGTAACCAGCCCTGAGATCCAGCTTTGAAAACACCTTAGCCTCATATAGCTCATCCAACAAATCCTCATCAATATGAGGAATAGGGAACTTATCCTTGATAGTCATTTCATTTAATTGCATGTAGTCCACGCAGAACCTCAATGTTCCATCCTTTTTCTTAACCCAACAAAGTAGGCGAAGCAAAGGAACTCTGACTAGGCTGGATGATTTCAGTCTTCAACATTTCTTCAACTTGTTTTTCAATTTCATTTTTCTGGAAGTGTGGATATCTGTATGGTCGAACACAAACAGGAAGAGCATCTGGTTTCAAAGGAATGGAATGTTCATGACCACGCAAAGGAGGTAATTCCCGAGGCTCCTCAAATATATCCTCAAACTGTTGCAGAAGCTCTTGTATTTCTGTATGCACTGACCCATTTCCACCTTTAACAGAGAACAACTGTCCAAATTGAGTGACAGATAAAGGAACTCCTTTCTTCAACAATTTTTGTAGCCTTTTACCTTTCATACTACTTAAGGCTGCCTGTTCTTGTTCCCCATTTATATCTATCTTTCGTCCATCCTTCTGAAAAGAGATTTTCAATTGCTTGAAATCAAATAATACAAGGCTGAATTCTCTCAACCAATCTCCCCCTAGTACCATATCACACCCTCCAAGTTTGAGAATTCTTGGACTAAAGGAAAATGGAATGCCTTGCATTTCCTATGAAAAATCCTTGCAAATCTAACTACTTAGCATTTTCTGACCATTTGCTACAACAACCTCCATATTCCCACTTCTTGTAACCTAAATTCAGTCTTCTTCACAACTCGAGGGTCAAGGAAACTATGTGTAGCTCCCGTGTCAATCAAAATTATGATCCCGATGCCCCTTGACTTGCCTTTGATCCTGATGGTTGTTAAAGGATTGCTGCCCATTAATGCATGAACATACACTTCCTGCTCTTCATCATTTTCATACATTACTTGCTCTTCCCCTTCTGTTATTTCCAGATTACCAAACCCTCCAGTTTCTACATCCTCCATTTGAGCGGCTAACAAGCTATGTAATGTCTGAGTTTTGCATCGATGACCCACGAAATATTTTTCTCCACACTTATAACATAAACCGGCAACTCTTCTTGCCTCTCTTTCACCACCATTTGCCATTCCAGAAATCTGATTCTTGCTGAAACTGTTATTCTGAGCTACTGAATTGCCCAAACTCACAGAATTTTGCCCCTTGATTGGTCCCTTCTCAAAATTCTGATTTCTGTGTGAAAATTGTGATACTCCCGACTTCCAACTAGGCTTGCTCAGCTTTACAATAGCTTGAACCATATCAGCGTGTAGTCGTGCCTGCTCAATCGCCATGGCCAAAGAATTTGGTCGACCCAATTTCACCAGGGATTTTATCTCACACTTAAGACCACTGATATAACTGGAAATGAAATAAGATTCAGGGAGATGTGAATCAAACATCAACATACATGATCTCAACTCCTCAAATTTCTCATTGTATTCTTCAAGATCCCCAGTCTGTTGCAACTTATAGAACTCTTTCACAATTTTTGAGCCTCGCTTTTCTCCAAACCTAACACAAACAACTTCAACCAATTCTGTCCAAGAAACTCTATCTTTTTGCATAAGAAAACCTTGCAACCACACATCCGCCTTTCCCACGACATACATGGCAGCAAATTCAACTCTTTGGGCTTCTTGAATTGCAAAAATGGCAAAATATTTTATACACTTTCTTATCCAACTTCGAGGGTTGGTTCCATCAAAGACAGGGAAATCAATTTTCAGGAAATGATTACCTCCGAATTCGTTGTTCCATGACCCGCCTGAATTCTCGTTGCTCACCGATTTTGATTCAGTATTCATCAATCCCGGCATCGAATTTCTGTTGACTCCATAGGTTTCCCTTCGTCGTTCCCCTGGAATTGGATCACCTTCCGACGCTAAAAAACCTTTACCCTTGTCAATCGCATTAGAACTCGATGTTGGAGGGATTTGCGATCGAATTTCTGGTGTCGTCGCCCTAATTGCTGGTGTACGCGTCTGATTCCCGACGATTAAGTCCTGAATCATCACGACAAGATCCTCTTTAAGTTCCTGGTGCTGTTTCTTGACTTCATCGCGCGAATTCTTCGCTTCCTTCTTCAGTTCTTCAATCGACTGACGAAGCTGATGTTCTTGCGATCGCGATTCCTCCATGAATTGCTTCGTGGAATCAACGAATTGTTGAAACTAGTGCATCTGTGATTCAAGCACTTTGAACCTGCTCCCATCTGCCATTACCGAGGAATTAACCTTGCTCTAATACCAAATTGTTATATCCGAAAGGTAATTTGGAAGAAATTGGGGTAGGGAGAGAAAGATAGAAGAAGATAGGGAGAAAGTAGAATTAGGTAGAAGAAGATAGCAATTCTGTTATTGGATACCCGTCAAGTATTACACCAAATGTTTTTATAGTCAACTCTTTCTTGACCGGTTTGACTAACAATTGATCCTAGACCGGTTCAATATTACTTACAATGGTCCGGTCTATTCCACATATAACAGGTTGTTACAGATTCGGGGGTATTCTAGACCTTTTGTGTGGGGGAGAAGGTGTCAGGAATGCCGTTAGAATATCTCGTGAGATGGGTATTGGGATTGAGTAGCTGTCAGTAGTATAAATAGCTAGCTAAACCCTAAGTGGAGAATCATCCACCGAATTAGAGAGTAATCTTCGGGCTGTTGCCTTGGGCTTCTTTGGGAGCTTGTTCTCATTGAAGAATTATCTGTAATTTCCATTTCCATTAATCTAAAAGAAGGGGATTTGTTCCTCATTTTTATAATCAATTCTCAATGTACTGGTTGTTCACTCTTTTGTCTAACAGTATTCATTTGACAAGCTATTAGAATGAAGATAAAAGAATTACATCAATATTAATTAATTAAATAAAATAATAGAGATAATCAATATTAAAAATATATCAATGATATTTAATTAATAAAAGAGGAAAGAAGAAATAAAAAAATACGTAAATATCACAATTATCTCCTCTAAAATACTTTCCCTTTTTTATTTTTTTTCCAATAAAGTAAACACCTTATTTTTAGGAAATTACCCCTAATAAAATCTATTAGTTTTAATCCCATAACCTCTCCCATATTTAAAAGAAGAACACCCTCACATCTGCCATTAATCCATTCTAATCCAACACACTATATTCTTTCACACTTTCTACTATAAAAAGTTTTCTACCGGAACTCCCTTCAGAGTGATGATTTTGAGTTGCATATTCATGACTTGATATAACTGTATTCGTATGTTAGTTGTATATTTTATTTCATATTAATATATATTTTTATCAATACTTAAGCAAGTGGAACAACGGAGTAAACAACATAAGAAATATGAAAATGTAATACTTTTTTCTTGTCGGGACAAAATTGTAATGCTTTAGTGTAACCTTGATTACCTGGATAAAATTATTATCTTTGATTTGCACATCGATTAACTAGTTTTTCTTTCTCTCTAAGGTTCAATCGAGATTAATTTTCTTCATATCTTCTATCTTGAATCGTTCATTGCAAGATTAGTTCCTTTGTGCAATCACCATTCTCTCAATTATTTTGTCAAATTTTAGACGGTCCTTGATATGCAAACATGTTGAATGTTCCCTTTAGTGCATACAGAAAATCAACCTTATAAAAGATACAAGGGATTAAATGCAGACACATGAAGGAAAAGTAGAAAAGTTTGATACAGAAAAATGAAGAGAAGAGAATAAATATAAGAAAGGAAGAGGAAACACCTTGCCAAGAAACTACCAACCAAAAGAGGATACAAAGATCAAAGGATAAAAACCCAAGCATCAACTAAATCAACCAGGCAAGCAATGAAAAATCCTTAACAAGGTAAGAAATTTACTGCAAAACAAGGAACAAAGGAGCAACAATAAGGATTAGAGAATCAATAATTTGAGATAGAAAATATAGAGGAAGAAAAATACAGGAATTAAGATCTTGAAAAATCTTAATGTTGAAGAAGTTAAAGTAAATAGAAAGTAGATAAGATAAAGAAGTAATGTTTAAGAATAGACAACAAAAAAACCTTAATAAGATGAAATTTGGAAAAAAGTTAGGAGCATAGGTAATATGATAATGACAATAAAAAAGAGAAATCCTCATACTTTGATAGATAAGTGTTTGTCATATAAGATTCAATATAGTAATTTTCAGTCTTCAAACTGCTTAAAAAGCACAAGAGCTCATCCTTTAAAACCACATAAAGAAGAGATTGAACTAGAAGAAACAACTGGAAGAAATGTTTGAGTGAATAAGGAAGAGAACTTAACAAAGAGAAAAGAGCTGAGGGAGAGATAATAAAACCTTGAGAATGCACAAAGGCCAAAACACTAGAAGAGTGAAAGAAAAACATCCCCAACAGCCAGTAACCCAGCAAGAACACATCTAGAAAACAAGAATAAATACCTTGTATAAGCATAACAAGGCCAAAGATCATAAGAAAAACAAGGATCAAGCAAGAAAGTACCAAAATCAAGCAAAAGACTATCACCGAAGCTACACCATGAGGCTTAAGCAAAAGCCTCAGGACAAAAGGATAAGAGGAAGCAAGCAAAAAACTTTCAAACCAAACCGAACATAGAACAAATCAACCCAGCACAAGAGTAAAACAAAGAGCATACAAAAGACACAAGCTACACAGGAAGCACATAGCTACTAGCGAGATAGGCCAAAAGCAAAACCCTAGATCCCACACAAGCATGAATAAAAAATGAACAAACTCCTTTCCTCTTCTCCGGCTTGCTCCGGCGAGGGCTCACCTCACGTGGCCCTTGCCGAACGCCCATGGTGTGAATCCTCACGAGCCACCCTCGGGCCGGAGCTCACTGGTGGTCCTAGTGCTCGTCAGCACTTTGTTTCTTCCCTTTGGCCTCCGCTTTTCTTTCACCTCTCTCTTTGCTTGTTTGTCCTTGTAGTGGTGCACCTCAACCACTGGTGGTCCAAGGTGTCGGTTCCTTGGCCACCCTTGGTGACTATGGGAAAGAAAAAGAGGTCCCCACCCTCCCCTCATAACCCAAGCAAGTGTGGCGTATATCCGGCCATGAACTTGGTGGTGGAGAACGACACTCAAGATGTGGAAAAAGGGAATGTAGATTATAACAATGGGATCGAAGATATGCAGGTGGTTGTCCACTCAAAAAACGACTTGTTCGAGGATGAAGATCCCACCGTGGGAATTTTCCGGCGCTCACACGTCGGGTGGCGCCGCTGCCGGTGACCACTAGTCACGCCGCCCAAACATCGGCCATGGTGGTCCAAGAACAACATACCCCTTTAGGGGAGTCACACGCCATCTCTAACCAAAAAGGTGCTTTGGAGAATGGAATTGGAGCTAAACCAAAAACGGAAAAATCAAACAATCCCTTTCTACCACCTTTGCCCCTTGTACCCACCATTTTGGGCAAACCCTCTCTAGACGCCTCATGTGATCCTGCCAAGAGGCCGAGCACCAACCAGTGCCTAGGGCATGCTAATAGTGTGTCCTTGTCACCAAGCACACCCATGGAAGGCGCGTCGCTTTCACCAACACCAGCCAACAAAGGCGCATTGCTTTCAGCGCCAACACTTACAAATTTTGGCGCGCCATTTTTTTCGAAAAAATGCCAACGGTCACCAACGCAACAAGAACCCAACAACACCCAATCTCAACCACGCCAAGGCACCCCTTGTTCCCTCTAAAGGCCATATTGGCACGAGTGCCTCCACGCCAAAGTTATATGCCCACACACTTGCAACCCAAAGCCCGATTACGACTCGGCCAAGCACCCATGCTCCTTGACCAAATGCTTGGGCAAATAGTTCAAAAAAGATCTTCATGAACGCCGATTTGGGTGGAAAGCTTGCTTACACTCCTCCCACCTCTAATCGAGTCTTCATCAAATGTTCCGAGGGCCTACCAAAGCATGTGGTTTGGGGATGGTCATTCCTTGAACAATATGTTGGCTATCACCCGAGCCACTTTTTGATTAATGAAATGATCAAGTCTTGGGGTGTTCGAGCAAGATACCACGGAGAGGAGGGGTGGATGATTTTCAAATTTGAGTCTGAGAAGGATCAAGACAAGGTGCTCAAGGGTCGACCGTATTTTATTCATGGCAAGCCACTCATCCTCAAGCACATTCCCGACAAGTTTGCTTTCAACCGCAAGGACAAATCCACTATTCCTCTTTGAGTTCGAATTTATGGCCTCTCGAGTGAGTATTGGACCACGGAGGTGCTTGGCCGAGTTGCTTCCCAAGTAGGCAAACCTCTATTCATGGACCCGGTCATGGATGGAAGGAAAAGAGGTTCGTATGCTCGAGTACTTGTTGAAATTAATTTTGCTTGGGATATTGTTCGTGAAACTAGACTTGATTTTGATGATGGAATGCCACTTGAGTGCACTTTTCTTGTTGAGAATGAGCCCTTGTATTGCAAGGCTTGTTGCTCTTTTGGACATGATGATGTAGGTTTCTTGTTCAAGGAAAAGAGAGATATCGTGGATGTCAGGACTAAGAGAAGCTCCAAGGCCTCGAAGAGTGATGCTCAGAGAGGGGAACAACCGGCCGGGGATGGCGGTTCCTTGGGAACAAATGTTGAGAAGGAGAAGGGCCCATCGAATGACCTCGTTGAAAAGGTTCCTATGCCCCCACAAGTGGACTTGACCTCCAACAATGAAGCGCCAAAGGAGAAGAACACCTCTAAGAGAGTTAGAGAGAACCAAGAACACAAGGAGAGCGATGCATCATTAACGCAAAAAATGAGTGAAAAACAAGGGGAGAGTGGAAATTCGAGAGAAGCACATGGTGAGGATGACAAGCTCCAAACCATAAACGAGCATGTCGATTTGGGAGGGGGGCAACCAAGAGTGAGGATGTTGAATCTCAGAATGAGAGTGAGAGTGAAACACTTGAGAGTTATAGCAAGGAAGAGGTGGATCACAATCCCGGAGCGTCCTCATTGAAGGAGGTGAATGCTAGTGTGGAGAACGAAGATGAAGTCTCGGTCAAATTCGTCGAGGATGGAAGAGATGGGGACCTTGAGGAGGAACCTTTTGTTGAGGTTATGTCCAAGTCGGCTAAGAAGAAGACCAGGACGTCAGGCAAAGCAATCACGATTCTTGGCCTCAGGGCATGAATTAGATGGTCAGAAGGAACTCAAAGGAGAAGCACACGTAGCTTGGTTAGGGCCGCAAAGCCATGGTCGAACCTCGATTAGGACTGAGACGTTGTAGTCTTGATATGTTTTAGCGTAGCTTGGAGGGCCTGCGTGCTTGTCCTTTACGCTTAGTTTAGCATAGAATGAAAGGCCTACGTGTTTGTCCATGTATGCCCTTGGCTTGCCTAGTTTAGCTTGTACCACCTGTTAGGCCTCTTCGAAATATGGCCCAAGAAGACATTGCCAGCCCGAGACGGACAGCCCAAGTTGTTTGTTGGAGAGCAAAATCAAAGAAGAAGTCAAAGGCGTGGCGAGAATCTCGGATTCGGTAATTAACCACCTCAACGGCTGCCTCATTCATGCCGGTGGCGAGATCTTCGGGATACGATTAGGCGCCTCACTAACGGTCCAAAAGGAAGAGAAGGATATAAAATAAGGACGAGGTAGATGGAGAAAGGACATCGACTCATACTCCACTTCATCCCCTGCCAGAACGAAGAGGATGATCTCTTCGCTGAAAAAGCAATTAGCCCTCACCGGCCAGAACGAAGACAAGGAAGGCGAGAACCTAGATATACTCCATACTCCACTTCATCCCCTGCCAAAACGACCGTTAATAAGACATTTGCCAGGCAAGGCGAGAGATATGAAAACCTCAGGTTGCCTCCTAGACTCTCCCATTACAATTTCTGTGTAGATGCAACGGAGGTAGTTCGGACTCTCAACAACATGGGGGATACTGTCAAATGGCCCCGAAAGAGTAATGTTCCTTCGCATCAGAAAGACAAGTCCAGATGGTGTGATTTCCACTTCGATCACGGTCACCGAACGGACGAGTGTATCGCGTTACGGAAGGAGGTAAGCGAACTACTACGCAGGGGGTACCTCAAGGATTTAATATCAAAAAAAGCATAGGAGCAGTTAGAGCACAACAAAGAGAAAGCTAGCCCTCCTCCACCTCCGAAGCATACTGGAGTAATCAACATCATCACCGGGGGATCCAAAATCTGTGGTATAACATACTCCGCAGCAAAGAGAATCGCAAGGGATACTAGGAGAGAGTGTCCCAGAGTTCCTCCACGAGCGGGTCACGACGTGATGCCAATTACCTTCGATGATGTCGAAGAAGAGGAAGTTCATCATGATTGCTTAATAATTTCTTTAACAATAGCCGATTTCCTTGTTAAAAGAATATTAGTTGATAACGGAAGCTCCACTAACTTGCTCATCTTGTATGCTTTGTACAGTTTAGGTCTTGGGATGGATGACATTGTCAAAAAATCTACGACTTTAGCAGGTTTCAGTGGCGAATCACGCAAGACGTTGGGAGAAATATCCTTACCGACCATCGCAGGAGGAATAAATTACCAAGTAAAATTTCAAGTACTTGATTGCCCGTCCCCTTTTAATGTCATTCTGGGAAGGCCATGGATCCACGGGATGAAGGCTATTCCTTCCACTTACCATCAATGTGTAAAGTTCCCGACACCATGGGGAGTTCAAGAAATCAAGGGGGAACAGAAATTAGCAAAGGAGTGTTATTCTGTGACGATGAAAGCAACGACTTCGAAAAACCTACAACTTGAAGCAGGGAGGAAGTCATCAGATTAGCAATTAAAGGACTGTAGAACAACCACTTACTACGTAAAGCCGGAAACGCCAAAACTCGAAGAAGTAGCTCTTGATCCACTTGATCCATCAAGGAAAATTAAAATAGGAGCTGACCTGGAGCTGACTTTACGTAAACAATTGGTGGAGTTTCTACGGTCCTACAGTGATTGCTTTGCGTGGTCGAACGAGGATATGGTGGGCATTGATCCTAGCGTGATCACACAAGCTCTCAACGTCAACACGAAGATGCCACCAGTAAAACAGAAAAGGCATAAGTTTGCACCCGAACGAAATCAGGTAATCAACGATGAGGTAAAATCCTTGCTTGAGTCTGGAAAAATTAAAGAGGTAAAATATCCTGATTGGCTTACAAACGTGGTTGTTGTAAAAAAGAAAAACGGAAAGTGGCGCGTTTGTGTGGACTTTACCGATTTAAATAAAGCATGCCCTAAAGATTCATTTCCATTGCCTCATATCGATGCAATGGTGGATGCAACGGCTGGGCACGAGCTTTTAACTTTCATGGATGCGTTTAGTGGATATCATTAGATAATGATGCATCCCGACGATCAAGAAAAAACTGCGTTCGTAACCAATCAAGGAACTTATTGTTACAAAGTTATGCCTTTCGGATTAAAAACGCAGGTGCTACTTATCAGAGATTGGTTAATAAGATGTTTCAGGAAAAACTGGGGGATACAATGGAGGTGTATATTGACGACATGCTAGTCAAGTCGTTGAAGGCGGAGGACCACATTACCCACTTGAAGGACGCGTTCCAGAAACTACGAAGCTACAAAATGAAGCTGAATCCAACCAAATGCTCTTTTGGAGTTACATTAGGGAAATTCCTCGGATACATAGTAACGCAAAGAGGAATTGAGGCGAGTCCGGACCAAATCAAGGCCATAATGGAGTTATAGTCGCCAAAATGCGTCAAAGACGTCCAGAAGTTGACAGGGCGAGTAGCAGCGTTGAATCGATTCATATCTCGATCCTCAGATAGAAACAAGTTGTTCTATGATATCTTGAAGAAGAACAAGTCATTTGAGTGGACGGAAGCACATGAAGAGGCTTTCAAAGAATTGAAAAGTTATTTATCTAACCCGCAGGTGCTTTCTAAACCCAAGCCAGACGAGAAGATGTATGTATACTTGGCTGAAACCGAAGTTGTTGTAAGCGCCGTCTTGATCCGAGAGGAGAATGGAGACCAGTTGCCCATTTACTACGTAAGTAAAACCTTGCTTGATGCGGAAACCAGGTATTCACCCATGGAGAAACTTGTATTGTCTTTGGTAATGGCTTCAATAAAATTACGTCCTTATTTTGAAAGTCATTCTATTATCGTAAGGACTAACTATCCAATGAAGAGTATCATGTCAAAGACAGAATTGTCAGGTCGGTTAATGAGGTGGCTGATACACCTTAATGGTTACGACATTACTTAATAGCAACGAACAACAATGAAATCTCAAGCCTTGGTGGATTTTGTGGTCGACTTCACTCCTACCACTTTGGAACAAGAGAATCAAGACGTGTTACATGTAACAGGTTCATGTGGTGGCGGCAAGTGCTTAATGCATACGGATGGAGCATCAAATCAGGTAGGCGTAGGACTGGGGGTAGTCCTGAAGTCACCATAGGGGGATAGGATAGCTCAGGCTGTTCGATGTACGTTCAAAGCCACCAACAATGAAGCAGAATATGAGGCGCTTATAGCAGGGTTACTCATTGCTAAAGACTTGAACGTGCAAGAAATTGAGGTAATTTGTGATTCATTACTTATTGTAAATCAAGTTACGAACTCATATGTTGCCAGGGATTCAAAGATGAAGGCATACTTAGAAAAAGTCCAAGAAATCATTAAACACTTCAAGCATTTTGAGATAAAGCAAGTTCCTTGGGATGCTAACACGCAAGCGGACGCCTTAGCCAACCTCGGATCCGCAATCGACCCAAGAGAGTACGACAAGATACCTTTCGTGTACCTTGATGCGCCATCCATAATCAAAGAAGCAGATATGTTCGAGATTCGAGATCCTGATGAAGACGCTTCGTGGGTAACTCCTTACTTAAGATGGTTACGAGATGGAGTCCTACCAGATGATAAGGAAGAAGCTCAACGACTTAAGGTAAAAGCTTCCACTTTCGCTGTTAAGAATAACATTCTGTTCAAGTGGATGTCATCAGGAATATACGCCCGATGTGTAAAGGAGGAAGAGGTACAGAAGGTGTTACAAGACATACATGATGGAGAATGCGGAAATCATACAGGGGGTCGCAACTTGGCGAGGAAGGCGAGTAGGATGAGTTATTACTGGCCCACCATGAACAAAGACGCAGTGGAGTTCGCCCGCAAGTGTGACGCGTGCCAGCGTCATGGACCTATACCACATCAACCCTCGGAGTTGTTACATCCCATAACTTCCCCTTGGCCATTCATGAAATGAGGAATGGATATTGTGTGGAAAGCTTCCTCCAGCTTCAGGACAACGCGTCTACATCTTAGCGATGACCTACAACTTCTCTAAATGGATTGAAGCCGAAGCCTTCAAAGAAGTCAAAGACACCCATGTCATTTCTTTCATAAAGAGAAATATCCTGAGTAGATTTGGAATACCATCCACCAGCGTGTGCGACAACGGTTCTCAATTCATCAGTGACAAAACGAGATCATTTTGCCAGCAATACAACATTCAGTTGGTGATGTCGACACCACGTTATCCTCAAGCCAATGGTCAGGCAGAAGCAAGCAACAAAGTAATCATCAACAACTTGAAGAAGCGACTCAAGGAGGCAAAGGGAAGATGGGCAGATGAGTTACCCCTTATTCTATGGTCAAATCGAACAACTCCCAAGACTGCTACAGGCCATACACCTTTCTCCTTAGTCTATGGATGCGAAGCTGTGCTACCGGTAGAAGTAACTTTGCCCACTGTTCGATATGGACTTACTACCGAGGAGTCAAATCTACCTAACTTGTTACATCATCTAGACACAGTTGACGATCTACGAGATGAAGCATCAGTTCGTATGGCGGCATATAGACAGGGGGTAGCTCGAAGTTACAACAAACGTGTTAATGCAAGGCGTTCCAAGTGGGAGATTGGGTATTAAGGAAAGTCTTTCAAAACACGCAAGAGTTGAATGTTGGCAAGTTAGGAGCCAATTGGGAAGGACCTTACCAGATTACAAAGATCGTAGGACAAGGGGCCTACGAGTTGGTATCGCATGATGGAAAGACGGTCCCTAGAAGCTGGAACGCGATGAATTTGAAGTTGTATCACTTCTAAACAAACAAGTCGCAATAAGGTATATAGCACATACTTCATTCCTTTCACATTATATTGTTACATCATCTTACACATAACACGACAACAGTCTTACAAAAACTAACAAACGACGCCTTGTGACGTTACAGGCCAAAACATAGGCCCTCGCCTTACGATCAGGCAACGCTGTGTACAACAACGACTAGTCAAGAGATGCAAGAGATGAGAACGTGTAACGCAAACTCTAGAACAAGAAGAGTTTCACAAAATGCTTGTAAATCAATTCACAACTTTATAAAACACAAGTGTTTACATTCTGCTAAATACATTATTCTCTCTCTCTCAGCATCTTACACAAAAGCGCTGTTACAACAAGAATCTATCAAAAACTACAAACAATCTTCTCAGAACGTGTTGGTCTTCACTCCGCAAAAGCCGACCTGTATCACCTGCAAAAAAGACAAAAACAAATCCAAAACGATGCAAGTACTAAACCAATATTCATAATAAAACCCCTAGATCATCAAAAGCAAGGGGTAAAAGTTGTCCACGCTAAGGCCCTAAAAATGAGCGGCCATACAAAACAAAGTGTTTAAACCCCAACACACTGGGGGTAGTGAAATGTTCAAAGTTTAGAGAGTAAGAAAAACAAGAGAAAATCATTCTTTAGAAACTCCTTCGGCAGACTTCTGGTTCTCCATCTCCACTTGAGCCACTTCCTTGGCAACTTGAGAAATCTCATCAACAAGAGAGGACTTCTTAGAGGCGTTTACCTCATCAGGGAACAGGTTTTCAAATTGCTCCCTCTCCTTCACGGCGTCCCAGGAAGAGTGCTTTCCTGCGGCAAATTCCTCTATTGTCTTGACGCGGGCTCTAAGCGAATAGTAATCAGCCGTGTCCTCGATCTCTTGAGCAAGAGCGACGCTTTTCTTTGATACAACGTTGAACTTGTCCTCCCACTTTTTGGACTCTCCAGCGAATTTCTCAAGAGCACCTTGCAGATCAGCGACCTTTTTCTCCAGAATCTTCTTCTCCTGCCCTAGGATGACCACTCTGTCCTTCTCAAGTTGCGTGCTGATCTTGCTTTGAGCCAATTGGTCGAGGTAATCCTTGAAGGCGTCAAAAGCTGACAAAGCGATTTGAAGACCCTAAAAAACCAGTAGCAAGTTGTCACAAACCAAGATGCATTGAAGTAGTACGTATATGAAAAGCGAGTTGTTAACCAAAATACCTGCCATTGAGCCGCTAGCAGCTCGCCAAAGAATTCTGGCAAGGTGGAGCGGTGTCCTGAATCACGGAGATAATCCCCGTGAAGAGGCATTAGAGACTTCAGGCACTTCTCTGCGTCCATGTCCAGAGACATCATGGTGCTAGGGAGATCGGTCATGCGAGAGGATGCACTTTTCTTCGATGAAGAAACTTTGGAAGCATCGCCTGCAGTCTTCGGAGGGAGGGCCACCACCAAAGAAGTATTTGTCGTAGAAGTAGTCTCCACTTTCCTTTTCTTCCTAGCCTCGACTCTTTCCAAAGTAGACAAAGCAACAGTGGATCTGGTAGTTCTCGAACCTGGCAGCATGCAAATAACATGGGTAATAAGTAACAAAGACGTCAAAACTAGGAATAAAGCAAGAAGAAAACTTACTCGACATCTCGGTATCTTCGGGGTCTACGAAGCACGCTCTCACCAGTTTGGAATAAGATTTCTCTTCCAGCGAAAGAGCCTCTATGTGGGAGATAACCTGGGATGACACCTTGCGAGGTTGGGGGGTAGCAAGATTCTCTGCACAAGAAGACAACCGGTGGTTAGAATTGAACAAAGTGTAACGAGTAAAAAGAGAAACACTACCTGTTGGACGCCATCGGGTTTTCAGAAAAGATGTGTCAACTCCCAAAGAAGATAGCTTTACAAAGAATAATTTATCAGCCCAACCCCAGTCAGACTTCGATATGTTAAAAATCAGGTCAGACTTGTTTGTAAAGGTTTTCAAGGTCAAACGGCCAAGACCACCTTTGGAAAGACGATAATTGAGAAAAAAGTCGGCAACTTTGAAAGGAAGGCCATGAGAGGAACACAAGAGGTCGACAGACAACATGAGCCTCCAAACTTGAGGAAGTAGTTTCCCAGGGGACACATTGAGAGTGGTGAGGAAATCGATGACTAGTGGAGAAAAAGGGAAACGATGGCCGATACGAAAGGGGTACTCGTACAAGCATACCTAGTCGTTGGCGTAAAAATCGGCCCAGATTTTGGAGGGAGGAGAAAATATCTCTGCATGTGAAGGAAAGTCCGCAGAGAAGGCGAAGATGTGAGGATCTTTCGAGGTGCTATCCCTATGATGGTATGGGGGATTCTGGAAGAAGTTAGAGACGGAGGAATGGCGGATTCGAGACAGTAAAGATAGGGTTTCGGGGAAGAGCTAGAAGTCGTCATAACTGAGAAAAGGGAGAAGATGAAAGATGAAGAGGAGGGAGACGTACTTGGACACCAGTTAGCACTGTTGAAGTCTCAAGAGATCATCATGACCGCTATAAATAAGGATTGATGGGACATGTCTTTACTCGCTAAAACTTCCAAGGTGAAAAATCAAAATCCCTAGAAAAGTGGTGGAGGGAATTTTCCCGGGTTTTTGAGGGGGTATTGTTGGGCCTCTCCGAAATATGGCCCAAGAAGACATTGCTAGCCTGAGACGGACAACCCAAGTCATTTGTTGGAGAGCAAAATCAAAGAACCACTCAAAGGCGTGGCGAGAATCTTGGATTCGGTAATTAAGCACCTCAATGGCTGCCTCATCGGTGGCGAGATCTTCAGGATACGATTGGGCGCCTCACCAACGGTCCAAATGGAAGAGAAGGATATAAAATAAGGACGAGGCAAACGGAGAAAGGACATCGACTCATACACTCGAAATCAAGTGCTAAAAGCTCAACTCATTCTTTCTCAATTTCTCTATTCAAGAGTTCGTTTGTATCAACCAGATATTCATTCGCAATCTCAATAACAATACAAATACTACAATTTGTTTGCCCTTATTCTTTTTACTTGCTCTTATTTTCTAATATTCCTTTTTATCTTACGCCTTACTTGTAGTTTTTAACGCGTTGTGATTACTTTCTGGTTAGGATTCCCTCATCTTAGCAGGTAACACGTTTGCGTGGTTAATCTGCCCAAAACACCACCCTCTTGTAGGGTTCATATTTCATTTATCTGAATTTACCTTACACCAAAAAAAAAAGAACAAATAAAACACAGAAGGATAAGAAAATTAGAATCTAAGAAGCAAGGAGAGCAACAAGGAGAAATCAAGCTCCAACATACCAAACTATCCCAAGAGCAACCACACACATCAAAATAAGAAATCAACTGAAACAAGATCTTCAAAGAACGAGTAAGCATTAACATGAAGGAAGAGGGAAAAGTAAACATAACCTTTATCAAATGAAGGAGAATTGAGAAAGCTACCGCCAAAAGGAGAGGAACAAACTCAAACAAAAAGTCCCAGATCCAGGCCAGCCATAACGAGCACCAAAGCAAGGAAAGAAGGAGATCGAGGGATAGACGCAACAAAAGGTCAAATCGGCTTGATAACCAACTAAGATTGCAAGAATTTGGAGCAAAAACAGATCCAAGCGACAGATCGAAGTCACTCACAAACCCTAAAATTTCATTGGGAAGGTAAAAAGAAATTTGGATGGCATACTCGATCAGAATGGGGAAAAAACCAAAGTCGATCAAGAAACCAAGAGGAAGAAGCGGATTTACATGTGGAAGGAAAGGGATTTGGGGGAGGAATTGAGCTAGAGCGACGGAGGCAAGCTCCTTAGAAGGAGCATCGAAGATTAGGGTCGACACAAGAAAAGGGGATTGTAAAATGTGGACAATTGCGACATGTAATTATCTCTAGATCTATCATATCAGCATCGACATACTCTCTCACATACACGAGCTAGACATGTGATTGCCATAGCAAAAGTCCAATAAAATCAGCCTAAATCCTTCACCGATTAATTTCGATTCCCGAGGGACAAAAGGATTCGCCAAAGCACATCCGAAACGAATTTCCGGGATGGTGCCAAGACCCCATCAATAAAAGAGCTTCCACCCAACCCTCCCAAAAGAAACCTTGATTATCTGTGGGGGCTTTAGAATCTCAATATCTGGCAAAAGCTCCTTCCCAAAAAAATCCTACAAAGTTCAAGACTACATATGGTTGAATTTTTTTGATTGGCCATATTTTGAACTTTCTTGGATTTTTCATTTTCTACATTTTTGTAAAAATTCAATTACCTAGAAATGTAGTAGGACTAATACATAAATATCTTGCTTAGGATATTTTTATGATAAGAATTCTAGACTCTTTTGTACACTAGACAAGTGTCCACGTACCTAGGCAATACAATTCCTCCTCTATATAATCATGTATTCTGTTATCTTGGGATGAATGAGAAAGGAGAACTTTCTAGTACAATTTCCTGTTCCACTATGATATCGGAGCAGCTAGGACACACGTCCCCATAGTGCTCAAAACCCTTTCTCTTTCCTTTTCAAAAACACAAAAAAATTCTCTTTACAGAACAACCATGGCGCTAGTCACTCAAACACCTCATCTATCCTCTTTCTCTTCATTCATCACTATTAAACATTCCCACACCAACTTTCCTTTATGAAAAGCTCAAGTTTCACCTTACCTCTGAGACCACAACTTCTTCTCCTTCGTTGATGGCTCCAACCCCTATCCACCATCGATCGAAGCCAGAGAACCAAATCCGCCTTTGATGACTGGAAATCCAAAAACAACCTTGTTATGGCCATCCTAACTTCCTCCCTCGCTGAAAATGTGATTTCCCAAGTCCTAGATTGCTCATCTTCTTTTCAGATTTGGACTACCTTTCATGATCTGTTTGCATCCAAATCTAAAGCCCAAGTAGTTCACAATTCACACCCGTATACAGTTGGCCTCGTTGACGAAGGGTGCTGACTCCATCTCGGATTACTTCAAAAAAAAACCAAAAATTTGGCATCCCTTCTCGCTGTAGCTGGACAACCCATATCTGACACTGACCTTATCAAATATCTCCTCATCAGTCTCTCCTCTGACTACCACGCCATCGTCACCTCTCTATCCACCCAACCCTTCTTACTAAGCTCACATCAGGTCCTTTCCCACCTGTTGGTTCATGAATCCAGACACAACCATCACACCAAATACCACACCTCTTCTATATTAGTCAACTACACCTCTGGTGACCAAACCTGTAAGGCAAACTCCACCAACAGGGGACGTGGTTGCGAAAATCGAGGTCGCGGAAGAAGCACTAGCGGTCGAGGCCAAGGATCTGACACCTCTCATGACAACCACAACAACGAAAACCACAACAACTTCAGCGAGCCCGGTGTGCCAAGCGTGCCATAGCCCATAAGCCCGGCCACACTACACTTCCATGTTGGCATCGGTTCGATCAATCGTACCAAGCACCGCCTCCACCGTCCTTTCAAGCCAACACCACCACCATGAACATCGGCTCCTGGTTTCCCGACACCGAGGCTACACACCATTTCACGCCCGACTTGAGTAACATGCGTCTCGACAATTACAGCTACAACGGACCCAATACCGTGTCCTTAGGCGATGGATCTCAGCTCCCCATCAGGCACCATAATTCCTCCTCTTTCCAATCCAACCAACGTATCTTTTATCTCAAAAATCTCCTTCATACTCCCTCTCTTAATAAAAACTTCCTTTCCGTCCATAAATTTTGCCTAGATTCTTTGAATTTCACATATCCTTTTTTGTTGTTAAGGATTCTCATACCCTGGAAGTATTTCTTTGCGGACCCGCTAATGCCGAAATATATGAGTTGTCGATCACCGTTCAGCAGTCGCCATCACCGTCAACACTCTCTCCTCAGTTTAACCTTTCTACCACCGTCTCTACTAGACTTTGGCACACCCAATATGGGCACCCATCTTCTAGGGTTGCATCCCAAATTTTTAGTCATCCTTCTTTTTGTCTAAAAACGGCCCATTAGGCCCACTACAATGTGAATCATGCTCCTAGGCTAAAGCTCATACGCTGCCTCACCCACCTTCTCCTAGTATCTCAACTAAACCCTTACATCTCTTGTTTTTGGACATTTGGGGCCCAACCCAATTATCTCAATGAAAGGAAACAAGTACTACTTAGTTATTATTGATGATTTCTCTAAATTTGTATGGCTCTTTCCTTTTGTGTCCAAAGACCTTGTTCCCAAAATTGTTACTCAATTCATCACCTTTGCGACTCAATATTTCTCTAACAAAATTTCCCACATCCAAATGGATGGTGGAACTGAATTCAAACCACTTTAAACCCTTTTTCAAACACTTGGCATAAATCACCGTCTTACATGTCCCTACTCTCACCCACAAAACGGGAATATTGAAACCCGTCATCGTCGTATTGTCGATATCGACCTAACCCTCCTCAAACATGCTTCCCTTCCCCTTCCCAACTGGGACTATGCCTTTGAAACGGCCACCTACCTCATTAATAGACTCCCCACACCCATTCTTCAAAACAAAAGTCCCTTTGAGATCCTTTTTCACACTTTCCCCAAATACACATTCCTTCGTGTTTTCGGGTGTCTTTGCTTCCCAAATCTCCATCCTTATAACCGCCACAAACGCGCCTTCCGTTCAACCCCAAACAATTTTCGTGGCTATTCCAACAACCACAAAGGCTACCTATGCTATGATTGGCATACACAACACACTTATGTGTCTCAAGATGTCATCTTTCACGAAGAGACCTTCCCCTTTGCTTCCTCCAAAAATACCGCTTCTTGCAAATCCCCCTCTCGTGGCCCATTTACCTTCCTTGCCCCATCTCTTGCCTGACCTATCTAATTCTCCCAAACCATCTCATTCCAATTCCCCCTCAAACCAAAATCGGCCCACCTCCTCAAATTCCGCTAATGGGCCTGAAATCCATGAGCGCACTCCCAGCATATCCGATTCCACCTCCCATAGGCCTAAATTCTCATATTCTAGCTCCTCTTCTCTGAGCCCATCACCATCTCCTATTCAATCCACCCATCCCATGCAAACTAGATCCAAAAACAACATTTCTACACCTTTACTCAAAACGAATGACACCATCCCTTGGCCAAACCCTCATTCCCATTGCTCCGCCACCATTGTCATCCCCGATGAACCCCGCTCATTCACCGAAGCAAACCAATTTCCCGAGTGGCGGGCAGCCATGTATGCGGAGTTTCATGCTCTCCTTTCCACAAACACATGGACTCTTGTCCCTCCTTCCACACCCAACAATATTCTTGGGTTCAAATGGGGCTTTAAGACCAAGCAAAGAGCCAATGGGTCCATTGAGCGGCGCAAAGCATGACTCGTCGCCAAGGAATTTAACCAGATTCATGGCTTTGACTATGACGAAACGGTTAGTCCAGTGGCCAAACCCTCTACCATACGCCTTCTTCTCTCCCTAGCGACAAAGATCATCGATGGATCTATCCTAGTTGCTTTAGTCTACACAACGAAACTGATGCACAACGCACCTATTGTCCATGTATTATACCCCATGTGGATGTGCGTCCTCGTCTATGCATATGGAGGAGTGGTCCCCATCACTGCATGTGATATGAACGACAAGGAAAACTATGTATCATACCTTTATAGAATAATACGTTTATTCTTCTGGACCATTTCATTGGCGAGTATCATTGCTTACAGAAGTATGTTGGAGAATATAGAGTTGGTGGTCTTAACACTAGTAGCATTTGGGGTAATGGCACTAATAAACTTAAATCGTACCCTAGATACTTTCTTTTTAGCTAGCTAGTCCAAGGGATTACCAGGTTTAGTAGAGCAAGTAGTACAGTTTATGCGTGAAAACAATAATGTGCTAGAAGTAAATCCCACACCCATGTTAGGAGTTAGGTATTTTCTTTTGGGTGTTCCCACAGATAATGAGGATGACAACCTTATTACCACAGATACAATATGGAGGTCCGTGGGTACGACATATTTGACCATTTTTTAGGGCGTGGATCATTTAAAGGATATGTGCCTTTCTTTTGCCTTCTTTAGGCTTATCTTGATAAGGTTTGGAAATCATCCCTTGAATGGGATATCTCAGCCAAAGACAAAACAGTTTATTTGTGAGGGGTTGCTTTCTAATTTAGAAGATTCGAATCCGGCAGAAAGAGTTCTGTATAATTGAGGTGGAACTTAGCTTCTTCTATGATTTCTTTTACACTGACCCTTGTATTTATAGCCCGAGCATCTCCATACATCATGGAGTGCGAAATGTAATTAGTTTGTATAGTTCTCTTATGGGTTTATTGTCATTATATTAACTCTAGTCTCCCAACAATACATGAGTGATGATGACCTCTTCATCATCAAACATGCCTATATGAAGGAGGTTACAACATTGGTGATTACATTGTTTTTCTTGTTGGAGCTCAATAATTTCATCTTGGGTTTCCTTTCAGATTGGAACATGGTTATTCATCTTTGTACTTTCCTTTCAAACCCCGGTGCGAGTGATGAAGATGTAAGGAGATCAGAAAAGTTGGTCGCTGAGCATTGGGCTACCAAATGTGGTCAATCTTGGATAGTTGAAGTTTTTAGATATAGATATCAATCATGGAAGGGGGAGATTGGTCAGTACTCTTTCCTTGGCAACTACGGTGAAGTTCTGTTTTTTGGTAAAAAGCTCTTCTCACCATTTGCTATACTTGTAAAGCTTCCAAGAGTTGGCCAAAAGGGGGACATTAACGTTCCCTTGTCTGATCAAGTGAAGCAAGCAATTGTTGCATCACTCCTCCCGCAGTTGCAAGATGAAGGGCGACCATTGTCTCGAGGGACAACCACCATAGCACAATACGAGTTGAATGGGGTTATTACAGATGCATGTGCGTTGGAGAAAACTGATTCTCATGTGATTTTTGTGTGGCATATAGCTACCAGTATTTGTGAGTCCCTCCCTAATCATCCTCCAAACAACGACCATAACTTTTTAGTCGCCACTCAATTGTCTAAATATTGTGCCTACTTGTTGACTTTTGCCCCTGAGTTACTTCCTGGCCGCCCCTACACCACAGAACTTCTCTTTGATATGGCGGTTGAACAGGCAAAAGCTCTCAACATCGAAGGCTCAATGTGGGTGGGCAATATCAAGGTTGGATTGATGTTGAGCTTGCTCAAGCCACCAACATTGACAATATTGTTGCAAAGGGTGCTTTGTTGACTCAAGCATTAATTGTTTAAATAATGGAAGAAAACCCAACTCGAGGATGGGAATTTCTGGCAAAGTTTTGGGCAGAGTTGCTCTTGTATTTGGCTCCATCGGAGGATGCAGTTGCGCATGGGAATCATCTTGCTAGAGGAGGTGAGTTCATCACACACATATGGGCTCTACTCAACCATGCTGGCATTGTTGCTAGACCTGATCCATCTTCCCCATAAATTGCGATATGTATTTGTATTCCTTCAAACAGAAATTGCGATATGTATTGATATGTACCTTGATGTTTTTGACACTATTTCATGTAGGCACTTTGAATATAGGGGAGGATCTAGGGGGTGGGGGTGACCGCCCTCACATCGGTTCGGAGAGGCGATGAATTTTACATAGGAAGTCTGGGATCAAAAATTATTTTTGAAATTTCGCTCCACAGTGTTGCCCAACGTAATGCCAATGACGATAGGAGTTCGGAGATCGGACATTCGTAGGAGATTAAAGCTTGAAACTTTCAAGCTAATTGGGTTAATGGAGGTCTTCTTGTTGTTTTTTATTAACAAAGAAGAAGGCTGAAGTTGGCCATGACCCATGAGGATTAAAACGTCATCATTTAGTTAAAAAAAAAGGTTGCTGATTTTTTAAAGTTAGAACTGGGCATTAGGGGCTTAGGGTTGCTGATTTAAACAAAATACATCGTTTTGATTCTTTTGAATTGGACGTTTAAAAAACATGGCATGTTGATTTTTTAAAAAAAAGGCTTCTAACTTAAATAAAATTAAAATAATGCGTTTTGAATTGCGTATATATTTTACTTTAATCCTCCTGCCCCATTTTGAAATTGCTTAGCATTGAGCACGACAACCTTAGAGTAGTACCCCAAAGTCTTAATAAGCCACCGAACCAAATATCCGAAGACAATGCATTTTATTATTAATTCAAATTTACGGTGATATAAATTCATTTATTTATTTTTTCATAATATTTTTAAGGTTTATTGCATAAATTTCTCTACAAACAACCACATTGATTGTCACATACGGAGTATTTATTTTATGCCACATCGCCGGGGCTTGTGGCCAGAGGCGGAGCGAGGGGGGGAGCGAAGGGGGGCGGTCGCCCCCTCTCTCGTTCTGTGAATGTATATAATATATAGAAAAAGTTTCAAGTTGGGACAGAAATTCTTCTTGGCCTAATGGAGATATTACTAGCGCGGCTTTTAAGCAGGCCGTGTTCGACTCCTGGGAGCTGCAAAATTCCCCCTCCTAACTCGTTTTGCCCACTGGCCCCACACAAATACACAAGTTCCATACACCCACTGGCCCCACACACAAATACACAAGTTCCATACAGTAATCAATGTAATACATTTTCGTTTTTTTTATTTATTTTATTTCAAATACAAAAAGTCTAATTAAACTAGCTAAATCTGTATTATGATGAGTAATTTTAAAATATTAATAATTTTGATTTACTATGAAAATATAATTACTATATTGCAAAGTAAAAAGATGTAACTAATTATTTGTTTAATAATTAATAATAATAGAGATGAATTTTTTTACATATTTAATTTATTGTTTATTTACTTTGTATAAAGTATATTTTTAATTACTACCCAGCTATTATATATATCGATATTTATTTTAAATATTTATTATTTAAATAATAATATAATAATAATATGTTATCTTATTTGTGGATTATTATAACCGATTCGGTCCCTCCTTCCAATTTGTTCTGGCTCCGCCACTGCTTGTGGCCAATCCCGGTAATTCGTTACTCTAATCAGTACTATTGATCAATTTGCTTCTTTTGAATCAAAAATCAAATGTTGATTCGTCCTTTAACAAACCTAAAGAGGAGAACCCATACCTTGCCCTTTGCTTTCTCCGGCATTGTAGATGGAACCCATTTCTACCGCTCACTCGCTACTCACTATAACGAACCCAGAATCCATGGAGCTCCGGATCATAATCGGGTTGACCCCAGCAAGCTCACTCCTTCCGATTATGCTTCTCTGCTCCAATCTTGTGTCTCACGGAAAGCGTTCGAGCCTGGTAGGCAGATCCACGCGCAGCTTTGCTTGTCCGGAGAAGGCTCCAATGTGATTTTGGGGACCAAGCTTGTGAATCTCTACTCCAATTGTAATGCTTTGGCTTATGCACACCACCTGTTCGATACAATGCCTAAGAGAAATCTGTTCCTTTGGAATGTCTTGATACGTGGGTACGCCTGGGACGGCCCATACGAGGCTGCTATATCATTGTACCATGATTTACTCGCTCATGGTGGTCCAGAGCCGGATAATTTCACCTTCCCGTTTGTGCTCAAGGCTTGCTCAGCTCTCTCTGCTATAAAACAAGGGAAGGAGATTCATGAGCATGTGATTAGAACTGGCTGGGAAAAGGATGTGTTTGTAGGCGCTGCCCTTATTGATATGTATGCAAAATGCGGTTGTGTGGATAATTCTAGAAACGTCTTTGACAAGATTTTAACACGGGACGTTGTGCTTTGGAACTCCATGCTTTCTGCTTATGCACAAAACGGGCATCCGGATTCCGCCCTTGCCTTGTGTAGAGAGATGGCGTTTTCTGGTGTGAGGCCGAGCACGGCCACTCTTGTGACCGTTATCTCTGCATCAGCTGATGTGGCGGCTCTGCCTCATGGGAGGGAGATTCATGCCTTTAGTTGCAGACAAGGGTTCGGGTCTCACGACAAGGTGAAAACCGCTCTGGTTGACATGTATGCCAAGAGCGGTTCTGTTAGAGTAGCCAGGGTCTTGTTCGAACGCTTGCACGAGAAACGGGTCGTTTCTTGGAACGCAATGATCACGGGCTACGCAATGCACGGCCATGCTGTGGATGCGCTCCACCTGTTTGAGGACATGAGGAGGAGACAAGCTCAGCCTGATCACATTACTTTTGTGGGTGTTTTATCAGCTTGTCGCCATGGACGGCTTTTGGATGACGGGTGGAGATATTTTGATGAAATGGTGGAGGAATTTAACATAAATCCCACAATTCAACACTACACTTGTATGGTTGATTTATTGGGTCATTCGGGTAAGCTAAACGAGGCTTATAATCTGATCATGGAAATGAAAGCGATGCCTGATTCCGCTGTCTGGGGCTCGTTGCTGAATGCTTGTAAAATCCATGGGAATGTTGAATTAGGGGAGTTAGCATTGGACAGACTCGTTGAGCTTGAACCGAGTGATTCGGGAAATTACGTGATTTTGTCCAATATTTATGCACAAGCTGGGAAATGGGAAGGAGTTGCAAAGGTTAGACAGATGATGATTGATAGAGGTGTTAAGAAGAGCATTGCATCAAGCTGGATTGAAATTAAGAACCAAGTTCATGCTTTTCTTTCTGGGGACACTAATCATCCTAGGTGTGATGAGATTTATGCTGAGCTGGATCGAGTAACAGAGTTGATAGGTGAATCTGGGTACGTACCGAATACTGCAACGGTTTTCCATGATGTTGAAGATGATGAGAAGACGAGAATGGTGACGCGTCATAGTGAAAGGCTGGCTATTGCTTTTGGGCTGATTAGTACGGCCCCTGGAACGAGGCTTCTGATCACGAAGAATCTTAGGGTCTGTGAGGATTGTCATGTTGCTATTAAGTTCATTTCAAAAGTTATGCAACGAGAGATTGTTGTGAGAGATGTGAACCGTTATCATCAGTTTAGAGAGGGTAAATGCTCCTGTGATGATCATTGGTAAAAATATGATGTGAAGCTGAACCGTTATCACCAGTTTAAAGAGGGTAGATGTTCTTGTGGTGATTATTGGTAAAAAGAATGGATTAATTATCTGAAGCAGAAGATGATGTATTGAAGCTCAAATTTTCCGAGCCAAGGTCAAAGAATTATATACGCTTGATTTTGGATTCTTGGTATCTTCTGTCTCATTTTGTGTACTGTATTCTTCCCTAACTTAAATTTTGACACTCAAATCAATTTGGAGTCTTTTATTGTGTTTAGGTGGAGATGTCATTTGATGATGAGCTGTAAAAAAATTTTGTTCGTCTCCTCTTATTTTGTACTGTTAATGTTAAGAAGATCAATGTTATAAACTTTTTTAAGAGAGTTAGTTGATTGAACAAATTTGCTTATATAAGCATATTATGTTTTCCAATCAAGATGTTTACACAGAAGATGATATATTGCTTGCACAAGGCAAGCAGATTAATGCTATAAACTTCTCTTATTTTGTGGCATTTCTTTCTTTTCCTGTAGCATCTTGAGATAACTGTTGGTCTGGCTGTTGCATTCAACTATTTAGCATGTTGTGGCATTTTGTGTACTAAGAAGGTACCTTCACTCACTTTATTTGAAGGGGAAAATATAGAGAAATTTACACTGATGTGGAACAACAGAGAGCTCTGAGAAGCTGGATTCTGAATCCATCTTGCTGGAAACAAAACAGTTGGACTCCAAGTTTTTGAGTTGAATGACTCTGCCAAACAGGAGTATCATTCCATTTCTTGAATGATCCCAGATCAGAATTCAGAGGTGCACTACTAATAGGTCAATCTGTTGTTGTTTTTTTCTCTCTTAATCGTCGGTCTGGTAATCGACAATCTCTTCAATGACTGCAGAAGACTTGTGTGACTGGTCTCAGCACACCCATTTCCCTCAGCACACCCATTACCCTAAATACAGTTGGAAAAACTGTGCTGACAATCTGACATCTAAGGCTTGAAGAAGATGTACAGACAGCAAGCTTAATTATCTTGTTTTTTTGTAATTAGAAGTATTACACAATGTGCCAAGTGATTTTACTTCTATTTTTCTTTTCTTTTTTAGGGTATTGTATGAACTTATGAAGGCAGATTATAGGCAGTTTACCATGACAAATAAACACACACCAGAGAAATAAAATTACAAGCTCTAATTTTATAAACATTTATAGAACTGCATTACTCGTCTCATAAATAAATTAGAATATTATAACATAAAACCTACAACATTTTTTAAAATTTTGCATAGTAAATTATTAATTGTCATACGCATTTGCCAAACAAAATTTAGGTCTATTTGGTAATCCTAAAAGAAAAGTCCTTTGTACGACATTTTTCTATTAATAAGATCTTTCTATCACCTTGCTTATAACTTATAAGAGACTTTTCCAGCTTTTAGTTAATCCCTCGTTAAGTCTGAGAATTTTAATTTTTGAAAACTTAGTTCCTAGAAATTGATTTCTTGTCAAAAGAAAGAAATAGTTTTCTGGAAAAATCATCAATATTTTTAAAGTAATTGTTCATAAAAAATTTTATGATTCGGAGGAATTTTAAATATTTAAAAAGTAATTTTTTATTTTAATTTTATAAACCAAATATATGAATTAAATATATTCTAGAAAAACTCGTTATAAAAATAATTCTGTAACGAGGGGAAAAAAATTATGGATAATCTTAGTTATAAACCAAACATATAAATTCACATTTGATGTTTACTTTTTAAGATTCTTGAAGAGTTGGGGAAATCAAATCACAAAGCGAAACCCACATAGAAGAGGTAAGTCGCACGCTGGATTTTCAAGTCTGCTACTTGAGATAGAAATGGTTTGCTGATTTGTCGTCTGAACTCTAAACAATAGTCTCAGGTACCAGTAAATACTTCGGCCTTCTGTTATTCTTTTGCTTTGATTTTTCATACGGATCGTTGCACCATTGCATATTTGCATTTGCCCAAAGAATCGAGATTTAACTTTGGGGTTTTCATGAATCTCTAGAAGTTGCTTAAATTTTCGAAATTCATGGTCGCTTCGATATGCTTGATGCGTGATTTAAGAAGCTAAAACATGATATCTTGAGGTTTTCATTTTCGTATGCCAAGTGTTCGGTGAAATGCCCCACTGAACTTTTGTGCTTGTTTTTGCATGTGTTTGGGAAAAGGCAACCGGCCGGGGCTGATTGAGTGGGTAACTTTAGACGATGGGGAGCGAGGATGATGTCTTGAAGGATTCCCAGATTGTGGATGCGCGAGCCAGGAACATCAGTCACAATGTCCGCTGCACAGAATGTGGAAGTCAGTCCATTGAAGATTCACAAGCTGACATTGCTATCCTCCTTAGAAAGGTATGAATCCATCTATTTGATTGCTGTTGTACTCTCCTGTAAAATGTGAACTATTTGTCTGTGATTACGAGTAACCAATCGATGTTCAAGGATTCCTTTTGGGGAAATTTGGGTGCGAAAATAATAAGGCTGTTTCTCTCAATAATGCCCCAATATTTGTTTCAATTATGGAAAAGAAGTATTTTTTTTAGCATATAAAATTATATGAGGATCAGACTTTTGTCTTTGTAACTGCAGAACAATGAACTGGAAACCCTAGAATATTTTTCATGAATTGAGTTCTTGATGGAGCATTCTTATCTGCTCATTCCTTGAGTAGAGTACACTGATGATTTTGACGACCTGCAGCTAATTCGTGATGAGATCCAAGCTGGAAAATCTGACAAAGATATCTATAAGAAGCTCGAAGATGAATTTGGGGAGACTGTGCTTTACGCCCCAAAGTTTGACATGCAAACTGCAGCCTTGTGGCTGTCTCCTGTTAGTTTTCAGAATCTTAATCGCACTTTTTTTTTTTTGATATAATGTTGTTTCACATCTCTCATGTAATGTTGGGGACCAGCTTCTGGTTGCAGGTGTTGCTGCTGGAGGATGGGCTTACAAGAAGCATAGGCAAAGGACTAATGTCCATATCATGGCTTTGAATCTTGTTCGAGGTGTTCCATTGACTCCAAAAGAGAAAGAAACCATGCTTGAGGTGCTCACTCCTCCTCCTAGTGCTACTGCTATATCTCCATGGTGGAGTAGGCTGCGTGGTAGATGAGCAGTCTTTTCTATGTTTTCAAACATGTTTCAAATTGACCGGTTTTGCTGAGGAAGTGGTGTCCATGGTTTTACACTTTTTTCTTAAGTTTACCTACAATAGAAGATCAGATGGTGAAGCTTATAGCTCATAATTTTACCTGTTGCTTGTAGTTGAACTCGTATTTTGTCCTAAAAGTACTTTGCTGTCTCCCATGACTAATGAGAGACGGTTCATTTCTGTGCGCTTATCCTAAACGTTGGTATAATGCAATTTATGGTTCCAATGCTACTGATTACAGAAAGTATTATGATTTGCTAATTGATTCGTGAATAACTTTTCAGTAATATAGATTTATCCCCATGGACTAAGGCGGAAACCTTATACCATCTGGCTTATGTTTTATGATCGGAAATCTTGAATCGGAAATCTTGAATACTACGAGCTACTGAGACCTATTAAGGTGACCTTCTTCCTATCCGAAATCGTCTGTTAGAGAATGGACATTATCAATATAAATATGAACAATAAGACTACTAGAAAAACAAAAATGGATTTCTAGCCTGCTGGATATGTACCAGATGTTACGACTTTTTGAGTACTTTCTGGAGTTCAAGGGGAATTGAGTGCGAGTGACAGTCGTCAGTCAGTAAACACCAATACTCTAGCAAGGGGAATTAAGTGAAGTCATTGCTTCCATACTCCCGGTGCCTGTTTTTCTTCATATGACATACTTAAGTTGAATCTGTTATATGGCAAGGAAGTTTTCTCATTGATTTATCTCATAACTTGCAGGTGAACAAGATATAACTCAAGAAGTTACTGGCAAACCTAAGAAGAAAGACAGTGCACTGCATCAACCATACACAGAGGAATTCTACTACTTAATGAGTGAATTGAAATATTCATCCATCGGTGAGATACTATAACTTTAACTCGCCTTAACTGGTTTGTTTTTTTACTCTTTTTTTCATTTTGATTGAAGCTGTGTGTCTCTGTACTAGTAAGAGTACTATACATGCTCGCTCTATATCTCTTATGGTCATTGCTTCCCCATGAATCATATCTGAACTTCTTCCTACTCATTTGCCTCTGAGACCTTAGCATGACCATAAGAGATTAATAGTACTGCATTGCAATCTTGTTTAGAACCACCACCCCGCGTATTAGACAGTAGCTTACAAATTAAGATCAGTAGCATCGAAGTTTACTAGCATAGTCATAAAAAATCTCTTCAATGGAACAAAAGCAACTTAAATCATTTTCACATTCAATTCCATATAGACATTATATTATACATTTACCAAACATCTCTTTTTACCCAGAACATCAGGAAGCTCCAAAACCCTTCTTCATACTACCACTCCACCACAAACACAAGAACACGAAAAAAGAAAAACCCAAGCCATCTATGTTAAAATTCAAAAGCATTTCCAAAGACCAAATCAACAAAATCACCTACCAACACCATTTCTAACCACACAACACACTATACATATAATTTTTAAACACCCTTAATTCTTTTCATCTTCAGAACCCTTCTCATCCGTGACCTTGCTCCTCTGCTCCCCTTCACAAGGTCCATAAGCCCAGCTACAAACAATGTAGTAAATCAAGCTCACAAAGCTCATCACAGCCAAAAGCCAGTAGTAATAATCCAAATGCCCCTTGTTAATATCTGTTGCAACCCAACTTTCCTTTCCTCCTTTCTTAGTAATATCATCAACCATGCTGAGTATGGCACTTGCTAGCAAACTAGCGACCGCCATCCCAAGTCCCTGTAAGGCAGTTGCTATACTTGACATGCTTTTAGGGAACTCCGAGTAGTAAAACTCTGTTTGTCCAATTGCATTGAATGCCTCAGCTAAACCATTTAAACCATATTGTGGGATGAGCCAAAAGGCAGACATCATTTTAGGATTCCCGTGAATTGCTCCGTTCCTTCGAGTGCTCTCAACAATGGCAGATACCGCCATTGCCATGAAAGTGAAGAAAAGCCCGATCCCCATTCTTAATTTGACACTAATCCTGACCGGCTTTCCCTTAATCTTTGATGCCAGAGGGATGATGATACGGTCATAGATTGGGATCCATAGAACTATGACTATGATTAAAAACATACCAAATGACCCAGCTGGGACTTCGAATTTGGATGTTAAGTGTCGGTTCATGAAGTTGGCTTGGACTAGCTGGAACGTGTTTTGGCTCGTGTTGATTGAGAGAACGAGTCCTGATGACCATATTGGGAGGACCCTTATGAGAGATTTCAGCTCTTCAACTTCCTCTACTGTGGTTAGCCTCCATGGGTCCTTTGCTGACCCATCTAAGCAGATGTCCTTCTCTGAGTCTCTTATCAAACAAGCTCGGTTCAGAAACCTAACGAAGAACAGAAACATAAGCTTACAACAGAACATCATATCTTAGATGTTACAAGTAGTTTAAATTCACAACACATCAATGGTCTTTCATGCTGTATAAAGAACACATGCATTATCGGGCATTAAAATTCAGAATGCAGTATTCGATTTAATATGCATAAAACATGCTATATAATGCAGTTATTACCTCAGCTTGTTGCTCGGGGCGATGACTGATGAATCCTTCTTATGATAGTATTGAGCATTGGAGTTCAAAGATGGAAGACAAACATTCCTATTCTTGAACGAGGCCACTATGACCCGTGCAAAGCTGGTGATCAAGCTCTTCCTCGCCGTGATCTTAACATACAATGGGGAAGCAACAAAGAAAATCAAGATTGACAGAAGCATGAGGGCAGCTGGAACTCCAAACCCGATCTTCCAACCAGCATGATCTTGGATGTAAACGATCACAGTCAAGGCAATCACAACTGAAAAACACGAGCATGCGTAGTACCAATTGAAGAACGTCTCCAAAACCCTTTCGTTCTTCGGGTTATCTCTTCTGTCAACTTGGTCTGCTCCGAATGCCTGTGAGCACGGTCTTACGCCCCCAGCTCCAATGGACATGAGGGTGAAGGCCAGGACTAAGATTGAATACTGTGGGCCGGTTGGTGATTTGCAGCTCCCCGGGCTTGCCGGGTTGCATGCAGGTGGTTTGGCTTGTGGGATCATTGCGGTTAGCCATAGAACAACCACACCCTGCAAAGAAGCATTGAAATGCCTTAGTTTGAGTTGAGATTAGGAAACCAGTAGCATCAAAGGGTGTGCTTGGACCACATAATGCATTATATGTGGTGTAATCCAAACGCACCCTAAATCTAATGCAGAAAAATGTTTTTGATGCATGTGTATGCTACTGAATTGCTCTGAATGATCAAAATTGACTTGGTGATTTTGATCCAACCGGATGATAACCTTAGATGGTTAATCATGTCAGTACCTTGGTTAATTGGATGTATTAGTACTGTGGTTAATCATGTCAAGGACCCTCTACCTACTATAAGACACACCAAGCTCATACAGGGGAAAAAGATATGAATTTGATCATTGCATCTTGTGGGTTTGTCTCTTGAGATGTGATGGATTGAAATCTGATTTCACTACAAAAGTGAAAAGTGAAAAACCAAAGAGGCCTAATAGTAGGGAACAAAACATAGAAAACATTACAATGTGAATAAAGCACTTCTATAAGAACAAGAACAGGCTGCCAAACACATGAGATCAATTTCCCCAGCTGGCTTTATTATTCTTAGCTCAGATCCCCTAATTATTGCCCCCTCGTGTTCCGTATAAAGAGAGGTTGAACATGTCATGATAAAAGCCTTTGCACTTTTTCTAAATACCCTTTTTCCCTTCTTGGTTGAATTTTGAACATTGAAAGTAACTTACTCTTTAATTGCAGATTAGCTCTATCAAATCATTCTAATGAGAACATTCTTTTGCTTTGGGTGTGCATGTACTAAAAAACCCTAATTTGGGCTCTCTAATAAAAAGTCTGAAAAGTTTCTTCCTTCTTTTTTTTTTATGGGTTTTACCTGTTGCTACTGAGATGTTAGTGAGAAGTCAGCCGGTTTTGGGGCTGAGCAGATGTCTTGTAGTGACCAAAGCGTGTGAAGACAGAACAGAGGTGTGTGTATTCCTTCTTTTGCAGCCTTTTGTAATTGTTTCCCATGTGACCAGTTTTCCTCACAACCTCTCTCTCATCAATTACTTTATTCACTATGATTGTTTCATTTTCAAATCCACAATGTGAAAAATTATTATAATTAATTAAAAAAATGTATTTTTTGTTGTATTTTTTATTCCGATAAATGTACTAGGCATATCTGGTTATCTAGAGGCTGATAAAATTGACAGCTAAACAAACCGAAATGAGAAACATTTATGAAACATTCTATTTGGATAGTTAAAATTTAAAAACACCCAAAAGAGGCTGGTAAAATTGACAGGTGAACAAAACAAAATGTGAAATAAATATGAAAATTACTATTTGGAGAGTTAAAATTAAAAATACTTCATTTGGGTGGGAAAAAATCACTATTTGAAATGAAATGGCACTGTTTTTTCATCCTTTTCTTCTTCTTCTTTCTTTTAACCTGCCCTAAAAAGTAAAAGATGTGCTCCTCTATGCTGTGCTGAGAAGTTTCAGAAATTGAAGCCACTTGTGTGGTTCTTTTTTGTCACATCTAACTATGAAAGTTTTTCAGAAGTTACTGCCAAATTCCTCACTTCCATGCAAAACCACAATTACCCAAAATCTTTTTAATGATGAGGGGAAACAACAAGAAGCCACTCATGTTTAAACTTGTTTAAGTAAATATACTACTGTAGTAAATTTCCTTTGACCCCATTAAAATAAAGTATTAATTAATTAATTTCCTTTCCATATTAAACATCAACCCATGTTACCCCATAAGGCCATTACCCATCCTTGATGGCTTCAACATTTTTTTTCAAAAAAAAATTGCAGTCATAGATTGCATTTGAAGCATCCAAAACAGCCCCATCTTCTAAAACTTAAATTATGAGTCAATCCCTTAAATTAGGGTTTGTATGATTCAAATTTCTAAAACCAACATTATGAGTCAATTTGGGGAATTCTGATTCCAACCCGATTCCAATTTCCCTACCGAAACCCAAATTCAAACCAAACATGGTCTTACTATGAATCAATTTGAAACAGAAATTGGATTTGGGGAGAAGATTATTACCAGGAAGCTGGTGATTGAACCAAATCCAATGGTGAGAAATCTTCCCAGAAAAGAATCAGCCACAAAAGCACCAACAATCGGCATGAAATTTGTTGCAGCTGACCAGAAGAAGAGAAGATTGGTTCCTCTTGCTAAGCTCATCTTGTAATCCGTCATTAAGTACATTATCATGTTTGGCAAGAGCCCATAACTCGCAACCTTCTCTAGCGACTCATTCACTTCAAAATCAAATTGACCCACATCAGAAATCAGCTAAAGTTTGCATCTTTAAGGTTTGAATCAGCAAAATCAACTTAAATCAAGAGTGAATTTTAAGGTTTATTTACCTATGATGAATGGCATTGTGATGAGACCACCCTTTTTCTTCCGGGTATGGTCATGGTGGAAATCTCTTCCTTCTTCTTGTTCTTGTAGTTGGTGATTGTTGATTTTTCTCCGATCTTCAGAAGGATCCTCCATTTTTAGATTTTGGTGAGTTCAGAAATTGAGGAGTGCAGAGTGAGAGACAGGGAGGGAGAAAGCCAGAGGAGGTGAAGTGTATATAAATCTTTTTGAAATGGGCGCTTTTTTTAATTTCCCAAAAGGAAAAAGAAAAGAAAAAAAAATTGTATGTAGAAAAATTGTGTTTTGGTTTGTAGTATGTATGATTGAGGATAATAGATATCCTATACGCTTGTGTTAGTTCTTTACTGACCCGCGGAAGTGTTTTTTTTTTTACCTGGACTCAAGTCTCTCCGGCTTCCTTATTTGGTGGTTGTTGCTTGTCTACCATGTTGGATATTTTTGTGGTTGTCGTTTGTTATCGGTTTGTCCAGCTATCGAGTTTCATCTCGGTCTCTTGAACTATCAGGCGTGTCTGGTACTTCGAATTTCTTTCCATATAAAAAAATGGGGATAATGGATTTCCGATTTGTAAATTAGGGTATTTGAAAACATATAGGGAAAAACTTTTTTGGGTCTGAAAAAAATTATGGATATAAGATACGGGGAGAATGTCCAATTTCCAAAAATATACATATTTTATGGTGTTAGATCTAGACATCTAGGAGAATGTCATTTTTGAAATATATAACATTTATGCACACTATGTCATAAATTGATACGTATGTGATTAAGACGGTTCATATGTGAAGTGTAGTCCATTTTGTGGAGGATAAATTGAAATACTAACTAATTAGGCAAGTACGTCTTTTTCATTGAATATCCAAATAATTTTAATTGGGTTTGGAAGATATAATTTGTTTTTTTTTTATTTTGGAATATTAGATATATATATTTTATATTCATCCCTAATCTAAGGCCTTTTTTCTGTAATTGGTCCCCATGCCAATGAATGAATCCTCCTTTAGGACATGGACAAAGCTTGCTAGGTTGGCTAAAACTCCAGGTGCTCAACAGCCTCAATCCTGATAAGGTTTTTCTTTTTCTGAAATTTCTTCTTCATTCTTCTATAGTCATTTTGAGAGATTTATCATACCAAAAATGAAAAATCTTTCTCCATTGTGTTACGTATTTATTTAATAGGTTCGTATTTATTTTATCGGTTTTTCTTAGGCTATATTTGTTAAGTTAACAAAAAAGTAGTTGGAGTTGCAAATTTAGCTGTAAAAGTAACTGAAATTTCAAAAATAAAATATAAAAACACTTCTTGGTAATGTTCTACTAGCAGTTTATATAAGTGATAATTTAAAATTTTACTTCATACTTGAGTTATTCTTATTTAGGAAAAAAATAATTTTTTTAATAAAAAAATACTAAAAACTCCTCCAAAAGCTTTAAAAACTATCTTTTTAAAAAAAAAACTAGTTTTACAACTAGTTACTATTTTGTGTATTTCAAACAAACAGTATTTATATGAGTTTGCCTTAACTCTTCTAGCAAAGGATAAACATATTGTATTAGAAAACTATTATCATGACAAAAAAAATGCAATGAATCCTAAAATAAAATGCTAATTAAATAAAATTTAATAATTTTTTTCCAAATAGGGTTTTAACCTATGTTCTAAAAGAATAGGGTAGAAAAATCTTTATTCTATTATTGAGAGATGAACATTCTCTCTAAGAAAATATGCCAAGTCAAGTCAAAGTTTTGCGCATTGACATACGTTGTTTGGATTCATACACACACATACACAGCATTGTATTATTATTCCTGTGTGTTTTTTTCTCCGTATTCATTGGTCGGTGTATGAAAACTATGTAGTAGAAAATAATTAAATAAGATAACAATTAAAAAAATAAGTTTTGAAGATTTGGTTGGAAAACAGTTTGAAATAGTGACATTTTTACACTGTGTAGTGGTAAAACAATTTAACATTTACCCTTTTGCGTGTACTTCATCTATTTGCTTTTAGTATACGTAAAACAAAGGCTCTTATGTGTACACAAAATTATTCACCTACTCACTCACTATGTGTTGATAAATTTATGTGTTGTGTGTCAGACCCCAAAAAGAAATAAATAAGATGTTCAATGCAGGAAGTTTGGCCAATCTTAGGTTAGAGTTAGGTAATGTCACATTTCGGGTCTTTTACAAGTTAAATATTCCTGAGTTATAACTCAATAATGATATATAGTCAGCTATGATATAACATGATTTGATATAATTTCACAATTTACGATGAAAATGATCTTTTATTTGTAATATAATACTACTCCGAGTATACAACTATTCAAAATTTGAGTTATTATAAAATTTATTAAATGGAACTCGAATCACTCAACAATAAATTAAGAATTGGCCTCTAAACTCTGTAATTTTTTCTTTATTAGTTTTTCAATTTATGTAGTTATAATGTATTAGGTCCCTAACTATAATTTTTAAATGGTAATTCTTGTTCTTCTTCTTTTATTCTCATATTAAAAATATTCGAAATTTTTATTCAACTTCAAAAAAAAATGCCATTTTTGTAAACGGAAGGATCATTGATTTGAAGTTTAAAAAAAAATTAGGGCCTTAATTAGAATGAATTTTTACAAAAAAAATTGTGAAACTTAGAGACTAGCTTAATGAGTCAAAAGTTTATATATATTGTTGGAGTAATAAAAATTTATACAACTTAGAGACAAACAGCACAATGTATCCAAACCCAACCAGAAAGGTTAAGGTATAGCCTGGCTACATGCATGATACCATGTAAGAGGAGCATTAATTATTGCCATGAAATCCAACAAAATTATCAAAGTTGTGACTTGTGAGCATTCTCTGTATCCTCCTACTATATCCTTAGCTGCACCTCTACCTACATTTCTTTTACTCCTATTTTATTTCTACCCTCTCTGATGAGCAAAACTTTGGGTGGGGTATCCTCACTTTAGGGTTAATGAAAGTCCATGTTTGTGTGTTGAAGTATATGTAATTTCAATACATAAAGTTCAATAAAATGCTATAGTAAAATTAAATGACAATAAATCATTGATCTTGTACTTTAGTCCAAAATTTTGATGTAGCAACTTTATTTTACCAAGTTCTCGCGAGTTCAACTGGCATGGCTAGTAATATGTAGGTTCAATTCACTTGATCAACCAAACTTGACCAAGTCAAAAATGAAAGTGGACCGGAATCGAAACCGCGAGTTCCACCCCTATACGGTTTAGGTTATGGTTCTATAGTTTAAGAAACCGGTGAACCAGATGTTCTAATTGTTTGAACTACTCATTCGTTAATTAATTATATGTTTAAAAAAGTGTTTAAAAAGTTATATTTGAAACTGATTCAAAGTCGGATGAAATCTTAAACTAACCCAACTCAAAGTCGACAATTCAAGGTTTTGGTGTTAGTACAAATGTACCAGGTTTTCCTTAAACCTAAATCATTGGTTTGTGAATAGGCATCGGACCATCTCTAGGCCGACTTGACCTAAGTGAAACTTGGACAATGGCTAACATTTTAATCTCTTTATAGAAAACCCGAACAATGGGTAGCGGGTATTTCAGTCCAAGAAACCAACCCAACATCGGAGATGTTCCGATACTATGTAAAATTTGGTGGGTGGAGAATAAAGAATCAGAGTTCCAACGAGTTTATATAAGATTGTTATGTTTGATTAAATCTTGTTTAAGCAAATATGACATAGAAAATGGTATATCAATTTGGCATTGTATTCTTGGTAGACTTAGAGTTCAAGAACCGGGTTCGGCTGCATTTATTAGTTCGAACCAAACCTTGAACCGGGTTGGTGGCTTCCCTGTGTCAAACCCGGTTTGGAAGTAGCCTCTGGTTCTAGGATTTTTGGCGAGGAACAGATTTGATGCATTTGGCCCATTATCAAAGCATTGGCTAAGCTTGATCTCGCCCATTTGTTTGGAAGTCGGCATATGGAGTTAATTGAAACGCTTCGTCCTGGAGGATCTTGAAGCTTCTCTTGTGACCTAGCTATAAAATCCTTGTTAGCTCATTAGGATCTCATTCCACCGCTTCTAGAAACCCTAACACAGAGAGAGATCGAAGAAGGAGAAAGAAGAGAGAGAGATCTTAACAATGTTGGCGGTGGAGCGATCGAAGAGGCGATCATGCTCGGAGACAACCTCGACAACACTCGTTTAAGCTTTTTCTTGAAGCTTCGTTAGCCTTTGGGAGGCGAAACCCTAGATCTTCTATCCTTACCTTGTTTTTCTAGTTTTTGTTGTTTGATCTTGTATCTTCGTTTCTGGATCTCTGGTTTGTCGTTTGCTTTGCTTCGGATGTAACCTTTTTTTCAAAGCTTCTTAATTAGTGAATTTGGGATGAGTCTCCTCATTGAGACTTCACAGAGTAGGTTTGCCGAACCACATAATCATTTCTTGGTCTTCTTATTGCCTTCGATTTTGTTTACGTGTTTAGTTTGATCTAGGTAAAAAAACATTTACAAAATTAGTATCAAAGCTTGATCTGGTTGCTTCTGCACCTCTTTCGTTTTTCATATCTACTTTTGCTTCTGCGCCTCTTCCGTGCCCCTAGTTTTTTAGGGTTCAAAAGTCTAAGTTCCTTGAGGAGTGTCTCCCTTAAGCTTCTTCTCTTGTAGTTAAATATCTGCAAGTGAGGAAGAGCAATTGGGGTCCTCAATACTTTGTTGTATAGTTTAACTATCCAAAACTTGGATAAACTTGTAACTTTAGCTTTCTCACATGTACCAAGAATGTCAGAACTATACGAGGTGAAACTCTACACGATGAGGTCATGGATAATTCCATGTGGAAAGTCAAGATGCAAGTCATTTTGACAAAAGAAAAGTGTTATGTTATTGTGACCAATGAATGGCCAGTTAAATTCTCTTCTGCTCGAAGAAGAGAGATTCAAGATCAAGCGCATGTAGAGATTATGTTGAGGTTAACTGACGAAGTTGCCCGACAAGTTGTGAGTAATACTAACCCTAAAGATCTCTGGGATGCCCTTGATACTACTTACTTGACTAAGTCTCTACCTAGTCGTATTACCCTTTTATGCAAGCTTTTTAACTTCAAAATAGATACTTCCCTAACCTTAAATAAAAATCTGGATAATACTCCTTAAGTTGACTCAGAATTTAGAAAGATGTCAAGACAAAATTAAGGATGTACATCGGGTTGTGATTGTGTTTAAAGATGTGGTTGATTATGGTAGGGATGATTTGACAGTTATTAAGCTTCTAGAAGCTATAACTTAAAAGAATGACTCTCTGAAGGTTTTCAAGGTGAAAAATGGTTCTAAAACTAATCACAAACCTGAGTCTAAGAAGAGGTTATGATGGCTAAAGGCAAGAACAAGTATAATACGTATAAAAAGAAGAAAGATAAGTCCCATGCCAATAATCATTCTTCTGAAAAGAAAGATATGTCCTCTGTTGATTGTTATTACTGTGGTTAAAAAGGGACATTAGTGATTGTAATAGCAAGAAAAAGGATGAGAAAAACAAGAGTAAAGACTCTAATGGTACTTCTAATGTGTTTGAATCCTGCCCTTAATACTCTTATGAACTTCTTATGTGTGTTGTTGATAAGATTGCCTATGATGAATGGATTCTTGATTCTAGATGTACTTTGCATGCTACTCTTAACAAACACTACTTTAATTCCTTAACTAAACAATCCGATGGTGTTGTTATGTTGGATGGTCACACAACTTTACCCATAAAAGGAATAGGCACAATTCCTCTAAGAATTTATGATGGGAAGGTGAGGTTACTCTAACAAGTCGGGTGGGTACTTGACTTGAGGAGAAGTCCAATATCTAAGTCCTTGTTTGATGATCTTAATTGTTAAATCATCACTTTTAGGGGTATAAATGATGTTATTTGAGATGGTAATGTCCTTATCCGAAGCAATAAGAAAGGAAGGCTTTACCATGTTATTGCCACTCCTGAACTTAATGTCTCAACTAGTAAAAACTTGCATGATAATAAAGATGATTCTAAAACATAGCATGATAGAATGGGGCATATAGGAAATAAAGGCTTACACTACTTGCATAAGTTAGGCATGAATGCATGATTGATAAAAATACCCTATGATATTGAATTCTATGAAAATTGTGTCCTAGGCAAGAAAATATCTCACGGTTTTAATAAATTGACCTATACTGTTAGCAGTCCTCTAGAATATGTGCATTCAAACCTCTAGGGGCCTGCACATGTGAAAATTATTGGGGGTAAGGAAGTAATTCGTATCCCTAATAGACCACTACTCAAGAAAAGTATGGATCTACTTATTAAAATCAAAAGATGAAGCTTTTGAGAACTTTAAGTTGTGGAAAACCATGGTTGGAAGTTAATCTAGACACAAGTTGAAATGCCTAAGAACTAACAATGGTTTAGAGTTTTGTAACATGCCTTTAATGAATTTTGCAAATTGAATGGTGCTAAAAGACACTTGACCATCCCTGGCACCTCTCAGCAGAATGGGACTACTAAGAGGATGAACAAAACATTGCTTGAAAAAGTAAGATGAACGGAACATTGCTTCAAGTTTCATCCCAACTATGCAAGGATTGGCTTAACTCACCTCTGTTTTGCGAACGACCTCTTTATTTTCACCCACGGTGACTATGGATCGCTTCAAGCCATTAAGAATGTGTTAGAGGACTTTTGCAACGTTTCTAGTATGGCCATCAATCATACTAAATCCCAAATGTTTGTGCCGGAATGAACAACACTCAAGCCTCTCATTTTGCCTCCCTTTTGAACATGAGTCTTGGTGCGCTCCCAGTCACTTATATGGGCGCTCCGCTTTGCTATAATAGAGCCACGATAGATGACTACCTTCCCCTCCCTCGGAAAATTACCTCTAAAGTAAACGCCCAAACCTCAAGCAAATTGTCCAACGTTCACAGACTTGAACTGGTTCATGCTTGCATTTTGGAGTAAGGTTTTTTAACTGCCTAAAACAGTCTTGAAGCTCATTATAGCATCTATGAGGAACTTTTTATGGATTGGTTAAAATGAGGATAAGAGAGCCTATATTGGTTGGAGCGAAGTTGCAAACCGAGAGTTGAAGGTAGGCTCGGGTTAAAAGAGGTGTTGTCATGGAATAAGTCAATCCTTGTTAAGCTGCTCTTTGATATTCAGCGGGACAACGACTCGATTTGGCGCAAATGGGCTCATCCCTACTTATTAGGGGCGCCTCCATATGGACTACTAGACCAAAGTCCACGTCTAGCTCGACTTGGAAGGAGGTCATTAGAGTCAGGGACAAGATCCTTGAAAAAAAATGAAGGATGACGACACTCAGCCGATGCTAAGAGTAGTTCGGGGAAATTTTGATAGCAAATCCATTTATGATGCACTTAAAACTACGATATAATTCCTGTCATGGAATAAATGTATTTGGGGAAAAATAGTAATTCCAAAATGATTTTCCGTAACTCCCAAAACAATTTTGATTATCGTAATTGTTGGGCCCATCAATTCCGAGTCCACTCCCATCTCGGCCCATCAGGAGAAAACTGGGCTCATAGGCCCATTCCAGCTCGAGTCTCATCTGAAGGAACGAGCGGTTGAAGAAAGCAAGAGGGAACCGGCAAAGGAACGACGCCAGATGTGGAGCGAGACTTCGGCGATCGTGGGTGGTAACAGTACAAAGCTTTAGGAAGTGGTAGAATAAAAGGGGGGAACAAAATTCAGATAGGGCATGCATTGTAACCGAGAACACTCTCTACAACTGTACTCAATTATCTTGAAATCAAAGACACTCCAATTTCAGCTAAATTGCGACTCTTTTCATACATCCTTTGATCGATTCCAGTTTATCGGCTACATTTCACCCCATATTTGATATCAAACGTCGAGAGTCCCTTTTGTGAGATTTTTGACCAAAACAGTAATTTAGTAATTGTCAAATTCTGATTAACCAACCGTACACATTCCTTGTGCTAATGGCTTACTAGCCTAGACCACACTTTTCGTAAGATATGTGCTACATTGCTATGCCAAATTTCTTGGCCAATAAATAATTTGGAGACTAGGTTGTCAAGTGGATTCATATTCGAGTACGTCTACAAGAAAAAATTTCTATCCAAAAAATAAAATTTTATATTATGTTCAGATCTACTATTCCAAAAATATATTCTAATACCTATTTTATTATTTTAATTTGATAAATTCATTTTTTATTATTTTATTAAAGAATTAAATTAATAATTTAATTTGAAAAAAATTAAATCAATCATATTAAAATGAAATATATTTGGGAATGGGCCGGTGTTTGAAATAGGTAATCCCATTTATTTGACATTTAGCTTGTTCCATCTATATATACAACACCTCTATGGCTTTAACTAGTTAACAATACGTACAAGCCAATTTCATAAAATATAAATATTTCCTTTTGTCTAAATGAGTTATTGTGGATAATCTATCTTGTGGCATTTTTTTTATGTAGGTATGTGGTTGGGTATGTTGACGCATGCTGTGTTTTATCATACTATCGATACCAAACAAAAAATAGAGAAAACAATAATAATAATAATAAATAAAAATAAACTAGAGCGCCCTTTCAAATGTGAATATAAAATTCTAAATTATAATAGCTTCTATCGGAGGAGAAAAAGTGACCCAAGTTTGATAGCTAATATGTCACTTTGTTAGCATTGCTAAATGAATACTTATCTCCTTTGGTTTGTAGGTTACATACATCGTCAATATTTATTACTTATGTTGTGACGATTGAGTTGGATTCTACTCACATATATTATAATAGCAATGGTCCCATAATCCCATCATAAGTGGTTTCTTCTAATGACAGAGTCGTATTGTTGTTTTCCCATCTAGTTTTTTAGAGCCATTGAATTCAATTTTGTGTGATATTAATATTAGTTTTACATTTTTGTCAGAGACAACAAGTCAGAAAACATAGTCCGTGTTTAAATATAGTTTATATTATAGATAAAAAAAATTGGACATGATACAATTTTTATGGATGAAAACTTAGCTTTTCATTGAAAAGTGAGATAGAAGGTCTATTCTTAAAGAGTTTTATAAACATCATTAGGATTTAAGGTTAGAATCACCGTTTACACTTTACAAGGAGCTTAAGAAGAGAAGTAAGACCATGTTTTTTATGCGGTTGGAATCAGATTGAAATCGATTCCAAATTTTAGTCCGCCAAACAATATACTGGAAGCAACCATTCTCGATTCCCGAAAATCAAACCAAACGAGGCCTAACAAGGTACGATCTTTGATGTGTTTAGGAGTTGTGTACAGTGTTCTAAAAAACACTAGGCGGACCCTAGGCGGAGAGGGACCGCCTAACACCTAGGCGGCTTGAACGGGCGCCTAGACGGATTAGACGGTCTCCTAAACGGACTGAAAGTCTAAATAGGCTAGCACCTTCCAGTGTCTAGGCGGGACCTAGACGAAACTAGGTGGGGATTTTTAGAACAATGATTGTGTAATGCCTAGGAAAATATTACTAGACCATTCGAAATCTCCCTGAAAGAAATATCTAGGAGTAGAGGTTTTCTTTAATTATCTAATTGGCTGGTCGAAATTCCTCTATAAAGAAATCTTGTGATTTTATTCCTTGTTTGTTAATTTTTTGTAGTGATTCTAAGTTTCTAACCCACAACATTCCTAAAAATATATTCCACGAATAATTAAATGAATGCAAGAATAGTAGAATACCAATTCCTTTAATGCTCTTAATGTTGTGTAGTTGTTACCTAAAATCTTTGTAGTGACTAGTGAAAAGACGTAAAGGATAGAATATTGGAATTAATCATGCATAGTTCTTCATTTAATTCGACATAGATCGAGTTTGTGGGATTAATGTTGAACCATTTGCTAATCGGTAGCACATAAGTTTTATGGTTGAGCATATATATTGTTAATTGGAAATGCTTTTGAAGGAGGTCCAATTCCAAAGACAAAGTACAATTTGTAAGTGGAATTCATGTGTTATTTATTTCTGTACAAGGTCCCCCTCTAGCACATTAGGGATCTTATGCTGCCCAAATCCAGGGCTACTGTCATAGACACATCAAATGGAACCACCCAATAAAGTTGATAAAAATACAAGTAATTATTGGATATAAAGACATGTCTAATGGTGGGGATCCCCGGATGAGGGAATTACATGTGGGTTCACGAAGAAAAGCAATTGATCGAATTCTAAAGCCTTGCAAAATGCATGAACAAAACAAACAATATCAAATTTGTTTTCTTCAAAATGCTCAAACAATTTACCCATACGTGAGTCTTGTATCAGAATTTTTCTGGCATTTTCGTAAGCTCAAATTCTCTCAATCTCCGGTTGAGATGTACTGCCCCTAACACGTCAAACATTGAGTAGTCAATACCAAAATACAACAACAATAACAGTGATCCAGTGTAGTTTTGTTACAACGGAATCTGGGAAGCCAAGTTGGGAGCATCCCTAATCTGATGCAGGGAGTGCATATGAAAAACGCGAGAGGAGCCACCAAACAACAAAACAGTAAGCAAGCAAAACGACAATAAAACACAAGACAAAATAATAGATCAACAAAAACCACAACGATCCAGTCAAATCCTCTGTCCTGACGACTAGCTATCCACCATCCCGGTCGATCTTCTCTCTCCAATTGTCTCCGTACTCTGTTAGATTTGTTGAAATCTCCCAAGTGGTTGATATCATGCTTTATACGATATTTCCAACATTTCTTCGGTCATCTCCTATCTTTGCAAAAGTCCCCAAAAACCAATCTCTCACACCTACGAACTGACTCCCCGAGACTCCACCTCTGTACATGCCCAAACCATTGATGTCTCGATTCTCGCAGCTTATCCACTATACTGGCCACCCCTACCTTGCTCTTGATCACTTCATTCCTAATCTTGTCCAATCTCGTGTGACTGCACATCCATCTTAAGTATCCGCATCTCAGCTACCATTAACCTTTATTCTTGTGCTCTCGTGGTCGACCAACACTCTGCACCATATAGGATGGCGGGACTAATAACTACTCAATATATAGAACTTACCCTTGAGCTTGAGCAGTACCTTCTTTTCATACAAAATCCCCGAAGCTTCCCTCCACCTTTGCCAACCTCTCTGAATCCAAAACCTGATATCCTCATTGATACCCCATCGGTTTGCATGACTGATCCAAAATAGCTGAAACCTTTTTCACAATGACTTTTCCTCCTAAACACACTTCATCGATAGGATATGTACCTTGCCCGAACTTAAGCTTGATAGGCTATTTTCCTACACCGCAAGTGTACGGTTCGGTTGTAGTATCAAGGTGTCGAACACAGGGAACTTTGTAGTACCAATTGATATTAGGACTAGTAGATCAAGCCAAATAAATAATAGAAAGAGTTTATGATTGAATTGAAATGTTAACAAGTAATCAAAAATAACAAGGAAATATTAGTGGAGAAAAGCTTCCAAGGTTAGGATTCCCACAATGATGTTTCAGTAGATTTTAAGCGATGTCTATTTGGATTTCAACTTGAATGTCGTTTGAAGGAACTCACTATCTAAAACCAACACAAATCTCTTTTCAGAAAATATGTGAATGTGCCTAGACTCAACTAACAATCGTTGTCTCGTAAGATTAATCAGTTTTAGACCCTTTAAGCTCTTTAGAGACTAGGTGCAAACAAACTAGCATTCGCTGTCGCGTTTCGCTAGAATTATCCAAACCCTAGAACTACTACGATAGTTGAAATTCACACAAGAGAAATTAAGTTGTTGTCGCATAAATAACTCTCTAGTTTAATACCTAGGGATCTTATTCAAACCCATTTTTTTGGTACTTGTCAAATCAATATCCTGTTACAATTATCTCCGATCGGTCTCAAATCATAACAAGAATCCTATATGTAAAGTAAATAGGGCATAAAGTAACCTAGAATTAAATCAAACTTCGATCAAGTTTCCATTCAACCAAACATCATAATTTAGATCTACATACTTCATCATTGGGTTCACCCAACCTCAGAATAAGAGAATTAGCTAGACATGAGAAGAGAGAAAAGCAAATCAAATTTAATAAGCAACATACCAAATTGTCTTCAAATTGATTCAAAACTCCAATCGAACAAGTGTATAAAAATCTCCAACTAAGGTTCTCTCTAGAGAGAACTAGAAACAATAATGTCTAATAATCATAAACTCGGGTTGAAGTATATTTGGCAACAAGATAAAACAAAGCTCGACCCAATTTCCGACGCGGGGAACTATCTGGGCAAGTACCCGGTCGGGTAAGTTTATGCGGTCCCAAAGACGATATTTTGAAGTACCCGGTCTTAAACCCGGGCAAGAACCCGATCGGGTAGTTGAGTACGCGACCACATACTTGGTCACGTCCTTGGCTGGGCTGTCTTTTCTTCCTTTTTTCGCTCTTTCTCCGTCTTGGCATCCGAGTAACCGCTTGTAAGCTCCGCCCTTCATCACTTAGGCTCCATGAAACACTCCTCTTAGCCATGATCCTCGAAAATGCTTGAATCTCCATCCAAAATAACCTGAAATCCACACAACACGAGAGTAGATACCGAACGATGAAAACAAACGATGAAAGCATAAAACTAACTCAAAACTAAGCTAAAAAGACTCAAAACATGAAAGTAAACATGTCCTAAACTATGTCTAAATGCATGCTATCAAAACTCCACAAAAATATAAAAAAAAAATACAAAATTGTTTTAAAAAATGTTGTTAAAAGGATCAAAAGTTCATGGCCTACATATATTATCAAATTGACTAACAGCATGAATTACTTTATTCGTTTTCATATTAGGTTTTAAATAATATCTTTTACTTTAATAATGGGATAACTCGATAATGTAGATAATATATGGAATGCTGAATTCTGATCGTAGATAATGAGAGTTTCTTACTGGTATCTTCTCAAACTATGCCTAATTTTAGGAGTTGATATTTTTTTTATAGAAATCATAATATTTAAAAATAAAGTCTTAGGTACTACTCATAATTTGATATAAGAGGTTATTATTGTGGACATTGAAAATTTGAAAACATGTGACATGATACATGAATGACATGCGACAAAATTTTCACCATAAACTGAAATTCAGTGGTAAAAGTGACCTCAAAACTTATCATGTGCGAGTAGTAGTTGGAGGTTTTAAATATTTTCACGATTATTGTAAAAACTAATAAATTAATACGTGACATGAAGAGTTTATAATATAAGGAAATAACATGTACACTTTTCCTACCATAACCTAACATATGACAAAGAAAAAAAAAACTTCTAATGTAGCAATAATCAGATTATATTTCATCAAAAATTATAAATTTTATACATCACACCACACCCGAAAAAAAAAACAAAGAAAAAAGTAATGCATTGTTCAATGGTATCTTAATAATTGTAGGAAATAGTTTTCCCAATAGACAACTTAGAAAGCTATATATAATACTGTATGTTATCATATTACATGTTAAAAATAAATGATGTAGATTTTAAAGGATATTGTTCAAAAGGATTACATGAAATTGACATAGCATGTATAAGCAAGCGACGTGAGAAAAATTAAAATTGAGTTTGGGTAGGTTTGAAAACTTTTTTGCATGATTAATTTCCTTGGCTTTGTCACTTTGCAATTTGCATGTGTGAAGAGGATACATACAAGCTATATAGGACACTTGTATGCACACGATTTTTGTATTCAGCGGCTTTTGGTTCTTATTTCATCACTATCAAAAATAAATTCTAGGTAGCCTTTCATTATCAACTTTACCATATAATGCTCCCGAGTTAGTTAGTTTTTTTTTTTTTTTGTCATTGCGACCCCAGTTCAGCGGAGAGCTTTGCTCCATCAAACGCCTACGTCTGGAGTTCGAGTCTCGCAAGGGGCCCTTTATTTTTGGGTGGGATCTGCTCTCCCAACAAGTTCATTTCTCCTCCACTGAGAATCGAACACTCGACCTCAACGAAGGGAAGCGTAGCCCCTCCTACTACGCTACATGCTTGTTGGTCCCGAGTTAGTTAGTTACATTACATGGTGCGCGCCTTAATAAAAAAAAAATGAATTGTATGAGTAAGTCTATCATAAGTTCGATTTATGATTTTCTTTCTCTCATTCAAATTCGTACATGAAAGTTTCATCTCGCACGAATGACAAATCCTAAGTGATAAAAGAAAGAAAAACTCATCTTCGTTTTTGATTACCTACCTCTTTAACAAGAACTTAGGGTTGGATAATGTATTATCATCGAAAAAAATAGTGTTGTAATTTTATATGATTACTGAAATAATTATTAGGCCTTCACAATTTTCTAATTAAGTAATATGATTGTTGTTGATAATCTAGTCGATTTCTAAAGGTTTTTGAATGTCGAAACTTAGCATATTTTTTAGAGGTGAGTAGTGTTACTGACTGGTTGATTGTGCTAGTACTTTCATATATCCTTGTTTGAGAAATTTATCAAAGATCTAGCCATTTTCATCCTTATTTGTGGAAATTCTTAAAGATCTCTAGAGGCTTTTGGCGTCAGAATTTACCATATTTTTCGAGAGGTCAGTGCACTAACCTCTCGAATAAGCATTGATTGTGCTTGTATTTTCATCCTCGTCTTCGTTCTCGTTTGTGAATGTTTTGAAAGATCTAAAACTTACAATTTTCATATGTAACGACAGCGGTAATCCTCTATTCCAAAATCTTGTTCCACTTTAGTGTTCCAATTAGCTATATAAATATTAAATTAATGTTAAAAAATTTTTAAAAATTATATTTGTATTTAAAACAACTATATACATATGTGTTCAAATTTTTAACTTGAAAATCATATTATATAATTTTTAAAAATTAAAAGGATAATATTTTGTACGAAAATTATTCTCTTAATTTTTAAAAATTTTATAATAAGATTTTTAAGATAAAAATTTGCACACATATGTATATTGATGTTTAAAATATAAATATAATTTTTAAACTTTTTTTAACATTAATTTAATATTTATATAGCTAATTGTAACATGGAAGTGGAACACAATTATGGAATAGAGGATTAGCGCTGAACGACAGATGGCCTAGAATGATTCTCGTTAAAATTTCAAAGGCGGGTGAAAGAAGACATATGCGTTCTTCCAAAAAAACTACTAAATTTGCCCTATTCAGTTGTAAATTTACTCAAGTTGAGAAGGTCGACAATTACAATCTAAAAAATGCAACCGTTTTGTGCAAAATTATAGTATAATTACGTAATTGTATCATGTAATCACAATTTAAGTTTTTGATGGGTCTCTTGTTCGCTTTTTGAAATGTTAGTAAAATAAAGATTATATTTAGTATAATGATAGAAACATTTCACATGGTAGGCACATGGCTAATAATGGATTATTTGGAAAATAGGTTCAAATCCATCGGAACATTCCACTTTACAAAAGATTTTAGAAAATCAAAAAAAGAGATTTTTGATAATTACAAGAGCTATTTTAGTGGATCCCCATGCTCTCTTTATTTTTTTCTAATAATTTTGGGAACCACTTAAAAAATAAGTTTAACTACTAAAAGTCCGGAGTCGTTCAACTTTTGACAATAGAGAACTCTTTTTATATTTCGGGGTACAACGGAATGAAAAAAATATATCTATATATTTAATTTGCAAAGCACTCCAAAAAAGTCATGTATCGACGAAGCTTAAATTGAACAGATCATCCAACTTGGATAAGAGCCGCATTTAATTAAAAAGAGTAACTTATGTCGGACACTCGGACGTTACGGTTTAATTAAGTATGGATTCTTTGTTATAAATATCTAATATTCGATTCCTATGGATAGTTATTTATTACAAGTTTCATTCTGATATCCCTCTTAATTATAACATGTGAGTTTTTTTTTAAAACTAGGATATGACTTCACTACCAAATGATGTACATGCTCTTTTTTTTTTATAATATATTGAATAATTAACACGGACAAATCAAATTTAATGAAATTACCCGTCCTAATGATTTTATATATGAAGAAGTTATTCTAAATTTAAAGTTTGAGATATAAGTTATTTAATATATAAGTTTTTGGGTTACTTATTTTATTGTTAATTGAATTTAGGATGAAATCTCATTGTGTTTGTATGATAGGTCCAGAAACGCAGGTGAGCTTGAATGGTTCCCTTGTCAGTATTGACCCATGGATTTCAATATGGTATCAGAACAAGACTAGCCATGAGTCCATTTCCTGGTTGTTTGGGCTTGGTCAATGGCCAATATGTGGGTTGAGTTGGCTAAAAAGTGATTGAGATACCACTACCCATTATATTCGGCTAACCCTTCATGATAGCGTGATTTGGGTAGCTCCTTGGGCTTGTGGACGAGTTGTCGACTCTAAGGTCTTATAATTGTCAAGTGTCAATTAGGTCAAACAGTTTCCACTTGAGGGAGTGTGAATAACTTATCACACATCTAAATTTTGGTACATAAATTGTTTGGTATAGCTAATGAAAAAATATTCATTTGGTATTAGTAAACTCGTGTTCGAGATGAATAGTCCTATTGCCTTTGTTGTCTTGAAAGATATCGGCCAAATGATCCCACATATTTTGTGCAGTGGTGTTCAGTTTCATGATGGTGAGGAGAAGATTCGGCGAGATCGTTTCGTAGATCCATTGCAAGATGATGGCATCCAATTGCACCCAAAGTTCATCATCAATCTCGATCGGGCGTGGTTTCTTTGGATCGATATGATCAATGACCCGATGAGCCTGAGCATTGTCCTTGAAGAGTTTCGACCAAGAGGCATTGTTGGACCCAGATTTTAGGCAAAGAAGCGTCAGCCCATAGTCAGGAAATCTCCAACGCATATAGAGCTACGGAAGATCTTCGGGGTTGGTTAAGTCGGTTGGAGGAGAGAGGGTCCGAGATATGTTTGTTACAAGATAGATTTCTCTCAGGATTTTATTCATTATAAGATAGAAATAAGCAAAGATTTGTTAGTTAGAGATAAGATCATATCTTTTATTAAGATAGAATATGCTCTAGGGGGCTATATAAGTCGATGTAACCCTTAGGGGAGGAGGACGCTTCATTCATACAATTTCTTGTGATTTCTACATCAATACAAATACACTTTCGTTCATATTCTTCTTAGTTCATTCGGTCAAGGCCCGATTTAGGCCAAGGTTTCACCTTTGGTAAATTTTGGCTCAAACAAATTGGCGCCCACCGTGGGGCCGTGATCGATACAAGCATCAGAAGAATCAACATTCTGCTTCCCTCCGAATCAAGGAACACGATGTCTCAAAACGGAGAAGGAAGTCCAAAGACTCCGGTCACTGAGGACGACCAAAACCTCGAGAACCAAGGCATGCGGTCTCAGGAAGAGGAGATGACGGACCTCAGACAGCGCATGGAATTTCTCCAAAAGGCGTTGAGCGACCAAAAAAGCTTTTATGATGCTCATCTAGAACGCCTCACCGCCGAAAACAGCCAACTCAAGCAACAATATGAGGTCTTGGCTACGGGGCGTCGCTCCCTCCGCGTCACCCGACGCACTGACGGAATAATAAGAAGGCTAGATTTCAACACTGGAGAAGGAACTTCCGGAAAGGGTGCAGACCCGGACCCCCGAGATAAGGCACACGCACAACGAGACGCGACTCTAGAGCCCATGGGCCGAGTCCGCCGTGAGGAAGTCTTCCACGACAATAATCCTCCAGTCAATCTCCAGTCAGCGGCTAACCAACGCCGAGCGGCATCTCAAGAAGTTTGGATCGAAGATGAAGGTACCGATGGGGAGGATCGAGAACGGCGCGAGCCAATCAATTTGGACGCAGCCATCCGAAGAAAGGTGACCGAACAAATAAGCGTCATCGCTGACCAACTCCGGAGGGGAAGCCAAGGTTTCCAACATTTGGAGCCTGAAGCACCCGACGGGTTTGACGAATCTCCGTTCTCTCGTCGAATCGCCCGAGTAGAGATTCCAAAAAAGTTCTCTGTGCCTAGCATGCCCACGTACAACGGAACTACGGACCCTAACGAGCACGTGGCCGTATACAAACAGAAAATGATGACGAGTGCGGTCCCGTCCCATTCCAAAGTGGCGGTGATGTGCAAGGGGTTCGGCACAACCTTAACAGGGTCGACGCTAACATGGTTTATCAACTTCCCACGTGGAAGCATTAGGTCCTTCGCAGATCTCTCGGACACTTTCCGGTCTCAATTCGCCAGCAGCCGCAAGTTTGAGAAGCAATCCAGCGACCTCTACCGGATCCGCCAACGGTACCAAGAAACTACCAGAGAATTCTTGGATCGCTTCAATCGCGAGAAGATCTCCATCCCATCTTGCGACGTGACGACCGCAGTGGAAGCATTCAGGCAAGGGGTCACGCCTGATGGCGGCCTGTACAAGGAACTAACTAAACACCCTTGTGCTACATTCGAAGAAGTGCAAGCTAGGGCTCTGGCACACGTCCGGTTGGAAGAAGATAGGTCCCTAAGGAAAAGATCTTCAGAGATGGAAAGAACTGAGAGAAGGGGTACCACGAAGATGGAAAGGCGGTACCACGAAGCTGGAACGCAACCCATCTGAAAAGGTATTACTTCTAAACTAATTCATTATCATGTTTTATCTTTAGACATTTCTTAGCTCTGGCTTAGAGAATCTTTAGGCAATTTTTGACTTTTTCGAATAAACGACTCAAGGCACTTGCCCACACTGTCGAACAAAGTTTTCAAATTCCTAGTTCATAAAGTTTATTTCACACATTTTTGCATAATAACTTGCGAGAAAATTGTTCTCCCAATCTTGCACACTCTCTTATTGCTCAAAAATGCAAACACACGCTAATCATATGACATGAAACGCGTCAAAACACAAAAAACCACTGTTGAAACACATGGTTATACCGTCTAGCAACGACGAAGTCATCACGCATACAACGTCGATGAAGTAACCCATAAGATGGTTACCCCTACGCTAATCAAAGTTACATACAACATGAAACGCGTCAATTACACAATACCACTGTTAAAGACACATGGTAATTCCGTCTAGAAATGGCGAAGTCGTCACGAATACAACGTCGACGAAGTAACTCATAAGTTGATTACCCCCTATCTAAGTCCGATCAACTAAACATCCGATTAGTACGGGAAGGGGAAAGCTATAGCATAAAACCCAAAATTGCGATATGCGCGGGACGCCGCGATGACACTACATCCTAATTTAAGGATCAATTGCCCAAGAACACGTCAACTCTTAATGACCCTTGGCAATGGCCAAAGGTAGCCTAATCGTAACTAACTACGCACGGCCCTTTGCAGAAAATTAAAACACCTAAAACGCGAAATGTGAATCCACACAAGATTCACAAATACTCGCTAAAAAGAGGAGCACCAAAACTCCCTCTTAAAACGCTAAACTCTAACGCGTACCCTATCCACGGGCAACAAGTTCCGGGAGATTCTCTAGGAATCTACCCATGCTAACATATTATGCAAAACTGTTTTTTAATGCAGACAAGTAATAGCGAATATTATAATGCGCCATTCACGGTGCGTCAAAACTATCCAAAACGGACGCCACAACAGTTTTAGGCCCCGGGCCAAAAAACTACTAAGTCTTCAAACAGACCTCAGGGAGTATGATAATATACCATTAGTCCACTTATTACAGTCGGCTATAACCGAAACATCGGCGACCCAGGCTGCTGAACCACCACCAGAGCAACTCGCCCCGGATATTCTCCAATCATCCACCACTCTAGGGGTCAGTTCCGGCGACCACTGGACCAAGTCATACCTTGATTGGTTCCTACTCGGCGAAGTGCCCAAGGACAAGATCGAAGCCAAAGCCTTAAGGTCGAAAGCAACGCGATTCGCCATTTTAGATGGGATCCTCTTCCACAAATCTGCCTCAGGCTTCCTACAGCAGTGCGTAGAGAAGGAAGAAGCTGAGAAAATCATGCGTGAGGTGCACAGCGGAGATTGCGGTAATCATACTGGGGGTCGCAGTCTTGCTAATAAAATCTTAAGGCAGGGATGGTATTGGCCCACCATTCGCCAAGATGCCACCAAGTATGCTCAGTCGTGCGAGGCATGCCAACGGCACGCACCAGTCCCACATCAGCCGCCAGAGATTCTCCACCCCTCCGTCACTCCCTGGCCTTTCATGCGATGGGGGATGGACATCGCCGGCAAGCGCTTGGTGAATGCATCTTGTGGAGGCAGTTACGAGAACTTGACTCCCGCGCATGCGTTCAAGAAGATTGAGATCTTGGCTGAGCAGGCTAGGCTCGTAATCAACGAGCACGGACCAATGTGAGGTCCGTAAATGTGGTGAGTGAGTCCCTGAATGCTGAAGTAAGGAGGCACGGCGACGAGAACGATTGAGTTGCTCAACGACTCTCAACACCACCGGTCAACAGTAATTCAGTCTTCCACCAGAAAAGAAGATCCTAATGCTGGGGTACCGAGTGAATAGTACTTGACGAAGGTATCCTACTATGCCAGTAAGTCCCAACGATCGTTCTTCTCATCAACAAAGTCTTGAAGAATCTCCAGGCGAGGCTTTATCGAAAACTAAGCAACCACGCTAATTACCATGTTGACCAAACGCTGGGTCACCTATTTGATAGCTTCTCACAGCTTCTCTTCCCGAGCACAGTATAACTCATCGAGTATTCGCTTTCTTACACGGAGAATCTCTGATGTAGACCTACAAAACCAGCCGGGTGTACTACCTTAAGAGTCGCTTCGGAACACAGCTTCCAAGACATAGGCTCTCAATCCGAGACATAGACCTCCAGTTTCTCAAGCATCACCTTTGCAAGACAACGAGTGTAAGCTCCTGGTTTGTGACTTGATTTGAGTCCATGCTATGGACTAGCGACTTCGATCAGGTTAACACCCAACGCTCACGGTTTTCATCAAGTTAAATGCCCAAGGCTACACAACTTCGATCACACCAACGCTGGCGGCAAGTAGCTTCGGTCAAGTCCGTGTCTATAGCTGACGACTTCGATAGAGTCTATGCCTCTAGTAAACACTTCTGTTCTGTAAACGTCTGCTGCCCAAAAACTCGATCGCTTATATCAGCGGACAACTCTTGCAAATGATGAAGGATCCTATCGAAGACATGAAATCCATCTAGCCCGTCTCGTCGCCTCAACGACCAAGATGAATTTGGGGTATTGTTGGACCCATATTTTAGGCAAAGAAGCGTCAGCCCATAGTCAGGAAATTGTATGAATGAAGCGTCCTGACTATGGGCTGACGCTTCTTTGCCTAAAATCTGGGTCCAACAAGCATATTGAAATTTCTCAAGGTCGAGAATGAGAGGGATGGAGTTACGGATGTTGGTGACAGTTTGCTCCGAATGGAAAGGTGTCTTGGCATTTTTGGAGCCCGAACTGTCACATTTGTTGGCATCCTTTAAATCATCCATTGAAGCGAGAGGTTTGTTTTGAGATGGTTGAGTGGTGTTGAGGGATTAGTGAGAGGAGTACGGAAAAGGCAGTAGTGGTGGTAGGAGGTGGCCAAGAAGGGTGATTGGCGGGGGCGGGGACTAGGGTTGCTAGGAAAAAATAATATTTGGAAAAGATAATTAGGCTCCATACCATGTTAGGTTTAGAAAAATTTCCCTTATGGTTGCCTATTTCATTAGATAGAATATATAAGGATTACAAGAAGCTTGCTCACCAAGCCATGCAAATATATAATATCATTTTATCTATTAACACCTATTGGGTTACTCTTTCTACTGTCAATTGGTTTTATGATAGAATCTCATTGAACGAGTATGATAGGCCAATAAGAGGATGTGTACTTCGACGATCCTTCCTCTGTCAGTATTGACCCACAAACTTTAATAGATTCCATTGTTATAATTACTTTCATATTGGTTATCCGATTATTAATGTTTTCATTCTCTCAGTGCATTAGCATATAAGTTGGTGAAATTTTAAATTCCGACCTTATAATAAAAATATACTGATGTAAATTACCTAAAGGAGTTTAAAAACACACTTATTAGGAAATAGATATTATTAATATCTTGTAGATATATTATATCTTATTTATTGGGCCATGTTAGGTTAAGTTAGGGTTCCATACTAGTATATACTATAATCTTATATTATATCTTATTTATTGGCCCATGTTAGGTCAAGTTAGGGTTCCATACTAGTATATACTGTAATTTTCATTCTCTCAACGCTTTGGTCTATTTGTGTTATGTCCAAACAAACCCGAGATAAATTTCATTTAAGTTTTAATAAAGCAGATGATTTATTTGAACTTGTTCATGCAGATGTTTGAGGGCCTTATAGTGTTCCTTCTACTTTTGGGACTACCTATTTTCTGACTATAGTGGATGACTACTCTCGTTGTGTTTTGATATATTTGATGTCTAGCAAAACCGAAGTGCCTCGTTTGGTTCAGAATTTTCATTCTCTTGCTCAAATTCAATTTCAGAAAAAGATTAAACGCTTCTACATTAATAATGGGACAAAATTTCTTCCATTAAAGGAGTTCTTCTTGAAAGAAGGCATCATATTTGAGACTTCCTGTGTGGCAACTCCATAAATAATGGCCTTGTTGAGCACAAACACCGTCATTTATTAAATGTGGCTAAGGCTCTATGATTCTAAGCCTCTTTTCCAATCTCTTTTTGGAGCGAATGTGTTCTGACTGTGGCCTATCTCATTAATCGAACTCCATCTACGGTACTTGCCAAAAAACGCCATTTGAAATACTATTTGGTAGAGCTCCTTCTTATGATCATATGCGGGTGTTTCAGTGTCTATGTTTTGCATCTAAACAACCCAAACCTATGGACAAATTTTCCTCTTGTTCTAGGCGTTGTGTCTTTATAGGCTATCCATACGGAAAGAAAGCCTAGCATATGTTTAATCTTGATACAGAGACGTCCTTTTAGCGAGATGTAATATTTCATAAGACTCATTTTCCTTATGTTAAATTGGAGTCTCGCCTGATTATTAATGAGATTGTTTCTGATTTGAGTCCTAAAATTTATGACTCAGCCTCACTTGAATTGGATGTCGACTTCAGGGGGAGTTCAAAAATTTAATCGGTTATAATTGATCTTATGACACCTCCCGATTCTCCGTCTATTGTTCATCGAAGTGAGCGAGCTCGCCAACCATTGACTCGTCTTCGTGGTTTTATATGTAATACGATTTTATGCAATGACCCTGCTTTAGACGAACCCATCACCTCGACATTGTCCTTAGGTACGCCTTATCCTATAATGAATTATGTCACTTGTGATAATTTTTCGGCTACTCATACTCAGTTTCTAGTCGTTGTTTCTGCTTTGAAAAAACCTTGGTCTTCATCTTAGGCTGCACAATCTGATTCCTGGCGTGAAGCTATATGTGCAGAATTGGATGCTTTGGACAAAAATGGGACTTGGTCTCTTGCTACTTTGCCTACAGAAAAGAAACCGATCAGATGTAAATGGGTTTATAGCATTAAGTATAAATCTGACAGTACTATTGAAAGGTACAAAGCTCTTCATGTTGTTCTTGGAAATAAATAGATTAAGGGTATTGATTTTACTGAAACATTTGCTCATGATGCAAAAATGACCTCTGTTCGAGTTTTTCTCTTTGTGGATGCTACTCATATTTGGTCTCTTCATCAAATGGATGTCCATATGATGTTCGTGTTTTTAGTATAATTTTTAGGTGTCTTTCTTAGGTTGTTTAGTCTAGTTTTAGTAAGGTTTAGAGTTAGTTTTGTGTGTTTTTGGATAAGTTTGCATATTTTGTGAAAAGTATGGAAGCTACTCCGTTTTGTGTCTTTTTGCAGGTTTTTGAAGCAGAAAGGAACATTTTCAAGTAAAGCTGAAGTCAAGTGGTGAATGATAAAGTGCATAGAAGAAGAGAAGGAAGGATATGTGTTGAAGATCTCGGTGAAGTCCAAGAGAAGCCATGGAAAGAGTTCAACAAAAGCCAAAACAGAGACCTCGTTACCGACCTGTGCAACAAGTTTTTATCCAAAGAAATTCAGTAAGTGTCTGCCGACCCTATGCAGGTCGTTACCGAGGTGACATGTGTCGCCGACTTTCGGAAATTATATCTTTTATCTTGTAATCTTTTTAGTTTAGAAAGTTTTTATCTTTTAGATCTTTGTTAGATAGCTTTCTCTAGTATAAATACCCTTGTTCTAGCCTAATAGAGGGGGGATTCGTTAGTTTTAGGTGAGCAAGTCGTGAGAGAAGAGGGACGATTGAGATTTCGATTCTGTCGATCGAGAGAGAGAGAGAGAGAGAGGATCGTGATCATGGTTGCTGTTCTTGTTCTTCGTTGTTTGTTTTGATCGTGAACGTGTGGTTTGTAAGACGATATTTCTTTAATTTCAAGTAAGTTTTACTTTTCAATGCTTTCTTTTAACTTAGTGAGTAGTTCTCTTTTCTAGGGTCGGAGTTGAAACCCGACATAGTTATGCATGGTTGAATGAATGTGTTGATGTTTGATTGCCTTCTATCTTTTGAATTGCTTGTTTGTGCTTATACTTAGATGAGAGTCGAAGTAATTGAGTTTGTTGCTTGATCGAAAGAGAAAGTTATGAACTTGAATGTTGATATTGTTCGGTAACGAAAGTTTCGACCTTTGGATTCAAAACAAGTAGAAAAGTGAATTGATTTATGAAAGTTGATTGATTTGCTTGATTAGTCAACGAAAGTTGATAGATTTATCTTTAAAGGCATGATCTTTATCCTTCACATGAGTTTGTATGCATAATTATGTCGTGGTAACTCTTGTCCTAGAACTTTTTATCTCTTGATTTTCCTTCGTTTTGCATTCGTATATACTCGTTACCGAGGCACACAGATCGGTACCGAGCCTGCACTTGAATCGTGTTGTTTGCTCTGTTTTAGTAGAAATCCAGCATCGTTACCGACCCTGACAAGGTCGGTACCGAGGATTGTCGTAGTTGTTTTGCTTTGTTTTCTTGTTTTCTTAGTTCAGTAAACAAATAACCTTGCTTCCCGTGGACGATCCTGACCTCCCTATACTCAGCGGGGTCTTGACTACAAATTTATTTGTTGTCAGTTAAAACCCTCTCAACACCATAACACATTTTTGCGTGGCGAGCTTGATGAAGAGGTTCATATTACCCCACCTCCTTGGTTTACAGCTCTTGCTGGCAAAGTTTGTATGCTAAAGAAGTCTCTTTACGGTTTACTACAGGCTCCTTGAAATTGGTTTGCTAAACTAGCCTATGCTTTGCTTGCTTTTGGTTTCACTTAGTCTTATGTTGATTACTGGCTATTCTCCTATGTTCATCACAACACTACTCTAAATGTTTTAGTGTACGTTGATGATCTTATTATTGCGGGCAATCATGCTTCTGATATTACTTGTCTGAAAGCTTATTTGAAATCTTGTTTCCACATGAAAGACTTAGGGCTTTTGAAATATTTTCTGGGCCTTGAAGTCGCTCATGGGAAGAATGGATGATATTTATCTCAGCGCAAGTATGCTTTGGAAATTCTTTTTGAAGCCGGATTATTAGGAGCCAAGCCAGCCGAATTTCCTATGCCACGGAATCATGATCTGGCATCCGCCGATGGAGCGGATTTTTCTTATCCTGATCTCTATCATCGTCTTATTGGCAAGTTGATATATCTCACTATTACTCGTCCGGAGTTGTGTTATTTTGTACACATTCTGTCTCAGTTTATGCAATCTTCTAAAGATGCTCACTGGCAGGCGGTGATTCGTGTTCTTCATTACATTAAAAGTCACCCCGGATAAGGCCTTATTCTTTGTCGTACAAGCTCTTTGGAGTTAACTGCTTATTGTGACTCTAATTGGGTTGCCCGTCTAGTCATCCGACGATCTCTTACAAACTATTTTTTTTCTCATGGAAACTCCCCTATTTTGTGGAAGAATAAGAAGCAACCTATGGAGGCGTTAAAAGCTGATCGAGACGCTGCTGCCGCAACAGCTGAACGAGAGTGAGTAAACGCTGAACATCACCGAGAGGACAATGCCCATCTATAGGAGTAGTTGAATGCCTATCCAAGGAATGTCAAACAATATATGCATCCAGAACTAAGGGTGCCAAGTTCTGCAATCGTGCTTCCAGAGATAGAGAAGACTTTTGAGATCAAGTCTCAATTTATATCCTTAACCAAACGGGCTTAGTTTGAAGGGAAACCTACTGAGTGCCCTATGGAACATATTAAAAATTTCCTTGATTTATGTGACACTATTGTTGCTGAATGTGTCTACTAGAATATGTTCTATTAAAAGCTTTCAGGTGGTCTCTTATTGGAAAGGCCCTGAGCTGGTTGGAGAGCTTACCTCCTAAGTCTATCAGGACTTGGAAGGCTTTGTATGATCAATTTCTAACAAAGTTTTTCCCTCCTGCAAAGACAACGGAGTTGATAAAACGTATCACCTTCTATCACCAGCTGCCTAAAGAGACCTTTGTAGAGACGTGGGAGAGGTTCAAGGAGATGCTCAGACAGTGCCCCACTCATGGGCAACCCCTATATGTGCTCCAAGAAATCTTCTTCCAAGGGATTAATGCAGAAACAAAGAACCGCATCAACACGCACATTGCTTGCGGATTTATTGAGATGGATCCCACTGCTGCATGGGAACTGCTAGACAAGTTGTCTAACTACGATGCCATTATGGGACGCAACAGCCACTCCAGCCACAAAAGTGTCTCTACATGCCTAATAAAGACGAAGTTGATCTTGATGTCAAAAATCAATTTCTACAGGATGAGATCAACCGTCTAAAGAAACAGGTAAGTTTTCTGAAAACCTCTCAACCTTGTCAAGAGTGTGGCTCTTCTGCTCATAGTACTTCTGCTTGCACTAACATCAAGCAGGTTAGAGCCTCTAAGACATATGCTGAGATGAACTATATGAAAGGACAATACAGGAACCCGCCTAATAACTTTGACAGGCCAAACAATTATCCGGCTTGGGGAAATCAAAATCCGAGTTATGCAGCACCCCCTCCGGACAAACGGCCCGCACCGTATCGACCTCCAGGCTATCAAGAGCCACCATCTTGGGTGCAAGGACTCTATGAAGGGATCAATGGCGTAAAGAATGAAATCATTGGAGTCCAAGCCAACCTCAACAATCAGATGAAAAGATGGGGAGAGTTCGATGTTTGGAAGAAAAGTGTCGACTCACAGCTAGGGAACCTAGCTACACAGATTCCAAGCCCGCAAGGGCAACTCCCGGGCTGACCCGAGGAGAACCCTAGAGGACAGATTGCAGTCGTACACCTTAGGAGCGGGAAGACGTTGCCAGATCGTGCCAAAGTTAAGGAGAAGGACCCCGTTACTGAAGAAGACGCCTCAGCCCAGGTCGACAACGGGCCAAAGAGGGTCGTTACCGAGCCTGAACCACTCGGTACCGATGCTCCCAGGGTCGTCACCGACCCCAACTCAGGTAAGTTTTCTACACTGAGCTCCTCTCTTAGTCCCAGGCTCGATACCGACCCCACCAGGGTCGGTATTGATCCTTCTACGGCACCGATCGACCCTATTGTCGACCCGGTAGCACCACCTCTCGAGCCCGTTTTGGCTCCGAGATTGGTGAAGTCTCTTCCCTTTCCTACTAAGAAGTCTAAGGACTCAACTGAAGGCAAGTTTAAGCGTTTCGTTAAGATTCTCCAAGGCTTGAATATTTCTATACCATTCGTTGAGGCCTTAAGCGAAATACCGACTTACACAAAATTTTTGAAGGACATTCTTAGCAGGAAAAGATCAATAACAGAACTGACAGATGAGGTCCGATCCATTATTCTTCCGGAAAAGCTAGGTGACTCAGGGAGATTTGCTATCACAATTAAGATTGGCGACCACCGATTTAAAGCATTATGTGATTTGGGAGCCAGTGCCAGTTTACTTCCCTTATCAATCTGGTCAAAAGTCAACATGGGACCTCTAGAACCCGTGGATATGAGGTTGTATATGGAAGACGGATCAAGTGTGAAAGCTACATGAGTCGTTGATGATTATCCCATTCAAGTGGGGAAATTCTTCATTCCAAACGATTTCATTGTCCTCGATATGCCTGAAGATCCTCTAGTCCCCATCATTTTAGGCAGGCCATTCCTCGCTACAGCAGGTGCTCGAGTTGACGTTCGAAAAGGACTCCTCACCTTCGATATATGGGAGAAACGGGTCGAGTTTAGCCTTAATCAAAATGCCAATGACACAACTACGGCTGCCCAGATCGAGACGTCTCAGCCCGAGCTCGACATTGTTGAGCTTGAAGTTTCCCTTCCAATTAATAAGGATTACGAGAGCGCCACCAATACCGCTACGTACCGAGCCCTTCATACAGCAATATGACGGAGGCGGCGCGTTTTGGCACGACACCGAGAGCGGTTTTGCTTCTGATAGGTCGATAACGACCTCAACTACCTCGGTGCCGACACCCTCACTAATGGATCGAGGTGAGTATTCTAACTCTGGATTCACTATCACTGATCATGATCCTTCCTTATATAATATTCCTACACCATATCCTACTATTTATGCTATAGAGGAGTCGAAACCTCCTTGGTTTTCGGACTTCACTAACCCTTGTGTAGGAATACCGGGAATACTATTAGAAGATGAGGGACCAAATTTAGTGAGAAGAAATAACAATGCCTTTAACGCTAAGTATGGGGTCTCTCAAAACCCCGACAAAGCTAAGAAGGAACCACTTTGATCAGCCAGGTAAGTGCGTGGGGCTAACGACGTTAAAAATAGCGCTTACGGGAGGCAACCCGATTTTAGTTTCAGTTTTAGTTTAGTTTGGTTTTCTTTTTATAGCTCTTTTTCCTAGCTTTCTTTTGAGTTTTTAGTAGTATAGAAGTTTGCAAGATAGAATATTTTTGGAGCTAACATGTCATAGGAAGTCGGACTCGAAAGGCGCTAGAAAATGAGTCGCCCAGGAACGGTACCAAGCTGAGAGGGTCGGTACCGACCTGAGACGCAACCAAAATCCAACAACACGCGGGCAGGTAAGTTCCCTAAACCTAATTCTGTCTTCTATCTCTCCCTGCCCCCTACACGCCGCCTTTGCCCTCTTCCTTTTAAACACTCTTAAGCCTTCAAATCCATACCAATCTCAAACAAACTCCCACAAAATCCCATCGACTCCACTCGGATTTCTCTCACCGTTATTGATACCGCACCCCACGCCCTCAATCGCAACCACTCGATAATGAACACAACCATTGTGATTCGTTACCGGAGCACTCGAGTCATCGTTACCCATTCAAATTCCGATTTTTGTTCTTCAATTCTCAAATCTACGGTATGATTTCTAAACCCTAATTCTTTTTCTTGAAGTTTCATGGTAATTTAGGGAAGTTTTCATATCTAGATCTCTATGAGAAATCGGTTTGCATGTCTATATTGCATCGTGCTTCTATTGCTTCTTTGTTTGGTGATTGATCTTGATTTAATTTCGGTTCTTCTTGCTTCATTTGCATTGAATTTTGATAAGCAAAGCATGAAGTAACTTGTTCTTGAATTGCATGATTTTTTTTACCATGAGTTGTGGCAATTATTTGCATGATTAGATAGGGTTTCGAGCAAGTATGGGGTTGCATGTTTTAGATTGTGTGTTTTTATGTGGAATCGTTGTGCTGAATTGTCGAAAATATTGAGTTTTGGAACTCAGAATCACTTGCATATTGTTCTCGCCCAGGCTCGTTACCGACCTGTGAGGGTCGGTAACGACTTGAGAATACCCAGAATCAAAGCCAAACCCAGAGACCTCATTACCGACCCAATTGGCTTGGTCCCGAGGTGGGTCGAGACCATTTCCGAATGCAAGTATGGGGTTTTATTTTTGTTAGTTTGAGTGGATCTTATCTTGGATTTTTGTGGTGATTTCAGGTACCAAATGGCAAGCACAAGCCGAGCTAACGCTAGAGCCGGAAAGAAGAGGAGGACTCAAAGATCCCCATCTCCTCCACGAATGGACGATGTAATCTTGTCTAATCGGGAGCAAGTTAAGGTCTTTGATTCCGTCCTTCACAAGGACCATTTCACTAGGTGGTTCTCGAGATCAAGTGGCAAGGCCATCGGGATCTATGATGATGTCAAGCACGCCTTTGCTATTCTTGGTGTGCCGCATCTATTGAAGAAGGAGGACACACCGCATTACCTGGCCCTCACCTCCGAGTTCATAGCCACTCTCCAAATGAGTTTCAAGTCCAAGACACCAGTAGGGAAGATCAAGTTCCGTTTGGGAAACGCCGACCACAAGTACACAATGGCCCAGTTCAATCAACTCCTCGACTTTCCCCACCACTCTCGGGATTACAAGGGTGACGATTTCAAGGTCATTGACACTTGGAGCTATATTTCCGGGGAGGTCAATCCTTCCGCACCAGCACTCCCAGGGGCAAGCATCATCAACCCCATCTTCCGGATAATTCTTCGAGTCTTGGGCGTCACATTTTGGCCCAAGAAAGAGCTTTCAAGGCCGACAAGGTTGGAGGTTGCATGCCTCCGCACCATTCTTTTCGAGGACCCCGCCCCCATGAATTTGGGGTATGAATGGTTGAAATATGTCGAGAAGCACGGGGCCAAATCAAAGGAAGTATGGTGTGGGAACTTAGTGAGTCTTTTGGCGGAGAAGCTCGGTGTCGACCTCACGCGCTAAACTCCTCAACTTCCCCAGAAGTTAGACTCAAAGTATTGGTTCTCTTCCGGCATCTTTCTGAGGATTCAAAATGGAGTCGCCACCAAGGTGCTTGGACAGGTGGTGCTGATCACTCGGGCCAAGTTGGAGTTGCTCTATGTGCCGAATTGGTACGAGGCTTGGAAGTCTCACTCGTTCCCATTGGAAAAGAAGCCTCAAGATGAGCCATCATAGAGGGAATGTGAGACTAGATACGATAGAGAAGGTGTTGCTATGGATGAAGACGAGGCAGCTACGGAGGAGCTCGATATCGAGGATGATGACCTCGGTACCGAGGTCCTTGGCGACGATGACGACCTCGGTAATGAGCAACCTAGGCTCGATTCCGAGTATTTTGAAGTCAATACCGAGGCATTCAACTTCGGTAACGAACCTGCGCCTCCGTCTACCGAGCCACAGTTGTATGGACTAGTGCCTTACAACCCGGTGATTTATCAAGACCACTTCCAGCCTCATGATCACTATCAACCACCGCCCCAACCAAGCTACACCAGCTCAAGTGTTCCACCTCCGTGGGCCGAAGATTTGTCTTTCCAGATGCAGCAGCTGAACCTGCAGCAAACACAGCTTAACCAACGGATGGATAGTTGGGAGGGTGTGTATTCAGCTCGCATGGCTCTTGAGGATGCGAGACATCAACAAGCAGATGCTCGTTGGAGGACAATGGAGCAACGAGTGACGGTAGATGAGGAGCGTTGGAGGACTATGTATGAGTTCATGGGCAACTTTGACGGTAGATGCTTCTTTGTTTGTTTGCTTGTTTTGTTTCTTGTTTAGTTGTTTGTCTTGTCTTAGTTGTCTTTGTTTTAAAAAAAATAAAAAAATCACAAAAAAAATTGAAAAAAATTTCAAAAAAAAGATTTTTAGAACAGATGAGTACCCTATCTTTTGGTTCTATGATAGTTAATTGCTTGCATGACTATGTAATTTCCTTTCAGCATGTTTTTGATAGTATAGCCTGAGTCACATGATGAAAAGTTGTTTTATAGAGGAATAACATTTGATGAAATTGAGCATGTATAACTATTAGCATGAGTAGTTGCAATCCAACAAAATGACCTTGTGAGTTATTTTAGCCTTGATTTTTCTTGTGTGATTTACTCTCTTTATGTATATTATCTCTTGGAATTGTGATGGTTATCTATTTCTCAAAGCCTGTATAAGATTTTTAGTTCATTACTTGTGAAAGTCATATCATAGAGAACTTATTTTTATGAGCCTTATTAATCCCTATCCACCTTTGCATGATCCTTGTTTTTGACAACCAATTTGAGCTTTAGCCTTTTATTTGTTGCTCCACAAAAATTATTCCTTAGCCGAGATAAGCTTGACCCTATCCGGGTATTAGGACTTAGTTGGAGAGGTATGTTTTTGTAGAGTGCAAAAGAGATGTTTTGGTTCAAAATAAGGGTTTTGGTGGGGTAGATTGGAAGTCTCTTGTTTTATTTTGTAAAAAGATCTCTTGGTAAAGTGTGCACAAAGAAAAAGGAAGAAAAGGAATGTTTGGATCGATACCAGCCTATGTGGGCTCGGTACCGGTGGTAAGAAGGAGAAAAATCGAGGAAAAGGAGAGAAAATGTAGCTCGTTATCGACCCTCTCAGGTCAGTACCGAGGTAAGTCGAGAAGAAAAGAAAAAAATGCTGAAATGAAAAATGAAAAATAAAATGAATAAAGAAAAAAAGGAAAGAGAAAGAAGATATGCAGTAGGTTTAAAGTAAACCTAGAGATTCTTTATGTTTTTTTAGGCTTTCTAGGATTAATTGGTGAGTGAAAAGAAAGAGAATAATGAGAGTGAGTTTGGTAATTGTTTTATGAGAGTTTTGGTATTATGTGTGAGTTTTTAAGAGTCTTTGATTCCCAGATATTATTAGCACCATATAGCCAAAAAAATTTCACGCCTTATTGTCTTAACCAAGCCCCATTACAACCTGGTTGAATGGAAACTTCTATGAAGTTTTTCATAGAGCCTAAGTTCTCTTGATGATTTTTTGCTTGTTTTGACAATCTTTGGTGGAGAGTTTGGTGATATAAGTTCCAATTTCTATGAGTTTTTGCATATAAGATTGAGTTGAGAGATTGAATTTATAGCCCAAACACATGACATTTGAGTGAAACACAATATCCTTGGTGAGGTTGGATTGTAGTTGCTTATGTCTATTAGTGCTTATATATGTGTGATGACGTTAATAGTCGTTTGCTATTTTTGCTATATTTTGATGTTGCTTTTGAGATGAAGGCTATAGCTTGATGAGCATGATGTTTGGTTTTGGTTATTATTTTAGTGATTGCTTGAGGACAAGCAAGCCTAAGTATGGGGTATTTTGATGTTCGTGTTTTTAGTATAGTTTTTAGGTGTCTTTTTTAGGTTGTTTAGTCTAGTTTTAGTAAGGTTTAGAGTTAGTTTTGTGTGTTTTTGGATAAGTTTGCATATTTTGTGAAAAGTATGGAAGCTACTCCGTTTTGTGTCTTTTTGTAGGTTTTTGAAGCAGAAAGGATCATTTTCAAGTAAAGCTGAAGTCAAGTGGTGAATGATAAAGTGCATAGAAGAAGGGAAGGAAGGATATGTGTTGAAGATCTCGGTGAAGTCCAAGAGAAGCCATGCAAGGGGTTCAAAAAAAGTCGAAACAAAGACCTCATTACTGACCTGTGAGGGTCGGTACCGTAATGTGCAACAAGTTTTTATCCAAAGAAATTCAGTAAGTGTCTACCGACCCTGTGCAGGTCGTTACCAAGGTGACCTGTGTCGGTAGAGTAGCACCGACTTTCGGAAATTATATCTTTTATCTTTTAGATCTTTATTAGATAGCTTTCTCTAGTATAAATACCCTTGTTCTAGCCTAATAGAGGGGGGATTCGTTAGTTTTAGGTGAGCAAGTCGTGAGAGAAGAGGGACGATTGAGATTTCGATTCTGTCGATCGAGAGAGAGAGAGGATCGTGATCGTGGTTGTTGTTCTTGTTCTTCGTTGTTTGTTTTATTTGATCGTGAACGTGTGGTTTGTAAGACGATATTTCTTTAATTTCAAGTAAGTTTTACTTTTCAATGTTTTCTTTTAACTTAGTTGTTTGTTTTGATTCAATTATGAGTGAGTAGTTCTCTTTTCTAGGGTCGGGGTTGAAACCCGACATAGTTATGCATGGTTGAATGAATGTGTTGATGTTTGATTGCCTTATATCTTTTGAATTGCTTGTTTGTGCTTATACTTAGACGAGAGTCGAAGTAATTTGAGTTTGTTGCTTGATCGAAAGAGAAAGTTGTGAACTTGAATGTTGATATTGTTCGATAACGAAAGTTTCGAGCTTTGGATTCAAAACAAGTAGAAAAGTGAATTGATTTATGAAAGTTGATTGATTTGCTTGCTTAGTCAACGAAAGTTGATAGATTTATCTTTAAAGGCATGATCTTTATGCTTCACATGAGTTTGTATGCATAATTATGTCATGGTAAGCCTTGTCCTAGAGCTTTTTATCTCTTGATTTTCCTTCGTTTTGCATTCGTATATACTCGTTACCAAGGCACACAGATCGGTACCGAGCCTGCACTTGAATCGTGTTGTTTGCTCTGTTTTAGTAGAAATCCAGCATCGTTACCGACCCTGACAAGGTCGGTACTGAGGACTGTCGTAGCTATTTTGCTTTGTTTTCTTGTTTTCTTAGTTCGGTAAACAAATAACCTTGCTTCCCGTGGATGATCCTGACCTCCCTATACTCAGTGGGGTCTTGACTACAAATTTATTTGTTGTCAATTAAAACCCTCTCAACACCATAACACATTTTTGCATGGCGAGCTTGATGAAGAGGTTCATATTACCCCACCTCCTGGGTTTACAGCTCTTGCTGGCAAGGTTTGTATGCTAAAGAAGTCTCTTTACGGTTTACTACAGGCTCCTTGAAATTGGTTTGCTAAACTAGCCTATGCTTTGCTTGCTTTTGGTTTCACTTAGTCTTATGTTGATTACTGGCTATTCTCCTATGTTCATTACAACACTACTCTAAATGTTTTAGTGTACGCTGATGATCTTATTATTGCGGGCAATCATGCTTCTGATTTACTTGTTTGAAAGCTTATTTGAAATCTTGTTTCCACATGAAAGATTTAGGGCTTTTGAAATATTTTCTGGGTCTTGAAGTCGCTCATGGGAAGAATGGATGATATTTATCTCAGCGCAAGTATGCTTTGGAAATTCTTTTTGAAGCCAGATTATTAGGAGCCAAGCCAGCCGAATTTCCTATGCCACGGAATCATGATCTAGCATCCGCCAATGGAGCGGATTTTTCTTATCCTGATCTCTATCATCGTCTTATTGGCAAGCTGATATATCTCACTATTACTCGTCCGGAGTTGTGTTATTTTATACACATTATGTCTCAGTTTATGCAATCTCCTAAAGATGCTCACTAGCAGGCGGCGATTCGTATTCTTCATTACATTAAAAGTCATCCCGGATAAGGCCTTATTCTTTGTCATACAAGCTCTTTGGAGTTAACTGCTTATTGTGACTCTAATTGGGTTGCTCGTCTAGTCATCCGACGATCTCTTACAAAATATTTTTTTTCTCATGGCAACTCCCCTATTTCGTGGAAGAAGAAGAAGCAACCTATGGTCTCTCGGTCTTCTGCTCAAGCTAAATATCGATCTATGGCTTATGCTGCTTGAGAGCTTCTCTGGCTCTGAGCTTTCATTCGTGATCTTGGCTACTTACACTAGATTCCCATAAAGCTCGTGTGTGATTGGCAATCTGCCCTTCATATTGCGGCCAATCTGGTTTCCATGAGCGCACAAAACGCATAGAGATTGACTGTTATTTTGTGTGTGATTTGATTCGACCAGGGTGCATTTCCACGTGTTTTGTTCGGTCTTCTGAGCAATTAGCTGACATCTTTACAAAGGCATTAGGAAAATAACAGTTTCTTTATCTTTTAGACAAGTTGGGCATTCGAGATTTACATGCTCTAACTTGAGAGAGAGTATTAGGATATTAATATTATTAATATCTTGTAGATATATTATATCTTATGTAAATAGTTTTTGGCTCAAGTTAGGTTAAACTAGGATTCTACACTAGTATATATTGTAATCTTGTATTTAATGAAAGGTAGATAAAATTCTCCCAGTTTTATGCTTCTCTGATCTCAACAGAACTAAACATAACAAGAACTTTATGTCGGTTCGTTCAACTATTGATTTTTCATTCTCGATTCACAAAAAAATTCTTTTTCTAGTACTAACTCAAGTAAATTAGTGCAACATAAACTAACTATATATCTTCTTTTTCTATTGAGGAAAAAGTTAGGAGATTACGCACGGGGAAGTTAAAGTTCAAAATTACTTTTTAATAGGAATTGTAGCTACTATCTAGCTTGATTCTTTTCTCTTCCTCTTTTTAATCATTATTTTAGGGTCACAAACCTTATGTTCTTTTTTATTTTTATTTTTACAATGGGTTAGATTAATCAGAACGATCGAATATATAAACACCGTACTCAAAGTTAATCAAGTCTAGCCAAATCCTAATCATTATCGTAGCTTTACTTGCATCATCTTAAAGATTGGACATTCAATTACAAGGCATTTGTAACCATATATATGATTTATATACGATGCATATGTAATTAGTTACATCACACACTACCTAACGGCTAACCTTATGAATACAAAACATAAATTACAATAAATTTACTTTCCAACTTGATTTGCCAATTATCCAAGAGGCGTTTGGTTTGTTATACCAAATAGCATGAAAAGAAATTCATATCCTGGCTTGTTTCAAATGGCTTGCTTCTTGATAACTTGATATAATAAGAGTTACACCACTACCTATCATATCCCGTTTAAACGAAATTTGGATGTAGACATATGTATCCGAACAAGTTGAGAAGATATTTCTGATAGAATCAAAAGTGAATGAACAAAAACTGAACAAACAAGGTCAACATATACGTAAGAAAAACTAAGGCGTAAACAAAAAGAAAACATAAAAAACATGACATAAAAAAACAAATGACGACCAAAAGAGTTAGAATTTACACCCTAAACCCGGAAAAAACGCATAATCCAACTATCCACCTTACCTACACCTTCTCGACCTAAAAACTATCTTTCCACAAGGCTCTATCATGGATCATGTTCTATATGAGGACCAAAAGAGTTAGAATCTAAGAGAAATATATCATAATAACTTGATTAAACAATGACACATAAAAGAACACCTTTAAAATCTATGACAAACACTTTCATCCTTACAATTGAGCCTACCCGACATGAAGACGACCTTCACTCATTCTGACATGATAAGAAAAGAAAAAAGTTATGAACTAGCTTGATAAGATTGGAAATCTAAATTTGTTCACTAATGTCCGAGCTAGTAGCACTTGATGGAGCATGACTTGAAAACGACCCTAGCCAAATGCTGGTAATCTTTCCATGAATCAAACTCCAAGAGCCAAAATGAAAGCAATCTATATAAAATAGACTTCATCAATTATATATATGTTGCCTCCTCAAGCTAATTGAGAGATCATTGAAATTTTATGGATTTGAGATGACGAGCATAAAAGCAAAGGACAAAACAGTTGTTAAATTTCACCTCACAAGTCTCAATTCTCATGGACGTATCATATAGTTATATATGGATATATCATCATCGATCGACATCGTCTCAGTATATGTGAATAGTCTATCTCACATCGGGAAATTAAGTAATTAATTGCCTAAAATATATACTCTTGGGTTACTTACTTTCTTCTTATATCGCCAATTGGTTTTAGGATTGAACCACATAGGCTTATATGATGGGCATGTTGTGCATGTGCATTGGGACCGTTTCCCCCTCTATTCGTATTGTGGCCCACCGAATTTTGACATGGTATTAGAGCAGTTTGATCTATTGGGCTAGCCCGCCATAATGGTGTGATTAGGGCTAGTTGTTTAGGCTCGTCAACGATCCGTCGGCTCTAAGGCCATTATGTTGTCAAGTGCCAACTGGGTCAGGCCTGTTGTCACTTGAGGAGGCGTGTGAATAGTCTATCCCACATCGGAAAATTAAGTAATGAATTGTCTAAAATATATACCCTTGAGTTACTCCTCCTATCGACAAATTTTAGGATGGAACCCTATGGGCTTATATAATGGGCATGTCGCGCATGTGCAACTTTAATAGTATAGTCATGCACAAGCAAATTTTGTGGTTTTTTAGAAAATGAGGGCATCGAAACCCTAAAAATGTGAGGAGGATACATCTCATAAACTTATTAAGACTAGGAAACTGAAATTTAACTATGTAACAATAATAATTGAATTTACTATATCCTCTCGAGATACATTTCGAGCTATATTCACTCAAGGTACTGTATAAAACAGCTAATAAGTGGGAGGATGCGCGGCCCTAAGAATATATGTTTTTTTAAAAAAAAAAAACTTTAACGAGGGACAATGACGTCAATTAATTATTGTGTTTTGGTACCTATCTTTTCCGCCCAAGAAAAAGAGAGCTAGTATATGGCTGTCATGCCTGAATTATTCTGATATACAGATACAGAGTTCATGAACCCACCCTCAATTATTTCATGTTACTTTGCAAATCTCTTACGATTGTACACTTAGTTGGACTAAATTACCTACTTTGTCTACAAGTGTCTCAAATCAATTCTGTATATGCAAATCGTAATATACACTCATGACTCAAAGTTTGAAAACATATAGCGTGCTGATTGATTGTTTACTAGTAATTAGTATATGTGTTAGATGCTTATATAGTTATTATATACATGCAAACATATTCTGACAACTGCAATTATATATATGAGTTAAGTTGTGTTAAACAATCCTTAAAATTTTAGAACGTGTACTACTTATATAATCTAAAGTTTCTTCTGCAAAAAATAGTTTTCTCTTACTTGTTAGCGTATTCGGGTCGGGTTTACATTTATTTTTGGCCATGAACACAACCGGATAACGGGTCCGGGCTTGGAAGTAGTCCACTTCTAAGTGGGCCTCTATAAAATTAGATATTTTTATTTTATTTCCGGATAAGGATGTTCTTTTTTTTTTTCGAATTATGGGTAATTTATTCATGTAAGATAAATTAGTTAAAAATCTTGTTGCATTTAAACGAAAGGAGGACGATCTACTTAGCGAAAAAATCATGTGTTTGATTCTTCTCATGTTAAAAATTCTCTTGAGCCAGTAGAAATCACGAACCGCGAACATAGATTAGTCCTTGATTCATATAGATTGAAGGACTTAGAGCTTGCTAATGGAGGTTTGGTTTTTCTAAACTAGGCACTTAAATCATAGTTTAAGAACCCTAACTTGGAAAGATTTTGTAAGATATCATGAATTTTAGAAAATTTAATATTTTTTTATGTTTGTCTTTGTTTCTTTTAGGGTAACAGTTTTCAAAAATATAAACCTTAACATGACATAGTTAGCTAGACCAATAAATGTTACATACATCTTTTTTTTTTAAGATGATCTTATTCTATTTGGACCCTAATATTTTTAGCCAATTTCAAACACCATTCTGAAATTGGCTACAAACCTTCAAGCTAAACCTTCATAATGTAGTAATTGATCTTGGGCCCATGAGCAAGTGTGCCCAATCTTTTTTTGGCCCAATATCAAGCCCATATTACTTTAGCACATTAGGCCCATTCCTAGTCTCACGTGCCAAAAGCTGGTACGTTTCTTTTTGGATAAAAGGGAAAAATGTTGAAGCAAGTCAACAATTCTGACGTGAAAACAGGTGTTGTAGTTGGTTGAATGTTGGGCTTTTCCGACAGATATGTGTCAAAGTACAAAGGCAGGCTCTAAACATTCAGAAATCTACGACCATTTTTTGTGACAACAAAACGTGTCTTACTCAAAATACGGGCAAATGCGATCATAGTGGGAATGAGAACTTTTATGTAACATACTAACATGACACATTGACATGTTTACTAAAAATATGGGAAAATTAAATCAAATGTTTTTAATCGACGAATTAAAAAAAATCATATAATAAACACAAATTTTAAAATAAAATTCATCCATTAGTCAAATATTCAAAGTCACAATTCCCTCGCCTTCGGGTATTTGGTTCAACGGTTAAGCTTTTAGGGTAGTATCTGAGGTCACCATTTCGAACTCCACGGGCAGCGGTTTGTCTATTCTTCACTAGAATTGGTTAGTAACCAGTTCTCATCCCTAGTAGATGCGACACCGAGAATTTAAGTAGTTTCTGAAAATAAAAAAATAAAAAAATATATTTATTTGTTAAGTGCTAAGAGTGTCCATTTTGTCAACTATAAAAAACCACTTTCCTACCCACAATTTTTGTCGAAGAGCTCACAAGGTCTTTCAACCCCCTAATAGGGTTGTCCAACGGGTCGACCCGATCCTATCCATAATCCGTAAAAAAATTAAAGTCAACCTGTAACCCGTAAAAATAAAGTCTAGCGGGTTGTGGGTTGACATGTAAAATTGATCCATTTGACCTTTTTCGATGCATTTGACTCGTAAAATTCTATTTCTCCCTTTAACTAACTACAACAATAAAATTGTATTTTATTTATGTTTTAATATTACAGCTCAACCCGTAAACCGGTAGGTTGACCCGTAATCCGACCCTAACCCATAAACTAAAAAACGGTGACTCATTACCCGACACGTAATCTATAAACTAAAAAAATCTGACCCATAATCCATAAAATTACTGACAAATCGGATTAGGAGTGTACTCTTTAGTTTGTTAGATTATCAAGAATAAAATAGACCAAATTAATTGTGATCGTTAAAGAAATACTCCTATTATTTCCATTTTATCAATAAGTGAAACACACCCTAATCAATCTATGTATATATATAAAAGACGCAAGAAATAAGGCCACCACGTTGCGCCACCTAGGATTTTCCTACGTGTCGTTCCCACGTTAAGCCACCTAGGATTTCGCCACATGGGATTTTTTATTTTAGGAATTTATATATATTGATATTATTTTAGGATAATATAGAAATAGGATAAATTAATGTAGGAAAATTCTATCTAAACATAGATGTTATCTGTTATATATTAGGAATTAGGATAGATCCAAAAAGATTTTATCTAAAATTAAAATAAATTATAGAACATTAGATACTATATATTAAGATACATATATTTATTTATGTTTCCAATTAAATTTCTATCAATTTGTATAAAGAAAAAAAATCGAATTTTATTTATAATTAAAGAAAAAAAATTATCTTTATTTTTATATATTTATGTAAAAGATTTATCTTAAATAAAATTTTGATAAAAAATAGAATTTTAAATCTAGATAATTACTTACCTCAATTGACCTTTGTTCAATAAAAAATTACGTTATCTTTTCCTTAATTTTTTTTTGAATTATTTATGTAACTATAAGTGATTTTATTGTCATTAAAAAATTCATTATTTATTAATATTTTTTCATCGTTTCTTATTAAGTATATTTTTAATTTCTATTCAAATTTGTTTAAGAATTGAATTTGACAAAAAAATTATAAGAATTTAGATTATTTTTACCTTTTATATTTTTTGTAAATTTTTTTTAAAATTAAATGATTCGAATTCAAATAATTCTTATTTATATTTTTTCATAAATAAATTATCATTAAGCCATAAAAAAATTATAGTGGACTTACCTTAATAATTTTGACCCCGTTTCACATGACAGTTGTAAAATTTTATATAATTTTTTCCTAATAAATAATTTTTTATATTAAATTAAAATCATATTCATTAAATAAATTAATATATATCTTCTAAACCTGAAACACTTTTTGGCAGATTCGTCATTATGAATTTATATTACAACCAACTTATTTTTAATAATGCTTTTTTAATCAATTATATATTATGTACTTCAATCACATTATGGAATTTCCAATTTTATACCCTCAACTTATTTAATAATTTTTTTTATCAATTTTATATGTGCTTGGATAAATTTTTATCTCTACTTATTATTGCATTATATTGTATGGATAAATTTTTATCTCTACTCATTATTACATTATATTCTAATATTTAATTATGGTATTATTATCAATTTTTACCTTTATGATTATATACTACACTATTTATATATACTACTATGTATACACGTTAATTTTTCATCCATATGATTTTTCTCGATCCATATATCATACACATAATTTATATACGTACTATATTATTTAGCCACGTAACTTTTTTTCTATCCATATATATCATACACATAATTTATCTACGTACTATATTATTTAGCCACACAACTTTTTTAAAATTTTACCTTAATGTAATTTATTTTTAAATACTATATATCATACCCTATTTTTAATTATTTCTCTATACATCATATTACGTACTATATTATAATACATGCCAAAAAAACTAATAATTAAAATAATGAAATTAATAAAAATAATGAAATACCAAATTTTCTTAAATAAATATTAATAATAAAATATTTTCAAATATATTTTATTTTAGAAAAAACCCGTACAAGGTACAGGTTTAAATATATTTTTTAATAATTTATACTAATTTTTTTGTCTTTTAAGTATGAAAACCTTTTTTTACATATGGTACTGAAGTTTTAAATTAATTTTTATATTTTTATTTTAACTTTTTATCCATAATTATATCACAAATTTTCTGCAATATAATTTCTATCCATAAACATGACCTTTTTACATTATTTCTATACATAAGTGATAAGTATGATAACTTTTTAATTATTATGGAACATATTTTTAAACACAAATTTGTATATTAACTTTCTATCCATAAGCATAATAATATTTTTAATCAACATAGATTGTATTGTCATCATGAATTTTTGTATTAATTTTGGATTTGTTTTATTAACTTTCTATACGTACTTATGATAATATTTTTTATTCATATTTATTAATTAGATTAATTATCTAAAAATATGAAAACGTTTTATATAATACGAATCATATGTTTAATTTTGAGTTTTTATATTAATTTTGATTTATTTTAAAATATTTTTCCTTACGTATGACATTTTTTAATTATTGATTTTTAATATTAATTATTGATTTTTTATACACAATTATGACAACTTTTATAATTTGGTAGTGATTTTTTATATTAATTTTTGGATTTTAAATATTAATTTTCTATCCATAATTGTACGACAATGTTTTTTGCAAAATAATTTTCTAAGTATGATTTGTTTTTATGTTACTTCATATTTATATGTATGACAACGCTTTAATTCATATGAACCATATTTTGAATTGCAGATTTTTTACATTAATTTTCGGATTCATTTATATTATCTTTCTGCCCATAAATATGATATGCATTTTAACTATTGTGGACAATATTTTTAGTAAAAACTTGTAATATTAATTTTTGAATTTTTATATTAATTTTCTTTCTATAATTATGACAACGTTTTTAAATAGTATGAACCGTATTTTAAATAACATTTTTTAATATTTATTTTAGAATTTTTTATACGAAATTTTCAATAAATTAAGAGTTTAAAATTTTCATCCATAATTATGTTAAATTTTTATGCTAATATTCTATCTATAAATATGACAATTAAAGGTTGTATTATTTTAAAAAAAAAATTCTCAATCACCATATACATAGTCATAAAATTTTTTATATTTATTTTCTATTCCACAAGTTTGACAAATTTTTAATTGATATGAATAATATTTTTAAATAAATATTTTTATTAATTTTTTGATTTTTTATATTAATTTTCTATTTAAAAGTATGATAACTTTTCAAATTTTCTATATATAAGTATGTTGATTTTCTAGATTACAGATCCCCAAATAAAATAAATAAAATTAATGATTCCTTAATGTTAAATTAATTAACCAGATTGGTTCAGTATTTTCGGGTTAGATTAAGCACATATTCATATTTGTCAAATTTGCGGGTTGATTAGATCATCTATTTGCACTTTTCTTGCGGGTTTAGGTTAGCCTAATGAGTCAAGATCATTAATTTTTTATGATTATGAAAATGATATTATCAAATAAATAATATTTTTTAATAAATAATATTTTTTAATAAATAAATATTATTTAATATATTTTTATAATAAAATATATTATAATAATTAAAATAAATTTTATATATACAATTATTAGTTTCATTATCTTTTTTATTATTTTTTCACTATATAAATTATAATACATATATTATATGTAAATCAATATATTATATTTTTTTTAAAAGCCACCGGGCAAGGCCCGGGTCATAACTAGTTAAGTTTTAAATTCATATAATCGTGCAAGGCACGACGGGTATAACTAGTATCCTAATAAAATTTAAGGTTTGGTATTGGATGGGCATTCCGAATTCCGATAGAGATTTTTTGTATTTAATGAATTTTTTTTAGTATCACAACTTGGAATGCTTTTCTTATGTTCCCTAAAACATTACACCAGAAATTTATAAAAGTTTAGTCAAAACTTCTTAATCAAACTGTTCTCGGTCTAAGCTTTAATTTGACCAGACAAAATACTTATTTCTTCATAAAATCCATATTCATAGTTTCGCTAGTATAACAATGACAGTTTAAACATGACTTTTAAATTTCTTCAACTATGCACCAAATAAACATGTCCTAAAATAAAGTTCACATAAATTGGAATAAGAAATTTTCAAAGTGAAAGAAAGAAATAAAAAATAATAATTTAAAACCTTTGTAATTTCCCAAAAACAAGTATTCCTACCTTGCAATAGTGTTCAAACTCTTGCGTGTTTTGTGGGAAGTAGAGAATGAAAGAAAAGAATTTTAAACCGAAAATTTTACTCTACTACAAAAGTCAAACTTAATACTTCATCAAAACCGACGAAGAGCACACCAAAAAACTCTTCTTTTGAACCCCCATGAATCCAATTTGGGATTCGAAGATGGAAATGGCGACATTGCATTTGTTTGACGCCCAATTCAAGCAACAGGAAAGTGTGGGGAAATGGCTGGAGAAAGATCAAAGAAGGTAAATTAAAAATTAGGAAAAAAATGGTTGTTGGATTTCATTAATTGATGTTGTTGAGTTGAACTATCTGATAGTCAATTTGTGTAAGACACGGTATGAAAGGGAAATATAGACAACAAGCTCATTGTTAGTACTAAATATTTTAATTGAAATTTCCCTTTTGAAAAACGCGTTGTGGGAAGATTTATCAGTGTGGAGGAATTCAAAGTCTTCGAAAACCCACCATTTGAAAGTCGCCGTCTTCTTCTTCCTCTTATAATAATATGGGGTTCTTTTTGAATTTCTCCTCCTTCTTAGTTTGTTCATTAAAGGAAAAAGAATTCAGTTTGTGGGTTTATTGCATCTCAAAAGCCTAATTTGAGTATTGAGATACTTCTAGGTTTAGGGTTTTTCACCATAGCCCATCTCTTTGAAGCTTTTTGAAGAAGCTGCTTTTCTGGGTTTGTTTCAAACCCTTTTCAGATTTCTGGGTTGCTGTTTGATTTGATTTTTAGGGTGAGTTTTCAGCTTACTTTTCTCTGCAAATCCCACTTTTCCCCTCATTTGAAAGCATTGCTTAAAAAGTTTTGATTTTTGTGTAATTTGAATGCTTAGTTTCTGAAATTGTTGTTGTTGTTGATGTTGTTTTGCAGGGGAATTTGGTCTCTAATCAAGCAAAAAGAGACCATCTTGATGGTTTCCAAGGCCATATTTACTGTGGTAATTCTTCTCTTCTCACTATGGGTTGTTGCTCTCTGTCATAACAACCATTTCAATCCAAATGGATCTTACCTTGCTGGGATTGAACTCCCTATGCCTGGCCAAAGCAACTTCAATTCAGCTTCATCAGACTGTGGCCTTCAAACTAGCCAAGATGAAATCCCCACCATGAAATTGCACAAGGAAGCTCATGATGGGAAGTCTGTCAAATTCAACCTAAGGCACAGATTAGATGGGAAGAAGCAGCAAATGGATTCGAAGGACTCGGTTCTCGAATCCACTTTGCGTGACCTCAACCGAATCCATATGTTCCACAGAAGAATCTTGGAGGACAAGAATCAGAATTCTTTGTCTAGGATGAGGTACAACAACAAAAGGCATTTGTTAGAGCAGAAGGCGAGCGAAGCGAGTGATTTTCATGGCAAGCTTATGGGGAAACTGAAATCTGGTGTGAGTTCAGGCTCAGGAGAGTATTTCATGGATGTTTTGGTTGGAACTCCTCCGAAACAATACTCTTTGATTGTCGATACAGGAAGTGATCTGAATTGGTTGCAATGTCTGCCTTGCTATGATTGTTTTGAGCAAGCTGGCCAAATCTATAACCCTAAGGAATCAAACTCCTTCCAAAACATAACCTGCCAAGATTCGCGTTGCCATCACGTGTCTTCTCCTGATCCGCCAACTCCGTGTAAAGCCAACAATCAGAGTTGCCCTTACTTCTATTGGTATGGTGATAGCTCCAACACAACCGGCGATTTTGCACTAGAGACTTTTACTGTCAACATAACAACTTCAAAAGGCGAGTCAGAGTTCAAGAAGCTGGAAAATGTTATGTTTGGATGTGGTCATTGGAACCGAGGCCTTTTCCATGGGGCGGCTGGGCTATTGGGGCTCGGTAGGGGACCGCTTTCGTTCTCTTCGCAAATCCAAGCTCAATATGGTCACTCGTTCTCGTACTGCCTTGTGGACCGGTATAGTGGTCCAAATGTGAGTAGCAAGCTCATTTTTGGGGAGGATAAGGATCTTTTGAGTCATCCTGAATTGAACTACACTTCATTAGCTGTTGGTAAAGAAAACCCGGTTGACACATTCTATTACCTTGAGGTGAAATCGGTTCTTGTAGGAGGAGAGGAGTTGGATATACCGGAAGAGATATGGCGTCTTTCTGATGATGGTGGTGGGACAATTGTGGATTCAGGGACAACACTAAGCTATTTTGTCGAACCGGCTTATAAGGTGATCAAGGAGGCGTTCGAAAAGAAGGTTAAAGGGTCTTATCCATTGGTTAAGGACTTTCCGGTTCTGGGTCCTTGTTATAATGTGTCCGGATTGGAAGACAAGGAGAAGCTAGAGTTGCCCGGTTTTGGATTTCGGTTCAAGGATGGATCTCAATGGAACTTTCCTGTTGAGAATCACTTCATTTGGGTTGATCAGCATGTAATTTGCTTGGCTTTCTTGAGTACTCCTAGGAATTCTTTCTCCATAATTGGGAATTATCAGCAGCAGAATTTTCATGTTATGTATGATACTAAGAAGTCTAGGCTCGGGTTCGCGCCAGCAAGGTGTGGTGAGATGTGAAAGTATAGGTGACATAATAGATGGTGAAATGACAAAGTGTAGGAAAAATTTACTTGTTTTGGGTTGGAATTAGAGAGGAGAATGCCCCTATCTAACTCTCCAATTTTTATTTTAACTTTGTTTTTAGAAAGTATAGATGAAGATAGATTGATTTTTCTTACATTTTTTGGTCAGATTATGTATACTGTATAAGGCAGGAAGTAAAAAGATACAAACATTTGCAATGGAATAAAATTGTGGACTTCTTTCATAAGAGGGTTTCTTTTGTTTCTGCAATGGAAAGCTTGAGATCATTTCTATAGCAGCAATCTGAAAGTACAAAAGGATCATAATATGCAACAAATCAAAGATGGTGAATGAAGTGTTAGATTTTAATTAGGAGTTTGAACACTTAGATTACACAAAATTTTCCATTTTTGTTTCCGATTTCTGTTTGATGCAATATAAATAGGAGTCGCCCAAAACAAAAATTCTTGGTTCAGAAAGTGTTGGAAAAAAAAATGAATAAGATTTCAAATTTACAGTCAAGAAAGTTGAACACCAAAATTCAATCACCATGACTATGGAAAAACAGAACAAAGACTTCAATTCCCTAGGATTTACTTTTCTTTTCTTGGAAAATTTGTTATGGTTTTGCGAAATTTCTGGTTTTGTGCACCAGATCAAAGTAAGCGAGTCTTTTTTTCAAGGGTGTGCAAAAGGCAGAATTTAGTGTGTAAAAAATGTAAATATACTTTTTGGGTCTTACGCTAATGATTTTGATGGTCTAAAAAGCCCATTGGGCCGGTAAAGATTTAAGGACCATTATCTTCTGGGCTTAGCATGTAAAATTGAGCAGAATTTGGAGGAATCATGAGAATGTATATAAAGTACTATTATAGCCATTATCCATAAAATGATTGATTTATTTATGGGTAAATTAGAAATTTTGTAATTAGTAAAATGGATTTTCTAAGGGAATAGGATAAGCATCTTGTTTTAGAAAAAAAAATGTTTTTATTTATTTTAGGATTTAAATCTTTTTTACGACAAATTTATGAATTTCCTTTTAGGGTTTTAGTTTCTAAAATTGGGAAGCTTATTGACGTAGGTTAGAAAGACCGTTAATAAAATTTAAAAAAATAAATTAAAATAAAAGGATTTTGAAATTTTAACTTTTTAGAGATTTTTCAAATCATGTGTTTTTTCTATCCAACCAAACAATCACTTAGGAGTTAGGACTATTTTTTTTGCCAATCAGAATTTGGGAAAGTGAATTTAGTTCTCATTCATATGAATTCTCTAGAATAGACAGTGAAAGAGATTAGGGTGACCACTAACAGACTAGTAGTCGCCTTAGGACATCTTGACGGATGAGGGTATGCAAACCCGAATCACCTGCAAGCGGGGTAGAGGAGATCCGTCGGAAGGAATCAGTGATGAAGTCCGCCACAGAATTTCACTCACGGAAGACGTGAGAAATACTCCAATCTTGAAACCGGACAAGCAAACAGTGGATGTCCAATCGCAACAACTCAATCTCCCACAGGTAGCACTAGTCACCTAAAACGGCCTTAACGAGTTGTAAATTATCGCCTTCAAACCTCTTAGCTTTGCTTGTATGAAAAAATGCGTTATAACTAAGGTAAAACAAATGAAGGAAACTTATTGTACGTGGCAACTGGCAAGTGCTCATTATTGTGATGCATATCAACTTTTTCTTATGAACCGATTTTTCAATGATATTAGATCAGATCACGATGTAACTTGTCCCATTTTTCTGCACCGTATTTATGATCATATAGTCATCACTTTCATCAACTCAAAAACATACCCATGGGCCATGGATAATAAATTGTTTGATATAGCAAATTGAGAATTGTGATTGATATTACTAGACTAGAGAGGCTACAAACATATGAAAATAATAATGTGTTTTGGCATTGGCAATGGCAATGACCAAATCCCACTACAAGCAAACTTTGACACCTACTACTAGTATAGTACTATATAATATATTTCTTAATGTAAGAAACCTAAAAGGCAATCTTCATTTATAAAATATAACGGAAAAGATTACTAATTTTATAAGATACAATATTTATTGACTTAATTACAATTAGTGGATCTTCTTAATGGCTTGATAACGTCATACATGACATAACCATTACAAGAGTGCCACTACTCGAAATGGACAAGAGGTGAGTGGCCCAAAGCATGCCCACTTTATATGCATGATTATGATCTACAAATAAACCCACCTATGATCTAATTCTAATACAATTCTTTTAAAAAAAATGAATCATCTAATATGTTTTTTCTTTGAATACATTATTCCTTGTACGGGTATTTTTACTTGTTAAAAATGTATTAATATATAATTTTGACAAAATATATAATCTTACCTCTTATATGGTTAATTTTCAAGAGATATGTGAAAGAATGTATCTTACATCGGGAATCTGAGTATAAATTGTCTAGTATATATGTTTTTGGGCTACTTCTCTTATTGTTAATTGGTTTTATGATGAAATCTCAGTAGGTTTATGTGTTGACCTAATACACCTATGCACATGGACAAACACTCCCTCTATTAATATTGGCCACTCGAAGTTTAACAGGGCATTAGTTTTTTAGAGCTTGTTCGATCTTGGGTACCTTTCCTAATTATTGGCTCGTTAATGACTTGTCGGCGTTAAGATTATGATGTGTCAAGTGCCAACTAGGCTAGTCCAATTGCAACTAATTGAAAGGGCGTGTAACAGAATTTATCCCACTTAGGAAATTTTGAGAAAAATTTATCTAATATATAAGTACTTAGGTCTTGGGCTACTTCTATTTCTAATTAGTTTTAAAATGGAACCCCACTAAGCTTATATATTGAGCCTAATGTGCATATAAACATGGATGGACACCCCATTTGTTAATATTTGCCTAGCATACTTTAACAAAATGCCCTCAAACCTCATGATATTATGTATCGGTTTAAGAATACTATTTTTAGAAAACCAAAACTCGAAAAAAAATAATTATAAATCCTATTAAGAAAATTTAAATAACCTCATTGATATGCTATAATAATTATTTTACATAATTAATTTATATTGGTTTTACATAATTAAGTTATATTAGTCTTATTTAGAATATTGTGGTTTCCTTTTATTTAGGTTGAATATCTTTTTAATATCTCAACTTGTTAGCTAAATGTTAGGATTAGGGTTAGCATTTTCTTATATATATTCATGTATTGTTTTCTATGAAGGAATCAATGAATGAGAAATCAGATTAATTAGTTTAGCGTAATTCTTCTCTACCCAGTCTTCATTCTTTATCCCCGACTTTGGCCATTCACATCCGAAGTGCATCTGCACTATTATCCTTCTTCCCTTCACCCAATTACTTTGTTCATTGAATCCGATACGAGATCTATAAAATTTTGTATCACTCATATGGTATATAAAATGTAATAAATTATTTTTATTTTAAGGTTCTTAAATTATTTATTATGATGTACTACATGTTTGAATTTCATTTATCTTTTGCTCGAATGATGAGGTCCTGTAGTACATCATTCATAATGCGAAATTGTTTTGGTTATGTGACATTTGAGTCCTCAACATTTTGATCATATCCCCTAATATATATCCAATTTGACTCTCTAAGTTTGTCGATGTCTTATATTCATTAATAGCTTATGTTGAGTTAAGAATACGTTATTCTGAATTCTGATGGGATGACGACTTAGATACTAAAATTAGAAGCTACCTCCTTTTATCACCATAAAAGAAAAATTGATGTTTAGTTTTTATACTACAAGTTTCTGCTGGTTAAATGAAAAGTTTTTATAATTAATAGCATGGTGTTTATGTTGTGATCTAATCCTCCTATGTTAAAGGTTCTTGTACTAGTTATTATGTATTTAAGTACGTAGGGTGGAGCTGGATGAACTAGATCTAGGAACCGGGTTTAGGTGTATCTTATGGTTCGAGTTAAATCATGAATCGATTTGTGGCCTTGATGGGTTGGACCCGGTTGAAGGTAGCTAGCTCGGGTTTAATGTGTTTGATGAGAATCTGATTAAATATGTATGGTACATTTGCTTGCCTTGGCCCATGAAGCTGTCTTGACCCAAATCTGAGAAGATGGTGCGTTTCTTTGAAACACGTCTTTTGGGAGCTCCTCCAAATGACCTAGCTATTTAAGCTTGTCTGTCTCTTGGCGAGCTCATTCAACTCCAGCAGCGCAAACCCTAGATCCAAAGAAAGAGAGAGAGAAGAGAGAAAGAAAGAGAGACGGAGCACTCGTAGGCGACACCTCATCGTCGGAGTTCATTGGTGGCTTGAAGACGAAGGTCTATCCTTGTAGCGCCTTGAAAGGGGGCCGAAGCCCTTTCGATCTTGATCCCTAGCTTGCTTTTACTTTCTATTCTCCGATCTTCTTCCTTTGCTTGTTTCTGGTTGTTTAGCTTTGTCGCTTGATGCTTGATATGGACTTGAACATCATGAGCTTTGATCTATTGCATATGTTGGGCCGGATCTCCCCTATTGAGATACCCCAGATGTAGGATTCTTTGGATCCGAACCGGGTTACCAATTCTTTGTTCTTTACAGTTTTTTTAGCTTTCGCTTTTCTGTTTGAGTTGTGCGCAAGTTTGGCTTGATCTTGATCTGTTGATTCTTCGATAAGTTTAAATTAATCTCGAATCACAGTTTAGTTTTGTATGAATCCTTGTAACTCTCGTAATAGGGTATTATTTTTAAGATTAAAAGCTATACATGCATCTATGGCTAAAGAGAGAGGGAGTTATACCTATTGTCTACATATATAAACTAGATCAGGAAAAAAAATGCACCAAATAAGATGAAGCGGACCAAACTAAATAATGTTACATTGGCCAAATGATAATTTTGCTTGCTTAATCCATCCATCTAGAGTTAATCAATGTATAGCATCAAGAGCAATCAGCCTTAAATTTTAACCCATTTTTTTTGGCAATTGGAGAGTGACTGCTCATGATGTTATATCATTCAACAGACTAATTACATAGGAAAAAAAAAACTAAAACACACAACAATAAATTTAAAATTACTTACTCTACTAATTATTGACTGAAAATTTTTAAATGGAGAAAATAATCAAAATCCACCAGCAATAGAAGGTGCCCAATATTCTGATGCAGTGTTGCTGTCACTTCCAACTAGCTGAGTGCATGAAATTGGGACTAAGCAAAGCCCTCTGCTCCTTAATTCCTTTAGGGTTTCATCTTTCACAGCATAATTCTACAATTAGAGGAAATTAACATATCAAGTTTGATTTCACATATATATTGTACATATGAAAAAAAAGAGTTATAGCAACATAAACTTCAAGAAATAGTGGCATACACAAGAGAGAACATTCTATTTAATTAGATGCAAATAATCAGAGTCATATATGATTGCCTACAACTTTACTAAAATGTAGAATACTCATGTTAGAAATTGTGTTAAGGCTAGATGGAACAAACACGATAAAGAATCGAAAATGTGGTCCATTAAGGTTGGCTTGGGAGAATCATGTAACATCTAGGTAGGTCAAAATTATTTTAGTAACTGTGTTTTTATTATGAATGAATCACCCTCGTTCATTAAAAAAAAATGTAGAAAACCCCTATTTATAAAGATAAGAAAGAGAATGGGTTTATTATTCATGTCCGCATTCTCGTGAATTATAATACATTTTAATATAACTTTATATTAAATCCTGTATTATAATAAACAATAATGCTTTATAAGGGATGATCCAAATACATCTTTTTACATTATTATTAGAAATATATGATTTCATTTTTCTTGTCGGTTTCATTTTTTTTTATCGAATTTACTGGTAGAGTTCATTCACACTACCAAACGCCAAATGTTGCCTATCAAATACTCCCTCCGTTTAGTTCTACTTGTCATTATAGCCTAATGCACATTTATTAAGACATGTTCTAATTTTACCAAATTATCCTTATTAAATTCATATTAGAAAAGGGTAAATGGTAAATCCATTAAATTTGTTTTACTTTTGATTGGGCAATACAAAGGATAATATTGAGAAATTTTGGATAAAATACCTACAAGGACAAATAGAACTAAACAAAAAATTAAGTTTAGAAGAATAAGTAGAATTAAACTGAGGGAGTATGACCTAGCTAGCTAGATATAATTACAAAAAGATTGTTTGAAATTTGCACTTAGCATTAGGTCTAGGATAGAGGTAAAGAGGGGAAAAAAGAAAGGTTGATTAATTTGTAAGATTTTGGTAATCATTTAAAGGTAGAAAGGAGAAAGTGATTAATTTTATACTCCGTATTAATGAAGACTATTAGACACGATGATTATGTTTAGGAAGAAGATGACAACTTTGGTCAGCTGGGTACCACATTTTAATGATGGTGGCAACGACCAACAATCATCATATCAATCATTATTGTGAATCTCTTGTATACTTATTAATCCTTATGACTTAACTAAAAAAGATTAGAGAATAATAGTACTACTAGTATTGTAGAGCAATTATATTTTATTAGAAAGCTGAAGTGTCAAGTATCATTTGTTTTAAACACCATTTTAAATTTATTTATTTTTATTTATCAAAATCTTGGAGCCATAATTTTTCAAAATGTTTATCATTTCTTGGTAGATCAAAATGTGTATAATTAAATTTAGAAACACGGCAAATAAATTAATCAAAGTGGGAATGACTATTTGTACAATTATCCGGATCAGTCTTCTAATTACTTAACATCATCATGATTAAAAAAGATCCAGTTCTCATCAAAATAAAAAATAAAAAAGATCCAGTTAATCACGCCAAATAAAGGGTCCGGTTGATAATCAAGATTTAAATTCAATGAAGAAATAAATAACTAAATTTAATAGTATGAAAATGAAATAACTGTTTTCAGATTTGAAACGAAAAATTAATATGAAACGACGTTATGGACCCCTCTGATTTTGATTATGCATAAGGTAGGATGAAATTATAATTAGAGGTGAAGCTAGAGTTACTCACAAATTGATGGTTCTTGGATGATGTTGGACTGCCCAAATATGGAGCGCTAAGTGCCTAAAATTAAAAACAAAACATTGTTAGTTTTAGAAAATAATAATTAGTTCTTTTATGAATAAAAGAGGATCCCACTAAAGTCTTAGAAAGTGTCTAATATTTGAGCAAATTAAATAGACCGTATATATTTTGACCAATGTTATACAACATATATTCACTTTTTTTTTATGTGAAACAAAAGGTTATGCATTCTGACTGCCCATCACTTCTCAAGTGCACGTTTTACATAAAAAGTTACACCCTTTATTAATGGGATTCTGATTATCAAAATGTGCTGACAAATTACCAAAGAAATCAGGATGTGTAAAATGAAGAAATTAATAGGGAATATTGTAAAGGGAAAAAAAGATCTTAAAGAAGAAAATGACCTGAATTTGACCTTGAAGGAATCTGATACACCCTATAGTTTCTAACAACACTGATGCTGTGTCAGTCTGCACAATTTGTACACAAAACAGTTAGTTAAAACATTCCCCTTGTTTTGTTATTTGTACAATATACTGAATTAATATGACAAAAAATTATAAAAATAATTTTTTAAATTTCAATAAATACCAACTGATGTAATTAATGCAATATTAACTGCATTCATGTACAATATACACTATACCTTTCCAAATGGGGAAACTAGTTGGTGAAGGGCTGTAATTCTGTCTCCAAGCTTCTCCTTTCTCACCTACATATATAGAGACATGTATCATTAATTCTAGCAGGATTAATTAACATAAAAAATATTGTAACATAGATTAGAAGAACCCATACATATTATATAAAAAATATAAAATAAATTAAAGAGATATATATTATGTATTATTTGATGATATAAAAAATTATTTGATGATATATGATACATACAGACATACCTTGAGAGGTGGAATTGAAGTGGATTGAACCCTAGGTTTCTTTGGCGCACCTCCATTTTCAGCACGGTTGTTACACCGCTTCATATATCAATAATTTAAAAAAAAGCACTATTAGAAGAGTCAGATTGTTGTTTATGCTATGATACATACTAAAAAACTGTTTCATGTTTTGATTACAAGCTATATATTAGGTTATAATTACACTCACATACAAATTGACCTTCTCCTCCAAAAAATAAAGATAAAATAGTTGTGTTTACCTCAGATGAATGTTGTACAAGTTGTCTGTCCTTGCAACTATTAGAAGAGAAGTCCATGAGATTAGTTTGATTGTTGTTGTTGTTGTGATTGCTACTCAAAGTGGTAACACAAGATTTGGGAGATGAGACTGGTGGCAAGACCATGTGGGGCCAAGTAGAAGGCCTCATGTTATGCATTTGATGATGAATGTCTTCATGATGGTAGTTCATGTCATGGCCATGGCCATGAACATGACCTTGACCATGACCATAACCCTCTTGCTTTATCAAGTGATGTTGATTATAATGGTCATCATCATCATGGCCAAGCAATAAATCTTCATTGCTAGGGGCAACCTTTGTTTGGTCCAAAGATAATGGTGGATTCATCCCTTGAAGTAGCCTTTCTTCTTCGGATCCACTCGCCAATCCACTCCTGAAAAGTTAGACATAAGGGTAGCTGTTTAAACTAAAGGTGGTGTGTCTGGTGAACATGCTGATAATATGAACAGTGTTGATGAAGGCGCTTTCATATGACATGTAATTAAATTGTATGTTGCCAAACGCGCCCTTAAGGGTACGTACGAAAAAGAGGAAACACTTACAAGAGGAGTTGGCTCCATGACTGAGGGAAGTCTTGTGGAACAGATTGATCATCCAACAAAGGGTTAAAAGGGAGCGAAGAGGTAGAAGAAGCCGAGGATGTGGAAGAAGAAGAGGACGACGATGGAGAAGAAGAGTTATGATTATTAGGAGATCCACCATGCAAGTTCAATTGGTGATGGAGAAGAGAGAAGAGAGGAGAGTTAGAGTGGCCATGGCCATGGCTATGGCCAAGTAGAGGCATATTACTCTGTGGTTGCATGTTGTGCCAATTAGGGTTTCCAGCTGCCATCATTGGGGGTGTGTCAAATGGAGAACAAATTACAAGCAAACAAAATTAACACAAACCCACAAAAAATGGTATTTGTAGATGAATACTTAGAATTTATACACAAAAAAAAAATGAAGGTTGGAAAAGTGCTTTTTGAAAATCCCTCTTTTCATTTTTCACTGCCTGCTTTTGCTTTTAGGGGTGTGATTTGTTTGTGTTTGAGTTTGCTTCACTTTGACATCTTTCCTTGTTGAAGCACTAGAACAAAACCTCTTTTGTTTTCGAGGCTTTTTTTGGAGAGAAAAATAGAAATTGATTGGCCTTTGGGGTTGTGAGTGAGTGTTACTTTCCATTCACTTGTATATATCTATTTTTTAAAAATAATTTCTTTAGTAAATTTTAATTCGGGTAAACTTTATTTTTAGTCCGTTAACTTAAAAGAGTAAAAAAACAAATTTTTAGATTTTTTTTTGTCCATTAAGTGTATGAACTTTATTTTGATTCTTTAAAGTCCCTAAAATTTGAAAATATTACAAGTAAATGATGAAATAGGATGTCAAAATAGACCCTCGAACTTTGAAGAACCTAATGAATCTCATGTACGAATTGAAAAAAAGTTTAACACTTGTTTATAACCCTCGAGGTTGACTCTTGAGAAATTTTAACAAAATACTAAAAGATTTTTCAAAAAGAGTTGGAAGAAAGTTATTAGACAATACTGTAACTCTTGGTTCTTATAAAGAATATAGTCCAAGCTAGGGACTTTGGAGAGTTAGTATTTTCTTCGGATAGCAGAGGGTTAGGTAGGAGGGGCTTGCGGAGTTTAGGCACAAAGAATAGAGGTTTTTGTGTTTTTCTATTTTGGGATGCAGTTTGTTTATGAGTGTGTTTCCGATGTTTCTAGAGTGTGTTTGTGTGTTGTGTGTGATCTTTGGTTTTTCTTGTTGTCTTTTCTTAATTTATTGTGTTTTTTTCTTGTTTTTGGTTTGTAGGTTTGCTCGTTAGCCATGCTCCTTGTAGGCTATCGAAAACATCTTCTCAACTTGCTCATTCTCAAACACTGCTCATGCGAAATATATTGAATAATTGTTGATATACTTATTTGTAATTATTTTCAAAATTCATTAATATTAAAAAAAATAGAAAAGGCTTCATGGACTTTAATAATTTAATTTGTACTTTTTTTCTTCTAAGGTTTAGATATGATAAATGTATTCTACTTGTTTTGATTCATATAGACTTTTTCTTCATCATTTGTTTTTGTGGGGCTGCGAGAGGAGCCTTTAATTGCATTCTCTTTCAACTCTCTCTTTGCTATAGCTTTGATTAAATTTTTCCCTCCTTTTTATTCTTGCTTTTGCTTTATAGAAAAGTTTGAGGGGAAAGGGAAAGCTGGTGGTTAGTGGTATGCTTTTACTCAGAAAATTCAACTAAAAACAAAAATAAAGACAAGCTTTGTGGGTGTGATTTTATATTTTATGTGGTACTACGAATACAGGATATAATGGACCTGGGTATTATTTGAGATCAAATGCTATTCCCCTATGTTTAGCTAGAATAGACATCTTCTTAATTAAAAGAGTAATAGAATAAGATAATACGTAGTATTAATTAAGTTATGTAAAAGTCTGTGGGTCATAACAGGGGGTCGTGTATAGGTAACTCAGCACACAAGTTCGATGGGATTCCATCCTAAAACCAATTGGCGATAGGAGAAGTATCCCAAGGGTATATATGCTAGGCTGATCTCTTTGGATTTTAGATGTGGTGTAGATTAATATTATCAACACGCCCCCGCAAGTGCAACTGGCCTAGCCTAGTTGACATGCACTTGGACAAATGAGTCTAGCATCTCAATTCTCAATCTCTTTATAGCGAGCCTAGACAACGGGTGGTGACATCTCAATCTCTTTTTAGCCAAACACAACCCAAACAACGGGCGGGTAGCTCAGCTGCTAAACCAAGCCCAAACAAGCCCAGGAAACGGGCCCAGGACCAGACCGTGAGCTTTGATACCATGTGAAGGTCCGTGGGTCATAACAGGGGGGTCGTGCATAGGTAAGCCAAACACACAAGCCCGATGGGGTTCCATCCTAAAACGAATTGACGATAGGAGAAGTAACCCAAGGGTATATATGATAAGCTGATCTCTTTAGATTTTAGATGCGGGGTAGATTAATATTCTCAACAGGTTATCAAAAAAGTTGTGAACAAAAAAGTATTAAAGATATTATTGATAAAAAAAATGTACTTAAAGATATTAAAATCCAGTGGGCCAATGTAACATGAGAGTCCACATGTTCGTGCGTTCGTGTGTATGCGCGTTAGGTCTAACTCATAGGCCCATGTGGTTCATCCTAAAATTAATTAGCAATAGGAGGAATAACTCAAGTGCTTATATATTAAGTATTTTATCTTTCAAATTTTTAAAGTGGAAAGCTTTTCTTCCACACTCTCCCCCAAGTGCAACAGCTTGACTTCGCAATGCACTAGTCTTAAGGCCGACTAGACCAATAGACCAGAAGTACGGACCCAGAACCTAACGGCTCTGATACCATGTTAAAGTCTGGTGACCAATGTAATGTGGGTTCCACACATTCTTTCGTGCGCATTAGGACCAACGCATAAGCTCATGAGATTTTATTCTAAAACCAATTGATAATAAGAGAAATAAGCAAAATACTTTGAGCACCCACATTGGGGAGACCCATTTAAGTCTCTCACCAATATAATAATAATTATTTAAGTGAACGAAATCTTACACCGGACCATTTAAGAATAAATGAACGAGTGGTCCCAATGGAAGTAAATAAAATCTTATGCCTGACCATTTACGAATAAATGAATGAGTGGTCTAGATGGATGTACTTGAATGAGTATCGGGCCATTTACGAATAAATGAATGAGCGGTCCCGATGGACGAACACGAATGAACGCTTCGGATCATATACGAATACATGAACGAGTGGTCCCAAAACAATAACAAATTCTGAAAGCGAAAGCAATTCCGAAAACGAAAGCGATTCCGAAAGCGTAAATGAATTCCGAAAGCGTAAACGATTCCGAAAGTGCTAACGAGTTGCAATAACACAAGCGAAATTCGAAATACACGAATATCAATCGAAAGCGTTAAATCGAGTACCACTCGCGTAAATACGAATGTCGGAATTTACGCGCGCAAATACGTGATATTTGAGGGGCAATTTATAAACAATTTTTTATGTTCCAATTAATAAACCAAATAATTAATATTATAGAATATAATTACGGACTTTTAAAGATAGAAACTCATTGTATTAAATAGGCTCAATGTCTTAAAGGTTTCACTAACCTTCTTTTTACTTATTTAAGGTCGTCTATGATTAATAAGGAAGGCAGACTCTATATTTTTTTTGTAGAATTGTTATTTTTTTTCTTAGAATTCTACCCCTTTTTGTTCTAACAATTTTTGCATAAACAAATTTGTATTGTACAAATTTCCTTTCTCATAATACATATATTTTTTTTTGGAAGAATTTCTCATAATACATATATGTACTGACAGATTGATATTAATAATTACGGAGTAATTAATAATAATAAGAATTTAAAGAAAAAGAGACGGTTGTCAATTCCCTATAGCTAGCCTAGCTTTTTTTTTTTTGTAGAAGGCTAGCCTAGCTTTTAGTTCTCCTTTCTTTGTCTTTCTTTTCCATTCGGGTCTATCAAACCAAACAAATTAACTTATCAATAAATTATTTGCATTTTGGCATTTGTATATGAATAAGACATATTGCTTGAATAGTATTAAACCTAGTTATAGTGACACATGCCCAACAATAATTTTGGTCTGCTGAGAAATCTTAGCAGCCTTAAATTATACCTTATACGTACACTGATAATTACAACCTCCATATATATATATATATATACAAAGTTCCAAAACATCCACAATTATCGCTTGCCACACATCTTCTTCAATTTTCCTCTAGTTTTTTAATCTTTGACTTCTCCAAATTTACCTTTCAAAGTGCTTTTTTTTAAAAAAAAAGATTGAGCACATGTAAGATGTCACCAAGACGTTAAGAATAGTAGTTGTAATTATTTCCTAGATATCACATGTACAATTACAAATATAGATATATTTTCATAATTAGTTGTATATACTATGAAAAATAGTGTACATTGTAGAAAATTTACAATACACTTAAGAACTTTACATGTATATACAAGTACATGTTACTTTCAAGAAAAAAAAAACTACTTACATGATAATACATACATATATCCTATATAAGCCGCCATGGAAATGGTCTAGCTAAATTGGAAGATTAGGTGATTATGAGAATTAAGTACTGGATTTTCTCCATTGATGTCGATAGAGTCAGCTTAAAATAGATTATACTACTAGTATTAAAGTTATACTAACCAGCTTTATTGTTAAGAAAATAATATTTGTGAAATAATATGGGGGACCCATATAACCAAGAATACTTATTATTTTTATGAAAGAAGTAATTAATAATTAATCAAAGTGTTTGAATCCTAAATGCCAAATGCCAAGTTGCATGCCCCTATTTTCTTGTTTGTTTGAATGGGTCTAATTAAATTGGAATTAGATGCTTGATGTATGTATATAATTATAGTGAACATGCCCTAATAATCGAACTAGACTAATGGGATAGCTAAACCTTAAATGGTACACATAGTCACCTACAAAATTTATCTACATTTGATAGAGAACTAAATTATCAGATTTTATATAAATTATTTTATCTATAATTAGGCATCTTTCAAACTAATGCAGATGACATTATCATCTTTGCTAAAGCTAATTGCCATTCATGTAAAAACATGAAAGAAATCATTGATAACTACTGCTAGATATCCGGGCAGAAAGTCAATTTTCATAAATCTGCGTTCCAAGTCACAAAAAATACTAACAACAACACGAAAGAACAAATAAAACAACTGCTCTAGATAACAAACACAGTATCGCTAGACAAATATCTAGGCTGCCCGATAATCAATGGGAAAGTAACACAAAACACATTTAAACCCCTGATAATGAAAACCAAAACTCAATTATCAAAATGGAAAGCGAACACTCTATCACAGGAGGGACGAAAAACCCTAATCAAAGTGAACCTTTCTGCACAACCAAACTATATAATGCAATCCTTCATGTTACCCCAGACAACTCTAAAAGAACTGGACCAAATCAATAAAAATTTCTTTTGGAACAAGGAAAACAATTACAAGCCTCTAATTAGCTGGAATTCCATCTGTCGGCCCCCTGCACATGGGGGGGTTGGAATTGCTAAGGCGGAGGACATGAACCAAGCACTCCAGATGAAATTACTATGGAAAATCTTAGCAGAACCAAATAACCTCTGGGTCAAAATAGTGACAGAGAAATACCTCAAAACGGATAACATCCTGAATTATAAGAAAAAACGTAATACATCATGGCAATGGTCCAAGCTTATGGGTCTTAGAGATCTTTTTCTGTCTGGACTCATCTGGCAAGTAGGGGACGGAAAAACCATTCGTTTCTAGAAAGATAACTGGATCGGGTATGGCCCTATCCAACCAAAAACTGGAACTGAGACTCACATTAACTGGGAGGAACGAGTCGAATCGTACTTACGAGAGGACAACTCATGGAACATAGAAAAATTAAGCAAGGTTGTTAATCCCGATGACCTAGATAATATAGCCAAAATAATTAACCCAATTAACAAAATCCAAGATAGGCTTTACTGGCAACCAAGCAAAAACGGCTGGTATTCCACCCACTCCACTATGCAGTGGATAAACCTCGCTAAAAATGAATCGAAAACCAACCTAGAATGGATTAACAAACTCAATGTCCCACCTAAAATGCACAATTTCCTTTGGAAGGTGGCAAGAAATGGCCTGCCAACCAAATCAAGACTTGCTGAAAACTATATCCCGGTACCACAAGGTTGTACTGCATGTAATAACCAGTGCGAAGACACAAATCATATTCTGATTTCATGCCCCCTGACAAAGGAAACCCTTAACACCATAAGACCCAAATTACGGAGGACGATCGACCTTATCTCCCCCGATGGAAAAAAACCACACGAGGTCCTGGAGGAAATCAGGGCAAGAATAAATAAAGAGGAAATGGAAATCCTTACCAGCACTTGGTGGTGTATTTGGTACTCCAGGAATAAGAGAGTGTTTGATAACAACACCGGAGCAAACTTAGACGATGCAAGCAAACTTAGTGAATTTACCTAAAAACAAATCAGAGAATGGAAACTAGCTAGGGCACCAGACTCCACTGACCCACAACTGTAACACCCCTATTTTACAACATTGGGTATTACCCCCAGTGACCTCAGACTTTACCGTCCAAAGTCACCCAAGGCTTTTAGAATGACATAGAACAATTTAAAATGCGGAATAAAACATAATACATAATGAGAAAAGGTGCTCCCGAGGGAGGCTTAGTTCTTACAAAACATCTTACATTGTTTGCAAATATAAAGTTGTTCGGAATTGAAATGCAAAACCTGATTGTCCTTGAAACGTAATGAAACTAAAGCAAAATGATAGAAAGATACATCTTGAAATCCTTGTTCTTCCTTCGTCTTCACTTCATTTCACGCCTTGTTGGGTTCCTAGATTCTGACATAATTCGCGAGGGGCGATAGAATGCCAGGCAAAATGCGGAAAAGAAGAATTAGTCTAAGAGACTAAGCAAGCGGGAAGGGAACTTCCCGAGGGTATTTTGGGAATTTTCAAATATTATCGAAAGAGATATTAGGGTTGTGTTTACGATGGGGCTATATAATAAAGCTTGTTTATGTGGAGCTTTGAGGGTTCGAAGAAGAGTATATCTTTCGACAAAGATAACTCGATGAGCAATAGAAGAACTACTAGATTGTAGACTTCTTTAGGATTTCGAAAGAATGTTGGGAACGTTCATTAATTCATACAAGTGAAAATCTCTCGCGCCCTGAGCTGACCGAGAGCCGGATCGATCATTTGAGACCGGTCCGGTTTTGGTGTCTTAAGTGTGCATTCGCACTTATCTTATATAGTGACGAAAAATATTCGACTTTGTCAATGATTTTTAATAGAGAGTGGTGGGACACGGATATTCCGAGCCACCCGAAGGAGAACTATCAATTCTCCGGCACTTAGCTAGAGTGCCGCACAATCCCTCCTTGCAATCGGAGCGGATGGAGATCATGATCCCGAAAGTCGTATGGACGTACGACTTAGTAAGGTTGTATAGAGGTGTCGGCTAACCCGCACCCCTTCCTAGTTTATTCAAGGTAAATCTCTGAACGAGATTGTAATCAATCAAGATAACAAACATACTAGCATATATAATCCTAACAAAGGAATATAAAGCATACTACGCTAACAATTGTCGTTATTTCTAGCAATTAATATTTTCTAGATTCATTTTTATTTAAGCATACAAATTGTTCCCAACATCAAGGATTTTCACGAAATGGAATGTAAAGGTTGCAAGGGGAAATTCCACTTGCCTTAGCGTAACGAGTTCTAGCACACGAGCCTTGACGAATCTTATGCGATTCCTTACTACGAGCGAGGATTCCGACCTATTGTTACGGAAATTTACGAAAAGGCTCAAAATCATGATTTTCTTTCTAAGATTTGGATTATCTCTTATAATATTTTATAAGAGAGTTAGAGATTCTAAATTATTATAATAATAATTTAGAAAGTTATTTTCCTCAAAATAATAATATTCCTTTATTATTATTTTGGATTTGTAATATCCTTACTATTCTGTAACCTCTTTATTAAAAATAATTAGTAAAATAATTATTAAAATTTATCCTTTTTACTTATTCATGATAATAAACTATTACTTTTACATTTCCCATTTATTCTAGGATGGACCTTATAATTTAGACTACCTTATCTAAAATACTTTATTAATAATATTTTCTTAATAGAAAAGTATTTACCCACATGATTCTTTTTATAAAAAATTATCATGTATATACTCCTCTATAAGGAAGTTTCCATAACTAGAAGTTTCTAAATTTCCTTATAAGGTAACTTGTCTAAATTTAGATTAATCTTACTTTATATTTATAATTTGTTATTAAAATATTATAGCTTATAAAAATAGTATCCTCTTTATAATTAGAAGATTTCTTTCATGCAAGTCATCCTTATGCTATAATAATCTCCTAGAATATTTGTAATATCTTATTTGATATTTTTATCCTAGAACTCATGTCTTATGCAAATATCTCTACACCTAGTGATTATAAAAATATACTTTCCTTATAGATGACTTAGTAATATCTCCACTAATAGTATTATATTCTATAACTAAAAATCTCATGCTATCATATATTTGTTCTTATAATATCCTAATAATAACGCATATGCTAATAATATCTTATTTTATCATATCCTAATAATATATGATATTTTGTAGTAACTCCCATCTATAAAGATATGCTAAAGTTCATATTTTTATTGAATAAATATTTCTTTTTCGTAATTTTATTTATTCACTCAATTTTATAAATTCTATATCTTTTATAGATTAGGACATGCAACAACTTTTATCAACTTAGGGACTTTGTTAATTTCATATAAAAATGATAATGGTTTTATTTACTAAACCCTTTTATTCCTAAGATCATATAGTATGATATTATCTTTTAGTTTAAGGCATGCATAATAACTTTTAAAGTTCTTATGGGATCTAAGGTGGGATATTACTAACTATAGACTTTGCATGTTACAATTATTTTATAACATCTATTTATAATTTATAAGAGCATGCATGTAATAAAATCCATGAATTTTATCTACTTGTTTTTATTTAGCTTAAGTTACCATAGTAATTCTAGATTGTTTCTAGTCTTCCAACTAACAAGATCTTTTTACCTAATATATTTATTCCTTTTTGATTCTAGCCTTTCATAAAAATATATTAACTAAAATATAAATACTTAGATAAAAAGAATTAAGATTAGAATTTTATACTTTCACTATTCTGTAATTACAGAACACTGGAGAAGAGGCAGAGGAGGTGATCGGCGGGCAAGGGTGGCACGGCCGGGGCTCCGGCGTCTCCGGAGTGGGCTCCGACGGGCTCGGCGGTGGCTCCGGGGGTCCGATCGGGCAGGGAGGGTGGTCCGGCGGCTCCAAGGAGAAGAGAAGGAGGAGATTTAATGGTGTTTTGTGGTGTTTTTTTATGGACTTTGAATGGAGAATTTGAACTTGATTAATGCTGATTTTTGAAGATTGAAATTGCTCTTGCTAGTAGAGAGGGTAAAAGCTTGAATGAGAGCTTGGGAGAGGGTATTTATAAACAAGTTTGTGGAGCTCTCAATCCATGGCTAAGGGAATAGACCAATGGAGGAGGAGGAAGAGCTTCACCATTGGTCCAAAGTGTGCTTCTTCCATGGTGATGAGAAGTGATGTCACAAGTGGTAGTCAACAAGCAAGAGGGAGGTGAGAATGGCATGCAATGGCCAAAATCAATTCAACGTACAATCAATCAGACTATTGTCTGATGTTGTCTTTTGGAGGAGGAGGGGTTTATTTGATATAAGGGGAAAAGATTGGGCTAAGTGAGCAAGAAATTGTAATGGTCTAGCGGGATTTGGTGAGGGGCGTGTGAGGTTAGAGTGCAAGAGATCTCGGGTTCAAATCCCGGCTCTTGCATTCTTTTTGCAAGGCTTGTAAATTAAATTCCTAGGCCCTTGTATAATCTATTTTATGAAATAAAATAAATTTCTTATTTTTACCTAATGCTCTTTTTATTAATTTACCTCACTTATTAATCTATACCCCTCGAGTTATTTTATTGCATTTTTATCTATTTTAATTCTCTTGATAAACTCTTTCAAAAGAAAAATAATAGAAGTTAATTTGATTTTCCAGAAATTAGAGAAATAAAATAATTGATAATAATTATTATATAAAAAGAACTTGGAATATCGCGGATATTACAACAACCTAACAAGGGTCATTTAAGAACTGAAAGGAAAAATACTAAGTGGGTAAAACCCAAGAACGGCTATATTAAACTTAACTTTGATGGTGCTGTGTGTGCAGATAGCGTGGCTACTTTTGGGTTCATACTTAGGGACTCCAACGACTCTCCCATCTCGTTCGACGGAGGACTGATCGGTCGACAGTCTATTCTGATCTCCGAGACCATCGCCTTATGTCAGGGACTTCTCGAGGCCATTCTTCATGGCATTCCCCGGATCCAGATTGAAGGCGATAGCTTGCAGCTGGTCAAGGCCGTTCTTGGCGACTGGCGCTGCCCGTGGGAGATTGAAGTGTTACGTGCGGACATCCATTGTTTGTTGGCTCAGTTCCAGGATTGGAGTATTACTCATGTCTACCGTGAGCGCAATTTTGTAGCTGACTTCATTGCTGGCTCCTTCCGACATGTATCTTCCGTTTCACTTGCCGATGACTTGGGTTTCTGTACCTTCATCCGTCAGGATGCCATAGGACGTCACTAGTTTGTTAGTGACCTCTCTAATTCCTTTCCTAATCAAAAAAAATGCACCTCAGTATTTTAACACACAATTCCACTAGCATGGCATTGGAGTGACATAAATAAGCACGCATAATATTCAACAAAAAAAAAACACCAACAAGCATGTAGCGTAGTGGGAGGGGTTACGCTTCCCTTCGCTGAGGTCGAGGGTTCGACTTTCAGTGGAGGAGAAATGAACTTATTGGGAGAGCAGATCTCACCCAAAAATAAAGGGGCCCTCGCGAGACTCAAACTCCAGACGTAGGCGTTTGATGGAGCAAAGCTCTCCGCTGAACTGGGGTGGAAATGACCAAAAAAAAACACGCATAATATATCAAGCAAAACATGTAAACTTATGGGATTTTAGGGAGTCCGCTAGCTTGTTAGCAGTCACTCTAATCTCTTTCCTTATAAAAAAAATATATAATCTTATGGGATAGAGTATGTTGAAAAGTGTTTTTTTGGGCTTTATATCAAATTTGTTTACCTCGGGACAAAATGTTCGGCCAGTTTTTGTTTTGAAATTAATTAACATATATGTAAAGTTTTCTCAAAACACTAAACAAAGCTTAATGGTTAAGATCCCGAAATTGTTTCCACCATTTTATTAAAAAAACCTTAAACATTTTAAATAATTAACCGGCAAATTCCCCTTAAACAGGGTTAATTACAGAATCAAAGCAAAGGCCCTTAATAATATCACGCCTAGGGATCATCAAGAGCAATAAAAATACAGACCCTCAAAAGAATTTAATTTCCGATACTAATTTCACTAAAGTAGGCAAATTATTCCAATAATTGTGCGTGAATCGAGTGATAATCTATGATTTGTGCCTAGTATCCAACTTTTTCAACCACTTAACCGAATTCAAACTGATTGATAGCAATTGAAAATTATAAGCATCAATCTTATCAAAAATAATGAAAATACATTAGCATCAATCAAGAGACAATCTACTCCTCCCTATATTTCTTAAAATATGTCCTTCTAATATTTTTTTCACTTTTTTTTCAAATTTATCCCTATTTTATAGAAGTAATAATTACTCTAAACAATTTTCTATAAGGGGTTAAAGAGTAAATATTTTTGCAAATGTAGGGGTAATTTGGGTAAAAAAACGTATTCCTTAATAATCGTGTAGTGGGCTAAAAGGACGACTTTTGAGAAACGGAGGGAGTACCATTTTATGTAAGGTAAAATATAAAAAAACTACTCCCTCCGTTCAGAAATACATGATGTTTTAGGATTTGTCTGTAAAATTAAGATGGTATGTAATTTGACTTAAATACCCATAAATCTTGGGAAGATCTTTCCTTTTCTATTTTTTATTTTTATTATTCTTTTTAATTAATGAGGGTAATATTGGAAAAAATATGGTAAATTATGTAAAACATCAAGTATTATTGAACAAGAAAATCAAGCTAAAACATCATGTATTTTTGAACGGAGGGAGTACCCATTATTTTGGGTATTTGCAAGAAAACCCACATCTTATTTTACGTTTTACAAAAAATCACTCTTTATCTAAGAGTGCTTGCAAACATTACCTTTTATTTCACATTTTTACAAAATCCCAACCCTTCTATTTCATTTTCATTAAACCATCTCATCCCGTTTTCCATCCATTATATTGTCAAATTAGGGTTAAAATACATACTTGCCTCTAGGTTAAAGTATCAAATTGATAAACACCAATATTTACCCATGCTCGACTGTTGTTGCTCTTCTAAAGCGAGGAAGGGTTGGCTCAAGGGTGTTTCATGATCGGTGATCTTGTTAGATGCCTAGAGAGGACCTGCTAGGGCTCAAGAAAGAAAGGGCAATTGATAAACACTCTCGAGCCAAAACCTTCCTTCTCAACTCTCTCTTGATCCCTAACAAATATCCGTCGCACCGAGTTGAGCCCTCCATAGGCACCCAACAAGACCACCAATCACGAAGCACCTTTGAGCCAACCTTCCTATCTCACGAGCAGCAACATCAGTCGAGCAGAATAGAATTAAGAGGTTGTTTGTAAAAGTGAAATAAGGGGTATTTTTACAAATACTCCAAGATAAGAGGTAGTTTTTTTATAAAAGGTGAAATAAAGGGTGGTTTTTGCAAATACCCTAAGATAAGGGGTAGTTGCCTAAATAAAGTTAGAATCGTCTCCATCAATTAAAAGACCATGCAATATCCGGTCCGATTTAGAGCATGTATGATAATGCTGATGACAAAAAAATATATATATCGCTGTTATAACTCTATGATTAACACCATTTATAAATATCAAAATCACGGATACAATTAAGCTTTGATTAGCAGCCTCGTGCATGGAAATCCGATTAAGTTCAATCAGTGGTTGTTTGATTGGAAAGATTGCTACGAATTCATAGCCAACAGATCGGGGGAAACCACTTTTCCAAGTGCTTGATTAATCACCAACGGTTTAAACTTAAAATAATCGATCACATATCTTCTTAATTTTGTCAATGAATGGTCATAAAGTTGCAAGGATAGTCATGTTGTCCATATCTGATCGATCAAGATTCAATAATATACCGTCAAGTGGGACTCACACAAGTTGAAATAGATAGATTTTGTTTTCTCAATTTGAGTTGTGGTAGATCTAATATCAAATAAATCTTAGGCCGTTTATTATTGTTTAGTTCGTAAGTTACGGGACTAGAAACATCAATCTTAATCCTGAATAATATTACACCGGCTAAAGTTGGATTTCGATCTTTAATGTGCCTCGAATTGAATATGTCATTAATCGGTACCAGGGGGTCGGGAGCTCCTGCTAAAGTTGGATATCGATCTGTTAATATGTCTTGAATTTATCGTTGATCGGTACTCATTATGTGTTCAGGACTCTTCCCCCGATCCATCAAAGATTCTAGGGGCAGGGGTTCGCTGACCGATTAACGAGTCGGAAGTCTCATAATTGTATTTCGAAATCTTTATTGTTTTGTAATAAAATCAGTTCTCCTACTGTCTGTAGACATAGCCAATACAACATTGATAAATAACATAAATTTGTGTTTTCTTATTATTTATTCTTGTTTCTACCAAAAACAAATTATTTATTCTTGTTAAATCTTTTTACATCCATTATAACACGATCAATTAGGGGCACATTTGTATAGATCTACAATGGCAAGAAATGTACCCCAGTACTTGAGAGGGCGACACGAATGATCTCATAAAAAGGAGACACATACAAAAACATGAAAGGGCTATTAATTTGCGATGGTGGAGCCAAAAAATAAAGACTCTTGATCATCTTGTATTGATTAGACCGGTAAATATGTTTCTACCACGTAAAAATTCAACCCAATCTGATTTTGTTAAGAAATTTAAAACATATTAGAAATAACCTCGAACCGAAAAAGTAGATATGTTTGTTTTATCCATAGGACAGACTAGAGAAATAATCGAACTCGTGAATATGACACAGCCTAGATACTTATCACTTAAGAAAAAAAAGCCGTGACAACAATAAATTAGAAATGTTGGGACGGTGAATCAATATGTTACAATATGGAAAAACTGATATTGGTAGGGTCTTTTACAAAATGGGACCACGAAATATCCGATTCGAATGTAGAGCGGTGTCCAACCGATCGAACCGGCGAGCCAAAAGGCAAGATCAAAAAAAATATGTTATAATATGGACTTTCTACATAAAAAAGTTGTATGGTAAATTATATAGTATACGAGTTTAATATGTCATTCATATTATTATGATTCTGGATTAGAATTTAATTGGACTCCTATATTAAATTCATACATAGGGATTGATTCTCAGCTTCTTCGCTCACTAAACTTTCACATGGCATTAAAGCTTACAATATGGTCCTAAACTTGTTTCTTGAGTATTTGGATTGAGTTTAGCGATCGATACTACCTACCTATAATTCGAGTTGTGTTTGCCTATAAAGAGATTGAGATATTAGACTTGTTTGTTCATATGTCAACCGAGTCAGACCAATTATACTTGCGAATCTGTGAAAAATATGGCTTCCCGCATGAAAAATTAAATAATAAATTTTTAGTATATAAGTTTGATAGGTCGGTCCTTTCATTGTCAATTTAAATTTATAATGAAATTTCACTAGGAGTATATATATACTAGCTTGACATACTTGTATAAGATCAAGGCTCAACAGCATATCTAATTAACTCACTCGTCATTTGGTTAAATATGAGAATTTAAATTGTTGAAATTAAGTTCCAAGAGGTATTTTATTGATTGCTAAAATTGTGTGTGGGTCTAGTATATATACTAACAACAGCAGCAACACCAATACTTAGTATAATCCGCCCGAGTGAGGTCGGGGGTCTAGAAATACACATTGCTCCCAAATAAATTGATGAGTGTTTCCGATAGACCCAAAGACGAAAAAGAGTTACGAGTGAAACAAAAGCCAGCAAAAAGGCAAAGCATACACGGGTAAAGCAAAACACACTTTGTCAAAACCGGGTCGTAGAAGGGCACATAAACAACACAACACTAAAGACAAAAATAAGCACGAAAACATACATCATCCGCACAAAGGAAACCGAAGAGAACACACATTGACACAACTAAGACGTAGATGGACACATAAACAACATAGCACTAAAAACAAGGATAAAGAGACAAACACACACCGACCGTCCAAAATAGACCAAAACACCGCACAACAAAAACCGTAAAAACGCAATCAACAAAAAAAAAACCACCCAAACCTACACCCTTGCTAGAGGAAGCACACAGTCTCACCCTCGCTAATATACTAAGAATAATATAATTTATTTTATTGATTGAACCAAACATAACTTTTTATTTTATCTACATGATTGCACCAAACATGGCAATTAGAGTTGCATTAAGGGTAATTCATTATGAGGAGTCAAACTTTGTGGTAATTATTAGTCTTAATTGTGAAACAAGGAAGCAAATAGCATGATGATAAGCACATAAAACAGTCATTAATTATCCCATCAAATAAAAGCCCCCCTTAGTCATGTAATCATATTTTGTTGTTATATGTCAGCTTGTGAAGACATTGAAAATACAGCTTACTAAATCTGACTTGGATGGGGCAAGCCCCACATTGAAGACCAATCGAATTTTACCCACCACCCAAGAATATATAAATATATAATATATATGACATGAAGTTACAATGAAAGTATGAGTTAGGGTTCCTCATGACTTCTATAAAGAGACAATTTGTTGAAACAATTGCGTTGATCCATACCTTATGGAACTAGGTTCCTTGTGAATGAGTTTGCACGTTACGTCAACTATATTCCTTAGAAATTCTACCATTAGTGTTCAGTAAGACTTATTAAAGTTTGTGTTATATTAGTTCCATATGTCTCGGAACATCAAAGTCTTAACGTGACACCAAGTACCTCTTGGTCTAGTGGTAATTGGCGCTAGATCGCTTAAGCATTTGTCCAGAGGTCTCGAGTTCGAGACTCTCTGGCGGTGTGGATGCAGCAGAGAGGCTTGGGAGGAGCAACACCCCTTACGGGGTCCAACCACACTCCGGTCCAGACGTAGGCACAAAGTGTCGAACTGGGCGAGGGCCAGCCCACCAAAAAAAAAAAAAAAAAAAAAAAAAAAAAAAAAAGTCTTAACGTGACAGTTCATATATGTGGAATATAACTCGACAAAATCCCTAAAAAGTGGTGGACAGAATTTAGACCCCAATTTGTGTGAAGCAATTGGACCCCCTGCGAACATAAACAACTTGTAGGATCTATAATGGGCCAAAATTTTACCTAGCAAAATACATTATTTTTACATGACCAAGTCTCGTGGACTTGTGAAGATATTTATCCCACATCAAGAATTTGAGAATAGATTTGCCTAGTATAAATATTTTTGGGTTACTCCTCCTATCACCAATTGGTTTTAGGATGGAACCCATGAGCTTATATGATGAGTCTATTGTGCATGTGCGCTAAGATGATCTCTCCATCCGTCCGTATTTGACACACAGAACTTTGACAAGACTAAATGTAAAGGCTATGTTTACCAAGATTTATTATTTCACTTTACAAGAACAAAATCTTCATGACATAACTACTTATACAAAAAGGTTTTCAATCAATTTTATTTATTTTTTAAAAAGGAAAAAATTAAGAGGCCTTATTAACAGTTGGAACGTCACCCTAAAACAACTTTTCGGATGAGATTTTTTATGGTCTCAATCTCATCATAGTGGAGTAGGGCAGTAAAGGATGAATGAATAAGTTGGGTTAATCTGTCTGTCACATGGTTCACCTCTCGAAAAACATGTCCAAATTGAACATTAGAGCAAGGAAAGTCTAAAAGTTGCATAGAATGTCAGCAACGATAATCTTTATCTTCCAAGGACAACTCCATGAACTTGTAATTGCATTAATAACACAAAATTTACCTCCTTTTATTTCTAGGATTTTAAGACCAAGATTATTTACTTCTAGTAGGCTTTTTCACAAGGCCAATGCTTCAGTTATCAAGAGTAAGCTTCTACATTTTTCGCTATCCTTTTTAATGGGTTTAGCTAGATTGTTTCTAATGAGGTATCTGATATATCATTTTGTATTATGGAATCATCAAAGTTTATTTTGTAATAACTTTGTGCTGATCCATTTGAGGTTTCTTCGTCTCCCTGGTTTTGCAAGATAATATCTTCAATCTTCATTATCATTCCAATTTTATTTTTTTTTACATTTAAGGAGTTGATTTTTAATATATAGTGTTAAATATTTAATTTTACCGACTTGGTCAATTGCAATCTAAGTTTCATTTCTCTAGTGGCAAATGCAGCAAGTGACACTCAATTCTGTTATTTCATGCTTTTTGTAAGTTTCATGTGCAGTGCATTGGTTATTTCTCATGGTTTTTTATTAGCTGGGTTGGTGTTTTTTTAAATATAATGTGCTATTTTTGGGTTAGTCTTTTCAATGTGTTTATTGTGCTTGTATATTCGAAAGAAGTGAGTGAATGGTTTGGTTACATAAGGCACAATTCATTGAAACTGCAACATATTTTCTTGTCCATTATGTCCTAGTCTCACAAAGTAGCTCTTTTTTTTTTGAATGAAAGGGGTGATTCATTCATATATATATGTAAGTAGAAATACTTACAAAAAAATCTAGGCAATCCTAGATTACAAAGTTTCTTCCATTCCAATTCTAGCAAGCCATTTACTAGCCTCTCTATCATGTCTTTTCCATTTCGCTAATACACAATTCTTGACATGATTCATGATCACTCTAGTACAATCTTCTATTGAGCACCTTTCTAGTTGGAAAATCTTCCTATTTCTAGCACTTCACACGTAGTACATTGTTGTGCAAGTGCAAGTCACCCACAAGTTGAACATAAAACTCTTCTTTCCACCCATGTTGCCCATGGCCTCTATCCAACTCTCAATGGAGTGGTGTCTCCTTCCTATTTTTGCCCATGTCAGAACTTTCGCTAGAACTTGCTTAGAGAACTTGCAACCAAACCACAAGTGTTCCCAGTTTTCTTGTGCATTCTCGTCACAAAGCTCGTATTCATCTTCCTGCAACAGCCCGAACGACTTCAGCTTGTCTTTTGTATGGACACCTTTGTTCACAATCATCCAAGTAGAGAAGGAGACTCTCGGAGTATTCAGTTTGGTCCAAATGCACTTCCTCTATTCCTCCACTGGACCCATGTCTCTGAAATTGTTATAAATGTTTTCCCAGTCGAATTTGCCCCTTCGAGTCATAATAATAGCTTGATTGGCTTCCTGTTCAAGAGTATCTTTAATCTCTTCTCTTATCCCGATGATGGATTTCCATATTGCACTAGAAGTGGATTTGCAGTTCACTTCCTAGAAGGATGCTCCTCTTAAAATGACTGTGTTCACCCAAGTATTCCATATTGATCCAGATTCTATAAGCACATCATAGATCAGATCACTAAAGCTAACCTTGTTCCAAGCTAGAATTTCCTTGAGTCCTATGCCACCTTCCTCCTTTGGCCTGCATAGCTTCTTCCAAGCTATAGGAGCCTTTCTGCCCTGTTCACTACCAGACCACAAGAAGCTTCTAAGGAGTTGTACTATCCTCTTGACCACTGCCTTAGGGAACACAAAAATCTTGCACCAGTATTGAAGAATGCCATACAAGACCGCTCGCACAATTTCCAATCTCCCTGCATATGACAACTTTCTAGCTGCCCAAGCATTGATCTTACTTGAAATCTTGGCAATGAGAGGCCTATAATCCATGCTTGTTGCCCTTCCACTACATAGAGGGACACCCAGATACGTGACTGGAAGATCCCCCAACTCCATGTTCATCTCAGCAGCCAACAACTCCTTATTCTGTTCATTCATCCCCGCACAGAATATTTTTTACTTGCTATGGTTTATAACAAGCCCTGACATCTTGCAAAACTTGTCAAGAACTTGCTTCAAATTCTGAACTGAAGGTTGATCTCCATGGGCAAACAAGAACAGATCATCAGCAAAACAAATATTGGTGACTCCCACTCTTGCACAATTTGGATGAAATCTGTAAGCTGTGCTTCTACTCATTCTCTTGAGCATTCTACTCAAGTACTCCATGACAAGTACAAACAAGTAAGGATATAAAGGGTCCCCTTGACGGATACCCCTAGCTCCTTTAAAGTACCCATGTAATTCCCCTCCAAAGTTTACTGAGTATGCACAATTTGTAACCCCTTCTCTTATCCACTTAATCATCTGGGCATGGAATCCAAAGCCTTCAAGTACTTGGAACAAGAAGTTCCAATCAATAGTATCGTAGGCCTTTTTTAGGTCTATTTTTATTGCACATCTGGGGTTTATGTACTTCCTAGAGTAGCTTTTCACAATTTCCTGGCAGACTGCTATGTTGTGCTTAATGTTTCTCCCTTTGATAAAAGCACCTTGGTTTCTGTTCACAATCAAAGGCATCACAGATTCAAGTCTCTTAACTATGAGCTTGGAAATCACCATCGGTCTGTAGTCATGGGCAGTGGCAGGGTTGTCTTTCTTTGGGATGAGGGCCAAAACTGTGTTTCCAACCTCTTTGAGCATTCTACCACTGTCAAAGAAGTCCAAAACTACATTTGTGAAATCCTCCCCAATAATGTGCTATGCTTTCTGATAGAATTTTGAGTTGAAGCCATTTGGACCAGGGGCTTTGTTGACACCAATCTCCCACACTGTTTGTTTTATTTCTTCTCTGTCAAAGGGTGCAACCAAGTTAAGTCTGTCATCTTCACTAAGAATGTATCCTTCATCAAACATTGTCGCATCACAGGCCTCACACTTTTCTGATCTTCCTAACATCCTTTTGAAGTGCTCAATCACCACATTCTTTACCTCCATGTCTTCTGTATGAACTTTCCCTTGGTCATCTTGGATTGATGCAATGGAGTTTCTTGTTTTTCGTAGTTTGATAGAGTTGTAGAAGTAGTTGCTACATTGATCTTGGTACCTCAACCAGTGAAGCTTAACATTCTGCTGCAACAAAGTACTTCTATTTTTCATTGCTTTCTTCAAATCACTTAGCATTTCCCTTTCTATGATCTGCAAGTTCACATCACAAGGCCTGCTTTGCAACTCATTTTGTATCATGTTCAACTTTCCTTGCATGTCTCTTATGGCATTTTCCTCCCCGTCCACATTCCTACTTCTCAGCTTTTTTAGAGGATTTTTTAGAGCTTTCAGCTTTGAAATAAGAGAAAACATCTTCACTCCTGGGAACTCTCTACTTGCCCAGACATTACTCACTGTCTGGTTGAAATCTGGGTGATCACACCAAGTATTGCAAAATTTGAAGGCCATTTTTTTATATCCTTGGTTGCCATTGATGCAAAGGATAGCTGGTGAATGATCTGAGCACTCAGGCAAGCTAAACCTGGCTGAGTAAGAAGGATACTCATCAATCCACTTCTGATTTGCAAGAATTCTGTCAAGTTTACACATGATTTTTGTACCATCGGTGTGTTTATTGGACCATGTGTAAAACGCGCCAGTGTAATTCAAGTCCAACAAGCCATTTCTATCAAGACAGTTGTTGAACTCCTTGTTTAGCTGGAAAGGTATATTGTTTTCAACAAATTTCTCCTTGTGCTCCCTAATGGCATTGAAGTCACCTAAAAGAATCAGAGGCTGTTGTAACTGACTTGCTGCATTCGAAATCTGATCAATCTTCTACCATAGCTGGTTTCTTTCCTGACTCAAGTTGGAGGCATAAACAAAAGTGACTAGAATTGGCTTGCGAATCTTAGGAGAAGCAATAGAGTAGTGCATCAACTGAGGTTCTTCGAAGAGAAAGTTAACTGAAGTAACTGACTTAGGTTTCCAAAAAATCCAAATACGCCCATTAGGTCCTAAACATTTTGTATTTCTAGCCCACCCCTTCAAAATAAGGCTAGAGATAGCGGAAATATTGTTAACTCTAACTCTGGTTTCCAAAATAGCAAGGATATCCACACTATTCTTATATGCAAAAGTATTTAAAAAAATCACATTTAGAGGCCTCATTAAGCCCTCTAATGTTCCAGCTGGCCATGGTGAACTTATTCATTAGGCAAAATAGAGTCTAAGTCCACCTCTAGCCCTTTTCCACCACATGCATCAGCTTCTACCTCAACTTCATTTCTAAGAGCATTATACTTGGATCCCAGACTGTTAATTGCTTTTGAAGTAGCTATCTCCTTGCCTTTGCTAGCTGAAACAACCTTTAAGCCCTTGTTCACGGTTTTCCATTCACTGTTTTCTGCTTCTGCTCTTTGATCCACTTTTCCTGAAGTTGCTTCCTTAGCTGAATTCTTCTCTTGTTGCTTCATTTGTGTGGGCACAACTACAATCTTGTTTGCTTGAGCACTACTTTCTCCTTTCTCCTCCGTTCTCTTTCCGTTGTCAAGAGTATTGACTAAAGTTCCGCTTGCCTTTGACTGAGGCTTTTGCACCCACATTTTCCTTTGCTCAAATCTCTCAGCTGGTTTTGGTTTCACTCTTCTTCCAAAGTTAAAAGCTGGTTTCCTGTGACATTCACCCACTATATGTCTGAAGACTTTGCATTGGTCACATTTTTTTGGGAACCATTCATAAACCACTTTTTGCTCAACGATTTCCCCATCTTCACCATGGAAAGCAATATCAGTTTTTAGTGGTTTTGTAGCTGACACTTCTACGAGAATTCTAGCAAAAGATAGTCTCTCTTGATTTTCTGTAACCTTATCAACAAATATAGGTTTGGCCAGAGCACTACCTATTTTCTCATAAAACTCCTCATCCCAAAATCTTACATCTAAGTTAGGGAGAGTAGCCCAAACCTGTGTTGTGTCAAAGCGGGATGGATCGAGTTTAACTCCTTCGCTCCACCGTCTAAGTACTAGTAATTTGATTCCTCCCACCAGCCAGGGTCCTTGTTGTAATACCCATTCAAGATCTTTTTCTTCTTCAAACTTGAATATGAAGACGCCTGAATCTGTTAATATGATTTTTGGGCTCTTGCACCCCAGCCATCTGGAATTGACAAAGGCCTGCATCATGGAGAATGTCACTGTGGTGCCTACTACCATTCCAATTAGGCTGAGCTTCCATTTGCTTGTGTTCTTCTCAACATCCTTATGTGTGAATTTAATGATTCCATTTTCAAATCCAGGGACAAACGAGAGTCGCTTTCCGTTTACATTTGCCATATTTCCAGCTAGAGCATCTCTGAATGATAGCTTCCTCCTTTGCTCAGTAAAGGCTTCCCCTTTTCCCTCTTCCATAATCGGATTTGTCACAGTTTTTCCAGTCGAGGTTTCAATGCCTTTGCCCAGACTCGGATTGACCTTTTCCAGGCTCGATTTTTCTAGCACATTCAAAGTATTTCCTTTCCCTGTTCCTTGCACACCAACGGATTTCTCAATCAGTTTAGCCACATCTCTAATTTCTGTTTCATCTCCCTCAATTAGCACAGCAGTATCATTCGGCGTCGAGCTGTTGTCTGCTTGCTCTTCCTCGGTCAAATTCACTGCGTTTATCTGCTTTTCGCTGACACCTCGTCGGAGTATTCGCAAGTTCACTGTCTTTATCGTTTCAGCAGACACCGCTGCTGGAGTAGCGGGTGGAGACGAAGGCGAGGCCACCGATGACGAGAGCTTGAGACTTTTGGTGGGCCTCTTCTTCCGTGCCGACTTATTTCTCGCCATGGCAGCCTATTCCGGTGACGGCGTTGCCAGGCGCCGAACCCTAACTCAGTTCCGCTCTCTCAAATAAGAGATCTTTACTTTTACTCTTCTACCTCACAAAGTAGCTCTTGATTTTAGGATATGTATCTACTTTTATACGTAAGATTGACAACAAATCTAATAACGAACCTACCATTTTCATGTTAAAACTTTACATTAGAGCTGTCAAACGGGTCGGTCAGGTCTGGTTCGGGTTCGGGTTCGGTTATTTCGGATTCGAGTTCGGGTCGTAACGGGTCATTGGTCAAATCGGGTCGGGTAATTTCGGGTTTTCGGGCGGGTCGGGTCGACCCAATAGGTCAAGAAAATCGAATTTTTTACAATTATTAAAATGTTATATTGTTTAAAAAATGATAATTAATAATAATCTATTATTTTTAGAGTCCGGTTCAGGTGCGAATGGGCGCCCAAGTGCGAAATAAGAAAGAACAAGAGCAGTTGGATCAAGAAAAATCAAAGGTGCTGATCATTTCACTTAAAAGGGGGAAAAACAGCACGGGCGAATTTTTTGCGAATTATTCGCGTATTTTTGAAAAAAGGGGCCTAGATTTGTTCATCAATATTGTGGATTTGTTCATTGTTAAATTCATATTTGTTCATTGGTTTTGGCATATTTGTTCATTGGTTTGTGCATATTTGTTCATTAGTTTATGCAGATTTGTTCATTGATAGATGCATATTTGTTCATTGTTATATTCATATTTGTTCATTGGTTTTGGCATATTTGTTCATTGGTTTTGGCATATTTGTTCATTGCCTTTTTCATATAATTGTTCATTTCTAGATGCATATTTGTTCACTAGTAAACTCAATTTGTTCATAGCTAAATAAGACACAAGCACTCCTCTTCGATTTGTTGCTATCTCGTTCTCTTAGCATACACCATATTATTGCAAAGTCAGATTCTTTATCTATTATCCTTTGCATTCAAGTTTCTACATCAAATTTATCTTATTTTGGTACTTTATTTAGCACTTCATTCGTATTGACAAGTTAGCCTTAAAACACTTCATTCATATTATCCTTTGCATTCAAAATAGACTTAAACAAAAAATAAATGCAAAAATAACGAATAGATAGTCCTAAATGTACAAGTTGATGGTATTAATAGTCCTAAATGTACAAGTTGGTGGCATTGACACATAAACATAAGTTTATTTCAATTCACAAACAAAGGTTAGATCAATGAACAAATAGGGTATATCAATGAACAAACGATGGTGTACAAATGAACAAAAAAGAGTATACCAGTGAACAAATAATGGTATATCAATGAACAAATAGTAGTATATCAATGAACAAATATTGGTATATCGAAACTAATTATATGTGCATCAAAAACTAGATAATATTGTATTCATACCCATAAATAAGGTTAAAAAATAGAAATTAAAATTAAAAAAAGTGCGAAATCGATGAACAATGTTATAAAAAACTCAATGCACAATGAGTTAGTATTGATGAACAAATGGTGAATATTGATGAACAAATCGTTATTTATGATGAACAAACTGGGTGCGTCTTATTATAAAGTATTTTCTCTAGGATTTACTAATTTATTATAGATTTTAAAAATTGATTTTTTTAACTTGTCCTTAGGAACTAAAACCCTAAATGAAAATAAATAAATCCTATTAAAAAAATAAATTATTTTATAAAACTAATAAATTATTTTCATTTCAAGAGTCTTTAACATATGCCCTTGTGATATCCGAAATTTTTTAACAAATTCATATCAGAAAAATCCGTTGTGATAAATTTACTAGTCTTATCTTCAATCCGGGTCCGATTGTCGGACGATAGATTTACTAGTCATGTCTTACTAGTCATGTCTTTAATCTAGGCCCAATTGTCCGACAAAAAACTTGATACTTCGTAGAGGATGATATTACGACATTATGAGCAATTTTTCATCTAAAATCCATCCATGAAATTTTGTAGAAGGCTCCATCCATGCAATTGAGCAAATTTTCGGCTTAAATCCAACTATGACATTATGAATATCTTTTGTGGGTAAATATGACATGGTGATTGTTTTGTTAGTTGCCGTTCCCTGAAGAAAATCAGCCAATTCAATTATCAACAATTCAAAAAAGAAACCAAGACTTTGGTATGAAACCTCTTCCAATTTAACCAATATGGGGGCAATCAGCAGAGAATGAAACAATAAGAGCTATAAATAGCAAAAATGGCTTTTAGTTTTAGTCCAAATCTTCTCTCATGAATAGAACAGTAGAAGATCACTGATAATATTTGTGTCTCGAGCATTACAACATTTCCCTACAAGACTAACCATGGTCTAGTATCAGCAACAACAGAATGTGGGAGTATAAACACTACAAGAACTCACAATTATAAAACCCTAAAAAAAAAGAAAAAATTCAAATCACTATCACTTCAATACTAGGACTTGGATATCTGAACATAGACCATCTGGGTGTACCCATTAAAAACAGATTTATCCAATCTAGTAAGGCCAAGCCTTTGGAACAGTCTATAACGACCGTCTTCCACAATAGGACTAGTAGAACGTGCAGGATCGTACCTCGTTTGGTGGGTCAATGAGGGACCTGCCACAGGCGGGAGCTCCCAGTAGACGTCCAGGATCGATTCCAGAAATCTGCTGTTCTGGAAATGCACTGTATGGGAGATTGCCTTGTTGCTGTGGTTGAAGTCATCCCTCATCTCCCCTCTCACTCCCCACCAGGCCTCACCGGGCCCACAAAGCTCATTGATGTCAACGGCTTTCTCCCAGAACTTTCTCCTCTTCGCCCTTAATCTCGCTTCATCACTGTCTTTGAAGCAGCTATGACCACCACCTGCAAACAAGGAATAATGCTGTACAATCAATGGTGTGGCCAAATTTTATGATATGGATAAAAAACTAAGGCTTTGTTTGGTAATCCATTTTATAATGACATTTCTAGTTACAATGTGGTTTTTACGCTTAAGAGTAGTTTTAACACTTTGGAATTTATGTGATGTTTTGAAATTTGAATTTGTGTGGTGTTTCTAAGACTTGTATAAAAAGGACATTATTTGTAACAAAAAAACTTGTTATATCAAACATACTTTGTTAAAAATAAGCATTTACAACGAAAAATGTGATTGTAATGTGTAGTGCAAAGCAAATCCTTAATATAAAGCCAGTAGCAGAGGAAAAAAAATCAAGAAATTTATGGCGTGGATCAAATCCAAATAACAAGTCAAGTTGAGTAGAGAAAGATAAGCTGATAGGAGATGTTTGCCCACATCATAACAGCAAGTGGGCTTCACATAACCTCAAATCAATTGAAGAGATAAACTGAAGAGGAGCTCACCACTTATATAAGATTGATCACATATCTGTCTCAAGGAATAATGATCTCCACTTCCAGTATCGTAGTTATCTTCAAAAACAATGTGCTTGAAACCAGCCTTCAGTGCCTGTTTTAGTCTACAAATTCGACAAAATGCACCTTCAATTAGTACTGTAGTCTGTAGCAAGGTGCATATAAGTTTTTCCATATAAAGGTCTGTTTGGTGGGGTGCTTTACAATCTCATTATAATATATAAGCAGTTATTTGCAAGAAGCAGTGTTAGGTACCACACAAGTATATTTTATATATAATGCATATTGCCCAAAATTACTGTTTCCCCCGTTTTCACACAATGCACCACAACTATTTTTACCAAATAAACTACACTATAATTATTCAAAATGACTTTATAATTTAGAGTGCCATGACAGATGATCTTCATTCATCAGGAAAGAAGGCAGAGACAAACCTTTTCAATTCATTCTGATGGTCATCAAAGAATACAAGAACTCGAGTCAGATCAGTTATCCCATGCTTCTTCATTACAGATTTCCAATCAACACTTCCAAAATCCACAAAGTCCTTCCCTGCAAAGTATGTGCAGTTCTCATCAACATATGCAGGCCCTTTCTTCAGGTACTTTTCAGGGTGACGAGGAGTAACTGATATGATCTGAGTTTGTGGCATTGCTTGTCTTAGTACCCATGTGGAATGCCCCTTGAAAGCACCGCTTTCAATCATGAGATCTGGCTTTAGCCACCGAGCAATGAACCAAAGCCCAAAGCTGTGGTCAAATCCCATGCCATACATGTTGTTCTTGATTGGCCTTGTTTCATATATGGGTAAAAATTCTTCTAAGCCTTTTAGTAGGTCCTTTGATGTCCACTCCACAGTTTTTCCATGTTTCGATCTGCCTTTTTGCCAACAATAAAAATTAAATTGGTGTGAGGTGTAAGCATTAGAAGAAAAACTAAATTAAAGGTCTGATGTGCAGTGCCAAGAGTCTCCAGTTCTACATCCCTGATGATTGTATTTTTCGTACCACAGAGTATTGGCATAGATAAACTGAGCTTTCTATACCCATCTTATACTTTGATCAAATGAAAAAAAGGCATGCAAAGCTCCTTCTACAAAAACTTGATTTCGAAACAACTAATCTTTTGGACTTTGGAGTATCTCCAGAGCCACAAGGCACCAAATTCAACTAGTGTTAAGAGGTTTAAAAGTAAGCACCACCTAGGAGGATTCCCTCACAATTAACATCTTGATCACACATTCTTAACTCTTGCCAGTAGGTCCACCATACAACAAATTATCGTTATTCAGAAACAGACTAATCAGTTCAAAGCTTTCATCAATCAAATAGACAAATAGTGTGATAGATCACTAAAATCTCAGAGTTTTCAATTTTATGGCTATATTTCAAGAAGGATGAGATAGGAGTAGCTGAAAGCCTGAAACACTAATCCCAAACGATCTTTACTCAGAGCAAATTAAATCTTCCACCAAATTATACTCTTAACAGTAGTAAAATGCTTGGTATAGTGTAAATCAGGCTAATCGGAAGTAGAATTTAAATTTCAGTAGTAGACGAATCCCAAACGCAATGCTCTAAGATCTTGTTCCTGGTAAGCGAAATCCCTAGATTCGCAAATGGCAAGAACAAAAAAAGAATCTCAAAGAAGCGATCGACTTAGATCTGATTTTTATCCCCCAACACTGGAACAGAAATTAGAAAGAATTGCACATTTTCAACAATCAAATCAAGAAAGATTGAGTGCTTGAAAAGAAGCTTACACCAAGGAACACCGAGGGCTCCGAAGTCGGAGTCGAGGCCGTCGAAGCCGAAGAAGCTGAATCTTGAGATAGTGGCCGGCGACGAAGAGACGCAGACGAGGCTGCGCGTGTAGAACACGGCGGTGGAGGTGAGGAGGACGAGGATGAGCGCGAAGGTGAGACAGCGGCAGATGAGGCCGTTTCGGGAGATGTAGTTGGAGGCTCTGGTGGCGAAGGGGATCGTCTTCTTCGTCTTGGACTCGTCGTCGTCGTCGGCAGCGCCGTCGCAGAGGTCCGCCGAAGCGCGGCGCGTCGAGTGCATCCTTTCCAGCATCTTCTCCCGCTCCATCGGTGCTTCCTATTTTACTCTTCTCGATTTCTCCGACAACGGTGAAGGAAGATGTTTAGTGCACAGTGAGCGAGTGAACATAAATAGTATATACTATAAAAAAAATAGTTTTTTTAGATATACTATAAAACAAATGTTAATAAATAAAAATAAAGTATAAAATTTAATGTAAGTAATTTATTATCCGTAATATGTATAAAAATTATAATTTTTTTAAATTAAATAAAAAAATTAAATTTATATTATTAAGTTTAAAATTGAGAATAAACATAGATTATTAAGATAAAATAATCTACATTGCTCATTTTCCTTGACAATATTTCATAAATAGATTTAATTTAAAAGAAAGAGATAAAATATGAAGAAATTATGGAAGAGATGAGATTTTGAAAAATAATAATTAATTTAATAATAATATATATTTTAATAAGAAAAATAAAGATAATTTATTATAAATTGAGGTCATAAAAATTCAAAAAAAAATCATCTATAACATAGTAGTAATGATGCTTCTTAATAACCCATAGGTGTTAAGTTTAAATCTTCTGAGAGCATTTTACTTTGTCAAATTATTTTTTTACTTCTAGAAATTTATTATATTATATACTACTATAAAGTTAGAAGGTTTGAACTTAAGACCTATGAGTTAAAGTTAGAAGGTTTTTCTCAATAATGGTCAATCTTAATTTTACAACTTTTGGTATTACACACAAAATATGACATCAACATTTGGTATTATACACAAAGCATAATATCAACCTCTGGCATTACACCATTAACTTAGCAATCATTGATATTAAACACAATGATACATCAAACTCTTGGTATTATAATTTAAAATCATTAAATTATAACTTTTGAGATAACAAATAAACTAAAAAAGATAAGACAACTATTGACATTAAAAACAAAAGATAAGTTCTAATTTAATGTATAATTTTTTATGTTCTACTCTTTTCTCAATCTGAGTCTTTCACTTTTCACATATATATTTCATTCACTATTACGCAAAAAAAAAAATACAACCCAATTTGCAAGAAAAGAACGAACATTACAAGATTTTGCTCGAGAGGGTATTGCGGAAAAATAGTAGAAGTTAAATAGAAACATATTACATACCATACACAAAATAATATTATTTCGTTCAAGTTAAAATTTTCACGATATATTTTTATTTAATCTTTTTATATGATAATATTTAGATTTTAGTCAATACATGTTATAATTACCTTATGATTACCAAAAATATATTCATTTTTCAAATAATAAACATAGAGCATGAATTTGCCCCGTCCAACGGACGGGTTAAGCATTCTAGTACTATAAAAAAAAAAATAGATATACTATAAAAAAATGTTAATAAATAAAAATAAAGTATAAAATTTAATGTAAGTAATTTATTACCCGTAATATGCATAAAAATTATTTTTTTAAATTAAATAAAAAAAATTAAATCTATATTATTAAGTTTAAAATTGAGAATAAACATAGATTATTAAGATAAAATAATCTACATTGCTCATTTTCCTTGACAATATTTCATAAATAGATTTAATTTAAAAGAAAGAGATAAAATATGAAGAAATTATGGAAGAGATGAGATTTTAAAAAATAATAATTAATTTAATAATAATATATAATTTAATAAGAAAAATAAAGATAATTTATTTATTGTAAATAGTTAAAATATAACTAATTTAATATATGATAGGGCCAAAATTGTTCTAGTGGCTCGGTAAAATAACGCTTAGATAAGATTAAATAGTCTAATTCCTTTGTAATGGTGGTCAAAACTTGGCTTAAATTTAAACAATTCAACAATAGTAATGGGATGCCATGTATCAAAAGCTAAGTTTTAGTTAAAAAATTTATTAATTTTTGAAATAAAATATATGTAATTGAGTATATTTATCTTTTAATATAAGAGAGAGAAAGAAACAACTAAAATGTTAAAAAGATTGAGCATATATATTTTATTGGCTAATAAGGAAAAAAAATCCAACTATTAGTATTTTTTTATGTAAGATATTATCTCCTACCAAAAATTAAGATATTATCTAAATTTGAAAAATAAAAATAAATTTTAATTAAGTGGAAAAAAATTTCCATGTGGAATATGAAGTGTAAAGAATAATTAATGGCTTAAAACATATACAACCCCTTGTACTTGTGTAAATTTGTCACTTAGACACCTCACCTTTGGTTTGGACCTATTGGACACTTAAACTTAATAATTTGGACCTATTAAACACCTGTCACTAACAATCTCGTTGAGTGTAATAAACTATACTACCCAGATGTGTGCCACCCTGCCACGTAAGCTTATTTTGCCACATAAGATCCCACATAAGCCCAATGTTAACACCATTATTATTTTAATAAAATCAGAAAATATAAAAGAAAATACAAAAAGAAAAAATATCATGTTCGATCTTCTTCGTCCTTTGAACATCGACCAGATCCATCAATGCCCACCTCCAATTTTCTCGAGCGCAATACCGCCACCACCACCCATCACCTCGTCTCATGGAGCGGTAGAAGATGAACGGGTCGTCGCCGTGCCGAATCGCTGCCATTCACCCTTGCTCTAGACCACCATCGTCCATATCTGAGCCAATCGGCACCAATTCTTCACCATCAGCCATCGCTTTGCCCTCCAACAGCCTCAAAGGCACATATTTGTGCCTTTTCTTTCCAGATCTGCCCATGGACAGCCCTTAAAACTAAGCAAACCAAGCAAATACCTCAAATCCAGCAGCTCTACACCTCAAACAAACCAGAACCGAACAGAACCACGTACACACAGCCCTAAAACCTAGAGTTGGTGCACTCAACTCACAAACTCCAAGCTCCATCTCGTATCCAACTAGATCCACGTTGAAATAGCCGGATTTCGCCTCATAAAACGTCACCCACTCAGATCTAGTAGCCACCGCTGGAATGACCACCAGAAACCACCTTTTCGTCGCCCATGAACGGCCGATCCACCAAATTAAAGGCCCGGTGACCCCACTAAGCTTCGGGGAGAGGCCGAATTTGGTGGGAAGTCAAGCTTTTATGTACCGGTGCCCCCATTGAAAGATGTTTAGAGTTTTGATTTACAGATCCGATTCTCAAGGTTGAAGATGATGGCTATTTCTTTTTTTATTTTGTTTATTGTTGTAAATTATAAGTCATTTTGGGCCTCCGTATTTTTTTTAAAATAAAATCCATGTTAGCTTGAATACAATTCCATGTCAGCTTTGAATTGCACTAAAACTTCGCCACATCAGCGAAGAGGTGTTTAATAGGTTCAAATTGTTAAGTTGAAGTGTTCAATAGTTCCAAAGCAAAGGTGGGGTGTTTAGGTGACAAATTTGCACAAGTACAAGGGGCTGTATATGTTTTATGGAGCAAGGATTAAATGCCATGTGGCAAAATCCTACGTGGATTAATAATGGGATGTCATGTGTCAAAAGCTGAGGTGGCGCAATGTGGTGGCTCCAAAGCTTATTGCTTTTATATATATAGTAGATTCCTCAATCCTCCCTCAGTCGTCCCTAAAATATTTTAACTAGGATATTTAACCCTCAATTTTAAAGATATTTTTTACAATAATAATATGATTTTTTATAGAATTTATAAGTCGGTTAATCGATTAACCATATCAAAATTTTATAGTTAATTACTCCCTTCGTAAAAATAAACTTTTCGTTTTAGAATTTGTCTGAAAATTAAAGAAATTATTTGACTTAAATATACTCGATCTTTTTAAGATCTTTTATCCTATTTTGTAGATGTATGTACATACCGTATTTTTAATTAATAGGATATTATTGGAAAAAATGGGCTAAAATAAGTCAAATTACAATTTTTTTTAACAAGAAAATCAAACTAGAATGACAAGCTTACCTTAACGAAGGGAGTAGTTAACTGATAACTTACTATGCGTAATTTAGTAACCGAAGTTTCGGTTAACCGAATGTGCTCACTAGGGATGCCATAATTTTGATTAACCGAACTTCAATTAACCATGATTTAGGTTAGTTAAAATCATTAACTATAACCGTCCCGTTAATTTCGGTCAATCGAGGATTGATTAACCACATTTTTTGTTCGGTTTTCTCGGTTAACCAATATTTGTCTATGAAATTTTAAATTATAATAATACACTTAAATAAAAATAAAATTATTAATTTTATAAAAAAATATTATCGTTTGATTAGAAATTCAAACTAAATACTAGTTTTACATCTCAAAAGTGTTACAAATCAGGGCTACACAAACAACAAAAAGAACCAAAACAACAAAGAGAAATAGAAGAATCAGAAAGCAAGGATAGCAGAAGAGGAATCTAGGGTTTCGACCCCCTAAGGTTGGCGAAGCTTCGAGATGTATCTTCGCGTTACTTCAACCACCACGGATCTCAAGGAACACTTATCGTCGTCGATTTGCTCCACCGCGAGTACCGGAGTTGCCATCGGATCTCCTCTCTCTCTCTCTCTCTCTCTCTCTCTCTCTCTCTCTCTCTCTCTCTCTCTCTCTCTCTCTCTCTCTCTCTCTCTAGCGCTACAAGCTTCGAATTAGCAAGTGATTGCATGTATTTTATGCCTTTTAGGACATGCATTTAGGACTTTAATTTGATATGTTTTGCATTTGTGTCGTGTTTTCTAATACTTTTCATCTTGTTTTTGTTTTAGATGTCTAGACGCATATCTTTACATTTTTCAGGATCCTTGGAGAAGTTCGAGCTTTATTTGGACGCATGTGGAGACATGGCGGAACTAAGACCTCAGACTAGAATGCGACAGAATCGGAAATGAACCATTCAAGAGCCAAAGTGAAGAAACACACGATCCAGGCCAATGTCATGCACTAAGATGCACAATCATGTGTACGGTGATGTAGAAGTTCAGATCGTGCGGAATTGCCCAGAACACGACCAGGGTCATGCGTTCTAAGATGCACGATCGTGTGGTTTGTCTTAGTAAAAGGCAAGGGTCGTGCGTCCTCAAGTCTAGGGTCATGCACATTGATGGTCGTGTGATCATCTATTTTTACTGGAAATGATAAGATGAAGTAAAAACTATAATATGAAAATTTAAAACACGACAATAGTTAAAATTTCCACTTGAGTTTAAACAATTATTAACGAAATTCTTTTTATATTCTTTCTTTCACCAAAAATCACTAGTTAAATGACACAATCTAATCCTCACTTGATGATGTTGAATCATCACCATCTTAATTACTACTAGGGGTGGCAATTCGGTAAATCGGTCGGATTTCGGCTAGGTTATTCGGATTTCGGATCATTCGGGTTTCGATTAATAACGGGTATAATCGGTAATCGGGTATTTCGGGTCGGGTCGGATCGGGTCAGATGTTTAATTTGTCGGTTACATCGGGGTTATCGGATCAAAATCGGTCAAGCAAATCCGGATTTCGGTTTAGTCGGTTTCGGGTTGAGTCAGTTTTTGCAATTTTCGATTGAATCGGATTTCGGTTGAATCGGTTTGGTTAAATCGGATTTCGATTGAATCGGTTCGGTTAAATCGGTGTTCGACTAAATCAAATTTTGGTTGAATTAGGTCTTGATTGAATTTCGTTTGAAATTGATATTAAGAGTTCAAAATAACTTTATTTAAGTGATAAAAGTTATATGAATTTAATGAATGGGTCATGATAATATTAAGAATCATTGTATTTATAATATACTATTTGAATTTGAATTTGATATTGAGTTTTTAAAGATGAAATTTACCACTTGTAGAATAAATCAATTAATATTTGACCGGAAAAGTCAATCAAATTAATAGATTATCACAGTTTACAAATTCATAAGATACAATATTCACAAATCACAAGTAAAGATTATATGCTATTAAACATATGTAAGATTTTATATTCATAAAAAATTCTTATGATATTGCAATCAACTAATTACATGTTACAATTAAGGATTATATGAAGTTATACTCCAATAATTTAAAATGATCTCTGTTCACAAATAATAATTTTATAGTCACATACAATTTCAAGATCATATAAATAAATAAATAAAATCTTTACATTTTAATGAAGAAATATATCTTTTGTGATGAATAATAATATTGGAATCCATGACTATATGAGACTATGGTAAGTAGTTCTAAAGTCATTGAAATAATTTCAATCATTACTATATACTAAAGCGGAGGTTAAAATAATATATAAAATGATGCCATATTAAAATATATCATTCATCTTTTTTAAATCAAACTCATTAGTTGAAATTTAATCGAATTATTTCTAAATATTTATATTTATATATATTAAAAAAATATTAGTTTTATTTTGGGATAATATTATTTTTTAGATAAGATATATATAATTCTTAAAATATCCTTTCTTATATCAATTTTTAATGATTATTTTTAGAAACGACAGTTTTTTTAGATAAAATATGTATAGTTTTTCTAAAACATTCTTATTTATATCATCAGTTTGTCAAAATTTAACAAGTACAAATACATAATATAATAATTTTATAAAATTCCGTAAAAGGTGCGAGAACTAACACTATTTCATAACTAAATGATTATATGATCTCTTATATTCATATGATCTTATATATTAATAACATATAAGATCTTATATTCTATCAATCAATAGGTTTGAAAACTTAAAACATAAATATTATAAAATATTATATTGATTTTGTTATAAATATGATGAATTACTAGTTATACCTGTCGTACCATGTACGACTACGATTCTGTATTTTATAGACATTATAAATAGGATATTAATAAATAAAAATATAATATAAGTAATTTATTGCTCGTAGAATGTATAATTTTTTAAATCAAATATTAAATTCTACATATTTTATTACTTTTGATGTATGTAAATTTAGAGATCATCAAATAGTTTAATATATTTATTAAATATTTTATTATATATTTTTATTAATTTTAAACATTATAATATTTATCATTATATTTTTAATAAAAGAAAATCACTATATATCTATAAATAAATTCGTCAAAAGATATATGGTAAAGGATTTATATTTATTTTAAATATTCTATCATTAATTTTAAATACTTGTATAAGGAAGCTTTCAAAAGATATTATTATACTAAATAGATATTTTTTTAGTGTTAGAGATAAATTTAAATAGTTAAAAAGAATTTAATAGATATAAATTATAATAATAGAAATAAAAAATAATTTTTTAAATTTGAGGTGGGGCCATAATCGTTCTGGTGGCTCGAAAAGGTATAGCTTTAATATATAGTTATAGGTTGAATATAGACATAAATAAAAAAAAATTTAATTTGATAAATATATTTTTTGTGGAGAATAATGATATTGGTGTGTATGACTTGTGAGATTATGATCAATATAGTTCTAAAAGTTATTAAAATGATTTCAATCAAATATTCAAATAATTATCTCATATCTTATATATACATGATCTTATACATTAATCATAAATAAGATCTTATATTGTTTTAGAAACTAAAAACACAAAATAGATAAAATATCATATTGATAGTAGTATAACTATCATAATATACATAAATGAATAAGATCTTAATAGACTATTATTAAATAAATATATCTTTTTGTGATGAATGATGATATCTACCTAATACATTATAAAGCAGAAACCATGTCTATTGAAAAAATTATGCCACGTGACGTTACTAGAATAAAATAATGTCAAGCTTTTAAATAATAACTTGTATTATTCTTTTTATACATCCAATTGTTTATATTATAATAACTTTATCTATTCATATGTTGATACTTTCTATATTAATTTTATGCATATCATATCTTTTAACAAAACTTGATCTATATGCTAGTAGTTTTATATTAATTTTATACATAATAAATTTTCTTTTCTTTTTAACAAATCTTGCACTCCAAGTGTAATATCCGCTAAATTCTAAATAAAATAAAATGGGTAATTATCCCAATAATTTTTTTCCCTCCAAAATAGAGAATTTAATAATCTTTATAATCTCATATTATATTATAAAAGGTTATAAAAGTTTACTAAAATAGAAATTAAGAATTTAATTACTTATATTAAGCAAGTTGGGTATTCTTTTAAACACTCTTTTTTCTCTTAAATAGAGAGTTTTAATAGTTTTAATAAAATTATAAATATAATATAAAGGATTATTAAAGTGGTAAAAAAATTCAAATAAAATAAGACTAATATAATTTCCGAATTTATTAATAGGGGTATTACACCAAGTATATAATTGTTTTAACTATATGCTGATATTTTGAAATATATTAAACTATCTATAGAATATATGACATATTTTAGTATACATTACTAGAGGTTAATTCACATGGAAATGATTCTTATCATGAAAACTAGAAACAAATGAGGACCTTGGATTTGAGAAATCGATGAATAAGATTAAAAGAGATATGGGCAAAATGGTATTTTTGACAAAAAAAAGTAAAATAAAAATAAAAATAAAAATATTTTTTAATTTTCTTAGTTTCGCTTGTTTTTTTCCAAAAACAAGAAATTTGATTTTTTAAGTTACGTTCACATATTTTATGCATATGTTCACACTATTATAAGACATGTTCACATATTATCACACTTTTAAATTAAGAGATTTTATAATATGTTCACATATATTATAAGTGTGTTCACATATTAGTACTGTTTGTTCATTTTTTATGGTCATATGTTCATGTTCGATTAAATCATAATACAAGCGTTAAACGGCTTAAAAAAATTTGACAAAAAAGTAAAAATTTTTTTTTTTATTTTTTCGCTTATTTTTTTCCAAAAACACGATGCTTGATATTTTACATTATGTTCACATATTTTATACACATGTTCACATTATTACAAGGGCTGTTCACATATAACCGCATTTTAACTTCAGAAAATTTAGTATACGTTCACATATAATATAAGTACGTTCACATATTAGTATTGCATGTTCAAGTTTTATGGTCTTATGTTCATACTCGATTTATATCATTCTACACGTAAAAAGACTTAAAAAAATAAAATAAAAAAATAAATTTTTTAAATTTTTTAAATTTTTTAAATTTTTTAAATTTTTTAAATTTTTTAAATTTTTTAAATTTTTTAAATTTTTTAAATTTTTTAAATTTTTTAAATTTTTTTAATTTTTTAATCGGATGGTCTAGATTCATTTCTAGTGTTTCAATCAGATGGTCTAGATTCGTTCTTAGTTTTCATGATAAGCCCCATTTTCATTTGATTCAATATCTACATTAGTATATCTACATAAATTTTATTAAATTAATGTTAAAAACTATTTAATAAATATTTTAATAAGTTATATTATCATTGCTAGGTTTCCTACTCTAAACCCTAAGCCCTAAGCCCTAAGCCCTAAGCCCTAAGCCTTAAACCCTAAACCTTAAACCTTAAACCTTAAACCCTAAAAGATAAGAACACAAATACATAACCTTAGTAAATATTTTATAAAAAATGATTTTTTTATGCATACTAATATCTTTAGAAAAATAAAAAAATAATTCAAAATATTCAATTCAAGTGAAATTAACATTTAAAAAAATTTAATCAAAATATGGGAAAATATCTCAACAAATAATAAAAATACTTTTTAAATATATTCAACTAAAATATGTGGCTCGGTCTTAATGTTTTTTTTATAAATTACATAATTTTATTGCTATATTATATACAAATATTTAAATTTTATATTACTATTAGATTATTGTATAATCTTTAGTAAATTACCCCGTGAATACCCGATACCTGGATTATTGTATAATCCAGGTCACGGGTATAATCGGGTTCGGGTTGTTTCGGGTGTAATCAGGTTCGGATTGTTTCGGTTTTCGGATACAATCGGTTCAGGTACAATCGGGTTCGGGTTGCTCGGATTCGGGTATGTACCGGGTTGGCCTTTTCGGATATAATCGGTTTCGGTTTGCTTTTTTAAACGGGTTGCTTTCGGGTTCGGGTTAGAATCGGTCAGATCGGGTCGGTTTCAGATTTCATTTTGTAATTTTTTTCAGATAGCGGTCGGTTCTCGAATCGGATTGTTAAGTCGGTTATTTCGGGTCGGATCAGAATTTGCCACCCCTAATTACTACTAGTAAAACAATAAATTAATTAGTTTTATAAACGACGTGGCTAACTTAACTCCAGAATCAATTTTCTATTGAAACAATACATACTAAATCAAACTACTAGCATTTAACAAGAGGAAAACACGTAAATGACGTAAATTATTAATAACACCAATTTTTAGCTACACACAATACAAGAAAAATTGACAAATTATTTGCCGAAAAATAGTAGCTTTCTAAACCTACCATATAATTAATCCATCAACCAAAAAATAACCTAAATATTCAAAAACACAACAATAACATCCAGAAATTAAACATATAATATAGAAACAAATTGACTAGCTAGAAATGGAAAAAAAATCTCAATCTAATTTCCCTTTTCGTGTTTCTTATTCTTAATGTAGGCGGTGCGCCAGCGCATCACCTGCCATGGGTGCAACAGACAATAAAGGAGTTGTCAGTCCAATGGCCAATGGTAGTGCAGCTGGAGGTCCCATTGACATCAACTCAACCTAGTTACTAAACAACATTGTCCTTAAACTAGCTAATAACCATACAACTTACACCTCCTTGCAACTAAGGACTCAAAATCTCATTTCCCCAATACGACATATCACATCGAGAATGAGCATCTTCATCCAAATTGTGATCTCCTATAATATTTCCCATAGCAGGATGTTTACCTAAAATATTGTAGGAGAACAAATTAGCTAACAATCTTGTGATCGGCCAAATAGGTAAATCAAACATACAGAACAAAACATAACGGAGGCAAGGTAACGCAAGCAATAATTCATAAACATACACAAATAATATGCATAGAAGTAGCACATCATATAGTAATAAACTATCATATCTAATCCCAAATCTACAATCAATTCACCAATATCTCATATGTACAAGATTAATCAATATGATTCGCATGCAATATTAATCACAACAGCTAGTAATACCTCCTCCATAGTCCAATCCTCATCCATCATCAAACATTACCGGTAGAAGCCATGTTGCATATAATCAAAAATCATTTAAAAATTATTTCAATAATATACAAGTATATAATATGGAGTAGTATTCCAAAATAAAGTTATGGACATTCAATATACTAGCTTAAAACATATAATGTTTGCAACCTAAATAAGTCTAGACGACGGAATGGAATTGGTCAAACTAAAGATAAACGAACCATACAAGTCACAATCACCCCTTCCAAGTTCAACTTCATCAAGTTAATTAACGAGACTAATTACTCCTCAATTAACAAATAGGAACATTATCCTCCTACATGTCTTGGCCCCAACAAACTACTTTCTAGCTTATAACTTAACATAGACAAATTTTGTTCAAGCCCTCTTTCAAGACCAACCTAACCAATTTTTCCCATCAAAACCCACCTTAACACGAAATGGAGGAGCAAAGAATATACTACATACAAGGCTATTAATCTATTAATACGTTGGGACCGCGATGTCGACGGTAGCGATTGAGTTGAGCCTCGAGCTTTGGGATTCCGTTTTGCTTGCAGAGTTGGTCGAGGAGCTCGAGCGGTAGATCTTCTAAGCAGTTGCAAGGCTTGGTGATGTTGATGCTAAGGATAGGCGGTGAAAGGTGACGGTGGAGCTAGGCAGTGCTAGGGTGGTGATGGAGCTTTCTTTATTGAGAAAACAAATTCGAGCTAGAGAGGGCTAGGATTTTTACAAACAAAAAGAATGGTATAAAAAGTTTATATGAGAAGAGTAAAGTCGGTTAATGTAACACCCCGACTTCCGACAAGGCGCTTCTTAGAAGTAGACCTTACCAAGTACTACTTAAATAGGTCGACAACTATACTTTAGGATCTTGCAACGCGGGCAGGACGAGAAAACTTAACAAAAACATCCAACCTTTCATTTTATAAAAACATAGAACGTAGTTATGCATGTATTCCCGAAAACATAAATATTCAAATCCGATGAATCACTACTAACAATAAATTATTCTAGGAAACAAAGACAAGTAATAATACTAACTCCATCGTAATGGTAAAACCAACATCCTAAAAAGTCATAAATAAACTAACGTAAACCCGTCCCTACTATGACACGTGCTCTTCACCACTCCGCCCCGCCATCTGGCCTCGGTTCCTGCACGGTTCCCTGATTCATACCTGGAATTGAAAAAATATTCCCCGAAGGGTGAGCTTCTAATCTATCAAGTTAGAGAGAATACGGAAATTGCAGAACGTTTTGAAAGCATTTCTAAAGTCAGCATACAAATCCACAATCGCAATCATAACTCTAAAGGTCAATACCTAAATTAGTTATAATCAGTCACACATAGCCACATACACATTTACAATCACAACCTCATCACAATGCAATTCCTCTTTTTTCACAATCCGACTTCCAAGGCGCTCATCACCGCGCCGAGTGCAGAGGCAGGCCCTCTCACTCCACTTCACAATCTCCCTTCTAACCCCGGCTAAGCCTCCACTGGAGCACTTGCCAAAAACACACAGATAATAATTTTCGTTTTGAAGGGGCACGATTTTCCTGTCACATGGGTCATACATAGCCAACCCTTCCTCCACGCCGGCTACGATGGGCCGTGTCGGAAACGGTACCAACACAGAGAAAAACGTTCCAGAAATCTCTTTCCGATAAAATGCGTTCAAAACCATTTTTCACACACATCGATTCATGAAGTTCAAAATAATTTAAAAAGGTATTCGGGACTAGTTCCCAAAACCCGCCTTACAATAACGGTATGCAATCTAACAGGATAGAGAAGAACCGAGCAAGTCGAAAACGACTTACCTCGAACTAGGGATCCTTGAAGGTGACGGATTTAAGAGCGTGGACCAAAGCAACTTCCTCAAAGAAAATAATAACGTGACCAAAGAAAATCAGGTTCAACCCAACTTCCTTAAAACAAACGAAACGAACGCCTCTTACTTTACGAATTCGACTTACGGTGTGATCCCACTATAAATTTAAACTCTAAAAATAATCCCAAACTCCACTAAATTATATTAGTATATAAATAACTCATGGAAACACTCCCTATATTTAAAGATGAACTAGAAGTATAGCTTATTATTTTTCCTCCACCAAACAATACGTACAAAGAACTTATGTTGAACATTACTATCCGGTTTTACTAACTAATAATTAACATTTGCTTACCTAAAATCAAGGCCTAACCACGTATCCAAACTCACCCCAATCACCTAATTGTACTGCCCAAGCTACTACTTGATCTAATTTACCCCACCTAAATCCAACTACTTAAGTCCATTTAAATGAATTGATCGGCCCAACCCATGCAGTCTTCTCCAATTGTACAACCCGCATCTACTAACAAAATAAAGAGACGCTTTTGACTTTCAAAGTGGAGCCCACCCCCTATTTCTTCTTCAACCCAACTCAAAACCACATCCCTGGTTCCGTCTTTTCCGCTCGATGCCTCCGACGACACTACCTGTTGGATCGTAAACGAGTTAGCAAGAGCTTGGTAACTGGCTGTTAAGCTGTTCCCAAGGCAGCGGAAGAAATAATCGCAAGTAAATAAGACACTAAAAAACACAGTTCCTTATAGAGGAACCCCACTACAACCAACTAGTTGTATGGGTAAACCTCTACCTCCGCTTAGAGGATTTTGAATGACTTACTTATATTATTGATTTGTTCCTTAGTTACAAACAGCCAGATTCAAACTTCTCTGTTCCTACGAGTTCTACCTAACTCTAGCAACACTAATGAATCTTCTCAACTGAGTTCCTAAGCGAACAACAATCACTAAATAAGTAACTCAAACCTTACACCAAATCACAGTTCCCTTGCTCCTGGGAACTCGGCTTCACCGTCGTCGAGATCAGACACTCGCCGTCGGGGACTTCTCTTCTTCTTTTCTCTTTCTTTGTTGTGGGTATTTGTAGGTTCTGGGAGAAGTGCTCAATCCGAGCACTATTCATTTGGCTTTATACTCGAGTGAACTTGGGCTTCAATCGCATCTTTCATTTGTGTCTGAAATGCCCTTTGCTTGATGCCCAAGTTGTACTTTCTTCACATGTGACTTCGCTTTGAACTAGGTCAACTTCTTGAGATGATCGGACCGTTGGATCAATCGTGACAGTCTGCTCCTCAGACTGTGCCTTCATCATGTCCAAGACAGGATCCCGTGATATGCGCTGATCGGTCCTTGTCCTCACATGTGAGTTCCCATATCGTGGGAACTGTCCTCTGCTGAGTTCCTTTGAGAGAAACTCTTCATTGTGTAAGCCTTTGTTCTTTGGTCATTCTTGGGAGTTCTCATTTCATGGGAGCTTTCCTCTTCAGAGTTCCCTTGATGGGAACTCTTCATTGTGTGCTCATCCATGGAAGTTCTTTGCTAAACCTGTGTTCCTTAGAAATACTTGATCAAGGCACATTAGTTCCCTTATAGCGTTTGTCATTATCAAAACTCGGAGAATTGTATCGTTGATCCGATGTTTAGAACCAGAGGTCCCAACATCGTTCCAACACTACCCCATAACGGCGACATCGAGAGAGGGCGGGGACGAGCAGCACTTGCCACCCCGTTCACGCCCAACCTAACCCACTTCACCGCCCCCAACGACAGCTCCTACAGACCCCTGCCCCCGATCGACGGATCTCGCCCTCCGAGGCCCCGACCGTTAATGGCGACTCGGCTAGTTTAACGCCTCACCGGTCCATTCCCTAATGACCACTCCCGAGTTGATTCAACCATGACATGATCCGAAAGAAATAAGAACTAGGTGGAGAGTTCGATGGTTACCGGATGGACAAAGCCCCGTTTTTGGACTCGGCGGGGTTCGACGACACTCGGGCTCTTATCGCTGGACAACCTCTGCAGAATTCTTACCATGAATTCGCGCATAAGAGAGAAAGGATGGAATGAAGTTCATCGGAGAAAGGGGCGGAGTGGCTTACCGATGAGCTAAGCGGCGAGGAGACCGCCGGGATTGTAGGGACAAACACCTAGGAGAACAGGGGAAGGAATTGCGGTTGACACAAAGGGGAATAGGGGAATGAATTGGTTTATACTGTCTTCGGTTATAAGGATCCGAGATTGGATCAAGAGAGAGAGATAGAAAGATATGGTTAAAGATAGAAAATTTGTTAATTTTGATAAGCATAAAAATTTTTTATAACAAAATTACGTTTAAGGAGGTAAAGGATTAAAGGCTTAATTTTCCTAAAATAAGTATAGGTGTTTAGTTATCCTAATTAATTAATTTGTCTTACGAGTTGCTGGCAAAACGAGAACTCTATTGCTTGTCAAACAAGAAGCTCATTGTTCCGACGGAAAAGAAAAACGAACCCGAATATTACAATTAAGGTCACACTTATCTATTGGAACATAAATTAGCTTATTCAACTAATTATAAATTAACTTATCTAATTATATATGTAATAACACATTTATTTGTGTATATAGATATTGTACGGGTCTAATCTATCGATCTTGAAATTATTTCAAAAATAGTTTTAGCATAAAGCTTAATATCGAAATACTAACAATTAGTTAAAAGGAATAGTGACGGAACCCTAAAAAAATGGAACCGACTTCTTCTCTAGATACTTTATATAACTTTTTCGACGCTGATCAAAACGCTGCTATCTTAACCAAGCCGCTGCTCAGACCGCGTTTGATCAACTTTTGTACAAGTTCAGACTTTCCTAAAGGTCATCCAACTTGAGGGGGCATGTTAATAATAAACAAATTTAGATATTATTGTTAGCATATCTTCATTTTAAGCTTGATGGGGGCATCAAAAAATAATTAGTTGTTAATTAGGGTTAACTAGCATAAGTACCCGTACCATGTACGGAGTTGATTATTTATAAATAATATATTAATATATTTTAAAAATAAATTATTTTTTAAAATAGTTTGTTTTGTTATTATATTTATGTAAATATGAAAAAAATCAATTACTTTTATTTGTTTTTTCTAAAGTTAATAAATTGAGAATGGTAGTATTAAAATGTACATAAAATATCAACTTGAAAAGCGAGAAAATTAAATAACTTCTTTCTAAATTTATCTAAAAGTATGATTAATATTAAATATTTTTTATTAAATTAGTGTCAATATATAATTATGTAAGAAAATATGTAGTGTATAAAGGAGAAATAAAAAATTTGCATAAATATATATTAAATCTAGGTATTATTTTTAACTAATTTAGATAAGAATGAATATATCTCGTTAAAAAATCAATGTGTTAGATTAGGTTAGAGTATTAAAGATAAAATTACTTTAAAATCAATATGTTAGTCACGTTAATTTGTAGGTTAGTTTTAGAATCTTAAAATCAATATGTTAGTTGTAAATCTTTTTAATTTAATATTAATTAATTTAGGTTAAAAGATAAAATGCAAATCTTTTTAGTTTACGTAGGTTAATTAGTTAGAAGAGGTGAAAGGATAAGTATAAATTAAATATGATTACGTAGGTTAATTAGTTACCCAGGGCTTCAATCGCCAGCTCCAGAACCTGGTGCTCAAATCCAAGGTGTTCGGCGACCTCCAGAACCTGTGTGGTTGGCGAGCGAGGTTAGAGGCCAGACAAGACGGAAGAAGAAGAAGAAAGGATGAACAGTTGAGGGTAAAAGTGTCAAACGGTAGGATTTAACGGATTTTTTGACGGAAAAGGCTCGTGGGTGGCTATTTGTTAACGGAATCGAAGTTTTGGGTGGTTTAAAACAAATTCGTGTATAACGGGTGGTTAAGTGTAAATTCGCCTATTTAACGGGTGGTTTAATGCAATTTTCTCATATTTTTAAGATGCTTGAATATGTGGATATTAGGTGGCGCCACATATTATGCAGAGTTAACCACGACTTGACACATATGCGAAATAAATGAGGGGATGACATGTGTCATGAGGCTCCTTCTTTAGTATGTAAATTGATTGATTGATGATTGATTGATTAGTGTCATATTATATACATTCCAACTGATTATTAATATTAATTTGGATCAAAACAATTTTAGATATTCTCGTTCGTTGAATGCGTACGACTGATTCTTCTTAATTAGTGTCATATTATATATATTATAAAATAGTTAGTTTGACCATTTTTATCCCAATGAACCATTTGGTTACGAGTATTTCATTTGGATATTGTCTCATGTAATATTTCGATGCCTAGATTGGTGTCCACCAACTAAGTCCTTAATCACTTTTGAAACAAAAAGTATTATTAGTAAGAAGGAAGTTTTTTCACCTTGAAATACAAGAAACACAATTGGCTTTTATATGAATGTAAAACTAAGATTCAATGATTCCCCCTCAACTAAAGGGTGTTGTGGCATAAGTGATTTTTGTAAAACATTTTATAGGTATTGGTTGTTTTCAATTATATCTTCTTTTGCTAATAGTTTTTTTTAATAAAATTAATATTAGAGATTTGTGCAACTTTGTTAACTTGTGACGTAAATATCCATTTTAACTATTAAAAATTGTAATGTGAAATTTTAAAACACTAGAATAGTTATAACTTCCACTTGAGTTTTAAAATTAATTAGCAAAATTCTTTATATTCTTTCTTTCACAAAAACCACTTGATAAATCACACAGTCTAATCAGCACTTGATGATGTTGAATCATCGTCATATTAATTACTATTAGTAAAACAATAAATTACATAGTTTTCAAAATGATGTGGTTATCTTAACTCCAGAAGCACTTTTCTATTGAAACAGTACGTACTAAATCATACTACTAGCATTTAACAAGAGAAAAACAAGGAGATGACGTAAATTAATAATAATACCAATTATTGGCTACGCTACAAAACAGGAAAATTGACAAGTTATTTGCCGAAAAAATAGTTGCTTTCCATCATCTCCGATCCGTACTGAGTAGTATATATACAGATTCCAATCCCACCATATAATTAATCCATCAACCAAAAAGCAACCTAAAATTTCGAAAAAGAAATAACAATAACATCCAATTAAACATATAATATAGAAACAAATTAAGTACCTAGAAATGGAAAAAATACTCAATCTAATTCCCCTTTTCCTATTTCTTATTCTTAATGCAAGCGGCGTCGAACCGACCGGTGCAACACCTGCCGCCAGTGCAACGGACAGTAAAGGAGCAGTCGCTCCAGCGGCCAGTGGCGGAGCAGCCGGAGGTCCCATTGACATCACCACGCTCGGTGCTAAACCAGGCTCGGATGCTGCCCCGGTAAGTACGAGTTCGATTAAGAGTGGATGACATAATTAACTTGAAGTGCATAATAGATTCATTTATATTTGTTGTTTTTTAAATATGGAGTGAAATGATCAAATATATATATATATAATTAGGCTTTGGTGAAAGCATGGGAACAAGCTTGTGCTTCTACAGCAGCGTCTAAGATAGTGGTGCCAAAGGGAAATTTTTCATTGTCAAGCGTAGAGTTAAAGGGCCCATGCAAAGCTCCTATTACCATTGAGATGACAGGAAATTTTGAGGCCCCCAAGAGTGTCGCCGATTTCAAGGGGAAGAATGATGCCACATGGGTCAAGATCGAGGGAGTCACCTCCTTGACCATCGTTGCAAAAGAAGGTGGTGGCATTTTCGACGGCAATGGCGAAGACGGATGGAAGAACAACAAATGCGCACAAACCGGAACCTGCAATTCTCTTCCTTATGTACGTAACTAAATAATTATCATAATCAATTAAGACGCACAAATTAAGTAACTAATTCGTATCTATGTACTTTGCATGCATACATGCCTGAATGCAGAACTTCAGGTTTTGCAGCGTGAATGACTCAGTTCTCGACGGCATAACATCCTTGGACAGCAAGCAATTCCACATGAACCTGATCGGTGTCTTCAACATGGTCATCCAAAAGGTGAAGGTCATAGCCCCTAAAGAATCCTTGAACACCGACGGCATCCACATCGGTCGTTCCGCAGGAATTAAGATCATTGACACCACTATTGGGACCGGGGACGACTGCATCTCCATCGGTGATGGGACCAAGAACCTCACTGTCACGGGGGTTACATGCGGTCCTGGCCACGGTCTTAGCGTCGGAAGTCTCGGCCATTACGATAATGAGGAGCCAGTCTCAGACATCTTCGTGAGCAAATGCACCTTCAAGAACACGGATAACGGAATCAGGATCAAGAGTTGGCTCAACTCCAAACCTTGTTCTGCTAAAGATTTGCACTTCGAAGACATCACCATGGAAAACGTTACGTTCCCGCTCCTCATTGACCAAGCCTATTGCCCAGCTAAAAGTTGTGACGCATCGGTACGTACGTATGCACAATTATTTATATTCAAAGCCATATATACCATGTCTATTGTCTTTTGGTTTATATTTGATGAATATATAAAGATTATTGAATCCAACTTGATTTCGAGGCCTTATATATGCACATCTTGCACCTGTTCAAGACCGGACTTATGTATATGAATTAATCATGGATCGATCAATATCTTTTCATTCGATCATACAGATTGATATATAGATATTGATACGTGTACGTGCGTGTGTCCGTGCATATAGGTACCATCAAAGGTCAAGCTTAGCAACATTTTCTTCAAGAACATCAAAGGAACGGCGGCAGATCCATCAGTGTTGAGGCTCGTGTGCAGTAAGGGAATGCCATGTGACAACGTCCACCTTGAAGACATCGATCTAAAGTACTCCGGAAATTTAGGCCCGGCCGTGTCAGAATGTTGCAATGTAAAGCCAGTGGTTACTGGTAAGGTTAACCCGCCTGCTTGTGGCATGACGACTTCGGAACAAGAGGCCGCTAATCACGTAACGGCCGGCACAAAAGTCCAACAAAAAGGAACCTAAATTTGTTCGGTTATTGATCGAACGAGTCATCAACGATGTTGACAAATTTTGCTAAGTTAAATATTGTTGTGGTCGAGTTATATGATTAGAGTCATGAAAAATAAATCTAAAACAAGTATAAGTGTATTCATTGTTTGTTAATAATAAATAATTCTATATTATTATTAGGATATTGTTAGCATATCTTCATTGCTAGCTTTATTATTATGAAGCTATCTTGTATTTAGATATAATAGGAATCAATTTTAGGCTAGCTAATGTTCTACTCCCTCCGTTAAAAATGTTTGTCATTCTTCTCCTATTTTTTGTTACACAATGTTTGTCATTTAAGTCTTTTTGTCACCTACTTTACAATTATATCCCTGTATTTATTAGTACTTTTTAATTAATGAGGGGAGATTTGTTAGTAGTAGTAGTATTGGACAATAAAACAAAATAGAATAATAAATAGGATTATATATGTCTATTTACCACTTTTCTTAAAAAGTGTGAAATTATCTAAAATGTCAAATATTTTGTAACGGAGGAAGTATAATACATATATTTTTGTGTACATGAGGAAACTTAATGCACTTCACGATGATTCATTGCCCATTTAATCACAAATCCTTTTCTACATTTATCTTTAACACCTAGCTTTTAAATTGCCCATAGATCTTATGTTCCAATCTTATTAGTTGTTTTTTTCCCACCTTCATGTTATATAATCTTATAATTCTATTTAACTTGAACATATCATATTACTCTAATTGTTTTTTTCCACCTTCATGTTATGTAATCTTATAATTCACTTTATCTTGAACGAATCATATTACTCTAATAACATTTGCTTTATTTCCATTACTATTATAGTTGATTAGGAGAAAATATTGATTATTCATAATCTGAATGTTACAAATTTAAATACGGATGAATCTTATAATTTGAATGGGCCAGTACATATTGATTTCTCTTCGGCCAGTAAATATGCCGTAAATTAATATTGATTGCTATTTATTCTAAATTTTAAAAACCGCCATCAACATCATGGGTGATTATCCTTAATGTCAATATTGGTTGCTTATTGTTTCCAAGTTGAAAATAATTGGTAACATAGTAAATTAAATTTGTATTCTTAAACGTATATTGCAAGGACTACTTATTTTAAGATTAAATAATAGGTTTAAGTGTTAATTCAATTTCAAAATGTCCTAAATATTGATTTTATAATGAATTCAATTTCTATTGTTAAAAGTATATTGCAACGACGTTAAAAATAGAATTATAGTTAATACTATAATGCTTAACCGTCCATTGGACGAGGCAAAATTTATGTTTATGTTTGCTATTTTTAAAATGTGCATATGTTTGGTAAGTATGAGATAATTTGAATTAGAATGGAAGCTAATTGTGTAAAAGTATAAATAAGCATGTTAAATTAGGGTAATTGAATTTCATTTCAATCCTTAATTAAGTATATAATAAAAATAAAATATTGTACATATATAAACAATATATGTTTACATATTTCAATTTCATGATGTAATCAAATGATTTTAGAAACTTTTAAAATTCAAATAAACACATCTTTATAAGAAAAAAATATAACTTAATTCTTTATTTTATATTCATCAATCCTTAATAATAGAAACTAAACTTCATTGGATTGTATTGCTAAAAAAATTAGTAAACAAGATAATGTAGATTAATGTTCAAAACAATATTACATAGATTCAAAAGTTAAAACAACATCATCTTCATCAAGTCCAAAACAATAACATCAAGCTCAAAACACCGTAATAAGTTCAAAGCAACAACATCATCAAATTCAAAACATTAAAAATAGTCAAAACAATCCAAAGTTAATAAAAACTTCCATAAACCCATAGCCATGAGCCATCATCCTTTTGTTATGAGATCTTCTTCCAACTCTGGCTCATAAAGAGTAAGGGCTTATAATTTGGTTTTTAGGGTTTGATAATGTTGTGTTTTTTCCAATACTTTAGGGAATGTAATTTTGTGGCGAATTTTTTAGTTAGAAAATATGTCAATGTTACTCATTTTCGTCAAGTTGTTTTTTCTTCTCAACTAGCTTCTGCCTCTCCAGATCCTAGTGTTTGTAATTATAGGGAGATGCTTTTATTTGATATATTATACGTTTTAATATGACATGTGAAACCTCGAGATATAGTTTATCGTTTCCTTTAATATATAAGTTTCGGGACGAAACTTTCTTAAGGGGAGTAGTATGTAATATTCGACCTCGTTTCGGTTAAAAAAAAAAAATTGACCTCGAAAGTAATTCTTAATTTTAATAATTCGTTAGATCTCATCAATATGTTTAACTAAATTAAATTTACACCTTTTAACTCGATCTCTTATTCCTTCTTCGTTAATCTTATCTTTTAAGCAAAACTATTCCCCCCAAAAAAAATTCTATCTTAGCCTTAACCCTACCTAAGTATATATATATATATATATTTTCTTTCGGAGCCTCCACCGAAACACCTCTGTCAATTTCGTTCATCTATAAAACCGAAAAGTTGCACGTCTTCTTCATGCTCTGTTTCCAGTCGACATCGTTCCTCCTCGTTTGCAATCCGGCGAACGGTCGTTCTCGTAATCGCCGGTGACGCCCTGTTTACCATCACTGGTAAGCAATACAGACTCTTTATTTTCCTTTCTCTGTTACGATTAGGCAGATACAGTCGGGAATTGTAGGCGTTGGTTTGTTTGTGTCAGCATTAAAAATTTGTAACTGGGTTAGTTTCTTCGCTTGAGATGACAAATAGGATTAGTCAAAAAGGAGTTTGGAATTTCAGAATTTGTTTAATTAGAATCGTGTCTTCAATAATGTATAATACTGGAATTAGTTTTTAAATTAGTGTATAAGTAGATTAATTCTTCTGCAGGTTTGGTGAGAAAGTTAATGGGGATAGTTAATAAATAGTTTATGGGAATAGGTGTATATGGGTATTTAATTTAAGCCTTGGTTTCATGTTTTGCTGATGCGTAGGAGTTAAGAGGGCTAAATTAACAAACTTATCTAACTATTTAACTAGTGTATTAGTACACGTTAATATAGTTTTGCTAGCTAGTTAGTGTTGGTCTTTATGTTAGATAAATATATATATTAGTATCGATCGTTAGTGGAATTTGAAGGTTAGTATGGCTTAATAACTGTAGTTTGGGTTCCTCTTTAAGTTGGGTTCATAAGGTAAGGGTAATTATAATAGGCGGTTCTCGTTTAACAAATTTGGGTACGGTTGGGGATTTCTCTAGTAGAGTTAATTAGTGTATAGTTAACGGAAAGTGAGTGGGCTCGGAAAACTAGTGTTTGTTTATAAGAATCGTTAAGAGGCGTGGGTCGTAGCTAATTTGCTATGTCTTGTTAATATCTCTTTTAGGGAATCGCTTTTGCCCACGCTCTTAGTTTTCCGTCTACATCAAAGGATCCTTCGTTTCGAGGTAAGTCGTTTTTCGACTTGCTCGGTTCTTCTCTACCTTGTTAGATTGCGTATCGTTATTGTAGGGCGGGTTTTGGGAACTAGTCCCGAGTAACTTTTTAAATTGTTTGAACTTCTTGAATTGTTGTGTGCGTAAAATGGTTTTGAACGTATTTTATCGGAAGGATATTTTTGGAACGTTTTCTCTGTGTTGGTACCGTTTCCGACACGGCCCATCGTAGCTGACGTGGAGAAAGAGTTGGCTACTTTGACCCGTGTGACAGGGAAACCGTGCCCCTTCAAAACGAAAAGTATTATCTGTGTGTTTTTGGCAAGTGCTCCAGTGGAGGCTTAGCCCGGGGTTAGAAGGGAGATTGTGAAGTGGAGTGGAAGGGCCTGCCTCTGCACTCGGCGCGGTGATGAGCGCCTTGGTAGTCGGATTGTGGAAAAGGAGGAATTGTTGTGTTATGAGATTGTGGTTCTGTGTGACTGATTATAACTAATTTAGGTATTGGCCTTTAGAGATATGATTGCGGTTGAGAATTTGTATGCTGACTTTAGAAATGTTTTCGAAACGTTCTACAATTTCCGTATTCTATCTAGCTTGGTAGATTAGACGCTGACCCTTCGGGGAATATTTTTCAGTTCCAGGTATGAATCAGGGAGCCGTGCAGGAACCGAGGCCAGATGGCGGGCCGGAGCGGTAAAGAGCGCGTGTCATAGTGGGATGGGATTATTTTTACGATAGTTTAGTTGTGTTATTTTTAGGATGTTATTTTTATTAATATGTTAGAGTTGGTATTATGACTTGTCTTCTGTTTTCGTTGAATGATTTTATTGTTGGTGATGATTCGTCAGATTCAGGATATTTATAATTAGGTTTTCGGGAATTCATGCATAACTGCGTTTTCTATATTTTTATAAAAGAAAGGTTGGATGTTTTTATTTCGTTTTCTCGTCGTGCCCGCGTTGCAAGTTCCTAAAGTGTAGTTGTCAACCTATTTAATAGTACCTAGTAAGGTCTATTTCTTAGTAGTGCCCCGTCGGAAGTCGGGGTGTTACATGACATCTGAGTAAAAAGTTATGATCATTTGAAAATTGACGGTACACAAACTATTATACAAGTTATTTACTTAATTAATTAAAGTGTTTTTTTTATCATTTACTAGATTGCACAGTTTGGTTCAAATGAAATAAACTCTTATCCTGAAATGAATTCTTATTTTGAAACGAATAGTATTACAATTAATATTGACATTATTCATATGACCTTTATGCTACTCAACGGTTCGTAGTCAGTAGTCACATTTGTCTCAAGAATTTGACCTTATACGCATGACCAAGAAATAATCTAACGTTTTATGTTCCGTAAGATAACTGGTACATTGATGATTAATCAATGCTCCTCTTTCTTACCAAATAAATGGTCAAAAGCATGTGAAATACCCTCAACTAAACGAAAATGAAATTAAATGCCTTTATGACACGGAGCTACACGATCGACCGTTTACAACAACCCATCAATGGACGTTAAACCATTTAGCACTATATAATGCATGGTGCCAAAACATAGAAACTCACGTCTCTCCAAAACTCACCTATATAGAACTACTTTCATAGTAAAATCTTTTGAAGTGTTTTTCCCATTTTCTTCGTAGTTATGCATTTCATAGAATACCATTTTTGTTGGAAAATAAATGAAAGGCCAACATCTATTCAGGTTTTTTTCCAGGTTCTTTATTGTTTTTGAAAACACTTCAACCTCTATAGTACAAGTCTTGAAAACCAGTGAACCAGCAAGCAAAAAAATCGATATATGGTAATACGAGGTGCATTGGTGTGCTCACACAAATTAAATTATGGAAACATTACACGTGATTTAGATGTGCTGATAAATGTTATTTGTTATGATCATATTCGATCTATATAGTGACTTTAGATTTGTAAGTTCATCTTTTCATTTGTTTTTTTTAAGAGCACCCATATAGGTCCTGAATGTGTGTATGTAATGGTGAGGTGCATTCTTTGCTAGGAATGAACATGTACATGATTTTCTCAATTCTCCATATATACGAAGTGTGTATTTATTCGACCTTGCAAAAATTGATTTGGTTTGATTTCGTATAAAGTTGTAGGCTTTTCACGAAAATAAATCTACATACTTTTAATTACTAAACTCAAATCTCTCTATCCTATTTGTCACTCATCTAACTATGCCACATAAGAATCTTAATTTTTAAATTTACTCATTTACCCTTTCTTATTTTTAGTATTTACAATCCTTAAAAATATATAATATAATAATATTACTATTGCTATTAATATACAATGATCTACTACTTTCTTTTATGGACAATTTAAATATTATATAATTGTATATCATCATCTTTAATATGTATCGTTATTTTTTTTCAATGGCAAGTATGAAACTATCCATACATAATATATAATGATCTACTACTTTTTTTATGGATTAAATTGAAATATTATATAATTGTACATCATCATCATCTCTTCAATAATTAAATAATAATATATATAATATAATATATGTACGTTCTTTTTTATAATGTATCTTAATTTTTTAAATGATAAATAGTAAATTTAATATTATGCCACGTAGATATATTTAAATGTTCATTTATCTCATTTATCATTATTACTTACCATATTCAATTAATGAGTATGGGAATTTATATAATGTTATCTCATTCAAAAATTAAATCACATATCGTATTATAAATAAAGAATTATTTTTTTACATTCCCTACGTATTATATGTAATATATGGGTTTTCACCTCGAGCCTAGTTCTGCTCCGCCAGTTCTATCTAGCTCGACCTTCGAAAATCCGACTCAATTTTCGCTCGGATCGTTTTCGCTTTCCACCTACCATCTAAAGTCTTGAGGGCATTAAAGACCCCACTTTTTTTTTCGGAACAAGCTCGGTCGGGCCTAATAGCCCATGTAGGAGCGGCTCAAACTTTGGTCTCATTAAAACCATCATTGCCCTCTTTTAATATGGGAAAACAAACCCTAGGCCGCAGTTGGTCTCTCTCTCGATCTCGGAAGCAAGGAGCGCCGGTGAGACGCTCTTGTCAGCCTCCTTTCACGCCGCGAGCAAGGGAGATCGAGGAGCGTCGTTCCTCCGTCGTTTAGGGTCGCCGTTCCAACATCGTTCGAGGAAGCCGTCGCTGAGCTCGTCGCCGCCCAGTCCAGTTGGGACCGTGCAGGTTGGGTCTAGCCGCTGTCCTTCGAGCCGCTACCTTCAAACCCCGAGTCGGTGTCGTTCAGATCCGAGATCCGCCAAGATCCAATTGAAGAGGGAGCCCCGTTCCGGCCTTGTTCAGTTGCTCATTCTCTCCCACGTTCGCCGCCAGCTTTGGTTGCCCAAACCTCATCGCGAGTCCGTCGCACGGTTGTCGTTCCGTCGTTGTCTCGTGGATTTGTTTGCACTCATAGTTTGGAAATCGGAAGGACAGAGCAAGGCAAGCTCGCCTTGTTGACGCCGTGGTCGGGTCATCAGAAGACCATAAATGAAAGTTCGAGTCCTCCTTTCACGCGAGCGAAGAGGTTGGTTCCAAAATCACCTAATTTGTTTATATCTACCTTAGGGGGTTATCTGTAATAGAATGGTTTGTTTGGTTATATGAAATCGTTGTTGCCGAATTATGTATTTCAGCCCTTGGCAATGTTGTTCTACCTCTTCGTTGTTTGTAATTGGTAGGGGGTGAGCAACAATGCCTGATCCGTTATTCCGATCCGCCGATCCGGTCTATCCGATCCGAAAAAATCCGGATCCGAATGGAGCACAAAATTATCTATCCGTATCTGATCCGATCCGGAATTTTTTTCCGGATATCCGGACCGGATACGGATCGAGGTTTTCAAGCAACCGGATATTCAGTATATCCGGTACTATATATAGTTTTTGGAAAATACACATTAATACTAAGTAGAATAGATGTTTAACTGATTATTTTGTAAAAATTCAACTCATCACGTGTTCAATTCTCCTCAACTATGTAAACTTTCTATTAAAATTTAAACGGTTAGGTGGATATTCGGTTCCGATATCCGTCAATCATGCATATTAATTGGGTCTACATCAAAAATAGTAGAAATATTTTTTCAAAACGGATAGTTTGGATATCCGGTAGCGGATATCCGTTTTCCAAACAGATACTTCTCACCGGATATCCGACAATTAACGGATCGGATACGGATCGAGGTTTTAAGGAAAAAAATTACCGAATATCCGGTATACCGTATCGGATCGGATATATCAATTTGCTCAGCCCTAGTAATCGGGATTAGGTTGTTGCTGAGCAGTTGGTAATTCAACCCTTTCTATAGGAAAACTCGAACGAAATTGTACATAAGATCTTGAATAAGATTGAATGTGTTGTGCTGGTCTATGTCCACCGATGTGAGAGTTGTTAGACTAATTAAGCTGGCATTCATGAGTTAACTGGAGGTCAATTTATTCCATAGGTGCTAGTTTGGTTAATATACATAGGTTAAGTTAATTTTTTTTTCCAATTATATATAATCCGTTTATGCGCGTAAATTGGTGATGTTGATTAAAAGTTATGATCTATCTATTAAGTGAAATGCTGGATGGAATTCTTAAACAAGATTTATTAACCACTTGTTGTACTGAGAAGTGAGTACCACTAAGTTTATTGATTCTTTTTTTATGTGATAATTAATGTCGTGTGTTATGGTTTAAATTGTTTTTGATGGAACTGATCAAACGAGATTTAGATTGAGGTCAGTATGAGATCTCACATGGTTATGGCTGTTTAAGTCGGGTATCCTAATTTGGCTTAAGTCAAGTTAGTTAAAAGGTAACTAGAATTTATAAGTTAGCGGGCTTTGGGTTCGTTAAATATCCTTGTATAAAGTTTTATCTTCATGAATGTTTCTCATCATCGTTGTCTAGGGCCTTGCGTGGCTCGGTTTGGTTGATCTTTGCGTACAGGGATTTCTTCCGTGAGGTAAGTCGTTCTACGACTTGCTCGGCTTAATTCAATTCTTGTTAGATTGGGTGCCATGTGTGTAGAATTGGTTTTGAGAATTAGTCCCTTCTTTAATCATTTTAACTAAAATCTGTTAAATCTATATCTATGTGAATTCTTAATCTGATTGTGACTATGAGTGTGCCTATGAGAATCCGATTGTGATTGTGTTTGCATTGGTGAATGTAATTGTGATTGTAATTGTTTTGGTATGTGTGACTGTATTGTGCTTGTAATTGTAAGTGTGATGTAATAGTAATTGTGAAGGTAAGTTGTAATTGTATTTGTTGTTGTGATTGCAATTGTGACTATGATTGTGTTTGGAACTGCAATTGTATTTGCATTTGAATTGGTGATTGTGTTTGAATTGAAATTGTGGTTGTGACTTGTTCGTGCCTATTTTTCTTCCGCTGCGTGTTTGCTTCCGTATTTCGAGGTTAATGGCTTATCGACTGGCTTTGCTTACGACCGTTATATGTTAAATGAGTGAATTGAATGTATAAACCTCATTTTGGAATGATTTTATATTACTTGCTTGCATATGTATTGAAATTATGAAAAAAATCGTTTTTAAACATTTTTCGTTATGCGTGTGTAATATCCGCTAAATTCTAAATAAAATAAATTGGATAATTTATTCCAATATTTTTTTTCTCTAAAATAGAGAGTTTAATAATCTTTATAATTTCATATTATATTATGAAAGGTTATAAGAGTTTACTACAATGACAATTAAGAATTTAATTAAATATATTGAGCAAAGTCGGGTCATCGGGTAATTATTTAAATATTTTTCTCTTAAAAAGAGAGTTTAAATATTTTTATAATTTTCTTAATAAATTATAAAAATGTTATAAAGGATTATTAAAGTGTAAAGGTTATTCAAAAAAAATAGATTGATATAAATTTCGAAAATTATTAATGATGGAGTGTTAAAAGGCTAAAAATAATACAAGGCAAAATAAATAAAAAGGAGTCAAGAGCGGGGACCCGAACCCGAAACCTCTCGCTCCTTTCATGCCATCACACACTCCTCAAACCCGCTATGCTATGGTAACTTGACTACTCAAATAGAATTTGTATTTCTTTTATCTCCTTCTTTTCTTCTTCTTCCAAATTGAGACATCAGACATGTCAAGTCTGATGTACGTAGAACCAATGCATGTGAAATCTTCCTCCCAATTGCCATTGTTGCTTCTAAGACCTTCCAAACATCTTCATCATCTTGTGTCATCATCCAACAAGCACACACTCTACCATTCACCATCAACCTCCTTCTTCCTCAATGGTCAATTTCCATTGACATGGATCCATGGAGGGGTCAAATTTCCCTATAAAAGGGGCTAAAACTCCATAGAAAAATCACACAAACACCTCTCTCCTCTTCCTCTTACAAATTCACTCTCTGTCAAGCAAATTTCAGCCTCAAAACAATTTTTTTAATTTCTGAATTTTTTTCAATAAAAAATCCCCAAACCCTAGATTAGCCACCGGAGCACCACCGACGCACCACCACACCACCGACAACCTCCTTCCTGACGCGCGCCGCCCCGCCAGAGAGCCACCACCGTCCGTCTCCGTTCACCTGGTGCCTCGCCCTGGGGTCGTGCGTCGTTCGTCCGAATTCTGCTCCCTGGTTCTGTTGAGCGTACAAAGAAGGAAGACAAGAGGAGATTTGGGCTAATAATTTTTGGGTAATCCTAATTACTTTTGGGCTACTAATTTTAGGCCCAACTATCTAATTAAATCAGATTTTACTTTTTAAATTTAATTGCTTCTACATAATTTTAATGAAAATAAACATGCATGCTTAATATTAAGAGAAAATAAATTTTAAAAAAATTCTAGATAAATCCTAATAAATTGTAAAGATTATAGTAGTGTGTTTAATCATGTAAATGATGAATTTAAAAATCTATTACCTTGGTTGTATTTTATTTTAATAATTAATGAAATAGATTAAGATAAAAAGGAGTTAAAAAAATAAGACTATATTAATAGAAAAATACTTGCTTGTCTTTCAAATTCATATTATAAACTTAGGAATAATATGGATAAGATATTCTTGTCATAAGATAAGTTTATATGATTAAGTTGAAGAAAGACAAAAGATATAATATAAATGGTAGCATGTCATATTTTATAAGATAATATTTCTAGACATGAAAAACCCTTTTTAATAAGTTAAGTAAGTTATTTTGTAAAAAAAAAAGATCTTGTTAGTCAAATTAGATAAAATCAAATAAGCAAAGTACTATACTAAGATAAAGTAATTATATTTGCATACTAGTAAAATATATGTTGTGTCATGATTTTGATATAAATAAAATAAGTCTTTATTGCCAATAAGTATATACATATATTAATGAGTTTATGATAAGAACACTAGTTAAAGATATTATGATATAAAAGACACTTGTTATTGGAAAAAGATATATTAAGAAGGTATTCTATAATAATGAGAAAATATTATTAAAATAATACTAGATGGGAAATAATATTACTAAAGTTATGTTAGTGCATGTTTCTATTTTTATAAACTAATAACCTAAGAGAGTTGGGAAAACCATTTAAATAGATAATAATATTATATTATTATCTCTCATACTTGGAAAATATACTAGGTTAAGTAATTGGAAACTCTCTACTTAAGGAAAGTACTAAAAAAAAGGATATATTAGTTTAAATATCTTTATTGCATGTCTTTTATGAGAAGTATAATAAGAAAGATATTATATTAAGAAAATATTATTGGATAAGAAATAATATTATAAGTAATGTTATGGATATTATTGATAAAAAGGTAAAATTATAATAACACTAAGTTGAGATATTTTCATAAGGGAAAAATAGACTTTTACCACCCTAATAACATTATAAATAAGATATATCTTTTAAAGGTTAGAAAGCTATATCTTATAATCTCATAAAGATTTCCTTGCCTATTTATTTTAAAATAGCAAGTTAAGTTACAAAAGAATATTATATTAAACTAATTAAAGATATTAGTTGGTTTCCAAGAATAAAAAAAATTAATATTATTATAATAAGGATTTTTAAGGAATAAAAAGGATATTACAATATTTAAACGCGGGGTACATATGCACATATTTTTTTGAAAAGCGCATAGAATATCCGCGCAACGCCAGTTCGCGCGAAATGGCGTTGCGCGGAAGGGAAAAAGCGTAAAGTGGAAATGGGATTCGGGAAATGAGGAAATTGGCTAGCTCGAAACGGGCCTGCGCGCGAAATGGGCTTGCGCGGCCCGAAATAGACTCGAAATGGGCTTGCACGAAATGGGCTTGCGCGGCCCAAAAAAGGCTCGAATATTTTTAAGTATATATGTTCCTTTTGTCGAGAGCTTCGATTTGATATATTATACGCTTTAATCTGACAACCGAGTAAAAAGTTATGAGCATTTGAAAATTGATGGTACACAAACTATTTTTACAAGTCATTTAGTTAATTAAAATATTTTTATCATTTGCTAGGTTGCATAGTTTCATAATGTAATTGAACCCAAGAGCGTCGAAACAATTAGTTATGGTTGGAATATCTTGAATCACACACTAAATTTATTAGCATATAACTTTTCAGGTTTTGTTCAAATATTCTTTAGTATTTTTTATTTTAATTCTCATATCTAATACAAAGTACTAAAAAGGGTCTTGCTTGTGCTTAAATTAGTTAAGTAGTACACATTGTACTTCGTGCTTCATGAACAAGTAATCATACTTATCAATTTATTCATTCCACATCTTTACATTTAGGTGGTACAAGCAAATTAAATTTTTTTTGAACATTACGTGAGACTAAAATCTACACGGTGACTTAAAAACGGTCGACTTTTATAATATATGAATTTGATTATTTTTATCCTATACTATAATCTTTTTATTATAAAATCTATTACATTCATCTTATACTATAATCATATAAGATAAATTTTAGAATATAAGAATTAAGTAACATTACATTACTATATATGTTGTATACTTGTGGGTTAAGATATTTAAATTACTTAATATACTATATTAATTAAGTATTATATACTAATACAACTATAATAAATTATTTTTGTGTATGTATATTTAGGGTTTGTTTATATTTAGGGTTTAGGGTTTAGGGTTTAGGGTTTAGTGTTTAGGAATGTAACTTAGGGTTTAGAGTTTAAGTCGTAGGGTTTAGGAATTGAAGTTGGGGTTTAGGGTTTAGGATGTAGGGTTTAGTATTTATGAATTCGACCTAAGATTTAGGGTTGAAGGTGTAGGGTTTACTGTACAAGGTTCAAGGTTTAGGACTTAAATTGTTAAATCAACTATGATTAACAAAAAATTAAAAAAATGAACTAAATCCCCATTAAATAATAGTTTTAGGTTTTAGGAATTCAACTTAGGGTTTGGGGTTTAGGCTTTAGGGTTTAGGGTTTAGAACTAAACCCCCATTCCATTATGGAATAATTTTATTAAATATAATAATGTTATTAATATTATCGATAAATTTTGGCAAGTTGCGTTTGGAGTGTAATCCATTTTGGCAACTATGCCATCTAGACATATTAGTTTTTTCATTTACTTATTTACCCTTCATTATTTTTAGTATTTACAATCCTTAAAAATAAATATTATTATAATATTTGGAAAGTGTATCCTTTTAATTATATAGTATTATAATTAATATTACCAATATACAATTATATTTAGAGATCTTAAACCATTATAACGATTATAACGATTTCGTATAAGAATGAACGATTCTAAACTATTATAACGATTTCTTATAAGAATGAACGATTTCTTATTCATTATAATGATTTCTTAGAAAATGAGCGAATATCACAATTTCGTATAAGAATAAACGATTTTAAACCATTATATAACGATTTCGTTCATTCTTATACCCTAAACCCTAAGAACCCTAGAGCCTATAATGGTCAATGCTACCTATTTTGATCAATATAAGAATGAACAATTCTAACCCATTATAACGATTTCTTATAGGAATGAACAATTCTAACCCGTGTTTAGGGTTTAGGGCTTTTAGTATTAAGGTTAGCTGGGGTTAATGTTTTAGGTTTTGGTTAGGGTTAAGGCTATAGCCTATAGGTCTTAGGGTTTACTCCCTCCGTTTAGTTTTACTTGACCTTCTAGACTTAATTTCTTGTTTAGTTCTATTTGTCCTTGTAGGTATTTTATCCAAAATTTTTCAATATTACCCTTTGTATTACCCAATCAAAAGCAAAACACATTTAATAGATTTATCATTCACCTTTTTCCAATATGAATTTAATATGAGTAATTTGGTAAGATTAGAACGTCTTAATATATGTGCATTAGGTTATAAGGACAAGTAGAACTAAACGGATGGAGTAGTGTTTATGCTTTAGGGTTTCAGCGTTACCCATTTTGGTATTTTACCCACTTCCTATGATTTCAAATGGTAATTTTAAAATTCCTACATTTATAAAAAAAAATCAAATTATTTTAAACCAAATATGATTTTCAAATTGCTATGGTATTCAATTCATGAGAAATCACTTACTTGGAAAATAAGGGTGTATTTGGACATACAAGTTGTTTAACTAGTTGTAGTTAAAATTAGAGTTATAGTTGAATAACTAGGTAAAATATGAGTTCGACTTGAAAAAAATTCACAAGAAGTAGTATAAAATGAACGATTCTAAATGATTATAACGATTTCTAATAACTAAGAATGAACGATTATAACGATTAATTCAAAAATCATTATTGTAAGGGGCTTGCCTAGGTCTTGTGTAAATTTTAACTTTATTTATTTGTGAATAAATACCATTAATTCAAAAAAAAATCATGGTTGTAGTATAAAATTACACAAAGGATTTGGGGGATTTGGGGTTTAGGGTTATGTATCTTCTTAAAGGATTTGGCTTCTTTAGTATAAGGCTAAGGTTTAGTATAAAATATTGATAACTCATTGTTAACTCATTGTTTCGATGCTCTTGGGTTAAATTACATTATGAAACTATGCAATCTAGCAAATGATAAAAATATTTTAATTAAGTAAATGACTTTGTAAAAATAGTTTGTGTACCGTCAATTTTCAAATGCTCATAACTTTTTACTAGGGTGTCAGATTAAAGCGTATAATATATCAAATCGAAGCTCTCGACAAAAGGAACATATATACTTAAAAATATTCGAGCCTTTTTTGGGTCGCGCAAGCCCATTTCGTGCAAGCCCATTTCGCGCAAGCCCATTTCGAGTCTATTTCGGGCCGCGCAAGCCCATTTCGCGCGCAGGCCCGTTTCGAGCTAGCCGATTTCCTGAAACCCTTTTTAAATATTCCGGATTTGCCCTTTCCGCGCAACGCCATTTCGCGCGAAATGGCGTTGCGCGGATATCTGTGTGCGCTTACAACTTTTTTCGTGTGTATAAATCAACAGCCTATTTAAAATAATAATAATAAGAAATATTATTATTTTATTCTCATACAACTAAATTATATAATCTCTTGAGAAGAATAAAAGAGATTTTTCGTAACTTTAGAAGAAACAGAAATTCTTATTAAAGTTATCGGAATATTCCGTGTCAATAGGTCGAATTCCCGTTCCAAGTCGCGAAACAACGTTTTCCGCTCTTTCGCTAAATCCGATATCGTCAGAACAAAGGCAAGTGGAATTTCCCCTTGTAACCTTATATATGTTCATTCCGTGAAATTTCTCGATGTTGGGAACAACTTGTTTGCCATTAATAAATGAACCTAGGAATATCGATTGTTAGATATAACGACCCCACTGTTATCGTATTCCGCTATTTATTATTTGATAGGACTATTATGCTAGATTGGTTGTGGCCTTGATTGTTTACGGTCTCGTTAAGAGAACGATTTGAACGAACTAGTGAGGGGTGCGGGATTAACCCGACGCCTCTTTATAACTTACTAAGTCGTATGCCTGTGCGCTTAAAGTACGACTTTCAGGATCATGATCCATGTCTGCTCCGATTGCAAGGAGTGATGAGTGGCACTCTAGCTAAGTGTCGGGAACTGAGTTTTCCCTTGGTGGTCCAGGCCATGCAAGCCCCCACCCTCTTTAAAAATCATTAAAGTAATCAATATCTTTTCGTCACGATATAAGATAAGTGCTAATGCAAATTTAAAAGACATCAAAACAGGACCGGTCTCAAATGATCGATCTGGCTCTCGGTCCGCTCAGGGCGCGAGAGGTTTCTAAAACTTGCTTGAATAACGTTCCCAACATATCTTTTTACTCTAAAAGAAGTCTACAATCTAGTAGCTCTTCTCTCGATTAACGAGCTATCTCCGCTTGAGATACGCTCTTCTTCGTACAGTTAAAACCCATCTAAATAAGCCATACCTTAAACACAACCCGATAATATCTCTCTCGATATTGATAAATTACCAAAATACCCTTGGGAAGTTCCGTTCCCGCTTGCTTAGTCTCTTAAACTAACTCTTCTTTTTCGCATGTTTGCCTGGCATATTCTCGCCCCTCACGAATTATGTCAGACCCTAGGAACCTGAGCAAGGTGTAAGAGAAGACGAAGGAAGGGCATGACTCACCCAGATGTATTTTTCGTATCATTTTGTTTTAATTCTGTTTATGACACAAGAACAAGTTCTTATGTGTTTCGTTATCGAACATCATTTTGTTAAAGCAATGTAAGAAGATTTGTACGAACAAAAGTCTCTTTTGAGAGCACCCTTTTATATTATGAATTATGTCAAATTTCCGCATTTTAATTGTTCAATATCATTCTAAAAGCCTTGGGTGACTTTGGACGGTAAAATCCGAGGTCACTGGCGGTAATACCCAATGTTGTAAAATAGGGGTGTTACAGCATGCACTGGCTTCCTCCGGTATGGCCATGGATCACGGGTAAAGTTGGAGATGAAGTGGCCCCCGGGCATGGTCATGCGGCTGGAAGGGACCCCCTTCTAAAAATAAAATAAATTGTTTTGGCAAACGCTCTAGTAGAGGTTTAGCCGGGGACAGAAGGGTGAATGGGGGGAAATGAGAACGTGTATAGGACGCGCCCTGACCGTGCGCCATAGATGAGAGGCCGGAGGGTGCCATATGTATTTGAGGAGGATGTTTGGTTGCTATTTCATTTGTGGATTTTGTTTGAATGGTCTCGTGTTAATGGGTTTTGTTAGCGGAATGTATTTTGTGGTTATATATGTTGGGAAGATCTGTATGAAGATTATTGTTATCCTTGTTACTATTATTGATGTTATCTATATTAATTATACAATCAAGATATTGTTGTATTTTTAATGTGGTTATAATTGTGACGTGGTATGTATGTGTGTGTGTGTGTGTGTGTTTCTTTGTGTTTGTGTGTCTGTGTGTATGGGTGTCTGTGTGATTATTTAACGTTGAGTAATGAATCGATATGAATCGATAATTATTGATTTATGTGTGAATCTTGGTTGCTAGCGTTATGTGTGGTTTTTAAAACGTTTTATATGCATCTCACGCTTTCTAGTTTGAATTAGAATTGTAGTTGACCCTTCGGAGAATATTTTTACAGTTTCAGGTACTTTTCAAGAATCGTGATGGATTCTCTACAAAGTGGTGAAACGGATGTTGGCGACGTGTCATTAGATTCGGGTTGTTGGGATTTGGTTATTTATGTATTAAATGTTGTCTGTTGAATTGTTTGTTACTAGTTGGATAGAACTGGTTTAAGATAGTTTGAAATCACAAAATGATTTGATTGTTATCTTCTGTTTATGAATTTGAGAATACTATCATGTTTTCCACCTTCTGTTTAAAATAAAATTTTGGATGTTTATTTTTTTCTCTCCGTGCCCGAGTTGCAAGATCCAAGTGAATTTGTTGTCTGACTAATCTGAGTAGTCCCCGGACAGGGTCTACCACCGAGTAGCGCCTCGGCGAAAGTCGGGGTGTTACATTATAATAATTCTCGCTTGAAAGTTTTATTAAGAAAATTATTTTATTTTATCAAATAAGTTTATGTAAAATTCAATCGACAAGTATGGTTCCTACATAATATTTTTTTCAAATCATCGTTGTGCATGGCACGACCGGGTACCGAAAGAGAAACACAATAAGAATGCATGTATATTTCATTTACACACTTTGAGAGAGTTCTAATTTATTTGTAAAATTACAAATAAAATCAATTTTATGCATACAAATATTTAGGTAGAATCATAATGTAACATAAATAAAAGAGTTTGGTTCAAATGAAACAAACTATTATCCTGAAAATTAAAAATTGCACTTTAAAGTACGAAAAGTGCATTACAAAATACAAAAGGTGCAATCCGAAAAGCGCACTACAAAGTACGAAAAGTGCACTACAAAGTACGAAAAGTGCACTACAAAGTACGAAAAGTGCACTACGAACTAGAAAAAGTGTATTCGTTTCATTTTTCAGGATAAGAGTTTGTTTCATTTGAACCAAAATCTAAAATAATAAAAAATCAAAGAATAGATTATAATTTCCTTTATTTTTTTATATTATTAATCTTTATATATAATTTTGTTGTGAATATTTTGAATCACAAAATATGAATGAGAGAATTTATTAAGAAACATATACCTCAATGTTTTTTTTATGTAATGTAAAAATTGTGCAATCTTAAACCAAAGTCATTTATATTTGGACTATAATTCAAACAATACTCCGTACAATACTAATTAGGAGTTTACATAGTATAATTTATTTTTGAGTTTGAATGAGAAAGGTCGTTTTTTTCCTCATTCTTACAATTATATTGTGTGCACTTAATTCTTTTTAATACGTCTAAATCCATTATACTCTTTAAAAAGTAGTGACTTTGTAGTTTATGAATTAATTGGTTATCCTCTAACCATCAAATTCTACGTAGTAGTGAGAATGATTAAAGAGAAATTATATTACGGGTTTATTCGACGCTTTAAAGTTGATATGAGTAGATGTTGACTTTTCAAAATTGGTAAAATTATAGTCTACACAGATGGAGCTAGAGCTTAAAAATTTGAGTAGGCTGATTTTCTCGATTTTTTATGAGGGCTATATTACTTTAATTTACTATTAAATTCACCTTAATTTTTATTAACTTTTGTTAAATTACCTTTGTTATATTTTAGTTTTTTAGGGTGGGTTGGAATAGACCCCATTTCATCCCTCGGTCTGTTTCTATATACGGTTCATCAAATAACTTATTGCACATAGTAACATAGTTAATGAATTAAAAAATTGCCTCGTGCAACACACAGGTCTGTCTCACTAGTACCACATAAACTCATGTATAAGTATCTTTATTACACTTCAATGAAAGTTATGCAACTTCTATTACTCCCAATTCTCTTTATGGTATCAACCTAAACGATCTGGGCCACCATTCCACTAAATCAAACACAATTCTCTACGATGGATGTCAATCTCCCACTCAATTTGGCCAGTTGTCATGAACCAACAATACTTCTGATTGTGGTTCACTTCACAAACATTCTCAAACTCATAAATTCAAACTATCTCAACTAGAAGAATAAAGTTCACACTATACTTGAGGGCTATGACTTTGTCCACTCTGTTGATGGAAGTCAGCGACAACCACAAGCTAAGGGACTCTTCCTATGGAAAATAATAAGACTAAGCCCAAATCCAACATACCACACCTGGCATCCTCAACATCGTCTCATCTATGTCACGCTGTTAAGCACACTCTCCTCGTCGGTGTCTAGACTAGTCATTAGGCCAAGAACATCTCACGAGATTTGGGGGATGCTCAAAACCACATTTGCCACGGTGAGTCGTGGCCACATCAAGCAACTCAAAGACATTATCTGTTCGCCAAACAAATGAAACCAATAAGTTTCTAACTATATGCAACCAATATTTGTAACCGTTGAGTTACTCGCCTCCCTTGGCACTTCGGTGTCCTCTGAAAGCTTGACTAACTATTTCCTCAAAGGCCTTGACACCACCTACCAATCCGTAATTGATGTTGTCAACATGAGGGACTCTCCTATTTCTTTTGAAGAGTTGCGCGGAAAGTTGGTAATTAGAGAACTAGCCATAAAAAAAGAAGCCAATGAACCGACTACATTAGAAACTGCTCTCACTGCTCAACCTCCGTCCACTTATATCGACCCCTATCACTTTCAAACTAGGTGTTGGGTAGTTCACAATACTTGGGCCTCACCCTACCTGATGTAGAGTATTGTATGAATAAACTATCTCACTTCATGTCGACGCATATATATCATAGATCATTGGCTTGCTTTGAAATGTCTCCTGTGTTATCATGTCGGTAGAACCGAACTTTATATCCAGATGTCATCATCTTCTCCGACTACTTTACATGGATATTGTGATGCTACTTGAGCCGAAGAATATATCCACATATGGCTATTTCTTATACCTTGGCAAGACGTCAGTCTCTTGGAGTTCACAGAAACAACGATTGGTTTCCCGCTCTTTAACGGAGGTCAAATACATAGCTTTGGTCGATGCTTCTTTTGAGTTGTTGTGGATACTTGCTTTTCTAGGTGAACTCAAAATTCTACATCAAACAACTTCCGAATCTCTATTGTGACAACATGGGAGTGACTAGCCTTAGTACAAATTTGGTTTTCCACTACCGTATGAAGCACATTGCTCTTGCCTATCACCTCATACAAGAACAAGACAAAACATCCAACTTATCTTTAAATCAAATCTCTTAAAACACTATGAATGCAACAGTCTGCTAGATCAAAAAACCATATACTAACTATCAAAAACAACTCATCCTAGTTACTAAACAACATTGTCCGTTACTTACACGTACTTGAAACTATGGACTCAAAATCTCATTTCCTAATAAGACATGTTACGTCGAGAATGAGCATCATCATCCAAAAAGTGATCTCCTATAACATTTCCCATACTAACTAATGGGTGTACATGAAAGAGTAATGGTTGTAACAAATTTAATGTTATACTAACTAATGTAATGGTTATCAATTGTAGCGGTGAGGTAATGGATGCAATAAGTAATAGATTTTTTTTCTTTTATAATGGTTTTAATTCAAATCATGAAATCGTTACATTGGGTGAAACATCTGTTACTTTGGGTCAAGGTTAACGCTGCCTATAATAGTGGTGTAAAAATCTTGAAAAACTATTACACTTGACTTATTGTAATGAATTTTGGCCATATTGTAATAGTTTTAAGATGTTACAAAAAGCCCGAGAATTGGTAGTGTAGAATGGGTCGAATTTGATTCTAATTTGCTCTTCTTTGCCCATTTTAACTTATGCGAGGAAACTGGCCTTTTGAATCCATTAGCATGAGAGTCATTTCATCGAGGTTTACCTCTACCTTGGGTAATCTTAGCGGATTGTTCTAGCATGATTTCCATCTTGTAGGCGGCGTTATGTATTCCTCTAATGTTGAGTAGTGGCACTACGACATCCATGTTTTTATGCCCAGGTCTATCCAATCATGAAACTGATGTATTTTATGAGTTTTAATGCTAATTGTAGACCCTGCATATCGCAGTAGATGATCGAACTTGGTTTCCATCTCTAGGACACTTGGTCCCTTGACCTTTTTATATAGCAACTCATTTAGCTCTTCGTCCCTTGTGGAAAAGAGAAGAAACGATCCATAATAAGCAACTCATTAGCTAATTTTTTATGTACATACCCTTTTTTTTATGCACATGTAAAATAGCATGCACTGTTGCGCATTGATTTCAAACTTTTTTAATTTTAACCATTAGTTATGCTTATGAATAATAGTTAGCTAGTTTTAGATACACATACTGTTAGTTTAGATGCACATGCAAAATATCATGTATTTTTTGGTTGTTTTGATGCATGTATGGTTAGTTTTAATGTAAACTTTTGTGCAACGATTTGACCTTGGATGTGCATCAAAACTAACTCTATGTGTATCAAAAGTAATTGTTTGTACATCGTTTTTTGTAAACATTGTGCATCGATTTTTTGATTTTTTTACTTTTTATCTTATTTATGTGCACGCGTAAGGTTTTTTCTTGTAGTCTAGTTAGTTTTGATGCACATGTCACTAGTTTCAATGTACATGAATGAATAAGATGCATTTTCCAGTTATTTTGATGCATATTCGACGAGTTATGATACACATAGATACATAAGGCACACTTTTTGGTTATTTTGATGCACATTCGGCAAGTGGTTTTGATGCACAAACACATATCTAAGATGCTAGTTTTGTTGCACAATCTACCATTTTAGTTGTTTTGATGCACACTAAGCTTGTTTTAATGCACATAAGATGATTAGTTTTGATGCATATACAACTTATTTTGATGCACAAACACATATCTAAGACTATTTTAATGCACATTTGGCCCTTTTGATGCACTTACAACCAGTTTTGATGCATAAAAAATTAATTTTGATGCACCAAAAGCCAGTTTTAATGCACATCACGCGCGTCCCATGTATATATTTTTTTAATACGCAAATATCCCCTTTTTAAGTAACACAATAAACATCATTGCTTTCTTTCCATCCAACGACTAATGTTTATTCATATTTCTCACATGGGACCCATTCGCACTTGAATCAAAGCCATATCATAAACGGTGATTTTGGTAACTAGTCCAATAATATGGGCTAATAGCCCTTTAGTTCAATAATATGATTTAACTTCATAGTGTAGCCTGTTATTTCCCCTCCCTCCATCTATTGTGAGTTGACTCAGACGTTGATCGACGTTGATTGTCATCAAAAGAATCTTTCATGACAAACAAGTGTCATCAAAAGACTTGATCACAAACAAGTGTCCTCAAATAGCCTTGATGACAATGTGCCATCAAGACCTTTTGATGCCAAACAAATGTCATCAAACGGTCAAATGTGTCATTAAAGGCATTGATGGAAAAAAATATGTCTTCAAATCATGTAGTTTAAATTTTAGTTTTATTTTCTTGTATAATTGATTAAGTAAACGAGTTGTTCACGAATTCGTCTCTCGAAGAAAACTAAATGAGAGGCTCGTAAGCATTTAAATAAACCAATCTCGAACAAGATTTTGATCTCGAACCAAGCTTGCGTTCGAGCTCGAGCTCATCTATTTTTAACTGAGCCGAGCTTAAGCAACTCAAAGCCTGGCTCGGCTCAATTCAATTACAGGAACCTGCAACTAAACCTTCTTAGAAGAGCTTCAAAACCCTCAAGTTTTCTAGGAAATTATCTCATCCAAAATATTATTTGTTCATGTCACATCATCCTTGTGATTTGATATTGAAAGACAATTTTATATTGTTACGTTTTTGAATCGTCGTTGGATGTGTATAACAAATACTAGTACATAGTAATCAATTCGGAATAGATTGTCAACAACATCAATCATGAATGTTAGTACTAAATTCTTCACCTCTTCTAGTGACACAAGCATCACAATTCGGCAAAAAATAAACCAAACAGTAAAAAAGGGAAGAGTTAAGGAAATCCAGCCAACAATAGTGGAAGCTCGGTATCCATTGTTCATCCTTAATTTCTCAACCAATTAAAAATAAATTTCCATGTCCACTTATTCTAAATGAAATTCATACTTCATAAGACCTAACATCATGCATCATATAATTACAAGAACAAAACAACTCATGTAGCATAATCAATTCAGAATAGATTGGCAACAAGATCAATCGCGAATGTTAGTACTAAATTGGAAGGTATTTAACCTACAAGATCAATCATGAAACAACACTGTTCATCAAATCGGAAAATTAGTTCGATGAACTACTTAATCGAGCTATCTTGGACTATTTAGTTCAACAAAAAGAGGAAAAGTTATAAAGTGCGGAGACTACTAAGGAGCAGGGAGATTGCGGAAACCTAAATTAGGGAGCACATTAGAGCCGGAGACCAACTTAGCAGTGGAAAAGAGAGGATCAAATCAATCATGGATCGTGGAGACGGCGACAGAGCTTCGGGGCGTGACTAAAACCCAAATCTCTTTGTTTTTCACAATCAACACGCCACCATCCTCATCACGATCAAGCTTTGAAGGAACAAACGTGCTCGCTTGAGGCTCACCGAGAAATTCATGCAATTGGAATCAAACGAAAATCACCAAGAAACGTGTGCCTTGTTCTAGTTTACCCCAACATTGCATTAACGTACAATCTCTCTACTTTTTACGTTTTTCAAGACAACTAAAATATCATTTTAACTCAAAATGTCATTTTGCCTTTAAAGTGAAACACACCCTAGATGTTGATTTGTGATATTTCCTACAAATTCCTCTATCATAAATGCTCACCTAAAAAATTGAAAATTGAGTTTAAGAGAGACATTGTTTCAAATTCCCCAAGCCTCATTAGTTACACATTCAATGCATGGATTTTATTGAAATTTTACTTCAATTTTATATCGAAAATGTATCATTTTGCATACTGATTTCTCGATATACATTGTCATATCTTAATTAATTATTTTTAAGTAGTGAAAAATATTAATATACTAACTAACATATAAATTTGAAGAAATATAAAAATCAACTTTAATTAAAAAATATGATTATTTAAAAATACAAATTAAATTAGTTTATTTGGGCCTAGATTTGGTATCATCGTAGTCATGTGTTTGGTAATTTTGTATTTATATGTAAATATAACATGGAAAATGACATGTAATGTTTTAAACTTATGGATGTGATTTGTGATGGAGCACGAATAATCCATTCTCTAAACAACAAAAGAGATGACATAAGCGAAGGGAGAAAGTGAGGGTGGATGACATAGGAAAACTCAGAATTCGAGGTAATAGTATGGCATAGACTCTAAATACGCTCACCCCCACAAAAAACATATGAAGTCGGACGCACCCTGCCCACACGCACGATCGTCTAGGCGATATGGCTTCACCCTTATGAGAACATCACGTAGAATAAACTAAAGGCCCAAGGATTCCAAGGCAGATGAATGACTCTCACAAAGCCCGAGTACAAACTGTGCGCTCATCCCACTTGACATCCGACTACTCATCCTAAACATCATGCCAAGTCTGCAAAGGCCCCAATTAGGGATGAAAATTAATGATGTCGCACACCTCTCACTCCAACAAATCTCTCCCATATCGGAGGATCCCGAAATTCCAACTGAAGTAGCACCTTCAATAGATAACAAAGCAACACCCCCAACGCCGCTCACTTAACCAATCGAAAATCAACACCTTGAAGATCTAGCAAGTCTCTCCCACATCAAAAGATCCCAAAATATCAACTAAAGCCGCATTTCCAACCAATGACAAGACAATACACCGCACACCTAATACTCCACCAATTGACAACTGACACGTCGAAGATCAATAAGGTTCTACCAAATCGAGAAACCTCAACTTCCATCCTCCCTCAATGTCTATAAATAGTTCAAGATGGGGAAGGTTACAAGGGTCGAAAAAACATATCTATCTTAAGATCTTTTCTTATTAAATAGAGATTCGACATGTTGAAAGTTTTTGGAGAACTTCGTTATTTATGAGGGAGAATCCTAAAAGGTTCTAAGTTTCACATTAGGGTAAGAAACACAAAGTTGTAAGATCGCACACTTTTTAAAGCAAAATAATCGTGAATTGTACTAACCCCTTTTAAAGCATGCATCAGTGTTTCTCACGCGCAGAATAAAGTGTGATAACTTCTGTTTCCCTGGTTTTATTTAAATCAAATCCTCGAATTTAACGTCCGTTTATGTCGGGTTACAACTTTGGCACCAACCGTGGGCAACTTTTCATCCTATGAAGGTCCGACAACAATAGCTCACATCACTCAAATAACTTAAAATTTCTTTCAGCAACACTTGAATAACGTGTTCATGGGGTGCGCAATACAATATCTTCTCGCAACAGCCAGTCCGTACGCCGAACACAAAGAATTGGAGACACGAGACCCAACGACAAGGCTATCCCTATGGTGCACCATCAAGATGGCCTTTTGACCCACCGTTGGGATGGACTTTCACGGGACTACAATCGTGGCAACATGCTCCACAACAAGTGTGGGAAGGTACCCAAAATCCTTACCTTGGGTATGCGTAAAACTACTCGGGGTGCGCGCAAAACTACTGGGGAACGCGCCCTCTACTCAAGGGCTTCACGAGGAGTACATTCCTGAGTTTGTTCTAGGTTCCCCACCCAAGCAGGTGCTTGAGGCTTCCCATGATATGCGAGCCAACTCCATGAACGACTCTTAAACCGAGGTCGGACAATGTGACCCTTCTCACATCTCTATCAACTCCATATCACATCGATTTGCAAGGTCTGTAATGCGTGGGGTCGAGGGACCTCAAAAAGATCGCGCAAGGGCCATTGGTCTATCCAGTTTCTCCAATAAGATACAAAGCATGTCGATACCTAAGGGCTTGAAGAGGCCGCATATGGACACTTACAATGGGAGCACAAACCTCAAGGACCATATCAAGTACTTCATGATCCACATAGGCATTAACTCTTACAAGGACACAATCTTCTATAGGATCTTCCCCACCACCCTAAAGAAGACAACCTTGACCTAGTTCGTAAGCCTTAAGTTAGGAATGGTAGTGTCATTCGAGCACTTGACGGAATTGTTTATGGCCCATTTCAGCAGGGCAAGGAACCGCAAGAAGAAGGTGTGACCTCCAAGGGATTGAACAGGTTGAAGATGAAGTTCTAGAGGTTTTCTTCACTATGTTCACCACCGCGGTGGTAGAAATAACCCATGTGGACGACGTGTCCACCCAGAATGCATTGGTGTGCGAGATGATCACCAGGGAGGTGTACGCCAAGGACGGGGCTAACCAAAGCTCATGCACCAAAGGAAAAGAGAGCACTGATATTGCGAAGCATAATCAGAATGAGGCCAAGGGAAATGGAAAGGTCAAGACCAACCCTCCACTAGTGCGTAATGCCTACATGGTGTAGGCACAAACCCCCACAACCCCGAAGCCCTAAAATAATTCTAAACATAAGAACGACTCTTAGCGGGGGTGGGGTCATAGGTCGAGAGGCGGAGAAGGTGGCCGAGGTGGCGACCAACGATGGTACTGTAGGCAGGGAGAACTGCTTTACCGCGAGAAAAACTCAGAGCGGGGGAACAAAGCCAACAGAGCTAACAATGTTCCCCAACGGAAAAACAATACTTTTCTTCCTCCCTAATCAAATGTTGCTGGATTAGTAGAGCGATCCAAAACAAGCACGCTTGTGCATTACAGAAAATCCTCACGACAAGTACTTCAACACCATCTCTAGTGGTCTGTCATTGGTAGGGTCTAGAAAGTAGGTGAGGAAAAGGTATACGCGGGAGAGTCATCATGGCCCCTCCATCCTTAGCATCGCGCATTCCTCAAGGATCTATGTCGGACTAACTTTTACAACTAGCAATGCAAAAGGCCTGCACATGCCTAACACCAACCCCTTGGTTATCCATGCCTAGCTCGGGTCAAATATGGTCAAATGGATCATGGTCGACATCAGGGCCTCCGTGGATTTTATACTATAATGCATTTGAACAATTGGGAATCTCTCCACATCGCTCAAACCATTCGCAAAGAAGCTCACTTCCTTTTTAGGGGATAAGGTTCCCTTCGTGGGACTCATCAACTTTCAAATGACTCTTGAGCCAAGCTCATTCAGCCAGATAAAGGTGACCGAATTCATTGTCATAAGGCTACCCTTGGTTTACAATGTGATTGTTGATTGGGTCTCACTCATGAAATTCCCGACGGTGGTGTCCATCTACCACCTCAATATGAAATTCCCGGTAGAAGGGGGAACAAGTGAGGTTAGGGGACATGAGGAGGGATGCGCCTGCTACATGATAGTGGTCAAACAAAACAGCTCAATGTTTGTCGCCGATCGCATGGAAGCCGAGGTGGTAACCACCTCGAACTAGGAATGTGATGAATCATTTTTGTACTCTCACCTACTTTTGAGTAAATAAGAAATGTGATGAATCATTTTTCGTAATTATCCCGAGTTACAAGAATCCAACTGATCCTTTGTGAAAATACACGATCTGAGCGAGGCTCGGAATCAGTGCAAACAACCAATTAAAAGGTCGCAATACAATCAAGGGTTGGGGTTGAGCCGGTTCTCTTTGAAAAATGCGCGATACGAGGGAGGCTCAGGGCTGACGCAAAAAAACAATTAAATGGTTGCAACTCAAGCAAGGCTTGGGGTTGCACCATTCTCTTTGAAAAATAGGCAATCCAAGCAAGGTTTGGGATCACCGCAAACAACCAATTAAAAGCTCAAAACTCAAGCAAGGCTTTGGATTGCGCCGATTCTCTTTGAAAAATGTGTGATCCGAGCGACGCTCTGAGTCAGCGCAAATAAACGATAAAAGGTTGCAACTGAACCAAAGCTTGAGGTTGCACCAATTTTTTTTTGAAAAATACGCGATCCAAGTGAGGCTTAGGAATGGCGCAAACGACCAATTAAAATGTCATAACACAAGCAAGGCTTAGGTTGCGTCGATTATTTTTGAAAAATACGCAATCTGAATGAGGCTCGGGGTCGACACAAACAACCAATTAAAAGGTTAAAACTCAAGCGATGCTTGGGATTTCACCGATTCTCTTTGAAAAGTGCACGATCCGAGTGAGGCTCGGGATCGACGCAAACAACCAATCAAAAGGTTACAACTCAAGCACATCTTGGGGTTGTACCAACTCTCTTTGAAAAATGCGCAATCCAAGCGAGGCTCGGGATCAACGCAAATAACCAATAAAAATGTTGCAACTCAAGCAAAGCTTGGGTTTACACAAAATTCTTCCGAAAAATTAACAATCCAATAAAAACATGACAAACTTGATTACATTAAAAGAATTGGTGATTATTTCCAATGTCATGTCCAACTTTTGGTATAACTATTAAATCAATATGCACATAAACTCATCTTGTGACACGCGCACGTCCTCTCTAACACACACCGCGAGCCATGGGGTATGATGAGTGGAAATAAAAAGCCTACTTAGCACAACCCAATGCAAACTCTCAAACATAAAGTAGAAGCAAGAAACACATGAACAAAAAAATATATATTTACAAAGTTCACTTTCTTAAGGTAAGTTGCTGGAATTGCTTTTTACATATCATCGATAAGAATAAAAAATTATCCAAAATAAATAGTTCAACGAAAATCAAGCCTTAGGGCTCAAACCCTTTGATGGGGGCACACCTCTGTCATCTTCAAGAGGGGAGTCCATTAGCACCTGAATGATAGTCATTGCCATAATCGTGTGTAGATGGATGACCTCAACAACCTCATGAGGGGACTTTTGTTGGTCACCGGTTTGCTTTGCGCGATCATCAGCCACTTCAAGAGCTTAGAGCGATTTTTGCTCATGGTTGCCACTTATATCCGCGTGATTATCACCATCTAAGGAGAATCCACACTCACTTTGAGGCTCCTCCACCGGCTTGCCCATATGCTTAGTGTAGTTGGGCTTGAAGAAGACTCTGGGCGGGTCAACGTGATGATATTTATGAATAGCCTGTCTGACTCTGATGCGCATAGCTTGGCAGTAGATGTCCATTTGTTTCTCACAAAGTTTTTCTTTGTATTCCTTGGACTCGAGATATGCTAGAACCTCCTCATTGAGCTCTTTAGCCCTATGTTGGAGACCGCAATTCTCCCCCTCCTTGACCTCACGATAGGCGTGCTCCTTATCAACTCCTTGTCTTGCTTTAATGATCTCGAAGTGCGCCTCGTGGATCTCCCTCTTGAGCTTCTCAACTTCATATTGGATCCCAACATTTTGTGCTTGGAGCTTAGAATTACGAGCCTTAGACTTACTACTCTCTTACTCGAGAAGTAGGATTTTCTCTATCCATTCCATGCACTCTTGGTGAAGAACCTTGTGAGCATTCCTAATTCGAGCAACGTTGAAATGGGCGAAGAAATAAGCTTCTGAAAGAAACAACAAATGTAAGATGGAAAACATGTCAAACAAAAAGAAAAAAATGGGAGAGATACACTAAAATCACGAGATCGTTCACCGTCTCCATGTATCTGACGAACTCCAAGTACCAATCCTCCACTCTTTCTCCTTAAGATAGGTTGGATGCTTGTAGTATTTGCATGTCTCACGAGAATGCCACGTACATCTAAAGTCGACCCCACTTGGCAGTGCCGACCCCACAAAGTACCAATCCTCCACCCCGATTGTTATTTTGAGCCTAGTGGAGCCGGTGAACTATTTTTCTTTGAACACATCACACTCGTTGACCTTTTGCTTCTTCAAGTAGAGAAGGCATGAACTTTCCTATTGGCTCCATTGGCCCCAACTTCCGAAGAAGCAATCCTAAGAGGTGCGGTAGTGCGCTGCTTTTCATGGGGGCTGAGAAACTTATTTACCGTTGCTTTCTCAAAAGCCCCCCCCATCCTTCTTGCCCATGCTGCTATTGGAGGCTCTCTTCTTCACTAACATCACGACCATCTGGGTTGCATTCATCTCTACAAAAACAAGAAAAGAGTGAACAAAAACAAAAGTAAACAAAAACAAAAGCGCATGTATTTGTAAGAATTTGGGTACCTCGCTGCTCCCTCGACTCTTGGAAGCGAAGGCTCAGGCCAGCGCATCCAAACACTCTTGGGCAAGGAACTCTTTGTATGGCATTACATGCTCCACCTTGAAGGTCTGTTTGGCCGTCACCACTACTTCATGTGTACTATCAAGAGGGATAAAAAGGAGAGGAGCAAGAACCAAGTTAAAGAGAAAGAACATGTGTCTGTTGTATTTCAGAAGCGGTTGCCTGAGAAGTGCAGTGATCCTGGCATGTTCACCATTCCTTGTATGATCGGGAGCACCAAGGTGAATGAGGCTTTAATTGATTTGGGTGTATCGGTCAATGTCATGCCTTACTCCTTATATGAGAAACTTGATATGGGACCTCTGAAGGAAACTCAGACCATCATTGAGTTAGCTGATTATTCCACTGTTAGTCCAAAGGGAAAGCTTGAGGATGTGTTGGTCACAGTGGATTCCTTGGTATTTCCAATTGATTTCATGATTTTGGACATGGGACCGGGGAATGAAAAAGCGCCTATGCTGCTAGGGAGACCGTTCTTATTGATGTTCCCCAAGGCATCTTGAAGATGGGATTTGATGGGAAGGAGATCGAATTCCATAGATTAAACCCTTCTTGATATCCTTTTTACGTCAAGCTAATGACGTTAAATAAGCGCTTCTTGGGAGGCAACCCAAGGTTTAGAGTAGATTTAATTTTCAGTTTTAATCTTTTGCTTTTTATGTAGTTTTTGGTGTGTGTTTAGATATCCCAGGTCTGAAGATTGATAACCCGAAGAACCATCACCGTCGGATTTCCCGCCGCAATACTCGGATCACTAGTTTTGTGAGTTTTTCTCTTTCCTTTTCTTTTTACTATACTTTGGGGACAAAGTATGTTTTAAGCATGGGGGAAGGGAACTACTTGTGCATTGCATATAATTGCATTAGATTAGGTCATATTTAAATTGAATATTCTTAAAAAAATTTGCATGCATTGATTAAAATTCTTAAAATCCTGAAAAATGAAAAAAAATTCAGAAAATTTGAAAAAAATACAAAAATATTGCATTTAGGTTCTTATTTCCCCATTGTTTGATTCCTCTTGTTTCTCTAAGTTGAGTATTAATTCTAACCCATGATTTGCATGATTTGCTAAAGTTAATATGATATAAGCATGATCATTAATTGATTACCTTGATTATAGGACTGAGCATGTATTTAGCTTGAGTTTTTAGATTCATTCTGAAGTTCTAGACAAAAATTAGCCTTGTGAGATATTTTGGCCTTTCATGATTATACTTGTTCTCTACATTCTTGAGTGAATCACCATGATTATTTAGCTCTAGAACTTGCGTCATGGCTCTTTTTCAAGGCTGCTTTATATGATTAAATGCATGACATTAAAATGATTGAGGCAATGTTTCTTTAAAGCCTATTATTTCCCTTCCTACCTTTACAAGATCCATGTTTTGACACCCCTATTTCTTTGAGCTTTAAGCCTATTTTTATTAGCTTCACAAAATGATCCCTAGCCTAATAAGCTTGACCCATCCGGAATTTAGGACTTTAGGTTGTTTTGTGTGAGTTATGTATAAGTATGGAGGAGTTGGAGGGAAAAGGTGGAAAAGAGGAAAAACAACTCTTGGTTGCAAAGTGAAAAAGAATGAAGATGAAAAGTTTGTTGAAAAGCAAAGGAAAGAAAAAGTTGAGCTTAATTGTAAGTAGTTTTCATTAGTATGAAAGAAAAGAGTTGAAGAAAAGAAAAAAAAAGAAGCAAAGGGTTAAGCATGGGGAAATTTGGATTTATGTCTTGGTTGGGTTTTTAATTATATGTGAAATGCTTGTTTGACTTAAGATGAGTGTATGATTGCATTTCTATGGTGTGATTTGGATTTATGACTTGCTTGAGGACAAGCAAGGGTTAAGCATGGGTGAATTTGATAGCTTGCATATAGGTGTAGTTTAGATGCATGTTTTATATTGGTTTTGCATAAGTTTTACTTAGTTTTAGTTAGTTTTAGGTTAGTTTCTAGGATCTTGTGTTTTCGGGTAGTTGCGCTTGTTTTGTTCGGTTTTGCAGATCTTTAGGTAAACAAGCGTGGACGGGAAGGATCTTAGTGGACTATGGAGGTGTTTGAGTAAGCTTAGAGTGATACAAGTGAAGATTGGAAGAACCAAGATCCAAGAGCTTTTGTGAAAAGAACGCTTAAATCCGGGCTATGCATTGGAGTTCTTGTTTCGACACCTCTATCTTGCAATGCTTGGTTTGGGAGCTACAGTGGTCGGATGAAGCTGAATTTAATATCACTGGAAAGCTAACTCGAAGAGCTACAATTCATATTTTTACTCCGAGTCCAAATTCCAAATAGAAGGGGGTGAAAACAGCCTCTGAAGTGTCGCCTGAAATGCTGAACCGAGAAGTGCCGTGGGCTAGGACAGAAGGTGCCGCGACCGCGGCGTGTTAGCGAGACCGCGCCTTGCTATTTTACGCGGAGAAGTTGGGCCGCAAGTTTTGGGCTTTGAGTTGGGCTTTGATTATATGTTTTCCGACTAGATTAATGTAATTTCGGGATATTTTATCTTTGGATATCTTAGGGGTATTTAAACCTTGTTTTCAGTTTCTCTTTGATAACTTTTGTCAAACTATGGAGGCTAGGGTTTTTCTCTCTGGAGGCAGACTTTGAAACCTTTGTAAGTTTGATTTTATTTTAATTATGCATTGCTAAATTTCTTTGTGTTTGGCTAGTTATTGAAATCATGATTTGTATGTAGTTGTGAGGTTTGATTGATTCTCAACAAACTTGAATAGATTTTATTCATCGTGCTTAATTGAATCTAAACTAGGGTTTTGTTAGATTGATCACCTAATTGAATTTCTAGTTATAACCGAATCTGATTAATTACCGGTCGGAGTTAATTTGATCAAGAGTATACTTTAATCAATTTAGTACCGGTTGGACAAGTTGATTAAAGAAGAGAATAAATTCACATATCACTTAGATGTTTGGTTGCTCTAAGTGTTTGTTTCTATTGATAACTTGAATCGTCATGTTGTTATTTAATTGAATCTAGAAGGTCTTCTAGGTTATTATTTAATTAGGGTTGTTAGACTGGTAGTTCTATCAACTAAATCTGAAGTTTAGATCTTAATCCTTAGTAGGGTCATTATCCACAATAGATTATTCAAGTGAGAAGAGAATCAAGAGAATCGATGATCAACAAAACAATATCATGATGGATTTAACTAGTTGAACACATTTGTCTCTCATATATTAAAACTCATATTTGCATTCGTATTTACTTTCATTCTTGCATAAGTACTTTAGATAATCATTCTAACCCCCCCCCCTCCCTTAGTTACTTGGCATCCAAGTAATAGCACAAATACACGAGTCCTTGTGGGATCGACTCTTACTTGCCGCTCTACTGAGTTGGTAAAGATAAGGTTTCTTTGATAGGTATTAACGACCACTGAAAATACCTCATCAGTCATATAACAATGGAACCCTAACCGGAGACATGTGTGGAACAGGTGGAACACAATTGTCAATGTAATGATCATAGACGCTTCGTTGCGACTTGAAACGGGAGGAGCCTTGGTTAAACGTGCCAGGCGGCTTTTCATCCGATATTGATACAGAAGCGAGCTATGCCCCCAATTAAACTATGGCGTGATCCATTAGGCTATGGTTTGAGTCAACTTGAAAAAGCGTGGGGAGGAAGGATTACTAATATAGAGGAAAGACATGGAAAGCGACTCGTTTTGGGAGTCGTTAAGGTCACTCCTAGGGAGACTAGAACTCGAGGTAGACACATAGAACCTATCCCAATCCCTGGTGACCACCTTGCGAGATACATCAAATGGGAAAATCTCATCTGACGTACAAGAAGAAAACCCAGGGAACGGATAGCGCGAGAACTTGGAAAATAAAATAAAAAAAGAGATAAAAAAAGGAGAAAACATACAAGGAAGAAAAGGTAAAACAAAGAGCGTGGTGTAAGAATGGCAAGGGGAATTTTGCTCCAACTCTTAGGAGAAGTCAGAAAACAACTTTCAAGAGCAAAATTAAGTAAAAACGAATAAAAAAGCAAGAATGTTAGATCAAGAAAATGCGAACTGATTAAGTTTCCTCAAGAACATTCAAAACATTGAGAAAGAGAGAGATAAAACGCTTTGTTGGTGCCACCGCCCTGGGGAGGAAGGCAGCCCAACCCAACCTTGCTCCACGGAGTCCACGCCACGGGCGTATTAGAGTCTTGCCACCGACCACCACTCACGTCGGAGTAAACCCGGAAAAATTCTATTGGGAGAGAAACCCAGAAAAATCTGCATTGGGAAAAAAAAGAAGAACTAAAAAGAAAGTAACACCCCGAAGATTAAACTCGCCAAAAACGCAACGACGAACCGAGGACTCGTTTCCTCCGTCTTACGACGGCGAGAAGTCGGAACGCCACAAAGAAAAGCAAAACAAATGTGATAGAAAAAGAGTGAGGCAAAGAAGGTTACTTGTTCTTCCAAGGAGCAGAGATCCGAGAACTCCTAAAGCACGACAAAGCATGGACAAGAACCGTTGGATAATGAGAAGGTACGTAAGGCGAATTCGAAGTGGCACGAATAGAAATGGCAACAGGCAAAAAGACAATAATGCAGAAGACGACAAATGATTCCTTTTATAGGCTTCATTATTGGGCTAACTCATAAAGGAGGAAGCCCAATAAGCCATGGTAACCGACCCAATCACCAACTAGCCCAAAACCATAGAGCTCGTAAACAACCCATCAAGGAAAGCATCCTCAAGACGCTAAGTCAGAGGAAATTCAAAGTGAATGAGCTCGCATATGGGAAGCAAGAAGACATCACAAGTTTGCCTTGAGGTTCCCGTAGGCGAAAACATCAAGTGATGGGGTTATGATGGAGCACGAATATTCCGTGCTCTAAACAAAAAAAGAGATGATCTAAGAAAAGGGAGAAAGTGAGGATGCATTACATATGCAAACTCAAAATTCGAGGTAATAATATGGCATAGTCTCTAAATATATGCACCCACAAAAAACAAATGAAGTCAGACGCACCCTGCCCATAGTCGTGGGATTATGGTTTCGCCGATATGAGAACATCACGCGGAAAAAGGCCCAAGGATTCCAAGGCGGATGAATGGCTCCTGCAAAGCCCTAGTACAAACTACACACCCATCCCACCTAACATCCGACTACTCTTCCTAAACGTCGCGCCGACTCTGCAAAGGCCGCAATCAAGGATGACGATGTTGCACACCTTTCGCTCCACCAATCAACAATCAACACCTCAAAGGTCCTACAAATATCTCCCACATCGGAGGATCCCAAAATTCCAAATGAAGTGACACCTTCAACCAATAACAAAGCAACACACTGCTCACTCCACCAAAGCAACACGCCGCTCACCCAAAGTTTTTAGGGTTTACTATTTAGGGCTTATGGTTTAGTATATATATGGTTTTAGGCTTTAGGGATTAGGGTTTTAGGTTTAGTATTTTTGATTTTAGGGTTTAGTGTTTAGGGTATAGTGTTTTAGGGTTTAAGGTATGTAGTTGTTCGTTTATGAATAAATAGTTGTTCATTTACAAAGAGGCATAAATACGACAGTGCTTGCGTAGATTATGTGCTTATCCATATTATAATAATTGTTCATGATCATTAAATTATTTGTTCATTTACAATATCTTAGTTGTTCAATTTGTATTGGAAGAGAGAGAAAGTTTAGCATCAACGCTTATATAGACGCGATAGATATTAAGGAGAGAGAAAAGTAGATATGAAATGTTCATTGTTGGGTATTAGTTGTTTATTATTGTAGTTGTTCAATTGTAAATGAGTAGTTGTTTTGTTGTAGAGAGACATAATTATTTACGTAAATTATTGTTCATCCATAATATAATTATACTTGTTCATGATAAATACATTACCTGTTCATTTGCAATCTCATAATTGTTCAATATGTATTAGACAATAGAGAAAGTTTAGCATCAACACTTATATAGATGTCAGAGATACTAGAGGAGAGAGAAAATTAGATATGGATAGATTTATTTGTTTTTTCTTTTAATTTTATAAAATCTTATTCATTTGGTTTTTTTTTAATCCAAAGGCTGATGACACTCTTAATTATCTACAATAAGAGTCTTCCTCACCTAATCTACCTGATCTCAATCATATATATATATATATATATGAAGAAGAGTCTCGTGCGAATGGTCGCCTGTGTGGGAAATAAGAATAAATCTCGATCGTTCATTCCAAAAAATCAACGTCCCTAATTAAACATTCATTAAAAAAAAAAAATACGGCACGGGCGAATTTTTCCCGTATTATTCGCGTATTTTTCAATAAAATACGACACAGACGAATTTTTCCCGAATTATTCACGAATTTTTCGAAAAATACGTTTTTATGAGACGCGCCCAGTTTGTTCATCAGAAATAGCGATTTGTTCATCAATATTCACCAATTGTTCATCAATACTAACTAATTGTGCATTGAGTTTTTTATAACATTGTTCATTGATTTCGAACTTTTTTAATTTTTAATTTTATTTTTTAACCTTATTTATTTGTAGGAATACAATATTATGTAGTTTTTATGCACATATAATTAGTTTTGATATACCTATATTTGTTCATTGATATACTCGTATTAGTTCATTGATATATCCCTATTTGTTCATTGATATACCCATGGTATACCATTATTTGTTCATTAGTATACTTCTTTTTTGTTCATTGGTATACCATTATTTGTTCATTGATATACCCTATTTGTTCATGGATATACCCTTATTTGTTCATTGATATGACCTTATTTGTTAATTATTATACCCTTATTTGTGAATTGAAATAAACTTAAGTTTTATGTGTCAAGGCTATCAACTTGTACATTTAGGACTATTAATACCATCAACTTCTACATTTAGGACTATCTATTTGTGCATTTTTGCTTTTATTTTGTGCTTTAAGGCTATCTTGAATTCAAAGTATAATACGAATGAAGAGCTTTAAGGCTAACTTGTCAATACGAATGAAGTGCTCAATATAGTACCAAATTAAGATAAGTTTGATGTAGAAACTTGAATGCAAAAGATAATAGATAAAGAATTTGACTTTGCAATAATATGGTGTATGCTAAGAGAACGAGATAGCAACAAATCGAAGAGGAGTGCTTGTGCCTTATTTAGCTATAAACAAATTGATGTTATTAATGAACAAATATGCATATAGCAATGAACAAATTGAGGTTATTAGTGAACAAATAGGCATCTAGTAATGAACAATTATATGAAAAAGGCAATGAACAAATATGCATAAACTAGTGAACAAATTGATGTTACTAATGAACAAATATGCACAAACCGATGAACAAATATGTCAAAACCAATGAATAAATATTTTTGTTTTTTATGAACAAAATCACAATGTTGAGGAACATATTGCATGTAATTTTAATACACATTTGTTCATTTTTTATGTACAAACAATAGATTTTTGATGCACAAACAATAGTTTATTTATGTAGAAAATCACAGTTTTGATGAACAAAATCACAATTCTGATGAACAAATCTACCTTATTGATGAACAAATCCACAATACTGATAAACAATCTGGGCGCGTATCCTATTTCCGTTTTTTTTCAAAAATACGCGAATAATTCGCCCGTGCCGTTTTTTCCCCCTTTTTAAGTGAAATGATCAATGCCTTTGATTTTTCTTGATCCAACGGCTTTTGTTCTTTCTTATTTCGCACATGAGCGCCCATTCGCACGTGAACCTGACTCTATATATAATACTTTAAATATTGGTAATTTAAATGCTGATGTGGCTGAATATAGATTGTTAAAATCTCTGTCATAAAATTTACTTATCAAAAGGAGGTTTTTTATAGGCTCAAAACATATACAACCACATGTACTTGTGCAAATTGGTCATATAGACACTCCACCTTTGGTTTGGACCTATTAAGCACTTAAATTTAATAAGTTGGGTCTATTAAACACCTGGTCGCTGATGTGGCGATGTGCGTGCAAACCAAACGCTATTGGGCGAGTGAATTCCTTATTCTAGCTGACATGGAATTAATATAAAAAGAAAAAAAAAACAAAATCCCTATTAAAAGAGTGACGCTTGACATGGAAGATTATTTTAAAAATAAAAATAAAATAGAAAACCAAAACCCCAAATCTATTACTAATAAAAAAAAGCCGAATCGATTTCTGCCACCACATTGCGCCACATAGCCTCTTTATTAAAATAATAGTTATCTATAGTTAATTATGCAAAAAAAATTATCTCCAAGTAACATAAAGATAAAATAATATTTGTAAAAATTTATCTCCAACTAAACATAAAGAAAAAATAATATTAGTGTATTTTACCAATATAGATAAAAAAGGACATTATATTTATCATATTTGTAAAAGATAAATTTATAAAAATATAAGAAAAAATATGTACATGTGGTCACATATATATCTTTGAAATAAAAATAGCCATATAAATGATAATATCTTTGAAATATCTATCTATCTATCTATTACTAATAACTAAAGCCGAAGCAATTTCTGCCACCACGTTGCGCCACATCCCCCTTTTATTAAAATAATTTTAAATAGTTAATTATGTAAAAAAAGTTATCTCCAAGTAAACATAAAGATCAAATTATATTTGTAAAATTTTATCCCCAAATAAACTTAAAAATAAAATAATATTAGTAGATTTGACCAATATAGATAAAAAAAAAGCACATTATAATTATTATATTTGTAAAAGATAAATTAAAAAAAAGATAAGAAAAAATATGTACACGTGAACTCTTTGAAATAAAAATAGTCATATCTATCTATAATATATAAATATATATTAAAGTTTTATCTTTTCGAGCCACTAGAACGATTCTAGCCCCACCTCATATTTAAAAAAATAATTTTTATTCCTATTATTTTAACTTTTTTCTATTCAATTTTTTAGTTATTTAAATCTATCTTTAACATAAAATAAATATCTATTTAGAGTAACAATATCTTTTGAAATCTTACTCATACATATATTTAAAATTAAAGATAAAAAATTTAAATATCTTAAACTAAGTATAAATATCTTTTATGTTTTAGCATTATATCTTTTGACGAATATATTTATAGAACATTGATTTCCTTTTATAACAAAAAAAGCAAATATTTATAATCTTATCTAATTTTATACACGGAAAGTAACAAAAAAATATGAATAACATAATATTTAATCTTATCTAATCTTTATTTTATCTAACCTTAAAATGAGTTTGACAACACCTTAAATTAAATTAATATATTTTAACTACTTCCTATAAATAAATTTTCTTTATCTTTCATATTTTATTATATCTTATTTATTAAGTTAATTATCTATTTTTTTAATCTTAACTTTTTCATATTTTTAAGATATAAATATTTTTTATTCATATGTTATCTTTTTTCTTCTAATTAAATATCTATAAAATATCATCAAGGAAAAGGAGAAATATAAATTATGTTATCTTAATAATCTATCTTTGTTCTCCATTAAACTTAATAATTTATATTTAATTTTTTATTTGATTCCAAACAAAATTAAAAATTGTACATTGTACGAGTAATAAATTAGTTACGACAAATTTTATATTATATTTTATTTATTAATATCCTATTTATAATGTCTATAAAATACCGAATCAGAGTCGTGCATGACACGACTAGTACAACTAGTTCTATCCTGTTCATCTTCTTTAATACCTCGTGGGAGTATGCTCATGCTTGATTTGGAAGTAAACGAGAATGGTCGTGGTTGTTGGCTCCTCCGTTGCCTCGTTGGCCCACTGGTGGATCTGGGTTTTCACTCCAGATTTGGAACAATCCTTGCAAATCCACCATTGAAGGGGACGAGATGTTGAAGATGCGGGCACGTGGGTTGAAAGAGACGACGTCGTCGTAGAGCCAAGCGGCGACGAGGGCGGGGATGAGGTTGCTCGCGACATTGAGGAGGGGCGTCAATGGCGATGCCAGATCTGGGTTGTTGCTAAAACACGAAAGATCTGGAATGAGAACCAAATCCGGGGCGTCAATGGTGGTGCTGGATCTGGGGCGTCAATGGCGGTGCTGGATCCGGGCATCAATGACGGTTCTCATTCCAGATTAGTGTTGTTCCGATGGTGGATCAGACCTTAATCCCTTTTTTTTGTTTTTGGTTTTAATAAAAAAAAATAATTCACCTTTTTTTGGTAGAAAAAATTAAGTCACCTTTTAAATCTATGTGGCAAGTTTGGGCATATGTGGCACAAATTAGACTTATATGGCAAGTTTTTTTCTTATGTGGCACACAGTTGGAAATTTTTTTGGGATATATCAGCGCGCGTGTTATACACTCAACGAAGTTGTCAGCGACCAGGTGTTTAATAGGCCCAAATTATTAAGTTTAAGTGTTCAATAGGTCCAAACCAAATGTGTGGTGTCTATATGACCAATTTGCACAAGTACATTGGGGTTGTATATATTTTGAGCCTTTTTTTATAGACCACAAGTATATTGTTCTTTTAGACCAAAATTTAAGGAATTACCGGGTAGCTTAACTCCCATTGCATTAAGACAGAAGTGCCTTCATCTTGAACCTAGCTCAAACGGAAGTACATTAGGTCTATCATGTATGTAGGGATGTTCACGGGTCGGGTCGACATGCGATCCGCAAAAAAATAGTTTTGACCCGCAACCCGAGGGTCGGGTCGCGGGTCGACCCACTTGACCCGTTTGACTAAGTCAATCGGGTCAAAATGAATTTTTTACTTAAAAAAATATTTTTTTAACCTAAAAACATGTATTTTTTTAAAAACCTGTCGAGTTTGAGGATCGACCCGTAAATCCAACAATTTTTAATACAAAAATAGTTTATACATTAATAAAATTATAAAAATATATATTTTAAAAAAAATATTGCGGGTCGACCCGCGTGGGTTTGACCTGCAAAAAAAAAATTGACCCGCGACCCGACACGCACGGGTCGCTGGTCGACTCGCAATTTACGGGTCCGGTTAGTGCAGGTCGCGAGCGACCCATCCTTTTTTTTTTTGAAAAATGAGCAACCAGCTCATTACAAAGCAAACATTAAATCGTCCCAAAATTACAAGGCCAACCTAAATCATCATTGCGGATGATCTTGAAAAAAATAAAAAATAAAGGTTGAAGACGAAACAAGTGTCTTAACCTTACTAACGAGATATCATCAAAGCACAAATCCAAGCAAGAGGAAGAGATTGCATGACGAATCTGCGGAATGCTGACATGTCTCCTTGCTAAGAAGTCAGCGGCTGAATTTGCCTCCTAAAACAATGAAAAAACACCACATCTGGAAAACCTCGAAACCAAAGTTCGGATATCCTGAATAATAGAATATATTTCCCAAGGAACTTTCCAAATATTTTTTAAAGAATTTCGTTTGGTTGAACACAAGAAGTGAAATTCCCATGAAGTTAGATCATGGGAATTGTATCTCATGGGAATTGATAAATTATGTTTGGTTAAACTCTAATTCACATGAATTAATGGGGGAAGATTATCTTACCTAGCACCCTCTTGGTAATTAGAATTTCTTTAAAATGAAGGCATTGGAAAATCATAGGAAATGGAAAATCCATGATTTTGGATAGAAAATCTTCAACCAAACATGGGTCTCCCACCTCATTTCATGGGATTTTCAAATTCCTAGGAATTTCTTTCTCAACCAAACAATAAGAATCAGATTATCTCCTTCTATAATTAGTTTTTGAATATGTAATTCTCTACCTACTTTCAAACCCTCCAAGAGAGCTGAAGCCTCAGCTTTTAACACCGACACCGGATGAAGAGGCAATCTATCACAAGCTAAAATTGAACTTTTATGATCCCTAAAAATAAAGTTAGCAAAAGTAGCATCATTCTTTTGTTTAGATGCATCAAAATTAAGCTTACACCAAGAATGTCGTGGTTTGATCCAAGAAGTTCCATTTTTCCTTTTAGGCCTATTACAAATTGATCTTTCCATTTTTGAGTTAGCAGATTCTCAAAGAATTAATTGGGAAAGCGTCAAATCACAAGGCAGAATATGTGGAATTATCCTAGCAGGATTAAAGATGAAAGAATTTCTATGATTCCAAATGAGCCACCATAAAAAACACAGGATTTTTTTATTTTTATTTAAGTTAAGAGTGGAAATGAGATTATCATTAAAACATCCAGAAGTACTTAAATCAAAAGAGCATTGAATATTTTCCTCCAATTTTGCAATCATTTTCTTTGTAAAAGAACAGTGGAAAAAAGATGATTCAAATTCTCATTTTCCATATCACACATAGAACAACAATGAGGAACACAGTTATAAAAGCGATTTAGTCTATTTGTTGTAGGGAGGCAATCAGTAAAGCATTCCAAATAAAATTTTGAATTTTAAGGGGTAGTTTCATTTTCCAAATCCAAGAAAAACCCACAGAGGTAATGTTTCTTGATTCATTTAACAGTGCCGAAGCAGATTGGACAGAAAAATTACCATCCGAAGATGGAATCCAAACAATACAATCTTCAAAATCCGAAATAGGAATCTGAATTTGCACAATTATCTATAATAACGGAAGGTAAGATTTCTTTAAGGGCATCAACATCCCACACTTTTGAGCCGTCCTAAGACCCATCCCTCCATTTTCTTTAGGAGTACAAATTTTATCCCAAGTACAAAACGGATGATGATTCGAAGTAAATTTATTCCAAAAAAAAGATTTATTAACTTTATCAATGTCATCCCAAACTCCTTTAGAAAGTAGGAAACTTTGCATTAAGTAATTTACCTGTCCTAACAGATTTGACTGAATTAGAATCGACATATCAGCCTGAGAAATAAAATTAGCTTTTCATTTAGATAACTGTGATTTTAATTCAGCAATTGTTTCAACGAACATAACATTTTGAGGTTTGGAACGAACTTATAAAAATTAATAGAAAGTCTAAAAATACGAGAAAAATTAATTAGAAAATCCTTAATGAAATTCATATTAACATGCATTTGCAAAAAATAATTGTATCTGCAACCCCGAGATGTGTGTAAGAGGGAAACCGGTCATTGTTTGCTCCCCACCACATTAAATAAAAATCAACGAGTCTTTTTGCCGCCTCCAACACTTCAACTATCCTTCATTCCTGGGTTAACAAATTAGGGTGAGAGCGCGTTTTCTATCAAGAAATTAGGGTGAGAGCGCGTTAGCTGAGCCGGAGAAGAAAGCTTATTTGATGGCGGATTCGGAAGACCCCATTTCTGGGTTTAACAAAAGGAGGGCCGAAGGCAACGATAGGAGTCGTTACCCCAAAACCCTCCAAAAGAAAGTTCGACACCTTAACCATGTCTCCACCGGCGCTTGCTATGTCCAGGTTAACAAGTTACACCACTGATTGCGTTTTTGATGGCTTTTGGTCTTTTTGTTTGACTTGTGGATTTTCTTTCCCGAATTGGGTCTTTTTCGATCGAATTGGGTGGTTAGAGTTTTGAGCCTTTCTTGACTTTGGTTCTGTCTGGGTATGATGGGAATGCCATATTTTTGCTAGATTCAACTCCAATATCGTAAAACACTCGATGTGTTGTTCATGTTTTTATTTCTTTGTTTTGACATAATCCATTTGTTTGGTGCTTGGCTGCATAGAATTTGGAATGAGTACATATGGGAACCGAACATTTTGTTTAGTAACACTGAAATTGGAATTTAGTTTTATTGATTGTTACTTTTTGTTGAAGTTCAGATCATGGGAACTGGACTGGATACTCAAGATACGTCTCCTTCGGTTTTGCTTTTCTTTGACAATCAAAGGATTGTATTCAATGCTGGAGAGGTAAGCTTCATTTGAGTTTCTACAGGGAACGTTTATCAGAAATGGTTATGATCATAAGAAATCACTTTATTATGCATAAGGCTGCTCCAAGAAATTCCCTTATTATGTTATAGTTTGGCTTTCTAACATTGTGAGCCTTTTGTAACTTAACCAAATTGTAGTTCAAATACATAATGAGGAAGTAACATTGTTTGCTGGCTGTAAACTATATGAATGTCGGAGATATGGTTTGTTATTGAACTCAATATTTTGTGCCATAATTGATTCAAAAATGTTGGAAGTATCCATTTTTTCAAGAGCCTGCTTTTTTGAAACTCTGATCTAATATGTTAGTGCTGAACACAAAATGAAACAATAAAACTCCATTTCTGCTGATGGGTCTCAACACACCCTATAGTAAAATTAGATGGATTTAGAATTTGCAACTGACTAGCAATCTGTAGCCTCTTTCATTTCTGTTGAGAAATAAAGAGTATTCATAAGTTGTTCTTGTACCTGAACTTGGCTTAATATTTGCTACAGGGATTGCAACGATTTTGCGTGGAGCATAAAATAAAATTATCCAAGGTATTTTGATTCACCTCTTCTCTTGAAATTTACTGACAGAGCTTCTAAACAGACTCGCTTTTCTTGTAAAAAACAGTAATGGCAGTTTAATCTTTTCAGATAGATCACGTATTTCTTTCTCGTGTATGCTCAGAAACTGCAGGTGGCCTTCCAGGTTTGTACTTTGTACATACGACGAAAAAGTATCTTTTCAGAGAATATGTTTTGAACTCTTTTTTCTTGAGTGATTTAAGTTTAATTATAATACTTTCAGGTCTACTACTCACATTGGCTGCTATGGGGGAAACTGGGATGTGTGTAAGCTCCTTCTCCATGTAGCCACTCAGAATTCCTTCAATATTGAATGCCATTTAAAATCTTTAACATCATTCTCATGATGAAGGTGAATGTTTGGGGCCCATCAGATCTCAACATACTCATTGAAGCGATGAATCTATTCGTTCCAAACGCTGCAATGCTTCATACTAAAAGTTTTGGACCTTCTCCAAACGCTGAAGGAATTGCTGTTTGGGATAAGCAGCAATTTTCAGGACCCATTGAGCTTATTAACGATCAAGTAGTTAAGATATCAGCCATTCTGTTGCAACCAAATTACTTTACGGGTTTGGAAGAAGAAATAAATGGGTCACTGGGGTCAGTTCTAAACCCTGGTGAGCTCTCTGTGGTTTATGTTTGTGAGTTACCAGAAGTTCAGGGGAAGTTTCACCCCGAGAAGGCCAAGGCTCTTGGGCTGAAGCCTGGGCCAAATTATCGAGCATTGCAGCTTAATAAGTCAGTTAAATCTGATGAACTTGATATCATGGTAAAATTACTGAACATGAAATTTCGTCTCTCTTCTCCATAACCTATTTAGCATATTTCCAAGTCTCTTGATTATTGCTATTTCAGGTTCACCCGAGCGATGTGATGGATCCACCTATTCCTGGGCCAGTTATACTTCTTGTCGATTGCTCAACAGAATCTCATTTCCAATACTTGTTGTCTTCTACCTCACTTGATGATTACTACACAATCAAAGGTGTAAAGAAGGTGATCTGTGTAATTCACTTGAGCCCCTCCTCTGTTGTAAGAACTTCCCAATATGAGAAATGGATGAGTCGGTTTGGAGATGCACAGCATATTATTGCAGGACATGAAATGTAAGGTTTTTAATCTCCTTCATTGTTTACACACTTTTTCTGGTATTCGGGCTTCTCTCCTCACAGGCTTTCTATATTATTTTTCTTTGCAGAAAGAATGTTGAGATTCCTGTTCTGAAATCTAGTGCTAGAGTCGCTGCACGGCTTAATTACTTATGTCCTCAGTTTTTTCCATCTTCTGGGTTTTGGTCTCTTAACAGCAGAAACGATTTACCTCATCACTCTAATTCAACTTATGTAAAGGTTTGCTGCTAGTTACTCTATCCACATTTGTCAATCTCTGGTTTGAGACTTGAATGTGTTTTTTGACTCACTTTCTTTGATCATAGGAGGAGTTACAAGGAATTTCTGCTGAAAACCTCATGAAGGTATGAACAACTATTACTTTTTTTGCCTATTTTTCTACCTATTTTTCAAGAAATTAAGATTTTTTACATTGAATGGTGCAGTTCAATCTGCGGCCCTATGCACAACTTGGTTTAGACCGATCTTGTATACCAAGTTTTATGCCCCAGGAAGAAATTATCCATGAATTACTCGAAGAAATCCCAGAAATCAAGGATGCTGCAGAACAAGTTAGAAAGTTAAGGTTTGATGAAACAAAAGTAGACAAAGTCTTGACAGAAGAGCCATGGCTGAATGACAAAGATCTTCCTAATTGCCTAAAAAACATCACGAGAGAAGACATGGAGATTACTCTTCTAGGAACAGGCTCCATGCAGCCTTCAAAATATCGGAATGTAAGTGCAATCTACATCAACCTTTTCTCAAAAGGAAGTTTGCTCTTGGATTGCGGTGAAGGAACTCTGGGACAACTAAAACGACGGTAAGCTCCTATTCATCAAGCATTTCTAATTTCAGTGACCTAAATGCAAGAAATTTAAATTTTTCTAGGATAAGAATCCTAATTTCTATGCATTAGACAAACCGCTCTTAATATATATTTAGTAGATTCAACTATACTATAGGGTAGAAATATCTTGTATCCGAAAAAGTGAACACTGAAATCCTTCTTAGATCAGTTGGCTATGACTTAATAGTATTCTCTATCCTTTCTACTAATACATTTGCATTTGTTTGTTTTTGTTGTTGTTTAGCTTTGGGATAGAAGGTGCTGATAATGCAGTGAGAAATTTGAGGTGCATCTGGATTTCACACATTCATGCAGATCACCACGCTGGTCTTACTCGAATACTCTCTCTGAGACACGATCTACTAAAAGGAACTCCCCATGAACCGGTATTAGTTGTGGGCCCTCGCCGGCTGAAGCGATACCTGGATGAATACAAGAGACTTGAGGATCTAGATATGCAGTTCCTTGACTGCAATCACACAACAGAAGCTTCTTTGGACGCATTTGAGAAGCTAGACTCAAATACAGAACAATCTTCCATGGAAATTTCAACAAATCCCGAGATTACCTGGATGAATATTGACGGAAAAGGCAAATCTGTTTTTCCAATCATGAAGAAATTGGCGAAGTCTCTACAAGAGGCCGGTTTAGAGGCTTTGATTAGCGTTCCTGTGGTGCACTGCCCACAAGCATTTGGTGTTGTCCTCAAGGCATCTGAAAGAATCAACCCATCTGGTGAAGTGATACCTGGATGGAAGATTGTTTACTCAGGGGATACGAGGCCTTGTCAGGAGCTTGTCAAAGCATCTCATGGCGCAACAGTTCTTATACACGAGGTAAGTTAGTGTTATCTTAGTTTGAAAGTCAGGCCATTCAGATTCATGATTATCATGCATCTTGAGTATATTGAGATCGAATTTGTTCGGGCTTCAGATTTTTTGGGATTAGGTTCTAGCTAATGGGTTATTGCTACTACACATTAGTCACTTTTTATAATAAGTACTTATCTTTAAATAGTATGTTTGGTATAATAAAGTATTTTTACTAATCTTGTCCTTTTTAACCAAAGTATTTCTTTCCTATTTCTGATTCACACATTTTGCACAAAACCCTTATCCATCAACCAATTTAATATTCAAATCGCCACCCAAATTCCAAAGTGCTAAACATGTTGTATACCATAAAACCACATTAAAATTAGAAATGTCATGAAATTGCTATCTGCCAAACAAAGCCTAAGTAGTGTTTTGAATTTTTAATTCTGCTCATTTTCAGTTTTCAAGTGGGCTTGGGCTTCTGCATTCCTAGTTTCTTTGCAAATTGCTATCACATATTGACATTGTGGATGAATGATGATGGTTCAGGCAACGTTTGAGGATAGCATGTTAGAGGAGGCTCTGGCCAAGAACCACAGCACAACAGGTGAAGCCATACAAGTGGGAGAGTCAGCTGGTGTGTACCGAATCATCCTCACACACTTCAGCCAGAGATACCCGAAGATTCCCGTGTTTGACGACACATACACCCACAACACTTGCATTGGATTTGACTTGATGAGCATTAACATGGCTGACCTCCCCGTTCTCCCCAAGGTTCTTCCTTACCTTAAACTTCTTTTCAGAGAGGAAATGGCAGCCGAAGAAGAAACTGATGATGTCATGGAGGAAGCTGTCAGTGCAGGTTTGTAATGGTTAAAGCTTGAACTCTTAACCATTAGATCTTTTCATGGTGTGTGAACCGGATCTGTTTTATGATGAAACATAGACGAGTAGCATCTCTTACAAAAACAGCAAAGTTTTTTTTTCATTATATGAAAATTATGAGTGGTTATCCAGTTATAGAGCAAATTTTGAATTGAGAGCGACATGGAGAATATATAAGGTAAAGGAATGTACAGTTTTTATTCATTTATGGACAACAATGAGTACCAGTTACAGGTATCAATGGGATGTTATTCAAGAACTGCCATTTTCCATGATCTGCAAACCCTTACACGTGTGCAGGATATATATATGATCTGAACAAAACTTGGCAGGGAAAAAGAAGTCCTAGAAAGATGCGTTATGCCTATGATTGCCCATATAAAAGAGGGACGTACTCGATCAAACTACCAAAAGCATCTCTAGTTCAGGATCTGGATGATAGGTTACAAGGCATTCAAGGAGCAATGACAAGTGAGTTTTGACAGTAGGCCATTGAGCTGGGGTGCTGAACTACGACTAGGATGGAGTCTTTTGATCTTTCTCCATGGGAAAGAGAAGACGGCTGCATGAGAAATCAAAGCAAAAACAGAAGAAGAGAATGAGCAAAAATGGATTAAAGATTATTTTCTTTACTTAGAATTTGTTTGCTGTCTCACTTACCACTCCGATGTGCCATTCTTGACTGCAAAAATCTCTGAATGATGCTGCATCCATCGCCTGCCAAGAAAAGATGCAATTTGTCATTGTTAGAACTCCAGGATATGAAACCAGTAAGGTGTGGTGTTTACAGTGTGTTTATAATGCATTATTTTGCATTATAATGCATCAAAATAGCAAGGCATGGAAAATCTTACAATGCTGTAGATGGGAGGAACCGCCGGTCCACCCTTGGACTTGACATTAGGCATAACCGAAAACCGGGGTGCCAAATCCCGAGCCCGGAAAGTCCACCTGCAATGAGCAAGGCAGGTTCAAATTTATCCATTTCAGCTGAAAAAGAATGAAAACAACGCTAGAAAGATTTAAGCAAAACCATAAAACCAGAGTGAGTTTTATGTACCCTATGTACAGGAATATACAGAAGTGTGCCCATTCTCGAACAAGTAGACGAAACCAGTAAGTTTCTGGTGAATCATCCATATTGATATATATCTGAAGAGTATAAACAACACTGATTAGCTTAATCCTGACTAAGAAAATTTCCTTGTCACTACAAGAGAATGTTCATACCGCAGTTTCTGCTAAGGCCATAAGCTGCATTGCAACCTGAAACTTCCTACATGAGAGATGAGTAAACGGATCAATCAAAATCAGAATTATGGTTAATGATTGATTTTGATTGAGATACACTTCAATAAGAGAACATACTTGAACATAATATATTTGAGATGCACTGCATCATACAGTACGTGGATATTTTCATCTTCTATGACACTCAACTGCTCTTGAAGAGCCAACAGGTTTTGAGATATATGGCGAAATATCAGTGAGAAAGAGACTGTGTAGTTGAGCAGCAAAAGAACCTGGAACCAGAAATCATCTTTCCATTACTTCCAACTTCAAAAACTAGCATAAAGCACAGTCTTATTTTACCCAGACATACTTACAGTGAAATATGGCACAGAAGCTTTGTAACCAATTAGAGTTAGATAGAAGAGACATCCAAGTAAAGCAGTTACTCGTCGTTCCTGAACCGAAAGGTGCTCGCACATGATGCAGTAGCCATGAGATATTAGAAGGAAGGACACAAATGAGGCTGTCTGAAAGAGGATTCCAGTTATATACACTCCAAATGACATCCATAGAGAGCATGTCTGAGAGTAAAAGCATGAATACCTGCATCCATAACCATTTATTCATCCATGGAAGGTCTAGAATTTGCACTGAAAGATAAGAAATGAAGGAAGAAGGTCTTCACCAAACCCGAAACAGTACATTAGATGATTGCATAACGCATAAAACAATAGCCTTGATCAGAACACAAAGGAGCCTCTACTAACAGCTTGAATAACACAGAAATATGGAATTACTGAATAAATTATGACCAAAAAACTCGGGATATTTACACATAGTAAGATCTGGATGATCAGAAGAACATACCAAAAGAGGAATGATAATGATAGCTGCAAAGTTTTGATCAGAGGAACAGTTGCAAGCATCCACTGCAACCTATTTGACTGTTTCCAGTATACAAAACAATCCGAAACCCCATATAAGAGATCAATTAGGTGATCCACAAAATAAAGCCACAATCAGACCAAAAACACGTTAAATCAAGCAACAGATGAACGCTACACTTTCTCCTACAAGAGGAAAACAAAACTGATCACAAAATCAGAGCGAAACGAATCGAAATCGTTCAAATTAAACCACTGATTTCAGTTTCAATCCACGACAGTAGTAAAATTGAAATTCGGTCACATCAAAAACGAACAAACACCTCTCCGGCGCACCAGAACCGTAAAACCCTAGCACTTCCCACAATCAGTTATGATCAGTAGTGAGAAGAGAAGAAAGAGCGAGAGCGAGAGAGAAACGGACCTCAAAATTGCGGTTCCGCCAGGTAACGATCGTCCAACAGAATGCAGAGACACACCAGATCGACAATAGCGCCAAGTACACCGCCGGCAACGGCCGATACGCCTCCGCCAGGTCTCCAGCACCGCCGCCGCCGATCTTCATCCTCTCCGGCCCGTTAATCCGAATTCCTCAGTGACCTCCCAAAATTTCCACAAAAAAGAAGAAAAACGTAACAAGATTTATGAAAAATTGCAGCGGAAAAGTGAGAGAAATCGGAGGTGTGGCTATGGAGGAGGGAAAAAACAGGGGATCTCTCAGAATGCGAAAATGGCGAAGAGCACGTCCAGAACGTGTAAATTTGGAGTGGGGGGATTTTTTGTGCATTTATAAACGGAAAGGGCTTACTACTTTAATTACTACCACCATAACTAATCTTCCAAATCTGTGCAATTAATTGGTTTAACTACTTCTTAATACAAAAAGTCATATGAATACATAGAGAGAGAAAAGAAAAAGATTAAGATTTTTCCAATAATTATTATTATATGTAGTATGCTTGCAAATTTAGAAGATTGGTAACTAATTTAATTGATAATAATCAGATAAGGTTAGATGAACTAAATAGTGCAAGAAATTTCCTTTATTAAATAATTAATTGGGTTGAAGCCCTGAAGGTGAACTCCTTCAACCAAACCACCAAACAAACCAACCACAATTAGTTGGTGTTTTCCCGCTTTTTTTGGTTTAAGGTCATGCACGAAAAATTGGATTATTTTAATCATATGATTTAAGAAAAAGGGGAATTAAATATCTTGTCACATTATTAGTCATTTTCACAATGTTGGGAGTGTCTTTTTTTTCTTCTTCCAAAAGTAAGGTTGGAATGTCAAACGTCTCAATTTATGTGGCATCTTTTTTTTTGTTATTATATATTACATTTGTTCTATTCTACTTGTCATTTTAACTAAAGTACATTATAATGCCTTATTAAAATATCGTTATTAAATACAATTTACAACAAATTTAATTATCTTTCTTTAACCTTTAAAATTGATCCACATTAATTAACAACTATTGCAAAGGAGAAGAAAAGAGATGAATACATATTAATTATTTATTAAAAAAAAGTAAAATATAATTAAATTGGGAGAGAGACTTAGGTGATAAGTGAAGGGATATATTATCTAAAAATGACAAGTTTTATTGAATATAAAATTAAGGCTAAAGTGATAAATATAATAGAACGGAGTGAATAATGATTTGAGAAATAAGATGAATTTTAAGGGTTGAAAGTTTTATTAATAATTGAAGTAGTGCAACTTTTTCAAACCAAAAAAAGTGAAGTGATGTAGTTTTCTATACCAATAAGACTCCAAAGTCTAAGTTCCATGTTCAAAACTTTATTTAAATGAAACATCAACCAGCTACATGGAAAAAATAAATCTCCTTTTCATCTTAATGCATATACACGTAAATAGGTATCACAAGATGAAAATTTAGCTACATACATTTTGATGTTTTAAATAACTTTATGTAGGCTTTCATCTAATAAATTAACACCATACAAATTGAATGTTTTGTTAAATAAGTTGTTTGTTTATGAAACTATATAGAAGATGTCCGATGACAGTTGAAGGAATATAAAAACTCACCTTCGATAGAAAACTTTTAGAATACCATCTATTAAACTAATTATTTTAGAAGAAAAAAAAACTGTTGATTAACACTAGTACTTAGGGGCGGGCTGAGCATCGGTTCAAAACCGAATCGAACCGAACCGAAAACCGAAATTCCATTTAAGGTGAACCGAAAACCGAATTGGTTCGGTTCGATTTTTGTCGGTTTTAGATAAATAGAAGGTTATTCTTTGGAAAATTTGAACCGAACCGAAATTTAACCGAAACCTAAACGAACCGAAATCTAAATTTAGAAAATTCCTAAACCGAAAACCGAACCGAATAATTTCGGTTTGGTTCGGTCGGTTCAGTTTATAATTTCGGTTTGAACCGACCCATGCTCAGCCCTACTAGTACTATTGGTTGAGTATGTCATCAAGTCCAACCCGTGTGAATTAAGCCATACTAATTATCACTTGAGAGAGACTGGCAGAAAATCATATCCCGGTGACTCGCTCTTGCATTCATTGCAATCACTCCTTGGAGGACTTGAGATATTTACTTAAACGTTGCCCACAACCAGTAGACATAATTGCGCAAATTGACGAAAGGACACTAAGTATCGTGAAAAATTCTAACACAAATCTAAATCCAAATCTACAACTGGAATTCATCAAGGGTAACCCAAACAAAAAGGAATTCGAGGCAATTGCCATACTTTGGTGATGCATACAGTACCAACATAACCGGAAAATATTTCGAACCCAAGATGAGGAAGAACTAAATGATGTAGTCAATTTCATTACAAAACAACAACAAGAGTGGATGTGCGCACAAAACAGAACGGAGGAGGAATCCCCAAGGAAAAAACCCCACTTAGAAACAAACAATCAAACTAAAAGGAAACAAAGGAATATAAAATGGAACAAACCGCAACACGGGTATGTTAAGCTCAACTTTGATGGTGCAAAAAATTCGATATGGTGCTTCGTCTTTTTGGCTTCATTCTTAGGGACCCAAAAGGCAAGGCTATCGCATGGGCGAATTGTAGCTGTGGTAACCAACCCGGTTCTTATGACTGCACAATGGCATTGTGGAGGCGATCCATCGTGGCTACTCGAGGATTGAAATTGAAGGGGACAACCTTATCTCATTAATGCCATTAGTGGCGCTTGGCGCTGCCCATGGGAGGTCGAGATGATCGTAGCAGACATTCTGGTTTCTCTGTAGAGGTTCGAGGTTCGAAGACTGACCCATATTTTTCGAGAGATGTGGCAGATCACATTGCGAGCATGGCACTTCTAAACCACATCCGTCTTAAGAAGCGTTGAAGGATCTTGATGATCTCATCCTTTTGGATGCTCTAGGGCGATCGACAAATCGATGAGTTTGCCCCCTAATTTCTTTCATTATAAAAAACAATTCTCACCTAAGAGAGTGTCTATAAACTTGATATATCGACACATGTGTGGGAAAAATGAGACCTATATAAGTGCATGGTGAAGCTTAACTTATACATTATCTTAAATTTGTGTTTGAAAGTGGATTTGACCTTAAATCTAACAATGGTTAATTCCGACATTACATCTCATTTAAAAATCAGTTGAGATTATAAGTTTCAGTGACTAAGTGATTTACTCTAGCTACTAAGCTAAAGACAAATCGTTGAAGAAGTCGTCTTATTATATTTTGTTTTTAACTTTTTGAACGTCGACTCATAATTAAGTCATTCTAAAACAAACCCTTACAAATTAACTTGATAACATATTATTATCATTATAACATGATTCAATTTTCCTCCCATTACATAAATAAATAAACAAACAAATTTCATAATAAACTGTCAATCTAAAAGTTGTTGTTGTTATGTCTTTTTTATTAATTTTTTTTGTGGATGGCTATTTTTTTAGTCACCAAAAGATGATGGGGCAGGTTTTTTAGGAGAAGCAGATGTAGTATTAACAAAACCACGAGCCCTTCATCCCCCTCAAAAATCATGAAAAGGGTACTTAGTCAAAGTTATCCACAAATCTAGTTTAAAATTTTATTTGTTCTTCTAGAGTTTAGCGTTTTGGTTTGTGATGTAAAGAAATACAGTATTTTTTATGGAATTAACTTTTGTTCTATATAAATAAAGTCTTTAGAAATCAAGTTGGATGACAAGTATAGGAGATAAGATGTGTAAAGTACGTTTATGTTAGATGGGATATATATATATATATATATTATATATATATATATATATATATATTGAGAAGAAGGGTTGATAATCGTGCTATGCATCAGTGTGTAAGTGTGAACTGTGAAGTGTTAGTTTTTAGAATTTTCCGCGAATGAAGGGGTAGGCCGAAAAAGAATTGGAAGAATGTGATTAGATAGGAACACTGTTCTAAAAATCCTTGCCTAGCTCTGTCTAGGCCCCACCTAGGCGCTGGAATGTGCTATCTCGCCTAACCGTCCAATCCGTCTAGGAGTTCGTCTAGGTGACCGTTTAGGCCTCCTAAGCGCTAGACGGTTCCTCTCCGATTAAGGTCCGCCTAGCGTTTTTTAGAATACTGGATAAGAATATAGGATCTCACTAGGTTGTCACTAATTGAGGATATGGCTCAGGATAGGAATGTTTGAAAGGATAAAATTAGAGTAGAGGACTCTTTGCTTGGATTCTTTCCATAGGCGTCATATGCGTGCATTGTATGAATTAGCATAGATGACTCTTTGCTTGGATTCTTTCCATAGGTGTTGAATGCGTGCTGGTATTTTGTGTAATCCTTTAGTACTTCTATTGCTTTTGCTTGTATGGTTTGTGCAAGTAATTTTAAGTCTATCGAAAATATTTCAAAATAATGTATATATCTCAACCCTAAATCTCGCAATAGCGGAAATATGTTGGGACAATATTGTTGTAGTAAATTTTATTTCATAGGATTAGGAAAATTTAAATATATATTTTTTTATCATAATAAGCATATTATATTTGTGCTAATTGTAATCGTAAAGTAAGTTTATAAGCTTATGACTAATTATTAGTACAAGTTTTAGGTGAGCTAGATTTGTTCGATATAAGTCAAATGAACGTAGCCAGAGCAAATGTCACCCAGAAAAGTAACCCACGTAATCGGACTGATAATATTATTGCCGGCCTAACTAACCCTAATTAAGTTTGTAATATTAGTTAAATATAGCTTGGTACGTCTAAGATATTACAACACCTAAAGTGCGCAGAATTTGAAACTATCGATCTAGCTAACCTCCGGAATTTTTTTTTAAATCTACTTATACAAGTAATTACTTTGTATAAATTTTTAAATAAAATAATATTATTCCATATTGTCAATAAATGATATAGATTAAATGCTTAAAAAAAGTATGTGTTCTGACCGGTAAACCTCAGGATATTACACTAAGTTTTTCATTTTGATTCTCACATACGATGTTGGCCCTAAAACTGTAATTCCTGATGAATGTTAAAAGCTAATTTTCAAAAGTACTTGAGATTACTCTAAGACTTAATCTAAAAAGGAAAAAAAAAAAACGGAAGAAAAATGAAGTAAAGGCAGTACTTCTAAACTTTGTGTACTTACAAACAACCCAAAAAGAAAACAAGCATTAAAAGTTATATACTCCCTCCGTCCCTAAATGTTTGTCTTCTTTCCGTTTCCATTGTCCCTAAATGTTTGTCCTTCTCCCCCTTCTTTCCTTTTATATCTACATTTTTCTTACAATATTACTTTCATTCAATCTATCTCTATCAATATCATTCAATCTATCTCTATCTATATCATCCAATCAAAAATCAACTACAATATTTCTTTTAGTCATTTCCTTTCTTCTTCTCTTTCTTCTCACTTTTATCCATCAACATCACTCTCTCCCCTCTTCCTATTGGCTACTTTTTCCTCTCTTTTTTCTTTTTAATTTATGTGAAATTGTCTTTTTAGAACAAACATTTAGGGACGGAGGGAGTAATATACAGGGAGTAATATACAAGCTCAAACGTAATTACATTCAAGTTCAATTACGGACCAAATTAATCACACTAAAGTCCATTTATGTTATGTAGCCCATATTGGTGCATGGACCTTACATGGGCCGAATATAAAACGTAGATTGGACCGAATTGAGAATAAATCAGACATACATGATAATTGTAGAAAGCAGGTGGACCTGGGCAAGCCCGGCCCGACGCTCACAAATATGGACGGATAAGAACAAAAACATATAAATCTACATAGGCCCGGCCCAAACCCATTAACTGCCCCTGTTTATATTTCATCCTTAACAACTCATCCACCTAATACTGTGACTTGTTTATACTTGTAAGTATTTCCTCTCAAAAATTCAAAATACACTGACCTACTTCTTATGAACTTAAATCATTTTTTTATTCGTTCAATGAAGAGAACAAAGTATCATTACATAGTTCTATCATTCCCATGTAATTAAAAATTAATTGAAAACTAAAACTTAATATCTGTATTGATTAGCTCAAGTTTTAATTTTTTTTTGTATTTATTTAAATTTTTATTGGGTTGGGTGAAATAGGGATGGTGCATTTTGACACAATGACACATCATCACTTGATTTATCACTTGTACCTGACTCATCCACCCACCTATACCTATTCACTCGTTAAATACATATTAATTGTAATTTTTCCATTTTATTTTTTGAATATTGAACATTTACATATATTGTTTGATTAAATCATATTAAAGAAAAGGTTTATCGAAAAAATTGTGGTGGGTCAATATGATGTGGGGGTCCACACGCCCGTTTGTGCGCATATGCACGTTCTGGGCCTAGCACATAAGTCCATAGGATTCCATCCTAAAACCAATTAGCAATAGAAAGAGTAACCCATGAATTTATATGGTGGGCAAGTTTTATCATAGATCCCGATGTGGGATAGCTTTTTATCTCAACATAATTAAAACAATTGCAAAAATCGTATTAAAGAAAATGTATATTAGTTTTGCATTTTGACAAGTATCTCATCATTATGTTACAATTTGGATTTTGAGAAGAAGAATTTTAGAGAGGTCAAACCCGTAATGATTTTGAATGAATAGAAATTATAGAGATTGCCGATTGGAAAGTTCTTATATGCTCTAGGAGCATACATGCTTCTCACACATGAAACACACTCACAAGTCACAAAGTAAGTGAACAAATTAGTTACAAAACTCAGCGTTTTGGAAAAAATTTGACCTCTTTTTGATACAAAACGCAACGTTTAGTTTAGTATATTTGACAACCCTCCTCAAGTTGGAGCAAGGTAGGTATGCATAGTTTTCGAAGTAATTCTCCATGGTGATTTGTTGGCAAGAACTTTGTCAACACATCTTCTAATTGATTGAAAGTTGGAAGATATGAAAGTTGTAGAAGGTCATCCATCACCTTTTCTCTCATGAAATGACAGTCAATCTCTAGATGTTTCATGCGTTTGTGAAACACTAGGTTGTTAGCAATATGAATTGCAGATTTGTTGTCACGATGCAGGGTAACTAGTTTGAGATTTTGTGCACCCGTTTCTTGAAGAAGGTTAACTTACGAAATTACTTTTGTTGTTGCTTGAGACATTGCTCGATACTCAACCTCTGAGGAGCTTTTAGAGACAGTGGTGTGCTTCTTGGATCACCAAGATATAGGATTAGAGCCATGTAACACAACATACCTTGTGATTGACTTACGTTTAGTAGGTTAGGCTGCCCAATCAGAATCAGTAAAAGCTTAGAGTTTAATGTCATCTCCAAGACTAAAAATAAGACCAAAGTGGGTGGTCCACTTCACATAGACGATGAGGTGAACCAAAGCCTCCATGTGTGACATTAGTGGTTTTTGAAGAAATTGACTTAGTATTTGGACAACAAAAGAAATGTTTGGGGATGTGTCGGTCAAATAATTCAACTTCCCGACTAAACTTCTATACAAAGAAGGATTTGTAAGTGAGTCACCTTCATTGTCAAGTCTTAACTTGAAGTTAATTGGAAGTGGTGTAGCTCTGGTGTGTAAGGCAACAACTCCTACATCCTGAACAAGTTCTTGAGCAAATTTTTGTTGACTCCAACACTAGACATTCTCCTTGATATTTTACCTGAATCCCAAGAAAGAAATTCAGATCAAAGATCCTTAATGTTGAACCAAAGAATTTATTGTGTTTTTGAGATGAGCAATCACACTTATGTCTGACCTTGTCAACAAAAAAATTGTGTTGCAAGAAGATGGAAGATTCATGTTTGGATTTGGAAAATTCATATTCACCAGGGTTGTGGCCAACTTGTGGAACCACTGTCTCGATGCTTACTTAAGCCCATATGGACTTTTCTGAAGCAAACTGACTTTGTTGGTTGGATTAGGAATACCCTCTGACATTTTCATTTAAACTTCCTCAAGTAAATCACTAAGCAAAAAAGCATTATTAACATCAAGCCTTGTCACAATCATCTTTGCCACTTTCCTAAGAGTCGTTAGAGTTTTCAGCAAACCTCCTTTCTTTGAAATCCTTTAGATATCAATGGATCTTAAAACACCAGCTAACCGAATGACTGTGTGCTAGAAAATGGTTACCGAAATAGTAAGGTTTCCCCTTCTGACTCCCATTCTTGTTTTTTGATGACTAATTGTTCCCAAGATGACCAGATTTGGTTTGGTTATTTCCACTGTTAGTATGGGGCTTTAGATTGAAATTTTATCCAGAATTTTGGTTAGAATTGTAGGAACTCTATCTTGGAAGTTGAAACACATTAAGGGCCGAAGAATCACCCATACTTTCTGATGAATTTTTGCTTAGAGCTCGTTGTTTTTCTTCTTGCAAAGTCGGTTGATAGACATCGCCAATTGTTGGAAAGGCCTCATCATAAGAACATTTACACGAACAACATTATATGAATCATTAAGTCCAACCAAAAACTACAACACTTGTTGATTAATAAACATTTGAGGCATAACATTCAGAACTACACATGAATTGCACTTGGGCATTTCAACAAGCACAAGATATCCTCCATCCCAATATTTCTTAAATCTAGTGTAATAATAAGATATTGAGGAATTTCCTTGAGAGATATTGAACAAATCCTTTTGTCCCTGATACATACGGGAACTATTTGATTTTCCAAATCGAAGCTTTAGATCACTATAGATCTTGTCGGTTGTATCACATTACAACAGAGTTTTCACAATGTCTTTTTCAACTAATTGAAGAAGTCAGGAGATGACCATATTGTTATATCTCCTAGAGGAACTAGATATTCATATGTGAAAGTTGCGACTAAACATTCCTAGTAGTACATAATATTTTAGGTTATCCCTTCTATTATGTGTTAATTAATTTTAGAATAAAATCCTACTGGACTTATATATCCAGCCTCCAGTCCTATCGGATCATCGGCACATGGAAAGTTGATACAACGTATATATCCACCCATTTTCACCCCTAATTACATAGGTATATCGTGACAATTCATAAGTATCTATGACATCGAACGTAGCTTGAAATTGAGGGAAGCTACTTGTACAGTTGTACCTCCGAGGGTACGGATCGAAAATAGCCAACTCAAGATGAATTATTAGCTTGGGCTAATGTCATGGGTTCCACTTGTACGCCACGTTTATATCAAGAGCTAGTGAAAAGAAAAAAATCGATCGTCCCAAATAATTGCGCAAGTTTTCCAATATTTTAATTACAATCTATAATGCACAATATTGCACCAAGAAAATCTATAAGATAAAAATAAAACTTATTAGGGGACCCATATAAGATACGATTTAATTCCCTATATAAGCTAGCTAGGTAGCTTGTTTCCACCATTTTTTGTGCAAATTATTGACATAGGTGCTACACGTAAAGCCATCTCCTTTTAGTACAATTAAGGTCTTTCTCTTGTGCATTTTGGTGGAATTGTGTTACCCATTTCGTGCGTTTTTATCACATCCTTTAGTTTTGGCAACCTTTTTTTATTGTGCCATTCATTTGATTTCTCTATCCGAATTCCCTTTTATTTTCTAGTTACTAGTTGTCACATTTATTATTTTAAATTCTACTACTCTACTAGGTTGAGTTCCCTTGTGCTCTTTGCATTGCATCAACCAAAAATAAAATATTATGCATCCATAAAAAATTTCAGATGCAATATATCAATTTAATCTGTAGTATAACAATCTAATAAATTCCGGTGGGCCAATAATCTGGGGATCATGCGATAACGGGCCTAACATACAATCCCAATGAGATTTCAACCCAAAACCATATGGCAATAGGTGGAGTAGCTCATTGGGTTATATACTAGCATTTTTAGTCTCAAGTTTCCCATGTGGGATAACTCTCAACACGATCTAAGGACTATTATATTATTGTTTTTTTTTGTGAAGGGTACGACCCATCAGAGTCGAACAGAAAACTTCTGGGTACTACCCTTAGAAACTTATATTTTAATTTTTTTAATGAAAAGATATTATTGCCGTGGACGAAATTACAAATTAAAAACTTGTAAATCCTTAACAATTCTAGGTGTTGAGAGGACCTCTCAATTCCAATTTTACAAACCATTTCTTAAGTTCTTTTGCTTGTGTTTTGTGCATCTTACCATAACGCAATATCTTACATAGTTGATGCTATTTTTTATGTATATTAACTATTAAGTAATACTTCAATTTGCTTGAGAAATTGCCCCCAATCTAAGTAATAGAAAAGCAAAGTGGAAAAAAATGAAAGAAACAAAAGGGCGGAGAGGCATAAAAACAGATATACCATGTGCTACATATATACGAGCACATGTAATCTTTTTTCTTCCCTTTTGTTTTCCAGATAGTAATTTTATTTTAGGAAAAGAAAAAGTAAAGACAGAGAACAAAAGAAGAAACCCTCAATATAGGGGAAAAAATGAAATTAATATTGAAGACGAATAAAAAAAATTAGTTCCAGGGTCCCTCTCCATCCCCCATATAGTAATATCAAGGTTTATTTAAGTTAAGAGACTTTGTATATTTTTTATTAATTATATGTGCTACTATTACTAATTTAACTTAAAATTGGACAATATGATGGCAATTTGGAATCAAATCACTTTTTGTTTTTGGGTGCTTTTTTTTAATACTTATGGGATTCGCCGTGGAAATCAAAGCAATGTCTTTTACTTTTCACTTTACAGTCACAAATCTGCCCCTCATGTAACTTGCTAGATTAGCTAGTTTCCTTTAGGACAATAAAACAAAGGGGGAATAATTACATATCAAAATTCATTGATTTATTTGAATAACATCTTATAATATCATTCATATAATGACATGTGATGCACGACTTCATTATATATTTTCCGCGGTATGTAATAATTTTCAAATTCAACAATAAAAACAATATTGATACAGTATAATTCAGCTATAGTAAAATCCAGAGATTAAGATGGAGTCTTCCTATCTTGGAGTAGGGTACGTCTAAAAGACCCAAGGAGGCCGCCAAAACAACAACAACCCAATATGCCAGTACAATGGACCAAAACACCTGGATAAAACGACAAAGAGCAAAACAACACGCAAAACCACGACGACCATGTGAACCCTCTGTCCTGACAGGGGATAGCCATCTACCACCCTGGTCTTCTTCCTCCAACTATCTTTTCACTCTGTCGATCAGATCGGCTAAAATTTCCAACTGGTCGATATCCTACTTGATACTATCCTTCCAACACTTTTTCGATCGTCCCATACCTCTGTAAAAGTCCTCAAAAACCAAACTCTCACACCTATGAACCGGCTCCCTAGGACTTCACCTCTACACATGTCCAAACCAACGAAGTCTTGATTCTTGCAGCTTGTCCCCTATACTAGCCACCCCCACCTTGTTCCTGATCACCTCATTCCTAATCTTGTTCCATCTTATGTGGTCGCACATCCATCTAAGTATCTGCATCTGTATCTTAGCTGCCATTAACCTCTGCTCTTGTGCTCTTGTGGTCGGCCAACACTCAGCACCATAGAGGATGACATGCCTAATAACTGTGTTGTAGAAGCTACTTTTGAGTTTGAGCGGTATCTTCTTGTCATACAGACCCACCAAAGTTGCGCTCCACTTCTGCCAACCTCTCTGAATCTAAGACGTGATGTCGTTGTCCTTACCTCCATCACTCTACATGACTGACCCCAAATACTAAAAGCTCCTTCTTCATAAAGATTTCCCCTCCTAAGCACCCTTCATCGTTGGGACTTGTACCTTGCCCGAATTTGAACTACACATACTTCGTCTTGGTCCTGCTCAACCTAAGACCCTTAGATTCCAACTTCTCCCTCCAAGCTTAGACCTTACAACTAACGCCAACTCTGGACTCATCCACTAGAACAATGTCATCTACAAACAACATACACCACGACACTTCCCTTAGATCTCTCTCGTCAAAACATCCAACACTAGGGCGAAAAGAAAGGGGTTTAGAGTCGAGCCTTGATGTAGACCTATTCACACCTTGAAATACTTTGCATCCCCACCTAGGGTGCAAAAACTGTTCATCGAACCCTCATACATGTCTTTGACGATCTTGATAAACGTGTCTCACACTTTTCTAATTTAGTTGTGAGGCCCTTTCAAATCAATCTTGTCGTACACTTTCTCCAAATCGACGAAAACCATATGTAAATCCTTCATTTTCTCTATAAGCCTTTGTTAACCTCCTCAATAATTGAATATCCTCCATGGATGATCTCCCAGACATAAAATCAAACTAAATCTTTGACACTCGACTAGCTGTCTCAATCGCATGATAAATAATACTCTATGAAATTTTTGTTTTAACTCATGATAATATCACGAAGTCTCTATTTCGATTCTTTTAGACAATATTCTTGACTAAAAAATCCAACACACCGATAAATTAGTTCTCCGTCTACATATGATATGTTTTTTTATTAAGAAATAATTCTCTTCCTAATCATATACACAACATAAAAATGTACAAAATAGACAAAAATATCCTTGTCACTAATTCTCCTTCCAATTGCGTTATATATACATATATATATATATATATATATATATATATATATATATATATATATTAGTAGTACATTTTGTAAAACCTAACTTGTAGTGTAAGTAATATACATAATAATTTATATCATTAATTGAATAAAGCAATCCTTATTATGAGAATTTATCCAATCTTACATAGTGTTAGAAGCACACCGAAACCACCAACCTTTGAACAATAAAACTTCTAAGGGAAATTCCGTCTGGTACCCCTGAGTTTTGTGCTTTTCCGAGTGGTGCCAAAAAAAAAACTTAATCCGAGTTTTTGGAAATTTCGGCCCGTACCTGATAACTTGCATTTTAGAGCATATTAGGACATGCATTTAAGACTTTAGTTTATATGTTTTCATGCATTAGTCTTGTGTTTTCTAGTACTTTTAGTTTAGTTTCTGTTATAGATATCTACACGCGTATTTTTATGCTTTTCAGGTACTTTGGAGAAGTTTGAGCTTCATTGGAACGCGTTTGGATACTTGGCGGAATCAAGACTTCAGTCTAGGAGGCAACGAGACTGAAAAAGAACGATTCAAGAGCCGAAAAGAAGGAAGCACACGAGCAAGGCCAAGGTCGTGCACTAAGGTGCACGGTCATGCAGGCGGTGTCGATAAATCTTCGGATCGTGTGCCTAGGGCGCACGATCGTGCATCTAATCTCAGAGAAAGGTGTCGCCCGTGCGTGCCAAACGCACGACCGTGCGGCACCATGGCACGGGTCGTGCATCCCCTAAGCCAATATCGTGCGCCAGCATGGGTCGTGCGTCAAGTGCACGGTCGTGCGTGGTCTAGTGTATGGTCGTGCGTGTCGTAGTGTAAGGTCGCGCGCCTCGGCGCACGACGCGATCCATAGATCGTGCGCCCCTCTAGGTCGGGTTTTTGGGCCGCCTCTTCCACCCTATCCTTAGTATAAATACTTTACTTTGTTTTCTAGATTGGGGTTCGACTTTTAACCTAGTTTTTATTGCTTGAGAGACAAGTTTAGAGAGATTTGTTGGAGATTTGAAGACTTTGTTTTGATTTTGAGTTGGGATTTGCTGGATATTAATCAAGTTTATTTGTTTCTTCAATCCGGTATGTTTCCTCTCGTTATTGAATTGATTTCTTCTATTTCCATGTCTAGCTAAACTCCAAATTCTAAGATTGGGGTGAACCCAATGATGTCTAGGTAGACTTATTTATTAAATTGCACAATCTGTTGTTTGAATTTTTGTTTGATTCAATCCTAGATGCTTTATGCCCTAGTAATTTATTTGATTCGGAACTTGCCAAAGTTTGAGATTGAAAGGTGAAAACTTTGATAAGTAGTCAGACAGGGAATTGAGACTGAAAGATACTTTTTCCTGTTGGAACCCTAGGATTTGAACTTGATTTTTCTCTATTATGAAAGTATTTTGAATTCTCTTGTGGAATAACAATTGTCATAGAAATCTTAAGGTTGGGTTGAGTTAGTAAGTGGCGAAAGCGGATGTTGATTCAATTTAATCTTAAATTCTAAGTGCTTAAAGGTCTAGATTATAATTTGCAAGTCACGAAAGTGGATGTTTAATTGAGTCTAGATACGTTTGTTAACATTCGAAAGAATTTAGCGAATGCATTAGACAATTGCTTTCAAACAAAGTCATAATTTAAGATTGTGCAATCATCTTTTGTAGTCTACCGAAGCATTATTGTGGTGATCTTTAATCTTAGAAGCCTTTCTCTCATTGACTTCATATATTTACTTATTTATTTGTCATAAGTTAGTTTCATAGCAAATTTCACACAACAATCTTTTCTTATTTTTCCGACTTAGTCTACTGTTTTGAATACAATTAATAGTACATAGTCACAGAGTTCGACACATTGGTATTACAACCGATCCAGTACACTTGCGGGGTAGGATTTGGCCTATCAGTACCATTTCTTAAGTAAACTCCCAACTTTCGTTTACATTCCTATTAAAAAAAAGAACAATTTCTTTCTCATGGGCAATTAATTGTTCATCATCTCGTGAAACCAAACCAGAAGCTATGGAATTCTCATAAAAATTGAAAACCAAATAATTAAGGCAAATCATCTTTAAGGAGCCTGGATGAGAGGGATCCAAATGGAGAGATTACATTTATCCCTCTGCTGACCGACTCGCTGCCTCCCTCTGCTCCACAGTAGTCGCGCACCATGCGCACCTCCGTCGCCGGACCACCACTACACTCGGCGAAGATGCAATTCATCGAATCCACTCCACTCCAACACCTCTCCTCTCTGTTGTGGCGCGCTTCACTGCTCTCCATGGGCGCCACCAATTTCCGCTTTCATCCAATGCCGCCCTTCTCGTTCGGATCTGACTCCTGCATCCCCGCCGCTTCACCACCGCGAGTCCATTGTCATCTTCTTCAACAACCAGTGGCGCCGGTGTTTCCCTTCACCACCATCGCCTTCTGCTTTGTTCAATGCCACCAGCCTGGCTGTACACCAGCAGCAGACCCGAATCTGAGAATTACCCTTGAGAAATTGTTCTTTTTTTTAATTGGAATGTAAACGGAAGTTGGGAGTTTATTTAAGGGTACGGGCCGGAAATTTCCAAAAACTCGGGGCTATTTCTTGGATTAAGTTTTTTTTGACACCACTCGGAAAAGCACAAAACTCAGGGGCACCAGACGGAATTTCCCAAGTTCTAACTTTTCACCTACATACTTATCAATAACATTTCATTTACTAATTGAACTCCTTAATTAAATGAGTACAAATATAAAGTTTTATTGCCAAAATAGCTTTAAAATAATTATTATAAATAAAAAATAAAGTCTAAAACGAAACTTATTTCATAATGGAGAAATTACAATAAAATTAGATAGAATTGACTTATTTTTCTCCCATTAACATTGTCTAATACAATAACGTTGTATAATCCATACAATTCAAGGTAAAATAAGCTTCAAATCGAAAAAAATTTAAATTAAAAACCCTCAAATTTGAAAAAAAAAATCTTAAATTGTACATTCAAGCCCTAAAAAAATAAAAATTGCCTAGAAGCAACTTAAATGTGGTAAAAAATAACTACTAAACCCAATTAAAACATACAAATAGAGGAGGAGGAGGAGAGAATCGAAATTCAACAATATGGTAGAGAAAAAGCGATGAAGTTTCTAAAGAATAAGGAGAAAGAGCAAAAAAAAAGGTTCTATTTTAAAAGCAAAAATGACAAAATTACTCATTTGATTAAGGGCCCGTTTGGTATCCATATCAGGATATCAGATATGGGTATGGATATGACTGATACCCATATCTGGTGTTTGGTATATCCTGATATCGATATCAAACTGATATCTGCTGTTTGGTATAGGAGTATATCGATATCAGCTGATATCAGAAGGATATCAGAGTGATATTAGGGCCCGTTTGGTATCCATATCAAGATATCAGATATGGGTATGGATATGACTGATACCCATATCTGGTGTTTGGTATATCTTGATATCGATATCAAACTGATATCTGCTTATTGGTATAGGAGTATATCGATATCAGCTGATATCAGAAGGATATGAAAGAGATATTAGAGTGTTATTTTCATATACCCCAGGAAATTGGTATACCAAAGATATCACTCATATTCATACCCATATCCGATATCTAGATATCACTCATACCGATATCTTGATATCCATACCGATACCGATATCCGATATCTCATTCCTTAGATATCAATACCAAACGAGCCCTTGGAGTGTTATTTTCATATACCCCAAGAAATTGGTATATCAAAGATATCACTCATATCCATACCATATCCGATATCTAGATATCACTCATACCGATATCTTGATATCCATACCCATACCGATATCCGATATCTCATACCTTAGATATAGACCTGTACATGGGAGGGTTCGGGCCGGGCCAAAATTTTTTTTTTTGCCCACATCAACGGGCCGGGCTTGGCCCGACCCGGTAATTCGGGCCTATTTTTTTGTCCAAACCCGCCCACACACACGGGCCGGGCTGTCCACGGGCTAGCCCGGCGCATAAAACCTGTCCAAATTCCAGCCTCGTTCACAAATTCCAGCGCTCCAAAAGACAAATCTGAACGGCCAAGATACAGTTGTTGGATTAATAAACCGAAATTTGAGAGAACATTTCAGAGTTTTTAGAATGGGAGAGCGAAGAGAGGGATTTTCCAAAAACAGATCCGAGGAGTTGAATAGGACTCGTCGGTGCTAGAGTAGATGTCTCAGTCGGCGTTGGAGGAGCTATCGAGCAGGGGTCGTCAGTCATCATCGTCGAGCAAGGGTCGTCACTCGTCAATGGCTCGGCGCTGATCAAGGCTGATTCGACAGACGCTGGTCGTTGGAGGAGCAGAGGTCTCGGCTCGGCGCAGAGAAAGGAGCAAAGGTCTCGGTTCGGCGCTGGAGGAGTTGTTGACTGTCGAGCAAGGCCGAGGACGTCACTTGTCGTCGTCGTCGAGCAGGCCAGCAACCAACAAGGGGTCCTGACTCCTGATTCTCTGAATAGGAGGATCGGCCGAGCGGGGATTCAAGGGAAGGAAAGAAGAAGATTGAGTGATTGGAGTTGGGAGTTGGGAGAATAGGAGCGGCGCTCCTTGATTCAGAAATCAGAAATGAGACCATTAGGGTTAGAAAGTAAGGACTAAGGAGTATTTATATGTAAAATTAATTAGTGATATAATAAAAAAATATAAAATATGCGGGCCGGGCCGGGCCTACGGGCTTTTCTTCCTGTCCAGGCCCGGTACTATTTTTTTACGGGCCGGGCCGGGCCGGGCCTTTCGGGCCAAATCATATACCCAAGCCCGGTTTTTTAGCGGGCCGAGCGGGCTGGCCCGGACTTGTCCAGGTCTACTTAGATATCAATACCAAACGAGCCCTAAAAAACTCATCCTATACACCTTTAGGGCTCGTTTGGTATTGATATCTAAGGTATGAGATATCGGATATCGGTATCGGTATGGATATCAAAATATCGGTATGAGTGATATCTAGATATCGGATATGGGTATGGATATGAGTGATATCTTTGATATACCAATTTTATGGGGTATATGAAAATAACACTCTAATATCACTCTGATATCCTTCTGATATCAGCTGATATCGATATACTCCTATACCAAATAGCAGTGGCGGAGCCAGACATTTCCGAGAGGGGGCGGAAAATTAATCATATTATATTAATTTAAAAAATTAATAATTAAATATTCACTAAATATATAAATATATAAATATATATCAATCAACTAAGGTATCCGTCTTAATAAATCAAATTACAATAAGTGCGAAACTGTAACATGCCATTCTTCTTATAGTTTGATTTTATACAACGAAGAATATAAGGAATCAAGTAATTCAATTAAGAAACTAATACACCTAATTTATATACTTGATTTCAATTTTCAAACCCTCCTATATCAATTCAACAAAATTAATCCAATAAAGCATAATACGTATAAACAATTTGATTCAGATCACTATAAATGAATTGAATTTCCACAATCATGATTAAACTCCCCAATTTACATTCAAACCATATATATATTGATTGAATTCAAGATTATAAATATACTAGCATAAGTACCCGTATTCTGTACGGGTTTGGTTAAATATAAATAATTTATTCTTTATTTGAATATGAACAAAATTATTGAAACTAAATGTTTTATTTTCTCATTCATTAAAAGGAAATGAATTTGTTTAACAATTTTTTAATTTATATATATATATATATATGTTTTAAATTAAAAATATATACATAAATGATAAAAAAAAAGTTTAATTATAGAATATATAATTATTTTTTCATGTGATTTGAATACATAATTAATTTAGAAAATTAATCAAGGAGGGATGAGATAAGAATGAACTCAAGATAATAAAAAATAATTATATAAGAATAATCTAACACTTAAGGATAAATACAAAATAATTCGTTAAGAATAATTAAAATATAAATATAAATGCAAAATATATATAGTAAAAATAAATTATGTAAAATAATCAATTTGTTAGTCTAGGTTACATTGTTAGGTTAGGTAGAATCTTATAAGATATATATAAAAGATCGAATTAGTTAGAATAAAAGATAAATACAAATTAATTTATTGGATTAAGAGATAAATATCCAATTAGTTAGATAAAAGATAAATATAAATTAATTTATTGGATTAAGAGATAAATATCCAATTAATTAGAATAAAAAGATAAATAAAAATTAATTTATTTGATTAAGAGATAAATAAACTTATTAAGTATTTTTTTAAAGGCTTGAATACTTGGATAATAGGTGGCGCCACGTATGCAAAATTAACCACGGCTCGACACATAGGCGAAATAAATCAGAGGATGACATGTGTCATGAGGCTTCTTCTTTAGTATGTATATAGATTTGGAAATTACAATGGGGAAGGCCGGGAAGGGCAGCGGAGCGGCAAACCATACTGGCGGAGAGCGGTGTCAATTTCGTCGAAGGAGGAGCAGCAGGCGGCGTTGAGTTATGTGATGGTTTTTTATTGAATGTTGAAGGAGGGATTAGGGATACGAAGCAAAGAAACGGACTTACGGTTACTTTATTCTTTTTTACTTTATTTTTTTAGTTTTAAAATTTAAAGACTAAACGGCGGCGTTTTAGTTCAATTTAAAATCATTATTAAAACGATGTCGTTTTGATTTAAAATTTAAAAAAATAAAAAATCAACAAAGATTGTCTTCAACCTCTTTCAGCCAACCCTAGAAATGGACGACGTTCAGGAGGGGCGCCGACCAACTTTCAAGGCGACTCTCCGGTATTATTCACGGCTCTCCGACGGAAAGAGGGGGCGACCGCCCCCCTTCACCCCCCCCTCGCTCCGCCTCTGCCAAACAGCAGATATGAGTTTGATATCGATATCAGGATATACTAAATATCAGATATGGGTATCAGTCATATTCATACCCATATCTGATATCTTGATATAAATACTAAACGGGCCTTAATCTTCCCAAATCCCAATTCAATACTCCATATTTATTCGCATTATAAAATATATGTACTGTATTTTATACTCCTATGATCTCAATTCTAAAATGTGTACGGAGTAAAACAAATTTATTTTACCATTATACTGTACATATGTACGTAGAGACAAAAACAATGTTGCATAATCAAGGGGGGCAGGAGCATTGGCTAGAATTAGTACAGAACGCAGAGTCGCAGATGACCATATCGGAAGACAGGAAATTAAAGGGGAAAAGGCCAAATGTCGGAAAAGGTCAAAAACAAAACAAAGAAAGAGACCTCGGCAATTTTCACGAGGGTTAAAATCAAAACTTGTAATAATTGGTAAGACTTGCGAAACCTGTTCGATTTAAGAGCTGATAATAATTTTATACATTTGATTTTAGTTTAAGAGATGATTTATTTTACATTAATTAATATATATTATTACTAAAAACGAATTCTTCTATCTTACATTTTATTCATCTAACTATATCATATAAGAAATTTTATTTAGCTATTTATTTTTATATCCTTCTCATTTATTTATTATTACATAATCTAGAATCTTTATTCATAATTATTCAATATATAAAATTGACTTAATCATTTCTAATATCTTTTTAAAGATTCACTATTTAAAATTAGATTAACACTAAAATAAAACAAAGTTAAAATTTTATAATAATTTGTTTAGAAAAATTACTTTATTTAAAATTATTTCATAATGTAAAAGTACATTAAGCATGTCTTATATCTTTTTAAAGATTCAATTCAATATTAGCTTAACACTATAAAAAAATAATTTTAATATTTGAGAATAATTAATAAAATTATTACTATTTATCTTACTGTCGTGGATGGCATGCGAGTTTAAACTAGTTTTTTGTTAAATTAGAAAAGTGATTAAGAGCTAAGTTAAATTGACGTTGATCATTTTAGAATATTTTTATGGATGGAAGAGTTAAGTTCATAAGCTAAAGTCCCCACTTTTTATATAGAAAATATCTAATTATATAATTTTGTCGCCGTCTTTTTTAATTTTTTTTTTTTTTTGATTTGGTAAGATTTTTATCCTAGAGCATCGTATACGGGTGATAACTGATTTACTAACCAATTCTAAGAAAGAAGGGCAAACCGCCGCCCTGACGCTCGAACCTGAGATCTCTTGCACATGGACAAGAGACTCAACCGTTGAGCTATGCGCATATATAAGGTAGGTTTTCTTTAAAACTAGGGTTTAAATTTAGGACAAAATATGGCAAAGTGATTTCGAAATAATTGAGAGGGTAGAGAAGATGAGTGCTTCAATAGAAGGTAGGTTTTCTTTTAGAAAGTTGAGAGGGGTAAAAGAGTTGGATTATTACCATACTTTTTTTTGTAATTTCACCACCTATAATTACAAATTTAGTTTATGATATCGAATAGTCAACAAGATTTTTAACTGATAAATCCAGCTCCAATTCCAATTACGCATTGAGATCCAACTTTGCCTCTAGCTACAAATTTGACTCCTACTCTAACTAGAAATGTCGAACCTAAACTTGGAACTGGAACCATAACTGGAGCCTGGCCGGTTCCACGGTTCCGGAATCAACCATTATTAATAAAAACTGCCCAACCGAGAATTACACGCAGACCTATTTTAAAGAATCGTGACCAGGATTCACCTACTGGAAAGAGCTCGCGGTCGCAGTTCTTTGAATTTTTAATATTTGTGGAACCGTTGGTTTCACGGTTCTGGAAGCGGTGGAATAGGGACCGTAACCACCTCCAAAACTGAATCGGCGGTTCCGATTTCATACGATTTCACCAGTTCCACAGTTCTAATAAAACTAGCATGGACCAAGTCTAATTGTGTGAAAAATCATGGGCCATAACAAGGGGTCGTGCGTAGGTAAGCCTAGTACACAAACCCATGAGGTTCCATCCTTAAACCAATTGGCAATAGAAGCAGTAACCCAAGTACTTATATGGTAGGCAATTATCTTTCACATTTTAGACGTGGGAAACCATTTGTCTCCACACGTCCCATCAAGTGCAACTGCATGGTCTCACAATATGTCAGTTGCAACTTGACGTCAATTTCTTTAGACCGGTTAACCCAATATTAGACCAAGGATCAGGACCCAATTGGACAAAATTTATACTAAATTTCTAATACCTTCAATTCTACTAAACTTGGGTAAACTTATATCAATTACGCGCATGGGAGTTATACAAGAGTTTATTTATTTACGTAAGATTCGGTAAACTTTGCTCAATTTAAGCTACGCCTACATTAACTAACTAATTTTGTAAACTTTTTTTTATAATTATAATCTGTGAACATAAATTAAATATTACAGTACTGTATCAAACTTAAATACTATTAAAATTAAATTGAAATGTATTTTATTAAAATATCGTTGTACACATTCTCATGATGACAATTAAAACTTTGATAATACACACTTTTTGTTTTAAATTGCTTAAGTTTCGAGATGATTCGGCTTTAATTAGCGGGAGGTGCATGTTGACGCAATGACTGAAGTCGATCGACCCAATGCAATGTTACTAGATATATTTTTTTTTCCGAAGGGCATTGTCCATGTAAGTCGAACTAGAGATCTCTGAATACTACACAAGTACACATGGAGGATTAGCCGCTTGACTAAATACCCAAAGACAATGTTTTAGGATATCCAAGTGAAAGGAAAATCACCTTCAAAAGTTAGCCATATAGAGGTAAGGAATCTTTCACTTTTTTTTTGGTCGAAAGGAATCTTTCACTTTTATACCATATATTGGAGACATGAATTTTCAATGTGGGAATCTCCATAAGAATTCTCTCTAACAGATCACCCTCCTTGAGTGCCGACGTCCCGACGACACTTGCACACTGAGAGGTTAGCCTGGAGTTTCGACAGGTATCCACCAGCACCAGGGAATTGGGCTTTTTCTTGCCTCTTACGTTCGACAATGGTACCACACGATCCTAACCAAGGAACTGGGGTTTCTCCTTACCTCTTACGTTCGACAGAAGGCAACGTGTCGGAAGGCTAATTTATGCTCTAATATCATTGTTACAAGATATCTAAGTGAAAGGAGAACCACCCTTAAAAGCTAGCCAATATGGGTAAGGAACCTTTCACTTATATACCACACATTGGAGGGCATGAATTTTCAATGTGGGAACCCCCTCATAAGAATTTCCTATAACACGCAAGCAATATAAATGTGTTGTATTACAGATTCAGATGATCTTGGGTCTCAAAGTTAATTATTCAGGTCGAATCATATTTTCATAGATTTTATGGAATTTCTAGATACTGTCCCCGATTTAAGGGTATTTTAGTAAGCGTTCAAAATTAAATTATATTAATTGATAAATTTGAAGTTTTGGATTTATTTATTTTGTAACCTTAGAAGGGAGAAGGTCTTTGTGTTGCTAGAACATGATTCATTTTGGTGTGACTTATGAGAAGTCAAGATAACATTAGACGGCGTCTCAAAGGCACGAGGAAGGTAAATGCTGGTCTAAATTGATTTTGAGTATATTTTAAAAATCCTTTAAAAGGGAGAATTGTTAGAAATTTAAATCGGAGTGGTCGGGTATAAATTTAGTGTTTTAGTCAATTACAAACACTAATTGAAAAAGAATTGATCTTAGAGTACCAATCGAAATATCGATATACCAACCGAAATTTTCCTAGAGTTAGAGCAACGCAAATAGATGTTGTAAATTTTTGGATATTGAGCTTTTAGGAATTTTGGAATTTTTTTTAGGTCCAACAAAATCCCTATTCCATTCCCCATTATAGAGAAATTCTCAGTGTAGAGACTTCCCTAAATATAGGGTGATCTGCAAATCATGTTGTTGCTTGCATTGTTCATTCCTTCGTCACGCTCGAGTAAGGGAGATACTTATATGCAAAATGTAAATATTTATTTCCTTATTAATCAAATAATAATTTTTTTTATTTATTAAATTAAGGTTGTGGAATATTTTTTTTTCTTATAAGTCAAATAACAAATAATTTATCATTTAGTAGTTTAAGATTCTAGAATATTTTATTTTCTTATTAGTCAAATAATAAATAATTGATCATTTATTAGGTTGATTTTTTTTAATATTTTAGTTTTTTATAAGTCAAATAACAAATAATTTACTATTTATTAGGTTAAAATTTTAGAATATTTTTATTTCCATAAGTAAGATAATATTTAATTAATTATCAAATAAGTATTGTAGAATATTTTATATGGTAAAAAATAAAAATACTAAATGCAATGTTCTTCAAAATAGGAAATCTATTAGAATTGGGTTGAATTTTTTTTAGAATATACAGTTGGTTCTCCATTTTGGGAAAAGTTATAGAGAACTTGTTTGGGTTGCACTGAGGCCTTGTTTCACTTGTTTGTCAAAAGTGCTCTCTCCTAAAATTATATTTAATGGCTCTTAAAATACGTATATTCTCTCTACTTTTTTGTTTTTTAAGGCAGAAAAAAATGACTTTTCATCCGCAATAACTTTATACCCTGTAGAAAGTCTGTGAGCCGATAGGTAGACTAAGAACGTGTCTGTATAAGCCGTGGTTAAGTAAGGGTAGATAACGGGCGAGTAGCAACTAGCTAAGCCCAACCCAAGGTAGTCTATGGGCCGATAGGTAGGTAAACTGGAATCCGTACGAGTGGTAGTTAAGTAAGGGTAGATAACAGACGAATAACAACTCAATAAGCCCAATCCAAGGTAGAAAATGGGCCTAGGACCAAACCTTCTCTAATACCTTGAAGAAAGTCCGTGTACCGGTAGGTAGGTTGACTAGAGACATGTTCTTACTAGCGCACATATGCACTTTATGGACCTAGCATACAAGTTGAATATGATTAATTCTAAAACCAATCAACAATAAAATAAATAATTTAAAAAATATATAATAAACTGATTTTCTTTAAATTTTAGATATAAAATAAGTTTTATTCTCAACATACGTCTTAATTTATTCTTTACCAAATAGAAAAGTAGCAACTTTTTTCGTTTGAGGTCCTATTTGGAACATGGTAGAAATTAAAGAAATGGTTTTTCTAAATAAATCTGTGGATTGTTACCACCTTTTGTTTAGCCTTGTTTCTCAATGCCAGAGCTTAATTAGAAGGAACTGGGTTGTCCAGGTCCGTCATACTTATAGAGAAAGAAACTATGTTGCCGATTATTTAGCCTCTTTAGCTTTCTCTTTTAGCTTAGGTTTTCATGTATTGATTGACCCGCCAGAGGGTGTTATTCCGTTATTATCTGCTGATGTAAAAGGTCGGACTATCCCCCGTTTGCTGCCTACTTAGCCTTTTTTTTTATTAATAAAATGCCCCTTTGAGGGGCCGGAGAGTACCGCCTCTCCTTCACCCAAAAAACAAAAATTAAAGAAATGGTTAAATAGATGACATACGGATAAAGACCGAAAAGGATATGGCATCCATTTTCCAATTGGTCAAAAAAACAAGTTAACGGGCAAATTATTTTAAGACAAACGACTTTTTTTAACTTGTTTTGAAAAAATATCACCTCCACTAGCTCAAGGCTCCAACGTTCTAATGGATGGCGACGTCGAAGACAAAGACCAAAACAAACAAAATAAAAACGAATGAAAATTTAACACCTCTCTAATCTTAACTTTTTTTTTTTGAGCGACTAATCTTCCCTTTCAAGCTGCAATCATTATGTTAATCTTCAGAATTATTAGTATTATACGGTATGTCGGTATTATAATTTTAACAAGTAAAAAATGATTAGTCCATAAACGGAAAGTTATAAAACAAATGTGTCTAGTCCATCATCATACTGCAAATTTACTGATAAAAGGATGGGTTTCAGAGACTGCAAAAAAATGTGACCCTTCTTTTAGTTCTTTCTAAATATAATTAATAATTAATTAAGTTGTATTTTTATTTTGGTCGAAATTACAAGTAAATCTGGTTAGGATGTACCTATCATAACAGCTGAGTCTAGTCTCTGAACAATTAGGAAGCTCAGTTGTATAAATAAGTGTAGACTTCTTGTGTAGTGCATTTATTTTGTGTCATTTCTCCCTTTTTATTATTATACCTACTACTTCTACTACTTAATTATTTCTTAAACCTCTATAATTAAAATTACTCTCTAAAATGTCATTTCAACTGCTTCTTTTATACTTCTCTCTTGTCTCCTAGCTCCCAATTTCCATTGGATCTCTCTCTCTTCCTCTTGCTTTATATAATTCTATAAGTGACCCATTACTTCTCTTCTCTATCATTAGCCAAACACACAAACAAATTTCTCTCTTCTACTACTCTCTTCTCTTGTCATTGCTCTATTTGATCATCAATTGTTCCTCATTATCACTTGCTTACTTTAGCCATTTATGTGAAATCAAGTTTTCTAAGTGTCCCAACTCCTTTGTTGTCATAATCTTCACTTCATTTTTTGAGAATTTACCAAAAAAGCCAAAACAGAGACCGAGTCACTGAGTCAACTCGCTGCCATGGCAGAGCCACGTAGCCCGGAACCCCACCACAGCGGCAACGGCAACGCTTTCTGCCAATCTGGGTCGTCCACGTTACCGAATTCCCCAAGTGGGTCCACCTCCTCTCCGCCCAACTCGGCCTCCCCGTCGTCCTCCTCGACTTCCGACTCAGTGCCGACTCGGAGCTCCGAGTCGCCGGCGAAGAGGCGGGACAGCAGCCGGCACCCGGTGTACAGAGGCGTCCGGAAGAGGGCGTGGGGCAAGTGGGTGTCGGAAATCCGCGAGCCGAGGAAGAAGTCGCGCATTTGGCTCGGGACGTTCTCGACGCCGGAGATGGCGGCGCGCGCCCACGACGCCGCGGCGCTCTGCATCAAGGGCTCCGCCGCCATCCTCAACTTCCCGGCGCTCGCGGCGTCGCTGCCCCGCCCAGCGTCGAGCGCGCCCCGGGACGTCCAGGCTGCGGCGGCCAAGGCGGCGGCGATGGAGGATGCGCCGCCGGAGGAGCCTCCGGCTGCGGGGGAGGAAGAGGGGGCTCCGGAGGAGCTGAGTCAGATCGTCGAGTTGCCGAGTCTGGATGAGGGCGGGAGCTGTTGTGACTCGGCCGAGTCGATGAACGAGTTGATGTGGGTTGACTCGGCGTGGTTGTACCCTTCACTTGGTGTCGAGGAGGAGGCTATGCCTATGGGGTTCTTTTGTGGGCACTTCTCCGACCACTTTGCTGCCTTTGAATAAATTCTCTCTTTATTTTTTCTCTTCTAACCTTTTGATTTCTTTTTCTTTTATTTTTGGAATTATATAAAAGTATCATGAGAAAGAGAAATGCTTGCTTGTAAATTGTACTAATATAGTATGCTACCAAAAAAAAAGGAGGAGGTTGTAACATAGAGTGTGCTGGTCTATTATTGTACGGTTGTAGGACTGTATATATATGGTATTAGATGAAAAAAAAAAACCCAAAAGATTAAGAAATAAATACGAGCCTAAATATGATGAGATTGAGGTCAAATCTACGTTTTAGGTCATTTGTCTTAAGCAAGGTCGTGTAATTTTTTGGTATGGATTTTTTGCAGTTTATAATATAAGATAGTGCTATTTGCAGTTTGATATGGTAATAACATTTTTGAATTCTACCGAATTCCAATATGTAGAGTTACGTCAAGGGTTATAATTTAAGTAATAGGAATGGATGAAGAAGAACGTTATCTCTTTAAGAGAAGAAAGACTATCGAAGCATCTCACATTCTCACCAAGTCACCGTCCATTCAATTACTATATATAATTAATTCCTCTATTATATATTCAAAAAGCAATATCTAAACTTCACTAACGATTCCAACAAATCCCTTCAAGGCCTTGCACTCCTGTGTCATATGCCCTTTTGTCCTATGATAAGAGCTAAACCTCATTTTTATCTTTGTGACAATCATGTACATTAGTGTGTTGAATATTGTTTTGATAGAACGGAATGCATTAGATGAATAGTAGCCAACCTCATTTTTATCTCGATTTCTCCTCTCATTTTCCTTGGATTTTTCTACCTTCGACTCTCTTGGCCGAGTGATCCATATGTCGTCTGTTGGAACTTGGAACAATGATTGTTCTATGGTTTCTCTTAGTTTTGATGATAACAAACTTAGTTGATATAACTTGATTTTACATGTAAGTGTTTCAGGAAAACAGGTACATGGTCACGAGTGACGGAACATTGTGAGGAACAATGGAGGGAACGAGTGACAGATTTGGGAAGCGCGTCTCAGAAGGAATGCGGCTTTCTATAAATGGTAAGTTACCATATCTTCTGCGAGCGATCTTCTACGAAAATTTACAGCTGTAGGCGGTTGCTTGAGGAGATAAAAGAGAAGATAAGATCAATCTTCACACGATCTTATCTAGGGAAATCCGAGATCATTCGGTTTTGGGAAGAATCGGCATGGTTGAGGATCCGAAATCACAAACAATCTTTTTCCTTATTGTGTGGGATTTGTTAAGTGGAATATCAACGTAATTAGGCAAGAATTACGTGTGAGATCAGACTTAACTTATCTTATAAATAGCTAGGGTTAGCTAGGGTTAAAAGGTATGGTTTTCGAGTGGTTGAAGACGACGAACTTGGAGAGAGAGCTTTTCAAGTGTATGAGTGTGTGACTTTTTTCGGTGAAGAATCCACAAGTAAGTCAGTAGTTTACTTTCATTTAGGTTTACGCTTAGGGTTGTAGAAGTCTAGTTGGTTGAACTTCGGTCGGTGGCGTAGCTACCAGGGAACTTTGGTTGGTGCCTTAGTTACTTGACTTGCCTTGTAATCGTTGAAACTTAATAAAGGTATTCTATTGAAAATCCTCTGAGAAGGAGTCTCAGGGGTAGAGGTTTTTCTTTCTACGACTTGTTGGTTGGACAGAAAGTTTTCCTCTCTAAATTCTGTGTTCTATTATTTATTTTCGCTGCCCAGGGAACCTTACTAGTTCCCTATATTGTTACTAACGCGTCACGATCCAATAATTGGTATCAAAGAAGGTTTGCTCTAGATTGTGTGATAGTGCAGGGATACAGAATGTCTTCAAACAACACTCACAACGTCGGAATTGGAAACAACAAGCCTCCACTGCTTGTTGCTGGGGAGTATGATCACTGGAAGAAGCTCTTCACCACATGGCTCAGAAGCAATGACTACCAAGCCTGGTCAGTTATTGAGGATGGAGACTATGTCATTCCCGCAGACAAGAAGAACAAAAAATCTGAGTGGGGGCCAACAGAATGGACGGGAATGGAGAAGAACTACAAGGCACAAATGCTTCTGAACAATGCCTTGGGTGCTGAAGATCTTCTAAGAGTTGTCAACTGCGAAACTGCTAAGGATGCATGGGAAGCTATTGAGCAAATGCATATCGGCAGTGTAGATCTGAAAGAAAGCCATCAGAAAGGCGCCAAAAAGGAATTCTACAATTTTAAGATGAAAGATGGAGAAACCATTGCCACATACTAATCTCGGTTTGAGGGCTTGGTCAATCGCATTAATCATCTTGGAATTGGGGATTCTATCAAACATGCTGAGAAAGTCTCTACAATTGTTGATGGTCTAGGACCCAAGTACGTGGTCACTAGAGGACTCCTCAAGGAAAATCCAATAATAAAGACTTGTAAACTTCATGAGATCTTTGGAAAGCTGACTGACTATGAGCAATATGAGAAAGACAATGGTGGTGCTTCGAGCTCTAGCAAGGGCATTGCTCTTAAGGTGGAGAAGGCCATTGAAAACATCACTGCTGGAAATGATGATGAGCTAGAGAATGATTATGATGTGGCTCTCATAACTAAAGCGATGAGATCTTTCTACAGGAGAGGCAAGAAACAAGGTGCCATGAAGGAAAGAGTCAACTTTGAGAAGAAAGAAATCAAGGACGTTACCTGCTTCAACTGTCAGGAAAAGGGTCACTATGCAAAGAACTGTCCCAAAGGTAACGACACTGGGAACGAGGAGAAGAAGGCCTACATCGCTGCATGGGATCTTGACTCAGATGATGAGTCTGAATCAAAGGTCTGCGCTATGACTCTGAAGACTGAAGATATCGATCAAGAGGTAACTCCTGAACAATTTCTCTCTAGTATAGAAAATGCTAAACAATCTGATCTTGTTATCCTTGTCAAAAAGCTGTTTGAAGATAACTTAAAGATGCAAGATGAAATAGAAGCTTCTGATGAGAAATGTCTTAATCTTGAAGAAAAATTATCAAAAACTACTATTACTAATGTTGTTCCTTGTTCAGAGTGTGAAGATTTAAAGAAAGATATTAAGACTCTCACTGAAATCAATAATGAACTTAGATCGGATCTGCTTATCTTTAAACTCAAAGGAGAGGAATTAGAGAATGAGCTTAATAAACGAACTCAAATTGAGTTTAATCCTGCTAGGTGTGGTATTGGTTATGGTAAAAACAAATCTGAATATCCTCCTGATGACCTTACCTTTGAAGAGAAAATGGAAAGAAAAGCTAGGGAACTGCAATCCGCTAGAGATAAGGTAACTCATCTAGAGAGTAGAGTCAAGATTCTTGAAAGTAATCTAAATGATAACTCTGAATGGTATTCTGGAAAAACGGCTCATAAAATATACCTAAAACAGTCTCAAGGGAATCAACATAGAGTTCCTTCCAAGGAACGATCAAAGGAACGTACCCTCCAGAAACCACATCCTAAACGCTATCTTGGCGAATACTATAGGGTGTTCTATCACTGTGGTGGGGGAGGTCATGTTCAAAAGGACTGTAAGGTTAGATTAGAAATGTCAAACAAAAGGGCTCAAAACCAGAATACAAGGAACAACAAGGAACAGTGGTCTGGTAAGAAAAATCAAGGGTATAAATCTCATCAGAACAAAAAGAAACTGGCCCCACAACCACAGAAGAAGCAGGATTCTAAAACTGATAAAGGGAAAAACCATGTTAATCCCTCAAATATTGCTTCTAGTTCCAAGAGTCCACAGAAAGCTACTTTAGTTCAATCATAAATTTATCATTCTGTGAGCTATGCTAACCGACCCGGGAAGGCTAAGCAGGCCTGGGACGTTAAAACGTGATTTCTTTCTTGCAAGTTGAAGTGAGGGGGAACATCCGCTGGATCCTTGACAATGGGTGTTCATGTCACATGACAGGGAACGAGAGTATTCTGTCCTCACTTCAGATTAATGCTGGAGGAAACATTTCCTTTGGCAATAAAAATCAAGGAGAAATCATTGGAACAGGTGAAGTCAAGCTAAATGATAAAACAAGCGTGAAAGACGTAAGCTTGGTGAAAGGTCTTGGTTACAATTTGTTAAGTATTGCTCAACTTTGTGACCAAGGGAACAACGAGGTATCTTTTACCTCAGATGGCTGTATGATCAAAAACTTGAAATCAAATCTTGTGGTACTGAAAGGAAAGAGGCGCAACAATGTGTATTTTGTCAACTCAAGTTTCCAACCACAAGAAGAACTTTGCTTTGCTACAATAGCCGACATGACTGATCTCTGGCATAGGAGGTTTGGTCATGCAAATCATCGAGGAATCCACAAACTCTACTCACAAAATCTGGTGATAGGACTTCCCAAAGTTCTTACAGAAAAGGAAAGTTTATGTGAAGAGTGTGTGAAAGGGAAACAAAGCAAGTCATATTTTCAGCCAAAGTTGTCAGTTAGAACCTCTCATTCTCTTGACATGGTACATATGGACTTGTGTGGTCCCATGTGGGTGAGAAGTCATGGCGGTAGCAGGTACATTTTTGTTATTGTTGATGATTTTACTAGATATACATGGAATCTCTTTATAGGTTCCAAAGATGAGACGTTCATGGCATTCAAAAGCTGGATCAAGAAAGTAGAAGCATCAACAGGACGAAAATTGAAGACTATCAGATCTGACAACAGAATAGAGTTCAAGAATTCCATGTTTCATAGCTACTGTGATGAACATGGAGTGTCTCAGAACTTCTCTGCGCCAAGGACTCCTCAACAAAACGGCATAGCAGAGAGAAAGAATGGAACACTACAAAACATGGCTCGTACTATGATGTTGGCAAGTAACTTGCCTCGGTCCTTTTGGGCTGAGGCAGTCGGTACTGCTTGCTACATCATTAATCGAGTCACCATTCGTTCCAACTTCTCTAAAACTCCATATGAACTAATCAAGGGCAGAAAGCCAAATATTTCCCACTTGAAAGTCTTTGGATGCAGATGTTTTATTCACAACAACGGAAAAGACGAGCTAGGCAAGTTTGATCCAAGGAGTGACGAAGGCATCTTTCTGGGATATGCATCCAACAACAAGGCTTACAAGGTGTTCAATAAACGGACTAAGAAGTTTGAAGAAAGCATTCATGTTGTCTTTGACGAGTCCAAAAATGGAGGGAACCTACTAGTAACGAGGATGTATGAAGGTTCTAAATTCAAATTCAGATGATGAAGTCGATTCAGATGCAAGTGCAGAAGTTCCAGATACAGGTGCACAAGCTCCAGATGACGATTTTATGCCTCCGAATCCTGACTTGGATAGAGATGACACAGAAAACGCTCTAGTTCCTGACGATGATACTTCACAAAATGAAGAAATTGGGGAAGATCATGGGGAAGGAACTTCACATGGAACGACAAGCCAACAGGAACAAGAGGAGTCAAGAACAGATCCCACTCAGATTGAAGTCAGAAACTATCATCAAAAGAGGGATCATCCTGTTGACAACATCATCACTCCATACGGTAAAGGTGTGCTTACTCGTTCCTCTATTAAGAACTTTTGTGCTTTCAATGCGTTTATCTCTCTTGCAGAGCCGAAGAATGTGAAGGAAGCATTAAAAGACCCTGACTGGATAGTTGCTATGCAAGAGGAACTTCACCAGTTCGAGAGGAACAAAGTATGGGGATTAGTTCCCAAGCCAAAGTACAAGATGGCTACAGGAACAAAGTGGGTTTTCAGGAATAAACTTGATGACACCGGAGCTGTCACAAGGAATAAGGCGAGACTTGTAGCAAAAGGGTACAATCAACAAGAAGGGATTGACTACGATGAAACGTACGCTCCTGTTGCAAGAATAGAAGCCATCCGTCTTCTAATCGCCTATGCTGCCCACAAGGGATTCAAGTTGTATCAAATGGATGTGAAGACAGCATTCCTGAATGGTTACCTACAAGAGGAGGTTTATGTGCTACAACCTCCAGGATTCGAAGATGTTGATCACCCTGACCATGTCTACGTACTGGATAAGGCTCTTTACAGTCTTAAACAGGCTCCTCGTGCTTGGTACGATAGATTCACTCAGTTTTTATTAGCCAATGGATACAGACGTGGTGTGATCGACAGGACATTGTTCCTAAGGGAACAAGACGGTGAGGTTTTAGTAGTTCAAGTTTATGTTGATGATATTATATTTGGTTCTACTAACCCCAAACTTGTAGAAAGCTTCAAGAATCTTATGAGCAGTGAGTTTGAGATGAGCATGATCGGTGAGCTCACTTTCTTTCTTGGTCTACAAGTGGTACAAAGTGATGAGGGAACAAAGGTACATCAACAAAAGTACATCAAGGAGCTACTAAAGAAGTATGGTATGGATTCTACGAAAGCTTTTGATACTCCTATTTCTCCTAATACTCGTCTTGATGCTGACCTTAATGGTGTTGATGTTGATCAAACGATGTACCGTGGCATGATTGGTTCCCTATTGTACCTAATGGCCAATCGACCAGATATTATGTTCAGTGTGTGTCTTTGTGCTAGATTCCAGGCTAATCCTAAAGAAACACATCTGGAAGAAATGAAGAGAATTCTGCGATACTTGAAAGGGAACGATGGGTTATGTCTATTGGTATCCAAGACATAACTCGTTCCAACTTGTCGGATTCTCGGATGTAGATTTTGCAGGTCACTTGGTGGATAGGAAGAGCACATCAGGCATGACCCAATTCCTTGGTCCTTGTTTGGTGTCTTGGGGATCGAAGAAGCAAAATTCGGTTGCTCCTTCAACGGCTGAAGCGGAGTATGTCTCAGCAGCTGCCTGTTGTTCCCAGGTATTGTGGTTAAAATAGCAACTGGTGGATTTTGGTATGTCTCTTGGAACTATTCCTATCTTGTGTGATAATGCAAGTGCAATCAATATCTCCAAAAATCCTGTGCATCATTCTAGAACCAAACATATAGATATTCGACATCATTTCTTAAGAGATAATGTTGAAAAAGGTTTTATCAAGATGGATCATTGTAGGACTGAAAATCAAGTGGAAGATATTTTCACCAAGGCTTTGGAAAGAAAACCCTATGAACATCTGAGAATGTTGCTAGGAATGATTTCCTTGGAGTAAACAAGTCCCGGTCCTTTATTCCCTCAATGCCTGACTAAAAAGGTAACATCTCTGGTAACTACATATCATTTGACAAGTTTTCTAATGGCTTATATCTTTCCTCTATGCATAGATGTTGTATATATTAGAAATTGTTAAATGATGCTTGCTAAAAGGAACTGAAACTAGAATTGCTTACATCCAAGATTTCTTTTTAGCCCAAAATAACCAACTTGATCTATGTTATCCCTCACTTCAAGCCGAAATGATGGTTGGTTATAAAACTGTCCCCTAGCCTGGTCCACACAAACGTTTCCTATGAACCTCTTTTGATTACCTTTAAACGGGGAATAATTGTGTGGATGTCAAAATATTCCCAACCCACAAAAGGTTTGAATGGAACTTCTCTAGTCCCTTGTCTGTTCAAACATAGCCTTTTTATCCACTCATGGTAACGAGGTATGGAACTAGTGGTTGAGAATAGTGTCACATTAAAGGAATGTCTTTGATTACAATTGAAGATTTTTTTGCAAAAGATCGAACAGACGTCAATCAAACAGGAAACGCAGTTGAGTTATAGCCATTATGATTGCCCATTTAAAAAATCCAGCCGTTGCACAGTAATTCTGCAGGGAACGATAGGACGTCTGCGCAGTCGAAACTTAATGGCGGTGAAAATTCATCATTATGGCAACTCTTAGCCGTTAAGATTTAGATAGAAGATCTTTGGGAAAGATTATGATCTTTATTAACAAGGAAAGATGTGTGCTTTATAAACTCTTATCTCGGTCATTTTTTTTACCGCATCTCTGTCTTTATCTCTCAAACCCTAAATTCTCCTCAAAGCTTCGATCTTTCCTCTCTTCTACAACAATGGCTTCCTCCTCAAACACCCCAATCCTTAACTTTGAGGGTCTCGACGCCGCTGGGATCGCTACTATTCAAGCCCAACTTGAAACCCTAAAAAAGGCCAACTTTCTTCTCCTACCCCAATCTCCAAACTCGAAACAAAATTTGATGTTGTCTCCGACACTGGTATGGCCGCTGCTGATAAGGTCTCATCGGAGAAGGAGACTATGGGTGAAAAATCTGAGAAGGATCAATATGTGGTTCCCTCGGAAAACCCCTCCGACACGGCTGCTGAAACAGGGGACGCATAGGAAAGCAAAGATGCAACGGAGAAGGAAGAGGTGAACTCGCCTCCAAAGGAACCCACCGATGATCCAGAAAAGGTGGAATCTTTGCCGATAAGTAAGCGACCAGGATGGGTCAAGCCAACGAGCCATGGCAAGCGAAAGGCAAGAAAGAGTGTTCCTCCCCTGCCATCTCAGATCCTTCACATCTCTGATTCGGAATGCACCCCATCCCCTGCTACCAAAAAGCCGAAGGTTACTCCCTCAGGAACCAAGTACAGCCTTCGCTCCACCGTTCCAAAGGAATCGGTGGCTCAAGAATCCTCTGAAGAAGAAGATCCCGAGGAAGATGAGGAGGAGGTTGGCTCGGAGTCTGAAGAGGGCGAGGTAGAAGAAAAGAAGGAGTCTGGTGGGGAAGGAGACGAAGAAGAGGAGGAGGTAGAAGAAGAGGAGGAGTTAGAAGAAGAGGTTGAAAAGGACCTCAAGTCTGCAAAGGCGAAAGGAAAATTACCAATGGAATCTGAAGCCCGTTCCAAGAAGGGTTCAAAGAAGGTCGTCGCTCCTCTGGTGATCGACGAAGAATTCCTGAAAAGCCATGACCTGGGGGAGTTCTGGGAACTTCTCAAGTTTCAGGGATGGGAGAAAATCTGTGACTCTGGGGTCAAGGTAGATGTCTCGCTTCTTTCTCAATTCTTTGGCTCCTATCAGCTTGCTGATCTCTCAACTGGTCCAATGGGTTTTGCTACTGTCTGTGGGATGGAAATCTCCTTTTCTTTGGGATTTGTTGCTACAATTCTGAAGGTGCCTGCTGAGGGATATGGGAATGTCCATACTTCTAGTAACTGGCCAAGGAACAAAACTCAACTAATAAAGCGTGTCATGGGCAAAGTTCCTGCTGCTGGTCCTTACTCTACCAACGATTTGAGCTACACTGCAAGGATTGCACATCAGTTTCTCATCAAGGTTGTTGTTCCTAAGCTGGAGAAAAGAACTACGCTCACTATCAATGATATGATTCTGCTGGACAAGTTTCTAAGGAGGGAACGTATCAGTCTTCCGGAGATAATGATGAGGCAGATGGCTAAGTGTACTGCAAAGAAGCATAGCCTGCCTTATCCTTGTTTTGTGAAAGCTATACTGAAGGAGAGAAAGGCTTACAAGCCTTCGAAAGAGGAGTTCTTTGGATTGCCCCTGGAGATGCGCAATATCTCGAGGATGAATTTTCAGGGTGATTCGAAGGGAACAACTGCAAAGAAGACTTCCCAGATGGATGTTGGGGGTTCTTCGCTGAGTGAAGGTGTTACTGCCAAGATGTTGACAGAGCTTCAAAAGATTTCCTCTCAGCTGAGTACCATCATTGGCTACCTGGCTAAGAGAGACGCCGACACTGCTGCTGCTGATTCCACCTCCTCCGAACCATGATGTGGACCCTCTCTAGTTCCTTAGCCTATCTATTCCTAGTTTAAAGTTTTCTTTTTGCTTCCTGGATGTTAAGACTTTTATGTTTTTATGTTTTATCTGGCTGTGTCCTCTACAACAATTATCTATCATAATCACTGTCTTTTGCTTATGTATGGTTTAAGTTTCAATTGAATTTGTTCATTTGCTCTATGTTTTTGCTTGATTATTGTTGATCTTTTGATGATGTCAAAAGGGGGAAGTTAGGAAAAATGCAGAGATGCGTTCTATCCAGGAAATACAGAGGGAACTTTGGCCAAAGGGGAATATGTCGTTAATACTGATGAGTAGGAACAACAGTGCATTCGTTAAGGGGGAACCATACAGGAATTTTTTTTTGATCTATATTTCTATTGGTTTCTAGACATGCATTTTTGCATAGGTTTGTCATCATCAAAAAGGGGGAAATTGTTGGAACAATGGTTGTTCCATGGTTTCTCTTAGTTTTGATGATAACAAACTTAGTTGATATAACTTGCTTTTACATGTAAGTGTTTCAGGAAAACAGGTACATGGTCACGAGTGACGGAACATTGTGAGGAACGATGGAGGGAATGAGTGACAGATTTGGGAAGCGCGTCTCAGAAGGAACACGACTTTCTATAAATGGCAAGTTACCATATCTTCTGCGAGCGATCTTCTACGAAGATTTACAGCTGTAGGCGGTTGCTTGAGGAGATAAAAGAGAAGATAAGATCAATCTTCATACGATCTTATCTAGGGAAATCCGAGATCATTCGGTTTTGGGAAGAATCGGCATGGTTGAGGATCCGAAATCACAAACAATCTTTTTCCTTATTGTGTGGGATTTGTTAAGTGGAATATCAGCGTAATTAGGCAAGAATTACGTGTGAGATCAGACTTAACTTATCTTATAAATAGCTAGGTTTAGCTAGGGTTAAAAGGTGTGGTTTTCAAGTGGTTGAAGACGACGAACTTGGAGAGAGAGCTTTTCAAGTGTATGAGTGTGTGGCTTTTTCCGGTGAAGAATCCACAAGTAAGTGAGTAGTTTACTTTCATTTAGGTTTACGCTTAGGGTTGTAGAAGTCTTGTTGGTTGAACTTCGGTCGGTGCCGTAGTTACCAGGGAACTTTGGTTGGTGCCTTAGTTACTTGACTTGCCTTGTAATCGTTGAAACTTAATAAAGGTATTCTATTGAAAATCCTCTGAGAAGGAGTCTTAGGGGTAGAGGTTTTTCTTTCTACGACTTGTTGGTCGGACAGAAAGTTTTCCTCTCTAAATTCTGTGTTCTATTATTTATTTCCACTGCCCAGGGAACCTTAATAGTTCCCTGTATTGTTACTAACGCGTCACGATCCAACATCGTCTTCCAGCCGAGAATATATACTGTTGAATTCTTTCTTGAAGCTCTGACATCTCGCTTGGATATTGTAGTGTTAAGCTTTCCCTGAGTCGATCGAGACGATCTTAGCAATGCTATGAATGTTGATATAGACACCTGCTCCATGCAATTATCTATCTGAGCATATTGCACCATGAATCAGGTTGTAAACTGCCCCTAAAATTCTACAACCGTAATCTTTCATTAGACTGACTGTAATATCCACTCTTTTTAATATAGAGATATTACTTACAATCTTACGAGTTAATTTAAATCCTCTATAAATGGATAAAACTTGCCAAAATAAAATTTATTTCTTATGAATAAATTTTTGGCAAGTTAAATTGTATTTAGTGAAAATTTTAAATTTCTAAGAATGTAAGAAAATGGCAAATAATAAGGAAGTTGAAAGAGTGGCAAAAAGGAGGGTGTGTGTACTCGAACCCATGACCTTTTATACATGGAGTTAGGTCACTTAAAACCACTATACTAATTTGGTTTGGTATACTGATAAGGGAATAAGTTGATTACATTGTGTTATTCAGATGACCTTGTCTACTCCGACACCTCCATTTGGTTTTGATTCCGGCTCGATTCAGCCCGTGTCCCAAGGGCTGCGCCGCCTTTGTCACTTGGGTGTCATGCCGAAGTGATGGCCGCCACCTCACAAGGTCTACCACCCTACGTTATCCTCGTCACGGGGTTGTGCACGCGCCACCACATTTCCCTTGCTTTACTTGACACCGAGCTGGCACGAAGTAGCACGACCGCGTGTGATCCTCTCCTACTCGAGGCGTGGCATGGTGACTTCGGGAAAGACCATAAAAGGCTCTATAAGGGAGAGATATGGCTTAATTTTGAAGGGGGTTGCTCGAATTTAAGCCTGGAAGTTTCTTCCCCGTTTTGACCTAAAACAACCGAAACTTCATAAATCATTTATGAGCTCGTTTCTTAACCAAAATTCGTGATTCAAGTTTCTATATGTCGAGGATGGAGTGCTCTACAATAACCCTCAATCAATTCGAGAAAAATGATGCAAGAATCGAGCCAAAATTCACCAAATAAGACCGTGGTACTGATTTTCGAGTTTTTCAAAGGTTGGTGACGAGTGGTTTTCGCGGGCTTCGTTCTCCATCGCCGAGCAACTATTTACGGGGTAAATTGCCAAAAGTTGGAAGGTGGAAATGTGTTATTTCTACTGTTTCCGAGAGTCTAGCCACTCCATGCCTGGTGTCTCCACCAATCGCCGATGAAACTAGCTCGATGAACTTGGTTTTCAGCTTTAGTTTTTTTTTTCAGGCTGGCCACGAGTTGTTTTTTCCACCGTCGTAAGCCATCTTCCGGCCACCTATATGGCCGCTCCTTAATACCGTAGATAGCGGGAGAGTTATAACTTCATCTGTCTTCGGTGTTGTTGCCTCCCCGACCCCGGTGTCGCCTCCTTGAGTCGGTGAATAGGATTTTGGAACCAGATTTGCTGCTGGTTTATTTTTGCCCAAAAATTCAGTTTCGGCGAGTGCTTTTCGTCGCCTCTGATCTCTGTCTTCCCTTAACAATTTAACCATCGGTTGCCAACAGTAGAAACAAGGTAATCAGGACTTCCAGTTGTCGCTTAAATGATCCAAAACGGATGTCAAACGAAGGTGCTAGACATCGGTGAAGTTGGCTTGTTGCTCACTGGTTTTTCCGGCCTTTATGTGGATTAAAATGAAAAGAAAGAAGGAAAAGTGTGTGGACCCGGATTTGCCTCGGTATGCGTGCCATGGTTCCCGATGGATTGTCTCAATTTGCGTGTAAGCGAATCCCGAAAACACATTGCTAGGTAATTTCTGCCTTTCGAGCTTTACTTATATTATAGAATGATTTTTAGGATAAGATCATTCAAAGTTGGTTTCCGTATTAAAGCGTGATTTATCGAATCATGTAACTGGTTAATTTATAAAGCCGGATTAAGTCAAACAAGATTTTGACAAATTATTATAAAAACAAAATAATTTGTAATAAGGAATCATAAAATGGAAATAAATTAATTATAATTTATTTCTCTATTTTTTTTCGGTACAACCCGAGGTCGAATCTTGGATGAACGTCGTTCGAGATGGAACTAATCGCTTTAAGAGGAATTATCTCGTATAAGACAAGTGGACGGTTCTCTCTTGCATTATTGTTATTAAATGAGGAATTGAATCCCATTTAATATTTTTGTTGAGAACAACTTGTGTGCTTAATAAAATATGATAGCTTGTTATATCTGTTAGAAATAATGACCATGACGTTGTTTATTCAGTTTTGCGCTAGAACTGGATCTAGGTTCGTTATGTATGACCTTGTATGTTGTCTCATGCTGAGACATTGTTGTGAAGTAGAGTAGATCAAGGATAGATGATCGTGGATGAAACAAGCCCTCTGATCTTGGTTGTTGGTCGTGCATATTTAAAGGATCATGGATGAAATAGGCCCTCTGATCTCGGTTGTTGGCCAAGCATATGTAAATGATCATGGATGAAAGAGGCCCTCTGATCTCGGTTGTTGGCCGAACTACGTAAAAACTATTAAATGGTGCGAGTGCACAGTTTGAAAGTAATGAAAGATAAGTGCGTTAGGCACATTAATGTACCAAGATGGTTAGTCTATTCGATAACCATTCTTGTTCCCGGTTATGAATGATTCTTAATCAAATGTTGATTAAGTCAATCTGATTAGTCGACGAAGGCTTTTCAAAAGGTTGTATGATTAGTATAAGTTCCCAACAGTTGTTCATGTTTTGTAAAGGAACCACAAGTTGTGGTGTCCTATCTCTTAAATATGCATTGTTAGAAGATAGAGTTTTGATGGTTCCAGAGTCAGTGACTCCGAGTTTGCAAGTCGAGTCGGCGACTTGGCAAATTCACTAACATGGCCAGCTGGCGAGTGATCCATTTAAGGAAGGAACGCACAACGTGTGTGCGTGCACTTGGAGACAGCTGGGTCGTTCTATTTTAGGAGAAGATCATCACAAAGTGATGCTAAAATCAAGATGAAAACGATTTGATTATCCTATAATATTTTATTGTATGCTTTCATGTATATATTTGGAAAGATATGTAAAAGATTGAGTGTGTATTACTTTCCTAAACGAATGAGATTTGATACACACGAGATCTCACTTGCCCTAGCTTAAATACCCTCGTGTTTAGGATAGTAATAAGACTCTTGAGCGTTAATTTACATTTTGTGAGAAAGAAAGATTGAACTTGTGCGTGAGATTCGTACAAGTGGTGTGTCGAGTGTTCTTAGGCATAGCGTGAGATTGAGAGTGTGAGTGCAAAGGTAGAGCGTGGTTCAAGGGTGTGGGATTCATTCTTGTACACGAGAGAGCTTTGTAAACACTCAAGAAATCAATAGGGCGGGTCTAAGGACTCTTGAATTCCGACCAAGTGAGAAGCTTGGAAGGGAGTGGTTTTTCTGTGAGTAAGCTAGTTGGTTTACAAGGAGTTTCCACAATACATCGTTTGTCATTGACTGTTGGTAACGTTCGTTTTTTTGTCTAATTATTCTGCTGCTTTATTACACAAAGTCGACGACTTCGCAGGAGTCGCCGACTCGTTTAAGTACTAACGATCCTTCATGCATGCCTCATTCTTTTCTTCAATAAGACTACTAACTGTTGGATCATTGACCGGGTATTATTCGGATTACGATGCCAATATGTTTAGTCACTAACATAAGTACCAGTCAATTTCTCCACTTGCTTAGTCTTTCATTAGACTAACCCGACCACTTTATTCAATTGCATGGCCGGCTGGTGTCCACCGTCTGTATACGACACATCAGGTATTTCTTGGAACTTGATTTGAGAGGTGGATCAGGAGGTTTGAAGTCTAAGAAGTTGAAGAAAAGTTTACAAAAGTTGTAATTGAGTGAAGATTGTGGTTAGGCCACTACCAAGCTACGATGGGAAAGAAGAAATTAAGAACTTATAGATTCCCTTTTAATAAAGACTTTATTCAGATAGAAGATCATTTCATCATTTTTTTAGAAAAGCTAGGACTGTATAAGAAAATTTGTTTTATTCAACTGTAGCGTTTTCTTAAACTTTGTAAACATGGAGTTATAAAGTAATAAAAGTTAAGTCCTTTTGCAACATTTTGTTGTCTTTCGCTTCTATAATGTTGATTTAAATGAATTTAGGTATCATATTCATTTAAGTTCTGTTAGTGTAAAGCCTTGCGTAATTTTGGTTTAGTCTTAATCGGGGTTACTGACGGTAATACCTCCAAGGTAGGAAGAGGGTGTTACACTGACAAACCTTCCTTTTTCCTTGCATGGTTTATTGATGTCACTCGTCCCTATATGACACATCAAGATTCAAAGGATCAGAGTTGAAGAACTAAGCTTTCTATCGAAGACTTGAAGAATTGATTTCAAGGACAAGTTTCCAATAATTAACTAAATTTTGAATTCTTAAAAAGCCTCTAAATTTCGGGAAAAAAGAAGATATTTCCTTAAAGAAATATCTAAATATATATATTAGTTTTATTGGTTGCTTAATGGATTATATAATTCTATGTCTCCTATTATAAATGCATGTTTTTTTTTCTAAACTTCTGCAAGTATTGTATACTTATAGTAGTAGTTTTCAGGACAAAAAAGAGTCTTTGTTTTTTTTATAAGGAAAGAAATTAGGGTGACCAATAATAAGTTAGTGGTCGCCTTAGAGCATTTTGTCGGATGAGGGTAAGTAAATTTGAGTCAACTGCAAGTGGGATAGAAGAGAGTCTTTGGTTTAATTTCAAGACGAACCTACGAATTTAACTGCTCTGCTACATTTTTCACTTAACTACCCTTATTTTAGGATTTTTGCACTAAATCACCTCTTATCTATACTTTTACCAAAACAACCCTTATTTTAGTTTTTTTTTTGCATTTAACCATCCGTTATCTTCGTTTTTTACCAAAATTGCTCTTGATATATTATTTTTTTAATAGAAGAAAAAGATTCATAATTAATGGCTAGATCATTAGATCCTATTTATTTATTTATTTATTTATTTGTTGTCATGTTTTAAAAATAATATAAAGCAGCATGTGTGGGAAAATGATCTCATACTATAAACTAAAATCAAATATAACCAAAAAAAATCGATATATGCAGGGGCGGAGGCAGTGCATGCCTAGTGGGGGCTGTAGCCCCCACTGGAATTTTCATAAAAAAAATTTAATTTTTTTTTAAAAATATAGTAAAAAAACTAGGTTATTTGATAAAAACTAATTTATTTGGTCAGAAATAAACATATTAAATTTTTTGTATATAAAATATATTGAAATGGTTTTTTATACATAAAAATACAAAATTTTATATAAAAATACAAAAAAATTATATAATTTTGTTTATATATGGAAAAAAATTTATATACGGAAAAATACAATTTTTTTTCTATATTTTATTAATAAATACAAAAAAATATCCCGACTTCGCTAGGAATATTTCTGTAGCCAAAACAAATTATCAAATGAATTTAACCCCACTGACACAAATTCCTGAATACGCCACTATATATATGTAATTCCGCGGAATATTTATGATGATATTTCATGTTTAGGCTAAGCTTTTGGGAGACAGCCAAGCATGAAGGAGGCTGGAGGTATGACAATTGACAATGACACTATCTAATTAATAAATTAACTCCTATCAGTGTCAAATTCATTTTCTTGGCCCTCTTCTTAACACAACACTCAATTGACAAGCTTAATTTTACAGCTATGCTAGCACAACACTCACTAAGCAATAACCTTTGTTTATATGAATGTTTATTTGCTTAGGTAATACAATGTTAGGACATATTACCACTAAGTACTATTTTTTTTTCAGGTTTGAAATGGAACTTATATTGATACGAAACCAAACAAGTTGGCCAATGAAAGTTTAATTAAAATATTTTATGTGCTAATAAAAAAATATAAAACTTAACTAATTTTAATACATGACTCATATAATTTGAGGAACACAAAGTGACGAGAATGAACATGATTCGATTAAAGTATATATCTTCATGTCAATCTACAGCACCTACTACTATTCATTCATTATTCATAATCTTTTTTAATTTATCATATACGTGTTGGTTGTCCTACGTTAACAATTTGAGTTGACACGTAAATAATCATTGTATATAAAAAGGCATCTAACTAATCATACTATGTGTAAGACATGTTAACTTCAATCTTATATAAATCGGTTTAACTATTTTTTTTTAAAAGTTTCTAGTAATAATTGATAATTAATTTTTGGAAAATTTAGGTCGGTGTTGATGTTTGGGTAATTTTAATTGATCGATATTTCAGAATTATAAAAATTTTGGACGGCCTCTCATTTAAAGTTTTGTTTTTTGCATTAGGACCAAGATACCTCTTGTTCTCTTTTGCCCGTTATTATTTGTTAACTGTTTCTGTTAAATAACTAATGACCATTTTGCCCTTCGTTACAAATCAATCTTTCTACCTATTTCAGCCTAAACTTTAAAGTTCCATATGCCTCTCATCTCACCTAAAAAAACCATCATATACCGATCAATGAATAGAATCATGTAAAAAAAATCAAGAAATTTTTTGTCTAATACCCCTCAATTTATTACTTTTCAGATGGTGTTAAAAAAAACTTAATCCATATAATATCCCCGAATTTTGTTTTAATTCACCCCGTGCGCTTTCTAAAAATTCTCCGGTAATATCAAGTGCAAAAAAACATACCATTATATATGGCATGAACTTTGCTTTTTTATGCTTTAAAAAATGATTTTTTTTAAACTTTTAGTCAGGGCTGTCAAAATTTGACCCGACCCGAGAAACTCGCCCGATTCTGAACCCGACCCGACCCGAGAAAAAGATAAAAAGTTTTATACCCGAGACATATTTGACCCGAACTGATTTGACCCGAATCCGAAAAAACCCGAACACGAGATTAACCCAAAACCGATTATACCCGAATGAACTAAGCCTGATGCAACCCGATATCCGATGCTACCCGACCCGAAGTCATCCGAAAATCCGAAGTTACCCGACCCGAAACCATCCGAAAGTTACATTATGTTTTAAATATTAATAATAGTATATATTTATTATAATTATGTTTTTAATTTAAATGTTACATTAAATATTTAGACCCTAGATCGAGAATAGTTAAACTACAAAAAATCATCATTCGATATATGGTATTAATCAAAATTCGGCTTACTCGAAATCAGATTAACCGGAAATTCGGTCAAAGTCGAAATCCAATTCACCAAAAATCCGAAAAACCCGAAACTTGACCCACCCGAAATCCGACCAAATCCGAAACTAACTAAACCCGAAACCGGACTTATCCGAAATCAAGTTGGACCGAAAACCGAATGACCCGACCGAAATTGACCCGAAACCCGACTTTGCCCGATTAATTGAGCACCCGACCCGAAATGATCTAACCCAATTTGACCCGATTTTCAAAATATCCGAATTTGACCCGAATCTGAACTTACCCGAACCGAATTAACCTGACCCGACCCGACCCGCCCGATTAACACCCCTACTTTTAGTTACCTGAATTTACTAGCAATACGCCAATACCTAAACCTTCAACAAACATTCCATATTCATCGCAATAAGATAAACTAAAAAATGCCTAGCTTAATATAGCCCACTAAACCCATTATCGTAGCCTTTTTCACAAACCTACACTTCTAGTTTATTTTATTCGTACCGGTCCAAATTTTACAAGATGACGACCTAATCATCATTAGTAAGTGAAAAATCACACAACTAATTAATCAAGATAACGGCCCATCAACATCATTAATGGAATGATAATATGCAATAGAATGTATACATTTGGGAGACATCATTTGTATAGTTGCATATGTTATTATTATAGAGGCGGGAGAAATGATATGTCTAGAGAAAGGCAAGGGTAATCAAGCCTCCTTACGTGGTCGATGTGTGGGCTTGGCTTTCCACATTCAACCACATAGCAATTATGAAAATGGGCCAATTTGTGTACTAACTACTACTTTAAATGGAATATGATTCCACCACCACCATATATCTATGCCACAACTTTCTTGAATTTGTCGTAAAATATATGCACTATACATTGCCATAAAATCATAAAGTTGGGCCATTTTTTGAAGGTGCATGAGTTGGGTAAAAGCTTTAATATCAATTGTCGATTGCAGAGTTTTTTTTAACCCTAATCTAGAATTATAGGGCATTTGCTAGGGAGCCCAAGGGTATGGTTGGGCCTCATGAAACTAGGGAGTTGTTTTGGGAAAATTGACCACGTAAACGTATTACCTGCTATAATGAGGGAAACTTAACCAAAAAGCAGTTGTGACGCGTTAAACGCTTTAAATAAGGGGAAACTTGAGAGAAAAGTAGGAAAGAAAGTGAAATTGATAACACGATTGATTGATAATAGTCGTTCTGATGCAAGCTTCTTCAAGATTACAAGAGAATCAATAGACTGATAGACTGTGTTTTCTAGTACGAAAAAAGATTGATGCTTTTGAGAGCTTATGAGAGTGATAGTACGATGGCTTGTTTTCGGATATCCCTCTCTTCCTATCTTTATGTGCTTTTATACGTCTCTCATTCTCGTGACCGTTGCCAAGATTGCCAGGCACCATCGGATCCCGTGGATGTCGCTAAGGCCATTAATGGCGTGGCCGGTACTCGGAGATCCTATTGATGCCACGATCTTTGTAATTGCTTCTTCAACGACCTTGACCCTCGCAATTGTCCCTTGCCCATTAACGATTATGATGTGGGCCTTGTTTCCTTCGCGCCATGGTTTTGGGCTTGGTTGTGAGGGTCCCAACAATACCCCCCCAAAAAAAAACCCGGAAAAACTTCCCTCCAGTTTTTTTAGGGTTTTTTGAGTTCTGGTCTTGGAAGTTGTAGCGCGTCCCATCAACCCTTATTTAAGACTGTGCGAAGACATCATTGCGACTCCGTCTGCATTCTCTGGTTGACAGGTACGTTTATATATCTTTATTCTTGGTTCTTCGTTCTCTAGTGTTTTCTCTACCCTTCTCATGGCGGATTCTAACTCTTCCGTTGAATCTCACTCTCGTTGCTATGAACCAACCGACCCCCCTTGCTTTGCTTCTTCCGGTGTCCTTACCTCTTACCACCAAAGAGACATCGTTTCCATTGAGCCAAGCTCTTTTGCTTTCTCTGTTGGATTTCCAGCCTTTGCTGAAGTTTTCCTTGTACTGATGTTTGGGCCGATTCTTACAATGATGATTGGGTATGCTTATACGAGTACCCCTTTCGTACCGGCCATCGATTCCCTTTTCTCCTCTTATGGTTGATTTCCTTACTACCCTTAATGTGTCACCCGGGCAAGTGCTTCCCGAAGTATGGAGACTCCTTCTTTCTGTAGATCTTTTATGCTCTTCCGATGATATCCCGTTCGAAGCTGTCGACTTTCTTTGTAGCTATCGTCTTTCCAAATGTGGTCCTGGTCGCTTTACTCTAAAAACCCTCAAAAACAAGTCTGACCTGATTTATAACATGTCGAAGTCTGATCGAGGCTGGGCTGACAAATTCTTCTTTGTAAAGTTATCCTCTTTGGGAATCGATACTTCTTTTCTGAAACGTCGTTGGCTTTCATCAAGTAGTTTTTTTGCTGTGCTTGCTGGATTTACCTCATTAAGGTGACATTAACCTTTGACTGTGTTTGTTTTTCGGATGCAATGGACTTTGCTTCTTTTCAACCCCGTAAGATATCGGCTCAACTCGTATCTCGCATAGAAGCCCTTTCATCAGAGGTAAGGTCTTATCCCAAGCTTGTGAAGGCATGCTTTGCTGACTTTGAGGAGACTGAGATGTTGAGTAAGTATCCACATCTTTCCCTTTCACTAAATATTGTTGTGTTTATGACTCTGTGCTTCTTCACGTTGCTAGGTTCAAGAACTACTCGAGCAACTGCCGCCCTTTCCACCATGGAACGAGTCGAAGCTTGGAAGAAGAGAAAGGCGGAGACAGTATCGACGACTGATACATCTTTAGTGGTGTCCCTCTTTCAAAAGGTGACTGGTGCTACTTCCCATGCTCCTCCTTTGAAGAAAAATGCCACGCCGAGTTTGACTGATCTCCCGGGAACCATGCTGTCTCTAGACATGGCGGCTGAGAAGTGCTTGATTTCTTTGATGCCTCTTCATGTAAATTGTTCTCCGACACTACAAATCGATCCACCATGCCAGAGTTTTTCGGAGAGATGCTGGCCGCCCAATGGCAAGTAAGGTTCCTTCTAGTAACTCTTCACACGTTTTATCTCTTGCTCATGTTATAACACGTTAATTTGTTTTCAGAGCTTTCAACTTACGCTATCTGCCGTTGAAGCCTTCATGGATCAACCTAGCCAACTTGCCCAGAGCAAAATCACGAGAAGGATAGGAGTACCCTTTTAGGACATGAGAGGAGTACTCTAGAGAAGAAAGTTAAAGAGCTGATGGATGCTCTTGGGAAGGCCTATAAAATCTCTAAGGATTGGGAGGAGAGATTCATGGCTGCATCGAGGAAGGAGGCTGCTCTCGCAAAGGAGATCGAGGACATTGTTGATTATTGGTCGTACAGGGCCCGTGTAGAGACGATAGAGGAGTTTTCCGCTAGGAAGCATACTTCATGGGACGCTGTGAAAGAGAGAGAACAGTTCGAGAAATTGTTCCCTGAAGAAGAGGTCGTGGTCAAGAAGTCTTCTCTGGTGGACGACATTGCTCATGTTGCCAAGGAAGTAGCCCAGGTGGAACTTGTGGAGAATTTGAAGACTTCCGAAGATGTGTCTAAGGAGTAACCTTATCGTTTCTGTTTTTGAATTTTAAGTCTTTTAGTACCCCCGATATGTCGGGGTATGAAAACAATTATTTTGTGGGCCACTTGTTGTAGGGCCTTTTGTGTGGATGGACAAACTCTTTTTTTTTGTTAACCATTAGTATTAAGGGTATTTTTGTGAATGAGGTCTATGCTTGCATGGCGTCTTGTTTGTCTGTATATTTGCAGGTGGTGCAGGTTTGGATGGAGGCATATGCTAGGCGAGGATCAACGCGCTTGAAGAGAAGACTGTTAATCGTGTTTGAACGAATTATATTGTAGTAGCGCTTTTGTAATAGATGCTAAGAGAGAGTTATGTGTAATGAGATGGAACTTAGAAATTTAAGGTACTCATGTTTATTGATAAAACTCGAATTGATTACATAAATATCTCTTTCGTGTTAGACTCCACTTGCTCCAGAGTCATTAATGTGTTCCTCATCTCTTGCATCTTGTGACTAGTAGGTGAGGGCCAATGTTTTGGCATGTAACATCACAAGGCGTCCCTTGTTAGTGTTATGGTGTCGTTGTTGTTTTGTGTATGTAAATTGATATAAATGAAGATTAAGATCAAGTAATGAATAAGTACCTTGTCGCGACTTGTTTTTCTTAGAAGTGGTAGAATTTCAGGTTTGTCGCGTTCCATCTCCTTGGGATTATTTTCCCGTCATGGGAAATCAATTCGTAAGCTCCCTGTCCAACGACTTTTGTGATCTGATAGGGTCCTTCCCAATTAGCTCCAAGCTTGCCATCATTCAACTCTTGGGTATTTTGGAAAATCTTTCTTAGTACCTAATCGCCTACTCGAAATAGCTTCGCTCTAACTTGTTTGTTGTAACTCCGAGCTACCCCCTTCCTGTATGCCGCCATACGAACAGATGCTTCATCTCGTAACTCGTCAACTGTATCTAAATGATGGAACGAGTTGGCTTGATTTGATTCTTCGGTAGCAAGACCATATCAGGATGTAGGCAGATTTATCTCGACTGGTATCACGGCTTCGCATCCGTAAACCAATGAAAAAGGTGTATGCCCGGTAGCAATCTTAGGAGTCGTTCAGTCTGACTAGAGAATAAGGGGTAACTCATCGGCCCATCTTCCTTTAGCTTCCTTAAGGTGTTTCTTTAAGTTGTTCATGATCACCTTGTTACTTGCTTCTGGTTGTCCATTAGCCTGAGAATACCACGGAGTAGACACCACTAGCTGAATGTATTGTTGGCAAAAATATCTTGTTTTCTCACTGATGAATTGAGACCCGTTTTCACACACAATTGTTGATGATACTCCGAATCTGATGAGGATATTTCTCTTAATGAAAGAGATGACCTGCGTATCTTTTACTTGTTTGAAGGCTTCGACCTTGATACACTTAGAGAAGTAATCGGTCATGGCTAATATGTAAACACGTTGTCTCGAAGCTGGAGGGAGTTTTCCCACGATGTCCATTCCCCACTTCATCAACGACCAAGGGGAAGTTATGGGATGTAATAGCTCCGACGATTAATGTGGAATTGGTCTGTGATGTTGGCACACGTCACATTTTCGAGTGAACTGGACTGCATCCTTGTTCATAGTGGCCAATAGTAGCTCATCATGCTCGCCTTCTTTGCCAAGTTGCAACGCTCAGTGTGGTTTCCGCATTCCCATTATGTATGTCCTATAACACCTTCTGTACTTGTTATTCTTTCACACATCGTGCATATAGTCCTCAAGACGTCCACTTAAACAAGATGTTATCCTTAATAGCGAAAGTAGAGGCTTTTACCTTAAGCCGTCGAGCTTCCTCTTTATCATCTGGTAGAATTCCATCTCGTAACCATCTTAAATAAGGCGTCACCCATGAAGTGATTGTATCAGAATGTCGAACCTCGAACACGTCTATTTCTTTCGTTATGGAAGGTGCATCTAGGTTTACAAATGGTATCCTGTCGTATTCTCTCGGGTCAATCGCATATCCAAGATTTGCTAAGGCGTCGGCTTGCGCGTTAGCATCTCGAGGCACTTGCTTTATCTCGAAATGCTTAAAGCCCTTGATAATTTCTTGAACTTTCTCCAAGTACGCCTTCATTTTTGAATCCCTGGGAACATACGAATTCATGACTTGATTGACAATATGTAACGAATCACATATTACCTCGATTTCTTTCACATTCAACTCCTTGGCGATAATTAATCTTGCGATGAGTGCCTCATATTCTGCTTCATTGTTAGTAGCTTTGAACGTGCATCGAATAGCCTGGGCTATCCTATCCCCCTATGGCGACTTTAGGACTACCCCCAACCCTACGCCTACTTGATTCGACACTCCATCGGTATGCATCAACCATTTGCCGTTGCTCAGCGATCTTTCAACCTGTAATATATCTTGATTTTCTTCTTCTGGCATGGTAGGAGTGAAGTCAGCCATAAAATCCGCTTGAGAGTTCATTGCTGTTCGTGGCTCGTAAGTGATATCATACCCGTTGAGGTGAATTAACCACCTCACCAAGCGACCTGATAGTTCCAGTTTCAACATAACACTCTTCATTGGAAAGTTAGTCCTCACAGTAATAGAATGACTTTCAAAATAAGGACGTAACTTGAAAGAAGCCATTACCAAGACAGTACGAGTTTTTCGACGGGTGAGTACTTGGTCTCCGCATCAAGTAAAGTTTTACTTACATAGTAGATGGCTAACTGGTTCCCGTCTTCTTCTCGAATTAAGACAGCACTTACGACTGCCTCTGTGACTGCCAAGTAAACGTACAACATTTCTCCTTGCTTTAGTTGGATAGTATCTATGGTTGAGATAAATATTCCTTCAATTATTTGAAAGCTTCTTGATGCGCCTCTGTCCACTTGAACGACTTGTTTTTCTTCAAGATGTCGTAGAATAACTTGTTTCTGTCTGACGACCTGGATATGAACTGGTTGAGTGCTGCTACTCGTCCTGTCAACTTTTGAACATCTTTGACGCATCTTGGTGATTGTAATTCGATTATCGCCTTGATCTGGTCCGAACTTGCCTCAATTCCCCTTTGCGTTACTATGTAACCCCGAAATTTGCCCGGCGTGACTCCAAAAGAGCATTTGGTTGGATTCAACTTCATCCGATAGCTTTGCAGAATCTGGAATGCATCCTCCAAATGTCGGATGTGATCTTCTTGCCTTCAAGGATTTGACTAACATGTCATCGATGTATACTTCCATCTTATCCCCCAGTTTTTCCTGAAACATTTTATTAACCAATCTCTGATAAGTAGCACCTGCGTTTTTCCATCTGAACGGCATAACCCTTTAACAATAGTTCCCTTGATTTGTTACAAATGCGGTTTTTTCTTGGTCGTCAAGGTGCATCATTATCTGATGGTATCCACTGAACGCGTCCATGAAAATTAAAAGCTCATGTCCCATCGTTGCATCCACCATTGCGTCAATGGGAGGCAATGGGAATGAATCTTTGGGACATGCTTTATTTAAATAGGTAAAGTCAACGCAAACGCGCCACTTCCCGCTTTTCGTTTTAACGACAACCACATTCGCTAACCAATCGGGATATTTACTTCCCTAATTTTTCCATACTAGAGTAGGGATTTTACCTCGTCGTTTATTACTTGATTTTGTTTGAGTGCGAACTTATGCCTTTTCTGTTTAACTGGTGGAACTTTTGGATTAACGTTGAGCGCATGTGTGATCACGTCGGGATCGATTCCTACCATATCTTCATTCTTCCAGGAAAAATAATCATTGTAGGGCCGTACGAAATTAACTAACTGCTTTCGTAAGGTTGGCTCCAGATCTACTCATATCCTGATTTTCCTAGATGGATCTAGTGTGTTGAGGTCTAGTTCTTCGAGTTCTGGTGCCTCAGGCTTCACGTACTATGTTGGAGCCTTACAGTCCTTTAGTTGCTATACCGATTACTTCTTTTCTGCCTCAATCTGCTGAGTTTTTGAAGTTGTTGTCCTCATGGTCACAGAATAACATTCCCTTGCTATCTTCTACTCTCCCTTGATTTCTTGTATTTCCCATGGTGATGGGAACTTCACACATTGATGATAAGTCGAGGGAATGGCCTTCATTCCATGGATCCAGGGCCTGCCTAAGATAACACTAAAAGGCGATGGACTTTCAAGTATTTGAAAATTTACCTGATAGTTCACCCCACACGCTATGGTGGGCAATGCGATTTCCCCTAATGTGTTACGTGATTCACCGCTGATGCCCACCAAAGTCGTAGACTTTTTGATGATGTCGTCCAAACCCAAACCTAAGTTGTATAAGGCATCCAACATAAGTAAATTAGTAGAACTTCCGTTGTCAATCAAGACTCGTTTAACAAGAAAGTTTGCTATAATTAAAGAAATAATTAAGCAATCATGATGGACTTCCTCCTCCTCGATGTCATCGAAGGTAATGGACATCACGTTATGACTCTTTCGAACAAAGATTCTGAGCTCTTCTCTCCTGGTACTCCTTGCAATCCTTTTAGTTGAAGAATAAGTAACATCACAGACCTCGGATCCCCCGGTGATGACATTGATCACCCTCGTGTTCTTGGGAGGTGGTGGTATACTGGTCTTCCCCTTGTTGCGCTCTAGTTGCTCCTTTTCTCTTTCTGATATCAGGTCCTTGAGGTAACCCCTGCATAATAACTCACTCACCTCTTTCCTTAGTGCGATACATTCGTCTGTCCTATGGCCATGATCGAAGTGGAAATCACACCATTTGGATTTATCTTTTTGGTATGAAGGTGTGTTGCTCTTTCTTGGCCATTTGACGGTATCACCCATGCCGTTAAGAGTTCGTACCACCTCTGTCTTATCTAACCGAAAGTTGTAGTGAGACAACTTTGGGGGAAGTCTTGGGTCTTCATATCACTTATTTCTTTTGGGGAACGCCGTGTTACAATCGGCTTAGAAGGAGATGGACTAGGGTATGGAACATATTTGGTTTTCCGTCGCCCTTGCCGATGTTCTGGGCGGTGAAGGCTAGCGGTTTCGTTGGAGAAGTGGTCGTCTTCTTCCAATCGCACGTGTGCGAATGCCTTTACCTATACTTTATCGAAATTCGAGCAAGGATATTTAGTCAACTCACAATAAAGATCAGGGATACCAATCGAGATGCCTCTTTGGAACGCTTCTACTGTTGTAGCCGCATCACATCCTTCTATGGTGACCAGCTCCTCGTTATACCTGTTTAGAAAAACTTTCAAGGATTCACAGGCCTTTTGGACCAAGCGATATAAGTCGCTAGAGCGCTTTTAGGCGTGTCGACTACTTGCAAATCTAATCCTGAACTTGTCAACCAACTCAACAAAAGACGAAATACTCCCAAGGGGTAAATGAGAATCCCATTTAAGTGCGGGCTCTGATAACGTGTTACCTAACCAACGACACATGACAATTTCCTTCATATCGAAAGAAACTGTACTAATATTCATAGCTTGCTTAAACGCTGCTATGTGTTGGTCCGGATCCGTAACCCCTTCGTACTTAGGTACATCGGGGACATGGTATTTTCGAGAGATGTCTATCCTTGCGATAGCGAGTACAAAGGGAGAATCAGTACATCCATCCTGTCTTCCACTGCTATCGGTTGTGGGGCCCCTGGGACCTGAGTAATTCGGTCCTCCAGAGCTTTGAGGCGTTCTCGTAATTGGGTAACCTCAGCATCTTCTCTAACGACCCTTAGAGAATCACCGTTTACCTGATATCCAATTACTGGCCTAATGTCTTCTGGGTTTACAAGATTTGGATTGTCCATGTCCAATCGTCGAGCAAAGCCATCCATTGCTCCGTTAACGCATTGTCGATTTGTTGTTGATTGCACTTGAGATTGAGCAAATTACGCTCATGAGTTAAAGTCTCAATTTGCTTTTAGTATACCTCGGTAAATCTGGGATAGGCGTTCTTTTGATTCTCCAAATCCCTTCAAAGGGTGAGCATATTTGCATGGAGTTCAGTGATGGTGTTGGAGTCGACCGTTGCTCCTTGTTCTACAGATGTGGAGGTAGTAGGGTTTCCATTTCCATCCCTAGAATTGTGCTCACCCCTTTCCGTCCCATTTCCTGTCTGCTAGACGTTGACTCCTTGATTAATCTCGTTGTTCTCAACGTCATCAAATTGGTTGTAAGTAGCATGAACCCCTTCCATCTTGCACGGATAGAGCTTATGGTTCTTAACAACTTCTCTTTGGCTAAGGCCCCACGGTGGGCGCCAATTGTTTTGGGCAGATTGACCACATAAACGTGTTACCTGCTATAATGAGGGAAACTTAACAAAAAAGCACTCGTAATGCGTTAAACCCTTTAAATAAGATGAAACTTGAGAGAAAAAGTAGGAAAGAAAGTGAAATTGATAACACAATTGATTGATAATAGTCGTTCTAATGCAAGCTTCTTCCAGATTACAAGAGAATCAATAGACTGATAGACTGTGTTTTCTAGTACAAAAAAGATTGATGCTTTTTAGAGCTTATGAGAGTGATAGTACGATAGCTTGTTTTTGGATACCTCTCTCTTCCTATCTTTATGTGCTTTTATACGTCTCTCCTTCTCGTGACCATTGCCAAGATTGTCAGGCACCATCGGATCTCGTGGATGTCGCTAAAGGCCATTAATGGCGCGGCCGTTACTCGGAGATCATATTGATGCCGCGATCTTCGCCATTACTTCTTCAACGGCCTTGACCCTCACAATTGTCCCTTTCCCGTTAACGCTTATTGATGTGGGCCTTGTTTCCTCCGTGCTATGGTTTTGGGCTTGTTTGTGAGGGTCCCAACAGGAGTTCATTAGCATGTAAGTTCAAGAAGACGATGCTTCCAAAATCCTTTTTAGTCGCTGAGAAATTTATTGAATCCTAGATTCTGAGCATCCCAAAGACCCTCACAAGCTCAAGAAGCTGAGAAGCTTCCGCAAGACTCCAGTGTGCCGTGTGACGAAGAAACTCCAGAGACGTGTTCTTATATGTATGGGAATAAGGCAAATCGATTAATTATCTTGTAATAGTTGTATAAGGAAACATATCTTTCATAGCTATATGTAATATTAGATAAGATCTTGATTAGAACTCAAGAAAACCCTATCTAGAGTAGTATAATATCAAGTGGCTCTAGGAGAAAATCAATGTTTGTACTTCAACTAGTCCCTCAATAAGAAAATCATCTGTTCAGACGTTCTCTTTTTCTTTCTTATGAGCAATGACGTAAGGGAACATCTCCATGAACTCAACCCCAGCATGTGTGGCGCCTATTGAGAGTCGTTTGACTCTTCAAGTTTGCTAAGGTCGTGTGATCCATATGAATTACGAACTCGTTTGGCCATAGATAATGCCGCTACGTCTTAAGGACTCGAATAAGAGCATAGCGCTCTATATCATAGGTCGGATAATTTAAAGTAGCCCCTGTTAGCTTCTCGCTAAAGTAAGTGATTGGCCATTGCTCTTGAAGGAGTACGCCGCCTAGAGAAGTCCGACAATTATAGAACCAGGGATCGGAACAAATCATCCTTTAGAGCCTCGAAAGCGGTTGTATGATGAGGCATCCACTTTGATGTGGTTGCCATCTTGGTAAGATTATGGAGTGGCATGACGATAGAACTAAATTCCTTAACAAATCGCCTATAAAACCTGATGAGCCCCAAAAAGGAACGAATTATAATGGGGGTCGTGGGAGTTGGCCACTCTCGAATGGCTCAGATTTTATCAGAATCGACTCACAAACCATCCTTGGATACGGCGAAACCAAGAAAATTCTTCATATCCGTGCAAAACATAGACTTGTCCAAATTTACATATAAACAATGTTCGCAGAGGCAATCTAACACCAGCCTAAGGTGTCCCGCATGAGAGTCCAAAGTTTTAGAGTAAACTAAAATGTCATCAAAATACACGACGATAAACTTGCCCAATAATTTACGAAGTACATAGTTCATTAAGTGTATGAAGGTGCTAAGATCATTTGTGAGCCCGAAGGGCATCACAAGACACTAGGAAAGACCATGCTTGGTCTAAAACGCCGTCTTCCATTCATCGTCTTCTTGCATCATAATTTGATGGTATCCGCTCCTAGGATCGATTTTCGAGAACACCATGGAACCATGCAACTCGTCTAGCATGTCTTCCAAGAGAGGTATGGCATGGCAGTACTTGATGGTGATTTGGTTGATGGTGCTGCAATCCATGAACATCCTCCAAGATCTGTCCTTCTTCGGCACCAATATCATCGGAAACGCACAAGGGCTAAGTGACTCTAGAACAAACCCTTGTCCAAAAGAGATTGGACTTGGCGTTGTAGCTCTTGAGTTTCCTTAGGCGATGCCCTATAAGCACCCTGGTTCGGTAGAGACGTGTCGGGAATCAAGTCAATCTGATGCTCGATCCCATGAATAGGAGGTAGCCCATCGAGGAGCTCATTGAGCATGACGTCCTTGTATTTCTACAAGAGAGAGGCAATAAAACTAGTGAAAACATGATACTTATCAATAGAAACTATAGGTAAAGGACATTGATGTCACACTTTTTAGTTAGTTTTTGTGGGTTGTTTTCGAGTTAGGTTGAGTCTTTTCTAGATCTTTTGTGTTGTTTTGCATATGATTCCGACCCTCTTTCGAAGATTGGAGTCGTTTGTGCTTGTTTGTTGTCTTTGTAGGTATTTGAAACGTTGAGGAGGAGATATCCCGGGTTTTTTCAGCTTTCTAGGAGGTGGCCTTGGAGTGGGTTTGTGGTGGTGTTGTCTAGAGAGGCGAGATTAGAAGTTTTTGGAGCTTTGATGTGGTTCAAGAAGGAAGATTGCAAGATGAAAATGTCTTGGAAGGAGCTTAAGAAAGTCTAAGAAGACAAAGAACGTTTAAAGAAGAAACATTGAAGAGAACCAAGCTTTGGAACAAGTTTCGAGCAAAGAAGTGAAGAGATCAAGTGTTGGCTAGGGTCGGTACCGAGCGTCCTACGAGGCTCGCGGAAATAAACTTGCGTCTTAAGTTAGGTTTTAATAGATGTTTTTTTTCTGGGTCTTTTAAGATAGAATTTAGTTTCCTTTTGAGAACATTCCTACTACTATATAAAGGGTCTTTGGGTGACTTTTATACGGACGTAAGGACAGACGGACGAAGATCAAGCCGTTATTTCTAGGCTTATCGATTATTATTCTGAGCGCTTGTACGATTTTGAGAGAGCTTTGGAAGATTGTTTGGAGATTTGTAAGTTTGTTCTTTCGATTGAAGTCTGCTTTGTTTTTGAATCATGTCTTTTCTCTTCTCTATGATTGTTGATTGCATGATGACTTGTGAGTAGTCTACTTTTCTAGGGTTGGGGTGAAACCCAACATGGTTATGTATGATAAAAGCTTGAATCTTTGATCAAAATCTTTCCTTTAATCTCTATCATTTATCCCTCTTGTTTGTTCTTAATTCCTTGATGAAAGTTGAGGCATGTTCATATTCATGATTGAGTTGAAAGATTAAATTGAGAATTTGGATGATTATTGGATTTGAAGCGAAAGTTAAAAACCTTTAGATAACAAGTAGGATTGCAAGTTTCTATCTTTATGAAAGTTGAGATATGTGCTTGTTTATTTGTGGCGAAAGTCACTCATGAGATTATTGGTTGGTTGATCTTTGATTCATGTTTACATGCATAGCTTTGTTGTGGTGGATCCTTTGTCGTAGATATCTTTTATATTGATTTTTTGGAGTTTTGTCGTTACCCAGTTAGGTCGTTACCGACCCCCCTAAGGTCAGTACTGTGCGTTCTGTTTTGCCAGTTTTCTCCCTGCGTTTGAGTGTTGTGTTACAGGTCGTTACCGACCCTGACTAGGTCGGTATCGAGCCTCTCATGAGTGTGTGTTGTTTTGTTCTTTGGCTTCGTTCTTGTTAGGATTGATTGCTAGACTTTGATTCTTCTAATTCTCGTGGACGAACCTGACTTCGCTATACTCTGTGGGGTCTTGATCTATAAATATATTTTCTTATTACGATCAAGGTAAAACCATTTCAACAAATTGGCGCCGTTTCCGGGGAGTTAGTCTAGTTTCTTTGTCTAGTTATCTTTCGGATTTGGGAATAGCCCATACCCTTTGGTGTTTACTAATTCGTTTTCTCATGATTGTGTGTGCAGGTGAATGGCCTCTAGTTCACGAAGGGGAGTCGACTATTTTCCTTTTGATCCCGAACTCGAGAGAACCTTTCACCGCATGCTAAGATAACGAAGTGCAATGGCCAACACTGAGGATATTGATCGACAGATGGCTGACCTTCGCCTTCAGATGGAAGGTTTTCAAAGAGAGCGTGATGCTCAAGCTGTTGCTGCGCAGAGAGAGAGAGAGAGATGATGTTGCCTGTCTCCAAGAACAACTCGATGCTATTCCGCGAAATACAAAGCAATACATGCATCCGGAATTTAGGGTTCCCGAATCCGCAATTGTGCTCCCTGCGATTGAGTGCGCCTTTGAGATTAAGTCTCAATTCATCACTCTTATCAAGAGGTCTCAATTTGAGGGCAAGCCCACCGAGTGCCCCATGGAGCATATCAAGAACTTCACCGAACTATGTGACACCATCGTCGCCAATGGCGTGTCACTTGAATATGTGCTCTTAAAGGCGTTCAAGTGGTCCTTGGCCGGAAAGGCGCTTACTTGGCTCGACAGCTTACCTCCTAGGTCGATTACTACATGGAAGGCTTTCCACGACCTATTTCTGACGAAGTTCTTTCCACCGGCTAAGACTACTGAGCTAAGAAAGCGCATCACTTCTTATCATCAACTTCCTAATGAGACTTTTGTGGAAACTTGGGAGCGGTTCAAGGAACTTCTTCGGCAATGTCCTACTCATGGACAACCACCCTATGTGCTTAGGAAATCTTCTTCTAAGGGATTAATACCGCTACAAAGGACCGCATCAACCTTCACACTGATTGCGGATTCATTGAGATGGATCCCGATGAAGCTTGGGCTTTGATGGACAAACTCACCAACTATGATGCGATGTATGGCACCCAAAAAGCCGTCAAGGTTCCAATGAAGAAGCTTTATGATCCTAATGCCGAACCAATTGATCAAGATGTGAGGTTTCAATTCATGCAAGATGAGATTAACCGACTCAAGAAACAAGTAGGCTAATTCAAGTCCACCGCTCCGCCTTGTCAAGAATGTGGTTCCCAATCTCATACCACCACTTCTTGTACAAACGTGGATCAAGTTCGAGCCGTCGAGGCTTATGCGGAGGCGAACTATATGCGAGGGCCCTACCGAGGCCAAAACAATGCTTATCCAGGAAGGAACAACAACAATTATCCTCAATGGAACAACAATGGCCAAGGTCAAGGTTTTCCACCTCATCCAGAAGAGCAAAGAGCCCCTCCTTATAGACCTCCCGGTTACCAAGAGCCACCAGCTTGGGCGCAAGGTCTCCTCGAGGGAATCAATGGCGTCGGCACCGATCTTAAAGGAGTTCAAAACCAATTGGGAGACTTCGAAGCATGGAGGAAGAATGTGAGCTCCCAACTTGGTGACCTAGCGGCTCAAATTCCAAGACCCCAAGGAAGATTACCGGGCCATACTGATGAGAACTCGAGAGGTCATATTGTTGCGGTCCACCTGAGGAGCGGAAAGAAGTTGCCAGATCGAGAAACAAGCAAGAAGACGGCGGACGAAGAGAACCAACCCATTTCAGGGAGGTCGTTACCGACCCATCTAGAGTCATAACCGACCCTTCCCCCACTATAGAGGAGGTCGTTACCGACCCTCCCTAGGTCGTAACCGACCCTCTTCCTGATGTTCCTACATCCGTTCCCTCTACATCAACAATGAAGGTGCTTCCTTTCCCATCTAAGAAGGCTAATGATTCCACGGAAGGCAAATTCAAACATTTTGTGAAGGTTCTTCAAGGGCTCTACATCACCATTCCTTTCGCCGAAGCCTTGAGTGAGATGCCCGCGTACACCAAATTCCTTAAAGAGATCTTGTCGAGGAAACGGTCGATGTCCGAGTTGACCGATGAGGTGCGTTCTCTAGAGCACCCGGAGAAACATGGCGATCCGGGTAAGTTTGCTATTACTACTGGTATAGGTGCTCGTCGTTTCAAAGCTTTATGTGACCTTGGTGCGAGTGCTAGTCTCCTTCCACTTTCTATATGGTCCAAAACCAACATGGGTCCTTTGGTCCCGGTAAACATGAGGCTCCATATGGCGGACAGCTCTTGTGTGAGGCCAACCGGTGTTGTCGACGACTTCCCTATCCAAGTCGGCAAGTTCTTTGTGCCCAATGATTTTATTGTTATGGAGATGTCGGATGATCCCGTCATCCCGATCATTCTTGGGCGACCATTCCTTGCAACAGCCGGAGCTATCATTGATGTGAAGAAGGGCCTCCTTACTTTTGAGATCGGTAATGAGGTGGTTGAGTTCCGGTTCAATCCAACGATAAAGGAGATCGATGAGGCTATGGAGTTCAAGATGTTGTATACCCGCTCGGATTACATTGAATGCGAAGATCTGATCTAGCGCTTGCTTGGAGCTTGTACGAGTGAAGATGAAGACGAGGAGGACGATGCATGGGCGTTACCGACCCAGCATAGGTCGTTACCGACCTCACCGCGCTCGACTCCTACCCCCATTCCGCTCATTTCGGAGGACTTTGCTTATACTTCTGGCTCGGTAACGACCCCCTCATGGTCGGAACCGACCCTTTTGGAGGTGGATGACGAAGAGTAACTCTTGACCGAAAGTGATTACTTTGAGGAGCTATTCAAGATGGAGAAAGATGATGACATTGTTACACCACCACCACCTACTCCGGAGCTTAAGACTCTCCCCGAGTCTTTGAGGTATGAGTTTCTTGGCCCAAATTCCACTTTTCCCATAATTGTTAATGCTAACCTTAATGCGGAAGAAGTTGGAAAGTTGCTTGATGTGCTTAGGACTCATAGGAAGGCCATTGGGTACTCACTTGAGGACTTGAGTGGTCTTTCACCTTCTTTGTGCATGCATCATATTTTTCTTGAGGAAGGTCATAGGCCAACCATAGATCATCAACGAAGGCTTAACCCAAATATGAAGGAAGTGGTAAAGAACAAGATCTTGAGAATGCTTGATGCGGGTATCATCTTCCCGATTTCAGATAGTAAGTGGGTATGGCCGGTTCATATTGTGCCTAATAAAAGTGGTCTTACTGTTGTTGAAAATGAAAAGGGCGAGTTGATTCCTACTAGGACTACAACTAGTTGGCATATGTGCATAGATTATAGGAAGTTTAATAGTGCCACTAGAAAGGATCACTTCCCCTTGCCCTTTATTAACCAAGTGCTAGAGAGATTAGCTTTGCATGTCTATTTTTTATATCTCGATGGCTATAGTGGTTTTTGGCAAGTTCCGATACATCCCGATGATCAAGAGAAGACCACCTTCACGTGTCCTTATGGTACGTTTGCCTATAGGAGGATGCCATTCGGGCTTTGCAACGCTATCTTCTCAAACATGATTGAGGACATCGTGGAGGTGTTTATGGACGATTTCTTGGTTTACGGTACCACTTTTGACTCTTGTCTTGCTAATCTTGCTAGAGTCCTTAAGCGATGTGAAGAGACTGAACTTGTGCTTAATTGGGAGAAGTGTCACTTTATGGTTCAAGAAGGGATTGTCTTAGGTCATATAGTGTCTAAAAGGGGAATTGAAGTTGACAAGGCTAAAATTGAATTGATTGAAAAATTGCCACCCCCTACCTCCGTGAAAGATGTTAGGAGTTTCCTAGGTCATGTTGGGTTTTATAGGAGGTTCATTCAAGATTTCTCTAAGATTACTAAACCATTAACTAACCTACTAATGAAGGATGTTGTGTTTGAGTTTTCTTCCGAGTGTCTTGAAGCTTTTCATATGATCCGGGATGCACTTGTGTCGGCCCCTATCATACAACCTCCGGATAGGACACTTCCCTTCAAAATCATGTGCGATGCTAGTGACTATGCCGTGGGCGCGGTTCTTGGGCAAAGGAAAGAGAAGAAGCTTCATGCCATCTACTATGCGAGCAAGACGCTCGATGAAGCCCAAAGCAGGTACACCACTACGGAGAAGGAGTTCCTCGTCGCGGTGTTTGCTTTTGAGAAGTTCCAGTCATACTTGGCGGGCTCAAAGGTAATTGTCTACACGGATCATGCAGTTATCCGTTACCTTATGGACAAGAAGGACGCCAAGCCAAGATTACTCCGATGGATGCTCCTATTGCAAGAGTTCGACCTTGAGATACGAGACAATAAAGGAGCGGAGAATCTTGTGGCGGACCACCTTTCTAGGTTACCCATTGAGCACATCATGGAGTCCGAAGACGCGGTACCCATCAATGAATCTCGCCCGGACGAAGCCTCCTAAACAACAAAGTTCTACGGGTCGATGTCGCCCGTCTTCGGTCGGTCACGACCAGCCCTGGGTCGGTACCGACCCCCCCCTCCCTCATGTACAAGAGACGGTCGACTCCGAGCAAGACCGCGCGACTCCGACCCTAGTTGGGGTCGATCCAGGTCATTCTTCTCCCTCTTCTTGCATATTTACTAGTACTCTTCCTTCCTGTCCTCCCATCCTCTCTTCCCATTCTATACATGCTATTAGAGGAGCGACAACCCCTTTGTTTGCGGATTTTGCTAACTATGTTGTAGGAGGCATTATTCCCAATGGATTGACTTCCAAAGCTAAAAAGAAGTTCCTCCACGACGTCAAGCAATACTATTGGGATGATCCCTACTTGTTCAAGCAAGGGAGTGATCATATCTTTAGGCGTTGTGTGCCGGACGATGAGATAGAGGGAGTAATCCGACATTGTCATACTCTCCCGACAGGCGGCCATGCTAAGGGATTCAAAACCACAACGAAGATTCTTCAAAGTGGATTCTATTGGCCCAACCTTTTCAAGGACGTTCAAGCATATGTAACGGCGTGTGATGAGTGCCAACCCGCAGGAAACATTACATGGAGAAACGAGAACCCAGTCACGGGAATCCTAGAGGCTGAGCTCTTCGACGTATGGGGTATTGACTTCATGGGGCCCTTCCCCTCTTCGGGTCCCTACAAGTACATCCTCGTGGCGGTCGACTATATTTCCATGTGGGTCGAGGCCATAGCCACAAGAACCAATGATGCACGAGTGGTGGCCAAATTCATGAAGACCAACATCTTTCCTCGCTTTGGTGTTCCCCGAGCTCTTATTAGTGATGGCGGATCTCACTTCATTGAGGGGATCTTCGAGGCACTTTTGACCAAGTATGGGGTATCTCATAAGGTGGCGACTCCTTACCATCCCCAAAGTAGCGATCAAGTGGAGGTTTTCAACCGGCAAATCAAGAGCATATTAGAGAAGACGGTTTCCCTCTCAAGGAAGGATTGGTCCTCCAAGCTTGATGATGCACTATGGGAGTACCGCACCGCCTACAAGACGCCACTCCGCACCACTCCCTACAATCTAGTGTATGGCAAGTCATGTCACTTGCCCATCGAGCTTGAACACAAAGCTTTATAGGCTCTCAAGGAGCTCAACATGAATCTCGACGCGGCCGGGGCAAAGTGATTCATGGACTTGCAAGAACTAGAGGAGTTGAGGCTAAAAGCGTATGAGAATGCCAAGATCTAAAAAGAGAGAACCAAGAAGTGGCATGACAAGAAGCTTGTTCCGAACACCTTCAATGCTGGTGATCAACTACTCCTTTTCAACTCTTCCACGGAAAGCTACGAATCCGATGGAGTGGACCATTCGTGGTTCATCACATCTACCTACATGGGGTGGTCGACCTAATAGATGAGAATGGAGGGATTTTCAAGGTCAACGGGCATCAATTAAACAAGTATTATGCAAGAGCCGAACCCGATGAGGAAATCCGAGCCACATGGGCTCTCACATCCTCCGACTAAGCTGAGATATTCCTCGTCTAGCTACAGACGTTAAAGAAAGCGCTTACGGGAGGCAACCCGCCTTTTTCCCTTTTCTTTTCATTTTGGACCTTTTTAGCTTAGATTAATTTGTTTTTATTAGCTTAGAGTAGTTAGGACTCTTGTCTTGCATCTCCACTAAAATTTTGTAGGGACCCGAGGCGTTGAAAGGGAACAAGAGGGTCGGAACACAACACAACGCAAGGGAACAAAATGTACAGGGGTGGCCGGTTACGACCCGAATCCGGTCGGTACCAACATGCCCAGGATTACGGTAAAAATCTCGAAATTTCCGGAAATTGCAAGTAAGTCCCTGCACTTTTAACCCTACTCCTCCCCCTATTTCTTCCCCCACTTCGACCACACACCGACCCTTTTGCTCTCAAAAATCCCTTTGCCCCCATTGCTAAACCTCAAAGATCCATCACTACTCCTCTCAAATCTACCCAAATCCATCTTTGTGCTACACAATCCATCCAATTTCTTCACCAAAAAACCAAAATTCGAACCCTCACTCATAAACCCCAATTTTCGAACTACTCTAAGTGCTCGGTTACGACCCTCTTTCTACTTTCATTCTTCTAGTTATACTCGTTTTTGGTATGTTCCTCTTCTCCTTTGCTCTTAAATTCAAGTTTACTTGATTAATTTCGAAAGCTTAGTTGAAAATCTAGGTTTTGGGTGTTCTTGAGTTTGAATGTGGAATTTTGGGTTGTTTGTGTGCTTTGGTTGTTAGATCTACAAGATATGATGATGATTTGTGGTTTGTGAGTTGATTTCTTGCTTGATACTTGGTTGTTTGGTTGATTTTGGGCACATATGGGTTTTCTAGGATTTTTGGTAGCCATTACACGGTATTTGTGCCGATTTTTTTGAGTATATTTCTGCCCAGCAAGGTCGGTGACAACCCGAACCCGGTCGGTCACGACCCATCAGTGTTGTTGTTCTTGTGCTTTGGCGCGTATTTGTGTGATTATGAGCCTCCAAGGGTCGATTCCGACCCCAGTTGCCTCGTAATCTTGATGATTGCATGATTATTGAGCTGATTTATCCATGATTTGTGTGATTAAAGCATGAGATTTCCCTCTACTTACCTATTTTTCATGATTAAGCATGCTTGGTTGAGATTTTTCTTGTAATATTGAAGCATGTTGCTTATCGTAAGTATGGGGTGCTTTGTTGGTGGTTCTATGTATGATCTTTGTGTGGCTTTTTTCCTTTATAAATTTGGAAATTATCTTGGGAGCTAAAATGTTTTGTAGGACAATGGCCTCTTCATCAAGCAGACCCGCCAAGAAGCAAAATAATAACAAGCAAAAGGAGGACTATGTGGAGTTTGCTTTTGATGAGCAAAGAGACCGGTCATTGAGATGTGGAAAGGAGACGTCTCTATGCGAGCATATCAAAGAGACGGCGCCACCAAGATTGGTTTCCATGCGGAGGTACTTGAGGCCTTCTCTTGGATTAGGGCTCAATCCCTCATCTTACATCCCATTGAGGAGCACCACGTGGCCCTCACGTGTGAGTTCATGTCCGACTTTAGCATGTGAGTGGACGACACCGACTTCAACAAGTCCATTGTCGGTTTTCAGCTTGGCAACATGCGCCATGAGATGGACATCAAGAAGTTCAACAAGCATCTTGGCTTCCGTGCACCGTCTGGGGTGTACACACCGAAGGATTTCCCCATCAAGAGGTTGTGGCACTACATCACCGGCCGGGCGGATTTCCCAACCAACGCCCTTCAAGGTCGACACATTGACAACCCCATTTTCAGGGTCATTCTGCGCATCCTTGGCTCCACAATTTGGCCCAAGTATGAGCTCTCGCGCCCCACCAAGCAAGAACTTGCATGCTTAGCCAACATCCTCTTTGAGACGCCCAAGCAGATGAATCTGGGCTTTAGTACGCCACAACAGTCCTTAACCACCGCGGCCACCATAACAACACCTACTTCGGTTGGCTCGTGGTTATCCTCGCTAAGTCTTTGAAGATCAAACTTTCCGCCTACTCCTCCAAGAGAGTCATTCCCATGGATGTGATGTACTATACCAATGCCAAAGTTGTCTACCAAACCGCCACCGGTTTCGTCTCTAAGTTCAAGCTCGATGAGGGCACACACGACGTGGTGCTCACCAAGGAGAACCTCGAGCTCTTCTACTGCCCAAATTGGTATGACGCATGGGCTTCTACACCCTATCCCTTGGTGCCCAATGTTCGAGTTGATGAGATGATTCAACGCATGCCCAACCGATACCCGAGAGCCGAGCCTAACCCGCCTCCAAGAGAACACGTTTTTGAATGGGAGGCACCAAGAAGCCAGCCCAGAAGGGGCGGAACCGACCCATCAGGGGTCGGTAACGACCAGACAAGGGGTGGCACCGACCACCATCAGGGTCGTACCGACCCTATGGACTTCACCACGGGACCACAGATTGACATGGTACCCTACTACCCCAGCCCCTATGGCTTTGATGGGCCCTATGGCGGGTCCGGCGCTTCTCACTCTCAAGGGCAAGGTGCACATCACACCGGGTCGAGCTTAGGTGGCAACCCCGACATCTCTCTTCTAGCCTCTAAGATGGACACCCTCATGCTTCACCAACACCACCTCTATGGGGCGCTTAACCATCACCACAACCAGTTCGTCGCCCACCAAAAAGAGCTTCAATATTTTCGTATTGAGTACTATGAGGACCACAAGCAAGATGTAGAGAGGAGGAATGCTCAAGTGGAATACAACAATTGGTTGGCGCAACAACTCTTCCACACTTCATCACCTCCTACTCCCCCTCAAGAGTGATTCTCCTTCTCTTCCAACGCTTCAAGGTGTCCAAGTTAGTTTCTCTTTTCCTTCTCTTTACTTTTCTAATCAATGGGGACATTGATGTTTTAAGTATGGGGTGGTTTGGGAAATTACTTGTTTGAGTCATGTGTTTACTTGTGTTTAGTCTAGCTTTGCTTGAATTTTTTTTCTTTTTGATTTTTGATGGATGAATGCCCTTTTTAGATGTCCTAGGATAGAAATTCCTTGCATCATCATGTAAATCCTATAACATGCTTTATAAGAATTGCCTAAATCATGATCTTGTTTTTTGAATTTTGAGCTTATGATGGATGTTGAGCATACATATTTCTAAGTGAAAGCAATCCAACAAATTGAACCTAAGTGAGATATTTTTGGCCTATAAGGAATTTCGAGCTTATTCCTTCTTCTTTCATGTGTGATTTACTCTTCCAAATGCATTTACCACTTGTCAATGGCATGGTTATTTTAAAATAGAAACCAATGGAGATTTGCTCATTACTTGTTGAATCAAATGACTTTGAACTTATTTTCATTAGCCTATTATATTCCTCTTCCCTACCTATACATGATCCCTCTGTTTGTAGCCCCTTGTTTGAGCTTTAAAGCCTATTTCTAGCCCCACAAAATTTCCTTAGCCATGATAAGCTTGACCCTTTGATCCCGGAATTAGGACTTAGAGTGGACTGGTGGAGGTTGTTGTGGATTGATTGGGTGAAAATAAAGTGATTGTGAAAGGTAGAGAAGGAGTGTTGTCTTTGGAAAATTAAAGGATGAAGTGTTTTGGCTAGAAATTGCACATAGTAGTGAATAAGGTAGCTCATTACCGACCCACATATGGTCGGTACCAACCCATCAGAAGAAGAAACAATGTCGTAAAAACAAATTGTGTAATAAGTGCAAGAGTCCAAAGCCTTCTAAGTAAGAAAGGAAGAAAGACAATGATGATGGGTGAAGAAAGAAGTGCATTGAACAGTTTAAGTGTTTGGTGATTGTTAGGAGAAAGAGTGTTGGTTGAGTGTTGTGTAGTCTAGGAGTCTTGGTTTCCAGATTAGTTAGCACCAAAAGGCCAAATTATTCCACACCCTTTGAATTACCAAGCCCCATTGCAACCCGACCGAATGAGACTTATTTGAAGTTTTCATTGAGCCCCCCTAAGTTCTTTTGATGATTTGACTTGTTTTGATTTCTTCGATGGAGAGTTTTTGATATAAGTTCCATTGACTATGAGGTTTTGTGTTTGGAATTTGAGTTGAGTGATTATTGATATACCCCAAACACTTTGAGAGTTGAGTGAGACACTTTCCTTGGTGAGGTTGGATTGTGATTGCTTAGAATGTTCATGTATGGAAGTTGTTTGCTCACTATTCTACTTGTGCTTCTTTTTCCTTAAAGGCAATTCTTGAGCTTTGTTATTTGGTATTGATGCATGTTAAGTGATTGCTTGAGGACAAGCAAGTCTAAGTATGGGGTGTTTTGATGTCACACTTTTTAGTTAGTTTTTGTGGGTTGTTTTCTAGTTAGGTTGAGTCTTTTCTAGATCTTTTGTGTTGTTTTGCATATGATTCCGACCCTCTTTCGAAGATTGGAGTCGTTTGTTCTTGTTTGTTGTCTTTGTAGGTATTTGAAGCATTGAGGAGGAGATATCCTGGGTTTTTTCAACTTTCTAGGAGGTGGCCTTGGAGTGGTTTTGTGGTGGTGTTGTCTAGAGAGGCGAGATTAGAAGTTTTTGGAGCTTTGATGTGTTTCAAGAAGGAAGATTGCAAGATGAAGATGTCTTAGAAGGAGCTTAAGGAAGTCTAACAAGACCAAGAACATTTAAAGAAGAAACATTGAAGAGAACCAAGCTTTGGAACAAGTTTTGAGCAAAGAAGTGAAGAGATCAAGTGCTGGCTAGGGTCGTTACCGACCCACTTTGGGTCGGTACCGAGCGTCCTCCGAGGCTCGCGGAAATAAACTTGCGTCTTAAGTTAGGTTTTAATAGATGTTTTATTTATGGGTCTTTTAAGATAGAATTTAGTTTCCTTTTGAGAACATTCCTACTACTATATAAAGGGTCTTTGGGTGACTTTTCTACGGACATAAGGACAGACGAACGAAGATCAAGCCGTTATTTCTAGGGTTATCGATTATTATTCCAAGCTCTTGGACGATTTTGAGAGAGCTTTGGAAGATTGTTTGGAGATTTGTAAGTTTGTTCTTTCGATTGAAGTTTGCTTTGTTTTTGAATCATGTCTTTTCTCTTCTCTTTGATTGTTGATTGCATGATGACTTGTGAGTAGTCTACTTTTCTAGGGTTGGGATGAAACCCAACATGGTTATGTATGATAAAAGCTTGAATCTTTGATCAAAATCTTTCCTTTAATCTCTATCGTTTATCCCTCTTGTTTGTTCTTAATTCCTTGATGAAAGTTGAGGCATGTTCATATTCATGATTGAGTTGAAAGATTAAATTGAGAATTTGGATGATTATTGGATTTGAAGCGAAAGTTAAAAACCTTTAGATAACAAGTAGGATTGCAAGTTTCTATCTTTATGAAAGTTGAGATATGTGCTTGTTTATTTGTGGTGAAAGTCACTCATGAGATTATTGGTTGGTTGATCTTTGATTCATGTTTACATGCATAGCTTTGTTGTGGTAGATCCGTTGTCCTAGATCTCTTTTTGTTGATTTTTCGGAGTTTTGCCGTTACCCAGTTAGGTCGTTACCGACCCCCCTAAGGTCGGTACCGTGGTTCTGTTTTGCCAGTTTTCTCCCTGCGTTTGAGTGTTGTGTTGTAGGTCGTTACCGACCCTGACTAGGTCGGTATCGAGCCTCTCCTGAGTGTGTGTTGTTTTGTTTTTTTGCTTCGTTCTTGTTAGGATTGATTGCTAGACTTTGATTCTTCTAATTCCCGTGGACGAACCTGACTTCACTATACTTTGCGGGGTCTTGATCTATAAATATATTTGCTTGTTAGGATCAAGGTAAAACCCTTTCAACAGACATGAAAGGATACAAGTAGAAGTCCTCTCAATCGACGTAGCAACGACGTTGTGACATCGGCAAAGCATGAGGCGCTCGGCGCAAGTACCCAACAAAGATGGCTCGGCATCCTCCTTCGATCTGACTTTTCTAGAGGCTACTTTTCAACAAAAGTAGCCCCCAGGATTTTAGGGTATTTAGACCCAAAACTCCACTAGATTCCTCCTGGAACGTCGACGAGCCGGTTTTTCCCGAAATTGCGTTGCCACGATCCACTATTGAGTTGTCTGTCGGCGCACATCCAGATTTCTTCAATTTTTATGGGCGTTATTTCTTCCAATTTGTATTTTGGAAAGAATCTAGTCCATTGGCACCAGAAACGTCCATGGGATGTTCGGATTTCCCAAAAACGCCCAAATCCTATTTTATCGGCAACGACGGTGATGTGGATGCCGCCCTAGCTTTTCCTTGTTGTCTTTAGGAATCATCTTGTATAGATTCACTTGGAGACATTGGTAAGATATTCACGTTCTTACCATGGTAATTAAACATGTAAGTATTGAAGAAACCATTGTTAAGCACGCGACAATCAAACTGCAATGAACGGCCAAGAAGAAGATGAATGGCGTACATGTTAGTGACATCAAAGAGAAGGGAATCCGAATAGAAACCAATTGAAAAAGAAATGAGGACTTGCCTTTTGATCCAATAGTTGCCTTCGTTAGCAATCCAAGTGAGTTAGTAGGGCGCGAGATGCTCAATTGTTGGCAACTTGAAATGGACCACCACCTTCTTAGACAAGAAGTTTCCACAACTTCCTGAATCCACTATCACCCTTAGGCAGACGTCTTTGACCAATCATCGGGTGCATAAATTTTCTTTCGTTGATCGGTCTTGATAGCCTCATGGATGCTCAAAGCGCATCGTGTGACTAGCGTAAGCTTGGAGGTGACGATGGTGTCCGAGGGCGTGCAATACTCGCCTTCTTCAACCACGTCTTACTCCACATCAGTCTTGGCCTCGTCCACGCTCTCATATGCCATTTTTTGAGCCGATAATAAGACTCGTTTGGCGTTGGAACAACCCCGCTTGAGTTGATCGCATCCACGGCATTGGTAGCACTCGATGACTCGAGTACTAGGTTGTGGGGTAGCAGATGTCTTGTCATGGTTTCTCCCACTTGAGGGTGTCTTGAAGTCACTTCCTTGAGTACCGACCTTGGATTTAGACATAGATGAAGAAGCAAAAGGTTTAGTACCCAAACCGGATTGACTAGAGTTAGAATTATACCTCGGGGTGTAGTTGGACTTCGGCCTCTTATATTGCTCATAAAGCACCAAGGCCGTGTGGATTAATGACTTGGCTAAAATCGTTGTTGCCAAGATCAAAAATAAATAACCCTAAACTACTAACTAGTATAGCAAGCAAGCAAGGGGTCGAACCCAAGAGAATCGGGATTCTGATCAATCAGCAAAGAATAAAGACGAGGGTTTTTGAAAGTTCAGGCAAACAAACAAACAAGCAAATATTGTTGAGATTAAATCAATTGAAGGAAAGCAGAGTTCATTCAATCAATTCCACCTTTTTACTCATTTGATCATTCATTCATCCACTTTTCTATTAATTCCCTAGTTAATTCCAATCCTTATAAAAGATATCCTCTTGTCCACGGTCCAAGCGAAAAGATGATATGAACAAGAACGCTTAATTCAAATCATGCAAAATATTAAGGATAGAAGGATATTAATTCATGCAATCAAGCTACGAGTCTCATGCATAAAATAACAATCAAACACTCTTTCTCAATTCTAGTCCACAGTCCTAGAAAAGAGTTGTTTCAAGGATAAATAAGATTGCATAGACAACAATCAAACCTAATCCAAACAGTAGATCTAAGTCAATCAAACAAGTTGATCAGCCTTATCAAATCAAACATAGATCATATAAATAAAACCAAGAGTTTTGATATTAACCAAGGGATAGAAAAGTTACCAGAATCTCACGGATTACATAAAAAGGTTTCGTTGATCAAACAAACTCCAAAGGGAAATTAGTTCTCCATAATACTGAAATAAAAACCTAAAATTAAAAGTATGCTAGAATTGTGTCTAACCCTAAAGTGAAAACGAAACTAACCTTAAATAGTAGAAATAAATCTGAGACCCTAAAATATAAAAATAATAAAAACATAGAAAATAACGAAATAAAGTTGGCGCTGAAACCCTCGATCTGCGAGCTCGGATCCAAACCGCGAGCGCGGATCTTCTCGTTCCCTCGGCCGCGGATACTCCTCCATCCGCGAGCGCGGAATATTTCCGCGGGCGCGGATCTTCTGACAGCTTACTGGTGTCAACTTCGGAGGTGGTTTTGACCCACTTAGAGTTGGAATTTGAACTCGCCGTACAAACATGAATATTTGTAGCTCTTCGAGTTAGCTTTCCAATGATACCAAATTCAGCTTTATCCGATCACCGTAGCTCCCGGAATAAGCGTTACAAGAAAGTGGTGTCGAAACAACTCCAAATCAACACTTGTCTTCAAAACTCTTGCAATTCTCCAAATCGTGTCTTCGGTCTTCATATGACAATTATGCTCAAAACTAACCTAAACACACTCAAATCATGCCTAAAATACAAGAGTTAACCTATACTAAATAGAGCGTATCAATTAAGGTCCCAATATCCTTGATGGGCAACACAACAAGATTGCCATGAATCGACGTATTGAGTCCCTCCATGAAGTGTGACCTCAAAGCCCCCGGTGAATTACTTATATCCGCCTTGAAGAATAAATCCTCAAGATGAGAAAAGAACTCATTGGGGGTCATGTTCCCTTGACAAGCATCATTGATTTGCATTCAGACCTTTTCCTTGTAGTCTTTAATGATGTACTTCCGCTTCATTATGAACACCAATTGGTGCCACTCTTCAATGGGGTCCTTGCCCTTCTGAGCACGCTCAGATTCGAGCCGGTTCCACCATGTTCGAGCGGCCCCTTAGAAATGAAGGGCCACCACTTCGACTTTCTCACGCTCCATTCCCTGTAACCAAGTAATGAAAGTATCAAGATCGTAATTACCAAAGAAAGGTTCAAATTTTACCCTAATGTCTCAGCGTGACACATGCGTCGGACATTCATCGTCGCGCCTATGATTGGCACATAGAGGAGTGTGGCAACAACGACGATCTCGGGGTGGCCCTCGACCATGGTCATCGTCGTCCATAGGCTCGTCGCCTCCATCACATCGTGGGCACCTACGGTCGCGTCGGTCCCCATTGTGTCTGTCCCATTCACGGCGGTCACGACAATGTCCTTGATCATAGGTCGCATGGTACAGGCCAACTTGGGCAGCGGGATCCAATCTCGGTCCTGATCTATCCACTCATCAGCCTCACAAACCGGGGGTGGTCAAAAATCTCGTCCTTGGAATGCTCATTGTACTACATATAAGAGTCCTCGGAATCCGAGTACGTCAGACTAGTTAGGCTTTGATGACCATAATAGTCATTGACATCAATCACCATGGCCCTTCTTCTTATTAGGCGTCGGTCTCTTGGATTTATTTTTCTTCTTTTGCTAAGGTTGATGACTCCTCCATTACGCCAAGTCATAATCCTCATCGGAGTGGAGGTCATGGACCTATACGCCTTCTTCGATTCCGGTCGGCCGACTCTCTTTCATGGACTTCAAGAGCTGGAATCCTTGTTGGGAAGAAAAGTTGGAGAGTTACTTTCCCTTTGTTGGGCCATGGCCTTTTGAACTGTCACGCCTTGCAATTGCACGTTCAGGTTCACATGATGAGTATGGGTCGAGAGTATAGCCTTGTTTTGGGACATCAATTCGGCCCCGAGCATCGGAAAATTTGGAGGTTGACTAACCTCGAGTGCCGTCGTGTGCACGTCTTTTTCTTAGCGCTAGTCTCCCGATGTCTCATGTGATTCCATGTTCGACTCGTTACCTAGTTCCACCATAGACATAAACGAGTAAAAAGTTCACAAGAAAACAAACAAAAGTACTTTAATGTGCAAAGCACAAGAGGCTAAGGAGTATAGGTGGCTTAGGATCTTGACCAAACACAAGTAAGGTGCAAAGCAATCAATCAACAAGAATGCACACACGAGAGACAAGAGAAGAGAAATGAACGGCGGTCTAGGGTAGACTTGGCTCGAGAGATAGAGAAGATAGAAAGAAACAAGAGATCTCGTCCAAAGAGGGAAGGTACGAGATTTATGCAATCGACCACAATCAATTAAATGTATGCAATCAAAGATATGCAATATTAGAAGATATGTGAGATATATGGTTGCAAATATGGAATATATGAAAGAGATATGGTTGCCGAGTTGGTGTGATAGGAGAGAGGTGGAGATACTTGCCTTATTTTGGCTTGTGTCTCTCCACAATATTTTTTTAAATAGAAATAAGCAAATACGGTATATATTTTTTATTCAGCAATGCAATAAAATCTTGCGGATTTTATCCTCCAAGATCTTAACCAAACGGTAGCAAACAATTGATGAATCCCGACCGAAATCAACAACGAATGGATTTTATCCTCTTGCCTTCTAAGATCGAGCGAGTTGGAATGGATTTTGATCCTCTTCCAACCAAGAACACGAATAACAATGAAGATATGCTCAGCACACAGAAAATAATCGGCCAAATTGAATAAGAAAAGAACAAACAATTGATGAATCTCTGCCGAAATCAACAAGGAATGGATTGTATCCTATTGCCTTGTAAGATCGAGTGAGACGGAATGGATTTTGATCCTCTTCTGACCAAGAACACGAAGAACAATGAAGATATGCTCGACACACACAAAACAATCGGCCAATTTAAACAAGAAAGGACTCTTAGCATGCAAGACTCCTAAACTTGAAGCAATATGACCAAAACAAGTGCAAGTCGAGCGGTCTATGAATTTTTTTAATTTTTTTTTCTGAATTTTTCGAAACAAAAACGAGGGTAAACCTACGTGAATGACGGTAGATCGTGGAAAGCTATGGTAAAAATCCAAACAAAGGTGGTTGGAAGAAAAAAATCTATGCAAACAAGAGAGTAACGAGGGTAATATGAGACTTACGCAAACTGAAGGCTCTGATGCCAGTTGATGTGAACCCGTCTTAGAAAAGATGGGGTCACTCGAGGATCTTGTACTTGGAGAGCATATTGGGTCTCATAAGAGTACATAAGCGATAGATTTGAGGCTTAAGGCTTAGAATTTGAGGGGGAAGTAGAATAAGAGATGAGAGACGATCGTCCAAAGGGATGAACGACCAAGAGGAAGAGAGATTGGAGGATAAGGGTTGAGACACAATATACAAGAGTTGGAGTAAATCCGACAGTGTTTCGTTATGTAAATCTATGTGTGACGGAAACAAGAGGGGCGTGGATCCTTATATAGAGGAGGCCACGAAACCCTAGGCAAGCAAAGCTGCGGTGTCTATGGTTGCATATGCAAGCGTCCCAACAAACCAAGCCCAACAAAAACATACTAAAAGAAGCAACATCAAGTTTTAGAATGCTTTAGAAGGGAAAATTACTAATAAAAGCAATAAAAATGATAATGGACACGGCTAATGGGTCTCGAGTGTCAAGATCCACGTCGTGACAAGGCTGTCGCGATGCACAAAGGCCCCAACAAACTGTGCGCACGGCACAATGCATGTCGCGACACGTTGTGTGTGGCACTCTTCTTCTTCTCATTCCTCTCTTTCGTTCTACTCTAATCGGTCTTCCTTTGCTAAAATGGGGTGTGCACTAGCAGGCTTGGATTGCTCAACACCATTTGATTCCGATTCACCGTCTGCCTACCGCCAATAAGGAAAAGCCAACATGCGCCAATCTGAAGTCGAGGGTCCCGGTCAAGATCCGTTCGATTCCAAGGCAGCACGCCCAAGTCGGGAAGCCCATTTTCCTCTGAGTTCTTCGATCTTGAGTCTCAATAGGTCGGATATCCCTTGTTTCGTTGGATCTAACTTGTAATCTTTTAACGTGTTGTTTTTATTTTGTTTATTCTTGTTCCTTCTTTGTAATTTACGTGTGTAATATGATCAATCGAATGAATTAGTTTTGTCTAATTGATTTTTTTTCCTTTGCTTTGTTGTTGGGGCAAATATGTATTTTTGGTTCATTTTGGCGACAATCATTCTGACAACAATTAATGGTTGTACTATGGCCCATCTGAGATTATGTTATTCTTGAATAATTTATGGAAGGTTGTGTGCGTGATCTAAATTTGTTGGGAATCTAATCTCGTTTGGATTGATCTTTTATGCGAGTTGTGGATTAAGGTTTGCAATTAGAATTGGTATATGAGTCTCGTTTGGTTTTTCTTTGAAAATTTCATTCAGTTTCGTGGTGTCCTCTTTTGAAGGGGGTGTTTCGAATTTGGATTTGACGTGTTAAAATTTGAATACTTAAAGGCGTATATTTGTGGTGCATTGAGACGGATTTTTCTGTTTTAATAGTGGATTTTGGACTTCTAATCGATTGTCTTTGAGCTAATAATTTTCGTGTTAATTCGGGTTAAGATATAATCGTGGATTGTTGAGTAAGATTGCTTGGTGTTGGTTCTCGAGTTTCGGTTTGGAAATGATTATGTCGGTTACGTTGCCATCACAAAAAAAACCAACGAAAATTTCCTTTATGAGAAAACATTTGAAATTTAATGCGCTTCACATCACACCAAAAAACATATCATAAGAAAGAACATACGTTCAGACATGATTGACCTCTTAAATAAACTAATTTAAGAGGGCTCGCCTCTGCACTCAGGCGCATGTGAGTTAGCACCATAGTTTGGAATGAAACAATGGGGGAAGAGTTGCATTTCCAAATAGGTTTGTGTGTGGTTTTGTTTGTGTGTATGGGGTTAACTAGTTTGGATTTCTAGACTGTAAATTCTTAGTGTGTGTGTTGGACTGTTATGTTTCTTTTTCTTTCTTTTCACTTGTTGAATGTCAGTTGTTGGTTGTTGTTTTCAAATGTTTTGTCGGTGCCGCATGTTATCTAGCTGGCTAGGATAGTAGCAGACTCCTCGGGGACTTTTATTTTCAATTCTAGGTATTTCTAGAAGACTCGTGTTTGAGCCTTAACCAGATGTTGCAAACGGATCGTTGACACACGTGTCATTAGGTTCCGAAGTGGTTTGGGTGCTCTAGTTAGTCTTTGGTTATCTGTTTTGAATGTTTCCTCTTTTGTTGACTTAAGTGGGTTTGCCAGCTTTGATTGTTTTTTGTCTAGTTGTTTGGGACCTCATGCATAACTTTGTTGCAAACATGTTTTGTTTTAAATGACAATTGGATGTTTTATTTTAGGCTCCTCGTCGTGCTCGAGTTGCAAGGTCCTTGTATTTGGGTTGTCAAACCATCCCAGGTAATGCCCGAGGAGGCAAACTACTAAGTAGCGCTCCACTTTTAGACGAGGTGGTGTTACAAATTTCGAACAAAAAAAAGGAATTTTACTTGGCGTGAGCTTATTTGATTTGCATCTAATTATCATGCTTATTAGAAAATAGAAATCTCTTACCGTGGAATAAAAGCTTTTCACGTTGAAAATTTGGAAGATAAAATGTCTAATATATAAGCATCTGAGTTACTCCTCTTATTGCAATGAGATTGTGTGTTAGGCCTAACACGCCTATTGCCAGATGAAACCACATGAGCTTATGTGTTGAGACGAACGTACATATGTACACGAACGGATGTGTAGAACCCCACGTTATATATTAGCCCACTAGACTCTTTATCACTTATGTGTTGCAAATAGCGTTTATTTTCTTATTTGTTTTCTTGTCGTTTGATGAACATAACAACGTCGCATGTGCATATTCTTCTCCTTCAATTTGTTACCCTCCCTTTTTCTTGGGAATTAGCTCTTCATGTATTCCTTCGACCATTATAATTTGTATTAGTAGAATATGAAGATTATGTTTTCTCTATTATTAAAATTGGGCTTCCAAAATCTATTTGTATTGTCCTCTAACTTCGTTAAAACTAAAAATGACGGATCACCTGGTTATCGAGGGTTGGCGAATTCGGGTTCAGGTCGAGTTAGTCCGGACTGCTTATATGGGCCAAGGGTATTAGATAATACCCTCTCATAACCGGCCCTTTATCAAAATCTATTATAGTAAAAACTAATAGTATTAAATTAGAAATCTGTTTAATTACCAAAAAAAATTAGAAAAATGTTTAAAAGTAAGAGCTTTGCTACATTTAAAAAAAATATAAACGGGAACGATTCATAAACACCAACACTACAGTATCATGCTTATTCTTTCACGAGTGTTTGTTTTCCATCAATCTTTGATTTATTCAAGTCTAGTAGAGTTAATTTATTGCATTCTTTTTAATAGGTTGGAATAGAGTTTTCATTCTAGTTTTAGTTCAAATCAAGATTGAATAGTCTTCATAAACTCAAAAACAACTCAGTTTTCAACCATAATTGTTTGAAATTAGAAAGGATCTTAAGTTAAAAACTCCAAAACAACAAAAAAGCGTTGCTAATACTAGCACATTCTGTCTCAACTAAGTATGCCATCTCTAATTGGTACTTTATTCATGTCTTAGAGAATTTCATTTGTTGTTGGTTTCAGCTTGATTTCAATTGAACTATTATTTCATTTTGAATTGATATTAAGATTGGGATGTGTTCACATAATTTTACATACAGAAGACAGAAAAATTATAAATCGTCGAGAGAGTGTTTACAATGCTTCTAAAAGCAAGGTATGAAAATGTGAAGTTGATTTTGGCTTTTGTGAAAGAATGTGAAGTTGATTTCAATAGAAACTAAACTTCTAAATTCTAATGCATGGTATTTTTTCCTTTGTGAAATTGAGTGTGAGAGGGTTTGCCTTTGTGAAAGAATCTGAAGTTGATTTTGACCTAAACAAAAGACCTTTTTTCTTTCCAAAATTGTGATACATGCTTAGTTGAATGAAGTTACTTCAAACATTTCGGTTGAATGCATAACAAAAACTAGGGTTTCACTTCAAATCGTCAAAAAGATGGGAGAAATTAGGGTTTCACTTCAATTCCATAAAGATGTGAGAGATCTTAAATGTTACATACATGTCGACAATTCGACTGTAGGTTCGGAACTCGATTTGAATGGAGGGTTTCAAATCTAGGTTCATCACTGCTTCTTGTTCTCCACAAATGTTCATACATAAAATCAAAAAGAAGCATTAGGGTTTGACTTGAAAACAAAGGGGGGGATCTCTTGAAGGGTCATTACCTGGTTATTCAAGGACGTCGGACGATATCGGAGACTTGAGATCTGCTTCGCCGCTTATTCTCCATGCTTTTTCATAGCAAATATCAGAAAGAGGGTTGGGTTTAAGTTCAAAACTAGGGGGATAGATCTCTAATCCGATCTGCTTGTTGATGTCGTCAACCGACATCTCTGACCCGATCTACTTCGCCACCCATTCTCTTCCAAAAGCGTTAGGGTTATGAATGAAAGGAAGGTATCATGATGGAAATTCATAGTGGAAATAGCTGGATTTTTTTATTGACAGAATCAACAAGCTAGGGTGAAAGGAAGAAATCAAGCTAATGGAAAGTGAAATCCAGCCTCCTCAATTATATTATTTATTCAAGCTCATCATCAAACAGGAACCGCAGAGCTGGGAAAATTCAATCCAGCTTCATCCAGTCGCGAGAAGCTGTGTCCGAGCTGAGCCTAAATAATTTAAACTCTCCTTCAATATGACATCGCCTTATAAACTCACTTCGTCTCCGTTTGACTCAACTCACTGACAGTGTTCTAAAAAACGCTAGGCAGACCCTAGGCAGAGAGGGACTGCCTAGTGCCTAGGCGACCTAAACGGACACCTAGACGGTCTCCTAGTCGGGTTGGTAGGTTATACGGGCTAGCACCTTCCAGCGCCCAGGCGGGACCTAAGCGGGAATTTTTAGAATAGTGCTCACTGAACAAACTTGAACTCCAACTCCTCTGTCTTGGTCACTCATTATTAAAACCTTAAATATACTTGCAACTTTCAAATTTTCTACCAACTCCAACCCTTGACTTATCCACCAACACAATTATCCTATGATGAAGATGAAAAACAAGTATACTTGCAAAATTTAAATGAATACCCGATTAAATAAATTGGCTTAGGAATTATCCTATGATGAAGATGAAAAACAAGTATGATATTTAATTGATGGACCAAAATTTTATGATATTATTCATCATTTTCACTTCCATGTACTGTATCTCTTCCTATTAATGGAATCATATAGCCTCTTTTGAAAACTTAGGTTGCGTTTGGTGCATGCTTATATGTGTGCTTATAAGCACTCTGTTGCTTTTTGTAGAAATAAGCAACAAAGATGGGTATTTTGGTCATTTCCTTAATTACCTTTTAAAAATTAGCAAACTCTTCAACTGAACACCACTTGCTTATTTTAGAAATAAGTTTTGACTTATCAACATCGGAAATAATCAACTAATATCAGCATTAGCAACTTATTAGCATCACCAACATATCAACAACTTATCAACAAAGATTTGTCGAAGGCACCCTTAGGTTGTGTTTGTTAAGGACTTACTTCAGTGCTTATAAGCACTTATTGCTTATTTGGAAAAATAAGCAGTCTGGATTGTGTGTTCGGCAATTATTGCTTATTTAAAATAAGCAACTTATTTCGGGTGCTTATAAGCACAATAAATAATCAACACTACCATGCTTATAAGCAAACTTATCTTCAAAAAAATAAGCAATGAGCCCCACATCCAATATTTTTTACTGCCCCCACCAATACCCCGATTTTCTTCTCCCCTAACATTCTCGATCTGACCTTTCTCTCTCCCCCATGAGCCCCAAGATCTCTAAGCTCCATCGAAGGCCACCATTGGTGGTGGATTTGTCCAGGGAGTGTGGTGGTTGTCGGCGGGTTGCAATGTTGCATACAAACGACACTAGGAGAAGTCGAAGAAGCAAACCCTTGGAAGGAACCAGAGAGAGAATCAAGACGGAACGACGGACTTGGGAGAAAGAATCCTTCACTACCAGCATATATCTTCTCTGCCTCCTCAAAGCTTACAAATTCATCTCCAAAATTGATCGAGTTGAATTTGTCCTTCTCAATTGAATAATGGTAGCCTCCTCAAAGTCTACAAATTCGTCTCCTCAAAGCCTACAAATTGGATTTTGAATCTGAATTCAATAATAAAGTTTGTTCAATTTGAATTCAATAAAATTGGCCAATTTGAATTCAATTGAATAAAGTTTGTTCTCAAAAACCAAAAAACTCAATTGATCAATGTTGATGTGTGATTGGTTAGGGGTAGAAGATGGTGGATTTTAAATACAAATTGGGTTTTTTGTTAGAGTTTTGTTTGTTGTTTTAGGTTCAATCTTGATCTAGCATACACATTGACATAGAAAATAACGAGGGTAGCCTTATTCTTTTTTAATTTTATTTAATATTTATTTTAATGGTATTTTAGTAAATTTCTTAATTACTTTTTAAAAATTAACAAATTCTCAAACTAAACACCCGCATGCTTATTTCATAAATAAATTTTTACTTTCAGCATCTGAAATAAACATCAATCAACATCAACATCAATATCAATATTAGCATCAACATTAATACTAATTTGCCGAACTAAATCTTAGGCTTTACTTTTCTTGATGCCCAAAAAAGAACAAAGGAAACAAATAATTTGAACAGCAAAAATTAAAGTATTGTATAATTGTATTGCCAAATATGACAATGCAAAAAAATGTTCGGTGACACAGACTGCCTATGATAATGTATACTAATTCGCTTAATTGATACCTGTAAAAAGAAACCTTAGCTAAAACTTTTCTGCCCAGCAAAATCAAGCTATGATTTTGCTAATTTTCTTCTAATCTTTCTATTTAAATGCTTCAACTACTGAGTAAGTAATTCATTAAAAAAACTAAGGTAATAATAGAACCATTTGCTAACCACACTCACTACCTAATCAACAGCCTAAATGGGACTCACACGGCGGCTGACATCACCGCGGATGAATCCACCGGCCGCCGGATCCGCCGGGCCAGGCCGGCGAAACTGCTGGTGGCGGAGCAGGCTCCTCTGGCCCGCCTTCTGCTTCCTCAGCTCCATCACCCTCTTGTGCGAGTTCGAGTGCCGGTTTGGGACGAATGTCGGGCTCGCAGCGGGCCTGTACTCCGGCACCAGCCGGCCCGAGTTGTACCTCACTCCACAGGCGTTGCATAGCGTCTGCGGGCCCATGGGCCCGGTCCTCCACTGCGGCGTCTTCTCTACAGAGCAATGCGAGCACCGACGCTGCCTCGTGACTTTCGGGTCAGGCTTCGGGCTCACGGCCCGTTTCCTTGAAGGAGTGACCGAGACCGGAATTTCGGGCCGGGGGAATGATATCGGGTCGGGCTTCGGGCTCAAGGCCCTTGAATGCTCGTTGGCTGGCTCATAAGTAGTGGCCGCGGCCGGAAGTTCGGGCCGGGGGATTGTGGTCGGGTCGGGCTCGGGCCCGATGATGAGGTGGAGGTCCACGTCATCGCTCGGTTGGAAGAATTCGTCCTCGAAATTCGAGAGCCATTCCAGCTCCCCCAAGTCGTCGTACTGCTCCAATTAAACAAAAAGAAACCGAAAAGTGAGACCGAATTTAATTAAAAAATGAATAGAATAAAACAGAGAGGATTTCGTTTCTAGGTTTTCGACGACGATCGTGAACGTCGATCGAATTCGCCTCGCTATTGCAAGAACGTGAAATTGAAATAGATGAGAAATAAGAAATGTGGTTCGAATTTAAAGGCTTACCGGAACAGGGTGTGTGTCGGCGCCGATTGGAGAAATTGAGCTGTTGGCGGCGGTAATGGAGGAGTCGGTGGAAACGGTAATGTTGCAGGAGGGGGAATCGTCGAACAAGAAGGAATCGGAGACGATGTCGTCGGCATTGGACAAGTCGAGAAGGTCCTCGACGAAGAATTCCGGGGCCGCCATTAACGCTTAGGTTAAAGTGAGGTCTTCTAGAGAAGGAAAATGGCGGCTTTAGAGTGGAGAGTCTGAGAGAGTGCCGAAGAGGGGATTAAAAAGGACGCTTTAACATGATTTATTTTCTATTGAGACAGTAATTAAAAAAAAAAAAAAAATTCAAACCAAAAAAATCCACTTAAACTAGGTTTGGATTAATTGTATACTTCGCATTACAAATTCTGAACCAACAAGCATGGAGCGTAGTGGGAGGGGTTATGCTTCCCTTCGCTGAGGTCGAGGGTTCGACTCTTAGTAGAGGAGAAATGAACTTATTGGCAGAGCAGATCCCACCCAAAAATAAGGCGTTTGTTGGAGAGCAAAGCTCTCCGCTGAACTAGAGTGCCAATGACCAAAAAAAAACAAATTCACAATGATGCAATTTGGAAATTTCCAATTTATATAATATGGACATTTTGAATTTTAAGGATGCTTTTGAAATAAAATAAAAAAAGAGTGATGGAATGGACATTCGCAAAATGAAAATTTCTACCAAGTTAATAAAAAAATGTAAGTACACATTATTTAAATAAGATTATGTTTAAAAGAGAGATTGAAGAGACACGTTTAACATAAAGATAGTTTAATTTTGTTCTCATTCGTATACATACTTTAACCATCATTTTTGGCACATATGACTTTTGTTTTGTTTTGGAATTCACGTGTTGAAAATTATGCATTTGCGAAATTTTCTTTCTACCATAGTTATAGGAAAGATTGTTTTCCCTAATCAACTTTGAAGTGTCGTATAAAGTTGATAAATTGAGAAGTCGGGAAAACTTTAGTGGCCGTATAACTCGACAAGAGAAAAATAAACAAACAACACACACGAAACCAACATCACAAAACAACGTCAAGTCGGAATTGCATGAGTAAATTGTGGAGCGCCATGAGAAGAAAAAAAAAGAGATTAGTTATATACTCCTTCCGTATAAGTCTACTTGTCTTTTAAGCATTTTACAAATATATTAAGGCAAGAGCTAGTATTACCACATTACCCCTATAATCTACCTACTTTATTTCTTGAAATGTGTGTGTGCAATTAATTGTATGGGTTATTTGAGGGTAAAGTTGGAAAATTTTGGATAAAATACTTAAAAAGACAAGTAGAATTAGACAACTAGTTAAGGCTAAAAAGACAAATAAACTTATACGGAGGGAGTATGAAAAATACACAAAACAAGGCCAGAGAATAATTGTAGACACCTCTTATTTAGTCTCGTAAGGAGAGCCTTCAAACATTGATCACACATACATAACTTTTTCCAAATAATCCCCGCGGAACCACCAGTCACGAGGTACACATATAAATAAACCTTCATTCCACTGGTGGATCGTGGATTATGCTTTTATGTGTTGAATAAACACATCTTCAATTCTTCTATTTCAAATGTTCTTTTCTCTTCTCTCATTTTTCCCTTTTTCTGTTCAAGCACACATGTCCCCATTTGAGTATTAAAAATTTTATTTGGAGATTAGGGTATCAAAAAAATCTTTTAAATAGTGTAAACTAGATTTTTTTTATTCCTTTCTAATAAAAAAATACTCACATTTTTTGAAAAAAAATCTCAAACAAGGCCATACTGACAATTGTTCTAAACTCAACATATCAAGTCATCTTTCCAAGTTAGGACTTGACATGTTGTTGGTGACAAGATTCAAGAGGGGTTTCTCCAAACTTAACATGTCAAGTCATTTTTCCAGCTTGTTGATATTCTAACTAAGCATTAGGAGATCAATAACATCGGTTTTTAGTGTCCAAGTTAGGACTTATTCTCGTTCCTCCAATTCCAACTTGAAGGGGGATTTGAATAATATAGGTGTTAGTTAGTGGTCAAAGTTGTATAGTCGACTTTGGTTAGAATCTAACTCTAAGTTGAGTTACCTTTTAACCTTGGTTAGCTTTCTTTTGTTAGCTAGAATTAGTAAGCTGTTATTGCTAGATAGCTCTCGTGTGTAAGAAGGAACCTAACTCTTTCTTGCTTCTTGTACATAAGACTCATGGTGAATTGGTGATGAATGAAAGTTTTCTGTTTTTCCTATCTTTTGCTTCTGCTTGATTGCATCGTCACATGAGGTAAATTATATTAACACCTAAAGATTTAAGTTTGAATTCTCTATGTGGAATGGAGTCACTTGGGAATGAAAGGGTCTACCCGACCCCTTCAATAAATATACCAATGTAGAACGATTTTGACAAATCAAACTTGGTTAAAATCAAATATATATACATAGGTTTTGGTTCAAGGGAGATCCACCCTTGTGGTTAGACCTTTGGCTTAAAGTGAGGACTAATCTCAACCATTAGATTTACATCATCACTATATATTGGATGGTCAAGATTTTTTTATTTTTTTATTTTTTTATTTTTTTATTTTTTTATTTTTTTATTTTTTTATTTTTTTATTTTTTTATTTTTTTATTTTTTTATTTTTTTATTTTTTTATTTTTTTATTTTTTTATTTTTTTATTTTTTTATTTTTTTATTTTTTTATTTTTTATTTTTTTATTTATTTTTAATTTTTTTTCGGAATTTTTTTCATTTTTTTTATATTATATTCTTTGTTAAAAAAAGCTTTAACAATATTAAATATGACAGTTCAATTTTTATATACTACGAGTTCATTTTTATATACTAGAAGTTCAAATTTTTTATGTTAGGAGTTCAATTTTCAATATTGTATGAGTTCAATTTTTATATTCTACGAGTTCATTTTTTTATCTATGATAAGTTCAATTTTTATATGCTTTGAGTTCATTTTTAAAATAATTCGATTTTTGCAAAACTAAAAAATAGCAAAAAAAATAAAAAAATAAAAAACTAAAAAACTAAAAAAAAAATAAGAAAAAAAAATGAAAAAATGAAAAAATGAAAAAATGAAAAATGAAAAGATTTGAAAAAAGCTTTAAAAATATTAAATATGACAGTTCAATTTTTATATACTACGAGTTCATTTTTATATAGTAGAAGTTCAAATTTTTTATGTTAGGATTTCAATTTTCAATATTATATGAGTTCAATTTTTATATTCTACGAGTTCATTTTTTTATCTATGATAAGTTCAATTTTTATTTGATTTGAGTTCATTTTTAAAACAATTCGAATTTCACAAAACTAAAAAAATAGCAAAAAAAATAAAATAAAATAAAAAATTTAATTTTTTTTGAAAAAAGGCTTTAAAAATGTTAAATATGACAATTCAATTTTTATATACTACGAGTTCATTTTTATATACTAGAAGTTCAATTTTTTTATGTTAGGAGTTCAATTTTCAATATTGTATGAGTTCAATTTTTATATTCTACGAGTTCATTTTTTATCCATGATAAGTTCGATTTTTATGTGCTTTGAGTTCATTTTTAAAATAATTCGATTTTCGCAAAACTAAAAAAATAGAAATAAAAAAATAAATTAAAAAATAAAAAATTGAAAAAAAAATTGAAAAAATCTTGACCATTGAATACATAATAGAGGGGTAAATCCAATGGTTGAGATTAGTCCTCATTTTAAGCAAAGTGTCTTACCACAAGGGTGTTCCTCACTTGAACCATGCCCTATATATATATATATATATATATATATATATAAGGAGAGTTTTTACGGTAAATAGTAAGGAGCTTTCTCAGCCTTTAGATTTTAAGAAATCAATGGATATAATTTTTAGGTATTAAAAAAGGATAAAAATCTAATGATATCTTAATTTCTCTCTATTCTTTCCTTATTTTTTGCAACTTTTTTAAATTATATAAGTTTTTTAACATCTAATTTTCTCTGTCTTCTAATTTTCATCTTTTCTATATATAAGCGCCGATGAAAAACTATATCTATTCTAATTCATATTGAACAACTAATTATTATAAATGAACAACTACTTAATCGCGAATGAACAACTACAATCTGTACATGAACAACTAGTTGTACGGTTATTTACATGAACAACTAGTTGTTCTTGCGTTTGTACATAGTTGTTTATTCGTGAATAAGTAGTTGTTCATTCGTAAATAAGTATTTTTTTCATTGTTTGTTATTAATAATTGTGAGATTGTAGCTGTTCATTCACGAATAAGTAGTTGCACGATTAAGTAGTTGTTCATTGTTCTTGCGTCTGTACATAATTGTTCATTCATGAATAAGTAGTTGTTCATTGCTTGTTATTTATAATTGTGAGATTGTAGTTGTTCATTCACTAATAAGTACTTGTGCATCCTCGATTAAGTAGTTGTTCATCGTTTGTTATTAATAATTGTGAAATTATAGTTGTTCATTCCCAAATAAGTAGTTGTTCATTCACGAATAAGTAGTTGTTCATTCTCAAATAGGTAGTTGTTCATTCACGAATAGGTAGTTGTTCATTCACGAATAGGTAGTTGTTCATTGTTTGTTATTAATAATCGTGAGATTGTAGTTGTTCATTCGCGATTAAGTACTTGTTCATTTATAATAATTAGTTGTTCAATATGCATTAGAATAGACAAAGTTTTTCATCAGCGCTTATATATAGAAACGATGCAAAATTAGAAGAGTGAGAATAATCGTGAGATTGTAGTTGTTCATTCGCGATGAAGTAGTTGTTCATTTATAATAATTAGTTGTTCAATATGCATTAGAATAGACAAAGTTTTTCATCAGCGCTTATATATAGAAACGATGAAAATTAGAAGAGAGAGAAAATTAGATGTAAAAAAAGTTGCAAAAAATAAGGAAAGAAGAGAGACAAATAAAGATATCATTAGATTTTTTTTCTTTTTCTTTTAATACTTAAAAATTATATCCATTGATTTTTTAAAATCTAAAGGCTGAGAAAACTCCTTACTATTTACCGTAAAAACTCTCCTTACTTGAACCTAACCCTATATTTATATATATATAAATATATATATATATATATTATTGTTTTTCAAATAGAAGCCTTCATTAGTAGTTTAAGTCAAATTTCGCAAGGTTAATCAACAATAGACAAAAATTATCCATAACTACTACGCGAAATTCAATAAAAAAAACATTCAGTCATTTTTTGTTTATTAACTATTTGATGAGCAAAAGTTAAAAGCTTGTTGAAACTTATCAAGCAAAAGCAATTGGCCCACTAGACGCTACCAAGCAAAAGCAACTTGGAGAGAGAGATTTTTAAATGTACGAGTGTGTGGCTTTTTCCGGTGAAGAATCCACAAGTAAGTCAGTAGATTACTTTCATATAGGTTTACGCTTAGGGTTGTAGAAGTCTAGTTTGTTGAACTTTGGTTGGTGCCTTAGTTACCAGGGAACTTGACTTGCCTTGTAATCGTTGAAACTTAATAAAAGTATTCTATTGAAAATCCTCTGAGAAGGAGTCTCAGAGGTAGAGGTTTTTTCTTTCTACGACTTGTTGGTCGAACGGAAAGTTTTTCTCTCTAAATTCTGTGTTCTTATTGTTTATTTCCGCTGCCCAGGGAACATTACTAGTTCCCTGACTTGTTACTAACGCGTCACGATCTATCAATTGGTATTAGAGTGGGTTTGCTCTAGATTATGTGTTAGTGCAGGAATACAGAATGAATTCAAACAATACTCATAACGTCAGGATTGGAAACAACAAGCCTCCACTACTTGTTGCTGGAGAGTATGACCACTGGAGAATCCTCTTCGCTACTTGGCTCAAAACCAATGACTACCAAGCTTGGACAGTCATTGAGGATGGAGACTACGTTATTCCTGAGGACAAGAAAAACAAAAACTCCGAATGGGAACCAACTGAATGGTCAGGAATGGAGAAAAACTACAAGGCAAAAATGTTACTGAACAATGCCTTGGGTGCTGAAGATCTGCTGAGGGTGGTGAACTGCAAAACCGCAAAAGAGGCATGGGCGGCTATTGAGCAAATGCACATCGACAGTATAGATCTGAAGGAAAGCCATCAAAAGGATGCCAAGAAGGAGTTCTATAACATCCAAATGAAGGATGGAGAAACCATTGCCACCTACCAATCTCGGTTCGAGGCATTGGTTAATCGAATCAACCATCTTGGTATCGGAAAGGACATCACTCAGTCGGAGAAAATCTCTACTATTGTGGATGGTCTTGGTCCCAAGTATGTTGTGACCAGAGGCTTGCTAAGAGAAAATCCAATCACTAAGACATGCACTCTTCATGAAATCTTTGGGAAACTGACGGACTATGAGCGATATGAGAAAATCAAAAGTAGTACCTCAAGTTCTGATAATGATATTGCTCTCAAAGTAGAGAAGGCAATTGAGAAAATTACTGCCGGAAGAGGAGTGTATACCTTAGAGGAAGACTCTGATGTGGTTCTCATAACAAAAACAATGAGGGCATTCTACAAGAGAGGCAAGAAGCAAGGAGCCTTGAAGGAAAAAGAAAAGATCAATTCTGAGAAGAAGGAAATCAAGGACGTTACCTGCTACAACTGTCAAGAAAAGGGTCACTATGCTAAGATTTGTCCCCAAGGTAACGAGTCTGGGAACGAGAAGAAGAAGGCCTACATTGCTGCATGGGATCTTGACTCAGATGAAGAATCTGAATCAAAGATCTGTGCCATGACTCTGAAGTCTGAAGATGTCGATCAAGAGGTAACTCCTGAACAAATCCTTTCTAGTTTAGAAAATGCTAAACAATCTGATCTTGTCATTCTTGTTAAAAAGCTTTTTGAAGATAACTTAAAAATGCAAGATGAAATAGAAGCCTCTGATGAGAAATGTCTTAATCTTGAAGAAAAATTATCGGAGTCTACTGTTGCTAGTGTTGTTCCATGTTCAGAGTGTGAAGATCTAAAGAAAGATATTAAGACTCTCATTGAAACCAATAACGAGCTTAGGACGGATTTGCTTATCTATAAACTCAAAGGAGAGGAATTAGAGAATGAGCTTAATAAACGAACTCAAATCGTGTTTAATCTGGCTAGGTGTGGTATTGGTTATGGTAAAGATAAATCTGAATATCCTCCTGATGACCTTAGCTTTGAAGAAAAGATGGAAAGAAAAGCTAGGGAACTTCAATCCGCTAGAGATAATGTTACACATCTAGAGGGTAGGTTTAAGATTCTTGAGAGTAATTTAAATGATAACTCTGAGTGGTATTCTGGAAAAACGACTCATAAGATATATCTAAAACAATCTCAAGGGAACCAGCACAGAGTTCCTTCCAAGGAACATGCAAAGGAACGTACCCTCCAGAAACCACATCCTAAACGCTATCTCGTCGAATATTATAGGGTGTGCTATCACTGTGGTGGGGGAGGTCATGTTCAAAAGGAATGTAAGGTTAGATTAGAAGTGTCTAACAAAAAGGTTCAAAACCAGAATACAGGGAACAACAAGAAATAGTGGTCTGGTAAGAAAAATCAAGGGTATGACAAATCTCATCAGAACAAAAAGAAACCGGCTCAACAACCACAAAAAAAGCAAGATTCTAAAACTGATAAAGGGAAAAATCATGTTGATCCCTCAAATATTGCTTCTAGTTCCAAGATACCACAGAAAGCTACTTTAGTTCAATCTCAAATTCATCATTCTATGAGCTCTGCTAACCGACCCGGGAAGGCTAAGCAGGCCTGGGTCGTTAAAACGTGATTTCTTTCTTGTAGTTTGAAGTGAGGGGGAACATCTGCTGGATCCTTGACAACGGGTGTTCATGTCACATGACAAGGAACGAGAGTATTCTGTCCTCACTTCAGATCAATGCTGGAGGAAACATTTCCTTTGGCAACAACAATCAAGGAGAAATCATTGGAACAGGTGAAGTCAAGCTAAATGATAAAACCAGCGTTAAAGACGTGAGCTTGGTGAAAGGTCTTGGTTACAATCTGTTGAGTATTGCTCAGCTTTGTGACCAAGGGAACAACGAGGTCTCATTTACCTCAGATGGTTGTACGATCAAGAACAAAAATTCAAAGCTTGTAGTCCTGATGGGAAAGAGACGCAACAATGTGTATTTTGTCGACTCAAGTTTCCAACCACAAGAAGAGCTATGCTTTGTTACAGTAGCTGATAAGACCGATCTCTGGCATAGGAGGTTTGGTCATGCAAATCATCGAGGAATTCACAAACTCTACTCACAAATTTGGTGATAGGACTTCCCAAAGTTCTTACAGAAAAGGAAAGCTTGTGTTAAGAGTGTGTGAAAGGGAAACAAAGCAAGTCGTCTTTTCAGCCAAAGTTGTCGATTAGCACCTCTCATCCCCTTGAGATGGTACACATGGACTTGTCTGGTCCCATGTGGGTGAGAAGTCATGGAGGTAGCAGGTACATTTGTGTTATTGTTGATGATTTTACTAGATATACATGGACTCTCTTTCTAGGTTCCAAAGATGAGATGTTCATGGCATTCAAAAGCTGGATCAAGAAGGTAGAAGCATCAACAGAACAAAAATTGAAGGCTATCAGGTCGGACAACGGAACAGAGTTTAAGAATTCCATGTTCCATAGTCACTGTGATGAACATGGAGTGTCTCAAAACTTTTCTGCGCCGAGGACTCCTTAACAAAATGGCGCAGCAGAGAGAAAGAATGGAACACTGCAAAACATGGCTCGTACTATAATGTTGGCAAGTAACTTGCCTCGGTCCTTTTGGGCAGAGGTAGTCAGTACCGCTTGCTACATCATTAACCGAGTCACCATACGTTCCAACTTTTCTAAAACTCCATATGAACTAATCAATGGAAGAAAGCCAAATATTTCTCACTTGAAAGTCTTTGGATGCAGGTGCTTTATTCACAGCAACGGAAAAGATGAGCTAGGGAAGTTTGATCCAAGGAGTGACGAAGTCATCTTTCTGGGGTATGCATCCAACAACAAGGCTTACAAGGTGTTCAATAAAAGGACTAAGAAGTTTGAAGAAAGCATTCATGTTGTCTTTGACGAGTCCAAAAATGAAGGGAACCTTTCAAGTAACGAGGACGTACTTAAGGTTCTAAATACATACTCAGATGATGAAGTCGATCCAGATTCAAGTACACAAGCTCAAAATGAAGAAGTCACCCCTCCCAGTCCTAATCTGGATGGAGATGACACAAAAGGTACTTTGTTTCCTGAAGATGATGCTCCACAAAATGAAGATCATGTGGAAGATCAAGCGAAAGGAACATCTCCTGGAACGACACATCAATAGGAACAAGAGGAGTCAAGAACAGATCCAACTCAAATCGAAGTCAGAAACTATCATCAAAAGAGGGATCATCCTGTTGACAACATCATCACTCCATGCGATAAAGGTGTGCTTACTCGTTCCTCGATTAAGAATTTTTGTGCTTTCAATGCGTTTATCTCTCTTGCAGAGCCCAAGAATGTGAAGGAATCATTAAAAGATCCTGACTGGATAGTTGCTATGCAAGAGGAACTACACCAGTTTGAGAGGAACAAAGTATGGAGATTAGTTCCCAAGCCAAAGCACAAAATGGCTATAGGAACAAAGTGGGTATTCAGGAACAAAATTGATGACACTGGAGCTGTGACAAGGAACAAGGTGAGGCTTGTAGCAAAAGGCTACAATCAACAAGAAGGGATTGACTACGATGAAACGTATTCTCCTAATGCAAGAATTGAAGCCATCCGTCTTCTAATCGCCTATGCTGCTCACAAGGGATTCAAATTATATCAAATGGACGTGAAGACAGCATTCTTGAACGGGTACCTACAAGAGGAAGTTTATGTGTGCAACCCCCAGGGTTTGAAGATGTTGATCATCCTGATCTGGATAAGGCTCTCTATGGTCTTAAACAGGCCCTCGTGCTTGGTATGATAGATTCGCGCAGTTTCTATTAACCAATGGATATAGACGTGGTGTGATCGACAAGACATTGTTCCTAAGGGAACAACACGGTGAGGTTTTAGTAGTCCAAGTTTATGTTGATGATATTATATTTGGTTCTACTAATCCTAAACTTGTAGAAAGCTTCAAGAATCTAATGAGTAGTGAGTTTGAGATGAGAACGATTGGTGAACTCACTTTCTTTCTGGGTCTACAAGTGGCACAAAGTGATGAGGGAACGAAGGTACATCGACAAAAGTACATCAAGGAGTTATTGAAGAAATATTATGTTCAGTGTGTGTCTTTGTGCTAGATTCCAGGCTAATCCTAAAGAAACATATATGAAACAAGTGAAGAGAATTCTGCGCTACTTGAAAGGGGACAATGGGTTGTGTCTATGGTATCCAAGACACGACTCGTTCCATCTTGTTGGATTCTCGGATGCAGATTTTGCAGGCCACTTGGTAGATAGGAGAGCACATCAGGCATGGCCCAATTTCTTGGTCCTTGCTTGGTGTCTTGGGGATCGAAGAAGCAAAATTCAGTTGCTCTTTCAACGGCTGAAGCAGAGTATGTCGCAGCAGCCGCCTATTGTTCCCAGGTACTGTGGTTAAAACAGCAACTGGTGGATTTTGGTATGTCTTTTGGAACTATCCCTATCTTTTTTGATAATACAAGTGCAATCAATATCTCCAAGAATCCTGTGCATCATTCTAGAACCAAACATATAGATATTAGACATCATTTCTTAAGAGATAATGTTGAAAAAGGTTTTATCAAGATAGATCATTGTAGGACTGAAAATCATGTGGCAGATATTTTCACCAAGGCATTGGACAGAAAACCCTATGAACATCTGAGAATGTTGCTAGGAATGATTTCCTTGGAGTAAACAAGTCCCGATCCTCTATTCCCTCAGTGCCTGACTAAAGAGGTAACTTCTCAGGGAACTACGTATCATTTGACAAGTTTTCTAATAGCTTATATCTTTCCTCTATGCATAGATGTTGTATATATTAGAAATTGTTAAGTGTTGCATGCTAAAAGGAACTGAAACTGAATTGTTTACATCCAAGATTTTCTTTTAGCCCATAATAACCAACTTGATCTATTCTATCCCTCACTTCAAGCCGAAATGATGGTTGGTTATAAGATGCCCTTAGCCTGGTCCAAACAAACATTCCCTATGAACCCCCTTGATTACCTTTAAACGGGGAATGATTGTTTGGATGTCAAAAATATTCCAAGCCCACAAAAAGTTTGAATGGAACGTCTCTTGTCCCCTTGTCTGTTCAAACATAGCCTTTTATCCACTCATGGTAACGAGGTATGGAACTAGTGGTTTGGAAATAGTGTCACATTAAAGGAACGTCTTTGATTACAATTGAAGATTTTTATGCAAAGGAACAGACGTCAATCAATTCAGAGAACGCAGTAGAGTAATATCCCTTGTGTATGCTCGTTTGAAAAATCCAGCAGTTGCACAGTGCTTTTGCAAGGAACGATAGGACGTTTGACGCATTCGAGAATTAATGGTGGTGAAATATCATCATTATGGAAACTCTTAGCCGTTAAGATTTGGATAGAAAATCTTGGGAAGATTACGATCTTTATCAACAAGGAAAGAGGTGTGCTTTATAATCCCTTCTCTCAGTCATTTTTTTACCGCATCTCTGTTTTTACCTTTCGAAACCCTAATCTTCTTCAAGCTTCAATCTTTCCTCTCTACTTCTTCAATGGCTTCCTCTTCAAACACCCATCTCCTCAACTTTAATGGCCTCGATGCTTCCGAGATCGAAGCTCTTCAAGCACAACTCGAATCCCTCAAAAAGTCCAAGCTTTCCTCTCCCTCTCCCGTTTCCAAACTTGAAACCAAATTTGATGTTGTTGCCGACATCGGAGCAGAGACCACTGCTGAGGTCTCTAGAGAGAAGGAGACTCTGGCTTCGGAGTCTGAAAAGGATCCATCTTTGGTTCCTTCTGCAACCCCTTCCGACTAGCCTGCTGAAACAGAGGAAGGAAAGGAGGGAAAGGATGAGTCGGAAAAAGAAGAGGTGAACTCGCCTCCGAAAAAACCACCGACGATCAAGCAAAGGTGGAAACTTTGCCAGTTCACTTGCGGCCTGGGTGGGTTAAGCCGTCAAGCCGAGGCAAGACTTTGGCCAAGAAGAGAGTCCCCAAAATTCCATCTGAGATCTTTCATGTCTCGGATACGGAAAGAACTCCCTCCCCTGCTTCCAAAAAGGCAAAGCTTGCTCCCACAGGAACTAAGTACAACCTTCGCTCCACCATTTCAAAGAAACTGGTGGCTCAGGAGTCCTCTGAGGAAGAAGATCCCGAAGAAGACGATGAGGAGGTTGGGTATGAGTCTGAAGAGGTGGAGGATGAAGAAAAAAAGGAATCTGGTGATGATGGTGATGAAGAAGAGGAGGAGTTGGAAGAAGAGGTTGAAACAGACCTCAAGTCTGCCAAGGCGAAAGGGAAACTGCCGATGGAACCTGAGGCCAGATCCAAGAAGGTTTCAAAAAAGGTCGTCGCTCCTCTGGTGATCGACGAAGAGTTTCTGAAAGGGCATAACTTGGAGGAGTTCTAGGAACTTCTCAAGTTTCAAGGATGGAAGAAGATATGTGCTTCTGGTGTCAAGTTAGATGTGTCTATTCTTGCCCAATTCTTTTCATCCTACCAACTAGCTGATCTTGTGACTGGTCCTATGGGGTTCTCTACTGTTGGTGGCAAGGAAATCTCTTTCTCTCTGGGGTCTGTTGCCAAGATTCTGAAGGTTCCTGGTGAAGGTTATGGTGATGTGCACACTTCAAGCAATTGGCCAAGGAACAAAGCACAACTGATTAAGCGCGTCAAGGGAAAGGCGTCTGATGCTGGTCCTTATTCCACAAATGATTTGAGCTACACTACTAGGATTGCGCATCAGTTTCTGATCAAGGTTGTTGTTCGTAGGCTGGAGAAAAGGTCTACACTCACTATCAATGACATGATTCTGCTAGACAAGTTTCTAAGGAGGGAACGTATCAGTCTTCCTGAGATTGTAATGAGGCAAATGGCGAAGTGTACAGGAAAGAAACATGGCTTGCCTTACCCTCAGTTTGTGAAGGCAATCCTGAAGGAGAGGAAGGCATACAAGCCTTTAAGAGAGTAGTTCTTTGGATTACCACTAGATATGGGCAATATCTCGAGGATGAATTTCCAGGGTGATTCAAAGGGAACAACTGCAAAGAAGACTGCCCAAATGGACGTTGGGAGTTCTTCGATGAGTGAAAGTGTTACTGCCAAGATGTTGTCCGAGCTTCAAAAGATTTCCTCTCAGTTGAGTACCATCATTGGTTACGTGGCTAAGAGAGACACTGACACTGTTGCTGCTGATTCCACCTCCTCCGAACCATGATAGGGACCTTCTCTAGTTCCTTAGCCTATCTATCCCCAATTTAAAAGTTTTTGTTATTTTATCTTCGATGTTAGACTTTTTATGTTTTCTGTCTTCTCTGGCTATGTTTTCCGCAACAATTATCTATAATAATAACTATCTTTTGCTTATGAATGGTTTGAGTTTCAATTGAATTTGTTCATTTGCTCTACGTTTTTGCTTGATGATTGTTGACCTTTTGATGATGTCAAAAGGGGGAAGTTAGGAAAAATGCAGAGATGCGTTCTATCCAAGAAATACAGAGGGAACTTTGGCTAAGGGGGAATATGTTGTTACCTCTGATGAGTAGAAACAACTGTGCATCTGTTAAGGGGGAACCTTACAAATTTTTTTATCTATATTTCTAATAGTTTCTAGATGTGCATTTTTGTATAGGTTTGTCATCATCAAAAAGGGGGAAATTGTTGAAACAATGGTTGTTCCATGGTTTTTCTTAGTTTTGATGATAACAAACTTAGTTAATATAACTTGCTTCTACATTTAAGTGTTTCAGGAAAACAGGTACATAGTCACGAGTGACGGAACATTGTGAGGAACGATGGAGGGAACGAGTGACAGATTGAGGAAGCGCGTCTCGGACGGAATGCGGCTTTCTATTAATGGCAAGTTACCAGATCTTCTACGAGCAATCTTCTACGAAGATATGACAGCTGTAGGCGGTTGTTTGAGGAGATCAAAGGAAGGATAAGATCAAGCTTCACACGATCTTATCTAAAGAAATCTGAGATCATTCTGTTTTGGAAAGAATCGACATGGTTGAGGATCCGAAATCACAAACAATACTTTCTCCTTTTTGTGTGGGATTTGTTAAGTGGAATATCTGCGTGATTAGGCAAGTATTACATATGAGATCAGACTTGACATATCTAATAAATAGCTAGGTTATAGCTAGGGTTTAAGTGTGGTTGTAGAAGACAAACTTGGAGAGAGAGATTTTCAAGTGTACGAGTGTGTCGCTTTTTCCGGTGAAGAATCCACAAGTAAGTCAGTAGATTACTTTCATTTAGGTTTACGCTTAGGGTTGTAGAAGTCTAGTTGGTTGAACTTTGGTTGGTGCCTTAGTTACCTGAGAACTTGACTTGCCTTGTAACTGTTGAAACTTAATAAAAGTATTCTATTGAAAATCCTTTGAGAAGGAGTCTCAGAGGTAGAGGTTTTTTCTTTTTACAACTTGTTGGTCGGACATAAAGTTTTCCTCTCTAAATTCTGTGTTCTTATTGTTTATTTCCGCTGTCCAGGGAATATTACTAATTCCCTGACTTGTTACTAACGCGTCACGATCCAACGGGAATGAACATATTGTCCCTTGTGCTCAATTTTGTATTTTATCCATTCACCATTTGACACATGTTCATCCAACCTTCAACCAATTTCATTCCAATCTACCATTAATAAAATAGTAATTAAATGTGACATTTAAAAAATAAAATCAATTTTTATAATTTTTTTTCTATAAAATAGATTTCAATATTGTTATATTTTTACAATCTTGTCTATTACTTTTTCTCTCTCCTTCACTACTCTCTTCCATGGATCATCACAATTATCCAAACAACTCAAACTTTCATCCAAATACATTCAATTTCGTGCTTTATAGTGTTGCTTGAAGTTATATTAATGTTAATTAAGTTTATTTTTTATTAGTAATCCATTTATATTATCTTTAAGTCATTGGTGATTTTATTAATTGGATCAAATTATTTAAGTAAATACGATTTATCATTAATTCATTTGATTAACTAACTTTGTAAAAATATTGATTCAATGATATAAAATATATATGAAATATATATGTAAAAGTATAAGAGAGAAAGTGAAAGCGGATATCCTTTGTTGTGGATGAAAATAGAAATGATCTCAATTCTATTTTAACTAATCACAATGTGAACTTCAAATGTGGCAGTTTCAACGTACGAAAAATAAATATAAATAATTCATTTACTTAATATATTAATAAAATATTTATATACGTGGCATATAATTAGATTTCCAACCAATCAAAAATAGCCTAATTAAATTTCAACCAATTATATAATGTGTGTTGAATGGGATGTTGATAGTGTTATAGTGACAAATTTTAAATTAACCTCATTTCAATATCTTTTCATTGGGTATCTTCCAAAATTCAAACTTCAAAATCTCATCTTATTTGTTAGGCCCACATTATTGACCTAGCCCACTAGAATTTAAATTCTGCTCTTAGTCCATCTAACACTTTGGGCCATAGCATTTCTCCCTATTTGTTTTTCAACCCTCTTGGTGGTGTTGTATATAATTGAGACCATGGCTCAACCAACGAAACTTCACATTCCATTGTTGCCCAAATTGTATTTTCGTCCCTCGATAAGCATTACTTTTTAGACATGATGGAAAGGTATAGAACGTACGTACTCTAGGGCACGATTAATACTTGAAAGACCCATAGATTTTGTCGATCATAATTTGTAAGTTAAAGTGCACAAATTTTATAAGCAATTCTTGATGGAGAAGCACAGCTTAATACAAGCAAGTAAGGAACACAATATATCTTTATTTAAACATGAACACGAGTTACAATAGTACATAAAAAACCATAACAATATTGGTGCATTTGTTTAGAATCAAATAAATTAGGCAATTCTATGTCACATTGATTCTACTCCAAATTAGTAAGTCAAACAATCAACTTGATGATTGAAAAATCATCATAATTAAACTTGCTTTATGATTCCCCAAAACCCTAATTTGGAAATTGGGTAGGTATGATCTTTACTTAGACCATTCAAAACCATTCATCTCCCTTACAAGGGCAGGCATGCAACTCGAGCTCCTAGCAATCCCTCCAGGCCTTGGTCCTTTTTTGTGATCCTTGGGGCTCATGGATTGTGCCCTAGCCCTAGAGCTACTCTTCTTCAACATCTCCCTCATAGCTTGTGCTTGACACAACACCGGGTAAGCCCTTCCGAGCTTGTTGAACCTCACACAATGGCTCATGTGTGCCTCAAGCGCCTCCTCAACACTCTTCCCTCCACCTCTCTCCATCTCTTCCTTCACAGCCTCGGAGCAGAGGCCACAAATCCACTTCCCCGAGTACTTCTCCTTTACTTTCCCTATGTACTCGAGTGTGCACTCCTCACTCATCCCACAACACTCGCACTTCGCGTCCTCCACTTCTGATATAGGAGGGAGGGTGTTAGCTGATGAGCTCTTGAGTACCTCCTCGTCTATGTTGCTCAACTCGAACGAGATGTCTGAGATCGATCTGTAGAGGTTGTCGGGCGAAAGCTTTGGAGGCTTGGTGAAGCTCTTGCTTGATGTTATGGTAGAGTAGGAGCTTGAAATGGATTCTCCATGGGGCGCCATGTCTAATGTAGCTATTAATTGAGAACTAGAACAATAGCTTCTCAATTGCTTTGAGTAAATGCTTCTTATTGTTACTCTTTATGTTTCTTCGTTCTCATCTTTCATCCCATGGCGGCTTATATATATACATGAAGGCGGGAATGGAAAAGATTATTCGTGTGGACAATAATATTGTGAAGGTTTCATGCATTGATGATTAATAACCACATGAAAGAGATCATGTCACGAGTATGCCAGATTTTTCATGATGAAACAATGAAGTATGTGAACTTCATTCATGTACATGTTGCATGTAGTTGGGTGTCTTTTTCGTATGTGCAAATTGCTAGCTACATTTAATCTGTCTAAAAAGAAAAGTTAGATTACCCTTTTACTGTTCTTGCATTTAATGAACACCTTTTGATTGTTTATTCAATTTATGATCCCACTTGTGTTGACATGTTTGTGTTGATGGTTTCTGTTGTTGCTGGTTTTCTTAGTCTTTTGGACTGCAATACTGCATCCATTAAGTCAATTAGAAAAGAAACATAAGATCTCTAATATTTTACAACATCTTATCACCAAGAGAGCACAATAGTTAATTAGCATGAGTCACCTTTCTACAATATATAGAGATTTTTTTAGATACATATATAATTTACATTTTCATTCAAGAGAATAGGTTTATTAGTTGTGGTTCAGGGTAAATTTGTTGAACAAAAAGAGAGAAAATTAAGAATAAGAATAAATTTTAGTGTAATTGCTTGTTATAGAGGATATCTCTTTACCAATCTATTGGATGAGTAAACGCAACCATATTACAAGTTATATATAACCCAAAGAATCCGATAGAAATGTAATTTTATCTTTTTTCTAATACTAATCCTAGTAAAATGAAGATAATCCGATAGAAATGTACTTAGCTCCAGCTCGTTCAATTAAGGCTTTGTTTTATTTATACATTTAAATTATTGGAGTATCTTACGTAGTAATATTTATGATTATGGACTTTCTTACTATTTTACTTCTACTTTATAAACATAGAACGAAAAATGGGTAAATAGGAAAATTGGAACTACGTACCCTATATATATTGGAGTATTAAGCAAAAAATACCTAGCCATGCAAAAAAAAAACATTAATTATATTAATTAATCACGAGCACTGAAATCTGAAAAGACAGATTTAAAGAGGAGAAAAGCCGGGAATAATTCAAATTAAAAATAGACAGAAGAGAAGATCACGAGAAAGAGGTTGTACGTTAAGAAGAAAAAAACGCCTTACAACGTAACTTGAGATGATGCTAGAAAGGACTAGTCTTTTTCCAGTCATGCAAGTCTTGGTTTGTTGAAGATAGCCTCATATTTTTTTCAACTTCTATACGTGGATGTATATGGATTTGTTCATATTTGTGGTTGTTGCATTATGTTGTCTGTTTTTGTAGCTTAACCACCACAAAATTCATTTGTGCAGTGTGTACTACATATTACATATATATCGCCTTTTTTTCCTTCGGAAGGTGGTAGCAAATAGCTTATATATATGCTTTGTAGAGGTGTTATTTAAAAAGGTAAAATCCTAGAAAATAAACATAACGGTATTGACAAGAAATAAGTTACACTTACAATGCAGGTAGAATTATTTAATTGCTAATATTACCTTAGTACAAATTTTGTCATTCTTAGGGTGTACGTTTAATAGGGACGACCACAAAAAAATTAATTGAAGTGGGGCACAAGTAAACAGGATTGTCAGCACGGAGATGTTAAGCGTGGAGTCCAGTGTTGATACATAATGTCTCATGGATGAATCATCTCATGTTGATGATGGTCGATCGATCTTAGTACAAACCTGTGTAGCTTCTCGTAAAGGTTGTCCAAATCATTAGTCGTTCCCTCCATCGTCCCCTCACGACGTTCATTCACTCTAACGATACGCTCCTTTCTTGTGACATTCATGTGATACTTGTGAAAGAACACATTAACTGTTCAACATTTGTTATCATCAAAACTGATAGAAATTATGAAACAACGAGTGTTCTAACAACATCTATTTCTTTTTGTTGCAGTGGATGTGCATGGGGTTTTCCTTAGATGTGTATCAATTGCTTATACTAATATGTGCAATAAAAAATACATCGGGTTTAATTTGATGTACATTAAGGCTAGATGTTCATAAACTTTGACATGAATGTGCATCAATTCATGTCTAAATGTGTACAAGGTTGTACTTGAATGTGGATAAAAAACACATCGGGTTTTTGATTAAGCTCAAAATTTTGTGTTGTTGTTCAATCAGTGTTAGGGAACTAACACTGTAACAATGGTTTTTCTATTCGAGAAATCGAAGTTTTGATAATGACAAACAAATATGGAATTGATTCTCTTGACAAGTGACTTCAGGAAAGATAACAAGTTCACAAGAAATTAAAGGGAAACGCTTCCATAATGATAACTGAGCACTTGGCAAATAAAGTAAAGGATAAAGAAGACTTTTTACTATTGTCTTGGGCGGCAAGTCAAGTTCCGAAAGAATAGAAATGCAAAAAGGGTACGCTAGTCTTTTTGAATAGTATCGTACTCTCCAAGACAAGAAGGGCAAAGGCGTCAGAAGCTAAAAGTGGAAACTCTATAAATAGTATGCGATGCCGCTAGGTCAAATCAAGCTCTCGAATGCAAAGTACCAGATCTGAAAAGGAAAGAAAGTGAGAGCTCGAGCTAATCTAGAGAAGACGACGATCCAGAAGTTCAAGAAGGAAGTCAAGTGACCAGGCAATGGAGACTGCGTGAAGATCACCATCGGTCTGGAGAGTTGGTTCCTGTGCTAAAGGGAACTGCACAGGAACGAGTCAGGTTCACCATCTATATTCAATTGTGTTTAGATCTAGGAATCACTATGACTTAGTCGTTAGTATTGTTTGTGAGTGGGATTGCGAACAATAGAGAAGTTCGACGTTGTATTGTGTATCTTGAGATCTATCAATAGTAATATAGTGTGTGTTCAAAATCCTCTAAGGGAGGTAGAGGCTTACTCTTCAGCTAGTTGGTTGAAGAGGTTCCTCTATAAGGAACTGTGTCCTTGTCTGTGTTCTGTATTTTACTTTCTGTGTTTCTTTATTCCGATGCGTAAGGTAACTGTCACTGGAACAGTTCCCGACCTGTCTTAACTAACAAAGATCTACGATCCTACAGTTGCATTAGATGTGCATAGGTTTTGCCATGGATGTGCATTGATTCATGCCTTATGTGCCTCAAAACACATTGGGATTATTTTGATGCACATTTATGCAAAAACATTCTAAATTGATAGACAATACGAAACAAAAAAAATTGATGCACATATTATTAGTTTTGATCCAAAGCAAAATTCATGCACATCTTGCGCGTGCCCGAAAAAAAAATATTTTTAAAATATGTGAATAATTCGAAAAAAACTACGCTCGTATTGTTTTTTTTTCCTCTTTTAAGAAATTATAATCAAGGGTGTTGATTTCTTTTTTGGGCGGGGATTTATTCTCATTTTTCATATATTCGTTCATTCTCACGTGATCTTTTTTGAATAATTATAGTCATCATTGTTCCAAAAAACCTGCCTATGTCCCACTTAAGAGCTAGAAGGTCCCTATCTGCCTAGCCTTTTAGTCTGTCTAGGAGCCCGTCTAAGCTCACCAAGGTAACCGTTTAACCCACTTAGGCGCTAGATAACACCTCTCCATCAACGGTTAGCCTAGCATTTTTTTTAAATATTGATAGCCATAAAAAGTACGATAATTACACTGGAACTTTATCTTGGAATTTAATCTATATACCAACCTTCCATTTTTTTGGTAAAATATACCAATCCTCGAATAATTTATGACTTTGCAAACTCATACTAACACAAAACCTTTTCAAAAGAATGCACTAGGCTCACACAATGATACTGCTACTGTCCTTTGAGGTTGTTAAAATCTAACATGTGCCTCGAGACTGTAATCAAGCGGCGGATTTGATTGCTTCATTGCGACACTCTTGCAATTTCAATCAAATTCAGACCCATCATGGACTTCGAGTTCTCATCCGTAAGGATGGACTAGGCTGATTTTTCGGCCTAATTTTTACCTACTCAAAAAACAAAACCAAAAAACCTTTTCAAAAGAAAAAAGACCGAACGCAAAAGAAGCCCTTCATATTCATATTGGGCTTGATATTATCCGGGTCTATTCATGGTCCAGGCCTAAATGGGGATGGGCCGCAAGTAGTCATTCTCCATCATTTTCTCTCTTTTGCTTCATCTTTTATTCTTCTCTTCATCCCTAATAAATTTTGACGACGAGGAACTTTGCCCCGGACTCGCAGTTTTGATCACAGTTGACAAACACTACATACTAATTACACCAATTTAGGGCTGGCAATTATTTAGGGTGACTGATCCATCCATTTAACTCATCCAAATAAATAGGTAAAAATTCAAACAAAGTGGGTAACGAGCGGATTGGGTGATGGGTGATGGGTATAACAGGTAAGGGGTCGGATATGGGTGGAAGTTTGTCACCCAATTATAGCCTGACCCATCACACACCCACCACCCAACCCATCACTCGTTTCACCCAAACCACCCGCTTAACAAGTGGCGGAGCCAGAGATAATTGAAAGAGGGGGCGAAAAATACATAATACTATATTAATTTAAATTACATTCAATTAAGAACATTCAAATTACAAATCCTAAAATATTAATTCAACAAATTTTCAATTTACATAATTCCATTCATTGATTCTGATTCACATCATCACATTCAAATTACATTCGTCTAATTAAATTCAATTAAGAACATTAAGTTTTTTTTTTGAATTTAAACTAAACCCTAAATTATAAATTTCCAATTCAAAACCAAATAATAGATTAGAGGCCATAGGGGAATCGAAATGGGAGACAAGGACGCGCGCAGTCCGGTGGTGCTGCGGTGGACCGATGAAGATGGAGGATTGACGAATAACGTTCTCGGTTCTCGACTCAAGTTCTCGTAGATAGAAGATGAAGGCAATTGAGGGCGTCTCTCTGTGCTTTCGAACGGCGCAATTGGGCGAAAAAACTGTGTAATTTTTTTTAATTATAGCACTGAAACGACGTCGTTTGGGCTTTTTTAAAATCAAGCCCAAAACGACGTCGTTTAACCCTTTTTTTAAAAAAAAAATAAAACAAAACTTCATCCTCATCCTCACGTTTGTCTACAGACGGCCCTAAACATCTGAACTGAAGCAGGGGCGTCGTCGGTGCTTTGCCTCATCGGAGAAGATGGAGTAGTACACTACTACTCTTGGTTTTTCCGGAGAAAGGGGGGGGGGGCACCCTTCTCCCCGGCCCCGCTCCGCCTCTGCGCTTAACTCGTTTTAAATCCTAGTTATCCTAGTATATTTTGAAGAAAAATTTCAAATATCTTGTTAATATTATATCTTATGATGTATTTTTTTTAATATTGCTTTTAGAATTATGGATTTTACAACGATTATACAGGTTAATGGGTCACTCATATAACCCAGCTGGTGACGGGTGGTTTGATTGATGAGAGGAACATTCTACGAGTGATGGGTAGGTTGGGTGGGATATTTTTTCTTGTTGGTTGAGTGGTGGAAGTGCACCACCTACCTATAACCCGACCCATTAACAACCCTACACCAACTTGGGTTAACTGACTTGATCTAGTGGAAAAAAAATTGTAAAATTTAATTTTTCATCTTTCCAGCATCCATATATTCTACTACTAGCACATAAGACCTCCACTAATTAATTGAAAACTTTTAGTAAAGTTGATTTATCAAAGTATCTCAAAAATTCAACTGATAAAAAGATCTAATTAACCAATATATAAAGTAACTAAGGTAACTTGTACACATGATTGTGTAAGAAACAATTTTAAATTGAACTCGCGTTATCTTTTTTCAAATTTATTAATGATTATGGGTTTACTTACATGGTCAACCTGTAAAAGAAATAAGTAGGCAACTAACCACTTATTTCAAAAACTTAGCCAATTAACTACAACTACAAGCAAACCTAATCACAATTACCATGATTTATATGATTATATCGGACGTAAATGTTTCTAGATCACAATAATTCTCAAGCTTTTTTTAAAAGCAAAATCACCTTAGTTTGGACAACATGCATGATTGAAGTTCCTAGTTAGCTACTCGTTAAGTGGCACTTGAAAGGAATTGCCAAGTGGAGTTTAAACTTTAATATAATGATAAAAAAATCGTAATCATTGTTACTTAACGCAATTAATCAAGATGATTAGTAAATAATACTCGCTGATAAATATCTGTAAAATGGAAGTGTCCCAGAGAAAAAGAAGTCGGAAAAGCTATTTTAAAGATGTACAAAGAGTGTGGACGGTATATATTTATAATGCACCGCACCTTATTCATGTGTTTCTCATTGAGTACACGCGTAAAAGGTAAAACTCAAATCTTTGCTTTGCTTTGGAATTAGCTTTCAGAAAGATTTAAGAATTAAGATTGAAAGCCCAGTGTACTGAAATTTCGTACTACGACAAGAGGCCACGTTTCGATCCTTCGTTCAGTGGAAATGTGGAATATCAAACAATTTATTAGTGGACTCAACTCGAATCAATACTACTTCTAAGCATTTTCCATGAGGTAAATGGGTAATGTAACTGTTGTGAGATATCACACATTAAAATTTTGGGAGTAAAATTGTTTAGTATATAATCTAATGAGGTACTCTACTTATTGTCATATGGTTTTGAGTTGAAACCTCATTGAACTTGTATGCTAAACCCGTTACACGCACGATCCCTAGATTATTGACCCACCGAACTTTAATAGTAACACTTCTTATATAAGTAAAAAATTAACATGCGAACTTGTTGGAGACAAAACAATGTCATTTCGACATCGACCAACCATACAAAATACCATTAGCATATAAAAAAAGGAAACCCAACCCAATGACTTAACCTTTTAGGTTAGAAGATGGATCTCGACTTTTTATGCGAAATACCTGACACATCTCCAGTTTACCTACCTATTGGGTTAGGCCCATATCATACAGTGCACATGTATCATATATGTTCCCAATTTATCTACCTATCGAACCCACGGACTTTCTTCACTTTACGTTGGATATATATGTCAAAAAAATAAAAAGTGAATGCATTACTAATAAGTTAAAATGGGTTGCATTTCCTAACCGTAGAGCACCTCCATCAGGAGAGCCCCATTTTGAATCCCTAATAATTAAATATATTTTTATTCCTTTTTTGCTTGAGACCGTCCCTCCCAGTCCCTCAAATGAGGGACGTCTCTCACACCATTCAACATTTTTTTTTTATTTTAATATTTTCTTAGATGAGGGACTTCTTGAGAGCCCCTAATGGGAGTGATCTTAGTCAATTCATGCAAAATCTAACAAATGATTATTATTATTGTTATAATATGTAAATCAATTAGTTGTCAAATGTACAAGGTAACAACAGTCAATGCACACTCTGAGATTCATTGAAGGTACCATCACTACTTAGAGCTCTAATGTCTTCTTCTATTGACTTTGATATAAAGGCATGTTATGATTCTGATTAGGCCTAATGTTCTGGCACAAGAAGATCAGTTAGCAGGTACTTTGTTATATTGGCTCCGATCCAATTTCTTGGAAGTCTAAAAAATAATTACAATCCCCCTATCAGGTGCAAAAGCTGAATATGTTGGTGATTTTTAGTGTCATCAAGTGATTGTTTCCTATATGGGAACAATGTCTTTTAGTGTGATTGGGATTCATACGACACTATGAGATCTTACTTTGCTATGTCACGGGTTTGGGTGTGCGGAGTGCGCGCTTGTGTAATCATAGTTGAGGTCTAGAGGGAAACATTAAGGAGAAGTTAGTGATGGAGTTATATTCCTAAGAGGGAAACATGTCTCTAAGACAAGAATTATATATACAACATTGAGGATGAACAATAGGCGTTTTTTCCTGAAAGAGAACAATGAGTGTTCCTATTAGAGGGAACAATGTCTGTTCCCTTGGCGGGAATAGTGGTTCACATGAGTGGGAACAGTAGTTCTCTGGCGCATGACGAAAAATTCAGCACGTGTTTAATTGTTGTATAACTGCTCTGTAACTTCCTTAATGAGTAATAACTGATGGATAGAGGTGTCAAACGGGTCGGTCAGGTCGGGTTCGGGTTCGGTTATTTCGGGTTCGGGTTGAGTCGGGTTTGGGTCGTAACGGGTCACCGGTCAAATCGGGTCGAGTCATTGTGGGTTGTCGGGCGGGTCGGGTCGACCTAACAGGTCAAGAAAATTGATTTTTTTACAATTATTAAAATATTTTTTATTTAAAAATGATATTTAATATAAAATCTATTATTTTTATATATTTTAATATTAAAATATATTATAATTTTCAAAATATATTATATATTCTTAAAATATAACAAATTGGTTCAACCCAACGGTTTTTTTCGGGTTTGAACCCAACGGGTTTCGGGTCTATCGGGTTCGGTTTATTTTGGGTTTCGGGTTCAAATTTTCGGGTCTTGACCCTAAATTTTTCGGGCGGTTCGGGTCGGTTTTTCGGGTCGGGTCAGCTTTTGATAGCTCTATTGATGGGTGACGTGGGTTATTCAAGATAACCTTTCGTGGCACTTGGTAACCGTCGTTAACTTCTAGTAACTGTTGGTAACTGCTGTTCACCGTTCCCTGAAACTATTTGCCTTTGCCTATATAAAAGGCTATTGGGAGATTGGTGTCGGATTGGTTCACATGGGTTCATATAATCATAGGAGAACGTCTCTCTCCATGATTGAACTTCAAATAGAGTCTAATATCCATTTTACATAAACTCTAAGATTCGATCTCTTTCATGAGCCTTGTTAGAGATTGGTTGGTTTGTCTTATCTCACTTCAAATTTCGTGGATTCCCCAAGGCTAAGTAGGGGGCGAAATATTGATTTTAGAAAGCGTTTCTACGTGATTCAAACTTATATAAAGTATTGCATATGATTGATCTACTAAAGAGTCGTCTTCAACTACATCCATGAAGAGGAACTCCACGGCTTCAGCAACGCACTGTTCCCAGAGTACCAGTAGATACAAGATCTTCGGTGGGAACTACGAAGCAAGAGTCCAAGACACCTACAGAATATAGATCCCACGGAAGATTAACAACTCAAGTTGCTTGATTGACTCACTACTACATGCACTAGAAGTTCCAAAGAGTACAATACTCTTGTTGCTATGAATTGTGACAGTCTGGCCAGAATACATATAACCAAAATCATGTCTTCTATGAACGTACAAAGCACATTGAAATTAATTGTTTCTTTGTATGTTCAAAATTGGAAGAAGGCGTGTTCCAACAAACATGCAACTTACTAATATATTCACAAACTTTTATCTGGACAACAATATTCATCCCGGCCTTACATCCATCTTGGGTCTTCTTTCTACGCGTGCCTTCAACATGAGGGGGCACATTAGGAGTAAGACATGTGATTGGCACAATTTTTTAGTTTAGATTAGTTAGTTTTGTTGGAAAAATGGTTGTTCCATGGTTTCTCTTAGTTTTGATGATAACAAACTTAGTTGATATAACTTGCTTCTACATGTAAGTGTTTCAGGAAAACAGGTACATAGTCACGAGTGACGGAACATTGTGAGGAACGATGGAGGGAACAAGTGACAGATTTAGGAAGCGCATCTCGGAAGGAATACGGCTTTCTATAAATGGCAAGTTACCATATCTTCTGCGAGCAATCTTCTACGAAGATTTACAGCTGTAGACGGTTGCTTAAGGAGATAAAAGAGAAGATAAGATCAATCTTCACACGATCTTATCCAGGGAAATCCGAGATCATTCGGTTTTGGCAAAGATCGACATGGTTGAGGATCCGAAATCACAAAACAAGACTTTTCCTTGTTGTGTGGGATTTGTTAAGTGGAATATCAGCGTAATTAGGCAAGAATTACGTGTGAGATCAGACTTAATTTATCCTATAAATAGCTAGGTTTAGCTAGGGTTGAGTAGTGGTTGAAGACGACGAACTTGGAGAGTGAGCTTTTCAAGTGTATGAGTGTGTGGATTTTTCCGGTGAAGAATCCACGAGTAAGTCAGTAGTTTACTTTGTCTTAGGTTTACGCTTAGGGTTGTAGAAGTCTAGTTGGTTGAACTTTGGTTGGTGCCTTAGTTACCAAGGAACTTGACTTGTCTTGTAATCGTTGAAACTTAATAAAGGTATTCTATTGAAAATCCTCTGAGAAAGGAGTCTCAGAGGTAGAGGTTTTTTCTTTCTACGACTTGGTGTTCGGACAAAAAGTTTTCCTCTCTAAATTATGTGTTCTTATTATTTATTTCCGCTGCCCAGGGAACATTACTAGTTCCCTGACTTGTTACTAACGCGTCACGATCCAACAATTGGTATCAGAGCAGGTTTGCTCTAGATTGTGTGTTAGTGCAGGAATACAGAATGATTTCAAACAACATTCACAACGTCGGGATTGGAAACAACAAGCCTCCACTACTTGTTGTTGGAGAATATGACCACTGTTGAACGATTTCTTGAACAAATAAATTTATATTCAAGACCCCGCTGAGTATAGCGGAGTCAGGTTCGTCCACGGGAATGAGATTAGGGCCAAAGATTAGTTGATAAACTATGAAAAGCAAATAAACACGAAGGGGCACAAACACACAAGAACACAAACGAAGGAACTAGGCTCGAGCACGACCTTGGTGGGGACGAGATCGATGCAATTCAATGAGTTAAATCAAATATAAAAAAGGGAATCCTAGGGTTAGGGCTACCACAACAACAACCATACATGCTTTCAACAAGAATTCACAACTATCATGCTATCTAGATCATAGAAAAGTCAACTGTCGCAAATTAAACAACTTTCTATCTATCCTTCAACCTAGGAATATCAACTGTCACAAATAATCCTATTAGAACTAGTCAAAGCAATCAACTTTACACTTTCGCTTTTAGGTTAATTGCAAGACATGCCTCAACTTTCGCAAAGGATTTAAGCACAAGATAGATAGATATGATCTTCAAGCATTCAAGTCATGAATTCAAGTTTAGACATGCATGATTATGTTGGGTTTTCACCCAACCCTAGAATCTAAAAAGACTACTCACTCATTGAGAAAGAAGAAGAAGACATGATCATAAAGAGTATTCTACCAAACAAACACACTAAAATTCAATTCCAATCCGCCCCCCTAAAACAAAGAGTTTAGCCTCCTTTTATAGAGGAAAAGGAGCCCTAATTAAACTAGGAAACAAGATAAAACAACTTCCTAAAATAAAAGATAGAATATACCACAAAAGATCTCGGAATAAGGAGGAGTCGGCGCCATGATCGACCCAAATGGGTCGTGCACGACCCCCCCTAGGGTCGGTCCTGAGAGCATGTTCATGGCTGGGTCTAGCACGACCTTGATAGGGTCGTGCACGACCCTCATAGGGTCGTTCCTGAGGGCTTGTTCGAATAGCCTTGAGTAAAACTTGCGTAGAAGATTCGTTACAACTCCGTTTGACTTGATTCTTTTTCCTATGTTCTTGTAACGAATTTCTCTATCTCTTTCCAAGCTCAAACTTGATCTTCAATAAATTTACTTGAGCGCTTAATCTCCATCTTCTCTTGCAATGCTCCAAACTCTTCTTTCAAGCTCCAAAACTCGTACAAAAAGACACAAAAAATGCGTAGCTTCCGAATCTCAAGGAAATACGAAAATTAAAGCAAAAAGACTCAAAAACATAAAACTCTAGTCCTAAAACCAACTAAATCTAATTTATCTAGACACTAAAAACCTACCTAAAAAGCGCATATCAAAATACCCCATACTTAGACTTGCTTGTCCTCAAGCAATAATCATGCAAAATCAAGACCAATAACATAATCTTCAAACATAGCCTTTGTCAAAACATTTTAAACACAAGTGAAAAAGTAGACAAGTAATTTTAACGTCATCACATATGTATGAGTCTCTAGCTTAAGCAATCACAATCCAACCTCACAAGGGATTTTAATGTGTTTCTCTCAACTCTCATGTGTTTAGGCTATTAATATCAACTCTCAACTCAATCTTTATGCAACATCAACTTTATCATTGAGACTTATATCACCAATCTCTCTACCTAGAGAAGTAAAAACACATCAATCATCATAAGAACTTAGGCTCAATGAAAAACTTCATAGAAGCTTCCATTCGGCCGGGTTGTAATGGGGCTTGGTAAAGACATTAAGGCGTGGAAATATTTTGGTTATGTGGTGCTAATAAAATCCGGGAATCACAGAAGGACAAAAAGTCCAGAAGCCAAGAAGGACAAAAAGTCCGAGTGGGGTCCAACTGAATGGACAAGAATGGAGAAGAATTTCAAGGAAAAGATGTTGCTGAACAATGCCTTGGGTGCTGAAGATCTGCTAAGGGTGGTGAACTGCAAAACCGCAAAAGAAGCATGAGCGGCTATTGAGCAAATGCACATCGACAGTACAGATCTGAAGGAAAGCCATCATAAGGATGCTAAGAAGAAGTTCTACAAATTCCAAATGAAAGATGGTGAAACCATTTCCACCTATCAATCTCGGTTTGAGGCATTGGTGAATCGCATCAACCATCTTGGCATTGAAAAGGACATCACTCAGTCGAAGAAAATTTCTACGATTGTTGATGGTCTTGGTCCCAAGTATGTTGTGACCAGAGGCTTACTAAGAGAAAATCCAATCACGAAGACTTGCACTCTTCATGAAGTCTTTGGAAAGCTGACGGATTACGAGCGATATGAGAAGATCAAAAGTAGTGCCTCAAGTTCTGACAAGGGTATTGCTCTCAAGGTGGAGAAGGCCATTGAGAACATTATTGCCGGAAGAGGAGTGTATACTACAAAGGAAGACTCTGATGTGGCTCTCATAACAAAAACAATGAGGGCTTTCTATAAGAGAGGCAAGAAGCAAGGAGCATGGAAGGAACTAGAGAAGATCAACTCATAAAAGAAGGATATCAAGGATGTTACATGCTTCAACTGTCAAGAAAAGGGTCACTATGCCATGAGTTGTGTAACACCCCGATAATTTATAAGGGATTGAGGTGTTCCCCATGTCAACAAGAGCTCTTACTTTTCTGAGTTCGAGTGAGGACAAAAAACTCAAAAGTTAAGCGTGCAAGGGCGAGAGTAGTACCAGGATGGGTGACCTCCTGGGAAGTCCTCGGGTTGGCATGGGATAGCGCTTCTAAAGGCTTGAGGCTTTACAAATCGTATCAGATGCGACTCTAGGTTACGAGTGCACTTGGCCCGGAGGGCGGTGACTCGACCTAGAGGGTGGTGCTTGGGCCTTGACGAGGACGTCAAGTGTTTAAGTGGGGAAGATTGTAACACCCCGATAATTTATAAGGGATTGAGGTGTTCCCCATGTCAACAAGAGCTCTTCCTTTTCTGAGTTCGAGTGAGGACAAAAAACTCAGAAGTTAAGCCTGCAAGGGCGAGAGTAGTACCAGGAAGGGTGACCTCCTGGGAAGTCATCGGGTTGGCATGAGATAGCGCTCTGATACCATTTGTAACGCCCGAGGCCTTAGAAGCGCTATTCCATGTCAACCCGAGGACTTCCCAGGAGGTCACCCATCTTGGTACTACTCTCGCCCCTGCACGCTTAACTTCTGAGTTCTTTGTCCTCACTCAAACACAGAAAAGGAAGAGCTCTTGTTGAGATGGGTAGCACCTCAATCCTTTTATAAACCATCGAGGTGTTTCAATCTCCCCCGCTTAAGCACTTGACGTCCTCGTCAAGGCCCAAGCACCACCCTCTAGGTAGAGTGACCGCCCTCCGGGCCAAGCCAACTCATAACCTAGAGTCGGCTCTGATTCCATTTGTAAGGCCTCAAGCCTTTAGAAGCGTTATCCCATGCCAACCCGAGGACTTCCCATGAGGTCACCCATCCTGGTACTACTCTCGCCCTTGCACGCTTAACTTCTGAGTTTTTTGTCCTCACTCGAACTCAGAAAAGGAAGAGCTCTTGTTGACATGGGGAACACCTCAATCCTTTATAAATTATCGGGGTGTTACAAGTTGTCCCAAAGGTAATGAGACTAGGAACGAGAAGAAAAAGGCCTACATCGCTGCATGGGATCTTGACTCAGATGATGAATCTGAATCAAAGGTCTATGCCATGACTCTGAAAACTGAAGATGCCGACCCAGAGGTAACTCCTGAACAATTACTTGCTAGTTTAGAGAATGCTAAACAATCTGATCTTGTCATCCTTGTTAAAAATCTTTTTGAAGATAACTTAAAAATGCAAGATGAAATAGAAGCTTCTGATGAAAAATGTCTTAATCTTGAAGAAAAATTATCAGAAACTACTGTTACTAGTGTTGTTCCTTGTTCAGAGTGTGAAGATCTAAAGAAAGATATTAAGACTCTCACCGAAACCAATAATGAGCTTAGGACGGATTTGCTTATCTATAAACTCAAAGGAGAGGAATTAGAAAATGAGCTTTATAAACGGACTCAGATTGTGTTTAATCCGACTAGGTGTGGTATTGGTTATGGTAAAGATAAATCTGAATCTGCTAGAGATAAAGTTACTCATCTAGAGGGTAGGGTTAAGATTCTTGAGAGTAATTTAAATGAAACTTTGAATGGTATTCTGGAAAAACGGCTCATAAGATATATCTTAAACAATCTCAAGGGAACCAACATAGAGTTCCTTCCAAGGAACGTGCTAAGGAACGAACCCTCCAAAAACCACATCCTAAATGCTATCTTGGCGAATATTATAGGGTGTGCTATCACTGTGGTGAGGGAGGTCATGTTCAAAGGGATTGTAAGGCTAGATTAGAAGTGTCTAACAAAAGGGTCGAAAACCAGAATAAAGGGAACAACAAAAAATAGTGGTCTGTTAAGAAAAATCAAGGATATGACAAATCTCATCAGAACAAAAAGAAACCAGCTCCACAACCACAAAAGAAGCAAGATCCTAAAACTGATAAAGGGAAAAACCATGTTGATCCCTCAAATATTGCTTCTAGTTCCAAGAGTCCATAGAAAGCTATTTTAGTTCAATCTCAAATTCATCATTCTGTGAGCTATGCTAACCGACCCGGGAAGGCTAAGCAGGCCTGGGTCGTTAAAACGTGATTTCTTTCTTGCAGGTTGAAGTGAGGGGGAACATCCGCTGGATCCTTGACAGCGGGTGTTCATGTCACATGACAGGGAACGAGAGCATTCTGTCCTCACTTCAAATCAATGCTGGAGGAAATATTTCCTTTGGCAACAACAATCAAGGAGAAATCATTGGAACAGGTGAAGTTGCGCTAAATGATAAAACGAGCGTAAAAGATGTAGGCTTAGTGAAAGGTCTTGGTTACAATTTGTTGAGTATTGCTCAGCTTAGTGACCAAGGGAACAACGAGGTATCCTTTAACTCAGATGGTTGTTCGATCAAGAACATGAAATCAAGACTTGTGGTCCTGAAAGGAAAGAGATGCAACAATGTGTATTTTGTCGACTCAAGTTTCCAACCACAAGAAGAACTATGCTTTCTTACAGTCGCTGATAAGACCGATCTATGGCATAGGAGGTTTGGTCACACAAATCATCGAGGAATTCACAAACTCTACTCACAAAATCTGGTGATAGGGCTTCCCAAAGTTCTTACAGAAAAGGAAAGCTTGTGTGAAGAATGTGTGAAGGGAAAACAAAGCAAATCATCTTTTCAGCCAAAGTTGGTAGTTAGCACCTCTCATCCTCTTGAGATGGTACATATGGATTTGTGTGGTCCCATGTGGGTGAGAAGACATGGTGGTAGCAGGTACATTTTTGTTATTGTTGATGATTTTACTAGATATACATGGACTCTCTTTCTAGGTTCCAAAGATGACACGTTCATGGCGTTCGAAAGCTGGATCAAGAAGGTAGAAGCATCAACAGGGTAGAAATTAAAGTCTATCAGGTTTGATAATGGAACAGAGTTCAAGAATTCCATGTTCCATAGCTACTGTGATGAACATGGAGTGTCTCAGAACTTCTCTGCACCGAGGACTCCTCAACAAAACGGCGTAGCAGAGAGAAAGAATGGAACACTACAAAACATGGCTCGAACTATGATGTTGGCAAGTAACTTGCCTCGGTCCTTTTGGGCAGAGGCAGTCGGTACCGCTTGCTACATCATTAACCGAGTCACCATACGTTCCAACTTTTCTAAAACTCCATATGAATTAATCAAGGGAAGAAAGCCGAATATTTTCCACTTGAAAGTCTTTGGATGTAGGTGCTTTATTCACAACAACGGAAAAGACGAGCTAGGCAAGTTTGATCCAAGGAGTGACGAAGGCATCTTTCTAGGGTATGCATCCAACAACAAGGCTTACAAGGTGTTCAATATAAGGACTAAGAAGTTTGAAGAAAGCATTCATGTTGTCTTTGACGAGTCCAAAAATTGAGGGAACCTGTCTAGTAACGAGGATGTACTGAAGGTTCTAAATTCAGATTCAGATGATGAAGTCGATCCAGATTCAATAGCACAAAGTCCAAATGAAGATGTTACTTCTCCAAGTCCTGACTTGGATGAAGATGACACAGAAAGTGCTCTGGTTCCTGAAGATGATACTTCACAAAATGAAATTGGGGAAGATCGTGAGGAAGGAACATCTCATGGAACGACCAGCCAACAAGAACAAGAGGAGTCAAGAACGGATACCACCCCGATTGAAGTCAGAAACTATCATCAAAAGAGGGATCATCCTGTTGATAACATCATCACTCCATACGATAAAGGTGTTCTTACTCGTTCCTCAATTAAGAATTTTTGTGCTTTCAATGCGTTTATCTCTCTTGAAGAGCCCAAGAATGAGAAGGAAGCATTAAAAGATCCTGGCTGGATAGTTGCTATGCAAGAGGAACTACACCAGTTTGAGAGGAACAAGGTATGGAGATTAGTTCCCAAGCCAAAGCACAAAATGGCTATAGGAACAAAGTGAGTTTTCAGGAATAAACTTGATGACACCGGAGCTGTCACAAGGAACAAGGCGAGACTTGTAGCAAAAGGGTACAATCAACAAGAAGGAATTGACTATGATGAAACGTACACTCCTGTTGCAAGAATAGAAGTCATTCGTGGTGTGATCGCCTATGCTGCTCACAAGGGATTCAAATTGTATCAAATGGACGTGAAGATAGCATTCCTGAACGGGTACCTACAAGAGGAGGTTTGTGTGTTGCAACCTCCAAGATTTGAAGATATTGATCACCCTGACCATGTCTACATACTGGATAAGGCTCTCTATGGTCTTAAACAGGCTCCTCGTGCTTGGTATGATAGATTCGCTCAGTTTCTATTGGCCAATGGATATAGACGTGGTGTGATCGACAAAACATTGTTCCTAAGGGAACAAGACGGTGGGGTTTTAGTAGTTCAAGTTTATGTTGATGATATTATATTTGGTTCTACTAACCCTAAACTTGTAGAAAGCTTCAAGAATCTAATGAGCAGTGAGTTTGAGGTGAGCATGATCGGTGAACTCACTTTCTTTCTTGGTCTACAAGTGGTACAAAGTGATGAGGGAACAAAGGCACATCAACAAAAGTACATCAAGGAACTATTGAAGAAGTATGGTATGGATTCTACAAAAAGTTTTGATACTCCTATTTCTCCTAATACTCGTCTTGATGCTGATATTAATGGTATTGATGTTGATCAAACGATGTACCGTGGCATGATTGAATCCCTATTGTACCTAACGGCCAGTCGGCCAGATATTATGTTCAGCGTGTGTCTTTGTGCAAGATTTCAGGCTAATCCTAAAGAAACACATCTGAAAGAAGTAAAAAGAATTCCGCGCTACTTGAAAGGGAACGATGGATTATGTCTATGGTATCCAAGACACAACTCGTTCCAACTTGTCGGATTCTCGGATGTAGATTTTGCAGGTCACTTGGTAGACAGGAAGAGCACATTAGGAATGACTCAATTTCTTGGGCCTTCCTTGGTGTCTTGGGGATCGAAGAAGCAAAATTCAGTTTCTCTTTCAACGACTGAAGCGGAATATGTCGCAACAGTCGCCTGTTGTTCCCAAATATTATGGTTAAAACAACAATTGGTGGATTTTGGTATGTCTCTTGGAACTATCCCTATCTTATGTGATAATACAAGTACAATCAATATCTCCAAGAATCTTGTGCATCATTCTAGAACCAAACATATAGATATTCGACATCATTTCTTAAGAGATAATGATGAAAAAGGTTTCATCAAGATGGATCATTGTAGGAATGAAAATCAAGTGGAAGATATTTTTACCAAGGCTTTGGACAGAAAACCCTATGAGCATCTGAGGATGTTGCTAGGAATAATTTCCTTAGAGTAAACAAGTCCTGGTCCTCTATTCCCTCAGTGCCTGACTAAAGAGGTAACTTCTCAGGTAACTATGTATCATTTGACAAGTTCTCTAATGGCTTATATCCTTCCTCTATGCATAGATGGTGTAAATATTAGAAATTGTTAAGTGTTGCATGCTAAAAGGAACTAAGACTGAATTGTTTACATCCAAGATTTTCTTTTAGCCCAAAATAACCAATTTGATCTATTCTATCCCTCACTTCAAGCCGAAATGATAGTTGGTTATAAGTTGTCCTCTAGCCTAGTCCAAGCAAATGTTCCCTATGAACCCTCTTAATTACCTTTAAACGGAGAGTAATTGTTTGGATGTCAAAAATATTCCAAGCCCACAAAAGGTTTGAATGGAACGTCTCTAGTCCCTTGTCTGTTCAAACATAGCCTTTATCCACTCATGGTAACGAGGAATGGAACTAGTGGTTTGGAAATAGTGTCACATTAAAGGAACATCTTTGATAACAATTGAAGATTTTTCTGCAAAGAAATAGACGTCAATCAACGTAGGGAATGTAGTTGAGTTATAGCCGTTGTGACTGCAAGTTTGAAAATTCCAGCCGTTGCACAATAATTTTGCAGGGAACGATAGGACGTTTGGCGCAGTCGAGAATTAATGGCGGTGAAAAATCATCATTATGGAAACTCTTAGCCGTTAAGATTTGGATAGAAGATCTTTGGGAAGATTATAATCTTTATCAACAAGGAAAGAGGTGTGCTTTATAAATTCTTCTCTCGGTCATTGTTTTCTTACCGCACCTCTGTTTTACCTCTCGAACCCTAATCTTCTTCAAAGCTTCATTCTTTTCTCTTTTCTGCTTCAATGGCTTCCTCCTCAAACACCCTTATCCTTAACTTTGATGGTCTCGATGCCTCTGAGATCGCAGCCCTTCAAGCCCAACTCGAATCCCTCAAAAGGCCAAGCTTTCTTCTCCCTCTCCCATCTCAAAACTCGAAACCCAGTTTGATGTTGTTGCCGACATTGGTGTAGCAGCCGCTGCTAAGGTCTCGTTAGAAAAGGAGACTCTGGTTGAGGAAACTGAGAAGGATCAATCAATGGTTCCTTCCGAAAACCCCTCCGACAAGCCTGCTGAAACAGGGGACGGCAAGGAAGGCAAGGGTGAGTCTGAAAAGCAAGAAGTGACCTCGCCTCCAAAGGAACCCACTGATCAAGAAAAGGTGGAATCTTTGCCAGTGCATAAGCGACGAGGATGGGTCAAGCCAACTAGTCGTGGCAAGAGAAAGGCGAGAAAGAGTGTTCCTCCCCATCCGTCTCAAATCCTTCACATCTCTGAGTCGGACCGAACTCCTTCCCCTGCCTCCAAAAAGGCGAAGCCTACTCCCACAGGAACTAAGTACACCCTTCGCTCCACTATTTCAAAGAAACAAGTGGCTCAGGAGTCCTCTGAGGAAGAAGATCCTGAGGAAGATGAGGAGGAGGTTGGCTCTGAGTCTGTAGAGGTCGAGGAAGAAGAAAAGAAGGAGTCTGGTAATGAAGGAGATGTCCTTCCCCTGCCTCCAAAAAGGCGAAGCCTACTCCCACTGGAACTAAGTACACCCTTCGCTCCACTATTTCAAAGAAACAAGTGGCTTAGGAGTCCTCTGAGGAACAAGATCTCGAGGAAGATGAGGAGGAGGTTGGCTCTGAGTCTGTAGAGGTCGAGGAAGAAGAAAAGAAGGAGTTTGGTGATGAAGGAGATGAAGAAGAGGAGGAGTTGGAAGAAGAGGTTGAAACAAATCTCAAATCTACAAAGGCAAAAGGGAAACTGCCAATGGAACCTGAGGCTCGTTCCAAGAAGGTCTCAAAGAAGGTTGTCGCTCCACTGGTGATCGATGAAGAATTCTTGAAAGGGCATGACTTGGAGGAGTTCTGGGAACTTCTCAAGTTTCAAGGATTGGAGAAGATCTGTGCCTCTGGTGTCAAGGTAGATGTGTCTGTTCTTGCCCAATTCTTTACTTCCTACCAGCTTGTTGATCTTGTGACTGGTCCAATGGGTTTTGCTATTGTTTCTGGGAAAGAGATTTCCTTTTCTCTGGGGTCTGTTGCCACCATCTGAAGGTTCCTGCTGAGGGTTACGAGGATGTGCATACTTCAAGCACCTGGCCAAGGAACAAGGCTCAACTGATCAAGCGTGTCATGGGAAAGGCTTCTGATGTTGGTCCTTACTCTACAAATGATTTGAGCTACACTGCAAGGATCACGCATCAGTTTCTAATCAAGGTTGTTGTTCCTAGGTTGGAGAAAAGGACTACGCTCACTATCAATGATATGATTCTGTTGGACAAGTTTCTAAGGAGGGAACGTATCAGTCTTCCTGAGATAGTGATGAGGCAAATGGCTAAGTGCACTGGGAAGAAACATAGCCTGCCTTATCCTCAATTTGTGAAGGCCATACTGAAGGAGAGAAAGGCTTACAAGCCTTCAAGCGAGGAGTTCTTTGGATTGCCCCTGAAGATGCGCAATATCTCGAGGATGAACTTTCAGGGTGATTCAAAGGGAACAACTGCAAAGAAGACTACTCAGATGGACGTTGGGAGTTCTTCGATGAGTGAAGGCGTTACTGCCAAGATGTTGACTGAGCTTCAAAAGATTTCTTCTCAACTGAGTACCACTATTGGTTACCTGGCTAAGAGAAACGCTGACACTGCTACTGTTGATTCCACCTCCTCCGAACCATGATGTGGACCCTCTCTAGTTCCCTAGCCTATCTATCTCCAGTTTAAAGTTTCTTTTTCTTGGATGTTAAGACTTTTATGTTTTTATGTTTTCTCTGGCTGTGAAGCCTGCGACAATTATCTATAATAATAACTATCTTTTGCTTATGAATGGTTTAAGTTTCAATTGAATTTGTTCATTTGCTCTATGTTTTTGTTTATGATTGTTGATCCTTTGATAATGTCAAAAGGGAAAAGTTAGGAAAAATGCAGAGATGCGTTCTATCCAGGAATTACAGAGGGAACTTTGGCTAAGGGGGAATATGTTGTTAACTCTGATGAGTAGGAACAACAATGCATCTGTTAAGGGGGAACCATACATGAATTTTTTTCTGATCTATATTCTATATTCCTAATTGGTTTCTAGACATGCATTTTTGTATAGGTTTGTCATCATCAAAAAGGGGGAAATTGTTGGAACAATGGTTGTTCCATGGCTTCTCTTAGTTTTGATGATAACAAACTTAGTTGATATAACTTGCTTCTACATGTAAGTGTTTCAGGAAAACAGGTACATAGTCACGAGTGACGGAACATTGTGAGGAGCGATGGAGGGAACAAGTGACAGATTTAGGAAGCGCGTCTCGGAAGGAACGCGGCTTTCTATAAATGGCAAGTTACCAAATCTTCTGCGAGCAATCTTCTACGAAGATTTACAGCTGTAGACGGTTGCTTAAGGAGATAAAAGAGAAGATAAGATCAATCTTCACACGATCTTATCTAGGGAAATCCGAGATCATTCGGTTTTGGCAAAGATCGACATGGTTGAGGATCCGAAATCACAAAACAATACTTTTCCTTATTGTGTGGGATTTGTTAAGTGGAATATCAGCGTAATTAGGCAAGAATTACGTGTGAGATCAGACTTAATTTATCCTATAAATAGCTAGGTTTAGCTAGGGTTGAGTAGTGGTTGAAGACGACGAACTTGGAGAGTGAGCTTTTCAAGGGTATGAGTGTGTGGCTTTTTCCGGTGAAGAATCCACGAGTAAGTCAGTAGTTTACTTTGTCTTAGGTTTACGCTTAGGGTTGTAGAAGTCTAGTTGGTTGAACTTTGGTTGGTGCCTTAGTTACCAGGGAACTTGACTTGCATTGTAATCGTTGAAACTTAATAAAGGTATTCTATTGAAAATCCTCTGAGAAAGGAGTCTCAGAGGTAGAGGTTTTTTCTTTCTACGACTTGGTGGTCGGACAGAAAGTTTTCCTCTCTAAATTCTGTGTTTTTATTGTTTATTTTCGCTGCCCAGGAAACATTACTAATTCCCTGACTTGTTATTAACGCGTCACGATCCAACAAGTTTCTTTCTACTATGTTGTTGCAATTCAAGTGGATGAGTGAGCTAAGCTTTTGTTCGTTGCTCTCTTTTTAGTTTGCTATAAGTATTCACAAATTCTTTTTAACTTTAACTCACCTTTCCAATAATGAAATTCCGAATCAACGTTGCTCTCTTCTCTTGTTTCTCACTTGTACGTTCTATGCTGATTCATTCAACGTCATTGAAAATTAGTTAATTTATACACGTATAATATACTGTGCTTAGTATATATTACAAAAATACCTTATATTTATTGAAGTATATATTCTTAAAGACCAGAAATCTAACAAAACTTTACAAAAACCAACCAACTTAAGTTTGGAATCTTTCTGGCCAATGGGTTGTGCTTTAGGGGCAGGACCCACAATTAAACTTTATTATACATAATATAAAATTAATTATTTTTAGATCTATATCTATTAACTACTTACTACTTAGGACTAGTTGCATCATATATTAATATATTATATAGTGGCAGCTAGTATAGCGATCGTATATATTTTTAATTATGTGTAGTATGTACTAAAATTTGAGACAGTGTTGTACTAATGTTTGGTGGATTGAATAATTGAGGTGTTCACTCCTTATCCATTGTAGCCCCAATCCAAAAGAATTAGAGAGCATATATAGATTTAATTAATAATGGAAAAAAAAAGATGCATGCTTTTATTATTAAAGCAAAAAAAAAAGTAGAAACTCATTTCTGTTGGAATTGGTAACAAGCTAACACGTACCTTGAAAAAAATCATGAATTGTGTTTTGATGGACCACTACCAAAGGCAAAGGAGCTCTCATTTTAGGGTTTCTATTTCATGCCTTAATGTACAAGGGAATATTAGTCAAACTAATTAAACTCTATTGCACCACGTTTCTTCACTATTTTAGGTTCTTTCTAGTTCTTTTATCTACTTCTACTTTTAGTAAAAAAGACTTATGGCAATGCCTAATTAATTGTTGATTTCTCATTTGATAAAAGAACTTGATATATAATTTAATTTAGAGCTGTTCATGTGTTTATCTGAATTCAATCAAGATTCGAGATCCCTCATTAGAGCTTTTCAAAATATTGGTATCGATCTCACCCTATACTTGAATATCGATCCAATAATTTATTTTATTTTATATGAAACTGAATAATTTATAACATTCTAACACGACATACAGACTGAAAATGACATATAAAAGAGAAAAGCATCAACCTTGTATGATAATAATGTAGATTGTAGATACCTGATCGAAAATAAGTTCACTTTTATAATTTAAAAACATGTGGTGCATCTTGTACTCATATAAGTTACTACACGTACATTATTGCATATGTACATATCAATGAGATAGTACCGATCTCCAACTTTGATATCATGAGCTGCCCACCAATCATTCATTTACATAGTTGAAAAGCATAAACACAAAACGTACAAACAAGACATTACTACCAATAATTTAATAAAATGAAAGCCACTCAACCTAGCAAAAGTAGCTCACCCCACTAGCTTTAAGTCTTTAACACAAATAAATAAAATTAAATCAAAAGAACAAAAAATAAAAGCAAAAAAAGCACCCTCGGATCCTTGAGCTTAAATACCCACAAATCTCTCCTTCATGGCTTCATCCAAACAAATCAAACTCCTCCAACGTACTATAAACACACAAACATAAACCCTCTTTCTCAAACACCAAAAATTTGTCAATAAGAAACAAATCAGAAAAAAAAAAATGGAAAATGAGATGCAAGTTGAAGCTTTTCCTAGGAAGGTATGGAGTGTTATGAGGGTATTTTTCTTCATGTTACGCAAGGGAGTTTCCAAGAGGAAGCTCTCCCTCCAACTCAACCTTATTCTCAAACGTAGCAAGATCGCCGGCAAGTCCCTCGGAAACATCATGTTCCACCACCACTCAGCCGCCAGGGCCACCGCCGACCTCTTCAACTTGTACAAGGCGGCGGAGCCAAGGCGGGGCGAGTACGAGTTCAGCTGCAGCAACACCCCGGCCCACAACAAGTTATTCCTGTTTAAGAGAAAGCAACATCAGGCCCATTACGAGGCCCAATATGAGACTATAGATGAGGAGTTTATGGAAATAATGGGCCTAAACGACGCCGTTGAGGTCTCATCCCCCGTTTTGCCTGGCCTCAATGGGCTTAAGCCGCTCCGGATCATGGACTCACCATTACCGGTTTTTTCGGGTCGGGCTGAAAACGAGGATTGCCGCCACGTGGACGAGAAAGCGGATGAGTTTATCAATAAGTTTTTGAGTCAGCTTAGAAGGGAAGCGCTCAGTGATGGTTAACTAAACGACGTCGTTTTTACGAGTTTGATGATTTTAAGTTTTAAACACACGTGAAAAAAAAAAACTCAAAACCCAAAAAAAAAAAAAGCTAAAGTCTGTAAAAATGCGGATCCTTGTAGAAAGGATTGTTTTTGTTCTGTTTTTCCTTACGGCAACTGGGCAGGTAGCCGTTGGATTTTGATTTTTGGTTTTTAGTAGTATCAAAATGTAACCTAGCCTGCTTCCGAATCGCTTGTAAGTTGTATCCAATCAAAACACACTTTATATATGATACGTTAAGCTAGACTATTGACAAATTACTTTGTGTGAGTAAAAAAATTCCTATGACATGAAAAAGAATTCATAGCTAGATTCTAATGCGGATAATTCGATTATTGGACTCAAGTATGGACGTTATAGTACTATAAACTAGTATGTATTTTCGTACCTTGTACGGATTTTTCTGAAATAAAATATTAATAATAAAATATTTTTAAATATTCTACCAAAAAAAAAAATATTTTTAAATATATTTATTATTCGAGAAAAATAATTATGTAAATGCTTAATTATGTAAATTTTTGTTAAATATAAGGCAATAATCATATAACTAATCAAGATCTTTTCATATAAGGTAACAAATTATTGGATTATAATAATAACCAAATTGGCAAGAAGATTGCTAGTAATATACGGTTACAAAGATAACTATTCAATTAAGATCGATAACTTCGTTAAAAAACGATTCTATCAAAAAATAAAATAAATATTTTAGAATTTGTATGATAGTAAAAAAAAATATTCTAATGATTTTCCTATCTATCGTATTCAAAAATAAAAAATTGTTTAATAATAAGATTTTTTATCTTATATTTTAAAAACATGGATAAGAATTTATCATATCTAAAATTTAAAGATTATTTTAAAAAAAAAGGATGGTGTGGTCCAATCTAAAAGTGACACGTGTCGTTTAATAATTTTTTTAACCTCCGCTTTATGTTATAGTTATGATACTGTAATATATATCGGTAATATATATAGGAGGCTTTATCCATTATCCAAATCTGAATTAATTTGTACGAAGAGATCATCTAGGTGTGACCAGACACACTATTATGCATGTAAAATACAGGCCGGATCTTCTGCTCCAAGTAGTTAATACCAACTACTGCTCCAGCCTTCCTATTGGATCAGTTATTCACTTTTTTAAAAGTATTTCAGATTTTAAGTAAAAATATTAATTAAACCTAGATTTAATTGGGGAATCTTATATTGGTGACTTAACCCTTCTTCTACCCTCAACATCCATGACTGCAACTCATAGTATCAGTATTCAATAATCAATACCAGACACCAATTCAACTCCGTTGGCATTGCAACCATTGTATCGATACTTTGTTTCACTGCTATTTCTCTATCCATTACTTAATTTGTGGATTTGAGTCTTCTTTATTTGAGATCAGAACCCTCAGTTAACAAATTATCCAAGATATATGTTTAGTCTCTTGCGTTCGAGATCTCATCACCAATCCGCGTTGGATTCCATTTAATTTCTTCAGACTGTCGATCGGATTAGTTCAAGCCATAAATCCATCATCCTCTTGTTCAAATTTGTCATTTTCTGTTCATATTGGAGAATTGTTATGGCAAGAAAAAACAGCACAAATGAACTAGTTGATTTGTTCTTTCATTAATTTGGCTTCCATTGAGTTTGATCAACACTAAGTAGCAGTGGATTCTTTGTTCGGTAATAGAGTTAAAAACTCAAGCATTGATTTGTTCTTTGAATCTTGATTTAAACCGATCTAAGAATTAAAAAAAATTGTATGTCAATAGGGAAACTAGAATGGCGTAGAAAGAAGTGAATTTCACCCGATAATCTTGCTCTTAGAAACTCAAGCATTGATATGAGAATCTTAAACGTTGTTTGGAAAAGTTTATCTATTAAATCTGCAAAGTTTTTTCATTAAAATGTTTTCCATAAAAAAAAAAAAATAATTGGTTCAATAGGAAGGCTGGAGCAGTAATTGGAATACATTTTGTGGAGAAGAGGATCCGGCCTGTGTAAAATACACTCCAATTCGGATCTCCAACGGGTTCAAAAACTGAAATTTGATTACATTTTCTTAGTGCACAGATTCTTACAACTATTTTTTTACCTTAATCCTTAATTAATTATCGATTTTTCTAACCTATATCCTTGGGGTATAGGTTAAGAGCCCCAATTTTAGAAATAAAGCACTAATTTTATTTTTAGATAATTTTTAATTATTTTTCAAAAGGGTTCATCCTTTTCTAAATAGGGTTTTAGTTTCTACATTTGGATTCTTATCCTATGCCCTAAGGGCATAGGATAGAAAAACCGATTAATTATAGTACATTATTTATGATTTTTTCAATAATGTGTCTGAGAACATATGGTAAGAACTTATAATTAGAAATTTAGTAAGATTTTATTAAGTATATTTAAAAAAAATATATAGGATTTTTCATTTTTAAGATTTAATTTCTAAATTAATTATTCTTATTCATCAGCAAACATTCATTTTTCTGAAGGACTAGTGTGTGCCATTTTTTTCCTTGTTAAAAATGTTAACTATATTTTAGATTTCACCATCCAAATTGCAGTACTGCGTGCATACTTTAATAGACTTTTTAATACTAACTAAATGAGTTGATCAAGACTAAGCTGAGGTGGAGGCATGTCAGAACCTATTATGATGAATTCTATCGATAAATGATTAATCATTCAAATTTATATGATGATTAAGAATTTAAGGACACATATAATGGAGCACTAGCTTCATATGAAAGTTGTGACAGTGACTTACGAATTAAAAAAGCATATCAAAACTGCTTTTAATTAGTAACTTAAACAATATACAAAAGAACCTATTGCGCCTTGAAATTGAGATTTCAATGGTTATTGCATACTTTTTTTCCCACTATAATATGAAAAAAAGGAGAAAAAAAACACTACAACAATCGGTTCATGATATAATTAATTAACAATATTTAAATGTTAGATATGCTCTTTTCTATTTATATTTTATCAAAATTTTGCTCCATTTGTATAAGGGTAAATGATTAGAGTAAAGATCAATACAGCTAAAAAAGGCGGTTTGTTTGTGCACTCCCATCAAAGACTGTTCTAGGTGACTAGCACTGTCTGTGGGAGATTGAACTGTTGCATTCGGACATCCACTGCTTATTTGCTCGGTTCCAGGATTGGAATAATTCTCATGTCTTTCATGAGTGCAATTGTTTGGCGGACTTGATCGCTGGATCCTTCAGACGTGTCTCCTCATTCCCGCTTGCAGTTGACCCAGATTTGCTTACCCTCATCCAACATGATGCTCTAGGGCGACCACTAGCTTGTTAGTGGCTACCCTAGTTTCTTTCCCTATCATAAAAAATATATATATTGTTTAATTTTAGCAAAGGATTGATGAGTGTAGTAGTTGAAAAAGTATTGATCATAGATATTTATTTAATAAATTGTCCAGGTTAAGATTACTTGTTTGTCATTTGTGTAACTTAGATAATTGATACTAGTATACTTTATGCATGGTAATGTAGGTTGGTAAAATAGACCCGTTAGATGGTCATAGATGTATAAAAGATGTAATCAACGAGGAGAATACAATCTTGCATATATATTTTATGTCGGTGTAGAAATATTCCTTAGTTTTGTTGAAGGCCCGTCTATATTCTTGGATAGATTGAAAATTAAATATTGTTGTAAACATGTTTATTGTTTGTTGTTCTTGTCAATTTATCAGACTATCGAGTTCCTTCTCAATCTCAAAATTTACTAGATTTATTCGGTACTTTAAATTAAAACCTTGTTCAAAAAAGAAATACATTCAAACAGTATTGAAGTATAAATCCTTAAAGACCAGAATCTAACAACACTACAAAAACCAACCTAATTAAGTCTGGAATCTTTCTGGCCAATGGGTTTTTGCTTTAAGGGCAGGACCCACAATAAAACCTATATAAACTGATTAATGTTTATTAATTAGTTAGGACTAGCTGGATCATATATTATGTAATGGCAGCTAGTATATCGATCGTATATATTATTTTTAATTATGTGTAGTATGTACTAAAATTTGAGACAGAGCTGTACTAATGTTTGATGGATTAAATAATTTGAGGCCTTGAGAGTGTGTTCACTCCATCTTATCCATTGTTGCCCCAATCCAAATGAATTATAGAGCCTATCCGATCTAGAGTTAATTAAAAATGGAAAAAAGATGCATTTTATTATTAAAGATTTAAAGGGAAAAAGTAGAGGTTGATTTATGTAACGTATTGGTAAGAAACTTACACGTACCTAGAAAAAATCATGAATTGTGTTTGGATGGACCACTAGCAAAGGGGCTTTCATTATTGTGTTTCTATTTCTTGCCTTAATGTACAAGGGAATACATATTCATAACTCAAAATCTTTCAATTTCAAAAGTTACGAGTCAATCTAAAACTGTTCTTTATGTAACTAAACTTAATCATCATAATCTAAATTAGATCGAGATTGGAAATCCCTAACTAAACTTGTTGATAATATAAAGTCCCGCATCGAGAATTAGGTACTAATTAAACAAAGTAAGTGTATAAGTTGTTAAAGTACATTTTCTATTGACAATTAATTTTAGGGTAAAATTCTACTTATTTTATATATGCATGACCCCAATCTATCAGTTCATATAAACTTAATAAAACTATATAGAAAAGTTTCTTAGCTAAGTTCATAAAAGTTTAATAAAATTATATAGAAAAGTTTCTTTGCTAATTCTTGTCACACTATACTTTGATAACCAAGAACTAATCTTATTTTGTTTGAAACCGGATGGTTTATATATATACTCTGTAACATTCTTCATTTCAAATCCTTATAATACTGGGGTAAAATATCCGGCTTAGCTTGTATGTGAATAATAATATATGACCATCTAGATAAGTGAAAATGTATTCACTATAATTTAAAAATGAAGAAAGTTCTTAGGCCTAATAAATAGATAATTTGGGGACATGTTGGTACGGGTGCACATGTGCATATGGATCTAGCACATAAGTTTATGAAATTTTATCTTATTACCAATTGGTTTTAAGATGGAAAATGATCCATATACTTATATAATAGATAATTTATATTCTTATTTCAGATGTGACATAGGTTTATTCAAAAAAAACAAGTGGTGCATATAATCTTCTACTCATATTTTTTTTTTGGTTGAAATAATCTTCTACTCATATAAGTTCCTACATTTAAATTATTACAAATTTAATGTACATATCAATGAGATCATGCCAAGCTCCAACGTCCATATCATGAACTGCCCACCAATCATTTATGAAAAGCATACACAAAAACGTACAAACAAGAAATTAATACCAATAATTCCATAAAATGAAATCCACACAAGGCACTCAACCAAGCTAAAGTGGCTCACTCCACGTTAACCGAAATAAATCAAATAAAATAAATTACCAAGAAAAAAAACTCTCATATCCTTGAGCTTAAATACCCACACAAACCTCTCCGAATTCTTTCAAACAAATCAAACTACATTAAAAACAAAAACAACAACTCCTAGCTCTCTCTCAAACCACCAAAATCAAACACTAAAATTCCCCCCAAAAAAAGAGAATTAAATCAAGAAAAACAAAATGGAAAATGAGATGCAAATTGAAGCTTTTCCTAAGAAGGTATTGAGTGTGATGAGGGTATTTTTCTTCATGTTACGCAAGAGAATTTCCAAGAGGAAGCTCTCTCTCCACCTAAATCTTATGCTTAAACGTAGCAAGATCGCCGGCAAGTCCCTCGGAAACATCATGTTCCACCACCACTCCGCCGCCACCGCCTCCGCCGACCTCTTCAGCTTCTACAAGGCGGCGGAGTCAAGGCGGAGCGAGTATGAGTTCAGCTGCAGCAACACCCCGGCCCATTACAGGTTCCTCTTTAAGAAGAAGCAGCACCAGGCCCATTATGAGGCCCAATATGAGACTATTGAGGAGGAGTTTATGAAAGTGATGGGCTTAAACGACGTCGTTCAGGCGTACTCTCCCGTTTTGCCGGGCCTCAACGGGTTTAGGCCGGTCCGGGTCACGGACTCCCCGTTTCCGGTTTTTTCGGGTCGGGTTGAGAAGGATGACTGCCACGTGGACGAGGCGGCGGATGAGTTTATCAAGAGGTTTTACAGCCAGCTCAGAAGGCAGGCGCTCACCAACGCTTAATCGTGCAGTTAAAACGGTGTCGTTTCTTGATGATCTGAAGTTTAAACACACATCAGAAGAAAACTCAACAAAAAAAAAATCAAGCTCGTGTAAAAAATGTGGATCCTTTCTACAAGATTTTCTTTTTGTTTTTCTTTTCTGGCAAGTAGCCGTTGGATTTTGGTTTTTTGTTTTTAGAATTATCAAAATGTAACCTGCTTTCCGAATGGCCTGTAATTTGTATCCAATCAAATCATACTTCATATATTATACGTCACTGGTATCTTACAAATTACTATGTGATAGAAAGATCATGAAAAAATTTGTACAAAAAAAAAACAATTCTAATGTAGTAATATTTATGCGCTTAATTTTATACGTAAACCGAACTAGCTATAACAGCTCAATATGTATATTATAATTATAATTATATTCAGCAAACATTCTTTTCTCCATGCACTAGCTAACATATATCTAAAATGTTAATTATTAAATTTTCACCATTCAAATTGCGTGCATATCCAATAGATCAACACTACTAAATGTATTGATCAAGACTCAAGAGTCAAGACCAAGTTGAGGTGGAGGCATATCAGAACCTTTTGTGATGGACTCTAGTGATACATTAATCAATCAAACTTCAAAAATTTAATTGATAATTAAGTACACATATATAATGGAGCACTTCATATGAAAGTTGTGATAAGGACTTGCAAAAAAAAAAAAAAAGCATAAGCAAACTGCTTTTAATTTGTCACCTGAACTATAAAAAAAAATTATTGCGCCTTGAAATGGATACTTCAATATATGGTTATTGCATGCTTTTTTGTCCACTATAATCTGAAAACATAAAAAACAAAATTACAAAAATCGGTTCATGAGAAAATTAACATTATTTTTATGTTAGATAGCTCTTTTCTATAGTTTTTCCTAAATTTTAATTAATAGAAAATATATTACAAGAAGATGGGAGGGCCATGGATAGACCTGTCAAAAACTGACCTAACCCGTTAACCCGACCCGACCCACCCGATAATTTTAGGGTTAAGACTAGAAAATTTCCCACCCGATAATTTTAGGGTTAAGACCAGAAAATTTCGGGTTAAGACCCGATAAATTTTTGGGACGGTTCGGGTCGGTTTTTCGGGTCGGGTAAGCTTTTGACCGCTCTAACGACAACTCTAAAATTGACTATTTTTTTTTATATTCATGCCTTAAGAGCATTGGTAAGAATTTAATTTAAAAAGATTCTATAATTTTTTTTTACAAAGGATTAATTTGAATTATTTTTTTTCATAGGATAATAAATTCTAATTTAGGATTTATTTTTTAATTTCCGATACTTAACATGTATCATTAGGGCAAATAGTATGAAAGGTGGGTGGAACCGAATCCGGTCGAGCCGTCAAATTAACCAATGGATTTTCATATGTGATTTAGGTTATGGATGATAGCATATACAAAATATTCATGAAATATGACAATAATAATTTAGAAAAAGAAACCTCAAATTACCAATAGATTTCATCCCTGATTGAGTGGGTAGTGGGGAAGCATGTCTCAACTTGTTATAACTATGCGGTAAATTAATCTCTTAAAATAACTAACATACACACATAATGGAGCATTATATAATAAAGTTTGTCGCGATGTATATGCTTTTTCAAAAGCAAGCAAATTTACTCAACTAAGTTACACAATATAATATAGTAAAATTTAATAGTTAGTTACTAATTGTTTCTTTTTTGTCCACTATGATTTATAAAAAGTTATTCAACGATTGACAAATAACTAAACTATATGAATGGTGGTGGAACTTGAAAGTGACCACAAAACAGGTTGGATTTTAATCCGATACTCCACTCTCTTTGTGGTGAATTTGGGATATTAATTGGTTGAATAATTTTTTCTACACTAATTTAATGTATTAATACTTTATACTTTTGTGAAAATAATATATTTTTTTGTGATGAGGAAAGAATTAGAGGGACCCTTTTGGCGATCCGAAGGTCACCCTACATAGAACATCCTTGTAGGTAAGATCTCGAAGGGTTTCTTGCTCAATTGTAACAAACGAGGATGCGTGAAATTAAGGTGAAGTCTTTTGGCCACCTAATTCATTTTTTGAAAATATGGTCAATCCAAACGTCAAAGAAAGTCTAAAGTTAATGCATAATATCGGCAATGATAATCTCAATCTAGACAGGTTAAAAAACCAACAATTGTATTGATAAGATGTAATTATCCCCTTCAACTTAATGGACTTACCCACTCCACTTGTTAGAATAACAATTCTATTAAAAACGTTGGCACTATAAACAAAATTGAAAGAAAAGTGACAAAAAATCCCGCATTCCGGATGTGGGTATGGTTTGTTTGTGGTTGGCATGGTCGTTATGATGTTTTCGAGGTTGATGAAGATCCTGCATTCCGGTGGGGGCAACGTCAGTAGTTCACTTCCTCTTACTTGGGTTGTCCGCTTTGACCCGAATGCTAAAAACACTTGCGCTCTTTAACCCTTCACTTTCTCCAATATCTTTTAGTCTAGTTTCCTTTTACGTGAGTTGTACTAACTTTTTATGTTGCTTTTGTTTGTTGTTGCCGACTTACCAGCTGCCGTGTTCACGACCTCTCGATTTTATCGAGCTTGTCCGATAAATCGAATTCTTATCTAATAAAAAAAACTTTGGCACTATAAACAAAATTGAAAGAAAAGTGACAAAAAATTGAGAGAAAGTAATGGGCTTGTCAAAACACTTAGCCCACGAGGCCCATATTAATTCGATGAACAAAAAATTGAAATAAAAAACAAATGAAAGCGCCCACCGTGGGGCTCGAACCCACGACCACAAGGTTAAGAGCCTTGCGCTCTACCAACTGAGCTAGACGGGCTTTTTGTTCTTTAGATCTACCAATTTAATCACAAACAGTGTATGATTAAAAATTTTAAACCTCCCATACTGTATAATCCAACTTGTAAATGATTTTGCCCACTATGGATGACCAACTTCTACCTGAAGGTTTGACAGGAAATATTACTACTAATTACAAAACCTATAACAATATTGCTAAAATCATATGAAATTGACATAAAACTAACAACTCTGTTGGTTTTAAGTGATTGAGTCAGAGATTTCAACACAAATTCATCTACAAACACACTTGCACCTACAGACTAATACTGTTGTACATAAAAAAAAAGGCTTTCTTGAAACAAAACATGACTTGGATAAAGCCTGCCTTAGAGTTCAGACCAAGTCTTACTACATTTTCTAATAGGATAAGGTATTGAGAGAGTAGATTTGAGGAAAAATTGTTGTGGCAAAATATTCAGGGCCTGCAACAGATCTTGTTCAGCTGAACTTTTTCCTGCCAAGGTAAAATTTCAAGTATTCAGATCAAAGTTGAAAGATCAGGGAATTTTTCAAGTATGTTTTGTAGCAACGTTTTTCTTCTTACCTCAACACTGTCATTTTTGTATCGAACCACGAAGATGCACCTGCACCCTTTTATGTCATGCAGTCTTCTTTGTATTTCCATCACGTGCGCGTCGGTGTAGACAGCGTGATCTGATCTTTCCTGCAAAGATCAGCCATGAAATGTGAACCAATCAATGAAAATGCGGCGAAATATGTAGGAAAAGATGTAAATAAAAGAAATAATGTGCAGAAGAGAAAAATCAAGACCTGGAAACATAAGACAAGGTCGCCGACCTTGACTCTATGGCACTCAGAAGGTTCTAGAGGAATTGAACGCTGGCGGATCGAATCCTTTATGCTGACCCATTCGTCATGTGAGTTGTTGAAACCCGAAAATCTCACCCGAGCTTCCTGCATTTTATTAGACGAAAAATGGTAACACACTATTCTTAGTCATTGATTTGATTTTGCAATTTTGGAAAAATTGGAAGAGCAGACTGATGAAATTTGCAAGCAAATCAATCTATTCAATGACTTGAGAAGGATTCTTTATGTAAAATTGAAAGAAATGAGATAGAAGCTTACAAGTTCTCCAGTGGTAAGGATTCTGTAGTTAATAATTGAAGCAACATCATACCTAAAGCCACAAACAAAATGTTCATCAGACTTATTTTAACAAGAAAGCAAGTGTAGTCTATCTTATTTATACATTGTAATTACTCAAAAGAAGCGACGCTAACCATGCATTATCTTTTAAAGATTTAGCTTCAAATGCTAAGTCTGCAAGCTCTGAAGCCCTTCCACCTGTATCACTTACCCACCAATGTGAAGAACAAGCATTATAAATAGGAACAAAAAGTCCTTATGGAAATAAGTTTTGCAAATTGATATAGAATATGAAATGTAATTTGCATTTAAGTCAAATGACGACCTCTAATCACTATCGACGTCTCAGGATTTTTAGCTACAGATGCCTTGGAAGGAGAAATCAAGCCTCTTGACCCAGGAGGAGGCGCAGATGATTCATTTTTCTGATCTTTAAACCAACTTTGCACCTAATGCATCAAAAAGCAGCAAGGGTGAAAAAAAAGTTAACATCAGTTAAATGGAGGCGATGTCCAATTCCAAAATTTACAGCGAGTTAAAAAACTTCACCAGTTCCCAGGAAGCAGTGGGTTTTCCAGTACGAGCTGTGGAAGAACTGTCCAAGCAAATCACATCATCATAATCATCATTGACCCAGTGAGGCTCCGCTACAGCGGAATCTGGGGGGTCAAGATGGGGGTACCCCTGCCCAAGGGAAAGGGGTACGCCCGATAGACCCAAGAAAAACTAAAATTCAGCTATGTGACAATAATAACTGAATTTAGTTAGAATGCACCAAAATTGATATTCTAACTAAATCTATCTCAAAGGCAGTGTATAAAACCAATGAGCATGAGGATGCGCCCGATGTCCAAGCAAATCACAATTTCAAAAATTCTGGCATTCTATTTTACAGCATATTTTGCTAGAAATTCAACATTTTTTCGGTTCTTTTTTTACCTAAAACTGGCAGCAAGATCTTCACAAAACTCGCGAGTGAGGCATTCGTCTTTTACCTCTCTGAATAAGTTCTCCATTTCTGCAATCTACAAAAGGGTGACACAATATTGGATTCTTTGATTGCTCATATAGAGTAATGCAAAGCAAGACAAAATTCATAGAAGAAGAGCCACTAATTTAGTGGTACAGGACAAGCAATGTGATTTTAGCTCATATGCAACATCTTGGTTACATGCAGGTGATTTTGAACAAATATAAGTTACCCATTTATTAGATATGCATATAACTATATGATGCCAAGTATATTAATTATTGAATTACAGATTCAAATCAAGCATGAAATTCTTGATCTTGCAAACCCAAACCCTGCAAATCTTTAAAGGGGGTGTTTGGTAGGAAGGAATGAGGAATCAGGTATCAGGTTGTGGAATGAAAACCCAATACCTAATGTTTGTTTGTGAGTTTTTTGGGTTTCAAACCGATACCTAAACCTTCTAGGTATGGGGTTCTCATACCTCTCACTTTTGGTGGGTATGAATCTCATTCCATATTTTAAATTAAAAGCTCATTCTGTTTTTTCTTCTCCTGTGTCTAGATTTTAACTTCACAAAATCCAATTCATTTTCAGCTTCTCTCTCATTATTTTAAACAAAAAAACGTTCATCTCTGATGACCACATCAATTTTCATACATAATTATACCAATAACCACATCAAATTGAAATATTCAAGAACATAGCAAAGCAAATCCACTTCCCCAGAAATACTCGTTATTTACATTACAATACTTCAGTACCTGCAAAACCAATTGGTATAAGGAATACAAAATTCAAACAGACGAATCCAAAGAGTGAAAATTCTTGAGCGTTTGTATACTAGTTGCTGAAATAATTCTCTCATCAATAAAAAAATTTACAAAAAGAACGAAAAATTCCGTTCGACATAAGGGAGAGGGAAATCGAGATGAAGCAAATTGGAGAGCACGCAGAGAGGAAGCGAGAGAGGACTACCCAAAGAAACATACGGGGTCCGCCGCCAGGGTTTTGATATAGATTGACATTTAAAAAACCCTAAATTTCATTCCCAAAAATAAACCAAACACCGCAATAAAGTATGCGTTTTCAGGAAATAGATTCTACTGAACTTCAATGATCATCACACACTTTGAGTTGCTTCATAAATCCTCTCTATTTGGATCATATTTTAGCAATTTAGACTAATTCCAAAATCATCCAGCTCAAGAAGTCTTCACATATTGGGAATTATTTCACCCAAGATTAGAGGCATGCACATTTCCACAAGAAAGTTAGTTTTAGAAACCCTTTGCCAGAAAAACTCCAAATTTTCATACCCAGAATCTCAATAGAGCATAACTGGGAAAAAGTGCGAAGAAAAGCAAAAGACCAACAAGAGAAAAACCCCAATCCATAAAAAAAGAAAAGAGAATTGATAAAAATCACCTCAGATTGTGTGAAAACATGAAACATGGAGATAGATTGTTGCGAGGAAATCGCCTCCATCTCCGGAGATCCTAAATTGGTTGTGATCTGAGAGAAGAGAATATGATTTATGCAAAATCACACCACAATTGTAATTTTAGAGAATTTATTTATATATGAAAATGGAAGGGGGAAGAATATGGCAACGGAGAGACACTTTAAATGGTAAAGATTCTACCAAAAAAAATGATAAAGAAAAGGTGTTGTGTACAACACTAGTGGAGCTACAATGAACTAGAGGTGGCACGAACCGACCCGACCCGCAAAACCAACCCAACCCACCCGAACTGAACCCAAACCAAAACTGAAAAGTTATAAAAATTTACTATCAAAAAACCGAATCGACTCAACCCAAATGAAACCGAACCGAACCCGAAATAAACCCAACCCGAAATAACCCGAACCCGAAACGACCCGAATCGTAAACAACCCGAACCCGAAATGGCCCGAGCCCAAAACAACCCGAACCTAAAATGGTGTCAAAAGCTACTCATTTTTTCTATTTTATGCTTTTCTTTTTTGCTTCAATGTATATATATATATATATATACAACAAATAAATACGAAAATTTCTAAAATCAGCTTGCTATTGGAGCTGAATTATAGAATGATTTTAGAATGCTACTGAAATATGAATCAAATTAGCAGATGAGAAAGGAAAAAAATAAATTTCACTAAGTTAAAAAAATAATAAATTTCTATAATAAAAAGAGGTCGCGAAAGTTGGCCCAAAACCCCGCCAAATTGGCCAAACCCGCCAAATTGGTTAAACATGCCAAATTTTAAGAATATGCATAAAAAATGAATTTCTAAGTTAGATTGGGATAGAAATAATAGCGTTTGATGATCATCGGAACTCGGATAAGTTAACGACTCAAATCAATACTTCATTAAATTGGAAAAATATTAAAAAATCGTCATGAACAAATTTATATGGAAAACACAAATTTTATACTTAAGTATGTAAGATATTACAACTAAGTGTGAATGAGCTTATAACGGAGGTGCATAATTTTGGAATTGATTATAACCAAGTGTATACAACGCGAGTGTGTGCTAAGTAACCGAACTCGAATAAACCCGCGTTAATTAGAATTCGAACATAACCCGACACATTCTAACCAAAACCCGAACATAACCCGATCCGTGATACCAACCCAAATATAACTGAACCTGTTTTAATAAAAACCCGATCATAACCCGACCCGCACTAACCGAAACCAAAATGAACACAATCCAACCCATGTTAATCAAAAAATGAACACAACTTGACTCGCGTGAACTGAAACCCGAACACAACCCAACCCGCGCTAACCGAACCCGAACACAACCCAACCCACATAAACCGAAACCGAAATAAACCCGAAATCGGGGCAAACCCAATTGGCCCAAACCGAACCGAAATTGAATTGGACCGAAACATGCCCCGAACCAAAATGACCCGAACCCAATATGGACCAACCCGAAACCGACCCAATTGGCCCGAATGCCACCTCTACAATGAACGGCTAAAGCTATTACTTCCTCTGTCCCTTAAAATTTGTCCAAAAGTATAAAAATCCCAATTTTTAAGAAACATCAAATCTATGAACAAGAGATGCAGTACAAGACTTGAAAGTGAGAAAAGCAAATGGAAAGGAATCTATGTGCTTTAATTTCAGCCAATAGGAAGTCTCCATTTTTTTCCAACCAACCAATAGAATTACATCATTCACTTTACACGGATTTGTCTTTAAACTTACACATCTGCCACAATACATAAACTACTTATATAAAGGTTTCACTACAGAAACTGGTAAACCATAGCAAAAAAAAAAACAGAGCATTAAATTTCTGGAAAAAAAATTACAGTAACATAAGCATCATCGCCTGGCCTTTATGGCTTCAGCATAATTCAATTTAAATGAAGCCCCACTTGAAGAAGGTGACGCCCCACCATAGTACACACTTGATCTTAATGAAGAACCAGGGGACATAGATGAAGATGCACATCAACAACCAGGGCATCAACAACCATATTGAGCATCACACAACAGAGACATGGCATCACACAACAGAAGCAAGGCATCAAACACCACATGCAACACATCATCAACCAACAAAGGCCAAGCTCAGCAGTGATAAGAGAGTGCACATTTTAATGAAACTCCTACAAATTGCAAATGGGACAACTTAAAAGGAGTGCCATGAAAGATGTTGCACAAGAGTTTAATGTATCACCAAGGACTATACCCAGAATATGGAGCATTTATAAGCAACAAACCGATTCAAATGAGAGGCCGAATGTCACAACAAAGTATCACAACAGTGGCAGAAAGAGAATTGAAGTCCAAGCCAGTGCAATCACATCAATAAATATGGGGGACAAATCATGCATAAGGGACTTGGCAAGTAAGCTCAACATTTCAAAGAGCACAACTCATAGATTGATCAAAAGAGGGACCAAAAGACCACATAGAAATGCACTCAAGCCAGGATTGAAGGATTCAAACAAGATAACAAGGTTATTATGGATTCTAAATCTACTAAAAGGGGGCACACCAGAAACAAAAAGACAATATTACTCCATGTTCGATTTTGTGCACATAGATGAAAAATGGTTTAATTTGAGCAAGAAATCACAAAGAGTTTATCTAGCACAACAGGAGAGGGGATAATATAGAGCTGCAAGTTCAAGCAAGTTCATACCAAAGGTCATGTTTACATCAGCTGTAGCAAGACCTAGGTATAATTCAGAGGGGCACTGTACATTTGATGGGAAGATAGGTATCTTTCCCTTCACTTATCAAGAAGCAACAAAGAGGAAGTCCAAAAACAAAGACAAGGGGACTATTGCTACAAAGCTCATAGAATCAGTCAACAAAACAGGGACAAGAAACATGTTGATCAATCAGATAGTTCCAGCAATTAAGGCAAAATGGCCACAAGGAGGAGCTCACAAAGTCATTTTCATTCAACAAGATAATGCCAAGGAACATATTACTCAAGAAGATCCACAATGGCAGCAGGTATATAAACAAGATGGTTTCACTTTTATTTTACTCCAACAACCACCAAATAGTCCCGATTTGAATATTTTAGACCTTGGCTTTTTTCGAAGCATTCAATCTTTACTGCATAAGAAAATGCCTAGAGATATTGATCACATGTTAGAGGTTGTAAAAGAAGCATTTTATGAGCTAGATCCCAAAACCTTAGGTAATGTGTGGATGTCATTGCAATATGTAATGAATGAAATATTGAAAGTCAAAGGAGTCAATGATTATGACTTGCCACACGTCAACAAGAAGCGATTAGAAGCTCAGGAAATTCTACCAAGGGAAATACAATCCCCAATGTCGGTTGTAATTTAAGCATGGGACATCATTAATGGGGTTGCACAAGGAGCACACGCAGAAGAAGCAACTCAAAATGCAAATGAACAAGCTCAAGGGACTGAAACTCAAGAAGAGAATCACTATATTTAGGGACATTCTATGAAATGTATTGTACCATTTTTTGTGCACATAACAAACTTTTGTGTAAATGTATAAGTAAAATCCATCCACTTTTGGGGACCTTTTTGAACAAGCAAAATCAGTTTTAGAAGAAAAATGTAGACATGCAATGCATAGATGGGAAAATATTAGCAAATCTCAGATGTCCCCTTATCCATCATAGACACAAGTCATTCTAATTAACTCAACATACAATGGTCTCTTTAGCTTAAAATAAACTGGTGGCCTAATGCATGAATAGTTAAGTAGAAAAACAGAAATTGCATCTCAGGTTCAATTGCATCATCACTGATTTAAAGGAAAAAAATCTCAGATGTCCCCTTATCCATCATAGACACAACTCAGTCAAATTAACTAAACATACAAAGGCCTCATCAACTCAAATTAAACTGGTTTCCTAATGCATGAAGAGGTAATGAGACAAACAGAAATTGCATCTCGGGTTCACTTGGCATCATCACTGATTACATGGAAAAAAGTCTCAAATGTCCCCTTATCCATCATAGACACAACTCAGTCAAATTAACTCAACACACAAAGGCCTCATCAACTTAAAATTAACTGGTTTCCTAATGCATGAAAAGCTAATTGGACAAACAAAAATTGCATCTTAGGTTCAATTGGCATCATCATTGATAAAAAAATCAGATGTACCCACTGTTAAATAAAATTGCATCTCAGGTTATTGAATAACATGCTAGGAAAGGGGACTACAAGTGTGCAAGCAAGCAAGCAACATCAGAGACAAACATGTTCAACAGTTCACAACATCAGAGCAATATATGCCTCATTTAGTAACAAGGGTCCCATTTAATCACATGTTCATCTCAATTGACAAGCAACAACAACAACAAGGTCGACAACAGATCAATCAACATTAGCCAGCAACAACAAGCAACAGAACAAGCATCAGAGCAAGAATCACAACAAGCAACAGAACAAGCATCAGAGCAAGAATCACAACATGCATCAGAGCAAGCATCAGATCAAGAATCACAACATGCATCAGAGCAAGCATAAGAGCAAAAGATAGAGCAAGCAACAACAACAGAGCAAGGATTTAGAAAAGGGGACTTGGCTACGCTTCACTCTCAGAATCAGAGACGACACATCCTTCAAGGGACTCAAATTGAACAGCAACATCGGACTCCGACTCAGAATCGGCAACGACACCCGCCTCTGAATCAACTTCAGGGGACTTAATGAGGTGAGGAACTCCAGCCCTCAAGTTTCCCTCGACCGACGCTTCCGAACACTGGGGACTATAGGAGTGGTTCCCGACGCACGCATCACCCCACTCATACAGTGGATCTTGTGAGCATTTATAATTATTGGAAGCAGGAGATGCCGGAGGACCGGAAAGTCTCTCATTAATCCCATTCCAACCCATTTCCTCGATCGTCACTTCCGAACGCTGGGGACTGTAGGAGTGGTTCCCGCCACACGCGTCACCCCACTCATACAGTGGGTCTTGTGAACATTCATAATGATTGGAACCAGGAGATGCCGGAGCACCCGAAAGTCTCTCATTAATCCCACTCCAACTCATCTCAAGCTAGTGAACTCAAGAGAACTCGAAAGATCTTTAAGGGAAAACCAACACTGTCACGATTCAAGGTCAAGAACTCGAGATCGAGAGGCGTTGAGTGAGATCGAGAGGATTCAAGGGAGATCGAGAGCTTTTATGCCAGATCTAGCCAAAAATAGAGAGATGGAGAGTGTATTGAGGCAGATTGAGGGGGTTTGAGGAATTAGGGTTTGTTTTTGAGGGAGACTGAGAGGTTTTGAGGGAGAGTGAAAACCAAAGAGAGCTTAAGTGAGATAATCGAGTGAAAGTACGAGTGTTTGAGGGAGATTGAGAGGTTTTGAGGGAGAGAGTTCATAGAGATGGAGAAACTAGAGAGTTGAGAGGGACGAAGAATCTGGATCTAGGGTTCAAGCGATGGAGAATGAAGAGAGCGGCACAAGAGTGAGTTTATGTAGATCTAGGGTTTGTTCAAGCTTTTTATGCTCAAACAACTGGATCATCAACAATTGACCAACAATCACGTAATTGGATCATTAATTTTGGACCACATTTGGACCAAAAATGGAGTATAGATGGGGACCACAAATTGGACCCAAAATGCAAGCTGCTCATAACCTAAATGAATTTGAATGATCCAAAAAAATCATTGATAAATGGTGTTCATAACCATCGTAAGAAAATTTGGTTAAAAGTAAAAATGGAGATGAACATTTTTTACTGAATAAGATTGGTGTTTGGTTTGATTTGGATTTTAATGGAGATAAAAAAAATTAAAGGTGAATAATGGAGATGAAAATAAGATAAAATGGGTAAAAATGAAATTAAATGGGGGTAAAATTGTAAGAAAAGAAGTGATATAAAAGGAAAGTTATAAAGGTGGACAAATTTTATAGGATGCCCGAAATGGAATACTGGACGATCTTTATGGGACGGAGGGAGTATATGTTTGTACATCAACATTTTTAAATCGTTTATAAAAGTTTATTTTTTATGCAACCATAAGTTGTATTAGGCCATGTTTATCAAAATTAGTGGTAGCAGATACTTTTAGTTGTAATAGTAGTTGTAGCGGTTGACATAGCAGTTGAAAGTAACAATCCAATGAAAATAAAACGCTAATATGTGTTTGATTGAGATAGATTTTGGTTTTAGCTTATACTTATAAAAATGACGAAGTAGGACATATAATTAATTTTTGAAGCTATGATTTTCCGTTTTGGTTAATGATATTTATGGAAAATAAATTTCAAATGCTAGTTCAAATTACAAAAAGCTTTCTAAAGTAGCTTCCAAAAATCAAGCTTTTAAACGTTAGTAAAACTTCTACCACTGATTATACCGAACACCCTAGTAGCGTTTAAAATAGAATTTTAAAAGCTAAACGCAAGCGTTTTGAGCTTGACAAATAGGGTCTTAAGCTTTCATTGATTACAAGTGTACTTCACACAAGTATTTTGTGAAGTCAACTCCATTGCAGCTTATATCACACTCTCATTTCGTTGTGTTATCATTCCCATTTACAATTAATCTAAGTTTTTATAATCTCTAAGTCGATTTTTCTTCTTTCATTCCACGTAAAACCCCTATAAAGTTTCAACTGATGGAGGAGGAGTGATATTAGATAACCCGTCCTTTCTCTTCTTTTTTTCAAAAATAGGAAATTTCGGATCCAATTCGTATATCATAGGGATTACCATATATAACATAAAATTTCTCCTCCAATTCTTTCTAGTCGAGCCTCTTATGACCCACTTCTTTTTAGGATGGTTTCCCCTAATTTCTTTCCGTATCATAAAAAACAAAGAAAACATATCTATCCAAGTAAAAACTTTTACCACCCAAATAAGTATATACTCAATAACTATCTTTGTCACACCAAGTGAAGCCCTTGTTATAGCGTTCATGACTTCATTAAAAATCCAATTACACAATATTTTTTGTTTTTCATTTTTACCTTTTCCCTTCAGAATCTCTATTAACAAGGCGTCGGAAGAGGGGGAAAATGTTGTTTTCAATGGGGTAGTAGCCACGGAAATGAGTCACAATGTCACATTGATACGGACCCGGTGTGGATTCGTATCAGAAACCTTGTTGGTCAAGGCTTTGAGACGCACCCGAGGTGGACTTGACTCGATAAACGCGATTGGTAGACGCGAAGGGAGAACCAGGAATAAGTTTAGAGAGATATTAGATATAGAATTAGGGTTTAGGAATAATGACTTTTTTTATTAATGCAAACATAAAACTTAAAGGAGTATTTATAATAATACCCAATATCTAGAAAAACCTAATTGCTAAAATATTAAAAAGATAACCTTACTAAAAGATAGAATTAAATCCCTAATTAAAAGGAAAGACAATATTGAAAAGATAACAAATATAACTAATTATCCTAATATAACCGTAGCGTATCAACGTATCACACTTGACATGACTCATGTGAATGTACTGTGTTAGAAATCAAACCCATGCAATGATCAATATCTTTGAACTCCATTGCCTTTTTATCATTGTGACATATAGTTCCAATAGCTAAGGCTAATTTTTTTCGTGTTGGAAACAAAAGACATGGTAGTTGAAAATACAAATACCGTTCAAAAGAATTTGAGTGGTGTAGCCAAGTCCCTCTAATTAAGTAGATTTTTTTTTGAAAAAGGCGGTCACATATATTTTTTGATAAGTTGGGCGATCACATATATTAAGAAACAACTAAATTGAGGTTACATGTCAAGAAAGAAGGTGGCTAAGATACATGAGAAAAGAAGAACACTGTCAAAGGAGGCAAGGAAAGAGTGAAAGACAAGTTGTTGGATCGTGACGCGTTAGTAACAAGTCAAGGAACTAGCAATGTTCCTTGGGCAGCGAAAATAAACAATAAGAACACATAATTTAGAGAGGAAAACTTTCTGTCCGACCACTAAGTTGTAGAAAGAAAAAACCTCTACCCCTGAGACTCCTTCTCAGAGGATTTTCAATAGAATACTTTTATTAAGTTTCAACGGTTACAAGACAAGTCAAGTTCCTTGGTAACTAAGGCACCAACCAAAGTTCAACCAACTAGACTTCTACAACCCTAAACGTAAACCTAAGACAAAGTAAACTACTGACTTACTTGTGGATTCTTCGCCAGAAAAAGCCACACACCCTTACACTTGAAAAGCTCTCTCTCCAAGTCCGTCGTCTACAACCACACTTAAACCCTAGCTATAACCTAGCTATTTATAAGATATTTCAAGTCTGATCTCATACGTAATTCTTGCCTAATTATGCAGATTTTCCACTTAACAAATCCCACACAATAAGGAGAAAGTATTGTTTGTGATTTCGGATCCTCAACCATACCGATTCTTTCCAAAACCGAATGATCTCAGATTTCTTTAGATAAGATCGTGTGAAGTTTGATCTTATCCTTCCTTTGATATCCTCAAGAAACCGCCTACAGCTGTCGTATCTTCTCAGAAGATTGATTGCAGAAGATCTGATAACTTGCCATTAATAGAAAGATGTGTTCCTTCCGATACGCACTTCCTAAATCTGTCACCCGTTCCCTCCATCGTTCCTCACAATGTTCTGTCACTCGTGACTATGTACCTGTTTTCCTAAAACACTTACATGTAGAAGCAAGTTATACCAACTAAGTTTGTTATCATCAAAACTAAGAGAAACCAATGAACAACCCTTGTTCCAACAATTTCCTCCTTTTTGATGATGACAAACCTATACAAAAATGCACATCTAGAAACCAGTAGAAATATAGATCAGAAAAAAATTCCTGTATGGTTCCCCCTTAACAGATGCACAGTTGTTCCTACTCATAAGTGGTAACAACATATTCCCCCTTAGCCAAAGTTCCCTCTGTATTTCCTGGATAGAACGCATCTCTGCATTTTTCCTAACTTCCCCCTTTTGACATCATCAAAAGGTCAACAATCATCAAGCAAAAACGTAGAGCAAATGAACAAATTCAATTGAAACTCAAACTATTCATAAGAAAAAGATAATTAATATTATAGATAATTGTTGCGGGGATCACAACTAGAAAAAACATAAAAAGTCGTAGCATCTAAGAGAAACAACATAAATTATAAAAGTAGGGATAGATAGGCTAGGGAACTAGAGAGGGTCCACATCATGGTTCGGAGGAGGTGGAATCAGTAGCAACAATGTCAGTGTCTCTCTTAGCCAGGTAACCAATGACGATACTCAGCTGAGAGGAAATCTTTTGAAGCTCAGACAACATCTTGGCAGTAACACTTTCACTCATCGAAGAGCTCCCAACATCCATCTGGGCAGTCTTCTTTGCAGTTGTTCCCTTTGAATCACCCTGGAAGTTCATCCTCGAGATACTGCACATATCCAGGGGTAACCCAAAAGACTCCTCATGCGAAGGAACCTACACCTTCTTTTCCTTCAGAATTGCCTTCACAAACTGTGGATAAGGCAAACCATGAATCTTCCAAGAGCTCTTGGCCATGTGTCTCATCACGATCTTAGGAAGACTGGTGCGTTCCCTCCGCAAAAACATATCTAGCAGAATCATGTCCTCGATGGTGAGCGAGTTTCTTTTCTCCAGCCTGGGAACAACAACCTTGATCAGAAACTGGTGTGCAATCCTTGCAGTGTACCCCAAATCACCAGTTGAGTAAGGACCAGCAGTGGACACCTTTCCCATTACGCGCTTGAGAAGCTGGGTCTTGTTCCTAGGCCAGTTGCTTGAAGTATGCAACTCACCATATCCCTCACAAGGAACCTTCATGATTTTTGCAACAGACCCTAGAGAGAAAGAAATTTCCGAGGCACCAACAGTAGAGAACCCCATAGGACCAGTCACAAGATCAGCCAGTTGATACGTTGAAGAAGTCAGAACGGATAGACACATCTACCTTGACTTTCGAAGTACAAATCTTTTCCCAGCCTTGGAACTTGAAAAGTTTCCAGAACTCCTCCAAGTCATTCTCTTTCAGAAACTCCTCGTCGATCACTAGAGGAGCGACGACTTTCTTTGAAACCTTCTTAGAAACACCTTCTGGTTCCATTGGCAACTTTCCTTTTGCCTTTGCAAACTTGAAGTCCTTCTCAACCTCTTCTTCCAACTCCTCCTCTTCTTCATCACCATCATCACCAGATTCCACCTTTTCTTCAGACTCGGCCTCTTTAGGATCAGAGCCAAGTGCCTCCTCATCTTCTTCGGGATCGTCTTCCTCAGAAGACTCCTCCACCACCGTTTTCTTTGGGGTAGTGGTAGTGGAGCGAAGACTGTACTTGGTGCTTGTTGGAGTGATCTTCGCCTTTTTGAGAGAAGGGGAAGGAGTTCGTTCCGACTCAGAGATATGAAGGATTTGAGAAGGATGGGGAGGAACATTCTTCCTGGATTTTCGCTTGCCTTGGCTTGTCGGCTTGACCCATCCAAGACGCAAGTGAACAGGCAAAGCCTTTGCCTTTTCTGGTTCATCGGTGGTCTCCTTGGGAGGCGAGTTCACCTCTTCCTTTTCTGACTCATCCTGACCCTCCTTTCCTTCCCCTGTTTCAGCAGGCTTTTCGGAAGGGTTTTCTGAAGGAACCATTGATGGATCCTTTTCAAACTCCTCAACTTGAGACCTTAGCAGTGGCCTCACTTGAGACCTTAGCAGTGGCCTCGGCTCTGATGTTGGCTACAACATCAAACTGGTTTTCGAGCTTGGAAACGGGAGAGGGAGAGGAATGCTTGGCCTTTTGAGGGATTCGAGTCGAGCTTGAAGAGCTTCGATCTCAGAGGCGTTGAGGCCATCAAAGTTAAGGGCAGGGTGTTTGAAGAGGAAGCCATTGATGCAACAGATAAGAAAGCTAGAAGCTTGAAGAAGATTAGGGTTTTTGGAGGGTAAAAACAGAGATGCGGTGAAAAAAATAATGGCCGAGAGAAGGGATTATAAAGCACACCTCTTTCCTTGTTTATGAAGATCGTAATCTCCCCAAAATCTTCTATCCAAATCTTAACGGCTAAGAGTTTCCATAATGATGAATTTACACCGCCATTAATTCTCGATTGCGCCAAACGTCCTATCGTTCCCTGCAAAAGCACTGTGCAACGGCTGGATTTTTCAAACTAGCAATCACAACGGCTATTACTCTGTGGCTTTCTTTTTAACTGATTGACGTCTGTTCCTTTCCATAAAAATTTTCAATTGTAATCAAAGACGTTCCTATAATTGAAACTATTCCCAAACCACTAGTTCCATACCTCGTTATCATGAGTGGATGAAAGGTTTTGTTTGAACAGACAAGGGACAAGAGATGTTCCATTCAAACTTTTTGTGGGCTTGGAGTATTTTTGACATCCAAACAATTATTCCCCATTTAAAGGTAATCAAAGGGGGTTCATAGGGAACGTTTGTTTGGACCAGGCTAAGGGACAACTTATAACCAACCATCATTTCGGCTTGAAGTGAGGGATAGAATAGATCAAGTTGGTTATTTTGGGCTAAAAGAAAATCTTGGATGTAAACAATTCAGTTTCAGTTCCTTTTAGCATGCAACACTTAACAATCTCTAATATATACAACATCAATGCATAGAGGAAATATATAAGCCATTAGAAAACTTGCCAAATGATACGTAGTTCCCTGAGAAGTTACCTCTTTAGTCAGGCACTGAGGGAATAGAGGACCGGGACTTGTTTACTCTAAGGAAATCATTCCTAGTAACATCCTCAGATGCTCATAGGGTTTTTTGTCCAAAGCCTTGGTAAAAATATCTGTCACTTGATTTTCAGTCCTACAATGATCTATCTTGATAAAACCTTTTTCAACATTATCTCTTAAGAAATGATGTCGAATATCTATATGTTTGGTTCAAGAGTGATGCACATGATTCTTGGAGATATTGATTGCACTTGTATTATCACATAAGATAGGGATAGTTCCAAGAGACATACCAAAATCCACAAGTTGTTGTTTTAACCACAAAATCTGGGAACAACAGGTGACTGCTGCGACATACTCTGCTTCAGCCGTTGAAAGAGCAACCGAATTTTGCTTCTTCGATCCCCAAGACACCAAGCAAGGACCAAGAAATTGGTCCATGTCTGATGTGCTCTTCCTATCTACCAAGTGACCTGCAAAATCTGCATATGAGAATCCAACAAGATGGAACGAGTTATGTCTTGGATACCATAGACATAACCCATCGTTTCCTTTCAAGTAGCACAAAATTCTCTTCACTTCTTTCAAATGTGTTTCTTTAGGATTGGCCTGGAATCTAGCACAAAGACACACATTGAACATAATATCTGGCCGATTGACCGTTAGGTACAATAGGGAACCAATCATGCCTCGGTACATCGTTTGATCAACATCAACACCATTAAGGTCAGCATCAAGACGAGTATTAGGAGAAATAGGAGTATCAAAAAACTTTGTAGAGTCCATACCATACTTTTTCAATAGCTCCTTGATGTACTTTTGTTGATGTACCTTCGTTCCCTCATCACTTTGTACCACTTGTAGACCCAGAAAGAAAGTGAGTTCACCGATCATGCTTATCTCAAACTCACTGCTCATTAGATTCTTGAAGCTTTCTACAAGTTTAGGGTTAGTAGAACCAAATATAATGTCATCAACATAAACTTGAACTACTAAGACCTCACCGTCTTGTTCCCTGAGGAACAACGTTTTGTTGATCACACCATGTCTATATCCATTGGTCAATAGAAACTGAACGAATCCGTCATACCAAGCACGAGGAGCCTGTTTAAGACCATAGAGAGCCTTATCCAGCACGTAGACATGGTCAGGGTGATCAACATCTTCAAATCCTGGAGGTTGTAACACATAAACATCCTCTTGTAGGTACCCATTCAGGAATGCTGTTTTTACATCCATTTGATATAATTTGAATCCCTTGTGAGCAGCATAGGCGATTAGAAGACGGATGGCTTCTATTCTTGCAACAGGAGCGTATGTTTCATCGTAGTCAATCCCTTCTTGTTGATTGTACCCTTTTGCTACAAGACTCGCCTTGTTCCTTGTGACAGCTCCAGTGTCATCAAGTTTGTTCCTGAATACCCACTTTGTTCCTATAGCCATTTTGTGCTTTGGCTTGGGAACTAATCTCTATGCTTTGTTCCTTTCAAACTGGTGTAGTTCCTCTTGCATAGAAACTATCCAGTCAGGGTCTTTTAATGCTTCCTTCACATTCTTAGGCTCTGCAAGAGAGATAAACGCATTGAAAGCACACAAATTCTTAATAGAGGAACGAGTAAGCACACCTTTATCGTATGGAGTGATGATGTTGTCAACAGGATGGTCCCTCTTTTCATGATAGTTTCTGACTTCGATCTGAGTGGGATCTGTTCTTTACTCCTCTTGTTCCTGTTGACTTGTCGTTCCAGGAGATGTTCCTTCCGCTTGATCTTCCACTTGATCTTCATTTTGTGGAGTATCATCTTTAGGAATCAAAGTACCTTCTGTGTCATCTCCATCCAGATTAGGACTGGGTGAGGTGACTTCTTCATCCGGAGCTTGTGTACTTGAATCTAGATCGACTTCATCATCTGAGTCTGTATTTAGAACCTTCAGTATGTCCTTGTTACTTGACAGGTTCCCTCCATTTTTGGACTCATCAAAGACAACATAAATGCTTTTTTCAAACTTCTTAGTCCTTTTATTGAACACCTTGTAAGCCTTGCTGTTGGATGCATATCCCAGAAAGATGCATTCGTCACTCCTTGGATCAAACTTGCCTAGCTCATCCTTTCCGTTGTTGTGAATAAAGCACCTGCATCCTAAGACTTTCAAGTGGGAAATATTTGGCTTTCCTCCCTTGATTAGTTCATATGGAATTTTAGAAAAATTGGAACGTATAGTAGTTCGATTAATGATGTAGCAAGCGGTACCGACTGCCTCAGCCCAAGAGGACCGAGGCAAGTTACTTGCCAACATCATAGTACGAGCTATATTTTACAGTGTTCCATTCTTTCTCTCTACTACGTCGTTTTGTTGAGGAGTCCTCGGCGCAGAGAAGTTCTGAGACACTCCATGTTCATCGCAGTAGCTATGAAACATGGAATTCTTGAACTCTGTTCCGTTATTCGACCTGATAGCCTTCAATTTTTGTCTTGTTGATGCTTCTATCTTCTTGATCTAGCTTTTGAATGCCATGAACGTCTCATCTTTGGAACCTAGAAAAAGAGTTCATGTATATCTAGTAAAATCATCAACAATAACAAGAATATACCTGCTACCTCCATGACTTTTCACCCACATGGGACCACACAAATCCATGTGTACCATCTCAAGGGGATGAGAAGTGCTGATCGACAACTTTGGCTGAAAAGACGATTTGCTTTGTTTCCCTTTCACACACTCTTCACACAGGCTTTCCTTTTCTGCAAGAACTTTGGGAAGTCTTATCACCAGATTTTGTGAGTAGAGTTTGTGAATTCCTCGATGATTTGCGTGACCAAACCTCCTATGCCAGAGATCGGTCTTATCAACGACTGTTACTGTTGAGAGGGTTTCTTGACAACAAATAAATTTATATCAAGACCCCGCTGAGTACAGGGAGGTCAGGTTCGTCCACGGGAATTAGAAGAATCTACGTCTAGCTACTAATCCTAATAAAAGAGAACAAAGCAAAGCAAAACACGCAAACTGACGCTTGGCACCGACCCACAGCAGGTCGTAACCGACCAACTACTCAACACAAACGCAGAAGAAAAACTAAGGGAACTAGGAGCTCGGCCCCGACCTGAAAGTGGTCGTAACCGACCTATCCGGGTAACTAGAAAACTTCGGAAAATCAAATTAAAAGAGATCTAGAGCAAAGGATTCACCACAACAAGCTATGCATGCAAACATGAATCAAAATCAACCAACAACAATCTCATGAATGACTTTCGTCACAAATAATCAAGTAGAAATCTAAACTTTCATAAAGATCTAAACTTGCAACCCTACTTGTTTCCTAAGAGTTTCAACCTTCGTTTTCAACCAAGTATTATCCAAATTCACAATTCAATCTTTCAATTCAATCATAAACTTGAACATGCCTCAACTTTCATTAAGGAATTGATAGAAAACAAGTAGACAAGGGATAGAGATTCAAAAGGATTGATCAATCAAAGATTCATGCTTTAATTATGCACAACTCGTCGGGTTTCACCCCAACCCTAGAAAATAGACTACTCACGATCCATGGAACAATCAACAATCATAGACAAAAGAGAAGACATGATTCGAATCCAAACAAACTTCAATTAAAAGAAAACTTACAATCTCAAGCAAACCTCCAAGTCTCTCTAAAATTGTCCAAGAGCTTGGAATAAGATGACCTAGAAATCAAACTTGCAACTTGTTCCGTCTCCACAAAATAACGTCTCAAACGTCCCCCTAGAATCTCCCCCTAAAAGCCCCCTCTAAAATAAAACCCTAGAGATCCTTATATAGTAGTGGAAATATACCTATAAGGAAACTAAATTCTATCTTAAAAAAGCCCATAAATAAAACATTTACTGAACTTAGCTTAAAACGCAAGAAACAAATCCGCCACACACGGATTGGGTCGTCACCGACCTAGTGTAGGTCGTCTCCGACCATTGGCTACACTTGATTTCTTCATTTCTTTGCTCAGACTTGCTCCAAAGCTTGGTTCTTCTTCAATGTTTCTTCTTTAATCGCTCTTGGCCTTCTAAGACTTCCTTTAGCTCCTTCAAAAGCACCTTGTTCTTGAAATCTTCAACTCGGAATCTTCAAACCTTCAAATGCACCGACTCTCACTCTTCTTATCAACATCACCATAAGACCACTTGAACACCACCTCATAGAAAGCTTGAAAGACCTAAACATTTCCTCCTCAACGCTCCAAATACCTACAAAACATCAAACAAACTTATGCAGACTCCATATCTCAAGATAACATGAAAACCTACACAAATGACTCAAGACAAAACACAAAACCTAGAAAAGACTCAATCCTAGCTAGAAAACTACCTATAAAAACCAACTAAAAAGTGCGACATCAAAATACCCCATACTTAAACTTGCTTGTCCTCAAGCAATCACTTAACATGCATTAATACCAATCAACAAAACTCAAGAATCACCTTTATAGAAAAGGAAGCACAAGTAGAATAGTGAGCAAACAATTTCCACATCCTAGCACACATGAACATCCCAAGCAATCACAATCCAACCTCACCAAGGAATGTGTTTCACTCAACTCTCAAAGTGTTTAAGCTATAGCAATAATCACTCGACTCAAATTCCAAACACAAAACCGCATAGTCAATGGAACTTATATAAGCAAACTCTCCACCGAAGAAGTCAAAACAAGTCAAATCATCAAATGAACTCGGGTGGCTCAATGAAAACTTCAAAGAAGTCTCCATTCGGCCGGGTTGTAATGGGGCTTGGTAATAACAAAAGGGAGTGGAAATATTTTGGCCTTGTGGTGCTATATAATCCGAGAATCAAGACTCCTAGACTACACATCACTTAACCAACATTCTTCCCCTTCTTCAACCACCAAACACTTAAAACTTTACAATGTACTACCCCTTTCACCTATTATCATTGTCTTTCCTCTATTCTTTGAAGGCTTTGGACTCTAGTACTTATTATTTGACTTTCCCCGTTTATTTTCTCTCTTTTTTTTTTGGGGGGGGGGGGGGGGGGGGGCGCTCGGCGCCGACCCTCTTTGGGTCGGCTACGAGCCAGATGCGTGTACTTTGAGCCCAAACAATACTTCATACTTGGATTTTCCAAAGACAACATACTTTATCTACCTTCCACAATCACTTTGTTTTCACCCAATTACTCCATAACATTCTTCAACAACTTCTTCTAAGTCCTAATTCCCGGATCAAAGGGTCAAGCTTTTCATGGCTAGGGAATTTTTTTTTGGAGCTAGAAATAGGCTTTAAGCTCAAAACAAAGGGCTACAAACAGAGGGATCATGCATAGGTAGGAAAAGGAATATAATAGGCTTATAAAAATGAGTTCAAAATCATTTGATTCAATCAAGTAATGAGCATATCTTCATTGGTCTCAAGTTTAAAATAACCATGCCATTGTCAATTGGTAAATTGCATTTGGAAGAGTAATTCACACATGAAAGAGAAAGGAGTAAAAATGTTCATCCTTTATAGGCCAAAATATATCTCACTTAGGTGCAATTTTTGTTGGATTGCTTTCACTTAGAAATATGCATGCTCAATGTCCATTATAAGCTCAAAATTCAAAAATCAAGATCATGATTTAGGCAATTCTTAAAGCATGTCATAGGTTTTACATGATGATGCAAGCAATTTCCTTCCTAGAACATCTAAGCAATATGGCATTTATCCATCTAAAATCAAAAAGAAAAAGACTCAAAACAAAGCTAAACACACACATCAATCAAAACACAAAACAACACATGACTCAAACAAGTAATCTCCCAAACCACCCCATACTTAAACATCAATGTCCCCATTGATTAAGAAAGTAAAGAGAAAGGAAAGAGAAACTAACTTGAACACATTTTGATGCGTTGGCAAAGGAGGAGAATCATTCTTGAGGAGGATGAGGAGGTGGTGGCGGTGGGAAGAGTTGTTGTGCCAACCAATTGTTATAGTCCACTTGAGCATCCCATCTTGCAACATCTAGCTTGTGATCTTCATAATACTCAATGCGGAAATCTTTAAGCTCTTTTTGATGCTCAACAAATTGGTTGTGGTGATGATTAAGTGCCCCATAAATTTGGTGTTGGTGGAGCATGAGGGCATCCATCTTGGCCGAGAGACGGGAGATATCGGAATCGCCACCCGAACTTGAACCGGTATGATATGTGCCTTGTCCTGGAAAATGGGAGCCACCGGACCCATCAAAGCCATAGGGGTGAGAGTAGTAAGGGACCATATCAGTCTGAGGCCCCATAGTGAAGTCCATCGGGTCGACACCAGGCAAGTTGTGGAAGTTGCTGCCCACTGGTGGGTCGGCACCGACCCCCTGTTGGTCGTCACCGACCACCCCAGCATGTGCCCGTGGTGATTCCGGCTCGGAGGAGGCTTCTCTTAGTGGGTCAATTTCGGCTCTTGGAAACCTGCTTGCCTGGTGTCTAATTCTTCGATCAAGCCGGACATTTGGAGACAAAGGATAAGGAGCGGGTGCCCACACATCATACCAATTAGGGCGGTAGAAAAGCTCAAGATTTTCGGGGGTAAGGACCACATCATGAGTCTCATTTTGGCTAACATAGAACTTGTTGATGAAACCATCAGAAGATTGCCCAAGCAATTTGGTGTTGAAGAAGTACTTCACATCCATAGCAATGACTTTTCTTGAAGAGTAAGCGGAAAGATTTACTTTCAAGGACTTGGCAAGGATAACCACAAGCCAACCAAAGTAAGTGGTGGTGTGGTTCTTGAGGCCTTGGTGACTCACAACGGCATTTGCAAACTCAAATCCCAAATTCATGTGAATTGTTGGCTCGAAGAGCATGGTGGAGAGGCAAGCAATTTCGTGCTTGTGTGGGCGGGAGAGCTCGTATCGTGGCCAAATGGTGGAGCCAAGGATGCGTAGGATAAGCCGAAAAACCGGGCTAGCAATGCATCGACCGGGAAGGTGGTTGGTGGGGTATTCGGCCCGGCCAGTGAGGTAATGCCACAAATCCTGGGTGGGAAAGCTTGATGAGGTATATGCTCCGGAAGGGGCACGGAAACCAAGATGGTGATTGAATCTTTTAATGCTCATAGCGTGCTCCATGTTGCCAAGTTGAAAAGTAACCCTTGACTTGTTGAAGTCGGTTTCATTGCGGTATAAGCGGAAGTTGGACATGAACTCGCATGTGAGCGCAATGTAGTGTTCCTCAATTGGATGCAAGATTAGGTGTTGAGCTCCAATCCAAGAGAAAGCAGTGAGCACCTCCCTATGCAAACCAACCTTCATCGCCCCTTCCCTATGATAAGCTCGGACGGTAACGTCCCCATTCCACATTTCAAGAAATCTTTCCTTTTGCTCCTCATCATCAAAGATCACACTATCCACTTTTTGCTTGTCTTTCTTGTGCTTCTTGGTGGGGTGACGAGAAGAAGAAGAAGCCATAGTCCTACAAAACATTCAAACTTTCCAAAATAATCTCCATAGTTTTAAGGACAATGCCAAATCAAAGAACACACATGTCACCTCCCGAAGAAGTACCCCATACTTACTCAAAGGAACATGCTTAAATTTAGAAGAATCTCAACCTAGCATGCGTAATTCATGAAAAGTAGGTAAGGAGGGGGAAAGATCATGCTAAAAACACCCAAATCATGGCAAAATACTAGTTAACCGGGGTCGGGACCGACCCTTGGAGGTTCGGTGCCGAGCAAAACACCCGGAAAAGGACGCTGGTGGGTCGTCACCGACCCTTGGTGGGTCGGCACCGACCACTTCGGGCAAGATTATGCCCACAAATTCGGCCCTATGTCCATGGAATTGGTACAAAAAATTCCGGAAAAATCTAACACTCTCACAATCAACCAAACAACCAAGTATGCATCAAAAATTCCACATACAACCCGCAATTAATCATTATATCATATAGATCTACCCTCTTGAGCATGCAAACAACCCAATCGTCCATATTCAAACTCAAGAACACCCAAAACCTAAGTTTTCAACTAATCCCTCAAACATAAATCAAGTAAACTTGAATACAAGATCAAAGGAGTAGAGAAACATACCAAGGATGAGTAAAAATAGAAGAATGAAAGTAGAAGGGGGTCGTAGACGAGCACTAGAGCGGTTCCAAAAATTGAAAAATTGTTGGAAGGGGTGAAATTTCCGGTTTTTGTTGGATGATTTGGAGGGTTTGTGTAGAACAAGGAAGAATTTTGGTAGATTTGGGATGGGAATGGAGGATTTGTGAGGTTGGAGAGGCAAAGAAAGTGGAAGGAGGCTATGGAGGTTTGAGGGAAGGGGAGGTCGGCCGTGTGGGGGAAAAGAGAGGGAAGGGGGTAGGGTTAAAAGAGGTAAAAGTTGAGGGACTTACCTGCAATTTCCAATTTTCTGAAAATTTTACCATATTTGCATGGAAGTGGTCGGTGACAACCCAAAATAGGTCGGAGACGACCATCCAGTACCCTTCCTTTCCCTATTGTTCGAGCATCTCAGCCCCTTTTGTCCTCTTCAGTAGTTCTCGTATCCCTACAAAACGTTAGTGGAGAACCAAAACAAAAATCCTACCTATTCTAAACTAAGAAAATCAAAAGAATATTCAAACTAAAAAGTCCAAAAGAAACAAAAGAAAAAGAAAAAGCAAAAGAAAAAGCGGGTTGCCTCCCGTAAGCGCTTAATTTAACGTCTTTAGCTAGACGTGGAGTACCTCAGCTTAGTCAGAAGATGTGAGAGCCCATGTGGCTCGGATTTCCTCATCGGGTTCGGCTCTTGCATAGTATTTCTTCAATCGATGCCTGTTGACCTTAAAAATCCCTCCATTCTCATCTAAGAGATCAACCGCTCCATGTGGGTAGATGTGGTGAACTATGAATGGTCCACTCCATCGAGATCGTAATTTTCCGGGGAAGAGTCGAAGTCTAGAATTGAAAAGGAGTACTAGATCACCATTGTGGAAGGTCTTCGGGATGAGCTTCTTATCATGCCATTTCTTGGTTCTTTGTTTGTAAATTTTGGCATTTTCATACGCCTTGAGCCTTAACTCCTCCAATTCTTGCAAGTCCATAAATCTCTTTGCTCCGGCGGTGTCAAGATCCATGTTGAGCTCCTTGAGAGCCCATAGAGCCTTGTGTTCGAGCTCGACGGGCAAATGGCATGACTTGCCATACACAAGATTGTAGGGAGTAGTGCGGAGTGGCGTCTTGTAGGCGGTGCGGTACGCCGAAAGTGCATCATCTAGCTTGGAAGCCCAATCCTTCCTTGAGCGGGAAACCGTCTTCTCCAAGATGTTTTTAATTTGCCGGTTGGAGATCTCCACTTGACCACTAGTTTGGGGATGGTAAGGAGTTGCCACCCTGTGTAGGACCCCATACTTAGTCAAAAGTGCCTCAAAACTCCGCTCAATAAAGTGAGAACCGCCATCACTAATAAGGGCTCGGGGAACACCAAAGCGGGGAAAGATATTGGACTTCATAAACTTGGCCACCACTCGTGCATCATTAGTTCTCGTGGCAATGGCCTCAACCCACTTAGATACGTAGTCAACCGCTACGAGGATGTACTTGTAGGGGCCCGAAGAGGGGAAGGGTCCCATAAAATCAATTCCCCATACGTCGAAAAGCTCAACTTCTAGAATTCCTGTGAGTCGGTTCTCATTCCGCCATGTGATATTTCCCGCACGCTGACACTCATCACAAGCTGTGACATAGGCATGAACATCCTTGAAAAGGGTGGGCCAATAGAATCCGCTTTGAAGAATTTTTGCGGTGGTCTTGAATCCCTTCGCATGGCCTCCCGTTGGAAGAATATGACAATGTCGGATTACTCCCTCTATCTCATTGTTCGGCACACAACGCCTAAAGATATGATCACTCCCTTGCTTGAAAAGGTAGGGGTCGTCCCAATAGTATTGCTTGACGTCGTGGAGGAACTTCTTTCTGGCTTGGGAAGTCAATCCATCCGGAATAATGCCTCCTACAACATAGTTAGCAAAATCCGCAAACCAAGGGGTTTTCGCCCCTTGAATAGCATATACAGAATGGCTAGAGAAAATGGGAAGAGAAGAGTGAATAGTGGAAAACACACAAGAAGAGGTAGAAGAATGACCTGGATCGGGCGTGGTGGGGGTCGGTGCCATGCTATCTAGCTCGGTGTCGGCCCAGTGCTGCATATGAATGGTCGTCTCCGACCCAGGAATGGTCGTCTCCGACCCAGGATTGTTCACCTCGATCCGTAAAACTTCATTACTCATTAGAATTTCATCCGGGCGAGAGTCGTTGATGGGAATTGAATTGCCGGACTCCTTAATGTGCTCCATAGGTAACCGAGAAAGGTGGTCCGCCACAAGATTTTCCGCTCCTTTCTTATCCCTTATTTCAAGGTCAAATTCTTGCAATAGAAGCATCCATCGGAGCAATCTCGGTTTGGCGTCCTTCTTATCCATAAGATAACGGATAGCTGCATGATCGGTGTAGACGATTACCTTGGAACCCACCAAGTACGACCGGAACTTCTCAAAAGCAAACACAACGGCTAGGAATTCCTTCTCTATGGTCGTGTATTTGCTTTGGACCTCATCTAATGTCTTGCTCGCATAATAGATAGCATGAAGCTTCTTCTCTCTTCTTTGCCCAAGGACCGCGCCCACGGCGTAGTCACTAGCGTCACACATGATCTCGAAGGGAATGGTCCAATCCGGAGGTTGCATGATAGGCGCCGACACAAGTGCATCCCGGATCCTGTGGAAAGCTTCAAGACACTCGGAAGAAAACTCAAACACAACATCCTTCATTAATAGGTTAGTTAACGGTTTGGTAATCTTAGAGAAATCTTGAATAAACCTCCTATAAAACCCGGCATGTCCTAAAAAGCTCCTAACATCTTTCACTGAGGAAGGGGGTGGCAATTTTTCAATTAATTCAATTTTGGCTTTGTCAACCTCAATCCCCCTTTTTGACACAACATGACCTAGAACAATTCCTTCTTGAACCATAAAGTGACACTTTTCCCAATTAAGCACTAGGTTAGTCTCCTCACATCTCCTAAGTACTCTAGCAAGATTTGCAAGGCAAGAGTCAAAAGTGGTACCGTAAACCGAAAAATCATCCATGAATACCTCCACAATGTCCTCAATCATGTCGGAGAAAATGGCCATCATACACCGTTGAAAGGTGGCCGGGGCATTGCAAAGCCCGAATGGCATCCTCCTATAGGCAAATGTGCCATAAGGACACGTGAAGGTGGTTTTCTCTTGATCATCGGGATGTATCGGAACCTGCCAAAAACCACTATAGCCATCGAGATAACAAAAATAATCATGCAAAGCTAATCTCTCTAGCACTTGGTCAATAAAAGGCAAGGGAAAATGGTCCTTTCTAGTGGCGCTATTTAGCTTTCTATAGTCAATGCACATACGCCAACTAGTTGTAGTCCTAGTGGGAACTAACTCGCCTTTTTCATTCTCAACAACAGTAAGACCACTCTTTTTAGGCACAACATGAACGGGGCTTACCCACTTACTATCCGAAATTGGAAAGATGATACCTGCATCGAGCATTCTCAAGATCTCCTTTTTTACCACTTCCTTCATATTCGGGTTAAGCCTCCATTGGTGCTCTATGGTTGGCCTGTGTCCTTCCTCAAGAAAAATATGATGCATACACAAAGACGATGAGAGGCCACTCAAATCCTCAAGTGAGTATCCAATGGCCTTCCTATGAGTCCTAAGAACATTCAACAACTTTCCAACTTCTTCCGCATTAAGGTTAGAATTAATAATCACAGGAAAAGTGGAATTAGGGCCAAGAAACTCATACCTCAAAGACTCAGGGAGAGTCTTAAGCTCTGGAGTAGGTGGTGGTGGTGTAACAATGTCCTCAACCTTCTCCATTTTGAAAAGCTCTTCAAAGTAAGCATCATCATCCGCCTCCAGAAGGGTCGGCTCCGACCATAAGGGGGTCGTCACCGAGCCAGAGGCAAGCATAAAATCCTCAACAATGATCGGAATAGAGGTGGGCGCCGAGCTGGATGTGGTCGGCGCCAACCTCGATGTGGTCGGTGCCAACCTAGATGTGGTTGGTGCCGACCCTGCAGTTTCCTCCTCGGTTTCAGCTACACATGTATCAGCTCCGAACAAACGCTCAATCGGATCTTCACAGTCAATGTAATCCGAGCGGGTGTACAACATCTTCACTTCCATAGCTTCACCGGTTTCCTTCATTGTTGGATTGAACCGGAACTCAACCACCTCATTGCCGATTTCAAAAGTAAGAAGGCCTTTCTTCACATCAATAATGGCCCCGGCGGTTGCAAGAAAAGGTCGCCCAAGAATAATCGGGACGACAGGATCCTCCGGCATCTCCATGACAATAAAATCATTAGGCACAAAGAACTTGCCAACTTGTATAGGGAAATCATCGACAACTCCAGTTGGTTTCACACAAGAATCGTCTGCCATATAAAGCTTCATATTCACCGGAACCAAAGGGCCCATATTGGTTTTGGACCATATAGAGAGCGGAAGAAGACTAGCACTTGCACCAAGATCACACAAAGCCTTGAAGCGATGGGCACCAATGCCAATAGTGATTGCAAATTTACCCGGATCACCGAGTTTCTCCGGGAGCTCTAGAGATCGTACCTCATCGGTTAGTTCAGACATAAACCTCTTCTTTGACAAGATTTCTTTTAGAAATTTGGTGTAAGCTGGCATCTCATTCAAAGCTTCGGCAAAAGGAATAGTGATGTTTAGCCCTTGAAGAACCTGCACAAAACGCTTGAATTTGCCTTCCATGGAGTCCTTAGCCTTCTTGGTTGGAAAAGGAAGCACCTTTGTTGTCGAGGTAGAAGGAACGGAAGGAAGAATTCTGGAGAGAGGGTCGGCCACGACCCTTGGTGGGTCGGTTACGACCTCCTCTGAGCTAGACCGGTCCTCATCGTCCGCCGTTTTCTTGCCTGTTTCTCGATCCGGCAACTTCTTTCCGCTTCTCAGATGCACTGCAGCAATTTGACCCTTTGGATTCTCATCAGAATGGCCCGGTAATCGCCCTTGAGGTCGTGGAATTTGGGCCGCTAAATCACCGAGTTGAGAATTCACATTTTTCCTCCAAGCTTCAAAGTCTCCTAGTTGATTTTGCACCCCTTTAAGATCGGTTCGGATGCCATTCATTCCTTCAAGGAGTCCTTGAGCCCAGGTTGGTGGCTCTTGGAAACCGGGAGGTCTATAGGGAGGGGCTCTTTGCTCTTGTGGCGGTGCTTGAAAACCTTGACCGTAGCCATTGTTGTTCCATTGAGAAAAGTTGTTGTTGTTCCTCGTCGGATAAGCATTGTTTTGGCCACGATAGGCCCCCCTCATATAATTTGCCTCCGCATAAGCCTCGGCGGCTCGGACTTGTTCCACGTTTGTGCAAGAAGAAGTAGGATGAGCATGGGAACCACGTTCTAGACAAGGTTGAGCGGTGGATTTGTAGTGACCCACTTGCTTCTTAAGCCGATTTATCTCATCTTGCATAAATTGAAACCTCACATCCGGATCAATTGGCTCAACATTGGGATCATAAAGTCTCTTCTATGGAACCTTGACGGCTTGTTGGGTGCCATACATTGCATCATAATTGGTGAGTTTATCCAACAAAGCCCACGCTTGATCGGGATCCATCTCAATGAATCCGCAGTCGGTGTGAAGGTTGATCCGATCTTTTGTAGCAGCATTAATTCCCTGGAAGAATATTTCTTGAAGTACATAAGGAGGTTGTCCATGAGTTGGACATTGCCGAAGAAGTTCCTTAAACCGCTCCCAAGTTTCCACAAAAGTCTCATTGGGAAGTTGATGATAAGAAGTGATGCGCTTCCTTAACTCTGTAGTCTTAGCCGGCGGAAAGAACTTTGTCAGAAACTGATCATGCAGAGTCTTCCATGTAGTAATAGATCTAGAGGGTAAACTTTCAAGCCAAGTAAGAGCTTTTCCGGCCAAAGACCATTTGAATGCTTTCAAAAGCACATATTCAAGCGATACATCATCAGCGGCTATTGTGTCACAGAGGTCAGTGAAGTTCTTGATGTGCTTCATAGGGCACTCGGTGGGCTTGCCTTCAAATTGAGACCTCTTGATAAGAGTGATGAAGTGTGACTTTATCTCAAAAGCGTGCTCGATTGCAGGGAGCACAATAGCAGATTCGGGAACCTTGAATTCAGGATGCATGTACTGCTTTGCATTACGCGGAATAGCATCAAGTTGTTCCTGAAGACGGGCATCAGCCTCTCTTTCCCTATGTGCAACATCTCTCTCTCTTTGTGCAGCAGCAGTTTGAGCATCACGCTCTCTTTGAATGCCTTCCATCTGAAGGCAAAGATCAGCCATCTGGCGAGCAAGTTCCTCAGCGTTGGCCATTGCTCTTCGTTCTCTTAGCCTGCAGTGAAGGGTTCTCTCAAGTTCGGGATCAAAAGGAAAATAGTCGATTTCCCTTCGAGAACTAGAGGGCATCCACCTGCACACACAATCACGAGAAAACGAATTAGTAAACACAAAAGGGTATGGGCTATTCCCAAACCCGATAAATAACTAGACAAAGAAACTAAACTAACTCCCCGGCAACGGCGCCAATTTGTTGAGAGGGTTTCTTGACAACAAATAAATTTATATCAAGACCCCGCTGAGTACAAGGAGGTCAGGTTCGTCCACGGGAATTAGAAGAATCTACGTCTAGCTACTAATCCTAATAAAAGAGAACAAAGCAAAGCAAAACACGCAAACTGACGCTCGACACCGACCCACAGCAAGTCGTAACCGACCAACTACTCAACACAAACGCAGAAGAAAAACTAAGGGAACTAGGAGCTCGGCCCCGACCTGAAAGTGGTCGTAACCGACCTATCCGGGTAACTAGAAAACTTCGAAAAATCAAATTAAAAGAGATCTAGAGCAAAGGATTCACCACAACAAGCTATGCATGCAAACATGAATCAAAATCAACCAACAACAATCTCATGAATGACTTTCGTCACAAATAATCAAGTAGAAATCTAAACTTTCATAAAGATCTAAACTTGCAACCCTACTTGTTTCCTAAGAGTTTCAACCTTCGTTTTCAACCAAGTATTATCCAAATTCACAATTCAATCTTTCAATTCAATCATAAACTTGAACATGCCTCAACTTTCATTAAGGAATTGATAGAAAACAAGTAGACAAGGGATAGAGATTCAAAAGGATTGATCAATCAAAGATTCATGCTTTAATTATGCACAACTCGTCGGGTTTCACCCCAACCCTAGAAAATAGACTACTCACGATCCATGGAACAATCAACAATTATAGACAAAAGAGAAGACATGATTCGAATCCAAACAAACTTCAATTAAAAGAAAACTTACAATCTCAAGCAAACCTCCAAGTCTCTCTAAAATTGTCCAAGAGCTTGGAATAAGATGACCTAGAAATCAAACTTGCAACTTGTTCCATCTCCACAAAATAACGTCTCAAACGTCCCCCTAGAATCTCCCCCTAAAAGCCCCCTCTTAAAACCCTAGAGATCCTTATATAGTAGTGGAAATATACCTATAAGGAAACTAAATTCTATCTTAAAAAAGCCCATAAATAAAACATTTACTGAACTTAGCTTAAAACGCAAGAAACAAATCCGCCACACACGGATTGGGTCGTCACCGACCTAGTGTAGGTCGTCTCCGACCATTGGCTACACTTGATTTCTTCATTTCTTTGCTCAGACTTGCTCCAAAGCTTGGTTCTTCTTCAATGTTTCTTCTTTAATCGCTCTTGGCCTTCTAAGACTTCCTTTAGCTCCTTCAAAAGCACCTTGTTCTTGAAATCTTCAACTCGGAATCTTCAAACCTTCAAATGCACCGACTCTCACTCTTCTTATCAACATCACCATAAGACCACTTGAACACCACCTCATAGAAAGCTTGAAAGACCTAAACATTTCCTCCTCAACGCTCCAAATACCTACAAAACATCAAACAAACTTATGCAGACTCCATATCTCAAGATAACATGAAAATCTACACAAATGACTCAAGACAAAACACAAAACCTAGAAAAGACTCAATCCTAGCTAGAAAACTACCTATAAAAACCAACTAAAAAGTGCGACATCAGTTACAAAGCATAACTCTTTTTGTGGTTGGAAACTTGAGTCGAAAAAATACACATTGTTGCGCCTCTTTCCCTTCAGGACCACAAGATTTGAATTTTTGTTCTTGATCGTACAATCATCTGAGGTAAATGAAACCTCGTTGTTCCCTTGGTCACATAGCTGAGAAATACTCAACAGATTGTAACCAAGACCTTTCACCAAGCTCACGTCTTTAACGCTGGTTTTATCATTTAGCTTGACTTCACCTGTTCCAATGATTTCGCCTTGATTGTTGTTGCCAAAGGAAATGTTTCCTCCAGCATTGATCTGAAGTGAGGACAGAATACTCTCATTCCCTGTCATGTGACATGAACACCCGCTGTCAAGGATCCAGCGGATGTTCCCCCTCACTTCAACCTGCAATAAAGAAATCACGTTTTAACGACCCAGGCCTACTTAGCCTTCCCGGGTCAGTTATTAGAGCTCACAGAATGATAAATTTGAGATTCAACTAAAGTAGCTTTCTGTGGACGCTTGGAACAAGAAGCAATATATATTTGAGGGATCAACATGGTTTTTCCCTTTATCAGTTTTAGAATTTTGCTTCTTTTGTGGTTGATGAGCTGGTTTCTTTTTGTTCTGATGAGATTTGTCGTACCCTTGATTTTTCTTACCAGTCCACTGTTTCTTGTTGTTCCCTGTATTCTGGTTTTGAACCTTTTGATTAAACACACCCGTTTTAACCTTACAGTCCTTTTGAACATGATCTCCCTTACCACATTGATAGCACAACCTATAATATTCGCCAAGATAGCGTTTAGGATGTGGTTTTTGGAGGGTTTGTTCCTTTGCACGTTCTTGGGAAGGAACTCTGTGTTGGTTCCCTTGAGACTGTTTTAGATATATCTTATGAGTTGTTTTTCCAGAATACCACTCTGAGTTATCATTTAAATTACTCTCCAGAATCTTAACCCTACCCTCTAGATGCGTAACTTTATCTCTAGCAGAATGAAGTTCCCTAGCTTTTCTTTCCATCTTTTCTTCAAAGTAAGGTCATCAAGAGGATATTCAGATTTATCTTTACCATAACCATTTCCACACCTAGCCGGATTAAACACAATGTGAGTTCGTTTACTAAGCTCATTCTCTAATTCCTCTCCTTTGAGTTTAAAGATAAGCAAATCCGTTCTAAGTTCGTTATTGGTTTCGGTGAGAGTTTTAACGTCTTTCTTTAAATCTTCACAATCAGAACAAGGAACAACACTGGTAACAGTTGACTTTGATAATTTTTCTTCAAGATTAAGACATTTCTCATCAGCAACTTCTATTTCATCTTGCATTTTCAAATTATCTTCAAAAAGCTTTTTAACAAGAGTGACAAGATCAGATTGTTTAGCATTTTCTAAACTGGCAAGAAATTGTTCAGGAGTTACCTCTTGGTCGACATCTTCAATCTTCAGAATCATGGCACAAATCTTAGATTCAGATTCATCATCTGAGTCAAGATCCCATGCAACGATGTAAGCCTTTTTCTTCTCGTTACCAGACTCGTTACATTTGGGACAACTCTTAGCATAATGACCCTTCTCCTGACAGTTGAAACAGGTAACATCCTTGATATCCTTCTTCTCCGAGTTGATCTTCTCTTGTTCCTTCCAGGCTCCTTGCTTCTTGCCTCTCTTGTAGAATGCCCTCATTGTCTTGGTTATGAGAGCTACATCAGAGTCCTCTTCTAATGTATAAGCTCCCTTCCCAGCAATAATGTTCTCGATGGCCTTTTCCACCTTGAGAGCAATCCCCTTGTTAGAACTTGAGGAACCACTGTTGTTATTCTCGTAGCGCTCGTAGTGTGTCAGCTTTCCAAAGATCTCATGAAGCTTGGAAGACTTTGTGATTGGATTTTCTCTTAGCAAACCTCTAGTAACAAAGTACTTGGGACTAAGACCATCCACGATTGTAGAGACTTTCTCTGTATGAGTGATGTCCTTTTCTATACCAAGATGATTGATACGATTCACCAATGCCTCAAATCGAGATTTATAAGTGGCAATGGTTTCAACGTCTTTCATCTTAAAGTTATAGAACTCCTTCTTGGCCTCATTTTGGTGGCTTTCCTTCAGATCTGTACTGCCAATGTTCATTTGCTCAATAGCTTCCCATGCATCCTTGGCAGTTTTGCAGTTCACCACCCTTAGTAGATCTTCAGTGCCCAAGGCATTGTTTAGTAGCATCTGTGCCTTGAAGTTCTTCTCCATTCCCGTCCATTCAATTGGAACCCACTCAGACTTTTTGCCCTTCTTGGCTTCGGGAATGACATAATCTCCATCCTCAATGATTGACCAAGCATGGTAGTCATTGTTTTTGAGCCAAGTGGCGAAGAGGATCTTCTAGTGGTCATACTCTCCAGCAACAAGCAGTGGAGGCTTGTTGTTCCCAATTCCGACGTTGTGAGTGTTGTTGGTACTCATCCTGTATTCCTGCACTAACACACAATCTAGAGCAAACCCGCTCTGATACCAATTGTTGATCGTGACATGTTAGTAACAAGTCAGGGAACTAGCAATGTTCCCTGGGCAGCGGAAATAAACAATAAGAACACAAAATTTAGAGAGGAAAACTTTCTGTCCGACCACCAAGTCGTAGAAAGAAAAAACCTCTACCCCTGAGACTCCTTCTCAGAGGATTTTCAATAGAATACTTTTATTAAGTTTCAACGGTTACAAGGCAAGTCAAGTTCCTTGGTAACTAAGGCACCAACCAAAGTTCAACCAACTAGACTTCTACAACCCTAAACGTAAACCTAAGACAAAGTAAACTACTGACTTACTTGTGGATTCTTCACCAGAAAAAGCCACACACTTGTACACTTGAAAAGCTCTCTCTCCAAGTTCGTTGTCTACAACCACACTTATACCCTGGCTATTTATAAGATATGCCAAGTCTGATCTCATACGTAATTCTTGCCTAATTACGCAGATTTTCCACTTAACAAATCCCACACAATAAGGAGAAAGTATTGTTTGTGATTTCGGATCCTCAACCATGCCGATTCTTTCCAAAACCGAATGATCTCAGATTTCTTTAGATAAGATCGTGTGAAGTTTGATCTTATCCTTCCTTTGATCTCCTCAAGCAACCGCTTACAACTGTGGTATCTTCTCAGAAGACTGCTCGCAGAAGATCTGGTAACTTGCCATTAATAGAAAGACGTGTTCCTTTCGATACACACTTCCTAAATCTGTCACTCGTTCCCTCCATCGTTCCTCACAATGTTCCGTCACTCGTGACTATGTACCTGTTTTCTTGAAACACTTACATGTAGAAGCAAGTTATACCAACTAAGTTTGTTATCATCAAAACTAAGAGAAACCATGGAACAACTATTGTTCCAACACAAGCAACAAAGTGAGCCATGAAATTCTTAAGACGAGGAAGAAATCCAATCTTTAACACACATCATTTTATCTTTACAAGGACAACTTATGTCTAAATATACTTGCTTTTTCATCTCAAATTTGCATGAATTTCATAAATCTTCAAAATTTGGGACCAACAATCCATACTTATTGGAATTTGGAAGTCATGGACTTCACTCAAGTTTTGATGGTTTCAAACTTGGCGAAGTTAATGATAGATTTTAAAAAACCGCAAACTTTACAACTTTTGAAGAACGTTCAAAAAATTCCATTGAAGCATGAAGCTTACGACTCCAAATAAAGAAGAAGCAATTTAAAAAAAAGATATCAGAATTAATAAAGAAATGAATGAATTTGGACATTGCTTTTGTTGCAAGGAGACTGAAGACAGAGAGATTCTATTTATGGAAATAACAAGAATACTTACCGGATGCATTAATGTAAATATGTGTTAGTCTTTGAGTTTTATAAAGTTGTAAGATCTTAGAAATATATCATTTTCTTTTGTGCGAATAAGGACTAGGGGAGAATAGATATCAATGTATAAATAGGGGTTCTAGGAGAGAATTAGAACACACGACTATACATAGAGCACTTATTGACATGCTAATAGCGGATACTCTAGTTATGTTGCAGTCTTTCAAGGTGGTCATTACCAAACATATACCTCAAGAATGCAATGTTGTGGAAGATTTGATTGAGAAGCTACACCATGATTGTAGTATCAATCAGATTCTAAACCATGGAGGGGTCTTGACCCTCATTCTTAAGAATGCCCTAGGCTAACCTAGTCTACCTAATTTTTACCTATTTAAAAAAACATAGAGAACTTACGAGAAATCTGAGACGAGAAGAATATAGGAAAAGTTTTAGCTTTATTTTTGAGAGTGAGACTAGGGTTTACATAGAACAAACAAATATCCATCTACCAAGGATGTGTATGGGTTGATTACCAAGTCATTCTTGTCAACATAATGGCCAAACATTTGTTTAGCCCAAACTAATGGCCAAATATTTTCAAATTAATTTGATATTTTAAAGTGTCGTGCTTGCGAATTCAAACTTCATAGTCATCTACTTCAAGTTCCGCAGATATGGTCTCTTATGCTTTTTATTTGGTTTATCCACTCTTGTTTCTATTTCGTCCCCATTTGGACAAATCATCACGAATGGATGGATCAATTCTGAAGTTCCGTTTCTCGATGACGCACAAGGCCTGGAAGTCGTGACTTCTCATCCAATCCTTCATTTTGATCTACCAGTTCTCGAATCTTCCGACAATAAGCCTTGGAGGCTTGTTCTTTCCAAGACCGATTTGAGTCAATTAGGACGACATCTTGTATACCTTTGAGACTAGCACACAAATTTAGAGCAACACCTGCTCTGATACCAATTATTGGATCGTGAGTGTTAGCTAAGAGTTGGGAATGTAACAGAGGTTGGACTGTTCCCAAGGCAGCAGAAACAAGATAAACACAAGTAAATAAATAGAATGTGACTCAGTTCCTTTATAGAGCAACCCCATTACAATCAACTAGTTGTATGGGTAAACCTTTATCTCGCTTGGAGGATTTTGAATGACTTTCTTCTTTTATTGTTTGTTCCCATAACTACTACAAGGCAAATTTCAAACTTCTTTGTTCCTAACAGTCTCCAAACTTTAGGAACACTAATGAACTTTATCGACCTAAGTACTAAGACAACAACTCAACTAAAATAAGAAAACCAAACCTTACACTCTACGCTACTCAGTCCACTGGCTCTTGGGAACACAAACTTCACCGTCATCGAGATCAGACACTCTCCGTCGGAGACTTCTCTGGATTTCTTCTTCTTTCTTGACTGAGCTCTTTTAGGGATTGCTTGTGGCTTTTGTGAGAAGTAGTTTGCAAGTGCACTATTCATGAGCTTATATAGACATTTGATGATTGGGGCTCAATCTTCTCTTTGTGCATTTGTCCGAAACACCCTTGTCTTGTTAGCCAAGTATTGTATGTGTACTTTCTTCACATGTGATTCCATTTGAATTTTTGTCAACTCATCGGATCGTTGGATCAATCGGTTCAGCTTGAGGAATAAACTACGCCTCTATTTTGTCTAGAACAGACTTCCGCATTTTACACTGAGTAGTCTATCTTCACATGTGAGTTCTCTAGTCTTGGAAACTTGTCTCTTATGAGTTTCCTTGATGGGAACTGCCTCTTTTAGCTTTCATGTAGCTTTTGTTGCACTTTTGAATTCCCTTGAGGGAATATCTGTAGGACTTGAAGTTCCCTTAAAATACTTGGATATAACACATTAATTCCCAAATGGTGTTTATCATAATCAAAACTGGAGAGTTCGATCGTTATTCCGATGTTTTAAAACTTGAGTTTCTAACTCTATCCCAACATTCAGAGATATAATGAACAACTTCTTCAATTTGCTATCGAATCTTCACATATAGTAATGCTCCCAATCTCCCATGACCCATGCATGCATGCAGTGTGTTTGTTGCCTTACATGTGATGCTAGCTAGTCTAGCAACTAATGGCAATGCTGAGCTTAGCTAGGTTTGTTTCCATCTGATTTTAATGGTTCTTTGATTGTCCTATGAAGTTAATTTTCAAACCATACTTCAATTATTGAATCATTGGAAGCTCAAGCCTTAATTTGGGGTCTTCAGACTGCTTAAACCAACTATAAATTTGGGATCATCGGATTTTGATGACTTCTTAATCTCTAGGCTTGCTTTTCTTCCTAGAAAAGAAAATTCTGTTCAAATTAGGCTCTCCTTGACTCTTAATGAAATGATTTTCGACTCCCATTTATCTCAGATGCCAATTGCATTGACTTTTTGTAAATATAGTATCCTGCTATTCAAAAATAAAATGGACCCAAAACTTTTAATTACATATCACAACTTGAAATAAAAATTTAATTTGCAATTCCAAACATATCCCTTTCTTACCAAGGGTTCATACAAGGGGGTCTACTAGGACCACGATACCACCACCCCCCACCTATACACGTTAAAGGTGTGGACAATTTACGACCAAAAAAAAAAAAAAAATAACGGTGTCAGCAATTGATTATTATACCTTTTTTTTTTACCTAATACCAATTTGTGGTTCAAATGAATTCCATAATTACAAACTATTTCTATTTCTTGATTGTTATTTTGTTTTCTACAATTGGAAAAAGACTTGCAAATTTCATCAACACGTTTTCAACATATGAATACTATCTACGGTTTTCGTATTATCCATGATGTATGATACGTGGCTTAAGATATATGTGGTTTTTATTTAACGAAATTTTAACCAAAATTGAAAAATCACTATGTGACAATGTGAAACTATAAGTCATAACTCATCGTGTTGATGACCTTTAGTTGCTTAATAAAAAACACTTCCTAAAAATACTTTTTTATATTAAAATGTGTAAATTATAGTTATATTTTTATTTTGAAAATATAAAAAAAGTACATATATTTAAAAAAAATAAATTTATTAAGCAAACTATAGCAAGACAATAGACATGATCCATAATATGGAAAATTTCTTATTAATGTAGTTCATAAACTAGTTAGAGTTAAAAAATTAATTGAAGTTAAAAAACTAGATAAAAATATACATAATACACTAGTGAAATTAATAATTTATGTTTGCCATTATTAACTAGTTTTTGTATTTAAAATTTTAAAAAAGTTTTTTTTATCTCCCCCTCCCTCTCCACTCCTCTTTCATTTTCTTATGAAATTTATCTTTTCCTTTTTATTTATCATTTTAAATTTGGGGATACTCTAAATCTTTGACTTTGGACAATTTTTGTTGTCAATCTTATAATTTTATTGGATTTGATTAACTAATGTCGCTTTATATTAAGATTAAGTACTTTATGACCTTGTTTGCCTCAAAGATTATATATTTTGATAAGGAAAGGAGCTTGGGTGGTCACTAACAAGCTAGTGATCGTCCAAGGGCATCTGACGGATGAGGGTATACAAACTCGAATAAACTGTAAGTGGAATAGAAGAGACGCATCGGAACGAACCAACAATATAGTCATCCATCAAATTGTACTCACGATAGACGTGAGAGATATCATACCCCAATCCTTTAAAAATTATATGTAAGAAAGATAATACTACCACTCTCTCATCTTACCGTGTTTTTTCTCTCTCAAAATTATCTATTTATCAATAGCGAGAAGGTAAGTTTTAGGTGGGTTATGAGTCAAACCATATATATAAAGAGAAGATCTTGTCTGGGCGGAATTTCATTTGAATAAGTAGAAAAACTTGTATTGCAAGGTGAAGTCAACTTGTTTCCTTTGGAAACACAAATATTGTGCCCTCATAATCATGCAATTTTGTAGCCCATGAAATGGACGGCCAAGAAACACATGGTGAGGTGGAATTCATCCTTTGGCCTTGGAGCTTATCCTTATGTTAGCCCCACCACCACCATTCATATATTATAAAATCAATCCATATATACGATAAGATAAGCTCGAATCTTAAAGGAAGAGAGAACATGTGATAAACAATGAAATAAAATAAATTCCGACAAAAAAAATGAAATAAAAATAAAATATATAAATGGATGTAGATCGATTTTATTAGCTGGCTTTCTATGAACCATATACATTAATATCGACCCGTTTATGTACGTGTATAATAAATTGTTTTTTTTTCCACCACTTTCGAAAACCCCTTATCCTATATTTTCTAAAAAAACAATTTCCTTGTGTGGGTATGAATATGTTTATGTGTCACAAAATCTGACTAATGAGATAGGTTTTTTATGTACCCATAAATGAATATATCATTCAATATAATTTCTAAGTGGTCCTGATCCACATTGGCCCATTCACATGTGTATTTTTATACGAGTAGGTGCTCTCTATATATATTCATATATGCATATGACAAGATTCCTAAAGCTTATCATCACCTGTAAAACAACTCAACCTAACTCATCTTTGCTTTTCCTCCATATTTTCTTGCCTAAGTCTCTTGTGTTCATCTCCTTCATCGCCACCTACAATGAAAGGACAGCAAAATTTCCAATTGATTGTTGCATATGATCATGAAGATCATAGTGAACAAGATTTAGAGATGATTTTGGAAGAAGATCATGAAGCCACATCTTCAACTTCTTTTGATGGATCTGATCTCTCGTCTTCGTCATCTTTTTCTTCCTCATCAGATTCTCTTGATGATGATGATGCCTCATCCCCGACGTCCTCGCAATCGAATGAGGCCTTGTTTGATCTATCAGAGCTCATGTCCAATCTCCCCATCAAGTAAGTTTTCACCTCCCTCCTTCAAATCAATGAAATCTCTTTTTCACAAGCAAAAAATCTATTATAATATTTCAAGAAACCACCCTTAGTTTTGAATCTAGCTCTTACAATAACCAACTCCTAATTTGGGTTTTTTTTTATATTTTAAAACACCCCCATAAACTAAGGTCCTAAGGTCCTAGTACAAAGAAGTGTTAGATTTGTTTGCCTTCGGGCATTTGGTTCGCGGTTGGGCCTTTGGGATAGTACCTGAGGTCACCGTTTCGAATCTCTCGGGCAACGATTTGCCCTTTCCTCAGAATTAGTTAGTAACCTAGTGAATGCTCTAGGCGAGCTGAAGTAGTACTTGTGGCGACCCTATTCCTTACCTTATAAAAAAGTGTTGGATTTGTTTTTTTGGTAAGAAAGAGGTGTGATCTTGAACTAAGATGAAAAACATGTCTAAATGCTTTAGTTTTTAGTTTTTCTTTTAATGGAAAATTTACCACAAAGTTAATTGAGTTGCTCTTATAGATTTAACATAGTTAACTAATATTTGCTCTACTTTATAATTTTCAGGAGAGGGCTTTCAAAATTCTACCAAGGCAAATCCCAATCCTTTACATCACTAGCAAGTGTGACAAGTCTTGAAGATCTTGCCAAGAAGGTGAATGATGGTGGATATGGTAAAAGACTAAAAGCATGTAGGAGCTATGGTGGTGGCTTGAATCTCAATATCAAGCAAAGGTCATCACATATTAAGTCTCCAAAATCCACCATTTCCAAGAAGTCTTCATCTTGTTTCAAGTTGGGGAAGATAAGAAATAATGACACCAGTTTTGTGATGAGCAACAGAAGTAGTATTAATGTTGGTAAACTTTCTCATAGCGCTGTTCAGATTTAGCTTATGATGTGAAAAATGTTGGATGTGTTGCACATGTATAATTACCTTCTAATTTCCTGACTTTTTGTATTTGGAAATTGGGAGATTAATGTCATATATATACGTATACACAGTAGACAAAAAATGTTGTTTTATATGTTCATGTGATAATAAAAAGGGGAAAATACCAGTCACAGAAGATCAAGAAGAGCATATGTTATATGGTTTTGTACAGAATTGTATCCCTATAGAATGTGTGAGATTGATTAATAGAATTCGTGGATGATTTAGGATCCGTTCGGCAATACTAATTTGGTTGCTTATAAGTACGTATCCAATTGCTTATGTGAAAAACATAAAGCATCATTATACGTGTTCGGCAACACTTGCTTATTTGAAATAAAATACTTATTTTCGATACTTATCTGCTGAAAAAATAATCAACATTCTCTCACCTTATTTCAAATAAGTTAACTTATCTACTAAAATATAAATAAGTGGGGTCCGCATAAATTATTTTTTGTCCTTTTTACTGTAACACCCCTATTTTTGCAACACTAGATATTACCGCCAGTGACCTCGGACTTTACCGTCCAAAGTCACCTAAGGCTTTATAATGATATTAAAACTTATAGAAATGCGAAAATTGACATAAACGTTACATAAATAGACGGATGCTCACGAATGAGACTTGAAGGTAATTAAAGATGAAATTGACTAAAAGCGGAATTTTATTTATTGACAAGAACTGTCGTTCATTACATTGAGAATCGTTTTACAAATGATGTAGCAGCGAAAAGTAAAGCCCATTTAGAAAGGGTTGAAAAGACATAATTAAAAATACAAGTATGTTTTCCCAAGACAACTCATGTGATGATGATTTGCTTGGTTTTAACAAGGGTAGAGCTGGTGCACTATCTTCGGAACGCCTTGCTCTTATGAGAAATCCTTCCTTCCTTCAACGTCGTCTTGCCTTGACCTTTGATTCTCACCTAACGCTTCTCGAACCTTCTAGACTTTGTCTCCAACACTTCGGTGTACATTCATACAGTCTGGCATGTGCGCGAAGGGCGAGAAATACCAGGCAAAAATGCGGAAATAGGGGTTATTAGTCTAAGGAGACTAAGCAAGTGAGAATGGAAATTCTCAAGGGTATTACGGTAATTTATAATATTCGAGACTAGCACAATAGTCCTATTGAATATTTAAATAGCGGAATAACGATAATAGTGGGGTCATTATTTCTAACAATCGATATTCCTAAATTCGTTTATTATTAGCAAACAAGTTGTTCCCAACATCGAGAAATTTCACGGAATGAATTATCGAGGCTACAAGGAGAAATTCCACTTGCCTTAGCTCGTACGATTATGTACTAACGAATGAACGAAAAACGTTGTCCTCGAAACGGAACAGAGGCTCGACCTATCGACACGAGAGATACGAACTAACTTTATTAAGAATTTCTTTAATTCTTCTAATGTTTTAAAAGTCTCTTACATTACTTTTATAAGAGAATTAATTACTAAATTATTATTATAATAATTTAGGTGGAGGTGAATAAATAATAATATTCCTTATTATTATTTCATATTTGCAATATCCTTGTATTCCTTATAAATTCTTTATTTCAATTTAATTATTGTTAGCCTTTGAAAGTCAAGGTTTAATATTATTCACTTTATTAAAATACTCATTATCTTAAAATTAATATTCCTTCTTAGATTAATTTATTATTCTTTTATTATAATTCAAACAAGGGGATAACTATATAAAGTCCATTAAAATATAGTTTCCATATTTATATGAAATATTGATTATAAAAACTATTCTTATCATGTGAAAAGTCCAAAATGCCCTTATCATAATATATCTTTATAATTTCTTTATAAATATCTTTTACCCATGTTTGATCATAAAATATCTTTTATGACTTATTATTATATTATTTTCATCTTATCATAAATCCTTATAAAAATACGTGAAATCCTTTTTATGTTATAAAAGGCATTAAGATAATATATTAATATACTTATTCTAATTCTTTACTTACATAGTAAGTTTCTACTATTATGCTTAAAATAATTATAGTATGCTCTCCATGTATGAAAAACAATGATAAAAATTTCCATTATTTTATTTATAATAATTTCCATGTCATAAGATTTATTTTATATCAAAATAATATGCATGATAATAATTTTATCTATGTGCAAGGAAATTAATAATTTGGATTTATCTTGTCTAACTAACAAGATCTTAGATCCTTATTTATTCTAGGTTATTATTTTAAATCCATATTTATATAAGTTTATAAAATGATTTTGAAAGACATGAAAGTATTTTCTATTAATAAAGTCTTAAATTAATAATCCTTCATCTAGTTCTATTTTCTTTTATTCATTAAAAATCCAAGCAAGGTAATAATATTATTAAATCATACTTTTTATGCTTAGAAGACACATATAATAGTCCTATAATTTATTTAAAATTATAACATGTCTTGCCATATTTGATTTCCTTTCATTAAATTGACATGTGTGTTAATAAATCCATTTATTCACTAGTAAATAATAATAAATAAATAAATAAATCCGATTTTTAAGGTTTAGGAAATTAATGTGGGTTAAATCTGATTTTAAATAGTATTTTGGGCCTAAAATTTTCAGCCCAAGCTTAATTAGAAATTACCCAAAAATAGGATTAGGCCCACTTTGCTCTTCTATCTTCTTCCTCCTTTGTACGTAGAATAGAAACCAAGAGAGACATCAGGACGGACGACCTACAGGGCACCAACGGTGGTGGAGGAGCGACTCCGGAGAGGTGGTGGCTGCGTGCGGTGGCCGGCCGGTGGAAGGGAGGTTCGGTGGTGGTGTTCTCCGGTGGTGCAAAGCAACGCAAAATAGGGTTTTGGGGTTTTTTGTAAAAAAAAATCAGCAACTTGAATAATTAAGCTGGGGCTGAAAAATACTTGAATGGGAGTGAATTTGCTTGAGGAAGATGAGAGGATTTATTGTGTGAATTTCCTATGGAGTTTTAGCCCTTTTTATAGTGAAATTTGAGGCCTCTCTTGATCCTCCAATGTTGAAATTGACCATTGAAGAAGAAGAAGCTTGAAGGGGATTGGGGGTTGTTGTGCTTCTTTGATGATGACATAAGGATGATGATGGTTTGGATGGTCTTTTAAGCAACCATGAAAATTGAGGGCAAGCTTTGGCATGCACTGGACTGTCGTCTCATGTTCTCTTTGAAAAAGAAGAAAAGGATTGTTTATAATTAAAATAGCTGTAATTTGGGTAGATGATTTACAATGGCCTAGCGGTTTGGAGTGTGTGTGTGAGATGCAAGAGGTCTCGGGTTCGAGTCCCGACTCTTGACTCCTTTTTATTTGTTTTTACTTGTAAATTTTCTAGCCTTGTATTAATCCAATATTAATAAAATCCGAAAATTATGTTAATTTATTTTTATTTTAGATTTTACCACTTTAATAATCCTTTATAATATGTTCTTAATTTTATTTAAAATAAAATATTTAAACTCTCTTATATTAAGAGAAAAGGATTATTTAAATAAATACTCGACTTGCTTAATATATCTAATTAAATTCTTAATTTCCATTATAGTAAACTTTTATAACCTTTCATAATATAATATGAAATCATAAAGATTATTAAATTCTCTACTTTAGAGAGAAAAAAAATTATTGGGATAATTACCCATTTTATTTTATTTAAAACAAAAAAACAATAGCGACCATATGGTCGGTCGCCAACTCAATTTGGTCGCAATAAATTGCGCGGGCAATTTTCACGCTACATGTAGCGTCCATCCGATCGCTAACTATAGCGACCATATGGTCGCAAGCTACCAAACCTATCTCAACGACCATATGGTCTCTATAGTTAGCGACCGGATGGTCGCTGGTGCGTCCGCGACCATATTGTCGCGAAATATAGAGACCACATGGTCGTTGATATGGATCATATGTTTTGGCGGGCGACATCAATTTTGGCGGGTGAAATCCCGTTTTTTGTGTGACCACATGGTCGCTAAAAAAGTATTTGGTAAAATTCGCGCCAATTCAGCATATATACCTAGATGTGTAAAAATTTCATTCTCATTCCGCCACCTTCACACAACCTCATACATATATAGCTCTTTCCAAAAAAATTACGTCAATTTTTCCGACAATTTCATCAAAGGTATGTAATTAAAACTTATTCGCCACATTTAATTCCGTCATGCTATCGGTTTTTACACAAATATTGTTTGTAAAAAGTATTCGTTTATCTAATAATAAGAGATTGTGTTAAGTAATTGTTAAATTCATATAGCATAGCAATCGGTTGGAGAAAGTTTTTGTTTACATATACTGTATATAGCGACCAAATGGACGTTAATCAGCGACCAACTGGGCGCAAATTAGCGACCAAATGGTCGCGAAGTCCAAATAGCGTCCATATGGTTGCTATGTTGCGTCCATGTGGTCGCCACATCCAGTATTATATGAACCCGAATTAAATTAATTATAGTCTTATATTGAATCGCTAAAAAAGTATTTTAGCTGGCGTTCAACAATTTATTGAGTTCTGCAAAGCTATGCCGACATATGACCCATCCGAATTAAGGTGTCCGTGTCGGAGTGCAAGAATAGGAAACTGATTCCTATAGATGATGTGCATTATCACATTGTTAAGGATGGGTTTGTTCCGAACTATTACCATTGGGTTTCGCACGGAGAGACTGATGAAACGTTCGCTGCCTTGTTGGCAGAGTCTAGATAGTATGAAGGCTGTAGCAGTACTGATCCAGCACTACCAGTATCTGGGAATGATAATCGAATGGAGCAGATGGTCTATGATGGTTTTAATGCCCGAAGTCATTACACTACTGATGATCCCGTGCAGAATGAGGGTATAAGGCATGAGCAGGGGGAGCAATATTATCATGAAGCGCCCAATCTCGATGCACAGCGTATGTAAGACATGTTGTCGGCCGAAAATAGGCCGTTGTGGCCTGGATGTGATTTGACTAGTTGGAGGCGGCGACTGAGCTACTTAGCATAAAGTCAAAGCTAAGGATGACGGAGTGTGGATACGACATGATCTCGGATTTCTGCGGACGCGTTTCACACCCGGAGACCACATTACCAGCCACGTTTTACGACACGAAAAAATTGGTCGAGGGTCTCGGGCTTCCGCACGAGGCCATTGATTGTTTCCCAAACTCTTGCATGATATATTGGGGTGCAGATGCAGAATACGCGGCCTACAAGATATGTGAGTATCCTAGATGGAGGCAAGGCAAGTCAAAGCTCATTCTCTATTCTCGTATGATTTACTTGCCAATAACTCCACGGTTGCAGAGGTTGTACGCATCGGTGGTGACTGCCGAGCACATGACATGGCATGCAGAGCACGTACAAGATGGGGTGATGAGACATCCGTCAGATGCAGAGACATGGAGATACTTCAATGCTGCGTGGCCAAATTTTGCAACAGAAACACGAAATGTGAGACTAGGCTTGTGCACGGATGGTTTCAATCCGTTCGGGGCGTCCGGCGCCAATACTCATGTTGGCTTGTGATTCTGACACCCTACAACCTTCCGACGTCGATGTGTATGCGAGAAGAGGTTATGTTTTTGACGGTTATTATTCCTGGGCCGAAGAGTCCGAAGCAAAAGTTGGATGTGTATTTGTAGCTGTTGATAGCCGAGCTCAAGAATTTGTGGCTTAATGGGGCGTGCACATACGATGCTTGGAGGAAGCAAAATTTTGTCTTGCGTGCAACTGTAATATGGACTATCAGTGACTTCCCGGTATATTCGATATTGTCAGGCATGTTGTTCTAGACTCAACTTAATTAATGTCAAGTATATTATATATAATCATGCATATATCATGAAGCCGTGAAATTCAATGTGTTGTACCAAATATATGTTTGTGTAGGCTGGAGCACTTCTGGGAAATACGCGTGTCCTTATTGCATGGAAGACACTGATGCATTTTATCTAACCCATGGACACAAATGTGCTGGTTCGATTGTCACAGGAGGTTTACAGAACATGATCATCGCTTCCGAAACAATAAGAATGATTTTAAGAAGGGTAGAAGGGAACATCGTGCTCCCCCAGTACTCCGTGACGGATACGAGATATTAGACCAGATCAACAATATGGGTTTGATGAAGATAACTAAAGTGGGAGCTGAACAACATAATAAGACGGTCATTAGAGGTTCGGGTTGGAAGAAGAAAAGCATTTTTTGGGACCTACCTTATTGGCCCAGTCTGTTGGTAAGACATAATTTAGATGTCATGCACATTGAAAAGAATTTCTTTGATAATGTTTTCTTCACCATTCTCGATGTTCCAGGGAAGTCGAAAGACAAGTGGGTGGCTAGAAAGGATATAAAGGAATTGTGCAAGCGTCCGGAGTTGGAACCTGACGAGGAGAACAATAGGTACCCAAAGGCATGATATGCACTAGATCGTCACAAAAAACAAGTGCTTCTTGAGTGGTTGAGATCCGTAAATTTTCCGGATGGCTACGTGTCCAACTTGAGCCGCTGCATTGACTTGCACAAGCTTAGACTCTTTGGGATGAAGAGTCATGATTGTCATGTGTTCATGCAAAGGTTGATGCCTGTTGCTTTTCGAGCATTTCTTGATGACAAAGTCTAGGAGACTATTGCTCAGCTAAGTGCGTTCTTCAGGGACCTGACGTGTTACGAGCTTAAGCATGAGGTAGTTATGCAGTTGCACAAGGAAATACCAATTATTTTGTGCAAGCTGGAGCGTATCTTTCCCTAAGCATTATTTGATTCAATTGAGCACTTGGCTATTCATTTGTCACGGGAAGCTTCACTTTGTGGCCATGTCAATTATAGATGGATGTATCCAGAAGAAAGGTATGTACAATTATATTTTTTGATAATTTGTAGTTAATTTGGTTTTATCTAATTAACTTGAATAACACATGGTCTTCAATATATATATATATATATTGTAGGTTCTTAAAAAGGCTGAAGGGCACAGTTGGCAATAAAGCTAAAGTTGAGGACTCAATTTGTAGGGCCTATCTCGTTCAAGATACGTCCACCTTTTGCTCGTATTATTTTAACTCGCATGTCGCGAGTAATCATATGGATGTCTCCCGCAACGTTAATTGGACACTTCCAGTTGGGGTTGATCCGGGCGATTTATCTATTTTCACAACAACTGGGCGAACGTTGGGTAGCAGATCAAGTGGTCGTGTGCTCAAAGATGATGAATTCCATGTGATCCAAACTTACATACTCATGAAATGCATCGAAGTGGAGCCCTATATCGAGTAAGTTTCTCTTTATGTTGATTTGCATAATATATATAAATACTTTACTCGATCAATTATTCTCTTTAATATATACTATTTGACAAACATCGTGCGCCCGTCAAATCCAAGAATAAACGAAGCTGAAGAGCAAAAGATTTTGGAAAGACACTTTCGCCTATGGTTCTACTCCCATGTAAGGATTTCCTACTATTGTTTTTAGTTTAATTTGAAATTGTTCATAAATGTTAATTGTGTCCTCGATCGACGTACATGCAGGCTGACAGTCCGATAATTACAGATCATAACATTGCAACATTAGCTCGTGGACCCTCTAAAAAAGTGAAGACATATCCTGGTTATGTTGTCAATGGTTATCGATTCTACACGAAGGCACACGCATCAACCAAGGCTACCGACAATAGTGGAGTTTGTGTTCTAGGACAAAGCTTCGACATTGACGAGGAGGACTTCTATGGTGTGCTAGAGGAAATAATTGAGCTGAATTACATATCTCCAACAGTCAAGCGCCCTATTGTCTTTAATTGTTCATGGTTTGACATTCGAAGTCGTGGAGGAACACGCATTCACCCTCAACTAAAGCTTGTGGATGTTCATAGACATAAAATGTTGAGAACAAAAGACCGTTACATCTTAGCCCATCAAGCGACTCAAGTTTATTTCCTAGATTACCCCAAGATGAGGTGTGCAGATGCTGAATGGATAGCGGTATGTAAAGTGAAGTCACGTGTGTGGCCCGATGAAGGTACGTGTGTAGACCCTAACGAGAGTGGTTCATGGGGGGTTGTTGTTGAAGAGGCATTTCAACATGATCCTTCCCTTCCACGAGTTATCGACGACACACATGATAATGATCCACTTGGTCCGCTAAATGACCCAAACAGAGAGGATCATGTCGTTGAGGATCAAGAAGAGACGTCTACTGAAACGTCTGAGGGGGAGTTTGAGAGTGAGACGGATACAAATGAGGAAGACATGTAATCAGAATACTACTATTGTATTGTCATTCACTTTTATGATAACACTATTAATTAACATTTACTATTCTGATTCACTATTGTCTTTTACTATGCTGATAATACTATTAACATTTACTATTCTGATAATATTATTAACATTTTACTATTCTGATACACTATTTTCTTTTACTATTCTGATAATACTATTAACATTTACTATTCTGATAACACTATTACCATGAGAAGAGTCATGCATGCACATCACAAGTGGTCATCCATTTCCAATCATAAAAAGGAGATTTCCATCTCCAATTCCAACATCAAATCCCAGTAAAAGCTCCATCTTCATCTCAAATTCCAACATCAAATCCAACCTAAAACTTCTATTCCCAAATCCTCCGATCAATGGCTCAAAGGAGAGCGTGTACTAGGCGAACGATCGCCTTTGCTCCAAAAGTCATCAACTTCTCCATCGTGCGTGTGCGTGAGGATAGGGAGACAAGAACGGAATGGAGCACCATACCAAATCTCCAATTAAGAGTAGTGATCGCTGATTGGACATTATCTGACGGGGGAGCACCACCAGGATTTTGCCGTTTTTTCTTGAACATTGTCGACATCACTGATCGCATTGCGGCCAGGGAAACGGCTGTGCAGCTTCGCGTGCTCGAAGGTGCTGAGAATCCGTGCAGTTGATACTCCACGTACAACATGCGAGTCCATTAATTATAGTTGTTTGTTTATGTTTCCACTTAAAAGGAAGCAAGTGTTGTTCGATTTAGTTGTCTGTAACTTCGTTTAATTTACTTTGGAAGCAATGCAGTTGTTTGTAACTTGGTTTCGTTTGGAATCAATGAAGTTGTTTGTAACTTGGTTTAGTTTTGAAGCAATGAAGTTGTTTGTTTTGGCACAATTGAGTTTTTTTGTCACATAAGTTAATTTCGGTCACCTCGTAGTCTAAGGCAAATCTTTCCGGATTTTGACAAACTTCGTCGACCATATGGTCGCTAATACTTACATATTATCCGGATTGGCGACCATCTGGTCGCAAGATCGGACATCTTTTCCGGATTTGCGACCATATGGTCTCTATATTTGCGTCCATGTGGTCTCCAACTCGAATTTGATAGCAAAACTCAAATTGTTTTGTGCGAAATTCAATTTTTTTCAGGAATGGCGACCATATGGTCACTAAAATGAAAATATGGGGGAAAAATCTAAAAAATGGAGGGATTCTGAAAAATAAGGCGCCGTTTACAAATTTTATAAAGACGCGTTTCGTCTTCTTCCCCTCCGCCGCGACCATGCGGCGATTCTTCTCTGTCGCCGATCTCCCTCTGCTGCCTTCCTCTCTCGGCGGCACCGTGCAACCTTAGCCCGCCTCCCTCTCGACCCTCCCTCCACCTCCTTCTCTTTCGGCCTCCCTCCTTGTCTTCGCCGCCCTGCCTCCGCGCGACGCCCTCCGCCTCGCCTTCTCTTCGCCGCCCCGCCTTCTCTTTCAGCCTCCCTCCTTCTCTTCGCCGCACGTCCCTCCGCGCCGCCATTCGCGCCGACCTGTACGCCTCCCTCCCGTGCCGTCCTGTCGCCACTAACCCGTGCGCCGCCCTCCGCCCCGCCTTTCGCGTCGTCCCGTCGCCACCGACCCGCACCCCGCCCTTCGCGCCGCCGCCGTTTAAGGTTGGAACCTGAAACTTGACTCAATTTGGTTTAATTTGTTGAATGTAGGTTGATTTTTGATTGAATTGTTGAATTTAGGTTGATTTTTGGATTGAATTTGTTGAATTTAGGTTGGTTTAGGGTTTGAATTTGGTTGAATTTGTTGATTTTTGGATTGAATTTGTTTAATTTAGGTTGATTTTTGGATTGAATTTGGTTGAATTTGTTGATTTTTGGGATTTGTTGTTGTTGAATTTCGATTCAATTTGTTTAATTTTGATCGATTGATTGTTGTTGTTGATTGTGGATTGGCCTCCACTTGAATTTGATTGTTGTTGTTGAAGTTGTTATTATTGTTATTGTTATTGTTGTTGTTGTTGATGATGATGATTAAGTTGTTGATGAAGATAATGATTTAAGTTGTTGATGTTGTTGATGTTGTGTTGTTGATGTTATTGATGTTGTAGTTGTTGATGTTGTTGATGTTGTAGTTGTAGTTGTAGTTGTTGTTGTTGTAGTTGAGTTTTGTTGTTGTTGTTGTTGTTGTTGTTGTTGTTGTTGTTGTTGTTGTTGATGATGTTGTTGATGTTGTAGTTGTTGTTGTTTAAGTTGTTGTTGATGTTATGGTTGTAGTTATTGTCAGTGTTGTTGTTTTTGTTGTTTTAGTATGTCCAAAGGACGACGCCGTGCACGAGCTCCTCTTCCGGACGAGGAGCACGATTTCGAGGCGACCCGCACGGACACACCTCACTTGTCCGATGACGAGGTAGCCCCCGCAGAGGGGTCCACGGCTACTACTCCGGCGCCCTCAGCGGGATCGAGCAATGAGCTCGATTCCAACCGCGTATGGGATCTTTCTATCCGCGGCGGGAGGTATGTACCACACTCAATTTATTTTAAATTTGTACATTATTAAAAAGAAGTTATAACACGTTTTACGAAATCTCGCAGCTTGCAGCCGTCGGGAATGGTGTCGCGGTGGTCCACGCACATCATTACCGGCCAACCCGACGATTGGGCGTCGGAGTTCGACTTTGCCTCCGCCGTATCAAAGGCTCGGTGGTTTGAGGCTTGGAGGGTATATTTATTTTATTTCGCATTAAGTTTTACATATTTCGTATTTATCGACTAATATGTTTGATTAATTATTTTGTTTTCGATTTTATTTAGACGCACTTCCGATGGGATCCCACCAAGCCAGGTATGGACGTCGAGACGGTTCGCTTACTGTGGGAGAAGATCGCCAAGAAGCGATACAACGACAAGGTTGGGAAGATTCGTCGGGCGGGGCAGAAGCCGAACTGGATCAATTCCGCCGCTTGGGACCTCTGGGTGGCGTACAACACGCCCGAGTACAAGGCCAAGTGTGAGCGTCAGAAGAGAATCCGGCATACCAATCCGGCGAACCACAATAGCGGTTCGAGGTCCCACCTCGATACGATGCATCGATTGGTACGTTATTTTACTTTAAATTTATGTATTTTACTTTAAATTTATTTATAATAAGTTAATATACTATTAATAATTATTAATAATTGTTAATCATTCGTAGGAAACCTAACGGGGTCGTCCGATTACGCCTCTCGAGCTTCTCATCGAGATGCACACGCAAGGCCCGGACCGACATTTTATAGACGACCGGTCCGCCCAGATCGCTGTAAGTATTAACTTATTTTATATCTTATTTAATTTCGTATATTATTATTTTTATATAATTTGTTCATTGCCTTTTCATATAATTGTTCATTGCTAAATGCATGTTTGTTCATTATTTAACTCTTAGCGTACAACATATTATTCCAAAGTCAGATTCTTTATCTATTATTCTTTGTATTCAAGTTTCTAAATCAAACTTATCTTGTTTAGGTACTACATTGATCACTTCATTCGTATTGACAAGTTAGCCTTAAAGCACTTCATTTGTATTATCCTTTGCATTCAAGATAGCCTTAAAATCACAAAATAAATACAAAAAATGCACAAATAGATAATCCTAAATGTATAAGTTTATCAATGAACAAATAATGTTTATCAATAAACAAACAAGGTTATATCAATGAACAAATAGTAGTATATCAATTAACAAATATTGGTATATCGAAACTAATTATATGTGAATCAAAAACTATATAATATTGTATTCATGCACATAAATAAGGTTAAAAAATAAAAATAAAAATAAAAAAAAGTTCAAAATCGATGAACATTGTTATCAAAAACTCGATGCACAAATAGTTAGTATTAATGAACAATTGGTCAATATTGATGAACAAATCGCTAGTTTTGATGAACAAATTGGGCGCGTTTCATAAAAACGTATTTTTCAAAAAATTCGTGAATAATACGGGAAAAATTCGCCCGTGCCGTATTTTATTTTTTTTAATGAATGTTTAATCAGGGACGTTGATTTTTTGGAAGGAAGGAACGAGATTTATTCTCAATTCTCACCTGGGCACCCACTCGCACGGAACTCTTCCCCTTAATTATTTATGCAATTTTGTTAACAACTACTGTATTACAAATTTGGGTTCAAATGAATTACGGTCCAGTCCAACAAAGACCGTAATTGAACACTGTTAAAAATCTAGTGATGCTATAATGAATAATCTGGTCAAATAGGTCCAAATCCGGGATTGGATCGTAATGGTTCGGTCCAGTCCGGTCTACGGTCCATAACTTTTTTGAATTACGGTCCACCGGTCTAGAACGGACCGTATATATCCGGTCCGGTCCGGTCCAGACTGTTTGCACAACCATATCAACATCAACACCTATAAGTATCGTGTTGTCGAACGGAGCCTAAAATTAAAAAAATCTGCAGCTAATACAACATCTCAAAGGAATACTAGTGGAAATAAAGATCAACAAATCCCAAAGAAATTATATCATCATCATCATTGACCCAGTGAGGCTCCTCTAGAGCGGAATATTGGGGGTCAAGATGGGTACCCTGCCCAAGGAAAAAGGGGTACGACCGATAGACCCAAGAAAAACTGAAATTCAGCTATGTGACAATACTAATGCTCCGTTCGGATGTGGCTTGTTGAAGCTGGAACGAGCTGAGCGTAAATTTCCAGCTCTTCATACCCTGTTCGGCAACGTCCAAAATTCAGTCGCTGGCCTAGCTTGTGGGGGCTGAGCGCAACTGATTTTCTTGAGCTCCCTCCGCCCAGCTTCTTGAGCTGACCAAAAAAAAATTCAGCCAGGGCCCACGATGATATTTCCTATCTCGATACCCCTGAATTTCATAACCCTTCAACGATTCCTCAAAACTCTCTCATTCCGGAGGGTGGTGAAGCAGATCTCGAGCGGTCGTGAGGGTGGTGAAGCAGATCTCGAGCGGTCGTGAGGGAGCTGAAGCAGATCCGTCGACTTGTAACAGGTTGGGACGGGTTGTTGCTCGGTGCGAGAGAGATGGAGCCGCTGTTGCTCAGCCGGCCGGAACCGCTGCTGCTCGTCTTCGGTGGCGCCGAATTTTAATGGATGGGGCTCGTCTTCAGTGGCGACGCTCAATCAATTTGATCTGACAAAAAAATATGAAATCAATTTGATCGGACCAAAAAAAATGAAATCAATTTGGGTATTTTTAGTCTCACACAATTTGATCTGACAAAAAAAATATGAAATCAATTTGATCGGAACAAAAAAAATGAAATCAATTTGGGTATTTTTGGTCTCACAGTGACAAGATGTGGTTGGTAAGGTTTGTAGTTTTTTCTATCTATAAGGTTATTTTGGTCATTTTATGTTAAAAATGAAGGCCAATTTGGTAATTGTATCTATATCCACATGTTTCTCCAGCTAGTCTTACCGAACACTCATTCGTATTTTCAGCTTGTATTTCCAGTTTCAGCTCCAGCACAAATCCAGCTCGGATTCCAGCTCCAACTACAAAATCCAGCTCCAGCTTCAGCTCCAGCTAGTCCATCCAAACGGAGCCTAACTTAATTTATTTAGAATGTATCAAAATTGATATAGGGAGGCTTGGTGTTCCTTATACCGACAATGTTGGCAGAACCATGACTCACAATCTTGAGCATTTCCTCCTAGCTCCCATAGTGTATTGGTGTGCTTTGAAGCTATTAGGGATGGGGAAAAAATAACGTAACCGAAAAATCGATCACTTTTTACGGTTAACCGAACGAAAAAAAATTAATCGGTTATGGTTAACCAACTGATAATTTTTACAGTTCAACTGTTCGGATACAGTTATTAATATTTTCTCAGCCAGTTAACCGATTAACCGGTAATATTTTTTTAATATATGTTATATGTTTTTAAAAAGGGAATTATATATCTAAATAGTTTAGTTAAAAATAAATATATTTTAATAAACAATAAATCAATAACTATATATTAAAGTTGTACCTTTTCAAGCCACCAGAACGATTCTGGTTCCACCTCATATTTAAAAAAATTAATTTCAATTTCTATTATTATATCTTTCTATTAAATTCTTTTTAACTATTTAAATTTATCTCTAACATCAAACAACTATCTATCTAGTGTAACAATATCTTTTGAAAGCTTCCTTATACAAGTATTTAAAATTAAAGATAAAATATTTTAAATATTTTAAAATAAATATAAATCTTTTAACATATATCTTTTGACGAATTTATTTATATATATATAGTGATTTTATTTTATAAAAAATTTAATGATAAATATTTATAATTTTTAAAATTAATAAAAATAGATAATAAAATATTTAATAGATATATTTAAATATTTGATAATCTCCAAATTTACGTACATGGAAAGTAATAAAATATGAAGAATATAATATATTTGATTAAAAAATTATACATTCTACGAGCAATAAATTACTTATATTAAAGTTTCTATTATATTTTTATTTATTTATTAATATCCTATTTATAATGTCTATAAAATACCGAATGATAGTCGTACCATGTACGACGGGTAAAACTAGTTATCTATTATAACTATTGTTTTTTATTTTAATTTGTTTTCGTTAATCGGTGAAAAGCTCAAAAATTGAGTTACTGCTTAGTGAGTTAGTGCTTGCCCTTGCTCGACTCGTCCTAAAAGTTTTCCTAAAACTTTTTTTAAATTTGTTTTTAATTCTTGTTTTTAATTTAGTTGCTTTATTTTGACGTAGATATTTGTTTGTATTTTGAATATTTTTGTTTGTATTTTTCGTTTAATTTTAATTTTATTTTATTAAAAATAAGGTATTTTTTGTATTAAAAATATGATTTTTGATAAAAAAAGATTTAAAAACGAATCGGTTAATCGATAAACCGTATCGAGTTTCATGGTTAACCGTAACGGTTAACCGATAACTAACGGTACGGTTATGGTTATTGAAATTCAATAACCGAAGTTCCGGTTAACCGAAGTCCGGTTAACTGAAACTCCGGTTAACCGACTGTGCCCACCCCTAGAAGCTATTATCCTTGCCCTTGTAGTCATTATTAGGTTCCATGACTTCTTTCCATCCTTAGTTCTTCTCTTGATCAACAACAAAGTTGTCGTTTATTTTAGTCACCAACCAACATTGCTAATCGTTTTCCTAAATGACGTTGGCAATGCACTCATTCCAGTACTCTCCTACTTTGAGAAACGGAGGCTTGTTGTTCCTTACACCGACAGTGTTGGGAACTCATGTTCTATAGCACTAGAACAACGATAAATCTCTCTAATTTTGATAATGACAAACACCATTAGAGTACTAATGTTTTATATCCAAGTATTTCAAGGGAACTACATGTCAAACAGAAATTGCAAAACCATATGAAGATGTTCCCATCAATGGAACTCGAGTGCTGCATATTCCCTACTCAAGGGAACACCCATGCAAATAGACAAACAACTCAACGGGAAATGTGGAAGTCTGGTTCGTAAAAAATAAAGGCGCATTCTAAGGAACAGACTGAACAGATTGATAAGATGAGAAGTAAGAATGCGAGCAGACCTAAACAAAGGGGATTCACTCGGCTCGATGCAACGAGAGAAAGATTCGGAGTCAGACTTGGCGTAAAAGGAGTTGGTAAACCACAAGAAGCAGAGAAAGAGAGGAAGAGGGCGTACCTGAGAAGGAAGAAATCCGGGCGAGGCGTAATGATGTTCTGGGGAGTCTTAAATAAGATTGATGGGACTCTTCTTCTGCCGCTACAACTTCCGATATTTCGAAAACCCAAAAAAAAATTATGGGGAAAATTTTAGCGGGTTTTCAGGGGATATTGTTGGGCCATATGATTTTTGGGCCTAATGCAACAAGGAGGAAAAGTCCATTACTCACCAACACTGGTACGGAGCTGAACGACGTGCAGAGAATACGCCAGTAACAGTTCTTCTCTTTAATGCATGGGCAAGATCTCCGGGATAACTAGCCGGTAAAGGGCAATGGTACACTAAGCAGAATCGACTATAAAAAGATTAGATGAACGAGAGGAGGGGACACACAAGACCAGAACTCCAGACCATCGATTTACAGATTCTTACCTTGTTCATATCCAGAAATTACATTGGCCATTGTTTGATTGTTCTCATTGTTAAAAGGTGTAGCAAAGCAATTACAATCTTATTTCCAATTTCCGAATTCATAATCCTTTCTTTACTTTTTCATCAATCTGTTTACTATATTTCTTTGAGAATCCAATGTTATTTGCAAAAATTAACGTGTTTAAACTGATTTTTGGTTAAGGTAATTATAGCAGATAACGCGTTTACGTGTTAATTTATCAAAATAATGTGTGTTTGTATAATGTTGAAAGGAGAGAAAATAGTATAACAATAGTTAAGTATTTTTAATAACCTCAAATAAGAAACTCCTATTATATATGGTCTAATTCTACTTATCCATCCGCCACTCAGTGGAAATCTTCTATTCCACATGTGTATTCCACTTTTATGTTCCAATTAATTTTATAAATATAAATTTAAGGGAAAATTGCATTTAACCACCCATTATTTTGCTATTGTTGCATTTCACCACCCTTTATTTTTTTTTCTACACTTAACCACCCTTTATTTCACAAAACTTACATTTAACCACCTTTTTAACAGATTCCGTTTTTTATATGTCAAGTGTTTTAAATTACGTTTCTACCCTTCATTTTTATTTTTATTTAAAAAAATAACTTTTGTCCCTGCTGCCCCAAAGCCCCTTCATCTCTCTCGTTTACATTGTGAGCTTCCGCCGAAGCCCGGAGAAACCCTCGTCCATGTGGGGAAGAGAGAGTTGAGCTCAAACATATGAATCTTTCTCCCCAACACTTCCTTCTTCCCGTTGTCCAATTTGCTCGGAGAAAACATCCTCGGATTCGACGCCGGATAATTCGCCGTGCATCTGCCGTCAAATTTCGACAGCCTTGAGGCGACCCGAACACGTCAATTGGGCCGAAGTTGGAGCTTTGGCCACCGACCATGGAGTAGAAGTCAGCTTGGTTGAAACTCGACCTGCGGGGTGGGATTTCAGGAGGATGGGGGGGGAGGGGGAATAGATCTCGGCGTTGGAGAGGTTGGAGGGGCGGGGCATGGCAGAGGAGAATCCGTCGCCGCCGTTGCGGGAGGCGTTGGAGTGGTGGACGGTGACGTGGAGCTTGTTGTCGTCCTTGAGGGGGCTCAATGGGCTGATTTGGACTGTCGAGGGAGACGACGTTGATGGAGGCAATGGAAGCGCCGTGACGGGAATTGCTCAGAAATTATGGTGTATCCAGAGTTCCAACATTGCAGAGTATTATTCAAACATTTACCACAGCAAGGATGCCCAAATTCATACAGACTTGGTTGCCCTTCCATACAAACTCCAAGGATGCCCAAATTCAGATCTTGGTTCGCCCATACCTGTTCGACTTGTTTGATTTTGTGGCAGATGAGCCCTAATTTTATTAATTTGGTTCCATGTCAAATTTGCAATATGTAGGAGAAAGTCTTATTTTATCAAGCCTTTTTTAAAATAAAAAATAAAGAAAATTTTGTTTACTTTAGATAACAGTAGTAACGGTTTCTGTTAAATAGGTGGTTAAATGTAAGTTTTGTGAAATAAGGGGTGGTTAAGTGTAGAAAAAAAAATAAAGGGTGGTGAAATGCAACAATAGCAAAATAACGGGTGGTTAAATGCAATTTTCCCTAAATTTAATGCTAAAAAATTTTTAAAAATTATATTTATATTTAAAACACCTATATACACATGTATGTAAAATTTTAGCTTCAAAATCATTTTATACAATTTTTGAAAATTAAAAGGATAATATTTTGAACGAAATTCATTCTCTTAATTTAAAAAAAAATTTGATACGATTTTTAAAATAAAATTTTACACATATATGAATATAGGTATTTAAAATATAAATATAATTTGTAAAATTTTTTTAACATTAACTTTATATTTACTAACTAATTAAAACATAAAAATGGGCACCAAAAATAGAACGGAAGATTTGCGTCGCCACTCACTAGCCTCCCAAAATGTTGTGGCTCCGTCATTGAGCATAATATATTCCTTTTTTTTTCTTATCATCATTGGACCAGATAAAAAGAAAAGGTGGGGTTAGTTGCGCTCAATTATTTGGAGAAGTCGTATATTTTTGTTTCGTTTATGTCTCTTTGGGGAGATAAAGGAATAGAATATCGAAAGGCGTGGCTTCAAGACGATCTAGTTAGTCCCACGTGTGCTATATATAGGCCCATATTGGCCATATATAGCTGAGAAGTACTTGACGATAATAGCAAACTTTCATAGAAAAAAAAGACGGAATATAACAAGAAATTAAAGTGGATTTCCATGTTCAAAATAGGTAATGTTAAATAGATAATTTACTGACATAATAGGTCAAACCGATAAAAATTAAACGATAGAGCCGACATCTTGATATATATATATATATATATACGAAGCTTCATCGAGGGTGAGGAGCCCCGTCCAACGGTTGATCCTTGGGGGAAGAACTTCGAGGTCGCCGTTTCAACACCTACCAGCGACGAAAGCCATAACATTAATTTTTCTAAAACTTTTCACAATTCCCACCCATTCAGGTTTAAGTAATACTTACGCTATCGTAAATCTTACTGAATCAAAAAAATAAAAAATGACACACACGTTTATTTGTTTATTTATTATGGATGACAAGTACAAATGTCGCAATACTATTATACACGGACAACGAAAAACACACAATTATGAGAGCACACCAGAAACAAACACAAACAGTGAATAAAGCAAGTCGCTTATTGATAGTTGCACGTAGCTTCTTCCATTTTTAGGAGATTGAGGAAGACGATTCTCTTGTAAGAACCCCAGCATGAGTAAGAAGAGCCCAAAGGTGTGTGATGAACTCACCTCCTCTTGCAAGATACTCCCCATGCACTCCAACATCATCTGATGGAGCCAGATACAATAGCACCTCTGCCCAAAATTCAGCAAGAACTCTCCATCCTAATTAGTTTGGTCTGTGCATCACTTGACCAGCTAATTGACTAGCCAACAATAAACCGTTTGCTGCGATATTGTCATTCAAGTGATCAACATCGACCTTGGCGATCAAATTTTGATATTGTTCATCAATAGTATGATCGTGCATGCCGCAATCCTTTGCTTGTTGTACCGCCTTGTCGAAGATACACTCTGTAGAGTAAGGATGATCAGGAAGTAATTCGCTCTAGTGTATCTGTCCCTCGAGACAATTTTAGCTCATGATTCTGCACAAGGGAAGAAACAATTGCTTGCTTCACTTCATTGGATAGTGACACAATAGAGTCTCCGCGTTGGCCTTGTCTCGGAAGCTTAACAATTCTAGCCAATGGAGAGAAGACCCGGTGTGCAAATACTGGGACTCGACCATAACTCTTAAGGAATGAGTATTGACCAAGATTCCTTTGCCATGGGAGCTTCCCCCAAACTACATATTTGTATCCTTTCATTGACCTAGGATCCGCCATGTCTGCCTTGCTAGCCAATTCGTTCTTCATGTAGTGCATCATTGGCTCCGCCAAATGTGGTAACCCCTTGGACTTGCTTGCATGGTAGAAAGCTTCAAGCGTCTGCCCTGTGTTTATCATGGCTGACACTAAGAAGAAAACAAATGTGCACACCAAGGCCGCTTCATTCTTGTATTCGATGCTGTTGAAGACAAGGACTCCCAACCAGATGGTCCAGAAGAACAAAGGCAACATGTGCCACACATATCTTAGGGTTTCATCGTTGTCTCTGAGGTCACATGCAGTCATGGTGACGACGCCTCCATATGCATAGACGAGGATACTTGCCCACACAGGCGATAACACGTGGGGATCAGGGTCCCTATGCAACCCGCCCATGATGTAGGTTATGTAGATTGGAACTAACACTTCGTTTCATCCTCCCTAAGAAAAACAAGAATAGCAAGAGGACAATGGTTATTTGCAAATTTAATGTAAGAACAATATGGTGCCCGTCGAACGGCATATAACCATACATCACCGGAGCTTCGGCTAAGGTCGGAGAGGAGTGTGGGGTTGCCATTTTAATTTGTTCATGCAACGCACAATGACCATGTACGAGTATGAATTTAATTAAATGTACAAAAATATGAAAGATGAACAAGCCAGATATATAGCTAGACAATGATCAAGAAGCCATCACACAATAATTAATTAGCATATATTCCCTTTCATCATTATTGCAAACCAGAGAAAACAAAACCTGGGTTAGTTACTTTTCAACTATTTGGACAAGCCATTTTCATTAGCTCCTTTTCAATTTTTTTTGTGGAGATAAAAGATTGGGAATAGAATACATGAAAGATGTGGTGGGTTGAGCGCATCAATTCTAGTGCCTTGTGCCGTAACTGAGAAGTATTGAATCATTTTAGGCAAACGATGTCATTACTAGAAAAATGAGAAGCCAGCCGATTGTCTTGTGTGTTTACCTGTCGTCTACAACAGATCTACCAAAAATATTGGATATATATACAAAAATGAAATCAAAGTATATATGAATTGCATATTGTCATTATAAGCAGTCCGGAATCCGGATCCTCTGCCACTATGCTAAAAATGCTGTTCCACCAATCAAATGTCTCCAAGTGTCAATTTTATTAATCATTTTATAATTCAATTAAATTGTGTAAATTAAACAAAAAAGGATAGTTACTTTATCTAATTTGACATCATCCCCACAACGTGACCTTGAATTAATTCCTCTTACACAGATCAAAACAACTATTTTTTCACCGAAACACAGCATTTAGGATTCAATTTCCACTTTACCCGATTCTAACCAAAATTTGCCCGACTCACTAGTCCTTCTTCGGCTCTTTCAAGTTGATTGATTTTTTTTTTTAAACTTTCAGTCACCGGTACTTCTTAATTAGGAATCTTGTATATATGAGTAGTATCATACAAGATCAAGTTGATCCTACGATTTAGTTGTTAGTGTTTGAGCTCATCTTGGTGATATGTAAGTAAGGCAATTATCTAGAGTAACCTTGCTCTGATACAAATTACTACAATGGAGACGGGCTCAATTGCACGCCAACACCCATCCTACGATATGTAAGTAAGGCAATTATCTAGAGTAACACGCCAACACCCATCACTACAATATTATCATCATGACCAAGACAACCTTGATTATTATCATTATTATACATGGTGATCAGATACTTGCACCACTCGTGAATATTTGAACCAACTTTGTAGGACGACGTACATTTCACTGCCTTATCAAAGATAAGCTCTGTAGTGTAAGGATGACCCGGAAGTAACTCGGGGGAAAAAGTCAACAAATAGGCACAATATTTAGATAATTGGGTGGAAACAAGGAAGTTCTCATTAGTGATGTTTTGTGGAGGATGTAGGAATTCACAAACACTAGTAGCTATATGCCACACCAAAAGAAAAGCAGCATCGAGCTCCAACGATTGGCTTACTTTTAAAATTTTCCCTCGTAAATGATAGCGTGCTATGGTGGTTCTCCCTCTTGATAATTGTATTTGATTTTGGATGAGTGATAAAACAATTGCTTCCTTCACATGTGTAGAAAATTAGACACTAAAGTCTCCTTCTTGGCCAATTTTTGGAACCTTGAGAAGTATATACTCAATAGAGTGAAGGGATTTTGTGACAATATTGGAACTTGACCATAGCTTTCTAGGTAAGAGTATTGGCCAAGCTTCCTTTGCCATGGTTTGGAAAGGTAGATAAATCTACTAGAAAGCTATTCTCTGATTCTCCAAATCAAAAAAATTATCTTTTCTGTAATCCATGTACCCTCGTTTGTCATTGCCCTAAAAAGAAGCCACACCATCTTCCGATTTGAAAAGAAAACCATGCCCAATTTCCCTAGGTCCAACAAACAAAAGATCATGATCACTATTCTAGTGACTCCCTTAAACTGATTTCTCTCTTTGCTCGAACTCCTTAATCTCCTCTCCATCGCATCAAATTGGCACCCTCGTTGGTCCGCCAATGCCTATCCAAGATCAGGACCGAAACCGACTACTCCTCGATTTCTCAGTTCGGTTCCCGGTTTTGGTTCGGTTCCATTTTTACCGGTTCCCGCCGGTTCCAAAACTGGTTCTTGCTCCGGTTCGGATTCCAGTTTGGTTCGGTTCCATCCCTTTAAAAAAATATCCATTGGATTGTGACTGCGGTTTCACCAACCACGATCGCGGTTTTGGGTACCGTGGTTGCAGTTTTCCAAGAATACGAAATTGATCGTGATTCAATAACTATGATCGTGTTTGGTGGTTTTAACGGCTATTTTTGCCTATTCCACCCTTTGGGAAGAAAAGAGTTGGGAGAAGAAGGGCTTGAACTTGATATTAAGTTGCCTACGTATCCTCTCGATGTCATATAGGAATCAAAGCCCACGTAGTTCTCTTACCTTCAATAAGGAACCCTTCTTGGCTACTTACCTAAGGCGACCCCATTAGGATGAAGTTCTTTAACTTTAAATGCTGAGTCACGGTGTCATAACCTCCATTGTGCTTCCATTTGTACTTCAAGCTACAATAGTTGCACTTCACATCATATCGATCTAGTGCATCCAATTCATTGGCTTTGGTGAAGTGCTTTGTGAAAATTTTGGATTTCAACCCTTGGCCTTGGTTTTCCATTTTTGAAAAATATTAGGAAGGGAAGTAGTAGAGAGAGATAAGAGAGTATGAGATTGGTATGAATGAAATTGAAGGTGAGATATGGTATTTATATGGGTAAATGGATAGGAATTAGGAGGAAAATAGCCATTGGAACCCCATGTGACCGTTAGAAATATTGCCATTGGAAAAGGAATCGCGACCGTGGTTGCGACCCCAACGGCTAGTTAAAACCGCGACCGCGGTTTCACCGTTCGCGGTTTTTATTATGTATTTATACAGAATGCAAACCGCAATCGCGGTTTTTGGGACCGCAGTAGTGGTTTTTCAAGAATGCAAAACCGGGATCGCTATTCAATAATCGAGATCGCGTTTGGGGGTTCTAGCGACTATTTTTTCCGATTCCACCCTTTGTGAAGAGAAGAGTTGGGAAAAGAAGGGCTTGAACTTGATATTAAGTTGTCTACGTATCCTCTCGGAGTCAAGAGGAATCAACGCCACGTAGTTCTCTTACCTTCGATGCGGAGTCCCGCTTGGCTACTTACCTAAGACAACCCGACAGAACCGACGGAAGAAGCTCGACTTGTGTCGTCGTCTAATGCATCCAAAACCCCCCATATTTCTATTACTTGGCACGCAAGTAAGAACATAAATACACAAGTATCTTTGGATCGACCCTTACTTACCATTAGGAAAGGAGTTTTTATCCATCCATCAAATCAAGTTGAAAGGAGCCAAAAATGATATATGAAGATAATTCGGCATGGACTGATCAACCAAAGTACATATCATCAAGTGTTCTCAAACTACAAGATCCAACTCAAACGCGGGATGAATGTTCGATTTAGTCAAGCAAGGATGATATATTTCAAGCTGAGAGGAAGAATCATAACTGCACTCTTTTTCCCTTAGTCTTGGTTTTATCCCATTGGTTTTTCCGAACAAGGTTTTTAACGAGGTAGTTAGGGATGTACATCCAAGGGGAAGTGTTATAATACTAAGATATTTATGGATGTACATGTAAAACCCTAGATTTGGTCTCATCTTAAATCCTGTACACTATCTATAAAAGGCCCCTACGGACTATCAGGATCGGGATTCTAGTTTGGATCTTTGGGGGTCTTTTGGATCGGATCGCTAAATCGTAAGATCCTACATTATAACTAAAAATATGCAAGAATAACCTAATAGATTGTATATTTTGTTATATATGAAATAAGGAAATGATAAACCTTATTAATTTGATTATTAAAAATGTTGTAGGATGGACTTGTCAACTATTTTAATGGAATGATACGTTAATCGTAAAATTATTAATAATATATAGTTAAAATTGTCATTTTATAGGATCGTTAGAATCGTTTGTAGGATCGTTAGAATCGTTTATAGGATCGTTAAAATCGTATGTAAAATCGGGATCGGATCCTACTTGGGATCGTGGATCGTTTTTCGTGTTATGGATCGTAGGATCGCTAGAATCGTAAAATCGGATCGGGATTCTGATAACATTGCCTACGGTGACCTAATAAGATTCCGTATAGTTCATTGATTGTGATCTAAGAACCGCCCTCTTCCAATCGTCGCCAAAAACTTGAGCTTCCAATGAATCAAGTACTAATATTGATCTTCTATCGTCAAAGATGTGGTCACTCGCCTTGTGTTGTCGCTTGGCTACTTACCTGATATCGAGTTGATTAAAAGATGAGGAAGTATGCCCATACAAGTCAACTTTTTTCATGATGTATACCATCAATTTCTTCGACTATTTGAATTAGCCAAAATTCTATTGTTATCACCTCTAATTATCTTGATGAGGTGAAGGGGAACTAAATCAATCTTGTGTATTATCCGATTTTTATTGGGCTTTTTAATTTTGAGTTTCCACTATTTTGGATTTTTATGATATTCGGGCCTCTACTTTCGTGGACCCCCTAATCTATTGTCACCTAACCACAGAAGGCTCCCAGCGGTATATACTAATTAAGTAACCACCACAAAACAAGAGAGCTCGATCAAACTTTGTATCTCTTGGTAGTACTACAACATTATAATTTATCTTGCAAATAATGACCACACACATATATAATAAAGTACGACTCCAATGAATATTACAATTATAAGAAAGGAAATACAACGTATGTACAAGTATCAAATTAGAATGAAACAAACAATATAAAGACAAACTTTAATTCATTACATTCAGCTACACATTCATACACACAAACTAATTAGACCATTTCGGACCATGATGCGTTTCTAGTTAAAACCCCAGCATGTGTGAGGAGAGCCCACAAGTGTGTGATGAACTCCCCTCCTCTAGCTAGATACTCTCCATGCACAACTTCATTATCCGACGGAGCAAGATACAAGAGCAACTCTGCCCAAAACTCTGCTAGAATTCTCCATCCGCGTTCTTGGTTTTGTATTATTTGAGGGATCAATGTCTCAGCGGCCAATGCCACTCCCCTCACAACAATATTATCATCGCGACCAAGACCACCTTGATTATACATGTTGATCAGATACTTACATCGCTCACGAATATTTGAACCAACTTTGTAAGACGATGCACATTTCACTGCCTCATCAAAGAGATGCTCTGTAGTGTAAGGATGACCCGGAAGTAACTCAGGCGAAAAGGTCAACAAGTAGGCACAATAGTTAGATAATTGGGTGGCAACAAGGAAGTTGCCATTATTTTTGTTTTGTGGTGGATGTAGGAGTTCACAAACACTAGTAGCTATATGCCACACCAAAATAAAAGCAGCATCGAGCTCCAACGACAGACTTTCTTTTATAATCTTCCCTTTTAAATGATAGCGTGCTATGGTGGTTGTCCCTCTTGATAATTGTAGTTGATTTTGGATGAGCGACGAAACAATTGCTTCCTTCACATGTGTAGACAATTGGACACTAAAGCCTTCTTTTTGGCCAATTCTTGGAACCTTGAGAAGTATACTCAATAAAGTAAAGGGCTTTTGGGACAATATTGGAACTTGACCATAGCTTTCTAGGAAAGAGTATTGACCAAGCTTCCTTTGCCATGGTTTGAAAAGGTAGACAAATCTACTAGAAAGGTATTCTCTGATTCTCCAAATCAAAAAAATCACCTTTTCGGTTATCCACGTACCCTTGCTTGTTGTTGCCCTACAAAGAAGCCACACCATCTTTCGATTTGAGAAGAAAACCATGCCTAATTTTCCTAGTTCCAACAGACAAAATATCGTGATTACTATTCTAGTGACTCCAAGCTCTAACCTATGCCCAAAAATTACAATGCTAATATCACCTACATTTTTTGGCACTGACAATTCTATTCCAATGGTACCAAATATCGAAAATAGAATAACATGCACCAAATGTCGCCACGCATCACCAAATCTATATGAACTACAAACATGAGACTTGGTGTAGAAGAAATCAAAGAGGAACTCAAGTTCTATTTCAATTATACGGAACACCCGATCAGCAGGGGCCAGTTTCATACGTACTTGAGACTGCTCATTCTCAACAAAACGAAGCTCCTGAGTAATTGGATCCAATTTCAACTGCACTTCAGACGCAGACTGATCCCAAAAGTTGGGAAGCAACCCATTGAGAATAAAATTCCTTGTCTTAGTCTTAGAGCTTTCATGGAGAGGGAAACCCGCAAACCTTCGTTGTAGGAGCCTAAAGAAAGCATAAGAAAGACACAAATCCCTCAAGCGCTTCCTACCATCACAAATATTGCCTAGACATTTCTTTCCAACAGAATCCCATATATTTTCTGTGGTGATAATCCCGCTATCATCCCCATCCTGAAGGGGTTCACCCCAAACCACGTATCGATAGCCTTTCATAATCTCGGGCTTTGCAGTTTTTTCATTAGGCACATCTCTACCATCACACATGTATTGTACAATTGGCTCTACTACCCCCGGCAACCCCTTTGTCTTGCTGGCTCTATAGAACGCTACAAGTGTTTCGAATGTGTTTATAGATGCCACTACTAAAAATATAAAAAGAGTAATGGCTAATATTGTGGAAAACTTTTCATTTTCGAAAACCATCATACATAACCATATGGTCCAGAAAATCAAAGGAAATGTGCGCCAAAAGTATCGCAGGGTCTCCTCATTGTCGCTGAGATCACAAGCGGTCATGGTGACCACACCTCCATAGGCATAGACTAGGGCACATGCCCACACCGGGTACAAGATGTGGAGGGTGGACGCGTTATGCATTAGCCCCATGATGTAGGTTATAAAGAAAGGGACCAAGAGATAGATGATTTTTGTAGTACATTTGAGAAACGGTCCAAAACGGATACATCGCCTCATATTTCCAAGGAAAAGGAGGACAAATAAGAAGAAAATGTTTAAGAGGACATACAATTGAATTCTTAGTAGTTGGCCTTCCGAAGATTCTGAAATGAGAATTTTCAAGATTTTATGCAACTCAATGATCGCGGGAGCGGGCGTGGGAGCAGGAGCAAGGGATGAGCGTACGCCTGCCATTGTAAGGTGAGGTTTGTGAAGGCAGCTGAGATTGTGGAATTGAAAGAAGAGGAGCTCAAATGTTGTGTGTGAAGTAGCAAAGGGATAAGACTATATATATGTATATATTACGTACAACTGTTTATTATTATTATTATTATTATTATTGAAACTACTCATCCAAGTCGTCTATTTTTTTTTGATAAAAACGATTCAAGTTGTTTGTTTTTTTTGGTAGTAAATAATTAATACTACCATCCAAGTTGTACGCAGTACGCACGTCTAATTCGCACAATGAATATGGATTTTAAAAAGGTTAAAATATAGAAAATTACCCTTTATTTTAGGGTATTTTTAAAAAACTATTTCTTATTTTACTTTTTATAAAAATTACCCCTTATCTTAGTGCATTTACAAAAAATAATCTATATTTCACTTTTTATAGAAAATCACACCTTATTAATTTCTAATTCATTTTCATTAAACCACCTCATCCCGTTTTATATCTATTATAATGTCAAATTAGGGTTGAAATACATAATTGTTCACCCTTGCTTGTGTGTGTGTGTGAGAGAGAGAGAGAGAGAGGAAGTACTAGCTCAAGAGTACTTCATGATCGACGTTCTCCCTGGGCAGTAGGGCACCCAGTAAGATCGACGATCATTAAACACCCTTGACTCAACCCTGGTTCTCTCTCTCTCTCTCTCTCTCTCGCAATAGCAGTCGAGCAAGTGTAATTATCGGTGTTTATCAATTTGATACTTTACCTTAGGGGTAATTATGTATTTCAACTCGACGGTATAATGGATGGAAAACGGGATGGGGGTAGTTCAATAAAAACGGAATAGAAAAATGGGTGATTTTATGTAAGAAAAGTGAAATAAGGGGTGACTTTTTTCAAATGTTACAAGATTAGGCATAGTTTTCTATAAAAAAATAAAATAAGGGGTAATTTTTTATAAATATTCTAAAATAAAGGATAGTTTTCTATGTTTGACTTTTTTTTTGTCAGACCTTGCACTATGTGCATATTTAACTTAATTACGATGGGTCATGTGTAGTTTAATTACTCAATGAGGTCTAGCGAGTAGAGGCTATTCAATTACTTGTTGGGTCATTTTCTTGTTACATAGCAAATGGACACAATTGTCAACTCCACCATATAAAAAGCTCAACAACTTTCTTCCTAAAACCAAATAATAATGGAATAAATAAACATGATCTTATAAATTAGCTTTCTTACATTTTTAATGTGAGGTTTACAATTAAACTCCAATAGCGGTCAACTGGTCATTTATCATGATGTCTCACATCCAATTAAAACAATAAATAACCTAACAAGATTAAAAATAAATTGTATAAACACTTAGAAAAAAATTAAAATTTATAAATAAATAAAACTAGTAAGAAAATTTCAAAACAATTCTAATATCACCTCATATTTAAGAAAATTAATTTTTATTCCTATTATTTAAACTTTTTTTTATTAATTTTTTTTATCTATTTAAATCTATGTAACATCAAATCAATTCTTATTTAGTATTTTTATAATTTTTTACAATATATATCTTCACAACATATTTAAAATAAAAAAATAACAATATCTTTTGACAATATCGTTATAAAATTGTTTAAAAAATAAAGATAAATATTCATAAATATTTTTAAAAATAAGTATTAATATCTTTTATCTTTTAACATGATATCTTTTGACAATTTTTTTAGATATATATTGACTTCCTTTTACAATAAAATAAATAAATAAATGATAAATATTTATAATTTTTGAAAATAAAAAATATAGACAATATTATAAAATTTGATATTCTCTAAATTATGTACACTAAAAGTAATAAAAATTGTAGGTAATATAATATTTAATGTCTAATATTTACTTTATCAAGTCATAAAACGATTTTGGTCCCAACATACGATAAATGATTTAATTATATTTTAACTATATTTAATAATAAATTATCTTTATCTTTCATATTAAATTGTATCTTCTTTGTTAAATTATTATTTTATGTAACACCCCCGATTTCTTTCGGAGATATTACACGCCAATGACCTTGCAATTACCCTCAAAAAACACCCTAGACTATACCGTACAGAACTTAAATACAATACTTACAAAAAACAACATTCATTATATAAATACTTATCAATTCATAAGTCAAACCTTTGACTTCTATGCAGAAATTACTATTCAAATGCGGAAGTAATATTCAAATGCAAAGCTTTGTTCGGCGGTCCTTACACTCCAAGGATCTCAACCATTTATTAATGAAAATTAAATAAGTAAAACCTTGTTCTTTTCCTCTTGAGTAGCTTCCATCAGTCGATTGTCGTCCTCTTTACTCCTTAATCTTGAGGCCCGATGTTTCTATATAAGGACGGGTGAACATCAACCGACCATGCAAAAAAAAAACGGTCGGGTTAGTCTTGTGACAGACTAAGCAGGTAGGAATTTTTGTGAGTGGTTCTAGTGGTTACATTACTGACAAATATTGAAATCCGAATGAAAGCCGGCCGAATAATCATATAATACTTCCACGGAAAGCGAAAAAGGAATGCAATGGAAAGAGATGGGACGCCACAAGGATTGTGGTCCCTTCAAGAAAATATGTGATTATTGGGAACGTTTTACTATTCATACAATTTTATTTTCAAAATCCTCGCGTCGACCAATTCGGTCTCAACAAACCTCATCATACTCGGAGGGTGCCGGTAGGGAGGTGACCGCGAAGGCGCTTAAGTACCAAACCCGTCTTGCCATATTACAAGTGTTTTAACAAACACGAGCATGTATTTAGATTGGAAAGAAAACTTACTTAGCCGGGAGCAAAAGCGGGGCCACAATTTGTAACCACCATCCTGGTTCATTTATGGGTGTGCACTAACACACTTATCTTATTCAAGTTACAAAACATTACACATCGAGTTACACAAGCTTTTAATACTTCTCGAACTAGTCCAGGTGCGAACTTAAGAACTTCTCGGGATATGTAGAGAGCATTAGCTAATTGCTATACCCCTCATACACGGATGAGATGGGTAGGGTCATGACCAGCATTAGGGTTTAGGTCCATCCCAATGCGAATGTTATAGAGAGATGTCCAAAGATCACAAGACTTACACCCCTAGTCACTATGTTATTCACAACTACTCCATAATAAGACAAATCATAAAATTTACAAACAGGCCCGAAGGCTACGCACGACTTGTGCAAGTATATATGGACTAGCGTTGTATAACAAGGTCATTAAATCTATAACGATAAATAAACCTAGTTCATTTTATTAGCACACAATATTCCCAACAATTTAATAAACATGGACAAGAAATCCAATGCTTAACAAAATAATGTAGAGAGAACCAAACCACTTACCTTGATTGAAGATGAGTGTACGGATTAACCTAATGAGAGAATTTCAACGCTCGGATCCTGATTCAACAACAAATCACAAAATAAATTATAATTAATTTATTTTGATTTGTTCTTCTTTATTTTGGCTACATTAATAAGTCCTCCATATTAATATATAATAACCTTGATTATCATCAAAAAATTTATGTTCACTTTATTGAATCATATAAATAACAATAATATATGCAAGAACATATACATGTATTTATATAACTACTTTTACCCTTATAGTATAAGTCTTATGTTTTAAAATCTCCAAAATCATGAATAATTATTAAACAACTTCATAAATCACAATATACCGTTCAAAATTAGAATAATTAATATTCTGATTTTTATTTCAAAAATTATAATAATCCTCTATTTTCATGATTATTCTAATTCTAAAGTCTATGTATAATATTAACTAATAAAACTGAATTCTTTTATGATTTTCGAAATTTTTATAAATCTGAAATTTTATAAACAATAATCTCCTATATTTGTAACAATTAATTTCAATCTAATAATAAATTTAAAAACACTAAACCGAAATAAAACACAATAAAAATAAATTTTGAAAATTAGAATTAAGGGTTTTGGGGGGCTACTCGCACACTTCTTGGAAAGTGGCTCAATGGAGGCGGCTCGGTCCACGACAGGCAGCGGTGGCCCTGGAGGTGATCTGTGGTGGTCGGAATCGGGGCTGGAAAGGGTTGTTCGTGCCCCTGTTTTAGCTGAACATGTCGGGGACTTCAAGTGGCTTTTCCGAGTCTTAAGGCAATGTAAAAATTAAGGGTGAAGAGGGATTTTGTAGGGATTTGAATCAGGATTTCGGATCTTATTTCATTTTTGGGATTGGCTTCATAGTTTGGGATAAATCGGCTAAATACCGAGAGAGGTGCACTGTAGGGTTCGTGGGTGAATATGTCGAATATCGGGATCAATTCTTCACTATTTAAGGTGATTCCAAAATGTGGGGGTCAAGGTGATTCCAAAATGTCGAATATCGTAGCTTAATTTAATCCGAAATCGGGTTTTAACCATGTATGGGAGGAAGAGCATGAAAGGAAAGTGTATGTAGAAGAAGATATGGGTGGGGGCCCGCCTTTTAGGGTAATTATGAGTTTAAACCCTCTTGTTTTTACTTGTGATAAAAATACCTTCCCATGTTAAATACAATTTTAAAACTTATGGAAGTGTACCCAACTTTCTTATTGTAAAAATATCTCGGATTTTACCGTCCAAAGTCACCCAGGATTTAAATAATTTAATGAGACATAATTAAAGAAGAAAAAGCGGAATTTTATTCATTGATAAGAACATTCGTTCATTACATTGATAGGTGTTTTACAAATGATGTAGCAGCGGAAACTAAAGTCCATATTAAAAGGGTTGAAAAGACGTATTGAAAATACAAGTATATTTTCCCAAGACAACTCATATGATGATGATTTGCTTGGCATAAAAATGGAAGAGTTGGTGCACTATCTTCTGAATGTTTTGCTCTTTGAAAATTCCTTCCTTCCTTGAACATCGTCTTGCCTTGACCTTCTATCCTTGCATAACTTTTCTCGAACCTTCTAGACTTTGTCTTCAAAACTTCGGTGTGAACTTCCTAGAGTCTGGAATTTGTCGCAATGGGCGAGAAATACCAGGCAAAAATGCGGAAATAGTGGAATTAGTCTAAGGAGAGTAAGCAAGTGAGAATGGAAATTCTCGAGGGTAGTTTGGTAATTTTATTATTTCATCGAGGAGATAGATAGAAGAGATGCACTTGAAAGTTATAAACTTTATGTGGAGCTTTAAGGACGGGAACTAGTCGATCTCGAAGAGAGATAACTTGGATCCGAAAGCGAAGGAAACTACGAGATTGTAGTTCCTCTTAGAGTACAATTAATATTGGGAACTTTTTAATTACATAACTAATTTTAGAAAGCCTCTCGTGCCCTTTTTCGGACCTCAACCAACCTCATCTTATTCAGTGCTCCAGATCGAGGAGGTGGTCCGAAGGCGCTTATGTACCAAACTCACCTTGACAAGCCTGAATAAGGATTCAAGTTAGAAAGACGATCGTCAAAGAACCGAGAGCCGGGTCGGTCTTCCAAGTTGTACTATTCCGGCCCGGTTTTAATTTCTTTTAATGTGCATTAGCACTTATCTTTATGTCATGATAAAACTTCACATACGTTAATGATTTTTAAGAGTGTGGGGTCCATGAATGAGCCGAGTCCACTTAAAGGAACGGAGTTCCGACACCTAGCTAGGGTGCATACGACCCTCCTCCAAGGAGGAGAGGACATAGATCATGATCCTTAAAGTCGAGGGAAGAGAGGGCATGGAGCCATACCACTCGACATACTATGTAGAGGTGTTCGGGCCGAGCCCGCGCCACTTTTTATTAATCCATACTAATCTCGAAAAGAGATTTTAAACAAGTAAAGGCCACACAAACAAGCCTAGCAAAATAATTCTAGTAAGGATAATAATCGTAATAACGATAACAAGTGGGTCATTAATTCTAACAATCGATATTCCTAGGTTCCTTTATTTTTATCAAACAAGTTGTTCCCAACATCAGGAAATTTCACGGAAACGAATTATCGAGGCTTCAAGGAGAAATTCCACTTGCCTTGAATCGTGTTCGGACTTTTCACAAGGCTCGGAAAAATTATTCGACGGACTTAGTGAGCTCGAGAGCTTCGACCTAGCATTTCGAGAGATAACGAGCAAATTTATATTAAAATTCTTATCTCATTTATTAACTAACATTTTCTCTTATTTTTCCTTTCACTAAGAGAAAAATTTTATAATCTAATTTATTTTATATAATAATTTAGGTGGAAGTTGTAAGCAATAATAATCCTTGATTATTATTTTCAATTAGATATTTTAAAAATAACTTTTATAAACATACTTGTACTCATTTAAAAGTTAGTGCAAATGTTCCCGAAAGTTAAACTGGATACATTCCCGAAAGTTAAAAACTTCCTATGGAAAATCGATGTAAATGGATTGCCGACTAAAGCTAGATTAAGAGAGAAACATGTTATGACACCTGCGGGATGTATTATGTGTAATTGTACCTATGAAGACACGACACATCTACTCATAAAATGTCCACATACTTTGAAAATAATAGGGCTTGTAAACCCAAATATACAACATACTGTAAAAAACTATAATGTGAATAATAAAACACCCAAAATTATACTTAATGAACTGCATCAACAACTAGGAAATCAAGAGTTTGTTGTTTTGGCAGTAATATGGTGGTGCATATGGCACCAACGGAACAAACTAGTGTTCCAACAAGCACCAAATGACTTCATAGCAGACTTACCCTTGTATATCCGAACACAATTACAAAATTGGAAACAAGCAAGAACTTGGATAGAAGATGATGAGCAAATCCATAAAATTGTTCATAATAGAAAGAAAAGCCAACAAAAAACAACAACTTGGAAGAAACCAAGAAACAACATCACGAAAGTTAACTTTGATGGATCCAGACTCTCGAATGGACAAACATTTGGAGGATCAATTATTCGAGATCATCTTGGACGCGTAATAGGGATAACAACAAACTGTTATGGGAAGATATCGGCACTTAAAGCTGAAGCTCTAGCACTAAAAGATAGTATAAAACTAGCAAAAAGAAATGGCCACATGAATATAGAAATTGAGGGAGATAATTTGCAAGTGATCAAAGCGGCCCAGGGCCTCCCTAATTGCCCTTGGGAAATTGAAATGATAATCTCTGACGTCCTTGTATACCTACAAGGATTTCAGTTGACCAAAATCTCACATGTCAACAGGGCTTGCAATACTGTGGCTGACAAAATTGCCAAATTGAGCCACAGTCTCCATGTTAACGTTATTAGGAATCATCCAAAACTTCTTTTTCTCATCCGTCAGGATGCTCTAGAACGCCCTCCCTGAGGGGAGAGTCTCCTAATCCTTACCTAATTCAAAAAAAAAGTTCATGCAAATGTTGGAATAAACCCGATAATTCCTTTTTAAAACCCACTAGCAATATTTATTTAATTTGGTTACATAAATATTATTTTCATGATTCTTATTAAGTCTAAGTTATTTATAATATTTTCTCAAAATTATTCTAAAGTTTATGTTGACATGCAAAGGTGAATTAATTCATAAAAGCCCTTTTCAAACCACATGTAACATTTATTTAATTTACTTAAGTAAATATTATGTTATTTAGAAGTCTACTTTAGTTAATAAGGTCCTATATAAGTTATTCCAAATATTATAATAAGGTTAAAATGACATGCAAGACTATTTCTCTTAACAAAACCTTATTTTATTTAATTCCTCTAATTTAATTAAGCTACTTCTTTTATAATAAAGGAAACAGATGCCTAAGTTAATATTTATCCAAATATGCTTATTTTTAGAGAAATATCATTCTTATGCTAGGAATTCATATATGATTATTAAAATTATAGTACTCCTAGATGGGCATGCAAATTAATTTAATTTCATAAATTCCTCTTAATTTATTTCCATTGCTAATAATAAACAAATTACACAAAGTTGTATGGGCGCCTAGTAACTAACTAGGCTCCGACACCCTTATTCAAGGCAAAGCACAAGCGCTGAAAAATAAAGGAACGAATATTAGCATTAGCAGTGTTACTATAAGCAGCCCGTGTGACCCGAGACAAAAACTCAAGGGCATTGCTCCCTAACTCTCCAAAAGTAGAGAAGGCAAAAGCAATAAAACCATACCCATTGTCTATGCACTTCAATTCATACTTCCTCTTCTTCCGGATAACAGCATTAAAAACAGCAGCCCCATGAACAAAAGCATGAACCCCAGCCCCCGCGAAAGGAGAGACACATGTGACATCTAAGTAGATGTTCCTCCCTTTATCCCAAGAGTAAACCAGTAGATATACATGTCGAGGATTTCTACCTTTCTCGGACAGAAATCCCAGAGGTACCTCCTTTTAGAAGAGCAACAAGGGCAAGTAAAACCAGCATGATACATAGGAATAGCAAGGCGATAACACAAAACACATCTGAACTGTTTAGGGTGCATCGTTTGTCCTAAACCTTCAATTGGGAGGGTTCTCAAGAACTCCAAAGAGTGTGATGACCTGTTGCTAATGAGGATAGCCTTTTCCCTTTCACTCGGGTTGTATAGACTCACCAAATCCTTCTCTACTGTATCAAAGTACACTGTAGCCAATTTTTTCATAAAAGGGGGGCTGGTACATCACAGAAGAGAACAAGAGGATCAAAGTTGCACAAATCCCGAAAGTTGTTCAAGGCTAAATCACAGGCAGACACTATATTCAAGGTATTACAATGACGAAGCAATCTGTTCTGGAGCTCAAGAGACTGCAATCGCGAAGCAACAAAAGCATAGATAGAAGCATCATGAGCGGTATACACCCCGAAACCACCAAGCCGAAAGGGTAGGGTGGCACAACGCCATTGCCAATCACCAAAACCAGCACCGTTAACCACATCGATCTCCTCAAGAACCTTCCTTAAGGCATTGTCGAAGGTGAGAGGAGCAGACCCGAGCATTTGTGGAGGACAAGTCCGAAGAGAAAAGTACAATCGGCCTACACCCACACAACTACGGAGAAGAAGAAGCCCCGAATGGGGGTCATTAAGTCCAGAAACATCCTCCATCAAACTAATAGTTTTGGAAACCCTGTCTCCGATCAAGTGACTGCAAAAATCAGTCTCTAAGCTGACAGGTCCACCAAGAATCTTGACTCCATCCAACGGGTGAGATATACTAGGAGGGAAAAGCACATGGTCATAGCTCCTCGGATCTGGGTTCGGCCAAAAGATTTCAGATTTCTCAACATTGAGATGCAACCCCAATGCTGGTCCTTCAGTAGTAATCAAACGCAAGACGTCCGACACAAAAGCAGTGTCTCTAATAATGGTGTCGTCATCAAGGTACTCAGCCATGCAATTCAAGTTGCACTTATCGTTGATCAGATGGACAAGAGGATGTAAAGGTAAGTGCAAAAAGCAAAGGCCCTAGAGGGTCACCTTGTTGAACCCCTTAAGAAGATAGCAAAATAGAGTCATCATAGTACAGCCTCGCCGGACGCGCATAACAAAATTCAACCCAAGGAGATAGTGAAGGACAACGACGTCGGACCTCTCTAAGCATCGTACTTCGGTCAAAAAGGATAAAGGCATTACTAAATCAACCAAAAACATAGACATGTTGTTGGCATGTCCCTTGGCCTCAATCAACTTGTTGACAGCATCAAGAATAGCCTAACTGTCATTAGGCACACTTACCCCGAACTGAAAATCCTCCAAATACTTACCAACCTCCTTACCAGCCGTGACAGCCGCAACCTTAGAGACAAGTCTCCTCCATACCGTACCAACACCAATGGGCCGAACCCCACCCCTAGGTTTGAGTAAAGGCGTGAGTGGGGCACTAGCAATAAACTCACCCAAAGCAGTAGGCCATTTACCAACAAATAAAAGATTAACCACAACAGTAATATAGGTGGCTAAATCATCAGCAACCGCAACGACAACCTTCCCAAGCGCGTCAACAAAATGTTGAGCCCGAAAACCATCACGTCAACAAGACGTTCCTTTAGGGAAACTTCTAATCCTGCTTAAAACAACTTCCTTAGTGGCAGAAATCGCCACTACATCAGCACAAAAGGGAGGCAGGTTAGGACATGGAGCACGGGGGTGCTTCTTCTCCAACTCCTTCAGAGTCTCCGCATCCTTGGGCACAATCCCGAACGATTTCAAGACCCTAATAGCAGCAGAGAAGTGCCCATCACTAACCTTCCTCATACATTGTCTTCGATTCCGCTCTTCTAAACTAGCCTTCTCCTTCACCAGGCTCTTTGAGATCCCAACACCCTCTTTGAGAACCTCCTTGACCAAGACTTCTGGTCCACCGGGCTCTCTCCAAACACGAAGAGCCCGCGCAATACCTTCAACCTGGCAACAACCTTTCCTCCCCGATTTGCTATCGAGACGAGACCGATTAACTTTAAGAGTGCACAAAGGAAGAAGGAGCAAAAGGATCCAAGAGCAAGGCCTTGAGGGGAAGAAACGACTTTGTCAAGAGCAGCTTTGAGGCACCGAGAAAATTCAAGCCGATTGACTTTGGGGATACTCTTAGTGGTACGACATTTACCTACCAAAACTTCATGCAATAACTCTAGGCTGATCGAAAAAGAAGAGGAGGCACCACTAGACACCACCAAATCACCACTTTCGGACCCAAGATCCCTATCGAGAAAAGGTCGTGGGATACCTTGGATATAAAAAAAGGGATCATTCACAACCTTTTTACACTAAGGCCCAGAAACATCAAAACCGTCAACATGTTTGCAGCTCCTAGATAAAGCATGAGTGAAAAGACAAGTTCCACACATCCACATATTTAGCCCTTGCAAAGTACTTTCCAAGGCCGAAAAAAGACTAGAGTCACTGCCTATAAGCAACTTGTACCTATTAATAGCAGAATCATCGACCAAATGCACAAGCTTGAAATGTTGGACAAGAGAACTAGCTTTCAACTCACGACCTCCCCCATTCCTGCAATTATCAAGACCTCGAAAGGGACACTGGAAAAAAAACCCACACAATCCATGTCCGGCACCTCCAACATAGAACACAAGCAACCAGCAACACAAGCGACCAGCAGTAAAACACCAGAACACCATATGAAAAAATACCAGCAACAAAACAACCGAACAAGCACGAAAAAAAACACTAGCAACCAGCAGACCAAACAACAACCAGCAGAAAGCACGAACAAGAAACCCATGAAGAACATACAACCAGCAACAAACAAAGGACCCAAACATCTCACCTCTGACAATCAACAACAAACCACCAGAACACAATCAAAACACCAGCAAATCACCAAACCACCAAACATCAAAAAACACACCAGCAAATCACCAAACGCCAGCAGACCAAACATCAAACAAACCATCAAACAAACACACGCCAACAAACCACCCAAACAACTCACCTCCGACGCCAGAACACGGAAGAACGGAAACAATAGAACACGGAAGAACATGAAACACGATCAACAAACCACCACAACACGGAAGAACGGAAAAACAAGCACACCCACGCCATAAGAACGGAAAAAGGAAGAACGCCGGCGACAGAACCCTAACTCAATTGTAATATTTATTCGATTAATTTAAAAAAATATTATATATGTGTAGAAAATATTTTATAAAAAGGTATTAATTAAGATATGAGTCGGGAAATTATACCGAGAGTTAACGGGAGCGGAATGGGCACACGAATCGAGATCCAAAATGATTGGGTCGAAATTGCTCCCTTTTTCTTCTTAAAAGAATTCTGATGGGCTTAAAAAAACAAATAGGCCTAATTTTTAAACTTGTTCCAGCCCACCAAATAAAAATAGGCCCAAAACTCCTTTTTTCTTCTTCCTCATGTATGATCAACACCATGGAAGAGCAACTGCTGGTGGGGCCGAGCAAGGGTGGTGACCGGCGGTTCTGGGCAGCGCCGGCGAGCAGGGACGACGGCAGGTGGTGGCCGGCAACAATGGGTGGTGGTCGGAGGTGGTGACTTGCTCCCAAAGTGCTTAAATGTGGGAAAATGGGTAAAAAAATCAGAATTTTGAGGGAAAAAGAGGATGGTAAATTTCTGAATTTTTATGGGAGATTATGGACGAAAATGAGAGGAGAAGAAGGTGTTGTGTGTGGAGGAAGGAGAGGAAGGAGAGGCTTGCCCAAAGGCTCCTTTAAATAGAGGAAGGAAAGGCTTGGAGGAAAGGGAAGAAATGAAGCCATTAGTGAGGGGTGGAGGTGGCTTGTAAGAAGAAAGAAAGGGAGATTGGATGGTGAGGAGGTGGTGGAAGAGAAGAGACCTCCAACCAATCTCCATTGTTGATGGAACAAGCACCCAATGCATGTTTATGGAAGCTTCTAAGGAAGAAATGACATAAAACAATTTAAAATATCTTAAGTTGCATGAAATACATGATGACATGGTGGTATGGAAGGTGTGTTTAAGTAGAGAGGGTGCATGTGGTTGGGGGTTCAAGTCCCACCTCTAGCATTTTTATTCTCCATCCCAATCCTTTATTTTTTTAAATTTAAGTTAACGGAAATTAAATCAAAGTATCGTTTATAATTAATTATTTCAATTTTTATTTGCTATCAAGTTAATTTTAGCCAAGATTATTATTATTATTATTATTATTATTATTATTATTATTATTATTATTATTATTATTATTATTATTATGAAAAATCATAATAAAGAATATCTTGTTATTTTAAGGAAACAATTAAATTAAGAAAATAATTGTTTCTTTTTATATAGAAATAGCGGCTATTACACTTATTTGATAACCAAAAACATCCTTCTAATCACTTATAATATAAACACTGTGTTTGGTTCAAATGAAACACTCTTATCCTGAAACGAATGCACTTTTCCTAGTTCGTAGTACACTTTTCCTACTTCGGATTGAACTTTTTCGAATTTGCACTTTTCGTATTTTGCAATGCACTTTCGTATGGAAAGTGCATCACGAATTAGGAAAAGTGCATTCGTTTCACGTTTCAAGATAAGAGTTTGTTTCATTTGAACCAAACTCTATAAACACTGTCTAAAATAAAAATAACCTCCATTCCTTTTTAAATAAATCAATATCCTTTTGTTTTTTTTACAAGTGGATAGAACCAAGTTTTTATTTTCATACTTTATTTCTCATTGAAATATAATATTATAAGACTTATACATACTACTATTTCGAGTATGGTCCAAACTCTATAATAATTATTACAAGTTATTATTTAATTTCTCTTTATTTCTTTGAGAAAATAACAATATCTTTTTACTAAGATATAATAAAGAAGGACAGTTACACTAGTACCCTTCTTAAAAGAGTGGTTATTACAATATTATCTCTTCCTTATTTTGAAAACATATATATCTTTTATTTTGTTTTATTCATACTCTATCTCCCTTTTTTAAGTAAACATATTTATGAAATATTAAGTAAAAGGAGCAATATAAATTATTTTATCTTAATAATCTATCTTTATTCTCAACTTTAAACTTAATCATTTGGATTTGATTTGTTTTATTTGATTCAAAAATAACATAATTTTGTACATGGTACATGCGATAAATTTCTTGAATTAAATTTTTTTATTAACATTCTATTTATAATATGTCTAAAAAATATCGAGTCGTAATCGTGTATGACATGACCATACAACTAATAAAGTCTTATTGCTATATAATATTTATTCTAACGGGAGGATCCGTTATACCGTTGACAATTTGGCGGAAACAAGTTGTTGGAACTGAATAAGTAAAGAATTCCAACAGACTTGCCCGTCACACACTCTCCCAAATAAAGGTTTGAAATCGTCAAAATAAGGTGGATCCAAGACTCCAAGTCATCGGCTCCATCAATATATTAGCATTTTAATATTTTATTTTGCAATAATCGGTAGCATTTTTCTTTTATTAATAAAGGTTACGTATATTAAATAAAGGTGGAGAATGCATAAGTGTGCCAAGTTTGGATACAAAAGTGCCAAAGAAGACCAATGAAAAGGTTTTAGGATTAGATGCCCAAAGCACTGCGCCAAGGGAGATGATCGATTGTTCCTGTTCTAGTTCACATGTACATTTTGTTACAAGGATTGTATGGATAATGATTGTATGGATATCCGATCCGATCCAGTATATTCGGATCGGATATCCAGATATATCCGGATCGGATTCGAATACCAATTTTCGAAAAAAAATTCGAATACCCGATCCGATTAGTCTAATCGGATCGGATATCCGGTTATGAACACCCCTACTTGTTAGTACCAGTTACTTTGAGTTTTCTAGTTACTCTTCCTAAGTCTCTAGGGACTTCTATTATTCTTGTTATAGTGTTGTTTGTTATTATCCTAATTTTGTTATGTGTTGTTCCTTGACTTATGTGGAACATTTCTTAACTCAATTTTCTCTGTACACTCACTTTGAACATGACCACCTTTACCATAGTGATAAGACTTTTGAAGAGTTTTCTCCTTGACACGTTCCACATTACCTAGCTAAAGGTTGCTTGATAAACATTTTTTTTAGCATGTTTAGTTGATAAACATTTTCTAGTTTGCCCACCTTCTAAGACTTTTAGACATTCCTTTAGGTGAGCTATATTATCTCCAACAAATTATAGTTACGTATTCCCCTATTTTCAACTTTTTTTTCCTTGTTAAGAAATGGTTCTTTTTAAACTAGCCTCACCATATCCTATGTTGTGTCTAGAAGGAACAAAAGCAATATCATTTTACCTTTCATTTTGTTTAAACATCTCATCCTTTTCCAATTCTAGAGCAAGAATGCCAATTCTTATTGTGTTGTTGACTTGCCTAAAATAATCTATTTCCTTTTTCAACTCATCACAAAAAATGCAAGGAACAACATTCGATTCAAACTTATTTAAATCGAATGTTTCTTTTCCAGATTATGTTATTTTTTTATCAGAATTGTTTAGGTCATCTTGGAAGTCTAAGTTCTCCTCAAACAATTTTTTTAACAAGCTTAACTAACTCATTTTTATCATAAGAGTTAATACTTTCAGGAAATTGTCCAGGGATTACCTCTTCATCAAGAGTCTCTGTCTTCATGGTCAAGGCACACAACTTGGGCTTCATCCAAGATTTAGGTTCTTCATCAGAGTCATGTAGAAATGCAAGCTTTCTTCTTGTCATTCCCAATCTCGTCACCTTTGGGACATGTCTTGGCACAGTTCCCCTTCTCCTGACACTTGAAATTGGTAAGATCCTTGATGTGCCTTCTCCTTGTGTAGTTCCCCCTATCTCTGCTAGCTCTAGCCTCCCCCTGTTATAGAGGGAGCACATAGCATGAGTTATAATGGATGTCTCAAAGTAAAGACCATCTTCACATTCCTCTTTTTTAGCCTCTATGTGTTCCAATGGCTTCTTAGTTTTCAAGGCTATACATTTGTTGGAGCTTGAGCTTTCTAGATGTTCATTGTCATAACATTTATAGTCAACTAATTTCCTAAAGATTTCATGGACTGAAGACGTATGAGTGATTAGGTTTTCCTTCAATAACCCCTAGTAACAACATGCTTTGGACTGAGGACGACAATCACAATGGTGTTCCTTTCTTCTCGAGGGATTTTGTCCCCAATGTCGAGAGTACTAATTTGACCAAGGAACATCTTAAAGAGTGATTGATATGTAGAGAACATCTCATTCCCCTACCTATAAAAGTTGAAGAGCTTCCTTTATTGTCGCTTGTTGGTGGCTCCTTCGCAAATTCGGACTGTCAATGTGCATCTGCCTAATGGCAATCCACATGTCTTTTGTAGTTTTGTAGTTTCTCACATGGGAAGGTCTTCAGTACCAAGAGCATTATTCAAGTACATTTTGGCCTTGAAAATTCTCCACATGTCTTTGGCAGCCTTGCAGTTTATCATCTTGAGAAGGTCTTTGGTACCAAGAGCATTGTTCAGGTACATTTTGGCCTTGAAATTATTTTCCATTTCTTGCCACTATGTTGTAGCTCAATCCTTCTTGCTATCCTTCTTGTTTTTAGCAATTGTGAACTCACCATCTTCAATGACCATCCGGGCCTTGTAGTCATTACTTTTGATCCAGTTAGAGAACAGGGCTTTTCTAAAGTTTTATTCACACTCGACTTCTGCAAGGGTGGCTTGTTGTTCCCCAATCCGAGGATGTAGTTGTTTGTGTTCGAAATCATCTTGGTGACTTGTAAGGCAGTTATATATCTAGAGTAACCTTCCTCTAATACGAATTACCACAATGGAGACGGGCTCAATTGCCAAACCCAACATACATGTTCAATAGGGTTCCATTTCAAAACCAATTTGCAATATGGAGAGTAGCTTGTGAACTTGTACACTAGACTTGTATCTCCCAACTTTTCAATGAACCTGAACAACTAGCCATGTATCCAAAAGTAGGTTTCCGTTTACATGAAAGGCTCCTAAGGTAAATACCTAGTAACCACGACGGAGGGAACTCAGAACTTTGTATCGCTTGATAGAATTATTTCGCAAAAAACATTTGAGCCGTCGGGTGATATTGGAGATTCCTCTGTTAGAATATTAATTAAGATAATGTAATTTATCTACATCTTAATTTGGAGAGGTTCTGAACACTCCCGAGGGGCAGTTGCTGGGGATTACAACCACAACAATCTTCCAAATCATGACCACACATATATTAACGTACGGACTTCCATTAATATTACAATTAAAAAAGGAAATGCAAATTACGTACAAGCATTAAAACTAGAATGAAACAAAAACAATATGAACACAAACGTTAATTAAAAACATTCGACACATTCATGCTTACAAAAAACATTCATCTACACATTCATGCATGAGTTCCTAGTTAGAACACCAGCATGTGTGAGGAGAGCCCATAAGTGTGTGATGAACTCGCCTCCTCTAGCTAGATACTCTCCATGCACAACTACATTATCCGACGGAGAAAGATATACGAGCAACTCTGCCCAAAACTCTGCTAGAATTTTCCATCCTTGTTCTGGGTTTCGTTTTATCTGAGGGATTAATGTCTCAGCGGCCAATGCAACACCCCTCACTACAATATTATCATCGCGACCAAGACCACCTTGATTATTATACATGGTGATCAGATCCTTACACCGCTCACGAATATTTGAACCAACTTTGTAAGACGATGCACATTTCACTGCCTTATCGAAGAGATCCTCTGTAGTGTAAGGATGACCCGGAAGTATTTCAGGGGAAAACGTCAGCAAGTAGGCACAATATTTAGATAATTGGGTGGAAACAAGGAAGTTGTCATTATTGTTGTTTTTTGGAGGATGAAGGAATTCACAAACACTAGTAGCTATATGCCATACTAAAATAAAATCAGCATCGAGCTCTAACAACAGGCTTGCTTCTAAAATCTGCCCCCCTAAATGATAGCGTGCTATGGCGCTTGTCCCTCTTGATAATTTTAGTTGATTTTCGATGAGCGATGAAACAATTGCTTGCTTCACTTGTGTAGACAATTGAACACTGAAGTCTCCTTTTTGGCCAATTCTTGGAACCTTGAGAAGTAAACTCAATAGAGTGAAGGGCTTTTGGGACAATATTGGAACTTGACCATAGCTTTCTAGGAAAGAGTATTGACCAAGCTTTCTTTGCCATGGTTTGAAAAGGTAGACAAATCTACTAGAAAGCCATTCTCTAATTCTCCAAATAAAAAAAATTATGGTTTCCGTAATCCATGTACCCTCATTTGTTGTTGCCCTACAAAGGAGCAACACCATCTTCCTATTCGAAAAGAAAACCATGCCCAATTTCCCTAGCTCCAACAAACAAAAGATCATGATCACTATCCTAGTGACTCCAACCTCTGGCCTATGCCCATGAAGTTCAATCCTAAAATCCCCTATACTCTTTGGCACTATCCGAGAAATTCCAATGGTACCAAACACAGAAAGTAGAACAACATGCAATAAATGTCGCCACACATCACCAAATCTATATGAGCTACAGACATGAGACTTGGTGTAGAAGAAATCAAACAAGAAGTCAAGCTCTACCTCAATTATACGGAACACCCGATCGGCAGGGGCCAGTTTCATTCGCACTTGAGACTGCTCATTCTCAACAAAACGAAGCTCCCGACTAATCGGATCCAATTTCAACTGCACTTCAGACGCAGACTGATCCCAAAAGTTTGGAAGCAACCCCTCGAGAATAAATCTCCTTGTCTTGCTCTTAGAGCTTTCATGTAGAGGGAAACCCGCGAACCTTCGTTGGAGGAGCCTAAAGAAAGCATAAGAAAGACACAAATCCCTCAACCGCCTCCTACCATCACAAATATTGCCTAGACATTTCTTACCCACTGAATCCCATATATTTTCCGTGGTGATAATCCCACTATCATCCTCACCCGGAAGGGGATCACCCCAAACCACATACCGATAGCCTTTCATAATCTCAGGCTTTGCAGTGTTTTCATCGTGCACATCTCTACCGTCTCGCATGTACTTTACTATTGGCTCTACTACTCTCGGCAAGCCCTTGGACTTGCTGGCTCTATGGAACGCCACCAGTGTCCCAAATGTATTTATAGATGCCAATACTAAAAACATACCAACTGTAATGACTAACATTGTGGAAAACTTTTCATTATCGAAAACCATCATACCTAACCATAAGGTCCAGAAGATCAAAGGAAATGTGCGCCAAAAGTATCGCAGGGTCTCCTCATTGTCGCTGAGATCGCAAGCGGTCATGGTGACCACACCTCCATAGGCATAGACTAGGGCGCATGCCCACACGGGGTACAACACGTGGAGGGTGGACGCGTTATGCATTAGCCCCATGATGTAGGTTATAGAGAAAGGGATCAAGAGATAGATGATTTTTGTAGCACATTTGAGCAACGGTCCAAAACGGACATGTCGCCTTATACTTCCAAGGAAAAGGAGGATAAACAAGAGAAAAATGTTTAAGAGGACAGACAATTGAATTCTTAGTAGCTGGCCCTCGGGAGCTTCCGAAATGACAAGTTTCAAGATTTTATGTAACTCAATAGTCATGTGGGGAGGTGGGTGAGCGGGAGCAAGGAATGACGAGCGTAAGCCTGCCATTGTAAGGTGAGGTTTGTAGGATTGGAACTCAAAAGAAGAGGAACTCAAATGGTGTGTGAGTAGCAGCAAACGGATAAGACTATATATGTATATAATATGTACACCTGTTTTTTTTTTATATTTATTATTGAAACTACTCATCCAAGTTGTCTGTTTTTGGGTAAAAACAGAATATTAATGCATATGTACAACCCACTCATCCAAGTTGTCTTTATATATATATAAAGGTTGAAAGCACAAACTTGTTTTCGTTTTTATTTTAAATATGGATATAAATCGTGGAAAGAGATGGTTGTTGGAGCTGATGGAGATAGCAACCACGTGGTCGCTATTTCTCCTTTCGCAACCACGTGGTCGCTAACTCCATCATAAAAATTATTTATACAAGTGTGAAATTATGTAGTTCCCTAATTTTTGTAAGCATTTAACGACCGCGTGGTCGCTATGTAGCGACCACATGGTCACGAAATCAGAAATAGCGATCATGTGGTCGCTAATAAAGCTTAAATCCAATTCCACACTTGCCTAATTATTTTGCGGGGAGACTGTTTTTCAAGTATTCAGCGACCACTTAGATGCTAAAAAGCGTCCATTGGGTTGCTAAATGTCAAATTACGATCCTAAATAAAATTTTAACTATACGAAAATAAATTAATCCAAACATGTATAACATAGTTTTCCTACAATTATTTAAAATAAGAAGTACGATTACAACAATATTAACGTAAATAAATAACATTTTACTATATTAAACGAAAAACTATAATTCCATACCTATAAATCGTATGGAGCAAAATCCGACGGAAGCCTTCTCCTCCTAGAATGTGGGCAAAATCGTATAGAGAAAAATCCGCGCAAACGAGTACATCTCTTTAGTTGTTTTGTGGGTATTTTTGTATACAAATGAATGAGGATGTGCGGTCTATATATAGGAAATGTGTAGTGACCATATGGACACTAAATTGGCGGCATTTTACTGCGATGACGTGAGTAGTGACCACGTGGCCGTCAAATGCGCTGTAGAACGTGCGCCAAGAAGAGTCTGTTTGGTGCGTGTATTTAGCGATCATGTGGTCGCGAAAGTTTTTTTTAATTCTTTGATTGGGCGACCATGTGGTCGCTATTTCGCGACCATATAGAGTAGTCGCTAAATCAACAGAATGGTGCAGTGCAACTAACAAAGGCAACCTGTGCATAGCACAAGTCACCCACATATAACAATATTATAAGACTAAATAACTTGACAATTAATGCCCATATAAATAATAATGTTTTAATAATGTCATTGCACACATACACATACATATTAATAAGATATTTTATGATTTCAATTTAAGTTTTTTGGTGATAAATGCTCATTCAATCAATAAGAAAATTTACCAAAATTAGTATTAGAATGGATAGTTTTCTAAATGGATTTTTTATATTCTAAATAGATTTTTCAACATTGCATTTTAACTCTCCTTTTTTCCTTAAAAAATTTAAATTAACTCTCCTTTTATGACAATTTTTCTAATAATAATAATAATTCCATAATAATAATAATAATAATAATAATAATAATAATAATAATAATAATAATAATAATAATAATAAGCCAAAATTATAACATCCAATTTTATAAATGCGCATCAACTTTAACAATTTGTTTTAATAAAACTCATCTTATAAAAAACAATAATATTTCTTTTATTTTATAATAATTTGAATGATTATACGAAGTTGAGAAGTCTTCTAAAGTCATTAAAAATACATTAAAAAAATAAACATAATCATTGAGAAAAAGAAAAAAAATTAATTTATATTAACTCTTTTTTACTCATAGCTAAAATTAAGCAAACGCATACAATGAAAATCGATATTATCGATCATTAGTCTATATATAAGATTGGGGGTTGACAAACTCTAAGATTTTTAGTATAGTAAATATTTAATATTTTACAATAGATTTAACCTTTTTTCTAAAAAAATATACAATATCCAACCCTAGAGCATTTATTATCTCAAAAGAAATTTTAACATGCATTTTTTAGCATTTTAAAAAAATGATAATCACAAATTTTTAATTTGATAGGGTAAGGATTAGAGTCGTCACAAATACTACTTGGGCTCACCTAGAGCATTCACTAGAGATGAGAATTGGTTACTAACCAATTCTAAAGAGGAAAGGGCATTCACTAGAGATGAGAATTGGTTACTAACCAATTCTAAAGAGGAAAGGGAAAACTGTCGCTGCAAGATTCGAAATGGTGACCTTGGGGTACTACCCTAAAGGCTTAACCACAAAACCAAATGCCCGAAGGCATATTATTATGGAGGGTTGAGTTCAAGTAAATAGGGGATTTACAGTAAATAGGGAGGAGAAATAAGGAGCCTTGGATATTAGAAGATCAACGGTACTGATTTAATCAGTTTTATCATTTAAAAAAATTAAAAGTGTGATTTTGGTAACTACCGTAGATTACGGGATTTGTTTTTAATTATTTTGTGAGAAGTTGTTCACCGAAACGTCAAAAGCCATAAACACTTTCATCGTCCTATTTACACTCAAAGTCGACAATTGAGAGCACTTGTTCATCGAAATTAGGGCGATAGAGAGCAGTTGTTCGCTGCCGGTAAGTCGTCGTCTTCTCGACCGGTTACTTTTCTTTTTCCTTCCTCGCGGATCTTCATTCTTTTCCCTTACAGAAGTCGCCAGACATTTACACCCATAGGGAGGAGAAATAAGGAGCCTTGGATATTAGAAGATCAACGATACTGATTTAATCAGTTTTATCATTTAAAAAAAATTAAAAGTGTGATTTTGGTAACTACCGTAGATTACGGGATCTGTTTTTAATTATTTTGTGAGAAGTTGTTCACCGAAACGTCAAAAGCCATAAACACTTTCATCGTCCTATTTACACTCAAAGCCGACAACTGAGAGCACTTGTTCACCGAAATTAGGGCGATAGAGAGCAGTTGTTCGTTGCTGGTAAGTCGTCGTCTTCTCGACCGGTTACTTTTCCTTTTCCTTCCTCGCGGATCTTCATTCTTTTCCCTTACAGAAGTCGCCAGACATTTACACCCATAGGGAGGAGAAATAAGGAGCCTTGGATATTAGAAGATCAACGATACTGATTTAATCAGTTTTATCATTTAAAAAAAAATTAAAAGTGTGATTTTGGTAACTACCGTAGATTACGGAATCTATTTTTAATTATTTTGTGAGATGTTGTTCACCGAAACGTCAAAAGCCATAAACACTTTCATCGTCCTATTTACACTCAAAGCCGACAATTGAGAGCACTTGTTCACCGAAATTAGGGCGATAGAGAGCAGTTGTTCGCTGCCGGTAAGTCGTCGTCTTCTCGACCGGTTACTTTTCCTTTTCCTTCCTCGCGGATCTTCATTCTTTTCCCTTACAGAAGTCGCCAGACATTTACACCCAAAGATTTTTTTAATGAACACTTTATTTATTGTATTGAACAACTCTATATTATTTGATGAACAATTACTCAACCCTAATGTACTGAACAATGAACAAATTAAAACTATGTACGAAGATTTTTTAAGGGAAAATTGCATTATAACCACCCTTTATTTTACACTTGTTGCAATTAACTACCCTTTATATTTTTTTACACTTAATCACCCCTTATTTGTAATTATGTGCATTTACACTTGTTGGATATTAGAAGAAACTTTAACATGCATTTTTTAGCGTTTTAAAAAAAACATAATCACAACTTTAATATTTTAAACATGTAAATCCAACAATTATAGGCCATATTATTATGGAAGATAAAATGCGACCATTGTAATTGATTCGATATTTAATTCGGAGTATTTGTAAGACCATCTCCAACAGCTTCCCCATATTATTTGTGAATTTAGAGAATTTGGTACACGTTTTTGCTCCAACAGCTTCTCCATCACATTCCCTATAATAGGGATGGATGAGAAAAAATGAGCTATCTACCCTACATTTGGAGAATTCTCCAAAAATATTTAGGGAATGTATTAATTGCATATGCTATCATGACAACTTTCAATTGGTTATATTATATTTTATAATATTTTAGTGAATATTTATATATATATAATAAATACAAGATTCTCTATAATGGGAAGCTGTTGGAGTAGAAGCAAAATATTTTTAGAAAATATGATCTTTCTTGTCCCATTTTGAAGAAAAATTTAGAAAAGCTGTTGGAGATAGCCTAAACGTTTGAAATAAAGGTTACACCAACAATTCACAAATTCGGTCTCCAACTTTCTCGTACCTTGTCCTAGGTTGTGACGGAGGGCCGACCATGCCAGCTATATAGCTCAACACAACAACGTGCAGCATTTAATCGGTCTCTCAACAGCCCAAGGTGGGGTGGGTTGGTACCCCGTTGGACCCTCAATTTATACCTGTATTAATTCAAAAACGATGTAAGGTATATAACCAATCATTATGGATTATTTTCATATATATCAAGTTTTTCTTATCTATGGCTCGAGAGTATAGGTTAATTAGAAAAAATGATGTATAGTTATATAACCAATCATGTGGCAAATTATTGTTTTTCAATGCAATAAACCAATAGGTTTCATGGATAAAAACTTGCGACTTTTTTTTCCATACACAATAAATAATATCTATGCCTTGTGGGTAGAGCTGTCAAAAGCTGACCGAACCCGCTAACCCGACCCGACCGATAATTTTAGACTCAAGAGTCAAGACCCGAAAATTTGAACCCGAAATCCGAAATCAATCGAACCCGATAGAACCTGAAACCCGTTGGGTTGACCGATTTAGTATATTTATAAAACGTATAAAATTTATTTTAAAAAATATAATATATTTTATTATTAAAATACATAAAAATAATATATTATTATTAAATATTATTATTTAATTAAAAATCTATTTTAATAATCATAAAAAACTCTATGTTTTGACCCGTTGGTCAACCCGACCCCCCCGAAAACCCGCATCGACCTGACCCGGTTTAACCCGTGATCCGTAACGACCCGAACTCAACTCAACCCGAACCCGAAATGACCGAACCCGAACCCGCACGACCCGACCCGATTGACAGGTCTACTTGTGGGCAAGAGTTGTTGTTTTCGGCATTTTTTTTCACTCTTTTATTACAAAAATAAAATTGTAGTTCGGGAAACCTAGTATAAATAGAGAACTTGGAGAGAAAAAAAAATACTACATAAAACAATAAAGTACGTGTACTAGGGTTTTGACCGGCGGGCAGCGGAGGAGGATTTAATATTGGGCCGTCGAAGCAGGTACGTAGTTGGGGACAAGAAGGATTGGAGTAATTGTTGATGTATGATAGATGTACACTAGTAGTACCGTAATTGAATGCATCCACTTGCTTCCTTTGAGCTACCACATCTATTACCCCTTGAATGATACGAATGAGACTACATTTGGGCCCTGGGCTGATGGGCATCATATCACTGGCAGAGCCAAGTGGTGCCTGAAATCTAAAAGAGGTACGAGGAATATGAGATATGAATGATATTCCATATCCGATACCGATACCGATATCTCATATCTGATATCGATACCAAACGAGCCCTTAAACTAACGAGTTTAATTTTCCTTCTATAATTATCAAATTCAATTACAACTATTCATGTTTAATTGTTGGATTTATTGATGGAGGAAGTCATGGATTGATATTCATTTTCTTTAAATTTTGGGTTTAAGAAATGAAGAGATTTTTTACAACTATTGGGGGTTTACAAAATGTAGGTTCTAGTTATAATCCCGATCGTGTTCTGAGTTTGTTAGTGTTGATCCGCCAAGAATGGCAAATCTATCTAGTGTTGATTCGTACTCCGTATTTTATATATTTAGCCCCCTCTGAGCCTGATTCCTGGATCCGCCCCTGCATGATATCGCAAGTTTTTACTGTATTTTTTGTTGTTGTTTTCTTTAAAATCTCTCTATGCAATGTGGTGTAACTGTAACCGCAACTGCAACCTAGCTAATTTTGCTCGCTTTAGACTCACCTAGCGTGGTTTATAAATACCGTTTTTACGGCCTCTCGAATTGCCAAGCTTGTTTGATATTCCGAAGTCTTACCCTTTTCAAACAAAAAAAGAGCACGCATGCAGGTCAAAGAGGCCGACTGGCTAATGCAAATGTACATATTGCAAGGTACGTACAAAGCCTTCGTGACAACCCTCATTGCAAAATGAAAACACTCCTCACAATCTCGTAATTTAGGGAGCTATCCTAGATAACTCGCCCGACCAAATGTAACAAGAGCTAGTGGGATATGAAGATGATTGTCATGTTGGCTCCACTAACCCAGAACCGCTCCTACCAACACCACACCCATCTCTCAAAATCCAATATCCACTCGTGAATGCTGACCCACCAAAAGCTATACCTCCAGAAAATACAGCCTCTACCTCACTTCTCCCCACTACTCAAAACTCAACAAATGCTCCCTCTAATTCAAATACAACTTCTACCTCACTTCTCCCCACTGCTCAAAACTCAACAAATGCTCCCTCTAATTCTTCAACCCCCCTGGCGCCTCCTTCCAATCCTCTCCACATCTCCTCTAACCCCCTTGGAACCACTAACACTTCTGATCTCTGCACCCCCACTTATAACAACACCACAAAACATCAGCCATTAAATGCTTCTCAACCACCTCCTTCCCAACACCCCTTCACTGAAGTCATAAATGACCCCACCCTCTCCTTGTTGACAACCTCAGTGGAAGCACCCCCCTCTCACTCTGGCCCCACTAACATATCTGCTCAAACACCTCCTAGCACTCCACCTTCCTCTTCCTCTCCTACCTCTCATAATAAATGTAACTCTTCCCCCTCTTTTTACAAAGACAAGTGTCTCTCATTCCCACTTAAAATATCTAATGAATAGCCTAAACATTGTTGCCTGGAATGTTAGGGGCATGAATGAACCCTACAAACAAGATCACCTCCGAAGCTATGTAAATACTAACAAAGTTGATGTCTTTGCTCTTTTGGAAACCCGCTTGAGAAAAGAAAAAGAGAACCGAATTGCCAAACACTTTCTTAAGGGTTGGCAACAATTCTCCAACAGCAACCTCGCTCAAAACTGTAGAATCTGGATATGGTGGAACTCCTCTAAACTCACCATAAGCCCTCTCTTTAGCTCAAACCAAATCATCCATACACTCATCACTCCAAAAGACGGCCAACCACCTTTCCTAGCCTCTTTCATCTATGCTAGTAATAACTCTTCTGAGCGCTCTCACCTCTGGGATGACATCCAAAACCTCCAAGTCCACTCAAATCACCCTTGGATCCTCATGGGTGACCTAAACGTCATACTTGATCCCACTGAAAAGCTCGTCGGTGATGGCTCACAACCTTTCACAAGCCCACAAGAACTCCCAAATCTCCTCATAACTACCAATCTTTCTGACCACATCTACAACGGATGCCGTTACACCTGGAATAACAGGCAAGCTGGAACAAACAGAATCTATTGTAAGCTGGATAGAATTCTGGTGAATCAAGCTTGGGCCAGCCACTACCCCTCCTCCTCAGCTAGGTTTGACCCACCGGGACTTTCTGATCACTCACCTGCCATCCTCAAGACCAATAGCCACTCAATATCTAAGCCACCACCTTTCCGCTTCAATAATATGTGGGTCCATCATGAGCATTTTCAAGCTACTGTGGAAAACATTTGGGGTACTACAATAGAAGGTCAGCCAATGTTTCGAATCCTGAGCAAGCTTAAGATGCTAAAAAATGCTCAAAAAAAATTTGAGAGCATCCGAATGGAGGAGCTGAACAACATTGTAAATCACAAGCGAGGGGAGCTCCTCCACATTCAATCTGAGTTGGAACAAAGGCCTCTTGACTACCAGCTCATGGAAGAAGAAACAAAAGCCCTAGAAGAGCTCAAGAACAACTTGAGAGCTCTAAAAATCACCACTACCCAGCTAGCTAAGATCAAATGGCTTAAATTTTCTGATCAATGCAGTCCCTACTTCTTCAAAAAAATCCAAACCCATAGAAACTCCTCAAAAATCTACAGCCTAACAGATGGGGAGGGTGTAACCACAACATATCCACCAGATATCATTCATAGCATTATTGATCACTTCAAAATGCTACTTGGTAACCCCACTGCCCAAAATGTGTTTGAACCAAGGTACATTGGATTTGGTTCAACTCTTGATAGCCAATACACAACCTCTCTAATCATGGACACAAATGCTGAAGAAGCAAAGGCCGCTCTTTTCTCAATTGGTAATGATAAAGCGCCTGGCCCCGATGGCTTTGGGGCGCTTTTCTTCAAAAGTACATGGAGTATTGTGGGCCCTGAAATTGTGGAAGCCCTACATGAGTTCTTCCGACATGGGAAGTTTGTCAGACAAGCCAATCACACCATCATAAACCTCATTCCCAAAACAGATGACCCAACCAACATTACCAATTACAGACCCATATCTTGTAGCTCTACACTCTACAAAACCATAGCTAAGATTCTTGCCAACCGCCTCAAAAAAACTCTCCCCCACATTGTCGGTGAAAATCAGGGAGCGTTCGTGCCAGGGCGCTCAATCAGACACAATTCTTTACTTTGTCAGGAGCTTCTGAAGCACTACGAAAGGTCCAACATATCACCTAGAAGTGCAATAAAAATTGATCTCAGAAGTGCCTTCGACTCCATTGACCACAAATTCATACTCCGAGCCCTTGAGGAGTTTGGCTACCCTAGAAAATTCATCAACTGGGTTAGTATATGTATTACAACTGTTACATACTCCATTAATATTAATGGTTCGCTTGAGGGTTTTTTCCAGGGGAAACGAGGACTGCGACAGGGATGCCCACTCTCGCCATATCTATTTGTAATAGCGATGGAGTACCTAAACAGGATGGTCAAAGTTGTTGTACAAAACCCGGATTTCAATTACCATCCAAAATGCAGCAGGATAGGACTTACCCATCTTAGCTTCGCAGATGATGTGATCTTTTTCTGTCGTGGAGACAAAAAATCTATCAAAATCCTTAAAGACACGGTGGATGCTTTTGGTGACATATCTGGACTTCGCTGCAACAGCTCAAAATCATACCTCTATTTGGCAGGAATTCCACATAATGAACAAGCTGAAATCGAGGCAAGCCTAAACTTCAAAAAAGGGCAACTCCCCATGAAGTATCTTGGCATACCTATGGGCTCAAAACGCCTCCCTCTCAGTGAATATAATCCACTCATTATGAAGATTACCTCAAAAATTCAATCATGGTATGCAAAAAACCTTTCTTATGCCGGGAGATTACAGCTTGCTAAATCTGTGCTTTTTAGCATGAATACATATTTGTGCAATGTGCTTGTTCTCCCTGATTCAGTCATACAGAAAATTGAATATATCATCAGAAGTTATCTATGGAATGGGAAGGAAAATGGAAAGCGGAACTTGGTCGCCTGGGACACGGTGTGCAAGCCAAAATTTTCAGGAGGCTTGGGGATAAAAGAACTCCTATCGTGGAACAAAGCATGTATCTCAAGAGCCATCTTTGAAATTGCAACACAACATGACAATGTGTGGCATACCTGGATCAAAGCTTGCCATCTGCAAAACTCCTCAATTTGGAACCTCACAAGAAAGAGTAATGACAGCTGGTGTTGGAGTTCTATAATTAAAATCAAAGATGAGCTGTGCGAGCTCCACAGCCCGGCTGCGCTTCTCACCATCATGACCTCATCTGGAGGGAAATACTCCACAAAGAATGTCTATTTCACACTAAATGAGCCACCTGCTGCAGTCCCCTGGACGAGATGCATTTGGGGCAGCCTTCACCCCCCACGATGCAGCTTTATTACTTGGCTTGCAATTCAAAGACGACTGCCAACACTTTCCAAGCTCTCGAATTGGGGGATAGTGGATGACAACACCTGTAAGCTATGTAATCAAGAGGCTGAAACAGAAGACCATCTCTGGAACCGCTGTTCTTTTACCAATTCAGTCATCAATGATGTCCATAGATGGCTCGGAATTGGAACATCTTTTAATGACCTTGACTCGTGGCTTTCTTGGCTCGATGCTGGACAAAACAAGAAGTCCCTTGCCTTTCAACTCCGCTGCAGCAGCATCACCAACATTGTCTATCATATTTGGAGAGCCCGGAACGCCGTCATCTACCAAGATCAAGCCACCACTAGCGCTGAATGTAGTGGGCGGATAATCCAATCAATGAAACAGTACACACACATGAATTGGACCAAGAACATCACTGAACTTGATGCTTGGAGCAGCATGCTTAGACCCCATTGAATGGCTTTTACCTTCTGTTTGCTTCTCTTTTTGGCACAAACTGTTAGCTTGCTGTTTTGTTGTTCTCACAAACTGATGCTTCCTTGTGAAGTTTTTTTGGACATGTAAATTCCTTTCTCTTTTCAATACACCGTAACTTTTCCAAAAAAAAAAAAAAGAAGATGATTGACACACCCAAAGCCAAAGGATGTATTGCTACTGTGATGATTAGAACTGAAAATTGAATAACTACTTCCAATCGAGAGTGCCAAAAATATGTAAAACACACCTGATCATGCTGACCTTAAAATTGGTTGAATAAATTAAGAGAGTAAGTAGTTATAGAGTTATAATACAACTTCTTTACACTACTTCAGGCAACTTTCACCCACAAGAAAGCACCAAACTAAATATAATCAAGGGGAAAAAGGCAAGGGAGTTTCCAAGAAATATTTTACGGAAATTCTACGTGGTAACCCTAGAGTTTAACATTATTTATGTGGTGTACCAATGTTTAACGTAACTCGCGTGGTAACCTTAAGGTTAATACAAAATTCACCCCATAACCTTATAAGCTAAAATTAACCTCTAAAAAAAAGCTAAAATTAACCTTTTCGTTAATTTTAATTATATAATAAAAAATTATTTTAAAATATAAGAACAAAATACACTTCCAATTAAGAATCCCTAAAACGGCTTCTGATCTCTTTCTTTCGGCCGTCCTAGTGGAGACGACGACGTCCAACTGTCCAAGCGCCAGACACAAGTTACCGACGAAGTGGTTGGTTGCCGGCGTGTGAAGGTGATTGCCGGCGTGTGAAGGCGATTGCCGGCGACAACTTTCCAAACATCCCAATTTTGCTATTTATTCACTACAATCTCAAAACTGATGGAAACTAATGGGAATTAAGTAGAAATTGAATGTAGGAACTGGATTAGGGATTTAAGAAATGGTGTTTATGTTTTTTTCAATATACAGATCTGTAATTTTTTTGACATTCTACTAACAATCCATACTAAACTACTTATTTATTATAGTTCATTAATCATATAATTTCGAATTGAAAGACATGCTTCTTCGTCCACCTCTAGTGGCATCGGTGTCGATGTTTCCTTCATTGTTAATTTAGAAAACACCAGCAGAGGAAAGGCCAGAGGGATTACGTCCACCGTCGAGGAAGGAAACACCACTGAGCATCGGAAACAACTTACAGAGAGAAGAATTATTGATCACCGACACTCGTCAATCGCACACTGCCGAACACTTTGTTGGTGTCTTGAGGATCGTGTTTGGAGGCGTCTTCTCCACTGTGGTGGTTAAAAGGACGAGATTGGAGTCTTTGGATGCTTGGAAAAATGTTTGATTTTTATTGTTTACAATTTCAATTGTCTTTTTCTTATAAATATAAAATTAAAGAAAGGTTAATTTTAACTTATAAGGTTATGTGGTGAATTTTGTATTAATCTTAGGGTTAGTACGCGAATTAAGTTAAACTTTGGTACGTCTTATAAATAATGTCAAACCCTAAGGTTACCAGATAGAATTTCCGAATATTTTATCATGTTGTCTTTTTGGATCGTAACGTATGAGTAAGTAAACAAGGATTATATAGATGTTCACTGGACAACGGAATTAATAATAAACAGGAACACAGTATTTAGGGAGGAAAATTTTCAGCTCATTCAACAAGTCCTAGAAAGAAAAACTTTTACCTTTAAGACTCCTTCTCAGAGGATTTCAACAGCTCAGTAATGTATTGAGTTTCAACGATTACAAGGCAAGTCAAGTTCCTTGATAAGTAGACACCATCCTAAGTTCAACCAACTAGACTTCTTCAACCCTAAATGTAAACCTAAAAAATGAATGAACTACCAACACGAGATATTAAACTCTCTTGGAATCTTCAGCAGAAAATTCCACAACCACTCGAACAACTTGAAGTTCTTACTCTTAATTGTTCACCGTCTTCAACCACTTAAGTCCACACTTTAACCGTAGCTATCTCTAGCCTATATATAGAGCAACTTCATAATCTGATCTTAATCACAACTTGTCTAAGTGTGATGATATTGCATTCAGAAAACCTCTCTAAAACGGATTAAAATAAAACTATTTTCTATCCAGATATTCAACCACTTGGATACTTACCATAATCGAACGATCTCGATTTCATCTCACATCCTTATCGAAATCTTCCTAATTTCTTCATATCTTTTCACAAACAATTAATGCTTAGCTATCGAATCTTCTCTGCACTTCTTCACTCAAGATCTATTAACTTGCCAAATATAGAAAGAAATGTAGCTTCCTGCAAAGGCTTTCCAAATCGTCACTTTTTCCCTTCATCCTTCCCTCACAATGTTCCATCACTCTTGACGATGTTCTTGTAACAATCCCGAGATACTAAAAATAACAGATTAAATCAACAATGTTTGTTATCATCAAAACTAAGAGAAACCAAGGAACAACGATTGTTCCAACAATTTCCCCCTTTTGATGATGACAAACAAATACAAAAATGCATATCTAGAAACCTATCAACATGAGACATAGAAAGATTTGAGATCAAGATCGAGGTTCCCCCTTAGTGAAATCACCAATGTAACATCATATTTCCCTTTAGCCAAATTTCCATATGCATTTCCTTGGATAGAACGCATCTCTGCATTTTTTAATAACTTTCCTCTTTTAACATCATCAAAAGGTTAGATCAAAAATAGAAAACACAGAGCAATACACCATACTTAATTGGAACTAATTCCACCTTTGTTCCTTCTAGACATGGAATCGGGTATTCTGAAAACAACCCTAGGAACAATCAAGAACTTCTAACCCTAAATGAGCCACATAGAGTAAGTTTTGAATCTTTTGATGTACATAAAGTTAGTTTGTTACACATCCAAAGCGAAACTAATGCACATGTTGTGTGCGTCCCCTAGAAACGGATTTTTTTTGAAAAGTACACGAATAATTTGGGAAAAATACGCTTGAGCCGTTTTTCCCTCTTTAATAAAAGTCTAAGATGGGGCGTCGATGTTTTTAGAAAAACGAACGAGATTAATTCTCATTTTACATCTACGCGCCCATTCTCATATGTGATCCTTTTCCTAAATATTACTTCATTCTTTTTTATCTCACTGTGGGGTATGTCCAATAGATCCTTATTTATTCCTAAATCTTACCTTATCAAAAAAAAAAGATCCTTTTTTCTAACCTATGCTCTAGGGATATGGGCTAAACCCCTTATGACAATAGTTTGTTAATTTGTATTTATTTAGGATTAATTTTTTTAGAAAGAGTTCATCAATTTTCTTATAAGATTTTAGTTTTCTTGAATAGTATGTTCAATCTATGCTCTTAAAAAATATTTTAGAAAAATCTATATTTATTTATTATTTTAGTCTCCTCACTTTCTTTTTTTTGGGCAATGTTGAAGCCCGGGAGCATGTGGCACGATTTCAGTTTTCCCCTTTAGGCATCATCTCTATTGAACAATTTTTATATTCCATACTTCATTTCCAAATAAACTAAAGATGGATATCTTTGATTAGAAAAAGAAAGATGCTTACTTCCTTTACATGTCAAAGAATATTTCATTTCTTGTTATATTATCCATGTCCTAGATTTTCAGAGATTTGTGTGGCATTGATCCGTCTCTCGTGTACGTCAGAAAGGTAATCATAACTTAAAATATTTTTGCATGCATGACCAAAAAATTATCTGTTCATGGCTTCTCATTTTCTAGTAGCAATATACCTAAAGCTATCTATATACCTAATATATAATTCTTCGATCATCTAGAATATTTTATGAAATTAGATTGCACAGTACTTATTCATATAGATATTGTTGTGCATAGTCATTCATGTAAGTATATATAACGTGTATACAACTAAAGCTACCTATATACCTAAAGCTGCCTATATACCTAAAATTATTGTTCATGGCTTCTCATTTTCTAGTAGCAATTAATATACCTAAAGCTACCTATATACCTATTCTTCGATCATCTAGAACATTTTATGAAGCTAGATTGAACAGTTTATTTAATCATGAATACAATGTAGTATGGAAAGAATGAATATGCAACTCAAAAATATAAATACATCCATACAAAATCATGAATATGCAACTCAAAATCATGAATACAAACTGTGCACACGTGCACACTCTAAGAATAGATTTACTTGAACTCACCTATATATATGTTGTATTGTTGTGGATTGACATTCATGTAAGTATATGTAACGTGTATAAAACTATTTGCACGCAGTGCATGATCCATCGATGCAATAGCACTAAAATGACGACAAGCTTACGCTCATCCCTAAATTCTTCGGCTCCAGCTCCTGCTCCTACTCGCAGCATCGTTTTTGTTGTGATTAGCGATATTCGGCTGCTAGGTGTTATGTTGAGTGTGATCATAACCACAATGCTCTTGTTGTTCTTGTTTTTGGTAGGGAGGGTGAGGCGGAGTGTGCGTGGGGGAAGGGTGTTCATTTACTCTACCAAAATCAGTTATCTGTTGGTCCCAATCTCCATAACCTATGTCATGGGTCAGATGCATAATGCTAGCCGAATGCACGTGTGGTACCCTATATGGGCCGGTGCCCTCATCTATGCATATGGAGGAGTGGTCACCATGACCGCTTGTGACTTGCGCGACAATGAGGACATTTTGAAATACACGTGGCGCATATTGCCTTTGGTTTTCTATACTGTATGGTTAGGGTTACTCGTCTCTGCTAATGAACCATACTTCTCCCCTACTTGGGTGTGTGCTGTTGTTTTCTTTCTAATCTTGGCAGCCGTAAATGCAAGGCAGACGTTGCTAGCTTTCTATAAAGCAAGCAGATCGAAGGGGATGCCACGTTTGGTGGCACCAACGGTAGAGTACTTGATCCAAGGTGGAGATATAGTCCTTGGCCATGTGGATCCTAGATCAATGAAAGGATATAAATATCTAGTTTGGGGACATCCCAACCAATTAGGGCATGAGAATATGGTCACCACCACAGAAGAGATATGGCAATGGGTCCGTACTAGCTCTCAAGAGCAAGAAATCTGGCAATCTCTCACCATCAAACAACAAGAAGAAGAAGAACAACAACAACAACATGAACACAAAGAAGTATTCCACCCAGTTACCATCATAGAAGAGGAGGAAGAGGAGGAGGAGGAGGAGGAGGAGGTAATGCCATCAAGCGATAGGCGTCATGTCAATAGAGTTAAGTTTCTAGGCAATTGTACCGCTAAGGAGCATCTTAGGGACCTTTGCCTTTCTCATTCCTTGTTTAGGATGCTCCTCACAAGGTTTGCAGGCTTCTCAATACTAAAGGAGAGTCCTAACCTAATTCATACAAAAAGGTTCATTCTCGAGGGGTTGCTATGTAGTCCAGAGCCTCACCGGTTAGATGTCGAAAGGGCGTTCCATATAATTGAGGTAGAGCTTAACTTCCTCTTTGATCTCTTCTACACCAAGTCTCATGTGTGTAGCTCTTATAGATTCCGTGATATGTTGCTTCATTTAGCACATATTGGTCTTCTTTGGATTTTTGCTACAATCGGAATCAATTTAGTAGTAGACAATGTTGGTGACGAGGATTCACTCCCAATATTTAAAACCCATCATTTGGAGGTGATCGTCACAAGGTGTGTGGTAATCCTATTTGTTTTATTGGAATTTTGGAAGTATGTCATGGCTAACTGCTCCAATCGGAAGATAGTATGGCTTCTTTGCACTGCCATTAGAGAAGCAAATGTTGGAGGGATGTGGGCACGAGTAACAAAAATGAGGCTCATTGGAATTTGGACAGTCAAGTATTACCTTTCTAGATTAGATCTTTTTCTTTTGTTTTCCAAGCCATGGCAGCAAAAGCTTGGCCAATACTCTTTCCTAGAGAATTACCATAAAGGCAAGCTACTATCGCAGAAGTTCTTCTCTCCATTGGATGTCCTTGTAAAGCTTCCAAGAGTTGGCCAACATGGATGCCTTAGTGTTCCACTCTCTCCACAAGTGAAATGCACAATTGTTTCCTCGCTCCTTCGAAATCAGCTTGCAGTGTCCCGAGGAACTAACACAATAAGGCGATATCACTTAACTGAGGAGATAGCAAATCCATTTGGTCATCGAGCTCATACTGATGCTCACTTTATCTTAGTGTGGCACATAGCTACAAGTTTTTGTGAGTCACTCCATCCTCTAGAAAACATTCATGATGAACACTTCCTTGTCGCGACCCAACTGTCTAAATATTGTGCATACTTGCTCACTTTCGCCCCCGAGTTGCTTCCTGGTCATTCTTTCACTACAGGATGTCTCTTTGATAAGGCGGTTCAACAAGCATGTGATCATTTCCACATGAATGGTCTAAATATGCATGAACACTATCAAATTTTGATCGCCTACAACAACAACAACAACAACAACAACAACAACAAGGACGAAATGATTGTTGTAACGGGTGCTTTGCTTGCTCGCGCATTGATCCATGGTGTAATAAAGAACACAAACCGAGGTTGGAAAGTTCTAGCAGAGTTTTGGGCCGAGTTGCTCTTGTATTTGGCTCCCTCAGATAATGTGGAAGGGCATGCACAATATCTAGCTAAAGGGGGCGAGTTTATCACGCACTTGTGGACTCTGCTTAGCCATGCTGGGGTTTTCACTACACCCCGGTCATCTTCTCCAGCTATCGAGATGTGAAAGAAGAATTCATTCTTTATGTATGTGTGCTATCACTAATTGATCTTTTTATTGCTTTTTTTCCGCTTTTTGTTGTATTACAATCTGTATGTTTTATTGTTTGTGTTTAACTTTAGGTTTTACTATTGTGTGCGTGCTTTGTTTCCATATTAATGTTAGATGTGTGTAATTTATTAATAAGAAACCACATTTATGTGGTGCACAATAAGAATGTATTGTGTTTCATCAGAAAAAATGGAAAACAATTTACATAGTATTAGCTCGACGTGGTGAGTTTTGACATATCTCTCTTTAAAATATCATTGATTATATGTATATATGAGAGGTTGATTCACATGGAAATGGAACTTATTATGAAAACTTAGAACAAATGAGGACCCTTGGATTTGAGAAATGGATCGCCAAGATTAGAAGAGATAGGGGAAAAATGGTAATTTTGACAAAAAAAATAAAAAAAAATTTAATTTTCTTAGTTTCGCTTGTTTTTGCCAAAAACACGAAATTTGATTTTTTACGTTACGTTCACGTATTTTATGCATATGTTCACACTATTATAAGACATGTTCACATATTATCACATTTTTCGGTTCAGAGATTTTATAATACGTTCACATATATTACAAGTGTGTTCATATATTATTACTGTTTGTTCATGTTTTTATTGTCATGTGTTCATGTTCGATTAAATCATAATACAGGCGTTAAACGGCTTAAAAAATTTGACAAAAAAAATAATTTTTTATTTTTTATTTTTTATTTTTTAATTTTTTCGCTTATTTTTGCCAAAAACACGACGGTTGACATTTTACGTTCTGTTCACATATTTTATACACATGTTCACATTTTGACAAGGGCTGTTCACATATAACCGCATTTTAACTTCAGAAAATTTAGTATACGTTCACATATAATATAGATACGTTCACATATTAGTATTGCATGTTCACGTTTTATGGCCTTATGTTCATACTCGATTTACATCATTTTACATATGTAAAAAGACTTAAAAAAATAAAGTAAGAAAATAAAAAAAATAAAATTTTTTATTTTTTTTTATTTTTATTATTTATTTTTTATTATTTTTTTAATCGGGTGGCCTAGATTCATTTCTAGTGTTTCAATCGGATGGTGCGGATTTGTTCTTAGTTTTCATGATAAGCCCCATTTTCATTTGATTCAATCTCATATATATGATAGGGATGTAGAAGCGTTGGATAAAAGGAAATTAAGGGCTTAGATAGTTTCATTTTAAAAAGGAAAAATGACTCGAAATAAATTCCAAATATCAACTTTCAACCAAAAATAATCCGAAATTTAAAAATCACCACCAGCGATACGAACTATTGAAATATTAACCAAAAACGATTCAAACACATTTTTCGACGAGTTTTTCGGAGGAATCAATGATGTAGTGATCATATATATTTTAAACAAGCGTAAAATATTAAGTAGTTATGTCAGATTTTCGATCGCTACATCATTGATTCCTTCAGAAAACTCGTCGGAAAATGAGTTTGAATCGTTTTTTGTTAATATTGCGATAGTTCGTCTCGCTGGTGGTGATTTTCAAACTTCGGATTATTTTTGGTTGAAAGTTGATACTTGGGATTATTTTGATTCATTTTTCCTATTAAAAATAAAAGAAAAATATAGTATATATTTTGGGTGTTATGGATAATATTTAGGCTATAATATCTTTTGTATTATTCTCCTATCTTAGAATATCTTCTATCTTTATATTATTTGCATAATCTTTTATAGTTGGAAACCCTAGATATTATGGCTTACTTCAGAAGCCCTAGCTCTTGTAATCCTTATATAAAGAGATTGAAATCTCCTAATAAGATTATCAGCTTTTCACGTATTCTATATGGTATCTAGAGCTTGATCCTCAAAAATCCTTCTCAATCAAAATCAACGATTTTTTTCGGCCTCCATGGATTCTTCAAACCATTCCATTCCCAATGATGCTGAACCTACCAAACCCTTGTTTGTCGTTCAGTTCAACAATGCGATCAAACTTACCCCCACAAACTATATCATTTGGAAAGCCCAAATCAAATCAATTCTCGTCGGTTATGTTTTGTACAAGTTCCTTGATGGAACTCATCCATGTCCGGCGGCAACTCCCTTGGGTGCGGCAGTCACGGCGCCAAATCCGACCGTTCTTACTTGGCAACGGCAAGATCAGTTGATTTTTGGAGCATTAGTTGGCACGCTTGCCACTAACGTTGCTCCCCTTGTCACTCAAGCCTCCACATCTACGACTGCTTGGAAAGCTTCTTGAAGACACCTACACAAAGCCTTCCCGGGGGCATATCAAGCAACTCAAAGACAAGATCCAAAATTTGAAGAAAGGCGCCTCTTCTATCATGGACTACATGCAAAGTGTGAAGAATTGTGCGGATCTCCTTGCTTCACTTGGCAAGAAACCCAACCCTGAGGAACTCATTGACTATGTTTTGAAGGGTCTCGACTGCACCTTTCAATTCGTAGTTGATGGTATCCGAAATCGGGAAACTCTTATATCTTTTGAAGAACTTCATGAGCGGCTCATCATACGAGAGTTGGAGATCAAAACTGAGTCTTCATCGACACCTACAAGTGAACCGGTGAGTGCTATGACAATGCAAACTCGCTCGAGATCCAAATGCAAGTCTTCGGTCCCTAACCCTAATTGGCCGAACAAAAACAACTACCCCCGCCCTCCTTCACAAAATCAAACTTTTTATAATTCTCCCATGCAAAACCAATACCCTCCCATGCAACCTACGTACCCTTCTCCTCCCATGCAACCACCACCGCCTGCTTATTCTAACCGGCCACCCCCAAGACCGTTTCTTGGCAAGTGCCAATGGTGCGGAGAGTCGGGCCATGTCGTAGGGTTTTGCACTGAGTTTCGTCGAATAGCCCCACATCTTCGCCCACCATCATATCGGTCCCCAACCCTACGTCCGAATGTTCTTCCCCCACCACAAGCCAATCTTGCTTCTACTTCCAACACACCTTGGCTACTGGACAGTGGCTCTACCAACCACATCACTCAAGACCTTCAAAGTCTTAGCCTTCACTATCCATATGATGGTCCCGATGAGCTTCTAGTTGGAAACGGTAAGGGCATAAAAATCTTAAACCATGGAAAATTTTCTCTTCCTTCTCCAACCAAATCCTTTAATCTTGATAATGTTCTCCATGTTCCACAAATCACAAAAAATATTATTCCGTTTCTCAACTTGCTTCTCAAAATAATCTCTCTATTGAATTCTCACCCTCTTCTTTCCTTGTGAAGGACCTAAAGACCGGAAAACCTCTTCTTAAGGGTCCCTATGTCAATGGTGTCTATTTCTAGCCATCTCAAGTTTGCCCTAGCGTCTCTACGACTCATCTTTCGTCTGGCTCGTCTTGGCACCACCGATTAGGGCACCCGGCACCACCCATTCTCAAGCTTATGCAAGACAATTCTCATATTTCTAGTTCTAGATTTGATTTTTGTTCTCCTTGTTCTGTTTCCAAGAGTCATAAATTACCATTTTCTTTATCTATAGTACAATCATCTTATCCTTTAAAGGTTATTTATTCTGATGTGTGGTGTTCTCCTATTATTTCTTTCAATGGATATCGCTATTATCTTTTGTTTGTGGATCACTTTAATAAGTATATTTGGCCTTATCCAATGAAACAAAAATTTGAAACCAAATCCATCTTCATCAAATTTAAAGCCTTGGTTGAGAACTACTTTCATACTAAGATTAAAATTCTCTATTCGAATAATGGTGGTGAGTACATTGCACTCGCCTCCTTTCTTGCCAACGTTGGCATCACCCATCTTACTACTCCACCCCATACACCCCAACATAATGTCTATTCAACGTCGGCACCGTCACATTGTTGAAACCGGTCTAGCTCTTATGACGTACTCTGGTATTCCTCGAACTCTTTGGCCATTCACTTTTCAAACCGTTGCCTATCTCATTAATCGAATGCCAACTCCCACTCTTCACAATCTTTCTCCTTTTCTTAAGCTTTTTCAAACTCAATCTAATTATCATAAATTAAAGTGTTTTGGTTTCTTATGTTTTCCATGGTTAAGGCCCTATAACACCAACAAGCTCGATCCAAGATCTATCCCGTGTGTGTTTTTGGGTTATTCTCTTACCCAAAGCGCATATTTATGTCTTGATCCAAGCACCTATCATGTCTATACATCTCGACACGTTAGATTTGTTCAGCACATTTATCCGGTCATGCACACAATTCCCACAAGCGGATCTTCCCCACCAAATTCCGAATCCGATTTAGCCTCTTGGACCCACCTTCACATACCAGTTCTCCCCCTCGAACCCGAACCACCTCCAAACCTAAACCAAGCCCCAAACCCTAATCCAAACCCGACGGATCATGATTCTCTTTCTTTGCCTCTTACACCAAACCCTAGCTCCCCATCTTTGCTTGTCACACAAGACAACTCACCAAACCCAAATCCAAACCCTAATTTTTCTCCAAACCCTAATTCCACCTCATCTTCTTCTTCCGCTGCTTCCCCTAGCCATGAACCAAGCCCCTCTCTCTCCCACTCGCCCTCCCACTCGCCCCCCTTTGAGTCCTCAAGTGCATCCGACTCCTCCATGGCCACCGAATCTCCGCCCCCTCCACCTAGACAGGTCACTCGATCCATGATCAATATATCCACAAGCCCATCCAACGCCTCAATCTCCACACTTCTCTTCCCACGCATAAAGAGCCTAAAAACATTACACAAGCCTTAAAAGACCCGGACTGGAGACACGCCATGGAACTTGAGTTCTCTTCTCTTTGCTCTAATGGTACGTGGGATCTTGTCCCCTCTGAAAGTGCTACAAATCTTGTCGGTTGCAAGTGGGTTTTTTTAGTCAAGTTCAACTCGGATGGCTCTTTAGACAAATATAAAGCTCGTCTTGTGGCTAAAGGATTTCATCAACGTCCGGGCTGTGATTATACCGAGAAATTTAGTCCAGTCATAAAGCATGTCACGGTTTGATCGGTTCTCTCTTTGGCCGTGAGCTGTGGCTAGTCTATTCGTCAACTCGACATCAACAACGCCTTCCTTCAAGGCTCCTTGAATGAAGTTGTTTACATGAAACAATCGCCCGGCTTTGTTGATAAACAATTTCTAACTCATGTGTGCAAGCTCAAAAAGGCTATTTATGGCCTTAAACAAGCCCCGAGGGCGTGGTACACTGAGCTCAAGACATTTCTTTTATCTCTCGGCTTCGTCAATTCCATTGCCAACTCGTCCCTGTTCATTTTTCGGGCTCGAGGTGTCACCATTTTTATTCTCGTCTATGTTGACAACATTATTATTATGGGGGACAACACTGTATCTCTTCGCCATACTATTGATGCACTGGCTGCTCAGTTTTCACTCAAAGATCTTGGTCCAATTGCTTATTTTCTTGGTGTGGAAGTTCATGCTCACTCGCAAGGTTTGTTCTTAAATCAGCGTAAATACATTCTTGACTTATTGCAACGAGTCCACATGGCTGATTCGAACCCTATTTTGACGCCTATGTGTCCTTCTACAACTCTTAAGCATGATTCTGGTGATCTTATGACCAATCCGGCTGATTATCAAATGGATGTTGGGAGTTTGTAGTATCTCTCTCTTACTCGGCCTGATGTGAGTTTCTTTGTAAACAAATTATCTCAGTTTATGCATAGCCCTACTAATGTTCATTGGAGTGCCGTGAAGCGTCTCCTCCGTTACTTAAATGGCACGGCTGATCATGGCATTCTACTTCATGTGCATAATCCTCGGCAATTACATGTGTTTTCCGACGCTGATTGGGCAGGTGACAAGGACAGTTTTCTCTCCACATCAAGCTACTGTGTGTTTCTTGGCCGCGCACCATTATCGTGGAGTTCTCAGAAACAAAAGACAGTGGCTCATTCATCCACTGAAGCTGAATATCAGGCTCTTGCTGATTTGAGTTTTATGCTCTTATGGGTCTTGTCATTATTTTCTAAGCTTGGGATTTTTACTTTATCTCAACCTGTGATATATTGTGATAATGTTGGTGTCAAACAGCTAAGTGCCAACCCCGTTTTTCATTCACGTATGAAGCATGTGGCACTCGCCTTTCATTTTGTTCGAGAACATGTGTAGAATGGTTCGTTTAGAGTTGCTTATGTCTCTACGCATGATCAAGTGGCTGATGTCCTCACCAAGCCGATGGCTCGTCCTCAATTCCAAAAACTCGTCTCCAAGCTTGGACTTCGGTCCCCTCCGTCCAGCTTGCGGGGGCATGTTATAGATAATATTTAGGCTATAATATCTTTTGTATTATTCTCCTATCTTAGAATATCTTCTATCTTTATATTATTTGCATAATCTTTTATAGTTGGAAACCCTAGATATTATGGCTTACTTTAGAAGCCCTAGCTCTTATAATCCTTATATAAGGAGATTGAAATCTCCTAATAAGATTATCAGCTTTTCACATATTCTATATTTGGCAAATGTGACGCGTAACCGCGAGACTTGTTATAACGAGAGAACGTAGTCAATCACCAATCAAAACTTGTTAACACATTATAATACGAGAATAGAATATGCAAAATTGTTAATTGAATGATAGAGTTTGAATATGAAATATCGGTTTTTCTATCCTATGCCCTAAGGGCATAGGTTAAGAGTACTAGTTATAGAAACTAAAACCCTACATGGAAATTAATGAACCCTAAGAAAATAATCAAAATAATTCCAAATAATAAAATTCAACAAATAATTTTCATTTTAAGTCTTTTAACCTATGCCCTTGGGGCATAGGATAGAAAAATCGATGAAATATAACGATATGCAAATAAATAATGAATTCCAAGAACACAATGATGATTAAGCCTTCGCTTCCTAATTACAAATATAATGCGATTGCGAGCTTTAAAAGGATGAATCGATGAGAGTGGTAATATGCAGGCTTACTCCTCCTAATTTCGGACTCTAATCGTAAGTTGTCGACACGTTAATTAATTAAACAATAGATATCGAAATAAATAGACAAAACTATACAATAACGAAAATAAACTTCACTATGATTTTATTTAGATTTTGAAGGACAATTGAGAGGTACACCAGATTTGATCTTCTTAGAAGAAAAGTAAGAGAACTCTAAGGTATCGAAGGAATAATCGAAGAACTATAAAAAACACTATCGCTTTTTCGATCCCTCTTTTTAATAGAGAGCTCCCCCCCCCCTTATAGACTTCCTTACTGGTCATTTTTAAGTCTCAATCTCGAGAATCTCTCCATGTCATTACTACCTTCCAACGGCTACTTGACTTTTCGTAATGGAGTTAATACTTCTTCACTAGCTAGTTGTGTCATTACTTCCTTCCGCTTTCTTCTCTTCTCCTCGTGGCCCAACATCAGAATTAACACAATATTTGAGGACACAACAATAACCCCCAAACCAGCTCAAAATTCATTCCGTATAATTTGGTGCAGGTTTTGCAATCCACTTATGGATTGTGCCCATGGGGCGTATTTTAAACGTATTTCTTGTTGTTGGTGTTCTGTTGTGTATGCTTGATTTGTGTACTAAATGTAGGCTTCACAAGACAGGCTGCTAATGGATCAATTGATGATGTGTTGGTCATACGCATATCCATGTTATGAAGTCCAGAGCAAAAACTTGGCCAATACTCTTGACGTGAAAGAAGAATTACTATTGTGCACGTGCTTTGTTTCCATATTAAAGTTAGATGTGTGTAGTTCATTAATAAGAAACGACATTTATGTGGTGGACAATAAGAATGTATTGTGTTTCATCAGAAAAAAATGGAAAACTATTTACATAGTATTTTTGATAGAACTATTTACATAGTATTACCTCAACGTGGTGTGTTTTTGACGTATCTCTATTTAAAATATCACGAGCGTTGGATGCAAACAATCCCGAAAATCCATTACAATAAATCTATTGTAATAATTTTGGCTTACCGTAATAGTTTTATGATTTTACAAAAACACCTAAGAATTGGTAATATAGACTGGTGCAATCAAACCCAAACTAAACTCGTTCTAATACCGTCTTAAATTTTTGATAGCTCCTAGTCAATCATAGTGTATTGCGGCGAAAATGCAACAACATGGCCGAATCTTCATTACATTTTTAATAGATTAATTAATGGTTGACCAGTACGTACAGGTGCAATACTAATTCCTCAAAAAGTCAAATCCATACATTGATATTTCATGCACGCATGTGCCCCTCTTACGGGTAACACATGTTATTCAACATCACCAATTAACTTAACTAATTGGTTAAAACATTCATAAACATAACACAAATTCTTCGAAAAATCATAAAAACAAACCAACCAGAAAACAATTTTGTATCTTTTTAGCTGTTCACAGCACTGCAGATCTTTCTGACTTCTCCTTGTGTTCCGGTCAAAACTCCAATACTAGTCATCTTGACCATTGCTGGCCCAAATTTGTCCGAGAAGCTTGAGCCATGCGCAAGAGTTGCCACCATATATTTTGTCCTCGGATCAGTTGCCAATCTTTGATCAATCTTCGTCACGGCCCGGTTAGCTATGATTTGGTTGTAGTACCCAGTGTCAAATGTATCTCCACTATTGGCGGTTTGGTCCAAGAAAGCTGTGCTTTGGGTTCCGTCTTGATTGGAAGGGCAAGTGCTCATTAGGCTTTGGACGAGAGCCGGGTCCATGGTGGGGTCCGGTTTGCCCGTTCCGCTAAAGTTGTATAGGCGGTCTTGGAAGTTGTTGCAATGGGCTACTCCAACGGTATGAGCACCTGTATAAATTTTTTTGAGAATTTTATAAATGAGAATATCTTTTTAAAAACAAGCCCTAAATGATACGATTTGATGATCTAATGTGCTATGCAAAAGATTCTGAAAGAGTACGTTTAGATTGTAATTCTTACCAAGAAGGACAACGAGATCGTTAACATCTAATCCGATGTTAGCCAAGTCGTTGATTGCCACTGTCATAAGGGTATTGGCTCCGGGAACATTGGCAGCATCCGCGGCATTTGAAACTAGGCCGTCTCTTCTTCCAGTCTCAACTTCATACCTATTTCCACCAGCCTGAGTAATTTGTATGCATAATCTCGAGTTAGGAATGCATGTCAATATCAAATCCGTCGAAGATTGAAGATAGTATTTGAAGTTAAATTTTTGATATAACTTATTACTTACTACGTTTATTGTGTCTCTAGTTGCCATGACCAAAATGTCAGCACAAGATACTACACCGGGACAAACTCCTTCGACGGCTTTCTTAATCTCATCAATGTCATCAAAACCGTCGAGATTTAAGTTCTCGTGAGCAGTTTTCTCAGATGTAGCTCCATCCAACATCACCGAGGCATCACATCCCTTGCAACATAAAGACCAAAAAGTTAAAGTAATGTACATGTACAATACTATAGTATAACTAAAAGAGCAAATTTATGTATGCATGCATCCATGCATGGAAATAAGATCCTCACCCTAACAAAGCAATCATGAAAGGACAACCTAGTAAGGTCGCCGACAAGCCCTGCGTTTGATGTCATCATATCCTTAACTTTGTTGAAGATGAACTGCTCGATGCTCGTGTTGCCACATTTGCCATCATAGAAACCCGATGTGAGTTGCCCATCCGAACGGCCAACTAGGGCAGCCACCACAAACACTAAGGCAAGGGTGGCTACACTGATTTTCCGACCAGCCATTATTGATTATAGAACAGAGTTAATTAATTCAACCCTTTTTCTAGATCGATTTCTTGTTGGGATGAACTATAAGATTGTTGTGATAAGAAAAGTGAAGAACCTTGGTATTTATAGGAAAACGAGTGTTTGAAAATTCATATCAACGCGGGAAGCCGAGTACTTTTTCTTTGTATGGTAGGCGATTGTGTTTGGTGATACTTAGTTTGAACCCTTCATGGTGATCAATAACTATTTTTTCTACGTTCAATTTTGTTTTTCGTCGTTTTTTCTTCTAATTATATCGCGAAGAGGGACCACCAACCTACTATTCAAGACTTTTTAAGTTAGAATAGATCCAAACTTAGTACAGTACGTACCAAACTTTTTACCGGATTACTAGCTTGCATGCATGTTATATGTTATATAATTAAATAGATTTTGATAAAAATTCTTCTTTTTAATCATTAAGTTGAAATTTTTTAGCATAATGCTTATAGCTGACATGCATGCAATATATAATTGAGATTCATGTGCGTACTAGCAATAATGTCAAAGCTTTTTTTTCTAAGCATTGTTCTAAAAATTCACGCCTAGCTTCGTCTAAGTTTCATCTAGGCGCTGTAAGATGCTAGTCTACATAGTTTTTTAATCCGTCTAAGAGACCGTTTAATCCGTCTAGAAGTCCATTTAAACCGCCTAGACGCTAGACGTTCCCTCTCCACTTAGGGTCCGTCTAGCGTTTTTTAAAACATTATCCATAAGGTAAGAAATAAAATGATTGTTTATGAATTAATTAGGCGAGAAGAAGCCAATTGAAATGTTGAAATCATCACCTTTAATAATTTATTATTTATGCTACGGGGGATGGAACTGTGAATTAAAATATGGGTAGGTTAAATTTTTTTTAGACTAAATTTATCTTCATTTCTACCTATTCAATACTGGATTTTTCAAATTTATCTTAATTTATCTTAATTTCCACTTATCTAGAACTAAATTACCTTCATTTTTACTATTTTTTTACTTAATTTACCTTAATTTTACTATTTTTTCTCTTTTAGGGTGGGTTCGAGCGGACCCAGTCCATCGCTAGTTCTGTTCCAGCTCCAAGATAATTAGTGCTTATTTGGTTACATGTTAAAATCATATGATTTACAAAATTCCAAGAAGTAGTCTTCAATATGTGTATTTGGTTGTATTTTTTTTTTACATAAAAAACTTAGGAATTCAATTTTTAGGAATTGCACTTCCTTCAAAATGGAGAAGTGTAATTACCTAGATGGGGTGAGTAAGATCGATCTTACTCACCTGTTGTTCTTTATTCATTTCGCAATATAAGAGTGGATATCAACTTACACCTTTTATATTTAAAATATTTTTTCTTTCTTTCTTTTTTAGTTTATAAATCTCATATTTACCCATGAATCAATAATTATAAACTTCTCATTTTAGCTTGATTTTTTGTTCAATTAAATTTATCATTTGACATATTTTAGCCTATTTTTTTACAGTGATATTCCTACTAAATAAAAATATTTACATAATCTATAACTAGTTGAATCCCCGTGATACTCACGGGATAATTTTACTAAAAATTATACAATATTATGATATTAATATAAAATTTAAAGTAATTGTATATAATATTATAATAAAAATATGTAATTTATAAAAAAAATCTTTAAGATTGTGTCCATATTTTATCAACATATAGATAAAAAAATTATATACTTGAAGACCGATTTTGTTAAAAGATAAAAAAATTGCTATGCATAAAATTAATATAAGATATTAGATCAAGTTATTATCAACATATAGATAAAAAAAATTATATACTTAGATCACAAATCTTGTTACAAGATAAAAAAAAATATGCATAAAAAATATCAACATATCGATCAAGTTATTATATTATAAAATAAAAATTGGATTTATAGAAAGAATGATACAAGTAATAATAATTTTTATTATTAAAAATGTAATATTATTTTATTGATTTATTTTTCTTTTATAATGTATTAGCGACTTAGCGTAGATATAGATAGAAATTTATATTGGTAATTTTTTTTCAATAATCCGATAAAAATATTTTAGCATAATTTTAAGATACAATATATAATATTGCTTATCAATATCAATAAACATATACATTATCTATTTTATAACATCTAAAATCTTACCCTAAAAAACCTTCAATCTTTATAAATTCATTTTTTTATTTAGTAATGGCTATTGTTTAATTTTTTTTTTTGAATATGTGTATATTAATTTTTTAATTTTTAATGTGATCCATATTATATGAAACAATCTACGCATATAATAAGGTATCTATCCATTATCTATTTTGTGAAGTGGTTAAGATAAAGATTTTTAGAATTATTATTTACAGTAGTTTTTTATGTTGAAAAAATCAAAAAAGTTTGTTCATTATTTTATTCAGGTTTTGCCACGTGGCGCAAATTTTTACACAGACTTGGTTTCTGCTTTATAATGTATTAGGGTAGATGAAAGGTGAAAGATCTTAACAAGATTGATGATATTTAAGTCAAACCAAGTGATTTTTTTAATTTTTAAAACAAACTCTAGAAAGACAAGTTTATCTAAATGGAAGAAGTAATTTTTATAGATTATTATTGTTGTAGTAATTTTAATTTAATTCCCAGGAATTGTCACGTTCAACCAGTGCTAGTTTGGTTGCATGTAGGAATCCCATGATTTAAAACATCTCATAATGTAGCCTTTAATTTATGCATTTGGTTGAATTTTTTTTCAGAAAAAACCCAAAAAGTTAAGGTTGTGTTTGTACATACATATAAACTAGTTTAAAAAGTAGTGAAAGTTTATTTTTTAGGTTTAGATGTGTTTACATATACAAAATAATTAAACTAGTTTCTAGTTTTTTATCTAGTTTAAACTGAAAGCTTCAAAATAAAGCTCTTTAAGTAGTTTTTTTTTAAAATAATTACTAGAATTTCAAAACAAGTAAAAATAAAATTTTCATAAAAAATAACAAGACAAAATATGACAACACGTGATTTTAAACATGTTTTTATTATTTATTCATGCCAACATAAATTAGTTTTTTCCTAAAAACTACAACTCTTTTATAATCTACGGAGTATTTTTTAAACTATTATTACGATAAAAACTTCAACTAATTTTTTAACTAGATGTACAAACACGGCCTAAATTTGCAATATTGGCACTTCTTACAAAATGAAGAAATTGCAATTAACATTTATGGTGGAATAGGTAAGATGACTTTCACCTTCTTTATTCAAATTTTTTTTTTCTTTTTAAATTATAACTCGATCTAACCTGCCTGTTAACGTGATCCGAATAGTCCAAAATATTTAGAATTGAAATCCGATCCGAAACCGTAATGACACACAACGTAAATGTACGTATGTAGTCTGTATATATGAAGTAGTAACAGCTAGTTTGAATGTTTAATAGCGCGTCACCAACCATAGGGGGCATAGGGCTGAAGAAAAGTATCATTAAGCAGGAAATGGATGAATTGCTACCGGGAACAAAATGAAAAGGTCAGAAGTCCATCAGGAGACCGAAATAAAGCATGTGGGTAACACAATAATTGATTTGAACATTTTTATTCACATATAACACCAATTAACTCATGTGAACATTTGACAAAAAGAAAAAGCCATGCACCCAGTTTGGCATACGTTTAGAAGTCTAGCAAGATTCATAACTCCGATCCATATATATGCACCTCAACTTGTTGCTAAGTCGATATTTGGTAGTCCAATATTGCTGCTTTACTATTCTTCATCTTTTGACTCGTGTGCCTCGAACCCATTTTTCTGACCTGAGAGGTTGTTGAAGGGTTTTTTGAATAAATAAATTTATATCAAGACCCTGCTGAGTACAGGGAGTCGGGTTCGTCCACGGGAATGAGAACAGTGCTAAAGACTAGTCGATAACTACGAAAAGCAAAGAAATAACAAGCAAACAACGCCAGGACCGAACTGAAGGGGGTCGTGCACGACCCTATGAGGGTCGGTCCTGGGCACACAATTTCGCACAAAGACACACAAAAGCAAGAGATCGAGCACGACTTTGAGGGTCGAGATCGAGGAAAAGACACAAGTTTTACTCAATATATAAAAGACAAATCCTAGGGCTAGGGCTACCACAACAACAATCACACATGCCTTCAACAAGAACTCATAATTATCATGCAATTACGATCACAGAAAAGTCAACTTTCGCAAACAATTCAAGTTATTCAATCAACTTTCGCAAATTAAACATCTTTCTATCTATCCATCAACCTAGGAATATCAACTTTCGCAAATAATCCTATTAGAACTAATCAAGCAATCAACTTTACACTTTCGCTTTTAGGTTAATCACAAGTTATGCCTCAACTGTCGCAAAGGATTTAAGCACAAGATAGATAGATATGATCTTCAAGCATTCAAATTATAAATTCACGTTTTAGACACGCATGATTGTGTTGGGTTTTTACCCAACCCTAGAATCTAAGAAAACTACTCACTCATGGCAAAGAAAGAAGAAGACATGATCAATCCAAATCAAAACTCAAATTAAACTAAAAGAAATCTTACAAAAAGTCTCCAACTTGTTCCTCAAGTCTTCCTCAGATGCCAAAAATAACGATAGATAGTCTAAGGGTTTAGCCTCCCTTTTTATAAGAAAAGGAGCCCTAATTAAACTAGGAATCAAGATAATACACCTTCCTAAAATAAAAAAATAGAATATATCACAAAAGATCACGGAATAAGGCAAAGTCGGCGCCACGCACAACCCAAAGTGGGTCGTGCACGACCCTCCTAGGGTCGGTCCTGAGGGCGTAAAATCTGGTTGGGTCGAGCAAGACCTAACTTGGCTCGTGCACGACCTATCTTGATCGATCTTGGATTGTTTTAGCTCGTGCACGACCTCCTTTGGCTCGATTTCACTCCTCTTTTTGCCTTTCTTCCTTAGCTTCTCCACTTATAGCTTGTCCACCTCCTATTGTAATGCTCCAAATTCTTCTTTTGACTCCAAAACGCCTACAAAAAGATATAAAAGATGCGTAGTTTCCGAATCTCAAGGAAATACGAAAACTAAAGCAAAAAGACTCTAAAAAATAAAACTCTAGTACGAAAACCAACTAAATCTAATCTATCTAGACACTAAAAACCTACCTAAAAAGCGGATATCAGAGGTCAATAGCTCTATCCTTTATTTGTGAAACTCATCCCTCGTATTCTATTGAGAGTAATTTCACATCCGGAGTTACTCCACCCATTGTCATGTGGTTTTGGGTTGGAACCTTATTAAGCTTGTATTCTAGGCCTTTTACATGCACAACCCCCGGATTATCGACCCACCGGACATTATCTCATATCCAGAGTTACTTATTTTGCATTTTCCCTATCTAAACTAGCAAAATATATTTTATATCTATTTTTTGTAGGAATCGAAATTCCAAACCCTAATCAAATAAGAATTAAGGCAAATTAGATCATGCAATTCAACAAATATATATAAACTTTAATACCAAATACCGATGAATTGTAGAGGCGAGAAGTCGATCTCTTTCCTTAATTCTGAAAACGCCCCATATTGTGATGGTTATTTAGCGTTCTGAATCCCAGGACACAACTACACCAATCTCCTGCTTTGCACAACCCAAGAGCAAAGAGCCTGACGAGCCAACGATCAGTATGCACTCTCATACTCCATTTTTTAAGAAGAGAGAAAGGAAGGAGGATTTTTTCAACTGGCATCTAAGTATATGCAACAGTTATTATTTTATTATGTTGATGAAACAACCACTTCTAAAAGAATGTGGATTGTTATTCCAACTTATCAGAAAATCAAGGAAACCCTTGACCTCTTCTTTTCAGCTATCTAAATGGGCCAGACCCAAATTCAATGTCCTGCAACCCTAACGGAGTAACGGACCAGACATTTCTCATTCAAATTTGAACTTTGTTTTATTAAATAAAATAAGCTCCAACATTTTCTACAATACAAACATATACAAAAAAAACAAACATAGAGTTAGAACACTATTAAAACACAAATCATACAAAAACATAGTAGTTGAAATTATAAATCATTCACAAATATAATAACTTTGGTAAAATAATCATCAAATACCCATTAAAATATCTAATGGGAATGTGGAAATCAACCTGCATATCAAAAACAATAAAGTCAACTGGTACATGGAATTTATCAACCTGAATGGGAATATCCTCAAGGATACCTATAGGTGATGCAGTTGATCGATCAACCATGAATAGGGTCATATCCACCTATTGAGGTTCACCAAGATCCAGCTTCTTGCAAATTGAAAGAGGAATCAAGCTCACACTAGCCACCAAGTCACACAACGCACTGTAATTGTAATTTCCTATCACAATAGGAACACAAAAGCTCTCAGGATCTCCAAGCTTAGGAGGCAACTTGTTTTGAACAAGGGCGTTGTAGTCTTGATTGAGGGGCAACTTTTGGCAACCATCAATTCTTCTCTTATTTGACTATATCTCCTCTAGGAACTTCACATATGCATGCATTTGTTGAATAGCATCTATGAATGGAATGTCGATGTAGAGCTTCTTCAGAACTTCCAAGAACTTCTCAAATCTCTTCTTAGTGTGAGCTTTAGCTTTTCTTTGCGGCAATGGGAGAGGAGGTTTGTAAGGAGGAGGCAGAATGTATCTCACCCTTGCACGCTTAGCTTCAAAGTTCTTTGTCCTCACTCGAACCTTGAAAAGGAAGAGCTCTTGTTGACATGGGTAACACCACAATCCCTTATAAATTATCGGAGTGTTACAATCTCCCCCACTTAAACACTTGATGTCCTCGTCAAGGCCCGTGGACTTCCCTCTGGTCGAGTGACCGCCCTCTGGGCCAAGCCAACTCGTAACCTAGAGTCGGCTTTGATACCATTACTGTAACACCCCTTTTATACAAGGATGTCATTGCTAGTGATCTCGAGAATACACTCCCAAGGTCACCTAAGACTTACAGTAATTACAGAACTTAATAATGGAACTTTAAATATGGAAATGAAATATTAAATAAACTTGGTAAATTGTTTACAATGTTAAAGTAGCAATTCTTAGGAACGGTCCTCACAAGTCGAGGATCTCACTCATACCAAAATTATTCAATCTTCGAAAACGGGAAAAAACTAAAGTTAATAAATCAATTGCGCCCAACTTCTTAATACATCCTTCTCTTTAGTCTCTGATGACGACTTCTCCACTTGATGTGCCGAGACGGAAATACGGTTGACACCAGCCGACCATGCAAAGGAAAAAGAGCGGTCGGGTTAGTCTTGTGACAAACTAAGCAAGTGGATTTTCTAAGGTGGTTCCTGTTTAGTAAGAGAGTGTAGATACAGGTGTCGGAAATTGAATAAAAGCCGGATGAAACCTAGTAGCTGCATTCTTCCACGAAAAACAGCATGAACTTTCAAAGGAGGAAAAAGTGAGAGATCATCATATATGTTGATGTCTTTGACTTTTGATGTAGATATGTTGGGAACGGTTATTAAACCCTTGTTGACAATGCGCATCTCAACCAACCTCACCACATACGTATTGTGCGAATTCAGATTGGAACAAGATGACAACGGAATCTGAGAGCGAAGAAGGTTTTTCATTTTGTACTAACCATCCTATCCATTTTTATTGTGTAGGAGTAAACTTATCTGAATTACTTTTAAATGTTAAATGTAGTTCCACTTGGATTATTTAGTACGTTGATTATGTGAGACAATGTCTCGGAATACTTCTTAAGATATATGAGAACCTACGTCCCATGGCACTTATTAATGTGAACACCCCTCAATGGTTGAGGGACATGGGTCACGACCTTACACTAGGGATAGAACGACCTGATGAAAATTAATTTTATTATAATATGAGTCACAAGACTCTAAATTTGCTTCTTTCACTAGAGCATAAAATAATAACACACAACATCACACAGAAACGAGGCCAACATTCACATCTAATGCGGCCTAGGATATGAACTACGAATAACATTCATTAAATTTAGGAAATAATACAATCCTAGGTTCTTTTTTAATCACACAGAAGTTCACAACATATATTAAAATGACATGATTGAACTCATATATTTAAGGCGAATGCAGAAAAAAGAACCGAATTGGAAAGGACGATAACTTAGTTGCAGAACGACCACTCGAGATTACGAACTTAGACTTGTTCCTGTTTCAACCAACCACAAAATAAATTGTCGACAATTTATTTTGCTATCTCGACAAGTGTTGATTGTCAAGAAACAATATTAAAATTTATAAGAAAATTATAAACGTGTACGCCATATTAATAGTGTCCATTTTATTAATATAACGAAGTTAAGTCATGAAAACTTATTAAATTTTCATGTTATCAAATTAAACCTTATTGTATTTATTAACATAAGGTTATATATTTCATTTAAAACAACTAATTTATACTTCAACCTTAACTCAAAATAAGAAGTTATTATTATTATTGTTATTATGTTCTTATTCATAACATAATAACCTATTAATAAAATTTGCTTACAATGTCAAATAAAATTTCTAAATTTTTCTTTGAATTAAACATAATTTTACCCAATATCTTTGTCCTTTTTTGTGTCCATTGGTTTGGACATTCGTTAATTTATTAGAATCAAAGTTGAATGTAATAATGTCTAATTCTTTTATTGTTAATGTACCTCTAACTTCTTTTATCACTTGATTCAAAATTTTGTTATCTATTTCTATATATCTTATCTATAAGTAGTTGAACTCTATACTATCACGACAGAATAAATAAACGGGAAAGTTATACACATAATTTTTCACGGGCGCACAAGATTTGGCTCGCTTCATGAAGCAAGTCGCTTCATAATGTGAGGCATCTACGGATACCCGAACGGATTTTTGACAAAAGCTACAAGCTGCAAGATGACATGCTTCATGAAGCAAGTCGCCATATGGTGAGATTTTCTTACCTAATTCAAATTTTTTTTACATATATAGGTTCCTCTCGTCAATAGCTTTGATTTGATATATAATAAGCTCAAATACGACAGCTGAGCAAAAAAGTTATGAATGTTTAAAAATTGGACGTACGCAAACTACTTTAACATGTTGTTTTATTTAGAGTAGGATTTAAGATAAAGCTTAGGATATACTCCCTCCGTTTAGTTCTGCTTGTTTGTTTAGATTCAAAATTATGTTTATAAGAACTTGTCTTTTTACATATTTTGAACACAATTTTTCCACTTTGACCCTTATATTTAATGAAAAAGTGAACTAAATTTGTCTAATTTTCATTTCCAATGCAAAAAGTAATATTTAACTAAGGGTATTTTAGTACAATTTAAAGTTTTTTTAATATATGTGTCCAAATATAAAAAGACAAGTAGAACTAAACGAAGGGAGTCATTTTTGGTAAGGTTTAGGTTTATCATAAGTTTTAGGGTTTACATTTTTAGGGTAGGGTTTTGGGATAAGGTGTAGGGTTTATGGTAAGAGTTATGATTTAGGATAGGATTTGAGTGAGGTTTAAGGTTTAGGTATAAGATTTATGATAGAGTTTGAATATAGGATTTAAATTAAGGATTAAGAGTAAGGTTTTAAATAAGGTCTAGGGTTTAGAATAATGTTTACAATAATGCTTAATGTAGGATATTTAATAAAGATTAGGATTTGAGTGAGGTTTAGGGTTTAGGATAATGTTTATATTTTTAGGGCTTAGGGTTTAGGAGAGGATTTGAATAAAGGATTTAAGGTAAGACTTAATTTTTGGGTAAGGTCAAGGATTTAGGGTAGGATTTGAGTAAAGAGATTAAGATAAGGCTTAAGATAGGGTTTTAGGTAAGATTTAATGTTTACGGCAGCGTTAAAGTTTATGCTTAAGGTAAGGCTTTGGTGTCGGAAGAACTTAGGATAAAAAATAGGATTTATGGTAAGGGATAGGGGTGTACAAACCCGATTAACCATGATTTACGTTAATTGAAGTTTGGTTAACCATGATTTCAGTTAGTTGAAATCATTAACCAAAATCGACCCTTTAATCTCGGTTAATTGGAGATTTGTTAACCGAATTTTCGATTTGGTTTTTTCGGTTAACCAATAACCATTTATGAAATTTTAGACTATAAGAATACACTTGAACAACAATAAAATTATCAACTTTATATAAAAAATATTATTACTTTGTTAAAATTTTAAAATAAATACTACTTTACATGATGGTAATATCTTAAATTGTCTTTACAATATATATATCATGTATATAACATTTTTTGACGTTAAATATTTAAAAAGAAGTCATAATTAACTAATCAATTATGGTAATAAAAAATCATGTTTTTGAAATTAAATATAATGTCAAATTTTTAATATAAACATGCAATTCCATTAAGGTAAAGTATATTTAATATTTTATTTTTATAAATTAAAAACATATTTCGGTTTTTTTGGTTAACCGAGAATATTGATATGTCGTATCGTAACCGACCTGTAAAACCGTGAAAAATATTAGTTTGGTTGACCAAACCAAAATTTTAACAAATAATAGTTTGGTTACCCTAAAGCCTTACGTACCTTAAACATAAATCCTAACCCTACTATAAACATTAAACTTTACCCAAAATCCTACCTTAAGTATCTTAAACCTTTACTCAGACCCTACACAAAACCCTAGACCTACCCAAAAAAACCTATACTTAAGCCCCTTGCCTAAAATTATGTATCCAAACCCTAAGCCCTAAAAATATAAACTATATCCTAGATCATGTACCCAAGCCCTAAACCTCACTCAAATCCTTCTCTAAACCCTAAACCTTACCCAATATACTATCTTAAGACTTATCTTAATTGTTATCTTAAACCCTAGATCTTATCAAAAGCCCCACACTTAATCCTTGATTTAAATCTTACACCCAACCCTATCCTAAATCATATACCCAAACTTTAAACCTCACTCAAAACCTACCCCAAACCATAAACCTTACCCCAAACCCTACCCTAAAGCCTTACCCTAACCATAAACCTAACTCAAACCAAAAAATCATATCATATGCCTTATCTTAAATCCTACCCTAAATAAATGACGTGTGAAAGAGAATCAGAAATTCAGTTATCGAACTCTAAGTTTATATGATTTCGTCCCCTGAGTGTGCCTAGACGATCTCTAGGGTTTTTTGTCTGGCATATGACCAATTTTTCGGTGGTACTCTTTTCTCGTTGGCTTATTGTGGTTTTCGATCGTCTTGTCGGTGGCGTTGTCAACTTTCTCCGTCTACATACAAAATCTTCTCCTGTCTTGAAGGTTTACAGTGGACGGTGGTTTATCATTCTCCTCCACTTAACTTTCTCTTCCCCTCTCATGGATTTGGTCGGTAATCTCTCACCGGTCGACGAAACGACGAGTGTTGTTTTTCCAGGCAATTATTATCCATGGATTTGTCTTGCGGTTTGTGAAATCAGTAACGATTTCTATTTCCCATTGTGATGTCATCTAGTTTTACTTGGTTTGCATGAGCATTTAGGTTTAGATTTCTCCTTTTCTAGCTTAGGTTTTGGTCTTTTTGTGTTGATTTTCGTATTATTCATAGTATGGAGGTCTACACAAGTTTGTTTTGCTTTTGAAGGTCTTTTAATGGTGTTTTGGAGTTTAGAGGAGATGATGACATCAGGACAAGATCTTAGTGAAGCTTAAAGACCACAACTAACACTAAGGAATGAAGACTTGAGGATTCTAAGAGCTTTCAAGAGTTGTGGAGGAGCTAGTACAAGTCAAAATACAAGCTAAGGAGTGAAGGAAGAGGTTAGAAGGGCCATCATGAGTCGTGGAGGCCATCATGAACCAAAACAAGAAGAAAAAGAGAAAATATGTGCTCTCAGATGGGTGGTCACGGGTCGTGACCCCCGTCACGGGTCGTGACAGCACCGCTGCGTGCGAGAGTTTTGGGTTTTTCTTGTTTCTTTTTGGGCCCGAGTTAGTTTTATTTTTGGGATATCTTTTAGCATAAGTTTTAGGACTTTTATAAGACTACTTAGAGCTTAAGTTATAACATTATTATGCATTATTATTAATTCTAATTTCAAGTAGAGAGAAAGGATATTTTCTAGGGTTTTTAGTTCTACGCTCTTTCGCTTTGCAGTTTTGCTTTGCACTTTGGATCTACTTTGATCTTTCAATTGAATTTCTAGTAAGTTTTTCTTTCAATTATTGTTCTTATTTCTATTCCATGTTTGATTTAATTGCTTTGATCATGAATTCAATTATGCTAGGCTAAGTTCTATAGTTCTAGGGTTTGGTTGATCCCAACAATGTGAAGCGAATTAGATTCAATACCTTTTGCTTGAATTGAGTCGGAAACTAATATGATTTGATTCTAGGGGCTTAATCTAATAGGTTTAAACTTGTTAGAGTCTTGTTTAGGTTGCGCATCGAGAGGTGGTAGTCTAAGTGAGTAAACAAAATAGAGAGAACACATCGAGAGGTGGTTCTATCTATTTCGAAAAACTAGAATTGAACTTTGTTGAAGGGTTTCTTGAACAAATAAATTTATATCAAGACCCCGCTGAGTACAAGGAGGTCAGGTTCATCCACGGGAATGAGAATAGTGCTGAGAGATTAGTAGATAAACTACGAAAAGCAAAACAAACACGAGCAAAACAAGGCCAGGAACGAATTGAAGGGGGTCGTGCACGACACTATGAGGGTCGGCCCTGAGCTCAAATTCACACACGAACGCACACAAAAGCAAGTAGGGGATCGAGCACGACTTTATGGGTCGAGATCGAAGCAAGACATGAGAGTTTTAATCAATATAAAAAAAAACAAATCCTAGGGCTAGGGCTACCACAACAACAATCACACATGCTTCCAACAAGAACTCACAATTATCATGCAACTTAGATCATAGAAGAGTCAACTTTCGCAAACAATTCAAGTTATTCAATCAACTTTCGCAAATTAAACAACTTTCTATCTATCCTTCAACCTAGGAATATCAACTTTCGCAAATAATCCTATTAGAACTAATCAAGTAATCAACTTTACACTTTCGCTTTTAGGTTAATCACAAGACATGCCTCAACTTTCGCAAAGGAATTTAGCACAAAATAGATAGATATGATCTTCAAGCATTCAAGTCATGAATTCATGTTTTAGACATGCATGATCGTGTTGGGTTTTCACCCAACCCTAGAATCTAAGAAAACTACTCATCCATACTAAGGAAAAACGAAGACATGATCAAATAAACAAACCGAAAATTCAAATTAAAATAAAGAGGTCTTACAAATTTCTCCAACTTGTCCTCCAAGTCTTCCTCTTAATCCAAAAGAGAATAAAAAACCGAGAGAGAGAGAGTTCAACTAAAGAGTTTTTGCCCCCTTTTATAGAGGAAAAGGAGCCCTAATTAAACTAGGAAATAAGATAAAACAACTTCCTAAAATAAAAAGATAGAATATATCGTATAAGATCACGGAATAGGGCAAAGTCGGCGCCACGCACGACCCTCCTTAGGGTCGGTCCTGAGGGTTCACTTTCTGTTTGGGTCTAGCACGACCCTGATAGGGTCGTGCCTGAGAGCTTGTTCTCTGGTTGGGTCGAGCACGACCCTGATAGGCACTACGAACAGCCTCGAGTAAAACTTGCGTAGAAGATTCGTTACAACTCCGTTTGACTCGATTCTTTTTTCTATGTTCTTGTAACGAATTTCTCTATCTCTTTCCAACCTCAAACTTGATCTTCAATGACTTTACTTGAGTGCTTAATCTCTATCTTCTCTTGCAATGCTCCAAACTCTTCTTTCAAGCTCCAAAACTTCCTACAAAAAGACACAAAAAATGCGTACCTTCCGAATCTCAAGGAAATACGAAAACTAAAGCAAAAAAGACTCAAAAACATAAAACTCAAGTACGAAAACCACTCAATCTAATCTATCTAGACACTAAAAACCTGCCTAAAAAGCGGATATCAAAATACCCCATACTTAGACTTGCTTGTCCTCAAGCAATAATCATGCAAAATCAAGACCAATAACACAATCTTCAAGCATAACCTTTGTCAAAACATTTTAAACATAAGTGAAAAAGTAGACAAGCAATTTTAACGTCATCACATATGTATTAGTCTCAAGCGAAAGCAATCACAATCCAACCTCACAAGGGATTTTAATGTGTTTCTCTCAACTCTCATGTGTTTAGGCTATTAAATCAACTCTCATCTCAATCTTTATTCAACATCAACTTTATCATTGAGACTTATATCACCAATCTCTCTACCTAGAGAAGTCAAGACACATCAATCATCATAAGAACTTAGGCTCAATGAAATCTTCATAGAAGACTCCATTCGGCCGGGTTGTAATGGGGCTTGGTAATAACATTAGGTAGGGAGTTATTTGGCCATGTGGTGCTAATAAAATCCGGGAATCAAAGACTCCTAAAAACTCACACAATACCAAAACTCAAAAGATAACCAAACTCTCTCTTTTCTTTATGCACTTTTTTCTTTCACTCACCCATTTATCCCAACTTAATCTTGCTTACAAACACTAAGGAAACTTTGGCTCATGCACACTTTATTCATTGCTCCACTCTTTCTTCACTTTCTTTTCCTCCCTTTTGATTTTCATTTTTTTTTCTATGAGAGGTCGACGTCGAACTTGCATTATTATTTTTTTTTCAACTCTTTTGTAAGTGCATTCAGGGAACCAAACTCCTTTTACATAATAAACTGCAAGATCCTCAAATACCCAACCCAAAATTACCCCACACTTGAACCAACAAATCTCACTCAACAAAACCATCACAGTAACCAACACTAAGTCCTAATCCCCGGATAGGGTCAACCTTATCTTGGATAGGAAATAATTTTGTGGAGCTAAAAATAAAAGGCTTAAGGCTCAAATTGGCTTCAAAAAGAGGATAATGTAAGGGTAGATATGGATTAATAAGGCTAATGAAAAATAAGTTCTTAATCATAATTAACATGCATGAACAAACTCATAGCAGCTTCAAGAAATAGATAATCATATCAATAACAATAGTGCATAAAAGAGAGCAAGTCACACATAAAAAGAAGAGGGATTTTTTTATGTTCTCCCAATAAGGCCAAAATTTCTCACCAGGTAAAATTTTTGTTGGATTGCAATTACTTCTACTCAAGACACATATGCTCAATTTCATCACAAGTCAATTTTCACAATCAAAAGCAATTTCTCAAGACTTAGGCTATACTATCCAAATATGCCAAAGGAATTATATGATAAGCATGAAAATTAGTTCTCATCATAGGACATCTAAGATAGAGCATTCTTCTATCCTAAAACAAAGAAACAAAGAAGCAAATATTTTTGGATATTTCAACATTTTTCAAAAAAAAATTCAATTTTTCATTGCTTTTTCTTAACGAAACAAACTAACAAACCAAAACTAAAAGACTCAATTATGTACAACATGTGAGATTTCTTCTTCCCATACCCCATACTTAAATCATGCAATGTCCTCATGCATGAAAATGATATGAAAAAGTAAAGAGAAAAGAAGAAGAAAACTCACAAAGAACTCATTGAAGCTTGAAATGAAGGTGGAGCTCATCATTGTGAAAGTGGAGGTCGACGACGAGGACGGAATGGTGGATGCACCGGGGGTGCCCATTCATCTCGATCCGGGTAGTTCCCTTGGTTCCTCATTGAAGAAGCACAGTTTCGGAATGGCACGCCAGGGTCGTGCACGACCCATATAGGGTCGTGCTCGACCCCCCTGGAAGTGGTCGAAAATTACCTTTAATTTGCCCCGTATGTAAAGTCGTCTTTACCCGTCTTTTTGATCCCGTATTTGAAGCGTAGGACCCTGCATAAATCCCGCAAAATTCTATTACAAACACATGTATTCTACCCTAGTCTAAGGAATGTTAGAAAAATCTAATCTAAAAAAAATAAAACAAAAACATAATAAAAATAAAAAATCTAATCTAAAGACCGGGTTACCTCCCGTAAGCGCTTGTTTAACATCATTAGTTTGACGACTTATCTTGGCGGATCAGGGCGGCTTCCATCCAGCTTTGTCGGGATCATGGAAAACCCCATACTTAGATGGAAAAGCTTCAAAGCTTCTCTCTAGGACATTCGGTCCTCTATCATCCACAAGTATGCTTGGAAGTCCTACATTAGGGTTAGAAAAATCCGAAAACCAAGGAGACTTTGACTCTTTCACAATATGCTCAATAGTAGGAGTTGTAAAAGAAGGATGAAAGAAAGGATCATGACCAGAATCAATTAGATCAGAGCAAGGAGACTTATCTTTGTTATTCTTAAGAGGGGTCGTTACCAAGGGTATGTGGGTCGTTATCGACCCCATTGGATCAAGGAATGCCTCAGTATCGTGCCTATCTAGCCCATTAACGAGTTGGATTTCACCCACAACGTTGTGATTCTTCAAAGAATGGTCAGTACCAACCCACCATGGGGGGTCGGTAGGCTCCTTGTTGATGCTTTTAGCAACCTCATTCGCAGTAGTATTGAAGCGAAACTCGACCTTCTCTTCCCCAATGTCAAATGTGATTAGTCCCTTTCTAACATCAACTCTTGCCCCTGCGGTGGCTAAGAATGGTCTTCCAAGAATGATTGGCACCACAGGGTCTTTTGGCATCTCCATCACGTACTATGAAGTCGTTTGGGACAAAAAATTTGCCTACTTGCACAGGAACATCCTCTACGACTCCAGTGGCTTTGACGCATGATCCATTTGCCATGTAGAGATTCATATTGACAGGTTCCAGCGGTCCCATATTAGCTTTGGACCAAATAGAGAGTGGTAGGAGACTTGCACTAGCACCTAGGTCACACAAAGCTTTGAAACGGTAAGCTCCAATACCAACAGTAATAGCAAACTTACCTGGGTCGCCTAGCTTCTCGGGGAGCTCCAACGACCTCACCTCATCCGTTAGCTTTGACATTGATCGCTTTCTAGATAAAATCTCCTTCAAGAATTTAGTATAAGCAGGCATTTCATTCAAGGCCTCGGCGAAAGGAATGGAAAGATTCAAGCCTTGAAGCAACTTAACAAAGCAATTAAACTTTCCTTCCGTCGAGTCCTTGGGTTTCTTAGAAGGGAAAGGAAGTACCTTAGAACGGGATTGAACAGAAGTAGAAGGGTTAGAAGACTTACCTGGTGAAGGGTGGTCGAGCTCGACCCCAGTTGGGTCGATCGCCTCTTCTTCCTCGTTAATAGCCTCCTCAGGAACGACCCATGAGGGGGTCGTGCACGACCTTAAATGGGTCGTGCGCGACCCTAAGGGGGTCATGCACGACCCTGAATGGGTCGGTCCTGAGGCTTGTTCCTTCTCCTTATGCTTGGTTGGCTCGGGCAATGCTTTGCCACTCCTTAGGTTCATGGCTCGGATTTCACCGTCGCTTGGTTGGCCTCTAGGATTCTCGTTGGTGTGGCCCGGGAGTTATCCATGAGGTCTCGGGATTTGAGTAGCTAGCTGGCCAAGTTGGGAATCGATGTTCTTCCTCCATGAGTCAAATTCTCCCAACCTTGCATGAACACCTTTCATCTCGGCTCGTACTCCATTGACCTCGGCTCGGACTTCGTTGATCCCATTCTGAACTCCGTTGATCTCGGCTTGGACGCCATTGATTCCTTCTTTCAGCCCTTGCACCCATGATGGTGGCTCTTGATAGCCTGGAGGATGGTGGGGAGGGGGACGTTGCTCTTGTTGAGGGGATTGCTTGTATTGGTCATAATTGGAATTACCCCAAGATGGTTGAGCATTGTTCCTCCCTGCATAATTGTTTTGGTTCCTATAGGAACTTCTCATGTAGTTTGCCTCCTCATAAGCCTCGGTGGCTCGTACTTGCTGCAAGTTAGTGCAATTGGAAATAGTATGGGCGGAAGACCCGCATTCTTGACAAGATTGAGAAGATTTAAAATAACTTACTTGCTTTTTCAGACGGTTGATCTCATCTTGCATGAATTGGAACTTCGCATCCCGATCAACCATATCAGATTGTGGTTCATAGAGCTTCCTCTTCGTCGGTTTAGCTTGTTGGGTACCGTACATGGCGTCATAGTTGGTTAGCTTATTCAATAACGCCCATGCCTCATCTGGAGTCATCTCAATGAACCCACAATCAGTGTGAAGGTTGATGCGATCCTTGGTAGCTGCATTGATGCCTTGAAAGAATATCTCTTGGAGAACATAGGGAGGTTGCCCATGAGTAGGGCATTGGCGTAGAAGCTCTTGGAATCGTTCCCATGTCTCCACAAGCGTCTCGTTTGGAAGTTGATGGTAGGGGGTGATGCGCTTCCTTAGCTAAGTTGTTTTTGCCGGTGGAAAGAACTTGGTCATAAATAAATCATGCAATTCTTTCCACGATGTAATAGACCTCGGTGGCAAGCTCTCCAACCAATTTAAAGCTTTTCCTGCAAGAGACCACTTAAAAGCCTTCAAGAGAACATATTCAAGTGCGACATTGTCAGCAGCAATGGTGTCGCATAAATCAATAAAGTTCTTAATATGCTCCATGGGACATTCAGTGGTTTTCCCTTCAAATTGAGAAGGCTTTATTAAGGATATGAAATGAGATTTAATCTCAAAAGTGCGGTCGATCTCCGGGAGCACTATCGCCGATTCGAGCACCCTCGGTTTTGGGTGCATGTATTACTTGGCATTCCTGGGGATAGCGTTCAGTTGCTCCTGAAATCGTTGTGCAGATGCAGCCGAAGCGTCTCGTTCTTCTTGCATGCGCTGCATCTGAGTTCGGAGTTCCTCCATTTGTTGAGCAAGAGTCTCAGCGTCTGCCATTGCTCGTTTTTCTCTCAAATGTCTGTGGAAGGATCTCTCGGGTTTGCTGTTATAGTCAATCTTAAAGGTTCACCGGGAAGAACGAGATGGCATACACTGCTAACAAAGACAAAGAAAACAAAATTAAAAAACAACAAAAGGGTAAGGGCTAGTCCCAAACCCAAATATCAACTAAACTAGGCACTATTGCTCAATCCCCGGCAACGGCGCCAATTTGTTGAAGGATTTCTTGAACAAATAAATTTATATCAAGACCCCGCTGAGTACAGGGAGGTCAGGTTCATCCACGGGAATGAGAATAGTGCTGAGAGATTAGTTGATAAACTACGAAAAGCAAAACAAACACGAGCAAAACAAGGCCAGGACCGAACTGAAGGGGGTCGTGCACGACCCTATGAGGATCGGTCCTAAGCTCAAATTCACAAACGAACGCACACAAAAGCAAGTAGGGGATCGAGCACGACTTTATGGGTTGAGATCGAAGCAAGACACGAGAGTTTTAATCAATATAAAAAAACAAATCCTATGGCTAGGGCTACCACAACAACAATCACACATGCTTCCAACAAGAACTCACAATTATCATGCAAGTTAGATCATAGAAGAGTCAATTTTCGCAAACAATTCAAGTTATTCAATCAACTTTCGCAAATTAAACAATTTTCTATCTATCCTTCAACCTAGGAATATCAACTTTCGCAAATAATCCAATTAGAACTAATCAAGTAATCAACTTTACACTTTCGCTTTTAGGTTAATCACAAGACATGCCTCAACTTTCATATGTTTATCAGATGTTTATTTTAGCCCTATTAGTAGAGATCCCTTTGGTTTTGGTGTTAGTTTGGTTATCAATTGGCCAATTAATGTAATATTTGTTTTCTTTTCTATTCATAGTTGTAGATTTGTCACTAGACAAAAATATGTAGCTCGTTTATGGCCCGAGTTGGGACGTGAGCAAATCTTTAATCGATACTAATAATTGGGGAAGAGTTTCGTGCGAATGGGCGCCCATGTGAGAATTGAGAATAAATCTCGTTCGTTCCTTCCTTCCAAAAAATCAACGTCCCTGATTAAACATTCATTAAAAAAATAAAATACGGCACGGGCAAATTTTTCCCGTATTATTCATGTATTTTTCAATAAAATACGGCACTGACAAATTTTTCTCGTATTATTCACGAATTTTTCGAAAAATAAGTTTTTATGAGACGCGCCCAATTTGTTCATCAAAACTAGCGATTTGTTCATCAATATTGATCAATTGTTCATCAATAGTAACTATTTGTGCATCAAGTTTTTGATAACAATGTTCATCGATTTTGAACTTTTTTTATTTTTTATTTTATTTTTTAACCTTATTTATGTGTATGAATACAATATTATATAGTTTTTGATGCACATATAATTAGTTTCGATATACCAATATTTGTTCATTGATATACTACTATTTGTTCATTGATATAACCTTGTTTGTTCATTGATAAACCATTATTTGTTCATTGATAAATCCATATTTGTTCATTGATATACTTCTATTTGTACATTGATATAATCTTGTTTGTTCATTGATATATCCTATTTGTGAATAGAAATATACTTATGTTTATGTGTCAATACCATCAATTTGTACATTTAGGACTATTAATATTATCAACTTGTACATTTAGGACTATCTATTTGTGCATTTTTTGTATTTATTTTGTGCTTTTAAGGCTATCTTGAATGCAAAGGATAATACAAATGAAGTGCTTTAAGGCTAACTTGTCAATACAAATGAAGTGCTCAATGTAGTACGTAAACAAGATAAGTTTGATTTAGAAACTTGGATACAAAGAATAATAGATAAAGAATCTGACTTTGCAATAATATGGTGTATGCTAAGAGGTTACTAATGAACAAACATGCATTTAGCAATGAACAATTATATGAAAAGGCAATGAACAAATATGCATAAATCAATGAACAAATATGCACAAACTGGTGAACAAATATGCCAAAACCAATGAACAAATATGAATATAACAATGAAAAAATATGCATGTATCAACGAAGAAATATGCATAAATCAATGAACAAATTGATGTTACTAATGAACAAATATGCACAAACCGATGAACAAATATGTCAAAACCAATGAACAAATATGCCAAAGTGTTGATGAACAAATGCACATTGTTGATGAACAAATCCGTAGTATTGATGAACAAATCCACGGTACTGATGAACAAATCCACATTTTTCGATGAACAATCTGGGCGCGTGTCCTATTTCCGTTTTTTTTTTCAAAAATACGCGAATAATTCGCCAAAAATTGGCTCGTGCCGTTTTTCCCCCTTTTTAAGTGAAATGATCAGCGCCTTTGATTTTTTTGATCCAACGGCTCTTGTTCTTTCTTATTTCGCACATGAGCGCCCATTCGCACCTGAACCGGACTCCTAATAATATTATCTTCTTTTTTTTTAAAATGACGTGTTAAAGTAGCTCGCATACATTCAATCTTTAAACGGCCATAACTTTTTACTCGGGTGCCGGATTTGATCTTATTATATATCAAATTGAAGCAATCGACAAGAGGAACCAATATATGTAAAAAAATGGATTAGGTAAGAAAATCTCACCATATGGCGACTTTCTTCATGAAGTGTTTTATTTTGTGCCATGTTTCTACTTATTCAAAAATCCACTCAAATATTGTAGATGACTCGCATTATAAAGCCAGCCAAATTTTATGTGCTGGAAAAAAATTGTGTATATATCAAGGTTTGGTTCAAGTGCGAATGAGCGCCCAGTTATGAAATAAGAAAGAACAAGAGTCGTTGGATGAAGAAAAATCAAAAGCGTTGATCATTTCATTTAAAAGGGGAAAAACGGCATGGGCGAATTTTTGGCGAATTATTCGCGTATTTTTGAAAAAAACGGAAATAGGCGCATGCTCAATTGTTCATCAACATTGTGGATTTGTTCATCAACACTATGATTTTGTTCATCAAAACTGTGATTTTGTGCATAAATAAACTATTGCTTATGCATCAAAAATCCATTGTTTATACATAAAAAATGGATAAATGTGTATCGAAATTCTATGCAATATGTTCATCAACACCGTGATTTTGTTCATAAAAAACGGAAATAGGAAGCGCGTCCAGATTGTTCATCAACACTGTGATTTTGTGCATAAACAAACTATTGTTTAAGCATCAAAAATCTATTGTTCTATATAAAAAATGGACGAATGTGTATCGAAATTGTATGCATTAATATATGTGTGTGCATCATAATTAGCCGTATGTGAGACAAAACTAATTGTTTTGATGTCGGTCTCGGTATTGTCTTGTTTGACTCCTTTGGATTTGTCATTGTTGCTAATATGAAACATGTGGCTACTTCTTGGGCTCCAAACATAGCTAAATAAGGCACAAACACTCCTCTTCGGTCTGCAGTTGGCTCGTTCACTTATCATACTTCTTGGGCTCCGAACATAGCTAAATAAGGCACAAGCACTCCTCTTCGGTTTGCAGTTGGCTCGTTCACTTATCATACATCGTATAACAACTACATAAAATAGATAAATATATGTGTGCATTGAAACTAATTATATGAGTATGTAAGTGAACTAATTATATGAGTGTGAAAAAGAGATAGCATTAAAACACAAAATAAATGCACAAATAGATAGTCCTAAATGTACAAATTGATGATATTGACTATTGACACATAAACATAAGTTTATTTCAATTCACAAATAAGGATATAATAATGAACAAATAAGGTTATATCAATGAACAAATAATGGTATATTCATGAACAAATAGGGTATATCAATGGACAAACAATGTTATATCAATGAACAAAAAAAGTTATATCAATGAACAAATAGGGGTATATCCATGAACAAATAGGGTATATCAATGAACAAACAATGGTCAAATAAGGTTATATCAATGAACAAAAAGAGGTTATATCAATGAACAAATAGGGTTATATCAATGAACAAATAGGGTATATCAATGAACAAACAAGCTTATATTAATGAACAAATAGGAGTATATCAATGAACAAATATGGGTAAATCAATGAACAAATAATGGTATACCAATGAACAAACAAGGTTATATCGATGAACAAATAGAAGTATATCAATGAATAAATATGGGCATTGAGACCTCTTGATCCAGGCTCGGGTTTGTCTAAACTTGATGTCTAAGCATGGTAATCCATTGAGGTTGCAAAACTTGATCCGTCATGGCTACTAAATTATCTAGAAGAGCATGAGTTGCATCTTGTATCTTCTTGGTTCGAGTTCTTGTGATTGGTCCGTCAAATGACACATTTAGCTTTTACTCGACGTCGTTAGGAGTCATAGATGGATGTTTGACATCAATTATTGAACTTGAAAAAAGAAGACCTTTGAGGTTCAACTTTTGCTTATATGTTGTAGACAACTTGGAAGTATCATAATGACCTTATCTTTAACAAGCAGAACACCATTTCTGGTTTGAAAATAATTATATGTGCATAAAAAACTATATAATATTGTATTCATACACATAGATAAGGTTAAAAAATAAAAATAAAAAATAAAAAATAAAAAAGTTCGAAATAAATGAACAATGTTATCAAAAAATTCGATGCACAATTGGGGAATATTGATGAACAAATCGTTAGTTTTGATGAACAAACCGGGCGCGTCTCATAAAAACGTATGTTTAAAAAAATACATGAATAATACGGGAAAAATTTGTCTGTGCCGTATTTTATTGAAAAATACGCGAATAATACGGGAAAAATTCGCTCGTACCGTATTTTATCCTTTTTAATGAATCTTTAATCAGAGACGTTGATTTTTTTAAACGGGCGGGCGAGATTTATTCTTAATTGTCACCTTGGCGATTCTCACACGACTCTTTCTCATATATATCATCAGCCAAAAAAATCATGAAAGTCGTGCACATAGACAATTGAGAATATGGAACAAAGTTTCCTAATTTAACACTTGAATTTATTAAAATATTTCGTTTTACATGTCTATAAAATATTTCGTTATTATTTCAACCAAAAAAAAAATATTTCGTGATCTACCCTAATACATTATAAAGCAGAACCCAAGTCTGTTGTAAAATTTGCGCCACGCGGCATTTTTGAATAAATTAATGTGAAAGTATATTTTTATAAAATTTTGTAACAACTTAGAGTATTCTTCCTATATATACTAAATAGATAACATGTTTATATAATTTTTTATGTATATAATTTTCTATCTATGGATTATGTATTAGTTTACTACAATAGATAACATTTTTATATAATTTTTATATACATAAATTCCTATGAGTTGATATTTTCCATATTAATTTAATATTTTTATCTCTTAATAATATTTATGGTCTTAATAATTTTTTTTAATCTTTTAACAAGACTTGAGCTCCAAGTATTCTATATCTATATAATGATATAATTTTAAATAATAAACTTTTTTATGTTGATATATTTTTATTTTGAGAAAAAGATATAATTTTATATTGATGATTGAGATTATATGTAAATGTCAAAAAAAATAAAAATTCGAATTTTAGTTTAAACTAGTTATACGGTTCGATATTTTATAAACATTATGAATACGATATTACTAAATAAATAAAAATATAATGTAAACTTTCATATAAGTAATTTGTTGCTGATATAATGTATAATTTTTTAATCAAATATTATATTATTCATATTTTATTACTTTTCATGTACGTAAATTTAGAGATTATCAAACATTTCAATATATCTATTAAATATTTTATTACTCATTTTTATTAATTTTAAAAATTATAAATATATATCTATAAAAATCACTATATATCTATAAATAAATTCATCAAAAGATATATGCTAAAAGATTTATATTTATTTTAAAATATTTTATCTTTAATTTTAAATACTTGTATAAGAAAATTTTCAAAAGATATTGTTTTACTAAATAGATATTTATTTAATGTTAAAGATAGATTTAAATAGTTAAAAAGAATTAATAGGAAAAAGTTAAAATATTAGAAATAAAAATTAATTTTATAAATATGAGGTGAGGTCAGAATCGTTCTAGTGGCTCGAAAAGGTATAACTTTAATATATAGTTATAGATGTTCTATAATTTATTTATTTTAATTTTAGATAAAATCTTTTAGATCTATCCTAATTCCTAATATATAATAGATAACATCTTTATTATAGATAGAATCTCTCCTGCATTAATTTATCCTATTTCTATATTATCCTAAAATAATATCAATATATATAAATTTCTAAAATAAAAAATCCTATGTGGCGAAATCCTAGGTGGCTTAACGAGGGAACGACATGTAGGAAAATCCTAGGTGGCGCAATGTGGTGGCCTTATTCCTTGCGTCTTTTATATATATACATAGATTAATAAAATTAGATTTTCGTTATCTTTTTATGCATTTATATTAAAGATTTTTTCTTAAATCAAAGTTTGATAAAAAAAAATAGAAAAATTTATACAAATCTTGATGAATACTTGCTTAAATTGAATTTTGATAAAAATTTATATTACATTTTTCTTAATTTCCTTTTTATTTTATTTATGTAAATATAGAATAGTTTTTTTTATCTAGACCCACCTTACATTTAAAAATTTACATTTGAATTTTGTAAATTTTCATATACATTAATTTCCGTTATATTTTATTTCTTCGTTATGTAAATTTAGTATGGAAAACAACTTTATAGATAGATTGAATTTTGCAAAATAGGGGTGCGCTCTGGTACAATACATATTATGGTGTAAGCGTGTGGTTGAATGTAGGGCGTTGGATTAGGATAAATCAGTGGCTATTAATTAAGCAACATTATAGGCTAAATGGGGGTGATGTGGAGAATCAAATCTCGGTTGATTTGAAAAAGGCAACAACCGAAATTTTAGGAGAGTGAGATAAAAATCGGTACAATTATAAAAAAATCCAAGCAAATCTTTTATTTTCTATAATTAAATACATTGTAACCGGCTTTTTGCGTTATTTTTAAAATTCAAACATGAATTTCAAATTAAGTAGACGCTTTTTTACAAATATAAAACCTCTGCACAATCATTGAATATCTATTAGTCGACATTTGAAAAACTCAATATGATGGTTTGAATAATTATAGAATCGTATAGTATTTATAGCCGATGTTTGAATAACTCAGTTTGATTGTTTGAAAAACTCAATATGATTATTTGAATAATTATAGAATCGTATAATATTTATAGCCGATGTTTGAATAACTCAGTTTGATTGTTTGAATAACTCAATTTGATTGTTTGAATAATTTCTGAATCATAAAATATTTATAGTCGAGGTTTGAATAACTCAATATTTTGTTTGAATAATTATAGGATTGAATATGTTTTAACGTTTGCATTATTTAGGTTGAATAAGTATTCGTCTTATCATGAAAATCAATTTGCTATAGGTTGAATAATTACATATTAAAATGGGTAGATACGACAAAAATATGAATCTTATATGAACATTGAATAAGACAAAAATGGGGATGTTTACATCTCGAATATATACTACAATGAATTTGAATAAGTACATCTATTTTTTAAAGTACATTGATATGTCGAAAAAAAACTAATCATTGTCGTTGTCTACAAACTTCACCCACTTATACTTCATCGTCATTCTTCAATAACTGCATAACACATACATACATGAATACCAATTCACGCATAACAAAACATGTATATATGAATAACAAGCCACACATGTATATATGAATAACAAAACACGTATAGATGAATAACAAGCCATGCATATATGAAAAACAAAATCAATCGTAATTGAAGCTTGTCGAATTCGTCTACACCACATGTATGAATAACAACATATTAACAAATATGACTAACTTATTCAATGGTTTTAAATAGTAATATGAGCATGTGTTGACATGAAATATGTATAGACTATTGAATAACCATTACATTGCTTTTGAAAAACAATTGTTAGTATTATGAAAAAAGTTGTGACTATTTGTATTATGTTATGATGTGAATAATCATTAAAATGTTTATGAAAAATAATGTTGAATATTCTGAAAAATGTTTAAATTCTTTTATATTGCTATCAAAACATGTCTATATAGAAACAGTATCCATATATGAATAACAAAGCAAACATATATGAAAAACAAGTCACAAGTATGTGAATAACATGCAATATATATGTGAATAACAAAGCAAACATATATGAAAAACAAGCCACGAATATGTGAAAAACAATGAATGTATATGTGAATAAAACGCAGAGTATATATGAAAAACAAAACAAACATATATGAAAAACAAGCCACTTCTCACCGAACATGTAGGCACTATCAAACCTAAACGACCTGGTTTCGTGCTTAATCTTCGAAATTTGGTACTTTATTATCATTGTTCTGAACCTAAACACCAAAATATTAACTTAACTTCGAATTGATAGTGAGAACATCGGAATTTATGCATATTGAACTAAAAACACAAATTCGAATTTTTCCAATGAAAACCTAACTTCGAATTTATGCATATTGAACTAAAAATTGACCAAGCAAGTTCGGAATTGAGAGTGAGAACACCGAAATTTAGACTAACAATGAATTTACTTAATAAATATACAAAAAAAATCGATTGAACTGACCAATTTGTCGAAGATCTTCGTGAATTGTCTATGCGTTCGCCGGTGCTTTTTCTCTCCTGAACCGTCAGCTTATGAGAATGGCCAAATGTGAAATCAGTTTTCGGAGAGAGAGTGCCTCTTGAAATGAAATAAATTAATATGCTCTAAAATTTAGGATATTTTAACCAATTAAAAAGATTCTCTCCATATTTGAAATGATCCCATACAATATCCCCATTTAAGCTTTTTACGCCCCATTTTTTTAAAATCCCAGCCACTCGTTTTTTCCAATCCAACGGATCTCCTTTAACCACATACTTACACTCTAAGAGATGCTTTCACTAGAGTATTATTCTTGCAAAATAATACCTAGATAATTTTCTCTATCTTTTATCTCTTAAATCAAGGACAATGTTCTCTTCTATACTAATCTTTATATTGTATTTTTCATATTTACAAACATTCTTATTATTATAGAGTAAAAGATAAGAACCCTGATATTTAATTTTAATAAATTAACTTTAAAAAAATATTTTAATAAATTATATTATGCTTTGTACATAACCTATCCTAATTATTATTATCTTTATAAAAAAAGTATTGCATAGGTATTAGTGTCTAAAAAAATAAGAAAATATTATTTAAAAATATTCAATAAAAAGTAAAATCAATATTTTAATAAGTTCAATCTAAATTTGGACAAGATCTCTACAAATAATGAAAAAAATATTTAAAAATATATTCAATTAAAATATGGAGTACAATCTAAAAACAATTGTCTATTACATAATTTATTATGATATTATATAAATATATTTAGTGTTTTAAATTAATATCGTATAATTGTATAGTTTTTTAGTAAAATTATCCCGTGAATATTACGGGACTTCAACTAGTTTATGGTGTAATTTAGGAAACAAAGGGTAAGTATAACGGCGTGACCATTAAAAGCCCACCGCGTGATTTGTGTGACGACGTGACAAGAAGGCAATATTTTATTCAACTTAAATCCTGATGATACGCGACGTTACGTTAATTAGTAACGGAAGATAAAATCAACCATAAGTATCTACACTTCGAATTTTTCAACGCTATATAGATTCAAGAACACGAGATGTTTTTCTTATTCAGTCAATCAAATCATCAACCGACCTTCGTGATACCGCCTCGCCTTCGCCTAGGGTCTGCTACAATTTTTTAATCTTCCTCTCGTCGCTGTTTCGATTATATCTTCTCGATTTCGATTCGATTTTCATCGTCTTGCTCTAGGGTTTTGTGATTTCGTATTGTATTCTCTCGCTTCGATCTCTGCTCGTTGCGGCTCCGCGGTTGATTTCGGTGGTTCGCTAGGGTTTCTGCATAAAAAAGATGGTCTGTTCAGAGGGTTTTGGCGCGTTCGCCCCTGCTTCCGTGGCGGAGGTGAAGCCGAAGCAGTATGGAGTTACGAAGCCAATTTCGTTGGCAGGGCCCACTGGGGCTGATTTGAAAAGGACTCGTGAGTTGGAAAAGGTTTGTATCCGGGGTTTGATCTAGTTTTGTTGCCTTTTGTGATTGATTATTTAGGTTCTTTATGTGGTTTTTGCGATCAATTTTGCAGTTTCTGCTTGAAGCTGACTTATACGAGAGTGACGAAGAAAAGATTAGGAGGGAGGAGATTCTGGTGCGGCTCAGGAAGGTAAGTCAGAATCTTGAATCTTGATTGCTTGCTTGAATAGATTGTTATATGTATCACGAAGAAGAAAGACTTCTGAAATTTCTGTTTGTAGAAAAATTGGCAAAGCCATTGTGTTATGGGTCAATGGATTATCTTGGACATGAATTGTCTAGGGGGATCGACTGTAGTTTGACTATATTTTGAAATTGGCAATATATATGATTTTTTTAAAAATATTCAAGATAAGGATTGGCAAATGTGTATAATGGGTTGAGCCATTGAGGATTAAGCCTTTGTTCTGAACTAGAGGAAGTATGTCAACATGAATACTAGAATAGAGATTTCTAATTTAAACAGATCATTGAGGATATTGTAGTTATTGTACTATAACTATAAGGGCATTGGATGCACATTATTGACATTCTCTTGAGATGTGGGTCTTTATACATGTCATTTCACTTGGTGAATGTCTTATTGTTCAATACTATTTGGGCTTCACATCCAACAAATGAAGGTCTAATGTGTAGTTGTCTCCATTTTATTCATAATAGTTGGAGAAAGTTTGATCATGTTTAGAATTCTATATAGCTTGAGAGAGAGTGTGTTTTCAGAATTTGATTGCTTGTAAATCGTATGGTCTTAATATGTTGAGCTAGCTTCACAAACTGTAACTTTTTACCTTCCCGTAAGATCTTTTGAAGCTGTAGATTTCCTTTTCTTTTTGCAGATTGTTGTTGATTGGGTCAAACAACTTACGCAATTGAAAGGATATTCAAAGAAGATGGTTGAGGACGCAACTGCTCTTGTCCTTACTTTTGGTTCTTATCGTCTTGGGGTAAGTATATATAGCCTAGTGAGAGGGTAACCATTGACTTATGTATTCATTCCCAAATGCCTAAGCGATCTTACTTTTTGAGTGTGTGTAACTGCTGATATCAGAAATCAGAGAAGTTAATACAATTGCTTGACTGGAGAGCATTGATGAGGCTCAAGATATAAATTTGTTGCTTGTTAATTCCATGATTACCTTCTCTTATTCTGTGGGATGGGATCCGTTTCAACTATTTTTTGCTCAATATAACAACTTAGGGTTTATAGGCTCTATGGGCGCAAGGCACCCTAGTTCTAACCCTTTGTCACCTTATTCCAAGTTTTCTATATTCCCGCGCATCATGTTTACTGATCGTAAAAGTTGTTTTTATATAATATCATTGACGTTTACAGGTACAAGGCCCAGGGGCTGACATAGATGCTTTATGTGTGGGACCATCATATGTGAATAGGGAGGTAATTGACGAATTATATGACCATTATAATGTTGGGAGTATCTTATCATATTCCTCTCATCTTTGACTTGTATTTGAGTTGCTAACTTGTTTTTTCTTTCCAGGGGGATTTCTTTTACATTTTACACAACCTCTTGGCAGAGATGGAGGAAATCACTGATCTACAGCCCATACCTGATGCCCATGTCCCTGTTATGAAATTTAAGTTCAATGGAATTTCAGTTGATCTCTTGTATGCAAGTATTTCTCGCTTGGTTGTCCCTGATGTAAGTTGTGAATTTTAAATTTAAATTAGTTTGGTTTACTGAATTACCTAAAATTAAATTGTTTGGTCAATGTGAGGCTTCTATTAAACCTAGTATAATATTCTTGATGCGTACCTCTTGAATAATAAGGCTTTTCAGAGTATTTTGAAATTTTGAAAAAAAAAACTGTTGCATAAAATATCTGATTGGGCGACCTATAATTATTCGCCATATGCCATATGCCAGATGCTATGCCATTGAAATGATGCACAAGATATGATTAGCTCATCTTCATTTGATTCCCTAGAATACTGCTCTTTGCAGATGAGTTCAAGTTTCCAGTCATTCTATGTATATAATGATCTATAATTATTTGATGTTTTTGTGTCAGGACTTGGACATCTCAGATGTATCGATGCTATATGATGTTGATGAGGCAACAGTTCGCTCTCTCAACGGATGCAGGGTTGCAGATCAAATTCTTAAGCTTGTACCAAATGAAGAGGTGAGTTTCTAATTTTGATTTTGCACATCTGAGCTATTATACTACATATTGTATTAGCTCTATGTTCTCTAGATAGCTGCTGACTGGTCATCAAGTTGGCGCATATTTACATGATCATTTTTTTTTGATAAGTTATATGCTCATCATTTGACTATAAGCTTTTTCCATTCTTAGTATTTTCGGACCACTCTCCGCTGTATCAAGCATTGGGCTAAACGGCGTGGTATCTACTCAAATGTAAGTTGCTGCAACTCTTTTCTTGTTAGGTCATGGAATCATATTTCACATCGCTCCTGATATTCTGGCCTTCTCTTTTGTTATGCTTAGGTGACAGGATTTCTAGGTGGTGTGAACTGGGCTATACTTGTTGCTCGGGTGTGCCAGCTTTATCCAAATGCTGTTCCTAGTATGCTGGCTTCTCGTTTTTTCAGAGTCTATACACAGTGGCGTTGGCCAAACCCAGTGATGCTCTGTGATATCGAGGAAAATGACATCGGATTTGTGGTTTGGGATCCTCGAAAGTATCCCCGTGATCGTATGCATCACATGCCTATAATTACTCCTGTTTATCCTTGTATGAACTCGAGCTACAATGTGTCGACAAGTACTCTCCAAGTTATGATGGATCAGTTCCATTTTGGTGACAAGATTTGCAAGGTACTGTATTCTGAATCATGTTAAGCTGAAAATGTGGCTTATGAGCTGCTGAATAGTGAATACTTATGCACAAAATTTAAATTGATGTATGTGCAGGAGATAGAGCTGAATAAAGCGCAATGGAGTTCTCTCTTTGAGCCATATGTGTTTTTTGAAAGCTATAAAAACTACCTTCAGGTTGATGTAGTGACCATACATCCTGATGACATGCTTCCTTGGAAGGGTTTGGTGGAATCACGACTTAGGCTGCTGAGTCAGATGGTAATATTTACGCCTCTTGGTTTATTTAGTGTCGGGGAGAAATATTTCAGCTAATGGTGTAGCGTGTGTGGTCTTCAGATTTGAGGATCTAGCTTTTAGAATTTTTTTTTAGTGTCTCTTTATTCATATCTAATCATCATCATCATTGACCCAGTGAGGCTCCGCTACAGCGGAATCTGGGGGGGGGGTCAAGATGGGGGTACCCCTGCCCAAGGGAAAGGGGGTGCACCCAATAACCCAAGAAAAACTGAAATTCTGATATGTGACATTAATAACTGAATATAGTTAGAATGCACCAAAATTGATATAGGGACTAAATCCATCTCAAAGGCAGTGTATAAAAGCCAATGAGCATGAGGATGCACTTCAATTTAAATTTATGTACTTTGTGTTATTTTATTTCCATATATATGTACTTTGTGTTATTTTATTTCTTATATATGTTTTAATCTATAAACAAGCTTCCCAAGTTTGGTTATTGTGCAGATAGAGCGAGATACTGTTGGGAAACTACAGTGCCATCCTTACCCGCACAAGTATGCTGATAAATCTAAGCAGGGTGGCCATTGTACCTTCTTCATTGGTTTGCAGCAAAAAAAAGTGGAGACGACAGTCCAAGGTCAAAAGTTTGATATTCGTGCCACTATTGAGAACTTCAAGCAGAGTTTGGCAATATTCGGGTCTTGGAAACCAGGGATGGATGTTTTGGTTTCCCATGTAAGAAGAACTCAGCTTCCTCATTACATATCACCTGAGGGTTGCGAATGTCCTCAGCCATCAAGGCTTGGAGGTGAGCAGTTGCTGGGAAATCGTAAAAGGAAACACGATGGGGTGGTGGAAAATACAATGCGATTAGGGAAAAAGCTACATACTGGTCCACAAGAATGTTCTGTTTTATCCCAAGATGCCATTTTACATAATACTGGAAGCTCTTTCTCAGCCGTTTGCTCAAAGATTTCTCCTGGAGGTGTAAATTGTCAGTCCTTGGTGGGTGTGGCAGAGAATGTGGCACTGACTTGAAGGTGGTTGATGATGCTGATTCTGTAAAGAGCGATTTGTCAGTTACTTTTTTGGCAGCAGGACCAGAATATGACGTACACAGCAAAATGCACAGATGCTCGTGGTTTTTATAGATTACGTGGTTGAGAAGCTGTGTTCGGTTATCTGATTTGATGCTATCTCTTCTTTTCGTCCTCCTGCTTCTGCTCTCTTGCTTCAATTTAAGTTTCAACTGCTAGTTGAAGGCAAGCAAAGTTGGTCACCTTGGTGTTTTTGGGTCTTTGCCCTTTTTGTTGTTGAGGTTGATGGTGGTTTCAAATGAGATGCAACATTGACAGGAAGACAAAGATGAAGACGTAGTGTCATCTGGTTTCAAATTTGTGAAATTTAGTGGGAAAAAGGATAAAAATTAGGGTTTATAAGATTGGGAGTGAGAAAAAATAATGAGATTTCTCAGAAAAATGGAGAATTTAGGTTGATTTTGAGTGGAACTACAATAGGAAGGATGAACCTAGAAAGAGCAAAGAGAAGACGTTGAAGATGACGAAGAGGAAGGCACAGCGAGAAGATTGATTTGAGTGACATCAACATTCAACACTGAAGATTGTCTTGTTCTGTCAGAAAGAAGTAACAGCCCAGCTCTGGAATCGGCCATGTGAGTTTACGCCAATGGTAGCAGAATACCGCAGGACATGAGGTTTTGTCTTTTACATTGTGTTATATGCATTTCTTTGGGCAGCTTCTCTTAATTGCACTTTATATCAACTGTATTGCTTGAAGAATTGTGCCAGGCAAGTCTTTTTTCCCCCTATTTCGTGCGTCTACCAATCTGCTGTTTTTTTTCTCTTTTGGTGAAGCCATTGCGCGTAAAGTCAACTCAGGAGTATTCCAGAATCCGGAGAACAAGGCAAGCATTCTCCAAACTTTAAAGTTCGGTCATTTGAGACGACATTGTTTTGCATGATTTGATTTGTTATCCTTCTTTCTGCTTTCTTGTAGGTAAGATCTTCACGGCGGGCTTTCGGGGGGTACTGATGTGAGAAGGAAAAGAGAGAGCCAGCTGTTCTGGTAAGTTTTGACTCGTAATGCTGGCTTTCTTTCATTGAACTTCCACAGGTTGTTCTTGCTACATGTGGAATTGGGGTGTCAACTTATGAAGGAGCTCAAAGAATGGCGTTGTCTGGACATTAATAGAAGTGTAGGGCATTTTTGGTCTGCTGAGGCTTAGAGGGAGATTTAGAAATGAGGGTTTTTTGTTGTTCCTTTAGTAGTATTAGATTATTGGTAAACAGTCTTTTGGCATAGTAGTAGTATTCTGAGGCAAGTGTACCAAATTGAATTGAAACTATCAAACTCTTCTTTAGTTAATGAAATTGCAGTTCTTGTTGAGCATTTCCCCCCCCTTTTTTTAGCACAAATGCTGTTACAGTTTTTAGTGACAATGTCTCTTCTGAGGTTAACGACGCAAGGTTTAAACATGTTATAAATTATGATGTAACACCAACCAAATGGATTCTAGCGAGCACATAGTATTCCTCCACAAATTGAAGATCAAAATTGATTGTGTTGTTTTTGGAGTAACAAGTCATTAACAGCAAATCCAAATAGCTAAGGTGCAACTTCAACTATTAAAAAATTGCACAAAACCACCCATAATTTATGCACTTTTGCACAAAAACACGTAAAAAAATGTACAAAACTTCAGTAGTTGCCCCACGCTCTCTTTATACTGCAATTTTGCATCTTGTCTGGATGAAATCCTAGCACCATGCCACATTCTCCATTTTCAAAGGAGGATTAGTTGAGAAATTTTGGTAGGTTTTTTTTTAAAACACTTGCATTTTGGTGTTTGGCAATTTGCTCACAAGCTAGTATAAATATAAGACTTTTAGTCACGATTGGAGCAATTTCATGTTAAAAAAAAGGGGAAATTGCATTTAACCACCCTTTATTTTGCACTTGTTGCAATTAACCACCCTTTATATTTTTTTCTACACTTAACCACCCCTTATTTGTAATTATGTGCATTTAACCACCCATTTTAACGAAAAACGTCATTTTCTCAGTTAAGTAAAGTAAATTACGTTTTTTCCTTTCATTTTAAATTTTATTTACAATAAATAAATAAAGGAAAAACCATAATTGACACTTTCAAGTTCCAATACGTACACCGATTTTTGGAACCCTGCCTAATATCCTCTGTAATTATTCCTTCCCTCCATCCAATAGCGAAGAAGAACTACGACTTCGCCGATGCAAAGACCATGGGTTTTGGATCTAATTTGGACGACTTTGAGCGTCCCTTGAAGTCGATCGTGTCTAAGTTGATGGATGACGGCTCGAGATTCAAAAGGTTGAGGTGTAGGCCGAAATCCAATGATAATGACATTCCAAGCTCAATTTATTACTAAATTCTTTTATTTATTGTAAATAAAATTAAAAAAGAAAGGGAAAAACGTAATTTACTTCATTTAACGAAAAAATAACGTGTTTCATCAAAATGGGTAGTTAAATGCACATATACAAATAAGGGGTGGTTAAGTGTAGAAAAAAATATAAAGGGTGGTTAATTGCAACAAGTATAAAATAAAGGGTGGTTAAATGCAATTTTCCCTAAAAAAAAGTATCAAGTTATTGACATTTGTATTACACGTGCAAAGCAAAGCAATGGTTATGGCACACATTAATAAGTTAATTTTAGAATTAAAAAATTTAAACTATTCCCTAAAATAAAATAGATTAACTCTAGAAAAGGAATTGAAATTAACAAACAAATTAATGTTTTTCATTTTAGCCTTGTTTTTTTGTTACAAAATGTTTGTCATTTAAGCTAATTTGTCCAGCTTTTTCCAACTATACCCTTATTCAATTCAAAGACATGGGTTCATTAATACATGTGAAAACAACATACAGTATCCCTATAAAACACCAAATTAATATGGAGTAATTACAAGGACAATTTGATCTAATTTTTATATATCTTAAAAAATGTGTCAAGGCTAAAATAACAAACATTATGAAATGGAGCGAGTATTTATCAAATAATCTTGATGCATAATTTGTCACTAAAAATGGTGTGTAAAGATGGTTTTATAGACTTTTAATGCCTTACAATGATGAACCATCCTCTAGACATAAAATTTAATGACAAAGACAGACATTTGGACATGCACACATACCTATCACAAAAATAGCCTAACCCAATGTCAATCCAAAAAAAAAGAAGTCTAGATTCTCTTGCTCGGTACATGAACCTTTGATCATTGCTCGGGCAAATTTCGTTATCGAATCAATAGTACACTATTTTTATAAATCGAGCAAGTGTAAAGAGAATGCTAAAAAAGACTAAACATAGAAGACCACTTCCACCTTCTAATCGAATATAAACTAAATGAGAGCAAAAGTCCAAGAAAAAAGTTGAAGGGGTCACGGATTAGTTCTTTCGTATCGGACCAGGAGTTGTACAATTTGCTCTCGTGGTTAGGCAGCTCTCAATTATGATGACAAGTCATTCACAAGTTGCTTTCTTTTCCATTTCCAAATGTTGGGAGGAGGTGTCAAATTTGAGTAGCTTGGACCACAATAACAAGCCACAAGCTTAACACTTTTCTCTTTTATTGACCCTCCAAAGCTGCTTTCAAGAGGATTGCATGTCCCTTCTTCTACTAAGATAAGTGTCCAAAGTTCTTTCTTTTTCATGTTCATATGTATCGTTTTTTTTACGGCTTTCGTTCACTAAAGATTATCGTTTTAGCCTTTGACATAGCACTGTCCATAGGAGTCGAATCGGAAATTTCATGGTATTATCCTAAAGTCCTAGTTGATCAAATGAAATCCTCTCTTTTAACTACTCCCTCCGACCGTTAATTACAAATATTTGTCATTCTAGACTCTTTTTTTTTGTTTCAAAAGTATTGTCATTTTAAACTTTTTGTCATCTACTTTACAATTATACCCTTGCATTTATTATTACTTTTTAATTAATTAGGGAAGATTTGTTAGTAGTAGTTAGAGGTGGGTTCGGTTCCAAGGAAACTGGGAACCGATCCGGAAAAAAACCAGCGGTTGGACGGTTCCGGTCCTGGTTCCACGTTCCTTGGAAACGGAGAACCAGCGATCGGAGGGAGTAGTTAAATTATGAAAACTCCATCAATTCCAAAGATGATACTACATCTTTTGAAGTCTGTCTTGTTCAATGTGGAAAATGTACTTCCTAGTAATTAATGTCTCAATAGTTACACTTCTTGAGAAGTAAGAAAACAATTTTGCATTCTAATCCATTTTATCAATGGGCTTGGCAACACACACACACACCCTTTTATCAAGAGGCCACTTGAATAACGTCCCAATGACCAACCCCAACTCCAATGCCCACGACGCCCCAATGGTGGATGCTACCACCCCCGGCCCTGCCCCCGCCCCCACCCCCACCATGGCCCCAAATCAGCCGACCCCCCGGAAACCACCAGACCCCATACCATCGTTTAGAGACGTACTCACACAGGAGAGTTTGTCGCAGAGAACGAAAGTGATGGATGAAGCGCTCCTGGATGAGAAGATTAGGGTTGAGTTCCCACACGGCGAAAACGGTATTCCCTCAGTCACCGTGCCCCAAGATATCATTTCAACCCTTGCGAAGGCATGGGAACGATCGGTCATCATCAAGCTCTTAGGCAAACCAGTGGCTTACCAGGTGCTCGAGAGGAGACTCATGGAAATGTGGTGCCCAAGTGGGAAATGGATCATTATGGACCTCATGAATGGCTATTCGATGGTACGGTTCGAGTTGGATCAAGACTACTGGACAACACTAGCCGGGGGACCATGGAACATATTTGGTCAATGTCTCATGGTAAAAAACTGGGAGTCGTCATTCAACCCGAGAAGGGATGAGATCAAGACCATTTGCACCTGGGTTAGGTTCACAAACCTACCTATCATCTTGTATGAGGAGAAAGTGGTGAAGCTAATAGCAGCCAGCATTGGGCGCCCGATCAGGGTAGACAAACACACACTCATGGCTACCAGAGGAAAGTTTGCTAGGGTTTGTGTAGAACTCGACCTCACCAAACCTCTCAAAGGGGCCATACTTGTCAATGGGGAGACTATTCTTGTTGAATATGAAGGCCTCACTGAGATTTGCTTACGGTGAGGCAAGTATGGCCATCAACTGCATCGTTGCCCACGCAATGAGGAAGGTGGGGCCCCCACAGGAAATCACAATGAGCAAAGAGTGACCGAGGCAAGCGCGGCAGCCCGCGCTGCAGACGAGCCGGACAGGGGAAATAGTGCGGCGGTAGGCGAACCGGTGCAGTCGTCGGAGAATTTGCCGAAAACTGGAAATGTTCTTGGTCCATGGATGGTCGCGACACGAAACTCGAAAAAACCCAAGGCTGGAAAGCAGGGCCAGAAAGAGACAAAGGGGACAGAACAGTTGCAAGCTACAGTCAACCGCTTCTCTGCGTTAGAAATGGAAACGACGACAGGAAGCTCAGGGTCTGGGAAAGAGTCAGCAAACGGGGACCGAGAGTTAGCAAGTATTAAGGTAGGTGAGAGCAGGGGCGTAGCCAGAAATTTACTCCAGTGGGGGCTAAATTCCTGATTACAGAGAAAAAAAATGAATTTTTCTATATAAAAAAATTGTACTAAAATTTTTGGTTTTTTAACAAAATTTTTTATTTTTCTGTATAAAAATTATTTTTTTTGTATATGAGAACTCTTTTTTCATAAAAAAAATTAATTTGTATTTTTTTCGGGTCAAATAAACTAGTTTTTGTCAAATAATTTAGTGTTTTTTATTATATTTTCAAAAAAATATGTTTGCTAGTTGGAAGATGGGGACCGTTTGGCTATACTTAACAATATTTATAGTGCAAATTAAGTCACTAATCTGTACTATAATACTAACACTAAAAATATTCTATATATTTTTAATTTTTTTTTAAATTCCAGTGGGGGCTACAACCCCCACTGGACTCTATGTGCATCCACCACTGGGTGAGAGTACGGAGAAAAGGGTTGGCGTTTGTCCGGAAGCAAAAGGGAAGGAGAAGGTCACTTTCAACATTGGGCCTAGTGGAGCGGCAGGAAAGAAGAAAAAGTTTGTCAACATTCTGAAAAACCCGAGGACCAAGTCAGCGTCTCCCAACGGTACAAAAGGGCAGGAGGTGGGCCTGAACCATAGGCCGGCCAAAAGACATAGACATGAAGAAGCCCAATGGTTTAGCAAGGCACTAGAATCCAAGAAAGCCATTGACAGCCCAGCCCACCAAAAAGACCGAGCTAAACCGAATCAGCCAAGTACGGCGATGACAGGAGAAACCCAAATTATCGAACCCGCACCCAATCTTACCCAAAACCTCACGGCGAATTCCCCGACGGGAGAGGTGACGGAGGATCGGAGTATAGGGGTCGCGACCGGTCTAGGGCCTGGTGAGGATGATGTTATGGTGGAAGGGGAGGCTCAACCCAATCCCGATGGCGGCCCCAACCGGGCTTGAGCTTATCATTCTCCGTTCACACTCTGTTTGCCATGAATTGCTTGATGTGGAACGTACAGGGAGCGGGGAAAAAAGGGTTTAGGAGAGCGAGTCGTTACATCCTAAGGCACAACAAAGTGGATGTAATGGCCATCTTCGAACCAAAGATATCGGGAGCAACAGCGAATAGGGTGTGTAACAGGATGAATTTCAGGCAATGTGAGCGTGTGGAAGCGAGAGGCTTTGTTGGTGGAATTTGGCTCCTCTGGAATAATAATAATATTGAGATCCCCCGAGTAAATAAATTCCAACACTTTATTCATGCGGAGATCAGGTCTGATGGTGGGTTGTTCCATTTGATTGCAGCTTACGCTCCTACTTCACCGGAGAGGAGGAAAGAACAGTTCTGGCCGGTGTTGGAAAGGACCATTAACCAGTTGAGAGGTCCGGTGTTCGTTGGGGGGGATCTAAACTGTATTCTTACGCTCGATGAGAGGCAAGGAGGGGTGGATTGCTTGTCAGAAGACTCAGAAGTCTTTGCGGATTGGGTTAGCAACCTCAATCTGGTGGACCTTGGTTTTACGGGGCCTCGGTTCACATGGTCAAGAGGAACCACCGCGGGTACGAGAGTTATGAAGAGGCTAGACATGATATTCACAAATGATGAGGGGAGGTTGAGATGGAGCAATGCAGGGGTCAAACACCTCCCGGCGCTGGCTTCGGATCACAACCCCCTCTTGCTTCAACTGAACGGCCAAGAGCTTAATAATAGAGGGTGGAGGCCATTCCGCTTTGAAGCGGCATGGATTGATCACCCAGCTTTTGCAAGCTTCGTTAGGAGCAAATGGAGAGAAGACACTGATACCTGCTCTGCTTTGGCTTCGCTGAAAGACCTCCTCATTGACTGGAACAGGAAGGTGTTTGGGAATATTCACCGCCGCAAGGCTCGCCTCAGCATGGAGCTTGCGAAGGTTCAGGAGGAGATGGCCCATGGTGTCTCCAGTCACCTAATTGCTAAGGAGAATCGGATCCGAGAAGAGCTGGAGCAAACACTGCTGCACGAGGAAACGCTCTGGTTTCAGAAATCAAGACAGCTATGGCTCAAGCTTGGGGATAGGAATACGAGATTCTTCCATTTGAGTACTATTATAAGACGCAGCAGGAGTAAGATTAAAGCTTTGAAGAATGAAAGGGGAGAGTGGATCGAGGAACAGAGGGAGCTCGAGGAGATGGTCTGCTCCTTCTTCAAGAATCTCTACACCATCCCGGATGAGGAACGCCATCAAAGCAACCTTCCCACTGATGGCTATCCGAGATTGAGGCATAGTGATCTCAGCAGCCTAGTGTCACCGTTAAGAGAGGAGGAGATTATGACAGCCCTCAAGCAAATGCACTCCTTTAAAGCCCCGGGGATCGATGGATTTCAACCAATCTTCTACAAGTCTTGTTGGGACACGGTGAAAGACTCTGTTATTTCGTTTATCAAAGGGTTCCTTAATACAAGCAAGCTTCCTCCTGGCGTCAATGACACCTTGATCTCCCTAATTGAGAAGCTCCCTAACCCGGACAGCCTCAGTCAATTCCGCCGTATCAGCCTATGCAACGTGCTCTACAAGCTCGTCACCAAGATCCTTGCCAATAGGATCCAACCTCTTATGCCTCTCCTTATTAGCCCAACTCAAAATAGCTTTATTCCTGGAAGAACGATAACTGATAATGTAATTCTGTTTCAGGAAATTATTCATTCTATGAAGATGAAGAGGACGGGCAAGCGGTGGATGCTCATCAAACTCGACCTCGAGAAGGCTTATGACCGGCTTAGGTGGGATTTCCTCACTGATTCGATGAGAGTTGCCGGGCTTCCCGAGAAGTGGATTGGGTGGATAAATGAGTGCGTCTCTTCGTCGACGATGAGGCTACTTTGGAATGGTGAAACTACAGAGCAATTCAAGCCCACTAGAGGTGTCCGCCAAGGTGATCCAATCTCGCCATACCTCTTTACGATTGCGATCGAGAGATTGAGCCATCTCATCAACAACGAGGTCAGTGAAGGAAGGTGGAAGCCCATTATTCTTTGCAAGGGTGCCCCGGAGCTGTCTCATCTCTTCTTTGCCGAAGACATTATTGTTATGGCAGAGGCATCAGCCCCACAGATGAGATTGGTTATGGAGTGTTTGCACCGGTTCTGCGCAGCGTCAGGGGAACGAATAAGCCCACACAAATCCAAGTTGTATATCTCAGCCAATGTGTCCAGAGATTTGGCTAATGAACTGGAGCTCATCAGTGGTTATGCAGTCACGAGGAACCTCGGGAAATATCTTGGTATGCCAGCGCTCCATGAGGGGATTAGAAAAGATGCTTTTGCTGACATGCTTAACAGAGTTAAAAGTCGTCTCTCAGGGTGGAAAAGTAATGCCCTCAGTTTCGCAGGGCGCTTGACTTTGACGCGATCGGTCCTCTCTATTGTCCCTTATTATGCCATGAACTCGGTCAGACTCCCAGTTTCAGTGTGGGAGGAGTTGGACCAGGTGCGCAAGTCTTTTCTCTGGGGGGACTCAGCTAGCGGTAGGAAAGTGCACTTGGTAGATTGGGAAAATATTTGCCTTCCCAAAGAGTATGGAGGACTGGGCCTCCGAAAAGCGGAAGACATGAACCTTGCTATCATAGGGAAACTCGGCTGGCGCCTGATCATGGGACAGGGGGGCACGTGGGGTGACCTCCTCACTGCAAAGTACAAGTTGATTGATGAAGGCGATTGTGTGGTGCAATCCTCGAGTGCTAAACCGTCCCCTGTGTGGAGGAGCATTAAGTGGTGCTTGGACAATCTCATAAGCAAAGGTGTGCGGTGGAATATTGGGGATGGTAAACGAGTTAGATTTTGGGAAGATCGGTGGCTGACTGATATCCCGCTTGCACTACTAGCTTGTAACCCCATCGCGACCAGTAGTGAGCCACCGAGAGTGAATGATCTATGGGAGGTGGACAGGGGCTGGAACTGGTCCATTCTTGCAGGAGCCCTCCCCCCCTCTGTCTTGCTGAAACTGGCCTCGATCGCGCTCATGGAGGAGCCTGGAAGTGAAGATGTACAGAGATGGGCGGGATCTCCGTCCGGCGTGTACTCGGTGGCGTCCGGTTATGACTTCCTCATTCGCCTAGTTATCCCAGACCTCACGCATGATACACGCCGTCTATATAGGAAAATTTGGAGGATGGCGGTGCCGGAGAGGGTGCGTTGTTTCGTTTGGATTGCTATTCAAGGGCGCCTGCTCACTAACTTGGAGCGCCAAAGAAGACACATGTCCAACACAGCCACGTGTAGTATTTGTGGCGTGCAGGAGGAATCGCTTATCCATGTGTTTAGAGATTGCCCCATGACCTCTATTATGTGGCGCCAAATCTGCCCTGCCACAAGAATGGGGCAATTCTTCAGTGCTGCGCCTTTGGAATGGGCTCAAGGATGCCTTAATGGTACTTTACTGGTGAAACAAGGATTGGAGAGTGATGTTTTGTTTGCAACAGCAACATGGTGGACGTGGCGATGGAGAAACGACACGATCTTTAATGGCAACCCGCCACCGCCGGAGAGGCATACTTTGATTTTGCAACGAGCAATGGAGTTCCAGGAAAGTGTACGGAGAGCCCAGTCAGATCTTTCCAGACCCCCCAGGCAGACACAGTATATTGCTTGGGAGAAACCGATATGTGGCTGGGTAAAGGTGAACACTGATGGTTTCGTAAAAGGAAGCACCAGCAGCGCCGCCGCAGGGGGCGTAATGCGAGACGAGGAAGGAGCTTGGATATCTGGATTTGTTTGTAATCTTGGCATTTGCTCAACACCAGCGGCAGAACTCTGGGGCATCGTGCACGGCCTTGCAATCGCCTGGGATAGTGGCTATAGGAAAGTTTTAATCGAGTCGGACTCACAACTGGCCATTACCCTTATCAACTCGAACCTCCACCAATCGCACCCCCTTTACAGCCTGGCCCGGAGGTGCCAAGGCTTCTTGAGTAGGGACTGGACTCTCCGGTTCCGGCACATATTCAGGGAGGCAAATCAAGTTGTCGACTGCCTGGCGAATCTAGCTCATAGCTATCCCGTGGGCACTCACTTGCTGCAGGAGCCCTTAGATGATGTTAGGCAGCTTATCTGTAATGACATTAGGGGCGTGACGACCCCCCGCTTTTGTACTGCTCCTTATATTTCAATGAATCCCGAGGGCTGATTCCGCCCCTCTTTCACCAAAAAAAAAAAAGAAAACAATTTTGCTTTCTACCCGTCACAAAGGCCCATACCAACCTAGACTTCGGTTCGAATGGCTACACGCAAGTTATATTTCTATTCACCATGATATGCAATTATGCATACATAACATATATATTTTTTGACGAGGGGCCCATCTTTTTTGTGGTAAACTTCAGGTTGGTGAACTAGTCGGCAAAGCACATGAATAAGGTAAACCGGCTTGCATTGATCAGCTCGACCCAATGGAAAATGAGGAATGGTGAGACTTGGTTTTTTCACCGAAGTGAAGGAACGGGGGCAAAGATTGAACCTGAAACCTCCCAATATTCCCCATGCCTCTCAACATTATATACTTATGTATGATTATTAAAATGATGTTATAATTAAATAATAATATTTAATAATGTTATATTATATTTAAAATAAATGTTATGTTTTTTGCAAAACAACTAGTCGAGTCAAAACAGTGGGTTTCGTATTTTGGGTTTGAACCTAGTTTGGTTCGGGTCAATAGGGTTCAAGTTGCACTTTGATCCATTAATTTTCGAATCAATTTCAATCCTATAGATTTTGGACGGTTCTGATTGGGTTGTCAGATCGGGTCAAGTTTTGACAAGTCTAATTCAAAATGGTACTTAGGTATTTTTCACCTTATACATACAAAATTTGACTATTTTATTATTCAAGTTAAAATGCATAGTCTACATTTTGAGCAAATAAATAGGAGGACTTGTAATAAATATATTTAAATATATATAGTTCTTTCTAGCTACACTTTGGGATAAGGTTTTCCGAATATGAAGACCTAATTTTTTATACTTTTATTCAAAGGCATAGAATATGCATTTACTTTCAACCCAAAAAAAAGAATATACATTTACTTATGAAGATTAATGTGTTTTCTAAGAAGCTATTTGACATCACTGGAGCAAAGTTGGACGGTAGTGTCAAAGTTCGGCGGGCCACAATACGAACGGAGGGGGAGACCGTCCCAGCGCACATGCGCGATAGGCCCGTCACATAGCCCATGGGGTTCCATCCTAAAACCAATTGGTGATAGGAGGAGTAACCCATAGGTATATATTTAGGCTAATTTCTCTTTTAGTTTTCCAATGTGGGAATTCTTTCTACCTGTATATATTTAGGCTAATTTCTCTTTTAGTTTTCCAATGTGAGAATTCTTTCTTCCACAGGTGGCTGCACACATGCACTTGGAAAATATTCCCCGGGACAAAAAAATTGTACATAAAAATAATACAACCAAAAAGTACACGTAACATAAAAATAAGCTTTTTTTTCCCCTCAACTTACATAAAAATAAGAGTTAGGTAGCTGATATTCTTGAACATGGAATGAAGTCAAACAATGAATTGAGCAGCTCCTACTATTAATTGTACACAATAAATGGTACTTTTAGTATTAACATCATTCATTTTGCCAGACCCTTGTTTTCACTTGTTTTTCTCAGCTAAAAAATCATCACATCCTCTCATCCTATGCACAGAAGAAGCAAGAAAATGATTCATTTGGCAAAACATAAGCAGAGAAAAACAAGAAAAGAAGGAATTCAGGAAACACAAAAATGAAAGCAAAGAGAACAATGCTTTCAAATTAGGTAAGTAGTTATTAGCCTTCATTAGACTTCACAAGACCAAATAAAGACTCATCATAATAAGCATACAAATTACACGTGCAGAGCCATACAATTTCAACAAGCCAAAATTACACAACAATAAGCACAAATCTATCTACCCATATCAAAGATCCATGGCTGCGCTTTGGCTACACTACTCGCCGTTTGGTAGCTTTCGTACCCTGCCTTCAATCTCTGCAGCCAAATCCAAAGAACAGACAAAACACAACTCAGTTTTAAATCCTCTGAATTAAGTAAAACCATTAAGAGAATTCAAATGGGTACTTGAGAGTGCAAAGAACTAACTGTTTAGCTTAGACAGTTCAGAACTCTTTAACACGCGCAGCCTCTTCACAGTCGACACAAACATGCTAGCAAAAGAACAGAAACACAAAACACATAAGCATATATATTCAATCTAATGAGTATAACATTACATGAAATTTATCTTAATCACACTTTCACTAAAGCGACGACTATGAAGTCATTTTCAATATAGGTGAGTTCCGTGCACTAATTCACAAAACATGAGTCCCTATTATTGGGTCCCGGAAAACTCTCAAGCCTAACCGAAAGCATTATTCGTCTAAGGAAAATTCCAACTCATTCCAGGCCACCACTTGAGAGAGTTCATTCAATTCGTAAGGGTGTGTTTGTTGGGTACCACAAAATATTTTCAAAACTCCAACACCAAAAAAACATTGCTCGTCGAACACAAAAGAGCTCGGAACTAGTCTAAACTACTCTTTCATGCTTTTCTAGGAGTTGTTGGTAACTTTTTAGGGACAAAATATATTTTTACCACTAATTGATTTTTTATGAGCCACAAACTATTCTAACTTAACCTTCACCCTCATAAAATATGCAACTTGTCTATGTTTTTTTTTTGTTATAACCTCAACTAGCTATTAAGAATTCACAAACACACCCTTATTTGAGCATAAAATAGTTAAAACAAAACAAAGAAAACAATGGCATTAGATCAGATCTAAGAGACAGATAAAAATTATAAAAAAATGATACTTACTGCCATGGGACATCTCCAGCAAGCATTCTGTCGCCTTCGTTATCTTCATACACGAGAGTATATTCCCCACTACCATCTAATAACCCTGTAATAGCCTTCTCTTCATGTTTGTTCTCGGTTCCACAAGCAAAGGAATCGTTTCGAGCTGATCAAAATTACAAAAGCAGCAACAAGACAAGAAAGCACAAAAAATTAACAGGTTATACCACTTAAATTAATCTCATTAATAATACTTTTCACGGGTTTCGATGTAAATGCATAGTTTAAGAACAGACAACAGGATGATCCAAATCCAACATAGGAATAGTTGTCCCAAATAAAAACATTGGGCAGATCATTTCTGGTCCCAGAAATCTAACCATCTGCTAAGGTTATTTAACTTTCCAATGAGAAAAACTAGGCCAATTTACAGAAAACCACCCATTAATGAGAAATTGCATAAAACACCCCTAAAATAATTAGGCAAAGAGCACCTTTGTCTGAAACATTGCTAGTGGACCACTGGACCATAAAAAAAAGTACATAACAAAAGAACATTTTCACATTTATTCACCCAAGAAGTCAAGAACTAGTATTACTCATCAAATTTATTTTTGAAGTGCTAATTTAATTATCTAAGTTTCTAACCATGTATCACAACAATAAAGGTGAAATAGGATATTTATGATCAAACCTACTAGAATATGACAGAACCGACAAGTTCAATACCTGCAAGAAGGCCTCTAAAGAGGCCATCAACAGCAGAGGAGAGTTTCTCATAGCTATCATAAGCACTAAGATCCACTTTTCTTCCGATAGGAATACCGTCCATGTTGATCTTCACAAACAAGCCTTTGGCGAGATTTTCAGTTGTCTTCTCATTAGCTTTAGTGCTTGGAGACGCGCTTGGCGTATCGGGAACCAACTTTGCCGCACTCGTACTGGCAAGATTCTTCCTAAACGTTCGAATTGGTGGCCAACCCACAACTGGAGCAGGAGCAGCCCTGCATATATATAAATTTTGACCCAGAAACTTAGCAAACTCATTGAGAAAAAAATAATAGTAACATTTTCTTATGACAAATATGAACCACCTATCATTGATTCAACTTAATCAAAGCACTTGATGCACTAATTTACTTATATTCTTCCAGTTAGTCTAGCAAGGAAATTTTAGATCATCATTGTTCAGCTCATAATGTTATTTCCCTTAATCAAGAAGATAGTCAGATCAAGCCTTAGTACAGGATCAGAGAACACATGATGTTAGCTTAACATTAGTAATACCAACAAGAGCCAAAAGAGCAGAAATTATTGTCCTAATAACAACAGATAAAGCCTGTCATACTAATAGTAACAAAAATAAAATAAAATTGAAGTAAGTTCCAGTTGCATATCAGTAGAAGCAGACAAATAATTTACATCCATGACCAATGGACCATGCAAATATGCAATCAAACAAAATCCAAAAATTAAAGTCCTTACAGTAATTGAATATCCTCTGTGCAAATGAATATAAAAAAGATAGACAGAAAGAAAAAAACAGAAAAATAATTAAGTGATAGAAAAACAAAAACTGGGGTTTTTCAGTGTACCTTTTCTGAGATGTGTTGGGCACAGCTGTAGTAGCAGAAGGTGTTGAAAATGCCTTGTTTTTCATGCCACAAGGCTGTGATGATTCCTTTGCATAGCCCCATGATGCAGGTGCAGGTGGAGTTGCAGGTGCAGGTGGTGCAGGGTATCCTTTCTCCCCCTGCTGGCTAGTGCTAGAGTTACCATGGGTGACAGATGAAAAGTAACCGCCCAGTGAGATTAGCCCATCTCCTTCCTTTGGTTTCTTGTTGTTGGTTTTAGACCAAATTCCATCATCTCCAGGGAGACCAAGCCTGAGCTCAAGGCTTTTGTTATCACCATCTTCACTATTCTGAAGCCTGTAGGGATTCATGTCTTCTTTTCCTGAACTCCTTTGCATGATTTCAAAACTCCAAAAAAGTTCAACACTTGGATTTGGATTGAAATGCACCCTTCAACAACACTTGTGATCTTGAGAGTTCTCTGCAGACAAAAGGAATTGGAAAACAGAATCAAAAAATGAACTTGGACCCAAATAAATAGAGATGGAGAAGATTAAAAACCTAACAAGGACTCACCTTGAAAATAAAACATGTTTTTGTTTTTTTGGGGAAAACAAACTCACAAAACAACAACCTTGGAAAATCAACAAGATAAGATATGCTAAAAAAAGGGTTTTTCTTTGCTTCCTGTCTTACTTGCTCGCAATCACACCAAATCAAAATAGACAATAGTAGCTTTCAAAGACCAAAATCTCAAAAACCCACAATAAAAGAGATCAAAACAGGTAGGTAGCGAAATCAAGAGCACCCAAATAAGTAGAATACCAACCAAGAGAAAAGAAGAACAAGAGAGAGATGGGTTTGATGTATTCAGAGAGTTGTGCAATGTTTATCTGTCTTTCTACTTGATTTATCCCTTCTTTTGGGCACCACGCTCAAGAGCTGAGTTGTGGGGTCTACCTCCTTTGTTATTCTCTCTTTTCTGGGCTTTTTGGCCTTATTGTTTAGTCTCCCCTGAGAAGGAGCAAGAAAAAAACAAAGGGCTAAAAAGGGATTTTAAATTAGTTTTGAGTTTGATTTTTGGTGATTTGAGTAGGAACAGCCGAAAGGGGAAAAGGAGGGGATCAAAACCCAGATGGGAATCTTTCTCTCTAGGAGAGGAAGAAAACCAAAAGTAAAAGGAAATTAAAATCCTGAAAAAAATTCAGAATTTAGAAGGCAGAGCACGCAACTGAAAACAGCCTCCCGGAATGCATGATGTTGCGTTGGGCAAGGAAGCAAAGCGTGCTGTTCTGTCTCTCTCTTTTTCTTCTTCGGTTATTAAAACTAATTTTCAATTAAATTTAAGACTTAAGAGGGTGATTAATCAACAAAACTGTGTGTAATGAATGACTAATAAATTTAGGAGTTGGGTATTTTTGTAACAAGTATATATAGTTTGGCTCTTGTAGTTTTGTGGGAAAGGGACAAGAGAGGTGAGGGCATGGGGGCATCTCTACCTAGAATACAAAAGAAGTCTCGTTCAGTTTTTTTTTAAGGGAATTTTAAATCAATTCTTGATAGTTTTTTGTCAAGTTGGGATGACACAGAATTTATTCTGTAGTTTCTTCGTACTCCGTATAATTAAGCTCTTGAATCATTGAAAATTGTACGAACGAAATCACTATTAAAATGAATAGTTGAGAAAGTGGGGAAAAGGGGGACGAGTTATGAGTTATGACACATTGATGAGCATCTCTTAGACTGACCCTGAAATTTTAAGCGACATATAATATCATATAAAGATCAAATTGGAATATATACATATCTCCTCTAAGAAAGAATTTGTTTGCATTTGGTAGATGAATGCATGTACATTAGAAGGTACATTATGTATACTTGTACCACTTGGCACATTGCGTAGCCGTTGTGTCAAAGGAACCGATAAGGACCATATGATTCCCCTTTGTTTGAGTGTAAGTATCGGAGGAACAGTCGGAGGTTGATTTGGAATCTTGGCGATTGGTTGTAGTGGTGGGATTTATGATAGAAGAGAATTTATGTAAATATGTAATGTTGAAGTTTGATGGGTCAATCATATGTGGGTGGGTCCATTCGAATGTAATATGTGCATAAATTATGTGTTATGTTTTTTAATATATCGTTGTAATTTTTAAACATACACTCGTAACAAAGCGTTGCATGCATAGATTTAGGTAGAGGTTAGTAAAAATACTTGACTTATGCTTGAGATGACATGAACCACCTTGATCGGACCATGACTCGCCCACTTGAGCCACTTGATCAAGTATGGCTCTTGTGAGTGTTATTTTGTGGTGATTTTGACCGGTTCTTGAGCGACTTGAGCCTTGAGTCTGCTTGACGTCTTATTGAGCCGCTCTGCTTTTGTGCTTGAAAGACTGTCTTTGAGCTAAATGCAACGTTTAGCTTAATGAGACATGTTTGATTGCAAATGACATCGTTTGGGGTTTGGGGTTAATATAAAAGTTTCACTTCTAACCTTAGAGGCCCGTCTTTGCCATTTCTCTGCATCGCTGTGATTGAGTTAGGGTTTGAGCCCTCGAGATCCATCTTTGGAGAACTCACCTTGATTTCTTAAGATCTAGCAAAGGTCGGAGAATAATAATAAGAATAATAAGAGGAAGAATAAAGGGGAAGAAAGAAAGAGAGAGATGAGGGAGTCTAGGTGCCTTGGTGGTCCAAATTCTTCATGAGCTCAAGAGCTTCATTCTCTGTTCTTCCTACTTTGTGCTACTTTCTGTTCTTGATCCTGTTTTCTAGCCTTATCTATCTGTGTGTGTGTGTGTTTGTTGGCCTTTGTTGCCTAGTGGATTGGGCGAGTCTCCCCTCTTGAGGCTCCGCAGAGTAGGACCTTAATTAGTCTGAACTGCATCAACAACTTGCTTGTTTCAATTTGCTTTTCTGTTTGCGTTTGAAGGAGTTTTCAAACTTGTTTTATGAACAATTGAAGCAAATCCATTTAGATCGAGGTCACAACAATTGATATCAGAGCTTGGTGCTCTAGATATGTGCTTTCGCTTACATTTGGCATCTGGAAAGCTTGGGTTAAGCTTCTTCTCCTTTTCTCTAGATGTTTGAGCGACTAACTTAGTGTCTCTGGCCAAATCCATGAGTGTATAGGGAAGGAAAGTGTTTTTCCCCTTTTGGTTCGCTTTTTAATTTGATCTTTCTTTTTGTTTCTGCTCTTGTTCAAATCTTTTAATGATTATTCCTTTTCAAAATGCAACAGTAATTGGAATTCTCGAGTTTGGCTCGAGGTTGCCAAGAGATCTTCGATAATATTAGCCCAGCGGGGTTCCATCCTAAAACCAATTGGCAATAGGAGGAGTAATCCGCTAAGTTATATATTAGTCCAATTTACTCCCAACTTTCAGATGTGGGATGGACGTATTCTAACATGGATTGCTTACAACATTTTTGCTCTTTATCCGGTGAACATCTAAGTCTCTCTAAAAACATGGTCTTTTGTTCACGTTCTATTCCGAAATTATTCCAAAATGAAGTTGTTGATTGTATAGGCATGACAATTACCACTGATTTTGGATGCTATCTTGGTGTTCCAACAACTTATGGTCACTTAAATAATGATCGATATTCTTATTTGCTAGATAAGTGAAAATACGTCTTGCAGGATAGAAATTGAAATCTCTTTACATTGCAGGTTGATTAAGCTTGGCCAAATCAGTTCTTCAAAGCATCCCTCATTATGTGATGCAATCTACGCTTCTTAATTCCTATATAGATTTGTGATGCCATTGATCTTAAAGCTTGTGGCTTTATTTGGGTGACAACAAAAACCTGACGAGCAATACATTTATTACCTTGGCAAGTTGTTACTCAACCGATTTTGCAAGGTGGTTTGGGTGTACGTTCGATGCGGGAAGCTAATGTGGTCGTCCTTGCAAAACTTGCTTGACGTTTTATGCAACAACTCGACTCATTATGGACAAGAGTGTTGAGAGGAAAGTATTGTCCTATTAATCTCTCCAACAGTTTGTTCAATTATCAAGCCGTACGCTCCTACATGTGGAAAGGTATTTCTGTGGGAGCTGATTTATTACATCAAGGGCTCCAAATTTCAGTTGGAAATGGTTTGAGTATTCTTTTTTGGCAACAACTTTGGGTGAAAGATAAACCTCTTCTTGAAGTCGTGACACAACCTATTCATGATGATATGTTGTATGTTAAAGTTTCTAATTATTGGTCTTCATCGGGTTGGGTTTGGCATCTCTTTTCTCCTTTCTTAAATGTTGCAATTCTTCAAAGAATTATCTTTGTCTTCCTTGTCGATTCAGGGGAGTCAAACGATAAGCCCTTTTGGAATTTAACTCCATTAGGCAATTTCACCACAAAATTAGCTTATTATTTAGTTAAAGGTCTTACCTCGGGAGAAAATGATGTCTTTTGGAGTTTGATTTGGAAAGCTCCTACAACTCAATGCATTAGGACCTTCCTTTTCTTGGCCAGTCACGAAAGATTCTTGTGTAATCAAGAATGGACTCGTAGACATTTGACTTTGTCTCCGGCTTGTCCCCGTTGTTTACAGCCTGAAACTTGCCTCTGTAGAGATCTAGATCTACTCGAGTTCGCTTCGATTGTTCAAACGAGTTTGAAAACTTTGAAAACAAAACGCAAAAGAGAAAGAGGGGACACAAAGGTTTGTTGACGCAGTTCGGACTAAGTCCTACTCCGCGGAGCCTCAAGAGGAGAGACTCACCCAATCCACTAGGCACCAGAGGCCATAAGCACAAGCACAGTTACAAGCAAGCACACACACAAGTGGCAAAAGCCAGGAACAAGAGAAAGAGCAAGAGACAAGCACAAAGCAACAAGAACAGAGACAAACAAAGATGGCAAGCTCACAAAGACTCAAGCCACACAGACCCGATCTCCCTCATCTCTCTCTAGTTCTCTGTTTCCCCTTTCTTTCTCTCTTGATCTCGTCACATCTCCAGAAGAAGCAAAGGAATCGCAAGGTGAGAGCTAGAGAGATTCAAACCCTAGATCTAAAGCGTCGCGGAAGAAACTGAGCAAGATGGTCTCGAGGGTTCCACCTTTAAGCTTAAATATGAAACCATAGAGGCAAGGCAACATCGTCTCCATTAATGAGTCCAAAATGCAAGGATCAGAGGCCCATTAGTCGCGTTGGCAAAGCTCAAGCCCAAGTCACACATAGAAACCAGTCCAATCACCCTAAATGACACAACCAAGAGCCACACTTGACCAAGCCATGGTCAAGTGGCTCAAGGGTTGAGTCTAGGTCCGAGTGAGGTAGCCCATGGTATCTTGAGTTCGAGCTGATCACCTGTCCTAGCCTCTACCTACCTTTATGTGTGTTGCATTGTACTTATAGCATGCTTATGTTTACATATTACAACTTAGGATTAGCAACATTACATCCTCCATGCACTTCGTGATTGCCCTGTTGTCCCTTAGATTTGGAGAACATTGGGAGGTGAATTACTTTCACCTTCTTTCTTTCTTCCTGAAATATGTGATTGGCTTCGTATCAATATCCGACAGTGCAACACTTGGAGTACCAAATTTTGCTTCATGGTCTGGTATATTTAGAAATCGCAAAATGATCCTGTCTTTTCTGGGGAAAATACCATGTCATCTCTAGTTCATATTACTAATAGTATGACTAAGACATTCTTGGAAGCCAAGCATGCTGCTACAAATCTAAATCCGGTTGCTAATTCAATTCAGCGTTGTGCCCTTGCTAGATGGACTAAGCCACCTCTTGGTGGCCTCAAATTGAATGTTGATGCATCAGTAAGTGGTCCGACTCAAACTACTAGTGGCGGACTTGTTCGGGATCATTCTGGAAAATATGTCCGAGCCTTTGTTTTTCCATGTGGCGCCTGTGTTCCATTCTTCATGGAATTCGACTTGTGACCTCGCTGTTAGCATCCTTTATATATAGTCGTGAAATCTGATTCCTTAGTTGCTTGTCAGTTACTCACCATCAAGGATATTACCCTCTTAGGAGAGATTCGGCGTTTGTTTTTTTGGTAGAAAGAGATTCGGCGTTTGTTACCGTTCCAACTCTCATGTCCATCTTATACATGTTTTTTCGCTAGTCCAATGTTGTAGCTCATGCATTAGCAACAAATGCCCATCTTATAGATGCACCTTACATTAGTTTTGATGTACCACCTCCTTATTTAAAGCATTTATTGGCTGATGACAATGTCGTTCCCATTAGGAATGTACTAGATATATTATATTACTGTTGTTTAATAAAATCCGGCTTTGGCCGTTCTTCTTAGTTCTTGCCCAAAAAAAAGTTGAAAACTATTTTCTAATTTAAATTGATTTGACCAAAAAATTTAAATAAATAAACAATCATCATATACTTAATAAATTCGAACCATTAATGTTAAGAAGGATTCATTAACTTTAATTTTTTTTAGCGATTGTCGAAATTTCCTTATTAATAAGTGATAAGTCTGTTCTTCTGATTTCGAATATAAAAAGTTTTTCTTCTAGAACATGTCAATATATTATACTGTATTATCTCTTGAGCACGTGTTTTTCTTTTCTAGCCATCCACGCATGAAATACGTGGACCTCGAGTAGCCATCATATGTAGAAATCGGCCATAAAATTTTCCATGCAAACATTTGTTCTTCCTTGTTGTAAATAGGTTTTAATTATTTTACATGAAGATCCCTCTATTGTACTTGTAGTATATTTTTTTTGTCAAAGGTATTTAGGTTATTATAATAAGGAAGGGGGATTTAAACCGAGAGGTGTGTTCGGTTCCGGTTCAACGGAATCATGGAACTGGGATCGGAACCGGAAATTCTCAGTCCTTGGTTCAGTTCCGGTTTCGAGGCGGTTTCGATTCAGTTCCGGTTCCGAACCTTAAAAAAATAAAAATAAGCGTTGAAAATGCAAAACCACAATCGCGGTTTTGGAGCCGCAATCGCGGAATCAGCGGTTCCGGTTTCGGAACCGCCAATTCGGTTCTGGGTTCCAAAGGAACCGGACCCGGACACCTCTATTTGAACCCACGTCTTAATAATTAGCACACAAGCCTATAATGCAAAAGTCTGCATTATAATGCAAGATTTAATGCAATTTTGCATCATCGCTGCCCACAAATTTACATTGCACCATTTTGAGAATTCTTGTCAAATTCAAAAAAAAAAAAAATTCAAATATTTTCAATTCCACTTTGTCCCTATATCGTACTTAGATCTTAATAGTTTGCAGTTTGATTGACAATTAGATCCTCCTATATCGTACTAGATCTTAATAGTTTGATTGACAAATTAACTAAATCACAAACTACAAAGCAATCTTGGACCCAATACTGATACAGCCCATATTTGAAGCCCGGTAAAGATTGATTTGGGCCATCTGGTGGTAAAAACCAATAATCAAACCATGCAAACATTGATTTTATACAGCAGATACGTTTAGTCATAATAACATAAACTATACTGGAATTATCATCCGATTTCTCATAACAACATAAAACTAAAACTGAAAAACTAAAACTAAAAAGACAGGCTATGAATTTATAGGGTCTCCAATCCGCATATAGTTCACTATTACATTCAAACATGGAAGCACAATAAAACCATTTTCAAATATTCTGCAAAGAGATTCACTTGCTCGATGCTCCATTTTTATTCTCAAGACACTTCCAACGCAGATTCACTTGTCCCTTTTTGATCTGAAAATGGTTTTACCAAGGAATAATTAATTACATTTCATAATCCCCAAACTAGAAGACATTTAGATATAAAATGTAGAAAGACTATTAAAATCGATACGATCTTCTCGGATTTTCCAATGTGAGATAGTATATTTTTTAACATGCTCCCTCAAATGTAACTGTTCGGCCTTGCAATATAACAGTTGCACTTGGCATCATATCGTAAGGCCGGCTAGCCTAATAGGACAGGGACCCTGATCGAACTTGAACCACTCTGATACCATGTAAAAGAATAAATGTATAAATTGAAAGAAGAACATACACATACCATTGTTTGTAGAACCTTGTTGTGTCCTCCAAAATGGCTTCAAATCAACAACAATAACAGTGACGTTATCCTTAGTCTTCTTAGCAAGTGCTCGACGGACAAGCTCTTCTGCAACGGCAGCTGACGGTGTATGCGAAGAGCCAGAGTTAAGGTGTGATCGGTACTCTAGAAGCTTCTTCCTTGCGACTTTCGCCACCTTTTCACTTGACATGACGTCCCAAAGTCCATCCGACGCCATTATTAGGCACTCGTCGTCATCACTCCTAAGTGTGCATGTCATATCAGGCGTCGATATGATGTATGGCTTCAAATCATGATCTCCTGATCAATACATATTATGATTGAAGTCAATATGTAGATCCAAATTTTCTATTTCTAGAAGCTATTGATCATAGGAAAGAAGGAACAAGTTATAAAGAGATGGATATACCAATAGCTCTAGTCATGGAAAGAACACCTTCTACCCTTAATCCTTGTCGTTTGATAATCTTGCCACCACTATTCTTTATCCTCTTAGCTTCCTCTTTCTTATGGGGCTACAAAAATTTTTTATATAAGTTTATACAATTAAGCATAAAAGTGAGGGTATAATCTATACACATTAATTAGCTGAAATTTTTACATTTAACTTTTTTTTTGGTGGAAAATTTTTACATTTAACTCAAGCATGACCGTATAATGTAAAAATAATTAGGATGTTTTCTTCTCGTATATTGTTATAAAGATATTTTTATTTATAAAGACATTTACATGTCTTGAAAAGTGTGAAAAATGGCATAACCATATGGGAAGAACGCACTCTAAGATATGTAAGTTGATATTAATGCATGTAATTGTTTAGTATTAACTCGCCGAACTTTTGACCAAAAAATCATCAAGGGAAATTGTAGGTGCAATTATTTCTTGAATGAGATAAACATATATAGTTGAAGACCAACCAACCTTGTGATCAACGGTGAGAGGGATAACTTGTTTGCTCCGACAAAGGATGGCCCTCGAATCGCCACAATTGGATGCGATGATCTGGCAAGGAGTGATAAGGACGACAGAGGCAGTCGATCCAGCAAAGCGTGGCTCGAGAGATGCGGCGTCATCGGCTCTCTCAAAAGCCTTAGAGAAAGCAATCTTCCATCTCTCACGCCACTCCACAGCCTCTTGAGATTGCTTCTCCCATTCTTCTATAACCATGTAATGAAGCATATTTGCACAAAACTCACCTACCTATATATTGTCCACATATACACAATGACCAAGTGTAGGAAAGAAATAAGTGATCGACTACATTTTTGTTGTGAATAAGCTCCATTGATTAGTGAATTTTGAAAAATCTAAATGGTTAAAATGTAATTTAATGATTTTAAGTTTTTAGCAAATTTTGATTACCAATCAATTCAATCTTCTACTACCTTTGACCAAATATGCCATGAATACATTTTACTAATTTTAGATTTAATAATTAATTACATTAAAGCTAAATAATAATAAATTATTTATAAATTAAATATTTTCTTATGATCTATAGTTTTCTACTTTCATATTACAGAATTGCACTTGACCACTTCTATAAAGATTAATGAATATGGATATAAACATTTCTTGTATGTTTATAAGAGGAGGGGAAGTTAAGTAAAAAATCTAGAAAGTAAGGGTGTTTAAGTAATAAATCGGAAAAATAAGGAGTGGTTAAATAAATAAAACAAAAATTGGACAAAAGAAAATATGTACTGTAACTCCTTCCTTGCGGGACCCGCCATTATCCTTCGTGGCACCGAGTCACCGACAAGCCTTTATATTGCAATGAATACACAGTAGCCAGCGCGTGGAATGCACATAAGTTAACATAGGAGCATGTGCACTCCACGCGCAGAAAAACACGTTTCTGGTGGTATTAGAAGGAAGCGAGGAAAATCAGCCGTAATCGAAGGGCCCACGAAACAGAAAAACACAGATCATCCTGGGCCCCATACCCAGAGCCACGTTTTTCTTTTTACATTATTTTTTAAGATAATATCCCTTTTTCCCTTTTCCGTTAAAATCTTTACTACTTTTTCCTTAACCTCCTTTGTAGTTGACTCATACTAGCTGAGATTTTATTACTTCAACAGTTGTATAATCTTTACTACTTTTTCCTTACCAAACCATATGTATTTTGTAAATTCGTAAAAAACCTACACTCAATCAAACCATATTTTGCTATAAATTAAAAAAATATATATGAGCAAACAAGTATTCCCTCCAATTGAAAATATAAGAAGTTTTAAAAAATTCAACTTAATGGATCATTTAATTAATTTAGAGTCAATATTTACTTTTCTAATAAAGAATAACTTATTTTTCTATGGTAATTAACCTCTAAAGTTAAAAACGACGTTAAAAAAAAGAAATTTTATTGGTTCAAATTAACAATCAAACATTATTGTGCACGTTTTTAAAACGAATTATAATTCCGATCGAAAAAGTATATCACTACTTTCAATCTTGAATTGGCCAAAAAAATCTTAAATGTTTAAAAAAAACATAATTGAGATTGGGTTATCCTCTTTTCATATTTATTTTTTATTTTTAAAACAAATTTATTTTTTAAAATTCCAGTTATTTGTTATAAAATTTTAAAAATTTATCTAGAGTTGTAACAAACTTAATTATTAAAAACAACAATCATTTTATAAATTTACTTTTCTTCCTTTTGGTTCAATTCCTGCCCCGCCGTTTTTCACAATTTGCTTTGGGCCGGCCTATCGTAGATACTCTTCCGACTTCAAATCGGGATAAGGGTACGTATATTTTAATGAGATTAAAATTCCAGGTATTTGCTTTGTTGTTGTATCTAAATGAGATTAGATTACCCTTTTTTATACTGTAATATGATACACGTAAAAAAGCAAACTTCTTGATCGATCATGCAATTAACCTTACCATTTCAGCCATCCTAAGCCCGAGGAGTTAATTACCACACCAAATTTAGGATTTAGAAACGAAAGTAAACACAAATTACTTTTTTTTTTTGGTTGAATGAGTAAACAAAAATTACTTTTTTTTTTGATTGAAGGAGTAAACACAAATTACGTACTTTAACTAACATGCAAATAGTACTAACAATTCTTTTTATTTTATAAAACAAAATATTTTTTTTAAAATTTCACTTACTTGTTATAAAATTTTAAAAATCTATAACTATATATTAAAGTTGTCCCTTTTCGAGCCACCAGAACGATTCTGGCCCCACCTTATAATTACAAAATTAATTTTTATTCCTAATATTTTAACTTTTTCTATTAAATTCTTCTTTAACTATTTAAATTTATATTTAACATCAAACAAATATTTATTTAGTATTACGATATCTTTTGAAAACTTCCTTATACAAGTATTTAAGATTAAAGATAAATTATTTTTGAATAAATATAAATCTTTTAGCATATATCTTTTGACGAATTTATTTACAGATATATATAGTGATTTTATTTTATATAAAATTAATGATAAATATTTATAATTTTAAAATTTATAAAAATAGATAATAAAATATTTAATAGATGTATTAAAATATTTTATAAGCCCTAAATTTACGTAAATAAAAAGTAATAAAATTTGAAGAATATAATATTTGATTAAAAAAATTATACATTTTGCAAGCAATAAATTACTTATATTAAAATGTATATTATATTTTTATTTATTAATATCTTATTTATAATATCTATAAAATATCGAATCGTAGTCGTACATGGTACGACGGGTAAAACTAGTTAATCTAAAATTTCTAACAGACTTAACAAAAACAACACTCATTTTTTCTCCATTGAAGTAAACAAGTATACCAAATAACCTTAATTAATAGAAACAAATCCTCATTTTAAAAATCTACTGTATCTAATTGGGATTAGATTACCCTTAATTTATTTGGTTTTGTTGAGCAATATGATTCACGTAATAAAGCAAACTTCTTGATCATGGAAATAACCTTACCATATATTTCAGCCATCCTTTAGCCAAGGATCGGAGTTAATTATCATACCAATTTAGGATTTAGAAACGGAAGCAAAACCCAAATTACATTAACTAACATGCAAATAGTAACAATAATTATAGTACTCTAATTAATCATATATGATCGGAAAACAAAAAATCAATTGTACATATAGTAATCTATTAAAGCAAACCTGGTCGCCACGGTGGCCGTCGAAGACGCCGAAGTAGTGGATCGGCACCGGCTGGCGGTGGGCCTCGGAGCCACGCGGAGCGGCGCAGCCGCCAAACTCACCACAGCCAAGCCTCATAAACCCCCGGAGCGTGGTGTGGAAATCCTCCATAGCAGGCCGGATTCCGGCCGAGAACTTGGTGGCCCACGAAAGCCCGCGCGTCACCCCCACGCACGCCGTCCTCGGGTCGGGTCCGGGCTTCTTGGCCCGCCGCCGCCAGAGGGGGGAGCAGCCACCGCACCCGGAAGAAGAGGGTGCAAGAGGAGGTTTGCCGGGCTTTGTTTTCGGGTTTTGGGTGATGATTTCGGGTGGGAGTTCTTGGATTTCCGGCGATCTAGCGGCGGTGGGTTGACAGGGTTCTTCTTCGTGGATTTCCTCGATTTCGGAGATCGCCATTGTTGGGAGAGAAACGGTGGAGATGGAAGGTGGAAGGTGGAAGAAGGGAAGGTTTTAATGGGGGAGATAGGGGATAGGATGATGATGATCGATGATGAGTTTGTAGTAACACGTGGATGGTGTTTTGTATGCATGGTTTGAACGTGAGGGATGGGTGATTTGGTTACTAGGCTGTTATGCATTATTTTTTAGTAAAACAAAGCCATCTCATTCATACTAATTTTGAAATTGTTCGACAATAAATGATGATGAAGCTCAACAAGAAAATAGAAAGTCTTGCAACATAAGGAAAGGAGGAGTTGGCGGATTAACAACTCAACCAAATATCTCTATGTTGTTAGTTAGAATAGTCGTTTTTTCATAATACATGTCGTTGGAGCCGTTTTAAGTAGTGTATAATCGAATCTCTTTTTCACTATATTTAGATGAGGAGATTCTCTGTATAAGGCTTCGATTTAAAAAAACTATCCACATAAGCTCCATCTCGATCTATTTTTTAGTTATTATAGAAGAATTTATTCGATTCATCGTGGACAAAATTTTGTTGTAAAACAAATAAAAATGCATTTTTTATCGTTACCATTTGTTGCATTTCTAATATGATGCATGTTCGTATTTTCATCTGCATTTCGTTTATTGTTGAATGTTGATTTGGCTGTTCTTGTTTCTAAGTTGCTTATAATTTTGTTCTTGTTTGTAAACGACAAAATATTTGTTCAGTATATGATTTATGATGACGACTTATTCAATTTGTCATGCCAAATGTTATATTATGCTTTTATAAATTCTTGTTCTTCAGAATACATGTCGTCGAAACCCTTGAGTGGTCATCAAAAGTTCCACGTGTGCAAGCTCGCTATTTCTTGTTGCATTCCTAGCACCATGCATGTTTGTTGCAATAACTGCATTCTACTTATTCACTATTTGTTAACAACTCAACTATTTGTTATGTTGTTAGTTAAAATTGTCGTTTTTCATAATACATGTTGTCGGAGCCGTTTTAAGTATTGTATTGTATAGTCGAATCTCTTTTTTAGTACATTACGACAAGGAGATTTTCTTTATATAAGGCTTTATATAATTCATCATAGACAAATTTTTGTTGTAAAACAAATAAAAATGCATGTTTAGTCATTACTATTAATTTGTTGCATTTCTAATGATATGATGCATGTTCCTTTTCTCAATTGCATTTTGTTTATTGTTGAATGTAATTTGGTTGCAATCACTTAATTATTCTTGTTTTTTAAGTTGCTTATAATTTTGTTCTTTTTTGTAAACGACAAAATATTCGTTCAATATATAATTTTGTTCTTTTTTGTAAAAGACAAAATTTTCGTTCAATATATAATTTTGTTCTTTTTTGGAACCCTGATGTGGTCATCAGAAGTTCCACGCGTACAAGCTCGCTATTTCTTGTTGCATTCATAGCATCATGCATGTTTGTTGCAATAACTGCATTCTACTTATTCACTATTTGTTACCTGTAATTACCAAATTATTCCTATTTTGACGTCACAAATAAGTCTAATTTTGTCTACAAACAAAAAAAAAAAAGTTGTTCTTGTCTGTAAATCAAGTAACATCCCCTCAACAAAAAAAACTATGCTTTTAATGTTGGTTTGTGTTGTGTGTATGTTATAGTTGTGTTTGTTTGTACATGTATTTTTGGTATATTTCGGTATAGGGATGAGGTTGAATGTTATCAAGGCACACAACCAAAAGGGTAGGTAGTTGTACATAATCACTTCCATCCCATCTTTTCAGATTCAAACCACTTTGGACGAATTTTATGGTTCCATTTTGAAAGGTGAGGCGTTATTGGGGTGCTTCTTCCTTTGACGATGGGTGTTAGTCGGGTTTTGGATCTTCCCCCATGCAAAACTAACATTTCTTTACTCTATGTTCAACCTTTTGCAGACTACGGTTTGGTCCATTTTGGGAGGCTTGTAGAAGGCACGTGTTGAACATAGAGTAAAGAAATGTTAGTTTTGCATGGGGGAAGATCCATATACCATTCACTATTTGCATGGGGTCTAAAAAAGTTCCATACTTTTTTAGACCCCATGCAAAAAAAAGATCCATATATCCATAGAGTAAAGAAATTAGACCCGTTTGTGATCGACTCCTTTTATCTCTTAACAAAAAGCCCATATACTCCTTTTATCTCTTACTAAAGAATCATCACAAACGGGTGAAAAGGGGAAGTAAGAGATAAAAGGAGTCTTTCATTGTTAACCCAAATTCTAACAATCTATGGATAAATCTAAATATTTATCAAACAAACTGGCAACAGAATTCAAGCAAAAAAGGGGGATTCATATAATCATCTCATGGTCTCGACGTCTCGTATGCAAGTCCTAAAAGAATGAGAAATCTGGTGAAAATTCAGCCACGAAGGCGGATCCAGATAAATTCTCACGCGTCAGAATATACAACCGACCACCACACACATCCTTAGTCGTCGACGTGGCGGTGAAGGAATCGGGCCCGCGAGCGATGCCTTTCGAGGTGCTACAATATATGCGAGCAACGTACACCCGCCGCAGAGGAGGTCTGAGACAACAAACACAACCAATCGGAACAAAAAAATGGGACAAACAAACGAGACCTGGGGTCCCAAATTCTCAAATTGAAGTAAAATTAACAAGGGAATTTCAGTAAAATGGATATGGCAATTGGACATCCTTCCTAAAGTTAAGAACTTTCTGTGGAAAATTGGTGCAAATGGTTTACCAACTAAAGCCAGACTAAGAGAAAAACATGTCCCTACTCACGGAGGATGCATCCTGTGTAATTGCACGAATGAGGATACCATACATTTGTTGATAGAATGCCCTTATACACTAAACATGACTAAAGGTATTAACCAACTTACTGAACAAACTTTGCGACATTATAACACAAGAAATAAAGATTCCAAAGCTATTCTCACGGATCTTCTCCATAAAATAGGGGGAAAGATTTCATTGATTTAGAAGTCATATGGTGGAGCATATGGCACCAACGAAACAAATTAACCTTCCAACACACAACAAATGATGTTATTTCTGATCTACTCTGATATATTAAAACACAAATAGAGCTATGGAAAAGATCAAAGCATGGAATGAAGACGAGGATGGAAGTAATGAAATAAGCTTAAGACCACAAAGACGAAACAACGAAAATAAGATATGGAAAAAACCACAACATAATTTTATAAAATGTAATTTTGATGGTTCTAGAATGCCTAATGGGCTAGCTACTGGAGGTGCTATTCTGATAGATCATAATGGTAACATGATTGATATGATAACAAAGAAGTACGGGAACATGACAACCTTTAAGTCGGAAGTGTTGGCCTTAAGAGATGGAATCAAACTAGCACAACAAAGAAATATTAGGAAACTAGAAATTGAAGGTGACAATATACAAGTCATAAAGGCATCACTTATAGGAATTGTCCATGGGAAATTGAAATGATCATGGCGGACATTCTGGTTTTCCTTCAGGGCTTCCAAAATGTTCGGATCTCTCATAATAATAGGGGTTGTAACTCTGTGGCTGATAAAATTGATAAGTTGGGCCACAGCCTCCCTGTTAATGCTATCCGAAATCATCCAGAACTACAGGTTCTCATCCGTTAGGATGCTCTAGAACACCCTCCTTGAAGGGAGTGTCTCCTAATCCTTACCTAATAAAAAAACAAGGGACTTTCAGTCTATATGCTTAACATGAATTAAAAAAATCGATTTGACAAATATAGATTTGGAATATTTTGGAACGACTTTCACACCTCTGTTCACAAACTCAAGAAAAATTCCTTTGAGCTTCTATTTGATTGGATAAGGGGTTGCTTTCTCGGCGAAAATTCTACATACTTAGCGATTGTATCAGTGCCTTCTCGGCCTGGTCTTCTCGGCCAATTTTGCACTTCATCTCTCTAAAAAGTTGTAGAGAGAAGTCATCCGTATACCATTACTTTAATTATTTTTTATCCAAATTTTTATCTAGTTTTTTACTTTAAATTTTTTTTAACTTTCACCGGATCTCGATGTACGCGCATATGTTCAAGTAACATCGAGACCGAACAAAGAGTGCCTACTGGCCGGTCACTCTTGGTAGATATTGTTTGTTACATTTTTAACTTACACTACATTTTAAACCACTTGACAAAACATAGCCTAAGTTTAAATTGTGGTTCGTATATTTTTTTTTTGTTCCAAGGGGGTTACATATCAATTAATCGATCTCCGATTTGGCAAGCCTAAGTTAAAATTGTTGTTCGTGTATATATATATATGTTTTGCTCCAAGTGGTTTACACATATCAATTAAACTCCGAGTTGGCAACTAACTTAAAACGTTGATAAAAACGAACTCACTTATTTATAAAGTAGGGTTCAGTGCATATTTATCCTCGAGTATAAAGTGAGGAACAAGAAGAAATAATCCAAACGTAATCAAAAGAGTCTGTCTAGCTTTTTTTTCTTGCCTTTGGCTCGTCAGGTTCAATCGATCCGCACGCTTTCTGAACCGTGTACTTTGTAGCTCCATTTTGGAGGAAATCCTCCCAACATTAAAAGAGTTTGTCTAGTTAACGACCCTTAAAATAAAATATTCAAAATGACAAGCTTGTAGACGTTTTTTTTTTGAAATAGGAAAAATTTTGATCGATACAACAAGCTAGGCAATCGAGGGACCAGATACCCGGTGACCGGACAAGCCGATAGAAGACGAAACTACAAACGGATCGGCGGCATTGGGAGGAGATTCCACACCACCACGAACCAGCTCGAAAACGGGTTGAAAAACTAACCCTCCAAGATGCATTCTACACACGAGTACGAAGAGCCAAACTGGAGAGCCTGCGCCATAACCTCCAAAGCAACCTTGACCTTCACAGGAGAAAGGCCAACAATAAAAACAAACCAAAAAACATAATCCCACAAGAGCATAAGTCCAAACACAAAAAAGAACCAAGCCCAAAGCATACAAAAGGAAATCATGGGCCAAAGCCCAAAAGACAAAGAGAAGGACGTCGTATGCAAAACCAGAGGCCGAAGAACTTGTCAAAATAGGAAACCTGGCCGAAAGCCCAAATCCCACATATGAAATCAGGAATTGTCAACGTTTGACAACCTGCAAAAAATCTGGAACAAAGTCAACAGTAGACCAATAAACTCCACAATCTAAAGAGATTCAAAAGGAGCTTTGCAAGGATTATGTCAAGAAATTGTTATGTTGGGGTCAAAAATCAACATCCAAATTCAATCAAAGGTCCAAAATTTGAGACAGGTTGGATATCAAACGGAGGGAGAGAAATTCACTCATCAGAAATTCACTCAAACTCCACAAGATCGATGGAGAAACAGCCGAAGACGGCATCCAAGACAGCGGCCCCATCAAGTTCTCAAAATCATAATCGGCGCCAGAGCACCATTCTCGCACCTAAGCGAAACGAAAAGGTAATCTAAAATGCTGCCATCAAAGTCATGACACCATCGATGCGTCGAACAAGCCAAACAACGAGAAGGACAAAACGATAAAGAAAAGCAAAATTTCACGCCTTCTCGGCAGAAACTAAGGCCTTCTCAGCGCAGCAACCACCACTGAGGACAAACGACGGCTTTTTCAGCCTAGGGAACCGGCCTTCTCGGCCAACTTTCAAAGCTTCTACTTTCTAGAGAGAGTCTAGAAAGGTGCTTTTATGTAAAGTATGTAACTACTTTGTACCAAATCTATATTGACATGTTTGTAGACGTTGTCATCATTCATCAAATTCCCAAAAAATGTATTTCCGAAGTTGTACATAAACTGAGAATAAGATTTCTTCTTTGCCCTAGAGTTTTTTTTTTTCCCACAAAAGTAACAACCCCAAACGTAATCAAAAGAGTCAGGCTAGTTGAAGTCCATGAACATTGTTTAAAAAAAAAAGTCCATGAACTAGCCGATCAGTCCATGAATATGAAACAATCCCATCATGATCAAGAAATTGAGTTTTAGAGCTGATGCCGCCGTAGGCAAGGTACAAACCCACAAAGAAGGATCTTAAACACGAGTTTCATATATTAATTTACAAAATTATAACATAAAACGTTGATAAGTACTATAAAAACCTGTAGAACCCCATTATTGAATCCTATTAGTTGGTTCACACACAAAAGAATATGCAACTTAGTTGGGGCAGACATTCTCTACTAACGAAAGTCTAAGAGCTACATCACAATGCATATAAGGACATAAACAACTAGCTTAGGCACTAATAATCTCCCTAGCCATTTTTTTCTCCTCTTTGATCCACACCCACATACAATTGCACATATATGGATTGATAAGCCAAATCCAGTACCTGTTCAAACCGCCTTGATCACACTACTCTTGCCTTCGGTTAATTCCGAGCTGTTCAAGGTGGGACCAGTACTGGCATGAAACGCTGACTGGCGGGATGGGCCACCGAGCAAGTTCAAGGAGAGCTGTGGTCGGCCTAGATGGCCCGTTTCGTTTTCGCTAAGTTTAAGCTTTGACATGCCTACCAGCTCATCGACGTTAACGGGTTCTTTGGGGATCACTGGGGTCGGCTTCAGCACCTGGTGATTTGAAGTTGAAGTTTGCATAGTGTTGTTTTCTGTTTGTGACCAGAATGGAAATGGATAAGGTATGAAGGTTGGAACAAAAGTGGGTAGCATTGGATATTCCGAGTCTCCAGGCAATGAAACTGCTGGTGTTTCAACAGAAGGTTCATCTTCTGCCATTTCACTTGACGTAGTTTCCATGGGTTCGAATTCAGCAGCCTCTGTGCCAAGTGAGAGGTCTAGAGAAGGGAGAGAATTTGTATTAGTGGCGGTGGGTTCTAAAGTCTGTGGAGGTTGTGGGGGTAGCATTTGTTCTTCGGGTACTGGTTGTGGATCAGTGCCCTATCAAGTAAAATTACGAGTGTTTTAGATTTTGTTCATGTAGAAGTCAACTAAAGAAGCAAAAATGGTATTAGAAAGTGAAGGAAAGATCAGAGTTTTACATAGGCTACCCTCCTGCTAAAGGGCCAGCCTAAATCATCCAAGTAGATGATCTTCTGAAATTTCTTCATTGAAATGTGTATTGAGAGAGGGGAAATGAGAGTACCATATCTGGAACCATGTCAAAAAGGCTAGACCGCCTCTTTCTGCGAGATGCATTGCTTTGACGAATGAAAAACTTTTGAGCATGGCTAGCAACCTGGGTGGGAGTTCTTGATACAACATAATTGCGTGAAATTCCTCTCCAGTCTCCCTTACCAAGCTTTTGAAGGCCAATCAAGAATAGTCTATGCTCCTCAGATGTCCAGGGAGTACCTGCCAAACCACATAAAACAGAGACAATATTCAGGAAAGAGAAAAAAACATGTGAAAAATGGGAAGCAACCAGATGCACAAAACTACTACCATTAGTAGAGTAAATTCTATTAAACCCAGAAAATCCAGAAAACCCAGTAGAAATTGTTCTTCTTACTTAACACACTAAAACAGAAGAGAAAATCGAAGTAAAGCATAAGCTCAATAATTAGAACAGAAACCTAACAGCCTTGATCCAATTATAGGAGTATAAATTCTCTCAAACCATCACTACCACAATCAGTACCTTTCAGATTACCATCATCCAAATGGCAATCAATTGACAGGAGCAGGGGAAAAAATTTGCAGTAAACTGCCTCAGAAGCAGTCACAGAACTACAAATGGTGCATATTTCTTCAAAGATTTAATCAGCATTCATACTCAAACAACATATACCTTATGTGGGTAAATTTTGATCCCACTCCAATCTACTTATTACCACTGGCCAAACAGATCATTCAAGAAACACAATTCCAGTAAGAGTTCTACTACCTAACCCCAAAGCATCCCACAGAAAACCCATCAAAGTATAAAGCAAATTTTACATTATTTGGGAAGTTCAAAACCATTTCCCCATCAAAGTAAAAAAGGAAAATCTACATTGTCTGGGAAGTTAATGTTAAGACGAACATAACCCCTTTATTAATGCATTGATGTTCCTAAAACAAAAGCAACTAAGCAAGCATAAGCTTGGAGAGAACCTATAGCTCAACTATCCAAGAGAGAAATGATATCCACAAGTGTAGATACATGTAAAAATCCAATCTACAAACAAGCCAAACAAATCAAAGTTTGGTAGGTAGCTCTCACATCACATCACTAAAAAGAAAACACGGACCCCACACCCAGCAATGAAATCGGACATTTACTTCACGAGCCACAAAATGATAGTGTCAATGAAAATTCATCACCAGTTTCTTAGCCTAAGGGGGGGCAATTTTTCAGCCTTGGACACATTATATACACCATTAAATATGGATAGCAATGGTTATCCACAACCCTGGGAATACAAGAGGACCACAGCTTCTCCATCAAGTCGGCAAATATGATGTTAGCAATTCTTGGAGGGAATCACCAAAAACCATCAAAATCCCCAAAAGATTAGCCACGAAAAAGAGGGTAAAAGAAACGAATTTCATCTGGCTGATGTAATCTCAGCGGATAATTTAACCTTCCTCCCACCTAACACCCATACTTGATCCAATACAATCATTCAAAATCCAGCTCCCATACCGAATCTCGACCAAATCAGCTATAACACGAATTGACGCAACACTAAAGCTCACAGAAAGAACAATCAAGCTAAGGAAAGTAAATACGAAAAGGTCAATATTATCCGGAAAAAAGAGGCAAAAATCAAACATCCGATTCCATCAATTCACAGCTCAAATGACAATTCCTTTTGCGAGTAAGCAAGTACCTTTCTTCCTCTCAGCGCGACGATTCGATGAACAGGAAGCGTGATTCGGATCATCCGACAGGTATTCATCGGGCACGGGCGCGGCGGGGTCAAGGTGCGGATCGGAGGACGGAGAGCCGGGATTAGGAGAGGCGCCGGCGCTAGCGGCGGAGGATTGATAGTGCAATAGATTCCCCATACTCGCACTCTTCTTAATGAATGATCCGTCCGTCAACCTGACGCCGAACAGCTTCACGCCGCCGCCTCCCAAACCAACGCCGCCGCCTCCAGCTCCGGCGACGGCACCGGCGCTTCCTCGGGAGGGGCAAGTCCTGGAGTTGTGGCCATTGTTAGAGCAGTGGGAGCACCGCCGAGTCATCGCGATGTTAAATGGAAGGTGAGATTCGCATGCGATTTGGTTAGAGCTAGCGGAAGACGTCGCCGGAGAGTGGTGGCGGTTGCGGTGGAGATTGGGGTTTGGAGAGAGAGTTTTATAAGAGGAGTGGATTTGGATTATGAGATTAAATTGAATGTTCCAAACGACAAAATGAAAAATTAATAATAATAAAATAAAGAACGCGGTTGGTTTTTTGTGGAAAGACGATTTTGCCCCTTTGACGAGTGGCGGTAGAGTCGGACAGATAAGAAGTTGTGGTAAAAAAAAAATCTTACGTGTTGCTTGCTGATTCGATTCTGCTTTATTAAAAAAAATAAAAAATGTTGAGGTTGGGATTTAATAATGATTTATTTGGTTTAGTGATATAATGGATTTGAGTTAAATCTTAATATACTCGGTGGATTGGTATTTGGATCGATCGATTGAGTCAACAATTTAGTTTAAAGGTTTATTTTGCAACTAACATTTAAACAGTTTATATGTATAAAAAAAAGGCATACAATAATTTAAAAGTAGTATGCAATTTCTGTCAAACGAAATTTAATCATGATTAAGATGGAATATATATTGGGTCGAGTAAGTTTCATGTTTAGTCAATTCAAGGCTTATTTGTGCATTGATTTATTTGGTGCTAGCTAGTACGTGTGTATTTGAATTATTGTACTTAAAAGTGTATCAATTGATAATTTAATGTAATTTAAAATAATATGTTCGATAATGCAAATGCACCTTCTAATATATATTTTTAAGAACAATTTGATTCAAGATTCAAGTTTAGTAATTACATTCAATCTACTCAATAATTTAATATTTATTATTGAATCACTCTTTTCTTAATAAACCACTCAAATTCAAATCTTCATATTCTAATCTCATATTTCTCTTTTCATTTTTTTAATTAACATCTAAAATGTGACTATTTATTTAGGACTTGTTTGAATCACACCCGATAATATATTAGTACGATCTAAACAAACCCTACCCACTTCGATATCCCATATTTTTACTTACGTTGTACTATAATTTGCGTTGTACTGAACATACCCCTCTCAATATATGATCTTAATTTATTTTTTCTGTGATTCAGATTTTTTTTTTCCCAAATTCGATCAGAAAATATCATGATCCATGGACTTATATTTTTAATGAATTCATATTTTTTGTAATGTAAATAAATTTTATATATACACTAGCAGGATTGTTGGCTGATAATGATCTTCCAACCTATAAATTAAACCCAATAAATATATAGAATCTAAATATATATATTATATGAATTTTGGACGGTTCTCAAATTATGACATATTGTCGTACATGTGATGATAAATGTTGCTTGAATGCTTCCATATGAATATCCTATTTTCTAGATCGATGATGTAAGCAGGGACAAACCAGCTATAATTTCAAGTGGATATCATTTCATTTCATTTCAACTAAACATCCCACCTTAATCTTCTATTATATGATAATCCGTTTCCAAATTTGCGCACCATGGATAAAGTTTTTAATTAATATATTCAAACAAAAATCATTTTTATCATAAACTGAAGTGTTCTTTTTTTTTTGGTCAAACAAACTGAGACCTCACAAATCACAATATTTATCTAGGCTGGTCATGTGAAATTTACTTGTACTAAAATATATTAATATCAAGATAACATTAATTCTTATTATAAAATTAATTTGTTGTACGTCATTACGTCATGTGTGAAAGAATAGCAAGTTGATAGGGAAAGATTAAATAGGAGAAGGTCAAAGACAAGCATTGTGGAATAAATTAAAGATAACAAATCGCAATATCACATGGATGATGCACCACAAAGAAACTAAATTAACCATCTTTCCATTTATAGATTCAAGTTTAATCTCCTAAATCAAAAAAAAATTATAAGGAAAGGAATTTGAAATATCAGACAAATTCTGGTAGATCGAGAGACCGAGATGGAACTCGGTAGCTGGAAAGACCGACAACTAAAAAACACTAAAAAAAAACAAACAGAACCAACAAAACAAAAGCTAAACTAAAAGAGAACAAGCTAGGTAGACAAGCAGCAAACTCCGAGCAGGGAAGCCGGAGAGACTTGAGTCCAGGAACGAGAAAGCACTTCTGCGGGTTAGAAAATAGGCCGAAGAAAAAAAATTACAAGATTATGTGTAGATGATGTAGGATAATCATAATTTACAAATGGGCTCTATGTTTTTTATTTTTTGGAAAAAAAACTAAAAAGGAAAATCTATACAAGACAATTTAATTATTATAACTTCTTGTATTGACAGAATTTTATTTTTAAATATAATAAGAGGGATTGAAGTTCAAGTAAAACGGCTATTTTGTACAACTATATGAATAATTTATATTTTTCGTGATTTTGAGTTGCATTTGTATGATTTTGAATGACTATATTCATATTTTTGAGTAGCATATTCAAAGTTGATTATACAACTTAAAAAGTTGATTATACAACTCTATAAGCATGATATGGAAATTGAAGGTGAGGAAAATTTCGTAAATATAGTAATATAAAAATATGAATATACGACTTAAAAACATAAATATATAGCAATATGAAAAGAATAAATATGCAATTTAAAAACATGAATATAGTCATTCAAAATCATGTATATACAACTTAAAATCATAACGATAAACTATCCACACAGTTGTAGATTAATAATCATTTTACACTTTTACTTGAACCGGACTCTAATAAATGGTACTTAGGTTATTTTTTTAAAAGGAAATTAGCATTTATACCTCAATGGTAGAGATTTCATCACGATTCTAAATCGTGATGAAATCTATTAAGTTTTTAAAGTTTTTACAAGTTTTTCTAAAGTCTTTTAAGTTTTACTTTGCCTCGTTTTTCGGTTGTTTTCTTTCTGCGTTCGGTGGTCCTGTTGGGTCTTTTGGTCACACCCCCTTGCGTTAAGCCAGAGGTGCCCCCATCTTGGCCACCAGATTTCCCACAAGGGGAGCCACACTGGGTAAATGTTGTTGTTGTTGTTGTTTAGGTTACTAAATCGTGATGAATATAAACTAAAAATAATGGTCTCATATAACGTTAATACAAAGAAGAAGAAGTATTGAAGTCCGTGGGTCCGACAGTAAACTAGGGACGCGTCGGTACAAGAACACATGTGTGGATGGGCCTAACACATAAGTCTATGAGGGTTTCATCCTAAAACCAATTGGCAATAGGAAGAATAAGACATGAACTTATATAGTGGTCTTATTTAATCTCTACTTTTAAATGTGAGTATGCATATTCTCAACAATGGAGTTATTAATTGTACTTCCAAAACCTAAATCACAAACTACAAAAAAATGTACGTGCCGGAATTTTCCTAACTTCTTCCCACTTGACTATGACACAAGAGATATGGTGAGTTTCTCTTCCTTTGGTCATGTTTCTGACTCAAAACTTATGGGGTTATATTGGTTATATTCATTGAACTTGGGTCAAAAGTATCTTCTTCACCCACCTCCAAATTATTTCATTTTATTTCCTAAATAGATAACACAGATTTATTTCACATATTAAAAGTTTGTCCGATTTAGATTCTTTGATCACGTGCACAGCACCTGATCTCACGCCACTAGATTGGCCGAAAGTAGAAATAGTAATACTATAAATGGTTAATTAATTGGTGGTTCAGGACTTCAGCTGGTCACACCACTCACTATTCACTAATCTAATGCATGGAATATATATAGACGTACGACAAACCCTAGGAGAGTAGTAGGTCTACGGCTATATGTATTATTATTTTTATTATTATTTAGTTAGAGTTGAAATGGAATTGAAATGAGTTTATGTAGTTAAAATGAAAAATATTTTACTACATAAATATTCGGATGTGGTAGTTGAAATGTTAGTTTATGTTTTGAGGGAAAAAAATAAGGTGGAGGAAGACCATATGAAATTGAAATGTGTGTTTATCTAAATTAGTTGAAATTTAAGTCACCCTTCCTCTCAAAAAAAAGTCACCCTTTCTACCATATTTTTCAACTCTCATAAACTATAATTTCCCGAATATTATATAGGCTTATATGAAAAATAAACATCTCATTTCAATTACTAATTTCAGCATAAATACATCGTTGCCGAATGTACCCATTAATATCTCCTTGTTAAAAGAACAAATGGCAACAAATAGTCTGATCTTTAGGGTAGTGGCAAAAGTACCCTAAATTATGAAAGTTGTAGAAAATAGCCTCATCAATATAGCCCGATTTTGGAATTGGTTGCAATCAATAGTCTAAATATTTTGAAGATGGTATTATTATTTTTAATCGCTAGCAATGGCTCAATATTGTATTAACATTTCCAATTACATAAATTGTTTAACTTTGATGTTATCCGTAATAAATGTAAATAAGTCATAGACGACAATGCCACACTACTATTAACAAAAACAATTGTCTTCGATGATGTTATGCTAGCGATTGCAAGCCGTCCCATAGTTTGAGCCATTTTTCACGAATTTGAAACTTCATAATCTTTATGTAATTAACCCCCGAATGTGGGGTTATTCTGTAAATTTTTCTTGTTGAATTTTAAGGGTTGCTTATTACACTACTAATCAAAATTTTCCAAAAAAAAAAAAAATACAGGGTTCTTTTTTACAAGGCGCAAAAGATCAAGATCAATGGGATGAAAAATCACCCCAACCACAAGCCCTAAACTAGATATTATATTAAGGGAGATACCATACCCCTCACATCTTTAAAACATTACGATAAAATAAAACATATGAGCATCTTTTTGGGTCAAATAAACATGAGCTTTAATTGCAAAATTGGATTTACACGTCAAAAAAAAGGTTTACACGTTAACTTGAAAGGTCAAATACACAAGACTAACTAACTAATCGCATCAGAAAGAACAGGGAAAGACCTCTCATAGTTTCCAATTCCATGAACATTCACATGCTTTCATTTTAGACTAAGGGAAAGAATAGCATTCTTGGTGGGCTTATTTTCAAGTTGTGGAGCAACGCGGTGTAACAAAATTACAAAAGAATGGGCCAGTCGTCGTCCTTGCACGTTTATCATTTGCACCATGTATAATTGTATTTATATTTTAGGGAAAATTGCATTTAACCACCTTTTATTTTACATTTATTGCAATTAATCACCCTTTATATATTTTTCTACACTTAACCACCCCTTATTTGTAATTATGTGCATTTAACCACCCATTTTAACGAAAAACGTCATTTTATCAGTTAAGTAAAGTAAACTATGTTTTTTTCCTTTCTTTTTAAATTTTATTTACAATAAATAAATAAAGGAAAAATCATAATTGACACTTTCAAGTTCCAATACGCCGATTTTTGCAACCTTGACCTAATTTCCTCTATAATAATTCCTTCCGTTCATCCAATGGCAAAGAAGAACTACGACTTCGCCGATGCAAAGACCATGGTTTTGGATCTGATTCTGACGACTTTGAGCGTCCCTTGGAGTCGATCGTGTCTAATTAAGCTGATGGACGACGACTTGAGACTCAAAAGGTTGAGATGTAGGCTGAAATCCAATAATAATGACATTTCAAGCTCAATTTATTCCTAAATTCTTTTATTTATTGTAAATAAAATTAAAAAAGATGGGTAAAAACGTAATCTACTTTACTTAACGAAGAAAATAACGTTTTTCATTAAAATGGGTGGTTAAATGCACATATTTACAAATAAGGGGTGGTTAAGTGTAGAAAAAAATATAAAGGGTGATTAATTGCAACAATTGTAAAATAAAGGGTGGTTAAATGCAATTTACCCTATATTTTACGCATAATTATTCCTTTTGTGTTCTACTTTTATTTAGCCCACTCACTTCCTAAGAGAATAGAATAAGAAGTCAAATATTAAAAATATTTATTTGCTAGATTTATTAATTTAGAAATTAATTGTTTTTTTCATAGTGTTCAGATTTTCCTAAATTGGGTTTTTAGTAAGACTATAATAATATAGATTATTATCCTATACTATTAGGACATAAGATTGTGTTTTAGGAAGCCTCCAAATGTAGATTATTATTGTATGTCCTTAGGACATAAGATAGACAGACAAACGATTCATATAAGATAGAAATTATTCGTAGAACGATTTTTCTAACCTATACTCGGTATAGGTTAGAAACCTTACAATGTTAATTTATTTTATCATTTAGAATTATTTAAATTATTTATAAAATTTATCTATTTTCTTTTAAGGTTTTAATTTCTATATCGATTATTATTAACTTATACTCTTAGAGCATAGGTTAGAAAACCGTTCATATAATGATCATGATCGATACTTATTCTTCACATTATCCAACTACATTCTATAAAGATAATATATGAAAAAATATATAATTTTCCTATCAAATTTGGGTTGCTGAATCATGTGAAGAACTATTATAACTAAATAAAAGAGCAGTTGTAGCACGCCTCAATTTGGATAAATTTGGGACTGTGTCTTTCTTTTCGGATAATATATTTAAATACCTACCAACAGGGCAACAACTCAACAAGACATATCCTAATCCAACAAATTTTGCCCATCTAGCTAAGTCCCCACTTCCACCACAATCACACCTACTCCATTTTTCCCCTTTCCTTTCAATCCCCAAAAGAAAATAAACTTCTTTTTCCTCATAGAAATAGAACATATTCCTATCAACAACAGACAATACAGGAGAGATTAATAAATAACATAGATGAGAATTTTTCAGTTCACAAAATGAGGAAGATGATGAAGCTTGAAACTACCCAAGTGAGACAGTATGTTTCACCGGTAGCCGCGGTAGGTAGGGCTGTACATACAACTCTCAGCATACTTGACCAGATTATCTGGTTGTGGAAGATTAGATGCTAGGCCTGTAAGAAAGACAAATAAACAAAAAAATGAGACTGATTCTTGAAAACCTCACTTAATATATGGTGTCAAGATCACTTACCGAGCTCGTAAGCCTTGGCTGCTACCTTTGCAGCAATGTGAGCTGAGATTTTTCTGATGCCTTTAAATGGAGGGTATAAGAGTCCCTTGGCGAAGTCTTCTTCCGTTACCTGGGCAGCTAACGCCTCGGCTGTTGCAAGAAAAAGAAAAAAAAATCATTATGAACAGGTGACTTTCATCTTGATAATAATTTTTGCCTAAAGCAAAAGCAATAATGAAAAGATAAGACAATAACCCCACATATCTTATGGCCATCTAAATCCGTCTTGTTAATCATTTGCTTTTGTTTTTAGTTGATCTTACAGCTACCAAGAATCATATGATTATTCAATACTCAATTTGGCACATCTATTTATTTTATAATTAATTGATACTAAATCATGAGTTTGTTTTTGTTACCGACAGGTGACTTTCAAATTTGGCCAAAAAAAGGGAGATGAAGTCTAATGATTACTCTATTTATTTTATAAGAGTTTGCAATCCACCCCCCTCAAAAATGGCGTCTATAACAAACAATAAACAACCAAAAGGGACGGGGAAGGTAAGTTACATAATATAAGCAATTTTATAGATATGAATCCCTAATGAAATAGGAAAGCTGGAATTAGTCAACGCAACCACCAAAGAAGACTGATAATATAACTTGAATACTACTGTATTATGATTCTTATTATGTGATTCATTTTAGTTTTCTGGGTCATAAAGTTCCCAAAGGGCACTAATTTTGCTAAAGTTCATATCTTGCAAACTATACTCTGCCACATGCAATCATCTTACACACCAACCAATGATTATAAATCATTTGCATGCACATAAGAAGGCTTTAATCTATGCATGACAACCTTATATTTTGAGTAGAGTTAAAATATTGTAGGAAATTCTAGGAGATATGCACTTACAGGCAGCCAAAAGCATATCATCATGTACGCGAATAGCACCAGACATTATCAAACCCAGCCCAAATCCAGGGAAAATGTATGCATTATTCGCCTGAAATCAAGAGTTATCAAACTCAGCATAGTCCGTGACATATAAGCTTTTATTATGACGAACTGAAATCTAATCATTACCTGTCCAGGCGCAAAAGTTTTTCCATTGTATTCAACAGGATCAAATGGACTTCCACTGGCAAAAATTGCACGGCCCTACAAGAAGATTCAATAAAACTTTACTTCTTAACTAATAAATCATTTAGAAAATGCATCTTCATTTCCTACTTGTTTGTCATTGAAAGGAAAATTTTGATTTTACCTTGCTCCAGGTATAAGCCTCTTCTGCAGTACACTCAGATTGTGATGTTGGATTCGATAGAGAAAATATGATTGGCCTCTGCAAAAAGCTCATTCCCAACATATATGAGTTCATGCAAACCAGGTTTCAAAATTAGGATTATTACTTTGAAGCTGCATACTAGCACATATGACATAATCTAGGGAAAATATTACCTCATTGAGGGAAGACATAGCTTCAACCACATCCTTAGTAAATGTCCTTCCAGCTCCTGATGATCCAATTAAGATCGTTGGTTTAATGGACTGGGGGAAAAAAAAGAGAGAGAATAGGAGTTAATAAGAGAAATCTTCATCCATAACTTACAAGTTTCAACAGATTAAAAACTACATAGTGCACATATTCTAACAAAAATCAAGAAAAGTTCACCTTGATGGCATTCACAAGTCCTTTAATTGGTTCATGTTCGTGAGCCCAAGGCTTTTTGAAATGCTGCAGTGATTCTACTCTATCCTTAACAATTAATCCCTGCCAAAATAATTTTGCATCAGACTAGAAAAACTAAGACAACTCAAAGAATGGAAGAAAATGATCATTAAGATGCAACAAATCTACAACCTTGGAATCCACCAGCGAGATCTTCTTTCGAGCATCTTCCAAAGGTATGTTAGTCTGCATAAAACCAAGTATCAGTCTCCTGTTTTTGGAATCTTAGAAAGTCACACAAGTAAAACAACTCTAACCTGCTTTGATATTTCAACTGCAATGAGTTCTGCTATACCAGTTCCAGCCTGCAATTGGAGGAAAAGGGTGTAAGAGCATCAATTGATGGTTTCTAGGAAAGAATTAATGTTTTATAAATGAAACTCATTAAAATCAAATGTCATAAAATGACTACTAAACATGTACCTCTCCAGCCCCGAGGAACAAGTATCTATGATCGGCTAGAGTTTTGCCGGTCATTCTCTGTGCAGCAAGAAGGCCGGCAAGAACTACAGATGCAGTCCCCTACAGTAAATGACAACACTCAAATATTAGGAAAAGGTTAAACAAAATAGCAATTATAAGAAAAATGTCATGTAGGCCAAAGCACCTGGATATCATCATTGAAAACGAGATGGGTACTCCCATATTTAGCAAGCAAATCAAATGCATTGTGGTTGGCAAAGTCTTCGAACTACACACGTAAAAGAGGGGGAAAAAAAAAGACGAGCAAATGGTTTGAGATATGACCATATAGGAAGCCGCTTAAGCGGGAGGGGGGTAGCAAAATTGTATCTAGTTGGTAATAGTTACTACGTTGTTAAGAATCACATACCTGAATTAGGACTTTCTCACCATAAATTTGCTTGACAGCTGTCATGAACTCATGGATGAGTTCAGCATATTCCTGTAGTCATTGATAAATTACATAATCAACTTCAGAATTAAAAAAAACAAGTATTCAGTTTTTCAGATCTCACTATTAATGTGCTCATTCTAAAGCTACAAATGATATACCTGGCCAGTTGCTCTCTTTTGCCTAAGGCCTATGTAAAACTCATCCTCCAGCAACTCCTCATTATTTGTTCCAACATCAATAGTCACGGGCAAACACTGAAGCAAGCAATATGAATCTCATTAGTTAGATATATCAGTCATCAAATGACTCAAGATGGTTGTCTAAGCTTGAGGATAATTATTAAGGTATATGATCAATACTCCAATCATTTTTTCTATCTACTAAGGCTCTTGAAGAAGATTACAATTTTTTTTTTCAATGTAAGTAGAATAAGAGTTCGAAAATGTTTTTTTTGTGAGCATGGTCATAAAAATAGTGATACTTACAGCTGAAGGACGTATTCCACCAAGTGCTGTGTATAGAGAGAGCTTCCCAACAGGTATTCCCATTCCCTAAAATAAAAGCATGTCAAACCCAAATACATCAGACTATTGGCCCCGACAAAGACATAAGAGGAGAATGCCAATGAACACACCTGACACCCAAGATCGCCCAGCCCTAGAATCCGCTCACCATCAGTTACAACAATGACTTGTATATTTCTTTCAGGCCAGTTCCTCAGAATTTCAAGAATCTTTCCCCTGAGAAAACCCATTAAACATGTCAAGAAACAAATTGCATATGCTTACATAATAGGCGTACAGAACCAGTCAAACGATAAACAGATTTTTTTATTTAAATTATGGCAGAGTAAGACGTACTTTTCTTTCAAACTAATGAAAAGACCCTGAGGACGTTTGAAGATGCTGCCATATTTTTGGCATGCCTCACCAACAGTTGGAGTGTAAACAACAGGAAGTAGCTCTTCAACATGATCAATGAGAAGCTTGTAGAAAAGCTTTTCATTTCTCTCCTACAAAGTATTCAGATGAATATATTTAATCCTACTTCTCAAGGAGGACATAATTGTAACAAAGACAACCTTGAATAAAAATTATTTAAGAAGGCATCTATTGAGGTCCATACAATTGCATGGTTTGGATTAGGAGAACCTTGTAACAATAGGGATGCCTAGTGTTCCCTTTTTGTAATTACTTACACAAAATGAATGAGTTACACCTTTTCATTCAAAAAAAAAAAAGAAAACAATCATGCATGAGAAATACTGGCATAGAGTGATCAGGGAACCTCTTTAAGGCTATGAGCATCAATAATTAGAGAGCCTAAGTGGACTAATGTGGTATCCCCACAGACATTCACAAGAAGAAACTCAATGTAGCTTTAATCACAGCTAGAAATAGTTAACATTATTAGAAGCTATTTAATCCACCTAGAATTTCTTGTATTAATAACTGAATCCAAATTTTATGCCAAATAGATAAGGTCTTTCATCATCATAGACATATACTTCTGAGTGGATTTTTTGCATATTATGTTAATTTCAGAATACAAATTTACCTGAAGATCTGTCATAGCCATATACTTCTGCAATGGAACCTGATACTGGCGGATATTGTGAATCATCTTCCTCACCTACTCCATGTAAGGATGAGAATTTTTACTCCAAGTTTTCAAAATATTCAAAGGCACACAAAACTTACATGCACTAGGAGCTAAATGAATAAATTCATAAACAAACTTCATATAGAAGATAACCTGGAGATCTTGGCTGATTACAGTTGGGGGAAGAAGACCACGCAAGTAATGGGCGTCTCTTTCTTTCTCAGTAAAGGCAAGGCCTTTGTTATGGTGTGGATCCCGCAACAAGGTATACCCACTACATCAAAAAAAACATGCCATTTTGTTCATTCCACATAGCACAAAAAAGTTCATATATACATCAAGCACAAAAAAGTTGCTGAAACACACACAGTTCAAGAAACCATGTCAAAAATAAACCACTGATGGCAAATTGTAACATCTGGGCGATTACTTCAAGATTTGAATAATAGACCATTTCTGACTAATCTTTTGGAACAACTATCCTCAACGTGAAATGGAGGAATTGGACTGATGAGAAGAAAATAACAAACTACTGGTTTAAACTTTTCCTCAAACTGGGGATGTCAAAGCAAATATTCCCAAAATGACACTGAGCAAAAACCAGATAATTTTAAAAGAGCGGAGAATTCTTGTTTCAAAAATATGATAACTCCTTTGTCAAAATTGCCCCTGGATAGCAATTGGTACAGAGACTGGTTTTTGATCCGATCCAAAATGATATCAGCATAAAGCTTCCGTGTTGAATTGCTCAAAATTGTCAAATCAAACACAATACTCGTGAGCTCCGAAGAAGGCGGGAATGAATCAAAGTCAGAACTACCAGAAAAAGACTCCCTCGAAAACAAAACGCTAGCAAACAAAGGAGCCATTCGAATCATCAAACAGCCAGACGAACTAATTCATATATCCAGGGGAAAAAAAATCAAATTCACCGCAAATCACACACCAATCCTCAAAGCAACAACTAAACTAAACGGGAAAAATAGGCAATTGAATAACATATCAATCGTTTCGGTGTTTAAATCCTAAATCAATCTCTCTCTCTCACCTGGCGACGCTGACGGCCCAAGGAGTGATGTGCTGCTCGTCGGTGGCCATATCCTCGCCGTACACGTCTTGAGCCCCGCCGACAGCAGTTGCCGATTTACTGTTCAATTCATCGGCGACAACAGCTTCAACATCCCTAGTTTTCTCCGTCAAAACGACGCCGCTGGGATCCCCCGATCGGCCGTTCGATCCCAACGCCACTTTCACAACAACACACCCTCGCCTGCTCGAGTGCGATGATCCTAGCGCCGAAGATCTCCCAGACACGCTGGGAGCGTTATTCTGATTTCACATCACAAACAGGAAAATCAAATCTCATAATTCATAACTTTTCTCAAAACAAAATCGATGAAGAACTGAAAAGAGAGGTAAACAGATTCGGAAAAGTACGGATCCGGTTAAAAATTGAAAGAAAGTACGTAATTTAGATAATGAAACGCCATTGTTACCAGGAGATTAGCTCGTAATGAGATCATAGCTGAGATGAAGACGGAGGAGAAATTGAAAGGAGATGAGAGAAGAAAAAATCTCCGCCCGTAGTGATAAAAAAGTGGGGATGAGCAAATTGTGCATTCTTCATTTTATATGCGGCGTCTGGACTCTAGAGGAAGAGAAATGTGTGGGACCCACCAGAAGCAAAGTGCAAAGAGTTCAGAGATCTCATGAGATCATCAAAAACGGCGACGTTTGGAAAATCAGGTGTGATTAGATACGACGAGCTCACGGGATCATGTGTGAGGACGACCTCCTGATATTTCGAAACGGTGACGTTTAAGTCTAATCGCCTTGCGCTCCGTTTGGTTTGGTGTGAAAGCGAGTGAATAATGGTAACAGCTAGGGCTGTCAAAACTTGACCCGACCCGAATAACCCGCCCGACTCCGAACCCGACCCGAGAAAACAATAAAAAATTTTATACCCGAAACATGTTTGACCCGAACTGATTTGACCCGAATCCGAAAAAACCCGAACACGAGATTAACCCAAAACCGATTATACCCGAATGGACTAGCCTGATGCAACCCGATATCCGATGCTACCTGACCCGAAGTCATCCGAAAATCCGAAGTTACCCGACCAGAAACTATCCGAAAATCTGAAGTTACCCGACCCGAAACCATCCGAAAATTATATTATATTTTAAAATATTAATAATAGTAAATATTTATTATAATTATGTTTAAATTAAATGTTACATTAAATATTTAGACCCTAAAGTAGTTAAACTACACAAAATAATCATTCGATATATGGTCTGAATCAAATTCCGGCTTACTCGAAATCAGATTAACCCGAAATTCGGCCAAAGTCGAAATCCGATTCACCCAATATCCGAAAAACCCGAAACCGAACTCACCCGGAATCCGACTAAACCCGAAACCGAACTAAACCCGAAACCGAACTTATCCGAAATCAAGTTGGACCAAAAACCGAATGACCCGACCGAAATTGACCCGAAACCCGACTTTGCCCGATTAATTGAGCACCCGACCCGAAATAATCCAACCCAATTTGACCCGATTTTCAAAATATCCGAATTTGACCCGAATCCGAACTTACCCGAAACTAAATTGACCCGACCCAAATCCGACCCGACCCGCCCGATTGACACCCCTACTTGTTACCCATAGAAAATGTCTGATTTTAATCTCTTTGGTTGGTTTCCTCACCTGTACTGACTTTTTCTCATAGTGAATTAAATTACGCGGCCTTAAATTAGGTGAATCTGCATGGTATTTGGATTTTTTTTTAAGTCTTGTCTTTTGGCTCCCAGTTCGATCAGTCGGACACCGCTCTATATCCGGATCGGGTACTAATTGTGTCCCCATTTTTGGAGAGACCCTCCCAATATCAGTTTCTCCATACATGCCGCCAGTGAGATTCGAATTTCGAATCTCCTAGACAATACTTAGGGACTCTAGCGCCACTTTACCACTAGATTTACTGAGTATTGGTGGTATTTGGATATTTGTTAACATGCGTTACATAAATCAATATTTAAAATAAAAAAAACTTTTTAATTAATTAATTTTTTGAAAGATTATATGTGGAGCATTAAATTGACAAATATTTTAACAGTATTTAATGGTTCAATTTTGTATTAGGATCACTCTTAAAAAACTCACTTAGACCTTATATAAGGACAACCATGCATAATCCGTCTAGCTTTTCAGCGTACCTAAGCGCCTACGTGAACTGTCTAGACAACCGTCTAGATTAATGTCTAATATTATACCATTATAAGTTCAAGTCTTATAACACATAAAAAGTGTAGTTTCATCAATACAATAAAAACTATTTTTAGATTAATTTTAAGTAATGAATACAACAACAACATCTACACGTACAGGTGAAACTCGGTATGAGTAGGATCTGGGGAGTTGAGATGTACGCACCCTTACCTCGATTCGAAGTCGGGAGGGTAGTTAAGGTGGGCCCAAAGCAAAAGTAAAAGGGGCGAACACAAAAGGATGGAAAAAAAATTAGAGGGGGAGTAGAAAGCGAGAGCGAAAAAGTACGCTAGAAAACCCATAGAACGATAACAAAAAACTAAAACAAAGGGAAAATGGGAATCGTAAGGCTAGAGTTCGAAGGTGTACGCTAGAAAACAAAGCAATGAATAAAAATGGGAATAGTAAGGCAAGAGTTTGAAGGTATATGTTGACATTTATGAAAAAGGGGTCTTCCAAAATTCACAAAATCTACAAATTGTGGTTGTGTTTGGTGGGTCGGTCTGTCTCATTCTAAACAAATGGAAGATGTTCCCTCACTTTTCTGAAAAAAGAAAATATGTAAAAAGTAAAGCCGAGTAATTGCGCCCCGGTCAGAGTTGTAGGGCGCACCGGCTTTTTAGCAGCGGTGTGTCCTACCGCTCCAAATTTAAAAAAAAAATTGAATAAAAGGCAGCGACAACGGTGGCCGCTGCCGCTGCCCATTAAAAGCGGTGTGTCCTACCGCTCCAAATTTAAAAAAAAATTGAATAAAAGGCAGCGGCAGCGGTGGCCGCTGCCGGTGCCCATTAGAAAACAAATTTTTTTTGTCGTTATTATGGCAGCAGCAGCAGTGGCTGCTGCCGCTGCCTTTTTAAAAAAAAATTATTGCATAGAGCGGCAGCGGCCTTGCCCTCAGTAAAAAAAAATACCGCGGCTATTTATACCGAGCAATGAGGCGAGGTCGGAGCAATGGAGAAGCGGTAAGAAAAAAGCTCTCAAATTCATCCCCAAAGTTACCTCTACCAAAATAATGTCGGGTTTTTGGCCATTCAACGAAGGGCACGGCTATTCTAGTTCAAATCCGGTAAATGTGAACGACGATCAATATGGCGGTTTTGAAGGAATTCCTTATGGTGGACATGACTATTCTAGTTCAAATCCGGTGAATGTGAGCGACGATCAATATGGCGGTTTAGAAGGAATTCCTTATAGTGGACATCAAAACGAGGAGGTTTTGCATCAAAACGAAGAAGCGGTATGTAATCGATTATTTATTAAATTATTATTTTTATTATAAGCAATCATATTTTAGGGTTGTTATAACTAATCATATTTTATAGTTGTTATAATTGTTATATTAGTTGTGTTAGTGCAAAATTTTCGTTTTAATTTCTCATATTGTGTTGAATTTGTGAGTTTATAATCGAATTAATTAATGAAGTATTTGTCATAATTGTTTCCAGTTTCCCGATTTTTCTACCTACTTTGAGTCTGATTTTGAGTGGTCGGAACGTAATCATATGCTAAAATGGGCTAGAGAAGTAGGACGTAAATTGAACATGGTGTTGACAATTAAGAACTCATGGGAAACGAAGGTCCTTTTAGCATGTGTGTTGGCCGGTGAGTACAAGCCAAAGAAGAAGGGCAAATCCGGTGTTAATATGCCGACCCTACAATTTGGTGATGATCTAAAGGAAAAACCACGTAGTAGGAAGATGGGCTGCCCGTTCGAATTGGTTGGCCAACGGGACAGGAAGACCCATCATTGGCGGCTAAGTGTGAAATCCGGTCGCAACAACCACGACCTTTCCTCTAGTCTGGAGGGATATCCTTTTGTCGGCCGCTTAACCGATGAGCAAAAGGAGGATGCAAGGATATTAACCCTATCACATGGTGCGCCGAAATTTGTTATGACATACTTGCGCGAAAAGTGGCCAGACATCACAACTTCGATGAGACAGTTGTACACTTTTCGGCACGATCTACTGAAGAAAGAGATGAGCTCAATGAATGTAACTCAATTCTCACTCCATTTCTTAAAGTCAAATGGCTATTATCTTGATTATCGAGCCGAGGAAGGAAGCAACGAGATAATAGACTTTTTCTTTGCCCATCCCAAGTCGTTGAATCTGCTGAAGTTGTTTCCGTATGTTGTGATCATGGATGCGACATACAAAACCAACATGTAAGTAATTATAATAAAAACGTTTTTACTTGAAATTTAAGTTTTGCACGTTAACTTATTCAAATTAATTAACATTTCAGGTATAACATGCCTTTGAGTGAGATGGTAGGATTTACTTGCACCGGGCACACTTTTTGTATTGGGTTTGCATTTATGGCAAGAGAGACCCAAGATCACTACGAATGGGTGTTATATCAGTTGCGGGAGGTGTTCGAAATGGTTGGGAAAATGCCAGAAGTTATTGTCACAGATCGGGATATTGCCGAGGTTAACGTCGTTGCGGTCCTGTTTCCCAACGTCAAGCACCTGTTGTGTTGGGTGCATATCAAGCGGAATTGCAAGGCGTACGCTTTGGCGAACGGGTTTTCTGAGGGGACTGCGGAGTGGTTTGGAAACAAAGCATGGGAGCTTTTTTGCTCAACGACCGTAGCAGAGTATGAGGCACGACTTCGTCTATTGCGGATTGGTGAGATTAGAGTACAAAAGCCGCTCAATCCGTTGTTGTTAGCGTACCTCCAGAGGAACTGGCTTACTCCTTGGCGTGATCACATTGTTAGAGCCTACACTGATCATTGTCTACATTTGTTTACAAGGACCACAAACAGGTACGCTAATCAATTTTCCTTATGAAAAAACTCTTAAACACAAATATTAGCTATATGTACTAAATTAACGAAATATTTATCAGGGTCGAGTCCCAACACTCTGTGTTGAAGGATTATTTGGAGTCTTCTGTTGGGGGTTCAGCACGGTTTTGAGAAAGATGCACGCCATGGTGAACATTCAGGTGCACACTATTAGGGGAGAGATGGAACGAGACCGTACCAACGAACCGTTGTCCATCAAACATATGGACGAGCCACTTAAAACTGTCTTCTCTCGTCTTCCAGGGAAGGTTTCCAACAATTGTATCGGAGAGTTGTTTGCCCATGTCCGCGCTATATTTGACCCGAACAAGCCTTTCCATCAGATATGCGACGATGCGTGGTGGACAACCGCCCGTGGACTACCATGCCCTCACCAAGTCCAAGCTTGTATCAATGAATGCAGGCCTATTCAACTTTCAATGATTCATGATTTCTGGAAACACTTGGTGTGGGAAGGCTAAAGGGGAGTAGATGAACAGGTGGCCCCCACAGCCCTAAATCCAACTGACGAGATTTGGACGAGGATGATACAAGACTTCTATGAAGGCAAGATTGATTCTACTGTCAAACACCAGGTTGGTCGAAAATACTTGAACCTCAATTATCCTGAGGAGGGGGATGTGGTGGAGCCATCTCGCAATAGGAAGAAGAAGGGTAGGCCAAGGAAGAACTCAAAGGTTCAACCAAGAGACTTGACTAGGCTGGAGCATCTTCAACAGCGCGGGAAAGGCATTCGTTCTATGCCTGGGGTCGCACTTAGCCATGTTCCAGAGGAGGAGGAGGAGGAGGAGGAGGAGGAGGAGCAGGAGGGAGAAGATGTATATCGTCCGACGGTTGAAGAAGGAGGTCACATCCAAGTTGATCTCGGTGTCCATGTACCCCAATTCATGAGGCGATTCATCGTCAGCGCTCCTGATGTACTAGGAGACGGTAATTGCGGGTATAGGGCACTCACTTGTCTTGTTGGGTGGGGGCAGGATTGTTGGAGGAGGATGCGAGAGGAGTTGGCTTTGGAGTTGAGGACCCATTACGAGACATATGCATGCTTATATCCTTATATTACGCATATTGATGATTTGATCAATCAAGTCAGTACAGACTACTACTGGATGGAGACGCCAACAGTCGGATTGGCGTTTGCTACTAGATTCCAGTGTGCACTTGTCGTACTATCCGAGCGTGGTCCTCATACATGCCTCCCGACGATATCTAGTGAAGCTCCGAGTACTCCTGTGTGGGACAGTGTTGTGGAGATAGCTCATTTAGGGAACCACTATGTCCCGGTAAGCGTCATACACTTTCATAAATTTCATAGTGGACTAGCTTTTATTATATTATTTACGAATCTGTCATTGTAGGTTATGCTCGTAGATGAAGCCCCCATGCCGACCTCTGCGAAGCTTTGGACCCAATATCATCATTATAGCGTTGATGGGATGGATATTCGCTTTCATGAACGCATGGCCCGGTACGTCAGTTACCACAACGCAGAAGGGTTGCCTCCTAGTTTTTATTAGAGTAGGACTAGTATTTGTATTTGTATTTCTATTGGTACTTGTAGGGTACTTGTATTTGTAAGATATTATTATGGTTATTATTATTTGTGGGACTAGTATTTGTATTTGTATTTGTATTTGTATTTCTATTTCTATTGGTACTTGTATTGGTACTTGTATTTGTCCTCATAAGCCGGGACCTCATCATCATGGGCCGGGATATCGGGCTCCGGAGGAGCCGAGTAGCGCATGGGAGGGGGTGGGTTTGTGTACGACGGAGGAGCCGGGTCTGTGTACAACGTCAGCTGCATGTACGGCTCTTGTGGTGGCATGCTATGGCTCGTACTACCATAATGGTGTGTCTCTGGGGGTGGCATATAGCTCGTACTACCACCATACTGCATCTCTGGGGGTGGCATATAGCTCGTACTACCACCATACTGAGTCTCTGGGGGTGGCATATAACTCGTACTACCGTAGTTATACGCCTCTTGTGTTGGATATTGCAGGGGAAATTGATAAGCCCCGTATTGCCCATGAGCAAATGATGGACCAGTTTGCCCATAACCCGTATTAGCATATGTGGGTTGGGTAGGGTCCACATAAAGGTCCGGAAAAGTATCACCACTTCTATTCAGCAATCTTTCGATTGCTTAAATATCATCTGCATGCATTTTTTACAATATTTCTCTAAAATCTAATAACGTGCATAAAGCTCATTTAAACACATAATTAATATATCAAACTATTAATTCATCCGTAAATATAGTAACCATGCACATTAAGAAAAATTCATATTCACCTTCAACAACTACTTAATCGCTTATTTTTATAATACTCATAAATTAACTTACTAACATGTATGAACCTAATTTAAACACATAATTAATGAAAAAACTAATAATTACACCATAAATAAATTAACTATTCAAATTATGAAATTTTATAATTATTTTCTACAACTACTTAATCACTAATAATTATAAATACATTAGTCTATAAATTATACATTGATTAATTAATTAATTATTTTTGGGGTGTAAATTAACATATAAATTTACTATCATGTAAACTACTTAATCGATCAAACTCTCGGTAATTAACCTATAAACTACTTAACACATAAAACTAATAATTAATTCATACATTAAAATTAAATTTAATATTTTGCGTACCTAAACCCTCCACGGGGGCGACGTGGGCGACGGGGGCGACGGGTTGGCTCGTCGTCGCTTCCGGAAGCGGGACTTCAACCTCCTCTCGAACTCTCGAGGTTGCCTCGCTCTCATTTAAGTTAATATTTCGCCGGGATTCATTCCGCCGTCTACGCTGGGAGCTTGAAGATGATTTCGAGCCAAACAAATTCTAATAAAAAAAATTAAGTTAGTTTTAACCTTAATAACTTAAAATAATTCAATTAAAATACAAAAAAATCATACATACCGATAGCGAAAAACTCTTCATTTTTGGGACCACTTGAATCGAATTAACAGATTTTGGAATCAGATTTGAGACCACCTTCAAAGAAATTGAGGCAAAATTTGGAGAACTCGTTCGGAACTTTGGTAGATGATGAAAATGGAGAGCGAGTGAGGAAGATTTGTGTGGAACTGGTGAAATGGAACGGGCTTACTCGGTTTTAAAAGAAGAAGGGAAGGGCTCGCCATTATTGTGCCCAACGCTCCCCACCCAGTCAAACTAGGATTCTGCAAAATTGCAGAATCCCAGGCATGCAGAGGCAGATTCCCACGCGGGAATCTGCCTCGTTGTCTGCTTTTTTTAAAAAAAAAATACATGCAGCGGCAGCGGCCACCGCTGTCGCTGCCTCTGCATGCAGCCTCGTTGACTGCTTTTTTTTTTAAAAAAAAGGGCAAGTGGTAGGTTCTACCGCTGCTATGTGCAGCGGTAGGGCCCACCACTTTAAATACCGGGGCGCCCCTCATTGTCCAAAAGTAATCTAAAACAAAAAAAAAATGTTAGACCAACTAAGATTGATTATCATGAAGTTAAGGTGAAGTAAAAAGTTTATTTATGGTACATAGGGATTAACCTCCTCAATCATTAGATTTAAAATAATTAATAAATAAAATTTGTTTGAAAATATAATTTAATAAATAAGCAAAATTTATTATCGTAATTATAGAACAATGGTCATTTCAATTTTGGAAAAAATACCATATATACTAGATCTCATCCTACACTAGCGAAAGCAAAGCGCCAATTGCAGTAGAAATTCGCCGGAAGAGCTCCATACGCCGGCGTTTGAAGTTAGGGGGATTGAAGTGCTCCTTACGCCAACGTTTAACTATTTGGAAGTTGCCGAAACCAAAGCGACTGAGAGAATTGGTTAGCAAGGTCGAGCACGGTACAAGAATGGTTTTGGAGAAAATCAGGAGTTTTTCTATTTTGGAGAAAATTGGATGAACAACTAGTTTAGAAGATAATAAACCCGAATAAAATTCGTATCTTGAAGATTACACTACTCCTTCAATTCTCATTATTAGATATTGTCTATTTGATGCAAATCCTCTATCCCATTTTCAATTTAATAATTGTAATTACTCTTCCCTATTTATTGATTGGACCATTCGATTTATTGATCATATGTTACAATTCAATCACCTATTGTGATACGGTTCATGATCTATGGGACGACTTAAAACAAAGATTTTCCGTTGGAAATGGACCTCGGAATCTCCAGCTCCAGTCTGATATTGCTCAATGCCGACAACAAGGACAAGGAGTAGCTGCTTATTATGGGAAATTAAAGAAGCTCTGGGATGAGTTATAGACTTATGTGCCTCCCAAGTCTTGTTGCTGCAGGCAATGCACATGTCACCTCTCGTCCGAACTACTTAAAGAGCGTGAGGAAGAACAACTTCATCGGTTTCTAATGGGTCTTAACGAAGACGTGTTTGGCACGATCCGATTAATTAAGCATTATTGCTCAAGACCCGTTACCCACTTTGAATCGTGCCTACGCACTTGTCATACAAGAGGAGCGTCATAAAATAGTTGAAAGTCTCGAGAGCCAACCTCCGAAGCTATGGCCTTTGCTGCTCAGTCTAAAGCCACCGATTAGAAGCCTGCAAATAAACTTCTTTGTACACATTGTGGATTGAACAACCATGAAGTTTCCAAGTGTTACAAAATCATCGGATATTTCGAATATTGTACATCGCGGGGAAGGGGCGTTGGGCATGGCAACACTGGATGAACTGGTCGTGATGATTCTAGTGCTGCAAAGACCGATACTGATGCTAGAAAAGGGTGTGGTCGTGGCAAAACAGGTCAGGCAAACTCAATCCAACATCTGGGCTCAACCTTTGGCGATGTATAGTCGAATGCCCACGATCAAAGTGCGCTCGATTTAAATAACAAGCAGTGGCAATCAATGGTGAACCTTTTTAATTCCATGAACTCCAAAATAAGTTCTTCAAATCAGTCCTCCAGTAATTTTTCTTCTTGGATATTCGACACTGGGACGTTGTATCACATGAACGGTGATCGAAATTTGCTCCAGGATATTAAGTTTATCTCTCCAGTTTCTATCAAATCGCCCAACAATATTTTGCATATGCATTTGAAGAGGGCACACTTATTATTTCTGATTCCTTGAGTCTGAAAAATGTGTTAAATCATTCCTTGCCTTGATTGCAACTTGGTCTCTCTTGCCAAATTATCTGTCGATCTCTATTGTTATCAATGTTGTCAAAGGCACTGGACCGTGTCCTTTGGAAATTGAAATGTTAGTTTCGGACATCATAGTTTCACTCGAGAATTCCTGAATACATCCTTACGTTGTTTATAGGGGATGCAAATATTGTGACTGATAAAATCGTTAAGTTGGGCCACAATTTTCCTAACAACAACCTGATAGATTATGTAGAATTCCAAGTTCTCATTCACAAGAATGTTCTACGCCCTCGAAAGACGTCTCCTAATTTTTTGTTTTATTAGTTAAGAAGTTCAGACCACTACGCGTGAGTAAATTTCTAAGAAACTATTCACTCTTTCAAATAAATTATTCTTTTTAATTTCCTCTTTCAATTACCAACGGAAAAAAATGTAAAGAATATTCAGAAAATGTAACTAAATGAAGGAAAAATTGCTACAAATATCCCAACCTTTCATTCAGTTGCGCACTCTACCCCAACCTTTTCAAATTTCACAAAATATCCTATACTTTGAGAATAGTCGCACACTCTACCCTCAAAGTGTCCACACTTTGAGTAAAATTATGAATTATCCCCTCACTTTTTCGTTTTGTAACAAAAATGTCCAATCCATATACAAACAATTTTTTCATTTATAACATAGCCTTATAGGTTTAATTTTCTCATTTATAAAAAAAATATAATTACTTTTTTATTTGCTAATATGAATCTCACCTTTATAATAACCACATAAATTATTACACCATAACTTTTACTTTACAAAGTAGTTCATCTTAATACTCTTTTCATTATTACTTTTTTAAAAAATAAACAAAAGTAAAAGAGATTTCATAACATTTTTATAAAACTTATGTTATAGCTTCTCACCTTTATAATTAACCACATAAATAATTAATCCATAACATTTACTTTACAAAGTAGCTCACTTTAATACTTTTTTTTCATTATTATTTTCGAAATAAATTTAGACACAAGAAAAAATCCATAACTCTTTTTTTTTTATAAAAGTTTAAAAACTTATGTTCTACATTGTCCAACTTAACCAAAAAGATTTTGTACAACTTATGTTCTGGCTTGTTTATTTAAACACAATGGCACAAATGAATTAAATAAAAAAATATTAAATTAAACATAAAATCCAAATTTCCTTTTTAGTAAATAAAAACTAAAAACTCAATTATTTAAAAAAAGAACCCAAACAAGGCATTAAAAAATATTCATAATTAGTTTCTTTTATTTTCGATAAACAAAAGTTGGACTCGATGATTATGTAATAACTCAAATATTTCAACCTTTTATAAAATAAGTTTATGAAAATTCTTATTAATTTTTGTCTAAAATTATTTCATAAATAATAATGGACAAAAAATATTAAGATAAACTACTTTTAAAGTCAAAGTTATGACTATAGATTTATGTGGTTAATTATGAAGTAGAGAATTTATATTAGACAAATAAAAAAAGTAATGACATTATTTTCATATAAATGAGAAGAGTAAATCTATAAGGCTATGTTATTAATTTGGACCTTACCCAAAATGTTATTAACCTTAACTAAATATAATTTTATATAAAGGAAATTGATTATCTTAAATTAATTTACACTAAAATTAATTTAGAACAAAAAGTGATCTAAAATGATTATTTTTGAATGTTTTAATCCTTATAAGGACAAGATTTATAATTTTTTAAAATTATTTGTACACAAGTTGGGTATTTTTGTCACAAAATTAAAAGGTGAGCAGTCAATCCATAAATTTACTCAAAATGTGGACACTTCGAGGGTAGAGTGCGCAACTATCTTCGAAGCATAAGATATTTTGTGAAATTCGAAAAGGTCAGGGTAGAGTGTGCAACTGAATGAAAGGTTGGGATATTTACAGCATTTTTTCCTTAAATGAATCGCACTTCGCACCTACCCGCTCGTTTACACGTGGTTTAATTATTAAACAATGTGCAATGTGCCCCACACCATAGGACCACCACAATCGTTAAAGTTGAGGTGCATTTTAACCTAGAAGGCTAGATTGCGTTTTCTTTTTCTTTTTTCTTTTTTCTTTTTTCTTTTTTCTTTTTTCTTGATGCAAATTAAAAAATAGAATGTGTTCATCTGGGGAAGGCATATGTGTGTGTCATTTTCGCTGCTTCAAAGTCTGTAAAGTACAGAGGAAAGCTATAATAAGAAATAATGTCCTTTTGTCAAAAAAGGTATATATACTCCATCCCATTTAAAATAAGTATTTTTTCTGTATATATCTAATTATCTTTTTAGTATTTTACACATGTATTATGACAAGTCCTAAATTTACTAATCTATCCCTATTAAATTCATAGTACTACATCTTGAGATGAGTGCATGTAATTAAACGAGTGGACGGGCATCTAGCCCTCCGTATTACCAAAAAATTAAACGAGTGGATTGTTTGAGGGTAAAATTGGAAATTTTTGGATAAAATAACTAGAAAAAAAAGTATAATTAGAAAATTAATAAAGCCTAAAAAGATAATTAGACTTATACGGAGAGAGTATAATTTTAGTTAAAAATTTATATGCAAAATGAGCATTAATGGATTGCCTACTAAAGCAAGATTGAGAGAAAAGTATGTCCCAACCCCTAGTGATTGTATTATGTGCAATTGTACCTATTAAGACACCATATATTTATTTATTTACTAAATGTCCACACATACTAAACATAATAAAGAAAATTAACGCAAGTATTGAACAAACTCTACAAAATTATAATACTCATAACATGATACCAAAAAATGTACTAAGTGACGTCTTCCGACAGTTAGGGGAAAAAGAGCTTATTGTTTTGGCAGTCTCCTGGTGGTGCATTTGGCACCAACGAAATAAATTGGTCTTCCAACAAGCACCAAATACTTTATACAAGATTTACCCCAATATATTAGGATGCATTTGAAACAATGGGAGAAATCTAAACAATGGAATGAAGATGAGGACAAAATTGCTAGAAGTTGTCAAAGAATGAAAAAGAAGGATAAATCTAAAACTTGAAAAAAAACCACAGCACGCAAGGTATCATAAAATATAATTTTGATGGATCAAGACTAGATAATGGTAAGCACCGGGAGGAATAATTATAAGAGATCACTACGGCAATGTAATGGAACTAATGGCACACAAATATGGACGTGTCTGCACTTAAGGCTGAAGCTCTTACTTTTAGAGATGGTATTAGGGCAGCAAAACAAGGACGATATTGATGCTTAGAAATTGAAGGTGACAACTTACAAGTCATCAAAGCAACCTAAGGAGACAAGAGTTGATCTTTGGAAATTGAAATTATTATGGCTGATATCTTGGTTTCCCTCCTTGATTTCCAATCAGTTCGATCCCATATACCCAGGAGTTCTAACACCTTGGCTGATAAAATTGCTAGACTAAGCCACAGTCTCCCTGGTAGCGCTATCAAGAATCATCCTAAACTTATAGTTGTCATTCGTCAAGATGCGCTAGAATGTCTAAAGGGAGAATATCCTAATTTTTACCTAATAAAAAAAATAAAAATATATCCACATTCGTTGGAATACTATTTTTGGTATTTAGTTTCAAGTTGAACAAAAAGTCATAAATTTGAAAATCGATATGGTTATGATTTTTTTTACATCATTTTTTTGCTGCTAACCCAACTTGTACCGAAACTTCGACACTTTGAAATTAATGATCATATTCGATATCCTAGTTGACCTACAAACACTTTCAAGTGTCAAATTTCAGTACATTTTCAACGAGATTAATTGATTAGCTGTCCTACTGCATTTAGCAAGTTTGCCATAATACCTGCCTATTGCATTTATCAGGAGGAAGAAGTAGGAGAGAAGGCCAAGGTGACCTCACAAGTTCAAGTGGCTAGGCCTAATAATTCGGTACATCAATTTGGAAGCAAGTAGGTCTAGTATGAGCTAATAATATTTTTTTAAATAGCAAATAGCAACTTCATTAAGCAAAAATCAGCCACAAGAAGTTCAACTATATAAATCGGACCCACTCATTCTAACAAAAGAGAGCAACTAAAGTTATACACCCTAAAAATATGATTCCAAGAACAAGAAACATATCGAGGAACAAACAAAAAAATAAGGGAAATTATACTCTTGATTACAGACCTAGGCAGATAGGTCATAACGCCTTTTAAACAAAGACACGACTTCAAGGCGTGCATGTGCACATAGCTCAATGGTTGAGCTTTGCCAATGTGCAAGAGGTCTCGGGTTCGAGCATTCAGGGCGGTTGTTTGCCCTTCTTGCCAATGTGCAAGTAGTACTTGGGCTACTGTTCAGCTAAAATAGTTTTACGGGTGCTCTAGGCTAGTCCAAGTAGTACTTGAGCTACTGTTCAGCTAACATAGCAACCCTAACCAACGTACCTGCAAATATTTTCATCCGTAAAAATGTTTTGAATGATCCTACCATTGTTAGGGAAGATTTATCGATGTTGTTTTGCAAACTAGAACTAAGATTGATGTTTTAGGGAAGATTTATATATACTCTCATTCAAAATTAATTTTTCTTCGCCTGAATTTCATCCACACAAGAGACAAAGGAGAAAGGAGAGTAAAAGTGGCGTGTATCCTCGTCATTCCTCAAGCACTATCTGCTTTTTTCACAACTGGTCTCGAAATCCTTGGCCTTTGTTTGGACAATGGTCCAATTTTTCTCCAAAATATGATTTAAATACTTTATTTAAAAAAATGTAAGTAGATGAGACATGACAATGACACGTGCTTCTATCGTTTTCTTCTTGCAAGTGAGACGCTGCGACGCGTGAACGTCAAGTGAATGCTCTTTTTTACTTTTTTTTCTCCCGGCACCAGCGGCGTCCAGCTATATACAAGTGGTGTTTCGTAGTGATTATTACAGTTTATACTAGTATTATATAGACAAATTCTTTTATAAAGGATGTCCTTAAACGTAAGTTACTGTACAAATTAATTTTTTGAAAACTATTAATCTAAAAATTTGAAAAAACATTCTTTAAATAAATAAAATCTTTACAATATGGATTTCTAGACTGTTTGAGGGATAAATTCACTTACTTTTTTCTCGGTACAAAAATATTTCTTTCTACAAAATTACATGTTTTTTGCTTATAAAAAGCTAGGAAACTTTTATTGACCACTCAACTTTTAAATTATGCATGATATCTAAAGTATTTTAAGAGTTTGAATAGTACACAACTTTTGCTTGAGAAAACGTACAAAATAAAGTTAAAACTGTTTTATTAAACATTAACAATAAATATTACAAAAACAAACTTTTAAATCATTTTGGTATTTTGATGACTTTCAACCATCAATAATAAATATTAAATTAATACGGAGTATATTAAAAGTAACAAAAGATTTTGATGACTTTAGGTAAATCCGAGATCTTTTCATCTTGGAAGAAAAAAAAATCTGCCCCAATTGATGTACATTCCCTTAAAAATATTTGGAAATCAAAGAAACCTTAGGCTTCTTCTTGTTTAAGTTCAGCACAGAACTGTCAACTTCTTGTAAGGTCATGACTAATGCCAAAAAAAATATATTCAAAGTTGAGAAATAAGAAATGATAGGTAAGATAACCAGCTAAATTCCACTACCACCTCTTGCTGGCCAGCCATTCATCCTTTTTTCCTGACTAATGAAAAGCAAACTTAGGGACGAAAGCTCTTTACTAATATACTACTAATATTTAACCGAGTCCCTTGTATTGTACCAATCGTATATATCTCATGCTAATCTTATGTCTTCATAACTAATTCTCGTTTTCTCAAGCCTATTTCTGCACACTCAAATCCTCTGGCATAGAAAATACTATATAGAATTTCAATCCACCTTCTCCGCCTCCTGAAACGCGGATTTGGTCATCTATCAATCTACCATGCATAAGTTCATCATATTTCCATACTCTCTCTTTAAAAGCAATAAGAAAAGAAATACCAACAACTATCCAGCCAAACAGACCATCCGTTTCCTGATTCTGTTACCAATCCACTTAAATCCTCAAGGGGTTGTTTCACTTGTGGGTAGAAATAAATTTTTGGGTGAAAAGTGATTTTTAGTGCCTTGAAAAACGTAAAAAGCAGAGAGAGTTGCACGGATTTCAAGAGTATTAAAAATGGATTTTGGGTAGAAAGGGATTTTATGTTGAAAGTGAAACAAGGCCAACCAAACGGCCCCTTCCCCAGCCAGTTTAGACCTAGAGAATTACTTGGAAAAAAAAGAATCAAAGTGTGACATAGATCCTAAGTTTACCTGGGAGAAAAGAATCCAACATAACCATGGCTGGTCAAATTTAATGAATCTCTGTATCAAGCAGTTGTGTCTGTTGTGGTTCTTCTTCCTTCTTGACTCTCTTGACTTCCTTGGGATTCAAAAAGCTCGGTTGATTTGTCGACGACAGTAGCCTTGCCCACATCCTATCGGTTATTACCACTTTGTTTTGATTCTCATTGATCCGCTGCACGTAACCATGGATAAAAACACATCATTAGCTATCAAGGAAATATATTTACATTCTCACTTAAGAGGGAAAATAAAATATAGAAGAAAGATTTATACATAGAATGGTATATAGGCATGTCTGCTGTTGACGGGACCAACTGTGAATCCTGTGTATCCAGCCATTGCACCATGGATTGCACTTTGGGCAAGCAGAGTGCAGTATACGTTATCTGATGCGTTGCTTGGAATCGCACGGATCATATATGTTGGATCTGCAAAGTAGGGGTAACGCAGCTTGATACATTAGTTCATGATATTAACATCTTTTAAACACTTCTTTTCAAAAGATGCAGACATAGATTTCAGTGCATCAAAATAGTAGTGAATTCAGAACTAACCAATGTACTTGAGATTTATTGTCATCTTCTTTTTTTTAAAGTATTCCTGCACAAGGAGGAAAACAAACAACAATGAAACATGTGAGACACTTCTAAATTCTGAAACACACTGGCAACAATGAACAAATATGCAAGTTCTCACCTTAATTTGTTCAGATATCCACAAGCCAACATCTTGAAGCAACTTGTTACCAGAAGCATCTTGCTGATCAAGATTACGCTTGCCTTCAGAAAGAAGTTCTTGTCCCGCACCCTCAGCTATGACAAGTACCATATGGCCATTTTCTTTAAGCCTCCTATTTATGTATTCAAAAAGTCCATCCTCTCCTTCAAGATAAAAAGGAGACTCCGGGATTAAGCAGCAGTCCACATCTCGGCTAGCTAGAGTAGCATACATTGCTATGAATCCTGCATATATAGAATAAACAAAGTTCCACCAGAAATAAATTAGCCAAATCTGTATTGCAATGAGCAGAAAAAGTCACATCTGGAAGCTAATCAGCTAGTAAGCTATTGCAAAGCCTTGTGCTAGAAATTGGGATACTAATGTGTGCTACCCGAAAAAGGTGAAAATAGATACATTCAGTAGCAGACCCAAAGGCACAAAATGTCTGCTATGAAATCGCTTAATTGCTCTAATAACATTATTTTTAGGATGAGTTTCATATCTTCCAATAGCCAGTATACTCGTGGGATTCTTCATCAGTTAACAAGTGAATAAGAGGTTCAATCATCAAGCTATCCATTCTTTGCAGAAGTTTTCACATTCTCATTCTCATTCTCAAAGCATTGACTAGAATCAAGGGTATGCGATAAACTAGGGACAGATTTCATTCAACAACTTTTTTTCTTTCTCCTTTCCCTTTTCTTATTAAACAAAAAAGAGTTTGGCCCTTATTTTTAGCCAGCCAAGAGCTCATATAAACTATAATACAACAGTCACAAGTAAACAGCTCCAAAAAGCTATGATCGTATCAACTATCTCAAGCTCAAAAATATAACTATCTATAAGTAAAGAACTTACCACTATACCTTCCCATAAGCTTTACAACACCAATACCGTTCTCAGCACTTTCAGCTTCAACATGGGCTGCGTTAATAGCTCTTTGAGCCTCTTCAACGGCAGTATCAAAACCAAAGGATCTGTCTATAATCTGATAAGATTGATATAACATCACCAGGTTACTTATGATTGATGTTTATATATCTGTCAATAAAAGTAACGAATACGGATAAAGTAGGCTCATACCGGAATGTCATTGTCAATGGTCTTAGGTATCCCGACAATAGCAACCTTCAAACCACGTCTTCTAACTTCCTGGTAAGATTGATGCAGATGATTAAATAATCATTCTCGAGTCTCAAAGTTATTTAACCAGTTGCACCAATTCCAGTAATCTAATACCTTGAATATGACAGAAGCTCCTTTCATAGTACCATCTCCTCCAATTATGTATACCTAAACCATAAGCAAATATGAGGATGTTCTTTTCCCTGCATCCTAACCAACTAAATAGTGCACATTTGTAGATTAAGATATTAATAAATAAAATCTATATAGTACCTGGTTTATTCCTCTGTCCTCGATACTATCAACTATCTTTGAGGTATCATGACCCCCTCGAGATGTACCAAGAACCGTTCCACCACGTTTATGGATGTCATTAACAGTCTTTGGTGTCATTGATATCGTATTCCGAGAATAGAACCCCCTATAACCACACTTCACACGTACAAAAATACTGGTCATGGACAAGAAACTCAAGTGACACTCAACTTACTAGGACTATTTAACTAATTTGATCCACAGTTTCTACAAATATCACAAGCAACCAAAGCTTGCTTCTGTAAGAGATGCCACAGACACTTGTATCAGAGTGCAACCAAATTGTTGGACATCATTTATATGATGAAGGAATTAGTAGAGACAATGAAGTATCAACCATGAGATAGGTTCAACAGATAGAATAGAACATCAGATGAACTCACCTCAATTCCAAGTACTCTAGTGACACCATACATGTAGTGCAGACCACATACTAGTTCTCTGATGACTGTGTTTAAACCGGGGCATAGGCCACCACATGTAACAATGCATGCTTGCACCTCATCTGATTGGAAATAAACCTGATAAAGACCAAATTACAAATACAGAGTCCAAGTAAATAGGAGATTCAACAGTTATAAAGAGAGTTCAAGAAGAGTTGTAAGAAAGGTAAATACCCTTTGACGAGGCCCAGCACGCCTAAAATGTCTCCCTCTAGGACTATCCTTGTGAACAACAATCTGCAAGAAGCAATAAGAAAACCTTAATAAGTGGAAATTGAATTGTCATAATTTTAGAAAATAACATTGACTGTTAAGAACATTTCAAGATTGACATAGACGGTGAATCAAAGAGCCATACCGTCTGTGAAACAGTATCATCCACATCAACAAAATACTGTCTAGGAACAAACAAATAAATCATTGTACTCATTAAATGGAAAATTTGTGAAACGATTCAATGTCAACACAATACAAAATTTGTTAAGAACTTACTTCACAACTGAGTAAGATGGATTATCTTGCAGTGGATTATGATAGGTCTGCATAAAACCATCATAGAAAATCAAACTACATAGCAAAAACAAGATTGTATATAACAAGAAAAAAAATGGTATACATAATGCCTCTAGGAACATGGAAAGAAAATTTTGTCAACAGATATGTATTCACAATGACAAGCAACAACAAATGCAATCAATTTCAACATATTCAATTATGAATAATTTAACATATAGAACAAACTATATCTGGTTGGACAAAATAATCCCATGTATATGTTCAGAAGAATTAACTCAACTTCGATAGTTCGATACAATATTACATCTCAAAACTTCAAGCTTACTTGACTGAAAAAGTAATTTAATATTGTTCCATTTTTAACCTATTTCTACTAAAAAATTCTGATGAAAATTGGTTAAATATTCCATTCTGCACAAGCCTGGAATCGACAAAGTAAAAGTGATTAAAGTATTAAAAACGAAGGGACCAACACAAAACTATAATTGATTGATCTACTATGAAATCTGTATAAAAAGTCATCAGTCAACAAACTCAAATGACAACAAAATAATTCAAGCCATGGCATCTACCTGCTTGAAGTACAATAACAACGAATGGTGATATTACAAAATCAAACCCCAAACATCGCATCCCATACCAAAAAAAGTCCTGCAGTTAAAAAACTGCTCTAATAACTAAAAAAAGTTAGTTCAGATCAAGTTAACCATTTCTTTTTAGGTTTTTGGAAGATGATTAGAGCCATCAGCCATAATCTAAACCCTTTCCACTCCCCATTTTCTCACCAAATTAAACGAAGCACAACGATCGGCAAGAAGAAAACAGGAAACCGAATCGTAAAGGCAACAGCCACTCTCGCAAGATATATCCGGACACAGTAATGTATAATCTATTATCAAGCGGTTAACAAGAACAAAAGCGAAGAAGAATGCTATGAAATCAAATATATCAACTTATTTACAGGAAGATCGGAGATGTAATCGGATAGGTGAGGAACATCTTCAAGTACATATCCACAATCTCCGTTGAAAATCTTTGGCTCAGTAAAATCATCCATCACGAAACGCGAGAAACCCTAAGATTTCAGCACCGGAATTATCCAATGTGGAGGATCGCAAATTGTAGAGCGAGAAACAGTAGACAGAAGATACTACTAGAAGTCTAGAACCGATGAAAGATGACGGAGCGTAGCGGAGCAGAGTAAGTGAGTAACCGGATGTATGCTGACGTGGACGTGGGGACTATGAGTAATCTTACGGTGTGGGCCGTGTGGCGGTGATGTCTGATCGATGGCCACGATCAAGCCACGTGTTGTAATGTGATTAAATTTCTATTTTTTTAAGAAATTTCACATAAACAAATTTGCATAATAAGTTTGTTAGATTGCAAAATCTCCGGCTTCGAAGGCCGGACCTGTTTGAATTTTTTTTTGGAAAAAAAAAGAGCGGGGTATCCTTTCTTCTTCTTCAAAATTTGTTACAAAATAGCCAATAAATAGATTCGGTTTTGTAACCCGGGGTGGTGAATTGGTGATCCGTGGCAAAATAAATCAACCAATAGCAATTCAGATTTTTTTTCTTGGGTATAGCTAAATTTTTGCCTATATAAAGCCAACATTTCCTTTATCTTGTGCATCTGTATCCTTTCTTCTTCTTCAAAATGTCTTCAAATGACGAAAACTATCAATCTAGAGAGCTTTATAGTCAAATTCCAATCCCATATGAGTGTGCTACACCAACATATTTCCCAAATTTGTTACAAAATAGCCCTATTGAAAACCCAAGTGTTTTTTATCCATTGGAGCAGGAGTATTGCCATCACCAATTCGAGCAAAGAAGAGAAGCATTCAACACATGAAGAAATCAAGAATATCAACCAGTATCCATTAAAAATGAATACCTTTCTTACGGATCAGAGGAAGGATATCATGATGAACGACAAATGGTATGTATATTATTATCTTTATTTCAATAATGCTTGTCCTTTTAGCTTAAAAATAAGTAAATATTTTTTTGTCTTTACGAAATTACTCTTATAGTTAGTAGTATCTTCTTATTAGTATGGAGAGTTATACATGATTTATTATACTCCAGTAGTTTAGTTAATTTCCTTAAAAGTGTGAATGGAGTGAAGGACATCATTATTTATGAATGAATAGAGTATTATTACCAGTGTTACTAAGTAGTTTAAATATAATTGATTTGTTATATTTGCAATGTATATCATAATGCATTAAATAAAAATAAGAATTGTAATTTTAGAGTCAGGTTGTTGGTGAAGAAATTCTCATAAATGATCGTAATGCCCAACCAACTCCTCAACCATTGAGCCCAATACAAGATTTGATACAAAATGGAGCTAGTTTCAGTCCAAATCATTTGGGGGTCGGTGTTGAGGCTACTTATGTTGACAATATGAGTCCATCCCACCAAAGAAATAATGCGGGTCCATCCAACCAAAGAAATGATGACCATGATGATAGGAATAATAACACCAATGGCGAGGGCAATGTTGGTGGCGATAGTGGTGACGCAGTTGACACAGGAGGCCCTTACCAAAAGGACTTGTTAGTGCACTACGACAACCATTACGCAAAAGTGTTATGGGATAACCCAAATGTAAGTATTCATTTCATTTTCAAGTTATAAATTTTGTTTATATATTATCTTTAAAGTTTGTTTATATCTTTAATTTTTTTTCCAAAAGTTTTAAATAAAGTAGCTTATCCATTAGTTGCCCTAACTCCAAGTTGATTAGTTGTCCGTATTTGTTAAAATTTTAGGATGAAAAAGATATCGGGATCCACTCTAGGGGTAAATATCTAGAAAAGTTGCCACAACTGCTTAAAGATAACAGACATAAAGGTTGGTTCAACATGGCAAATGATTCGGGTTTGTTACATCTATTGAATGTCCCATGGACTGGCGTAGACCAATCTCTTATCTGGGCATTCTTAGATAGATGGTATCCGGAAACCAATAGTTTTCATTTTCCTTGGGATGAGATGACAATTACTCTCCACGATGTGAAATTTATTCTTGGGATTTCCATTGAGGGTGATGAAAAGTTTCCAATAGTTGATGATGATTGGGCGCTAGACTACTTCTCCGTGTTGTATGGTGTGGACCGCGCAGAGTTAAAGAAAAAGCAGATATCTAGGGGGGGAATTAATGCCAGCTTATTGGAGAGGTGGTTGGGTGAAGTCGACTTTGATGAAGCGGGAGAACAGAATGTCTCTGCCACAGTGCTAGGACTTTTGATTGCTTTGACTCTTCTTACAGATAAATCAACAACAAGAATCGATGAACAATTCATTGCTTTGTGCCTCAATTATCATCAAGTCAAGCATTATGCATGGGGTGTATGGACCCTTGCATATTTGTATCGGTGCATGGGGACAGGAACTCGCGCAGAAACTAAGCATATGGCCGGTTGTCTTGTTCTACTTTATGTGAGTATTCATTACTTTGCATTTAATTATTTTCCGAGTTAATCATGTCCTAATAGTATGTACTTTATTTTTTAGAATTGGATCTGGAATTATTTTCCAGATTTTAGAGGTTGCATGAACGCGGACTTAATCCGTCAACAAGATGATGTCTTTGCAGCGAGGGTCCAACCTTTGAGGCGAGCTCCAGATCGACGTTTACCGAATCAATTCCAATCTAGATTAGCGTATTTTCGTCAAAAGTTGGATGTGTATCCAGTCGAGCGGGTAATAATTCATTTATGTTTTTTTCTATTTTACTTATTCACTTTTTGCATGATTTACCTTGGATAATTTCATTTATAGGTTGGTTTGGATGCCGTTTCATGCCTCTCCTGATTTTCATGGAACCTATAGGTCCTCCTTGTATAGAGGAGTGATTCAGTATAGGCACATCCAAGAGGCATACATGCCTGAAAGGGCCACTCGACAATTTGGATATATACAACAAATACCGCGGCCTCCCATCCAGCCACTAAGGGCGTCGAGGGGAAAGAAGACTAAATCGTATCGTCTATTTTACAATCAAAGCGACTGCAATTGGGCCTCCCGCTTTAACCACATTGAAGAATACATTTTGAACTTGCCTCGCGCTACTCACAATTGGAATGTGGCTCTTGATTATATGGATTGGTTCGAGTCACGCTCTCATATCAAGGTGCTTAGATCTTCTCCTACTGTTCGGTTTAGGCCGAACCTATTACGCCCTATGCTGTCGCAAGGAGGTGACAACATTTATGCGGTACATAATCAAATTTTACATTTTCTTAATGACATAATTTAGTCAATTATTTGATTATCCAATATATATATTTTGGTCAAAGGATTACCTATTATTTGTTTATTAATCTTCTTCTACAGGCTCACAACTATGTTCAAGGGTACATAAATGACAATATGCATCTTTTTGAACGATATCCACAAATGAAAGCTATTATTACACACATTTATGATGCATTGGCGCAAGATCCCATTCCACCGGCTCCTCAAGTGCACTCGACTCCTTAAGTGGACCCGCCTCAAGTGCCTTCACAATGGCAATTGCATCCTCAAGGGAACTCACAATGGTACCCTCAAGTGCCCTTACAATGGCAACTCACTCCTTAGAGGCCCTCAAAATGGTAGGCTCTTTGTCATAGTAGTTACGACGGTGCAACTTACCAAAGTTATCCACAATGGAATCAAGATTCTTGGATTAGTGCACCTTTTTTAATGTTTTTTTTCTAGATTTATTTCGATATATATTTTTATTCCTCTTTTGATGCAACTAAGATATAAACTATGAAATGGTCTTTGACTTTTTTTATTCATGAGTACTAACTTTTATTAGATGTATGATGTATCAAATTCTACAATCTTTAAATAACAGAAGGTTTAAATTAAAAATAAATTTATTGAAATTAAAGTTTTACTTTCAAAACAAAACATAATTAATTTTAATTTTATAAAAACCGTCCTTGTGAATAAATTTGGTTCTTATAATTTTGACTATATTTCATTACATTGAATAAAGATGTTTAATCTGTGTCATTAAAGAAGTGAAACATTCATTTGACTCGCTCGATCACGATATGCTTAAATGTTTCAAACTTCGTAAAAATGGTTGATGTATTACTCTAATTCAATTACACATATTCATTAAAATAAGTTTAAAGACTTTCTTAAAAAAAAAACAATATTGGATCACAAGTGAAATGTGAGTCATGCGATAATGGAATAGGGTTCAAATATAATCAGTACTTATTTCTAAATCTAAAGGCTCAATATTATTATAAATTTGAATGCTTGTATTAGATGTTTTGTTAATCCAATTGGTAAGTGAGTGAAGTTTAATCTTCCTCCCAAGCATAATTATGTTTGTTTTATATAAAAAAGGTCCCGATTTACATAAATTGGACATTTTTGTCCCAAAATGAAAAGATGATAGGTCTATTCAAAATTTTACCCTATGTCTGGATATTTTGTGGGTAGAGTGTGCAACGGATCCCAAAGTATAAGGTATTATATTAAATTTGGAAAGGTCGGGGTAGAGAGCACAACCACCTTAAAGATTGTATATATTAGACGTTTTTTCTAGATTCAATTTATTTCACCTTAAAGGTCTTAACCTTACAAGAGGGGAAAATATCATAAACCAATCAGAATACATGTGTAGTAATAATCACTCTAGTCACTATCTCGGAGGGGATGTGGTTATTGTCGAAGTCTCGGGCATTACGGGCGTGCCAAATGTAGTAAATCGTGGCCGAGAGGGCGAAAAATCTAGCGCAGGCAAGGCATCCCTTCCCCCGGCCATGTCTCCTAAGCCAATCCAAAATGCGTGGCACCGACGAAGGTAATGCCGGAATCATGAATCTGACCCGGACCTCCCTCCAAATACGAAGGACATAGGGGCACTCAAGCTCGGCATCACACAACCGACATGCCAGGTCAATATCCAAGAAGAGAATACTATCATAGGTAGAACTATATTAAGCAAAATTATAATGTTGCAACTAATATATAAGATAGTAAAATATGGCATACTAATCAATACTCCTGAGAGTTGTCTACTTGTCTTGATGTTTACACAAATGTAACTAGTCATTGATTAAAAATCATTAATATTTGTATTGAAAAAATCATGGAGTATTTTTTTTTTTGAATGGTGATCACATAATGAATGGGTTTGTGGTTTGCCATTTAACTACGTGGATTTAACTAATAAAGATGACAAGGACCTCTAAATATATTAACTATCCTTGGACCATTTTTCCATTAACGTTTGTAAGAAACTTTCGTGCACACTCATGTCATGTGCAATTATTACTGGCCAATACGGGGTGCCCATGTCAGAATTGACGGGCGCCCATGTCAGAATTGACGGGGGCCCATGTCAGAAATAGTCGGTCACCTCGACCGACATGCTTGTAGTCGGTCGAGGTGACCGACTGTATATATATATATATTTTTAAATAACACACGCTATCTGCAATTGCAGATAGCGTGTGGGCCCCACGTAGTCGGTCGCCTCGACCGACTACATGGCCTTTTTTTAAAAAAAAATACGATGGCCGAGCTGATGTAAAAGAGCCGTTCGGCTCTTGTGTTGAGGGCTATATAAAGCCCTCAAGTCCTCCACAATCCTCCACCATACTACACTACTTGTTAAAAAAAATTGCAATCGAGAGAAAAAAAAAGTGTGAAAATGAGAAAAGGGTGGTCTTTTGGTTTAGGAAAATCTAAGAGCAAAAACCGTTCAAAAACTTCACATGGGCAATCGTCGCAAATAGATTTGAGTGAAGGGGCGAACGTTGAGGATATACAAGCTAACGTAGAGCAAGAGGAGGTACCGATCCAACCAACGGCTCCAAATGCGTTCGAGTTCGACCTCACAAATCAAGAAGCTACGCCACTTGGCGGGGGTTTTTTAGGTATGTAAATTAATAATTTACGTTTTGAATCATCAAGTTTAGTCGGATCATATTTTATAATAATACTTTAGAATTATCTTAATTTTATTTTTTAGTATTTTAATTTAATTTATTATTCATATTAGAATTTTCTTAATTTGATCTCATAGTATTTTTATTTGATAAGTAATTATAGTACTTAATACATTATATATGATAGTGGTCATACATTATTTATGTAGAGATGCTTATGAACGATCCCCGATATATGGAGTGGTATGCGTCTGGGGGTACAAACCCCCAACCACCACAAGATTTTACTGGATCACCGTTTCCACCTAACCAACCGCCCACCCAATATACAACCCCCGACTATCAGAATTTGTGGGGGTCATCCACTTACCAACACACCCCACACAGCACCAACCTAACCCCCACTAGGAATTTGTATACTGAATTCGATAATGCTTTCACTCCCCGGACCGACATACAGACTGACCCACAGGGTGATACGTGGATTCAAGATACAATTTCTTTTACTCCCTTGAGTCCTTATTTCCAAGCTGAGAATCAGGTGGGGACTTCTTATTCCCAACCTCCACCATCCCAACCTTATTTTCAAGCTGAGGGGACTTCTTATTCCCAACCTCCACCATACCAACCTTATTTCCAAGCTGAGTCTCATGCCGGGACTTCATATTCCCAAGCTTCACCAGACCCTCCCAACACTCAAGATGGATATGGCGGCGAACCAATCGATACTAGTTTGTTGGTCAATTACGAGACACATATAGCGAAGCGATTATGGGAAGATCAAACGGTAAGAACGTTTAATTAATTTACCTTATCTGTATGCATAAATAATTATACTTAATAATTTGATAATAATGTTTCAGTATACTACTGGTAAACCCTTGAGAGTGCATACGCGAGGGAAGCTTAAGGATTGGAACGAAAAGTTGACGGCTGGAGGTGCGTGGGTCACCTGTTCTCAGCGTAGCGGATTATTGCGCCTACAACATTGGAGGTTCAAACAAACGGATGAAGCATTGGTTCAGGCTTTTGTCGAAAGATGGCACCCTGAAACAAACAGTTTTCATTTTCATTGGGGAGAAATATCAATCACCCTCCATGATGTCCACTACATTTTGGGCCTACCGCTCAACGGGATGAAGGCTGTTTCGACGTACTCCGAAGAACAAATAAAGCAATATATCAGTGGTGCATACAACGTTCGTCCTCCTGAAATGAATAAGTTAGTGAGCAAAGGCAGCATAAACATCAAACGTTGGAAGGAGATCCTATTTAACATGATAGAAAATGGAGGAAACCCAGACTTGATAGCGTCAGGATATTTGTGTGATCTGTTGGGAAGCACCTTGATAATGGAGAGAGCAGGTGATGGGGTGCCCCTCAGATTGTTGCAGCTCGTGTTGAACCGCGTTCAGGTGATGGAATATTCATGGTGTGCGGCTACACTTGCATGGCTACTCAGGCAGCTTGGAATGGCGTCCCGAGCTGAAGGAGCGCAGAACGCAGGGTGCTCATATGTGTTACACGTGAGTGTTGATACCCTGTTTTGTTTAAATTGCTAGCCCGATTTTATTTGAATCTAACATATTCTCTATTTTGTAGAACTTCATTTGGAGGTACTTTCCAGGACTCCAAGGTAACTTATTTGGAATTTAAAACTCAATTTTGTAAATTGGAATGAGTGGAAAAAGTAACTTATTTTTACCTATTTGTGGTCCTCGTAAAAAGGTTGAAGCGGTGGTCGGTGAATGCCCTCACAATCCGATCGCGCCAAGGGGTGAGCCAAGTTTTCTGGAGATATGTAAATAAAAGTGGCTCCACGACTTCTTTCACCAATTGGAGTCGTGTCTCGTACTCCCACATGGTCGTCGAACAAAATAGCTCCCACGCTTTGTTCGCAAAAAAGTCCGCCGACTTATCCGAGAACCCATGTCCCAACGTGTATGCCCTATAGTTGCGTTGGATGTGCACCCAACAAAGCATATGTTTTGCTTTGGAAAATAAGATATCGACAACATTCACCTCAGCCATATCCCGATCGGTCAGTACGGCTTCTGGCTCTCTTCCAACCAGCTTATAGACCTCTCTCAATTGGAATAACACCCATTCGTAGTGGTCTTGAATCTCCCTTGTCATAAACGCAGAAGCAATACAGAAAGTCTTCCCGGTGCATGTAAATCCAACCATTTCGCACAAAGGCATGTCGTACCTACAATGTCAATTAAATGAGATTTAATGCGTGTACTTCAATCTACTACTACATCATAGGTAATAAAAAGACTTACATGTTTGTTTTGTACGTCGAGTCCATCACAACGACGTAAGGGAACAACTTCAGCAACTGGATCGACTTCGGATGGGCAAAGAAGATGTCTAGTACCTTACGGCTACCCTTCGCAGTTCGATAGTTGACATAGTATTGATTAGACTCTAAGAAATGAATCGTAAATTCGCTCACCCCCTTCCGTACATCTCCTTTTTAAACACTTCGTATTGAAAATCATACAATTGCTTCATTGATGTGGTCATATCTGGATACTTATCCAATAGGAATGTCATGGATTTCCTAGGTTCTATATCTGCCAAAGCCATATTTCTTGCATCAATCTTTTGCTCCTTAGTCAGTCGGCCCGCAAACGGATAGCCCTCTAGACTGGTGGAAAGGTCATGATTGTGGTTACCACATTCCACCCTTAAGTGCCACTTCTGGGTCTTTTTGTCCCTCCAACCTATCAACTCGAATGGGCAACCCTTCTTTATAGTACGAGGAAGAGGTTTAAGCTCATCACCGACACCTAAATTCTTAACCATTTTACGCGGTATGCCTTTTTTTCCCGCTTTGTACTCACCGCCTAATACACATCCCAAACTAATCTTTGCCAGCCATGAGTTTTTGATGGTGAGTACAATGTTTAACCCCCTCCCTATCTTATGGGCCCACTCTATCATAGGATCTCGTTCCTCCCACTCACAATTATTTGCAAAATAACTAGAAAAATCTGGAAACTGAATAACCTATAATAATAAAAAAAACCAATTAGAATTTTTTATCTTAATTTCTAAACTTCATAAAATTACATTTACATACCTTATTTGATTCTAGATTACAAACGGCGTCGTAATTATGCTCATTGAAACCTCATATCCTCCATCGTCGTCATCAACGTACTCCTCGTTTAAATCAAATGGAGCCGGTGGTTTTGACCCTCCCACCATCAACGACTACGTAAAATTACGAAATATTTAGAAAATAATATCGAATCGTATGAATTTAACGGAAAAAACTTTTTAAATTGCTTAAAAATAAGTAATTAACTTACATTAAATTTTGTAATCAACCAATTCGCCATTTCGATAAAATTTTGAAAGTGAATTTTTTTAGAGAAGATTGAAATGTATTTTCGGATGTGAAAATATTTTGGGGTATTTAGGTATATATAGAGAACGAAATCCACCCGTTCGGAAATAATTCCAACGGGTGGATAGTCGGTCACCTCGACCGATTAAATTCCACTTTCCGAGGCCCTATTTAGTCGGTCGAGGTGACCGATTGGGGCGCTCCTCAGTTCTGACATGGGCGCTTCGATCGCCCGTTATTATTATACAACATCACTCTCCATGTTTTTTTTTCAGATAAAAAAAAATCACTCCATTTTTTTTTGATCTCTCGCTCGGTTCGATTAGCCGGGGTCAATTTACGTCCGAACCGGGTACTGCAGAGGCCCATTGCTGGGGGCGACCCTCCCAATTCACTCTCCATGCATGTTTTGGGGATACAAAAAAAGACGACCCCGACCAAAAAATTAAAAATTCAACCACCACGTACTGATATTTTTTAGGTTTTTCAACAAAAAAATAACTTTTAATATATATTTTTAAGAAACCATTTTTTATTTTTTTTAAAGTAAAACTACTTTCTATAATATACAAATATTTGTTATAAATTATAGAGAATAGAGAGAAATAGAGAAAGGAGAGAGATCAGATTCATCTTATTAGGTCACCCATAGGGGCCTTTTATAGAGAGAGTACAAGATTAAATCTAAGGTTTCCATATGTACATCTAAATAATATATTATTATAACACTCCCCCGTAGATGTACATCACTAACTGCCTCGTTAAAAACCTTGTCTGGAAAACCCAATGGGACAAAACCAAGACTAAGGGAAAAAGAGTGCACTTATGATTCTTCCTCTCAACTTGAAATATATCCTCCTTGCTTGATTGAATTGAACAAACATCCTGCCTTTGAATTGAATCTTGTAGTTTGAAAACACTTGGTGATATGTACTTGGTTGATCACTTCATGCTAAATTCTCTTCATATATACATCATTGTTGGCTCCTTTCAACTTGATTTGATGGATGGATAAAAATTCTATTCAATTCTCACATATCTCGAACTTCAGGCCGAGATTGTCTCATCAGAGACCTTATATGACGAACTGCCTCATTAAAAACCTTGTTTGGAAAAACCCGTTGGGATAAAAACCAAATCCAAGGGAAAAAGAGTACAGTCGTATAATAATGCTCCCCCTCAGTTAACCATATCTTTATGCAATATATTTATGCCATCATGAACTTTTGTGGAAGAATTGGTACTTCTGGACCAACAATCTCTATTATATGTTTAGGGAGACAAATAATTCATCGACACAACAAGTGATTTTGCTGATGTAATGCGCCTATTGAATTGAGATATGGTACTTTAAGACCTAATATCTCTTTCATTTTCTAATCGGGGACGAAAGGGGTCCTTTTCCACACTTAGCGATCTTACTACCATTGGTGTACTTAATGGATGCGCCTTATCCATATTAAATCGCTTTAGGAACTTTTCTGTGTAGTTTGATTGATGGATAAACATTCCATCCTTTGTATGCTCGAACTGCAGGCCGAGACAATACTTGGCAGTTCTTAAGTCCTTCATTTCAAATTCTCTTTTCAAATAATCAGCTTCTATTAGGATATCTTCTGTAGTCCCAATAATATTGAAATCATCAACATGAACAAAAATGATTACATATCCCAAATTTGTTGTTTTTATGAACACACAAGGACCTATTTGATCACTGACAAATCCTTGCCTTTGTAGATATTCTCTAAGGCGATTATACCACATTCTTCCCGATTATTTCAATCCATATAGCGATCTTTTAAGTTTAATGGAATAAATGTAATGTGGTTTTGATTCAAATGCTTCAAGCATTTTCAATCCTTCTGGGATTTTCATGTATATGTTGGTACCTAACGACTCATATAGGTATGTTGTTACCACATCCATGAGTTGCATTTTCAAACGTTCAACAACGGTTAAAGCAACAAGGAACCTGAGTGTCGTTGCATCCACTACTGGTGAATATGTTTATGTGTAATCCACTCCAGGTTTTTGTGAAAAACCCTTGTGCAACGAGCTATAACAGACTGATTTTGCACTTTATGGTGTTGGAACTACAAGCCCAAAAACATCTAGTCTGTTTAACGAATCCAATTTTGCTTTCCAGCTTTTCCAACCATTTCGATGTTGACATTCCTCCATTGTTTGGGGATTATTGTCATCTTCTCCAATAACTTTTACGATAACTGTATAAGCAAAGATATCTTCTCGATACCCTGTACCGATACTTGCATAATTAATCGACATTTCCAAATTGTCGTTCATGCCATTTTCTTTGCTTTTAGAGTCTTTAGATAGAATCTCTTCAGGAGTTCTATCTTCATATTGATTTCCAATCGACATATCACCCTTTTGGGATGTAACTGGCTCTTTCTTCTTCTGGGGAATGTATCCTTAAATTCGAAAATGTCTCCCATGCTTCAAACATGCTTATGTATTGGTTTGGAGTTACTTCTAGAATCTCCAAATGAGCTGGCGCATTTTCAATTAGTGTTTGTGACTTAAACACTTTCATGACATTGGTAAACATCATGAAGCTTATACAATCCCCTAAACTTCCAGTTTAGTTATACAATTTGCTAAACTTCTGGTTTAGCTTTCTAAGTTGCATCCCATGCAGTCTCTTAACTTCTAGTCTCACTTATCTTCTCCCCCTAAAGGTGGGATTTTCACCTCGCCAAAGTGTTAATCTTAATACCGAGCGATATATTGATCACCGCTTATAAACTCTAGGTATTTTATAAACGATAAGGACCCAAACCATTCGTTTAATCCCAACTTTCATTGTGTGGCATTACTTAACAATCATTCAGGGAGGTGAAGGACATATAAAGCATTTAATCTCTTCTAGAGACAAGCTTCTATTAGGAAAATTTTCTATAAGCAGTCGGTCCAAGTCGAATTTAATTATCGACATTCACATTTCATGACCCTATTTAACCACGACTCTTCCAGGTCGCGTATTCCATGTATAGCACTTGCATGGATATCAATTATGACCGCATTATTGACGACTCTACCTGGGTCGTTTTGTGAATGTGTGTGAGAGCTACTCAATGCTCAACCACTACACTAATTTATTTTCATTACCCTCCTTTTTCAATGGAACCAATGGGTTGAGGCATCTTTCAACATTATATGATTAATCCACAATGGTTCACATGGCGATGTAATATGTCCTCTTATATCACTTGAACTTAGTCAAGGAGCATATGAGACTTTGTATTTACTTGCATATTATGCTGGCTTTGCTACTAACTTGCCAAGATCACAAGCCTTTTAAGGTCACTCTTAGGAAGAGACTTCAAGTCTCAAGATCTTTCGGTCCCATACCGATCATGCGCATTATTATTTCACTTGAGTGACCAAGTTAATCATGCCACAAATATATCTTATCATTAACTAACTTCCAGTTAGTGCGATTACATTATTCAATGGGATATACTCTTCTACAGTCATCACAGCCTTCACACCAAAATTTGCGCATGACTTGTGAAAACTTCTGGTTTTCAAATACTATATGGTGTGCCACCATTGAAAAATGTCGGTGATCCATACTTATGTTTGGGAGCTCATCAACTCAAATCAGATAAACCATTATCTTGATTTTTAACATTAGATGCCTCAAAATGGGTGCATTCAGAACTCTTAATACAGATTAGACCGGTCTCCACACTTATACTTATAAGGTGTGGTTCTTATACAAATGGTACAAGACTAATGATCAATTATATCATTTATGGGATATCCCTTATCTTAGATGTTCTTCTGGACATCAAATTAACCCACGACGTCCTAGCTATAAGTCATAACCATGACTAACGGCCGCATGCGTAATATACCGTAACCTCTTTCACACCCTCTTCTAGAGGAGGCATGCTTCCGACATGCAAGAGGTTGGTCAAACATGACCTTGAACTTCTAGTTCATGCTAGGTAGGTGATCATTTAGACATAGTTCTGAATATTGTAACGACCCACATTCCTTGTACTACTTCTAGATTACATGCCATATTTCTTGTACTACATCTAGAGTACATGGTTTGGTATGAGATCTCTTAACTCTCCAAGAGTTTATAACGATCTCTTCTTGTCAAAATTCGATTCTTCAAGCTCGAATGGAGTTGATGATATGCTACGTTCATTATAACTTAGCACATGTCTGTTGGAACTTCAAGTGCTTCATGAATCTCCCAAACATCTCATCTGTCAGCTTCAAGTGACAATGTAATTTTATTTCTCGAACCATTTATCATCCACTTTGGGAGATGATATGTTCATATAGTTCCACTAATAAATTCTTCTCATCATACTACAAGAAGTAATTATGTATGTAAATCCACTTCTAGGGATAATACTCTTATGTATAAAAGCATCTACTTTAGGAGATGATCATTGTCACATAAATTTTATCATCTTCTTCAGGAAGTGATATTTTCTATCATTACTCACTTCAGGGACTAACAAGATTTATTATTTCATCTCTTCGGGGATGATTTCAAATTGTCTCTACTGGACATACTAGCATCTGATTCAGGAGATGACAAGTTTTAACTTTAAGAACAAATAAAAATGTATACAAGCAATAATATAAATAATTAAATTGAAAAGTATAAATAAAAAAATAAAGTATCATAAAATATTGTCAACTTCTGGTGACAAGAAATTGAATACGAAGTCTTCTAGACTTCTTTCCATCACATACTTCAGGATGTGATTATTCATAAGATTTTTCAATCATATACTTCAGGATGTGATTTCAATGAAACTTTTTAGTCACATACTTCAGGATGTGATATCCATGTGGGTATTTTATTATCTACTTCAAGAGATAATATTGTCATATGAACTTTATCGTCTACTTCTGGAGATGATATTTTTCTTTTCAATTTGCACATGAATCATGTCATTTATTTCAAGAGACGACTTTAGTATCACCACTCACTCCAAGGAGTAGGAAATTTTATTATATTCATCCACTTTTGGGGATTGATTCAATGTTTTCATCCACTTCGGGGATTATTTGTTTCATCCACTTCGGGGATGGAAATTATCACTCCAAGTATAAAAATAGAAAAATGGTTTCATTTACTTCAGGGAATGAGAAATATCACTCCAGGGATAAAATCAAGTTTTCATTTACTTTAAGGAACGAGGATTATCACTTCAGGGATAATCTTGTTCTGTACATTCAATTAACTCTTCAAGAGAAAATAATATAACATAATTAAGTATATGAAATTAATAAATAAATAAACAATATAAGAACAATAAAATAAATAAAAGAATTCATTCACTTCAGGGAATGAAATTTATCACTTCATGGATAAAATTATAATATTGTTTTGTAAATTCAACTCTTCAGGAGGAAATAATTATCACTTCAGGGATAATATTATTTGTAAATTCAACTCTTCAGGAGGAAATAATTATCACTTCAGGGATAATATTATTTGTAAATTCAACTCTCCAGGAGGAAATAATTATCACTTCAGTGATAATATTATTGTAATCAACTCTCCAGGAGGAAATAATTATCGCTTCAGGTATAATTTAATCTATAAATTCAACTCTTCAGGAGGAAATAATTATCACTTCACGGATAATTTTATTTATAAATTCAACTCTTCAGGAGAAAATAATTATCGCTTCAGGATAATATAATGATATTCCAATCTCTTCATGAAATGGAAATAATCATTTCAAGGATTATATATTGATATTTCATTCACTTCAGGGAATGAATATTATGAAAAACATATCGCTCCAGGGATATTATCTTTATATGTTTATATGATTTGTCTCACCATGGACAAATTTATTTACGAACACATCCACTTCAGGGGATATATCATATTTCATATTAATCATAGATAACAATTGACTTTATAACTAAATTAATATAAAACAATAAAAAAAAACATATGATGTATGCATATATAATCTATGCGTATGATTAACAATCAATAAGTATGTTGTATGGTTCAAAAGAAAAGTAGAGCAATTTGGTTTTATGCATATGATTAACAAACAATATATATGCCATATGCTCATGTAACAACCTATCATAGAAGAAACTTCTTTCTCGAATTTTACTTTCTTCGTGATCGATTTTTTTTTCTTCGTGAAAGTAGAGATATATACATAGAACATAGAACGATTTGATGGAAAAAAAATCGATTTGATGGAGAAAAATGATTTAAGAATAATACGTTCGATCTTGAACAATTGTGCTGATAACGTGTTATAAATTATAGAGAATAGAGAGAAATAGAGAAAGGAGAGAGATCAGATTCATCTTATTAGGTCACCCATATGGACCTTTTATAGAGAGAGTACAAGATTAAATCTAGGGTTTCCATATGTACACCTAAATAATATATTATTATAACAATATTCAATTTTAACCATCTTAAATGAGAGACACTACTCTCTGTCCAAGGCTAAGTAGTGAGCAAGTGAGGATAGCCCGATCCCTAATATCATTACTAACAAAAAGACTTAACACTCTCCGACGACGGCTTAAATAATATATATATATGACTTGTCCATGGAATTGCAACTTTTTAAGAATTGAGATGAGGCGACCAAATTGCCTAAATAATGGTTTCTTCTATGTAATTAAGATATTTATATTGTCAAAAACATTTTATATTTATGATTTTTATCCAAATATTTTTCTAATCGTTTATAATCATCTAAATGAATTTTTAGATTCTTTCATAAGTAATTTAAAGTTGAATGTTTTTAAAACGGTTTTTTGTCATAAAATTAACAATCAAATTCGGTAATAAAATCTGAACCATTTCCTCTATATTTGAATAAGTTAAATAATTATCTATAAAAAAATAAAATTGGATTTTGTGATTTAGGAAATATTATAAGAAATTCGTTTTGAAAAACTAAAGGGAAGGTTCAAGTAAAGACACTCATTGTGATGAGAACAAGTCTTATAGTGAGGATTGATCATACCTATTGAATTTACGTGCTTACTATATATTGAATGGTGAGGCGGTAAAAAAAATTGAACGGTCAAGATTTTAAAAAAAAAAATTCATTTTTTTTGTTTTCACGAAAATGAAAAATATATAAAATGAACTTTTAGTTTATATAAAAAAAAGAACTTGTAATGAATGAAAAATGAACGCCTACAATATATAAAAATGAACTCATAGCCTATATAAAACGAACTCATAGTATATTAAAATGAAATTTTAGTTTATAAAAATAAGAAGTGGTATTTATGACTTATACTGTTTATTTTAAATAAAGAAAATTTAAGTTTTTGAAAAACTAACTTTTAATTACATCTTTTCAATTTTTTTAATTTTTTGTTTTCACAAAATAAAATATTATATAAAATACACTTATAATTTAAGAAAAATAAACTCGTAAAATATAAAAAATGTACTCATAGAATATAAAAAATGAACTCAAACAATATACAAAGATGAACTCATAGCCTATATAAAATGAACTCACATTATATTAAAAATAAAATTTTATTTATGAAAATGAAAACTATATTTATGGGTCATACGCATAACTTATAATGGTTATTTTATAGAAATAAACAATATTTTTTTAAATATTTTTTTTTATTTTTCTGAAATTCAAATTATATGAAAAAATGTACAAAAACAGAACTCATAATAGATAAAAACGAACTCATACAATATGACAAGTGAACTCACACTATACAAATATGAACTCATAGTATATACAAAATGAACCCTTACTATATTAAAAAATGAACTCTTAGTTTGTAAAAAATGAACTATTATATTTAAGATTTATAATGCTTATTTCAATTTTTTTAATTTTTTAATTTTTATAGTTTTGTGAAAATCGAATTATATGAAAAATGAATTCAAAGCACAAAAAAATGAACTTATAATAGGTAAAAAATGAACTCATAGAATATAAAAATTGAAGTTATAAAATATAGAAAATTAAAATCCTATCATACATAAAATGAACTTTTAATATATAAATAAATGATCTCTTAGTATATAAAAATTAAAATACCGTATTCAAGATATGTGATGTTTTTTTAATAAGAGAAAGAGTCGTGTGAAAATGGTCGCCCAAGTGAGAATTAAGAATAAATCTCGCTCGTCCATTCCAAAAAATCAACGCACCTGATTAAACATTCAATAAAAAAGATAAAATACGGCACAGGCGAATTTTTCCCGTATTATTCGCGTATTTTTCAATAAAATACGGCACGGGCGAATTTTTCCCGTATTATTCACGTATTTTTCGAAAAATACGTTTTTATGAGACGCGCCCAGTTTGTTCATCAAAACTAGCGATTTGTTCATCCATATTCACCATTTGTTCATCAATACTAACTAATTGTGCATCGAGTTTTTGATAACAATGTTCATCGATTTCGAACTTTTTTAATTATCAATTTTATTTTTTAACCTTATCTATGTGTATGAATACAATATTATCTAGTTTTTGATGCACATATAACTATTTTCAAACCAGAAATGGTGTTCTGATTGTTAAAGATAAGGTCATTACTATACTTCCAAGTTGTCTACAACATATATAAGCAAAAGTTAAACCCTGAAGGTCTTCTTTTTTCAAGTTCAATAATTGATGCCAAACATCCGTCTATGACTCCTAACGACGTCGAGGAAAAGCTAAAGGTGTCATTTGACGGACCAATCACAAGAACTCGAAAGAAGAAGATACAAGATGCAACTCATTCTCTTCTAGATCATTTAGGAGCCATGACGGATCAAGCTTCGCAACCTCCATGGATTACCATGCTTAGACATCAAGTTTAGACAAACCCGAGCCTGGATCAAGAGTTCTCAATGCCCATATTTGTTCATCGATATACTTCTATTTGTTCATTGATATAACTTGTTTGTTCATTGATATATATCCATATTTGTTCATTGATATACTCATATTTATTCATTAATATAACCTTGTTTGTTCATTGATATACTCTATTTGTTCATAGATATACCCCTATTTGTTCATTGATATAACCTTTTTTTGTTCATTGATATAACTTTTGTTTGTCCATTATTTGTTCATTGATATACCCTATTTGTTCATGGATATACCCTTATTTGTTCATTGATATAACCTTTTTTGTTCATTGATATAACCTTGTTTGTCCATTATTTGTTCATTGATATAACCTATTTGTTCATGGATATACCCTTATTTGTTCATTGATATAACCTTTTTTGTTCATTGATATAACCTTGTTTGTCCATTATTTGTTCATTAATATACCCTATTTGTTCATTAATATACTGCTATTTGTTCATTGATATAACATTATTTGTTCATTATTATACCCTTATTTGTGAATTGAAATAAACTTATGTTTATGTGTCAATACCATCAATTTGTACATTTAGGACTATCTACACAATTTTCATGTCTACCTATATGAGCACAACAAAAGAAACGAATAAAGTGCTCAATATAGTACATAAATAAGTTAAGGTTGATATAGAAGCTTGAATGCAAAGGATAATAGATAAATTATTTGATTTTGCAATAATATGATGTATGATAAGAGAACAAGCCACATGTTTCACAGTAGCAACAATGACAAATCAAAGGAGTCAAACAAGAAAAAACCAAGACCGACATCAAAACAATTAGTTTTGTCTCACATACGGCTAATTATGATGAACACACATATATTAATGCATACAATTTCGATACACATTCATCCATTTTTATATACAAACAATAGATATTTGATGCACAAATGATAGCTCGCATATAGGAGTAGCTTAGTTGCATGTTTTATATATGTTTTAGTTAGTTTTAGGTTAGTTTTTATGTAGTTTTTAGGTTTTTGTGTTATCGGGTATTATGCGCTGGCTTGCTCGGTTTTACAGGTTTTTAGGTTAAGGAGCAACAGCGGGGCGAGTATAGATGGATCATGGTGGTGATGGACGAGGCAAACGAGGCAAAGGAAGCTAGGACATGCTAGGAGAAGAGCCAAGGCAAGGAAGACAAGCCAAAAAAGCCATGTCAAAAAGCTCGGGTTGAAGCCGAGCAACGAAGCCGCGCAATCCCAACTCAATGGGGAAAGCGCGGGATTGCAAGGAAAGCTGCGACCGCGCTTTTGCGGGACGAAGCCGCGCATTCAGGAGTTTCAGCGGACGCGTGTTTTGGGCCGAGCTTTGGTTTTGGGCTTTGATATCTTGACTTATGGGCTTGTATTTTGGCCGAGTAGGTGGATTGATATATCTTTTGAGGGATATTTTTAGGAGCATATAAATACTTTATGTTAGTTTTATTTTTCATAACTTAGATCATTATTTTGGAGGCTAGGGTTTTTCTCTCTAGAGGCAAACTTTAAACCTTTGTAAGTTTTTCTTAATTTTAATTATGAATTGCTAATTTCTCTTGTGTTTGGCTAGTTATTGAAGTCATGATTTGTATGTAGTTGTGAGGTTTGATTGATTCTCAACAAACTTGAATAGAAATTATTCCCTGTGATTAACTGAATCAGAATTATTCTAGGGTTTTATTAGATTAGCTACTTAATAGAATTTCTAGGTTAATTTATAACTAAATCTGATTAATTACCGGTCGGAGTTAATTAGATCAAGAGTAGACTTTAATTAAATTAGTACCGGTTGGACTTGTTGGTTAAAGAAGGGAATAAATTAACAAATCACTTAGATGTCTGGTTGCTCTGAGTTGTTTGTTTCTATTGATAACTTGAATCGTCATGCTGTTATTTAATTGAATCTAGAAGGTCTTCTAGGTTATTATTTAATTAGGGTTGTTAGACTGGTTGTTCTATCAACTATATATGAAGTTCAGGTTTTAATCCTTAGTAGGGTCATTATCCACAATAGATTATTCAAGTGAGAATAGAATCAAGAGAATCGATGATCAACGAATCAATATCATGATGGATCTAACTAGTTGAACACGTTTGTCTTACATATATTCAAATCATCTTTGCATTCATAGTTAGTTTTATTCTTGCATATTAGTTTAGATAATCATTCTGAAAACCCCCCTTTAGTTACTTGGCACATAAGTAATAACATTAATACACGAGTCTCTGTGGGATCGACCCTTGCTTACCATTCTACTCAGATTGGTTAAGTTAGGATTCTTTGATAGGTAAAACGACTGAAAAATACCTCATCAAATTTGGCGCCGTTGCCGGGGACTCGTCGCTATTTGTGTTTATTACTTTCGTGCTGTTTTGGGTGTGAACCTGTTATATGGTTCATACCCGTGCTACTAACTCATCTCCCCTGTTGTTTGATCCAGATATTGACATGACACTCTTCAAGCTAAGGAAGGAAATCCGGAATCACTTTCAGGCATTGCCATTCTTTCTTGAAGAATCTGACTCGGAATCTGAATCTGCTGAATCCGTCGAGATGGGTGACCGAACATTGAGAGAGTTGACTGCACCGAATCTGGCACAACAACCGTTGGCGGTGCAATTTCCTGCTCTTGCTGAGGGAGTCAAGTTTGAGCTGAAATCCGGGTTGATCCACCTTTTGCCTTCATTCCATGGGCATAGTGGTGAAGACCCCAACAAACATCTTTCTGAATTTCATGCCGTGTGCTCAAGCATGAAGCCTGCTGATGTGACTCATGACCAGATCGCGCTGAGAGCCTTTCCTTTTTCTCTCAAGGATCAGGCTAAAGACTGGTTTTACTACTTGGCTCCGGGAAGTATTGATACATGGGCTAAGATGAAAGAAGCTTTTCTGGAGAAGTACTTCCCTGCTACAAGGCTCAATGATCTGAAGAAGCGAATTAGTAATATTGAACAAGAAGCAAGTGAGTCCTTGTACGCATACTATGAGAGATTCAAGAGGTTGATAGCCAGCTGTCCTTTCCATGGCTACACTGACCAAGACCTGATCTTATATCTGTTTAATGGCCTCTTGGATGATGAGAGAAGAATGGTCAATGCAGCTTGCCAAGGTCACATTCTCAACAAAACTCCTGCTGCTGCGTTTGACTTGTTTACACAATTGTCTGAGGGCACAAGACAGTTCAAAAGATAGACTAGCTCGAAAGCTGCAAATTCTGTGGTGGCTAACACAAGAATTCAAGATGAAGTCACTGAGTTGAAAATGATGATGAAGCAGCTGTTGCAGCAAGGTGGTAGACAACAGGTGAAGTCCTGTGAAATTTGCTTTGATAACATGCATCCCACTGATTCCTGCCCTACACTTCAAGATCAGAATGCTGAGGTGAATGCAGTGGGAGGATATGGACCACCTAGGCCGAGGTATGACCCCTTTTCCAACACCTACAATCCAGGCTGGAGGGATCATCCTAATCTGAGGTATGGTAATTCTAGCAATCAGCAGTTCAACCATCAAGGTGGCCAAGCTCAGTACAGACCGCCTTTCCAACCTCAGGCTCAGGGAGTGAATCAGAATGCTATGTCCACAGAGGAGATGGTCCGACAGTTGACTCAGTCAGTTTCTACAATGCATGGTTCTCTAACTCAGCTTCAACAAGAAACCAAGTCTAGTATAAAGAATTTGGAGACTCAAGTCAGTCAAATTGCCAATGTTGTGGGCAAACTGGAAGCTAGAGATTCAAGCAAGTTGCCATCCCAGACCGAGCTTAATCCAAAACAGAATGTCAATGCTATTACTTTGAGGAGTGGGAGAGAGCTGCAAGTAGAGCCCAGGGACGAGCAAGAACAAATTAGAAGGGGAGAGGCAGAAGAAGCTAAGGGCGAAACAGAGGAAATTCCAAGCAAATCATTCGGTGAGGATTTGCTCGGTCTGCCTGTTAAATGCGCGGCCGAGCAAATGCAACCCCGCGCAATGCCATCTCAGTCGAGAATGCGCGGGGACGAGACACCGAAAAGCGCGGCCGCGCATTTGCCAAGCCGCGCAATCCCGTCTCAGTTAGGATTGCGCGGGATGACATCGGAAAGCGCGCCCGCGCATTCTGGAGCGAAACCGAGCAATTCAGACGATGTTGAAGATTCGTCTGCAACTCCTCTAAATTCTTATGCACCTGTTCCACCTTTCCCAGAGGCACTAAAGGAGACCCAAAAGCTGGAGAATGACAAGGAATTGTTCGAGACGTTCAACAAGTGTGAGGTAAATATTCCTTTACTTAAACTGATTAAAAGCATTCCTAGATATGCTAAGTTTTTGAAAGAATTGTGCACCATTAAAAGAACTCAAAAGCTAAAAGGGAAACAGAAAATCTCTGTAAGTGAGCATGTGTCAGTTGTGTTTCAAAGGCGTATGCCTCAGAAATGTGGTGACCCTGGCATGTTCACTATTCCCTGCAATATTGGTGATACAGAAATTGATAAAGCCATGCTTGATCTTGGTGCTTCAATTAATGTTTTACCTTACTCTGTGTACAAAATGCTTGAACTGGGTCCTTTACAAGAAACTGGCGTGGTTATACAGTTAGCTGATAGGTCGAATGCTTACCCTAGAGGGATAGTTGAGGATGTGCTTGTAATGGTTGATAATCTGATATTTCCTGCTGACTTCTATGTCTTAGATATGGACCATGATAAGCATGCTGCACCTATTTTGCTAGGTAGACCTTTTCTAAAAACAGCTAAGACTAAGATTGATGTCTGTAGTGGTTCTCTGACTATGGAATTCGACGGGGAAAGGGTAGAGTATAATATTTATGATGCAATGAAATACCCTCCCGAAGATTCCTCGTTGTGCTTAGTTGATGTGGTAGAGCCACTTGCTCAAGACTTTTTCAATATGCATGAATCTGAGGCTTTGAAATCCACTTTGGAAAATGCTATTATGAATGAAACTTCGGATTTGGATTTACAGACTGACCTGCAGGAAGTGGTGGCAGAGTTGAATGCTCACTTTGAGCGTCCACTTATGCCACCGGGCTCAAAGCCCATACCACTAACCTTGCCGAGCGAGAAGCTTTTGCCATCTATTGTGCAGGCACCAATGGTAGAATTGAAGCAACTTCCAGACCATCTCAAGTATGCTTTCTTAGGTGATGGGGATACCCTGCCAGTAATTATATCCAACAAGCTCACCAAGGAGCAAGAAGGACGATTGGTGGCAGTTCTGAAGGAGCATAAGACGGCTATAGGATGGACCATTGCAGACATTAAGGGGATTAGTCCCTCAACATGTATGCATCGGATTCAACTAGAAGATGAAGCTACACCGTCTAGACAGCCCCAAAGAAGGTTGAATCCCCCGATGATGGAGGTGGTAAAGAAGGAGGTGCTGAAGCTCCTTTAGGCAGGTATGATCTTTCCTATTTCTGATAGCAAATGGGTCAGCCCAACTCAGGTTGTCCCTAAAAAGGGTGGTATCACAGTGGTTGAGAATCACAAGGGTGATCTCATTCCCACAAGAGTTCAAACCGGGTGGCGAGTTTGTATTGACTATCGTAAGCTTAACGCTGTAACCCAGAAAGGTCATTTCCCATTACCTTTCATTGACCAAATGCTGGAACGACTTGTCGGTCGTTCATTTTATTGTTTCTTGGATGGATATTCTGGATATTTTCAGGTAGCCATAGCACCAGAGGATTAGGAGAAGACAACATTCACTTGTCCTTTTGGCACCTTTGCATACCGAAGGATGCCTTTTGGACTGTGCAATGCCCCAGCTACATTCCAACGGTGTATGGTTAGTATCTTTTCTGAGTACATAGAGAAATTTATTGAGGTATTTATGGACGATTTTACCGTCCATGGGAATGACTTTGATTCATGCTTAACTCATCTGACACTAGTGCTTAAAAAATGTGAAGATACTAATCTTGTTCTCAATTCTGAAAAATGTCATTTTATGGTAGAACAGGGTATAGTATTAGGCCATGTAGTGTCTTCTAGGGGTATTGAGGTCGATAAGGCTAAGGTTGAAGTAATTCAATCTTTGCCTTATCCTACTAATGTGCGTGAAGTGCGTTCTTTTTTAGGCCATGCAGGGTTTTACCGCAGGTTTATCAAAGACTTCTCAAAAATTGCCTCCCCCTTATGTGAGTTGTTGAAGAAGGAAGCAGGATTTGAGTTTGGTAATGCATGTAAGACAGCGTTTGATGAGCTAAAACTCCGCCTCACCACAGCTCCCATTATTCAAGCCCCAGATTGGTCTCTTCCTTTTGAGATCATGTGTGATGCTAGTGATTATGCAGTGGGGGCTGTTTTGGGACAAAAGAAGGGCAAAGCATCTCATGTGATTCACTACGCCTCTATGACATTGAATGAGGCCCAGAGGAACTACTACACCACAGAGAAGGAGCTCCTAGCAGTTGTGTTTGCATTGGAGAAATTTCGCTCTTACTTGTTGGGAACAAGAGTGATTGTTTATACAGATCATGCAGCACTCCGCTATTTGCTGACGAAAAAGGAGGCCAAACCCAGGCTAATCAGGTGGATCTTACTGTTGAGTGAGTTCAACATTGAGATCAAAGACAAAAAGGGGGTTGAGAATGTGGTTGCTGATCATTTGAGTCGTCTAGTGATGGAAGAGCGGAAGAGGCCAGAGAGTTCACCCATTCAGGAGGAATTTCCAGATGATACCTTGTTCGCTATTAAGGTTGTAAAACCTTGGTATGCACACTTGGTTAATTTCCTAGTTATGGGTGAGTTCCCACCAGCATTCACTAAAGCTCAGAAGGACAAGTTAAGAAGTGAAGCAAGATACTACATCTGGGATGATCCATATTTGTGGAAACACTGCGCTGATCAGGTAATCCGACGATGTATCCCGGATAATGAGGTAACTTCTATCTTAACCTTCTGTCATAATTATGCATGTGGGGGCCATTTTAGTTCTAACAAAACAGCTAGGAAGGTATTGGATGCAGGATTTTACTGGCCGAGCATTTTTCGGGATGCTCATGGTTTTTGTAAATCCTGTGACCGATGTCAAAGAGTTGGGAATATGTCCCAAAAGAATGAGATGCCTCAATCTCCTATTATTTTCTGTGAAATCTTTGATGTATGGGGCATTGACTTTATGGGTCCATTTCCTAATTCTTTTGGGAACTATTATATTTTGCTTGCGGTGGACTACGTTTCCAAGTGGGTGGAAGCGAAGGCCACCAGGACTGACTATTCTAAAGTGGTGACAGATTTCTTGAAGACCAACATTTTTACTAGATTTGGTGTCCCTAGAGCTTTAGTTAGTGACAAGGGCTCCCAAGTCTGTAATAGGATGGTGAGTGCACTATTGAGAAAATATCATGTCACACACAGAGTCTCTACAGCATACCACCCTCAGACAAATGGCCAGGCAGAGGTGTCTAACAGGGAAATCAAGTCCATTTTGGAGAAGACAGTTGCACCAAACAAGAAAGACTGGAGTGCTCGGTTGGATGATGCACTATGGGCATACAGGACTGCTTTTAAAACACCAATTGGGATGTCACCATTCAGGTTGGTATTTGGGAAAGCATGTCATCTACCGGTGGAAATTCAACATAAAGCATACTGGGCAGTCAAGAAGTGCAACATGCAAGAAAGTGAAGTGGGCGAATTCAGGAAACTTCAACTCCAGGAATTGGAAGAAATCAGGCTAGAGTCTTATGACAATGTAGTGATATACAAGGAAAAGACAAAAGCCTGGCATGAAAAGCATATTTGGAGGAAGAATTTCAAGGTGGGGGACAAAGTACTTTTGTTCCAATCGCGCCTCAGATTGTTTCCTGGAAAACTGAGCTCAAGATGGAGAGGTCCTTTTGTGGTAGCACGTGTGTACCCCCTTGGCGCAATTGATATCTATGATGGAGTTTCTCATTCTATTTTCAAGGTAAATGGTCAGAGGCTGAAGCCATATTATGAAGGATTCAATGGTGCTACTTTGGAAGAGACGGCTCTACACGAGCCGGAGCAAGAGCCTTGATATCCTTTTTGCGTCAAGCTAATGACGTTAAACAAGCGCTTCTTGGGAGGCAACCCATGTTTTAGGATAGATGTGCTTTGATTTTTTGCTTTCTGTTTTACAGTTTTTTGTTTTGATTAGTTAGTCTAGGCAGAAATAATCCTAAAAAATTTCAGATAACTCGGGCAATTTTAGAATAAAAGGGGCTAAAATAACTCGAGCCTGCAAAGCTCGGGATCGATCCCGAGCAATGCAGGCTCAGAGGAGAAAGCGCGGCATGGGCTGCTAATTGCGCAGCCGCGCAATCCAAGCCCCAATGCCGCGCAATCTCAACTGGGAGCACATTGCGCGGCTTCGCAATTGCGCGGCCGCGCAATTAGGTGCAATCCCGCGCATTGGGCCGCTTTTCAGCGAACCCTTTTTAATAAAACCCGATGCCCTCTTTCTTTCCCCCATTTAAACGCCCCTCCTTCTCCTTCCTCACCTCTTCCTCCATTAAAGCTCAAGGCCCCAAGCTCTATTCAAGTGATTCAAGGCGGATTTTCAACCAAATTCAAGCAAGGAACTCACATTCAAGCGGGATTCAAGTAAGTCCACTCTAAATCTCTCTAAAATTTCGGTTTTTGATAGTTTGAATCTAGATCTAGGTTTGACTAGAAAAACTCGAATTTGACCCCTTTAGGCTCGGATTTAGGCTTAAGTTCTTTACAAAAGTTTGTTTATTGCATGATTCTAGTCTAGATTCGTGTTTTATTTCAACTTTGCAAACAAATCCGAAAGTCACTTAGAAATTTGATTTAAATTTGATTAATTTTAATTAAATTGTTCTAGGTAGTGGGGGAAGAGAGCGTTTGAGAGCTTTTCTGTGAAATATTGCTGTGGTTGTCCTTGCCGAGACAACGGAATTGCACTTGTTTGTTTGTTTTGTGGTGTTGTGCAGGTGGTTTTCTGAAATTCTGAATTAATGGCTCCAAAGAGAAGTAGAAGGGATGGTGCATCATCATCACAGTCTGCTAGTCAGGGAGTACATCTGGTTCCACCTGCTGTGGTGGGGGAGACCACCCAAGAAACTTTTGGAATTAACTTGACAAAGAATAGTCACATAGTCCGGTTTGAGCTTCTGAAGGACAGGGAATGGAAAGCAACTCGGTTCATTGATTGGAACCTAATGAATGAAATTGGGATTGCTCATCTGTTGAATGAAATAGGAGCTTATTTGCACATGGGTGAGTTTTTGAAGCTGTGTGAACCGACCTTTAAGGGGTTAACTTTGGAGTTTCTGAGCACTTTGTCTACCGATTTCAAGGGTGAAGGGGAGATAAAGTTTTGGTTAGGAGGTGTTAGGAGGAAGATGACCTTGAAAGAGGTCAACCGGGTGTTTGGTTTTTGTAATTTTCCTATTAGTAGAGATTTAGTGCTTACTGAGGCAAGTGCTACATGGGCTGACAAGCACTTCTGGAAAGCCATCACAGGGAGACCCAAGTATGAGCCGTCTAGAGAAAAGGCTTCTCCCATCACTCATCCCGCTATTAAAGTCTTCCAGCGGTTTATTGCAAGTACTCTGAATGGGAGAGGTGATGGGGGAAACAACTGTCCCAAGAAAGATGTAACTGTGTTGGCTACGAGTTTGAAGAGGAAGCCGTTGAATATGGGTGCTATGCTGATGCACCACATGGCCCATGTTGGGAACAAAGGCGGTGGAGCCATTTGTATTGGTGGGATTGTGACTTTCCTAGCCAAACATTTTGGTATCGATCTTAACAGGTTACATGTTGATATTCCGCCTTCACCTATTGACTTCATCATGTTGAAGAAAATGGGCACTCTCTACAAGTACAAAAACTCTTACTTCTGGGTGATTGGTGATTCTGGGAGAGTAATGAAGCTTCCTGATGGACACCGTGTGCAGATAGGAAACAGTCCAGCGAACTGGTTCATTGAAGTTCAGGCTGACGATTTGGATGTAGTTACCGTTAAGGGCCCAGTTAGGGGTAAAAAGACGGTTTCAGTTCCTATTGTGGTGGATTCTGATGAAGAGGAGATGGATGAGGATTTCATCATGGCTGAAGAAGAAGAAGAGGAAGAATCTGCTGAGGATGATGACACTGATGAGGATGAGGAGTCTGAGGACGAGGATAGGCAGAGACAGTTTGATCCGTCTATACCTCCTGGTGGAGTACATTACTCTGATGCTCAATATAACCAAATGATGGAGATGATGAGACAGATGCAGCTCGACACCACGCAGCGATACAATGATATGTCTTCTCACATCGATCAGAGCTTTCAGGGCGTGAGAGGCTATGTGGATAAGAGGTTCACATCTTATCAGACTCATCAGGATCAGCAGCTTGCTGCTTTTCAGGCTCGCCAGGATGAGCAGTTCAGACTGCTCAACACCAGATTGGATGGATGGAGCTCAGCAGGCTATCCGCCTCATCAGTCGTATCCTCAGTATGCCTTCCCAGAGCCGCCATATCCTCAGTTCCCGCCATATCAGCCACCCCCAGCACAGGAGATCCCACCGTACTATCCACAGCCAGAGTATCCACCGGAGTACCAGCCACCGCCACCGCAGGATTTTCCGCCCTATTACCCGGACAACTAGAGTTTTGTGAGTTTTTCTCTTTCCTTCACTTTTTACTATACTTTGGGGACAAAGTATGTTTTAAGCATGGGGGAAGGGAATTACTTGTTTGCATTACATGTAGTTTCATTAGTTTAGGTCATATTTAAAATTTTTGCATGCATTGATTAAAATCTTGCAAAATGAAAAAAAAAATCAGAAAATTTGAGAAAAATATTACATTTAGGTTCTTATTTCCCCATTGTTTGATTCCTCTTGTGTTTCTAAGTTAAGCATAAATTCTAATCCATGATTTGCATGATTTACTGAAGTTGATATGATATGAGCATGATCATTGGTTAATTACCTTGATTATAGGATGGAGCATGTATTTAGCTTGAGTATTTGATTCATTCTGAAGTTCTAGACAAAACTTAGCCTTGTGAGATATTTTTGGCCTTCCATGATATATTTGTTCTCTAAATTTCTTGAGTGTATCACCATGATTATCTAGCTCTAGAACTTGCGTTAATACTCTTTGTCAAGGTTGCTTTATATGATTGAATGCATGACATTAAAATGATTGAGGCAATGTTTCTTATTAGCCTATTATTTCCCTTCCTACCCTACAAGATCCATGTTTTTGACACCCCATTTCTTTTAAGCTTTAAGCCTATTTTGATAGCTCCACAAAATTTCCCTAGCCTAATAAGCTTGACCCAGGATCCGGGATTTAGGACTTTAGGTTGTGTTTTTATTTTGTGTGAGTTATGTAAGTATGGGGGAGTTGAAAGAAAAGGAAGAAAAAGAGGAAATACAACTCTTGGTTTCAAAGTGAAAAAAGTTGAAGATGAAAAAGTTTGATTGCAAAAGAAAAGCAAAAGAAAGAAAATTGAGCTTAAATTGTTAGTAGTCTTCATTAGTATCAAAGAAAGAGTTGAAGAAGAGGAAAAGAAAAAAGAGAAGTAAAGAGTTTGAATGTAAATGTATGGAGTTGAGAAAGGAAGTTGGGAAGTAAGAAAAGAAAGTGTTGAGTTGGGTTTAGGATTAGTTCTTTATCCCGGATTTAGCACCACAGACCAAATGTTATCCCTTCCAAATTTCTCTTTACCTTGGCCCCATTACAAGCCTTAAAAAGACCTCATGATTTTTGTTATGTATTTGATCCCCAGCGGTGGAGATTTAGAACTCTGATGCAAGCATATGGTAGTCTAGTTTTCATGGTTGATTTTGAGTGAAACACATACCTTTAAACACTTGAGAGTGAGAGCAAAACACATTATCCTTGGTGAGGTCTAGAACGAATGAATGGTCTTTACTTATTGCTTACCATAATGCATGCTAAGAAGTCTTGGTCGGGTTTTTGATTATATGTGAAATGCTTGTTTGACTTGAGATGGATGTATGATTGCATTTCTATGGTGTGATTTGGATTTATGTCTTGCTTGAGGACAAGCAAGGGTTAAGCATGGGGGAATTTGATAGCTCGCATATAGGAGTAGCTTAGTTGCATGTTTTAGTTAGTTTTAGGTTAGTTTTTATGTAGTTTTTAGGTTTTTGTGTTATCGGGTATTATGCGCTGGTTTGCTCGGTTTTACAGGTTTTTAGGTTAAGGAGCAACAACGGGGCGAGTATAGATGGATCATGGTGGTGATGGACGAGGCAAAGGAAGCTAGGACATGCTAGGAGAAGAGCCAAGGCAAGGAAGACAAGCCAAAGAAGCCATGTCAAAAAGCTCGGGTTGAAGCCGAGCAACGAAGCCGCGCAATCCCAACTGAATGGGGAAAGCGCGGGATTGCAAGGAAAGCGCGGCCGCGCTTTTGCGGGACGAAGCCGCACATTCGGGAGTTTCAGCGGACGCGTGTTTTGGGCCGAGCTTTGGTTTTGGGCTTTGATATCTTGACTTATGGGCTTGTATTTTGGCCGAGTAGGTGGATTGATATATCTTTTGAGGGATATTTTTAGGAGCATATAAATACTTTATGTTAGTTTTATTTTTCATAACTTAGATCATTATTTTGGAGGCTAGGGTTTTTCTCTCTAGAGGCAAACTTTAAGCCTTTGTAAGTTTTTCTTAATTTTAATTATGAATTGCTAATTTCTCTTGTGTTTGGCTAGTTATTGAAGTCATGATTTGTATGTAGTTGTGAGGTTTGATTGATTCTCAATAAACTTGAATAGAAATTATTCCCTGTGCTTAATTGAATCAGAATTATTCTAGGGTTTATTAGATTAGCTACTTAATAGAATTTCTAGGTTAATTTATAACTGAATCTGATTAATTACCGGTCGGAGTTAATTAGATCAAGAGTGGACTTTAATTAAATTAGTACCGGTTGGACTTGTTGGTTAAAGAAGGGAATAAATTCACAAATCACTTAGATGTCTGGTTGCTCTGAGTTGTTTGTTTCTATTGATAACTTGAATCGTCATGCTGTTATTTAATTGAATCTAGAAGGTCTTCTAGGTTATTATTTAATTAGGGTTGTTAGACTGGTTGTTCTATCAACTATATATGAAGTTCGGGTTTTAATCCTTAGTAGGGTCATTATCCACAATAGATTATTCAAGTGAGAAGAGAATCAAGAGAATCGATGATCAACGAATCAATATCATGATGGATCTAACTAGTTGAACACGTTTGTCTTACATATATTCAAATCATCTTTGCATTCATAGTTAGTTTTATTCTTGCATATTAGTTTAGATAATCATTCTGAAAACCCCCCTTTAGTTACTTGGCACATAAGTAATAACATTAATACACGAGTCTCTGTGGGATCGACCCTTGCTTACCATTCTACTCAGATTGGTTAAGTTAGGATTCTTTGATAGGTAAAACGACTGAAAAATACCTCATCAACAAACAATAGTTCATTTATTCACAAAATCACAATTTTGATGAACAAATCACATTGTTGATGAACAAAATCACAGTGTCCTATTTTTGTTTTTATGAACAAAATCACAATGTTGATGAACATATTGCATGCAATTTTGATACACATTTGTTCATTTTTATGTACAAACAATAGATTTTTGATGCACAAGCAATAGTTTATTTATGCACAAAATCACAGTTTTGATGAACAAAATCACAGTATTGATGAACAAATCCACATTATTGATGAACAAATCCACAATATTGATGAACAATCTAGGCGTGCGTCCTATTTCCGTTTTTTTTCAAAAATACGCGAATAATTCGCCAATAATTCGCCCGTGTCGTTTTTTCCCCCTTTTAAGTCTTCCGTCTAAGAAGCAAGGGATTGAGGTTTGGAACCCTTTTTCCTTCATCCAACGACTCTTGTTCTTTCTTATTTCGCACCTAGGCGTCCATTCGCACCTGAACCGGACCCTTTTAATAATATGAAAAAGGTAAACCTCCCCCCTCCCCAAAAAAATCTTGACCGTCTAATATATATAAAGGAGGAAATTCAATGATTTGGATAGTCTTCACTGTAACAAAAAATTTAAAAATATCTTAAATTAAAAGTTAATCATTTTTTTTCAAAATTGCATTCTTATATCTATACCCTTAGAAAAATTCTATTTTTAAAAATGGGTTTTTTATATCCGTCAAATTAACTAGATTTCCCATGTGTAAAAAAGAGAGTGTGAATCATGTGCGACATAAAAAAAAAGTATAACATCAACCTCACTCTTGGTCGTTGGATGAACAAAGTGTATCGTAAAATGTTAAAAGTGCATTTAAAGTAGAAATTTTTTGACGCTTTACGATGCGCTATATAATGCTATTTATAAATGTATTTTTAAGATTTTACGACACACTCTTTCATATCGCATATTGGTACAAAACATTTATTTCGCACGAGATTCAAACACATAAAAAAAAAAAGAGACTTTATTTTCAAAATTTGCACGCATATGCAAATCTGCAATTTAAATTTTATAATACTACACTTTCTCTCCATCTCCTCCGGAGAGTTTATGAACATTTCTTGTGTTGCCATTTCTCACTTTTGAGCATGTTCCTCCCTGTCTTCTCACTTGGTAGTTGGGGATATCAACCCAATTAGGATCTGATTCCTCTCCTCCACGGCTCTACCCTTCTCATCAACCGTCCAGATACCCACTTATTTTCTCCCTTTATTTTATTCAAATTCTTTTATACTTCTTTTCATGTCCATTTCATGGCATAAGACAAATTCCCCTCTTTCTATTTGGAAACCCATAAAGTTAAACCCTCTCTTGATCTCTTAAAGCAAAAGTCAAATCTTCTCTCCATTCAAATTTTTGCACAAACAATTTCAAAGCAAACCAGACCCTTATTTTTGTTGGTTAATCCAAAATCATAGAAATCTTCAGGTAATCACACGATTGAAAACTTGAAAGAGGGGAACTTTCAGTTTCAAATTTCAAGGGAACCAACTAGTTCAAATTGCTGTGTTTTGATGCTGATGAGTTCTGCTGAATGGGTCTGATGAAAAATCCCTCTTTTGTCTGCTTGTTTTTGTGATTTTTTCAGATGGAGGATGATGATGACGATGACCCATGATCTTTGCTTCCTCATATTTTAGTTTGTGGATTTTGTTTATATTTTCCCCCTTTGTTGGAGAAAGTTTTACAGTTCAATTTTCGGAAAAAAAAATTATATTCTGATTGATTATGTCAAGAAAGGAAAACAAAGGCATTAATCCCCTGCTGTTGAAATTTGGGGTTGCTTTGGCTGTCTCCTTTGCTGGATTTCTCTTTTCTCGTTTAAGAAGCAAATCTACCAGACCTTCACTTCCTCCTCCCCCTTCATCACCTTCAGGTTTGCAATTAATTCTAACCCTAATTTATGATTCATTCCTTTCTGGGTTTATAATTGGTTTACGGATTTTGAACAGTTCTATAAAATTTTTAATCTTTAGCAGTTTTTTGGATTAATTAAGGCTAACCCATGTTTGCTTTGGTGATCCAGATGCTAATAAGCAGGTGGTTCATTGCAGAACTGAGATTAGTGATGATGTTCATACCACACCTAGAACGCCAATCTCTGAAGCACAAGTTAGTATTAATTTTCAGCAATTTATTTCTTAAGCATTGGGTTGCTCTTCTGGTGTTCCTTCCTTTGGCTTGTTGATTGGTTTATTCTGGATTTGAAATAGTAAAGCTTCTTTGGTTTCTTGTTGCTTGTTTGATCAGTTTCCACTTCAAATTTCATTCTGTATATAGCTGAAGTTACAAACTCTTTTGGTTGACATTTGGTTGGGGGCAGTATGTGAATTCAGGAATTGAGTTTGAGAACACCTCTGGTTTGGCCTCCTCAATCCCACTCTCTTGATTTCTAAATGCAACCAAGTTGATAATTGAATCCAAAATTTCCAAGTTGGTCAAGAATTAACAAGTTCCAACCTGATGCCTTTGAAACCCAATTCGTAGTTCCGATCCCATAAATCAGATTTTCTACCAAATATCACCTTTTGGTCAGAAATATCCCGTAAGAACACAATATGGTCATCTGAATAGTCTTACTGCCAAACAACATTCATCCTTAGAATTTTGATTAAAATTACTTGGATGTTTATAGTTGACTTTTTTTCTCCTGTTCTTCATCAGTTACTACTTACCAAGTCTCTACATGTAAATGGATTCATGAATTTCTACCTATAATATAAGTTTGAATTCTGTTGCAGCTAAAAGCATGAAAGTCTTCCTCTTTGATGATCAAATGTGTTCTTTAAACTAGGAAACATTTTCCTGAACTCACTACTAATCTGTATATCCTCTCTTCACACAGGATAAACCTTTCCTTCGGGTTAGGATCGATAATAACTCCTCCAATTCTTCACCAAGTACCAGAAGTAGTGACAGGGAAAGATTCCTTTTGCCAGAGTTCAATGAACTCATCAAAGGCTTTGATACACCTTCTGGCATGTTACAAGAAACTGTGACACCAATCTCAAATGAGGACCCAGCAAGAAGGACCAGCCATGTAGAACGAGTCGAGTATGAACAAGAGATCCAAAAATTGAATTCCATGGTGAGCGACCTTAGAGAAAGAGAGCGGTCTCTCGAGATGCAGTTGCTTGAGTATTATGGCCTCAAGGAGCAAGAAACCTCAATCAAGGAGCTGCAAAACCGGCTGAAGATCAACAATGTTGAAGCCAAAGTTTTCAAATTAAAGATCGAGGCTTTGCAAGGCGAGAACAAGAGATTGAAATCTCAAGTGGTTGATTATGCAAAAGTGCTGACTGAACTCGAAGATGCAAAAGTCAAGATAAAGGAGCTGAAGAAGAGGCTTAGATCTGATGCTGAGGAGAGAAAGGAGCAGATCTTGAAACTCAAGAAGAGAGTTTTGACGATGAAGTTGCAAGAGCAGGATCATTCTCATATGGATGGGAGTAATGAAACTGTGGACCCTGATTTGTTAGAGAATCTGCAAAGACTCCAAGACTTGGAGAGCGAAAGAGAGGAGTTGTGGAAATCTAAGAATGAACTACAAAGGGAGAATTCGGAACTGGCTCGTAGGTTGGAGTCTACACAAATCCTTGCAACTTCCATGTTGGAAGATCCAGAGGTAAGAATAAAGCAACCATTTCCTATTCTAAACTCTCTCTTTTAACGTATTGGACTCACAAATGTGTTATTAATGGGGAAAATCCTTGAGTGTGTGCTCTTAGAGATACACATTTGCTACAATTCTAAAATAAAACATACATGTAGTGGGATTCAGAACATATTTGTCACCTATGATTGTGAATTCTAGCGATTTTTTCCATCTAATGTGGCTCTTGGTAGTGTTTGTAGTAAAATCACTTAATGGGAAGCATTTTTTCCACTATAGATAGTTACCAAATATGAGTCATTTTTTACAATTTTGCAATAAAGAGTCACAACCATTTTCTCTTCTAAACTGTCCCTTTTAGAATACATACAAATCATATATGTGGTATTTATTAGGAAAGTTGTTGTAAATATGTCAAATGTTGAGTTTGTGCTCTCAGTAAAACCAAATTGGCACAATTCCTAAAATACACATACTTCACCAATATGTCAAAATAAGTATGTGTTTTTTTTAGAATTATGACTTCATGACAAGTTTGAGTTATTTAAAGCTATTTCCCTATATTCTATTTCCATCTTTTCTTGAATTGGCTATTAACTCAGCAGGTTGGGGAGCTGCATAATGAAGTAATCCGCCTCCGTGAAGAAAATGAAAGCCTCACCCAAGAAGTCGATAGACTCCAATCCGACAGGTGTGCTGATGCAGAGGCGCTCGTCTATCTCAAATGGGTAAACGCGTGCTTGCGTTACGAGCTCAGGAACTACCAACCACCGCCCGGAAAAACCGTTGCAAGGGACTTAAGCAAGACGCTAAGCCCGACATCAGAAGCAAAAGCCAAACAACTCATTCTTGAGTACGCAAACAGAACCGAAGAAAAAGACGTTAACGTCATTGAATTTGAATACGACCAATGGTCGTCGTCTCAATCTTACCAAACCGACAATGGGGACCATGACGAGGCGTCTATTGATGCCTTGTCTAGTAACAAGGCACACCACTCCAAGAAGTTGAAGTTTTTTGATAAGCTGAGGAGACTTGTTACAGGAAAGGACAAAGATAAAGACGATCATACAACTACTACTACTACTCCTACTACTATTACTTCACATAAAAAGAAGGCGGCTGTCCTGTTGAAATCTCAATCTGTGGAAGACTTTGGGAAGGTGTATTCTTATCTGGGTCCAAGGCGAAACTCAATTACAATCCCGTCTCAGCATTCAAACAGATCCTCTGCAGAACCGGAGGTGAGCGCTTTTACTAGGTTGAGTGCTGAAGAGGCTAAAGAGATGGAGACCATGAGAATGCACAGGAGCAGCTCAGCTTCCTCTTCACATAGTTGCAAGAGGTTTGTGTTAGGCGGTAGCGTCTCACCATTGGAGAGCCAAGTCGAAAAAGGTGTTGTTGAACCGGACCTTGCAAGATACGCAGAGGTGTTGAAGGAATCCTCATGGACTAAGAAGACTCACAGGAAAGCAGCATCTTATAGCGCCTTTTGATTGATTCATATATAGAATGTGGAGTCATGTGATCCATCTTGTATATATTTTTTGAGCAGAAGATTTTGCTTGAGATAAAGAATGTCTTATTGAATTGATTGGAAACCAATAATGGACATTGGAAAGTGTGGTTCAGATATTCAGGATCAATTGCTTGTCTATGGGGTAATGTAATAAGTCTGCAATTTGGTTCAACCATGATATGGATCATCTTACTCTTGCACATCAAGTTCTTAAATAAACTTTACACTTTCTTAGAACACATTACTAAAACATAGGCTCTTCAGACACACACACAAACAAGAATTCAGATTCACATTCAAGTGCAAAGAGTAACTAGTTAAAACTACATGACAATATTCAAGACTACGCGACAAGGCCGATTGCTTGCATCAAGATTTGTTCTACCACAAACTCATTAGCAGCCTCAGTCAAATGAACACCGTCCCAGAAAACATACTCGCTAGCGTTCCTACAACTCCTCGCATTCGGTTTACACATGAACGACATGTCCCTTACGCTCCCTGTCGCGCAGCATCCTCTTCTCGCCTCAGTAAACCCTGCAAATCAATCAAGCCAAAGCAATGCACATGAATTCAATCTCAATTGAGAACTCATCAAATTGGTTTTAGTATCAATGTCAACTCCTTGTATTATACCATATTGTGAAGGAGAGTGGACTAGATCATAGTAGGGCTTGTACACATCAAGAATAACAAGCTTTACACCCGAGAGTTGGTTGCTGAGTCGAGATACAGTGGAGTTGATTTCTTTGTTAAAGCGATGGATGTCGTTGTTGATTGTCTTGACACATTCTGTCTTTCCATGGGACCCGAATGCAGCTATGAATGCCGGGACACAGCCATGTGCTGGTACTGAAATCACTCCAATTCTCCTTGCCCCTAATCCGTGCAAGTCCTTTGTGTACATACACAATATGTGCAAAAAGATACCAATGTTATAATCTTCTTATGTAGTACTTATGATGATATGATTTGTATCATGAACATAGACGTTTCCAACAAGGTCATCTGTTGGACATAAGAGTTACAAATTAAATGTATATTTAGAATCCCTCTATGTTATCAGTGTCGTCGTCTTAACTATGCCACATAAGCGTTTAAATTTTTTACATTTACCTCTTTACCCTTTGTTATTTAACTATTCACAATCTTTATATAATAATATTATTCCTTATATTACTAATATACAATTATATTTAGAGATCTTAAAATTTTAGAAATTGTGTTAGGAGCGTGGATTATGGAACAATTTTATTAAATATAATAATTTAACTAATATTACTAATATCCAATTATATTTAGAGATCTTAAAATTTGACAAGAAACATAATTTTCATTATGAAATAATTTTTTAAAATATAATAATATTACTAATATACAATTATATTTAGAGATCTTAAAATTTGACAAATGATAGAAACATAATCATCATTATAGAATTTTTTTAATAATAATAAAAATAACATTAATAATTTTTTAAATTATTAAGAACATAATTATTATATTTGAATTGCTAGCTTTGAAATGAATAATAATATTCAATTTATAATATTAAATCATATATATAATCTATATATTTATAAAATATATTTTATTATTATAGACCCATGCAAGGTGAAGGTATAAAACATATAAAGTGCTTTTTATTTATTGTGTCTTGAATATGACGTTGTCCAAATAATTAAATGATCATGTACTATTGTTTTACAGTCTGAAATATCATATTGACGCTCAACCATTGATTTCGTCATTTTGTGACTGAATGAATAGTGTTATGACTTTCAACTAAAATAATGGCTTTCAAAACATGAACAATTGAATTCCGATGGGTGTCATACTAAGAAAAGTGCATTAATTTCACGCTTTAGGATAAAAATTTGTTTAATTTAAACCAAACTCTATAAACCAATCTCTTATATTATACTTTTAAAAGTTTAGATTTTACCATATTAAATCACAACTCTACCCCCGGTGCCATAAAAATGTCTTATAATTAAGCAACTTATACACCAATTCAAGCTACATACCTTGACAAACCTCGTGAACCTCGTGACTAAAAACGACGCGTACTCCTCCGGTGTGTATGCTCCGCCAACAGAAGGATTGATGTAGTAGTTTCGCATAAAGTCGGCACTACCACAACTTATTAGGTACATTGCATCGCTTAGGATCGATTTCGCCTTAGCCTCACCCGCCACCTTGGCTAGCTTCACTTGGTACTCCTTGTAGTACTCTAGTTGCCTTGACATAGAAATCGCACTCTGAAACATATATGAACAATCTAATTATGACAAGAGAGGAGAATTCGAACTCGTGACCTAATAATCATTTTTTTAATAACTGAACGTTACATTGAACGTTGAGGTCCGGTCATCGAAGCCAGCTGCACTCGAACCAAAGTTGGCACCAATGAGAAGGTTCTTGCCGGATGCTTGTGGGCTAAGGTACGCTGCCGGAAAACTCGTAAACCCTAATGTCTCAGCTGCACAAATTAAATCCCAAAATTATATTATAGGTTGGCCAAAGATATATATGCACTGTTCTAAAAATCCCCGCTTAGCTCCATCTAAGCCTCGCCTAGACGCTGGAGGGTGCTAGTCCGCCTAGCCTTCCAGTCTGTCTAGGAGACCGTCTAGTCTGTTTAGACGCCTGTTTAGACTGCCTAGACGCTAGGTGGTCCCTCTCCGCCTAGCGTTTTTTAGAACATTGGATATATGTACTATTATTTATAAAAAAATTGTTAGTATGTTATAAGTTGGCCAAAGACCCAAATAGCAACCTCAGTTTGAATCATATATATATATATATATAAGCTGGCAAAAAAATTGTTTTTCCCTCTCTAAGAAAAAGGGCATATTTTAAATAATTAGAAAATATGGGTAAGTTTATAGTAGTTTGTATTAAGTAAGTACCAGTAATATCAGTGGAAAGCTTGCCATTGCAGAATCTTCCGGTGGGCAAATGGTGGGCAAAATCTTTGCCATAAGGAGGGTAATTTGGCTTGAAAAGGGTAGGGATGTAAACATTGTTGCCAACATCAACTGATGAATCCCCAAACAAGATCAATGCAGGAACAATTGGCTGGCCATTGATTTGTGCAAACAAACCTAAGATTGCCCAAATCAGAGCAAGCACGTAATTTATTGGTTTCATTCCCATTTTCTTCATTCCCCTCTTGGCATGGGAATTATTAGCTAGGCTAGAGGAAATGGTGTGTGAGTTTAATTGTAGCGAGCTTGTCTCAGCTGGCGTATACTTTAAATAAGCATGCAGGGTCTGAACTCTGAACAAGGATGTGAAAGGGGAAATTACGCAAGTGCCCTTGTTTTGTTTTTTTGTATTTTTTGTTTTGGTAAGGGAAATTATTTAAGTGCATGTGGTGGTTGGAGAATTGAGAGGTAGTAGTAAGTGATGTATGTAACAGGGTGATTATTGTGATTCTGTACGGCTACTATAACTCAATGCTATCTCATATTCACAGTAGAGATTACAATACAAGACAGTTCTGTTATAAGGGAAAAGAGAGGAAAATTTAGGTCTTTATAACAGAAAATAGGGGAGTTGAACTCGTAATCTACTCGTAAATATTATCATTACCAACTAAACTAGTAAGGCTTGATAGAATAGATAGAAATGAGTGTGGGAAATATAATTTTTTTTATGAAGAAATGAGCTGTTAGCTTATTACAAGGCCAACATTAGATCGCCGACGAGTTACAAGGCCAACCTAAATCATTACAGAAGATTATATTAAAAAAAATCTAAAATTAAAGGTTGATGACTAAACAACAATCTGAGCTGAGAAGCCGAAAAAAGGTCAAAACAAGACCCTTGGTTTAACCTAGAAACATCAAGATGAAGCCGAGTAAGATCAAAATATCTTTTTGCCAAAAAATCGGCCGCCGAATTACATTCCCTGAAACAATGGAAAAAAAACCACATGAGGAAAAAAAGTAACAAAGTGCCTAATATCATTAATTATTGGCTGAATTTCCCAAGGAACTTTCCAAACATTCTTTAAAGAATTAATAATAATAAGATTATCACCTTCAATAATTAACTTAGAAATATTCATAACTATTTCATGGATAATAATTCCTCACAAACTAACGCTCTCTTCCATGTCTGAAGCTTCTCCAACTGTCGAGCCTCCGGTGAACCCTATTCCGACGACTGCCATGGTGGTCGATCCGGGAATTGGAGATCAACCGCCTGACAAGCCCCCCGACAAGATTTCGTCTTGGAGGGATGTGGTTTCGGGAGGAGCGTCTCACCCGCAAACTAAAATCAATGAAGACTTCATCAAAGGAAAGACGAGTCTTAGCTTCCCGAAGGGCGATCTGGGAGACCCAGTCTACAACATTGACGAGGAGGTAATGGAAGCTTTGGCCTCGGTTTGGAAAAATTCGGTCGTGGTCAAGCTTTTGGGACACCCGGTGGCCTTCCAAGTCATGGAACGGAAGATTCGGGAGATGTGGAGGACAGATTATAGGATGCAAATCATTGATCTTACTCTCGGTTGGTTCTTGGTCCGATTTGAGAGGGAGGAAGACTATATTAAAGCCCTCACCTATGGTCCCTGGACGGTTTTCGGGAGATGCTTGATTGTTCGCTCGTGGACTCCGAAGTTCAGAACCGCCGATCCCATCCTAACTACTCCGACTTGGATTCGGATTTCTGATCTCCCGGTCACGCTCTATGAGGAGACGATCCTTATGGACATGGCTAGGGGTATTGGTAAGCCAATACGAGTTGATCCGAGAACTTTGTATACCTTTCGAGGGAAGTTTGCCCGGATTTGCGTGGAGGTTGATCTCGAGAAGCCGCTGAAGGGCACGATTTGCGTGAATGGTGAAACTTTGTTAGTGGAGTACGAAGGTCTTCCGACAATATGCTTTGACTGTGGAAGGTTTGGCCATCTCAAAAGCCACTGTCCCTTCCGTCCCAGCCCGGCTGACCAGGCGGTAGTAGCCCCGAGCAGGTCCGGTGTTCAAGCGTCGGCTTCGAATGCCATGGATAAGGCCGGGAGTGGGGCGACAGGGATTTTCTCCGTGGCCAAGTCTAGCGAGGGTGGCTCCGGCGATGGGCATTCGCCGATGACGGCTCACGAAGCGGCGAGAACCGGGAAAGGCCTCTACGGCGAATGGATGATCCCCGAAAGGAAAGTCCGGCCGAATAAGGGAAGTAGCAGGAATGGAGGGGATAGCAAGCAAGAGAATGGAAAGAATCAACCCCAGAAGGATAACAATCGAAAAAACGGAAAGGGAAAGGAGATAAATGGCCCGACCATGACAGTTGTTAACCGATTTGCGGCCTTGAAGGTCGGCGAAGAGAATAGCGTGAATCCCGGGATTGGTAAAGATATTGAAAAGAAAAGGGAAGGAGTTTGCTGTTTTTAAGGAAGTTGTTAAAAATAATGTTAATCTAGCTAATCAATCTGATTCGGTTTCTAAGAGTAACGGTTTTGTGCAGGAAAGGATGGATACAAGTGAAACGGTGGGGGCCACGTGTGAACAGGAGCATGCAAACCTGACTTTTAAATCGGATGAACAGGAAAAGACGGGCTTGGGCCAGACAGCCCAAAAACAGAAGCGTCGTGCGAGGCTTAGCCGAAGACGCGGAACCCCAACGACCAACACACCTGACGACGACCTGGGTCTGGTCGCGGCGATCAACGAAAAGAAGGATGATGTGGTGGAGGCCGCTCGGTCGGCCAGCGGGAAACGCAGACGGCATGAGGAAAACCAGGGAACGCAGGGATTAGAGCAATTTGTTCCTGCTTCCGAGGCTAACGGTGACCAACAAGGCTTTGATCCCGGAGATGATGGAAGTACTCCTAAGGAAATGCTGGTTCAAAGTAGCTCGGTGGCTACGAATCCGCTCTTCTCGACGGAGGATACCGATGCCCAGGGCTCGAGAGACACGATGATGGGTGATGGCAGTGAAGCTCTTTCGGGCCCTGCCTACTGATTCCTTTCGCTGCTCCTCTTCTTTTTTGAATTGTCTCCCATGAATTTTCTTATGTGGAATTGCTTTGGTGCAGGAAAACCGGGCTTTCGAAGAGCGATTAGATACATGTGCAAGTTCCATCGTGTGGATGTTTTGGCACTCTTCGAAACCAGGATTTCAGGAGATAGAGCTCGCACAGTTTGTGAAAAAATTGGTCGGCTGGGCTTCGATGGTTGGGATATTGTGGAAGCTAGAGGCTTTGCAGGGGGTGTTTGGCTTTTTTGGAAGAAGGTTTCTATTGATTTACAGATTGAGTCGAAGACTGAGAATTTCATACATGCCTCTTTTCGTAAGAATAACGCCCCTGCTCACATGTTCTTTGTTTATGGCCCTCCGTCGGTCAGTCGGCGTGAAGAGTTCTGGAAGCAGCTTGAAAGGGATGTTAAACGTCTTAATGGTCCAGTTATGATAGGTGGGGATTTCAACTGTATTATCTTCAATCATGAGCGTCAGGGGGGTTCGGGCGGTTTGCATGCTGATTCTCTTACCTTTAGCTCTCTTTGCAACAAGCTGAGTTTGGTCGATCTTGGATTTGCTGGGCCGAAATTCACTTGGAGTCGCAAGCTGTCTCCGACTATGGTTGTTCATAAAAGGCTTGATCGTGTTCTTATGAACGTGGAGGGTCGGGTGTGTTGGCCGGGTGCGAATGTGAGACACCTCCCTAGGTTCTCTTCAGACCACTGCCCTTTACTCTTGTCCTTGTGCCCGAAAGTTGAGGTGAGAAGAGATAGGAGACCATTCCGGTTCGAGGCGGCTTGGCTCGCCCATTCCGGATTTAATGGTAAACTCAAGGAAAGCTGGCGGGAGGATGTGGATACCCCTCGTGCTCTAGACGGTTTAAAAACGGATTTGTTAGTCTGGAATAGAGAGGTCTTCGGTAATATTCATGCTCGGAAAAAGTCTTTGCTTCAGGAGATCGATAGGGTGCAGAGTCGGATTGTGGCTGCTTCGACTCCTAATCTCTTAGAGTCGGAAGCTCAGTTACAAAAGGAGCTTGATAGTGTGCTTGAGCAGGAGGAGTTGCTTTGGCTCCAAAAATCGCGTGAGCAGTGGGTTTGTGACGGGGATCGTAATACCTCTTTCTTCCATGCTTCGACTATTATCCGGAGGAGACATAACCGAATTGATTGTTTGAAAGATGAGTCTGACACTTGGATTGACAACAAAGAGGAGCTTGAGAACTTAGCCACTGATTTTTACAGAAAATTGTACACGATAGAGCCGACTGATTTAAACGCTCTCCCGATGATTGATATTGGTTTTCCCCATATTGATCCTGTGCGATTTGAGTCCCTTGCAATGTCGGTCTCTGTGGATGAAATTTGGAGAGCTACCAACGGTATGGGCTCCTTGAAGTCGCCAGGGAAAGACGGATATCATCCGGGGTTTTTCAAGAAGTGTTGGAGCACTGTGGGAAGGTCGGTTATTAATTTTATGCAGGATTTCTTTCGAACCTCTCATCTCCCTGAAGGCAGCAACGATACCTTGATTGTTTTGATTGCGAAGGTTGCTAAACCGGAAGTGATTAGCCAATTTAGGCCTATTAGTTTGTGTAACGTCATTTATAAAATCATCACGAAGGTCTTGGCGAATCGAATGCAGCCCATCATGCCCGATATCATCGGCCCAACCCAAGGTAGCTTCGTCTCTGGTCGCTTGATAACGGATAACATCGTCGTTGCTCAAGAAGTTGTCCATTCTATGAGAAGAAAAAGAGGCAAGACGGGATGGATGGTTCTTAAGCTTGATCTTGAAAAGGCTTACGATCGGTTGAGTTGGGACTTTGTGAGAAGTTCGCTCATTACGGCTGGTTTCCCGAGTTGCTGGGTTGAGTGGGTAATGGCTTGTGTTACGTCCCCTCGGATGCAGGTGTTATGGAATGGTGAGATGACTTCTCAGTTTCGGGCTTCACGTGGAGTGAGACAAGGCGATCCCATTTCCCCGTATCTCTTCTTGATTTGTATTGAAAGGCTCAGTCATATTATCTTGAATGCGGTGGAGGAGGGTTCTTGGAAGCCGATTAAGTTGACGAGGGATGGCCCTAAACTCTCACACATCTTCTTCGCGGATGATATTCTCTTATTTGCGGAAGCCTCGGTGTCTCAAATTCAGGTTATTAAGAAAATCCTTGATGCTTTTTGTGTTGCTTCTGGACAAAGGATCAGTGCTAGCAAATCCAAGATCTTTGTTTCAACTAACGTAACGAGAAGGACTAGAAGAAGTTTGAAAGAAGTTAGTGGTTTTGCTGTTACAGAGGAGTTGGGTTCATACCTGGGAATGCCGATTTTGCATAAACCTATAAATAAGCGTACTTTTGAGTATCTCCTGGACAAGTTCAATTCCAAGTTGTCGGGATGGCGCGTCCGCACGCTTAGCTTCGCTGGCCGTGTGACCTTGGTTAAATCGGTGTTAACCTCTATCCCGGTGTATACGATGTCGACTGCGCTCATCCCGAAGAGCTTGTGTCGGAAGATTGATAAAATCAATCGTTCGTTCATTTGGGGAAGTACGCAGGAGCGACGTCGGATGCACAAGGTTAATTGGGAGACGATTACGAAGCCGAAACAGCTTGGGGGACTCGGGGTGAAGTCCATGAGAGAGCTTAACCTCGCTCTTGTCGCTAAACTCGGTTGGCGTTTTTTAATGAAAGATGGGGACCTTTGGGTCTCGGTGTTGAGTAGGAAGTATGTCGATCGTGCCCTCGGGAATACGAGTGCTTGCTCGAATGTTTGGAAGGGTATCAAGATGGGTTTCCTTGAAGTCTTGAACAAAGGGACGAGATGGCTGCTAAGGGACGGGAATTCTTTTCGGTTCTGGTCTGATCGGTGGCTGCTTGACGTTCCCTTGGAGTCGATCGCGACCGGTATTCTTGATCCGGAGCAGCAGAGCCATAGCGTCAGGGAGTATTGGATGGATTCCGGGGTTTGGAATTGGGAGAGGCTGGCTACGTTGTTGCCGGCGCAAGTGTTAATGAAGCTGTCAGCGACGCCCGTGATGGAGGGGCTTGAAGGGGAGGAGGACGAAGTCTGTTGGCGTTTCTCTTCGGATGGAAATTACTCAGTTTCATCGGGATACAATCTTGTTTGTGGTTTTCCTGATGTGGCTAATATGGATAAGTTCTTTTATGACAGGGTTTGGCGGTGTAAAGTTCCGGAACGAGCCCGATGTTTCCTTTGGCTGGCAAGTGCGGGCGGCGTACTCACAAACGTCGAACGGTGCCGGCGTCATATCGCTCATGATCGAAACTGCCCCTTTGGATGCTCGGAGGAGGAGACTCTCGAACATTTATTCCGTGATTGTGTTGAGGTTAGATCAATTTGGGTTGACCTTAATGCTACTAATGGTTACGTGGATTTCTTTCAGGATAGATTTGCTAGTTGGGTGAGGGTCAACATGATGATGAACAAGGCTGTTGATGAGGTGGCTTGGACTTCAATTTTTCCTATGGTGCTTTGGTGGACATGGAAGAGAAGGAATGCAAAGATCTTTGCCACTGTGGAGCCATGCAGAGACAAGAAAACTTTTATTCTTGAGAAAGCTAGGGAAGCGTACGTTAATATGGGCAGAAATAAAGAGAGCAGCAAGAGCTCGCAAGCTAGAGTCCAAGAGATAAGCTGGGCCAAGTCGGATGTGGGGACGATCAAGATAAATACGGATGGGGCGGTTCGTGATGGCGCGGCGACGGCGGGCGGAGTCCTTAGGGATAGTTATGGTAAGTGGGTTGGTGGTTTCGTTCATAATATAGGGGCTTGCTCGGTCCCTATGGCGGAACTTTGGGGGGTTTTTAACGGATTGAAGTTGGCTTGGGAATATGGGTATCGTAAGGATATTCTTGAGTCGGACTCTCAATTGGTTATCAACCTCCTAAGTTCCGGTGTGAAACGAAACCATCCACTCTTTAGCCTGGTCTCTATGTGCCATGGCTTTATTTGTAGGGACTGGTCTATCCAGTTTCGTCATGTGTATCGAGAGGCGAACTCCGTTGCGGATAGCCTCGCGTCTAGTGCTTTTTCTTTTCCTATAGGGTTGCATGTATTGAGTGCCCCGCCTGAGGGGATTTTTTTGCTTCTGTTTGATGATGTAAGGGGTCGGGCTATCCCCCGTGTGCTGACTACTTAGCCCTCTTTTTTCATTAATTAATAAAACGCCCCCTTGAGGGGCCGGAGAGTACCGTCTCTCCTTCGACCAAAAAAAAAACTTAGAAATATTCATTGAAGACGCTTTCTTAATCCTTTTAAAAGAGAGAAAACCTCATCTTTTAAGACATAGATTGAAGTTGTTTATGATCACAACTTATAATAGTAATTTTATGGCCGCGAATGATAAAACTGACATAAGTCGAATTATTAAAACATTTAGAAGCATCAAATTAAGTTTTAGACAAATAATAGGAGGTTTTATCCAAGATTTATGATTTTTACGTTTAGGAGAAGAAATTTTAGATTTAGTCTATGTTGTATTGATAGTGTTCCATTGCAAATGTTGAGTTACAACTAGTTCATATGGAAGTAAGTTTGAAATTATACGAGAAGGATTAAATAGTTTGAATTTCGATGTCCCCAAATATACCCCAAAGAAAGAACATAATATTACTATTTTGGTTTAAATTTAGAGATGTAATTAAATTATTATTAAAACCACCAAAGGTTACTAATTGAAAATAGATTTGCAATTTTGTACTATATGAGAAGGAATAACTAGAGAAAGAGCCGTACAATCCCGAGTTTTATGAGAAGTAATAAAAGCAGAAACTTTTAAATTAATATTGACATTATCAAAAAAGGAAATAACTCAGAATTTCTAATCCGATCTGTCCAAAAGTTTATTGAGCACCATTTCCAATAGTCCAAAGAAGTCCTTTAGAGTAGCGATCTCTAATATTGAGCAATATACCAAATTGCCAAGAACAAGATCTCTTATGATATTACAACAAGATAGATCCTAAATATTTCTCCATAGCAATATGAACCTAATAGTCCATTTCCAATAGTCCAAAGAAGTCCTTTAGAGTAGCGATCTCTAATATTGAGCAATATACCAAATTGCCAAGAACAAGATCTCTTATGATATTACAACAACGAGATAGATCCTAAATATTTCTCCATAGCAATATGAACCCAATAGTTAACAAGCTCATTCATGATTTTCCAAAGAAGTTTCATCTGAAGGGCGATATTATTTGATTCTGTTGTTCAAAGACCCATACCGCCACAGTCTAGACCTGGGTCCGGTTCCGGTTCCTCGGAACCATGGAACCGGAACCGGAACCGGCCTTGGCCCGGTTCCCCGGTTCCGGTTCCGGTTCCGGGCAGTTCCGAGGCCGGTTCCTCCCGGTTCCGGTTCCGGTTCGGAACCGGAAATAATATTAAATAAATAAAAATAAATTTTGACCTCTGGAAGAAAACCGCGGTCGCGGTCACCCAAACCGCGGTCGCGGTTTGGTTATTTTTTATTTTTTTTGGGGCGGAACCGGCGGTTCCACCCGGTTTGGAACCTCCGGTTCCGGAACCGCCGGTTCCCCGGTTCCGGGGGTGGACGAACCGGAACTGTCTCGGGAATCGGACCCGGCGGTTCCGGAACCGGGACCGCCGGTCCCGGCCGATTTCCAGCCGGTTTCGGGACCGCCGGTTCGCCGGTTCCCCCGGAACCGGACCCAGGTCTACCACAGTCCTTAGGAGAACAAATCTTTTTCCAAGAAATGAGCGGACGATGATTAGTAGTAAATTTATTCCAAAAGAATAATTTATTTATTTTATCAATTTGTTCCGAAATGCCTTCAAGTAAAAGAAAGCTTTGCATAAGATAATTAACTTGTCCTAGAAGATTTGATTGAATCAAAAGACCACGACCAGCCTGAGAAATAGAGTTGACTTTCCATTATGACATATATTTTTTTAATTTTAGAATAGACTCAGAAAACATAGAATTTCGAACCATACCTAAGATAGGAATTCCCAAATACTTTTCCATCGAGTTTGTTACCTGAATATTTGACACACTAGTAAGCGGCTGAGCAGTAGTTCGGGAGACATTCTTGGAGACCTGAAAAGAACTTTTATGATAGTTAATAGACAAACCAGAAATCAGAGTAAATTTACCAAAAAAAATTTAATATAGTTAATATTAGAGTGTGAAGCCTCTGGAAAAATAAGAGTATCATTAGACTTAGAGATAGATAGGTAACTCACCTTAATTAATTAGATTAGTTAAAATTAAAAGTTGTGGATGCGTGCATGCCTGCTAGGGATTTTCAACAAGTCGGGTCGCTCGCGAACCGCACTAACCCGACCCGCAATTTGCTGGTCGATCCATTACCCGTGCGGGTCGGTTCGCGGATCGATATTTATTTATTTTGCGGGTTGCGGGTCGGGTTAAAGCGACCGTAGCAGAAGTAGTCCCATTGAGCATGTCATGAGTGCAAAACTGTCGCAATAAAATCGTAAAAATCGGTTTGCTTGCAAGGAGGCAGGAAGATCGTCGAAATTCTTATGACCTTCTATGTTGAATGGACGCTGGAACGGTTGGTCTTGTGACAAAATCGTGAAAGTCGGTTTGCCTGCAAGGAGGTGGGAAGATCGTTGGGATTCTAAAGGACTTCTATGTTGAATGAACATTGGAAGGGTTGGTCTTGAGACAAAACAATGGAAGTCGGTTTGCCTGTAAGGAGGCAGGGAGATTATTGGGATCCTTATCACCTTCTATGCTGAATGGACGATGAAACGGTTGGTCCCATGACAAAACCGTGAAAGTCGGTTTGCCTGCAAGGAGGCAGGAAGATTGTTAGAGTAAACACGAATATGATATGACTCAAACCCTCGACTTGTTAACACGCTCAACCGTTTGAAGGGGCAATTGTGTGTACCAATATTTTATTGTATTTATTAATTAGACAATTTATGTATTTAGAGATAGATTATTTCCCAAGAAAGGATACTTCATCTGTTCAAATATACATGTCGTTTTAAGATTTGTCTTAAAATTAAGAAGCCATGTAATTTGACTCAAATATCCTCAATCTTGTTGAGATATTTTCCTTTTTGTTATATATTTACGTAATTATTTTTAATTAATGATGATAGTATTGGAAAATTGTGTGGTAAAATATGTCAAATGACAAATATTGTTAAACAAAAAAATCAAGCTAAAACAACATGTATTTCCGAACGAAGGATAGATCCTCACTATTAATAGAAAAAATACATAGTATCTTTGCTTTCAATAAAAACCCTAGCACTAATTGTGTAGGATAATTTCCGGTACTACCAAGTGAGCATTTGTAAAACTTAGTTAAAATATTAAGCAAAAAATCAAGGTTAAGGATGTTCTTAAGAGTTAAATTGAACATTGAATATTTTTTGTTTACTCGCCTAGGAAATATTCAAACCTGACCTAAATTTCACATTAAAGTCAATATATTACACTCCAATTAAATAGCGAGATATATCAATGTTAAAAGAATAAGAGGGTAGCTAGGTTCGAGTGGAGATTTCTTGATCATGTAAAGATGAAGATTAAGCGATATGAGAGTCACAATATTAATGCCTGTGGGCTCTATGAGTAGTAAGTGAGTGTACGACTTTCAGACATGAAATTAAACAACAACCACATCAATAATATTGACTTGGTGTAATTTCCCTTATGAAAAATCTGAGAGTTAAAATGAAGGCACTCCTAGACATAAAATTAAACATTCAACAAAAAAAAAACATGAAATTAAACAATAAGTTTAATGTTGCTCAACTTGACATTCTATTAAGATATTTAGATATATTTATTTTTCAGGATATATGTTATTTTGTATATTTTTTCTCAAATTTCTTTTCTTATAAATTAAAATTGTAAAATTGTTTATAAATCATTCACTGTTAATGGAAAAATATACACAATTGTTCCCAACATGTTTCTTAAAGGGGTAACCGGCCTAGCCTAATTAACAATTAAATATTTATTTTTTCGATAGGTCTAGCTTTTCAATCTCTTTAAAACTCACATATTTTTTTCCAACGGGCTATAATTAACAGGAATTGGTTCACATGCAAACACCTCTTATCCTACAAACTCCAAACAAATTAGGACCTTACATAATTTTTTTTACGTTTTTAAACTTTTTTAAGCGTTTAACAAATATAGGATGATATAATTGAGTATGAAAATATGACCATAAAACATAAAAATAATATGTGAACGCACTTATATTACATATATGATGTAAACGTTTGATAAATTTTTTGAACTTTTAAGATGATTATATGCGAACATGTTTTGTAATAATGCGAACATGTGCATAAAATATGTGAACATAATGTAAAATGTCAAACATCATGTTTTTGGAAAAAAAAACAAGCGAAAAAATCAGTTTTGTTTTTTTTTTAACTTTTTAAAGCATTTTATCGTGTGTAGAATGATATGAATGAGTATAAACATATAACCATAAAACATGAACATACAATACTAATATATGAACATATGATAAAATCTTTAAACTTTGAAGATGATTATATGTGAACATGCCTTGTAATAGTGTGCGCATGGACATAAAATATGTGAACATAATATAAAAGGTCAAACGTCACGATTTTGCGAAAAACATGCTTTAATATTTGTTTGAAAGTCAAATTTATTATTTTATCCATATCTTTTTTAATCTTAGCTATAAAATTCTCAAATCCAAAGACCTTCATTTATTTGTAATTTTTAATATAAGTCTCATATCCACTGGAATCAACCTCATAATTAACATATCATTCTCTTTTTAGCTATCTATTCATTTTTTTTATTAGGAAAAACGAATTCGAATCAGAACTATTTTGATACCATATATATATATTTATATAGTAAATTAATCTTATAAAGTACTTGTTATAAACCTACTTTGCAAGATCCCGTCCTTACCGAGTTCCACCTGGGTTGATGTTGTTGTACTTGTTATAAACCTATAAGGTTAATGAAAAATACACTATTTTTCCCAACACGTTCATATAATCATATCCCATTACCTACTTTGCAAGATCGCGCCTTTAATTTGTACTATATATATTCACTGTTGACGAAAGAGACACCATATATGCAAACATGAAAATTTAAATGAGAGCGACCTTCACAACGCTGAAAATCTTGATACATAAATGGTCTTATGTAATAGTAGTTCAGTGTAACAGTTTAGCGCATTGGAGCGAACTATAGATCTTAGTAGTTTAATGTATTAAGCATGTTATTCATCCTTAAACATACATGTTAATCATATAAAATGCTACATTAAGTTGTTCTATTCACAGTTAGACCTATCAATCGGGTCGGGTCGGGTTGATTCGGGTTCGGGTCGTTACAGGTCACGGGTTAATCGAGTCAGGTTGTTGCGGGTTTTTGGATGAGTCGGGTCGATCCAACGAGTCAAGAATATCGAATTTTATGAGGGTTAAAATAATATTTTAAATAAATAATAACATTTAAAAATTAATTTTAATATAAACTATATTATAGTTTTCAAAATAAATTTTATATATTCTGCAAATAAGAACAAATTGGGTCAACTCAACAAGTTCCGAGTTTCAACCTTATTGGGTTCGAGTTAATCGGGTTCCGGTCTTTCTTTGACCCACTGATTTTGATATTTAAGTTTAATCATCTGAACATTCCTCACCAGTAAATTCACCCCCATTGCCGGTAGTACGTCAGAGCACACAGATTCGCCAACCTTAGGTTGTTCTCCGAGATTTTGTTTGCAACTCGTTGCGCTAGATCGAGTCCACCCCACTCCAAGTGCTCGCTACTCCGTCGTCATCACCGTCCTCATGTAGCCGAAATCCTATATCTCCTACTTTCTCTTTTTCTAATTTTTCGAGCCAACATTCTCTATTTATTGCAGCCATTACAACCAATCATGAACCAACAAGCTTCAAAGAAGTGGTTCAGTCTGAACAGTGGCGAATGGCCAGGAAAAGAGAACTTGATTCCCTTGAAAGAAATCAAATGTGGATCGCGGCTTCTTTAATGCCTGGTAAGAATGCGATTGGTTGCAAATGGCTCTATCACATCAAGTACACCTCCATTGGTGCGATTGAGCGACATAAGGCTCGTTTGGTGGTCATTGGAAATAGACATGTTGAATGTATTGACTTTACAGAAACGTTTGCCCGGGTTGCTAAGATGGGCACCATCCATGTGTTTCTCTCTGTTGATGCTATCAAGAGTTAGGCATTACATCAGATGGATGTCCATAATGCTTTCCTTCATGGCCATTTGCATGAAGAGGTTCATATGATTCCGCCTCCAAGCTAAGATGGTATCTCTCCGGGACAGGTTTGCAAGCCTCAGAAGTCGTTATATGGACTTCATTAGGCTCCGCGTGATTGGTTTTCTAAGCTTGCTCAGGCTCTTCGGGCATTTAGCTTTCGTCAAAGTAAGGGCGACTATTCTTTGTTTTCCTTAGATCGACATGGTACAATTATTCATGTTCTCGTCTATGTCTATGACTTGATTATAGCGGATAATGATAGTTTTGCTTTTAAGGCTTATTTGATTGATTGCTTCTTTATGAAGGATTTAACCTCTCTCAAGTATTTTCTTGCACTTAAGATTGCTCGCAACTGATGGTATTATTTTGTGTCAAAGAAAATATGCTCTCCGGTGAGACCTGCATCCTCAATGCACCAACCTACAGAGTCCCCATTGCACTCTCCTATCTTGACCCCGCGAGCAATTCTCATGAGGCTATTGACCATAAAGTAGAGATTGAAGACAAGGGCAATAGTGGTATGATTGTTCAAAGGCCGTCTAGTGACATGGATCTACAAGGGAGCACGAGAAATAGCTCAGTTGGTAGGGCTCCACATGATGCACTTAACTTTGTTTCCAATGGAGCCGACCTTTTCACGGAATATGGAGCCAATGGTTCCTACGATCAAACCCGTACCTCGTTATGGAAGGTTAACAAATAAATCTACTATGAGACTACTCCATTCTATACAAGAAGAATGAATGTAGAGCGAGGTTGATGAGTCGCTATACAATAATCAATTGACATAAAAACATATAGCGCCATGTCTCTTTGCTAGGAACATAAAGTCTCACATTTGAAGTATGTCGGAACAATAAAAAGTGTGAAATAAGAGATTGGTGGACTAGTGCACTTATCGTTAATTAATTTTTGGATTGAAACCTCACTGGACTTGCAATAGTTCATGGATCGAGATTGATTAGCACCCGGTGAGGCATTTGGTGGCAACCTTCTCTTAGTTTGAGAAATAAGGTGGCTCATCTTGAGGAGATTGTTCAAGGAATTTATCAAAATAAAGTCAATTCACTTTCATTTTTCTCAGCATGTCTTTTCATCTTACTTGATGCTTTGGTTGAAATTCATCTTGTTTTGGTTGATTTGGGCAATAAAAATTGATGTTTTGGGTCGGCTAAAACTCTGTTTAGATGGGCAAATAGACTATGAATTGTTTGTTTCGACAAAAAAAAACTACGAATTGTTTGATGCAATAATTGCAGCATGGCCGAAATCTTTGGTGTAGGTGACTCCGCCACTTCAGAATTCGTTGAACCTACATGTTTTTTATGAGGAAAGAAATTAGGGGATCTCCTACATAACACGAGAAAGTCCAATAGCATCCTTACAGATGAGGTTTAAAAAACCTAAGTCAATTGTGAGCGCGACAGACGCAACGAAACGACCCAACAATGAAGTCCGCCACAGAGTTGCAACGTACACCTCACTTACTACAATCATGAATCAACTTCTACATCTATATCCCCCATAGAACACATTTGATAAAGGTGCAATTAAAGGGCGCCACGTACACCTTACTTGCTACAAATTAATTATGCAACTCTCCATTTATATGCATCCCACGTCGACCACCAAAACCAAAGTAAGGAGTTCATAATACTATATATAGAGGAAGAATGAGATAGAATAATAGGTTAAAAAACATTCTCCGAGTCAAGATCTTTTCTTTTTAACCAAGATTCGACGTGTTGATTTTCCTACGAGATCGCACTATTTACGTTTGAAAGTCTCAAAAAACTTTAAGTAGTGAGAAAGAATAAAATAATAAGAGAAAGAGTAAAATAATAAGAGAAAGAGATGTAATAAGAGAAAGAGATGAGAGGAGGATATTCTCTAATAATCAAAGTGTGTTTCGATCCTTAATTTGCTTTCTAAAAGGCCCAACATCATTGTCTTCGATAACGTATCTACTCTAGTTTATTTCTGATTTCTACTAACAGGACTTACATCAGATCGTGGCATTTTTAAAAAATTGTTACAAGTTCAATTCACTTCATTGAGTTGTTCATCTTGTGTCAATGAACATATTATGCATGAGCATATAAACAAGTTTGTTACGTGAATCGGGTGCATATTTTACCGCGAAGCTAAATAGTCTTCAAGAAAATGGATAAATTACAAAAACAAAACGCCTTAACATGCATGTACAAATAAGCATACGTGATCTAATGGAACTTACATGGCCTAAAGAACCTGGATGACCATTCGGATGAAGAGCCATTATATTTGTTGATCCATTGGAAAGCCCTTTGTTCAATGATCTGACACCCTCATCATAAAGAACCATTTCGTTTCTAGACGGCTGCTTTGGCCCTCCTTTTATGGCAACCTTCACATGTATCCTAGAAAATAAAGGTTCCATAATCTTTTGATCCCAAAGTCTACCTCGAAAGGCATATGACACTCTAGATCAACATCAATGGGCTAGCTAGCCACATTTATAGTGTTTCATTATATATGTTGATTATATGTATGAAGATCTTTCGAGTCACCAAACGATTGCGACCCCACCTCATATTTCAGAAAATTAATTTTTATTCATATTATTTCAATTTTATTCTATTAAATTCCTTTTAATTTATGTAAATATATCTTTAAAATCAAATAAAATCTACTTTAGTATATTTTATATTTTAAAAATATATATCTTCACAACACACCTAAATAAAAAAAATAACGATATATTTTGAGAAAATCCTTATACAAATGTTTAAGAATTAAATATTTTAAAAATAATTATACATATCCTTTATCTCTTACCATGATATTGTTTTATCGAATTTCTTTATATATATTAATTTCTTTTTATAATAAAAATAATGATACATGTTTATAAATTATAATGTTTAAAAATAGTAAAAAATATAGACAATATAATAATTATTTTTAACTGATATTTAAATTATCGAGCCACTAGAATGTTATTGATCCGACCATAAATTAAATTAACTATATTTTAAGTATTTTTAGTAAATAAATTATCTTTATCTTTCATATTAAATTATATCTTATTTATTAAGCTAATTATATTTTTGAAATCTTATCTCCTCCATGAAAATATATATATTTATTAATTTATTCATATTTTATATCCATTTTTAAAATTAAAATTATTTATAAAATATTGTCAAGGAAAAGGAGCAATGTAGATTATTTTATATTATTATCTTTCTTTATTCTCAACTTATGTAACACCCCGACGTTACAAATGGGGCGCTACTCGGTAGTAGACCTCACCGGGTACTACTTAGGCTAGTATGACAACGAGTTCATTTGGATCTTGCAACTCGGGCACGACGAGAAAACGAAATAAAATATCCAACTCCTTTTTTATATAAAACATGAAGGATTAAATCAAGCATGAAGATCCCGACTAAACTTGAGACAAAAACAAATTCTCAATCTTTAGTTACCAAAAACACCACTTTAACCAACTAAGCAAACATAAAGTCAAAGATTGAAAAACAACCATAGAAACCCAAACCCAATCCTGGACCTAATGACACACGCGCAACATCCACTCCACCACTCGGCTAAGGTCCATCACGATTCCCAATTCTTCATACCTGAAACTGAAAAATAGTTTCGAGGGGTCAGCTATAATTCTAATTCAAGTTAGAAAGTGCGAAATGCATGTAGAACATTTTAACAAAACAAATAACATAAAATTCTAGAAACCAGCAAACATGTTCACATATAAATCAACAATTATCAATTCTACAGTTAACGATAACAAGTCACACACATACAAACACACATTCTCAAACAGACAAAATTCGCCCCACCATAACCATCATCGCCCATATTCAGTCACAATCATCGCCCATATTCAGTCATCTTCATCGCCCATATTCAATATATCACCATCATCGCCCATTTTCAATAACCATCATCGCCCGTATTCCATCACCATCATCGCCCATTTTCAATCTCAGTCGCAATCAGAATCAGAATCAGAATCACAATCCGAATCACAGTCCATCACAATAACAATTACAACCACAATCACAATCGGAAACGCAATGACAATAATAATCATAATTTCACACAAAATCACAATTACCATTACAAATTACTTTCACAATTGCTATTAAAATCACACTTACAATTTCCACAAGGACAAAGAGAAAATTCTTTTTGAACTAATAATAATAATAATAATAATAATAATAATAATAATAATAATAACAATAATAACAATAATAATAATAATAATAACAATAACAATAATAATAATAATAATAACAATAATAATAATATAGGTTCTAAGCCATGTGATTTTCTGATGGACTCTCATCATCAGCTTGCTACCATTGAGAGTCCGACTTGCATCTCCTGAGTTGTTTCATTGATTGATTGGGCGCTTAATATATCTCACCATTACCGGGCCGGAGTTATCTTATTCCATTCATACTTTATCTCAGTTTATGCAACAACCTAAGGAGGCACATTGGCAGGCTGCTTTGAGGATTGTTCGATATTTGAAAGGGCACCCATGCCAGGGACTGTTTTTATCATCCTCTAGTGATCTTAGTTTTTCAGCTTGTTGTGATTCAAATTGGGCGTTCCATTGATTTGTTGTTCCATATCGGGATACTTTATTACTCTTGGTCATTCCCCCGTCTCTTAGAAGACCAAAAAGTAGGTAACAGTTTCTCGCTCCTCCGCAGAGGCGAAATACCGTGATGCGGCATCTACTTGTTCCGAGATTATTTGGTTCAAATCATTATTATGTTCTCTTGGAGTTGTTCATTCCTTTCTCGTTCAACTTTATTGTGACGATTAGATGGCGTTACATATTGTATTTAGTCCTATCTTACATGAATGGACAAAACATATTGAGATTAATTGCCATTTTGTTCAAGATTTGGTTGTTGCCCGGAAAATTGATACTTGTCATACCTCTACGACTCACTAACCTGCTGATATCTTCACAAAAACCCTAGACAAAGTCCAATTTTAGTATCTTCTCTCCTAGTTGGAGGTAAGTATTAGAATATATTGTAGGTATATATATTTTAGGATACAATATTTGTATGGTTGCCTTATCTTGTATATTAAGATATATTAAATATCCTAAGATATCTCTAAAGGACTTGTATATTTATACTCTATGTTAATGAGTATAGTACACACAATTGAATCCATAATATCTATTCTTGTACCTAACTAAGTAATTTTATCAGCGACTAAATTATCTTTTTGAACAATATGAGTAACTCGAACTGCCTCAACACTCATAAAAAGGACTCGGATATCGAATGGATCGATGATCTTATTTCCATAGTACAAAATTAAAGTATTATATTATTCGATTGACTAAAATGAAATGTCATACAGTACAGTATGGAGGGTGATTCCATGACACACAGTGTCATGACACACCAATAAAATAATAATAAAACTAGATAAGTGTGGGCCTGCATTTAATTCAATTAATTAAGTTTAATTTTTTTAATTCTGATTTGTATCCAAGCCTATAGGTTCGGATAGACCTACATTTCAGCTTTGTATATACAATTTAATGGGTTGTATTAATGGATCAATTTTGCATCATAATCCAAGCCCATTTTTTAGAATTAATTTTTTCCAACTCTCCCAATTGCTATTTCGATTTAGGGAAATTACTTTTGGTACCCCTCAAATTTAGACTTTTTCTTTTGGTGTCCTAAAAATTTTGTTTTCCTTTTGGTACCCTTATATTTTTAATTTAGTTTCATCCTTACCCTGTCTTCCAAAAAACTTGACTTTCCGTCACTCAGTTGGCCAAAATTAGAATTAAAAAAAATATAATTAATTCACCATCATCTTCAACCTCTAGCCCTTCCAAAAAGAGACATTTCAGCTTCAATTCTTCCCCATCAACCATCGGCTATCTTCAATTCTTCATGACCATCATCTTCATTCACCTCACATACTCATGTCACTTCACCCCGGTCGACCCCAGATCCACTCCCACATCGTGCCCACCTAACCACAATCGATCCAGATCCACACCCACATCGTGCCCACCTAACCACAATCGACCCAAATCCGCTCTCGTTCCTTGTTTCGCATGAACAGTCGAGTTTCCAACCGGTTTTGTTAATATAATTAGTGTTCAAATTAGATTACAAAGACAATGAATTTGGACTAAAGAGGTGTTCAATTCGACCAAAAAAAAGGTGTTCAATCTTTGTTGATTTCCACTTTGAACAATCGACCCAGATCTATCTACTCCCATTCCTCTCTTATGCAATAACTTTAATCAAGTTAATTTGGGCTAAAATGGGAAGAAGATTGATTGAAATTAACAAAGAAGGTTGATGAAGATAAAAAAAAAAAGCTAGCTCATCACTTCTACTTGGCAAACCTCTATGTATTTTGAAATTTGCTCAGGACTACTTAGGAAGATGAAACTAGTTTCTCTCTTTATTGGAATGGACGGATGAGAGGAAAGAAGTTGTGGATTGGGTTCCTTAATTTGATTGGTTCATTCTTATTTGACATGGATTACAGTTTTGGTCCATTAGATCGTAATGTAAACCAACAATCCAGATTGATTCATTATAATTTACTATTTTATTCCACTTGTTACATAATTAGGAAATTATATTTTATCATAATAATTTTAATATGGGAAGGAATAAGGGAATTATTTTGGGCAATAAAGAAATCATTGTGTAGAATAATATTGATGAATTATTTCCTACATAAGATACACCAAATCGTTAAAATATTGCATATGTGTAAGTATATACAATATACACCAATCACTTAATTATATTTTATTACATTGAAATTTTTTACAACTAAATTAGAAGATATTTTACATATAAAAAGTTTTAGTGCACGTGCCCTCGTGGCATATTTAAAAAATTACCTATCCAAAAATAATAATTTTAAAATTAATATAGTGAATAATATTTTAAAAAAACAATATATTAAAAGTTTTAGTGCACGTGCCCTCGTTCATTCTTATATGAAATCGCTATATTCATTTAGAATCATTCATTCTTATAATAAAACGTTATATTCTTTTAGAACCATTCATTCTTATAAGAAAACGTTATATTTATTTAGAACCGTTCATTATTATAAGAAAATGTTATATTCATTTATATGAAATCGTTATATTCCTTTAGAATCGTTCATTCTTATAAGAAAATGTTATATTCCATTAGAATCGTTCATTCTTATAAGAATTCGGTATATTTCTTTAGAATCGTTTATTATTATAAGAAAACGTTATATTTCATTAGAATCATTCATCCTTATAAGAAATCGTTATATTCATTTAGAATCGTTCATTCTAACAATAAATCGTTGTATTCCTTTAAAACCGTTCATTCTTATAAGAAAACGTGATATTCCTTTAGAACCGTTCTTATAAGAAAATGTTATATTCATTTAGAATCGTTCATTCTTATAAGAAAAGGTTATATTCTTTTAGAATCGTTCATTCTTATAATAAAACGTTACATTCGGTTAGAACCGTTCATTCTTATATGAAATCGTTATATTCATTTAGAATACTTCATTCTTATAATAAAACGTTATATTCATTTAGAATCGTTCATCTAACAAGAAAACATTATATTCCTTTAGAATCGTTCATTGTTATAAGAAATCGTTATATACCTTTAGAATAGTTCATTCTCATAAGAAATACTTATATTCCTTTGGAATCGTTCATTCTTATAAGAAAACGTAATATTTCTTTAGAATCGTTCATTCTTATAAGAAATAGTTATATTCCTTTAGGGTTTAGGGTTAGGGGTTTAGGGTTTAGGGTTGGGGTTTAGGGTTAGGGTTTAGGGTTTAGGGTTTAGTTGACAATATTCATTTAGAATCGTTAACAAGAAAACGTTATATTCCTTTAGAATCGTTCATTGTTATAATAAATCGTTATATACCTTTAGAATAGTTCATTCTCATAAGAAATACTTATATTCCTTTGGAATCGTTCATTCTTATAAGAAAACGTTATATTTCTTTAGAATCGTTCATTCTTATAAGAAATAGTTATATTCCTTTAGGGTTTAGGGTTTAGGATTTAGGGTTGGGGTTTAGGGTTTAGGGTTTAGGGTTGGGGTTTAGGGTTTAGAGTTTAGTTGACAATATTCATTTAGAATCGTTTATTCTAACAAGAAAACGTTATATTCCTTTAGAATCGTTCATTGTTATAAGAAATCGTTATATCTTTAGAATAGTTCATTCTCATAAGAAATACTTATATTCCTTTGGAATCGTTCATTCTTATAAGAAAACGTTATATTCCTTTAGAATCGTTCATTCTAACAAGAAAACGTTATATTCCTTTAGAATCGTTCATTGTTATAAGAAAATGTTACATTCCTTTATTATCGTTCATTCTTATAAGAAATAGTTATATTCCTTTAGAATCGTTCATTCTTATAAGAAAACGTTATATTCCTTTAGAATTGTTCATTTTAACAATAAATCGTTGTATTCCCTTAAAACCGTTCATTCTAACAATAAATCGTTATATTCATTTAGAACCGTTCATTCTTATAAGAAAACGTTATATTCCCTTGGACCTATAATTTTGATAAATATGACTGGTAACTCATCTTTTCCTAGTTTTATTGTTTTGGCAATATTGGCCTCAGTTATATTATTTGTGTTTAAGGGTTCATAAATTTGTTTGTAAATATGTTTTTCAAAAAAATATTTGCTAATTTCATCATCGAGAATTTTAAATGACATTAAGAATTACACTAAAAATATGTGAATATAATTTTATAACTTATTATAATCCTACTTATTTATAAATTATTCAACTTTTTTAAAAAATCTGTAAAATGTGTGCAAAAATTATTGGCGGGCTTAATAAGAGAGACTATTACTTTAAGAGGGAAAATAACATTTGGTCTAAATTATTGGCGGGCTTATAGGAGGGAATATTTTTTTAAGAGGGAAAACGAAATTTCGGGCTGAATTATAGGCGGGCTCAAACCTATTTCCTCGGGGAGAAAGAATTTGGATTCTTCACCGGCGAGATATCTTCTTTGCCTCGTCAAAGTCTAAAATTCTAGATCTGAAAGGAAGGAACGACGGACTCGGGAGTTAAGAATTCTTCACCGACGACATATCTTCTTCGCCTCTGAAACGACGGACTCGGTCGAAGATGTCGGAGATCTGGTGGTCTCAGATCTGGGTGGGCGGTTCTTCGAGATCTGGTGGTCTCAGATCTGGGTGGACGGAATTCTTCACTAACGACATATCTTCTCTGCCTCGCTGTAGCGGTTCTTCGAGATGCCGAAATCGAAGTCGCCAAAATTGGTGGACGATACCAGATTTGGTTCTTGCAAGAAGGAATAATTCTTCTCTGACTTCATCGTTCCGTCCTCTGGTTCTGGTTCCTTGTTATGCCGACAATGTAGAAGTCGAATTCTGGTTCCTCTGTGTTACCATCGGTGAAGAAGTCGAAGTCTTTTTCCCGATAAGGCCAGATTCACAAAAAAAGACCATAAAATAATAAAAAGGAAGGAAAAAAAAGGAAAGATAGAATAAAATAGGGAAAAAAAATTCAATGTTATGCCAGCAAATCCAAACCACTCAACTCGTCAAATTTTCGATCGGTGTACAAGTTCAGGTGGATTGATTGATAAAAATGTACAAATTCGGGTGTTTGTTGATGTATTTTGTCGAAGTGAATGGGTTTTTATCTTTTAAAAATAAGATTATGAATGAATGAGCATTTTAATAATTTTATGACTTTTTAAGCATCGTAGTAAGATTATAAATAAATTGGTATTTTAAAATGGACATTAATAAGGAATTTTTTTTATTCACTATAAGAATAACCGGCAGGTCGTTATACTCCTCGCCGGACTCGGATTCCGACCTCACCGGCGTCGGGTTCTCGACCTCGACCTCACCGACAGGTCGTTGCGTCATCGCAAACCACAAGTGTGTCGCCCTTGTCGCCCACCTTCATGTGTGTGAGTTCTAGAGTGGATCTGATTGAAAAATAAAGAGGGGTAAAAAAATCAAGGGGAAGTTTTAGTAAAATAGATGGAAGTTTGGTTTTGGGTGTGTTTAGGATACAAAAAGTACATTTTAAAATCAAGAGGGTACCAAAAGGAATAAGAAATTTTTTTGGGCACCAAAAGAAAAAGTCGAAATCTCACGGGCATTAAAAAAAATTCCTATAATAAATTTAGGACATATTAATGGATCAGAAAATAAATTTTGGTTAGTTTATAAAATATGTATTATTAAATCTAAAAAATACTCATTTATAAAACCCATTTAAATAGCCCATTAAATAAATATTTCAAACCTACCTAATAAGATATTCAAACCTATAGGTATGGAAAGTCCAAATCTGATTTAATAAACATAAAAATCTAAAACATTAAAGACAACTTTTTTTTTCTCTCTTCAAATAATAATATTTTAATGGGTGTGTCATGACATTATGTGTCATGCAAACAATTTCCGTACAGTATATGTGAATAGTTTCCGTAGTATAAAATTAAAGAAGGCTAGCAGAAGGTTGGATAAAAGTTTCATAAATGCACCATTGTCTCTTGGTGCTTAGCTGGTCTTGAAAGCTTGGACAGTGTCACAGTGATAATAAATGCATGTCTTCAATTTACGCTATTTGCAAGCGCAACGTATTTGTATCTGAAACATATGGACAGGTATGTGATAGCTACAAATTCCTACAAACTACAACGTACAATTAGAGAATATGGGATAGTTTACACAAAAAGTCTTTATATTGATCACTTCTATGAAAATCCACCTTTATGAGAAAAATTGTATTCGATCAAGACTTTTGGATTGGACCGGACCACCAAAAGCTAAGTGCAGGAGAATGACATGTCACCCTAAAAAATAAAAAAATAATAATAAAGGTATATTTAATAAAAGAATAGTAAAAAATTAAGCTAAATTTAATACTAAATTAGTTAAATTAAGGTAATTTAGCATACATAGTAAAATTCAATGAAAATTAACATACCCAAATTTTAAATCATAAGTTCGTTCCTGAAAAAGTGTCATATAGATGAGCCAGAGCCATTACTCTTGTGTCCAAGCCCATCATACGATTCGGGTGGTGGGTTAAGGCCTCAAGTGGTAATATGGTATAACTTGTTTGTTGCCCTAGTCAGGTCATAAACAAGTGATTGGTTCGGATATCCAATCAGTGTTTTTGCTTTAGCAAAATTAGATATATAATATATAAGAATTCAAATTTGAAAACTAAAATCTTATTTAAAAAAACATAAATCCTTTTAAAAAATAATTAAAAAAATATAAATATAAATCATTACTTTCTTTCTAAAAATCAATACATATATTATAAATGCGTGTTTCCCCTAAAAAAATTAAATGAAGGTTTTATTCAAGCAATCACAGTATCACATCTTAAACTGTAGCCAGGGTTCAAGCCTATGTAAAGGAATGATTGTTACCCTTGGAAGAATCTACTATATATATAAAAGCAATAAAGTTTGAAGCATCCACGTTGTGCCATATCAGCTTTTTTCACATGTCGTTCTATTATTATTCCACATAGAATTTTGCCACATGTCATTTAATCCTTGCTCCATAAAATTTTTATATTAATTATTCTTTCCACCTCATATTACACATGGCAAATTTTTTCCACCTAATTAAAATTTATTTATTTCCCAAATTTAGATAATATCTTAATTTTTGGTAGGAGATAATATCTTAACTAAAAAAATTTAACTAATGGTTGAATTTTTTCCTTATAAGCCAATAAAATATATATGCTTAATCTTTTTAACATTTTAGTTGTTTCTTTCTCTCTCTTATATTAAAATATAAATATACTCAATTACATATATTATTATTAAATTATCAAGTCAAAGTTTTTTTTAACGTATATATTTTTTTCCATTATGATATTTAGATAGGATCGAATCTTTTTGTTGGCAAATCTTTAAATTTCAATTATGATATATCTTTGATTTTTCAATTTTGATTTTTTTGATAATTTACATACAAATCTAGCCAATTTCAATTGTAATTTTCAATTATAACTTTCTGGTAATGATTTTTTGATAATATACGTACATGTCAAGTCAATTTTGTTTGCTAATCCATATTAAATGTCCCATTATTTTCATTTTTGCTATCAAAATCTTTAATTTAGAATATGCTTTTTTCACAATTTATATAAATCACCAATTTACAATTATTATTTATATTATATTTTTATTTATTAATGTCTTTTTTATAGTATATCTGAATATATCGAGTCATAGTCGTGCAGGGCACGATGTGGACAACTAGTATATACAGTTCCAATATGATTTCTTTCATGTACAAAAAATTCATTTTTTGGGGGTCAGGAAACGGAGCGTAGCTCCTGCGGACAAAACTTTATCAAAAAGAGTAGTTAGCCCCTTAACGGGGACGGTACATCAGCCAAAACAAGGTCCGAAATACAACTAGGCAAATAGAAAAACTCAACTAGATGCGTATTTAAAGTAATAGAATGATTAGTTAGGGCATCTGCTACTCGATTAGCGGTTCTTGAGATATGCGTCAACTTGACTTCCCAAGTGTCTTCATTAAGAAATTTGTGGCAATCTGTAAGAAGGAAGAAATCCTTGTCGGATTGAATCCGTTGTTGAGATAAAAGCATGACAGCCTGAGCTGAATCAATTTGAATCTCAATATGGGTAAATCCAGCACGTTTAGCTATTTGAATCCCCAGGTGAATTGCTTTAAGCTCATCCGTTAAGGCATCACAAAACCCAAATTGGTGAGAAAGCTTGAAGAAAAACACCATTAGCATCACGGAAAATGCTACCTCCCCCTGCAAAACCCGGATTACCTTTAGAGAAGCAACCGTATTAAGGATAATCCATGCCAAACGAGTAGGGGTCCAAATAACAGGACGATGATGTGTGTGTGAAATAGACGAATTGCATTCCAAAGAGTGCTTGGACTCTTCATATGCTTGAACCGTTGAAACCACCCAAGAACTCAATCTATTGATTTCATCAATGCCTTCGAAACCAATTTGTTTTGCGTCTTCCAAACATGCCATAACATGGTGTTAAAGGTAGCATTCCAGGAGTCCTGATGTTGAATATTGACAAGAAGCCATGGTCGAATTTCAGTTGTGGTGAAAAAACTCGGGTCAAGAGAATTGCCGGCTAACGCAAGCCACACCTGGCGCACTTCACTGTAATCCCGTAACATATGGAAAAGAGACTCAACCCCATTGCAATGAGGGAAGGTGTTAGAGTGTGCTAAATGCCGACGCACCCTATTTTCATTGAATAAAACAACATTATGTGCAACCACGAAGACAGAATGAAGAGCACGATGTTGAACCGGGATTCTCCAAATCTTCGCCCAAACAGGATCAAGAGCTGCATAACCAGTGTGCCTAACTAGACTGTAAGCTGATTTGGTCGAAAACGCACCAGATTATGAAGGATGCCAGTACATTCTATCAACCCGCGCCTGATCATCAACAACAGTAAACGAGCCAAGGCGATGCAAAAATGCTGCAGGGAGATAGGAGGAGAATGCATTTCAGTTCCATCCAGAAGGAGTGTAATAATCCGCAACAGTACAAAGACGCTATGAAACAGGGATATCTATTGGGCCCCTCAAAATCGAGCCCAAATTAGACGATTAACGTATCAAAGCCCAGATCCACGGAGGTGAATCTAAGAATTAACGAAGTCCACAAACTGTCTAGACGAGAACACAATTGATCATGAAAGCAAATGGTTAAGCGATATCCTCGAAAGTAAACGACTATAACATTAATGGCAGAAGGCGATATTTGCGGGATTAGAGGAAGAGTGAATAATCGAACGGTCAAGAGAAGGTGGCTATAAAAGCATAGACCAATGAAGAAGGGAGGGCATATGAGCACTCTCGGGAAAAAGTCTTTATTCTTTATAATCTGCCATCAATCACACCAATCACAGTTCAGATTATTAGTTCTTCGATCAATTCGTCTAAGCTGTGTTTTAAGATCATTACCATTTTAATACACTCGAGCTACTCCTTACTCTCATACTTTACTACTTACAGTCATATCTTTATCTCTGATTCATCTTGTGTTAAGAGTTTAACGTGTTAAGACTTCTTGTTGGTTGAGTTCCCCCTCATTTTAGCAGGCAATGTGTTACGTGTTTATTCTGCCCAAAACAATTGGCGCCCATCGTGGGGCCTTAGCCAAAGAAAAGTCGTCAAAAATCGTAAACTCTACCCACGCAAGATGGAAGGCATTCATGCTACTTACAGCCAAGTCGATGACGCTGAGAACAACGAGATCAATCAAGGAGTCGACGACCAGCAGATTGAAAACGTGATGGAAAGGGATGAGCACGATTCTGAAGATGGAAATGGAAACCCTACTACCTCCACAACTGTAGAACAAGGAGAAGCGGTCGACTCCAACACCATCACTGAACTCCGCGCAACTATGCTCACCCTTCAAAGGGATCTGGAGAATCAAACGAGCGCTCATGCCAAATTCACTGAGGTATACGAGAAGCAAATCGAAACTAACTAATGAGCATAATTTGCTTCAATCTCAGGTGCAATCAACAACAAATCGGAAACACGTTAATGGAACAATGGATGGTGTTGCTCGACGATTGGACATGGACGATCCAAATCTTGTAACCCCAGACGACATTAGGCCAGTAACTGGCTTTCAAGTAAACGGTAATTCTTTAAGGGCCGTTAGAGAGGATGCTGAGTTTACTCAATTACGAGAACGCCTCAAAGCCCTGGAAGACCGAATTACTCAAGTTCCAAGGGCTCCACAACCGATAACAGTGGAAAGACGGGATGGACCCACTATCGCAAGGGTAGACATCTCTCAAAAATATCACGTCCCCGATGTACCCAAGTACGAAGGGGTTACAGATCCGGACCAACACATAGCCGCGTTCAAGCAAGCTATGAATATTAGTACATCTCCTTTCGATATGAAGGAAATTCTCATGTGTCGTTGGTTTGGTAACACGTTATCAGGGCCCGCACTTAATTGGCATTCTCATTTACTCCTTGGGAGTATTTCGTTTTTTGCTGAGTTGGTTGACAAGTTCAGGATTAGATTCGCAAGTAGTCGACATGCTAAGAAGCGCTCCAACGAGTTATATAGCTTGGTCCAAAAGACCGGCGAATCCTTGAAAGCTTTTCTAAACAGGTACAACGAGGAGTTGGTCACCATAGAGGGATGTGACGCGTCTACAGCCGTGGAGGCATTCCGAAGAGGCATCTCGATCGGTAAAAGAATAGTAAAAAATCAGTAAAAGAATAGTAAAAAATTAAGGTAAATTTAGTACTAAATTAGTTAAATTAATGTAATTTAACATACCTAGAAAAAATCAGTGAAAATTAACATACCCAAATTTTAAATCCTAAGTTCGTTCCTGAGAAAGTGTCATATAGATGAGCCATTACTCATGTGTCCAAGCCCATCATACGAATCGGGTGGTGGGTTAAGGCCTTAAGTGGTAATATGGTATAACTTGTTTGTTGCCCGAGTCAGGTCATAAACAAGTGATTGGTTCCGATATCCAATCAGTGTTTACGCTTTAGTAAAATTAGATATATAATATATCAGAATTCGAATTTGGAAACTAAAATCTTATTTAAAAAAAAAATCCTTTTAAAAAAATAACTAAAAAATTATAGATATAAATTATTACTTTCTTTCTAAAAATCAATAAATATATTATCGGTTTTAGGGCATATGATAAACAACCGGAATTAAGAAACTAAAATCCTATTTTGGAAATCATAAACCCTCTATAAGAAAATTAAAAAAAACTTTAAATACAAAATTATTGATTTTTTTGCTATAATTAGTTTCTTAACCTATGTTCTTAACCTATAAATGCTTGTTTCCCCTAAAAAAATCCAATGAAGGTTTTATTCAAGCAATCACAGTTATCACATCTTAAACAGTAGTCAGGGTTCAAGCCTACATATATAAGGGTTAAGTGGGCCGAGCCATATGGGCCAATATTTGAACCTCACACTGCCTCAACTTGACACATGATTGCTTACACAACAAATTTGGACCATATAACGAAGCTATAAATGTAAAGGAATGATTGTTACCCTTGGAAGAATATATACAGTTCCAATATGATTTCATTCTTGTACAAAAAATTCATTTTTTTGATTACGAGGAATTGAGGATTGTGACATTCTTATATTTATAAATATCCCCCACTTAAAAATGGTTGATTGGTTAGAGCTGTCAAAAGCTGACTTAACTCGCAAATTCGATCCGAATCGCCCAATAATTTTAGGGTTAATATCCGAAAATTTGAACCCGAAATCCGTTGGGTTGATCGATTTAATATATTTATAAAATTTATTTAGAAACTTATAATATATTTTATTATTAAAATAAATAAAAATAATATATTGTAATTAAATATTATTTTTTAATTAAAAATTAATTTTAATAATCATAAAAAAAGATATTTTAGACCCGATGATCAACCCGACCCGACTCGACCAAAAACCTGCTATAACCCGAACTGATTGACACGTGATTCATAACGAAACCGAACCCGATTTAAACCGAACCCGAACCGATCCGATTGACGGGTCTAGTTGCTAGAGTTGAACGCCGGACTCTGGTGTTGACCGATAACCTCCTGTGCAATTCCAAATATACATGTAACGCAATTCCAAATATAATTAATGCAAAAGCACACATATAGTAAAAATTAATGTAAATTTCCTATGATTCGTGCTAAGACTATGGTTGTTACCCTTGGAAGAATATATACAATTCCAATATGATTTCATTTTTTGTACAAAACATTCAGGACTATGGTTGTTACCCTTGGAAGAATATATACAATTCCAATATGATTTCATTTTTTGAACAAAAAAATTCATTTTTTGATTACGAGGAATTGAGGATTGTGACATTCTTATATTTATAAATAGAGTTTGGTTCAAATGAAACAAACTCTTATTCTGAAACGAATGTACTTTTCCTAGTTCGTAGTGTACTTTTCGGATTTTCACTTTTCGTACTTTTTGTAGTGCATTTTTTCGGATTGCACTTTTCGTATTTTGCAATGCACTTTCGTATGAAAAGTGCACTACGGACTAAAAAAAGTGAATTCATTTCATGTTTCAAGATAAGAGTTTGTTTCATTTGAACCAAACTCTTTAAGAATACCTCAATACCCCCCACTTAAAAATGGTTGATCGTAACCATTTATTGGTTGGCAATTGAATTGAATTGCCAACCCATGCCGGAAAAGGCGGCGAGTGAGAGAGGTGAGCTACCATCAAGTTGGAGTGAATAGTCAGTCGTGCTGTTAAGGTAGTGGAGAATCCTCTTGACCGCTTGCCAGTGAGTTGTGGTGGGGTAGTGCATGAATTGGCACACGCGGTTGACAACGAACGAGATGTCGGGACGTGTGAGAGCCTAGTATTGTAAGCTTCCCACTACATTGCGATACAAGGGTAGGTCATGAAATGAAGTGGCACACTTTGGTTTGATTTGTGAGGTGATTGAGTCGGGATTCATGATTGAGAAGGAATGAGAGGATTTGGTGTGGTGAGGGCAAGATGGTTTGAGTGGTAAGGGAGGTGACCACCGACTCGTAATTTGGGCCTAGACCGACGAGGAGGTACATAGTAAACTCGTCGTCGGTGGTAAACTCATATCGTCAGTGATGCACTGTCCGGCTGCAACTAAAGAAGAGCAAAGTGCCTTGGCTTTGGTGAAATAGGATGAAATCCATTCATCGCTTTTCTTAGGGATGCGAGTTGCAACCTGGTATGAACAACATGGGATGAGAAGCGAGCGGAGAATAAATCTTTAAGAAGAGACCAAATCTCAAAAGATGTTGTGCAATTCGTAACTTGAGAGAGAAAAGATTCAAATAGAGAGGAGGTAAGAATAGCAACACCAAGCTGCTCTTTGGTAACCCATTCTTCGTAGGTAGGGTTAGGACTCCCGTCAGGAAGAAGAAGAGGAGGAATGAGTTTGGAGCCATCGATGTAGCATGGATAGAGTGAGCTATAGGGTAAAATCTGGATTTTCCAGATGGGATAATTATCAATGTCAAGCTTGACATTGCTAAAGGAAGAGAAGGAGGTGAGGGAAAGGTTTCCAAATGTGATGGTGGCCGGTACAATTTGGTTTTCTTGCATTTTGTTTGGGTGGTGAGAAAGTGGGAAAAGGCCCTTTTAGGACATTTGTCCTTTATGTGTTATAATATAAGTGGAATTGGATGAAATGCGTTCTCTTTCATTTGGTTATACTGTACAAAGTGGTATATATAGCATTGGGAGCATTGGACAACAAGTAAAGGAGTGCCACATGGCAAGGCTAGAGAAGGTGTAACACCCCGATTTGCACCGAGGCGCTACTAAGAAATAGACCTTACTAGGTACTATTAAATAGGTTGACAACTACACTTTAGGATCTTGCAACGCGGGCACGACGAGAAAACAAGTAAAACATCCAACTTTCAGATTTATAAAACTGAATATAAAACATGTTTGAATGCCCGAATGCATATACAGAATTACCAAATGACCCTTTCCGAATTCCTCCCAGACTATTTCAAACAACACTTAATAAATTACAATAAAAAAAAAATAATTCAACAAAACTAATAATAATAAATCCTCCCGAAATACACCCGAAAAACCAAAACTAATGACACACGCGTCAACGATCCACTCCACCATCCGGCAAAGGCTCCTGCACGGTTTCCTGTAACATACATATATCTGGAAAAATAATCCCCGAAGGGTCAGCTTCTAATCTACCAAGTTAGAGAATACGGAAATTGCAGAACGTTTAAAAAAAAACACTTCTAAAGTTAGCATACAAGTCCACAATCGCAATCATATCTCTAAAGGCCAATACCTAAATTAGTTATAATCAGTCACACATAGCCACATACACAGTTACAATCACAACCTCATAACAATGCAATTCCTCCTTTTTCACAATCCGACTTCCAAGGCGCTCATCACCATGCCGAGTGCAGAGGCAGGCCCTCTCACTCCACTTCACAATCTCCCTTCTGACCCCGGCTAAGCCTCCACTGGAGCACTTGCCAAAACACATAGATAATACTAATTTTCGTTTTAAAGGGGCACGGTTTCTCTGTCACACGGGTCATACATAGCCAACCCTTCCTCTACGCCATCTACGATGGGCCGTGTCGGAAACGGTACCAACACAGAGAAAACGTTCCGAAAATATCTTTCCGATAAAATACATTCAAAACCCTTTTAGCACACAACAATTCAAGAAATTCAAAACAATTTAAAAAGGTATTCGGCACTAATTCCCAAAACCCGCCCATTAATCGAACCTAAATAACCCATTAAACTAACATAATTAATTAATTAATCCAACTAACGAGAACTCATTTGAACCATTCCATTAATCATAACCAACCTCCCACTTTTGCCTATATATCTACGAACACCATAGCTATCATATTTAAATTATTAGCTTCGTTACCATACGTGTACAATATACATGATTAAACTATTAACCAACTTGATTAATTAAACCCCTTCTTTAAACTAAACAATTGTCCAGCATGTATATACTTATCGATCAAATCATCAACACTAATATAATTCAAACGAATTCCACTCCCCACAATCTTAATTAGTGCACTAAAACCCACCGGCATCTACTTGACGCCCACCACAAAACTTTTCGTCCAGTTAACCCATCTCCCAACCTCATTGACAACCCACGTCGGCTTGTACCCGGCAGTGGTCGACATCAAGCCTTGATCTTTACCTCCCCATGAAGCCTTGGCCTAGACGAGACCCGCCACTACACCTAATTGATGGAGCAACAGAGACAAGTTTCTTACCCAGATTTCTGGCGAGAAAGAAAGGAGACGGTCACGATTCCGACGGTGAGGAAGATCAAAGACAGCGGCTCCACGCGAGGGGTCATGAACGGTTAGCGAGGCGATCGAAGGCGATGACTAGTTAGTAACGACGCTTGAACGCCGGCCATGAAGACCGGTGATCGACGGGCTGCTGGGAATGGAACACGGCGTCGACTTTCGTTTAGAGTAAGAACAGAGGGTTGAGGATTAGGAGGTCGGGATGACATTGGTTGAGAAGATCTCGGGGTAGATAAATTGGGTTTAAACAAAACTTCCTATTTACTAGATAAGGATTTATAATGGATAGGATAAAGAAACTTAACTAGCTAGATACAATCTTAACGAATATGTAAATATTGACCGGATAATATTAACTAGTATTTATAACATTAATTAGATAGAATCTAGTTAATTTGATGGGTAGAAATTCGAATAGAATAAAAACGGGTTATAAATATTTCATTAAACGAAGTCACTTGCGGGTCAAGAAACTCGATTGCTTGTAATCAAAGAAATTCGTTTTTTTTTCCGATCGAGATGGAAAATGAACCCGAAATCTCGAATATTACATACTATCCCCCTTAAGAAAGTTTCGTCCCGAAACTTGAGAAAGAAAAAACTTGAGAAGAACAATGTACAACTAAGTACTGGAATTCCTCCGAGGTTTTACAGAAGGATCCAAAATTCTATGCATACAAGATATTTTAAAGATATTTGTAGGCACGTGATGCTCATGCTCTAGTAATTGTAAATTTACATATGTTTTGAGCCAATTTTTGTACTTGATGTTATGAACGAATGTCTATATGTACACAAGTTAACCTCACCTATTTCACTTGTTTGTATCACACATATCATGTAGATGAACAATTGTATAATGTATGATTGAAGGTAAATTGTACAAGGTGAATTATTTACCTTCTTCACCTCCTTATTTCCATGCTTGAATCATAGAGATTTACCAAAGTTTTACCCCACCTTTGGCCTATAAATATGATCATCATCCATTGTAAAACTTGCACCAAAGTAGGGTAAGAAATACACTATCTAAAGTTCTTACTCTCCCTCCCTCTCTTCTAATGATCTAAAAGTTCTCCTAAATTATTTAAGTGTTCTTTCCAAGAGTTGAAGTGGTTTTTGCTTTTATAAATCTTTTCATAACACATTATCAGCATGAGTCTCTAATTACCAATTGAGCTTCTCTAATCACCAAGGTACAAAGTCTATCTCTTCCTAATCTTAATCATGCAAAAAGTTTATTTCCTAAAACCACTTTGAGGAGTATGCTCTGTAGTTGCCTGATTTGGGATCTTCTACATCAGAAACTCGTTTTCTTCCTAGATTTGAAACGATTTCTTACCAAAAAATAAATCATGCTTTTGGATATGTACAAGATACAAACAAAATATTAGATTTGCTTACCTCTTTTGAAATTTAACTCAATTTCACCTCCGAAAATCTTCACCTTCACCACTTGGATTGGAAGTAAGTTTTAACTAAAATGATTATGAGCATGATGCTGGTAATCACAATAAGAACAAGGCAAATGAAAAGCTCAATCATAAATCTCCTATTACCGGCTCTAAGATGACGCATAATCTCGTCGTCGGCCATGGAGAACGTCGAAAGAAAAAATTTGGTAAAGGCGGTCGAACATGGAAGTGGAGGAAGGAGATAAGGTCGGAAGTGAAAAGGTGAAAAAAGGGGATGAAGGGAATCGAACTTTGTAAGGACTTTAAGGACTTCGGACTAAGGACTTTTAAGGACCCCAGACTCTAAGGACTTTAAGGACCTCGAACTCTAAGGACTTTAAAGATTTCAAAATTATATTCCCGCTAAAAACTATTCTTTCATTTCGTATGGTATTTTACTTTTGTCTTATGATATCGTCTATGTCTATATCTATATTGATTGACTACTTCTGTGGCTCACACAATCTTTCTTTACGGATTTTGAATATATCATCTACTTGCATATATTTATTGTTTGATATGACATGTCCTTCAATCGTCCCATATACGACTTATGCATTGATTATGTTAACCTTTGTTTTGCATATCTTTATGTGTAGTAACTAAATGGAAAACATCGCTAAAAGGGAGTTTGACATCCTTGATTTGTCGCGCCACAAATACCTCGAATGGAAGGTTGATGCCATGGCTCACCTCAAGGCAAATGGCCTTGAGGAAACAATTGTAGCAAACAATAGTGCCACCCCACAAGAAAAAGCAAAAGCCATTGTGTTCCTCCGCCACCACATTCATGAAAGTCTCAAAACTGAGTACTTATTTGTGGAGGATCCAAGATAATTGTGGGAGAGCCTAAATGAGCGATATGCTCATCAAAATGAAGTTTTGCTCCCACAAGCAACACATGAATGGAACACTATATGGTTCCAGGACTTTAAATCCATCACTGAGTTCAATAGTGCTATCCACAAGATCACTTCTCAGTTGAGACTGTGTGGTCAAATGATCACTCATCAAGAAATTTTTGAGAAAACTTTTCCACTATGCATGCTTCAAATATATTATTGCAAAAACAATATGGAGAAAGAAATTTCAAAAGATATTTTGACCTGTTGAAAATATTGTTGGTTGCTGAAAAGAATAATGAGCTCCTAATGAAAAACCACAACCTAAGGCCTATTGGCTCAAAAACTGTCCCAGAAGCAAATGCTATGAACAAAGCGTTCCATTATAGAAACGACAATGAACGTGGGAAGTAATCACACCGTAATAATGGACGTGGACGAGGCCGTGGTAACTATGGGAGCCGTGGTGGTCGTGGGCGTGGCCGAGTCTACAACAAAAGCCACGATAATCACCGTGAGAACCATGGCTACAAGGGGGATGTGAAGCAAAAGATCCAGACGGGTCCATCATGATCCTCCCAAAAATCCAAATCAAAATGCTACAGATGTGGCATGGCTGGTCACTGGTCAAAGGTAGGTCGCACAACTCCACACCTAGTGAAGCTATACCAAGAAAAAGAATAAAGAAAGGGCTACCGAGACCAACTACCTCGATAATAAAGATGTGGATATGTCACATGTGAGTAGTCTAGATGTCAATGACTTTCTCAACCTTGAGAATGATGATGCTATGCCTTAGGGGCTTAAATGAAAAGTACAAGCCCCTAAATATCTGTAATGTCTCCCATCATTATTGTATAATATTTGTAATGTCTTTTATATCTCATGCTTTAACCTCTATCTAGTAGGACCTTGTATAATAGAACTTGTATAATAGAATTATCCTTGTACAATATATGAAACTTTTATTAATGTCTTAATTCTACTTTTCTTTATATTTATAGAAAAACATGGACTCACCTAAGGTGAAACTCGATGGGGAGGAGCAATGTCTTTTAGACAGTGCAACAACACACACCATCTTGAGGAGTAAAGAATACTTTATCCAATTAAGAGCCTTTGAAGGAAATGTCACTACAATATCCGGTGTGTCAAAACTCATCGAAGGCTTTGGAAGAGCTGTCATTCTACTCCCAATGGGAACAAAACTAATAATAAATGATGCACTATATTCTAGTAAATGGGTTTCATATGGGGTCTGTTTGGCTACATGCATTATAGTGAGTTTATACATTATAGTTTATTTTATATAAAGATGTGTTTGGTAGAATTTTTAAAACACATTGTTTTTTAATTAAAATAAACAATAGTATGTCATGTCAACTTTTTCATATTCACAATCAAGTACAATTAAGTCCAATCAAGTACAAAACTTGATTTAAAATTGTTTCCAAATTTCAAAACAATCGAAACAAGTTTCAAAAATTTAAATTATATTAAACATTATACATTATAATGCATAAACACTAGTCACCCAAACACACCTATGGAAACCATGAATGAAAATGGGAGAGAATACTTGTGCATCATAAAACATGAATCTGACCATAAACAGATTCTCGAAAGGATGTCAACACAGACCTCCAAATTATATCATACATACATTTATCTGTTTGAGGTCAATGCAACATTTAACAAAACGTCATATGACCAAGCTGTATTCACATTATGGCATGACCGATTGGGTCATCTAGGAGCAGTAATGATGCACAAAATCATAAAGAGCTCACTTGGACATACATTAAAGAACATTAAGGTTCTCCCGTCCAGTGATTTTCATTGCACTGCTTGCTCACTTGAAAAGCTAATTATCAGGCCTTCTAAAAACAAGATTGCAAGTGAGACTCTTGCATTCTTAGAAAGAATCTAAGGAGATATATGTGGGCCAATTACTCTACCATGTGGACCATTTTGATACTTTATGGTGCTAATTGATGCATCTGCACGTTGGTCACATGTAAGCCTACTATCAACAAGAAATGTTGCATTTGCTAAACTCCTTGCCCAAATAATCTGATTGATGGCCCAATTTCAAGATTATACAATAAAGAAAATTCGACTTGATAGTGCAGGGGAATTTACATCTCAAACATTCAATGACTATTGTATGTCAATTGGGCTTGATATAAAGCATCTAATGGCTCATGTTCACACACAAAATGGTCTCGATGAATCATTGATAAAGCGATTGCAATTAATTGCCGACCATTATTGATGAAATCAAAACTACCACCTTCGGCATGAGGACATGCAATATTACATGCATCAACCTTAATTCGATTAAGGTCAAGTGCAAAACATGAACATTTCCCTATGCAACTTGTGTCTGGTAAGGAGCCAAATATTTCACATCTAAAAATATTTGGATGTGCAGTTTATGTTCCTATTGCTCCACCTCAACGCACAAAGATGGGACCCCAAAGGAGATTGAAAATTTATGTTGGTTTTAAGTCTCCCTCCATAATCAAATATCTTGAACTAACAACTGGTGATTTATTTACAACAAGATTTGTTGATTGCCATTTTGATGAAAATACATTCGCGGCCTTAGAGGGAGAAAAGAAAAATGGGGGCCCACGTGTGAAAGAAATCACATGGAATGCAACCACACTATCCCATCTTTATCCAAGAACAAAATTGTGTGAACAAGAAGTACAACGGGTCATTTATTTGCAAAATATTGCAAATCAGTTACCAGATGCATTTACTGATACAAAGAAGGTAACTAAATCACATATACATGCATCAAATGCTCCTGCAAGAATTGAAATACCCATTGGATTGCCAAATGCATCCATCGTAAGTGAGTCTACGACACGTCGAAAGCGTGGTAGACCGTTAGGTTCAAAAAAATTAAAACTGAGAAACGCGAAGAGCCAAAAGAGTATAGAAGGAGGAGCCACAATGGATCATGAGAATGATTATAAAGGAAAAGATATTGAAAATAAGAATACCTCAACAGAGGGTGATATTCTAGACAATGATAATGATATCGACAATTTTGAGATTTCCATAAACTATGTGTCCACATGCACATTATGGAATAAAAAAGATGTAATTGTCGGTGATGTATTTGCATACTCAATGGCTAGTAACATTTTAATTGAAGATGATGATTTTGAGTCAAAATTAGTCAATGTATGTCGAAGAAGAAAAGATTAGCCAAAATGAAAAGAGGCTATTCAGGCAGAACTAAAATCGCTTGAAAAGTGAGAGGTCTTTGGACCAGTAGTTCATACACTAAATGGTGTGAAACCGGTCGGCTATAAATGTGTCTTTGTCCGCAAACGAAATGAGAAAAATGAAATTTTAAGATATAAAGCAAGGCTTGTTGCAAAAAGTTTTTCTCAGATCCATGGAATTAATTATGAAGAAACATACTCACCGGTAGTTGATGCAACTACATTGAGATTCCTAATTGGCCTCACTGTCTTTGAAAAGTTACAAATGCGCCTCATGGATGTCGTTACAACATATTTATATGGATCACTTGATACATACATCTATATGAGAGTCCTAGAAGAACTCAAGCTGCCTGAGGCCAATAATTGTGGATCTCGAGAAATGTTTTCCATAAAATTGAGGAGGTCATTTTATGTATTAAAACAATCTGGGCGAATGTGGTACAACCGCATCAGTGAATATCTTATGAAAAAGGGATACAAGAATGATGGCATCTAGCCTTGACCCAAGTCGGGCTCCGACGACTCCGAGGTGCCCTAGGCCATGACGACCCCCTTGGTGCGCCCATGCCGGCACGACCCTCTTGGCCTAGCCGAGCCACATCGGTGTCTATCTATTTTATTATTATTTATGTTGCATGACTTTATTTATTATATATATTTCATGTATTTGAGTCGAGTGAGTTTTTTTTGGCAACACAATTGTGATTTTTCGAGCCCATAATAAAAAAATCATAACCGATTAAAACAAAATTTGAATTCGGTTTCATTAAAAAAAAGTGAAAAAAAAAATTACTTCTCATTTGGCTCAAACTAATTTTGTGTTCTTAGTGTCATTGATCCACTTCATTCTTGTTGTCTTTAATATTGCATGCGAAATTGGAGTGTCCTTGATTGTGGTTAGTAGATTGACCATAACACCACATAATTGTGCATAGCCGTAAGCCGCCCTCACGGCCGACCAAAATTAGCCTTACCCTTTGCGTGAACTTGTGTTTCGTGCGCATTGATTTGTTAGTGTCTCTATATCATTGGTTCGCTTTTATTCTCTTGTTGTCATGTCTCATACAGGAGTTCGACCATGGTACTTTGTCGGACATGATGACCTTGATATGTTCTTTCGGTGGACTAATCATATGGCATACTACTTCAGCCAGCGAGACTACGACAAGTATGAGCAGTATGAATTCGCCATTAGTTGATTCGACGGCTACGCACTAGATTGGTGGTCCCGCGTTGAAGATGATATATGGTGTTCTCGTCGACCTCCTGTTAAGACATGGGGACACCTCATATTTCTCATGGCTCGACATTTTGCTCCACAGTTTGACGCTCAGGGTGTCTCAGATCACACCTTAGCCATCATGGCCAGACAGAGAGAGGCTGCCAGGATGAGAGCCTTGGTGGCTCAATGCACAAGGTCTCATACCGGCATGACATCGATCCCATTCAGACCCACAGTCACGCATCATGTCGTACCCACAACCGCCTCTAGTGCGATTAGTACCATGTCTGCCCCTTCGTCTATCACACCATCGATCGTGCCCATGCCCACTGTTTCCGCGCCTGTTGCCAAGGCCGCCGCTGCGACTATAGCGCACACTGATCCTCCTACCGTGACCATTGCTGAGGTCACCGTCCTACCTGTTTCGTCGCTTGTCTCACCTATTGACGCACCCAGTACCACTCCTACCGCGAACATCATCGTGCCCGCGCCTACCGCGCCGATTTTGAGCGAGCCCACTATTATGCTCGTTTCTACACCAGTACTTGACATTGTGCCAGCTCCTGGATCCGAGTTTTCTTTGACCATCATGGATGTTCCAAGAGCAGTACCCCAGCCCGACATTGTGATTCTACTGACCATCGAGCATCATCTCTCCTTGGCCTTCCCTAGATCGAAGCGAGGACGCTTCAAATCTAAGGGGGGGAGAATGATGGCATCCAGCCTTGACCCAAGTCGGGCTCCGACGACTCCGAGGCGCCCTAGGCCATGGTGACCCCCTTGGTGCGCCCATGCCGGCGCGACCCTCTTGGCCTAGCCGAGCCACATCGGTGTCTATCTATTTTATTATTATTTATGTTGCATGATTTTATTTATTATATATATATTTCATGTATTTGTTATTTATATTATTATTATTATGTTATTTTATTTTATTTTATTTTATTGGGCGTGTATCTCGGTTTACATATCGGGATTAGTCCAAGTGTGTTCTAGGAAGGAGTGCTCTATATAAAGCCCTCCTTGCCTCTCTTTGTACTCAGTTTCGGTTTTGTGTGGAATAGAGATTACTCTTCCACCTTAGACCTTACTCCCAAAGCTCTCTTCTCTCTCTCGCTCTCCAATCTCAATCTCTCAAACACCATCTTCCTGCATGCGTTACTTGTGCGACTTGTCTACAAGACCGGATCCTTGGAGAATCGTGACCTGACCCCCTCAGGTTGCTATCACAACATCTGGATATTGTGTCTTCTTAAATGACACATTTCTTTCCTGGTCTTCTAAACAATATGGTGTGATTTCTCGTTCCAGTGCGGAGGATAAGTATCGGGGAGTCGCCAATGTCGTGGTCGAATGTTCATGGTTGCATAACCTTCTTTTCGAACTGCATTTTCCTCTATCTCGTACTACGCTCGTTTATACATATAATGTTTGCGCTACATATCTCGCTAACAATCCTGTTCAACACCAGCGCACCAAGCATGTCGAGTTGGATATTCATTTTGTTCATGAGCCAATGGGCATGTTCGAGTTCTCCATGTACCGTCGTCATTCCAATATGCCGAAATTTTTACAAAGGGTTTGTCGTGTTCATTATTTCTAGATTTTCGAGACAGTCTCACTGTTAGGTCCTCTTCCGTTTCGACTACGAGGTGTGTTGGATATTTTATTATATGAGTGTACAGTTAACCTAACTTTTCTTACAAGATGTTTTATTGTACTCTATATATTGTTAATGAATGGAAAGGCAACCCTCAAGGAGAATTCTACATTCTAGCATGAAGATATCAAACGATTTAACATTCAAAAAATGGGTAATTTTTTTCCTCTAAAAATATAAAAAATAAATTTTTGGGATCACGAAAATTTGCATTATTTTTTATTTATTAATATAAGCATTTGAATTTGTCTTGTATGTGCATTTAAAAATATTCAAGTGTTATGAAAAGATATATAAAAGAAAAAATCACTTTAACTCTTTGAAAGAACACTTAAACAATTTAGGAGAACTTTTAGATCATTAGAAGAGATGGAGGGAGAGTAAGAACTTTAGAGAGTGTATTTCTTACTCTACTTTGGTGCAAGTTTTACAACGGATGGTGGACATATTTATAGGCCAAAGGTGGGGTAAAACTTTGGTAAATCTCCATGATTCATGCATGGAAATAAGGAGGTGAAGAAGGTGAATAATTCACCTTGTACAGTTTACCTCCAATCATACATTATACAATTATTCATCTACATGAAATGTGTGATAGAAGCAAGTGAAATAGGTGGGGTTAACTTGTGCACATATGGACATTCACTCATAACACTCCCCCTTGAATATTCACCTTCTTTTTATGTTGTAGGATATGGGTAGACGTTGTCTCGTTAAAAACCTTGTCAGGAAAAACCCAGTGGGATAAAAAAAACCCGAACGAAGGAAAAAATAGTGCAACCATTGATCCCATTGTACGCCTTGATGTTGCCTCATTAAAAACCTTTTCAAGTAAAACCCAATGCGATAAAAACTTGATCAAAGGGAAAAAGAGTGTAGCACGTATGATGCTCCCCCTGACTTCAACATATGTCTCGAAGTCTGCACATTCCAATTCTGGATATTAATTCTCCAAATTTCTTGGGGATTAAAGACTTTGTAAACAAGTAGCCAAGTTGTTATTTGACCGAATTTGTTGGATGTTCACTTCACCATCTTCTTCCAATTCACGAGTGTAGAAGAATTTTGGAGATATGTGCTTTGTGTAGTCTCCTTTGATGTAGCCCTTCTTCATTTGAGAAACGCATGATGAGTTATCCTCATATAATATTGTTGGATCATTAGTGATGGGCTTCATTCCACTTTCTTTCTGGATGAATTGAATCATTGCTCGAAGGGACACACATTCTCTTCCTACTTCATATAAAGCAATCAATTCTACTTGATTTGATGATGTGGTAGTCACGGTCTACTTTGTTGATCTCCAAGAGATGGCAGTGCCTCCATATGTAAACACATAACCATTTTGTGATTTGGGTTTGTATGGGTCAAACAAGTACCCTGCATCTGCATATCCAATTAAGGTCGCATCCCTTTGGTTACGGTAATACAACCCAAGATCATGTGTGCCTTGGAGATAGCGGAATACATGTTTGATCTCGTTCCAATGCCTCCTTGTGGGTGTAGTGATATACTTGGACAACTAATTTACTGCAAAAAAATATCTGGCCTTGTATTGTTAGTTAAGTACATTAAAGCACCAATTGCACTTAAATATGGTACCTCAGGACTAAGAACCGTTTCATCCTCTTCTCGGGGACGAAATTGATCATTTTCTACATTGAGGGATCGAACTTCCATGGGAGAGCTCAAAGGATGTGTTGTCCATGTAAAATCTTTTAAGAACTTTCTCAGTGTAATTAGACTGATGGATAAAAATTCCATCCCTTAAGTGCTCAATTTGTAAGCCAAGACAGAGCTTTGTTTGTCCAAGATCTTTCATCTCGAATTCTTTCATCAAATATTTCGCAGTATCTTGAAGTTCCGACGATGTTTAAATCGTCAACATAAATTGTGATAATAGCGAATCCTTTTTCGGGTCGCTTGATGAAAACACATGGACAAATGGTGTCGTTCTTTGATAACTCCGAAGGATCGTCCTTTTAAGCCTTCCCGAGATCCACACGAATGAGCGCCGAAGATCCAAGAACAAGGTTGTTGTTTGTGTTTGTATGAGAAATCTACAAGAGAGAAGAGAAGGAGAGGCTTGAGATTCAAAGAGAGTAAAGGCCAATGGAAAGAATAATCTCAATTTCCAATTAACCAAAACTAATTCATCAAACAACATAAGGAGCCTTATATACGCAACTCTTGAAAACTAAACCTGAAGACTAGCATGGATAAGCATACCTTCATGCACACGTCTTCTACAATATAAATAAAACATATAATATAAAAAAGTTATGCAACATAAATAATAATAAAATAGATAGACACCGATGTGGCTCGGCTAGGCCAAGAGGGTCGCGCCGGCATGGGCGCACCAAGGGGGTCGCCATGGCCTAGGGCGCCTCGGAGTCGTCGGAGCCCGACTTGGGTCAAGGCTGGATGCCATCATGTTGACCGGCGTGTATCCGAACACCTGGCCTAATCAGCATCAATATAAGCAATCAGTTCAGGTGAAACAAAAGGCGTAATAGTAATGCCATAATCAAGAGTCTTGTGAATATATTGGATAATGCACTTAAGAGCATGAAAGTGGCTCTCTCTAGGATCATGCATGAAATGGCAAACTTGTTGGACCACATAAGAGATGTCAAGACGAGTGAGGGTGAGATACAAAAGTGTGCCAACAAGGCTTTTGTAAAGAGAAGGGTCTCGAATTGATGGGTCGACATTCGCGCTGAGCTTCGTGCCAGGCTCGACAGAAGTGATCGAGGGTTTGCATGCTAACATGGAGGCACGCTCGATGATCTTGTAGGCGTATTTGCCCTGACAGAGGAATAACCCGTTATCCTGCTTACGAGCTGAGATGCCGAGAAAATAAGAAAGATATCCTAAGTCAGACATTGCGAATTCCCGGCTAAGAAGACTGATGATGAGCTAGAGAAGAGAATCAGAAGACATAGTAAGTATAATGCCATCTACATAAAGAAGTTGGTAGTCAGTTGAATGACCACGCCGTAGAATGAAGAGTGATGAGCCACTTTTACTGTCGAAGTACCCAAGGGCGTAGAGGTAAGCCACAAAACGTTGGTACTAGGCCCTTGGGGCCTATTTAAGGCCATAGAGCGACTTACGTAAACAACACACATGCTTAGGATTTTCCGAATCAACAAAGCCGAGGGCTGAAACATATAAATGTTCTCGCAGAGATGGCGGTGTAAAAGCTGAGATGTTTTCATTTAATTTGTAAATCCTCCAAGCGGAGGTAGAGGTTTACCCACAAAACTAGTTGGTTGTAGTGGGGTTTCTCTATAAAGGAACTGTGCTCTTATCTGTTTTTGTTACTTGCATTTATATTACTTCTGCTGCCTTGGGAACAGTCCAAAGTCGTCTCCCAAGCTCTTTACTAACGCATCACGATCCAACAATATGATTAAGTAATTGGACTCGGTGTTTTGCTAAGAATTTATGATCGATATATATACATATATAATAAAAAAATAAAAATAATATGGATTTCCTATAGGATGAAAAACTTCTTAATTAAACATCTGCTATGGCATAGGCAGTAAAAAATTGAACCAAAGACATATATTATATATAATTAATGACAAGTGCTCGATCGTTCAATCTCCCTGTTTAAAAATTTTCTTCTTATCGCGTACAATTTTTTTCTTCTGATCTTACGAATGGATTTGCTTATAGGAGAGATTCTCTCCATAAAAAGAAGAAAAGAATCAACGATGTTGAAGAACAAGGTCCACAAATTGAGGTGCTCAATTCAGAACTATGAATGGGGTCATATAGGATCTGACTCTGCGGTTGCGAGGTTGTACGCCGCCAATTTGGGCACCGTCATTAATTCATCTGAACCATACACATAATTATGGATGGGAACCCATAAAGCCGATCCGTCCTTTGTGAATGGCAAGGTGGATTACGAGGAGAAGAGTCTTAAGACGTTCATTTTAGAAAACCCTTGTTTTCTTGGTGATTTTGTTGTGATCTTCCTTTTTTGTTTAAGGTACAAATTTAATTATATTGCTGATAAAACCCGAATATAATAGCTAAGTACGGGATAAACAGTTTTCGTACATAGATTATTCCTCCTCCCCGCCCTTCAACTAATTTTTTTTGTGATCTTCTTTCCCAGCCCTTCAACTAAACTAATTGTTTTTGTTGTAATCATTTTACAAATAAAGTTTTTTGGACTCTATGTCGTAAATAGCGCGATCTCACTCAGAGATTAAACACATCGAATCTAGGTAAAGGAAAAGATAGCCAACGGAAGAGGTTTTTTGATCTTTTATTTCGATACTCCTCCATTCTATTTATAGCAAATTGATTCTAGACTTTTGCTCAATTGATCGATGTGGGAGAGTGTGAGTTGCATGCTTATGCTAACTATCTTCGACGTTGGACGTCATTTGATATTTTCAAGTATGAGTGATGCGCACCTTACGTGGAGTTTTTGATCAACATGCAAGAATTTGGTTTAGTTGATTGATCGGATATACATGCCCTTTAACGATTTAATTGATTTTGTGGGATAAGCCCATTCGCATCACTCAACCAAATTCTTATGCCATTTGGATATGAACAAATTAATTAATGGTTTTACTAAATATTTGGATTTCTAATTATGTAATTTTTTAAATTGAATTTACATTTAAAACACTAGCTATGATTAAATTGATATATGTATTGATATTTCTAAAAAAGTATATGTTTCTTATCTATAAAAAATATTATTTTCTAAAATAAATAGTAAAAATTGATATAGGGAAGGATATTTTTATAAAATTACATGTATCTTATCCAAAAATAAAACTAATATATTGAATGATTGATTGTTTTTTTTGTTCATGTTTAATATATAAATATAATTAATTAAAAATAATCAATTAAATTTTAACCAATCAAATTTATTTGAAGAAAATAGATGATGTGATTTAATGTGGGACAATTTTTTATATTTTAACTTTCGCTTTAGTATATACTCCATCCGTCCCATTAAATTTGTCCAAAAAGACACATAATACACAAATTAAGAAAATGAAGAAGTAGAAAAAGTAACCAATAGGGAAATGTGTGAGGGTGTGATAGTGATGGGTAAAGATGAGTAGAAAGAGAAAAGAAATGACAAAAAAGAGTATTGAGATATATTTTTGATTGAATAATATGGATAAAAGGTGAGATTGGATAGGAATAATATTGTAAGAAAAGTTTGATATAAAAATAAAGTTAAAAAGATAGACAAATTTTTTGGGATGCCCAAAGAAAAATATTGGACAAACTTTATGTGACGGATCGTGTAGTAAGTAGTAATGATATATTGATTTCTTTTGTTCGGACCCCACGGGTGTGTTTGGGTGACTAGTGTTTATGCATTATAATGTATAATGTTTAATATAATACAATTTTTTAATTTAAATTTTTGAAACTTGTTTGGATTGTTTTGAAATTTTGAAATTTGGAAAAAATTTCAAATCAAGTATTGTACTTGATTGGACTTAATTGTACTTGATTGTGAATATGAAAAAGTTGACCTGACATACTATTGTTTATTTTAATTAAAAAACAATGTTTTTTAAAAATTCTAGCAAACACATCTTTATATAAAATAAACTATAATGCATAAACTCATCATAATGCATGTAGCCAAACAAACCCCAAGTTCAGCCATCTCTATAATTTTTTTGTCAATCCTATATATGGAAATAAAACCTTCATAAAGCATTTTTCAGAAAAGCATTACACATTTTCGGCCTGCCAAATTTTCAACATCTAAGGATTAAAGAGTACGCGCCTCACGCGCTAACAAAAGTTGACGAGGGTTTTTTTGGTTTCGCCTCTATGGTGTGGCCGCCGACATAAGCCGAAAAAGAAGGCTTCCCCCGCCCCTCCCTCCCACCGCGTCCTCCGCAGCTGCACAACCGCCTCCTCCCTGTCCAACAATGGCACCAGCTCGGCCCTCGCGTCGGCGCCCGAAGGTGACTCCCCAACTGCTAGCTCTACTAACCCAGCCCTAACCCCACCCGCCTCCCCTCACCCAATCCCCCTCAACCCAGCCCCCGCTCCCACCCCGACTAAAATCGCCAACACAAAAGACCCCCTCCCTCACCCATCTTTTCCAGAACTGGGAACAATCGATGGAGTACTGATGTGAACCCCGTTGAGGATTCACGAGCGGATCTTGTCGTGGACAATCCCGTTTCGTGTTTGGACAATCCCGTTTCAAGTGGCCCCGGCCTCCCCTCACCCAATCCCCCTCAACACGCGCTTCGTGTTTGGACAATCCCGTTTCAAGTGGCCCTGGCCACCACATTGATAACACTTGATGTCTCGAGTCCTTGTTTGTGGGGTAGGGGCGGCCTTATCACGGTTTTGGCCAACCGAAGGGCCCTTGGAGTCCGTTCCGAGGGTACCTACCTTTGGTTTAGAAAAAGGAGAGGAAACCGGTTTAGTACCATAAACGGAAGGACTAGAGTTAGAGCCATACCTTTGAAAATTGGTCGACTTTGGCCTCTTAAATTGCGTGTACAACTCCATGGCCGTGTGAATGAGCCGTCCCAAGTCCTTGATTGGCAAGACAACCAATCGATCACGGGTCCATTGATGGAGTCCCGCCACAAAGCGAGACCGCAAGGCCCCCGGGGAAGCGCTTATGCCCGCCTTGAAGAATAAATCTTCTAAGTAACCGAAGAACTAGCTCCTCCAGAGTCATGGATCCTTGACGAGCGTCTTGGATCAAAATCTGGACTTTCTCCTTGTAGTCGGGGGTATAAATTTCCTCTTCATTATAAAAACAAGTTGGTGCCACTCTGTAATGGCGGCTTTACCCTTTCGGGCCCGATCCGCTTCGAATCGGTTCCACCACATACGAGCGACCCCCTTGAAATGAAGGGTCACCACCTCGACTTTCTCGTGCTCCTTATAATTGCAATGCTTGAGGACGTGTTCGGTACCCTACAACCAAGAAATAAATTCGCCAGGATTATAATTACCGAAAAAATCCTCAAATTTTACCTTGACGTCGCGGCGTGACACGTGCGCCGCACGTCGTACCCGACCCCGGCCCGAAAGGGCATATACATCTCCCTGTTCTGGACCATTTTCAATATGGGCGGTGTGATTGGTGGGTTAATTCGTTTCTTGTGCAATGAGGAGGAGCAGAATCCGCCTTCACATGATGGCTTGATCCATCATATGCTTAATCAGTAGTTGGTTGACACGTGAGACATATGAAGATTAGATTTGTAACTGAGACTATTTAGTTTTAAAAATCATCAAAAAAATATAGGTTATTGTTAAGAAATAGTTAAATCGTATCTAATATTCCTCTTCCTGTAATTGACCAATGATCATAACTCTTCCTGTAATTGAGACCATTTTACACAACTTAAAAAATATAGGTTAGATATTATCTAATATTAGTTTTAAAAATCATATTTCACATATAAATAATTATACAAATCATAACAAATTTATATTGGTATTTCAAAACTATTTGAATCTCATATAATATTATTGTTAAAAAAAAAGCAATAATTTCACATATAAAAATCATCAAAAAATAGTAAAAATATATATGGTTGGATAGAAAGCTAGTTAAATCTTACCTAATATTATTGTTAAGAAAATTAAAATAATAATTTCTTATATAAAAGTCATAATAGATATATCTTGGTTACAAAAATATTCATATTTAAATCTTATCTATTATTAATTATTATGGTTAAAAAAATCACAACAATAATATCACATACAAAATTCATTAACAAATATATTTTCTTTCTCATTTTCATTTGTATTAATAAAAGGGCAGGACAGACTTCCACTCAAAATTGAGCCCTAAATGCAAAATCATTTTGGCAAGACATTTTTACAACAGATTTCTACAATTGGACTATTTTGACAAACACCCCCAAATCATAATATAATATTAAATATATAAAAAATATTTTTCTTAAGATAAAATACATACATATAATTTGGGCTATTTCGACAAACACATTTCTTTTAACGCATTCTTGACATCAAGTTGATGTACCGGCCAAGAACAGGACACAACAAGATGTAGAACAATCCGTATAGTTGCCGACTTAACAACCGGGCTAAAGGTCTCATCATAATCAATGACGACATCCTATGAGCTGCCATTAGCAACAAGACGAGCTTTATAACGCTCTAAAGTACAATCAGAGCTATGGCGAAAAATCCACATGCATCGTACCACATTTGTCTTGGGTGGGCAGGGCACGAACTCCCAAGTCCCGTTACTTATAAGAGCTCGATATTTGTCTTTCATGGCAGCACACCAATTAGGATCAAAGAGGGCTGATTTGTGTGAGTTAGGTAAAGGAGAAAGGGATGATTTTGTGACAGTGGTATGAAGGTAAAAACTAGCCCGAGGCTTGATTACGTCGGCTTTGCCCCGAGTGGTCATGGAATGAGTGTTTTGTGGCTCAAGGGGCGGGGAGGGGCTCATTGTTTGGGTATTGGGGCTAGAGGGGGAAAAGGAGAAGCCGGGGTTGAAGAGAACACGGGAGCCGAGGACTGGCTCGGTGGTGAGCGCGATGGTGCACGGGCAGCCGGAGAACTGTGGGTCGGAAAAAGAAGGAGATGGGAGACTGGCTCACAGTTGGGTTGGAGAGACGATGAAATCAGAATACTAAACGGAAAATGAGTTTCATTAAAGCTTACATGTCTAGACAAGATGATTTTGTGGGATTTAATGTCAAAACAAATGTAACCTCGATGGTTATCCGGGTAGCCCAAGAAAACACAAGGTGTGGATCGGGGCTGAAGTTTGTGAGAGATTTGGGAAGACAAGTTAGGGAAACAAAGGCACTCAAAAACCCGAAGGTGATCATATGTGGGAGTGCAATCGTAAAGTACTAATCGGAGACCGATTTTGTAAGTGAGGAGAAGGCAGAATATAAGGAGATAAGTCGTTGTAGAGGTGGCATAAGGCCAAAATTTTGCCGGAAGAGACGCATGGAAGATAAGACTTCAGACCATATTTGTTATTGTGTAGATACTGCATTTGGCTTTGCCATTTTGTGAGGATGTATAAGGGCATGAAAAACGAAACACAATACCATGTTGTTGAAAGAAATGGTGAAACTCATGATTATCGAATTCTTTTCCCAAATCACATTGAAAGGATTTAATGTTGGAATGAAATTGTGTTTGGATGAAATGATGGAAGCGAACGAAATGATCGAACAATTGTGATTTGTATTTTAGTGAAAACACCCAAATAAAATGCGAATAATCATCAAGAAACACAAGATAATATTTATGTCCAGCCAAACCAATAGCAGGGGAGGTCCAAAGATCACTATAAGTAATAAGAAAAGGCGCAACAGAAGACGTTTTTGACTATAAGAAAGGTAGCTTAGTATGTTTCCTAATTGACAAGCTTGACAAGTAGAAGAATCATACATTTTATTACACTTAGACAAAACAGAATTTCTAAGCAAAGAAAAGATAGGAGCGCCTGGATGACCACAATGAGCATGCCAAACAAGGGCAGACACAACAAATAGTGCAGAAGGGCTAGACGACCGAGGTGGTGAGGAGGACGGAAAGGTGACCGAGTTAAGCTCGTCGGAGCTAGTGCATCTCATTCGAGGAGTTACCGTTTGAAGATCATTCACAGAAAAACCAAAAGGGTCAAACTCAACAGAGACATTGTTATCAGAAGTGAATTGACGAACGAAAATCAGGTTCTAAATCAAGTTGGGTGCGACCAGGACATTACGGAGGTGGAGCGGTTTTGAGGTAGTGGGTATTAGGATTGATTCGAGACCCAAACATGGTATTTGCTTGCCATTTCCGACAATAATCAAAGGAGAACTACTCTTACAAGTAAAGGAAGAGTTGTTACCTTGGTTGTTGGTCATGTTGGAAGATGCGCCCGTGTCCATGTACCTGTTTTTATCCAGTGGATACAACGTCATTGTGTTGAACTCTTGATTCATATCCGTCATTTGCTGGAAGCCATAGGCGGGATCCGAGTAGACAGTGTGCATCTGTTGCATAGGAAACCGAGGTGTAGGTCCAAGTATGCCTTGCATCAGGAGTGACGAATAAGGGCAGGGACGGTGGTTCTACACTGTAGTTGGCCATGAGTTCGGCTGCTGCTGCTGACTAGTAGCGATCAGGACCTAGACATACGAAATCCTCTGAAAGTGCATGACGCTGTTTCCGCGGCCGCGACTATTGTTGTTGCGACAACTTCTCTTAAATTGTCGTTGCTGCTGGGATGGTAGAACAGAGTGTGGTACCGCTGGAGACATGGAAGTCGTTACAGCCTTAAGCTCAACAGTCAAGGAGTCCTATTTTTCTCTACGAGTTTCTTTGAGCAGAATCATCGAACGGGTTTGAGCAAAATTAGGGAACGTATCTCGTAGTTGGATTAGACTTGCAACTGTATCAAACTCATTTGAGAGACCTGAAATCAACTGAATAACCATTTGTCGCTGGAATACGGGAAATTCGACATTGGCCATTTGATCGGTAAGATCTTTCATGTGTTGGCAATACGCGAAAACCGACGGAAAGGATCCAAGTCGACAACGCGCAAACTCGCTTTGAAGATAGACGACCCTAGAAGCCTTGTTATCATGAAAGATGTCCTTTAGTATGTTCCAAGCAGAGAGGGCAGCTGATGGTGAGAAGTAAATCAGATGAGATCGTCGCATAGATCCATTGGAGAATTATGACATCTAATTGATACCACAACGTGTCATCAACAATAGCGGGACGCGGAATGGATGGGTCAATGTGATCTAACACCCGATGCGCCCGGGCCGCAATGCGAAAAAGGGCCACCTACGAATTATATTTCGTGTTCGTAACATCAAGAACCAGCGGGATGAGATTTTTGATATTCGATACCGCTAGGGCAGAATGAAACGGAGGTTTGGTAGAAGATGACGATGAAGACGTGTCGGACTGGAGAGTTGTGACCTTGGGATCGGCTGCAAGAGGCGTCTTCGGGTCCAAGGAGGACGGAGTTGAAGTCAGAGTCTTGTTGGCGAGTTCGTTAGTCATGAGTACAAAACTAGGGCTTTTTGAATTAGGCTTTAGAGATCCGAGGGGAGCGGAAGAATAGGTGGCGATAATTGTTCTCAAGGAACAATCAGTAGGATCGGGAGAAGGGGTGGTTGGCGCGGCGCGTGGAGATTGCGGCGGCGAACTCAGTCAGAGATGGTGGCAATGCAGGTGGTCAAGGGTAGATTTAGGCTCTTGATAGAGTACAAATACAATAGAAGGGGTGGTTTCGCTTGAGAGTTGCCTTTCCATTCATTAACAATATAGTACAAATACAATGTCTTGTAAGATAAGTTAGGTCAACTGTACAGTCATATAATATAATAAGCTAACACTTCAGATTATAAATTTACGCGGGAACTTTATACAAACATATTTTTTAATAAGCGCACAACACTCGTTTGGAAAGAGCGCTCATTCAGAACGAGCGCTCTTCCGAAACGAGCGCTCGTTTGAAACGCGTGCCAATACAAAATCCGAAAATCCAAAAGTCCAGCCCAAAATCCTAAAAATGCGGCCCTGTTTGACGCTCGTTCCAAATGAGCGCTCAATTAGGTTAAATTCAGCCGAGCGAGAAGCGTCTTCCCCAAAAACAATTGTGCCAAATGGGAACAATAGAGCTTTATTCTCAGGAACACTCATTGTTTTTTTAACATTGTAAACCCTTTATAAGAAGTTTCTTCGCGGCCATGTACATTTATAATGTTCACGTGGATTTCTCGCTTTTTTTATCGTAACTTCCCCACCCTCTCCTTCCTTTTTTTGGTAGAAGGAGTGACGACACCTTTTGGCCTTCAAGGGGCATTTTATTAATATATTAAAATTTTGCTAAATAGTCATCAAGTAGGGATAGCCCGACCCCTAACATCATTAGACAAAAAAGATAAAACACCCTCCGGCGGGTGGCACAATACAAGAAAACATAAGCTAAAAGAAAAAGCAAACGAGGCTAGGAAATCCGCAACCGCATTAGCTTCTCTAAAAATATGACGGATCTGGACGGACCAATTCCTTTTTAGGTAGCCTTGGCATTGAGACACCAGGCTAAAGAGGGGGTGATAACGATACATAGGTCTCCCAAGAAGAAGGACAACTAATTCGAAGTCCAATTCTAGGAAAACCCTCATGTATCCCCGATTCCACAACTCCCCCTTCTAATTTCTACATAATTTCACCTCTCAAACATCAACACATTAACTTATAACTTCACCTTCTCATTCTCCCTATTAGGTCCAAACTATAATAACATTAATGACGACATATATAGTTCTTAGTTTGCATAAAATTTGAAGGCACACGTACAATCTATGATACATAGGCTCCATAAGATGATTATTCTTTCTCTATATCAAGCCATTATTAACTTCAAACTAGTGTGAATTAATACATAAACTAAGTAGCTACCACATAGCTTCATAAAATGACTAGTACGATGGAAAGTACTTATTTATAGTTGTTTAACTAACAAGCTCAATTCCTTGAGTAATGAGCTGATCCGCCAGGAGCTCATTAGCAGCTTGAGAGGGATGAACACTGTCCCAAAACACATACTGGCTCGCGTTCTTGCACGTCCCAATAGACTTAGAGTTGCATAAGAAAATCGTCGTCTCTACTGTCCCTGTTCCACAACATCCTCTTCCGGCTTCAGCAAAACCTACATTCCGATGGAATGCACATGAGAATTAGAATTGTCAAAACATGATCCGACCCGAAAACACTGAGTTTTGACTAGGAATTTTTTTTACTCATGAAACCCAAGATATTTCAAACCTAAGTCGGTGCTCTTGAGATGACATGAACTCAAAGTGCTTGCCCGACTCGATTGATAGGTCTACTTGGATTAAATTGGTATTTTAAAGTCAAGTTGTTACATTTTAAAGTTTTGAATGTCTTGAGACAGATTTTTGGTAGACATACCATATTTTGAAGGAGAGTGGACTACATCATATAAAGGCTTGTAGATGTCAAAGACAACAAGCTTAAGCCCATGAAGCTGTTTTTTCAAGTGAGTTGCAGCTAAGTTGATCTTCTTGTTAAACGCTTGTGCGTCGTTGTTGATCCTTGCGACGCATCCTGGCTTGTGAAAGCCGAAAAGAGTGACCGTTGCAGGTAGACAACCGGCTGGTGGAAGAGAAGTCGCCCCAATCCTTCTAGCTCCTAATTTGTACAACTCCTGCATTAAATTTTTTGTATGAATGATTAAACTTAGGAAATGCATATCATAATTCATAAGAAAGATAACATTAAATGGTGAGTTATATCTTGTATTATAGTGGGAATGAAGACTTTGTACCTTGACAAAGCTAGAGAAGTTCTCAACGAGACGAGAACCGTACTCATCAGGAGTGAAGGCTTTGTATAGGAGAGGATTTACATAGTAGTTTTGTACAAAGTCACTACTACCGGCTCCAATGATGTAGAGTGCATCCTTTAAGATGGATTTTGCTTTCACTTTACCAGCTACCTTAGCTAACTTGCCTTGGTACTCTTTGAAGTACTCTAATTGTTGTGACAATGAAATTGCATGCTGCAAATATGTTTAACAAGAGTATTAATGTATTGTAAATTACAAGAGGGAAACTCTGTTTTGGTTTAGTGTTTAATAATTGTCATTACAGTGAGGATTGCAGTATGGTCATCATAGCCTGATCCAGCAGAAGCAAAGTTTGCACCAATGAGAAGGTTTTTTCCTGATGCTTGAGGGCTAAGATACGCAGGTGGGTAACTTGTAAACCCTAGAGTCTCAGCTGCCAAATTCAAAGAAATTTGACTAAAAGTTAGCAAAACAATAATATTAGGTGATCAATTTCAACACCAAAGACTATTTTCAGCTAGCTGGTACTTGTACATTAGTGCATGTAATTAACAATCCTAGTCAAGAGATATGATCCATATTTTTATGAATATCACATGAGAGTATAACAAAGTCGTAAATGACAAAATTACCCTTGTCTTATGATTTAAAAAAAAAAAAATATTGAGATGGTTTATAAGGTTTTGAGAAAACACATCATTTTAGGAGGATGTTGTATAAAATCTCTCAAAAATTAATGGAAAATCTAAAAAACTTGAACATACCTGTAATATCAGTGGCAAGTTTGCCATTGCAGAATCTGCCAGTAGGCTTGTGGTTGACAAAATCCCTGCCATAAGGAGGGTAATTAGCCTTAAAAATGGTGGGCAAATAGTCATTATTTCCCACATCCACAGATGAGTCCCCAAATGATATTATAGCAGGCACAACTGGTTGCCCATTGCTCACAACCACAATCCCTAAAACTCCCCATATCACAACTATAAACCCATCTAATTTCCTCTCCATTTTTCTAACCCCTCTTTTCTCTGTTTTTTTTTTCTCTCTTGCAAGACAAATTAAATTACCCATCAAGTGATCTCAATATATAAGGATGGTAAAATGGAAAAGTGAGGCATTGAATGTAAACATATGTCAAGTAGTTTGTGCTGGACAATTCAAGTCTATTTGACTTTTTTCCATTACTTTCTGTTTCAGGTTGCAAGACCCAACGAAATGTTAGTATGTGTATTGCTCATATATTGGTTCCACCTCTTTTTGGTGGGTCTTAATTGTTTTCATGAACTTAGATTGGGGACTTCACAATAAGAGTAAATGTGGGTGGCAAGTAAGAACATCACACACGAACAAAATTAATGTGGAGCGTGTTCAATCAATAGCCATTGCTGGTATCAGATTTTATGTATGAGATCTGGCTTTCCCAGACAGCTCATGAAACTTAAAATTTGATATAGTTCATGAGTCACATTTGGTATAGTGATATAGTTGCCTATTCTTCATATGAAGAAATGCCTGAAAATCATGAAAGTTTTCATTGGAATTGCAAAATGGCCCTGCATTACACAAGGATCTATCATAAGCAAAATCTTCAAAGAGAAATGATTTAAGAGAGAGAGAGGCGCAAAAATTACTTGTATTGTATAATAACTAAAGCCAAAATTTTCCTAGTGCAAAACTAGATGAAAAAACTAAAAATCAATTTTCATTTCATATTTAGATTTCTTTTTATTTTTCTTCTTTTTACCTTCACCGTCCTTCTTCTCCTTCTCCTTCTCCTTCTCCTTCTCCTTCTTCTTGGTGTCCACTTCTTGTTCATCCACCGCTACATCTTCTTGTTCCTGTTCTTTCTTCTTCTTTTTCTTCTCTGATATGGCATCTTCATTGTGATGAGAATGTTGAAATGGATGTGCGAGCATATGAGACCGGGCAAGATCAGGAATGAAGCGATTAGGAGCAAAGTTAAGTAGGATTGACCATTTTAGGGCAGAAGCTATAAGAAACGAGGCTTCGATGGTACGGACAAATACAGTGTTGGAACATCCGTCGTTCCATAGTTTCTCTTAGTTTTGATGATAACAAACTTTGAATGATTAATGTGTTGTTTCACAAGTATCATAAGAATGTTACAAGATAGAACCGTTAGAGTGAAGGAACCTCGTGAGAGAACGATGGAGGAAACGACATTGTGAGGGAACGACTGACGGTCCGAACAGTGTCTACGAGAAGCTACGCAAATTTCTATATTTGGCAAGTTTCCATGTCTTGAGCAAACGACTTCGGCGATGATTTGGCAGCTAAGATTGAGTTGTTTGAGAGATGATAAGATAGAATCTTGAAGATTTGTTGAAACTAAAAGATAAGATATCGAGATCTTTTGATTTTGGATATAATCTGAGTGATTGAAGATGTGGTTGATTGAGTTTCCGATTTATGGAGATTTTGGGATGGAAAATCTGTTATTTCGTGGCAAGGAGCTAATAGAGATCAGATCCTACGAGGCTCTATAAATAAGGATGTGGCTTTTAGGTTAAAAGTGTGGTATTTCGATGGTTGAAGACGACGAACAAGAGAGAAGTGAAAACTTGAAGTTGTTCGAGTCGTTGTGGGATTTTCCGGTGAAAAGTCCACGTAGTTTAGTCACTCAGGTTGGTAGTTCATTCATTGCTTAGGTATACATTTAGGGTTGTAGAAGTCTAGTTGGTTGAATTTCAGTTGGTACCAAAGTTACTTGGGAACTTGACTTGTTTTGTAACCATTGAAACTTAATGCATTAGTGAACTTTTGAAATCCTCTGAGAAGGAGTCTCAAGGGTAGAGGTTTTTCTTTCTACGACTTGTTGGTCGGGTAGGAAGTTTTCCTCTCTAAATACCTTGTTCCGATCCTGTTTATTATTATTTCCGCTGCCCAGGGAACATCACTAGCTCCCTGTTTAATTACTAACACATTACGATCCAACAATTTGTATCAGAGCAAGTTTGCTCTAGATTGTGTGTTAAATGCAGGAATACATGATGAGTACCAACAACAACCACAACATCGGTATTGGGAACAAAAAACCACCAGTTCTCAAAGTAGAGGAGTATGACCATTGCTAGATACTCTTCTCCACGTGGATAAAGAGTAATGACTACCAAGCATGGTCTGTCATTAAATATGGAGACTATGTTGTTCCAACTACCAAAAAGAATAAGAAGTCCAAATGGGGTCCAACTGAGTGGATAGCGATGGAGAAGAACTTCAAAGCACAGATATACATAAACAATGCCTTAGGCTCTGATGACTTGCTCAAGGTGGTAAATTGCAAGACCGCCAAGGAAGCTTGGGCTGCTATAGAACAAATGCATGTTGGAAGCTCAAATCTAAAGGAAAGTCACCAGAAAACTACCAAGAAAGACTTCTTGAACTTTGAGATGAAGGAGGATGAAACCATCTCCTCATACCATTCCAGGTTTGAGATGTTGATAAATCAGATCAACCATCTTAGAATTGGTGATGCTATCTCACACGCGAAAAAGATTTCCACTGTGATTGATGGCCTTGGTCTCAAGTACTTCGTTACTAAGGAAGATCCACCCTCAAGGGGTTGAATTTTATTACACTAAATATACCGCTATTGTTAGATACGTCATTCTTATGTACTCCCACCGATTCAAATTAAGTGTCGTTTTAGCACTTTGATTTTGATCCAATTTATTTGTCGTTTTAGGTTTTCTAGGCAATTGATTACGAGTGAGTTATGAGAATTGTTATTGGAATGTGTTTCTATTGATTAATGTTATTCATTCATTGGTTAAAAAAGGTGAAGATAAAATTTATAAAAAAAATTTACACTTTTGAGTTGAATTAATATTTTTCTTGAATCTTGTGTCTACCACTAAAACGACACTTATTTTGAATCGGAGGGAGTATATATTTACAATTAAAATTTTCTTTTTTAAATAATTAAATTAATCTTCTTAATATAAATTACAATTTGTTTACAATCAACGATGAATTTGGCTCAACGAAATTTATTATCTATGATCAAAATGTCAAAAAATGGGTAATCAATCGGTATGTAATTGCATTATTGGAAGTAATTATTAAGGTATTCATTAACTGATATTGTATGATTCAATTACAATTGTTGTACATACATTAATTAATGAGACTGCAACTACTTACACCATTTAGTTTAATTAAATTCATATAATTTTCTTATTTACGGGATATTGATGATAACTACATGCTACAAGAACTAAAAATTTTAATTCGCATGGGGAAGACATGTTTGTTTACATCTAATGTGATTCCTTAAACTTGAAGGGAAGAGTCGTGCATTCGTTGTTAAAGTATGACAAACGATCCAAAAGTCATTTCTAAATTTAAAAAATTAATTTTTGTATCAGAGGTATTTATCATTATTAATAACACCATATTTTTCTTGAATAACTATTTTTAATATTTTAATCGCTAAATGTTAATATATCTTAAGTCATTATATTTATTTCTTGCATAATAATGTTGAACCATCTCAATTTTTGAACAGAGTCATCACGTTGATTGGCACGGGAACTAAGAATAATTAATGTATTATTTGTATGAGCTTATTTTTGTTATTAAAGTTAGGGTTTGTTTGGATTACTTTAGGGTCTGTTTGGATGCCCTTAGTTTATGCATTATAATGCATAATACTGAATTTATAAATATAAAATTAGGGAGTTGTTTGTTTCAAGCATCATGAGCTGGGAAAAAACTTCCAGAACAATCATGTACTGTTGTACAGTACAAATTTGAAGTACTTGATTGTGAAATTGGTAAAGATGACAAGACATATTATTACATATTTTATTGAAAAAATAATATATTTAAAAAAGCCTACCAAACACACTTTACTATAAAATAAACTATTTTATAAAATAATGCATAAACTCATTATAATATATGTGGGCCAAATAGACCCTTAGTTTATGCATTAAAATGCATTCTACTTAATTTAATCTAATTTAATAATTCAAATTTTCAAGACTTGTTTGGAGTGTTTCAAACTTTGAGATATAAAAAATATTCATTTCTAATAAAGAAGCTTCTAGTTATTTCTTCTCTCTTCAGGACAACTCAAACATCACATTAAACAACACATCAACATTAAAACATATAAAAAACATCACATCAATATTAAAACATATAAAAAAATTCAAATCAAAATACTTCCAAACCCATCATAAAATAAAATAAACGGCAGAATAGATAAATGGCCCCCTGTACTTGGGCCAATTGGTCACTTGGCCCCTTGTACTTTAGCCCTAATCGTTTGGCCCCCTATAGTTGCACATTGAGACCTATTAAAACTCTATTGAGCCACTTATCCCAGCTTTTTTTAGGTGTGTAGTGCACGCGCGATGATGTATTATATTATGTTGCCACAATGGCGATGACATGGATGCCATTGTAGCAACACAATATAACACATCATGTCATCGCCATGTCATCCATGTCATCGCCATTGTGGCAATACAATATAACACATCATCGCGCGTGCACCACACTCCTAAAAAAAGCTGGGATAAGTGGCTCAATAGGGATTCAATAGGTCGCAATGTGCAACAATATGAGGCTAAACGGTTAGAGCTAAAATACAGGGGCCAAGTGACCAATTGGCCCAAGTATAATACAAAATGAGTTTATAAACTATACATCCAAACACACCCTTAGGCGCCCAGCCAATCAACGTGATGACTCTGTTCCCCGCTCTTTCTTCCCAAGCGAAAGTATAATTGCTGGCAGATGTCTCCTCAATAATTGAGGAGATTTGATTCGTCCAATCCGATAAGAATAGGAACAGCAGAATTTGAGTGGTGGATTTGGTCTGAAAAATGGAGAAAGCAATCAACAGGCAAAAGATTCTTCTCCAACATCTACGCTCTTCTTCCTCCTCTCCCTCTGTGAGTTCTTCTTCTTCTTCTTCGCTTAAACTGTCAGATTGGCTTCTGGAAATTTCAAATCACTTTTTTTTTTTCAATGTAGTCATCCATTTGTTTGGCCGGAGCTTCATCTTCGTATGAAAGGAGAAGTGCTTACGATGATGATGTGGTTATCGTTGCGTAAGTCTTGTTGTTTTGCTTTGTTGCCAGAGTTCTATGCTGTGTATTTGTGCCTTACTGTCTTGCATACTATACAGGGCATTTCGAACAGCTATTTGCAGGGCAAAACGTGGTGGTTTTAAGGATACATTTCCTGATGATCTTCTTGCACCTGTTTTAAAGGCATGTGATGATACTTATACTACGGAAATTGTATAGCATGGTTTAATACAACAACAACATCAACCCAGTGTTAACCCGCCTCAGGTGGGATCTGGGGTCATGATGTACACACCCTTGCCCCAATATAAAACCGAGAGGGTGTACGAAGAAGACCCAAGTATTATCATTGCTCAAAAGACCCAAAGAAAACTAAAATTCAGCTATTTGACAATGATAATTGAATCAAGTTAGAATGCACCAAAATTGAGGATGTGCCCTAATAGCATGGTTTAATATGACTCTCAATTTTGCATTATAATGATGATAAGTTCTTGGTTTACAAATATCGCTAGGCAGTAGTAGAGAAGACGAATCTTAACCCAAGTGAAGTTGGGGACATTATTGTGGGAACTCTTATAGCACCAGGCTCTCAGAGGGCTACTGAATGTAGGATGGCTGCATTTTATGCTGGTTTTCCTGGTAATTTCCTTGCATTTTATTCAATTTTTGGTACCATGACTTACAATAAGCAGTAGTTTGGGCTAAAATGCTATAATACCTTGAAAATTTTGTCACTAAAATTCATGTGAAATGAAATGTAACAGAAACTGTGCCTGTTAAGACTTTGAATAGGCAGGGCGCGTCTGGTCTTCAAGCTGTTGTAGATGTAGCTGCCGCTATTAAAGCTGGATTTTATGATATTGGTAAGGCTCCATGGAGTCTAATCCGATAATGATTGATTTGATTCTACCGAGTTTATCTTGTACATAAATTTTATTACATTCCATGTAGGTATTGGTGCTGGCGTAGAATCCATGTCTACAAATCCAATTCCAACGGGATGGAAAGAATCTATGAATCCCAAGGTAATCGGCCCTCTTCTCGCACTAACTACAAAATGTTGTGCTAAGTCCTTATAGTGAGTTATATCCAAGAAAGCCTTTGGGCACAAGTTAACACTCAGACATAATTGTACAAATCTCCAAAGGAAAAATATCAGAGGATTTTGAGAAGTAATCTCAACTTTGAATTTTGAATGATAGGCTCAAGATTTCAAGAAAGCTAAGGATTGCCTTATTCCGATGGGTATCACTGCAGAAAACGTTGCTGGTCGTTTTGGGATTACGAGAATAGAACAAGACCTGGCTGCAGTATGTTCATTTCAAGTCCAAGTATACTTTCATATTTTCTTTCAGTATTACATACTTGACTGAATTTTAAGTTTGTTGAGTTTATGATTTTAGGTTGAGTCACATAGACGGGCTGCAGCTGCAACCGCCTCTGGCAAATTCAGAGATGAGATTATACCTGTAAAGACCAAAGTAATGTCCATATCAGTAGAGATTTATAATTTGCAATTGTAGGATTAAATATACATTTTATCCTGATTCATGTTAGTCCTGGTTACACTTCCTTTGTTCTGTAGATTGTTGATTCAGAAACTGGAGAAGAAAAGTCTGTTACAATTCTCTTAGATGATGGTATACGCCCTAATGTTACAATGTCGGACTTGGCAAAGTTGAAGCCCGCTTTCAAGAAGGATGGGACAACAACTGCTGGTATTAACACACTAATTATCTAGTAACTACTATATCATAACATATATTTAGCTGGTTGATTATTGATTAAAGTTTTATTTCACAGGAAACTCTAGTCAAGTGAGTGATGGTGCGGCTGCTGTCCTTCTGATGAAGAGAAGTGTTGCTACGCGTAAAGGACTCCCAATACTTGGTGTATTCAGGTAACAAGCTTTTTGTACAAGATAAGGCAATGTAGCAGGATGCTACAAAATAGGAAACTGATGGAAAATTTGACTTGAACAGAGATATAACAGAGTATGTTTATAAAAAAAAAAGAAGAAGATTGAATGTAGGAGCTGTGTTCTCTTGCATTTTTCGAGCTGTGCCCGGCAAAATTGTCTTGAAGAATGACTTAATTATGGATCATGGTTTTTTGTTCTTTACCATGTCTAAGATCACCATCCTTTCTGGTCATTTCCATCATATTTTGTTCTCATATGACACATTAATGGTAAATCTAATGGAAATATTTAATTTAACATCAAAAGAAATGCAGGAGTTTTGCTGCTGTTGGTGTGGATCCTGCCATGATGGGAATTGGTCCATCAGTTGCAATCCCTGCTGCTGTCAAGGCTGCTGGCTTACAAGTAGACGACATTGATCTCTTTGAAATAACTGAGGTGATACGTCGCTAAGCATGCATTTCACACACCTCAACAGTTTCTATTGCTTGAATCACTGATTTTTTTATGTTTCTCATGCAGGCATTTGCAGCACAGTTTGTATACTGCCAGAAGAAGCTAGGTCTCGATCCAAAAAAGGTCAATGTCAATGGAGGCGCAATGGCTCTTGGACATCCGTTAGGTGCTACAGGTAACAGTGTTCGGTCTTTCTATAGATTAAGAAATTCTGTTTTTGGACACTATTATCCCAAATTGTAGCTTGGGTGATCATTGTTGTTGTCTTTATTAAAGGTGCTCGAAGTCTCGCTACCCTCTTGCATGAGATGAAATGTCGTGGTAGAGATTGTCGTTTTGGAGTGGTGTCAATGTGCTTAGGTCCTTTTTCATCTTCTTACACCATATTTATATAATGTTACTGTCATTATAATATTATACTGAGATTTTGGTTGTCTTATGGTAAACATGATCTAGGGACTGGTATGGGAGCTGCAGCTGTTTTTGAGAGAGGAGACGCACGGTAAGCTGAAGACAACAGTTTACAATCGAAGTAAGGATATATGCTCAGTGAAAGAAGATCATAAGATTACCGGCCAGGATCTGATTATTGATCTTTTTTGTTGTTTCATGGTTATATCAATTGAGGTTGTATCTTTATATGTTATGGTTTCTTTCTCCTTATTATTGATTTTATCTGTTATCACAAATCAACATTTTGGAGTGTATGGATGATTGTGAAATCAGAGGCCCAAAGATTGGGAGAATTTTCTGTCTATTAACGATGCAAGATGTACAATCCCTCTCCTCTTATCCATAGCCTCGATGAAGAGGTGGTCGTTCCGGCAATTCGATATTCAAAATGCCTTTCTTCACGTGGACTTGAATGGGGACATGTTTATCCACCAACCACAAGGTTTCACTCACTCTCAATACCCTAATTTCATTTGCAAAGTTCACAAATATTTGTATGGGCTCAAACAAGCGCCTGCTGGTGTTTGCCAAATTAAGTGATGAGCGAACACATATTGCATCTTCCTCGGCCATAATCTGATTTCGTGGTGCTATAAGAAGCAACCTGTTGGGACGGTATTGGGAACTCCAGTTCCAAACATCCGAACAACGATATTTGTCTCCAGTTTTGATAATGACAAACGCCATATGGGAACTAACGAGTTACATTCAAGTATTTTAAGGGAACACCGGGTCTAATGAAGAATCTCCAAGAACGCCAAAGGAACAAGGGAATAGATGATAGCAAGTTCCTACCAAAGGAACTCTGGAGAAAACAGTTCCCATCACATGAAAACTCACATGTGCAAACAAGACCAATCAGCGAAAATCACGAGATCCTGTCTTAGACAAAACAAAGGCTCAGTCTAAGGAACAGACTGAAGCGAGTGATCCAACGGCCCGATTGATTCTCAAAGTTGACTCAATTCAAATCAAGTCACATGTTAAGGATAAAGACTTGGCGTGCAAGACAAAGGGCATTTTCGTACAACATGAAAGTCAAGATTGCAACCCAAGTAAGGATGAGTATAAAGCCAAATGAATAGTGCTTGGATTAAGCACTTCTCCCAGAACACACATCCACTCACAAAGAAAGAAAGAAAGACAAGAGAAGAGAAGAGAAGTCCCCGGCGGCGAGTGTTCGATCTCGACGACGGCGAATCCAAGTTCCCAGGAGATAGGGAACTGCGACATTGAGCTTAAGGTGTAAGGTTCGATCCGTCTTATGTTTAGTTGAAGTGTTCGCTTAGGAACAAGGTCTGAGAGGCTTACTAGTGTTGCTAGAGTTAGGAAGAACTGCTAGGAACAGAGAAGTGTAAGTCTTGCCTGTGTAACTAGGGAACTATCAATAAAATAAGAAGATCGTTAAAAATCCTCCAAGCGGAGGTAGAGGTTTACCCACACAACTAGTTGGTTGTTGTGGGGTTCCTCTATAAAGGAACTGTTTCGTTTACATTTTGTCTTACTTGCTCTTACGTTACTTCCGCTGCCTTGGGAACAGCCTAACAGCCAGTTCCCAAGCACTTACTAACGCATAACGATCCAACAAACCTACAATGGCACGCCCATCTACCGAAGCCGAATATCGAAGCCTTGCAAACTCTTATGGGTGCAATTGTTGCTCTCTCAAATCGGCATCTCCCTTGCTCAAGCACTCCTCCTATGGTATAACAATCTAGGAGCCATGTACATTGCCATGAATCCTGTGCTTCATCACCGGTTCAAACACCTCTCCTTGGACTTGTATTTTGTCCGGGAACGTGTTCAAGCCAAGACACTCCAAGTAGCTTTTACTTCCTCCAAGGAACAGCTGGCTGACCTGCTCACTAAGCCACTACCGACAACCCGGTTCACTGAACTATACTCCAAGCTCTGCCTTCACCAAGCTCAGATCGAGGGGGCGAGTAACGTTCACCTCATGTTGGCATATTCAGTAGTATCGTGTAATAGGGCACAACTGTATGTACTGGCCTATCCTAAGCCATACACTTGACATTCATCCAACACTATGCTGAGTCTATATATTGTACAGTGTTATGCACACATCAATCAATGGAAACCTAGAATTCCCTTTCCATTCCTTTGATTCTCTCTAGTACGTACCTCCAATCCCACATTAGAGTAAAATTGAGGTCTTGGATCTTGTGTGAAGCCGATCACGCCAAATAAATGGTAACACTTATCAACATGATCAGGGTTGAATTACAGTAGAGTTTGAGATGAACTCTATCTTTGGATTTGGAGAAATTTTGATTTAATTTGCATACTAGTGTGTATGCTTGTCTTAGTAATTTGCAAAACAAAATCTACATATATATAATTAAACACAATCAGCAATATATTGTATCAGTAGGTTTAAGTTACCAACTTTCAAATGATCTAAAATACATATATTCCTTATGATCGATCGATCATGGATACAACAAATTTCACTGTTCTGTAAGCCAGAACACCTCACAGACACATGCACTGAACATTTATAAGGATTGCTTACATAATAAGCACTTATTGATGGAATTACTGAATATATAGCAGTGCACTTAATTATTAGGGTTTGAGATGAGTTGGAGGATCAAGGATTGTTGGATGATGTGGTTGTTGGAACGGGAGAAGCACAACATTGGCTACAGCACTTGCCAGGAGGAGGAGTAGTGCAACACACACAAGCAACACATATAACCTTCATTACACTTCCATCATAATACCCTGAAATACAATTTATATTAAAATTAGTTTGCCGTTTGACTAGATGTCTAAAGACTAATTATCTGCTTCTTTTTTTTTTACATTTTGAGGGATGAATCTAGCTAATTTGACGATGTTTCGTATTATTTGGATATGAATATGTTTCTCTTCATATCAATCTATAAATTGATTGATTATCTCGACAAACTTATTGATTTTTTTTTCAAAGTGGTCATGTTTTGATGACATTTTAAAAATTTTATGAGCAAAGTAGTTCTCAAAATTAACCTTATAGTAAAAAGTAAAGTCTATTAAAATAAGCAAGACCTAGGGAGTTAAGATGGGGACACCCATATCATGATTCAGAGAATGCATCCGATAGACCCAAGGAAAACTGACATTCAAATTAATATGAGGCTATATCTATCGTAAAGACATTGTATCAGATAATGAATAAGAGGATGTGCCCCATAAAATAAATTAAAAAATAATTTTAAATTAATATGAAGGAAGAAAATTTTAATCTCAACCGCGCGCTATATATTCTTATTTAATTACTCTTTTTTCAACAAAAACCCCTCTTCGGATTTAGAGATCACATACAAAAAATGTTAATTAGGTTAAGTATTCTCAACAAAATTTGCGCAAGTATTCTCAACAAACTTTTTTTAACCTAAAATAATTTTTAGGTAAAAAGTTATTCTCTATACATTTTAAAGTAGAAAGATATGCATTGATTTCAAGAATATTAAAACTAGTTTTCGGATAAAAAATAGTTTTTGAGTGAAAAGAGAACAAGTACTTTAATGCAAGTACATACCAACAGAAAGAGTAGATCTAGCTGCATCGCTTGGGGGGATTGTGCTAGAGAATATCGTAAGGCTCATCACGAGAGCGATGAGAAGGATCGATCGAGGAGAAGAGTTCGCCATTTCTGCTAATTGAGAAGTTGATGTATAATTTTGTATGTGTATATAATATGTTAAGTCTTAGAAATCAATGTGCTTATATAGACGTACGTACGTACTACAAAGGGCAGATTTTTGTGGAGGGGTGGGGTTTCAAACGTGGAATGTTTGATCAATTGCATGTGTTCTTAGGTCAAAAGTCCACCCTTTGAATTATCCCAACTAGATATAAGAAAGTATCTTAATCTTTTTATAGCTATTTCAACTTCATATGTAAGAAAGCATCTCTATAGTAAGATGACATCTCAGTCTCTTTTTAGGCAACTATTCAACCATTATTATAATGGGTGAGCTATTGGCTAAATCCAAATAGTAAGAAAACAGATTTATGACTAGACCTGCTTTAATACCGTATTAAAGTCTGTCGGACTATATTAATATAATCTGGGAGTTGTGCATGTAACGTATCCAAGTCCAATGAGATTTCAACCCAAAATCATATGACAAAAGATTTTATGGACTCCAAATTATCGCAGAGCAAGATTGCGGGAGAAAGGAGAGAGAATTATAGGAGGGATTGATTTATAAATTATGTAAAATTAGAGTTTTATTATTAGTATAAGTGAGTTATGTATAGTGGTTACCTATGAGAATAGGTGGAGTGACTCATATGATTATATAATAGATAATTTTTATCATTCTACCAAAAAAAATAGATAATTTTTATACCAATTTTCAAATGTGAGAAATTAAAGTATTCTTAATAAAATTCCATACCTACTTTACCAAAAAAAAATAAAAATTCATAACTAATTAACGAGTTAGGTATCCTAGAGTACTAACGTAAATATATGGTCACAACCACAAGTGTCCATAAATAAACATATTGGCACATATTTCGTTGACAACTTATTAATATGTATTTTGCCTGTATTGTATATACGAGCAGAGATTTGTGTCATTGTGTGGACTTTTTAGAGGCGTTAGATTTTGACAATTGCTTTGCATTTAATTATTTCCTTATCTTCTCAAGCGTAAATCTATACAGCAGCCATACGTTGGCATGTTCTAGTCTTGTAGATATATAACGTGGTAGGTGTGCATTGCATGCACATATAGAAATGAATCACGATATCCCTAAGATATATATTGTCTACAATTTTCAATCTAGATAGGCCGGTTTTATATATAGCAATTGGATTGCACAAGGGTTTTGGAAAATAAATGATAAATGCTTAATCTTCGACCGAAAAAAAAGAAGATAAATGCTTAATCATCCTTTAATAATTCTACCCAAAAAAAATCATCCTTTAATAATGAAATAATAAATAAATGGGTTTCATTTTTTTTATAATTTACTTGTGTTTGGTTTGCAAAAGAAAACTGAGGCTGTGTTCATTTCTGTGAACTGTAAGTTAGTTTTTTCTTACCATAAATGAAATTACCAATTTATTTAGATCGGTTTATCTAACCTGGCATAGTTTAAACATACTATTTAAGAGAACTAAAACCTTATAAAAAATTAATAATTTTTTTAAGAAAAATTAATTAATCTAAATAAATAAAAATTAATAAAATATTGTCATTTTAAAGAGTTTAACTTATATCCTAAGAAAATAATAGGTTAGAAAAATCGTATTTGCACAATCGAAGAATAGACTATTTGTTTGAAAAAAGTAAATAAGATATTGATATATGATAGATATGAGATAAGAATTTTTATGATGATGGGGAAGAGAATGTCTTTAAAAAATAAAATAAATTTTTTAAATCAACCTCATGGAGGAAAATGCTTTTAGGGTTGCACATAATTGGTAGGCCCTTAGCTTAGCATTAGGAATACACATAATCATTAGACCCTTGACTTAGGCAACGTCGAATACAAGATATCTATCTCTCAATTTTTTCCTACCACCACCTCATGGCGAAGACCTACAAAAGTTAATTTGTTTGAATGTTATGTATTCTAAAGAACTAATGTATTATTCTAACATTAAAATTCATAATGTTTATTTGATTTAATCCGCAATATTTAGCACAAGGTTTGTTTAGATGTTATATAGTATAAAGAACTTATATCTCCTCACCAAAAAAAGAACTAATTATATATTATTGTCAATGTTCTAAAAAACGCTAGGCGGATATGGACAGCCTAGCGCCTAGACGGCTTGAACAGTGGCTCAGGCGGTCCTAGTCGGGTGCCTATACGGTCTAGACGGCTAGGCGGGTTAGGACCTTCCAGCGCCTAGGCGGGGCCTAGACGGGACCTAGAAGGGATTTTTAGAACAGTGATTATTGTGCATTACAATTCTTGCGTTAATTTGCATTATGTATTATGACCAAAATACATTAAAATTCTTAATGTATTATATCAATTTGCCATAAAACATTGTATATATGTTGGGCCTACCAAACAACTTTATTTTTGGCTTTATAATGCGTAACCATGCTATATTATGCATCCAAAGTCCAAACATGCAATAAACTATAGATTGATTCTACAAACAGAGTGGTTAATTGTAGAATCGAGCTACTTGCTCTGATTCTTCATTCACTCTCACGATTGATCAAACAGAAGAAATGAAGAAAGCTTACTTTGGAAGCAACTCAACCAACTCTCTCTCTCTCTTCATCCTGTTATTTCTGTTCTATTTTTCTTCCAGATACAAGCGTACAGCAAAGCCCTTTTATACACTTCTAACAACTAGAGTCTATCAAGGACTCGTGCATCCTCATTCACTAGATTGTACCTAGCTAGACTCAACTAATCAGCTTTGTCTGACTAACTACAAATTAACTATTACATTACAAACCAACTCATATGTCTACATCCCCCTCTCAAATTGGAACCTTTGTGGGGCCCAATTTGACACACAAGAACTAATGACGAGCTTGGCCAAAGGCTTTAGTCATGAGATCAGCAAGCTGTAAAGCAGAAGGAATGTATGATGTAGATAAGAAACCTTGTTGCACCTTTTGACGAGTAAAATGGCAATCAATCTCTAGGTGCTTCGTACGTTCATGAAAACAAGGATTAGCTGTGATTTGCTGAGCAACCTTGTTATCACAAAACAATGTAATAAGACGTGGGACTTGTATATGCAAATCATGAAGCAAAAAATCTAACCACACCAGCTCAGATGTCATGGCAGCCATGCTTCGATATTCAGCTTCAGTTGATGACCTTGAAACTGTGGCATGTTTCTTAGTTTTCCAAGCAACTAAAGAATGACCAAGAAAAATGCAGAAACCTGTCAAAGATCTTCGAGTATGAAGACATGCTCCCCAGTCTGCATAAGTAAATCCAGTGAGTTTAAGTTGGTCTTGTACTGAATAAAACAACCCTAAACAAGGTGTATTCTTAAGGTACTTGAGCACATGCAAAGCAGCATTCCAATGAGGCAAACGAGGAGATGAAACAAACTGACTTAGATGTTGGCAAGCATAGGATATATCAGGTCTGGTAAGAGAGAGGTAAAACAACCTCTCAATCAACCTCCTATATTGCTCTTCATCATGCAGTCTCTCTCCCTCATTAACATTCAATTTTAAACCAGTAGGTAAAGGGAAGCTAACCCCCTTAGCTTCTTCAATACCACAATCAAGAAGTATATCATTCAAATACTTTCTTTGACATAAAAACGTCCCTGATTCAGTCCTTAAAATATCCATGCCCAAAAAATATTTGGCCAAACCAATATCTTTAATAGTAAACTGCTGATGCAAGGCAGCTTTCACATTCTCAATCTCCTTTCCATCAGATACTGTCATCAAAATATCATCCCCATAGATCAATAAAGTTGTAAACCCCTGTGCAGTCTTCTTAACAAACAAACTATAATCTGAAAAGGACTGTGTATATCCCAATCTGAGCAAAAAACCTGTCAGTTAAATATTCCATTGTCGAGCAACTTGTTTCAACCCATACAAAGAGCGTTGCAACTTACAAACTTCACCATTCTTTGCTTTGTCATACCCTTCAGGAGGCAACATATAAATTTCTTCATCTAAAAAACCATGCAAAAATGCATTGTTAACATCCATTTGATGTATTGGTCAGTTCTTAGCTGTAGCAATTGCTATAACAACTCTCACAGTAGGAAGCTTTGCAACAGGACTGAAAGTATGTTTATAATCTTTCCCTATTTTCTGATTATACCCCTTGACAACCAACCTAGCCTTATATCTATCAAGGCTTCCATCACTCTTATACTTCACCTTATATACCCACTTAAAAGAAATTGCTTTTTGTCCTTGTGGTAAAGGTGTCTAAGTCCATGTGCCATTCTTCTCAAGAGCCTCTATCTCCTTGTTCATTGCTTCTATCCAGTTACCATCCTTTTTAGCTTGATGATAACTCCCTGGTTCATGCACATCCAAAACCTGTGTCATAAAAGCTTTATGCTGCATAACTGCCACATCAGAAGAAACTGTATGAACTGAATAATCCTTTAGCCAGGTTGGTGGTACCCTCTCCCTGTTTGATCGTCTTAAAACTGGTTGCTCTAGAACTGGTATTTGTGGTGCATGTAACAAATCAATCTCTCCCATGTCTTTAGCTGTACTATCATCATGATCAACCTCTCCATTACAAAAAACATGTGTTGGTGAGGAAATTGAGGGCACCACTTTAGAACAATTTTTATAAGGAAAAACATCCTCAAAAAACTTCACATCCCTACTACAAAAAACTTCATCAGTCTGCAGATCCAATAACCTGTATCCCTTCTGTTGAGTAGGATACCCTAACAAGACACACCTCCTGCCTCTTGCTTCTAATTTATCATGATGTCCATTTGCAACCTTAGCATAACACAAGCATCCTATAACTCTAAGATGATCATAAGAAGGCTCCTTACCCCACAAGACTTCATAAGGGCTCTTCCATCCTAATTAAGCCATTGACATTTTATTGATTAAGTAGGTTGTAGACATAACACTTTCTCCCTACAACTGTTTTGGAAAACCATCATGACTCATAATACTCCTTGTTGTATCTAGAAAATGTCTATGTTTACGCTCCACTACTCCATTTTGTTGTGGAGTGTAAACCATATTTTCTGATGCAAGATGCCAAATTCAGCAAACATTCTCTGACATTCATGGTTCACAATTTCAGACCCATTATCCGACCTAAGGACTTTAGGCACTCTACCAAATTGAGTCTTAACCATACTAATAAAATCCTTTAAAGAACCACAAACTTGGGACTTAGTATGCAACAAGAATATCAAAGTTGCTCTACTTTTATCATCTACCAAAGTCAAGAAGTATCTCCCACCACTTAGTGTAGCTATCTTATAAGGTCCCCACAAATCAGTATGAACCACATCAAAACAACTGTCTGAAACACTTTCACTTTGTTTAAAGGGCAATCTATGAAACTTAGCTTGTTCACAGACATCACACAAAGCTAGAAGATTTGCCTTTACAACAAGACAAATGTACCAATTTAGACATTGACATATGTCCAAGTCTAAAATGTAAAGTCTTACAATCATAATGTGTGTCACTAGTCAAACACACCTTATTCCGCATGCCTTCACTACTAGATGCACCTCTTATTTGTCCAGTATCCAACTTATACAAGCCCCCTTGCTGCTATCCAATAGCCAAATGCTCTTTAGTCATACGGTCCTGCAACACACAAGTCTGTGAATAGAATGTAGCCCCGATTTTCCCATTACTGACCAATTTCCCAATGGACAACAAATTGTATCTGAATTCTGGAACTAATAAAACATCCTCCAAAACACAGTCATTGCTAAGTTGTACTTTCCCAACCTTCCACACAGATTTAACAGAATCATCAAGAGTCCTCACATAGATTGGATACTTTAAAACTCTAGTGTCAAACAAAATCTCAGCAAAAGGAGTCATGTGATCAGTCGCGCCTGTATCTAGTATCCATTCTCCTTTATTCTCAGATAAAACATTAAGAATTATGAAAGACATACCTGAGAAACTACTTCCAGCTCCACCAAACTGAGGCTTGCAAGTCTCAACATTCATCACTGCTTTGCCTTTGAATGCTTTCATCATTTCTTGACAGACAGCCTGCACCAATTCTTGACTAAATCCTGCACTTACATCAAATGGAGTATCTTGTTTTGCTCCTTCTTCTTGCTCTGTACTCACTTGTGATGCACTCTTATACCCTCTTCTACTACGTTTCCCTTTGTACCAATCAGGATATCCTATCAATTCAAAGCAATTGCTTTTGACATGACCTGGTTCTTTGCAATGGAAACAAACTTTCTTTTCTCCAGTCTTCCACTGCTTCGCATCTTTTCTGTCATCTGAACCATTCTTGGTACTAGAACTCTCTTGTTCTTGATGCCCTTTCCCATGGAAAGTATTCACTGAGAAACCAGCTGCTGGTTCAACAAGTTTCATTCCCACATTCTTCTGTGTTTCAACTGATAAGAAAGTATAATATGCCTTATTCACCTTTGGCAAAGGATCCATAGACAGGATGTGACTCTTAACTGCATCAAAATGATCATTCAATTTCAACAGGAACTGCATCAAATGATTCTAATTTTACATGTCTTGAAACTTCCTAGACAAATCACAAATGCAATTTCTACTTCCTCCACAAGCACAACTCGAAATTCCTTAGAGATTCTCCAATTCATCCCAACATTGCTTCAATTTACAGTATGTCGTGATAGATAAATCACCCTGCACAATTGAAGCCAACTCTTGTTGAAGACGATAAATCAAAGGAGTTGTACTTTGATTATATCGTTCTGCAATGTCTTTCTAGAGATCACGAGTTGTGGGAGCAAACACAAAAGCATTAGAAAGCTCTGGACTAATTGAATTCAACAACCAACATTTGATCATGTTGTCGCATCTGATCCACCGGCCTTCATCTCGGTTCCCACTCACAGGTTTCGGCAAGGTTTCGTCCACGAACCCTAACTTCATCTTTGCTCCGAGAGCCATTGTCACCTGACTCCAAATCATGTAATTACTCCCATTGAACTGTGTTTGAGTCAATCCAAGCCCTGGATTATCCAAATTGTCCAGTGAATACGGATCGCCATGATTCTGTCCATTGTTCTATGCCGCCATTGCTGTCTTCTTCAATCTCCGGTTCTTCGAATCTCAGAAAGAATGAAACGAGCCCTCACAACCTCGCTCTGATACCATGTAGAATCGAGCTACTTGCTTTGATTCTTCATTCACTCTCACGATTGATCAAACAGAAGAAATGAAGAAAGCTTACTTTGGAAGCAACTCAACCAACTCTCTCTCTCTTCATTATGTTATTTCTATTCTATTTTTCTTCCAGATACAAGTGTACATCAAAGCCCTTTTATACACTTCTAACAACTAGAGTCTATCAAGGACTCGTGCACCCTCATTCACTAGACTGTACCTAGCTAGACTCAACTAATCAGCTTTGTCTAACTAACTACAAACTATTACATTACAAACCAACTCATATGTCTACATTAATTTCGTACTAGTGATTGAATTCAGATTCGATAGCGTGCAACTACCAGCTAAGTGGGTGATTGTATGATACAGGAATCGAAGCTGATGTTGATCTATTTAAATTTCTATTACATGTTTGTTATTTTACCTAAACATTCCATTTTAGCTATGTCCTCATTTAGAACTTTAATCTGGTTTAATTCGGGTCGTTAAATACATTTGGGTTAGCCGGTTTGTCTCGGTCTAAGGGTTTGTTAAGAATGTACTTAAGTCGTTTCTGGCTTCTTCTCCAATCAATCAAAAATTATTCCCAAACATTCCAAAATCCCCTTTCTACAGACTCTCTTCCAATCTCTCGATTCTCTAGGGCAATTCGTGTGTAGGCATGGCAATTTCACCCGGACCAGACGGATATCCGATGTACCTGACCCGAAAAAACGAGTGAAAACCCGATGAAAAAAGGGCGAAAAATGGATTCGGGCGTAACGGGTGATGGGTCGGGTCTGATTCGGGTGCAAGGTTCATCCACCCGTCACCCGATCCATCACCCGACCCGAAATGTATTAAAACTTAAATATATTTTTAAGCATATTTTTGAATGTACAATATTAGTGAAAACTAAATATCCTTTTTGTTGCTTCTCTGAACCATAGTAGTATTGTCCATTTCGAATTCAACCACCCTAATCCCACTATGAACTTCTGTTGCCAAGTGTATCTCACGTGATAATTAGATTAATTTAGGAGATTAAGTATTATCGAGTAATAGAGTGTACATAGCATGGTTTATTACATATAGGACTTAGAATTAGTAGGTTGATTGAATGATATGTATATTTTATGGTTTGAATTTTTGTGTGGAGTTTGGTATAGCTAGGTATTAGTAAGCAAGGCGTTAACTTTACGTTATGAAATTGTTGACATAGTTACAAAATGAATGCTTGTAGTTTAGTTTGAGGGTGATGATGCAGTGAAGCCTGCCATGTCTCCAACCGACGTCGATGAGTTGATTCGAGTGCCTTCTGACGGACCAATTACAAGAAGTCGAGCTAAGAAGATTGCTCAAGGCACATCAGCAATCTTGGTTCGATTGGCAGCTGTTCTTGAAGAACCAACCAAGCCAAAGTGGGTCCCGTGCATTCGACATCAATTGAGGCCAGATTCAATGGATTAACTCAAGGGGCCGAAATTCATCTATTTCCTTATTTAGAAACATGTATTAGTTTGTCTCACTTTAGGGCTGAATTTAGTAAGTGACCGGGTGAGATAAATTGGTATATGGGTCAAAGTCAACCCTTTGACTTGACCATTCTAATTAAGAGAAAATATCTTTTATTTATTTATAATAGGCGTGTTTTGCTTAATTAAATAATGTAGAGAAATCAATCAATAGGCTTATGTTAGTTGGTTGATCTTCTCTCTCTTGGTTGTTATAGATATTTTGAGTTTGTTAGGATATTTCCTTAAATAAATAAATAAATCAGCCATGATTTATTTTATTTAAGGGGAATCTAGATAGATATTATTAGATATTTTATTATATCTTGGGAAGCAAGACAAGGAGGCCAATTCTATCATACTAGGGCCGGCCATGCTCCCTTGCTTGCTCCCCAAGGAATAGCTTTGTATTCTCTATTTATACTTTGCAATTTCATTAATAAAAATCAGCTTGAGAGAGATTAAACCCAAATTGGTTTAATCTATCTCTTGGGCTCAAAAACAATATTTTGTGTTTGCTTGCAATTGAAGTTCGAACATCATCAAATTCTCGAGATCTCTCTCCCTCTTTCGAAATCTGATTTGTGGATTAATTCAATTAGATTGTTCTAGTTGTGATCATTAAAGATCAAACTAGTTAATCATTCGGATTTAGCGTTAGAGCCAATCCGAGTGAACTATCAAGTTGATTCATCTACAATTCCGATCGTTCTCATTCATTCATTCATTCAGTTCAGTTCGTCTTTGCTTGTGTTCCAAGTCATCTAATTTGAAAGCATTGTAGGTTGGAAATCGATTACAAGGCAATATCGGGATCGTGTGGGTCATATACGAGGTTTCTAGGGAGGATTCCGGGGCAATCACGTATCAAGTGGTATCATAATCCAGCGTCTCGCCAAGTAAAATTTTCTTTCCTTAATTTGCTTTCTAATTGATTTGATTCAGTTTTTGATCCCAAAAATCCCACCTTTACCTAAAGTTTGAATTTTTGAGACCAAATATTGAATTTTTCACCAAACCACCACCATAATCCGCCAACCACCACCTCGCACCACCACCCTCCACCACGACCTGGTGTCGCTCTCACCAGCCGCACCACCCACCACCACCGTCCGATCACAAACCTACTAACCCTACCCCCATCGGACCATCCTAACCCTAGATCGCCTACCCCACCCCCTCGAACCCTAACCCTAATTGGCGGCCAAACCCTAAACCTAACCCTAAATTGGCGGCCAACCCTAGGATTTGAAACCCTAACCCTAGTTCGTACCCTACCCCTCTCCGAAACCCTAGAACCAAATTCGAAAACCCTAACCCTAGGTGCAGCCGAAGCATTCCCATACCCTAATTCCCTTGAATTACTTGCTACCCAAGCAATTAACCATCTAGGAGATTTTAAGGGATTTGTTGCATGCTTTTGGTTAAATTGGTTGAGTTTGATTGCAATATAGATTAGCTTTTGTCTTCCTACAATTTTTATGAGTTTTTATTGCATGTTGCATGATCAATAGAGATTCATATTGCATTGTTGATATTTGCTAATTCTTGTCATTGCATTCCATAAATTCGACCTAGCCCTATCTTCTCTTGTTAATTTGGCTTCTAGTTGGTTTCATTGGTAGTTTAAAGTCACTTAGTTAAAAAAAAATCAGATTAGCATAGTTTTCGTGTTAGCCCTATTTGCATTCCTTTGCATTGCTTTGCTTGTTTCTTCATTCTAGCACAAGAGTAGATTGTGCATAAAGTCAAAAAAAAAAATCAGAAAAGAAAAAGTGATCTACCCCAACTAGTTTTAAGCTACTTTTAACCCTAGTGACTACTTGCTTAAAAATAGTTAAGTAGAAATCACTTTGAAGAAAAAGAGTGACGAAACAAAAGTCACTTAGCCTACCATATTTCTGTCCTTGCATGATAATTTTGGCTTTATTAACTTGCACGTATTGGCCGGCTGTCTTATGACGGGAGACACGACAAGTAGGTGCGAAGCCTTTACTTTAAAAGCCCAAACAAGCTTGCAAATGGGTAAAATATCCTCAGCTTTATAGAGTCAATTGAGAGATTGCATGTGTTTTAGAGCTCATAAAGGGATTATTTGCATTGCTTGTCTTATTGCATACTTGCCATTTGCTTAAGCTGCATATTTCCTTTACTTATCATAGTATACCATATCTACACCATATCTACCCATTTACTCCCTCAATTCAACCCAAAAACTGAATTAAGTTGATTGGATTGCTTTGAGGCAAGTTTTGGCTTGATTAAGGTGTGGTATTGCTTGTTGTGATTTGCTTTAGAACACACTACTCTCTCTACCTTCTTGCTTGTTTCAGGAACAATGGTGGTCTCTAATGAGCCGAACTCGGCTGAATTGAATCTCACTAAGGAGGCAATCGACTTCATTAGGTTGTCCATTAATGAGAGTGTACGAGATGGTCAAGCTCGAGCTGTAGAGTTAGCCACGGCTGCAATCAATCCTCAATTGCGGCGTCTAGAGGAGCAACTTGCCACTTTGATTGAGTCATCTCAAGGAAGTCATAAGGTTGCCCCTGCAATAGAGCTTACAAGTGATCCAAATCAAGCCTCAATTAGCGACAAAGGCAAGCAACAAGCAATTGATGAAGAGCATGATGTGCTTGCTAGCTACAAAGATCAAGATCCCCCGGCTCAATACTCCCCCACAGCAGGCCGAGGTAGAGGAAGAGGCATAGGATCGAGGACTCCACCGGTTACCCATCAACAATTCTACAATCAGCAAGCTAACCGGTATCCTCAAGCCACTCATCATCAACAACAACAATACAACAATCCTTTTGATGATGTGACTTATGGCTATCCCGAGGAAGAAAGGCGCCCATGGCATCCTCCCCTTGATGATTTCTATAACCAAGCTGAGGTTGTAGAGGATATTCCACCAGCTTATGGAGTGCAAAGGCCGAACAACAACAATGATGCTAACCAACAAGTCAATCAGATTGGGAAGCGTGATATTAAGATCAAGATAGAGCCATTCAATGGAGAGCTCAATCCAGAGAAGTATCTAGAGTGGGAACAAGCCACAAATTTCATTCTAGATCACATGGGCTATGAAGAATGGGAGAAAGTTGCAGTTGTTGTTATTCACTTCGTTGGGACCGCTAGAAATTGGTGGTTCAGAATGAAGGAAGATAGAATCAGAAAGGCCTTACCACCGATTGAAACTTGGGGCCAGCTGAAGTTTGTCATGAGGAAGAAGTATGTGCCCGAAGAGCATACCGAGCACATGAGGCTGAAAGTTGTTACATGCAAACAAGGTACCAAGTCTCCAACCGAGTACTTCAATGAGCTAGAGGATTTGAGCTTCAAAGCGGGAATTCATCATTCCCAACGGTCTCTAAGGACCCAATTCATGGCTGGACTGAATCAAAGCATTAAAGACACATTGGAGATTCAACAAATCAAGGATCTCAATGCCTTAGTACATTCAGCCCAACTACTCTATGAGCAACAACAAAGGAAGAAGAAGGAAGCTTGGAATGCACCAAAAAGGTATGTTTCTAATCCTAGTTCAAATTCCACTTCTTATTCTTCTAACCCTTCTATGCAGCAAAAGGGAGCTTCTAGCTCACCTAAACCAACAGGTTTTCAAGGCCAAAGGCGTCCCAACAATGGACCTCCAAGCCAGCCAAGGGCACGTGATTTAGTGTGCTACAAGTGTCAAGGAAGAGGTCATTATGCCAAGGATTGTCCAAATCAAAAGCAAGTGCTTCTCACCACCAATGGAGGATATGTGAGTGATGAAGATATACCTCCAAATCAAGTGGAGGAGGAGAACAATGGACAAGAAGAGGAGGACGTAGAGGCCATTGAACCAGATTGCACCGAACAGCCTCTAACTTTGGTAACCATGCGTACTCTTACTTTACAAGAAACACCTAGGCTAGATCAAAGGGAAAATATTTTTCATACTAGGTGTACAGTAAAGAATCAAGTGTTATGCATGATAATTGATAGTGGTAGCTGCTGTAACATTATTAATGCTAAGGTAGTTGATCACTTGCAATTAAAAACCCAACCTAGGGCTACTAGTTATGGTCTAAATGGTATTAATGATTTTGATGGTCCTAACTTAGTCACTCATCAATGCTTAGTCCGTGTTTCCATAGGCAATTATGTGGATGATATCATGTGTGATGTGGTAAACATGGAATGCACTCATATCTTGTTAGGTAGACCATGGTTATTCGATAGGAGAGTTATATATGATGGCATGCTTAATACCTATTCGTTTAACTATGACGGCAGGAGAGTTTCTCTTCTACCATTGTCGCCCCAACAAGTTTTACAGGACCAGGTACGCAGAGACCAAGCTAGGGCACTTAGGCGTGCCAAGGAAGAGAAAGAAGAGGCTGAATCGGCGGCCAAGCTTGCGGCCCGGCGCTCGGCGCCCGACGCACCAACAAAGCCTAGCGGCGTTTCCCAGTCTCCACCCGGGCGTTCTGGATCAAATTTTAGGACAACATCAAGCACAGGTGGAGCTACTGTTTGGAACGAAAAACGCCCAGAGAATGTCCCTAAATCGTCCAAAGTGCCGAGCAACAGTTCCAGCAGTGCACCAGAGACGAAAACGGGGCTATCTCCCAAATCACTCGAGCGTTTTGGCTCAAATTTTAGGAGCACTTCAGAGACTCAGAGAGCTACAGATCTGGAAAAAGAACGCCCACAGAAAGTGCCCAAAAACGGCATAAAGGGCAGTGTAGAAAAGCGCTCTCTAGTGACTCAGTCTAGTATTTCTTTCCCTAACTCTTTTTGCTTACTTCTTATGAGGAAAGATATACTTGTTATTAGTCTAGATAATTCACATCTTCCAAAGTGTATTCAAGCTCTATTACAGGAATTTGAAGATGTGATGCCTGACGAGTTGCCACAAGGCCTTCCACCAATTAGAGGCATTGAGCATCAGATTGATTTGGTGTCCGGCGCTTCTTTGCCAAACCGTGCAGCCTATAGAGCAAGTCCAGAGGAGACCGCTGAGCTTCAAAGACAAGTGCAAGATCTCATGGACAAAGGCTATGTGCGTGAATCCCTCAGCCCATGCGCGGTTCCGGTGATTTTGGTGCCAAAGAAGGATGGCGCATGGAGAATGTGTGTTGATTGCAGGGCGATCAACCAAATAACAGTTAAGTACCGTCATCCCATTCCTAGATTAGATGATATGCTTGATGAATTGCATGGTGCTAATTTCTTTTCAAAAATTGATTTAAGAAGTGGGTACCATCAAATTAGGATGAGGGAATGGGATGAATGGAAAACTGCCTTTAAAACTAAGTATGGTTTATATGAATGGTTAGTAATGCCTTTTGGATTAACTAATGCACCTAGTACTTTCATGAGGCTTATGAACCATGTTCTAAGAAGATACTTAGGAAAATTTGTTGTAGTCTACTTTGATGATATCTTAGTCTATAGCAAAACCTTGCATGAACATGTAGATCATCTTAGGGCTGTTTTGGACACTTTAAGGTTAGAAAAGCTTTATGTTAACTTGAAAAAGTGTTCTTTTTGCTCGGAGTCTACCATTTTTCTTGGTTTTGTTGTGTCTAAAGGAGGATTGAAGGTAGATGAAGACAAGATCAAGGCAATCAAGGAGTGGCCCCAGCCGACTACACCAACTATGGTGCGCTCTTTTCTCGGCTTGGCTGGCTTCTACAGAAGATTTGTGCGTGATTTTAGCACAATTGCAACCCCTCTCCATGAGCTTACAAAGAAGGATTCAGCATTCAAATGGAGAGAGCAACAAGAGAACGCCTTCAACACTTTGAAGGACAGGTTATGCCACGCCCCAGTACTCCAACTCCCTGACTTCTCCAAGGCATTCGAGATAGAGGTGGACGCTTCTAGACATGGCATAGGAGGCGTGCTCTTGCAAGACAAGAAACCCATAGCTTACTTTAGTGAAAAGCTTAGTGGGGCTGAGTTGAATTACCCTACTTATGATAAAGAGTTGTATGCTTTAATTAGGGTTTTGAAAACTTGGTCTCATTATTTGTGGCCTAAGGAGTTTGTAATCCATTCTGATCATGAGGCCTTGAAGTATTTGAAAGGCCAATCCAGACTCAGCAGGCGACATGCAAGATGGGTTGAATTTATGGAGACCTTCCCTTATGTTGTAAAGCATAAGAAAGGCAAAGAGAATGTGGTAGCTGACGCCCTTTCTCGCAGGTATGTTCTCTTGAACCAATGTGATGTTAAGATCCTTGGATTTGCAATGATTAGGGAATTGTATGCTAGTGATCTTCACTTTGCTGAAATTTATAAGAATTGCATGTCTAGGGGAGAAATAGATACCTACTTTATTGATGATGGATACTTGTTTAAAGCTGATAAATTGTGCATTCCTTCATCTAGTATACGTAGGCTTCTAACTAAAGATGTTCATGAATCAAGAGGACATAGGGGTTTAGAAAAGACTTTAGAAGGATTAAAAGAACACTACTTTTGGCCTAAAATGAGTAACTATGTGCTTAGATTTGTCAAGAGTTGTGTTGTTTGTGCTAAAGCTAAGTCTAGACTTAATCCCCATGGTTTATATCAGCCTTTGCCTATTCCTAGTTCACCTTGGGAGGACATTTCTATGGACTTCATTGTAGGATTGCCTAGAACTAGGAAGGGTAGAGATTCTATCTTTGTGGTAGTAGACCGATTTTCCAAAATGGCTCATTTTATTCCTTGTCACACGACTGATGATGCTGTGCATGTTGCTGATTTGTTCTTTAGAGAAATTGTTAGATTGCATGGCATTCCTTGTTCTATTGTTTCAGATCGTGATGCTAAGTTTTTGGGTTATATTTGGAAGAGTCTGTGGTCTAAATTGGGAACTAAATTGCTATTTTCTACCTCATGTCATCCACAAACTGATGGGCAAACTGAAGTTACTAATAGAACGTTAGGGGTTTTACTTAGAACTATGCTTAAAGTTAACCTCAAACGTTGGGAAGATGTTTTGCCTTTTGTGGAGTTTGCTTATAACAGGTCAATCCATTCAGCTACAAAAATGACCCCTTTTGAGGTTGTTTATGGGCTGAATCCGAGGACTCCAGTGGATTTGACGCCTCAGCCATACAAGGGAAAAGAGAGTTTTGAAGTTGACAAGCGGGCTGAGTTTGTGAAGAAGCTACATGAGAGGACAAAGATGCACTTGGAGAGGAAATCCATGAAGTACAAGGCCCATGCTGATAAGGGTCGAAAACAGGTTATCTTTGAAGAAGGAGATCTTGTTTGGGTGCATCTAAGGAAGGAAAGGTTCCCAAATCAAAGGAAGAACAAGTTAGATCAGAGAGGAGATGGACCATTTCGAGTCATCAGGAGAATCGGCCCTAATGCTTATCATGTTGACATGCCTGGTGAGTATGGTGTCCATCCGACTTTTAATGTGGCTGATCTATCTCTTTATGTGCCAGATTTTGATTCCGACGTCGAATCAGAGACGATGAGCTCAAGTGGAGGAGAATGATGCAGTGAAGCCTGCCATGTCTCCAACCGACGTCGATGAGTTGATTCGAGTGCCTTCTGACGGACCAATTACAAGAAGTCGAGCTAAGAAGATTGCTCAAGGCACATCAGCAATCTTGGTTCGATTGGCAGCTGTTCTTGAAGAACCAACCAAGCCAAAGTGGGTCTCGTGCATTCGACATCAATTGAGGCCAGATTCAATGGATTAACTCAAGGGGCCGAAATTCATCTATTTCCTTATTTAGAAACATGTATTAGTTTGTCTCACTGTAGGGCTGAATTTAGTAAGTGACCGGGTGAGATAAATTGGTATATGGGTCAAAGTCAACCCTTTGACTTGACCATTCTAATTAAGAGAAAATATCTTTTATTTATTTATAATAGGCGTGTTTTGCTTAATTAAATAATGTAGAGAAATCAATCAATAGGCTTATGTTAGTTGGTTGATCTTCTCTCTCTTGGTTGTTATAGATATTTTGAGTTTGTTAGGATATTTCCTTAAATAAATAAATAAATCAGCCATGATTTATTTTATTTAAGGGGAATCTAGATAGATATTATTAGATATTTTATTATATCTTGGGAAGCAAGACAAGGAGGCCAATTCTATCATACTAGGGCCGGCCATGCTCCCTTGCTTGCTCCCCAAGGAATAGCTTTGTATTCTCTATTTATACTTTGCAATTTCATTAATAAAAATCAGCTTGAGAGAGATTAAACCCAAATTGGTTTAATCTATCTCTTGGGCTCAAAAACAATATTTTGTGTTTGCTTGCAATTGAAGTTCGAACATCATCAAATTCTCGAGATCTCTCTCCCTCTTTCGAAATCTGATTTGTGGATTAATTCAATTAGATTGTTCTAGTTGTGATCATTAAAGATCAAACTAGTTAATCATTCGGATTTAGCGTTAGAGCCAATCAGAGTGAACTATCAAGTTGATTCATCTACAATTCCGATCGTTCTCATTCATTCATTCATTCAGTTCAGTTCGTCTTTGCTTGTGTTCCAAGTCATCTAATTTGAAAGCATTGTAGGTTGGAAATCGATTACAAGGCAAGATCGGGATCGTGTGGGTCATATACGAGGTTTCTACGGAGGATTCCGGGGCAATCACGTATCAAGTGAGATCAAAATCATAAAAGGAGAATATCCTTGATACTGTTCTTGTTGATGCTATTGGTTGGTCTGCTAAGTCCTCTCAATAATGTGTTATTGATTCATTTGCTAACACCCGAAATTTAACCCGATCCACCCTAAAGTATAGGGTGGATTGGATTAGGGTGACTCATCCCACCGGGTGGGGTCGGGTTTGGATGGGGTTAATGTTGGGACAGTGTTGGGAACTCTGGTTCCAAACATTCGAACAACGATGTTGTCTCCAGTTTTGATAATGACAAACACCATATGGGAACTAACGTTTACACTCAAGTATTTCAAGGGAACTCCAGGGTTAACAAAGACTCTCTAGAAGGGGAACACAAAAGGAACTCAGGATCACATGAAAGTAAGTTTCTATCAAAGAAACTCAAAAGAGAGCAGTTCCCCGCATATGGGAACTTACATGTGACGACAGACCGTGCAGCGCAAATCGCGAGATCCTGTCTTGGACAAAACAGAGGCACAGTCTGAGGAACAGACTAGGATGAGTGATCCAACGGTCCGATTGACATTTGAAGTTGACTAAGTTCAAATCAAGTCACATGTGAAGATTGTAAAACTTGGCTTGCAAGACAAGGGCATTTTGGACAACATGAAAATGAAGATCTCAGCCCAAGTTCAAATGACTATATAAGCCAATGAATAGTGCTTGGTATAAGCACTTCTCCCAGAACTCAAAACCTCATACAAAGAAGCAAGAAAGACGTTGAGAACGTGAAGAGAAGTACCCTGCGACGAGTGTTCGATCTCGGCGACGACGAATCCAAGTTCCCAGGAGTAAGGGAACTGTGACAGTGAGCTCAAGGTATAAGGTTCGATTTATTTGTGTTTAGTTGAGTTGTTCGCTTAGGAACTAGGTTGAGAAGACTTGCTAGTGTTGGTAGAGTTAGGAAGAACTGCTAGAAACAGAGAAGTGTAAGTCTTGCCTGTTGTAACTAGGGAACAATCAATAAAACAAGTAGATCGTTCAAAATCCTCCAAGCGGAGCTAGAGGTTTACTCACACAACTAGTTGGTTGTCTTGGGGTTCCTCTATAAAGGAACTGTGTCTTTTACTTTCTGTGTTACTTGCGATTGCTTACTTCCTCTGTCTTGGGAACAACCTAACCACCAGTTCCCAAGCTCTTACTAACGCACGTCGATCCAACAGTTAATTATGAGGCGAGTCGAGTTTGGAAATGGTTCATCCATCCAAGACCCGACCCATTACCATGTCTATTTGTGTGATTAGCCCTCAGTTCCTGAGGTTCTTGGATCCAAAACGTCGGTCGATCTCGTCTAGGCTATCAACGTTATCACTGGTATCAGAGCTTCAAGCTCATGTCGGCAACAATTGTGAATAAGGCCTAGTTCTCTGAATTAGGGAATCGGAAATTCAAAGTGATGTCAAAACAGATGGAAGAACTCAAGGATATGATAGCCGCTCTTGCAAACCAGGAGGATTCAACGACTCCTTTGTGCTCGAGTGAAGCTGGCGACAATCAAGAGCGAGGGAAGGCTGGCTCAAACCCAATCCTCCAGATATATCTAGATTAGGACTCCCGATGAGGAATCAAGCTAGTTCAATGACTTCGTAAGGAAACTCTACTTTTCCTGGGGGTTTGGCGACTCGTTTAGCGAATATTAAGTTTCCAAAGTTTTCAGGGACTCAACTCCGCGATTGGCTATACAAGTGTGATCAATTCTTTGCTCTCGACAACACCACTCCATAGCTCAAAGTACGCTTGGCGTCCTTACATCTAGAGGATTGTTCCATTCAATGGCACCACAAACTACATGAGGAGTAAACAAGGTGAGTTTCCTTCTTGGCTTGAGTATGTTGTGGATATATGTAATTGGTTTGCTGAATTATGTGATGATCCATTAGTCGAATTATTAATTTGAAGCAAACTACAACTATAGATGATTATTTGGATTGCTTTGAATGTGCTTTGACTTGTTTGCATCTGCTTGCAAGCAATGCTTTGAGCATCTTTATGGAAAATATGAACCCACATTTACAACTCCATATTAGGTAGTTTAAGCCTACTATTGTGTGTGAGGCAGACAGATTAGCTAAGCTCCATGATTTGTCTCTTACATCCTTTTCCATTGAGACAATTTCAATCCAAATTCACCAATTTCACTTTCACAAACAAAACCTACCAATTTCAAAAGGAACCATACCAATCCAAAACACAATATACACCATCAAAGCCCATACCCCTCCTGCCTAGTCCTAAACTACAAAAATTCCCACAACCTAGACGTCTTTTCGTACCACCACCAAACAAACCTACCCCACCAAAGAATGCCAAGTGATTTTAGTTATGAAGAGATGCAGGACAAAAGTTCTAAGGGCCTTTGCATTTTTTGTGATGAGCCATTCACCCTGGGTCACCATCTACAACATCGTTGAGCACATATATTCATCATGGAGGGAGAAGAATTAGTTGACAACCAAGTTGGTGAAACAGAAATTGAAGCTCAAGATGGGTTTGTAATGGCTACTCCATCTGATGAGTTTGTGGATGGTCAAGCTGTTCAAATATCTGTGAATGCCTTGAATGAGGAATCTTCCTACAATTGTATGAGGGTGTCTGGTCGGTTTTGAAATAGGCAACTCGACATTTTAATTGATTAAGGCAACTCTCATAACTTTGTGGACGAGGAGGTTGCCAAAACCTTGGAGTGTGAGTTAGAGACTACTCCATCCTTGGTGATTACACCAACAAATGGCATCAAACTTCTCTCAACTTATATTTGCAAGGAATTTCAATGGTAACTACAAATTATAAGTTTTCAGCTATTCGAACAGTCCCATTGGAGTGTTATGATGTCATCCTAGGAATCCAATGGTTGATCACAATCAGCCCAGTTTGGTGGGACTATATTAACATGGTCATGAAGTTCCAAATTAATGGAAAACAAGTGACTTTTAGAGGCATTAGTAATTATGGGAGCAACTCTAGAAAGGAAAGAGCACAACAAAGGTTAAAGCTAAGGAAAGCTCAACTAGCTTTCCTACAAGTTAATGAAGCAACTTTAGCATATGAGACGTCTTTCCTTTGCCATTTTACTTCTCTTTGCACAATGACTCTCACAAGCAGGATGTCGAGTTGCAACAATTGCTCAATGAATTCTCTGATGTCATCCATACTCCAACCACCTTACCTCCTTTTCGAGAAGGTTTTGATCACCAAATCCTATTGATGCCAGGAGCTATACCAGTTAATAAGCATCTATATGCAACAAAAAGATGCAATAGAGGGCATAGTCAGGTAGATGATGGACCAAGGCATTATACAATACAACACTAGTCCTTACTCCTCACCTGTAGTACTTGTCAAGAAGAAAGATGGAACATGGTGACTTTGTGTTGTTATTGAAAAAGGACAACTTTGTTTGGACCCTAGACACTACTATAGCTTTTAACTTCCTAAAGGAAGCTCTATCATCTGCTTATGTCTTAGCTTTGCCAAACTTCAACAGACTTTTCATACTTGAAACTAATGCTTCAAATTCAGGGATTGGGGCAGTACTGATGCAAGATCATCATCCCATAGGCATCCTTAGTCGAGTGTTGGGTCTAAGGCAGGGACAAACCCAAGGTCGGGTCGGGGTACGTCCCAGCCCGCCCTAAAAAATTAGGGTAAATTTAATAATAAAATAAAAAATAAGGTAAATTTAGTGTTAAATTAGTTAAATTAGCCCACCCTAATGTTAAATCTTGGGTCCGTCCTTGGTCTAAGACATCATAATCTCTCTGTTTATGAGAAGGAGCTTACAACACTTGTTTTTGTTGTTCAACACTAGGGATCATACCTACTTTATGGGCCTTTCATAATTAAAGTAGACCAGAAGAGCTTAAAATATCTCTTAGAACAGAAAGTTTCACACCTTTCCAACACATGTGGCTTTCTAAACTAATAGGATACAATTTCACTATTGAATATAAGAAAGGGAAGGGGAACATGGCGGTTGATGCCTTATCAAGGGTGCCAAGTTCTCACTTGCTCCAAATCACAATTGGTAATGCACACCTTGACTTGTATCAATAGATCAAGAAGTCATGCGAGTAGGATCCACATCTAGCTAAGGTGATATCAGATCTGATAGTAACTCCTCACTCACACCCTCAATTCAGTTTATATGATGGAGATCTTAGAAGAAAAGAGAAGCTAGTGATTGGTTACAATTCTGAACTTAAGACTAAGGTACTTCATGGATTCATGATTCAACCGTGGGAGGACATTCGGGGAGAGACGCCAATATACACAGAATTAAGTCTCTCTTCTTCTAGTCTGGGATGGCAAAAGAGATTCAACATTATATCAGACAATGTTCAGTTTGTTAGAGATATATGATCACTAAGCTTCATCAGGGTTACTCCCACCTCTCCCCATACCACAAGGAGTTTGGGAATCCATTAGCATGGACTTTGTGGAGAGATTGCCACCATCCTAGTGGTCATAGACAAATTAAGTAAATATGCCCACTTCCTTGCCTTAGCACATCCCTTAACTGCCTTGATTGTTGCTCAACTTTACATGGATAATGTATTTAAACTCCATGGAATGCTACTCACAATCATTAGTGACAAAGAACCCATTTTCTTTAATGAGATTTGGCAAGAGGTGTTTCGAGTGCATGCAGGCCCGTAGATAAGGGTGTGCAAAAGGCCCAATAGCACAGGGCCCCAAAAATACAAGGGCCCAATTTTTTTAATCCATATTATAAATTAGTAAATCACACTTAAATATCTCAATTAAAGAGAGAATTACGCGGATCTGTTTCCAACTTTCCATCTTTTACACATTTAATTTTTCAATTTAATATCTCCTTTTATTAATTTCTCCTATTTTCAATGATAATTAATTATCCACTCTCCCTCAAATATCGTTCTCCCCTATTTTCAAGCTTTTGAATTTTCATTTTCCACGTTTTTTAATTTCTTCAATTTTCTAATTTCTTCCATTAACTTCTGGTTTATTTATGTACTATTATGTATTCCCGTACCTTGTACAGATTTTTATTAAATAAAATATTAATAATAAAATATTTTTAAATATATTTATTATCTGAGAAAAATAATCATGTAAATGCTTAAATATAAATTTTGAATAAATATTTAAAATCAATAAACTATAAAAGTTGTTTATTTGAAACAATAATACTTTACTAGTATTGCGAATTAAATTAATATCCCAAATATAATAATTTATTTAATTATGAAAATAGATGAGTAATAAGATAAAAACTTATCAATTTATTATATACATAGTGATATAAGATTGTATGTACATTACACTATCTTTATATTAAATATATTATCTAAAACTAGCATACGCATTCTATCTAAAAATAAAATAAATATCTTATTATTTGTATAATATATAGCATATAAAATATCTTAATAATCTTCCTATTTATCATATCCAAAAATAAAAGAATATTTTTTTAAAATTAAGAATGAGATTTTCTATCCATTGATTATAGTGATATAAGATTGTAAAAACCATTACACTATCTTTATATTAAACTTAATTAATTTGCCAAAGATTGGTTTTAGTAAAAGAGATGGTATGGTCCAATCTAAAATCGACATGTGTCGTTTAATAATTTTTTTAACCTCCGCTTTAGTATATAGTTATGATACTTATCTACCCACTTTTTAGATAGAAGGTTGATATATGTTTAAATTTATATTAAAATGCTATTAATAAAAATAAAAAATCCTATTTTTACTTAATTAAATAATTTTATCGTTATATAAAAGTATTTTAGAATATATATTGTTTATCTAGTTTATGTTTCACTAAAACATATATACCTTTATTATCATGTATTAAAATTTGTATAATTGTGTAATGTACGAGGGCCAAATTTTATAAATAGAACAAGCCCTCAGAATTTTTTAAGACGAGCCTGAGTGCATGGAGTTTATTTAAATTTCTCCTCAACCTATCATCCATAAATTGATGGGCAGACTGAAGTGACCAATCAAACCCTTAAAACATATCTTAGGTGTGTGTGTGTAGAAACTCCCCATACTTGGAGTAGCTAGATGGCTCCCCTTGGAGAAAGCAAGTCTTAAACTATTGATAGATGTTTTCAAAAGCGAGAAATTCAAAGATCATTGTCATGCTTAAATTTCACCTTCTATGAGCTCAAAATAGAATGAAACAAATCAGTGACAAGCATAGATCTCATAGGGAGGTTGCTATCAATGAATAGGCTTATTTGAAGCTTCAACCCCACCGGTAGAACTCAATAAAACAAAAGCATGCCCACAAGCTCTCTCCCAAGTTTTATGGTCCATTCCAAGTGATAGATAGAATTGGCCCTATGGCATATAAACTTGATTTTCCATCATCAACATCAATTTACAACATATTTCATGTCAGCTAGTTGAAAGGATGCTCAAATCCTCCCTAAAGACCAATTCACCTCCCTCAATTTATGCTAGATTTGGGGAAAGATAAAGAATCTGTTCAAATTCTAGAATGCTAGGTGGTTCATCGAGGCAATGTTGTAGCCACAAAGATTTTGGTGGAGTGGAATGATGCATCCTCAACCTAGGAGTCAGGATTTTGTTGCTAAATACCCAAGTTTTGATTCTTGAGGCCAAGAATCTTCTCGAGATGGAAGTATTGATACAGGAATCATGAAGTTGGTGTTGATCTGTTAAAATTTCTATTATGTGTCTGTCATTTTACCTAAAAGTTGGGTTTTAGCTGTGTCCTTGTCTAGAACTTTAATCCAGTTTACTCCGATTCGTTAAATACATTGGGTTAGCCGATTTGTTCCGGTCTAGGGTTTTTTTTAAGAATGTACGTAATTCGTGTTTCTGGCTTCTTCTCCAATCAATCATATATTATTGCCAAAAATTCTCTCCCATTTTCTCGATTCTCCAAGGCAATTCGTGTGATTAACCCTCGGTTTATGAGGTTCTTGGATCATATCGTCAACCGGTCGATCTCGTCTAGGCTGTCAACGTTGTCGCTGGATTAATTTTAGCAATAATGAAAATGAAGATGACTTTGGTACTATGGTGAAGGGCTGTCAAAACTTGACCCGACCCGAAAAACCCGCCCGACCCGCCCGACTCCGAACCCGACCCGACCCGAGAAAACAATAAAAAGTTTTATACCCGAGACATGTTTGACCCGAACTGATTTGACCCGAATCCGAAAAAACCCGAACTCGAGATTAACCCAAAACCGATTATACCCGAATGGACTAGCTTGATGGAACCCGATATCCGATTCTATCCGACCCGAAGTCATCCGAAAATCCGAAGTTACCCGACCCGAAACCATCCGAAAATCCGAAGTTACCCGACCCGAAACCATCCGAAAATTACATTATGTTATAAAATATTAATAATAGTGAATATTTATTATAATTATGTTTAAATTAAATGTTACATTAAATATTTAACCCGAAATCCACCTTACTCGAATCATATTAACCCGAAATTCGGCCAAAGTCGAAAACCGATTCACCCAAAATCCGAAAAACCCAAAACCCGACTTACCCGAAATCCGACTAAACCCGAAACCGAACTAAACCCGAAACCAAACTTATCCGAAATCAAGTTGGACCGAAAGCCGAATGACCCGACCGAAATTGACCCGAAACCCGACTTTGCCCGATTAATTGAGCACCCGACCCGAAATGATCCAACCCAATTTGACCCGATTTTCAAAATATCCGAATTTGACCCGAATCCGAACTTACCCGAAATTGAATTGACCCGACCCAAACCCGACCCGACCCGCCCGATTGACACTCTAGAAGGAAAGATGTAAAACACTCAAGGATATTCTTGTCATTCGAGTAAACGACATTTTTATATAATATAAAATATGAGAATAAAAATCAAATAATTGCCTTTTGAATTAATTTAATATTAAAATACCAGATCATATGCACCTTAAAAATGCCAGATCATATGTGTCACCATAATTTGATCAAGGAAAGGAAATCTTCACACACACAATTACGAGTTTTTAAGGACTTTAATATTTTAGTGGAATCTTCGAAATTTCTTTTTTTTAATAAAAAATACTTTTGTATAAAACTAAAAAATAAAAATGGATGTTCGCTTTCCTATCTCGTCTTCCTTCTCACCGTCCTAGGAGAATCTATTTCTATTCCAGGGAAAAGTATGCATTGTTCATTGTTGTCTGTTGAGCATACCCAAAAAAATTAAAGAAATCCGTTTTCAGTCTTTCACATCAGAAAATTCTCAGTTTTTCGTCAATCTAGGTATGCTCCTGACGGCTTGACGAGTTCCATGTCTTGATTTCAAAATCGATTTTTATTTTCTCTTTCAATATAGTTCTATAAGATTATCCTCGTTGAATCAATCATATAGCAGGACGACGGAGAAAAGTTGGCGAAATCAACCATGCTTAACAGGATGTTTCGAAAGCCGAAGGATGAAACGAGTAGTAGTGCGATTGCCACAATCGAAAAATTGAGCGAGGTTTGTTCATTCATTCCGATTATCCGAAAGTATTTTCGGTCTGATTTTATGAATTTCTAAGTTGTGGAGCTGATTAAATCTGACTGTCTAGGTTATTTTAGATCTTGATTGGAATCTGAGGTCAAAGGGAGAAAATTGCAGACCAAGGAATTGTTATGAGCTAGGTGTTGAGTTTAGATTGGCCTGGTTTAAGGTTTGATAGATTTTGGATTGTACTTGTAAGCGTGAGTTTGGCAATGGTTTTGGAAGCTATGCTGTTCCTATTTGTCTGGCAGTGTAAATCATCTGAGCTGATTTGGTTAAAGTGTTAAGGAAATTGGATGGTTCAGAAGATTAATGTTTTCATACAGGTTTACATAAGCATTTGTGAAGGTATACTTATAACTATAGCGTCCTTGCATTACTAAGTCAATTTTATTTTAAATAAGAAGAGCCTGAACAATTCTTTCTGCTCTGTACAGTGAACAAATACTGAATCTAATGCAACCAGTAGTTTAATCAATGCTGTAGTGGCTCCAAATTTGAGCTGTGATTATCAAATTTATTGTTTTTCTTGCTTTCAGTGTTGGCTGTTTCAATTTTGATATTTTGTGAATATTTAGTTACTGCATTTGCTTCTTCACTGATTAGTCGGATGGACATGAATTTATTGTTTTCCATCCTTTTACCTTTTATAGCTGAGATAGTCATCATACTTGTGTAGACTCTTGAAATGCTAGAGAAAAAGGAGAATTTCTTAATAAAGAAAGCGGCAGCTGAAGTTGGAAAGGCCAAAGAGTATACAAGAGCAAAAAATAAAAAGGGTATGATCCAAGTTCCATTCATTTTTTTTTTTTTGTGATTTTCACACTGTTTAGTCCATTTTCTTCTTTTAAAATTGTTTATACCAAGTATGCTATGAATGATATAGAATGCAAACCTACACTCAAAGATCTCCTTGTGCTGCAAACTGGCACTTCACTCCTGCCAAGTATGAGTTGATTGTCTTCAAAGAAATGCTATTTTTATTCTTCTCTCATGACAGCATCTATGAACTTAGCAATGAAATATCATCAAGATCTTATGTTATCTGAATTTAGTTACTCATTATTTTTAAGTCTTACAACGTTGACATAGTCTGTGTCATAGCTTAACAGATTAACATGTAAGCTCTTCACTCTTCATCACCACTTTAATGGCTATAGGTGGACTAGGAGTTTAGTTGGGTGTCATGATTGTAAAACATGATATTTTTAGAATAGTCATAACAATTCATTCCCTGTTGTAGTTTTTATGATATTTGTGGATAGATGTGTATATCTGGTTGTGATTTCTGCATAGTGTATACCAGGATGATTCTAAAACTCCAGTCGTTAATATCTGTTCTCTTTTGTCTTCTTATATTATGTCCAAAACCCCATGGTTGAATTTGTTTTTTTTTATATGTCAAGCTGCCATACAATGTCTAAAGAAGAAGAGACTGTATGAACAAGAGATTGAGAAGCTTGGGAATTTCCAGCTGCGAGTTCATGACCAGGTCAGCCTGTCTTCTATGGAAATTATCTGAGTTGGTATTTGAGCTATTTTCTTTCATTGATATTTCTAATTCTCCTTGCTTATTGTTCTTCTGTGTTCTCATGCTTTCTATAATATGCATACAACACTTTGCCAATCCAAACCCCTGTTGGCCAAATGGTTTTACAAGAACAAGGGGCAGAGGAAGGGAAGGCAACTTGAATTGTGTAGCTGGATTTATCAATTACAAAAATATATTATTATTCTCATTCTCACATGTTTCTTTTAGGTGATTTTACTTGAAGGGGCAAAAGCAACAACAGATACAGTTGATGCATTAAGATCTGGAGCTGCAGCTATGAAGTCCATGCAAAAAGCGACGTGAGTAATATATTATACCTACGCTTCATTTCTCAGAATTAATTGATGATTAAGGTAGTGCGGTTTTAGATTATGGCCAGATGTTGATTTTCTTATACGAAAACCTTAATTCACTCATTAGAAAAGGCAGACTGGATAAATAATCATATTAACATCTCAAGATTTTGGATGCTCATCACCAATTGTCGGAAAATTGGTTGCAGCTGAAAGTGAGACACTTTGGGATGAATTTATGTAATAAAGATCCTATATTTGTTCTTGGACTTCAACTTTCGACCGTGTGTAGTATACACGTCTGGATGCTTGGATCAAGTACAATTGATGATCATTGTTTACATATTTGTATAATGTTCCAAAAATTTTGTCGCAGAAATATTGATGATCTGGACAAGACAATGGATGACATCAATGAGCAGACTGAGAACATGAAGCAGATACAGGAAGCACTTTCTGCTCCAATTGGAGCGGCTGCTGATTTTGATGAGGTACATGTTGTTGGTATTTCTGGTTTTGTGTCTCCATAATTTGCATGCAAGTTCAAACGAATGAGAAATCTACTATCCTTTATAGGATGAACTGGAAGCAGAGCTTGAGGAGTTGGAAGGAGCCGATTTGGAAGATCAACTTCTGCAGCCAGCTACTAGTGCCCCTGTCCAACCTATCCATGTTCCAGCTAGACAACCTGCACGCCCTGCCCCTCAAACGAACAAAGCTGAAGAAGACGAACTTGCTGCATTGCAAGCTGAATTAGCAATTTGAACTGCAATTTCTACCATAACCATCTTAGTAGATGGTCTGTCCAGGGTAAAAATATATCATCTAATTTGTTGCTGGATACCAGTAAAAAGTATATATGTAGTTTATTCAAGATGCTTAATTTCTTACAAAAATGACAAAGTTGTAACTCATGTAGGAGCTGCACTCTTAGCTCTCAAGCTCGAAAAGTTTTTTTTTTTTAATATAGAAAAAACGTTATTTTAACATTGCTCAAAAGTTATTGTATGGAGATAAAAAAAAGATCACCTTGATATGATCAATAGAGCTCCGGTTGTTTGCCTTATTGCCATTTATGATTTATGTCTTACAATAAGGAAATTGACCAAGCTCTGTTTTGCATACTTTGGGAAATTGTTTATGTACTCATCTTTTAGTTCTCTCTCTTATTACTCAAGACTATTTTCTGTATTGTGTGAACTGATTTGCAATCTTGGTATTTTCTGCAGATTATCATGCCATATTGTAGATGCCTTTTTTTTAATGATGCCAGATTCTATGTAGATGTACAGAATGGTCGACACTGTCGAGTAGAAATTTTAGTACATCATCGGGACACTGCATCGTATGAATTTCTGTATTGACCTTTTGAAGAACTAATTTATGTGTATTATCATTATAATTTGCTAACAAGTCGACTGCCACCATGTTCTGATCTCCTTGATGTTTGAAATGTTGCTGATTAAATGAATGTCAATATTATGATCGATGTCTTTCTTTATTAGGCGTGAACTGATCAGGTTCGTCGAGCTAGCAAATTGATCAATTTCTGGCTGTCTCCTTTGACATTTTTTGCAATGGAGACCTCGATACTTTCGTCTTTCTATGACAGCAATGGGCTAGATAGTCATTTTACACCATCATATGCATTCTCTAAAGAAAAAATAAAATATGTTGGTCTTCTGGATCGAAAAGTTTACCTCTATCTGAAAATAAAATGAGACAAAAGAAAATAAGTTTGACGTGAGATGGTTTGGTTTGTATGTTTGTGTTTTGTGTTTGTATTTAAATAGTGTAATAGACCATATGGTATGTATGATATGGATACAGTATTTTCTTGGTTTGATGATTGGAATTTGGAATACATTTTTGAGTTGATTACTTGATAAGAGGTGGTGATGTAACATGCTAATGATTAAAGATGCTGACGTAAGACTAGATTTATATGCTTTCTATTTTAAAAGACAATTCTTTCAGCTTGAGTCTCTTGATTTTCTATAAAAAGGCAATGCATCAATAAAATACACAAGATGTTATTTCGGTAATGAATTAGAATAATCACACACGAGACATAGACCAGCATCCTTTCAAATGAGAACTCTTAAATCGGAATTGATGGCATCTAAGGCAACTCTGAAATTTATCTATTTCAGGATTCTCCTTTGACATTTCGATGATTGGCTTTTGGGTTCAGATACAGTTAGGAACTTTTCAGCTAATAGTACTGATGCATATTAGGAAACAAGAACAAGCTACAATTATGTCAGCGATTATTCTAGTCTTAATTTACCAAGTCAAATTTACAAATTCATTTGTATTATTCTCTTTTCTATTCCCATTTGAAGTTCCTCTCTATTTCCAGTGATTGAATCCATATAATTTTAAATTGTCTATATGATTGTGATTGATGGATTTAGAATGCAAAAGAGCTTGAAAAAACCTCTTAGAACATATCCTTTCCTCAAATCAACTATGGATCCTATGTGAGTTGTACCCATATTCGACTTCTGCATTTTCTTCCCTACACAACATAACAGATGTGAGCTAAGAACTAAGAAAGACGCAATAAGGACAACAATGGTGTTGAAGATGTGGAGGACAGTAGTCTTCTTGCTCTTAAGAGGCCTAGCCTTTTCCATAATTCTTGTTCATTCCCAAGATCAATCAGGTAGGCAACTTCTTTAACATGCTAGCTAAGTTTATGTTCTTTGAAGCTAATGACTTGGACTCAAGCTGTCTACCGAAACTGAAGCTATGTTTGCTATGGACTTTTGTATGTTACGGACATTGGTTTGAGCAGGATTTATAAGCATTGATTGTGGGTTATCCAAGGAGGGCAATTATACTGATGAGATGACATCTCTGTACTATGTTTCTGATCATGGATTTGTTGAAACTGGGGTAAACATGGACATATCTCCTATTTTCCTATCGGGCTATGTAAAGCGATTGACAAACCTTAGAAGCTTCCCCAAAGGGATCAAGAATTGCTATACTCTCAGGCCGGCACATGGAAAGGGTACCAATTACTTGGTCAGAGCAACATTTATGTATGGGAATTATGACTCCAAGAACAAGACACCGGAGTTTGACTTGCACTTAGGCACTGATGTTTGGGACAGGGTGAAGTTCAACTACTCAACTGAGATTTTAAGGAAGGAGATTATATATACTCCATCAGCAGACTATTTGTATATCTGTCTGGTTAATATAGGCCTCGGGACTCCTTTCATATCCTCGTTAGAGATGAGGTACCTAGGTAGCTCCATCTATGACAGGCTTTCTTGGTCTCTGGAACTTGTTGGGCGATATTACACTGACACAAGAACAAGAGGTGACATAAGGTAAATGCTTTGTAATTTCAAAATTCTCTTAAATTATTGAAGAGTTAACTCTTAATGATTTGGTGCAATTGAGGACTTACGCATTGATCAGATATACAAACCATCTTCCCGTATTTCCAACAAACATGTGATTGTGCATACTTTCTAACTAAAATTTGAAACTGTTAATATAAAATAGCTACCAAAACATACATACTCATAGTCATTTGGTTCACTTGAACTGGCTTGTTTAATGAGCGGCTGTGTATTATTTAGGTATAAGGATGATAACTTTGATCGCATCTGGCAACCTGCAAACCTGCCTAATTCAACCACCATATCAACTACATTAGATGTGGATAGTTCCACCAACCCATTTGAGTTACCTTCTGTGGCTATGAAAGCAGCAACAACAATGAAGAACAAAAATGATCCCTTGGTGATACCCTTAAATTCCTTAGTACCAATAAATGGCAATTCCACCTCACAATATTTCATCTATCTCCACTTTGCTGAGGTTATCAAGCTCAGTGCAAATGAGACTAGGGAGTTCACGTTTTATCTCAATGGGGAGCTCACTGCAGACGAGCCTTATTCTCCAACCTATTTAGAGGCTGAGACGTACGGTCATTTTGAACCTTTAACTGGTGATGGGATCACAATTAGATTTGAAAAGACAGCACGTTCCACCCTTCCTCCTATTATCAACGCCTTGGAGTATTTCATGGTGAAAGAACTCTTTCAAGCACTTACAAATCAAGAAGATGGTATGATCTACTTCCTTTACTACTCATTGAGTAAATAATGCAAAGGAAATCTTAATAATTGTTCCTACTTGGTTTATGATATTGTTAGTTGATGCAATCATTGAGATCAAGTCAGCCTATAGCTTATCAAAGAACTGGCAAGGAGATTCATGTGCTCCACAGATTTACATGTGGGATGGTGTAAACTGCAGCTTCACAAATCTCAATTCTCCTACAATAATCACATTGTAAGATTTGAGATTTTAATGCATTGCATAATCATTTGCTGAGATTTAGACCAGAAATTCAATGAGGGTATTTTGGATCTTTTTTGCTATCAGGGACTTGTCATCCAGTGGGTTAACCGGAAACATTGCATCTTCATTCTCGAATCTTACATCACTACAAGTCTTGTAAAGCTTCTTCGGTTTGCATTTTGACTATTCTGGAACTTCTAAAGATTTCTATGGCAATTGAAACATTTTCTCATGCCAGGGATCTTTCAAACAATAGCTTAACTGGGGAAATACCCGAATCACTGGCAGAGCTGCCATCTCTGAAAATCCTGTAAGCTACATCAACAGATTCCCATTCTTAAATCTTCTGGTGATGATGAAATATTTGAGTGTGCTGATTCACAAGTGTCTGATTATAGGAACCTATCAATTAACAAGCTTACAGGTTCAGTTCCTCAAGCTTTGTTGGAAAAAGCAGAAAAGGGACTGCTAACTTTGAGGTCAGCTTGATCTTCACATTCTAAAACAATCTCTTTCTAGTCAGTTTCGGATATTCTCCAAGCAATTTTGCAGTTTTACCAAAATTGACATTTCCTATGCTAAATTGTTCATCTTTGTGAAAGTTTGAGTGGTAACCCGGATCTTTGTTCAAGCTCAACTTGCTCTAGTAGAGAGAAGAAAAGTTTTATTGCTCCTGTTGTGGCATCAGTTTGTGCATTTATAGGCCTTGCAGTTGTTCTTGGTATCGTGTATCTAATCAAGACAAGGAAACCAGGTATATATAGTTTTTATTGCTCTACTATATATTTACTCAAAGCTGGCTATTTGGTGTCAGCTAACTAATGGCAATTTAATCTATCAGTGGGACCAAGAACTGCAACAGAACAAATGGGTGCTTATAACAAAAATAACAGAGGGATAGCACGATATTCATACTCCGAGGTCATTGGAATGACAAAAGGATTCGAAAGGGAGCTGGGAAAAGGTGGGTTTGGAATGGTTTACTATGGGTGCTTGAAGGATGGCACTGAAATAGCTGTTAAAAAGTTATATTTTACAGTTCATGGTTTGGAGCAATTTGGAACTGAGGTTTGTAACTTTTTTCCCTCCAAAAAGCTGCTTCTGGTACTCATAATTCTATGTCCATCTTTTAAGAAACAGGTTACAACTTCAAAGATTGTTCAGAATGATTTTTGCCAAGTGTACAGCATAAGTATTGTCAAAATTGTGTTTGCTTCTCAGATTGAGCTCCTGATGACAATTTGCCACAAGAATCTGGTTTGCCTACTAGGATATTGTGATGAAGGAGAGAATTTGGTGCTGATCTATGAATACATGGCCAATGGAGACTTGCAAGAGATTCTATCTGGTGACTATTTGAATGATTTCTGTTGCTTTTGATGATTGCTGTCTGGTTCATTTCTGGTGGATAAGAAAAATCATAACATTTTGCATATCAATACAGCTAATGATGCACAAACTTGGAAGCAGCGGCTTAAAATAGCAATCGATGCAGCACAAGGTCAGCTATATATTATCCAAGAGTTTTCAGAGTCGTTAGTTTTTATTAATCAAGGACAAAAAATATGTTGCAGGCTTGGATTACCTGCATCATGGGTGCAGACCCCCCATAGTGCACAGAGATGTGAAGACTTGCAACATCTTGTTGAATGAAAATCTCGAAGCCAAAATAGCTGATTTCGGGGTATCTAAGATCTTCCCGGACGAGCTTAAGTCACATGTGTCAACCAGAGTTATAGGCACGCTAGGGTATCTTGATCCTGAGTAGGTCAACCTGTCATAAACCTAAAAACCAGTTCATTATAATACTTTAGTGCTCATTTGGTTTAGCTTTCAAGTTTCCAGTTTTTAGTTTTGAAACATTTTTATTTTACTGTAGTTATCAAAATAATTGTTTCAAAATATGTTATGTCCTAGAAATCACCTTAATTCTCAAAACTGACAAGCATTTATTAGAAGAATGTGTTTATTGTAAAAATCAGATTGACCGTGGATGGTTTTCTCTATGCACTTGTATGTCTAGTGCAGTTTATGCTTTATAGCATACTATTCTACAAAAAAATGTGTTTTTAGCTTTTAAAAATTGGAAACTGAAACTCAAAACTGAACCAAACAAGCCCTTAAATCACAGATGTAGTTTCAAGGAGTATTAGCAAAAAGATTGTAACAGTAATTGGAGCTTATCTATGTGCAGGTACTTGATAACCGAGCAATTGAATGAGAAGAGTGATGTTTACAGCTTTGGAGTCGTTCTATTAGAGTTGATGACAGGCCAACAAGCAATAACTAGCAGTGGGACAAGTAAGATAAGCTTGGTTGACAAGGTTAGACCCTTGGTTGAAATTTGGGATGTATGGAGCATTGTGGATCAAAGGGTAAAAGACAGTATACATAACCAGAGTTCAGTGTGGAGACTTGTAGATGTGGCCATGTCTTGTGTAAAAAGAAGCTCCTTGGAAAGGCCAACAATGAGTCAAGTTGCGACAGACTTGAAGGAGTGCTTGGCAATGGAGATGGATGATACATTGAAAGGTAGCTATAACAGAACTTCTGATTATATAGAGATGAGTTTTACAGTTCCTACGACAGCCTTGAATCCGAGGGAAAGATAGTCATTATTCCACCTTCAAATATATCCTGAATGTACTTTTGTCTTCTTTTGTAAAAAAAAATGGTTGTGTAATTTTTTTTCTCCATACCACTTGAATTATATACACATGTACTTTTGTCTTCTTAGCAGATGGTATGTTCATGGTATACAGATTTTTGCCTGTTTGTTGGATAACAGTAAAAGGAAAATATGTACTTCATTGAAGATGCGTGAACGCCTACAATATAAAAATGACAGTAGGAGTTGCACATTTTAGCTCTCATGCTAAAAAGGTATTTTTTTTTTTATATAAAAAACATGTTGATAATATTGCTAACCACTTGAGCTCTTATGTATTGAGATCAAAAGAATATCCCCTTGATATGATCAATAGAGCTGAGGATGTGTGCCTTATTAGGACTTATGTCTTACAATGAGAGATTAAGATGGGAGAAAGAAAATAATCAAGCTATGTTCTGTGTACTTGAGGAAATTTTTTATATATCATCTTTTTGTTCCCTCTCTTATTATCTGAAGACTATCTGCTGTATTGAGTGAACTAATTTGCAATCTGGGTATTTTCTGCAGATTATCAAGCCAGATTGTATTCATCGGGACACTGTAGTGTAGGAATTTCGTTATTGACCTCTTAAAGAACAAATTTATGTGTATGATTTGCTACAAAGTGAACGTGTTCTGATCTCCTTGATGTTTGGCACGTTGCTGTAAATGAATGTCAGTATGATGTTGTCATTCTTGATTGAGTTTGAACTTTGAACTGATCAGGCCAGTATAGCCAGCAAACTGATCTATTTATGGCAGTCTCCGTTGACATGTTTGGCAATAAAGACCTTAATACAAGGGATTTACAATTTTTTAAATTAATGATGAAGTATACAGTTTCTATGACAGCAATGGGCTAGATAGTCATTTTCCACCTTCATAATCATATCCTGTGAAAGTTTATTTGTAGAAGAAGATATTGATTGACTGCCCTTTTTGTTACCTTATGTTTGTGTTGGGATTAATGTAATAGTCCATATGGTATGTATGATGAGAAGAATACAGTAATTTTCTTGGTTTGATGATAGGAGTTTGGAATATATCTCTGAGTTGACATTATATGGCTTAGAGCATGTGTAGTGGTTGCCCAAAAATCTTGGTCATCCAATTATAAAAATATATGTTTATTCTATTATTTTATTTGATTAACTAAAAAAGAAAAAGATATATTATAATTTGACACTTGTCAAATTGTTATGGAATGACCAACAATGACCAAGATGGTTTTTGGGCATCATGATGCCCAAAATCTCAACTTTTTAAGACCAAAATTTTCTCTCTCTTATTATTTTATGATAAAAAATATCCTCTCTCTTCTATGACCAAAAACTTGGGCAACCACTACACACACTCTTATAGGTTAATTAAAAGGTGATGAGATAAAATGCTAATGATTAAAGATGTTGACATAAGACTAGACTTTTTCATTTTCAAAGAATAATATTCTATCAACTTGACTTTTTTCTAATAAAACTCAAATGTTTTAAAAAATATCTACATTAGGTGAGCAATTAAACATGGGCAGAGTACCTCATTGAAAGTGTCAGAGGTTCTGCTTCTTGATTTGGAAATGTTGATTATGAAGTTGCTGGTCTTATATCTAATCAATCTTTCATACTAGGACATGCTTGCTTTCTTAGCTACTTCACTTTATAAAAAAAATAAAAAAAATTTCACGACATCAAAATGAACAAGAAATATTACCTTGAACAATTTCCTGAGCTTGTTTTGCCTTTTTCTTAATCTCTTGAAACAGAATGGTGCTCCACACAATGTACTTAAAATTCAGTTCTCTTGAAACAAGATGTTGTTGTCATTCCTGATTGAGGTTGAACTGATCATCCCTGTAGAGCTAGCAAATTATCTATTTTCGGCATCTCCTTTGACATTTCAATGACTGGCTTTTGGATTCAGATAAAGCTAGGAACAGTTCAGCTGAAAGTACCGAATCCTGATTGCAATTAAATGCATATCACGAACAAGAATGACTGAATTGCACAGTTTCAACCATGTCAAGTAGTAGTATAGTATTGAAACCTTATTTGCAATTTTTGACTGAGCCAGATTGGTGAATATCCTAATCTTAATCTACGTGGTCAATTTCAAAAAAAATGATTTATTCTCTTCCTTTATTCCCATTTTTATAGTTTCTCCCTATTTTCAGTGAATGAATCCATATCATATATAATTGTTGATTTAAAATTGTCTAATGAATCATGATTTATTGATTTTCCACACAAAGGATAGTAAACAATACTCCTTCCATTAGCAAGATCTTTCAAATACAACAATGTTAATTTATTATGTCAATGAAGACGAGACCTACCTCATAGAAATGATCTATATGATGCAATTTAGGCTCCGTTTGACAATAATTATTTAGTTGCTTATAAGTACCCAGTTATTTATCTGAAGAAAAAAAAAGCAGCATTGTACATGTTCAACAACACTTACTTATTTGAAATAAGATATTTATTTTCGATACGTATCTGCTGAAAAAATAATCAGCATCCCCCACCTTATCTCAAACAAACTAACTTATTTATCAAAATATAAGTAAGTGGGGTCCACATAAAATTACTTTTCGCCCTTTTTACATCCCTGGCTTATAATATTAGCAATTCAGTTTACCGAAAATATTTTGGATTTATTTATTTTTTTGTCTAGAAACGGAGCTATATGCTCCTGCGGGTTATATTATTGCTGAAAAACAAGTTAGTTTCCCCTGACGGGGTGTGCATCAGAAGCCAAAAAATTGGCAAAACAATGAACATGAAAAAATTCAACTAAGGAGACATCTAAACTTAGAGAGTGGTTCGCAAGAGCATCATCAACTTTGTATGCATTTCTAGAGATATTGATCAGCTTCAGGCTCCATGAGCCGTCTTGAATGAGCTTGCGGCATTCAACAATCAAGTTGAAGTGTTTGTGCGATATCAGCATCAACACCGATAATTACCGAGTTGTCGAACGGAGCCTTAATTAGTTCTAAGTTTGGTACGATATACAACAAGAGATCGATACGAATTCTGCATTATAATACATTCCATTGTACTAAATTTATGTTTTAATTACAATACATTATAATGTGTAATATGAAAATACCCTTAATTTTTTTTAAAGCTAGCTATGTGAGTCTCTCTTATAAAAGGTGATTCCTTTTTATCAAAAACACTTAGCTAATCATACACTCGTGCAAAAAAAAAAACATCTTCATATATAAATATATAACTAAACATACTAAACAATAGGGTTTTCAAACTACCATTATCTTGCAAAAAAAAAAAACATCAATATAATTTAATCACTAAATACTGTATGTAGTTTCAACGTCTGTCTTCATATATATAAATATAGGAGTATATTAGGAAAAGGTAAAAAGGAGGTGAAAAAAAAAGGCAAGCATGAGGTGGAAATGGGATTGGGGGGAGACTGGAGAGTGAAAATTACAATTAGTAAAGATGCTACGGAGTACTGTATAATTTATTGAAGGTGGCTTTCTCTAATAACGGCAGACGTGAGGGATTGAGGGATGGTCAATTTAATATATTATGTAGTCTTCACCGCTCTCTCACCCGAAATTATCTACCAAAAATGAAAAGAGCTAACTCAAGTCCAGAAGACCAGAACAGTGATATCTACCCAAAAAAAGAAAGCTGATGTGTAAAGAGTACGCGTGGGTTAAGTACAAGGGGTGTGCTCAGCGGCCCGGCACTTTTTGCTCAGCGGTCTGGGTTTTATTTTTGTTAATTACAATTCTTTCCCTTTTATTTATAGTATTTATATTTCATTCCCATTATTCTTAGATAATTATAAAATTAATCATTAAGTTATAAAAAAATAATAAAAAATATCCTTAGATTTAAAAATATTAGCTTTATCAAATATCTTTTTCTTAGTTTATCTTAGTATCGCTTAATTTAATATAGGTCCTGAAATTTGGTATCAGAGCCATATTAAAAAGTTGACAAGCTGAAAATTATCAAGTCGACAAGCTGGAAATTTCCGATAAGTGTCCTAATCGAGAATCTCCACATATTAAACATCTAAAAATTGGCGAAAAACATTATGAAGCCATACTAAACACCATTGTCGACGACATCGCAGATTTGAAAAGTTGTATTTTTAGATTGAGTGAGAAAATCCAAAAAATTAAAGAAGAACTCACTCTAGTCCAACGAATCCACCTAGAAGAAAACCAAAAAATTGTTGTTGCACTTACTAACGAAATTAGACACCAAGGTGCTATTACTAAAACAGTAGTAGGTAAAAGACCGAGTCTGTTTCCACATAAATATCCTTTTCAAAATCAAAACCCATCAAAAATATTTTCAGTCCCCAATTTAAAAATTGAAAAGAAAACCGAACCTGAAGATGAAGAAACATGAAGTAGAGAATAACTCTAAGTTACTAGAAAATATCATGGAAGAATCAGGTATAACGAGTAGCGAAGAATCTGAATATGGTACTGAAGAAGAAGAGATGTACCAACAAATGGGATTAATAAAATTAAAAGATATGGAAACAATACCCATTAATGAAGTCAAAAGAAGAGTGGATAAAATTGTTGGTAAAAAGGTGTTAGATTTCAATGAAGTTGAGGAAGAGATAACACCTATAATGTTAGAAGAGACTAATGAGGCTAACAGATCCTACTATAAAAAATATGAAGAAGGATCATGTAGCTATCGAATGCCCAATGTTAAACCTAAAGAGTTTTTAGAAAAAACGGCTAGATTTGGAGTAAGGATTATGCCAAATCATCGACCTAATAAAAAAGAACTCACTTTAGAACCAATAAGTGAAACTGGATATAAGCTAAATCTAGATGGAGTAAGAAGACGAGAAGAAGTATTAGATTTTTGGAAGAAAAGCATGATGAGTGTCTTAAACCTAAATACAGATTGGAGATCATCAAATTTTTTAAATTACATAGAACACAGTCTGTATGGTATAGTAGCTGACTGGTATGAAGGAATACTTGAAGAATATAAAGAAAATCTTAGAACAAAAGAATCTCCAGCAGAAATGTTTACCACATTATGTGAAGCTATAGACGAAGAGTTTGTAGGAGAAAGAGATGAAATTGACAAAAAATTTATTGAGTGGCAAAGAAAGTTAAACACTCTTGAAATCTGTAATATGAGATATTTGGATAACTATCTCTCTGAATTTGAACATTATTATTCTAGAGATACTTTGGGTAATAGAACGAAATTTATAAAAAGATGGGTAGAAAAGAAATGTCGAGAAGTGAAAGGAACACAACAAATGAAGAGACAATTTCTACCATGTTGGGATTTACCAAATGAATGGGGGTGTGATAGAAGAGATAATAAAAGAAGAAATAATTATAGAAAGAAAAGCTTCAACAAATAAAGAGGAGAAAAATATCATAAGAAGTATTATAAGAAACCGTTTATTAAGAAAAGAAGGTTTTTTAGGAAAGCCTCTTACTGCCCTGAAAAGAAAAGAAATTGCAAGTGTTGGGCATGTGGCGAAACGGGGCATTATGCTAATGAATGCAAAAATAGGAAAAACAATAAGTTAGCAGAAGCATTAGGAAGTATGGATTACATTGAAATATCCGAGGATGAAGCTATTGAATTAGCTTTAAGCAACAACAAAGGAATTGTTGAAGTAGTTGAGGAAGAAGAAGGTGAGGAGTCGGATTATGAGGAAGTCAATGAGATGATGCAAGGAGAGGAAATAGATTCTTCAAATTTCACCGAAGAAGCCTTCGATTCAGGTGGAGAAATGACCACTCTAGCTCAACTCCAAGAAGCAGAGTCATCCATAGATGAAGAACAAATAGAAAACATGCGAAAATCAGGGGTCGAATTCCCGGTTATCGCTAAAGAACAGTTCTTCAAGAGACATTTCTTCCCAGCATTCTCTAAATTCGTGTGCGAAGAAATGCTAGGAGATATAGTAATAAAAAATAACGAAAATCAAGCTACTGAAATCAACCTAATTAATTGGAAAAATATTCAAAAACACAACAAGGACAAAAAGTACAAATATATTTATGTGTGTGGAATCCAAATATTCATCACTCCTCTACAAGATTTTGGTAAAAATGTGCACTGCATTAACTTTGTTTGTGACACTAGGCACAAGAGATTTAGTGACCAAACTATTAGTGGAGTAGTATGTAACTTGAGTCAAGGACCAGTGTCTTGGATATGTAGGCCAAACTATTATGTTAGTTTAGAAGACCAATTTGCATCTAAGTTTTTATCGTTAAAACTGTTAACTGAAGGGATTAATATGCATAAGGGAACTTGTCCTCTACAATTAAAGTGGAAGGTAGTATATAAGTTAGAAAATACCACCAATCCTCCAATGAGAACTCAAATGGTAGAAGCTGATAAATATGAGATTAGTGGTGGCATTGTTTGCCATGTGAGTGGATTCCCTGAGACTTTGTCGGTAGCAAGTTGTAAAGAGCATTGATAGAGCATTCAATGCTCTCCAAGGCTCTATAAATAGGACCCTTGTAAGCTGAAGGAAGGGCACCGAAAAATCAGAAAACAAAGTCTGAATCTAGAGAAAGAGAAAGAGAAAGCTTTGAACTTGAAAGTGAAGCGGTGTTCCCTCACTCTAAGAGTTCAAATCCTTCTATGGATCTTTCTAGTTTGAGTGTTTGTGTGTTTTCAGTGTGTTTGTGTGCTTGTAATCCTTTCAAATTCAATAAAAGTTTGTTTTTAAGTAAGGGAAAACTACTTAATCGAAAACTATGTCTTGAATAAACCTCTTTCTTGAATACAAATCCTCCATCCACTAAAATTGAAAAATTTTAAGTTAGAGACTACGGTCTGAGGTAGGAAACGAAACAGATCTGTGTTGTGCTTGAGCTAAGGGAGTCCTGGTTGAGGATTAGTAACCCCTAGAAATCCGGAAGCTACAGGAACACCGGAGGTCCAGCGATACTACGCTCAGGTAACGGTCAAACCTCTCTAATTTATAATTTTCTTTAATTACGGAGCATGGTGAGCTTGTGTTCATAGAAAATAATTTATTCATGCTATAGTTAGTAGATTATGGTAGTTAGTACCATTTAAAGTCATAAAATTTATAAACCGTTTAAGTTTGGATATATTTGTAAAAGTTTGAAACTTTTGGATAAATCTGGTAATTTAACCTAAATTGAGGACAAAATTGAAATAAAATTTAAAAAGGACTTTTGTATCGGCCGGGCGCTGAGAAGGAGCCTAAGTACAATACTCGATGAAGGTATCAATACCGAGGCCAAAGTTGAATGAAGCTGAGCTGGCTCAACGGCCTCAACCCTGTAAAGGTGTTTTATTACCGAGGCCAAAGAAATTTCCTGATCTCCTTCTTGCCTTCTCTGAGCCAGAAGCTTGCTTCGACTCATTTTCTATGAAATTACCCTAAACTAAATCATAATTATAAATAGCCCTAAACCCCTAAACCGACTTCGACCAAAAAAACAACGCCATAACCCGATCTCTCTTCCACACACCCTCGACCACACCCTCGATCTCGTAGCTCTAATGGCGACGCCAGAAGATAACACCCTCGCCTGCGTGCCCCAGTAGAATTTCAAATTGTTGTTGGCGATGATCCTTAACCGTGACACCCACTCGAGAAGAAGGGTAAGAGAAAACACACATAGGAGACAGATCAGCTACTGGGACGTCCCTCTGTTTCCCGGCCAGTTGGAGAAGAGGACCCTCGCCTGCGTGCCAGCAACAATTTGAAATTCTACTGGGCACGCAGGCGTCTTCTCCAACTGGCCGGGAAACAGAGAGACGTCCCAGTAGCTGATCTGTCTCCTATGTGTGTTTTCTCTTACCCTTCTTCTCGAGTGGGTGTCGCAGTTAAGGATCATCGCCGGGGCGGGCGCGGGCGCGAAATTGCTCCGCGCCGCCGTCTACACTGCAATCGTTGGTGGCCACGCGGTCGGGATTTTCGCCTTTGAGAAAGGAGTCGAAGTCGGACGCGGAGCTTAGGTCTCGGTGACTTCCGTTGCCGCCATACAAGGCTTCTGTTTCACATCATCACCATAGATATTATTATCTTATTTACAGTTTCCATATTTTTTACGCTTATCTTATTACGTTTCGTCGGGGTTTTCCCCTTTTTGTTCCTTCTGGATTGATGCTGTAGCTTGAATGTAGTTGTTTGGGATAAAAAAAAAAAAAAGTTACCATATTTTTTTTTGTTGGAATTATCAGTTATTCAGATTCATCAGAATACAAAATTTACCATGTCAAGTAGTAGTACAGTACTGAATCCTTATTTGCAATTCTTGACTGAGCCAAATTGGTGAATATCCTAATCTTAATCTACGTGGTCAATTTCAAAAAAAAAAAAATTGATTTATTCTCTTCCTTTTATTCCCAATTTTATAGTTTCTCCCTATTTTCAGCGAATGAATCCATATAATATATAATTGTTGATTTGAAATTGTCTATATGAATCGTGATTTACTGATTTCAAATTCAGAAGAGATTGAAGAAACCTCATGACATATTCTTTTTCTTTAATCAATAATGGAGTCTATGTGAGTTGTACCCATATTTTAATTCTGCATTTTTCCATCACAACATAACAGCTTTGAGCTAAGAAGTAAGAAAGGCGCAAGATCAATGGTATTGAAACTGTCATGGACCGTGGTCTTCCTACTTGTTAAAGGCATAGCCTTTTCCATAATTCTTGTTCATTCACAAGATCAATCAGGTATTATGCAATTTCTGTAACATACTAGCCAACTTTATGCTCTTTGAGGTCCTTGCTCTAGACTCGAGATGATCTACTGAAACTGATCAATTAGATATGTATGCATTGAAATTGTGTTTACCCTTGAATTTTTATTTACTGACATTGGTTTGAGCAGGATTCATAACCATTGATTGTGGGTTATCAAAGGAGGATAATTATACTAATGAGAGGACATCCTTGTACTATGTTTCTGATAAAGGATTTATTGAAACTGGCACCAATATGGACATATCTCCTATTTTTCTATCTGCATACCCAAAGCGATTGACAAACCTTAGGAGCTTTCCCCAAGGGATCAAGAACTGCTATACTCTCAGGCCTGCACAGGGCAAAGGCACCAATTATTTGGTCAGAGCAACATTCATGTATGGGAATTATGACTCCAAGAACAAGACACCTGAGTTTGATTTACACATAGGCACCGATCTGTGGTACACGGTGAAATTCAATGACACGTCTGATATTATAGAGAAAGAGATCATATATACTCCATCAGAAGACTATTTTTATGTCTGTCTGGTTAATATCGGTCTTGGGACTCCTTTCATATCCTTGTTAGAGACACGACACCTAGGTAGCTCCATCTATAACAGGTTTTCTTGGTCTCTTGAACGTCTTGGAAGATTTTATACTGACACAAGAGCAAGAGGTGACATAAGGTAAATGCTTTTAATTTCAAAATCCACTAGGAGCTTATGGTTTCATCTTGCTGTAACATACTCATAACAATTTAGTGTACTTAGACTGAACTATTTCTTGATGACTGTGCATGATCTAGGTACAAGGATGATATATTTGATCGCATCTGGGCACCAGCAACCCTGGCTAATTCAACCACCGTCTCAACTGCATTAGATTTGGATACTTCCTCCAGCCCATTCAAGTTACCTTCTTTGGCTATGAAAGCAGCAACAACAATGAAAAACAAAAATGATCCCATGGTGATACCCTTAGGTTCTCTAGTACCAATAGATGGCAATTCCACCTCACAGTTTCACATCTGTCTCCACTTTGCTGAGGTTGTGGAGCTCAGTGCAAATGAAACTAGGGAGTTCAATATTTATCTCAATGGGGAGCTCATTACCGACGAGCCTTATCCTCCATCCTACTTAGATGCTCAAACCTACTGTAGTTTTGATGCTTTAAGTGGTGATGGAATCACAATTAGATTAGAAAAGACAGCACGGTCCACCCTTCCGCCTATTATCAATGCCTTGGAGTATTTCATGGTGAAAGAATTCTTTCAAGCACTTACAAATCAAGAAGATGGTATGATCTACTTCCTTCTCTCCTCTTTGAGTAAATAATGTAGAGAAAATCTAATTCATTGTTCCTACTTGGTTTATGGTATTGTTAGTTGATGCAATCTTTGGAATCAAGTCAGCTTATAGCTTATCCAAGAACTGGCAAGGCGATCCATGTCTTCCACAGAAATACATGTGGGACGGTGTAAACTGCAGCTTCACAAATCTCAATTCCCCTGGCATAAACAAATTGTAAGATTTGAGATTTGAATGCATAATCATTTGCTGAATGGACACCAGGAATTTAATGAGGGTATTTTTGGATCATTTTTTTCAGGGATTTGTCATCCAGTGGGTTAACCGGAAACATTGCGTCTTCCTTCTCGAATCTTACATCACTACAAGTCTTGTAAGACTTCTTCTGTTTGTATTTAGACTATTGTGGCAATTCTGCATATTTGTTTAGTACTTGAATCCTTTTCTCATGCCAGGGATCTGTCAAACAATAGCTTAAGTGGAGAAATACCTGAATCATTAGCAGGACTGCCATCTCTGAGAATCCTGTAAGCTACAATGCTCTCCCATTCATAAAATTTATAGTGATTATCAAATGCTTGAGTATGCTGATTCACAAGTGTCTGATTATAGGAACCTATCAATTAACAACCTAACAGGTTCAGTTCCTCAAGCTTTGATGAAAAAAGCAGAAAAAGGACAGCTCATTTTGAGGTCAGCTTGATCTTCATATTCTAAAACAATTTCTCTCTAGCCCATTTTCGGTATTTTTGTCATGCAGTATTACAATTATAGCAAAATTGACACTTCCTGTGCTAAATTGTTCTCATCTTTGTAAAAGTTTGAGTGGTAACCCTGATCTTTGTTCGAGCTCGACTTGCACTACTGGAAAGAAGAAAAGTTTTGTTGCTCCTGTTGTGGCATCAGTTTGCGCATTTGTAGGCCTTCTTGTTGTTCTTCGTATCCTATTTCTGATCAAGACCAGGAAAGCAGGTTATATATAGTTCTTTATTTCTCTTAAAAATATTTTTGCACTAAGCTGGTTGTGTGGTGTGAGTTAACTAATGGCAATTTAATCCTTCAGCTGGACCAAAAACTATAACAGAACAAATGGGTGCTTACAACAAAAAAAATAGAGGGATATCACGGTATTCGTACTCCGACGTCATTGATATGACGAAAGGATTCGAAAGGGAGCTGGGAAAAGGTGGGTTTGGAATGGTTTACTATGGGTGCTTGAAGGATGGAACTGAAGTAGCTGTAAAAAAACTATATTTTACAGCTCATGGTCTGGAGCAATTTGAAACTGAGGTTTGTAACTTTTCCCTCCAAAAGTTTGCTCCGGTGTACTCAAAATTCTATTTCCATCTTTCAAGAAACAAGTTAAAGCTTCAATAATGATTGTTCAGAATGATTTTTGACAAGTGTATAGCATCTAAAAATGGGAAATTTGTGTTTCTCTCCCAGATTGAGCTGCTAATGACAATCTGCCACAAGAATCTGGTTTGCCTACTAGGATATTGTGATGAAGGGCAAAATTTGGTACTGATCTACGAATACATGATCAATGGAGACTTGCAAAAGATTCTATCAGGTGAATATTTGATTGATTTCTGTTGCTTTTTAATGGGATCTGTTAGGTTCATCTGGTGGATAGGAAAATCATAACATTTTTGCAAATCAATACAGCTAATGATGCACAAACTTGGCAGCAGAGGCTTAAAATAGCAATTGGTGCAGCACAAGGTCAGATATATACTAGCCAAGGGTTTTCACAGTTGGTAGTTCTTACTAATTTTTGGACAATATTTGTTGCAGGCTTGGATTACCTTCATCATGGATGCAGACCACCCATAGTGCACAGAGATGTGAAGACTTGCAACATCTTGTTGAATGAAAATCTTGAAGCGAAAGTGGCTGATTTTGGAGTTTCTAAGATTTTTCCAGATGAGCTCAAGTCACATGTGTCGACAAGAGTTATGGGCACTCCAGGGTATCTTGATCCTGAGTAAGTCCCTCCTATCATAGACCTCAACACTGGATCAGTATAATGCTTAGCAAGAAAACCCATGTTCGTTTGGTATTGATATTAGGATATCAGATATGGGTCAAGATGGGGGCGTCCATGACCTGACCATTTCAGGAGGATCCACCCGATAGACCCAAGAAAAACTGAATTAGTTAGAATGCACCAAAATTAATATAGGGGCTATTCGGGCTAAATCCATCTCAAACTATCACCATAGCCATACTCGTAGCTTATACCTTTATAACATAGTGGTGTATTGATATCTCCGAAAAGGTAGTGGCATCAAACTATCACCATAACCATACTCGTATCTTATACCTTGATATCGCTCACTCATTGTGCTTATCTCTGTGCAGGTACTTGATAACCGAGCAACTCAATGAGAAGAGTGATGTTTACAGCTTTGGAGTCGTCTTGTTGGAGTTGATGACGGGCCAACAATCAGTAATCAAGAGCGGGTCGAGTAAGATGAGCTTGGTTGACAAGGTTAGGCCCTTGGTTGAAATTTGGGATGTATGGAGCATTGTGGATCAAAGGGTGAAAGACAGCATACATAACCAGAGTTCAGTGTGGAGACTTGTAGATGTGGCCATGTCTTGTTTGAAAAGAAGCTCCTTGGAAAGGCCAACAATGAGTCAAGTTGTGACTGACTTGAAGGAGTGTTTGGCAATGGAGATGAATGATGCTACTACATCCAAAGGGAGCTATGATAGCTTTGTAGTTCCTACAACAGCAATGACTCCGAGGGAAAGATAGTCATTTTCTACCTTCAATTATATCTTGAATGCATTTATATCTTTTTGTTGTTTAAAAACAAGGTAATGATGTCTGTTGTCTTGGTGTTTTTGTAACGTTTTGTAATTATATTTCATTTTAGATACCTGATTTTGTCACAAATATTTGCTATTTTAGTGTATTTTACTTTAATAAAGCAATATTTTCCAATTTTCCCATATTACATTAGCTTTATTACAATGTTTTTATTGAAAATTAATCGCAATAACTTCTTTTCTTCTCAATCTTCTTCCCCTATTGACTTAAAAAGTACAGGAAAGTACATGACATATATCATGGAGGGCCGTTTGTATCTTTAAAATTTAAATTGACAGAATAATAAGCCTGCAGATTGTTTCTGGGTTTTACTTCAAATTGTCCAAATTCATGACAATTTCCTGCAGATTTTTAAAACAACATTCTGATAAGATATAAATCTAGACTTCCTCTCAGTTGACCAAGTGATTGAACAATGAATGCAGAATGTGATCCTGCATGAACGATCAAAAAATCTGAGTCCTGTACATATCAAAATGAAAGATCCTCAACATTTCCATGAACAGTTTTTCGCCTTGTTTTTTAATCTCTTGTAAAAAGAAACGAAGTTGCACAGAATGTACTCATAGAATTCAGTCCTGTGTATACAGATGGTATCAACTGTCTTTACAAGCATGCGTTAGTTCTCGACAGAAAGGAGGGACTTAGCTTCCGTGTTCAGACCTGTATGTGTTCCATTTTTGCCTTTTGTAGTAGCAATTCATCATTTGTAGTATGTCAGATTCATCATATCATGTTGTTATACATCATCCTTCCCCTCAATAAGGCTTCTGCTTTCATCACCTGAGCTTTAGGTCCAATGATAAACACCTGCATGATCCGATAGAGAGAGTTCAATGAAACTGCAATAATGTTCAAAGGATCACCAGAAAACTGACTAGATAATGGAAACATGGAGATTAAATCCTAAAAAAATAGCCAGTGGAACTATGGAAAATTACAGAAATGTAACTAGTTGATAATTTGTGTTTATATCAAAAACCCATAGACTCACCTTGTCGAGGGGGCCCTTGGAACCTCCAAAAAGAAACTCAGCGCTGCAAAAAGTAGATTTCAGGTTGGATCAAGAATTATGACAATCAAAGTGCAACTGAAGAAGTGAGAGGCAGAGAAAAAGGGAAATACTTGCAACTTTCTTTGATGGATTGGATTTCTACACCTTTGCGGCCAATGATGGAACCCATTTTCCCCGGTGGAACATCAAGTACAGAGAGGACTTCTGCCTCAGGGGCTTTTCCATCTACCACAAGGCCATCTGGCAGATGAAAATGAAAATTTTAGATGTAACATGGAAGGAGAGAAAGTATGAACATTATAATCTACATGACAAACATTATAATAGAAGACCATAAATGCAAAGTTCCCATGGAGAGAGACTATGGAGTAAATATCTATTGGATCAGAGGAATAACAATATCCACATTTTTGTTCAACATCTTAGGGGCTAGTTTTGCTTTTTCATGAGAAACATTTCATTAGCTTATTATATATGTCAAGAACCAAGTCAATGAGGTAAGAATAAAACCAACAAATGATTTCATCGTCCAGTCACTAGACAGACCAGTATTGGACAAGATAACAAAGTCTTGTACTCAAGGAACAGACCTGGAGGAGCTGGGACAGGTGGCCAATCAGCATATCCATTGCTGTCACAGAAGCACCTGCAATATAACGAACCCCGAACCGCAAGTTGCCATAGGGACTTTTGATTCAATTTCTCCATTATCTTGTGGTAAATGTAAGGAAGGAAACGGACATCATCAGCAGCAGCAAAAACCATCTCCTCGGTGAAGGGTCTATAGGTCCAGAACATGGGATCCTGAAGTAGCCAGTGAACATGGTTAAATTTCTTTTGAAACTATTTACAATCAATAGGCGTGGAAATATCATACAAGAGAACTACATATATTAAAGTTGCAGTGTGTTGTTGACCCAAGAGGAGGGAGCCAAAGTGGGTTTTATATCAATTACAGGAATATGTCTTATCATCCATTTTTTTTAAAACGTAAAAATTATTTTTGCCGTGGTCTTAGTGCTCACCAAGTATTCCTTTGTTTCTAGAGTAGCATCACAGAAGAAAATTGTTTAGCAAAAAGGATATTTATCTATCATTCTCATTGCCCCGAGTAAGTAATTGATGAGCATTGGTTATCCTTGTCAAAGCAAACAAAGAGGGTGTAATTTCTACAGGATGTAGGAATTAGAGCTCCATTCTGATTGTGAAACCATACAGCTTTATTGATCCACGATGTTCAAATATTAAGGATGCAAGCAGAACTCAAAATCATCCTTAATCCTAACATTAGAGGTCTTTAAGATAAATTGTCAGTAAGAACTTAGCAATCGTCAGCCTAACCTCTTACCTCTTTCAAGAGACCCCGGACTTTTTTCTTCTCAGCATAAGAAATGCCTATATTCACATCAAAGAAGAAACAAACAAGACGAGAGAAGGATGATTGTTTAATGACAGCATCAGAAAACAGAGAGCAAAAATAAGAGTTTTTTGTCAGCTTTACCAAGAGGACACGTCCAAAATATTACTTTATCTACTCAATTGTCAAACACAGAACTGCAATCAAAGTTGAAACTCTTAAATGCGATTTGGGCAAGTCTAGTTTAGTTGTCTCAATTCTCAAACTAACTCCACTCTTCCTCAGTTTCATATCAGCTTGAATCAATAAAATGGAAATCCTATTCCAAATAAATAGCAGAAACTTACTCTAAATTATATCAACATCTATTTCTTATTTTATCATTTTCAATGGCTCCTATCCAGCTATCCCTGCCATTTTACCTCAAAATTAAAAACTAGAAAAAAAGAAAAAACGAGAGAGATGGACCAAAATGATGCATACATGCAACATTCACATCTATATACAACAGACTATAAAAGGCATGTGCGTCCTGCTTCTAAAATTATCGTAGCGCATTTTTTCTTGACATGAACTCTTTAATATTACCTGTAGCCAATCTTATTCTTCTTAAATTATATAAAAGAAAATCTAGTTGGCACAAGATATCTAGTACTGGCAATAAGAAGGTATGCGGGCTAGATTAAGCAGAAAAGAGAGTATAATCGCACATTAATAATAATAAAAAAAAAATAGAAGAACAAAAGTATAATAGAGATGTGAGATGACATACCACAATAGCGATGATCTGCAAGGAGGTCCACAAATGAAATGTACTCAATCTCAGATCTAGGTCGTCCTTCTTGTTCCTCATAGAGATTGTATGCTATCTGGACATATATCAAAATTGAAAATTTCAGCATGCTATTGCCTATAAATTATCTGGATCCCAACAGATGAGAAAGTATTTAACGCTTGGACAAGTCTAGACTGCATGAACATAACTTCCTTGATATAATAGCTTTTATATTAAACAATACATTAAATAAATTGTATCCATGTGACTACAACTGTATACTCACCAATATATTTAACAAAAGAACTAGAGTCATTCAGGTTCAGCTTGCTTACAATGCCCTAATCTCAATGACATACAAAGGAAGATTACTACAGTGAGTTGTATCAAACTACACAAAATTTGTACCCATATAAGAAAGCTAAGCTAAAATAAAGGACATAGACAACTTGGTCCAGGTATCGTCCTCGAAAGCAACATAGGCTGAAAGTTTCCTCATAGGGAATAATGGTAATCTTTTTTTCTTTCAGTTCTTGTTCTTCTAGGGCATACTCACAGAGAACCATCCAAAGATAAAGTACAATACTTGCAACACAACAGCCATTGAAAAGAAAGAATACCAAATACACTAGTCAAATTGTCTGTAAATCACCTGTGTATCCATCACATTGTGTAACTTGATGCCAAATTGATGATATAAAGCCTGCACAACAAAGATGGGTGATAGGATATCAGGTTTCAAGATAAAAAGGACAATGGAATATGCATGCAAATCAAGATGTATCTCAGATTTTCCAGAACCTCACTGTCACGTTTGCAGTCATGAATCACTTTTATGACACTGTCAGATTCAAGCACAGGCTTGCAAGCTTGCATGAGTTTGTCTCCACCTTGAAAAGCATCAATTATGTATACAGCATCTTTAGATGCAATCTAGAAAGAAAAAAAGAAGAAGAAGCAAACTGTTAATAAATTAAGTTAACTTCTAATTCACATGCAACAAACTCAAAATAGCATATACCTGCATGATGCATAGAACTCCATCTCGACTAAGGTCAACACCTTCACAGTCAAATCCAACAACTTGTTCCTTATCAGAAGGCGGGCAAAGAATATCAGGAGGAAGTTCAGATGGATCCGTGATTATATGAATTGGAACCTCAGTCAGGGTGTCTTCACTGCTTTTATCTTTCCCACTTGCTGTAAAAGTACCGCCAGTTTAGCATACATGAAAGAAAACAATACAGCTTAAGAAAATGCCACAAAAGCATTGCCTTCGGAATGACTAATGGATTTGGAGCACAATGCATGAATAAGCAAAAATTGTTCCAGCAACAAAAGTTACAAACTTGCTCTTACATAGGCCATAAGTATATATTGACCATAAATATTTCCATCTATCAAATACATTTTCAGAAGATTACGATTTAACTAAACAATATACTTAAGTATGCATTAACATAACAAGAGAAAACACATCGCCTTCACATATGTGCTGTCCAGGTAAAACTCAGGGTTCCATGGATTTCTTCTCTCCAGACCAACCTACCACCAGTCCACCACCAGGTATGCCTACCAGAGCTCATTCTTGACTCTGGAAGATGACATTTCTCCCCTGGGTCAGTAGAATTAAGAAGATGAAACCTGTGGCTAAACTGCTATGGTATAGCTCTTTCTTGCTTAAACATTTCTCAAATGCCAGTCAGGATAGTTCCAGAACTCCATGGAAAGGGACTTTATGCAAGAATTTCTCCACTGAACAATCCCACAGAAATTTCTCAATAATTGTACACTAAAAATCCATGCTGCAGGTCAGGTGACAGGTAAACTTGAACAAGTTCCTCGAAGCACCATACTCAGCACAACAGGCATAGACATTTTATCTTTACTCAGCACTTCTGTTCTCCATTTACCCCAGGATCCCAAGTTACTCGTGTTCTAAATGCGTAAGAGATTACTAATAGGCGTTCCGACAGGTTCCGAATCTAAAGATTTATCATAGCCTACACCAGTTTCTGATCAGATTCAAAACGAAAAGCACAAGATTTAGAAACATTTTCTGATCCTTCCAGTTTAAAGGAAGAAATAGAAACTTAGGCATTCGAGGAGAATTCACTTCCACTCAATTGGACAAGAAAAACGATCAAACTACAAAACTTAGCTCCAAGATTGATCGAAGAGGCCTAACTGACGAATCGTGCTAAACCGAAGAGGAAATCAAACCCGCAAGTAGAGGATTGATGCGAGAAACCATTGTACAAGGTTTAGAGGTACATTTTCCGTCCTACTGTAGGGCAATAGGGATTTCCGAGAGATTTCGATCGATCGGAAACAAAAAGGGGAATTATTCTGAATCGCAACCGAAAAAGTCTCAATCATACAAAAAAACAGTATTTATTCACCAGCAAGCAACCAAAAAACAAAGCAATCCGACAGCAAGAGTAACACAATGAAACGAATCAAGAATCCACGCAGAGCAACTGAGACAAACTACGCCGCCATCGGAATCGGCAAAGTTCGCAGCGGAAAAATCATAAACCATTACTCAAATCGCAGAAAAAAAATCAGCTTTGGAAGAAAATCCGCACCTGGATTGGCAGGAAGCGGAATGTAAGTTCTGAAGGGAGTATCAGCGGCCATTTGATTTTGAGCCTCAGCACAAACAAACACATAATCCGTTCAAAACACCAAGCAGAGAAGAGCTAGAAATGTACGATTCTTGCTGAGTGCGTTTCTTTGTAGGAAGGAGGAGGTTTTTCAGTTTCAGCGGTGGAAGAAAGTGGAGAGGGCGATGGCGCAGAGTAGACTGCTTTTTATAACCGTCTTTAGCAGCGATGAGCTGTGCACTGCACAGTTGTGGCGTGACCTTGCCAGGTCGTTTGCTGTTTTCCATCAAGGAACAAGGTCAAATTCGTAAAAGAATTGTATGTGTATTGAAAATTTTAGGGTCGAAAACCGAAAACCACCCGTAACATAGGAGTATGTCATATTACCGTAAACTACTCATATATGGTGTTCTGTTAGCCAAACACCACCAACGATACTACTCCGTTAAAAAATCCGTTAAATTTGTGTGCAATTATAATTTTACCCTTTTATATTTAATAGAAAAATCTCTTTTTGGAAAATCAGATGAATAGTATCATGGGCGCAAACCCCCTTTTTGACCCACGACATCTAGGGCATAACAACCCATGCATAGGCGCCGGAATCCGACGACAAGTTCAAGAACTCGAATTCAACGCCGTTTTGGTAGCTTTCGGGGTGGAGGAAAGTGACACCATTTTTGTGTTGGCTAGCACCATTACAAAGGATGCCCACAACGGCTAAGCTTAAGAAATTTGGAATTGTTGATGACAGTGTTTGTGTCTTGTGTGGGGTTGATATAGAAGATGAAGCATATTTGTGGTTTCGTTGTGAATGTTGCAAGCAAAATCTGGAATTAGATTGGGGTAAATGTAAGATTTGATTCGCTGATGGCCTGGTGGAACTGGTTTTTGGTTTGCAGAAGAAGGAAGAATAACATCTTCTAGTCCAGATTATTAGCTTGTATGGGGACTGTTTACTATATTTGGTGGATGAGGAATGAAGTAATTGTCAATGGAGCAAAGCCTGATGTGGAAGCTTGTGTGAAATCAGTTAACACTCTAGCTTATAAAAAAAAAGGCCTTTGTTTTGACTTGGATGTGTTGTTGTCTTTGAGTGAGGGCTAGGAGAACAGCTCTCTACTTTTTGTTGTTTTTTTGGGTAGGTTTTGGGTAGGTTTATATGTCAACACTCCCTTACACATGTTTTGTTAAGCAGTGTTTGCTGAAGCAAACCGGCTAGGAGACAAAATTTGGTAAGTCCCTTCATTTTTGCTTGTAAATTCAGCCTTGGCATGAGTGCATATGGCATTAGGATATGTGCAAGATCTGAATTCAGCATGGGTTTGGAAGTGTTAGGTTTGGTCTTTGATTTGTATTTTTCACATTTGTCTCTTTTGACATTTGTGGGTTGTACCTCCTTTCTTTCTAATACAATTTTTACCATTTGCAAAAAAAAAAGCGGTGATGGTGGCTTTGGGGCTGTTGTTAATGTCGTCGGCGTTGAGAATTGCACTCCAGTCACTATCGGAAGGGCTTGCATCTTTGAATTCATGTTTTAGGGTTTCCAATCTTTCCATGAATGAAGATTTTAAAGTTGTGGTAATGGAGGGCAATTTAGTTTCAAGATTATCTGATTCCCACCCCAATCCTTCTTTCTCACTCACATTTTCGCTCTTTGGGTTCTCCTCCACCTCATTCAGCTAAGATCTCAGCTTCCGTATCTGCAATCAAATCCCACAAAGCAATTTTCAAACAAGATGTAAACTTTTCACACTACATCATTTTGCAGATTTACAATGACTATGGAGGAACGGGAAGTTTGATGTCAATGAAGTTTTACGAGGACACTAAAGGAATTCATGTCAATGAAGTTTGATGTCTATGGAGGAATGGGAAAGTCAACCACAACTACTACTAGTTCTCCTACATGGAAAATTTTGAGAAGTATTAATTGCACCAAAGCAAAAAGGGTGCATATTGTCGCTTTACAACTCGAAGAGGAGTTAGAGAATGGCAAGAGAACTCTAATCAGGCAAAACATCCCAAGCTGAATTGGGAAAGATTTAAGACTAAAGTGATGGATCGTTCCTCTCTTGCCATGAGAGATGAGAGATAATGGATCGTATAATCTAAATATGTCCAAACGAGGGTGCATGTGACCTAAGTTGTAAGGCTGTCATTAGAATTTCAACATCTGTTATTATCAAATCATAGTTGAATAATTCCAATATTATAATAAACTATCTTCTTTCGTAAAGTGTTATACTTTGAATTTTGCTATGCTATGATACTCGTCTTGAAGACTTTCGTTGGTACTTTCTTTACAAAAGCACTATTTCAAACGCTAAGTTTCAATTGATAAAATATGGAAGTCATTCCATCTTTTCATATGGGAATTAATCATACCTCTGCAAGAAATTTTTTTAATCGTGTTGCAGTGTCGAACTATGGCAGTTAATATCATAAGTTTAAATAAGTAAACATTTTTAAGTATATGGTTCACGATCGCGAATAAGGATGAACTTCTATCTCCCATCTTGATCACATGGTTGAGGTAGAATTTCAAGTCTTGTTCCTATGAAGGCATATATTAAGAGATTATGTTGGAGGTAGTTTCCCCGATATTGATCACATTGTTGAAATGAAATCACATATTTCATCGCATTTGACCTTATTTACAAAAAAACTATTTTCTTATAAGAGTTAAAATGTGTATTATAAAAAAACGCTTGCTCGAATCACTTCTCCTTTGTTAATATGTTCGGGAAGATATCATAAAGATGGTTATGTCTTCTCTTATGATATAACCATCACTTATCCCAATAGTAACTTGATTAGTAGTTCAAAATCAAAATTATTCTTCCAAGACATGGCTCTCACATATTCAAACATCCATTCCATCTCAAAATTGTAATTAGTATCCGTCTTAAAAGAATTCATCCGCAATGACCCTATTCTTGAAATATATAATGGATTATTCATTTTCTTACTCGTTTCCTAGAGACACTCTAGTGCTTGTTTCAAATAAGATTTCAATCCACATTTTTGTATCTGGGAAGGATAACCCAGAATTTCCGTAGGTATGACCCAAGCTAATGGATAAGACCACTTGACCAACCGCCTACTTCGCTAACAAGACCAATTGTTTTTTCAAAGAAACAAAATCCTTTTCATTGGATTCATTTAAACCACATAAGTACACATGGGAAAATCTCTTCAAGGAATACTAATGCAATGATCCCTTAAGAAAAAGGTGCAATAGCAATTCTTCTACTTGTTCTTTTCGGGTTCTTCTTCAAACTTTTGGAAACTAAAGGATGCTTGTTCCACTAGTAACTTCAAAAAGATAAGATTATTCTAGAATTTGAGTAAGTCATGAGAACCTTGCACTAACCCAATGGAAGGTGGTTGAGTGCTTAGATATGACAAGATCATGGAACTTCAAATGAAGGAGCTAAGTATTAAAGAAGTACCCTAGTTCAGGTACTTTAGTCAAGGATGGTGATGATATAAAAAAATGGAGAAGATATAGCCTAATTAACAAACTTGCTAAGCATTAAATAGTAGATTTTCGATATTACTAAAAAGGAGAAGATAATTAAAAGATGGAGAAGATATTGCCAAACTAACAAACTTGCTAAGCATTATATAGTAAATTTCCGATATTACCAAAAGAGAGAAGATAATACTCCATCTGATTCAAAATAAGTGTCGGTTTAGCACTTTGAATTTAATCCAATTTATGTGTCGTTTTAGGGTTTCTAGGCAATTGATTAGGAGTGAGTTATAAGAATTGTTATTGGAATGTGTTTATATTGATTAATGTTATTCATTCATTGGTTGAAAAAAATGATGAGTGGTAAAATTTATAAAAAATTTACACTTTTGGGTTTAATTAATGCTTTTCTTAAATCTTGTGTCCAACACTAAAATGACACTTATTTTGAATCGGAGGGAGTACCAAATTAAAATAGAGAAGCTTATTTACAATTAAAATATAGGAAAAAGATGTTAAAATTCTAAATCTTCTATAACCTCTTATCAAGGTTATCAGGATCGGGATTCTACTTTGGATCGGAAGAGGGGGCAGGATCGAATCGTAAAATCGGATCGTAGAATTGATCGATTCTACAAAAATTATAAAAAATGAAAATTTACTAAATTGCATCAAGTTTAACGTTAAATTGTATACATTCCTATGACTTCTATATTTTTTATTCTAATTTTGATATAAAAAAAGACATGATATATTTATCTAAAAAGCATCTTCATGTACATAATGTCATTGGAATATCTTAAATTGCCACAATACGTTCACAATAAAACGTTAAAACATAGCCAAGTACAAATTAAACTACCAAGTCTACCATAAATCTGTGACAAATACAAACTACAGTACTACACTATTGTCACCACATACTAGTTAAGCATATTTCTATATTCTCTACACATCATCATCATATCCAAAACTACCATCATCTACATCATCACTTCCTAAATCGGTTCCAATAGTAGTTCCTCCAATTTGCATATCGTCTCCATCACCAAAATCATCCAAATCAATTTCATTTGAGCCATTAAAAGTTACTGCAACCTCTTCATCATCACTCAATGTTTGGACTTCAACATCTTCATCTATTTAAAAATAGGGAAGAAAAAGGGAGGGATAAGATTTATGATTTCAAACGCGTTAAGAATCAAAACGAAAAAGGAATAATGATATTATTTAAAAAAACATATGTGGGTTTTCATCTTCATTTTGTGTCGCTGCTCTAGCCAATCTTCTTGTTGCTCTATCGAGATCATTAAACCATGTTTCATCTGATGGTAGAGCAGATTCTTTTGTTTCAGCTATCCACTCATCATCAGAAGGCAGCTCATCCAATATAATAGCTTGTTGAATGACAAATTTGATTGCTCGGTTTTGTTGTCTACGCTTCAACTTCAGATTATACATCACAAACACTAAATTGTTCATCTTTTATTGATGCAATTGATTTCTTTTCTTTGTATGAACTTGATAAATCAGTGGAAAAAAAGCTCACAAGATAAACTAAGTAAATCAAGAATGCATAATAGAATTACAAAGTAGAAAACTAGAGTAGATAGTTTATTTACCATCTCAAATGCACTCCAATTTCGCTCACAACCAGAAGAACTGCAAGTTAAACTTAGAATTCTTATTGCAAACCTTTTTAGCTCCGGACATTCATCCCCATATGACTCCCACCAATCAGCTATATACAATTAAGCAAGTTTGGAAAATTATTTCATTGTCATGAAATATAATATAATTAAATTGATAAATTAAAAAATAAAATATAAATGGAGAAACATCAACTTGGAGTTTTTTTTGTTCGTGTCATAATGGCAGTTGGCAACCCAAAAAGACCTCTTGTATTTTTGAAAGCATCCATTTGCAAGTCAATACACATTCTCTTTTCGGAATTAGGAACCATTCTTTGTAGACAACTGTACAGTCCAATTTTAACTTCTGCATTGGATTGAAAATGAGGACTATACTAGAATTGGGGAATTAGAAAATAAGCAGCAGCATGTAAGGGTCTGTGCAACTGATTTGCCCAATGCTCATCAACAATATCCAAGATAGGCTTCTAGCTAAAAAAACAAGTTGTATAAGCAACTAACTTATAAAGTGTAAAGTATAAACTGAAATAATAAACTGAAAGAATAAATAATTTACTTACTTTCTCTCTACATTGTTAAAATTTTCCTTTATCTTATTCTTCGCTTGTTCCATTGCTTCATAGATGAATCCCATAGCCGGATTCTCATCGGAATCCACCAAACATAGAACTTTCACAAGTTGCAAGGCACCCTTCAAACATGTTACTACACTCTGCCAAAATCCTCGAGTATCCAAAACAATTCTTTAAACCCTTTTCCCTGCGTCAGATTTAGCAAACTTACTTGATTTCCAATTGTTCGATACAAACATAGCCAACAATGATCCTTTATGTTCATTTAAGCACCTCAAAGTCAAGTATGAAGTTGAAAATATAGTGATTATAGGTCTAATAAGGTCTCTGTTTTTTGTAAACCCTTTCATCCATGTGAGGACTAAGGTTTTAGAGTATATGTACGATGTTATCTTCTTAGCCCTTGCAATAGTCACACTGTGAACCTTAATTTTTTTGTCCAAATCCTCTAAAATTAAATCAATACAGTGAGCAAAACATAGTGACCAAAACAACTTACTCCTTTTCTCCAACTGCTTTATAGTTTGCAGCATTATTTGTAACAAGTTGCACCACATTCTCTTCACCTACCTTTTCTACAACAACATATAACATTTCAAGAACGTTGTCTGATGTCTTAGATATGTCTGATGTATCAATGGATGACAAAAAAAACAGATTCTTTAGGGTTATTAACCAAGAAATTACATATAGAGCGTCTTTTCCTATCACTCCATCCGTCTGACATAATAGTGCAACCTGTTTTTTTCCATTCTTCTTTAAACTCCTCAAGCATATTTAGCACACTGTCCACTTCTTTCTTTAAATACCCCACTCTAATTTCATGACAACTTGGAGAGTTGGAGGTTAAGTCCAACTCCGAACCTAGCAATTTTTTCAACCGTGATTGGAAATTCGGGATTGTTTACAACCTCTGTTCCAAAAATCCCTTCTAGGCCCCGCCTAGGCGTTGGACGGTCCTAGTCCGCCTAGCCGTCCAGATCTCCTAGGCACCCATCTAGGACCACCTAGACCACTATTCAGGTCGTCTAGGCGCTAGGCGGTCCCTCTCCGCCTAGCGTCCGCCTAGCATTTTTTAGAACATTGTTTACAACATTGAAGGGAATGACACTAGTGTAGAAAAATGATCCTGCAGATATTTGCACAATCAAGATAATAATAAGTATTTTGCTAATATGTATTTGCGTTTAATCTAAAAATATAACTACAATAAATATTTTTTATGTAAGAAGTTATTGTTTTGATTTTTTAATAGTAATATTAGATAAGATTAACTCGCTTTTTATTTAACAATCTATATTTCTTATGATTTTTTATATGTGAATTTATTATTTTGTTTTTAAAGTAAAATTAAATAAAATTTAACAAGCTTTTGATCTAACAATCTATATTTTTGTTGTGAGAATTTTGGAAGAGAAGCTTATGAATTCAGATTTGACTTTTCTTGATTGTATTATTTTGATATGTTGACTAGCTTAAAGTCGTCGTGCCAAATCAAAAATAATTCCCTAGTTACTCAATTAGTATAGTCGATAAGTCGGGGTCGAACCCAATAGACACTTGTATCCTAAGTTTTATTATTATCAACTCAAAGAAGTAACAAGGGGGGATTTTGTGAATTAAAACTAAAACTAAGAATTGAAACAAACAAAACAAGCAATCAAACAGGGCAAAAGTTGGATTTTTATCAATTAGGGAAAACAATCATATTCAAGCATCCACTTTTCTTCCTCAAGTTATTGATCCTAGATTCAAACAAGTTATTCCTTTTAGTTATTCCTATCCTGATCAGAATTATGACATGGCAACGAGACATGCAAACTTAATATCCAAATTACTCATGAAACGATCATAAATAATATGAATACTAGCAATAAGAACAAGGATAAACAGGATACATGCAATTGAATTCCAACGAGTCAAACAATTAACATGCATTCAAATCTCTTCTCAATTGTTTTAGTCCAACGAGTCCTAAACCAATTGAGTTGCTACAAAGATTAGGCTTTGCTACGAGAAAACCTAGATCTAGCAATAGATAATATTAATTCCAACAAGGTGATCAATCAAGTAGAAATCAATACAATCAATATAAATTATGTCCAAGAGAATTGAAATAACCTGTAGAAATAAACCTGAAAAGACGAATCTCACAACAACTTGAGTCTGAAAAGCTTCAACTCGAATAGAATCTAGAGAGTTTAGTTCTCCATAAGAGAGAAAAACACAAAGTCTCCAAATTAGGTCTAAGAGAATCCAAAACAAAGTCTGAAAAATAACCTAATATAGTCTCGAACCAGTCGAAATTAAAAAGATAAAAATATAAAAATAAACTAAACAGATAAATCTAATCGCGCGTCAGATCCAACAGGGCCGCGATCGCCGCCCAAACCTAGCCGCGATCGCTGCCTGACTTGCAAACCGCGACCCATCGGCGACCTCTGGCAACCGCGATCGCCACCCGAACATGGCCGCGATCGCGGCCTTCGTGTCATCGCGGTCCTTCGGCGACGTCCACCGCGACCGCCCCTAAGAGTGGCGGCGACCGCGGCCTTCAGCTTCTTCGAAGTCTTCAACTTCTTGCTAACTCTGAACTTCCGGCCTTAAAATCTGTTCTTCAATAACGCTCATTCTAGGCCTAAAATACTACAGAAATATGTACTAAAAAGTCCTAGTTATGCTGTTCAAAACACAGCATATCAAATTTCCTCATACTTAGACCTTGCTCGTCCTCGAGTAAGCTCAAAATAAAATCAAGCATGACAAATCAACAAAGGTCTACAGACAACAATGGGAGAAAATGACCTAAAACTGAAAAGCACTCAAAATAATCTCACAACCCGGACCCATGTAGAGAAATAATGAGCAAAAACATGAAAGCTCAAATCACACACCTCACAGATACAAGATATAGCACTCAAGCTCTAAAAAGTGTAGAGCAACCTAGGATCTACCTAACATCTAAAGTGTAATCCCCAGACCCCAAAGTAGAATACGATCCTAAACACTCTGATTTTTCCACTCATTCTACTTAGGCGCCCTTTTGGGTTTTCACCTAATCACTCTTTTCATTTTTTCTTTAGGTGTGCTCACATATACTCACATCTCTCATAAACCTCATATTACCCCAACCTAATGCTGGTCCGGGTTACCTGCTTATTACCTGAGCCGCCCTTTCGGGTTTTGAGCTCATCCCAGGATTTTCTCTGCCTTTTATATATTTTTTTTATGGCTTTTTTTTATTTTTTATTTTTTAATTTTTTTTTAATCTGAAATACAGAAACTAAAATGCATTTAAACCTTTCATTGCCCTCAATGAAATAAAGACAAATCAGATAAAAATAAAGGAAAGGAAAACAGAAGACTCACTGTGGTGGACCTGGTCCTGGTGGATGATACTGTGACCAGTCAGGAAAACCTGGCCACATATGGCTGAAAAACTGATGGTGATGCCCCTGCACTCGCTGTATATCCTGAACGGTGGATGCAATAGCACTCTGCTGAGCTACCAACTCTCTCTGCTGCGCCACAATATCTCTCTGAGTGGACACTATCTCATTTTGGGACATAGTAAGTCGTCCCATCTCCCAGAACATCCGGTTCTGCCAATCGGAATCAGAATGTCCACCCCATCCAACTCTACCCGCAGCAGCATCCCAAGCAGAAGTATCTCCAAAACCTCCATATCCACTTCTATATGCAGTAGCTCCACCATCACCATAACCAGAATATCCTCCTGTCTGCCAACTAGATGTACTAGCTGGTGTTGTACCAGAACTAGCACCCCATCCAACTGATGACGTACCAACACCACCTCCAGGCACAAAACCAGCACCACCATAACCAGGAACACGACCACCATCTCTAGCATCTCCTCCATCGTCTCTATCATCACCATCATCATCATCATGATCATCGTGATCCTCATGATCCTCCTGATCCTCCATCTCTACATCAGGCGCAGGCTCCTCCTGCTGAACCCCACCCCCACCAACAAAATCAGATGGGATGTACAGATAAGCTAAGGCAGGGCCAGTGGGCATGGCTCTGGGAAGACGCAAATAATCCTCAGCTGGAGAACCTAGAGTCCAGATATAACCCTGCTCAGCTGATCCCTTCAAACAATGGGCCCTCTTTAGCTGGTTCTCATTAAACTTATACTCAACACTATCAGGCCGTCCAAACCTCTCCTCACTCACAAACTCTCTGGCAAGCAAAGTAATCATCCCACCTATAGCAATCTTGCCAGTATCCTTCTTCAGGATCTTCTTGACACTCCCAATAAACAACTCAACCCAGTCAGGAATTGCAGCCTTCATAGGCATCAAACACCAGATCATGCTCATGTCAAAGCGAGACGCCTTGTTTACCTCCCCTTGTCCCAGAAAACTCATGGACAGTACCTTATGACATAATCTAATACAAGGATGGGTAATGCAATAGTTATACTCCCCCTTCTTAGGCAAGAACCCAACCCTTGTAATCGCCTCCCAGAAATCATTAAGGCCTGACTCTTTACTAACTGCCTCCCAATTCTCAGTAGGCACACACCAGTAATCCCAAAAATTCCTTTCAACCCCTCTTTGTCTATATAATAAGGCTCATCCAAAATATTAAATTTGAGCAAACAGAAACTGAACAAGATACGCCATCTATTAAATGCAGCTATTCAAATCAACAGTAGAGGCGAAGAAGCAACTTACAGAAACTGAAATTCGGACACTGTTGGGAGGCCGCGATCGCCACGTGAAAGAGGCGCGATCGCCTTTTGGTGGGAGGCCGCGATCGCGGTATGAAGGGGGCCGCGATCGCGGTTCTGTACGATCGGCGATTCCAAGGCGGCGATGCAATTCCGATTCCGCGATTCTCTTCAACTCCGAGCCGCGGTCACCTCTCCGGTTTGCCTTCAACAACCCGTCAATGGACCAAGAGGGATGGTTATGGTGAATTGAAAGCTATGGGAGAAATTTTTGGAATTTTTGTAGATTTGATTTTTGGGGAGAAATAGAGAGGTAAAAGAGATTTTGTGAACGGATTTGGGTTGAGGACGAAGTGAGGATTGTAGATCCGGGTTTTTTGTTGAGTTTGGAAGAAATTTTTGAGGAGGGTAATGGAGCTTTGAAGAGAATTTTAATGGTGGATAATGGAGGTTGAAGAAAGTGAAGAATAGAGGAGGAAGGATGAAGAAGAAGGTGGACGAAGAGGGGTGGGGCCGGCGGTGGGAGTGGCCCCACTGCCTCGTAATATATTTTTTTTATAACTCTGGGGGCCGCGATCGCGGCCTTGTGGGGGCCGCGATCGCGGCCTGCGCAAGGTACCGTCAATTCCTTTTCGAAAAACGCCCCGCAATCGCCCTTTTCGAAGGAGCGATCGCGGTTTGTCCTCAGTAATGTTCTTTCGAACCTAGTACCTGCGTGTTAGCCTCACGAGTTTGAAAATAAAAACTAAGCAAAACAAAAAAAACAGAAAAAGAAAAAGAAAAACTTACCTCGGGTTGCCTCCCGAGCAGCGCCTTTGTTCAATGTCGTTGGCTCGACATTAGTGCCCTTTTTAGTTGGCATCTGGGGTTGGATCATCAAGACCCATCTCTTCTAGCACTTCATGGCTGACTCCCTCATGGTATTTCTTTAATCTCTGACCATTAACCTTAAACACATTTTGGGAGTCCCCATCCAATAATTCCACAACCCCATGTGGAAAAACTTGAGTAATTGTATACGGTACAGCCCATCTAGAATGGAGTTTTCCTGGGAAGAGTGTGAGACGAGACTGAAACAGAAGGACCTTATCTCCAACCTTGAATTCCTTCCTGAGGATGTTCTTATCATGCCAAGCTTTGGTTTTGTTCTTGTAGTTCACAACATTATCATAAGCATTCAATCTCAACTCCTCCAACTTTTGCAATTGTAATTTTCTGCACTCTCCATTCTCTTTAAGGTTGAAATTGCATTTTTGGACCGCCCAGTAAGCTTTGTGCTTAAGCTCAACTGGCAAGTGACAGCCTTTGCCATAAACCAATCTGAAGGGGGACATCCCGATGGGTGTCTTATAAGCAGTACGGTAGGCCCATAAAGCATCATTGAGTCTCAAACTCCAATATTTCCTGTTAGGTGTCACCGTCTTCTCCAGAATTGATTTTATCTCCCTATTGGACACTTCAGCTTGTCCATTGGTTTGGGGATGATAGGTTGTAGAGATCTTCTGGTGACATGGTACTTCTTCAATAAAGCACTCACAGTCTTGTTGCAAAAATGAGTACCCCTGTCACTGATTAGAGCTTTTGGAATCCCAAATCTGGCAAAAATGTTGTCCTTAAGGAAACCTGCAACTTCTTTTGAATCATCAGTTCTGGTGGCCTTTGCTTCCACCCACTTGGAAACATAGTCCACCGCAAGTAAAATATACAGATTCCCATAAGAAGAGGGGAAGGGTCCCATAAAATCAATGCCCCAAACATCAAAAACTTCACAGAATATCATACGAGATTGAGGCATCTCATGTCTCTTAGAAATATTACCCACCCTCTAACAACGATCACATGATTTACAGAAAGCATATGCATCCCTAAAAATATGAGGCCAATAAAAACCAGCTTCTAAGACTTTCCTAGTAGTTTTATTAGTCCCAAAGTGACCCCCACATGCATAGGAATGACAAAAAGATAGTATAGATTGTACCTCAGAATCCGGGACACACCGTCGGATTACTTGATCTGTGCAGTGCTTCCATAAATAAGGATCATCCCAGACATAGAATCGAGATTCATGACGCACCTTGTCCTTCTGAACCTTGGTAAAATTAGGAGGAAATTCCCCTGAGACGAGGTAGTTGACTAGATTTGCGTACCATGGCCTGAACGAGTGGATCCCAAAAGCAAACTCCTCCAGTCGCGATTCGTCGCGGCGGTCGCCACCAGGGCCGCGATCGCCTCTCTTTTTGGCCGCGATCGCGGTTGTCTCAGCCGCGGTCGCCCCTTGTTCTGGCGGCGATCGCGGTTTGGCACCAGTATCGACCCCGAAAAGCATGTCATCGGGGAATCGTCCTTGAATTTGTTCCTGACCTTCTGACTTGTCTTCCACATGTACAAGCCGGCTTAGGTGGTCAGCTACAAGGTTTTCGGCTCCCTTTTTATCCCGTATCTCAATGTCAAACTCACTCAGCAAGAGGATCCATCTTATCAATCTCGGCTTAGCCTCCTTTTTCGTCATTAAATAACAAAGTGCTGCATGGTCTGAATAAACTATCACCTTTGTACCCAGCAGATACTGTCTGAACTTCTCCAAGGCGAACACTACAACAAGCATTTCCTTCTCAGTGGTGGAGTAGTTCCTTTGGGCATCGTGTAGAGTCATGGAAGCATAATGTATGACATGGGATGCTCTAGCTTCCTTCTGACCCAAAACAGCCCCAACAGCGTAGTCACTTGCATCACACATGATCTCAAAAGGTTGAGACCAATCCGGGGCTTGAATAATTGGGGCACTTATTAGGCGTGTTTTCAGCTCATCAAACGCCTTTTTGCATGCCTCATTGAACTCATAAGGCACATCCTTCTTCAGCAAATCACACAATGAGGCTGAGATCTTGGAAAAATCTTTAATAAACCTGCGATAGAAACCTGCATGGCCTAGAAAAGAACGCACTTCACGCACATTAGTAGGATAAGGCAAAGACTGAATGATATCAATCTTTTCCTTATCGACCTCAATACCCCTGGATGACACTTTGTGACCTAACACAATGCCTTGCTCAACCATAAAATGACACTTCTCAGAGTTTAGAACCAAATTGGTGTCTACACATCTTTGAAGGACTAAAGAGAGGTGGTTTAAGCAGGCATCAAAGTCGTCTCCATGTACTGTAAAGTCATCCATAAAAACCTCTATAAAATTTTCAATGTACTCAGAAAAGATGCTTACCATACACCGTTGGAACGTACCGGGTGCGTTACATAATCCGAATGGCATTCTGCGGTATGCAAAAGTGCCAAAGGGACATGTAAATGTCGTTTTCTCCTGGTCCTCCGGTGCAATAGCAATCTGAAAGTACCCTGAATAGACATCTAAAAAGCAATAATAGGAACGACCGGCAAGTCGCTCAAGCATTTGATCAATGAATGGCAAGGGAAAGTGATCTTTTTTGGTTACCGCATTCAGCTTACGGTAATCAATACAGACTCTCCAACCTGTCTGAACTCGTGTGGGGACTAGTTCCCCATGCACATTCTCTACCACTGTAATGCCTCCCTTTTTGGGCACAACTTGGGTCGGACTAACCCATTGACTATCAGAGATGGGATAGATCATACCTGCCTGTAGGAGCTTCAGTACCTCCTTTTTTACTACCTCCATCATAGGTGGGTTGAGCCGTCTCTGTGGCTGTCTGAATGGCTTGGCCCCATCCTCTAGGGGATCTTATGCATAAATGTAGAGGGACTAATCCCTTTAATGTCTGCAATAGTCCAACCTAGAGCTGTCTTGTGCTCTTTCAGTACCTGCACCAATTTTTCTTCTTGCTCCTTGGAAAGTTTGTTAGAAATAATGACAGGCAAAGTGTCACCATCTCCAAGAAAGGCATATTTTAAATGCTCAGGGAGCTGTTTAAGCTCAACTTCAGGTGCTTGTACTACAGAAGGAAGCAACTTCTCGCTTGGGAGAGTTAGTGGTATGGGCCCAATGGCCAAAGCATCAGCAAGAGATTCACAACAAGCACTCAGATCAGCAAGGATTTCATGATATCTATCAGGCAAATCATAATCCATGCATGAAGTTGTGACATCATTCTCTAACACATATTGTAATTCATCACCATAAGTAGCATCAAAGACATCTTGCACAATGGGATCAATTACATCAATAGAACAAAGAGAATGGTCATCCTGGGGGTATTTTATAGCATTATCCATACTATATTCAAATTTCTCCCCATCAAACTCCATAGTTAGGACACCTTTACACATATCAATTTTTGTTCTAGCAGTTTTCATGAAAGGACGTCCTAACAGAATGGGTGCAGCATGCACATCATGATCCATATCAAGCACATAAAAATCAGCAAGGAATATCAAATTATCAACCATGAAAAGGACATCTTCAACAAGCCCTTTCGGGTAGACTGTGGACCTATCAGCTAATTGAACAATAACACCAGTTTCATGCAAAGGTCCCAAGCCTAGTGAAGTATAAACAGAATAAGGCGCCACATTGATAGAAGCACCTAAATCAAGCATGGCTTTATCTATTTTAGTGTCTCCTATTATGCAGGGAATGCTGAACATGCCTGGATCACTGCACTTCTTAGGCATTCGCCTTTGAAATACAGCTGAGACATGTTCACTAACCTTAACTTTCTGTTTCCCTTTTAATTTTTGGTTCCTCTTAATAGTGCACAACTCTTTCAGAAATTTAGCAAATCTAGGAACGCTTTTAATCAAATTGAGCAAAGGGATATTTACCTCACACTTGGAAAACGTCTCAAAGATCTCCTTGTCGTTCTCTGGCTTCCTTGTGTCTTTCAGTGCTTCAGGAAAGGGAGGAGGTGGCTTCTGGGACACCATGGAAGGGAAATCTGGACGAACATATTGATTGTTGGAAACTGGAGCCTGGCCGCGATCGCCATTAGAAAGCCGCGATCGTGGTTCTTCAGATTTTCGGGAATCACCGCCCCCGCGATCGCTGCCCGATGTGGACGCGATCGCGTCTTCAATTTTCTCAAATTTCGAGGCCTCAGTTAAGGGGCCGCGATCGCCGATGGTGGGGGTCGCGATCGCGGCCTATTCAGCCGCGACCGCCTCTTGTTCTGGCGGTGATCGCGGTTCTTCCGATCTTCCGTCAATTTTCGGCAATTCTTTTCCACTTCGTAAAGTAATCGCACTCACATTCTCCCTAGGATTGAAAGGTTGTGCTGGCAATTTTCCAGAATCTTTGGCCTCCAATTTACTCACTACATTAGCCAGTTGACTAATCTGAGTTTCCATATTCTTGATACTAGCTTGAGTAGTTTGTCCCATCTGTTCCACTGTAATAGCTAGCCTTGCAATCAACTCTTCATCGTTGGATGAATTATTTTGGCTCTGAACTGGAGGTCTAGGGACATAAGGTTGCCTGTGTTGCTGATTTCCTCCTTGTTGATTATATTGAGGCTGATTCTGATTCCCATATCTCAGATTTGGATGATGTGCCCAGCCTGGATTGTATGTATTAAAATAGGGATCAAAACGAGGTCTAGGAGGTTCATAGCCTCCTACAGCATTAACCTCAGCCTGAGGTTCTTGGAGTTGTGGACAGGCATCAGTAGGGTGAAGTGTATCAGCACAGACTTCACACGCCTTCAGTTGTTGAGGGGTTCCTTGCAGCATGAACCTCTTCATCATATCTTTCAACTCCTCCATCTCAGCTTTTATAACAGAAGAGGAGTCCATAGCATTGACTCCCTTAGCGCCAGTTCTTTTGTTGAATTGCCTTGAGTTCTCAGATAGCTCAGAAAAGAGCTCAAGGGCATCTGCTGGTGTCTTGTTCATCAGGCTTCCACCACAAGCTGCATTCACCATTCTGCGCTCTTCATCCAGTAATCCACCAAAGAAATACAGTACCAGGTCTTGATTAGAATACCCATGATACGGACAACTAGCACACAGTCTCTTGGATCGCTCATGATAATCATACAGACTCTCTCCAGCCTGTTGCTCAATATTGCTCAGGTTCTTCTTCAGACTGTTCTGTTTGGTGGCAGGAAAATATTTCTCTAAGAATGCCGCTTTCATCTTAGTCCAGGTATTTATGGAGCTTGGAAAAAGATAGTAGAGCCACTCATTGGCTGAATCCTTCAGAGAGAAAGGAAACACCCTCAGCTTGATCTAGTCCTCAGTTACATCAACAGGCTTCATACTTGAGCAGACCTGATCAAATTCAGCAAGATGGTTGTTTGAATCTTCTCCACCATGCCCATGGAATTGGGGTAAAAGATGGATTAATCCTGATTTCAATTCAAACTTGACACCATCATTCAGCGCAGGGAACTGAACAGCCAGGGGCTGTTGTTGAAAGTTTGGAGCAGTCAGCTGCTTCAAAGTCTGATCTCCCATTGTCTCAGTTTCAGCAGAATTCAAGTTCAAAGGCAATTCACGGAGTAGTTCCCGAGCTTCACGTCTCAACCTGGAAAAGGTCCTTTCAATCTCTGAATCAAGAGGCAAAATAGAAGAATCAGTAGCACGAGTGTGGACCATAAACTAGGGTCCACACTAGAGTTGGTAACAATAAAAACTTAGAATTAAACAAAAGTGTCCCCGGCAACGGCGCCAAAATTTGACTGGCTTAAAGTCGTCGTGCCAAATCAAAAATAATTCCCTAGTTACTCAACTAGTATAGTCTGTAAGTCGGGGTCGAACCCAAGAGACACTTGTATCCTAAGTTTTATTATTATCAACTCAAAGAAGTAACAAGGGGGGATTTTGTGAATTAAAACTAAAACTAAGAATTGAAACAAACAAAACAAGCAATCAAACAGGGCAAAAGTTGGATTTTTATCAATTAGGGAAAACAATCCTATTCAAGCATCCACTTTTCTTCCTCAAGTTATTGATCCTAGATTTAAACAAGTTATTCCTTTTAGTTATTCCTATCCTGATCAGAATTATGACATGGCAACGAGACATGCAAACTTAATATCCAAATTACTCATGAAACGATCATAAATAATATGAATACTAGCAATAAGAACAAGGATAAACAGGATACATGCAATTGAATTCCAACGAGTCAAACAATTAACATGCATTCAAATCTCTTCTCAATTGTTTTAGTCCAAAGAGTCCTAAACCAATTGAGTTGCTACAAAGATTAGGCTTTGCTACGAGAAAACCTAGATCTAGCAATAGATAATATTAATTCCAACAAGGTGATCAATCAAGTAGAAATCAATACAATCAATATAAATTATGTCCAAGAGAATTGAAATAACCTGTAGAAATAAACCTGAAAAGACGAATCTCACAACAACTTGAGTCTGAAAAGCTTCAACTCGAATAGAATCTAGAGAGTTTAGTTCTCCATAAGAGAGAAAAACACAAAGTCTCCAAATTAGGTCTAAGAGAATCCAAAACAAAGTCTGAAAAATAACCTAATATAGTCTCGAACCAGTCAAAATTAAAAAGATAAAAATATAAAAATAAACTAAACAGATAAATCTAATCGCGCGTCAGATCCAACAGGGCCGCGATCGCCGCCCAAACCTAGCTGCGATCGCTGCCTGACTTGCAAACCGCGACCCATCGGCGACCTCTGGCAACCGCGATCGCCACCCGAACATGGCCGCGATCACAGCCTTCGTGTCATCGCGGTCCTTCGGTAACGTCCACCGCGACCGCCCCTAAGAGTGGCGGCGACCGCGGCCTTCAGCTTCTTCGAAGTCTTCAACTTCTTGCTAACTCTGAACTTCCGGCCTTCAAATCTGTTCTTCAATAACGCTCATTCTAGGCCTAAAATACTGCAACAATATGTACTAAAAAGTCCTAGTTATGTTGTTCAAAACACAGCATATCATATGTACATGCTATTTATAGGGCCAAAGGTTTGGCTTAATCTTGCCGTATGTAGCTAAAAGGATTGAAGGTCGTAAGGACCGACAACCGTATGTTTAGAAGCCGTATGAACCGAAACCTACCAAGTACAAAACAAGTATAACACAAAATGGGTGAATAATTCACGGCTTTTTATACATATAAATATATTGAAATGGTTTTTTATGCATAAAAATAAATAAATTTCTATATAACTTTTTTTATATATAGAAAAATACAATTTTTTTCTATATTTTATTAAAAAATACAAAAAAAATTCATGACTTCGTCAGGAATATTTCTGTAGCCAAAAAAAATTACCAAAGGAATTTAGCCCCCACTGGTACAAATTCCTGGCTACGCCACTTGTTATGTATATGCTGCCTCGTTAAAAACTTGGCTAGGAAAAACCCAGTGGGATAAAAACCATAGCATAGGAAAAAAGAGTACATCTTGTCTTATACGCTTTCATAGTATTGCCTCATTAAAAACATTGTCAGGTAAAACCCAATGAGGAAAAACCTGAACGAAGGAAAAAAGAGTGCAACGCGTATAATTTCTCCCCCTGAAATCAATGTATCTCTTAAAATCTGCGCATTCTGATCTTGTACACAAGTTCTTCAAACTTCTTGGGTTGTAAGGATTTTGTGAACAAATCTGCAACATTTTTACTTGATCGTATTTGCTGGATTTCGATCTTGCCCTCCTTCTCTTGATCATGAGTTGAGAACAATTTTGGTGAAATGTGCTTCGTCCGATCTCCTTTGATGTGGGCCCCTTTGACTTGTGTGACACATGCAAAATTGTTTTCATATATCATGGTTGTATTACCGACAATTGATCTTATTTTGCATTCTTTTTGCATGTATCCAATCATTGATCTTAACCAGACACATTCTCTTCCTACTTCATAAAGAGCGATTAATTGTAGGAGTAAGTGTTTGCTTTGTTGACTTCGATGAGATCGTTGTATCTCCATACGTGAATACATAACCATTTTGAGATTTTGCTTTGTGCGGATCTGATAGATATCCTGCATCTGCATTTCCAACAAGGGGTAGCATTTGCATTTCTATGATAATATAATCCAAGGTCAAGAGTACCTCGTAGGTATCGAAACACATGTTTAATTTTGCTCCAATTGGTAGTGAGTTGTATCTTGATAACAAACTATCCTGGGTGGACTCAATGGATGTGTTTTGTCCATGTAGAACCTTTTCAAAATTTTCTCGGTGTAATTTGTTTGATGAATTAAAATTCCATCCTTCAAATGTTCAATTTATAAACCAAGACAAAATTTGGTTCTTCCAAGATCTTTCCTTTCAAATTCTTTCATCAAATATTTTGTAGCATTCAAGTTCATCGGATGTACCGATAATATTTAAATCATCAACATATACTGCAATAATAGCGAATCCATTTTTGGATCATTTGATGAAAACACATGGACAAACGGTATCATTTTGATATCCTTCTGTAAGTAGATATTTACTAAACCGATTGTACCACATCCTTCCAAATTGTTTTAGACCATATAATGATCTTTGCAATTTTATAGAAAATATTTCCCGATATTTTGCTTTATATACCTCAGGTAGATTTAATCCTTCAAGAACTTTCATGTAAATATCACTATCAAGTGATCTATATAAATATGCAGTTACGACATCCATAAGTCACATTTGTAGTTCCTCTAAAACATTTAGGCTAATTAAAAGTTATAATGTAGTTGCATCAACTACAGGGAAATATGTTTGCTCATAATCTATCTCGGGTATCTGAGAAAAACCTTGAGCTACAAGTCTTGCCTTGTATCTTACAATTTCATTTTTCTCATTACGCGTTCGTACAAATACCCATTTATAGCCTTCCGGTTTACAACTCATTGGTGTGGGCTTTATTGGGCCAAAAACATTACGCTTTTCAAGCGATTTTAATTCAGTTTGCATAGCCTCTTTCCATTTTGGCCAATCGTGTATAACATGACACTCATTAATAGTTAATGGTTCAATGTCATTGTCATTAACCACTATTTCAGTGGCAACAGAGTACACGAACACCTCATCATGTATAATGTCTTTCTTGTTCCACTATATTCCATAATAGACATAATTTATTGCAATTTCATAATTATCAATGCTTTTGTCATTATCCGAAACAGGTTCCATTTTGTTCTTGTCTGGAACATTCTTTGTTTTGTTCTTATCCGGAACAATTTTCATTTCTGACACATTACCTAAATTTTCGGAGGTATTTTTTTCATGTTCTCCCCCTGAATAGGAAATTGGTGCGGCTTCATTTGGATTATTCAGCCGCCTATTCTTTCTTGGCTTTAGATCTTTTGATCCAGGCGGGCGGCCGCGTTTTCGGTGCGCTATAAATTCCTTTTCAGTAATCTTATCTAATTGTCCTGTAGGAATTTCAATTCTCTCAGGGGCATTTACAGTTGACACATGTGACATTGTCACTTTCTTTGTGTCTGTAAATAAATCAGGTAATTGATTTGCTATACTTTGCAAATGTATAATCTTTTGTACTTCTTGTTCACACATTTTTGTACGTTAATCAAGATAAGATAACGATGAAGTATTCTATGTAATTCTTTATTTCCTTTTCTACCAAGATTTGGAAATTCATTTTCATTAAAATGGAAATCATCAAATCTTACCATAAATAGGTCACCGGCAGTTGGTTCAAGATATTTAATAATTGATCGGGATTCAAAACCAACATATATTCTCAATCTTCTTTGGGGACCCATTTTTGTACGTTGCGGTGGAACAATAGGAACATAAACTGCACAACCAAATATCTTTAAATGTGATATATCTGGTTCTTTACCAGTCACTAATTGTAATGGGGAATAATTATGATATGCAGTTGGTCTTAATCGACCAGAGCTGCGGCATGTAATATAGCATGTCCCCAAACAGATGTTGGCAGTTTAGACTTCATCAATAATGGTCTAGCTATTAATTATAATCGTTTAATCAGAGATTCAGCAAGACCATTTTGTGTGTGAACATGAGCCACCAGATGTTCAACTGTAATCCCAATTGACATACAATAGTCAATGAATGTTTGGAAAGTAAATTCTCCTACATTATCAAGTCAGATTCTTTTGATTATAAAATCAGGAAATTGAGCTTGTAAGCGAATGATTTGTGCTAGGAGTTTAGCAAACGTTGTATTTCTTGTTGATAAGAGGCTAACATGTGACCATCTTGTCGATGCATCAATTAATACCATAAAGTATCGAAATGGTCCACTTGGTAGGACTATTGGTCCACAGATATCACCTTGTATTCGTTCTAAAAATGTTGGATTTTTTATCCCAACTTTATTCTTGGAAGGTCTGATGATTAATTTACCAAGTGAACATCCACTACAGTTAAAATCACTTGGTTTAAGGACACTTTCTTTCTTTATTGAATGCCCAGTTGAACTTTCAACGATTCTATGCATCATTCCATTACCCGGATGACCCAAACGGTTATGTCATGATGTAAACATCTTTTTATCATTTAGTTTCTCATTAAATGTTACATTTGTTTCTATTGGACTTATATATGTGTGATAAAGTCTAGTAGAATGGGTTGGTAGTTTTTCTAAAATTTTCTATTGCCACATAATTGTTTAGTGATGCACAAATATTCTTTATTGTTTTCATTTATGGTTTCTACATGAAAACCATTCTGACGCACATCTTTAAAGCTTAGTAAGTTCCTTTGAGACTTACTTGAATATATTGCGTCATTTATGATCAATTTTGTCCATTTAGGGACAAATCACAAGCTCTACCATAGCCTTCGATCAATTTTGTCACACCAGAGATTGTGTTAACATTTGCTTCAAGCAAATTTAACTGAGTAAAGTACTCTTTATTTTTTAAGATGGTGTGCGTAGTAGAGTTGTCCACTAGACATTGATTCTTGCTACTTGATATATCTTTAATCATTTCCATACTTCAAGTTAAATAAAAACATAATTAAAAACATAAACAACAGATTTATTTATAATACATAGATTACCTTACAAGGATGCTGATAAAAGAAAACATACTGCAATATTTTACATAATATTACATGGATCGAGATTACAGTTTTCAATAGTTGACATTTTTATTTATCCCAAATTCATCATCTATGATGAAATCAGAGACGTCCAGGCTTGGTGTAGGTTCAGTGTCATAAACAAAATGAGTCTCCAGGTTCTTCCCTTGATCTTTTTTAGAACCTTGGTACAACTCAACCAAGTGTTTGGTTGTGCGATACACCCTTGTCCAGTGACCTGTCATACCACATCTATAGCATATAGATTTGGGCTTTTGGGAGGGTCGTGTAGGACTCTTCTAGGCCATTTGCTTATCATTCCCCTTGGAAGTAGATGCATTAGGAAATTTACGCTTCTAATAATCACCAAAACCTTTACCACGGCCACGTCCTCGACCACGACCACGATTGTCATCGTGTCCACGGTTATCTTGATAACTACTATCATTTCCTTGAGAGGCATATATGGCATTTGTTTCAGGCTACGGTGCAGTACCAATTGGGCTCAGGTTGTGGTTTTTCATGAGCAACTCATTATGTTGCTTAACTATAAATAGTACTTATATCAAATCTGAATATTTCTTAAAATTCCTCTCCCTATATTATTGTTGCAACAACACATGAGTAGCATGCATGGTGGAATAAGTTTTATTCAACATGTTCTCTTCAGAGCTTTTCTGCCCGCATAAACGTAATTGAGAGGTTATACGGAACAAGGCAGAATTATAATCAATGACTGATTTAAAGTCTTAAAACCTTAAATTAGCATACTCATAACTTGCTTTAGGGAACAACACTTATTGTTGGTGCTCATACCTTTATTTTAGGCTTTCCCATAATTCTTGGGGATTTTCAACAAATAGATATTCAAATTTCAGGCTTTCATATATATGATGGCGAAGAAAGATAATTGCCTTAGCCTTATCATGCAAGGAAGAATTTTCATTTTCTTTTATGGTCTCTTGTAGACCATTTGCTTGGAGGTGAGCCAGTGCATCAACCCTCCATTCCAAATATCTCTGACCCGATAAGTCGAGAATATCAAATTCCGGCTTTGTAATATTTGCCATTTGATCAACTACACAATTTAATCAAATATTAATTATTGATACACATAAGAATAATTTAATTAATACCATAAAATATTTAGATTAATTAAGTTTAAAATTAATAAAAACATGATGTATCTATACATTTTTTTAGTAGGAAAAGATTCGGGGTACCAGACAAACCTGACAGCCCGAGAGGCTATCAAGAGATAGCAGACGAGAGCTCGTTAAGCAACAAACACAGCAAGTAACCACAAGTAAGGTAAAATACAACAACTGAAAAAAGGAAAACGAAACAAGATTGGTAGTAGGAGAGAAATGCGCAAAAAAGTTAAAGCATCGTAGGATTGGAGGTCAACCCTGAATGACCAAAGGGATGCACAAAGGACCACTGCTAAGTCTCCATCTAAAAGAAGAACCAACAGAAACCGCTCACGACCATGCTTAACAATCCAAGCCCAGCCTCAGTTCCCAATCCCAGTGATGTACATACGCCAAACTGGAGGTTAACCTGTCAACAAGCCAAAAAACAAAAAACAACAACAAAAAAACCCAAACATGCCCAAGCCCAAAAACCACAAAGACCTAAGCCCAATAGGGGTAAAGGAACACCCCACGTGAGCATACAAGCTTTCTTGGCACATCAAAGGCCACGTAACCAAGCTAAATCAGTGGAGCAAAAACACACCACGAAGGCAAAGCACACAAGGGGGCAACCAACAGGGGCGATCGGAGAATGACCCATCGGCCGAAATGCCGAAAACGGCGACCGTTGGGGTCGGGGTTGCTTCAATCCCGCTTTCGAAGTCGACGGGGAAAGCAAAGGTTAGCCTCCAAAATGGCAGAGTGACAAATACAACAGAAGTCGATGGGGGAAATAGAAGATCATCATCCAAGCCGACAACGAACCTCAGCCCAGCCCACACAAGAGCAGGCCTCAGATATTAAGCGTCAAAGTTCACAAGGCGAAGTACAGTAGCATACATGGGGAAAGATCCGGAAAAAAAAGGACACACAAGTATTGATTTCTAAGTACGTCGATAGCCGCCGAGTACCAAGCAAGCGGCGGGACCTCAAAGAGAGCAACGAGATCTGGTGGAGAAAAATCCAAAGTCGCACACATGTATTGATTGAGGACAAATCATAATAAACAAGTCTAGATTCGATACAGGCGTCACAACATCGAACACCTCGCCAAATAAAGGAGAGAGGCTGGCATCAAAAGTACCGAAAATCAATTGAACTGGGTCTAACTACAACCGAAAAAGATCAATCTAGGCTTTGAACTAAAAAAACCGAGCAATGAAACTATAATTACTCAAAACGACATAGTTCAGAAGCAAACCGAAGAACAATTATCAAGTTGAACGAAATTCTAGTTGCCAAAAAAGACAGATGAATTTCATGTTGTTTATAGAAAAAGGCAGTGCACTTCAACAAAGCAAATCAGATCCAGGATCAAAACAAGTTATTCGACTGAATCTAAAATATCTTAATCATTGATTAGAAAATTTATTTGGATATAAGTATGTATAACAGTCAGGGGATCACCTTCTCGGCAGATTTCATTGCCCTCTCAGTGACGGCCTTCTTGGCCGATATGTCCTTCCTCTTTCTAGAATAGTCTAGAGAGAAGAGAGAGTTATAGATATGATTTATCTATACATAATTGTACCTTAATAAAAATCATACTTATACTAGTCACGCATACAATGCATGATTTTATTATATACACTAAAGCTAAAAAACTTAATATAATACATGCTTTTATTATATAATGGCAAAGTGAAAGATTCATGTCATAGTCCAACATCTAGTCATCCACGTGTACCTTAGTGCAGTAGTAAAAGATTGTAATGATATCAAAATAGTGTCATGCTTATATGCAATCAAAGGAGAAAGTTCTTAATAAACATACCCTACAAATTCTTATAGGTATTTTTACATTTAATCTATTTCTCCCATCCTCTTAATCTCTACCCCATATTTACACTTTTTCTCATTTATATTTCCTCCACATATTTGTCTGCTCCCTTGTTATCTTCTCTCGACTTCCCGTATTCATCTTCTTCCTCCTCATCCTTTTTTTTTCGATCGACATGTCTCACTCCAACCAATTTTTCTTTGAAACTTCCATATGTCGTATAATTATCATGATAATCTTCTGGATTCTCATTTGGATCAACAAGCCACAGGTTTAATAGGTATGTAAAATCCCATTTTTCAAGTTTAGTTTAGATCTAATGTAAACTAGGGGTTTTATTTCTATCTTAATGTAAAATTCGATCTTATTGTAAAATTCATTTGGATCTAATAAAACCAGGTGTATGCTAAAAAATCTTTCGTTTCATACGAGAAATTTTTTTTTGATGCAAACTCTCATATCACTGAGCTATTAAAACGGATGATCTATAAAATTGATTTGAAAATTTGAAAGAAGTATGAAATATGTACTACCTTCAAGAGATCTAGCCACTCAGTTGGTATTTTTTATTTGAGAAATCTCTCATGCGGATAACGTGTTATGAGAATTTTGGAAGAGAAGCTTATGAATTCAGATCTGATTTTCCTTGATTTTATTACCTTGATATGTAAATGCTATTTATAGGGCCAAAGGTTTGACTTAATCTTGCCTTATGCAGCTAAATGGATAGAAGGTCGTAAGGGCCGCCAGTCGTATGTTTACAAGCCGTATGAACCAAAGTCTACCAAGTACAAAACAAGTATAATACAAAATGGATGAATAATTCACCCTTAATTAATTATCTCTTAACAATTTGTATAGTGTTTTATGATTTTTATAGTGAAATTGTTGCTCACCTAGGCTCTGATACCAACTGAAAACAAAAGTGGTTGCACTATATCATCTGAACAGTTATTGTAAGAAGATATTATTTTGATTTTTAACAGTAATATTAGATAAGATTAACTCGTTTATTATTTAACAATATATATTTTTTAAGATTTTTATACATGAATTTATTATTTTATTTTTAAAGTAAAATTAAATAAAATTTAACTAGGTTTTGATTTATATTTGTATATTGTTTTATGGTTTTTATAGTGAAATTGCTGCTTTCGTCGAGTAGCATAGGCTCTGATACCAGTTGAAAACAAAAGTGGTTGTGTGAAAACCACTTTTGTTTACAACTGGTATCAGAGCATATGGTTTTTATAGTGAAATTGCTGCTTCCATAATTTTGTATCATCTGAACATTGTATTTATATTTTTAGATAAAAAGCAAATAAATATTAGTAAAATACTTATTATTATCTTGATTGTGCAAATATTTGTACTTAAATCTTATTAAAATCATAAATAGTTACTTATATAAAATTTGGAAAAAAAAATTAAAAAAATACTACAAATTTCAAAAATCATTAAAATAAGAGGATGTATGGAAAATAAAATTGGTCTATATTAACAAAAATCATAAATTCGCGGGCTGCTCATAGTATTACGGCTAACGCTAATATTCGTTTCTTTATTTTTCAGCGTTTAAGTTTTGCCTTGAATAAGGGTGTTGGAGCCCAGTTAGTTGCTAGGCTCCCATTCAACTTTGTGTAATAAATTTTTAAAAGGATAATTGGTTATAAAAAAATTAAGGATTTCAATATCTTTTTTATCCATTCATTTTTAGTCTTATTCATTTTTAGTCTTAGTAAAATAAAGAAGATAACATCTTGACAGATGAGTTAAACAAAATCATGGATTTATATTTAAAAAATGTGAATTTATTATAGGATCTCAATTGTTTACAACATTCAAGGGATGGAAAAAGTCTCAATTGTTTCCATCCCTTGAATGTTGTTTACACTATGGGAGGGATGGAAAAAGTCTCGTGAGGGGTGGTTCAAATTTAATGCCGACGCATCTAAAAACAGGACTGGAAATGCTTCGATTGGCTTTATTATTAGAAATAATAAGGGAGAAATGGTGAGGATCGAATGCGAAAAAATAGGCGAGCGATTTGATTTTACAAGCTGAAACACTAGCTTTATACAAAGGTCTTCAAATGGCTCTTCAATTAGGAATACGCAAAATGGAAATAGAGAGTGACAACCTAATTAATCAAAGTTATACGTGGTGAGAAAAATTGTTTGTGGCAAATTGAAATGTTGGTAACGGATTTCCAAATGATTTGTGCCTCTCTAGAGGACAACATCACCACTCATATCTACAGAACCCCTAATTCCGTTGTTGACAAAATTGCACATCTAGCCTATGATTCCCTAGGATGGTAGGCTTACACCCAGAGCTCATTGCTCTCATCCGGAAAAGATGTTATTGGTATTGGGTAAAGTTGGCACGATTATAAAATCTTACCTTATCAAAAAAAAAATCAAGGGAATGGCACTAACATTGAAGTGAATATATATTTTTTATGTAAGAAGTTATTGTTTTGATTTTCTTAAAACAATATTAGATAAGATTAACTCGCTTTTTATTTAATAATCTATATTTTTTTATGATTTTTTATATGTGAATTTATTATTTTATTTTTAAAGTAAAATTAAATAAAATTTGACTAGCTTTGATCTAACAATCTATATTTGTATATTGTTTTATGATTTTTTTACAGTGAAATTTACTGCTCGCCTAGGCTCTGATACCAGTTGAAAACAAAAGTAGTTGCACTGTATCATCTTAACAGTTACCGAAAATTAGAATATAGTGCCACCACTTTTGTCAAATTGGTTTAAAGGTTGATTCTAATGTTCGGTAACTGTTCAGATGATACAATGCAACCACTTTAGTTTTCAATTGGTATCAGAGCCCAGGCGGCTCGACTAAAGCAGCAATTTCACTATAAAAAATCATAAAACAATATAAAAATACAGATTGTTAGATCAAAAGCTAGTTAAATTTTATTTAATTTTACTATAAAAATAAAATAATAAATTCACATATAAAAATCATACAAAATAGAAAATGAAAAACCGAGCTTGTCTCATTAACCATTCTCAAAAACCGACATCCATGCGAGGGGCTCCATAGGAACCGTTTTGTCGGCGATCCGTGATCGCAACTACGTGGCTCGCGATCGCGGTTAACAGAGCCGCGGTCGCGTCTATAATTCGAGGACCGCGGTTTGCTTTGCGGGAAGACCTTGCCTTGCGGATGTTTATAATGATTGCTCCCATTATGGGCTGAGCTATGCCATACGCGTATGTTTTTCCATGACCCTTTTGACGTATAGGCCTCCACGCGTTGGGCTATGGTTGCCCGTTTGTTAGGATGTGATTCGTGTAACGGTAGCGTCTCGCCGATCCTCGATGAAGACGAGGTGGTCGAAAAGAGTACGACGATTTTTCTATTGGCTTTCTCGAGGCACTTTACATATTAGGCCACCAACATATTTGCAAACGAGTTCGGAGAGCAAAAATGCAATCTCCGACATACATTTTGTATATGCTTTCACGGATCTCGTACAATGTAGGCTCAACCTTGCTTGGGGTGCGCATCTCATGTTTGGCACGGAAAAAGAACGATGATATAAATTTTTTTTCAGCGATAGCCAAGATCTATGAGCCCTTAAGAGAACTTTCAATGCCCCGGGATTTTCCGTGGGCTAAACGTTCTCATCCAAGTTCTGCATCAAGGGCGTTTGCCATTCGAGATCCTACGCGATTTTGCTTCCTGTATCACGGTTGTAGGCATATCATTGCTAACGATTTCGATGGAGGTGCCAATTGCTTGAACATCCCGTTACCTCGACGCGCATCGATGTCTTGAGCGAGCTTTTTACAAAAGTGACTAACGTTGCCAAGGTATCAATGGACTTGTTTTGATCACACGATCATTGTCCAATCTATAACTATATATTAAAGTTGTAGCTTTTCTAGCCACAGAACAAGTCTGACCTCACCTAACGTTTAAAAAATTAATTTTTATTTCTATTACTATAACTTCGCTCTATTAAATTTTTTTTAACTATTTAAATTTATCTCTAACATCAAACAAATATCTATTGTAGTATAACAATATCTTTTGAAAATTTCCTTATACAAGCATTTAATATTAAAGATAAAATATTTTAAAATAAATATAAGTCTTTTAGCATATATATTTTGAAGATTTTATTTATAGATATATATTGGTTTTCTTTTATAATAAAAAAAATTAATGATAAATATTTAAAATGTTTAAAATTAATAAAAATAGATAATATAATATTAGATCTTATCTACTCTTTAATTTATCGAACCACAAAATGAGTTTGATCCCATCTTCAATTTAAATTAATTAAATTTTAAAGATATTTTATATAATTAAATTATCTTTATCTTTCACATTTTATAATATCTTATTTATTAAGTTGAAAATTATTTTTTAAATTCTTATCTCTTCCATATTTAAATATATAAATTTTTTTATTCATATTTTATCTTCTTTTCTTAATTACATATCTATGAAATATCATCAAGAAAAAAGAGACATGTAATTATTTTATCTTAATAATATATCTTCATTTTTAACATTAAATTTAATCATTTATATTGATTAAAAAAAGTATACATTCTATGAGCAATAAATTACTTATATTAAATTTTATAATGTCTATAAAATACCAAATAGTAATCGTACGTGGTTCGACGAGTACAACTAGTTTAAAACTATTTGAACTCTTCTATCATTTTTGAACATCTATGGCTCTTCGGCTTCACAATGCCACAACACTCAGTCTTCGATCCTTGATAGTGATTGCGTCGCACGATTTCAAGGATATAACTCGATGTGCAGCTCACTAGGGGAGATCTGCGGTCACATGTTCGCAACCCGCGTCCGTGGAGCCAGTTAACTAGGGAAATCTCGATTCTAGGCATTGTCCGCAGTTGTGGAATATAGGGCGCGAACACGGAATCCCTGGTCGCGATTGCGGTCTTCGTCGCTCGTAAAGTTCCGTGATTGCGGTATTTTTTCTGTAGTTGGATTGCATCCCTTTGTTTTCTCACCGGCTCGGAACCACAGCGGTAATCAACGAATTTGATGATGCTAGCGAGCCATCGATTGGTCCTTTCGATTGCCGATTCACTTATGGGATGTTTTCCTTGAATTTTTTTCCAAATCTTGATAGCGGTTAGACTTTATTCGGTTATGCTTGCTTTGAATCCTCTTGTTCTCTCTTAAAGTGGAGTTTAGAGTGCGTTGTAAGAACAATCTCGTATTCATCTTGACGACGTTCGATGTCCCACTACCATTGTTTGATCTCGATGTCCTAGATAGGCGTGTGTCAACCAACAAGCACGGAGCGTAGTGGGATGGGCTACGCTTCCCTTCGCTTAGGTCAAGTGTTCGACTCTCAGTGGAGGAGAAATGAACTTGTTGGGAGAGCATATCCCACTCAAAAAATAAAGGGGCCCTCGCAAGACTCGAACTCCACACGTAGGCGTTTGATGGAGCAAAGCTTCTCCGCTAAACTTGGGTGGCAATGACAAAAAAAAAAGATAGGCGTGTGTCATTGTAAAGCCCGAGGCTTTAAAAGCGCTATCCCATGCCAACCCGAGGACTTCCCAGGAGTTCACCCATCCTAGTACTACTCTCGCCCTCACTCGAACCCAGAAAAGGAAGAGCTCTTGTTGACATGGGGAGCACCTCAATCCTTTATAAATTATCGGGGTGTTACAATCTCCCCCACTTAAACACTTGACGTCCTCGTCAAGGCCCAAGCATCGCCCTCTAGGTTGAGTCACCGCCCTTCGAGCCAAGTGGACTCATACCTTAGAGTCGGCTCTGATACCATTTGTAAGGCCCCAAGCCTTTAGAAGCGTTATCCCATGCCAACCCGAGGACTTCCCAAGAGGTCACCCATCCTGGTACTACTCTCGCCCTTGCACGCTTAACTTTTGAGTTCTTTGTCCTCACTCGAACCCAGAAAAGGGAGAGCTCTTATTGACATGGGAAGCACATCAATCCCCTATAAATTATCAGGGTGTTACAGTCACTAAGTGCGGGTTCGTTCCCGACATGGTTCGATTGGCATTGCTCAAATCTAGGGTTGATTAGGAGAGAGGAATAAGAATTCTGTTCTCAGGTTAAGGTCAACACAAGTTCCGAGGTATTCGCTTGCGCTGGACCACGGTCGTATTTTGGTGAAGAAACTTTACATGATGGGAGATATAGAGGCGACGAGTTTTAGGATCGAGGCACTTGTAGGCATGTTGGGTTGTAGAATAACCAACAAACACACAGGCAATAGACTTTGGTTTGAGTTTGTGAGAGGTGTAAGGACGAAGCCACGGGAATCATAGGCAACCAAAACTACAAATGGAGTGATAGTCAGTTTGCTTAAGAAGAAGGCAAGAAAAGGGTGACTCGTTTTGTAGAGTAGGAGTAGGAAGCCTATTAATGAGATAGGCAGCTATGGTTAGGGCAAACGACCAATGATCAAGCGGCATGCCCGAATAGCTGAGAAAGGAGAGGCCGGTTTCAACGATATGTCGGTGACGTCTTTCCGATGCACCGTTATGTTCGGGAGTATGAGGAGGAGAGGTATGAAGAGAAATACCATTAGAAGCTAAGAAAGAACGAAGATCAATGAATTCGCCCCCATTGTCAAAGTAGAAGATTTTGATTTTATGGTGGAAGAAATTTTGTACTAGGGCCGAGAATTTAATATATGTGTCTTTGACATTAGATTTCTTTTTAAGCGGGTAGAGTCACATGTATTTGGTGTAATGATCAACAAACACAACATAATAGTGGAATCCATCATAAGACATGACAGGTGATGACCAAACATTCGAGAAAATAATTTCAAGTGGATACTGAGATATATGAGGACCTCGGTCACGGTTTCTCATCTTGGCTTATGCAATCGCCTATGACCTTGGTTTCTTTTGGGTTTAGAGACACACATCGCTTATTCCTTGAGATGGTTGAATCAACAAATTTTGTAGCGCTATAATCATTGATTTTGTCGCTTGATCCAAACCTCGCTGATTTCCACGAAGAGCAACCATACTTTGAGGGTGAGGTCGGGTCACAAATTTGATCATCTTCGTGCAAGTTGTCTTGGTCGATACATTCTACGGTTTGATCCTCCGAGCGAATATCGGAGTTTCGCTTGATCACCCTACGGGTCGCGATTATTCTTCAAGCGATGATCGGAGTTTGCTCCCATTGTTTCTTGGGATGTGGGAGCTAATTCCCTGCCAGCGTTTGCTGCTACTTGGACCAGGATCGCGGATGTATAGTCCGCGGTAGAAGTGGTGCCCAATTTCATTGGTAATTAAGGTTTGCAAATTTGCTGTATCTACAGGACAAAGAAAACTCATTTTTTGGTTGTCTAAGATCGATTACAACCTCACGATTTTCTGTATCGATTGCTTGTTTACATCTTCTGAGAACTTTGCTTGTTTGTGGCTTGACTTGGAATCCACTGGTTGGTTGATCTTTGAAAGTGGGAACAAGTCCTTTTGGACATGCTCTTTCGGGATTGGTGAAGTCCACTCAGACTCTCCAATTCCTCTTGATCATGACGGTGTTTTGATGACCAAGATGGACACCAAACTTCTTCGATGACGTTAATTTCGGTCCCTACACGCGTTCGATCGAGCAAATATCGATCGTCACCGCTTGTGCGGGTTCCAGGTCCACTCCAAAAAGTTACCAACTTTTCCCTTGTTAGGTTTTCTTCGCTTTGATTGTGGTTGACATTTGAGTCACGATCAAGTTTTCAACTTTGGCAACCGAGCACGCACCCGGATCCAAACTCTTTCGCACAATCATTTGAACAATTTTCGAACTTTTGCTCAAACAATTTTAGACCACCGGGCGCGTTAGGGTTTGATCATTCAAACAATTTTCGAACTTTCGCTCGATCTCCCTACGCATTGCGGTCACGACCTAGGGGGCCGCGGTTTCTCAATTCGCGTTTGCAGACTACTATTCTGCGGTCGCGGACTACTGTTCCAAGATGGCACTCGCGCAGATTTGCGCGAGTGCCTCACCCAGGACTTCGAAAAATTCTTCTTTTTGTTCTAGGAACGATTACTCTTGGATATAAATCCTCATTCCCACAGACGACGCCAATTGTTAGTGCACAAAAATTCCGCCTTTAATGCACTAATTGAATGCTCCTTTTGAGTGTCTTCTTCACCTTCCGTTCTAACTTCATCTTCAACCTAGAACCTGCAAAACAATGGACAAAGAGGGCGGAGACCCACTAATCCATCTCCGATGCCTAAGTCAAAAGAACAGTCATCGATCGAGCGTCAAGGTAAAAACAATAAAGCTAGAAAACTCAACGAGTATGAGTCTTTCAAAACAAATAAGCTAAGCGAATATTAGCCTATTCAATATTTGAGCGCGTGTTTTCATATCCTCTCCATACACAGCGAAGACATGTATTTATAATGGAAGAGAGAGGGAAAGAGAAGCCGAAAAATTGAATCCCTTAGGGCCGGCCCAATGCCTTAAAGCCCAATCAAGCAATATCTTGCTCCCTACTCCAAGCGAAAGTTCTATCTTTTCGTTAATATAAAATCTTCCATTATGTCATATAACAACCATATTTAATTTTATAGAAAAATACTAAAAGATATAAATAACGTAATAAATAAAAATACCTTTATGGCAGTTGATAAGAAATTTTTTAATGATGGCTAAATTTTACTCGCTCACAGTTTGAAAGTTGGTGCCTTAAATCTACTAATCGATACAATATATTGCTTGTTGCGATTATATGAAGATTTTGTTTTGCAAATTACTAAGACAAGGATCATAAATAATTATTTGGTGTGGTCAGGGTTCACATAAGATCTAAGACCTCAATTTTACTCTAGTATGAGATTGGAGGTGTTAGTGCACAAATTATATTGGAGGTGTTGTGCATGCACCGACACGTTCCCAGTTTATCTATTTATGGGCGCACGGTCTTTCACATGGTATCCAAGCCTGTTCGGTCTAGGTCTCGAAGCCAGCCTTAACGCATGACATTAAGTTGCAACTGGTATATTGCGAGGCCAGACAGTTGCACTTGAGAGGCGATAAAAAGAAAAACTATCTCACATTGGAATTTTAAAGAAAAAAAGTCTTAACACATAAATCCATGAGTTACTCCTCATATTGTCAATTGGTTTTAGAACATACCTACCGGACTTTCACAGACCAATTCCGATTAATACAACCTAACCCCAACAATCAACATTCTTATAAACCAATTTCGTTTCTCTTTTATCTTTAGGGCCAAAGTTTGAGACCTACCAACAACATATATATATAGTATAAGGATCTGGTAGAAAGGCTCTTTAAGGTGAAAAGTAAGTGTTATTATGAGTCATTAGATAGATTTTATTGAATGTTTCAGATTTATTGAAAATGGGTGCACTCTTGTAGAATAAGTGCATCTCGCTATATCATATCAATTTAGCAGATTATATGAGATTTTTATCTTGACTTTTCCTTTTATACCTTTTACATTCCAAAATCACATCACCGTTCACTTTTTTTTCTCCTTCCAAAAACTACATCTGACGATTCTGATAAACAATTTTGATGATTCTTTCTCTCGCCATTGAAGAAGTCAATTGGTTTTATCTGTTGTGAAATCAATTTTTTTAACTTGTATCTTAATCGGTCAGAGGTTTTCGTCCTTTTGTGCAATCGGCATTTGATCGTTTGGTGGGGTGCGTTTTAGTTCGTTTTTATTAGTGTCTTGCTGTTCTAATCCAATTATTTTCGTGAAATGAACTTTTATTATTCGTTCGGTGATCAATTCGGTGGGCTTTGTCTTGTTGTTAGAGTTGTCAAAAGCTGACCGAACCCGCCAACCCGACCCGAACCGTTCGATAATTTTAGGGTCAAGACCCGAAAATTTGAACTTGAAACCCGAAATCAACCAAACCAGATAGAACCCGAACTCGTTTGGTTGAAACCCGAAACATGTTGGGTTGACCGATTGAGTATATTTATTAAATTTTTAAAATTTATTTTGAAAAATATAATGTATTTTATTATAAAAATAAATGAAAATAATATATTATAATTAAATTATAATATTTAATTAAAAATTGATTTTAATAATCATAAAAAAGGATATTTTAGACTCGCTGGTCAACCTGACCCGACCAAAAATCCGCTACAACCCGACCCGATTGACCCATGACCTATAACGAAACCGAATCCGATTTAACCCAAACCCGAAATGACTGAACCCGAACACGTCCGACCCGACCCGACCCAATTGACAGGTCTATTTATTGTGCAATTGAATTACTTCAGTACACTTAATTACATGTTGGTTCGTTAATTAACACCCCTCTTTTGAGTTTCCACTGATTTCAATATTATTTAATTAAGTTGCTTTGTATGCATTGGTGTTTTTTTTTATCAATTTATTTCGTTTATTTGCACTAACCGTTGTATGTTGCACTTGCATCACAAAGAAGATAGAAGAGCTAGGCTGAAGGTACTTTTGCAGATGTATTAGATGCTGCATTTTTTTTTTCTAAATCTCATCTATTGTTTGATAAAAGTGAATCAATATACTGCCTTCATATGCGAAGTGTGCTATATCTAATTGAAGACTTAATCAAAATCTCGGCTATTTACCTCTAGAAAGTTTATTTACTCAACTTTTGTGTGATATTTATATTTTCTTAGATCTACTGGGTTTAGTATTTGTCATTTTATTAAGTGATATTCTTTGACATATTAAGTGATATTCTTGATATTACTCTCTGATATTCATTAACATATTAAAAGATATTCTTGATTGTTTTGTTGTAATTTTTATGTGTGTTTGATTATTTTATGTTGTTAATTAGGTATTTCTAATAGATAATTAGAAATATTCAATATTTTTTGTATATTAATTTTCATATTTGATATTTTGTAAGTGATATTCATTATAATCAACAATGATATTCACAAATTTAGGTAGTAGTATTCATGTAATTGAAATATGACATTCTTGTCATATAAATGATATTGTATTATTATTTTTGAGAGATTTTATGTATTGTTAAGAATAATTATCTATCTTTTTTTTTGAAGGTAGCAAATGCTCATAAAATATTGAAGGAAGATGGAGTCTACATAGACCTGTCAAAAACTGACCTAACCCGCTAACCCGACCCGACCCGCCCAATAATTTTAGGGTTTAGACCCAAAAATTTGAACCCGAAACCCGAAATAAACCGAACCCGCTAGAACCCGAACCCGTTGGGTTGAAACTCGAAACCCGTTGGGTTGACCGATTTAGCAAATTTATAGAATTTTTTAATTTTATAATATATTTTATAATTAAAATAAATGAAAATAATATATTTTAATTAAATATTAATATTTAATTAAAAATTGATTTTGATAATCATAAGAAAAAAGGATATTTTAGACCCGTTGGTCAACCCGACCCGACCGAAAACCCGCTACAACCCGATTCGATTGACCCGTGACCCATATGACTCGGAACCCGATTTTTCCCGAACCCGAAATGACCGAACCCGAACCCGCCCAACCCGACCCGATTGACAGGTCTAGTGTCTACATAAGGACAATAATGTATAATCATACATTTCTCATTCCTATTTGTGAGATTTGTACTTGAGTGATCGTATTCACCGTATTAGCCAGTGGTATTCATGTAACTTGGTCGTATTCACTATATTAGTTAGTGATGGTCATGTAAAATGGGTAGTCATATTCACTACATGATTAGCTAGTGATATTCATGTAACTAGGTGAACATATTCAATGTATTAGTTGGTGATATTCTTATCATTAATGAGGTTATATAATTACTAATGATTATATTCATGTAGCTTTTCGATTCAAGTTATGTGTGTATTTAGTTGTAAATTGATATTCACAATTTTATATACCCCTCATTGAAAGTGGTATGGTTGTCCAAATTATAATGAGGTTATATAATTACTAATGATTATATTCACTATAACGAATATAGATATTCATTGTGTATTACGTTGATATTCATTTGGTAGAATGCGATAATGAAGATAAAATAATTATGTTGATATTATACAACTATTTATTTTAATCATATTAATCGTAACATAAGTACATATTCATTGTTTATCACATTGGTATTCACTCGATAGTTTGCGATAATGTATATTCATTGTTTATCACATTGATATTCGATCATCTGGTATGTTACGAGAATAGAGATACAAAATTACCTCAATATATATCAATTAGTTTTAAAAATATGACAGAATCAATATAAAAAATATAATTTGTTTTTATTTTAAAAATAGGAGAGAGAATAAATATTCATATAAGATTTCCGATTTTGTATATGATTTGATTTCCCAAATATTAATTCCTTTCTTGTTTGCTACTTTTAAGGGATTGATGGTGTATTTTCCCCTTTTTTTAAGGCAAAATACATAAATGGCCCCCTGACCTTTGACCAATTGGTCACTTTGACACCCCACCTTTGAAAATGTTCGATTGAATCATTAAACTTGCATATCGTGACCTATTGAACACTTCTTTCGCCCAAAATTTTTACGTGCACAAAACGCGCGCCATGTCACGTTGCCACATCAGATAAATAATCTTACACACTCGCCAACTCGGATTTAACTTCGTAAAAAAATAAAAGAAACATAAAAATGTAAAATAGTAACAAAAAGAGATTGAGGCTCGTGAGAAGCTCATTTCCCCGCCAAACTTCTCTCTCTCTCTCTCTCGATAACGACATGGGAGACGATTGAGAGGAATGAAGCTCTAGTGACAAGATTCCACCTGAGAAGCTCAAGCAAAACCCCATAGGAGGAAGATTTGAGGGTGATTTCTGAAATGGAGCAACAAAGAAGACGAAAGGAGCCATCGACAACTAGAGGAAGAAGAAGACGAATTAGGGCTCGAAATTTACAAGATTAGTTAAAAATCTTACAAAAACCCGTTGTGGATTGACTTGATGCAGGGTAAATTGAGTCTCTTAGGGCTCAAATTAGAGTTATGAGGTAGCAAAATTGGGGCTCGAATTAGGGTTTATGAGGTAGCAAAATTGGGGCTTTTATGGTACATGTTGTTCTTGTAATAATGGAGGGTTTTAGGCTAATTTGCCTTTTAATTGCTATTGTTTCTAGGATGCCAAGGGTGAATTTAGTATGGCAACATGGTGGGAGATTCGTAGAGAGCCCAAGAATGGGATACTTTGATAAATTTGATCCAACCAATAGTAATGACGTAGACATAGATCACTTTAGCTTCTTTGAATTGGCATGGTATGTAAGAAATCTTGGCTATGGGGAGTTTCGTGGGATTTACTACAAGAGTTTTCATGATGTTGATTTTTATAAAATGGATGATGATTCCCTCATGGCCCTTGCTAGATCACTTCATGATGGTGATGAAGTACACTTTTATGTAGATCATGGCATTGCACAGACTGTGATTAACCCTAACCCTAGCACTCCACATGTCACCCCCCTGGAATACAACCTAGTGTTCCAATTCTGGTGCCTGATGTGACTAGTGAGGAGGAGGGGACTGGTGATGGAGAGGAGAGTGGTGATGGAGGTGACAGTGGTGATGAAGATTAGACTAGTAAGGAAGAGGAGTTGGGTGATCAAGTGGATAATGGTTCAGAAGGTGAGAATGATGAAGATTATAGTGAGGACAATGAGGAAACTGAGAGTTTGGACTTGGATTTGAGTGATAATAGTGAAGTTGATGATGAGTTAAGGGAGTTGAGAGGGGAACAAAGAGAGCACATGTTCAAAATGAGGGCTAATAAGAAGGGTAAAAACAATGTTGCTGAGGTGGAGTTAGGTGATGTGGGAAATGATGAAGGGTATGTGATACGTTGGTTTTAGTACAACGTAATTCTGTATTTTTATTAGGATTTCTGAGTGTTTTAGGCTAGATTAGGGTGTTTATGTGTAATATCAGAAAAGCCTACAATTGAAGATTTTGAAGACAGAAGTCCTAACAGAGCTGAAGACCCGCTTTACAGCGGTTGCAAGGAAATACAGACTGAAGACTTTACGGAGTCAAGACCCGCGCCCTCGGTGTTGGACCCGAGCCCGCGACGACGAGAAGATTCGAGAGAGGTGAAGACACGCAGGAACCGCACTCGCAGTCCTGAACCGCGCTCGCGGTTGTCCGAGGATCCGCGGCCGAGGGGAGACGATGGAACCGCGCTCGCGGGTGGCGGTTTATCCGAGGCGCCGACTTTCGTTATTTTCTATCTTTTATATATTTTTATATCTTTAGATTTCGGTTGTTTTTCTACTATTTAAGCCTAGTTTCGTGGCAGACTTTAGGGTTACACATTACCACAATTCAGAGCATACTTTTATATTTTAGGTTTTATTTCAGTTTTATTATGGAGAACTAATTTCCCTTGGAGTTTGTTTGATCAAGGAAGCTTTTTTATGTAATTCGTGAGATTCTGGTAACTTTTCTATCCCTTGGATAATATCAAAACTCTTGTTTTTATTTATATGATCTATGTTTGATTTGATAAGCCTGATCAACTTGTTTGATTGTTGTATGTGCAATCTTATTTATCCTTGAAACAACTATTTTCTAGGACCGTGGACTAGAATTGAGAAAGAGTGTTTGATGATTAGTTTATGCATGAGACTCGTAGATTGATTGCATGATTTGATATCCTTTTATCCTTAATACTTTGCATGATTTGAATTAAGCGTTCTTGTTCATATCATCCTTTCGCTTGGACCATGGACAAGCGGAAAGCTTTTATAAGGATTGGAATTAACTTGGGAATTAATGGAAAAGTGGATGAATTGATGATCGAATGATTAAAAAGATGGAATTGGTTGAATAAACTCTGCTTTCCTTCAATTTATTTAATCCCCAATATTATTTGCTCATTCGCTTGTTTGTCTAAACTTACAAAACCCCTGTCTTGTTATTTGTTGATTATTCAGAATACCGATTCTCTTGGGTACGATCCCTTACTTGCATGCTATACTTAGTTTGTAGTTTAGGTTAATTTATTTTTGATCTTGGCACGACGACTTTAGCCGAGTCAAATTTTGGCGCCGTTGCCGGAGAATCGGTTTTTAATTTTCTGATAAATCGGCGTTTCTGACGACCCGCGCTCGCGGTCCACATCCACGCCCGCGGTTTAATTCCGCGCTCGCGGTTCGGTTCGTCCAGAATCCCCGAATCTAGTAAGAACCTATCTTATGGTTCTTACCCGTTTTACTGATAATTCGCCTATTGTTCCTTTTGATCCAGAAATTAACAGGACCCCGAGAGAGTTGAGACGTCAAGTTCAGGCTCAAGTGCTAGGAATTCAGTTTGATCCAGTTTCTTCATCTTCTTCCTCATCTAATTCAGAGGTTGAAGAACAATTAGCAACAATGGCAGATCGTACTATTAGGCAACTGACTGCGCCTAATTTAGAGCAGCAGCATCTTGGTCTTCAATTTCCCGCCCTGGGGGAAGGAGTGAAATTTGAGCTTAAAGATCAGTTGGGGATGAGTGGGGAGGATCCGAATAAACATCTTGCAGAGTTCCATTCTGTCTGTCTGGGGATGAAGCCGGCTGATGTGACTGAAGATCAACTGATGTTGAGGGCTTTTCAATTTTCTTTGGCCGATGCAGCTAAGGAATGGTATCTATATTTAGCACCTGAGACGATTACTACTTGGGCTCAGATGAAGGGTGATTTTCTGGAGAAATATTTCCCTGCTGCCAAGCAAACATCTATTAAGAAGCAGCTGAGCAGCCTGGAGCAGGGAGATGATGAGAACCTATATGAGTACTATGAGCGTTACAAGAGACTCATAGCCAGTTGTCCTTACCATGGCTATTTTGATAAAGACCTGATCTGTTATATTATTGAGGGTCTTTGTGATGCTGATAGGCGCCTGATGGATGCTTCCTGTGGAGGTTCTTATGAGAATCTCACTCCTAGGCAGGCGTTTGAGAAGTTGGAGACTCTAGCTGAGCAATGCAGAAACCAGAGAAAGAGGTCCAACAGTAGGTTTGTCAATTCTATTAATGATTCCCTGAATGCTGAAGTAAGGGAGTTAAAAGCTATGATGAAGCAACTGTTGGTGGGCAATGGAGCTTCAAGTTCAAGGGCTTGTGGAATCTGTGGTGAATCTAGTCATCCTTCTGATGCATGCCCTATTATGCAAGAGCCAGCAGGTGATGTGAATGTTATAGAGAACTATGATCAAAGGCCCCGGAATGACCCATATTCAAATACTTACAACCCGGGGTGGGCAAACCATCCTAATTTTAGGTGGAATCAACAACCTCAACAACATTTTCCACCACAGGGAGGGCAGCCCAACTATGTTCCCATGCCTAATTATGTGCCAAGGCCCCAGGTTCCTCATGAAAATCCAGCCATTATTAATCAGCTTATGAAGGAAAATCAAGAGATTAAGGCTGCAGTGAAAAACCTGGAGAGTCAATTAAGTCAGATTGCAACCATTCTGAATCGTCTAGAAGCTAAGGACTCGGGAAAACTTCCATCTCAGACCATTAACCCGAGGGAGAATGTGAGTGCAATGACATTGAGGAGTGGGAAAGAGCTGAATATTGAAATTCCAGCCAGCGGAAACCCACAGAGCTCGCCGGAGAACAGCCCCGATCGCGGTACAGATTACGAAACAAAAACTGATAGCCAGCCAGAAACCGCGACCGCAGATCAGAACCGCGCTCGCGGTCAAGCCACGCCCGCAAGGTCCACACCCGCGCTCGCGGGTCGCTCCGCTGACAGATTCCGATTCTTACGTCAGGCCTTCGTTTCCTCCAATGGCTTCACAAAAGCCCGCTCCACCATTCCCTGAGGCACTGAAGGACACCAGGAGGCCAGCCAATGACAAGGAAAATTTTGAAACCTTCTCCAAGTGTGAGGTAAATGTTCCTTTGCTTAAACTTGTTCAAAGTATTCCTCGTTTTGCTAAGTTTCTGAAAGAATTATGTACTATTAAGAGGAAGCAAAAAGAAAAAGGGAAGGTTCAGAAAATTAATCTTGTTGAAAATACTAAAAATGTATCTTCCATGCTTCAAAGGCAATCGCCTAAGAAGTATGGAGATCCAGGGAGGTTTACTGTTCCCGTTACAATTGGTGAGGCCAAAATTGAGCATTCTATGCTTGATCTAGGTGCATCTATTAATGTCATGCCACTAAGCATATATGAGCGATTAGGTCTAGGGCCATTACAAGATTCTAATATTACTATTGAACTAGCCGATCACTCTAATGTGCATCAGAGAGGATTTATGGAAGATGTCTTAGTGCAGGTGGATGGCTTAATTTTTCCGACGGACTTTTATGTCTTGGAAATTGGTAAGGGGAGATACGACCCAGTTTTGTTGTTGGGTCGTCCGTTTATGAAGACGACGAGCGCCGTAATTGATGTTTCAAACGGTCTATTATCCATGGCACATGAAGGGAAAAAGGTCCAGTTCCAAATTGATGATGATCCATTCTGAGCTATGAAGGACGTCGGGCCAAACGACGTTAAACAAAGGCGCTGCTTGGGAGGCAACCCGAGGTAAGTTTTTCTTTTCTTTTATTTTTGTCTTTTTAGTTTAGTTTTAGTTTTAGTTCGTTTTGGATTTTTCGGGCTAACTTGCAAGTATAATTTTTCCATCTCAAATAGAGCAAACCCGAGGCGAGGATCCGAGCCCGCGGCTGGACCCGCGCCCGCGGCCCAGACCCGCGCTCGCGGGTCGGCCCTGACGGAATTAATTTTTGTTTTTCGGAAAAAATAATAAAAAAATAAAAAATAAAAAATAAAAGGTTTTCGGGTGAAACCCCCGAGAGAAAAAAAAAGAAGAGAGAAAAAAAAGGAGTGTTCTTCCATATTCTACCATCACCCACCAATCCATTTTTCTATATCTTTCCATGTCTAGTTCCGTGGAATTGTTAGTTACTATTATCAGGTTCCATCCCATTGTGGTGGGTCTGCGTCTACACCATCTTTGCGGTATAGTTCAAGTATGGGGGTGCTGTCGTCGTTAGAGTTTTTATTATTTTGAGGAGTCTAGTTCATTTTCATTGGAGACGTCCTATGGTGTGGATCTGGTTGCTGAAGTTGTGAAGAAGACGTTCAAGATTGGTGTTCGCTGTCGCCAGGAACCGCACCCGCGATCCTTGACCCACGCTCGCGGTTCGTTCCCAGACAGATCCGTTTGTTCTTGAGTTTGGTGCTTATAATTCCGGGAGTTCATTCCTCTCTTCTTTCGTATGTGAGTCTTCTGATTTTCCTCTTCTATGCTTAATTCCTTTATCTTTACTTTATTGAGGACAATGAAGGATTTAAGTATGGGGGAGGAAGTACTCGCTGCGCTTATCATAGATAGTTGCATTTCATTCTATTTTTATGGGATTTTTGTTCCATGTTTTGTATAGAGAAAATTTTGAAAAATAAAAAAAAATGAAAAAGCCATAAAAAAATAAAAAAAAAAGAAAGAAAAAAGAAAAAAAGGCATAAAAAATGGAAAAAAGGCATAGAAAATCATGGGATGAGTTGAAAACCCGAAAGGGTGGCTCAGGTAATAAGCAGGTAACCCGGACCAGCATTAGGCTGAGGTAATATGAGGTTTATGAGAGATGTGAGTATATGTGAGCACACCTAAGAAAAATGAAAGAGTGATTAGGTGAAAACCCGAAAGGGCGCCTAAGTAGAATGAGTGGTAAAATCAGAGTGTTTAGGATTCATATTCTACTTTGGGGTTTGGGGATTACACTTTAGATGTTTGGGTAGATCCTAGGTTCCTCTACACTTTTTAGAGCTTGAGTGTTATATCTTGTATTGGTGAGGTGTGTGATTTGAGCTTTCATGTCTTTGCTCATTATTTCTCTACTTGGGTTCGGGTTGTGAGTTGAGAGTTAGGTTTTTCATATTTCCCTTTACTTCCTGTGGATCTTTGATAGGATTTATTGTTAGATTTATTTTGAGCTTACTCGAGGACGAGCAAGATCTAAGTATGGGGGAATTTGATACGCTGGTTTTAGTACAGCGTAATTTTTTATTTTTATTAGGATTTCTGAGTGTTTTAGGCTAGATTAGGGTGTTTATGTGTAATATCAGAAAAACCGACAGATGAAGATTTTGAAGACAGAAGTCCTAACAGAGCTGAAGATCCGCTTTACAGCGATTGCAAGGAAATACAAACTGAAGACTTTACGGAGTCAAGACCCGCGCCCTCGGTGTTGGACCCGAGCCTGCGGCGGCGAGAAGATTCGAGAGAGGTGAAGACACGCAGGAACCGCACTCGCAGTCCTGAACCGCGCTCGCGGTTGTCCGAGGATCCGCGGCCGAGGGGAGACGATGGAACCGCGCTCGCGGTTTGATTCCGCGCTCGCGGGTGGCGGTTTATCCGAGACGCCGACTTTCGTTATTTTCTATCTTTTATATATTTTTATATCTTTAGATTTCGGTTGTTTTTCTACTATTTAAGCCTAGTTTCGTGGCAGACTTTAGGGTTACACATTACCACAATTCAGAGCATACTTTTATATTTTAGGTTTTATTTCAGTTTTATTATGGAGAACTAATTTCCCTTGGAGTTTGTTTGATCAAGGAAGCTTTTTTATGTAATTCGTGAGATTCTGGTAACTTTTCTATCCCTTGGATAATATCAAAACTCTTGTTTTTATTTATATGATCTATGTTTGATTTGATAAGCCTGATCAACTTGTTTGATTGACTTAGATCTACTGTTTGGATTAGGTTTGATTGTTGTATGTGCAATCTTATTTATCCTTGAAACAACTATTTTCTAGGACCGTGGACTAGAATTGAGAAAGAGTGTTTGATGATTAGTTTATGCATGAGACTCGTAGCTTGATTGCATGATTTGATATCCTTTTATCCTTAATACTTTGCATGATTTGAATTAAGCGTTCTTGTTCATATCATCCTTTCGCTTGGACCGTGGACAAGCGGAAAGCTTTTATAAGGATTGGAATTAACTTGGGAATTAATGGAAAAGTGGATGAATTGATGATCGAATGATTAAAAAGATGGAATTGGTTGAATAAACTCTGCTTTCCTTCAATTGATTTAATCCCCAATATTATTTGCTTGTTCGCTTGTTTGTCTAAACTTACAAAACCCCTGTCTTGTTATTTGCTGATTGTTCAGAATCCCGATTCTCTTGGGTACGATCCCTTACTTGCATGCTATACTTAGTTTGTAGTTTAGGGTAATTTATTTTTGATCTTGGCACGACCACTTTAGCCGAGTCAGTATGAGACATGGGGTAAAGCTGCACACAACAACAAAGGGGAAATAGGTGAGGATGAACCCTATTATGCCAGTAGCTTAGATTATAGTATTGAGAGTGATGTTTTTGAAGGTGAGGAGGGTGTGGTGAGAAGGAGGAAGAGCAGACATGTGGTGTATGCCCCAACTTGTGCCTTTCTAGTTTGGGAGCTAAACATGGTGTTTGAAACTGTCCAACAATTTAGGAGGCCTTAGCTAAGTATGCTGTGTATAGGGGTGTAAAACTGAGATTGAGGCCCAATGAAGCTAAAAGAGTTACAACAAAATGTACACACCAAGGTTGTGGATGAAGAATACATGCTAGTTTTGATGGGGCTACCAAGAATTTCATGGTGAAGACATATAACTCAAAACATACATGCAGAAGGTACAACACAAACAAGCCGTGCAACTCTAAATACCTTGCAAGACATTTTGAGGCCAGAGTTGTATCACAACCAGGGATAAAGCTTTGGGAACTTCAAGAATTGTGTAGGAAGGAGCTCAAGCTATATGTGGGAGTCACCATCTATAGGAGAGAAAAGGCAAGGATCTTGACCAAGCATATGGGTGACTATAGGCTGGAGTATGCAAAGTTGCATGACTATGTGGATGAGGTCAATAGATCCAATCCTGGGTCCACCTGCTTCTTAGCGGTAGAAAAGAATGTTGAACTAGGCAAGGAGGTCTTCAAGAGGTTGTAAGTGTGCTTCAATGCTCTAAAGCAAGCCTGAAAGGAAGGTTGTAGGAGGATCATTGGTCTTGATGGTTGCTTTCTCAAAGGTCCAATAGAGGGACAATTATTTGTGGTTGTTGGCAATTATGGAAATGGCCAAATGTTTCCTATTGCTTGGGAGATCCCTGGGTCAGAATCAACTAGTACTTGGACTGCTTTCATAAGGACATTGCAAGAGGATTTGGAGATTGGAAAAGGAGAAGGATTGACTATCATATCTGACATGCATTTGGTGAGCTACTACTTCTGTTTTCATATTCCCTAATATTGTTTAATAATCACTAATGATGTGTTTGTGTGTGAATTACAGGGTTTGAGAGCTGCAGTGAGAGTTGAGTTGCCAGAAGCTGAACATAGATTCTGTACAAGACACATCTATGCAAACTGGGCAAAGAAATGGAGAGGTTCAGAAAGAAGAAAGAAGTTTTGGGTCTGTTGTTGGTCTCCTTTTGAAGTTCAGCTAAAGGACAACTTAGAAGTGTTGGGTAAGTTAGGCTCTGAACTTGTTGATGACTTTATGGATTATGGCAAAGAATCCTTTTGCAAGTCTTACTTTAGGACTGATGTGAGTTGTGATGCTTGTGAGAACAACATGTGTGAGACTTTTAACTCTTGGATAAGGACAACTAGAAACAAGTCTATTATTTCAATGCTAGAAGACATTAGGAGGATGGTTATGGACAGGATTAGAAAGATAAATGACTTTTCTAGGTCCTGGATTTGTGAGATTGTACCAACTGCATTAGCTAAATTAGAAAGGAATAAGGATATAGCAATGGATTGCAACCTTATATGGAATAGAGATAGGGGATTTGAGGTTGAGGATGGTGAGTATGGACACACTGTGGATTTGAGGGCTTGCACATGTACCTGTAGATTGTGGCAGTTGAAAGGCATACCTTGTGCACATGCAATTTGTGCCATGAACCACATAAAAATGAATCTTGATGATTATTTGGTTCATTGGCACAAAAAACCCACTTATTTGAAGGCTTGCCAGCATCCAATCCAACTTGTTCTAGGCATGAAGATGTGGCCAAAGTCTAACCACCCACCAGTTGAGCCACCTGAAATGAGAAAGAAAAGAGGGAGAAGAAAGATCAATAGGAGGAAGAGCAGGGATGAGCCAAAGAAATATAGTGGCAAAGATAGGAGGGGAATAGTCATGAATTGCTCCATATGTAAGGCTCAAGATCATAACAAAAGAGGGTGTCCCAACAAAAGTGAATCATCAAGTCAAGCACCAAGAAGTCAGCCTGCACCAAGAAGCCAACCTGCACAACCACCACCACAAGGCCCATGTAGCCAACCTGCACACAACCTGTGCAGGATACTTGCACTACCACCTCCACCAGGCCCAAGTAGTCAACCTGCACCAGCTCCACAAGGTAGAATATCTCAAGGAAAAAAGGAAAATGTACATGTTTGTGCTATATTTTATTATAATTTTGTTCTCCACTCACAAGTAATTAGTATGCACTTAACCCACTCTTTATATGTGGATTTAGCAGGCAGGTGCAACAGGCAGGAAGAAAAGAGATGGTACAGGGAATGATGGACCAATGACAAAGGCTAATAAGAAGGGAAAACTGGTGGGAATGGGTGCCTATACAAACCCATCAACTGACTTACAAATTCTAAATCTAAGCACTTTCAAGTTTAATCATTGTTTCCATATAAATTGCATTCCATTTTTTTTAATTTGGTGACATGTTTTTCCTTGACAACCTGGGAATGAATCCAGCAGGGTTTTAAGATATCCTAAGTCCACAAAACATGCAAGTGACAATGTTGATTTTGGTAGAGGCAAGGGGCTAAAGTGGCAGGGCAAACAGTCTGTGACAAGGAGGCAGTTAGCAAGAGGAAGTCAAGTCCCATTCAACAGCCAAACAAGTTCCAACTTACCTTAGATATGTAGATATTTGGGAAGCTATCTAATTATGTAAAGGTGTCTAACTTAGATGAAGATGTTAAACTGTCTATTTTTTGGATATTTTGTAGAACAACTGGTGTAGCAAGTATTTTTTGGGTATTTTGTAAAGCTGTCGATCATTGTCTGAACATGAAGCTCAATATGAGCATGTTTTGAACCAATTGTTTATGTCAGAACCTAAACCTCAATGTTAATGAAGTAATAACATATTTTTGTCTAAACTCTTGAATCCATTTGAAGCTTTTCATTTTTTTGCCAACGGGTATCCAAACTAGTGCAAACAGGTGAATCTTTTCATTTTTTTGTAAACAGCTATACAAACTATGCTAATATTGTTGGATCTTTTCATTTTTTTGCCAATAGTACAAACAGTTGGATGCTTCCAGTTTTTTTGGTCTTGAGTTTTCATATTTCAAGCAACAAAATGCCAACAGATCCAAACTATTGTCAACACTCAACAGCATGTCCAAACTGGTGCCAACAGTTGGAGCTTTCATTTTTTTAAGCCAATAATTGCCAACAGATGAAAATTAGTGCCAACAAATTTCCATTAGATATATAAAGATGACACCTAAGTCTATTACAACATCGCTTGCCAACAGATTGTCCTAACCAAGCTTTACAAAAGAGGCGAATCATCACTTTTCAACCAGCATTACAATTCACTTGGAAAACATTACAAATTTCAAACAATGAGCCCCCACTATTGCTATTACTACCAAGCATAAGGCATTAGCTTGACGTTTTGCTTTGTCCCTCTCATCTTCCATGTACTTGACTCTTCTCAACAAACCCGAAATTACTTGTTCTGTGTGCTCCATCAATTCTAGATCAACCCACCTAAAGAATACACATGCCCCCATTCTCTGTAAACCAAAACAACTGACCATTCAATTGTGTAGAAAATATTCGGCTATAATTTCTACAAAAGCATAAACCCTAAAATTTTCAAAATTAGGGATCTTGATTCATCTAATAAATCAAACTTACCCCATAGTTTGGACATCCAAAGAACCTTCTTCCTGGGTTTCTTCCCGTCCAAGAATGCTTGATGGAAGCTACATCACCGCACATGCATAATTTCATTTCTCCCATCAAATCGAGTGTAGTTGCTCAATGAAGAAGAAGTCGTCGAGCAAATGGGGAGAAGAAAAGGAGAGGGAAGAAGTAGAAGAGAGGGAGGAAGGTTGAGAAATGTAGAGGGGCGAGGGTTGCTTCAATGGTGATGGCTGAATTGCAGAAGAGAGGGCCAAAGGTTATCGAGCAAATGGGGAGAAGGTGAGATTTTGGCTATTTAATATGCAAGTTTATGATTTTTTTTTCTATTTGCCATTATCATTTTAATCCACCTCATTAAATAGCTTCTCATTTTTGGTTCCTCACTTGCCTCTAAGAGAGTGAAATGCACGCAAATGGCCACATCAGCAAACAGGTGTTCAATAGGTCACGATATGCAAGTTTAATGATTCAATCGAACATTTTCAAAGGTGGGGGTCAAAGTGACCAATTGGTCAAAGGTCAGGGAGCCATTTATGTATTCTGCCTTTTTTAAATCAAATGATCAACACCGTTGATTTTTCCCGATCCAACATCTCTTGTTCTTTCTCATTTCTCACCTAAGCGTCTATTTTCACCTAATCTGAACTCATTTTGAAAAGAATAAATCCTTTTAATAAAAAATTAAAATAAATAAAACCTTATAAAATTAGACTCTTAATCTATACCCTTGGAAAATATAAGCTAGGAAAATCAATATTATATATATATATATATGACCACCCTTGTGGTAAAGACTAGGCTTAAAATGAAAATTAATTTCAACCATTGGATTTACTCATTTACTATGTACTGAATGGTCAAGATTTTTTCAAAAATTATTTTTTTATTTTTTTATTTTTTTATTTTTTATTTTTCTATTTTTTATTTTTTATTTTTTTTATTTTTTATTTTTTTATTTTATATTTTTTTAGATTTATGAAAATCAGATTTTATAAAAAATGAACTCAAAGTACATAAAAATTGAACTTATCATAGATAAAAAAAAATGAACTCGTAGAGTATGAAAATTGAACTCATACAATATAGAAAATTGAACTTTTAACATAAAAAATTGAACTTCTAGTATATAAAAATGAACTCGTATTATATAAAAATTGAAGTGTCATATTTACCATATTAAAGATTTTTTTTAAAAAGAAAATATTTTAAAAAAGGAAAAAAATTGAAAAAATAAATAAAAAAATTGAAAAAAAATCAATTATTTTATTAGTTATGTGAAAATCGAATAATACAAAAAATGAACACAAAGCACATAAAAATTGAACTTATCATAGATAAAAAAATGAACTTGTAGAATATAAAAATTGAACTCCTAACATAAAAAATTGAACTTCTAGCTAGTGTATAAAAATGAACTCGTAGTATATTAAAATTGAACTGTCATATTTAACATTTTTAATGCTTTTTTTAAATAAGAAAATCAATTTAAAAGGTAAAAAAATAAAATAATTTTTTTGAAAAACAATCATTTATTTTTTTAATATTTTTTAGTTATGTGAAAATCGAATTATTCGAAAAATGAACTCAAAACACATAAAAATTGAACTTATCATTGATTGAAAAATGAACTCGTAGAATATAAAAATTGAACTCATACAATATAGAAAATTGAACTCCTAACAAAAAAAATTGAATTTATAGTGTATAAAAATGAACTCGTAGTATATAAAAATTAAACTATCACATTTAGGATTTTTAAAGCTTTTTTAAACAAGGAACAAAATATAAAAAATTAAAACAAAAACAAAAAAACAAAAAATATATAAAAAAATATATATTACGAGTTTAATTTTTATATACTACGAGTTCAATTTTCTATATTATATGAGTTCAATTTTTATATTCTACGAGTTCATTTTTTTTTTTATGTATGATAAGTTTAATTTTTATGTGCTTTGAGTTCATTTTTCATATAATTCGATTTTCACATAACTAAAAAAAATGATTGATTTTTTCCAATTTTTTTTTTCGATTTTTTTCCTTTTTAAAAATTATGTTCTTTTTTTAAAATAAGTTTTAAAAACGATAAATATGACAGTTCAATTTTTATATACTATGAGTTCATTTTTATATACTACAAGTTCAATTTTTTATGTTAGAACTTCAATTTTCTATATTGTATGAGTTCAATTTTCATACTCTATGAGTTCAATTTTTATGTATGATAACTGATAAGTTCAATTTTTATGTGCTTTGAGTTCATTTTTTTTATAAAATTCGATTTTAAAAAACTAAAAAAATTAAAAAAGTTAATCAAATAAAAAAAATGTAAAATTTTAAAATTAAAAAAAATTAAAAAATAATAATTTTTGAAAAATCTTTACCATTCAATCGATAGTAAAAGAGTAAATCCAATGGTTGAGGTTAGTCCACATTTTAAGCCTAGTCCTTACCACAAGGGTGGTCCTCACCGGAATCATGCCCTATATATATATGTGTGTGTGTGTGTGTGTGTGTGTGTGTGAGTGACTTGTCAAATGGGTCGGGCGGGTCGGGTTCGGGTCAAAACGGGTCACGGGTCGTCGAGTCGTAAAATTTCCGGGTTCATATGGACCAGGTTGTTACAGGTTTGGTACGGGTTCGGGTTGATCCAACGGGTCAAGGTCGTCAATTTTGTTAACCTTTATGTTTATATTTATTAAAATAATTAATATTATATTATATAAAATATTATTTAATAATAATAAAATAATAATTTTATACAAAATTTATAATAAAATATTGAATTTTTAATTTAAATAATACTTTATCGGGTTGGTCGGGTCAACCCAACAGGTTGGTGATCCAACCCAGTTTTTTCCGAGTCGACCGAGTTCGTGTTGCTCTTGACTCATTGATTTTCGGGTCGGGTTTAAACCCAAAAAACTTCGGACGGGTCGGGTCAATTTTTCGAATCGGGTCAAGTTTTGACAGGCCACAAACTATACACTTTTATTCAACCGAATGCGATATCCAAATTCTTGTTTTTTTGGTAGATTCTCCATTGGACGATAGTAAATGTGTTTTTGCCAAGGATGTCAAAAGTGTTCGGAATCCGATCCCGACACGATCAGATCGACTATATACACTGGACACAAATTAAAGCTAGACCGTTCACTTTAAATATTTTAATTTAAGGATACGTTTTCAACTTGTTTCTCAAACGCATTGCTCCGTCAATTTAAGGAAATCAAAGGGCTTGGAATCTGATTCATGATGAGCTTTGGTGTCATTGTCTCAATATGCAAATTGTCAAGATTTCGTAATCAACAACAAGTAAAGCAATGTCTTCCAACGGTTTTGTGTACAATAAAGATAGTAAACTATGAGATATATTGAAACCATTAACTTTGTTAGGGCCTGTTTGGTATTCATATGGATATCAGATATGGGTATAAATATGATTGATACCTTTATCTGGTGTTCGTATATTCTGATATCGATATCAAACTAATATATAATATTTTGTATATGGGTATATCGATATCGGTTGATATCAGAGATATCAGTCATACTCATACAATCATACCTTGACATGTTGACTATCCATACACTCTCTCATAAGACCTGAGGATGTCAATTAGAACCGAACATTCACTAGTCGTTCTTTTAGCAAATAAGAGACAATCATCCGCAAATAATAAATGCGAAATAGGCGGCGCACCTCTAGAGATTGATAGACAATCCTCCACAAATATTCAATCATTTAGTTATAATACAATATTCATCTATTTTGTATTGTATCCTCGTCTCATGTGTTTAATTAGATAGCCCCCTAAGCTTTTCCTCGTTTTAACCTCACCTCGTCGTATATCACTATGGCTCCGTTCGGCATTTTGTAGCTGGAGCTTTTTTACCCATTCAGCTAGCGAAAAAGCAAGAAGCTTGTGAGTAGTAGTTTCTTGAATCCGCTCAAAATTCCGCTCCAACTTGCTGAATCCACTCCCATTCCGCTACTGCCGAACAAAGCCTATATCGTTTGAACGAGCGGGCCATGTGTTCATTTATTCTTTAACATATTTCGTTTGTGCGTTCTCACATTCTCATTCTCTTTATCCTCTCTTTATAATGACACTATAATATGGTTGTACATTATAATAGCAGCCAAGGAGTTTTTAGTCAAAGTTTTATTGGAGATGCTTTGGTAAGTGGTAGTGTGGTGGAACCCACCTCCCCCTTCCACTAAGACTAAACTTTCCCGCCACTTTCCGTCTCTTGCAGACGTCAACTGAAACTACCTTTCTCACCCTCTCTATATAAATACACCACCCGTTACATCGTCTCCTCAAATCAAGCACATCAGTGAAATTCAGTACTCAAATAATTCGCTCGATTGATAATCGCATCAATCTTTCTGTTCATCGACAATCACTACGATGACAAAGGTGTTCCCGAATTCGACTTTCCATGCGACTAGATCCGGTGCCAAATCGGCGTACGGCAATGTCTCCGGCGGCTGGAATATGTCGGTCACCGGAGATCCGGTGGTGCTGACGGTGTGGAAGAAGTCGCTTCTGATGAACTGCAACGGATTCACGGTATACGACGGAAGAGGAAATCTGATCTACCGCGTCGATAACTACGTCGCCGGAAACAGAGGCGAGATCGTGCTCATGGACGCCCGCGGCAAACCTCTGCATACGATTCGCCGAAAGGTTTATCTCGAGAATACCTAATTCGGTTTGAACGGATGATTGATTTTGAATTTTGAATTTTGAATTTGAAAACTGAATTGATGAATTTTGCAGAGATCGACCTTTGGAGACAGCTGGATGGTCTACGACGGAGAGAAGACGGCCGATCCGAGATTCTCCATTCGCCAGAACGTCAATTTCAGGAATCCGAGGACGCTAGCGCAGGTGACCGCGGGGAACGGCGGAACGGCGTCTTCGCCGAGGAAGAGCGTGGTGTACGAAATCGATGGCTCGTACGCGCAACGCAGCGTTTCGGTGTACGACAACTCGAGACGGTGCGTGGCGGAGATCAGGCCGAAGGAGGCGGCCGGCGGGGTGGCGCTCGGCGTGGACGTGTTCAGGCTCATCACATTCCGTCCGTACATGGAAACCTCCACAGCCATGGCGCTCGTTATCCTGATGGACCAGATCTTCGGATCTTCTTCCTATTCGGCCAAACGACGTCCATAAAAAAATACATTTTAATCTTATTAAATTTGGTTCGGTTTGGTTTGTCTCTGCATTTTTTGAATCAGAGATTAAAACCAGTTGCAATTTGGGGATTTTGGATCCATCTGTGTCAACCATGGAGATCGATGTGGGAATTTTTTAAAGGCCTTATTGATCTCTCACCCCTTGAACTTGTTTCTAAAGGGGGTTTTTTTCCTCTTTCATGATGCCTATATAAATGTACACTGTTGTAATGGTTATCTCTTACTAAAGATTTTAATGAATATTGTTAAAGCTGCTGATTCAGTAAGTTAACATGTAGTGGTAGAATAGAACTTTTGTTCATTAATTTACAAGGCTAACAACCTCAAAGAATTGAAAACATGAAACTGGATAATTATATATAGAATTTCAATTTATACCCAAACAATTACATCAAATAGGTAACTGATTAATAATAACTACTACTTTGACCAATACAGATTAATTTGTACACATAAAATCACCACAAGTTGAGGGATCAGGGAGTGTATAAAGAAGGCCCACACTTGCATTTCCACCCTTCTGGCAAATAGTTTGAATATTGAAGAGTGAAATGTCCATTGTTAGTGGGGACTTGGATTGCAACACAAGGATTACACCCATAGCACTTGCTCTCACAATTTGGAGGTGTTGACCCAATTTTCTTCATTTGTTTGACCCAATCTTCTTCCAAATAGTGTTTTGAACTGCTATCAATCCCTGATCAAAACAAACAAACAATTTCAACATCTTTCTTGTTCTACATACTTTTGTATAAAAAAAAAAGCACTAGAGAGACTAACCTGGTGGCAAAAGCCTACTTGTGGCTGATACCCATGTCAAGAAAACAAGAACTGAACAAAAGAGCAAGCTTCTCCTCATTGCTTTAGACACACCCAAATGATTATCAGCTCAAGAATGGAGATGGGTTTGAGAATTCCTTGCAAAATTCAATTTATATAGCAAGATTTTACCTCTGATTTTTGTTAATAAAAAATATACCCATTTCCCAAAAAACATAGCTCAGAATTTTCTTGGGTTTCTCTTCATTACTCTTCCACACTCCATTGGTAGAAAATTGAAGAGCACCCTGATCTTCAATTGCCTCCTGATGAGGCTATCTTAATACTAGCAGTAGTGTGCACAGCTGGTTTGACAACTCAACAATTTTCTTTATCCACAAGCAAGAAAGGATTCCAGGATGAATATGAAGTTAGTACTACCATGTTAAAAAATAATAATTATTTTAATTTTGGAGTGTCTGAGAGAGGCCAAAGATGACAGCTTGCTAGCTATTATGTATCTGTGGAGTAAAACAAGAAAAGCTCAAAATAAGTCTCTGATAGTTCTCTTCCTATAAGAGGAAGGAAAAGATTCAGTGGCAGAGACCCAACATTTATTGGAAATAGGATCATAAAGGAGAAATCAGCACCTGCAAGGTGAATTTAATGGAGTTTGTTACATTTATGATGTGTGTGGTTGTGTGATAGTGAGAAAGGCTACTTCTTTTTTACACTAAAATTGGTCAACTGGGGAGTGCAACTGGGGAGTGCAATACTTGATCGGAAAAGAATCAATAGAAAAAGAAAGAATCGTTCTATATAAATTAGGATACATTCTGGGAAAATAAAACTTCCATCTCGTCATGGACGGAATCAGAATCGAAATCTGGATGGGCTGTATTTATCTTATATGTTAAAAAAATTGATGAGATCTATTGTTTATTCAATGAATATCAATATCAACCAATGATAAAAGTTAATATTTTTTAAAAGAATTCATATTGTTGTAAAATTAAAATTTTCATTTGATAAAATTAAACTAAATTTCTTAGAATGATAACTATTAATATATTTAAATTCTAATCCTACCTAATTTTAATTATATATTAAAATGACAAGCGGTAGTGCTGCAATCAAAAAGAAAAAAATTAAAATGAAAGTTGAACTAAGCGCTTTGCTCGAACTGAGGTTGGAACACGGGCAATTTGGGTTTGACCCAACCTTGCGCACCATCTACACTAAATTCTCACTAGGTCCAGTAACACTACTAAAGGGTATATGTAATTATTTTTTTTGGGGTGGGCTGTAGCAAACCCCAGCCCACCCCTGGTTCCGTGCCTGCATCCCGTGGCATATAAGCTACTAATACGTTTTTTCATATACTTGGTGATATATGTTTGAAAGTATACATAGTTAGTTGGTAAGGGTGATTTCAAATGGTTGATTCGGTTTGAATCGAGCAAAGTAATGCAATACTATCGTTTCTGGACCTAAGAGAATTCATGGATACGTAAAGAGAAAGGCGAGTAAGCCATTGAAACTCTGGTCTTTCAAAGCGTTCTTTTATCTTCCCGTACGTATTTTCAACTGCAACACTAACTGCATGTTGTGTCGAAAAGGTTGATGTAAGTGTTAAATTCTATGGTGGCAAACTCAATAGGGCCAGTCATAGTGATCCAATTCAAATTATCTATTCCACATTTGTGTTCCATTTTAGTGTTTCAATTAGTTATATAAATATTAAATTAATCTAAAAATAATTTACAAAATTATATTTATATTTCAAACAACTAAAGTCAAAATCCACAACACAACAATTTAAAATATTTATATTTATATTTCAAACAAATATATACATATATATATATATATGCAAATTTTTAGATTAAAAATCATATTATATAATTTTTAAAAATTAAAAGAGTAATATATTGTACGAAAATCATTCTCTTGATTTTTTAAAATTTTAAATATGATTTCTAAGATATAAATTTGTCTATATATATGTCTATAGTTTTTTTTAAATATAAACATAAATTTTTTATATTAATTTAATATTTATATAATTTAATGGAATACCAAAGTGAAACACCAAGAAGTACTCAATTACTGAAGTACATTTCAAACTTAGAAAGTGTCAAATTTCTTGTTAGATTGATTTATTAAACTTGGGGACATTTTCAGCATTTTTTTTATATAGTTCTCGAGGAAAATTAGAGATTATTGGGTTTATGTGGGTATTATGCCAAAACATACTCCCGAAATTTATGTGTAAGGTTGGTGGGTAAAGATACGTAAATGGTGGATTATTCCAAGAAGAAAAGAGCTGATCAGAGCCGTTGGTACTTTTGATTTGGTAGTAGTTTCAGCCATCGATTCTTTTGGTCATTTTATTCACACAAGTTTGATTTTGTTTGGTTGTGCCATTAGAGGACTTTGTCCTTGCTATAGAAGATCTTCTAGTGATCATGAAATTTATGTCATTTTGGAGGACTGCTTTTTTAAATGCTTTATGTGTACGTTGTCTATTTTGGAGTTTTGTTTTCTTCCTCAAAATCATTTGGAAATTGTTGTGTTGTGGGTTTTGACTTTTATTCTTTGGAATGGGGATCCCTACACGGCTCAATATAACTAACTAACTTGTATGTCAAAATTGTTGATCCCCATCTTATTCATTACGTGTTGTGTTACTTGTATGCTTATTCCAACACTTATTTTCTTGTTTTTATTGGTTGAATTGATTTTCTTAAGCTAACCAAGTCAAATATGCCTAAGAAAACAAAACAAAACTAGATTTTCCATTTCAACTCAAAAATAAATAAAGCAAATGAAGCTTGTACTCTCCTTAAATTATAGTACCTATTAGTAATGTATAGCAGATCAAATGCAAACAAAATTTACGATCGAAGATGCTGACAAAAAAGATGCACAAAATATAATAAAAATGTGCTTATTTATATACCAAAAGGTTCACAATTATGCCTATGCACTTTTTCTTTTCTTACAAATCGCTCATGTTCATCTTTAAAAGAAAATATGAAGTGCTACACATTATGGAGTACGATTGATCGAGTATATGCATGCACTTTCATGCATTATCTATACATTATATGTGTATATTTTGTGAAATCTTACTATTGAGACTAAAAACTTATCACATCTAAAGATTGATACTAAATAATCTAGCATATAAGTTGGTGCTACACATTATCATATCCCTAGTAGGCTAGTACATCTAGGAAGGTTTTACTTGTTAGCTCAATTCAAATTTGTTTTGCCCTATATATCCATAAGCTAAAAATACATTAATTCATACTCAGCCCATATGCAACTTAAATCCAAATTAGCCATACCAACAAGATATTTGAGTAGTAAATGCTAGTAAAAAGTAGTTTTATCTTTTTGAATTGAAGACAAAATGAAAAGCAAAAAGACTCTACAAAGAGGGAACAGAAATAGCTATAACCCTAAAGAAATGACATTATATAGTAGTATATGTTTTGTTGGGAATTCAATAATTTACTGAAAAGGCAAAGTCTTTATCATCTCCCAGTGTCTTCTGATTGGAATGCCACAAAGAGAATGACTGAAGAGTGCTGTTCATATCAGAAAAGATTGGGTGTTCCTCAATGCTGATATTTGTATAATTTTGGTCAAAAACCGTTGGAAATTTCCCTAGGGTTTGTACATCTATCAAGTATTAACCTTTGTTGTCGACTAAGTATAGATTGATTTGCTACGAAATTTTGTGTGCTTAGAAATGACTTTTGACTTTTGAGTGATTCGATCCATTCACTGTTGACTGCCTCTCTCTGTCTTTATGCCATGGACAGATTCAACAAAGACAACTGGATCTTGTTTTTAATTAATATCGAAATCATGTGGAAAACACGTAAAGTTGAATAGAATTATCCTTTGAAATGGAAAATAACTGAAAATCAATTGTAAGTTTTTTTTTTTTTTTTGGTCTGAGAAATCAATCAATCAATCAATCAATCAATTGTAAGTTTGTAGCATGTGTGATGGTAATATTCATTAAAATTCATCTAGTGAAACCATTAGCATAAATCAGTAAAAATCAGGGTTTGGAGATCAATTGTAAGTGCTTTTGAGTAAATTCTCTTTTAGCCGGGGTATTTACGGAATATGCTTGTAAAATTTGGCATCTGAAACCGGAAAAAAACAAGTATTGTTTTTAATATTTTTTTGAGTAAATGTGGCATCTGGCTTTTGCCTTTGTTTTGTGTTTTCCTGGTTAGGTACATCCACCAACATGAAGTCGGGTTTGGTTTTGCGATCGAGATTATGTTCCGATTGTTGTTTGAGTAGTGTGTTTCATGTGCCATGCGAATTGTCACACTTTCCCCAAGCTAATTTTTGGCTAACTTGCTCTCCGGTGATACTGTACGCCCTGTTAGGTCTTCCTAACATGCGATTGTGTTTATATCCGACCTTGTTCGAAACCTTTTATTGCTTCTTTGTTGACATTTGTAGCTTTGTTCGTTTTGGTTTGTTGTGTTGTAGTATGTTTGTTTCTTCTTGTCGGTTTATCCGACTAGCGATTTCCATCTCAGTCTCTCGATAATTTACTGAGCTTGTTCGATACATCGGATTCTTACATTGTTCAAAAAATATTATTATAATTGCCTTGATTTATGTAATATTCTAGGTTTGTGCTCCATAATAAGCTAGCTTTATTGTAGAACACAATCATTAAGTGATTAGTCTCCTAATTACCACTCTCTTTGCATAAGTAGACTACATTTGGTCATTAATAATATTACAATTGATTCCACAATATTATTCCTCCATACGCTTTCAGAATTCAGAGTAAGAGACCTTGTATGTACTTCTTTTAGGATAGACCAATACCTTTCAGTTGAGGTATGATCGATCGTTCCAACGCCCAAGAAGTAGGATAGAGCACCAAGCTCCTTAAGAGAGTATTTTGAAGCAACATGGCTCACTACTTTGACAATGATCAATTGATGATCTTCAACGATGATGATATCATTGACGTAGACCAATAAAATTAGAATTATAAGTAATTACCTCGATGGTAGAGGGTGATATCATTGACGTAGACCAATAAAATTAAAATCATAAGTAATTACCTCGATGGTAGAGGGGGAGGGGGAGGGAGGGAGGGGGAGCGAGAGAGAGAGAGAGAGAGAGAGAGAGAGAGAGAGAGAGAGAGAGAGAGATCGACTACCAAGCCCTCAAAGCCGACGAAAGTTACGTCATCGGAGATCACTGGGTCACGTTTCACGGCGTTAAGTTTGACCGATGCAAGTGAAGATTTTCCCGCCGAATCTGCAAATCAAAATCCTTCCAAATCGGAACAGAATATTGCAGCAAATATTTCAATTTCCAAAGAAAATAATTCGGCCCCACAATCAAAGCTACCGAGTAATGCGGGTACACGGAAAATCAAATCTTCTTACTCAAGGAAAGAAAAATATATGACGGATGGCCATTTCCATCCTTTTGCCAAAACAGTGGTCCACAATGTAGCTAAAAAAGATATGCCAGCAGATGCCAAATCTTTCCTCTCGATCAGTTGGGATAAGACACCAAATCTTGTTGCCCAAGCTACCCCAAACGACTCTCTTTTGCCACCAAATTCGGTTGAGACATTGGTTAGCGGCAGAAGCCCTAGTTTGAAAAAGCAATTACGTGAAGCTACTCAGAAACTTTCAGAGGACAAGCAAAGCTCGGCCAGCGCACACCCACTAGTTCCTTCTCAACAGAACGAGGCATTGCCAACAGCAATTCAGCATGGAAATTCCTCTAGTTCAGCACCGACATGTTTGGCACTAACAAAGTTTGCTGGTCTCCAACCACCGAACGGGTCCGTTCCACTTCTTTGCCCCTCGGCTATCCCACAAACTGGTGATCGAGTTCCTTCCAATGCTGACGGAAACGAATCCAATCTTATGCAGAGTTTCAATACATCAGGACATTCAAGCAGCGATCCCGCTGTTCACTGAATTTGTTCGTGCTCTTTCCATGTCTATGACACGTCAACTTTTGCCTATCTTTGGTTACCTCAACTACTCCCTGGTTTCTATGATTCATCTCATTATTCTTATATGGAATGTCCGTGGTGCTGATAGTGCACATTTTTTGTCTACACTCCGAGAATTAATTAGGCTGCATAAGCCTCTAGTCCTTGCCCTTGTTGAACCACATATAAGTGGGGATCAAGCAGATCTTGTTTGTCAACGCATTGGATTTGATGGCATTCTTAGAGTCGAAGCAGAGGGTTTTGCGGGCAGAATTTGGTTGCTTTGGAGGAGTTCGAAAGTCACTGTTGACCCAATTTCTCTCCGCCCCCAACATATTATTGTAGAAATTTCAAAGCGAAACGAAGACTCGTGGTTGTTCTCAGCTATTTATGCTTCTCCGGATGCTACCACAAGGATGGCTCTTTGGCATGAACTTGAACACTTTGCTCAAACTCATAATCGTCTGTGGATGTTAGCGGGTGATTTTAATGCTACACTTCATGCTAACGAGCGTACAACCTCTTGAACCGGATCGAATAATAACAACCAGCAATTCAAAGAGTTTTTTGATGAGATGCAATTGATTGATCTTGGTTTCTCTGGAACTCCTTATACTTGGCAAACTGGAAGATCAGTACACACACGTAAAGTTGCTCGTCTAGACTGCGCTATCTGTAATGAGTCATGGAGACTCCAATTCCCTGAAGCTTGGATCCTCCATGGTACTGCGCCTCATTCCGATCATTGCCCACTGGTGTTACATATGCAAAATCAGATCACACACTCTACTATTAACCGTCCCTTTCGCTTTCAAGCAGCATGGACCATGCATGATCAATATAACTCTTTTCTTGCTTCTCATTGGGATGGCTCTCGTGGTTGTATGAAGACTTTATCTTCTCTGTCTAATGACCTACAAAAGTGGAATTTCGAGGTGTTTGGTAATATTTTTCACAAGAAAAGACGGTTGTGGACACGTTTGGCAAGAATAAAGAGAACAATCGCTTTCCGTACTTCACAACGACTCCTTGATTTAGAAGCTCATCTTAATACAGAGTTGGAGGATGTCATGGATGAAGAACAGATGCTATGGTTTTAGAAATCCCGGTCTTCTTTCTTACTTGAGGGGGGTCGTAATACGAGATATTATCACTTATCCACCATCATTAGACGTCGATCAAACAAAATTGAGAGGCTTCAGAATGCTGAGGGGGTTTGGATTACTGACTGCAGCATGCTCAAAGTGATGGTTACTCATTTCTTTGCTGATCTTTACACAGAGGAGGCCCGAAATGGTCCCGAGCCGGTTTTACCGTTCATTTTGAATCATGGTTTCCCGGTTGTGTCTTCTGGTTTTACTGGTGCTTTAACGGCGCCTTTCAACGCCTCTGAAGTTTGGTTGGCACTTAAGGAGATGGGGCCGTTTAAATCTCCTGGCCTGGATGGATTTCTGGCGATTTTCTATCAAAAAAGCTGGTCTATTGTGAATAACCGAGTGATTACGACGGTCCTTAATTTCTTGAACGAGAATCAAATTGAGGCCAACTTTTGTGATGCTCTGTTATGCCTCTTATCGAAAGTTGACAGCCCGGTGTCTCTAGCCCAATTTCGACTGATTTCGCTATTAAATATGGTGTTTAAGATCATCACTAAGATGATTGTTCGGCGCCTGAAACCTTTCATTGATGATCTTATTTCTCCAATGCAGTCAAGTTTCATTTCGGGTCGCCAAATTGTTGACAACATTGTTGTGGTACAAGAAGCTTTGCATACGTTTCATGATAGGAGCAATAATGGCAAATTCATGATGATAAAAGTTGATCTTGCTAAAGCATACGATCGGGTCCATTGGCCTTTTCTTTGTGAGATTCTTGCTTAAGTGGGTTTCCCTGATCGTTTGGTTGATGTTATTATGTCTTGCCAAACGAATGGTAGAACAAAAGTTTTGTGGAATGGCGAGGTTGTGGGGTCTTTCAATCCTACACGTGGTGTCCGTCAAGGCGACCCGCTTTCACCGTATCTGTTTGTCTTATGCATGGAGAGACTCTCTCATATCATCCAATCAGCTGTTGTTGCGGGTTTGTGGTCTCCTTTGATGGTTGGTGGAGTTCCGCTGTCTCATCTTTTCTTCACAAATGATTTAATTCTTTTTGCTGAGGCTTCTGTTTCTCAAGCTACTATTATTCAGAGCTACCTCGATATGTTTTGTTGGCAATCAGGTGAGAAAATCAAAAATGAGAAAAGCTCAATCTTGTTCTCACATGTTGTTCTTCACTCTTCAGCAGTCATGATTAGTAATGCTTTACACATGCCTATGAAGTCGGATCTGGGCGTTTATCTCGGAGTGCCAACTTTAAATGGCCGAGCTAAAAAAGAGAAATTCCAACCTCTACTTGACAAAATTGTGTCTAAACTTCATGGTTGGCAATTTCGCTCTCTATCCTTTGCAAGTCGTGTAACACTTGCAAATTCGATGTTGACGAGTTTGCCGGTCTATGCAATGCAATCCACTTTGATACCGTGGTCCATCTGTGATTCGGTGGATAAATTGGTCTGTGGCTTTATATGGGGATCGAATGATGATGCGTCCCTCATATGGGATGCGACGGATCGATCGGTGTTTGAGTATTAGGTCTCGAGTCAGCGTAGCGGAAGGCTTGAATGTTCCGAATTATGGCACGAACACACAAGAACAATTGCGAAACGAGAGCTTTGGATCGAGTTATAGTGACGGCGCAAGCACAAAGGGAGAAATAAGGAGCAATCCTCAACTATATTAAACCCTAAAATGTGCGCTGAATGAAAACATAATCCTAAGTCTCCTTATATAGAGAGGCGGCACAAGAAATAAGCTAGAAAACCCTAATAAGTGCGGCGCGCCTAGAGGGGGTGCGCAGATCCAAGCCCAACAGCACAAGTCCATAAATCATAGGCGCAAGGCCCATTAAAGTCTTACTAAATCCATAAAACTACTAGTAGCAATGTTCTATAATGGAAAGAGTGCAAAAACTACTAAAAATGGATAGGTCGTCCGTGACCGTGCTCGCAGTGTCGCGACAAGGGCTGGCGCGGCGCGGCAAGGCTTGTGACACGGCGCTGGCGCGCGTTAGGGCGCGGACAAGGGCGCTGGCGAAGACGCTGGCGCGGGGGTCGTGAGAACCTCAAGATGCGATCCATGGCACGGTGCACGACTCGAGTCCGACGGTGGCAAGGGGTTGGAGGTTGTCACCGTTGGCTCGAGTCGAGGTTCCTCAACGCCGAGGACGCACAAGGCAGTGTGCGTCGGCGCGGCGAGGGGCGCGTCGTGGCCTGCGGAGAGGCGCGCCACAAGTGATTGTGTCGCGGCCTGGATTGCTCGAGTCCTGGCACGAGTGATGGGGCCATCCGAGCGAAGTGTGAAGGCGTCGTCCTCTTGGCTAGCATCCATGACGGGGGTCGCATCACCCTCCCCCACTTGGTTGGGAAACGTCCCTGTTTCCTCATAAGCTGGCTCAACATAGGGGGAGAGGTCGGCGACATTAACTGTGGAATGCACGGAATACTTTCCTGGGAGGTCGATTTTGTAGGCGTTGTCCCCGATTCGCTCCAAGACTTTGAAAGGGTCGTCTCCTCTTTGATGAAGCTTTGTCTTCCGAGAGTCTGGAAAACGGTCCTTGTGAAGATGTAACCAAACGAGATCTCCGGGGTTGAAAACCAGCCGCTTCCTTCCCTTGTTATGCTGCGCCTCGTACTGACTTGCCCGACGCTCAAATTGGGTCCTCGTCCTCTCATGCAATCGGCGTATGGCGTCGGCGCGGTGTGATGCGTCGAGGTGCTCGCCATTCTTCAAGGGTCGAGGAACAAGATCCATAGGAGAGTGTGGGTTGAGGCCGTAAACGATCTCGAATGGCGTCTTCCTAGTAGCCGAGTGTTTAGACCTGTTATATGCAAACTCAACAAAAGGGATTAGATCCTCCCACCGGCGTGGGTTATGTTTGAGCACCGTCCGTAGAAGGGTGCCTAGAGTCCGATTGGTCACCTCAGTCTGACCATCGGTTTGGGGATGATAAGAGGTTGAAAACAGTAATTGCGTCCCTAGCTTTCCCCAAAGCGTACTCCAAAAATGACTACAAAATTTCGTGTCTCGATCACTAACAATAGTGCGAGGCACGCCATGTAACTTCACGACATGCTCAAAAAACAAGTTTGCGATTTCGGTCGCATTGTTGTTTCCTTTGCATGGCACGATGTGAGCCATTTTGGAGAAACGGTCCACAATTACAAAGATCGAATCTTTTCCGCGCCTTGTCATTGGAAGGCCCGTGATAAAATCTATGGAGAGATCTTCCCGGGGTATCTGGGATTGGAAAGGGCGTGTATAGGCCATGAGGTCGAGACCTCGATTTAGCAGTATGGCACGACACACAACCTCGGCAATACTTGTGGACATCGGAGGCCATGTGTGGCCAAAAGAAATGTTCACGAAGTGCTGCTAGGGTTTTGGCTATGCCAAAATGGCCTTGGCCGTCATGAGCCTCTTTGAGTAATAGATGCCTCACAGATGAGGCCAGAATGCAAAGCTTCCCGGCTCGGTAGAGGTATCCATTATCCAAAAAGTAGGACTCATGGATTCGACTTTGCTCGAGGTTCTCCATGATCGGTTTAAAATATGGATCATGCAAATATAACTCCTTAATCAAGGAGAACCCGAGCAAATTGGTCTGCAGTTGGGTTAAGAGTACATACCTGCGTGACAGAGCATCTGCCACGACATTTTCCTTTCCTTTCTTATGGGCGCTGATATATGGAAAAGTTTCCATAAACTCCACCCACCGAGCATGGCGTCTATTTAGAGTCGTTTGACTCTTGAGATACGCTAAGGCGGCGTGGTCCGTGTGAATCACGAACTCGCTAGGCCAAAGGTAATGCTGCCATGTCTTTAGAACCCGAATAAGTGCGTACAACTCCTTGTCATACGTCGGGTAATTCAGACTTGCCCCCGTAAGTTTCTCACTAAAGTATGCAATGAGGCGTCTCTCTTGGAGGAGTACTCCGCCTATGCCATAGCCAGAGGCGTCACACTCGACCTCGAAGCGCTTAGTGAAGTCTGGCAATTGCAAGACCGGAGCGCTACACAAAGCAGATTTTAAGGCCTGAAAGGCGGCCTCATGGTGCGGCATCCACTTGATGGTGGCTGCCTTCTTGGTGAGGTTGTGGAGTGGCCCGGCGATGGAACTAAAGTCCTTGACGAAACGCCGATAGAACCCTGCGAGCCCTAAGAAGGATTGAACCATCGTTGGGGTCGTAGGGGTGGGCCACTCTCGGATGGCGCGGATCTTGTCATCATCCACTTTCAGCCCATCCTTGGACACGACGAACCCAAGAAAATTCGTCGTGTCCGTGCAAAACGAACACTTGTCCAAGTTTACATACAAAGAATGTTCGCGAAGGCATTTTAACACCAACCTAAGGTGCCTCGCGTGAGAGTCCAAGTCTCTAGAAAAAACCAAAATGTCGTCAAAATACACAACGACAAAACGTCCTAAAAATTTTCGAGACACAAAATTCATTAACCGCATAAAAGTACTAGGGGCGTTTGTCAACCCAAAAGGCATGACAAGTCATTCGTACAAACCATGCTTGGTTTTAAATGCGGTCTTCGACTCGTCGCCTTCATGCATCCGGATTTGGTGGTATCCGCTACGGAGATCTATCTTGGAAAACAAGGCGGCGCCGTGGAGCTCATCAAGCATGTCATCGAGCCGCGGTATGGGATGCCTGTACTTCACCGTAATCTGATTAATGGCTCGGCAATCGACGCACATACGCCACGAACCATCCTTCTTTGGCACAAGGATCACCGGCACGGCGCATGGGCTCAATGATTCTCGGACAAAGCCCTTGTCCAATAGCTCTTGAGCTTGTCGGTGTAGCTCCTCGGTTTCCTTTGGCGACGTCCTATAGGCAGCTCGATTAGGAAGGGATGCGCCTGGCATTAGATCGATCTTGTGCTCGATCCCTCGGATCGGTGGCAATCCCTTCGGTAACTCATTCGACATTATGTCTTCGAACTCCTTCAAAATAGAAACAATACCAGAAGGAAGTGAAGAGTCCACAGATTTAGTTATAGAAAGAAGGGGAAAAAGTATGAAACAAGAAAGTCTCCCCTGAATGGATTTCTCAACGTCCCGACGCCTGGCTAAGAGTAGACGATCCTGGCATGTGCCAAGCAAAGGTGGCTCGGCGTCGGAGCTCGAACGAGTAGTGTCTGGGGCGTTTGTTTGACATGATGTAGCCTCTGAAATGTGTGGAAGAATTCCCCTGGAAACGCCGTGAAATTCGTCCCGTAGTTCCTGAAATCCAAGTTTTCGTGCAGCGACGGCGTGTTGCGCGACGCTAGGGGACTCACTCGGCGGTCCCTTGCTCAAATTCACTTCTCCTTGGCGTTTTTTCTTCAAATCTGGTGGAAATTCAATTTTAACTTGTTTTCCACCAAAAACGCCTATGGAATCACCAGAAAATTGCTGAAGCCGTTGTTTGTTGAAATCCGCGGCGTTCGGCGCGTTGCCGAGGCCCCGAGATGCGTACTGTCGGCCCGACTCCAGCTTCTGTCGGCGTTTTTCATCTTGTCCATCTTCATCACTGTTTTTAGGAGTTTTGGCACCAGAAACGCCCTTGGAATCTGTAGTGTTCGGCATGGACACCGTTGGCGTCGTGTGTGGTGCGCCGGTGCCGTTGTCGCTAGCCTTTTGTCGTTGCCTTTCGGCTTCATCCTGTAAAGCTTCACTAGGCGACATAGGTAAGAGGGTCACGCGCTTCCCGTGGTAATTGAACATGTAAGTGTTCAAATACCCGTCGTGAAGCACGTGACGATCGTATTGCCATGGGCGCCCCAACAAGAGGTGTGTGGCGTCCATTGGCGTTACGTCACAAAGAATGGAATCCGAATATTGACCAATAGAAAAGTTGAAGATTACCTGTTTGTCGACCCAATCTCCGTCGTCATTGGATATCCATTGGAGCTTGAACGGTTGTGGATGAGGTGTGGTCGGCAACTTGAAGTGATCAACTACCTTTTTGGAGTGGAAATTGGCGCAACTCCCGGAATCGATGATGACACTCAAGGACACATTGTTCACCAAGCATCGAGTGTGGAAAAGTTGTTCCCTTTGATCCGTCTTAGGTGCCTCGCGCATGCTTAAGGCACGCCTCGTCACCAGTTGAAGCTTGGACACGCCGAGAGCCTCCGAAGGGTCGCACTCCAGCTCGGCGCCTTCGATCAATGGTGGCTCGATTTCCTCTTCTTCTTGGCTGTCATAAGGCTCTCCTTGTGTGGTGAATAACACTTTCTTTGCATTCAGACAGTTCCGTTGTATGTGCCCACGACCTCCGCATTTGTAGCACGCCATGTCGCGTGCTCGATCGGCACTTGACTCTGCGCTGCGTGGCGCGGTTGGCGCCTTGGAAGGCGTGGCTTCGGTTTTTGCTTTGGAACCTGTCGAGCACTAGGCAAGGAAGGAGCAACCCGATTAGTAGAAAAACCGGATTGACTAGAGTTAGAAACATACCTCGTATTTGACCAACCCGACTTGGTTCGCATTTTTTGTTTGTGAATTTGCATAGCGGTGTGAACCAAGTTGTTGATGTCCTTGATTGGAAGAATCTCCAAGCGATCTTGAATGGATTGTCGCAAACCCGAGATGAACCTCGTCTTCATCACCGAGGGTGACACACTCATGGCCGCTTTGAAGAACATGTCTTCAAGCTTGGCAAAATACTCCTCCGGCGTCATCGATCCTTGCTTGATGCGCATAATCTCTATGTGCATCTTGTCCTTGTAATCCGCTGGGATCGGTTCCATGAAGTCCGAGCGGCACCATGGAAGTGCAAAGTCACAACTTCCACTTTCTCGTCATCCTCATAACCTAAGTGTCGGAGCGTGTGCTCCGTACCCTGCAGCCACTCGATAAAAACGTCACGATTATAAGAACCGTAAAAGGGCTCGAATTTTACCTTAATATCACGTCGGTTGTGGCGTGGATCCCTTGCATCTCTTCGATCACGATCGCGCCGAGGGCTAGGGCGCCGAGGCGAATGCGCGCGCCTGTCGCGACGGTGCCGAGGCTGGCCGCGGTGTGGATCGTCGTCACCATCATCGGGCCTTCGCGGACGTCGGGCGTCACGATCCTTGTCGCGCTGTGCCTTCGAGCCATGCTTGCGTCCCGAGCCATAGACTCGGTCGTACTCCTTGCGGTTTTTGGCTAGGTGCGGCGGTGGGATCCAATCTGAAGGCCGGCTGTCAAGTTCTTCCGGATTCTGCACATGTGGATGCTCAAAAGACGACTCGTTAGAATAATCAGAAAATTCTTCATAATCATTTTCAAAATCTGAGTACGGACTCCGAGCACTTTGATGCCCGAGGTCATCCTCAACCCTGTATGCGTCGGCATCGTAATACTTGGCCCCGTGCTTCCGCTTTGGGGTTTCGTAAACATATGTCGGCGTCTTTTTTTGTTTGTTCATTTTCTTGGGATCCCCACTCATGTGTTGGCGTCTATACTCCTCGGAGTTGTACTCCTCATCGGAATATACGTCGTACACTTGTGTGTCCCGGTAATCTCGCGCCATTTGATAGCGATCCACGGTCCGAGGACCACCATCGTGCCGATCATGTTGGCGACTTTCTTTGATCGACTCCATGCGATGCATGGTGCCGAATTGTGAAGATGGCTGGGCATGCTTCTTCCCCTTGGCGTTGGCACGAGCGATATCATCCGCGGATACGCCCGGGTTGGCGTGGATCTCCGAGGCGAGAGCATGGGCTCCCGGTACCGTATGCTTGGATTGGGCTTGGCTCTCGGCTAAGAGCCTCTCCAACTCTTGTATGCGCGCCAAAGCCTCGAGCGAGAAGTTCTGATTTGGATTCGACTACTCGGGTGGATTGTTGTTAGTATTGTCGTTGTTGACACCATCTCCCGAATCCGACATTGTACCTATGGTAACACTAGTCATCGAAGCAGTAAGAAGTTCACAAGCAAAAGACACGAGTTACGGTTCGCTTAAGTCAAGCCGACCCTTTAGTTCAAACCACACGAACAAGGATTGGCTAGGCTAAGGTCACTCGATCTCGATCTATCAATAAGGCTACGAAAACCACAAAGTCACAAGGCAAGACACAATAAGGCAAGTCAAAACCGAAAACCACAAGCAATGGATATGCGATTAAGGTTGCCGAATTTTTGAACCACAAATTGGATCGATCTTGCCTCATTTTGGCTTGTGATCGTAGAGAACGTGTGAGAATGAACGAAAGAGGGTTGATCAAGACTTACTCAAACCTTGGCTCTGATGCCAGTTGATGCGCCCCTCGTATGGGATGCGACGGATCGATCGGTGTTTGAGTATTAGGTCTCGAGTCAGCGTAGCGGAAGGCTTGAATGTTCCGAATTATGGCACGAACACACAAGAACAATTGCGAAACGAGAGCTTTGGATCGAGTTATAGTGACGGCGCAAGCACAAAGGGAGAAATAAGGAGCAATCCTCAACTATATTAAACCCTAAAATGTGCACTGAATGAAAACATAATCCTAAGCCTCCTTATATAGAGAGGCAGCACAAGAAATAAACTAGAAAACCCTAATAAGTGCGGCGCGTCTAGGGGGGATGCGCAGATCCAAGCCCAGCAGCGCAAGTCAATAAATCATAGGCGCAAGGCCCATTAAACTCTTACTAAATCCATAAAACTACTAATAGCAATGTTCTATAATGGAAAGAGTGCAAAAAACTACTAAAAATGGATAGGTCGTCCGTGAACGTGCTCGCAGTGTCGCGATAAGGGCTGGCGCGGCGCGGCGAGGCTTGTGACACGACGTTGGCGTGGACAAGGGCGCTGGCGAAGACGCTGGCGCGGGGGTCGTGAGAACCTCAAGATGCGATCCATGGCACGGTGCACGACTCGAGTCCGATGGTGGCAAGGGGTTGGAGGTTGTCACCGTTGGCTCGAGTCGAGGTTCCTCGACACCGAGGACGCACAAGGCAGTGTGCGTCGGCGCGGCGAGGGGCGCGCCGTGGCCTGCGGAGAGGCCCGCCACAAGTGATTGTGTCGCGGCCTGGATTGCTCGAGTCCTGGCACGAGTGATGGGGCCATCCGAGCGAAGTGTGAATGCGTCGTCCTCCTGGCTAGCATCCATGACGGGGGTCGCATCAAATGATGAGCGGAGAAGGGTGCATCTGCTGTCTTGGGATAAAATCACTCTCCCTAAAAGACTTGGAGGTCTTGGAATACGCCCTATGAGGGCATCAAATGCTGCTACTCTCGCCAAACTTGGCTGGCGTGCAATACAAGAACCAGAGCGCCTTTGGAGTCGCATTATTCGGGGGTAAATACTGCAACAATCGATGTGATCCGGACATCTTCCAGCGGTGCCATATGCAATCTCATAATTGGAAGAGACTTGTTCATGGTGGTCAATTGCTTGCTAAGGGTCTTCGCTCCTCTGTTGGCAACGGAAATCGTACCCTCTTTTGGACACAATGTTGGCTTAAAGATCAACCGCTAGCAGATTTTGCCACACAACCACTCTCTGAACACCAACTTGGTATGATTGTTGCTGAATACTGGGCTGGCGATTCGTGGGATTGGGTTGCACTCACTCCCCTGTAACCTGCTCATATTCTTGCTGAACTAATGTCGGTGTCCCTCCGAAATGATCCTTTGGCGCGTGACAAAATTTTTTGGAAGTTGTCACCATCGGGCCTTTTCACTACCAGTTCTGCCAGGCTTGCCTTCAGTGACTTGCTTGCGTCCCAGGGTCACCCAATTTGGGAAGCAATTTGGCGATGCCCAATTCAGCAGCGTGTCCGACAGTTCCTGCACACCGTGTGCCATAATGCCTTCCTTTGCAATGACAACAGGCTGCGAAGGGGTCTCACTAATTCTAACGCTTGTCCTCGCTGCTCAATGTCGTAAACCTGCTTACATGTACTTCGTGATTGCCAGGAAGTATGCCTTATGTGGGAGTCACTGTTGGGACCTGACATTAACCGCCATTCTTTTTTTGAACCCACAGAAATTCAAGAATGGGTTTGGTTGAACATCAGGTCAGGCAATTTCAACAGCTCTCTTTTTGCTTATGTGTTATGGAATGTTTGGAAGAAAAGAAATAAGCTGATTTTTGATGGAGTTGAAGCTCTAGGAAAGGTTGCTCAAATAGCTAGAAGATCTGCTACTTATTATCAGGAAGCTCTTAGCAAAGTTCAGCTTTCTTCGATGGGGTCTCAAGCTGTTAGTGACCAGGAACCTAGTCTTTGGCACCCACCGCAACAAGGATGGCTCAAATTAAATATCGATGGCATCTCAAAGGGGAATCCGAGCTTGGCTGGTGGTGGAGGGATCTTTAGGGATCATCGCGGTGATTTTATCCGTGCGTTTTCTTTCAAGTGTGGATCTGCCCGTGCTCTTACTGCTGAACTATGGGCAATCTACCATGGTCTCAAGCAAGGTTTGGAAATGAATTGTCCCAATCTTATTGTTGAAACAGATTGTGCTACGGCTTGCAAGCTGCTTGGAGGAATTATGCCTATCACTCATCCAGACTACCATCTCATTGATCAATGCAGACAGTTAATTCGTGATAATGACTGGCATATTCGCTTCAATTTCATTCCGAGACGTCTCAACACGGTGGTGGATAGTTTAGCTAATAACTCAATTAGCATTGATAATCTTTTTATTATTTATAATTCTCCTCCTCCTTGCATTCAAACCATGTTTGGCTCCTTTGTCTCAAACCTTGCTTCTCTTTAAGCTAATAAAAGTTTGAAGGGCTTTGCCCTCTTTTAAAAATAAAAAAAATCCTTGACTTCAGTCTTTGCATTTGGAAAATAAATCTTATCATATGAACATTATTTCAGTATGATTCATCTACTACTCATCAGTTAACAATTTCTTTACTTGAAATATGATTCATCCTTTTTTTTATTTAAGACGTAACAATGCATTGGCACAATGATTAACCAATGAATCTTTATATTAGAGATTTTGCCCTCTTTCATAATTTGTACTTTGTAGGGACGTCGCATGCAAATGTTCCCGTTGCTCATACTATAAGAAAATTCAAAATGCAATATAACATGCTTTTAATAAATTATGCACGCCATCTACTACCATGGTTGGTCCATGCGTGACACCAATATTTTCGCATGCATATAGCCCAACATAAATTAATACCCCGTAATGTACTACGGAGTATATTATAGTTTAAAATCTACTATATATATAAAAGCAATAAGGTTTAGAGCCTTCACATTGCGCCACCTCATCATTTTCCATATGTCGTCTTGAGAATGTGCCACCTTGGATTTTTGCCATGTGTCATCTATTTATTAAGCCATGTCATATCATTTTTTACATGTCATATGCCACTTCATGTTATTTTTGCCCCGTCACTTACATGTCCTATTTAACTACAATTATAAATCTACTATATATAATAATACATGTTAATTATAAATATTTTAATTTCCATATAATAATTTGTATTGGATTTGAATTAAAAACAACTATGTTTTTATTTTGGAAATTTAGTTACACCTTATGAGAAATTTACACGTAAAAATATTTTTTTTACATATATTCATGATCCTAATATCTCACCAATATAATTTACCAAAAAAAAATCCCCTAAATACATTATGTGATCTTATCCTTAATATTTTTAACTAATAAATTAATAATATATTATTGCATATCCGTATTACCGTACGTGCATCTATAACTATATATTAAAGCTATCCCTTTTCGAGCCACCAGAACGATTCTGGCCCCACCTCATATTTACAAAATTAATTTTTATTTCTAATATTTTAACTTTTTCCTATTATATTCTTCTTTAACTATTTAAATCTATCTTTACCATCAAACAAATATCTATTTAGTATAACAATATCATTTGAAAACTTCCTTATACAAATATTTAAAATTAAAGATAACAAATTTAAAATATTTTTAAATAAGTATAAATATCTTTTACCTTTTAGCATGATGTCTTTTCACGAAATTATTTATAGATATATTTTTTTCTTTTTTAATAAAAAATTTAATGATAAATACTTATAATGTTTAAAAAAATAGGTAATATCTATAACTATATATTAGAGTTGCACCTTTTCGAGCCACCAGAACAATTCTAGCCCCACCTCATATTTAAAAAATTAATTTTTATTTCTATTATTATAACTTCTTTCAATTAAATTCTTTTTAACTATTTAAATTTATCTCTAACATCAAAAAAATATCTATTTAGTATAAGAATCTATAACTATATATTAAAACTATACCTTTTCGAGCCAACAGAACGATTTTGGTCCCACCTCATATTAACAAAATTAATTTTTATTCCTAATGCTTAAACCTTTTTCCATTAAATTCTTCTATAACTGTTTAAATCTATCTTTAACATCAAACAAATATCTATTTAGTATAACAATATCTTTTGAAAACTTCCTTATATAGATATTTAAAATTAAAGATAACAAATTTAAAATACTTTAAAATAAGTATTAATATCTTTTATCTTTTAACATGATATCTTTTCATTAATTTAAATATATATATATATTTTCCTTTATAATAAAAAAAATTAATGATAAGTATTTATAATATTTATAAATAATAAAAATAGTTAAATAGTTAATATAATATTTAATAGATATATTGAAATATGTGATGATCTCTAAATTAAGGTACGTAGAAAGTAATAAAAAAATATAAAATTTAATATTATCTAATCTTTACTTTATCGAGCCACGAAATAAGTTTGGCCCCACCTAAAATCAAAATAAAATATTTTATATAAATACATAATTTTATCTTTATCTTTCATATTTTTTATATCTTATTAATTAATTTAATTATTATTTTATTTAAATCTTATCTCTTCCATATTCTAATATATAAATATTTTTTTTAAATTAAATATATGTGAAATATCATCAATGAAAAGGAGAAATGTATATTATTTTACCTTAATAATTTTTTTATTCTCAATTTTAAACTTAATCAATTATATTTAATTTATTCTATTTGACTCCAAAAAATTTGTACATTGTACAGACAATAAATTACTTACATTAAATTTTATATAAAATTTTTATTTAATATTTATAAAATGAAAAACCACAGTCGTGCATGGAACGACGGGTATAACTAGTACTAACAAAACTTAATGAATTGGAGGCACAAGCCTCGAAATTTTAGCAATTAAGAAAGATAAATCATATTGCTTTGAAAAATCCGAAATTTCCGCTTCAAAAGGAGTTTGTCTAGGTAAAAGAAATGTAACTAGTACAAAATATTTTACAGAAAAGGGGTCACTATCATCATCAGTTTCCCTTCAAGACACCTCCTCTTTTCCTTCCAAATTCAAAATTTCAAAGCTTCCAACGGCTCCTTTTTATTGTCCCCCCTCTTATTATATCACACCACAAACTAAAAAAGACCATTTCTTTTCTTTCTTTCTTCCTTCTTCTACCCTTTCAAATTCCAACTCTCTCTGTGTTACTGTATTTCTATTAATTCAGATTCAAGCTTTTCTGTTCATAAATTCAAATGGGTAGTTCTGGAAATTGGCTAAAATTGTTCATACCTCACAGAAAATCAAACCCAAATGACCAAGTAAGCAAAACAACTTGAATCCACTGTGTTTCTCACGTTCTGTTTTCAATGGTTCAATTCTTAGTTTTAATTGCTTTCTTTTTTTGTGGGGTTTTAGGAAAGTGTGTTGGGTGGAAAGAGGAGCAAGAAATGGAAGCTATGGAGGAGCTCATCATCATCATGCTCATCATCTGATCAAGGTACACTATCAGTCAAGAGAGGACAGGTGGCCGCTTCGGAGTCGTCGGATTCGCCAATGGTGGATCATGATGCATACACTGCTGCCATGGCTACTCTGGTCAGAGCTCCTCCAAAAGACTTCCTCATCATTCGGCAAGAATGGGCCGCTATTCGGATACAAACCGCTTTTCGGGCCCTTTTGGTAATTTCTTCAATCTTTTTTAATTAGGGTTTAAACTGCTCAATTCACACTGTAATTGATTAAAAGTTAAAACAAGTCTGGAAATTCATCTAGACTTCCAATTTCTGGTGAATTAATCATCTGGGTTTGAATTGGGTTAGGCAAGGCGTGCATTTAGGGCGTTGAAAGCGCTTGTAAGACTACAAGCCATTGTTAGAGGACGGCTAGTGAGAAAGCAAGCTGCAATGACACTCAAATGTATGCAAGCACTTGTTAGAGCTCAAGCTCAAGTTAAGGCTCACCGTGTAAGAATGTCGTTAGAAGGCGAATCAGTCCACAAGAAACTTGAAATCCAATCTGATCCTCCTGTCAAACAAGAAGAGGTAACACAACATCAATCAATCCAGGGAACAAACTGAATCTTTAAACAACTTTTCCTGCATTTGATGTTTTTTCTAATTTACTCATAGAAGTGTTTGTTTGAGAAGCTTTCTGGTTTAGGGGAAATGGTGTGATAGTAAAGAGTGATTCTTTGAGTAATCATTTGTACAAGTAACTCATATAACTATGGGAATTGTTCAGGGAAAATGGTGTGATAGCAGGGGAAGCAAGGAGGAAGTGAAAACAAAGTCACAAATGAGGCAAGAAGCAGCAATTAAGAAGGAGAGAGCAATGACTTACTTCATTTCTCAGCAGGTACAAAAAACCAATATTGAATCTAATACCAAACACAAGCTTTGAAACAATAGCATGTTTGTCATAATACACATTATCTGAGTTTTTCTTATGTGGCTTCCATGGCAGCAATTAAGGGCAAGTCCAAACTTGAATCCAACAAAGAAAGAATCGTACTCCGGCCCAATCAAGCCCAACAATAAACCCGAAAAGAGCAGCTCATGGAGCTGGTTAGACGGATTGACGGCTTCCAAGTCATCATCGGAAAGCAGACTAACCGAAGAACCGAACTCGAAAAAGAAAGCAAATGCTTCAATAACTACAAGCTCAAACTCGTTTGAATATGATTCAATACGAGCGACAACAACGAGAAACAACAACATGACCCGAAGGGTAACTGCAAGGCCACCATTACAAGGGGAAGCTTCATATTGCAGCAGCAGCTCACAACCGAGCTCATCAACCACTACCGCCTTTGAAGGAACAGAGGACAGTGCTAGTAGTTCTAGTGTCGGTTTAAGCAAACCGAGGTACATGAGTCTTACAGCATCAAATAGAGCTAAGCATAGGGAAGGAAACAGTAAAAGCCGGTTTAGAGAGATTCCTCGTCTGTCTCAGCATTATGTTAAGTCGGGTTTGAGGTTTAGTGGGGAAATGACTAGGAATAGTGTAGATTCTGCTCTTTGTTCAGTTTCAATCCATTCTGAGGATGTAAACCAGGCTAATTTGAGGTTGGATAGGTATGATAGGACTAGGTGTCGATGAAATTCTGCGAAATTGTGGTTTTTCAACCCATTTGGTGTTTTTGGAGAGTTTCAACAGCTTGTTATGTGAAAGAGTGATAACATAAAACCGATTAAACAATCATTCAGTGGCTTGATTTCTCAGCACAAATGAAGTGTTTTTGGTGCAAGAACTTGCTGTCTGCTGCAAGAAACATCAAGTTATGAAATTTGAAGTTTAGCTTATGAATTTTACTTGTTTTTACTCAACAACATTATGTACAGATACCATTTCTGCGGTTTTGGACAATGAAATTGATCCAGTTACTATCACTTGTTATCTCAGATCATAAGATGATGAGTTTTGTTAGTAGAAAGTGCTTAATCTTAACCATACAACTTTCAAATCAATCAGCACAAGCAATAGTAATTGTCTTATCCACTTTGGCCACAGTTTCTACTAACAAACCCCGGTGAATAATTTAACCCTAAAAAATTAGGGAATTTGACTTATTGATACATTAAAATTGAGGAAGATTAGGGATCGCAAACACTTTCTGTTGAATTAATTTGGGTGATAAGGAAGATTAGGCAGAAAAATTCTGGAAAAAGAGAGTTAAATTTGAAGAAGAGTAGAAGACAAACCTGAGAGGTGTTGGTGGCTATCGGAGACGATGGTAGAGAGGCCGCCGGAAAGATTTGGACTTTGGGATGTCTTTCACGCTTATAGGCGAGACATGGAAACGAGAACGATAGCCGCAAATTTACTAAAACAAGATTTAATGAAAATGATAGGTCCGACGAAAAAGTTTTTCCGCCATTGTCAAACGACCTACAACATTTTATTTAAAAAAATTAAATTGAATTTTCTAATATTTATTAAAAAAAGTTAATAAAGTCGTTGTAATTTATCATTGTATAATATTTTTATTTTTTATAAGGAAAAAATTAGGAGAATTGCTTTAAAGATAGAAGTCGAATGTTATACAAACATTGAAACAAATGGGGTTTTTAAGATTTTGAAAAACAATTTGACAAGAAATGTGGTGGCGTGATATAAAAAAAATATTATGATAGTTCACTAAAATGAATAAACCCTTCTAAAGGTGGGGTTTTAAATTAGAAGTCATTTAGAATAATTTTGGAGTTTAAATTCATTTATATTGATGTTTTACAAGATTTAATGTAGTTATTAATTTGAAATTCAACCAACTTAGCCCTAAATCATTATATTCTAAGTGTTGCAGGATTCTTTTATTGATTAATAAAATCATTAAATTTGATGGAAATCAGTCAAATACTTGCATCTAGTAATACAAATAATGTTAGAAAGTTTGTTGGTTGGTATAATTTTGAATAAATTTTTGGTTAATTAAATTGAACTGGGGATAATTTTTGTGTTTGTGTAGTGAAATTATATTAGGTCAATGTTATTGTTGTTGTATTTAAATAAACTTATTTTATAATAATAAAAATATCAAAACTTAAAATAGATAAAATCAAAGAAAATTAATTCTATTAGTCAATAAATATTAGTTGATGTGGATTTATCAATCAATATAAATATTTAAATTATTACAAACGAAAAACATGATGACCTAATACAGTAATACCTATACACACCCTATGTTTTTTACGTGTTGAAAACATATTTTTTGACTAAATGGTACGTAAGTGACGGCTAACACTCCCTCACATGCTTGAAAACTATGTCATTTGAAAGTTCAAATTTGTAACCACTAGTCCACTACTAATATATGAAATAGAGTTAATTCATTCATTTTACCCTTATGTGGGTCGGTTTGAATCTACTAGAATGTTTCCCAAATAAGAATGATAAATCCTAAAAAAATAAGATTAATATTTATATATATTTCGAGGTATTAACTTGAAATAATTGTACAATTTCAAAAATGTACTGTATAATTAGTTCTATTATTTTGAAAGAGTGAGATCTATCCTAATACGTTATGATCGATTTAGAAACCATCTCTGTTAAAAGAATTGTGTCATATGAAATAACTTTAATAAATTAAATTAAAAAAATAGTTTTAATAAATATTTTAACAAGTATCTTAATAAATAAAATTACAAATTATTTTATAATTGCTAGACACCCTACCTTAATTATCTTTAATTTATAGTATTACATTATATTTATTTTTCTTTATGTTATCTTATATACCAATCTTTATATTAATGTTTTTCATATTTACAAACCTCATTCTATTTATTACGGAGTAAAAGATTAAAATTCTGATACATAACCTTAATTAATAAATTCTTTAAAAATTATTTTAGTAAATATTTTAATCAATTATATTATGTTTTTTGATATCCTACCCTAACTATTATCTTTATATAAACCATATATTTTATGTATATCAGTATCTCAACAAAAAATAAAAAAAAGAATTTAAAAAATTCAATTCAATTAAAATTAACATTTTAATAATTTCAATCATAATTTGTGACAAATCTCACTAAATAATGAAAAAATATTTACAATCTTAAAAAATTAATTTTTATAATTTACATAATTTAATTACGATATTATATACGTGTATTTTATATTTTACATTAATATCACAATACTTGTAATTTTCAATAAAATCATCCCGTGAGTATATTGGACTTCAACTAGTTATATAATTAGTTCTATTATTTAGAAAGAGGGAGATTTTAAGAGTTTATTTGATTTGTTTTTGAGTTAAGGTGACAATTTTTATTTAGTTTTTGATAAACACACCACACATCTATTAAATCAAAGCCAAATTCAAGTCTTGAGCCAACAGCTCATACAACACACCCGGAAAAGAGAAATTCTGACAAGCAAAGAAAGGAGCAGAAGGGTGCCATTGAGCAAGCTAGTGGGCAACCTCATTAGCTCCTCTTCTAACATGACTAAACTTACAATAAATAAAAGAAGAAGCAATCTCTAAAATTAGAGCAATCAAAGTACCCAGAATAGCTCTAGACAGTTCCGATTTCTATAGTTTGATCACAATAGGAAGACAATCTGATTCCACTATAACGTGGGTGACGCCCGATTGCTTAGCCGCTTCTATGGCCCTGAGGATGGCTTCAGCTTCAGCAATTTCGACCCCTGAACCCGACTGAATTTTCTGAGAGCCTGCAAAGCACACATCTCCGTTAGACAGCCTGCAAATGAACCCACTACCACAACTTTCCTCATTGACAGCAGCATCACAATTCAGTTTAACCCAGCCAATACCAGGGAGACGCCACACAGCGCGCTGCTTTGACATCAGTTGTCTTGGATGGTTCATCTGTTTAAATTGTTGAGTAAATCAGAATGAAGTGTCAAACTAGAGCCAATCACTTCTTCAGCAGTAGACTGAACCCCTTCAAAAAGCAACTTATTGCGTGCCCTTCAAATTCCATGGATCAAACAAGCCCAACGAACTATGTCATCTGAGTTACATACCTCGTTGGGCTTGTTTGAGGTATAAAGGAAGTGTTATGATATAACATAATTTAAAACAATTATTTTAATAATTATAAAAATAAATTAGTTTAAATTCATAACTGAAAAACTCAAAATTTAGTAACTAAACAATATATAACGTACTTTTGTAAATGTATGTCATGTAATTAACGCACATTATTGTCGATCATTACCATTTTCGCAGTAATTGTCAAAGACGTACTAGGGAACATTAATTTTTTCTTAAAGTGACAGAGACTTGACTTGGACAAAGCATTAGGAGTAGGGTTCTAATGTCAAAACCTTACCCTTTTTGAACCATGAAATTATATGGTTAAGTCTTAACAACAATTAATCAATTTAATCAGATCGTAACCTAACCATAACAATTTCTTCTCCCTTATTAAATTGAAGCACAAGCTTGTTAGCAAAGACACGGTTCCTTTAAGTCGGTTTAAGTAACAGTTTACCTAATTTTCAGTAAATTTGAAAGTCACTTTAGCAAGTGTTCATTTATGTTCATTGAACAAGCTGGTTAACATGAACACTATTTCTTCATGCATGCGTATGCATAATGCATGTATGAAACTGACTAGTGACTGTGATAACAAATTATATTGATGGAGGAGTTATACTTAATACTTGCGAGTATGTCAAATTAGATCATATATGCTTTTAATTTTATATGTTAGTAATACTTCCCGGCCATGACCTATTTAACAAGAAAGTCTAAACCCAACTTTAGATCAGAGACGAAATTAACTTTATGCTACGTTATCAATTGTGATCAAAAGATTTGTTTCGTACCATGGCTTAATCAGATATAGTTAATATTAAAGTCGTTTAAAACTCATTTCACCATATGCCTATATAATAGTGTTAATATATAAATGAATTGATTATATAACTGTTTTGGTCCAAAAAAATTTCTTTTGCTATTACAAGTGAAACATTAGACTACCCGTACATTATAAGGCCAACCTAAATCATTACAACGGATGATTTTTAGAAAATCAAAGACAATAGGACGCTGACTAACATTCAGGCCTAGGTGGAAATGAGTAAAAGAAATATTAAGACGATCCTCTTGAAGTCTCTGAATCGCTTCTTGAAGTAGCGAGATCGGGACTTGTCTTTTTGCTAAAAAGTCATCAGCACGATTACATTCCCTGTAGACATGCAGAATAGAAGAAGACAAAGAATTAATATCATGAATTATTGCTTCAATTTCCTAAGGAACTTTTCAAACTCTTTTAATTGCGTTAATAATAGAAAGATTATCACCATCAATAATGACTTTAGAGACATTAGAAGAAATAATAAACTGAACACCAAATAGAAGAGCCAAAGCTTCAGCGTTTAAAATGGTAATTGGGGGCAATTTTTCCCTATTAAACCCAACAATTTTACTATTGTGATCATGAACAATGAGGCTCGCAATAGTATTAGAAGTTGAGTTAAGTTGTTTTGAAGCATCAAAGTTTAGTTTGATTTTACTAGATTCTTTTTTGCTTTTATTTGATTCCGGCGACAATTAATGTGAACACATGTGGATTCAAGATTGTTGAGGGGTGGATTCTGAACAAATTAATAATTTTGTTAGGCATAAAAATTCGTTTTTATGCCATAATGAATGCTACTCTTGATTCGCCTTTTGATCTTCCGTTCCAAACTTCTTCTTCAACCTAGAACCTGTAAAACAATGGACACAGGGGCTGGGGTCCTCCTAATCCACCTCCGATGCCTAAGTCACAAGAGCCTTGAAACTTCTTATTGAAAGGGAACTAAATGAGTGTAGAGCCTTGGAACTTCAGTGTGAGAAACAGAAAAATGCTCATCTAGAAGAAAAAATACGTGTTCTAGAGAGTGGAGTGAGTGGAAAAAGGGAATACAACACTGGGAATAATGGGCACAAAATCTACGTCCAAATTGCCAAGGGAAATGGGTCAAGGGTTTACAACAAAAGAATCCATGATTAGAAACATAATTAAAAAACTCCATCCCAAATACTACCTAGAAGAGTACTATAAGACATGTTGGCACTGTGGTGCACATGGGCACTACAAAGAATGATGTCCAAAAAGAGAGTCTCAAGCTCAAAAGAGTAACGGAGAGTGGAACAAGCAAGACCACAACATAAACAAAAATACTAGAAAATAGATGGGTTCCGCACCTAGGAACCGTCCTAAGAACTCTCTTGATATTAACATTGTTGAGTATCATTTTTTTTTGAAATTGTGTTTCCTTGTAAGGAACCAGACAAGAGACATCTTACCTGGTTCATCAAAAACTAATATCCTTTGTAGCTGGTAGTGAGGGGGAACTGCACGTGGGTCATAGATAGTGGATGCTCAAATCAAATGATTGAGAACAAAGACCATCTCACCTCACTCCACACACAAGTCGAAAGAGGACATATCTCCTTTGGTAACAAGAATAAAGGGGAAATAATAGGAACTAGCAAAATAATGCTGAACAAGTCAACAAAAATAAGCAATGTCAATCTAGTCAAAGACTTAGGATACAATCTATTCAATGTGTCTCAAACATATGACCAAGGGAACAACGTGGTCACATTTGGTTCATGTTGACGGGTGTTTTCTTGACTAACTGGACAACAAATAAATTTATAAGTCAAGACCCCGCTGAGTATAGCGAAGTCAGGATCGTTTCACGGGAGGCACTGTTGTTTGTCTACCAACTACTAAAAAATGAAACAAAGCAAAACAGAACAAAACACCTACGACCAACCTCGTTAACGACTTTGTCAGGGTCGTTAACGAACCTGGATACTCTACGAATGCAGATTAACGACTAAAAACTCAAGTTCGGCACCGAGGCAACGAATATGAATAACGAGTATACCGAAAACAAACTCAATTAAGAATAAAAACCTAGGACAAGGGTTACCACAACACAGTCATGCATATAAACTCGTAAGAAGATAAAGATCATGCCTTTAAAAAGATAAATTCATCAACTTTCGCTGATTAGCAAGCAAATCAATTAATTCTCATAAATCAATTCACTCAATCACTTGTTTCGGATCCAAAGCTCGAAAATTTCGTTATCGAACAATATCAACATTCAAGTTAATAACTTTATCTCTCGATCAAGTTAAGAACTCAAATTACTTCGACTATCGTCTAGGCATAAACACAACAAGCAATCTAAAATAGATAAAAGGCATTCAACACATCAACTTACTCATCAAACATGCATAACTATGCCGGGTTTCAACCCCGACCCTAGATAGGAAAACTACTCACTACTCATAGTAATAAAGCAAACAACTTCGATAAAAGAAAACATTGAAAACAGAACAACCTTACTTGTAATTACACGGAAAAATATCGTCTTACAATATCCCGAAGAAACCGAAAACAAACAAGACAATAACGAGCAGACGAACCGATTAACGACCCAAGCTTCTCTCTCAATCGACCTTGGCTCGATGATCTTCCCACTCGACTTCTCTCGTGTCGGCCCTCCTAGAGAAAATAAAATTCGTCTCTCTTCTAAACCCCCCTCTCCTAAGCTAGAAAAGAAGCACTAGTACAAAAAGGTCAATTAATACCGGTTTTTTTATGAAGCAGATACCGGTTTTTCCTCCGTCGTTAATCTTACCGTAATAAAACATCGGATACCGGTTATTTAAAAACCGGTATTAAAGTTTGGTGGATACCGGTTTTTTAAGAAACCGGTATGAATATTTGGATAACGGTTTTTTAAAAAACCGGTATGAATGTTGGTTTTTTTTTTAAAAAAAAAAATACAGAAGTAGCATACCGGTTCTTGTTAAAACCGGTATGCTATTGCAAAGGTTTTGAAAAAAAAATGGCCACTTGATCTCAAATGCATCCGAGACCAAGTTTATGCTCATTTTAAATAAATAAAAAATGGGCACTTGACAATACTCCTATTTGAAACATCCCTGCTTATAATCATTCATCGAGTTATTTGTCTACAAAAGAGTAGTTGCATACTGTTCATATGACAAGCTAGCTTAACTTACAATCATATAATACTTAGCCTTAGGAGGAGCAAAAAAGAATGAGGTTTCCAAAACAGCCATCCTTATGAAGACTCAATACAGCTTCACAAAATCTCCAACTCTCTACATCCATTTCTTCCTGCACCAATCAATTACACAAAAGCCATAAAACTCAATACAGCTTCACAAAATCTCCAACTCTCTGCATCCATTTCTTCCTGCACCAATCAATTACACAAAAGCCATAAAACTCAATACAGCTTCACAAAGTGGATTTATATGTTTCACCAAGAAACCATGATTGACCACAAAAACTGAAAAACATGTATTTTCCATATGGATACAAGCATATTAAATATAATGAGTATATGACCATCGTTTTTTATGGACCCTTTAAGGACAACTAAAAAGAAAAAGAAAACTAACCTGAAATTCTTTTCTTCAGAAACAGTAAGATAAGATCTAATTTACATGCATGAATGATGCTTCCAAAACCTTGAACAGTAAAACAACTGTAAATTCGGTAGCCCAATTGATACTATAGAGCATACAATGGCAAGGTGATTTTGAATTGAGAGTTTCGAGCCATGGTCATTTTAGCACTGAATGCAAAAAAAAAAATCTAAATGAATGAGGAAAAGATAGAAGAAAGAATTATTATTATTATTATTATTATTATTATTAAGACCAACTCAAAAGAGAAGCATCCAACATAAAAATTCTAGCAAAACCAGCAATAACATAGATCTTTAGGAGGTTGAGAACTAACATGTCAGGATAGTCAATAGAAACCATTTGAAATGACAATTTCAAGTAATATGCTATCTAAATGAACTTTTAAATGAAGAAAAAAAATCCTACCTTTTCAAAGGCACTTGCTGTTTCTTTTGAAGCTATTACAAGAATGCCTTGTATATGCCTGAGTTCAATTATAAGCCTCTCAATCTCCTGATCGATGCTTAACTACAAAAACAAAGTGCACAAAAATGTTGAGTTGAGGACATATATAGTTATATACAGAAAAATCAAAGAAGTACCCGTCCCTAAACCCATGACAATACCTCCTTTCTTGCCATAATCATAGGTCTTCATAAGATCCATTTTATATGAATTCACTGCTCTCTCCTCCCCAATAAATGCTTGGACTGTCCTCACATTTCCAATTACCTAATTTTAGGATGAAATTCACTAATCAGCACATGAACTTTCAATCTCACACACATAATAAGACAAGGTGCAAATTCAAATGCATCAAATCATCCACATCCGAAAAGAAAAGAATAAGTTTTAAGGGTAAAAAGTGGTAATTTGCTAGACTAGTTGTGCACTAGACCTTTAAGTAGAAACATGATCACCATCATCATCTGAGTCAAGAAGAAGCATGGCACCATGAAGGTGAACTGTGCCATCAATGAACTTATTGCATTCAAATAAACAAAAAAAGCTTAATTGGTTTGAACACATAAAGTAAGCTAACTATATATCAAAGCACATATACCTTCAAGTTTCTGCAAATAGGTTTTACATATAGATGATTGAAGCACATTCATGACACAAGGACCAGAATTCATACATCTGTATATGGGATCAAGATAGTATGAATCTTGAAGCACATTCATTTGAAGAACATGTATTGGGAAACAGTAGGCATTGCTTGACTTTCTTTCAACTTTGGACAATTTTATGAATCATGGCTTCATCTAGAAGCTTGCATTTGACGATTCAGTAATCTTGTTAGCTCTACACGAGTCAAATCTTTTATACATAATATATTACAGCTTCAACTCTAATTTCCCCAATATTGTTGCTGAATTGAAAAACTCTAATATATTGTTGCTGAATCAAACACAATAACTATTCAAACCAAAGATCCTTGACCCGTGTGAGTCCCCATGGAACCCACTGAGTCAACTCGGCCCGACTCTGGCGAGTTGCGAAAACCCTAGCTTTGCCCGGATTGAAACTACACTCAACTTTTAGAGCTAATTGCAAAACTGAAAGCTCAATCCATGGATTAAGAGGTTGAATTAAACTTACAGAGATTTTAGCGCCACGAGAGGAGAGAAGGGGCGGATTTTAGGGGTCTGTTGTGGTGTTGTCCAATTCATCGTTCTGGGGCAAGCGTGCTGCCATTTGGGGCTTATGGAAGACGCCATGGTGCTCCTCCAAACTGGAAAACACCTCGCCTCCGCCGCCTTCCGCCGCCAGAGCAACCACCAGTCCGAGGACAGCTTCTCCTCTCACATCCCCATCTCGGTGACCGAATGCGCCACGAACCAGCACCTCCAGCCGCCTCATGTGACCGAATCGGAGTCCATCAACAACATGATCGCGCAGATCAAGCACCTGCTCCGCCGCCGCACCTCCGCCATCGCCGCGCTCGACGCCGACCTCTACCCCGAATCCATCCATCACTTCTCAAAGATCATCGACGGCCGCCGTCCCGCTCCCCAAGCCTTCCTCGCCGAGTGCTACCTCCAGCGCTCCGTCGCCTGTCGCGCCACCGGAAGAATCGCCGAGTCGATCGCCGACGCGAACAAAACCCTAGCTCTCGAGCCGTCCTCCGTCGCCGCCTTAATCGCACGCGCTTCCCTATTCGAGCTCATCGGCTGCCTCACCGACTCTCGCCGGATGAAGGTTAGGGAAGATGAGTGAGTTGGTGACGGGACGGGCGGGCAGACGAGTGCGCTTATCGCGGGAGAAGACAACAGAGGCTGAGAGGCTTAGGGTTTATCGCAGGAGGAGTCGAAGGCAGTACTATTAAAAAGGTAATTTTAATTTACTTTTTTATGAAATAAAACTGCATTTATACCGGTTTTTTATTTAACCGGTATCCGTGTTGATTTTTTATACCGGTATTTACAAAAAAACCGGTATGTCCAAATTGAAATTTACTTTTATATCGCAAATACTTAAAAACCGGTATAAAAGTTTTAAACGCATACCGGTTTTACAACCGGTATATTTTTTTGACCGATATTAACTTAAGTTTTTTAAAAGTAATATTTATTTTCTAATTAAGTTTATTATATTTTTATAAAAATTTTAAGTAAAAATTAATTAATAATTATTTCAGGGTAAAGTTTGTAGTAAACGAGATTTAAGGGTGAAAAGTGAAATTTTACTAAAATTTTGGCCGACTTTGCATGTTGCCGACTCCATTTGAATATATATATGTTTCTATGTTCATTCTTTCGTAGGATTGAACAAAACAAATACAGAGATTAGGAAAAAAAAGAGAGGAGAATGAAGAGAAAGAAAAGGGTAATTTTTGTTGTTTTTGTTGGATTTAGTACAAGATTTCTTCAATCGGGTTTTAATCTCGAAGTACAAGCGTAATTTGGTAAGTTTTAGTTAGTTAATAGTTTATTTGGATTTTCCTAATTTTTCCAGATCTAGATCTACAGTTGCTTTTGATTCAGAAAATCGTCGATTTATAGTTCTCAGATGGTGTTTTCGATATTGGATTTATATTCGGTAAAAGATTTCAGAGTATTTTTAGGGTTTTGCTTTGTAATGATATTAGGGGGACCTTTGATCAAGTTTTTCAGAAAGGTTTGAACTAGAAAAATGTTCTTCTATATATATAGTTTATTGTTGTCAAGTTTTAAAGGATTTGGAATTATGCACAAGAAGTTATAATGCATTCTGGCATTTCATTGCATTTGGGGTTAGAGTTTGTAAGAGTAAATAGCCTAATTTGCATTGGGTTACATATAGGAGCCCAAGTAATAGACCGTGGTAAGAGTCAAGGGGGAGAGATATTGTATCTATCCTAAACAGGTGAGCATAGACCGGAGATTCAACTATATGTGTTATATGAACTATATGGATATATATGCTATATGAACTATATGGATATATGTGCTATATGAACTATATGGATATATGTGTTATATGTGATAGCTCTGAAATTTTCAGAGTTGTTTGCACAGAAAGTATGTTAGCAGATGACATATGATATATGAACACAAAATGCACTTGATTGCATAGCATTTTGCAATGAGATTTAAAAGGACATGTGACTGTCTTGCCTTGAATTTGTATACAGGACATACGAGTCATACAGGATCTTCGGATCATACAGGATCTTCGGATCATACAGGATCTACGGATCATACAGGACCTACGGGTCATAATGAGGAAATCTTCGGATTTCTTTCTTAAAGGGACTATAAGAGTCCATATACAGAAAACCTGGGGCAGATTCTGGCTTGAACAGTTCACAGAATAATGAATCGGATACATGAGCATTTGCATTTGCATAGTAAATTCATATATGACATATATAATATGTATGAATATGTATATTGACCAATTGCTTGGCATTGTGTGAAATAATTGATGATGGTTTATATTCACTGAGTATGCGACTCACGTAAATCGTAAAATAATTTTTTTCAGGCTCAGCTAGAACTTACTGGAGTGTGTCTCTTTTAGAGGTCACATTCATACAGGTCGGCCGGCTGAAGCTTAATGCAACCTTCTCCTCCTCATTTTGCATCTTAGACATATGTGTTGTAATAGAAGTCAGAGGGACAGATGTTTTAGTATGAGAAGTAGCAACATAAATGTGTGTGCAACCTTTTATGGTTGTTAATGTTTGCTATGTGCTTACGTGAATAATTGCTTATATGTGCATTATCTCTTTATATAAGAGATAAGTTTTATGAAGTATACGTCATATGGTATAGGGGTGTCACAAAAAGCCTGGACTTCGACTTCTTATCTTCATACTCTTCTGTCCTCCACCATATTACTCCAATTCAGCTCCAAAATCACTCTTTCCTGCTCAAAAACCTACAAAAAGACACAAAACGGAGTAGCTTCCATACTTTTCACAAAATATGCAAACTCATCGAAAAACACACAAAACTAACTCTAAAACTACTAAAACTAAACCAAACAAACTAAGAAAACACACTAAAAACTAGACCAAAAACATGAATATTAGTTCACAAGAATGCTTGGCAATCAACAAGAAGAGCAACAAAATCATTCTCAAGGGAAAAAGATCAAGCAATGTCCACATTGTAGACACCAACTTTTTGCCTCTAAGAAAATTGTGCCTTGCCAGTTCCACTAATGACACAACATAGGAGGTTTAGGCATGAAGGAGTAAATCTGATTTTGAAGTTGTACCTACAAGACTTGGTAACGGGTCTTCCTGATGTGAACCCCGTTGAGGATTCACGAGTAGGATCTTGACGTGGACACGTAGTGGGTCTTCTCACGAACGAACGGATAGATTTTGAGGTTGAAGCCTAGACTTTGAGATGAGAAATGAAGTGAAAGGATTGAGAAGGGGGCCTAGTTTGAGGTAGGCCAGGAGAATATGGGATTGGGAAAAAGAATTGGGGTTGACTCCTTAGTAATAACTTCTGGAGTAAACTCGACAGCAATTCGGTATATTATTCAAAGCGTAAACAATACGATGAGAGGAGGATCCTATTTATAGAGGAGCTCCTAGAAACCCTAAAGGAGGCGTGGGGGCTAACTAGGGTTACACATGTAAGTGGCCCAACGTTAGGCCCAATCCCATAAATACTTAATAATAATAGCAAAGACTTAATAAGTAAGGTTCGGAAAGGAAATAATACTAAATATGGTAAAACGGATAGTGGTCACGGTGGTCATGTTGCGAGTGTCGCGACAAGGTCGTGACAAGGCTGGCACGACGCGACAAGGACGTCGGCGCGCACGCACAAGGGCTATCGCGACACGCTAGGCGTGGCACGACAAGACCAAGGCGCGGGCATGGCAGGAGGTACCGAGACTTAGGACTCGGATACCGATGGAGGCAGGCTCGGTACTGGGGTGCCGACGTCGGTACCGAGTAGTGGTGGCTCGGTACCGAGTGCTGGTGCGTCGATACGAGAGGCGCGACGCAAGAACCTCATGTGTCGATGCCGGGTTGCCCCGGTGTTGGCACGACTCGAGTGTTTAGGGCCGTGTTGCCGATGGTGAGGCGGACCACGGGTCTTGGCACGAGTCCTACGGAGACGCGGATTAGCCCAAGGGGGTCGCCACGGTCTCGGGACCCTAGGGCTAGGGCAGGTACACATCACTTCCCAAAATCAATCTTGACAATGCCAAGATATGTGAAGCATGCATCAAAAGAAAACAAAAAAAGGAGTTCCTTCATCCCATCGACAGCATTGTCACTCCAATCAACAAAGGAGTACAGAATCATTCCTCTCTCCACAACTTTTGTGCCTTCAATGCCTTTATCTCCCGAGTGGAACCAAAGAACATCAAAGAAGTATTGAAGGACCCAGACTGGATTCAGGCCATGCAAGAAGAGTTACACCAATTTGAAAGGAAAAAAGTGTGGAGACTTGTTCCTCGTCCTAGGAACAAAAATGTTATAGGAATTTAGTGGGTCTTCAAGAACAAGCTTGGCAACACTAGAGCAGTGTCTAGGAACAAGGAAATATTGGTAGCTCAGGGTACAACTAAGAAGAAGGAATAAACTATGATGAAACCTTCGCTCCATTGGCTAGGATCGAAGCAATACGCCTCTTAATTTCCTTCGCATCTTACAAAGGATTCAAACTCTATCAAATGGATGTGAAGACGGTGTTCCTTAATGGCCATCTCAAAGAAGAAGTCTATGTGGCTCAACCTCCATGTTTCGAGGATAGGAACTACCCCGACCATGTCTCTTTTCTCGAAAGGGCACTCTATGACCTCAAGCAAGTTCCCAGAGTGTGGTATGACATGTTTGCTCAGTTCATATTGTCTAATGAATACCTTCATTGTTCCATTGACAAGACTCTTTTTCTTAAGAAAGAATCTAAAGACATTTTAATTGTTTCAGTCTGCGTAGATAATATTGTTTTTGATGTTACTAACTCTTCACTTGTTGATAAGTTCAAGAATTTGAAGAGCGGTGAGTTTGAAATGAGCTTAATAGGGGAACTGATGTTCTTCTTGGGACTCCAAATTTCCAAAACCAAGGAGGGAACAAGGCTCTACCATCAAAAGTACATTAGAGAAATACTTTCCAAGTATGGGTTAGTTTGAAGAAGGTACCAAGTGAGATGTGGAGAATCAATATGTTTACAAACCTGTACAAAAAGTCAAAACTAGTCAATAAGTTCACAAAGTGATAAAAGTAAATTCGTGAATTATAAGGAGATAGACTTCTTGAGGTAAATCAAAGGATTATATCACAAATTTACCCAATTAGAGGGAGATCAATATTGTTGATCGGGCACTTCCCTAAGAACCTCCAAGCTTCAATTCTCAAAGGATAGAACCCTAAATCTCTTCTCAACATGACGAGGATCTCGTGGACAAGTTCCTACACCTTGGAGTAGTGATGATTGTTGAATTTGTAGACGGGGGAGCTTGAATTTGGCGTTAATTAGGAATAAATCGATCACGATGCTACAAGTGAACTTGAAATTGGGGGAGCTCGGGAGGTTAGAGGCAATGGTGGTGGCCAGATTGAAGAGAACCACCTTCAAATTGAACATGAAACATGCAATTTCATAGGAGGAGAGTGTCGATTTAAGCTTGCCGGCGAAATAAATAGCAAATTTGAATCTCAATAGTCCGTTGGCGACGCAGAGACGGGATAATACCAACTCGTCGTGAGATCCAACGACAGTGGATGTGAAGGGGACGAGGGGGCTATTGTAGTGGTTGTTGTGGTAGAGGTAGATGAAGTCAGGATATGTGGCCAGAGAGAGAGAGAGAGAGAGAGAGAGCCATTTGGAGCATACACGCCGGAGATGGTAGAGTGATTTTGGTGGACAACAGAAGAAGAGTGGTGTGGAGTTTAGGTTGAGGCGGCGAGATCCAGGGGTCTAGGGTTTTGTTGGTGAGCAAAGGGAATGGAGGAGAAAGGTTGCTTAAATATTAAATATGAAATAAATAAAATTTCCTCTTTAATTTTTACAAGAAAATTTAATTTACGCGACTCTCCTTTTCATTTTTACGACAAAAGTTTCATTTCTTCGCCCTTTTTAGTCTTTCTTGTATTTATAGCAACAAAGACAATAACTCATTGCGAAAAGTTAAAATTTAGCTATCATTTTAAGAATATAAACTTTACTTTTAATTACATTAGGCAACAAAATTTTATTTTTTTTATCGGCCAAAGTGTTTGGTGACAATCTAAATTTTGTAGCCCCAAAGTACTATATAGGTCGATAAAATATAATTTTGTTTCCCTAGATGTTTACCTAAAAAAATCTTTAAAAACGAGAAAAAGATAAGGCGACAAAACTAGCATTTTGTTGCCCAAAACGAATTTGAATTTACAAAATTTAATTAATTTATATAAAATTTCCTTCATTGGGCGACAAAAATCTGATTTTGTCGCGCTAGATTTTATTACGGGCAAAAAAATTGTTTAAGTCGCAGAATGGTTTGTTTTAGGCGACAAAAAATTATTTCTGTCGCCGAAAGTTCATACCAGGCGACAAACGTTTGTTTTGTCACTAAAAACAACCTTTGGGCGACGAAAAAAGCCCTTGTTTCAGTTTTTTTCCCCAAGACGTGTTTTCTTGTAGTGTGCTGATGATCAATTTCACATGCAAAAGCGAGTTTTCGCTTTTCGGGAATTTGATGGGCGGCATACCGCTACAAATATTTGTAACATTATATGTACTATTTTAGAAGACTATAGACTACTTCATAGAGTTTTCACAATTTCATGTGATAATGCATCTAACAACACCGCTTCTATTAGTGATTTGATTCAAGTTTGTCAATCGGTTTTTTGGAAACAAATATTTTCGTGTATGATATGCTTGCCATATTTTTAAACTTATGTATTTAAGATGGTTTGAGAGTTTTAAGCTTATGTATTGAACCTATTAAATATATTGTTAACTATATTTGGCTAAAAAATAAGACCACAATGGAATGGAAGAAGTTTTGTAATGAAAATAGTGTTGTAATAGTACGTTTTTCAAAAGATGTCGGTCACCATTGGAACTCCACTTATAAATTACTTCATCAATATTTACATTACAAAGAACTTTTGGCTTCCTTTTCCGCTCAACCTGTTCCAGATTCGCAAGCAATTGAACCCTTTTGGGACCAATGCTACGATATCATGGAAATTTTAAAAGTTTCAATGATGCAACTTATATTTTTAGTCAATGTTGAAGGGTTTCTTGAACAAATAAATTTATATTCAAGACCCCGATGAGTATAGCGGAGTCAGGTTCGTCCACGGGAATGAGATTAGGGCCAAAGATTAGTTGATAAACTATGAAAAGCAAATAAACACGAAGGGGCACAAACACACAAGAACACAAACGAAGGAACTACGCTCGAGCACGACCTTGGTGGGGGCGAGATCAAGTCAAATTAACGAGTTTTAATCAATATAAGAAGGCAATCCTAGGGCTAGGGCTACCACAACATCAATCACACATGCTTTCAACAGGAATTCACAACTATCATGCAATCTAGATCATAGAAAAGTCAACTGTCGCAAACAATTCAAGTTATTCAATCAACTGTCGCAAATTAAACAACTCTCTATCTATCCTTCAACCTAGGAATATCAACTGTCGCAAATAATCCTATTAGAACTAGTCAAAGCAATCAACTTTACACTTTCGCTTTTAGGTTAATTGCAAGACATGCCTCAACTTTCGCAAAGGATTTAAGCACAAGATAGATAGATATGATCTTCAAGCATTCAAGTCATGAATTCAAGTTTAGACATGCATGATTGTGTTGGGTTTTCACCCAACCCTAGAATCTAAGAAAACTACTCACACATAGAAAAGAAAGAAGAAGACATGATCATAGAAACAAACCGAAAATTCAAATAAAAACAAAGATGTCTTACAAATTTCTCCAACTTGTCCTCCAAATCTTCCTCTTAATCTCCCCCAAAGAACGAATTATAAAAACTAGAGAGAGCACCCCTTTTTATAGAGGAAAAGGAGCCCTAATTAAACTAGGAAACAAGATAAAACTACTTCCTAAGATAAAAGATAGAATATATCACAAAAGATCTCGGAATAAGGGAGAGTCGGCGTCATGCACGACCCAAAGTGGGTCGTGCACGACCCCCCTAGGGTCGGTCCTGAGGCTTGGTAATCTCCATGGGTCTAGAACGACCCCAATAGGGTCGTGCACGACCCTCATAGGGTCGTGCCTGAGAGCTTGAATCTTTGTTGGGTCGTGCTTGAGTAAAACTTGCGTAGAAGATTCGTTACAACTCCGTTTGACTCGATTCTTTTTCCTATGTTCTTGTAACGAATTTCTCTATCTCTTTCCAAGCTCAAACTTGATCTTCAATAACTTTACTTGAGCGCTTAATCTTCATCTTCTCTTGCAATTCATTCCTCTTTGGCCTTCTTCCTTAGCTCCTCACTTATGGCTCCCTCCTAGCTTGTCCACCTCCTCTTGCAATGCTCCAAATTCTTCTTTCAAGCTCCAAAACTCCTACAAAAAGACATAAAAGATGCGTAGTTTCCGAATCTGAAAGAAATAAGAAAACTAAAGCAAAAAGACTAAAAAACACAAGACTCTAGCACAAAAACCAACTAAATCTAATCTATCTAGACACTAAAAACCTACCTAAAAAGCGGATATCAGTCAAACTTATACACCACGTGCTCATATGTTTGATTTTGAAGCTTTGAATGTGGTGGACGCCTTTTAAGGAAGGGCTTTCACGACCTGAGCTTGTTGAAGCCATTTTACTAATGAAGAGGAAGTGGTTGAACTATTACAGAAACTATTCCCGATATTTATCTTATGGCTTGTGTTTTTTTATCTTAGATATAAAATACAAGGTTTGCAAGATAATTTTAATGCATAGTATGACTTATTGAATTTAGAAGAGAATGATCAAAATTGTAATGTTGTTGTCATTCTAGAACATGATAGATTCATGTTGATGGTTTGTATAAGGTTTATAGCACGGGTGGTGAGGTGCCTTCTACGCCTCAATTACCCCCATCATCCTCCTCAACTTGTCGTTCATTTCTAGGACCGAGTTCTGGTTTATTGCAAAATCCTACAAAAAGAACGAAATTAACAAGCTCACATACAGAGTTAGATGCTTATCTAACCACTACCTTTGAGTTTGTAGAAGAATTTGATATTTTAGATTGGTGGAAGCAACATAAGAAGATGTGTCCAACACTAGCAAAGATCGTTGCTCAAGTCAAGCAGTTCCCGTCTCAACGGTAGCAGTGGAGCAAAAGTTTAGCTAAGGTGGCCACATCCTAGACGATAGAAGATCAAGATTGGCGCCCGATGCAATGGAAGCTCGACTTTGTGTCGACGATTGGAAGAGGGTGGAGCTTAGAGCACAATTGATGAACTATACGGAGTCATCGGATGATGTACTTGACGATGTATATACAAGTTGGGCATCTTCCACCGGTCCCGAAGGGTCGTCTTAGGTAAATGGCCAAGTGGGGTTTCGTATCAAAGGTAAGAGAATTACACGGGCTTTGATTCCTCTATAACCCTGAGAGGATACGTATGTAGGCAACTTAAGTTCAAGCTCTTCTTTTCCCAACACTTCTTTTCCTTAATTGTACAATCGAAAATATTGCATCTCAGATCCTCGGGGGAGGGGGCGTCAACTCCGATGGTGGTGGTCGATGATATTGAAAGAGGAGGGTAGTGGGGCAAGAACTCGACTGATTTCTCCAAAGTAAATTTTTTTCGGTTAAAAGCCTGGGATCGAAACTGAACCCAAACCGGCTCTGTAACAATCGGAATCGGGGGTCAGCTGGTCCCGATTCCACCCTTCTGTGGAACTGGAACCAAACCCATGACTAAAACTCAGTGTCATGTGTAAATCTCATGGATAAACATACGTTTAAAAAAAACTAATCAAAATTAAAATTAAAATTCAATACCCAATTTCGTCATTTTACCACCCTCAATTAAAAAAATAAACTCATACTGCTGAACAAACATTAACTTATTTTAAAATATCAGTTTTTGAAATCACTTAAAAAATTTATTTAATTAAATTAACTTTAATTATTAATTAGTTTTAAATTCAGCTTCAGTTTGATATCAGCTTATATTTACTCAAGAAAACCTAAAACATTTTCCTATGAAGAAAACTTTTACACTCAATTAACCCCCAACTAAAAGCGCGACTTTTTTGACCATATCATTTATTAAAAAAATAATCCTTGAGTAAAAAAATGCAATTTTGGAGTACTATTACACGCACCAATGGTAGATAATAGCACATACTATATGATAAATCGCTGTAGTGATTAATGCCGTCCCTTCTTTGTTAATTGAGATAATATGAATGTTTAATACGTAGTACTAATTAATTAAGAAATTAAAATGAACTATTCATAGAAACACGAGACACCCATCTAACAAAATTAAATTTGCATAAATAAGTATGACAAGAAGATATATAATGCAAATGAAGATTGGTTTTAAATCAACAAAACTTCCAAACAAAGCTTTCCAGAGCGTAATTGCTTTGTCTCTGCCTTATTATTGTTAAAAATGGGGACTAAATTAACCAGCTAGGCTGTACATAATTGGAAGGACCAGTTATATTAAATAAGATGATGATATATAGCATTTAATACGCTATCCTCATTGGTCAACGTCAATGAGTATGATTAATTGTTTTAGTAATCACTTAATTTCCTAACATTTGACAATATTTACAAACAAGTACTCCCCTCAAATTCTCAATAGAGGTCACTTTAGTAAACAATTTTTTATAATGTGCCCTTATAACATAAGCTAGAAACCATTTACGTACATTGATGCTTTAATTGTTTTGTATCCTGATACGAGCCCGGTGTGGATTCGTATCGGATCCTTATTGGTCAAGGGGGTGAGAACGGTCCGAGGTGGACACGAGTCTCAAGGAACCTTGTTGGTCAAGGTGGCGAGACGGGTCCGAGGTGGACTCAAATCTCAAGAACGTAAAGATAAAAGAGAGCTAAGGAAAATTAGGGCAAATAACTTGATTTTTATTGATTGATTAAACATAACCACTTAAAGGAGTATTTATAAGGCGGATTTGCAAGGGTACCCCATGTACAAAAAAAAGCTTGCAAAAGTACCCCATATTATAGGAAATTGCAAATTTTATTTTTCATTATTTTATTGTTTAATTATTTGAATTTAAATTTGTAATATTTTTTAGAAATGAATTATTAAATTGAAAGAATTAAAATCAGAAAACGAAAATTGAAAAAATAAATAAATGAAAGTCATGTGAAAAGATGTTTTTAAATGATCTATTGGTTATGATCTTAAAGTGTTTACGGAAAATAAGGAGTAAAAAGGGAAAAAAGAAAAGTCAAAGATATGACAAAGATACTAGTTGGTTGAGATTCTCGTAAAAGTCTACTCGGGCTAGATTTTATACTACCATGCTTGCCTATTCTACTGTCATACCTCTCTATGATCCTGTCACGTACATGAGAAGGAAAAGGAAATTGCAAACGAATTAGATTTGTTACGAAATATTTTGTTTCCTTTAAATGAGAAATATAACGGATATTAGAAAGATAACAATCTTAAAAGATACCAATATTAATTAAAACAATAATAACCAATTATTAGAGGATAAAAGAAAAGTCAAAGATATGACAAAGATACTAGTTGGTTGAGATTTCCGTCAAAGTCTACTCGGGCTAGATTTTATATTGTCATGCTTGTCTATTCTACTGTCATACATCTATATGATCTTGTCACGTACTTAAAAAGGAAAAGGAAATTGTAAATGGATTAAATTTGGTACGAAATATGAGATGATGATGAGAGAAGGGGCTGGCGTTGATTGCAACTCGAACCTATGAGTGAATTTCACGAGAGAAGGGGGCTCACGAGACAAGGGGATGGCGTTGATTTGTTCTCGATCGCCTCCTACGAATCGTCCAGCAGAAAAGTCGTCGGGCTTTTTTTCCTAGTTCGAGATCGAGAAAGATGACGCTGGCTCGAGAGAGACGACGTTGGCTCGACGAGAGAGATGAAGTTGGCTCGAGAAAGAAGAATGGTGAGGAGAGAGACTTTGGCTCGAGAAAGAAGAAAATGACGTGTTTTGTTTTTGATCTGCTTTTAATTCATTCCTCTTAATTTAATTTAAAATTTTTAAATCTTGTTTTTTTAATTAGTAGAAATCATTTTAAGTTTTAAATTGAAAATAAATTTCGTAATTTAAAGTTTCAAAAAAATGAATTATTTTAATATTTTTCTAAAAAAGGAAAGGGCATGATTTTGGACATTTTAGCTATATTTTTGGGCATTTATGCTATTTTTTTAGGCATTGATGTAACATTAGAAATAAGAAAGCATTTTTGCAAACAAATTTTCAAAGTGGGGCATGGGGTACTAATTTCTCAATACTCTAATATCTAGCTAACAAGGAAACCCTAATTGCTGAAATATTAAAAAGATAACCTTACTAAAAGATAAAATCAAATCCCTAATTAAAAGGAAAGACAATATTCTAAAATAAATAATTATCCCTAATTAATTATAGAGTATCATATCCCTTTTCTCAAAATAAATAAAAATAAAGTAAAAAAATACCCTTTCTTTCATTTCTATTTATTTATCTTTTTGAAGTTGAACACATATATTAAAAAATTAAATTATATTAAATTATATTTTGATTAAATGTTTACTTTTTTACATTGAAAATGAAAATAGAACAGATTTATTTTATATTTCATTAAATATAAGTGTAAAAATGAAAAAATTATGTCCAAAATATATAAAAAGATGTGTTTTTATGAACAAGATTTTGATTTTAAAAGTGCAATTAGAAATGAACAAGTGGTATTTAATGTGAAAGAATACGTCAAAAATATATCAAAGGATGTGTTTTTGTGAACAATATTTTGATTTTAAAAGTGCAATTAGAAATGAACAAGTGGAGTAAATTACTTTGTACTGAGTATCACTTGTGGCAATTTCGTTTACAATCCACCAGGTAGTGCACTTTTTCAGATGAAACAAACTCAAAATAAAACAAAATAGGAAAACGAATAAAACAAACTCAAATAGGGTTTGGTTCAAATAAAACAAACTATTGTCCTGAAACGTAAAACGAATGCACTTTTTCTACTTAGTAGTGCACTTTTCATACAAAAGTGCATTGCAAAACACAAAAAATGCAATATGAAAAGTGCACTACAAAAAGTACGAAAAGTGCAAATCCGAAAAAGTGCACTGTGAAATAGGAAAAATGCACTACGAACTAGAAAAGTACATCCGTTTCAGGATAAGAGTTCGTTTCAAGATAAGAGTTCGTTTCATTTGAACCAAACTCATTATTTTAAACCTGCTCCATGCCAATTAGGTCCTTGCTTATTAACGGAGCCCATAAAGGTATTAATTAAATCTTTACTAAATGCTACTACAAATATTTGAAATTAGGATTATTGAAAGAAAAAAATATTTACATGCAATACAAGAGACACCTAAATTAATCGTGCTTACCGGGCTTGGCTTTAAACTTGTGATATCAAAATCGACATCCTTACAAGTTGACCTAACTAGGCACTAAGACTTGATACATGCATGGAAATTTAATGATCAGTCTCTTACATAGATTTATAAAGAGATGCGGAGTAATGGAAAACAATCTTTAATTTTATCCAAATTTTACTATGTTAAAGAGTCTTCAACTACTCTTCATAATGAAACTGTACATCGCTTATAAGATATTTATTAATTAGACCCTTTTTTTACCTTATAGTCTAACCGCATATTATGGATGCCCTAAGTAATTAAAACATCAGACGTCTAAATTTTTTTTTTCTCTCTCTAAAAACACCGTACATCTTGACAATAAAGTTTGTCCAGGATGGCATTTCGTAGGATTGGTATGTCTAGAATTTGTATAGTACGTGATTATCATTATCTTAATTCTTCTAATGTTAAAAACTTGCATGATATTGCTTGGTACTGCCCGGATAGAGATTGGATCAAAGTCAACACGGATGGTGCGGTTCGAGACAATAGAGCTACCGCGGGAGGAGTGCTAAGGAACAAGGATGGTCAATGGATTCAAGGCTTTGTCCATAACATGGGGTCATGTTCGGTTCCCTCGGCAGAGTTGTGGGGAGTGTTGAAGGGCCTTAACCTCGCTTGGGACTTGGGCTTCAGGCAAGTTATTTTTGAGTCAGATTCCAAAATTGTCATTAATATGATTAGTGTAGGTGTTCGTCGAAGTCACCCGCTCTATAGCCTGGTATCTCAATGCCGCGGCTTCATCAGTAGGAACTGGAACATCCAATTCCGACACATTTACAGAGAAGCTAACTCCGTTGCAGACTTCTTAGCGTCTCTTGCTTTTAATTTTCCTTTAGGTTATCATGTATTGCTTGCCCCACCGGAGGGGATTTCTTTTTTTTTTGCTGTAAAGGTAAATTCGATTAAAAATATGAACCCTACTAAGAGGGTAAAACAATTAACAAAGAGTCAAGCATAATGGACAAGCACGCAGACCCTCCAAACATGCAACCAAAAGCGTACATGGACAAGCATGCAAGCCTCCCATACTACGCAAACCAAACCAAATTACAACTTCTCAACCATAGAAAGCGGAAACAAATCATGCAACAACCGAAATACATGAGTAAAAATCAACCGTACAATCACCTCAGGCGAAATGAGGTTTCTATCAAAAATACATGCATTTCTAGTGTGCCATATGTAATAAACAGTGGTAGAAAGAGCAAACACACGAGCTTTAGCAAGACAGCTTCGACCACGGGCATGGTGATGAAGCCAGCGCAAGACGCGCCGCACCGAAGACGCACCAGCGGGGATAAAAAACCGGACCCGAACCTCCCTCCAAATAGTGTCGGCGTAGGAACACTCAAAGAAAATGTGATCATGCGTCTCAAGCTCCGCGCCACACAATCGACAACCAGGATCCACATCAAGAAACAAGAGCCTGTCATAAGTAGAGAGACGGCCAAGATTGGCCAGCCACAAGATAAACATATGTTTGGGGGTGTTATGTGCCGGCCACACCTCCCTAGCCCATCGAACAGTCGGATGCCGAGGACGAATCGCCTCATAAGCGCGCGCCACCCGAAAGCGGCCATCCTCAGTCCAAGACTCAAGCATCTCACCAACACCAACCTCTCTTCCCTCAAGGTTGACAACCATATTACGAGCATCAATAATAGCCTTAATCAATGGAGAATCCCGTCTATGAGCCATCCAATCAAGCGGCTCCACAACACCTAGATAACGGTGGTGAACCCACCGAACCCACAAGCTATCCCTCATAGAAAAAATGTGCCAGAATTGCTTGATCATGAAGCAATTATTCCAAGCTTCAAGATCAAATAAACCGAGCCCTCCTTCCTTCCTCGGCACAAAAAGGTTCACCCATTTAACCCGAGGCCTATGCCAAAGAAATTTAAGGGGAATCCCAGGGGACGATCATTGTAAGGGTTTAAGGGTATAGTTGTAATTTGTAAGGGTTTAAGGGTATAGTTGTACGTAGTTGCTTTCTTGGTTAGGTCGGTTTCTGTCTTTCTAATTCTAATGATTAGTCAAATTTAATAGTTTGTCCATCCCCGACTTACAACTCAATTAAGTTTATATTGTTAATTTTTTGTGAAGATATCTATCTTACATCGAGAAATTAAGTAATGAATTCGTAGTACCCGGAATTGTCTTAGATAATGGGTATTGGAGTTTTCCTGAAAATAAAAGAATCAAATCTCTTTCATTGATGGTGAAGGTCCCTTTAAATAGGGCTTTTACACGAAGAATATTCTCGAGGATAATTAATATCCTTTCTTAGGGAATAATCTATCTATAATTACATTATTTACAAATAATACAATAAACTAATTACACCCACTATTGCCCCCTCAAATGGTCGAGTGCGTTAGTAGGTCGAGGGTTTGAGCCACATCAGGTGCACGTAACAATCTTCTTATCTCCTTGCAGGCAAATCGACTTTCACGGTTTTGTCGTGGGATCGACCGTCGGACGATGTCTTGTCAAGAGCTAGGGGAATCCCAGGGGACGATCTTCCTGCCTCCTTTTAGGCAAACCGACTTTCACGGTTTTGTCGTCGGGCTTGACCTTCTAGCGTCCAACAACTTAGAGACCAGGGGAATCCCGGAGCGATCTTCCTGCCTCCTTGCAGGCAAATTGACTTTCATGGTTCTGTCGTAGGGATCGACCTTCTAGCGTCCAATAGCTTAGAGACCAAAGGAATCCCAGAGCGATCTTCCTGCCTCCTTTTAGGTAAACTAACTTTCACGGTTTTGTTGTGATAGCGGTGTATTCATGACATGCTCATTGGGCGACTTTTGATAACGACCGTTTTTAGATTGTAAAGGCGAAAATACTTCATTAACTAAAAAGAAAGTGTTTAACAACTAGAAAAATGAAAATAAACCTACGAAGGGGAGACCTCGCTAAAACCTTCCGGCGGGAAAACCGTATGGGAAAAAAACCCGCCAATGAGGAAAGAGCACAGTCTTTCTTACAAAGCAAACTAAGCTATTTTTTTTTCTTTTTTTTGAAACACAGGTTTTCGGGTCTTGCGGTCCGACTATTCATGCGCCTCCTCGGAACCTTCCCTGGACCCAAAGGAGGAGGTAAATCGCGGGAGGGACAGTGGTGAACCTTGACTCAGAGGCGGCGCACATAGGGTAGCTGTCTTGCCAAGACATGTGAAACTCTCACATCTGCAACTGGCAAGGCTCGAACCCCTGACGTGGTGCACCCTGAGACGCTTCTAAACCACTACACCAGATGCCCGGGGGCAAACTAAGCTATTTCTATTTTGCCCTAGTGGGGACTTCCTCCAAAATACTATGATTTGTCATGAAACCTTTCGACCCTAGACATTGTCGCGCTGTCGCCAAGCTTGCCTTGACTTGGGCGATTCTTCCTTCATAAGGGAACTGGATCATTTGAAAAAGAGAAGAGGGGTCGCCTCTATTACATGAATCCATGGTCGCCCTAGTATGAGATTGTAGGAGGACGGGACGTCTACAATTGCGAATTCTGCCTCCACTATCTTCCTAGCCAAGATCACTTGAGCTCGATACACTCCGAGTGGGAATACAGGATAAGAACCGATTCCTATTGTTTGTATGTCAACCTTCTCGAGGGCCCCCTTTTGTTAAACCAAGAGTGCGAAAGAGATCGTAATACACAATGTTGATGGAACTCCCATCATCTATCAATGCTCTTTTTACATCGTATCCACAAATTCTGATCGTAAGCACTAGTGGGCCATTGTGAGGAACTTGGAAATCTTGCAGATCAGTTTTATAGAATGTGATGGGGAGAGCGTCGATCATTGGGTGTTTAATCCTTTCTTCTTGTACTCTCATTACTCCGAGCTGCTTCATACTTGCCCTGTAGTTGTTACAAGAGTTGTCATCCTTTTTGTAGAATGCCCCAACGATTTAGATCACGTGCCTCTTTGTTTCGGTAGGTGGTGCGTCTTGCTTAGGCTGCTCTAAGACGAATTCCCTAAAGTATCTATGTTGGATCGTAGGTTAGTCGAAATCAGTTATGGGAACTGTATCGAACAGTTCCCACACGCAGCGGAATGAGTAAGTATGCAGGTAAGAAAAACAATAGAGACAGTTCCCTTATAGAAGAACCCCACAACGATCAACTAATCGCGAGAGTAAACCTCTACCTCTGCTTGGAGGATTTTCGAATGAGTTTCCTTTTCTTTATTGCTTAGTTCCCTTCAGATTATAAGGCAGGATACAAACTTCTTTGTTCGTACTAGGACTCTCTCCCTAGGCAACACTAATATATGCTCTCGACCCTAAACCGGTGAACGCTCACAATCAAAGACAAAGCGAAACTCAAACCTCTTTCTCTCGTCTGTCTCTTCACTAGAGTTCCCCTAGACCTAGGAACTCTTCTCTTCTTCACCGTCGTCGAGATTAGCTTGACACCGGGGACTTTTCACCAACTTTACGATCTTTATCTGAGTGGCTCTTCGGCTCTGCTCTCTTTAGTGTTTGGATTTGATGATTATGAAAAGTGAGCAGCAAGGTGACTGTTGAAGGGTTTAAATAGGCGTGATGAGAAACCCTTATCCACTAGAGGCATTTGTCCTAAATACCCTTTTTGCCTTGCTCTCCAAGTATAATTCTTAAGGTTGACATGTGACTTTGATTTGAATTTGAATTGTCAACTCTTGAATCATTCTGGACCGTTGGATGGTCGTCTTCCTTCTGCTGAAGCTCTGAAAGTCTGAGACGCCCTTTTGTGCGGAACAGACAGGATCTCTCAAAATGCGCTGAGATGTCGCTTTCACGCATGCACCAATTCTCATCCAAGGGGAACTCTCGTCTTCTCGGTTCCCTTGTCTTGGGAACTCTTGTTGACTTCGAGGAATTCCTATTCTTCTCATCCAGTTCCCTTCGTGTGGGAACTTTGGTTCACTGAGTTCCTATCTTTTGGGGAACTCTGTTTTCTTTTGAGTTTGGTCGCATTCTTTTCGTCGTTGCATTAGTTCCCATGATGTGGGAACTCGTTACTTAGTGTTTTGCGAAACGCAACCTGTTTATGCTGAAATATTTGGCAATTGGCGTTAGTTCCCACGGTGTTTGTTATTATCAAAACTAAAGATGTTATTCCAGTGTTAATGAACGTGAGTTCCTAACACTGACTCAACAATTTCCCCCTTTTTGATGATAACAAACCAATAATAAAATGACAAGTATTTCATTCAATTTTATGCTCATGCAAGTTCCCCCTTAGTGTGACAACATATCGCAGGGAGTTCCACTTATGTGGTTATGCAGTTCATATTTTGCAGTTTTTGTGAGATTATTCCCCCTTAGCGAAGGCCATACTATGATAACTTCGAAATAACGCATCTCACACATTTAATCCTTCCCCCTTTTGGCATCATCGAAAAGATTAAGCAAAGACATAAATTGAGAACGCAAGGAAAGCACAATCATTACTAGAGAATAATACCCAATGCATTCAAAGAAACAGTTTATACAAACATGGAAATACAAACATCTTAAAGCATTTAGAGAGGAGGTGAGATGAGCTAGGGAGAATTTTGTAGGGGGCATGTTCATGGATTGGAGGAGGAGGAGGAGGAGGAGGAGGAGGGTAACTTCTGTTGGATGTCTAGAAAAACATCGAGGATTCGCTCATTGACCCCACACGGACGATTGAGAGCTTGAAGGACAGAGGTGCAGTCTTCTTGTTCGAGGAACACTTGTTGTTCCGTTTCTTCAGGCAGTTCATGGAAGTGCTTCATGCTTTGGATGTTGGACATGTCCATCTCCTGTCCGAGCTCTTCTTCCTCCTTTGGGTGGTAAACGTCGTTCCTTTTCATGATTTCCTTGACCACAACAGCATAAGGAAGTCCATGGCTCTCCTTGGCAACGCACTTGCACATTTGCATGATCATTATCCGAGGCAGATTGATCTTTTTCTTGCGTAGAAACAGATCAAGAAGAATGGTGTCATTGGAATTGAGCGTTGTGCGCTTCTCCCGCCTTGGAATCACTACCCTGGTGATATACTAGTGTGCCATTTTACCCAATTGACTCAATTCGTGAGTCAAGACGTCCTTTTCTTGAGCAAGAACATGTCCCAACTGCCTCATGAAAAAATCACATCTCATCCATCAGTGTCTTTCCATGGCTTTTGAGGAAGAGTTGCGAAGCCTTCACTTGGTATTTGAAGAATTTTCTTTATAGCAGCACAAGAGAAGGTGAATTCATCGTCCCCAAAAATGCATCGAACCACTGGATTGAGATTAGTTCCCTGAGTCAGTTTGAACGTGGAGTAGAAGAGCTTGATTTGCGAGGGATCCACCTTCGCTGGTTCTGAGCACAATGTGTCCCATTCTTGAAAATGGATAAGCTCTTGCAGTTCCTTGAAGTTGTTTTCTCGAAGGAATTCTGGGGTTACAATTAGTGGAACAACCAGTTTCCTATCCCCAAAAGCAGCAGTTCCCTTCTTCTTTTTCTCCCTAGTAGCTTCGATTTTCTGCTTCTTGCTCCCCTAATTCTTAGAGCCTCTAGTGGATGGACGTTCGGAGGTTGGTTCCGTGTGTCCAATTTGGAGAAGAGGTCCCCTGTATTCCTCTCTCTCATCCACATCTTCATCCACGTTGATTACAACCTTATCTTTGTTGAGTGCGTGGAGTTGTTCAGAAGAAAGAGGGGCGAGTTCATCTTCAGGTTCTTCTTCCTCGTCTCCAATGATTATGTGCTTTCTTTTTCCGGTTCTTTGGCCGGTGGGAATTGTGGAGAGAAGATCTTTGGGTTGAGTAGATTTCTAAGGAGTTTGTTTGGAGGTTCCATCAGCAGATGGGAACTCCTCTCTCTCGAACTGTGAGAGGGTTTGATTAAGAACTGATGTGGCTAGAGAGATCTTTGTATTGAGGGGTTGGAATATGATCAACTTTCTTTTGTAGAAAGGCTGGTTCTTTGGGAGGTTGAGATTGAGCGGTATTAGGGTTTTCATCTTTGGAGTTGGAGGAGTTTGGCGCAAGACATTTAGGGCTGAGATTGTCAAAGATCTAGGTGCGGTGTTTGGGAGAGGAAGCAGAAGCGTCTTTGAGAAGGAGAGTAGATGGGTCTGTTTCAATGATAGTGGTTAGAACACCATCAATGTTTACGGTGAGGGTTGAGGATCCATCTAACCTTGTGGTGAGGACAAGGATATCGGATCTTGGGGTTGTAGGAGGGGAGTTAGGAGGAGTAAGACCTGGTTTACCATCCCTCTTTCTCAAGAGTTAGTAGAGGTGCTCCTTGACATCGAAGATGTATTCTGGAGAATGTGTTTCAGGATTAAGGTTTTCAAGGAGTGTCTCTTTGAGGTATTCAAGATCCTTTTGTAGGAGACGCTCGATGAGAGGGTTTGGATGGAGAGGGAGTATGGGATTCGTTGTCCCTGGTTGGCCATATTTGTGGGAACGAAGGAAGAAAGGGAAGGTTAGGGTTTGCAGACAAGCGAAGAGTGAGAGAGAAAGCTTTGGAGAAGACAAAGGAAGAGGGAGAAGGAAGCGATTAAATAGAGCAAAAGAAGGTGAAAGAGTGAGGGAATAGGTGAACCAGAATTTCCTTGAAAGACGGATCCAATTACTCTAGAATCTAACTAGACGGATTGTCTTCCATCACAACTTAATTCTTTCCAACTTAAAGGTCTCCACATGTCACAAAACTGTCTTGTCTAATACCTAGTTTCCAACGTTGCTTCTCTTTCCAATAATACAGATTTGAGTCATCTGAGCTACGCTATCCTTGTTGTTCCCTAGAGATAGGAAGAATTTCCCATCTTCTCCAACCTCACTTCCATGAACAAGTGACAATGAGCCAGGTTTGGATACATATTGGGCTTTTATGGAAATACATAACAAACAGAAGTATCCAAACAAGAATGGGCAAGACAAAAGAGTTTAATATCCAGGTAATTGAATCCCATTTTAAGGGTTTGAACAAGTAAGGGGCTCATAGGAAACATTTACCTGCATTAGGTTTCAAGGACATGTCATATGATCAACCATCATTTCGGATTATGATGAGGGACAACAAAGATCTGGTTGATCATTTTGGGTCGAAAGAAATTTTAAAGCTTAAGAGGTAGTTCCCATGCAATATAATAAACATGCTTCATGCAAAGAGTAATTATTAAAATGAAAGTTGATAAGCCATGTAGTTTCCTAGTCATGCCAAATCCAAACTAGTCAATCATAAGGGAAATAATAAACAGGGACTTGTTTAATTTAAGGCTATCATCTTTGAGAGCATTCGAGGGTGCTTGAGGAGATGTCTATTCTATGCAAGGAGGAAGCATCCACTATCTAACTTTCAGTCCTATAGATTTCTACCAGGGTTCAGTTAGGACAGTCATGGTCATTTCATTTCAAGGAAGCTTTAAAGAGGGAAGTTGGTTTTCATACCTTTGTCATGTCTTATTGTTCCCAAATGTCACTATTTTGTTTCCTTCGTGTCCCTTCATGATTGATCCTGGGTGGTTTGGTAAGAGGATCTTTTAGAAGCTTCTTGATTAGCTTCAGTGTGTCACAGTTCTTCAAACAGGTTTCCTTTTCAGCAGAGGAACCAATATTCACTTGATAAATGTTGCTCGGTCTTGTTTCCTTGTTCTTTCAATCGAGGAAAGGGTGGTCTCTATCGACTTTTGTGCATAGTGAGGAGGGGTTATTTATCTTCCTCTTGGTCATTTTGTTGGAACAATTACTGACAATGACCCACTTGACATTCCCCCTCACTACAACCTGCAAGATTAGTTAGACTTGGGGATCCATGCAGGATCTCTCTTGCCTGGATCAAAACAAGTTTCAAAATTAATATTGTCTAGCAGCTTTATCAGGCCACATATGAGTGTGGAGTTTCTACGGCTAGACGAGAAGTTCCTAGGAAGGTTCCTATTGTTGGAACTTTTCATTGTTCCTTGGGGATCCCTCCCTTTTGGGTGTGAGAAAGATGAGTTTGTTTTTTGAAAAGGCAGTTCCCATGAATTCTGCATTTCCAGTAGGCTTTGTGGACTGACCCATTTCCCTTGCCTAACTTAAGACTCTTTTTGTAGATGGCCTTCCTAGTGTGGTACTCATTGTTCTCGTTCTCTCTCCTTTCAAGCACACTGATCCTTTCCTCTAAATGAGCGATGTTAAGCTTTTGGCTTTGAAGCTCATGATCCCTACACTCATTTTTCTCCTTTTCTAAGAGAGAAGGGTTCCCATCATTTGATGATCTCTCTTAATACTCTACTTCATGACTAGAGGGAACATATTTGATTTTAGGAAGGGTTTCTTGAGATTTGGTTATCCATTCTATTGGTCTTATCTTGTCACAAAGAATGCAGACACCTAGGTTTCTCTTAGCTATTTTAGACTTGAGCTCTTCACTAAGCAACATTTCTTGGTTGAAGATCTCTCTCCTAAGGCTCTCATTTTCTTTTAGGACCTTGGCTTGGGGAACGGATTTATCTAGACATTCTTGATTTTCACACAAGGTCTTAAACAACTTATCTCTTTCACCTTTGATATGGCCGAGTTCCCTTTTAAGAAGGGTAACTTGATTAACAGAGAGGTTCAACTTTGCAGCAATCTCATCATACCTTGAACCAATTTCCAATTTTTTTTGACAGCAAAAATTCTGATTGATCAAGTTGATTTTTCATTTTAATGTTGTCATCTAACATCTTGGTCAACAGTTTTAACAGCTCGGTTTTTCATATTGAGATAGAGAGTTGAGAAGAGTTTTAGAATTTACCTCACTGGGTTCCCCAGTGAATCTCCTCTATGGCCATCACATAGATTTCTGACGTTATCTATGGCTCTGTCTCTTCTTCATCATCGGAGTCACTCCATGTTGCGATGTATGCCTTTTTCTTGTCGTAGTTTGAACTTTACTCCTTTGTTCCCTGAGGGCAGCTTTTGACAAAGTGCCCTTTCTTAAAGCACCTGTAGCAAGTGGCGTCGGCAAAATCTTCGTCTCTGTCCTGGTACTTGTTGTCGGACTCATAGTTCCTTCTTTCTCTACTCGAGTTCCCTTTGAACTTCTCTTTCCTATAGAAGGTTCTAAGTGCGATTGTGACAAGCACCGGTTCCTCGTCTTCGTCCTCATCAGATTCTTCATGCTGCTCCTGGATGGATTTGAGGGCCTTCTCCAATTTGAGTGCTATGCCTTTCGTCTCCATCTCTGGTTGCTTATCTTCTTGCTTTCTCTTCTCATGACCAATGAGCTTACTAAACACTTGGTGAAGCATCAGGTTCCTATTCTCGGGATTCTCCTTGAACATGGTTCATTTATTTGCCCACTCGGTTGTTAGCTCGTTGAATAGTTGTTGCACCTTCATCTTGTCCGAGATCTCTTGCTTGGTGATTCCAAGGGTTGCTAGCTTTGAGCAGAGGGACTCAAAACGTGATTGATAGCTATCAATCGATTCACCCATGGTCATTTTAAAGTTGAAGAACTCCCTTCTGGCGTTCATCTGGTGATCTTCCCTCAGATCGGAACTTCCAACGTGCATCTGTTGAATGGCTTCCCACATTTCCTTGGCTATTTCCAAGGTAGCAACTCGATCATTGTCTTGCTCGCACATGGCGTTGTTGAGGTACATTGTGGCCTTATAGTTGGCCTCCATGCACTGCCATTTGGTGGGACCCCATTTGGATAGGTCGTTGCAAATATTTGCGTTGACCTCGAAGTTCCCATGCTTTATGACACACCACACTTGGTAGTCATGACTCCTCATCCAGTCTCTTATCTTGAGTTTCCAGTTCTAGAAGCGTCCAACGATGAGTCTGGGAGGTTTGTTGTTCGCATGTCCAATCTTCATGAGTTCCTAAGACATTTTTCCTAGTACTTGCAAAGACCAACCAAGATCTAGAGCGCCCGCTCTGATACCAATTGCTGGATCGTAGGTTAGTCGAAATCAGTTATGGGAACGATATCGAATAGTTCCCACACGCAGCGGAATGAGTAAGTATGCAGGTAAGAAAAACAATAGAGATAGTTCCCTGATAGAGGAACCGCACAACGATCAACTAATCGCGTGAGTAAACCTCTACCTCTGCTTGGAGGATTTTCGAATGAGTTTCCTTTTCTTTATTGCTTAGTTTCCTTCAGATTACAAGGTAGAATACAAACTTCTCTGTTCCTACTAGGACTCTCTCCCTAGGAAACACTAATGTATTCTCTCGACCCTAACCTGGTGAAGACTCATAATCAAAGACAAAGCGAAACTCAAACCTCTTTCTCTCTCTTGTCTCTTCACTAGAGTTCCCCTGGACCTAGGAACTCTTCTCTTCTTCACCGTCGTCGAGATTAGCTCGGCGCCGGGGACTTTTCACCAACTTTACGATCTTCACCTGAGTGGCTTTTCGGCTCTGCTCTCTTTAGTGTTTGGATTTGATGATTGTGAAAAGTGAGCAGCAAGGTAACTTTTGAAGGGTTTAAATAGGTGTGATGAGAAACCCTTATCCACTAGAGGCATTTGTCATAAATGCCCTTTTTGCCTTGCTCTCCAAGTATGATTCTTAAGGTTGACATGTGACTTTGATTTGAATTTGAATTGTCAACTCTTGAATCATTTCGGACCGTTGGATGTTCGTCTTACTTCTACTGAAGCTCTGAAAATCTGAGACGCACTTTTGTGCGGAACAGACAGGATCCCTGAAAATGCGCTGAGATGTCGCTTTCACGCATGCACCAATTCCCATTCAAGGGGAACTCTCATCTTCTCGGTTCCCTTGTCTTGGGAACTCTTCTTGACTTCGAGGGATTCCTGTTCTTCTCATCCAATTCCCATCGTGTAAGAACTTTGGTTCACTGAGTTCCTATCTCTTGGGAACTCTGTTCTCTTCTGAGGTTGGTCGCATTATTTTCGTCGTTGCATTAGTTCCCATGATGTGGGAACTCTTTACTTAGTGTTTTGCGAAGAGCGACCTATTTATGCTGAAATATTTGGCAATTGGCGTTAGTTCCCATGGTGTTTGTCATTATCAAAATCGAGGACGTTGTTTCAATGTTAATGAACGCGAGTTCCTAACACTGACTCAACAATCTAGTTGCTCTAGAAATTTAAAATACTCTCTACAAGCACTGATGTCGTGACTGCGTACCTAGTGGTAGGAACAATATTGTCATGCATTCTTCCCCTTGAAGCCTTTCGAGATCTCTCACAAACGTCGAAAATACGGTTGATCCCTGATTTTATTCAAGAGAAGACGGAGTGGTTGAAGGTAGTGGTTAGGGCCTTAGTTCGTGCTTTAAGGAAGTCATCCGCCTAATGGCTCTCAGATTCCCGACTCTTTTTCTTTTGGGAATCTGCTGGTCTTGACCTTATTGGAGACGACGACCTTTCTTTGTTTCTATTGAAGTCCTCTTCCAATCCACATATTGTCTGATCCGCTCCTGAAGTTCAGATATTATTGTTGGTGTGAGCAGGTAAAATAAATCGCCATAATTATTTTCTCTATCTACCGCCATAAAGGTATTTTTATTTATTATGCTTTTTATATCTTTTAGTATTTTAATATAAAATTAAATAGGGTGGTTATTCGACATAATGGAAGATTCTATCTTAACGAAGAGATAGAACTTTCTCTTGGAGTAGGGAGCAAGATACCGCTTGCTTGGGTGACAAGGTAGCGGGCCGATCCTAGGGGGTTGATTTCGGTCCCCCTACCCTCTCTCTTCCATTGTAAATACACGTTATCGCCGTGTATGAAGAACATCCTCATATTCGCTGAGTTCTCTAGCTTTTCTTGTCTTTACTCTGACGCTCAATCGACGATTGTTCTTTTGACTTAGGCATCGGAGGTGGATTAGGGGGTCCCCGCCCCCTTTGTCCATTGTTTTGCAGGTTCTAGGTTGAAGAAACAGTTGGAACGAAAGGTGAAGAAGGAGTAATCAATTAGAGCATTGAAGGCGAATTTTTGCGCACTAGCAATTGGCGTCGTTCGTGGGGAACGAGTACTCGATCCACACAATTATGGTATTGGAATCGTGCGCGGTGCCGTCAGCGAACAGAGCTGCGATCGCGGAAACGAGACCCACGACTGCTAAATAGTATTCCGTGATCGCGGACCCACCTCTCGGGACCACAGAATAGGAGGCGATCGCGCGAAATCTGAGGTTCGCTTAGAGGATCGAACCCTAGCATGTATTGATTAATTTAATCCCGATATTCGCTCGGAAGATCAGACCTTTTCAAAAATCCGCGCAAGGCGTCTTGCCCGGAAACGACTTGAACCGTGACCCGGCCCCTCTCTTAAATACGGTTGTTCATCGCACAGACCGTTAGGGATCCGAGTCAAGCGACGGAATAGACAATCGTAACACTTTGCGGTCTAAATCTACTAGATTTGATCAAGTTTAGGACTCAACGATGCGTGTCGCTGAATCCGAGAGCAACCGAAGAATTCAAGATCGTGAGCCATCGGGACTGGTGTCCACCTTTATAGTCGTGTTTTTAGGGTTTGTTTTTTGTGTGTTTGAGTCTCTTTCTTTAGTTTTGTGTTTTGTTTTGAGTCGTTTGTGTAGATTTTCGTATTTTCTTAAGATATGGAGTCTACATAAGCTTTGGTGGTGTTTTGTAGGTTTTTAGAAGCTATTTGGAGCACTTTTGAGGAAAAGAGCAAAAACTGAGGAGAAACACTTAAGGAAAAGCTCAAGGAACGAAGTCCATGAAGACATTAAAGATCAAGTTTGAGCTTGGAAAGAAGTAGATAAATTCATTACAAAGACATAGGAAAAAGAATCGAGTCAAACAGAGTTGTAACGAGCCCGCTACGCAAGTTTTATTCTAGGCTGTTTTTAGTGCTGAACAAGGTCGGTACGGAAGTGCACAGGTCGATACCGAGGCATCCCGTGTCGTAGCGAAGATCAAGTCGGCGCTTTTAAAGCACTTTTATCCCTTTCCTTTTATGTTATTAGATAGATAGAAGGAATATATCTTATTAGAAGATTTATTTCCTTAGAGATATATAGCTTTTAGATAGAATAGTTTCTCTATAAATACTCTTGTCTAGCCTTTGTTTTTCTCATCACACACACACGACACACACGATTGAGAGGTAGAGATAAGAGAGAGAGGAGGAGTAGAGATAGAGTAGAGATTGGAGATTTCTTGGAAGACAAGTTTTTGTTTGGATTCAAAGTTGTAAGCTTTCTCTTTAATTTAATGCAGTTTTGCTTTTAATAATCATGCTTTGTGAGTAGTCTCTCTCTCTAAGGTTGGGGTTGAACCCAACAATGGTTGTGCATGCTTGTTTGTGATCATGTTTGATTGTTTTTATTGCATGAATCTATTCTCTTGTTCTTAATCCTTGAAACGAAAGTTAAAGGGAATTTCTCATTCATAGTTGAAGCGAAAGCGGAAACCTTGAATCAGAATAGTCAATTTAGGGTTTTGAAGCGAAAGCGGATCTATCCTAGTTGAAGTAGAAGAGATAGATAGTAAGTTTATTGATTGGACGAAAGTTAGTTGATTTACTTGCTTAGGTTGACGAAAGTTGACACTTTTATGTGATAAAAGCATGATCTTTATGTTTCATTGGCTATGGCATGCATAACTGTTGTTGTGGGGATACCTAAACCTTAGAAATCTCTTTCCTTTGATAAAAATCCTTTCTTTTCTCTCTTACTTGCGCTCTAAGTAAGAACAAAACTTGACACTGACTATCTCCCGTGGACGAACCTGACTTCGCTATACACAGCGGGGTCTTGACTATAAATTTATTTGTTGTTGAGTAAATCCCTATCAACAAATTGGCGTCGTTGCTAGGGAGATTTCAATAGTGCCAAGTTTTGTTCTTTTTTCATTTTTTGGGACTTAGCCTAGTCGGTAACGACCCCCTAGGGTCGGTACCGACCCTGCTGGGTAACCCCATTTCTTTGCTTTTTCTGTTTATTTTCTAGATCACTGTCCAGTCGTTACCGACCCTATCCAGGTCGGTACCGACCTTGTCGACAGGTAGTTGCTTCTTTCTTTTCAGTTTTTATTTTACGGGATCACTGCAGGCACGATACTGACCCTATGGGCCTCGGTACCGACCCCTCTCTGAGAACCGATTTTGCCTTTTGATTTCGTTTTTGTTTTTGCTTTTGCTTTCAGTGTATGCCAGCTGAAGGACGCCGAGTTGTCTCTAATCCAGTAGTAGACCCTGAACTTGAGCGATCCTTCCACCGACGATTAAAAGAACGCAAAGCAATGGCCATGACACCTGAAGAAATGGCACAACAGATGGCCGATCTCCAGAAGCAGATCGATGTCGTGCAAGCTGACATTGCCCGTCTACGAGCAGTTGGATGCTATTTCAAGAAACTCTAAGCAATACATGCACCCAAAACTGAGGGTGCCGGAATCGGCCATAGTTCTCCCAAAGTTTGAGATACCAATCATTCTCGGAAGACCATTCTTATCCACCGCAGGAGCACGTGTAGATGTCAGGAAAGGACTTCTCACTTTGATATTGGAGAAGAGAAGGTCGAATTTCATTTCAATTCGCTCGTAAGCGAAGTGGCTAGTTGTAGTACTGAGGAGCCTACCGACCCACCATGGTTCGGTACCGACCCCTCTCTAAGTACAGAAACGAGCAAATTCAATGAAGACATGCCTATTAAGGAGCCTACCGACCCACCATGGGTCAGTAACGACCCTAATATGAAGGATTACGAAGTTGGAGGTGGATTCAAGCCCGGTACCGAGCCACTTCCTGACCCATATAGGCCGGCAACGACCCATATAGCCTCGGTAACTAGCCCTTCTCCGAACAATCAAGGTAAGTCTTCTTATTCTGGTTTGATTGATTCTGGTCATGATCCCTTTTCCCATCCTTGTTCTATGTCAAATCCTACTGTTAGTCATATGAAGGAGTCGAAACCTCCTTGGTTTTCGGATTTTACTAACCCTGTTGTAGGATTACCAAGCATTCTTATTGATGATCGAGGGCCAAATATTTTAGAGAGACGTTATGCTGTTTTTCAGGTTAAGTATGGGGTTTCTTATGATCCCGACATAGCTGGATGGAAGCCGCCTTGATCCGCCAAGGTAAGTTCGTCGGGATGACGACGTTAAACGTAGCGCTTATGGGAGGCAACTCGCTTTTTGTTTCCGCTTTTAGTTTTTGCTTTCTTAGTTCTTTTTGCTAGCTTTCTTTTGACTTGTTTTTAGGTTAGAGTAGTGTAGTAGGGATAGAAGTTTTTCTAAAGTGACTCAGGTACAAGAAGATGAAGTGCTACAACAAAAAAGATAACAATCAAAGGCATTCAGTGGCAATTCAGCAAGCTCGGTAACGACTTCACATGGTCGGTACCGACCTCAACAGGAAAACCGAGAAAACTCAACTCCTCAGTGATCAATGGTTTCCGACAGCTTCAATTTTATCTTGTGAGTTCCCTTTTCTTTTCCTTCTTTCTTTTTATGTCTTTGTTTTAAAAAAGTGGGGACACTGTTTGGTTTAAGTATGGGGTATGGGAAAAGGAAACTCGGTTTTGTGTCAGTTTTGTGTTTGTGTTTTTAGGATTGATAACATTCCACTTAGATGTCCTATGATATGCTTTAACTTGCTTGATCATGTAATTCCATAGCATGTTTGGATAGCTTTGCCTGAATCATGTTGAAATTTGTTTTTATGTGGATATTTAGCATGTGATGAAATTGAGCATATGATCTTAGGTAGAAGTGACTGAAATCCAACAAAAATTGCTACCTTGTGAGTTCTTTTTGGCCTTATAAGGAGAACATTCAAAATCCCTCTTCTTTTCTTGTGTGATTTGCTCTCTTTATGTATATTATCTCTTGTCATTGATATGGTTATCTATTTCTTGAGACCTATATGAGATATTACTTCATTACATGTGAAATCATATGATGGAGAACTTATTTTTCATAAGCCTTATTAATCCTTATCCACCTTATCATTATCCTCTTTTTGAAGCCAATTTGAGCCTTAAGCCTTTTATTTTTAGCTCCACAAAATTATTCCCTAGCCGATAAAGCTTGACCATATCCGGGGATTAGGACTTAGTGTTGGTTGATGATTTTGTTGAGTGAGATTGTTTGGTTCAAGTATGGGGTAATATGGGTTGAGTATTTGAAAGTCTTGCAGTTTGTTATGTAAAAAGGAGTTTGGTTCTCTGAATGCATTTACAAAAGAGTTGAGGAAGAAAGAAGAAGGGAAGTGAAAGAAAAAAAAGAGGAAAAATTATAGTGAGTCGTTACCGACCCAAATATGTCGGTACCGAGCCCCCTCGGAAAGGAAAAAAGAGAAAGATCATGAAAAAATTGAAGAAAGAAAAAGAGTTGAATAGTGAAAAGTGCATGAGCCAAATCTTCCTTGTTATTTTGAGCAAGATTAGTGGGACATTAAAAGGAGGTTGAATGAGTGTGCATAATGTTTGAGAGAGTTTGGTATATTTGTTTTTGAGAAGTTTTTGAGTTGTGTGTGAGTTTTTAGGAGTTTTGATTCCCAGATATTATTAGCACCACATAGCCAAAAGTTTTTCACGCCTATTTGTCTTTACCAAGCCCCATTACAACCCGGCCGAACGGAAACTTCTATGAAGTTTTTCATTGAGCCTAAGTTCTCTTGATGATTTTTATGTGTTTCGACATCTCAGGTGGAAATTTTGGTGACATAAGTAACAATGGCTATGTTGATGTTTGTATATTGGATTGAGTTGAGAGTTGTTATTATAAGCCTAAAAACTTGAGAGTTGAGAGAAACACATTACCCTTGTGAGGTTGGATTCTTGGTTGCTTTTGCTTGAGGTTGCTCATATATGTGTGATGACGTTAGATTCACTTGTCTATTATTTCTACTTGTGCTTTGTTGTTGTTTTTTATAAGGGCATTGACTTGAAGAATGTGTTGATGGTTTTGGTTCTTGTTTTGTTGATTGCTTGAGGACAAGCAAGTCTAAGTATGGGGTATTTTGATGTCCGCCTTTTTAGTCGTGTTTTTAGGGTGTGTTTTTTGTGTGTTTGAGTCTTTTTCTTTAGTTTTGTGTTTTGTTTTGAGTCGTTTGTGTAGGTTTTCGTATTTTCTTAAGATATGGAGTCTACATAAGCTTTGTTCGTGTTTTGTAGGTTTTTAGAAGCTATTTGGAGCACTTTTGAGGAAAAGAGCAAAACCGAGGAGAAACACTTAAGGAAAAGCTCAAGGAACGAAGTCCATGAAGACATTGAAAATCAAGTTTGAGCTTGGAAAGAAGTAGAGAAATTCGTTACAAAGACATAGGAAAAAGAATCGAGTCAAACGGAGTTGTAACGAGCCAGCTACGCAAGTTTTATTCTAGGTTGTTTTTAGTGCTGAACAAGGTCAGTACTGAGGTGTACATGTCGATAGGCATCCTGTGTCGTAGCAAAGATCGAGTCCGCGCTTTTAATACAATTTTATCCCTTTTCTTTTATGTTATTAGATAGATAGAAGGAATATATCTTATTAGAAGATTTATTTCCTCAGAGATAGGTTTTAGATAGAATAGTTTCTCTATAAATACTCTTGTCTAGCCTTTGTTTTTCTCACCACACACACACGACACACACGATTGAGAGGTAGAGAGAAGAAAGAGAGGAGGAGTAGAGATAGAGTAGAGATTGGAGATTGCTTGGAAGACAAGTTTTTGTTTGGATTCAAAGTTGTAAGCTTTCTCTTTAATTTAATTCAGTTTTGCTTTTAATAATCATGCTTTGTGAGTAGTCTCTCTCTCTCTCTAAGGTTGGGGTTGAACCCAACAATGGTTGTGCATGCTTGTTTGTGATCATGTTTGATTGTTTTTATTGCATGAATCTATTCTCTTGTTCTTAATCCTTGAAACGAAAGTTGAAGGGAATTTCTCATTCATAGTTGAAGTGAAAGCGGAAACCTTGAATCAGAATAGTCAATTTAGGGTTTTGAAGCGAATATATCCTAGTTAAAGTAGAAGAGAAAGATAGTAAGTTTATTGATTGGACGAAAGTTAGTTGATTTACTTGTTTAGGTTGACAAAAGTTGACACTTTTATGTGATAAAAGCAAGATCTTTATGTTTCATTGGATATGGCATGCATAATTGTTGTTGTGGGGATACCTAAACCTTAGAAATCTCTTTGCTTTGATAAAAATCCTTGCTTTTCTCTCTTACTTGCGCTCTAAGTAAGAACAAAACTTGATACTGACTATCTCCCGTGGACGAACATGACTTCGCTATACACAGCGGGGTCTTGATTATAAATTTATTTGTTGTCAAGAAACCCTCTCAACAGGGACCAGCAACCGCGGAACAGAACTGCGATCGCGGCCTGGTGAGCCGCCACTGCGGTCAGTCAAACCGCGACCGCGAGTTACATATATCCGAGCCTACAACGATGGCCAACCGCGTGCAAAACCGTAGCTTGGTCAGCCCTCGCTATTGGAGTTTGACACCACAGTGCACTTTAGTGAGGGATTGGAAGGCTTTGTTTGTTGCTAGCTGTAAGAAGTGCAGGATTGACAAGAAGGGTAAGATTGCTATCAACGACATGATTTCTCTCATTTCTGAGTCACTAAACATCCCTTTTCCTCCACCAGTTGAGCGGCTTTCTGCTCGTTATAATTATGAGAAGAAGTTTTTGAGGAACGTTGGGGTGATCGTTGAGGCTGGGGCTCATATTGATTATCTGTTTGGTCCTCCTCTGGGTGCTTATAAGATTTGTATGCCTATTATTGATTTACCATGTGGACCTGCGTATCGTAGTTTTGATCTACGACAGCTGGCAGTTCCTGATAGAGCTTCTGGCCCTTCTTCTGTTGCTCCACAAGCTGTTCCACCATCTGTTTCAGAGCCTATTACAGAGACTGTTCCTCAGGGAGATACGGAGATGCATGAGGATGTCCCTGATTTGGGTATTCCTTGTACAATAGGAGTTGACACTGGTATGAGCTGGCAGGATGATATGCCAAGACAGATGAGTAGACTTTCAGTGCGTCAGGAGGAGATGTCCATTTCTATGGATCGTATTCATCAGTATCATATGCAGCAGACTCAGTGTTTCCAACAGCAGGCCCAGTTCTTTCAGGGCATGTGGCCCACATATCCTTCATATCTTGACTATCCACAATATCCACCACCACCACCACCTTCTGATTAGTAGTGGTATTTTTCTCTACTTCCCTTCTATTTTATCTTGTCTTTACTACATTGAGGACAATGTGTGTTCTAAGTGTGGGGGAGTTGGAATTATATTACTATTGATGTGCTATAAAAATGAATAAAAAAAAGCCATAAAATTGAAAAAAGGCAAATAAAATCCTGGGATAAACTGAAAACCCAAAAGGGCGGTTTAGGTAATAAGCAGGTAATCTGGCAGGCATTAGGCCTTGTAAAAAATAGATTTAGAGTGATGTGAGGTGGTGAGTCCAATTTTGAAAAATGAAAAGAGAGTGTTAGGTGAAAACCTGAAAAGGCTCCTAAGCAAAATGAGTGAAAAAAAAGTGTTTTAGGACTATCTTTTACCGGCGCATGAGACATAAGAAGTGAAGTATAGGAGTGTTTTGGGTAGTTTTCATTTGGAGGTATAAGGTGTAGATTTATAAAGACTTTCACTCTCTTTGATGATGTTTTTGATGGACTTGTTAGTGGTTAGTTTTTGGTGGTTTGATGATTGATGTTTTGATGGATGATAGGGATACTTGATAGTTTTGAGTTGAGTCTAGCATGTTGCTATGGTTTGTATGTTTATGGATGGTTTGTAGAGTGTTGGTGCTTATTTGATCTATCATGCTGATGAGTAGGCTATATTGTTGGAGTTGATTTGCTATATCATGTTGATGATTGAGTAGCTTTGGTGTTGTGCTTGCATGAGAATGCTTTTATTCCTCTTTGTAAAGCTTCCTTGCACTTAGATGATCCGGGGGTTATAGATTTTATGAGTGATAGTATGAGTCACTCAGGGACGAGTGAGATTCAAGTCTGGGGGAGTTTGATATACACAATTATGTTGTGTATTTAGGAGGAGTTTTAGCATATATTTACGGTGGTTTTAGGTGCTTTAAAGACTATCTACAGCTTGGAGAAGGAAGACCCAAAGATGCATTAATTTGAGATTTAGAGCTGGATTGAAGAAAAGGTCGGAAAAAGACGTTCTGGTGCTGGCGGCGACCGCCGCCGACCAGGCGACGCCCGCCGCCTCTGACAGCGCGGAAATCCTTATGGCGCCACGTGTTTTATTCCTATTGGTTTAGTTGTTTTAGTTTTATTCTGAGATTTATGTATTTTTGGCTATACTTTTTAGACCTAGTTTTATATATTAGGGTTATGAGAGTTGCACCTCTCATCTATTATTCATTCTCTCTTTCAGACTTTTGAGTTTTTAGCTTTCATGGAGAACTAAGCCCTATTGCTTAGTCAGACGGTTTGAAGCTTCGTTTTGACTTTCAGTTGTGAGATTTCTACTCTTTATCAATAGCATGGGATTATTCTACTCTCTTGATTGAATTGTTTATTTGATTGGTTTCAACTGCACTGTACTAGTATCTGGTTGTGCTAGTCTATTGCAGAAGAGAGTTGAATTGCAATCTAGGATAAAAGTTGGTTGTTTTATGCTATGATTGCATCCTGATTTTATTCCTATCCTTATTGCTGCTTTTGAATTGAATCTTGATTGTTTTAGGGTTATTCAATTAGTTAGGATTGATAGTATCTGGTTGTGCTATTAATTATCTTTGAAAAGGAATTGGAATTCCATATGCATGCGATATTGAGAGAAATCGATGATCAACTTGTCATACGAATGTGGATCTCTGTTTGACTAAGTGTTTTTCCCAATTTGATAAAAAGTCCAACTTTAATTGCTTTACTAGTTTTTGCATGTTTGATAATTAGTTTAATTCATAAACCCCTTTTACTTTAATTGTCATAAAATTCACACAAAATAAACAATCTACCTCCCTGCGGATTTGACCCTTACTTCCCTAAGACTACAGTTTTTAGGTTTGTTAGGACTATTTTGCATAGCCGTGATTTACACGACCATTTCACCGCTATCAATCACACAAGGCACATTAATTAGCATGCAATATTTAAATAAAAAAGTATAGCACCAAATAATTAATTATCGAAAATATCCACACACAATTGCCCATTTGAATTGTATTGTTGATTGCATGCAACACAATCTCGGATCGTATTGAGAATTGGGTACCATGCTCACGAGCGTGGCTCGGCCGCCTTACGAACGATTACGATCACTCGTGCGATCGCGGTAGCAATTGTACTTGCATGAGCTCGCTCAGCCACCACCGTGCATGCCTCGGTTGCACGACCTCGTCACTCGACCTAGTGTCATCGTCGACGTCCTCCAATGTGCTAGGAGCGCTGGCTTACCATATTTTAAAGGAGAGAAGTAGCAAGTTAGGAGGTAAGGCCAGTTGACTGTACTACTAGTTTGGCAAGTGGTATGAAATTCTATATTATTTCTAGATAGAATCCTTCCTCCATAAACTATTAAATTACCACATTTAATAATAAAAAATATATTTAAATCAACCGTATCTAGAGATAATAAATATCCGAAAACAATAATATTAATATCACAAAAAACTCATTCATTAATATGCAATATTTAAATAATAAAGTATAGCACAATAACTAATTATCCAAAATATCCACACACATGTTAATATTTATGAGACATTAATTTTTCTATTTTAAATAAATTTGTTCAATTTTTCTTTTTTAATTAAAATTATTCACACCTTTAAGATATAAATTGTTTACTATTCTGACTCACAAGTGATCATATTGAATTATAATTTTCGACAATATTTTCATTTGTAATACTTAATTTATGTTAGTGCACAAAAATTCCGCTTTTAATGCACTAATTGAATGCTCCTTTCCTCTTCCGCTCCAAACTGATTCCTTCAACCTGTAACCTACAAAACAATGGACACAGGGGGCAGGGACCCCCTAATCCACCTCCAATGCCTAAGTCAAAAGAGCAGTTTGTCGAATTGAACGTCGAGGTACAACAAGAAAGCGAGAGATCCAGCGAGTATGGATATTCCTGAACAGTCGAGCTAAGCGAATATTAGCATGTTAAAGCTCTCAATAGGTGTGTTCAATAGCCTGAGCGAGTATCAGTCTATCAATCAATATCAGCTAAGCGAATATCAGCCAATTCAATATGCCTTCCCTACACGGCGAAGACGTGCATTTATAATGGAAGAAGGAGAGGTTGGGGCCGAAAATTATATCTTTATGCTCGAAAATTCTATCTTCCAAGGGCTGGTCAACTGCCTTAAAGCCCAAGCAAGGAATATTCAACCGCTTCTCCAACTTTAATTCTATCTTTAATGAAAGATAAAATCTCCCATTAAGTTGCATAACCACTATATTTAATATAATAGGAAAATAAATAAAAGATAATAAATACGTAATATTTAAGAAATACCTTTATGGCGATAACGAAAATAATAATGGTAGCTATGTTTATTTTACCCTCTCACAATTTATATTTTGAGTTTTTCTAATGTCTATCCCACCACTTTGTTGAGATTTGCATATTTTATTCTAACCAATAATAGTTGTTATCTTTTGTTTTAAAAGAAATTTATATTAAGGTTATTCAATTCATTAGTCACTCAATTGAATATTGATTAAGAATGGAGTTATTTGTGTTGGTAATTATTAGAGAAATTATAAGTTATGAATATATTACGTGGAGTACGGTTCTGATGCGCAATATTATTAAAATGAGAAATGAGAACAAAGCAGGGCCGTTCGATCTACTAAATAGACAGTAGAGATTGGGCAAAATTGGTTTGATGGAAATAGAAAAAAAAATCGGTTCATTTAAAGTGGCATTGCGGGTAAATAAGTTGAATTTCTTATTTAGGGATGAAATTACCCTTGAGATAAAAAAATCCCCAAACCTGCAACTACGCACAAAGCTGACATTCTCAAACCTTGCTCTCTCTCTCTCTCTCTCTCTCAAGGTTCTCCGACTACCCCAATCTCTCAAGGATCTGCTTAAATCGCACAATCTTCTTCGATCTCCGATCTCTGGCTTGATTAGTTTCAATGGTGGAAAAAAAGGTATGAAAACCATTCGAAGCTTTATCCGTTCGATTCGTGACCGTCGTCCTTGCCCTTGACTGGCATCGGGTATTGATTTTCTCCTTTTGAGCTTCAATCGTCTTACTAGTTTGAGTCTTAGATTTGAATTTGGTGATGCTTTGTGCTAATTTGAGTGCAATCTGAAGTGGTGTTCGTTACGATTGTGATTTAAGACATGCTTTTGATTTAAAAATTTCATGCCGATGGCTCTGCAATGAGTAGTACTCTGCAAACCAATAAGGTTGAGCTGAATAGGTTAATTTGATGTGGTATGTATGATTTCCCCCCTTTCAGGTATTAGGAGCTTCTGGGTACTTGCTGTCAATAGAAAGACAAAAAAATTGCAAGCAAAAAATCAAATTGCAAGCAAGACACTGAGCTACTTTGTGATATGATTTTACTTTTGTATCCCATGCTTTGTTTTCTATTGGAATTCACAATAAAATGCATATTCTATGGGGATATCAAAGTAATGAGAAATATTTAACAAGAGATGACATGCAAAACGATATTTTTATAGGGGAATAACTGACATCCCGTATTATCTTGTGGGGGAAGAGTTGTAGGCTAAGGTGGACAAACTACGGATGTCCTTCGTCTTGGTTGAGCTTTTTGTTTGTATTTGGGTAGCCTATGTGCATGTGCACATAAATATGGGTTTAAATCCCACATAGGCTCACTCTATAAACAGTTAATATCGCTTGGTTCATTGTAACTCTTCTTTTGGTTTATGATTTTGTAAGCTCAGGTTCATAGTAATTTATCTTATAGTTCACATCTACGTATTTTATGTCTACTCCCTTGTTTTGTTCTTCTGGGTGTATTAATACCTTTTTGCATGGTTAGGTGTTATACTAGCTACTGTTGGTTTACTTATGTTGTATAATTACTTATGTTGTATACGTGCCACATGTAAACTTAGAAACTTGTTTTGATTCTTCTTGACATGATTGTAGAAATTGCTTGCCATGTGCATATTATTAATGCAAAATCTCTATGTTCTTTTTAGACCCACATTAGTGAAATTTGCCTCTTTTATATATCTAAGCTTGCTTTCTACTTCTTATTCAAGAGCTATTAAATTTTTGTAGCCTATATTCATGATTTAAAAACTTATTTATAGTCTATTAGCTCAAATGGTAGAGCAATGTGCATGTGCACATAGATGTGGGTTCAAATCCCACATAGGCTAATATTTCCTATTGTTGGTTCATTATAACTCTTCATTTGGTTCATTATTTGATAAGTTCGGGTTCATAATAGTTCATCTTACAGTTCATGTCTTTTAAGTCATACTAGTTGTAATTTTGGTTCATGACATTTGTTCTTTTGGTTCATAGTACATTAAAGTTTGGTTCATAAGAGTTCATCTTACAGTTCATGTCTTTTAAGTCATACTAGTTGTAATTTTGGTTCATGACATTTGTTCTTTTGGTTCATGGTACATTAAAGTTTGGTTCATGCTTTTTTAATCGTACTTGTTATTTCAATTTATACTTGTAGGTTATTGAATACTAACTATGATTTTAAATTACGTTGTTATTACAATAGTTAATTGGAAGGAATGGAAATCACTACAGGTGCTAAGTAATGAAAATGGTCCAATTTGAGAAAACAATGCAAAAGATTAATCCTTGATTGATTGTTGCATATGGTGCATTTTGTTGAATATATAGGCTCATTTTTCTCAATGGATTAAACGTTTTTTCAATAACATTACATGTGCCAACATTTCATTATCTCATCTCACTGACAAATAACATGAATATCTAATGTTTTTGCTCGATGTTAATCTTTCGGTGATATAAATGTCATAATCTATCACGTTAACTTAAATTGTTTATTTTATAAAGATGGGTAAAAATATTTTAGACTTTGAAATCTGTTTTACAAGTATTAATTACGTGGTTCATAGTGTTCAACATGAAGATTCATAGTGTTAAACATGAAGGTTCATAGTATTCAAAATGAAGGTTCATGAATTTTAAACAATCAGTTCATTTAACAGAAAATGCATAAAATTTGTAAAGAATGCATTCGGCTCATTGCGTTCGACGTGAAGTCTAAAACAACATTAAAAGCAATTACAATGTAGCGAAGTGATTTGTCAAACACAAAGTAACATAAAAAACAGACAACTTAATCCCAAAAGACAAAACATATAACAAAATACTAAAAAGACAAATAAAGAACTGGAACTTTAATGTTTAATTTTGGGAATAAAATAAGAACAATCTTGTGATAAGTGAAGAATGTAGACATCACTAGCTTCATCAGGATCATCCAATGGAACTCCATTAACATTCTCATCATTATCAAGACCCTTCAATGAAACTCCATCAATACTAGCATCATTATCCGAATGAGACAAGTTAGGATGACCGAAACTTGATGAACAATCTACAATAAAAAAAAGGAAAAAATCAAACTAATTTATAAGCAACATGGAACACATAATAATAAAAATAAGAAAAAAAAGCGTTTTTCTTTTGGTTCATAAATATTGTCATTATGGTTCATAATATTAAACTATAAGGTTCATTGAAAATCACAATGCGGTTCATGTAAATAACAAAAAGGGAATTCACTAAAGGGTTTACGATTTATCAACAAAATCCAGCACATGAATGTGCAACAAACAACTTATAGGCATAAGTTCATCCAACATTCAAGCAATCAAGCAAAATTTTGGGTTTGAAGGGGAAAAAAGGTTTAGGCATTTTATCAAACACTTGGTGGGCAATCAAACAAGTATACAAAATCAACCTCTATTTCTAATCAAATCCAGTCATATTCAAATGTCTTTGGAACAAGACAAAAACAAAATAGAAGCAGGTGAAATCAAATTGTTTCAACTGAAAATTGAAACGCGCAAAAAGTAAAACCCCTCACAAAAGATACAAATACCACAATCATACAAGAGATTAGAGAAATTAGGGTATGCCGAGCAAACCAAACTTAAACCGCCATTAATGGTGTAACCTATACCTAATCCAAGAAGTGAGAACGGAAAGTGGTGTCGAAATCAACATAAAAATCAAGCCAAATTAGAAGAAGAAGCAACAACAATGACAAAAAAGGAGTGAAAGAAGAATGCTCGCTCGAAGAACGCTCGTTCAACAAACGACAAAGTTACTGTGCCATATTTTTTATTTTATGCATGTAAAGTCAAAAATACCCCTGACTTTAAAAAAAATAAGAGAAGACACGCTTTCTCAAATCTAACGTTCCATATTTGTTCTCATTTTACATGATAAGAATAATTTTTATTTGATCCCCTATCATATTAGGTGTCCTATGAAGCTCAATCTTAAATCAAAGTTTAAAATGGCTGAACTAACTATAGTTAATTACTAACTTATCTTTCGTTTGTGAAGGAAACAACGAACGATGTCATATGTTGGTTTTCATCCGTTTCTCCTCACCTAACCAATTTAAGTCACATTTCATTAGGTTGAAGGTCATTGCCATCGAATTTACTTAATTAATCACTAGCTTGCATCTATAATCTATAATACATATATAATTTTGTGTACATGATCGCATTTAATGCACTTAATAATTTATTATGCATTAAATTACAAATTTTTTATTTTTTTATTTTAAAATAGTGAATAAGTTTGACTCACACATTTAAACTATTTACTATATTTTAAAAATGTAGTGTTAATTTAAACTAATTAATATTAAAATAGTCAAGAAGAAAGTTGAGAAATATAATCACATTGCTATAAAATACTCTCATTTAAACTAATTATTATATTTAGTTCGTAATAACATTTTAGTGAGAAATATAAGTAAAAAATTAAAATGTAGTTAGTTTTGACAATTACAATAGAGGTTTAAGGTTTGAGTCTTCAAATAATCACTTTGGATAACTTTAATTTTTTGCATAATCAAACCGCCCTAGACAAAAGATTTAATTTGATTTGGGTTTGATATTAAAAGTATGTGAAATAATATATATATATAAAAGAATTTTATCATGGTAATAATACATTTGCACATAGGTCGTATGGAAAATGATATATGGTGTTGATAAGTATACACCACTCTATTTGATTACATTTAGTTATAATTAAGGTGACCCAAATCCTCTCAAACCATCAAAATAATTTTGCTACAATTATTTTTTAAAAATTTTAATATAGTTTTCTTAGATATAAGAGTGTATTTAAAAATTTAGATGAAACTCTTTTGATTTAGCTCACACTTGATAAATGATTGAATTTTATTTGATATTGATATTAGGAAAATGTCAAATGATACAATAAGGCTATATATAATAGAATAATTCATCATTAAAAAACTAAAAAAAGATTTATTATACCCCATCGTGAATCTCAATGACAAAATTTTGAAAGTATTGTTAGAATAATCCAAATCACTACATCTATAACATATGAAGTCATATATCATTTAAACCAGATAAATATTTTGTAATGATGTCTTGCAATATTTAAAATCATTCCATTTAAAATTAGAGAATTTAAGCAATAATTGTCCATCTTAATTTAAAATTATTAATTTTGCAAACTCTGATATTATAAATAAAAAATAATAAAACGTTAAACTTTTGATATTACACGTTAAATTAAAAATCTTTGATATTACACATAAAGCACAACAGTTGGTATTATATCTAACAAAATATGGTATATAATTTAATTTTTATACTTTTCTTTCTCACTGTAAATATTTTTTATCTATATAAGAGAGCGCATCACAACTTCATCCATCATGAAGCAAAAAGTAGAAGACAACCTGAAATTGAAAGAAAAAAAACCGATCAAATGGAAACACGAATTGAGATTATAAAGTGAACATGAGAACACAATATATGAAGGTTTTTGGTGGATGGTAATTAGGTTTGCACAAAACACCTTTTTTTAAGTTGAAATTTTAAAGACTTTTATTAATCTCATTATTTTTTATTTTGATTTTGTATTATTTTGTATAAATATGCATTTCAAACATTAAAATATAAATTTTGCCCCGTCCAACGGACGGGCTTGACTTATCTAGTACATATATAATTTTGTGTACATGCCCCACATTTAATGCACTTAATGATAATTTTTAATTATTTTTTTCACCTTTAATATAATTTGTACTAAATAGATAAATGTATGTACATAACCACATTCATTGCCACATTTATTACACATAATATTTATTTTTATGAATACTTATTATTTTAAATAAATAAAATAATTCTACATAGTTTAGCGGTAAGAATTTTTTAAACCACCTATAGATCATGGTTCGAATCTTGACAACTATTTTTTTTGCTAGATAACACACTCTTAGTTTTTTAATTGTTGATATAGTATGTCGTATTACCATATACATTGTCAATTACACTATTACATAATAAGGTGGATCCTTTTATTCACATTTAGTTTTAAGGCTTAATTATAATTGGTATATACTATTATATATCATCCTTTCTTGGCAATTGTTATTTTGTTGCATGTATTTTATTTAATTGAAATACTTTTACTATTTTAATCTTTAGTATATTATATTTTAGGCACCATTATGTATAGTCAATTACAATATTACACTATTATATAATAAAATAAATTGTTTTAGATTCACCTTAATTTTTATTTTTTAAATTTACAACATTAAAATGGTATGTACTAGGTGAATGTATTAAATTTATGAAAAACATCTCAATCATATTATGTTGGTTTTATTATATGTCAATATGAAATTTTGGCTCAATGGCTGAAGCTTTGACAATTATATTGGAGGTTTAAAGTTCGAGTCTTCAAATAATCACTTTGGATTACTTTTTTACCACAATCAAAAGACCCCATACAAAATACTAAATTCAATTTAGATTTGATATTAAAAGTATGTGAATGATATAAAAGAATTTTATTATGCTGATAGTTGCACATAAGTGTATGAAAAATGATATATGATTTTGATAATTAATTAATTATACATCAATTCATTTGATTAATTTAGTTATAAGGTGAGTCATATTTTTGAAACGTTTATAGAAAAAATTATAGTTTTTATTAAACATAGGAGCTAAGTTGTATTGAAAAAACACACAGATCAAGGTAAATTAATGTGTTAACTAATATATAAATTTGTTTAAGTATACACCAATCTATTTGATTACATATTGTTATAAGATGATCCAAATTCTTTCAAACAATGAAAACGACTTTGCTATATTTTTTTTTAATTCAATACAGTGTTATTAGATACAAGAGTGCATTAAAAAAATTAGATGAATCTCTTTGTATTTAGCCTACACTTGCTAAAGGATCAAATTCAATTTTAGATGGGTGAATATTAAGAGAATGTCAAATGATACAATAAGGCTATATATAATAGACTAAATCATTCATAAAAAAACTAAATAGATTTATTATACCCCTATCGTGAATCTTAATGGTAAAATTTTGAAAGCATTACTAGACTAATCCAAATCACTAAAGCTATAATCTTACAACATGTAAAGTTATATATCATCAAAACCAAATAAATATTTTTTTATTGATGTCTTGAAATATTTTAAATCCTTTTGTTTAAAGTTGGAGGATTTGCGCAATAATTGTCCTATCTTAATTTAAAAAGTTAATTTTGCAACATTTGACATCAACATTTGATATTACACATTAAATTATGAACCTTTGATATTAGATACAAAACACAACATCCAACACAATTGTTGGCATTATAGCTAACCAAACATAATATAGAATTTAATTTCTACCTTTTTCTTTCTCACTATATACGTCTTATTAATGTATGAACGCATCACAATTTCATCCACTATGAAGCGAAAAATATAGAAGACAACCATCAGATTGCAAAAAATATTAATCGAATCGAAACACGAATTGAGATGGGGGAGAGTGAATGTGAAAATGTAAGACATGAAGGTTTTTGGTGGATGGTAATTAGGTTTGCACAAAATAATTTTTTTAAAGTTCAAATTTCAATAATTTTTAGTAAATTAATTATTTTTTATTGTGATTTGTATTATTTTTGTAAATGTGTACAAACATATATGTATTTTAAATATTAAAATATAAATTTTACCCCGTCCAACGTTCGATTCATGTGCTCTTTATTACGTAGATCATTATGAAATAACGTTGCCGTAATTTTTCGCCTCTGAAAGTGAGGCTGTGGACTCGGATCCACTATCTAATACGGAGTATATAGAAAAATAAACACGTTTTGACAAAAGAGTAGAAAAATATATACGAAAATACCGAATTTAAAACCTTTGCTCATTTGAATATCATGTCATTATAATGAGATTTTCAGATGATAATCGAGTTCGATCCCTCTCATTACAACAACCGAGTTTCTCTTATGAATAAATCTAATAATTTAGATACATGATAACTGAATGGCATAATGAATATGAAAATGGACACGTACGTGAGAACGGCGGTTCAAGTGAGAAATAAGAACGAATTTCATCCGTTTTTCAAAAAAAATTTGTGCTTTAAATTAGATTTTAATTTCATTAAAAAGGAAAAAAAGCGGCATATACATATTTTTTTTGAAAAATAGTTTCGTCTTAGATGTACATTAAATTTAACTTTATGCGTATCAAAATTAATTATTTGTGCATTGATTTTCTATGCACCTTGTACATCGATTTCAAAATTTTTTATTTATTTTTTAAAAAAAAATAACCTTAGTTATATGTATGAATGATAATGTACGTACATAAGGCCTCAACGGTAATTAGTTTTGATACACATAATGTTAGTTTCAATGCATATGCATAAACAAGATGCAATTTTCAGTTATTTTAATACATGTATATAATGATACACACTTTTTTCGGGTTATTTTGATGCACATGTGTTTGGTTTTGATGCACAAACGTATATCTATGCACATAGTTTTGATTCACACAAAACAAAGCTACGTTTTTAGTTGTTTTGATACACATACGGTTCATTTTGATGACATAGGACAATTATCTTTGATGCACATACATAAGGCTAGTTTACGCATATACAGCTAGTTTCGATACCCAAAAATATACGAATAATTTATGAGAAATTCGTGTGTATCGTATTTTCCCCTTTTTAGTAAAATAATTTGTTCCCTTGATTACTCTCCCTTCAACACCTCTTATTTGTTTCTATTTCACATATAAGTGCATGTTCTCACGAGATCACTACCCAAATATTCCAAATATTGTAAGTTTTTATGTTTCCTAACGATAAAGTATAAAGTATCAACTTTTATTTTTTATTTTTATTTTTTTATGAGGCAAGAATTAGATATAAATCGGGGAGGTTTGGCCTAGAGCATCCTTTCGGATTAGAACATTCAGTTTTGGGTGAGTCTCCATTTGATCGGAAGAAAAGGAATATCGTAGTTTAACGATGCAATCAGGGCCGGCCTTTTGGGTTGTTTGGGTAGTGCGCCGGCCTGGGGCCCCAACTTTTTAGAGGGCCCAATTTTAATTATAATAAGTTATATGGTAGTATTTGGCAAGTAAATTTTAATAGCCCGGTGATATTTAAGTCACGCGTTAACTTGACAGGCTATGTCGGTTCAATACCCATTGTCACCTCTTTTTTTTTTTATCATTTTTTATAGCAATACTTTTGATTTTGATCTAGCCATCTAGCCCAAAAAAGTTCGGTTCCTTTGGCCATCTCCTACTTACTATCATTCCCCAATAACTAATCTTCCAAATGTATTTAATTTTATATTACTAATTTCAAATACTACTTATTTATTGGAAGGGTTTATACATATTATTTAGCTCTTGTATTGTAATATATTCATTAAAATTCAAATGGGCCCATTAAATTTTTGTTAATAATGCACCAACCAATTAATAGGTGATATTTATACAATAATACTTTACTACTTTTTAAGCTAATGTTCTTTTCGATTTATCTTTATAAATTATATTTTTATTGTATTTGTTGAGTACTATTTTTTAAAAAATTAAAAAAAAAACTCAATTTCTATCAATAAAAATCCAATTTTTTTATACCTTTATATGATATTTTTTGAAATGACATAGTATTTTTTAAGAGCTACTTATTTTACATTGTGTTAGGCCTTATTTTTTTCGCCCAAGGGCCTACTAAGTATTAGGACTGGCCCTGGATGCAATCAGCCGTAGAATTGCAAAAACGAGGCACATGTTTAAATTCTACCGCCTCAAAGGATTGTAAAATTGCAAGTGAGTCAGCCATCACTATATCGATCTATATTCCAAGGGTAGCGACGACTTCCTCGCATCATAGATATAACCTGTATTTTATATTATCTCCCTCAATAATAACACATTTTAAATTCATTTCTCGTACTGCTTGAACTCTCATTGCCATATCACGTGCTTCCGCTTGTATGGTGTCACAGTATCGTCCTTTTACAGCGTCTAATGCAATTACTTCTCCATTTGAATTTCGTATTATAAATATTACTAAAATTGAAATCTCCATTACTTTTTTTTTTGTTTGTTTCTTATATCAATTTATCTACCTCTCGATTATATCAACCTTTCATCTTACTACGGCTACATCAAATGGTTTTCTCATTAATTTTTTTTAAAGAACAATTAAGCGAATCATCATGTATCAAATTAAATTTGATAATTTGTAAAAGAAAGCCATTGACCTATTGTATAATAAACCTGTTAAATATATTTTATTTGATGTTATTTACCATGTAAATTATGTTATCTAAATTACTCAAATCCCAAAACTTAAATTTTATTGCTTTTATATTGATATTGAGTGATTACCAATTTGAATAGATTTAATGGGGACATAAAACACTCACCTTTATGTTTTAAAGTTGCTCATTGGACATTTATGAGTGTCAAAAATCCCCTTTCTTTTTTGAAACCTGGAATAAATAATGATCTCTCTATAATTACACAACTTTACAAGTTAAACCACTAAAATCATTTTTTCCTTCTAGACGTACAATTGAATAGTGGGCCCTCACGGGGCCTTTTAAAATAGAATTTGAGTTGTGGTGGATGATGGATGGACTCGTTTCTGCATGAATGCATGTCAATTTAACAGTGTAAAAAGAACTTTCAGTCTTCCTACATTCTCATAGAAGACAATATATATAGCTATAATATGAACATGATTTTATATAAACTCAGCAGTTAATTTTGACATTTTGTATAAGTAAAACGTTCATAATATGAGTTTTTTTATGGGACTGTAATTGAACCGAGCCGAGTTTTAATTAAATAGTTTATGGTCGGCTTGGTTAAAAATAAGCTAGTATGGTAAATAATGGGAATTTGTAGCTAATTATTACTAAAAGTCGGAAATGTAAAAAAAAAAAACTATAGAGTGGTACCATGGTAAATAATGAAAATTTGTTTTTTTTGCCCAAATGACCAAATGACCAAATGACCAATGAATGTACTTTACCATTCTAACCATGTTCTTTGGACTCACTACTTACACTTTTGGTGTATAGATATACCCTTTGAATACTTAAGACATCTTCATCTTAAATTTTGTGAATGTCTTCAAAAAAAATTGAAAAGGATAAAAATAGGATGTATTTACAAGAATCCATAAATTGCAGTGATATGTTCGACCAAAAAAAAAATTGCAGGAATATTTGTCCGCAAAAGACTCCTGAAGAAGATACTTTGCTTGACAAAAAATCCTGAATCTTCTTGAGTTTTGCAAATTTTGTTGTTTTTTTTTTTTACAAAAATTCTAATAATTTTCTAGTGATTCAAAGTAACAAGGATGAAAATGCGATAGTGTATATGTACCTCAAATATAAAGTTTGTGAATATGTGATAAAAATAACTTTATTTACAATTTCTCATTTGTGTCATTTCCCACTTTTAATATTATCTCTCCATTTGTTGACCTATTAATTCAACCTAAGCACTATATAAGTATATGTACCTGAACTCTAGATGTTTTTTTTTTTTAAAATTAATTATTAGTGACAATATATATAGCTATTTTTGAAAAATAAATTTATCAGTGATAATTTTGTAAGAAAAACTAGACCAGCAAGGCAGCAACTAAGAAGTTGGGAGTAGTACATCAATAAATTAGATCTACACCTAAGTAATTATATTGCAATATCAGTCTCATTGAAGCTTAAATATCCAAGTGGTGTTTCTTTCCTGATTAGGCAAACTTTGAACTATATCCATTTTTACCAATCAACTTCAACTTTTTAGGGCACTAAGAAAAAAAATCAATCAAAACTTGTGCAAGATACTAAACATTTATATACATACATTATACATATACATGTACATGTACAGACATATGTATTGGCAATTTGCTAGATTATTGTTAACAAGGAGATCTCAAACTGGGGCCAGATTACAAGAAGTACTCTCCTCCCACATTAAATTCACACAACTCTTTCTCTGCTTCAAAATCATCCCAATTGATCCCTTTTTTCTATTAAAAAGAGAAGAAACAAAATCCCTTCCTCTCCTGCCCTTGCTCTTGGCCTCTTTATATATACCAATCCATATGGGTCAGTAGCATCAATTGTAGTAGCATTTGTTTTACTGCCTTTGGCTGCTTTCATAAGTCCATCACTATCCAAACAAATCAAAAACAGAAACTTTAAACTCTCTTGTGATCAGAAAGAGATAGCATTAAGATGAGTCCTCATTCTTGCTGCAACAAGCAAAAGGTGAAGAGAGGGCTTTGGTCTCCTGAGGAGGATGAGAAGCTCATCAACTACATCTCCACTTATGGCCATGGCTGCTGGAGCTCTGTCCCTAGATTAGCTGGTAATTACATTTTTTACCCCCAATTTTTGACTCACCCATTTCTCCTTTGTGGTTTTGGTTTCTGGGTTTTTGTCTGTTCAACTTTTTCTCTTCTGGGTACCTTTTTCTTTTTAATTTTTGGGTCCCAAAACACCATTTTTGTAGTCTTTTTAATGATCTAATTGCACCCACTTGCTCTATTTTACTTACAAGTTGTGTAATTTGTTGAGTTTTGATCAGGGCTTCAGAGATGCGGAAAAAGTTGCAGGCTAAGGTGGATAAATTACCTAAGACCAGACCTGAAACGTGGGAGCTTCTCCCCTCAAGAAGCTGCTCAAATCATTGAACTCCACAGAATCCTAGGCAACAGGTCAAGATTCCTCAATTCCCATTCTTTTTTTTTTCACAGCATTTGATTTGGATGCATGTTTTGACACTTTCTTTCATAAAAAAGGTGACATCTTTATTGATTTGGATGAAAAAGGTGACATCTTTATTGTTTTCATGTACTGGGTTTGGTGTAAATCAACAATTTGGCAGGTGGGCACAGATTGCAAAATGTCTACCAGGAAGAACAGACAATGAGGTGAAGAATTTCTGGAATTCAACTATCAAGAAAAAGCTCATTGCTTCTCAAGAGCTTTTCATCTCTGATCATCACCATCATCATCTTCCATCAACCATCTTCACTGATCCAAACTCTTTTCCCAATTCTACCCTTATTTCCGGAACCTTCTTGAACCCGAACCCAACCTGGCTCGCCCCACAACTAGACCATCCAACCTTCTTCACCAACCAACTTCCACTCAACAACATTTTGCTGCCAAATCTGTCAGATTGTGAGCCTCCAATTTGGTCTCCAAGCCTCCAACATGACAATAGCTACACAAACTATCATCAGATTTATGCTAATGAAGGATTAGTGCTTCCAAATCCCAATCCACAAGCTCCAAATTTCCCTGATCAGAATCAAGGAGAAGTGATTAACTTGGGTGATCAAGAAAATGGTGGTGCTGATGTTGATGATGATGATGATCAAAGGAAGATGATGTTGATGATGATGATGATGGACATGCCAATTCCATCCCATGAAGCTGTCAACTATAACATAAATGGTGACATCAATGAGAAGGCAAAGCTAACACAACTGGATTATCCAAATGTGGATGTGAACTCAAACTCGCCTTCATTGTTGTCGTCGTCTTTCTCTTCATCATCATCCTCATCTGTTCTACCATGTGACCAAGGGGCTAGTTTCATGAACTCTGTTGCTAATACTACTACTGCTAGTACTCTTCTCTTGGCAGCTGGAATTACTGAATTTGGTAATTGATGGTATAATAGTTTATTTCCAATTATATATATGAGTGAATAATGATTGAATTCAATGTAATATTGGTATATGTTGTGTATTTGAAAGTTGATTTTGATGGTGCAAACTCAATTACATCATATGAGAAAAAACCTATGATATAATGTTCATGCATGTTCTTACTAAGATTATTATATTTTTGTATGGTGTGGATGGTAATTTGTGTGTTATATTATTTCCTCGTTTCGTTCAGCTTTGAGTTTCCAGTTTTCAAAATATTTTTATTTTGTAACATTTATGAAAATAATTATTTCAAAATATGTAACCACTAATTTTTTTTAAAATAAACCAAAAAAATTGTTTTTACTACTACTACTAGTACTTCAATTTAGCAAAGTATATATATATGCATAAATTTCCATTTGTACTGACCAAAAAAAAAATTTCCATTTGTAGTGTGTAGTTTCCTCCAAATTTCTAAAGCTGTCAAACTTTTTGTGAATCTGAAAGGGAAAAAGGGCCATGCATAATCACAGCGGTTGATAATATGAGATATGTTTCCTGATTGGAATTCAGAGACCCTGGCATAACAGTTTTGTTAGTACATGCAAAAATGTACACATCTTTTTAAGTGGTGGGGAGTGTAAAGAGAAAGAATAACAAGAAGAAGAAGATGCACAGAAGGTGGGGAAAATAGGAAAGAGGAAAGGATCAACGAAAAGGGAAAAGGATGTGAAGGGTACAATTTTCTGTTTGTGTTGAATGGGGACGAAGTTGAAAAAAATTAACAATTGGAGTAGGAAGAAAGGAAAGAAATAAATTGCTCTGAAGAACATCAAGTTCATTGTCTTTTTGCTATTTACTCTTGAGATATGGATCTCCATTAATTTCTGGCCATGGTACTACCTTGCAATTAAAATTTTGAAGATTTATTTGTACTGTGACTTTGATTCAGTATCAGAGAAATATTTGACCATTTCTTATGTGTTGATTTTGTTAGAGGATGTTGCATGCTGATAATTTTTTGTATTCATATTTAAATAGTACAATACTTGATATTCTCCACAGCAAAAGAGAGTTTTTGAAATCCAACAATTAGTAAGAATATTATTGTTTATTTCTTAATTTGATATAAAAATTTTGAGTTCTTTTTCCTATAATTGAGATATTACAATTATGGCTAAGTATGATTTTGTTCGATTTCGTTTTGGTTCAATTTTTTTTTTCTTCAAATGGTAGTAGCTTTTTGTCCATCTCAAACTGAAAAAATCGACACCGAACTGAATCCATTTAGTTTGGTTTTTGGTTCACCTTAAACCAAATTTAGAAAATTGAGTTTAGTTCAGTTCTTGTCATTCAATTTGGTTTTGAACCGATACTCAACCCTAGTTACAGTTTAACCAGTATCCCCCTTTATTACTTGCTTTCATGCCTTATAATAATTAGATCAATAAAGCACTTCATGTCATATCTATCAATAGTTAATTTAGGTTACACTTTACAGTTTACACTATGTTAAAAAACTGTTTTAGCTTACCTTAAGCTCTTCCTTTGTATATGAAAACTTTGTACTAAAATACTTCATGTGGAGCCTAGGATTTCATCAATTCCATGGGATCTCATTTCTAAAGCTTGGTAAATAATGGTTATATGGAAAAATCTCCAAAATCAGTTGAAGAATCAAGTCTCAATATATATGTATATAAGCAAATAATAATTTTCCATCCTTCAAAACGTCAACACTAGAGCTTTTCCTTACTCACATAGAGTACTTGTTAAATAATTGAGATGCAACGTAACGTATCTTTCACTCTTCAAAAATACAATTTTTTTCTTACGTAAATCTCAGATTTATGAGTAAAAACATCAACCAATTACCTTGAAATCCTTATACATGTAACGTTATTAGATTAAAAACAATATCAGAATCATAAGCCCATTTTGGAAGGCCCAATTAGCCCATTACATTTGAGACTAGCCCAAATTTAAAAAAAAAAACAACGACGACGAAAGTCTCTCTTAATTTTCGAGTGGGGGATTTTGAAGGGTTTGTTGTTTTTGGACATTTTTGCTGCCATTAGCGAGCAAGCAAGAGCGAGATGGAGAAGACAAGCAAAGACCTTCTGCAATTTGAACACAGAGACCCTTCTTCAAGTATCGGTGAAAATTCCTCCTCTTTTTACACTTTTTATGCATTAGTTGAAAGAGCTTTGAAATTGAATTTCTTTGTTTTTGTTTGTGTTGACACGTTGTCCTCTCGTATGGCAGAATCGGCGCTACTTGTTTGCAATAAGGGATCAAGTTCAAAGCAAGACAAGCCCCAATCTGATGGAAATCCTTTTACGACAGCTCCTCTTCCCAAAAGCAATGGTAGTTTTCCATTGACGAGTTATTCTTTTCCTCTTGCTTCGCGTTTCTATAATATTTTGAGGGATTTGAAGGAATTAGGGTTCTGAATAATTCCACTGCTCTACCATAGGATTTTGGTGACAGGGTTGAAAATGTCTGAGATTGTTTTTTTATTGCTTTGTTAAGGCTTTGTGAATCACTCCAATCCGTGTTCATAGCTTGGACAGACCCGTAAATTGGTCTGCAGCTTTGTTAATTTAGTATAGTTAGCACTTAGAAGCACTTGCTAATGCAGATTGACTGTATTGGCGTTTCAATTTGATAAATGGGATGTGAAAAGAACTTGTTCTAGCATGAGAGGCGAAAATTCAAAACTGATTTGTAATTATCTCTTTTCATACCCTAAGTTTACAATTTCATTATTCCCATTATACATTTGGGCCCATGGTTAACCATCTTTGCGACCCCGTCTCCAGCAGACTTCTGAAGTGAGACTAATTTAACTAATGTGGCTCGCTTTTGTATTAATGCAGTGCTTAGTCAAGTGAAGGATTTCCTAGGAGTCATATCACAAGCTAACAAGAATCTTGAGATGGATGCAAAGGTATTTCTAGGGATTTCATATTTCGCTTGCCCTTTGTTTGTCGTTTTCTAATGTTAACTTGTTCATTGTCTCCAGGATAATCCAGAGAAATATGATATTGAAGTTCTCAAGGATGGCGAATCAGAATACATTGAAATGGTAAAAATTTTGCATCTTCCCATAGATTCAATCAGGAGAAAAAAGTATGAAATTTTGCATCATGCTGTCCTATATCTACATCCTGTTTATGTTACATATTGCTCTTTGTATCAATCCAAATTGAGTGATTAACAAATAACCAGTTTAAGTTTGCCTATACACAAACTTATGATGATCATGCCCTTACCTTTATCTTCCATATGTAGGATTTGATGCTGGGAGTCGCTGATCTGCAAACTCCTGAAGCTGTATTTGCCGCCGAGGCAGCAATCAATGGGAGACAACCTGTTATAAATTTGCCTATTGAAAGTAGCTCTTCGGATTCAGAAGAAAGCGGTGAGGAAGAAGAAGAGAGTAGCTCTTCTGAAAGTGAAGATGAAGACGATGAAACGGGAAACCGAAAATCCAAGCATCAGAAAGTTATGTCTTCAGGTGACAAATCTGGAAGAGGTGTGAGCAAAAAGAGACCAAAGATAGTTGAGCTTCCATAGGCCATTCTAAATGTGAATGTTATGATGGTTTTTATATAAATGCAATTGTATCGATTGATTTTTGGGGTCTTTTCTTGTATCATTGTATGTGACTTTTGGCTTAAGAAAGTTCAGCAACATGTACCAGGCTTTGTTTAAGAAGTAAAATGCAAGATATGTAATGATACTGCTACGAATTAAACATGTATGAGTTTGGTTTCTATACCAATACTAGGGTGAAATATGAAGGAAACAAATTTGAAATAATCATCCAATATTTAATTAATAAAAAACTTCAAATAATACTTACATTGGAACAATAAAATGGAAAAATAATACAAATTGTAATGTGTCCAATATCCATGCTCCGATGAAAGGATTTCTTATTATTGGTTTATAGGATAGCTGATAGTTTATAGTATTATTTTTGAGTTATTTTTATAATAAATATTTTTAGACGATTTACTTATTTAGATCATAGATGATAGACCCAAAGTAAACATCAACCAAAGTATAAGTAAACATCAACCAAAGTATAAATTGGGATGAACCTGTCACTAACTATCTCCGCGATAACAACTCATGGGACGAATCAAAGCCCTACCAGATTCTAGAAACAGATAGCGTAAAATTCATAACCCAAATCATAACACCACTTAATAAAATACCATATAGAGTATATTGGAAGCCAAACAAAAATGATTGGTTCTCAACACATTCCACAATGCAATGGATTCACAACAATAAAGGGGGAGCCTCCCATTGACCTTAATTGGATTTGGAAACTTAATATTCACCCAAAAATCAAAAACTTCATTTGGAAAACTGCTCGGAACGGCCTTCCCACAAAACAGAGACTTGCTGCAAACCACATCGTTGTCCCGCAAGGCTGTGTAGGGTGCAACAACACAAATGAAGATGCCTATCACCTTCTACTAAAATGCCCACTCACAACCCAAACTCTAAAACCATTAATCCAAAACTAGCTTGCATCATCAACCAAACTAACCCCGCAAGTGGTTTGCCTCTTCAGTTCTTGGAGAAGATTCGATCTAGGATCTCCAAGTTTGAGTTGGAGTGGGTGGCTTGTTCCTGGTGGTGCATCTGGTACTTCAGAAATAAAAAAACATTTAACCTTGAAAATGACCAATCCCAACTCAACTCAAATAACATATGCATGTTCATTCGCAAACAAATGGATGACTGGAAACATGCAAACACGGCAACCCCAAAACACTCAGCCATCGGGATGAAGAACACGACTAAAAAGAAAAGAGCGAAAGCTAGATGGGTAAAACCCCCACAAAACCATTTTAAACTCAACTTTGATGGTGTAGTGAATAATGATGGTGTCTCGTCTTTTGGATTCATCCTTCAAGACCACCAAGGCGCGCCAATTTGCATGGATGGTGGACTGCTTGGTTGTCATTCCGTCCTGATGACTGAAGCTGTTGCACTTCGACATGGGATTCTTGAGGCCATCCGACGTCGTTCCCCGCATCCAGATTGAAGGTGACAACCTGCAGCTTATTAAAGCCTTGCAGGGTGACTGGAGTTGTCCTTGGGAGATTGAGCTAGTTCGAACGGATATTCAGAGTTTGTTGGGCTACTTTCAAAGTTGGAGTCTCTCTCATATCTTCCGAGAAACCAATTATATTGCGGACTATATCGCTGGATCGTTTCGACATGTCTCCTCCCTCCCGATTACCTCCGACCCGATTCTTAGAGACCTCATCCGTAAGAATGTTCTAGAGCAGTTCATTTCTTTTTAGAATGTCATTCCGTCCTGATGACTGAAGCTGTTGCACTTCGACATGGGATTCTTGAGGCCATCCGACATCGTTCCCCGCATCCGGATTGAAGGTGACAACCTGCAGCTTATTAAAGCCGTGCAGGGTGACTGGAGTTGTCCTTGGGAGATTGAGCTAGTTCGAACGGATATTCAGAGTTTGTTGGGCTACTTTCAAAGTTGGAGTCTCTCTCATATCTTCCGAGAAGCCAATTATATTGCGGACTATATCGCTGGATCGTTTCGACATGTCTCCTCCCTCCCGATTACCTCCGACCCGATTCTTAGAGACCTCATCTGTAAGAATGTTCTAGAGCAGTTCATTTCTTTTTAGAATGTCATTCCATCCTGATGACTGAAGTTGTTGCACTTCGACATGGGATTCTTGAGGCCATCCGACATCGTTCCCCGCATCTAGATTGAAGGTGACAACCTGCAGCTCATTAAAGCCGTGCAGGGTGACTAGAGTTGTCCTTGGGAGATTGAGCTAGTTCGAACGGATATTCAGAGTTTGCTGGACCACTTTCAAAGTTGGAGTCTCTTCCATATCTTTCGAAAAGCCAATTATATTGCGGACTATATCGCTGGATCGTTTCGACATGTCTCCTCCCTCCCGATTACCTCCGACCCGATTCTTAGAGACCTCATCCGTAAGAATGTTCTGTAGCAGTTCATTTCTTTTTAGAATGATCTCCCTAAATAATTTCCTTATAAAAAAAAATTAGACGATAGACCCATTTTTGTAGGTAATCAAAATTCATTATGCCAAATTACACTAAAAAAAAGACAGCAAAGTCGCAAATTGCAGGGAAAAAGGCAGACCTACAAAATACAGCACACGCAACAACAGCGCATCCCAAAAGCCAGGAAAGAATATTATCCCAAAGGGCGCAACTCGGACACGTCACGGTCTCTGGGCCCACCATTGTTCGTGAAAATCATGTCCCGTGAGAGCGCTTGGCTCCCACCCCCGGCACTTCCTCCCGTTAAATATGACCCTTTTCACTAAACCACCCTTAAAAATAACTTTTGCACAAAACCACCCACAAACAAGAATTGTTAACAAATGACCACCTATACGTTTATTCTCCGTCAAGTCCAGAAAAATAAAAATAAAATTCCACTTTAAATTGCAAACAAATCAGGAATTTTTTTTTTGGTGAGTAAAACAAATCAGGATTTTGTTTTGTGGTAAATCATGAAGATGAACATGAGATAAACTACAAGCATAAAAATACCCAGTACAATTACAGGCATAGAAATAAGTTCTGATCTAAAACCAAAAAAAGATTGCAACAGTGGAGGAACAAGTTCTTCTTGGCATTAAGATTGCCCCTGGTTCCCCTTGAAGACATACATCTATCTATTCCTCTCTCACCACTACTCTATCGACTACCCTCCATCCACAAAATCAACTTCTCCAGCCAACCCAAGTTCAACAACAAGGTCTCGAACTTACAAATTCCCAACCGCAAACAACAACGTCATCGGGTAATGCTACTGGAACAAATCAATTTGCCAATTCGCCTCAACAAGAAAATCATTAAATATCGCAGCCCGGTTGATTATTCTCTGCTAAATCCTGAATCGGCAAGTCCGCTTCAATAACCCTCAATTCCGCCATTGCCACGAAATCAAAATCGTTTTAAAAAAGTTCGATCTATTTGAGGAATGGAAGGAATTATTCCCGTGCCATCAGATTCAAGTGTGGCGTGGTGATTTTGGCCAAACCCGGAACAAATCTCGATTTGAAGCGTTTAAAGCCAATAATGTCGCAGATCTAGATCTGTCATGCTTGTGGGAGTCGATTGACGTCACTGAAGTCGGAAAGGGGTAGAGGAGGAGAGAAAGAGTGTTGGTGTGTTAATTAGTTGCTGGTTTAATCTAATGAAACCATCCATGGAGATTGGAGAATTGAGGAGAAAGAGAGATAATGAAATATCTGAGAATTTTTTGAAAAATAAAATTGTGAACTTTTACGAATGAAAGAAAGTCGTGTCAGATGAAATCTAACGGAGAATAAACGAGTGGGTGGTCCTTTGATAACGGTTAATTTTTATGGGTGGTTTTGTGCAAAAGCTATTTTTAAGGGTGGTTTGGTGAAAGAGCCCATATTTTATGGGTGGTTTGGTGAAATTTACCCTCGTATATACTCAGCTAGGTCAAACTCCGAGAGAGAAGAGCCACCCAATCGCCACCGCCTGCCTCTTCTTCCTCCTCTTTTCTCTCCGATCTCGCACATTTCTGTTTCTCCATTGGCATCTGCTGCTCACTTGCTTAGTCGATTCAGCTGTCTGCGAAGATGACTGACGGCAAAGATTGTTTCGATATGGACGAATTCGCCGCTGACCTTCCGGCCGTCGCTGGTACCGTCTGAAAATCATGAATCCGGCTATACTCTCTTTCCTCTTTTCGTTTGATTGTTGATTTTTGATTGCTGATTGTTTTCTGTGCAGCTCTTAGTCGGGAGGATCGTGCCGGCCTGTTGAATGCTCTGAAGGTGAGGTTTGAATTGAGTTGGAGGTTTGAGGAGATTAGGGCTTTAGATGATCGTTATTGCTTATGCTGGTTATTGAATTATCTTTGCAGAGTAAGTTGCGGGATCTGGCTGGCGAGTCTGCGCCTGTGTTGGAATCCCTTCCGCCGAAGGTCCGGACGCGTGTTGAGGAGTTGAGACAGTTGCAGGTTTCCATCTTTTGGATTTACTGTGCTTATATTGGCTACTTTCTTCTCTTCGTGATTCGTTTTTGTTTAGTTACGGTGGAGTTTGAATTGGATAATTGTAGGTTTAACATGCTTTGACTGTGTAGTTTCAATGGTCATTAGTATCTGTGGTTCGTAATGTTTCTTCTTAGAATAAAAATTTTCAGTAATTCTAGTTATGCTGTTCTTCAAGGGCTCTACAAAATTAATCTTTTGTTTGTGCACATAACTGAGTTGGTATAGGATGTAGTTCTTTTTTTTTTTTTTGCTGCCTTTGGTCATTATTGTTTTTAATCTTATAGAATTGGCTGGGCTGTATAATTTGATTTTTTCATGTAGTTTAGGTTAGGCTATTTGTTAAACCATTACAGCTATAGAGGAGTTGCTGCCTACCCTTTACAGAAATATTCTCACATATATATACACATACATGTGTATCTGCCTTGTGAATATAAGTTGGTTGATCTGCATGCCACCGGATCTTAGCTTAGTTTCTTGTGTGTCCCTTGACCTCTACTTGCGTTTGCATTTACTATAAGCAGAGTTACTGTAAGTGATCTGATAGTATAGGCCTTTCCTCAGGTCTTTGTAGATCTCTTGAATTACATTACCTTCTGATTTTGTCTTTTGCATTTTTTTTAATGAAATCTACATTGCTTATGGCTACTTTGATATAGGAATGTTCTGATTCTGAAATTTGCTTCTTCAAATGGTTTTAATATGAAGAGTAATTTATAGTGCATATAATTCCGCAGAGCCAACATAATGAGCTTGAGGCAAAATATTTTGTGGAGAGGGCAGCACTTGAAGCTAAATATCAGAAGCAATATCAACCGCTTTACTCTAAGGTGCTCCCTTAAGAATTCATTGTTTGCTCTGCCTTGAGCTGCATCGTCTCTCTTCTCTATCTTTTGTAGTTGCTCTTGTATTTATTTCAAGTTTGTTGCAAACCTGCAGAGATATGAGATCGTAAATGGTGTGGTTGAAGTGGAAGGAAAGATGGAAGATAATGATGCGAAGGAGGGAGATGTGAATGCCCCAGAAGGTAACTTGTGAAGTGACTTGATCATAATAAATTTAATATGAATATGGTTTGGGGCACAATATAATTTCATAATTGGATCCTGCTGATATTGGGTATTTGGGCACAATTTTACCAAGTTTTGTGATCTGAATTGATGGGGGCTGAGTGAGGAGACTGGGAAAGTAGCCCAGTCGTCCATTTCAGTGGGTTTCACTTTATTGATCCAGTTATTACTCCTTTTGTTAGTGTATTATTTATATTTTAATATTAGGTCTTTTCTGAAATATCGTATGCAGAAAAAGGTGTTCCCAACTTTTGGTTGAATGCAATGAAGACGAATGAAGTTTTGGCTGAAGAGGTAATTATTGCACCTTAACTGTTTCCATATGCTACCATTTTTCACCTATAGCCTGAAAATTTTGAGTTTGGTATTCAGATCACAGAGCGAGATGAAGGGGCTTTAAAATATCTGAAAGATATCAAATGGTGTAGGATTGGTGACTTTAAGGGCTTCAAGCTTGAATTTTTGTTCGACACAAATCCTTACTTCAAAAATACCGCTCTCACAAAAACATACCACATGGTTGATGAAGATGAGCCAATTTTGGAGAAGGCAATTGGGTAAGCTATGGGTTGTCTTTTTGAAGGTTTCCTATGCTGATGCAGAAAGCTCATGTCTCTTTACCACTTTGTAGGACTGAGATTGAGTGGCATTCTGGAAAATGTTTGACACAAAAGCTTCTAAAGAAAAAATCAAAGAAAGGCGGCAAGATTATAACCAAGACTGAAAAATGTGAAAGCTTCTTTAATTTCTTCAACCCTCCCAAAGTTCCTGAGGATGGTGATGAAATGGCAGAATACATCAGCAGATCCCTGTACTTACACTTTTTTTCCTATTGGACCCCTGTACTAAAAAATGTTCAAACAGACCCCTGTACTGTCTCTAATTTTGCCTATTGAATACTTTCAATCTTATTCTCCTTCCAGTGTATATCACGGGCCTTATGTGTCATGTTATTTTGCCAAATAAGCCAAAATGGTCAAATACGTACATGTTATTTTGCCTATTGAACACTTTCAAGTCTTCACGCGCCTTATGTAACATGTACGTATTTTGCCAAAATAACATGTACGTATTTGGCCATTTTGGCTTATTTGGCAAAATAACATGACACATAAGGCACGTGATGTACACTGGAAGGAGAATAAGATTGAAAGTGTTCAATAGGCAAAATTAGAGGCAGTACAGGGGTCTGTTTGAACATTTTTTAGTACAGGGGTCTGTTTGAACATTTTTTAGTACAGGGGTCCAATAGGAAAAAAAGTGTAAGTACAGGGATCTGCTGATGTATTCTGCCGTGATGAAATTGATGAAGATACCGTAAGTCTGATTCTACATAGTATTGAAGTTGGGTTTGGCTTTGTAAGGCTATGATAAATAACTTGTTCTTTTTTGAATTTCAGGCAGAGGAGCTTCAAAATGAAATGGATGTGGACTATGAAATTGGGTGAGCTAGCATATTTATATTTACACGTCTCTATTTTATTTACATTGTCTGGAACTTCTACCAGCCTTTATTATCATATTTGTCTTATATCTGCCAGTAATCTGCTTTGAGTTTCCTACTTTGATTTCATTGCTTGTCTGAGAATTAAGGAATGCCCGTGTTACTCTGATGTGTTTTTTAATGTCTATTTTTGGTTTTGCCTTGTTGGAACACAGTGGACAATCCAAAAATTTGTTAAACACTTTAAGGATTTCTTGAATACCTAAAATTGTGCCTTTATGTGAAACCCAACCCAATGGTTTAAGCTTTTGGGTAAAAAGGGTGGATCCTAACTTTATATGCTAAGTGGTTAAAATTTCCCGACATGTCACCCATTTCTTTCGGTCCGCAGAATTTAACAAGTTTTATGAACAAAGGGGCTTAGGGGCATGCCGGATGGTACTTGATTTGAAATTATGTGAGAAGTAGTGCAAGAAATTGAGGTCAGAAGGGAAAATTGGAGAAGGTTGAGAGTCTTAAGTTTTTGGAAGAACTATCAAGCCATATAAATGTCTATGCATTTTGTAATTCAATTTTTTTAAATTAATTTATCACAATATTAAAATAAAAATAGATTCGTTTCTTTTTTCCTTTTCGTAATTCGTAACATAATGGCCCTTAAAGACTAATAAATGAAAAATAAAGCAGGTTGTCATTGTCATTGTCATTGTCATTGTCATTGTCATCATTCTAGTCTTGCGAAAATTCAATCGTGTCTACATCATAAACCCCACCCAAGTCACTAAACTCTCGTAAATCAAGGTGTTAACCACTAAACAAGGTGTTATTTATTCGCTCTTATCTTTTGTGTCGCCACTTTGCAACTTGCTTACATAGTTACATCTAATCTTATTAATATTTGTGCCATTTTTAAGTTGATGTTAAAGTATCCGTCATAATCATTGAGTTTTTAGTTGTTTTTAAGGGTACTACAATATTAATGAGTTTGTATATAACTTCGTCTTTTTAAAAGTATTTTTTTATAAAGAGTTTATACACCAAAATTCAAAGCAAAACAAAACCACGTACGCATCACACTCACACACTCACACACTGTGAAATTTCTCAAAAATGTAAAACTGAATTTGGAATCATTAGAGCGTTACATCCTTAAAGGCGTTACAGCTATTTCCCATTCTAATAAAAAGACTTATCTGCAATGCCATAATATTAAATTATTCTACCGTGTCCACTTCGCATATAATATTCTTATCAAAATTGGTTGTTTAATTTCTAATTCCAAAAATATCCTAGAAATAAAAAACTTATCTTGAAAGTTTTCTTTGTCAAGTCTGTCCATAATAGACAGAACTATATTGAAGACAAGGGATTATATGGTTTCCCAATCCAAAATTTTTAATTATATATATTTCTTTCATCAAGAATTTCAATTTAACATATTATAAACTCCTAACATCTGTATAAAAAGTTATAAATATTTAAAAATTAAACGTGCACAAACTACTTTCACATATAGTTTTAAAATATATATGTTTTTTCTAAACTCCATACTATCATCCTATTGTAATTAAATTTGAGAGTTTTAAAACAATATTTTGTATTAAAATATTTGACAATTATAGAATAAAATGTCTATGCGTATCTAAGTACTTATTCTAATTACACATTTATAATTATTGAGAATTTTTTTGGAATAATTTTCAATTTTTTTTATTTTTTTAAATTGAAAAAAGTTGAATACATTAAGAAAAATTTTGTATCTTTTTGGAGAAGTTTCTTATTTTGTCTTGCTAATCATGATAATTGAAGCAAAGATTTTATACTCTGAATTCTAAAAACGGTTTGGCTAATGTGTGCCCATGGGCACACAATAAAAGTGTTAATTTGGGAAATTATTTCAAAACTATTTCCTAAATTGAAATTAATGAACCCTTTTAAAAAAAAACAAAATTAACAAACAATATCTAGATTTATCAAGATTAATTCTAATTGTGTGCCCACCACATTAGAAAAATCCTTCTAAAAAATATTCAAGGTTTTGGAATGTTGCATAAAAAACCACAAATTACTTGCCTCTGATTTTGGTTCAGTCACTTGACTAAAATGGTACGACAACAATTTATTTATAAATTGGTACGACAACAATTTATTACTTTTCGGGTGTTTCGAAAAATTTGTCCGCCTTTTTAACTTTTTTTTCATATCAACTTTTTTCTTACAATATTACCCTTATTCTATCTCATATTTTACCTCCATTATTTAACAAAAAAATCTGCCACTTTAAACACTTTTTTAGTCTTTTCCTTTCCTTTTCTCTTTCTTCCCACTTTTACCCATCACAATCACAATCTATCCCTCTCCCTATTGGCTACTTTTCCTTCTCTATCCACTTCCTAATATATGTGAAAATTGTCCTTTAGCACAATTTCTCCGGAGGGAGTATTTGAAGTAAAAATTTATGTTTGATTTAAAATATGTAAATAAGGAAATTGGATAATTACTATTTCAAATTCATAGGAAGTGACTCTTACATATTCTATCATGATAAATACACTTCTTATGGTTTGAAAAAGTATAAATTCATGTAAACTAAATTTCTACATTTATTTTATAAATCAAATACAAACATTAAAGATATTTTCTACTATAAAAATTAAATTTCTTGAGAAATATTGTGAATCAAATAAGGCTAACAGTTTAACTATATGCCCCACCCAACTCTATAAATATTCCAAGTTTTGGATGTTGCATAAAAAACACAAATTACTTGCCTCTTATTTTGGTTCAGTCACTTGACTAAAATGGTACGACAACAATTTATATACGGAGTAGCAAACAATGGCTTATAAAAAGCTGACACGAAGCACACGAATTATTGATACTGATTCACACTTCATTGACAAGCCATAGAAAGGAACAATCGGTGCACATAGAAGAACAAGATAAAGCCGATCTACACAGCAAATTGGCTACCAGATTTTCTATACATACACACATTTCACTTTTTTTTTTACAACCACTACAAACTTTTGTATATATTTTAACCAAAACGACGCCGTCCAATTACCTTGCTAGGTACTACTCCAGAATCCGGATCATCGAAGCCGCCACATTCGAGAGCCCGTGGAGAAACCTCGTGCGCTCAATCAACGCCGATTTGCCTTTTCCGGCGCCGTCGACGTCATCTCCGCCGGAACTGGTAATCGCTCGCTCACAAGCGTGTGCCTCAACGGCGGAATCGAGCATCGCGCCTTCACCGAACTTCGGATCGCCGAGGTTCACGGCGGATTCCGCGACGATGACGTTCGCGTTGAGCACGACTTTGAACCGCCTCACGCACTCCCTGAGCGCCTTCGCCTTCGCTGGCGGCGGCGACTCCTTCATCAGCTGGTTAACGTACTCCAGCGAATCGGAGAATTTCGACCTGACGACGTCGATCATGATCCGGATTAGCCCCTCGGTGTCCGCCGCGGGGCTCCGGGGGTCCGATCGGAGCGACGCCTCGCAGATCTGGCAGTCCGGCGTGCTCTGGCAGGTTCGTCCGATGAGATCGTCGGCGGCGAAGGCGGAGGAGGCGAGGAGAGCGAGAGAGAGGAGGAAGATGAGTTTGAGGTGCTGCATAATTTGAATTTGGAGGTTGTTGTGATGATTTTGGTGACTGAGAAAGGATTTCTGTTGGCAGAGTAGTAGTGTTTGTGTTGTTGTGTGCAGATTGAAGGCAACGGCGTTGGCGTTTATAAAGGGGGAAGCGAGGTGGGGCCCTGTCTCTTGAAAGCATCGACGATTCGACGCCGTATCTTACCAATTTTGAATATGTGGTGCTTCCACGCCAAAGTAGAGTGTTTTATTACTTACAAGCTTTGATTGATTGTAAACCAAATTTCTTTAGATAACATCTTACATTACATTATAATACATCGGTTTTTCTATCCTATGCCCTTAGAGCATAGGTTAAGTTTTCTATTGTTAGAAACTAAAACCCTAAAAGGAAATTAATGAACCCTATTGAAAAAATTATTTAAACCAAAATTAATAAAACTCAACAAAATATTTCCATTTTAAGGCTTTTAACCTATGCCCTAAGGGCATAGGTTAGAAAAATCGATAATACATTACAATACATTATCTTAAATTATATTACATCATTCTGAACCAAGGCTTCCTAGAGGGAATAATGAGTCACTGCCCGACGGTTCAAGCTTTGGACTGGGAATGAGTTTGCTTTTTGGAGTATTCGTTCACCTTAGGGGCCAAATTCCCATTTTCCTCTCTCAACCTAGACTTCCTTGCTCTCCTGTGAGTTTCTCCCGCACAATTCTTACCAGCCACACAGAAGATCCTGTTCTGGGTCAGTGAATTGACATCAGAGCAAAGAACCAATTTTAGTGTTTCAGACTTACTCTTTGACCCTTAGGCCTGGACGCATTGTCCTGCCTGTTAGAGATTCGAGAAACCCTTTACTTCCAAAGTCTTAAAGTCAACGACAAGGATTAGGTGTCCCGTTTCTTTTTTGTAGAACTTGCGTCGCTGGGAGCGCAATACCAATCCTTGTTTCTGATCAGTGGAATCTCAAATGTGAGGGATTCCCTTTCTATCCTTTCTGTGTGCTTTGTTAGCTTCCTCTTCTAATTCTTTCCTATTTCTTGTGTTAATAAAAGTGCCTCAAGATTTGAACTCTCAGACACTGAAGAGCGACACTTGTGTCTAGTTATTCAACATCCCGATGGAAGGAAGAATCTTCAAGAAAGCTATAGGACCGTCTCTTGGAAATATATTGGAGAAGTAGTTGGTGACAAATTGCTTCACATCTCACACTGTCGTTGGGCGATCATCGTCCTGAATATGAACTTCCACATTTGCCTGAGACATTGTAAGAAACAGCAGTACACCGTACAAGACACAAAAGCAAATAGATCCTAGCATTGATTAAGATGTGAATTCAAAGGTTTCAAGCAACAACAACACAAGAACAAGGCAAAACAACACACTCCCTTTAATTCTCTCTATTTTTGAGATTTTTTTCAAAAGGCAGCGATTAGGGTTTAGGTGAATGAGAAGGACAGTGGTACTAGTTATTATGGTGGTTTGGTGGCGGCAGAAATCGGTGGTGGCGAACAAACTATGTGGTGGTGGTGGTGGATCGATTGTAGAGTAATTCTACTAAGTAAAACAAGTAAATAGTGATGTAAAAATATATGAGAAAGCAAAGTTCCAATACTAGGAATCCACACAACTTTGATCCACAGAATTTGAATCTCACTTCTACCTAAACTGAGTTGGATATTTTGTTATGAAGGTAACCTTCCAGCCCGTCTAGGAGACCGTCTAGTTCATCTAGGCGCCTGTTTAGGCCGCCTAGGCGCTAGAAGATCCCTCTCCACCTAGGGTCCACCTAGCGTTTTTTATAACATTGACCATGAACAAACCGACAAAAAAACTTGACTACAAGGGCTTTTTACTCATCCATATTCGTGATCCAGCAGACCTCCAGATCTTGAAGAGTGGTGATTCGAGAGGAGCGCCTACGGATTTGTGTGGACAAATGGTAAAACCTGGTGTTAAGATCTCCCTCAACCAAAAAATTCGCTCGCGATTTTTGAAACCAGAGCATTTGCTCTTTCTGTAAAACGCTCTCAAGTTCTTGACCAAGAGCGGACTCCAAATCGATGTGACGTTGGGAAGGCCGAGTGGCCAAGGCACGTATGGCACCATTCAGTCGAGCCCAAAGCTTACACTTCCGATAAAATATATTACCAAAAACATCCCTATTCCAAGAATTCAAATCAGTGGAGAATTGAGCCAAGGACGATAGTAAGTCAGAAGTTTTGGGCCAGTGGGCTTCCATGAGCGTGCTAAATTTGTATTGTAGCAGCCACACATCTTGAAACCGAAACGGTCGTTCACCTAACACTAACTCGGAATTCGTAGAAGTGTTCACCAAAATTGGGAGATGATCAAAATAAGGGGCGATCAGGTGTTGAACAAAAGCAATTGGGAAACGTGTCGACCAATATTCCGTGCAAAGAGCTCGATCAAGTCGGTTTGCATGTCTAGTTTCCGTCATCCAAGTAAAGGGCGGTCCCAAGAATCTCAAGTCAAGGATTGAAAGATCATTGATGCATTGGCTAATAATATGAGACGCCGAATTGGAGCCCGATGAAGAATTCGAACGCTCATGAGAGGGGATTGTAGCGTTGATGTCTCGAGTGAGAAACCGTGACTTATTATTGAGATTAGCAAAGCTCCTAAGATGGTACCATAAGTCCATTCACCTAGCCGGGTTAGGAGCTGTGTAAATAGCAGAAAGGAGCCATGGTTCCTCCCCCGCGAGAGATCTCTATTGTAATACGTTGTCTATGGAGAGAGATAGGAGTCACGAGGATATTCAAAGTTTTCCAAAAAAACCAGATACCCCAGCAAAACAATCAACTTCAACTCTGAGCAAACCATCATATTGGATTCTATGATACACATCGTCATCCCGAACACCACTAACTCGTGGTTCAATGATGCAGAGAAAACTAGGGTGATGAATACGGATTAACTCCCTATAGGAGTTGAGGAACAAGGAATTACCGACCCCGCGAGCATTCCAAATCAAAAGGCTGATAACACCACTAACTCGTGGTTCGATGATGTAGAGAACACTAGGGTGATGAATATGGATTAACTCCTTGACGGAGTTGATGAACCAGGAATTACCGGCCCCACGAACATTCCAAATCAAAAGGCTGATATTATTAATAATAACAAAAGAGTTGATGAGAGGACTAAAAACCGGAACAAGCGGATTCACAACAATCATGGTGAACGCATCAAAAGCCTCGGCTAGTTGGTCCAAAGCATCAGATATCATGGGCATCATGTACAGCTTGGAAAAGATCGGACGTGTCTCTGTTCTTAGTGGCAAGAGGTCTACAATCATCTTGTTGGCGAATTTTGGCAACATCGGGAAGTAAGGACCCGATTAGTGACTGAGATCAGGCGGCTTTGACAGTGATGGATGATCTCCGGGAAGATATCTGAAAGCAACAGATTTTGGTCGGCCTTCATAAGGTTGCGGGTTAGGATTAGGGTGGGGAGTAACAACTTGTGTTTGCACAATATTTTGATGGTTTGGTATAGCTTGATCGTCAACTAGGGGTTTCTTTGTGGTATTTTGGATGGATTGTTCAGCAAGTAATTGTTTTTTTCTTGATATCAAACTCTTTGGTGAGTAAAATCGACTTGTAGGCTAATTTAGATTGTGATCTCTTGAATAAGGATAGGGTGTTATTTTTAGCTTTTTTTTTATCTTTCTTCTCCTTATTTTTTGGGAGAGATTTGCCAGAATACAAACTTGCCTTTCCTATATTTGTGATTTGTCGAATTTCCGCCTTTGAGCTAACCAAATCCAAGGCAATAATCTCGTGGTCAATGGGCCCACTGCCACAAATGTAGCTATTTTCAACGCTTTTGGGTCCACGCCTTGTTGGTTCGAAGAAGGTTCTGTAGTGGTTCCATTACTTGGGTCAGAACTACCATCTTTGCCTAGGGCGGCCGGTGCGATCACAACTGTAAGGTCACTCCTTTTGTCACCCTCATTACCATCGAACCTACCCTTTTCATGCATCTCTTCTTCTATTTGTAGTAACCAGAACCTTAAACCTGAACCTCGATTACTTGACTCTGGATCTGCCAATGACTTTTTTTGACGAGGACTCCTCTGTGGGGCCTTTTGAAAAGACTTTTGGTTCTTTGGGGACAAACTAGGTGGGTTGACACTAGTTTTGCCATCAATAGAGTCGCCCTTTTGAACTTTATCCTTTTGATTCTGACTAGCATTGGGTTTTTGCAGTGGCTTCACCGCCTACATCCACGGACCAAAGGTTTCTTTTGCGACTGGTTGTGGTTCTTTCGGAGAAATTTCCACCACTTCCTCATTAGCTTCTTTGACGGTAAACAAACAATTATCTCGCACATGTCCAATAACCCTACATTCATAACACAACATCCAAATGACTTCGTACTTTTGGTGAAATCAATTTCCATCCCAAACCTAACAAACTGACCCTGGTCGGCTGCAATAGTAGTGCAGTCAATCCTTGTAATTTGACCTATTTGTTGCCCCACTCTTTTGATAAAAGCCGCATTGAAAAACTCGAGACTGAGGACCGGGATGCGAACCCAAGCCGTAAGAAATTATTGTTTATCCGTGAAGGGATCAAAGTATGATCGCCATCGTTGAATCATGAGGTAATTATCACCTATCATCCATGGACCTTCGGTTAGAACATGGTTGTAGTCATTCTTATAGGTGAAGTTTGTGACATAATGAGCATTTCCAATATCCATGAGTGTTAGTTTCCTTTTTAACTCACATTTTTGCTCTAACTGTTTCTTGATTGTCGTCTAACCCAGACCCCAATCAAACGTGTGGATGATTAGTGACTTAGCCTAAGGATGTCCAAGTTCTCTTTTTTTTTCAGCCGCCGTCAGTTTGATAACCAGACATAGTGTGCCCGATTCTTTTTCTTCTTCTTCATCGTCATTCGTGTCGTAGAGATCTGGTCTTTCTTTCCAAATGACTTCATCCGGGTTGGACAACGATAGCGAGGTTTCACCAGTCACCACCTCTTTGGATGATTTTGGAAGTGGTGAAGGTTGAGTGCAGATGGCCTTCGTTTGGGAAGTCATTCCTCCTTGAGTCGGATCCTAGTTACCTCTATCAACATACAAAGTGTTGACAAACTCAGTCGAGGATTGTTGCGGAGGAGTAGCACCTTCAACCGAAATGGACCCCTCAGAAGGTCCATCAATCTTCATGTTGCTGGTATCCATGTGCCGGGTACCCATGGGGTAACAAGACGGTGGCCCGAGCCTTACCGACAATGGAGTACCACACGGAGAAAAGTAAGATCAGTTTTTTTGCAAGAAACCCTAGGCGCGTGCAAGCTTGTTCTCTGGAAAGTGTACAAATTTGTGATTTTTTGTTTCTTTACATATATCAGCTTGCTTGTATATGGACTTAGGTTCTATATATATATATATATATATATATATATTTTAAAATCAGTTCGCTTGTATATGGACTTTTATTATGTATAGCTTGGAGCTCAAGACTTAGGTTCTATATATTATAAATCTTTACCTTTCGATAAAATCAGAGTAAAATATTTTTCCAAATCTCTTTCTTTACATGAATGGTCTTACACTTTTATAGAGTTGCTTGTATATGGACTCCTTTATTATTGGAAATCATACACGACTAGTATGTGTACCATCACACCAATACTCAGTTGGTCTAGTGGTAAAGTGGTGCTAGACTCCTTAAGTGTTGTCCAGTAGATTCGAAGTTCGAATCCCACTGGCGGCATGTATGGAGAAACTGATATTGGGAGGGTCTCTCCCAAAATGGGGCCACGAAGTACCCGGTCCGGATGTAGAGCGGTGTCCGACCAATCGAACCGGGCGAGTCAAAAAGGCAAGACCAAAAAAAAAAAAGTATGTGTACCATCACATTAATAACACGCTTTACGTGTGTACAAAATTGTTTATACTCTATATCGATGTTGAGTGTTGAAAATTGCATGGAATGTAAAAAACCCTAAAATTAAATTGGGAGGGTCGCCCCCAGCAATAAACCTCTGCAGTACACGGTCTGGACGTAGATTGACCCTGACTAATCGAACCGGGCAAAAGACCTAAAAAAACCCTAAAATTGACAAACCAAAAAAAATTAAGTGATCTTTATTGGTTTATTATATATAAATAATTTAGTACTAATATATATTTTATTTTATTTTCTGGATCTAGGAGGCACTTAGCTAGACTAGTATTACGAATAAAGATGATTTTAAACTTCTGACAAATTTAATAGCTATTAGTGCATAAAAATTGACCTTTAATGTATTGATTGAATGCTCCTATTGATTCGTCTCTTCACCTTCCTCTTCTAAGCTTCTCTTCAACCTAGAACTTGCAAAACAATGAACACAGGGGGCATGATCCCCATAATCCACCTTCGATGCATAAGTCAAAAGAGTAGTTTGTAGATTGAATATCGAGATAAAAGCATATCACAAGCAAGCCAAACGAATATTGCCTATACTCAATCCCCAAGCTAAGAGAATATCAGTATGTTCAATGTATGTGCTGAACGAATATCAGCATGTGTCCACCATATATGACGATCTCATGTATTTATAATGGAGGAATGAGAGAGAAGGTTGAAAACTCTATCTCTAGGGCCGGCCGAAATGCCTTGACACTCAAGCAAGCGATATCTTGCCCCCAATCCGTTAGAAAATTCTATTTTTTAATTAAGATAGACTACTTCCTAAAAACGATAATTCAATAAGGAAAATAATAAAATGTATTGAGAAAATACTTACAGAAAATATTTTAATATTTACCCGCTCACAATAACCTACCTACTAGATGAGTGAGGTTTGAAATATTTTATAACATATATTACTGAACCATTTTCGGCAAGAACAAAGAAAAAAAATACATAAATAAGGTATCTAATATGTTTTATATGTTACGATTTTTATTTACAAAACTTGAAGTGGATATTTTTTTTTTGAGAGGGAACTTGAAGTAGACACTTCAGGCTAAGGTTGAATGATTGACAGGCATATGTTAATTAGTATATATTGGCAGATATTTGTGATTGTCCTTTTCATTGTGGTAGTGGTTCATGCTAAGTTATGTTGATTGATGCCTTACAATTGAGCTTAATTTCTTATACAAACAAACTTCAATTTCACATCATTTATTTGTCAAAATCGTTTGACTAGGAAGCTAGGCAAATTGTACATTATCTTGTTGGCCGATCTTTTGGGCTCAATTCCTCCACAGTTGTGCATTCATAACAAAAAACAACATATTTTTTTTGGTAGAAGGAGAGGCGGTATTTTCCGGCCCTCGAGGAGGTGTTCTATTAATATAAAAAAAAGGGATAAGTAGTAAGGAAACGGGGGATAGCCCGACCCCTTACATCATCAAACAGAAATAAATTAATCCCTTCGGCGGGGCAATCAATACATGCAAACCTAACGGAAAAGAGAAAGCATAAGACGCGAGGCGATTGACAACCGTATTTGCCTCTCGATACACATGAAGGAATTGGATAACCCAATTCCTACTCAAAAATCCTTGGCATTTAGATACCAAGCTAAACAACGGGTGAAATTTATTAATATTAGAGTTCAACAGATTAATCACAAGAAGAGAGTCGGTTTCCAACATCACTTTACGGTAACCCTCATCCCAGGCTAATTGGAGGCCGTTGTAGACGCCCCATAATTCTGCCATCGGGACAGAGCAACAACCGATATTGTGCACAAACCCGCAAACCCATTGGCCATTGCTATTCCGAAGAAGACCGCCCGAAGTAGCGACCCCATTTTCTCTAAACGCACCGTCGATATTTATCTTGATCCAATCCGCCTCGGGAGGGTCCCAAGACAACACCTGCCAGTATGAGTATGCAAATTGGAAAAAGTTGAAAAAATACCTTTAGCCCGATTGTAGTCCATTGCTTGGTCCATGATGAACTTAGCATTCCTGTTCACCATCAACTCTTCATTGAATACTTTGGCGCTACGCCAACGCCATATCCACCAAAGAGAGGTTGCAAAGAGATCACGCCAGTGAATCAGAGGACCTGTCATGCCCTCCGCCAGCCCATTGTGCCGCGACCAACTTGCAAAATTAACCTAAAAGAAAAGGGGAAAGAAATCAGTAGCCTTAAGATCATGCCATACAAAGCAAACCATAGGGCAATCACGAAAAAGATGCTCATATGATTCCTCCACATTCTGGCAATAAGGGCAGGCATTATAATTCGTGATGTGTCGTCGGCATCTTTCTTAATTCGACATAACCCCACCTTTGCTAGCTAACCACATGAAACAACACACTCTCTCCGGGGCATTAATCTTCCAAACTGACTTGTAAAAAACACCATCAACACTAACTCTGTTGTAGTGACTTTGAATCAAATTATACCCTTTATTAACCGAATAATTCTCATCTTGAGAAAAATTCCAGCACAAAATATTCTGACTGTCAACAATGTCTTCTCCAATGCAGAAAACAACAATTTTCAGCAGAGTAGTCGCTGGAATGCAGTCCGAGATAAGGTCCCATCTCCAGCCATCAGCAGAATTCCAATAATCGGCCACCAGCAAATTCTGTTAAGCAGGACTAATTTGTCTATTAGCAACATCGGCAAGAGGAGTATCCCCAATCCAGGCATCACGCCAGTACTTGATTGAAAGGTCATTACGAACCAGCCACTTCGAGCCATGACCAATGACCTTCGAAATACCCATTTTGAGTCCCTTCCAAAAGTGAGAAGCTGCTGGCGAATTGCACAGAGCACACATAGCATACTTCTGTTTTAATACTTCTACCCAAAGATCACCCTCACTCATGAGAAAATGCCATCCTTATTTGTCAAGAAGAGCAATATTCATATCATGCATAGATCGAATTCCGAGACCCCCTTAGTTTTTAGGCAACGTAATTTCCGACCATGCCACCTTGTGTATCCTTCTCTTATCTCTCGAGCTTCCCCAAATAAAAGCCCTATTAAGCTTATATATCTGATTGAAAACACTTAACGGAAGAAGAGCATTGGACATTGAGTAGACGGGTAGAGAAGTTAAGACACACTTCACTAAAGTGATTCTTCCGGCAAAACTCAGCGATCTCGATTTCCACCTAGTCAGCCTAGAGTTGAACTTGTCAATTTTGCTACTGAAAGTGTCCTTGTTGACACGCTTATGAAGGATCGGCATACCGAGGTAATTGCCTAAGTCCCTAGTAACCTCGAAACCGCAAACCTCATTGAGTCTTCTACTAAAGTCCCAATTAACATTAGCCGAAAGAAATTTTTTTGAATTGTGTGTACTAAATTTCTGACCCGAAGCCATGCAAAAAATCTCCAAGATATTCAGAAATTTATGAAGTTGTTCCACTGAAGCTTCGGCGAATAACATGATGTCGTCCGCAAAGAAGATATGGGACAACGACGGGCCGTTTCTAGTAATCTTGATGGGTTTCCAATCCCCTTTACTCACAATGTCCAAAATAAGGTGACCTAACTGCTCGATGCAAATCAAGAAGAGAAACGGCGAGATAGGATCCCCTTGACGCACACCCCGAGAAGTTGTGAATTGCCGAATGGCTTCACCGTTTAACAATACTTGCATTCTAGGTGAGGAGACGCAAGCCATGATCCAATCCGTTAACCTATCCGGGAAGCCCGCTGCACGTAAGGAATCCTCAATGAAATCCCACCTTAACCTATCACAAGCTTTCTCACGACCAAGCTTCAAAATCATCCAACCCTTACGGCCTCTCTTCCTTTTCATCGATTGCACAACTTCTTGGACAATGATCACGTTGTCGGAAATCATACGACTTGGAAGAAAACTTCCTTGTGTTGGGCCAATGATCTTGGCCATAATGGGTTGAAGTCTGTTCGTCAGGATCTTTGTAATGGTCTTGTACAAGACGTTACAAACTAATAGGGCAGAATTGGTTTATCCGCTCGGGCTTAGAGACTTTGGCTAAAAGAACAATCAGGGTGTCATTAACCCTATCATGGATGATCCCAATTCTGAAAAAAATCCTTAATGAAAGCGTTAACAGACCTTTCGACCGTTCCCTAACATTTATGGTAAAAGCCGGGTTGAAAACTGTCAATCCCTGGAGATTTAAACGCTCCCATACCTTTTATGGCTTTCCAAATTTTAGAGTCTGTTACAGCCACACAAGGAGGAAGCAAATCATCGTTATCCAAGTTAGGAAAACCACTGTTCAGGTCAGGTAAATTCAGCAAATTCTGATCCTCAACCGTATAAAGATTGCGAAAAAATCAACAACCAGCTCCTTTATCTCATCACCCTTATCAATCCAAGTATCGTTCGACCCAATGAGACCCTCAATGCGGTTCTGTTTGCGCCAAACAATGGTCGAGGTATGGAAAAAAGACGTGTTTCTATCGCCACACATCAACCATTGCTCTCTTGATTTTTGAAACCAAAGCACCTCTTCTTGATCCTGGATTAATTCAAGGTCTTACCTAGTTTTTGCCTCAAGTTCGATCAGGGAGGGAGAGCTCAAGCTGTTAATACGGCTTTGAACATTATTCAGGCAATTCAATAAACCTTGTTTGTGCTGCTGTATGCTGCCAAAAACGTTTTTATTCCAAACAATCAGATCCTTTTTCAGAATGTTCAGGGCGCTGGGCGTGTCAATATCAGGAACCCAACTCTCTTTTAACTTGTCATCAAACTTCGGGTGAGAGAGCCAAGCAGCTTCAAACATGAAAGGTCTCCTCTTTTTATTAAGGTTAATCGTTGGATCAAAGGATAAGAGAAGAGGATTATGGTCGGAAGAGAAACGAGGGAGATGTTTGACACGAGCCTCCTCCCACCTAACCCGCTTCCGGATTCATGAAAATCCTATCCAATCTTTTGGACACAACTGAAGTAGCGGATAAGTGACGACTCCACGTGAAGCGAGGGCCAACAAAGTCTAGGTCAATAAGACCCAAATAGTTAACGCAACGGTTGAAAAGAGTAGAATCAGAGTGCAACCTGCCTAAGCCTCCATCTCTCTCGTGGGAATAAAGGATCCAATTGAAATCATCTCCAACGATAACAGGACCCAACACATTTTTAATAGCAATTTCGAGATCCTTCCAAAACGGTTGTCTACGAGTGGTGGAAGGAGGACGATAGATTATGAAGACGTGACAAACCGTCTCATTTTCAGTAAAGGAAGTATGAATGAAGTTACTCTTCTCCTCCACAATAGTAAGCTGAACCTGACTTTGTTTCCAAAAAATCCCAATTCCGTCCGCCATCCCTGTTCCATTGATTCTCACACAATCAGTAAAGTCCCGTATGGTCATACGGTCACAAATCTTTTCAGCTCGATCACATGACACTCTAGTCTCAAAAACCACAAGGATATCCACTTTATGGTTCTGACACAAATAATGGATCGTACGATAAAAACCCGACTTTCCTACACCAAAACAATTCCACGTTAAAACATTCATCATAAAACAATGATAGGTAAGAAATAAGGAACCAGGTAGAATCAATTCGGCCCTTGAGCCGGAAAGCTCTCCGCCATTGTGGAATCGTCATCGAACGCCTCATATTCTGTGCCTTTATTGAACTGGTCGACATTATTCATATCGGGGTCAGGTTGCTGCATATGAATATTGCTTGGTCCTGTATTAGGAGTAGTTTCTGGACTCGGATCAATCGCCAAGTTATTGTTGGGCATCTCTGCACAACCATGATTCGGGTGGATATTGCTATGAGCATCTGGTTCATTCCGTTGTCTCTTTTTAGGCCTATCATTTAATATACCCACCTCTCTTTTGGGCCATGTTGAAGTATTTTCTTTGGGCGTGAACACACCCATTTTCCTGCCTAGCTTGGGCTTTCTTCTTTAAACTTGGGCTTTTTCCATTGCTGGTCCATCATTCCGACCCATTGTGAATTGGCCGTTATTAATTAATTTCTTTTGATCAACGGTAGAGACAAACTGTTGAGTATCGCGAGATCCTTTATGCCCGATTCTTTTATCCATATCTTTTTCTTCCAAGATACTTGCCGCTATTTTCTCAAAATGAACATCCCCACCTCTATGCAAATTAGCCTTTTTAAACCCGTTATCTTTCCTTGAAGCTTTAACAGTAGACTCAGCCACGTCATTCCTCTCAGCATCTTATTGGATAGTTTCCCCATCCGAGATAATCAACGCTCCAAATCGATTTGTCGGGGGAAAGAGTTGCCTAGAATATGGGACAAGTTTATCTTTTCCTTTTCCAATAGATCTTGTAATTATCCTCTGATCTGTTTTCCTGTTCTGATCGTTCCCCAGAAGTTTTTGTGAATTTTCCGGTTTGGGGGTTTGATTTCGCCGTTCTAGTCCTCCTTGCAACCGTCATCCATTCGCCATATAGACCTTGACCGTTGCCCACATCAACGAACTTTTCAGTTTGATTGTCAAGCGTCTTCTCGTGAGTCTTCAAAGTACTAGCATGATCAGTCTTCTCATTTGTTGATGGCTCCATAGCTGGTCGGAAAGGGAAACTATTTTTGATATGACCAAACTTGCCACATCCAAAGCAAATCGTAGAAAGACCTTCATATTCAATCAGATAACGTTCATTATTAATGGTTATCGAACCCTTTAGTGAACGTTCCAGGTCGACTTCCACACAAATTCTAGCAAACCTTCCTCTATTCGTATATAACGTCTTTGGATCAACTCGTATTGGGCGACCGACCCCAACTGCCACCTGCATCGGGATCTTTTCTTCATATAAAGTTATGGGAAGGCCGGACAATCGAATCCATGTTGGGGTAGATTTGTTTGGATCAGAGGTGCGGAATTTCGGTGACCAGCTTCGGACAGTAAGACAACGCCCAAACACAGTCCAAGGACCATTTGTTAACGCCATCAAGTAATCACTTCCGTTAGCGAATCTCACTAGGAAACAACCATGTTCCAAATCGAGAATTTGAAAACGAGACTCCGTTCTCCACATGTCTCTTATTTTCTTTTCCATCACGTTGAAAGCAATCAGGGCCCCAACCAACTTGACAACAACTGACCAATTCCAAACAGAAGCAAGTGCCTCCATAAATTCCTCATAGATGATGACTACCGAATCACCATGCACTCCGTCGGGGAAAGTAACTTGAACTTTTCCGTTGAGGAAATCATCGTTAAGGATTGTTTTCCTCTGGAATGCACTACCTATAGCGACATCCTTCCATGAGACTTTCCGGTTGGGTGGATCACTCGATGGTCTATCATCCCCCGTCTTGTCAATCTGCATTCCAGTGTTCACCTGATCTTGATTTTTCGGTGCAAACAACGGATTTGAAACAACGTTCATAGGCTTTCGGGTTTTCCAAAAGAGAGCGTTTTTTTAGAGATCGCTTGTCAATTGGTTTTTTTAGGGCAACAAAAAACAACATAATATGTAGGGATGTCTTTAATCTTCATCGCTTCGATAAATATTGTTTTGGGTAGAATAAACACGTAAACGCATTATCTTCTATAATGAGGGAATCTTAGTCAACCAATCAGTTTAAACACGGCAACACGTTAGTGGAAAAATAATTATAATGAAAATAATGAATAAAAACGATGTAAATGGGATGAAAATATTGTGCTTAGATGATTCGTAGCCTCGAGCCTGGATCATACAACTTGTCTATGAGAAATACAAATGAGAACAACAAATATAATCGAAAATTGATGGAATATTGGTTGAATAAAGACGTTACACGGCCGACTTCCACATTGTCCTTTCTTCCTCTCCTTTCGCTTATTTATAGTCTCATTCCTTGCAAAAAGAGGTTACAAGACCGACTTCCACATCTCGGAGATTTCGCAACCACCTTAAATGCGTTAGCTGTTATGGGCGCCTTCTTTGCACGCTGCCAACATCTGGATTATCATATCCAAGATGGACTTTTATTCTCGTTACACCGGTCTAGTTTTGCTTGGCCCAACAATAACCCTCCGAAAACTGCCAAAAATCCCCTCTCAATTTTTTTGAGGGTTTTCGAATCTGTGCCTCGGATGTTGAGATGCACTAGAGACGTCCCATCTATTTATGGGCTCTTGATCCTTCACTCATCACGCGTCTGTCTTTCCTTGACCAGGTACTCCTTTCTTCGCTTTTTCTTCTTCTCCATCTCTTCTACTTGTTTTTTTTTCTTCTTCTCCAAGCACTATGAGCAAAACAAAATCTTCTAATAGCCAGTTATCCCATTGCCATGAACCAGATTAACCCCCGATCTTCAAGCCTTCTCGTTTCCTTGCCCCTTCTCAACACAAATCTAGCTTTTCCTCTGATTTTGCTTCGTTGCCCTGTCCGTTGGTTTTCCGGCATCTGTCATAATGTATACCCCTGGTCGGGATGAATTGGATGATTCTTATAATGTCGATTGGGTTTTCTTCTATGAATATCCCTTTCGAATTGGCCACCGTTTCCCTTTTTCTCCCCTTGTTGTTGATTTTCTAAAAACCCTAGACGTGTCTCCTAATCAACTTCTCCCCCAGGTATGGAGAATTTTATTGTCAATGGTTCTCCTTTGCTCAGCTCATGGAATTACTTTCGTTGCCTCTGATATCTTTTACTCTTATGGTCTCTCCAAGGGAGGTTTTGGTTGCTTTACTTTGAAAACCTTGCGAAGTAAATCTGATTTGGTCTTGGATGTGTCTAAGTCAGATAGGGGCAAGGCTGATAAGTTCTTTTTGGTAAAGTTGTTGTCTTTAGGGTTTGATTGTGACTACCTTAAGCCTCGTTGGCGCGCCATATGTAATGCGTCGTTTTTGTTTTTTCTTTATGTTTATTCAAGATATTAACTTTTGATCACTTTGTTGTGTGTTGTTTAATGGATATCTCATATTTGGTGCCGCAGTACGTTTCTGCTCAGCGTGTTGCCTGCATTCTTGGCCTCCCTGTAAATTAAAGATTGTATCTAGAAATTGTCAAGCGGTGTCATTTTGTACCTGAAGAATACAAGATGTCAAGCAACCTCCTTGGCTTGTTTTATTCCTTTTCGTTCTTTGTGCATATTCCAGTCTCAAGGACTACACATTCAGGGGCAGTCACTTTTTCATCCGCGAAACGAGTCGAGGCTAGAAAAAAGAGGAAAGCGGACGGGACTTCTACCAAATATACTTCTTTGGCGATCTCGCTGCCTCCCAATCCATCTCCAACCAATGTGGCTTCTTCAAAACATTCTTCCGCCCCCAGTCTCTTAGATCTTCTAGGGATAATGATGTCGCTGGATCGAGCCCCAGAGAAGTGCATGGATTCCCTCTTACCGTTGCGGGTTGTAGGCCCTCAAGAAGGAATTGACAAGTCTTCGATGTTTAATTTCTTGGGGAAGTTGCAACTGCACAGTGGCAGGTAAGAAATGTGTTCATTATTAAGTATATTACTCCTTGACTCCTTCTTAAGTCGTCGTTCTTGATTTTTTGTGGTCTCCAAATTACCTTAGCGGCGTTTTACCTTCTCAAGGAATACTTCTTAGGATGCGGCCAAAGAGAGAAGATTCATGCAATAAAAACAATCAAAACACGATCATGAACAAACATGCACAACCATTGTTGGGTTTAACCCCAACCTTAGAGAGGAAGACTACTCACAAAGCATAATTGAAAGCAAAACTAAATTAAATTAAAGAGAAAGCTTACAACTTTAAATCCAAACAATAGTTCTTCTCCACAAACCCTACTCGTCTCCTCCTCTCACCTCTCAATCGTGTGTATCGCCCCCCTCACTTGCCCTCCAAGGCAATTGATTGTGTAGAGAAAATTAAAGGGTATGCAAGAGTATTTATAGAGAAACTATTCTATCTTAAATCTATCTATAAGGAAATAATATCTTCTAATAAGATATATTCATTCTATCTATCTAATAACATAAAAGGAAATAGGATAAAAGCCCATTAATCTCGCCGACTCGGATCTCCGCTACTCTCGGGGTGGCTCGGCACCGACCCAAAGTGGGTCGTCACCGACCTAGGCAGCACTTCGAACAGCCTTGAGTAAAAATTGCGTAGAGGATTCGTTACAACTCCGTTTGACTCGATTCTTTTTCCTATGTTCTTGTAACGAAATTCTCTATCTCTTTCCAAGCTCAAACTTAATCTTCAATGACTTCATGAACTTCATTCCTTGAGCTTTTCCTTAAGTGCTTCTCTTCGGTTTTGCTCTTTTCCTCAAAAGTGCTCCAAATAGCTTCTAAAAACCTATAAAACACCACCAAAGCTTATGTAGACTCCATATCTCATGAAAATACGAAAACCTACACAAACGACTCAAAACAAAACACAAAACTAAAGAAAAAGACTCCAACACACTAAAAACACACCCTAAAAACATGACTAAAAAGGCGGATATCAGTCTTCGATGTTTAATTTCTTGGGGAAGTTGCAACTGCACAGTGGCAGGTAAGAAATGTGTTCATTATTAAGTATATTACTCCTTGACTCCTTCTTAAGTCGTCGTTCTTGATTTTTTGTGGTCTCCAAATTACCTTAGCGGCGTTTTACCTTCTCAAGGAATACTTCTTAGGATGCGGCCAAAGAAAGGCGCGAGTTCGAAGCTCTGTTTACTCCCAACGACGCCGTGGCTCAAGTTGTGGTTGAAATCTGTCCAACTGATGTCAAGGACTCTAAGGAAGACAAGCTGTCTGAGGATGTTCCAAAGGAATGAAATTTCACTTGCTCTGATATTTACAAACAATATTTTGGTTTGCCCACTGCACTGGGTTTTCAAGGACAATGTGCTTCTTGTGGTCGTTTGGTTCACCAAACCATTCTGCAGATTTAGCGACCATATTTTAGCGACCACAAAATATGATCGCTAATTCGTGACCACGTGTTCGCTAATGCAAAAAAAAAACATTTTGCGTCTACGTGGTCGTCAATTTAGCGACCATTAAACACGTGGTCGCTAAATACTCGCGGGAAATTTTGGCGTAACGATTTACCGAGGTCGCAGATGTTTGCGACCGGTCGCTAATCAGATGCCACGATTTAGCGACCACATGGTCGCAGAGTTTAGCGAACACGTGGTCACTACATCGTGACGTTGGATTAGGGACCATGTGGTCGCGAACATCTGCGGCCATGTTGCCGCTAAATCGTGATGCCAAACTCCCAAAATATTGTCGCGCAGTTGGCGACCATTTGGTCGCCATACAATTCATGTATATAAATCGCACGTCCTCATTCATTTCTGAACAAAAGTTCCCACAAACATTTCATAGGAGGAGAAAGTTTCCATCGGATTTTGCCCGCATTTCGTAGGAGGTCCGGTCGGATTTTGCCCTCATCGATTTATAGGTATGTATCTAGTTTTTTGTTTAATATAGTAAAATAATTATAGGAAAACAGTGTTATAAATGGTTAGATTAATTACTTTAGTATACATAGTTGAAAATTTGTATTTAATTATAATTTGATATTAGCTAAGTATAGAATGAAAACTAAACTAAGTATAGAATGAGAAATAAGCTAAGTATAAAATGCTATAATTTGTGACCACATGGTCGCAAATTAGCGACCATATGGACGTTTACACTGAAATAGCAACTACGTGGTCGCTAATGCTGAAAATTTGAATTGAACGGATATATTTTCGTATTGGTTTACAAGTAAAAATGTATGAATGGATGTATTTGCGTATTATGGACAACTTTTTGAACGACCAGTTTGATGCTGGCATTGAGCAATTTGTTGAGTTCTGCAAGTCAATGCCGATTTTTAACCCGCAAGAATTATGTTGAAAGGGTTTCTTGACAACAAATAAATTTATAATCAAGACCCCGCTGAGTACAAGGGAGTCAGGTTTGTCCACAGGAGAAAGTCTATGTCAAATTTTGTTACTTGGAGCGCAAGTAACCAAGAAAGCTAGGGTTTTTATCAAGAGAAAGAGAAATTCTAAGGTTTAGGGTATCCTCACAACAACAATTATGCATGCAACCGCTAATGAAACACAAAGATCATGCTTTTATCACATAAAGGTGCTAACTTTCGTTAACTTAAGCAAGTAAATCATTCAACTTTCATCCAATCAATAAACTTACTATCTATCTCTTCTACTTCAACTAGGATTGATCCGCTTTCGCTTCAAACCCTAAATTGACTATTCTGATTCAAGGTTCCGCTTTCGCTTCAACAATGAATGAGAAATTCCCTTTCAACTTTCGTTTCAAGGATATATCAAGTTAATAGATAGACAAGTGAATCTAACGTCATCACACAAATATGATCAACCTCAAGGAAAAGCAACTAAAAATCCAAACTCATAAGGGTAATGTGTTTCTCTCAACTCTCATGTGTTTAGGCTTATAATAACAACTCTCAACTCAATCCTATATACAAAAATCAACATAGTCATTGTTACTTATATCACCAAACTCTCCACCAGAGATGTCAAAACACATAAAAATCATCAAGAGAACTTAGGCTCAATGAAAAACTTCATAGAAGTTTCTATTTGATCGGGTTGTAATGGGGCTTGGTAATAACAATAAGGCATGGAAATATTTTGGCTTGTGGTGCTAAAAATATCCGGGAATAAAGACTCCTAAAAACTCACACATTTCACCAAAACTCTCAAAAGAACATACCAAACTCTCTCAAACATTATAGAACACTCATCTCTTCAACCCCTTTAATATCCCACTAATCTTGCTCATAAACAACAAGGAAAATTTGGCTCATCCACACTTTTTATGATTCAACTCTTCATATCTTTTTCACTTCACTGATTTTTCACTGTTTTTTTTCTTGCTGGGAAGGTCGGTACCGAGCCTGCTAGGTCGGTAATGATGTTTGTAATTTTTCCTCTATTTTTCTTTCACTTCCCTTCTTCTTTCTTTCTCTTAACTATCCACTTCTTTTGTAAGTGCATACAGAGAACCAAACTCCTTTTACATGACAAACTGCAAGATCTTTACTTTACCCAACCCATATTACCCCACACTTGAACCAACACTAAGTCCTAATCTCCAAATAAGTTCAAGCTAATATCGGCTAGGGAATACTTTTGTGGAGCTAAAAATAAAAGGCTTAAGGCTCAAATTGGCTTAAAAAAAGAGGATAATGATAAGGTAGGTAAAAGAGAAGATAAAAAAATGAGTTAAAGAAATAAGTTCTCCATCATATGATTTCACATGCAATGCACTAATATCTCATAAAGGCTTCAAGAAATAGATAACCAAATCAATGACAAGAGATAATATGTATAAGAAGAGTAAATCACACAAGAAAAGAAGAGGGATTTTTGATGTTCTCCCTATAAGGCCAAAAATAACTCACAAGGTAGCAATTTTTGTTGGATTCAAGTCACTTCTACCTAATATCATATGTGCTCAATTATATCACATGCTAAATATCCACAAAAAAACAGCTTTTTCAACATAATTCAGGCAAAGCTATCTAAACATGCTATAGGAATTACATGATCAAGCAAGTCAAAGCATATCATAGGACATCTAAGTGGAATATTATCAATCCTAAACAAAGACTAACACAAAGACACAAAAACTAAGTTTCCTTTTCCCCCACCCCATACTTAAACCAAACAGTGTCCTCACTATTTTAAAGCAAAGAAATAAAAAGGGAAAAGAAAAGGGAACTCACAAAATAAAACTGAAGTTGTCTTTAAACCATTAATCACGGAGGAGTGTTGCTGAATTTTTCTCGGCTCTGTAGAGGTTGGTATCGACCTTGTAGGGTCGTTACCGAGCTTGCTGTATATACCGATTTCTTCATTGATGCTTGTTCTTCTTTGTAGCACTTCTTCTTCTTTGTACCTAAGTCACTTTAGAAAAACTTCTATCCCTACTACACTAAACTAAGCTAAAAACAAGTCAAAAGAAAGCTAGCAAAAAGATCTAAGAAACTGAAAATGAAAAAGCGGGTTGCCTCCCGTAAGCGTTATTTTTAACATCGTTAGCCCGACAAACTTATCTCGCTCTAAGGTGGCTTCTCTACAACTTTGTAAGGATCATAAGAAACCCCATACTTAGATGAAAAAGCTTCAAAGCTTCTCTCCAAGACATTTGGTCCTCTATCATCAACAAGTATGCTCGGTAATCCTACACAAGGGTTAGTAAAGTCCGAAAACCAAGGGGGTTTCAACTCCTTCACAATATACATAGTAGGATATGATGTAGAACAAGGATGGGAGAAGGGATCATGACCAGAATGTATCAAATCAGAATAAGAAGACTCACCTGTGTCACTCAGAAAAGGGCTAGTTACGGAGGGAACAAGGATCGTTAACGACCCTAATGGGTTAGGGAGTACCTCGCTATCGTGCATGAGTCCATCTCCAGCATCGTACTTCTTTAGGAATGGGTCGTTACTGACCCCCCGGGGTCGGTAGGCTCTTCAGTACTACAACTAGAAACCTCGTTTACGGCTGGATTGAAATGAAATTCGACCTTCTCTTCTCCAATATCAAACGTGAGAAGCCCCTTTTTGACATCTACACGTGCCCCTGCAGTGGCTAAGAATGGTTTCCCTAGAATGATTGGCACCATAGGGTCTTCTGGCATATCTAGCACAATGAAGTCGTTGGGGACAAAAAATTTTCCAACTTGGATAGGAACGTCGTCCACAACTCCAGTTGCTTTTACACAAGATCCGTCCGCCATGTAGAGATTCATATCGACAGGCTCTAGTGGTCCCATGTTAGCCTTGGTCCAGATAGACAATGGTAATAAACTGGCACTGGCACCCAGATCACAAAGAACTTTAAAACGGTGAGTTTCAATACCTATTGAAATTGCAAACTTACCTGGATCACCGAGTTTTTCAGGTAGCTTTATAGATCGTACTTCACTTGACATCTTTGAGATAGATCTTTTCCTGCTCAAAATCTCTTTTAAAAATTTAGTATAGGCAGGCATTTCATTAATGGATTCAGTAAATGGTATAGAGATATTTAACCCTTGAAGAATTTTGACAAAACGTCTAAACTTTCCTTCCATAACATCATTGGCTTTCTTAATCGGGAAAGGAAGAATTTTTTACGCACTCGGGATAGAGAGAGACCCGGATCGAGGCTCTACCGAATCAACAAGTGGGTCAATCGGTGTAGATGAAGGGTCGTTACCGACCTTGTGGGGGTCGGTAACAAACTGATAGTTTGGTTCGGAAGACTTTCCTGGCTTGGAGAGGTCGATATCGATCTGCGGAGCCTCGGTATCGAATGGTTGAGCCTCGTTATCGACCCTTTTGGGTTCGGTAACGGGCTTGGCTGGAGTATTCTCTTCATCGCTTTGCTTGGTATTTGTAGGCTTGGCTCGATCTAGTAACTCTTTCCCGCTCCTAAGGTGTACTGCTGCAATTCGACCTCTCGGGTTCTCCTCGGGACTGCCCGGGAGGTGACTTTGAGGTCTTGGAATCTGGGCAACTAGTTGGCCAAGTTGGGAGTTTACGGTTTTTCTCCAGGTTTCTATCTCTCCCAATTGTACATGTACACCTTTTAGGTCAGAACGGACTCCATCAATCTTGTTGTGGACTCCATTAATACCATCTTGTAGCCCTTGGACCCATGAAGGTGGCTCTTGATAGCCTGGAGGCCTATAAGATGGAACCCTTTGATCTTGCTGAGGAGGTTGGCTCCCTTGGCCATAGTTGCCCCAGTTGGGCTGATTGTTATTCCTCCCTGCATAAAAACTATTACCTTGGTTCCTATATGGACCCCTCATGTAGTTAGCTTCTTCATATGCCGCAGCAGCATGTACCTATTGCAAGTTAGTACATGCAGAAGTAGCATGGGCTTGAGACCCACATTCTTGACAAGAAGGAGATGATTTAAGATAACTTACCTGCTTTTTCAGACGGTTGATCTCATCTTGCAAGAACTGGTGCTTTACTTCAAGGTCGACCTCATCTTTGTTTGGTGTATAGAGCCTTCGTTGGGGCTGTTGGGCCTGCTGTATTCCATACATTGCATCGTAATTGGTAAACTTGTCAAGCAACGCCCACGCCTCATCGGGATCCATCTCTATGAAACCACAAGCAGTGTGCAGGTTGATGCGGTTCTTTGTTTCAGCGTTGATCCCTTGGAAGAAGATTTCTTGGAGTACATATTATGGTTGCCCATGGGTAGGGCACCGTCTAAGCATCTCCTTGAATCTCTCCCATGTTTCCACAAAGGTCTCATTAGGCAGCTGGTGGTAGGAGGTGATGCGCTTCCTTAACTCCGTAGTCTTGACAGGTGGGAAGAACTTTGTCAAGAACAAGTCATGCAAAGCCTTCCATGTCCTAACCGACCTAGGAGGTAGGCTCTCTAACCAGCTCAGGGCCTTTCCTGTAACAGACCACTTAAAAGCTTTCAATAGACCATATTCTAAAGAGACACCGTTAGTAGCAATAGTGTCACATAAATCAAGGAAATTTCTAATATATTCTATTGGGCACTCAGTGGGTTTTCCCTCAAACTAAGCCCTTTTGATCAAGGATATGAATTGAGGTTTGATCTCAAAGGTCTTCTTTATTTCTAGGAGAACTATTACAGATTCTGGCACCCTCAGTTTTGGGTGCATATATTATTTGGCGTTCTTTGGAAAGGTATCCAACTGTTCTCTTGGAGCCGCTCCATTTGTTGTCATAGGTCGGCCATCTGTTGTGCCTTCTCTTCAGGTGTAGCCATTGCTTTGCGTTCTCTTAATCGACGGTGGAAGGATCACTCGGGTTCAGAGTCTACTACTGATTAGAGACAACACGACGTCTTTCAGCTGGCGTACACTGTAAGCAAAAACAAAAAAAGAAAGGAAACCAAAAGCAAAACGGGTTCTTAGAGAGGGTCGGTACCGAGGCCCAGAGGGTCGGTATCGAGCATGCAGTGATCCGTAAAAACAAAAACTGAAAAGAAAGTAACTGAGATCTGTCGACGGGGTCGATACCGACCTAGGTAGGGTCGTTACTGACTCGACAGTGATACATAAAACAAATAGAAAAAGAAAAAACCTGTGTTTTCTGACAAGGTTGGTACCGACCTTAGGGGGTCGTTACCAACTCGACAGAGTCCCGGAAAACGCTAAAAGAACAAAACTTGGCACAATTGAAATCTCCCCGGCAACGGCGCCAATTTGTTGAAAGGGTTTCTTGATAACAAATAAATTTATAATCAATACCCCACTGAGTACAAGGGAGTCAGGTTCGTCCATGGGAGAAAGTCTATGTCAAATTTTGTTACTTGGAGCGCAAGTAATCAAGAAAGCTAGGGTTTTTATCAACAGAAAGAGAAATTCTAAGGTTTAGGGTATCCACACAACAACAATTATGCATGCAAACGCTAATGAAATACAAAGATCATGTTTTTATCTAATAAATGCGCTAACTTTCGTTAACTTAAGCAAGTAAATCAACCAACTTTCGTCCAATCAATAAACTTACTATCTATCTCTTCTACTTCAACTAGGATTGATCCGCTTTCGCTTCAAAACCCTAAATTGACTATTCTGATTCAAGGTTCCGCTTTTGCTTCAACAATGAATGAGAAATTCCCTTTGAACTTTCGTTTCAAGGATTTAACAACAAGAGAGAAGAATTATGCAATATAGACAATCAAATCATGATCAAGAGCAAGCATGCACAACCATTGTTGGGTTTAACCCCAACCTTAGAGATAGAGACTACTCACAAATCATGATTGAAAGCAAAGCAACTAATTGAATTAAAAAGAGACTTACAAACTGAATCAAAAACTTTTCTTCCAAGGAATCCAATCTCTACTCTATCTCTATCTCCCACGCCTCTCTATCTTCTCTCCTCCTCCTCTAATGAATCGTGTGTGTCCTCAAAACAAAGGCTTGGACAAGAGTATTTATACAGAAACTAATCTATGTATAAGGAAAAAAATCTCTAAAAGATATATCTCATCTATAAGGAAACTATCTAATAAAAGATATATCCCTTAAACTATCTAATAATATAAAAGATATAGGATAAAAGTGCATTTAATGCGCTGACTCGGATGTCTTATACTGACACGGGACCTAGAGGTGGGTTCGGTTCCAAGGAACCGGGGAACCGAACTTGAAAAAAATCGGCGGTTCCAGTGGAACCGGGGGTTGGCCGGTTCTGGTCCCGGTTTCACGTTCCTTGGAACTGAAGAACCGGTGGTTACGGAACCGGGACTGGAACCGCCGGTTCCATCCCTTTAAAAAGGAAATATACCATGAAAATGGTGAACCGCGATCGCGGCTCCAAAACCGCGATCGCGGTTTTGCAATTTTAATTTTTTTTAAGGTTTGGAACCGAACCAGAACCACCTCGGAACCGGAAAAAACCGGAACTGAACCTGAACCGGGAACCGAACCGAGGAACCGGGGGGTTCCCGGTTCTGATCCCGGTTCCGGAACCGAACCCACCTCTAATGGGACCCTCGGTACCGACCCCGTCAGGGTCGGTTGGACTCTTTGCTGAATTCTTCAAACTTCTTTTCCAGGTACCTCGGTATCGACCCCTACAGGGTAGTTACCGACCCTTCAGTATTGAAAACCGCCTTGTAACTAAGAGTAAAACTTCAGTAGCGGGTTCGTTACACCTCGGTTTGACTCGATTCTTTTTCCTATGGCTTTGTAACGAGTTTCTCTACTTCTTTCTTAGCTTGAACTTGATTCTTCACTTCTTTATGGACTTCATTCCTTGAGCTTTTCCTTGACTTTGCTCCTTTCCCAAAAGTTATGCTCCAAACAACTTCAAAACCTACAAAAACACCACCAAAGCTTATGTAGAGTCCATATCATAAGAAAATACGAAAACCTACACAAATGACTCAAAACAAAACACAAAACTAAAGAAAAAGATTCAAACATACAAAAACACCCCCTAAAAACACAACTAAAAAGGCGGATATCAAATTACGATGTCCTTGTCTGAAATGCAAGAATAGGAAACATATTTCTGTAGATGAGGTGCGTTATCATCTTGTTACCAATGGTTTTCTTCCTCAGTATTACAAGTGGAGTTTGGATGGGGAGATATATGAGATGTATACTACATTGATGGTTGCGTCTAGACATCATGATGGTTCAACTAGTAATGATTCGACGCCACCAATTACTGAGTATGAGAATCAAATAGAGCAGATGGTTTATGATGGTTTTAACTCCTAACCTCATTTCACTTATCCCGTACAATATAAGGAGGTACGAACCGAGAGGGAGCATTATTATCCCGAAGCGCCCAATCTCGATACACAACATATGTACGACATATTAGCAGTTGCGAATAGGCAGTTGTGGCCTGGATGTGATGTCATCCAGTTGGAGGCAACAACTGAACTACTTAGCTTGAAGTTAAAGTTAATGTTGACAGAGCGAGGATATGATATGATTTCCGATTTCTGCGGACGCGTATCTCACATAGAGATAACATTACCTGCCACATTCTATAATACAAAAAAACTAGTTGAGGGTCTTGGTTTACCGTATGAAGCAATATATAGTTGCCCAAAGTCTTGTATGGTATATTAGGATGTGGATGAAGAGTAAGCAGCCTACAAAATATTTTCACATCCCAGATAGAGGCAAGGAAAGACAAAGCTCATTCCATACTCTCTTATGTTTTACTTGCCAATCACGCAACGGTTGCAGAAGCTATATGCATCGGTGGTGATGGTTAAACACATGCGATGGCATGCAAAGCACGTACAAGAAGATGGGTGTGATGCGACACCCGTCAGATGCGCAAGCTTGGAATCACTTCAATGCAGTGTGGTCAGATTTTACCATGAAATTGCGAAATGTTAGACTAGGGTTCTGTAGAGATGGTTTCAATCCATTTAGTTCTTCGGGGTGGCATTACTCTTCGTGGCCTGTGATTTTGACACCGTACAACCTTCTGTCGTCAATGTGTATACGAGAAGAGGTCATATTTTTTACATGTTATTGTCCCTGGACCAAAAGCCCGAAGCAAAAATTGGATGTATACTTGCAGTCGCTGATAGCCGAGCTTAAGAGTTTGTGGATTAATAGGGTGAACACGTACGACACATGGAGGAAGCAAAATTTCGTCATGCGTGCAGCTGTACTATGGACTATTAGCAACTTCCCGACATATTCCATGTTGTCTGGTATGTAGTTGTATGTTAAAAAATGGTTAATTAATTATAATCATGTTGTTAAATTTATTGCGTTGATCCGATATATGTTTTTGAAAGATGAAGCACTTTGAAAAATACGCTTGTCCTTATTGCGTTGACCCGATATAGGTTTACAAAAGAAGAATATCGCTTCTGAAATAACTACACAAATTTGAGAAGGGTAAAACGGAACGTCGTGGTCCCCCGGTACTCCGTGACGGATATGAGATATTAAACGAGATTGACAGTATGGGGTTGATGAAGATAACTGAAGTGTGAGCCGAGGAGCACAATGCCGCAGTAAGTAGAGGTTGGGGTTGGAAGAAGAAAAGCATTTTCTGGGACCTAACTTACTCGGCAAGTCTGTTGGTAAGACATAATTTAGATGCCCTGCACATTGAAAAAATGTCTTCGATAACGTATTCTTCACCATTATCGACGTTCAGGGAAAGTTGAAAGATAATTTGAAGGCAAGAAAGGATATAAAGGATTTGTGCAAGCGGTCGGAGTTGGAACTCGACGAGGAGGACACAAGGTACCCAAAGGCTTGTTATGCACTCGTTTGTCGTGAAAAGGAAGTGGTTCTCGAGTGGTTGAGAAACGTGAAATTTCCATATGGTTATGTTTCCAACTTGAGCCGGTGCATTAACTTGCATAAACTTAGACTTTTTGGAATGAAGAGCCATGATTGTAACGTTTTCATGCAGAGGTAGTTGCCTATCGCTTTTCGAGCATTTCTTAAGGACAAAGTTTGGGAGTCCATTGCTCAACTAAGTGCATTCTTTAAGGACCTCACATGTTATGAGCTTAAGTCTGAAGTAGTTATGAATTTGCACAAGGAAATACCCATAATATTGTGCAAGCTGGAGCGTATCTTTCCCCCGGGTTTTTTTTATTCGATGGAGCACTTTCATATTCATCTTCCAAGGGAAGCTTCACTTTTTTGGTCCTGTCAAATATAGATGGATGCATCCATGATAAAGGTATGTCCAAATGCACTTACATTTAATTTGTTCAAGCCCGTAGATATATTGAGCTCACTTTCATAAAACAAGTATTTCTGAATGTATAGGTTCCTAAAAAGACTGAAGAACACAGTTGATAATAAAGCTCGCATTGAGGGATCAATATGCAATACATATCTTGTTCAGGAGACATTCACCTTGTGCTCATATTATTTCAACTCGCATGTTGCGAGTAATCAAGTGGATTTCACCAGTAATGTAAGTTGCACACTTTTTGTTGGGGTTGATGCGAGTGATTTGTCTATTTTTACATGTCCATGTCGGACTTTGTGTTGAGGAAATAAGCATGTGCTTACAGAAGATGAATGCCATTTAATCCAAAATTTCATACTCATGAATGGCGAAGAAGTGGATCCCTTTAAATATATAAATTCTCCCTATGTTTTCATTTCCAAAACTAACATATGTTATATTGAATTAATTATTTGATAGGTATTATTTGTCAAACTTTGTGTGCTTGTCAAATCCAACAATAAGCTAAGCCGAAGAGCAAGTCATATTGGAAAGACACTTTCGCCTCTAGTTCAACTCCCATGTAAGTATTATATCGATAATGTTATGTATAGTGTAATGAAGTAATTAATTGAGTATGGTAATTGATTATTACTTTTGATTCCTCCATATATATACAGGCTGACGCTTTGACTATTTTAGATCCGTACATTGCAACACTTGCTCGTGGATCCGCATTCCAAGGCATGACATATCTAGACCTGTACAAGTTCGGCCCGGCCCGCCCGACCCGCTTAAAACACGAGCTTGGACATGGGAATTAGCCCGAAGGGCCCGACCTGTAAAATATGGGACCGGGCTTGGACAACAAAAAAGCTCGTATACCTGACCCGGCCCGTATATATATTATATATATAATTTATATTTTATAATAATATTAATATATTATATCATTAATTATTTCTACATATTAATACTTGCAATTTATATCTAGTTACAATTTTTAGGTTATCTAGTTACATTTAAAGGTTTAGCAAATGAGATTTTGCATAGGTTATCATTAATGTAATTTTTTTATTCATCTATTTGCAATTTATAATGCAATTTTGGACATGATTTGTGGGTCGGGCGGGCCTGTGGACGGCCCGGCCCGTGTTTGTGGGCGGGTATGGAAAAAAAAAATAGGCCCGAATTACCGGACCGGACTTGGCCCGACCTGTTGATGTGGACAAAAAAAAAATTTGGCCCGGCCCGAACCCGCCCATGTACAAGTCTAGACATATCATGGTTATGTTGTGAATGGTTATTGATTTCACATAAAGACACACGCATCAACGCGGGCAACTGATAGTAGTGGAGTTTGTGCTAGACGAAATAATTGAGCTCAGTTACATATCGTCAACCGTCAAGCGTCCTATTGTCTTCAACTACTCGTGGTTTGACACTAGAATCCGTGGAAGGACACGCGTTCACCATCATCTAAAGCTTGTTGTTGTGAACAGACATAAAATGTTGAGAACGAAGGACCATTACATCTTAGAACATCAAGCCACTCAAGTTTACTTCCTCGACTACCCAAAGGTGCGACGTCCAGACGTTGACTAGATTGCGTTATGTAATATGAAGTCACACCAGTGGCCTGATGAAGGTACTAGTAGAGATCCTAATGAGGGCAGTTCACGTCGAGTTGCCGTAGAGGAGGCATTTCAACAAGATTCGTCAAATCCACAAGTTATCGACAACATACACAATACTTATTCACTTGGTCCGCTAAATGACCCAAGCGGTATCGATAGAGTCGTTGATGTAGAAGTTGAGACGTCTAGCGATACATTAGAAGGGGAGTTTGAGAGTGAATCAAATACCGATGAGGAAGATTTGTAATCAATATTTTGTAACTGATCACTCGTGTAACATACTCGGGAATAGATTTTCGGTTAACATTTTAATTTGATCACTAGTGTAAACTTTATGCCTAAATTAGATTTTCAATGACTTTTCAATGAAATAACTGATCACCAAATAAATGGATTTTCAAAACAAATCATATCATTTTTTGCAGTATTAGCGACGACGTGTTGGCAACGATTACTAGTCATTGATGTATTAGCGATCACAAGTGTAAAATTTATGCCGTGTTGGCAGCGAACGCCACAAACAAGGCAACGACCGCCGCCAATTGGTGTACTCCGACATTGGCCAGGATAAATGGTAGCATCGTCGTTTAAATTCCAGTGACCGCCGCCAATTTTGGGATTTCGCGACCACATGGTCCCTAAACCCCAAATTTATGGCGGAGATTAAAGAAATGTGCATGGTTTCAATTATGTTGGGGTTTAGTGACCACATGGTCGCTAAACCGAAATAAAAAGGAACAAATTTTTTTATTTGATGGGCTTTTCATTTTTTTGGATTTAGCGACCACATGGTCGCTAAATCCAAATCTATGGTGTTAGCGACAACATGGTCGCTAAACCCACCCTTAAAATATAAAAAAACAACAATAGCGACCATGTGGTCGCTAAATCGGCCTTATATTCGGGTTCATAGAAATCAGATCGCATTCGCATCATCTCTTCTCTCTCAAATCCCTCCGTAGGTGCCACCGGATTGTTTTGCCACCTCTTCCTCTCTCACCCTCCACCAATCTCCGCCAACCTCCGTCGGTGCCGCCAACTCTCCTCTACTGTCGAGCTTAGCGCCACTGCTGTCGGGAGCCTGCTTCCACCGCCGCCACTCCAAGGAGTCAACCGTTTCCGCACCGCTGTGCCACCACCTCACACCGCCGTTTCCAGAAATGGTTACTAGATAGAATCTTGCCGAAAGCCAAGGAAGCTGCCCCCCTGCATAAGGTAAAGGCGTCTGCTTTCGCAATTAGAAATAATTATTTGTTCAGGTGGATGTGTTCAGGATTATATGTACGATGTGTGAGAGAAGACAAAGTGGAAACAGTGTTATGAGATATTCATAACGGTGAATGCGAAAATCACACCAGATATTCATAATGGTATGAGCTATTATTGGCCCACCATGAATAAAGACGCGATCGACTTTGCTAAAAGGTGTGATGCATGCCAGCGTCATGGACCTATCCCTCATCCACCACCAGTTTAACTCCATCCCAGAACGCCGCCATGGCCATTCATGAAATGCGGAATGCATATCGTAGGCAAGTTACCTCTAAATGTGGGGCAACGCGTTTACATCTTAGCAATGATTGATTATTTCTCCAAGTGGATAGAGGCAGAGGCTTTCAAGGAGGTTAAAGATACTCAAGTGATTTATTTCATTAAACGGGATATCTTGAGCAGTTTCGGAGTCCCATCTACTATTAGTTTGTGACAATGGCTCCTAGTTTATCAACGAAAAGAGGAGATCATTCTACTGACATTACAACATCCAACTAGTAATGTCGACACCATGATATCCATAGGCATATGGTCAAGAAGAGGCTAGCAACAAAATTATAATAAATAACCTGAAGCAGCGTCTCAAGGAAGCTATGGTGGGCAGACAAGTTACCCCTTATCCTATGGTCAGATCGTACCACTCTTAAAACAACAACAAGTCATACGGCTTTCTCATTAGTGTACAATTGTGAAGCAGTGTTTCAAGTCGAAGTATTTATCCCAACAACGTGGTATGGTTTAAATACTGAAGAGACTAATCGCGACAACATATTTCATCATCTGGATACCGTCGACGAGTTGCAAGAGAACACGTCAGTATGATTAGTGGCGTACAAAAAGGGGGTAGCTCGAAGTGACAACAAGAATGTCCGACTAAAAGCCTTCCGAGTAGGAGATTGGGTGTTGATAAAAGTTTTTCAAAATACTTAAGAGGTAAATGCTGGAAAACGTAGAGCAAACATGGAAGGACCTAATCAAATTACCAAGGCGGTTGGTCATGGAGCTTACGAGTTAGAATCCTTCGATGGAAAGCCTGTACCCTGAAGTTGGAACACGACAAACCCGGAGATCTAACACTTTTGAAAGAATAGCGCGATCCACGAAAAGGTAACTTCTTTACTGTTTTTAAATAAGTTATCTCGTTTACAACATTTGGAATATATGCAACACACGACAGATGAGTACACGATATTATTAATATACATAAAACTAAGAAGGGACGCCTTGTGACGTTACAGGCCAACACATGGGCCCTGCCTTCTGATCAAGCTAAAAGTACACATAAGACAAGTCGAAATGCTAAAGTCAGAGACTACATGAAGCAACTCTGGAGCAAGTGGAGTTAACATGCACGTAACAAAATGGACGCAAGCATGTACTAGATCATCAAGTTTCTTTATAAATTCAGTATTACATTCTAGCTATATACATGATACATACTACTACATTCGTCTCTTTTAACATTCTTACAAGCGCTTTCCAAACAAACCCCGAGTATACACCGCCTTAACGTGTTGACTAAACTCCTTTATGAGTTACCTCTTAGCACCTGGAAAACCTACAAAGACGAAGCAGAGATACACAAACAAGTATATGCTAGAAAGAAATAAGCAAACTAAAGACCTTAGGTATAGCGCTAAGGATAATATCCACGCACATCCAAAAAAGTGGCAAAAAACCAACGACCACCAACAATACCTTGTCCTACAAAACCCAACGCAGTGGGTAAATAAAAATATTGTTTGTAAAATTAGAGCAAAAGAGAAATAAAAACTTCATTCCTTGGGCACAACTTTAGACACATTGTCCTCTTTAGAGTCCTTAACATTAGTCAAAGAGATTTCAGCTACAACTTGAGCCACCACGTCCCTAGGAGAAAATAGATCCTCACACTCGCACCTCTCTTTGGCCACATCCTAAGAGGTATGATTACCTGCCGCATACTCTTATATTGCTCCGACACGAGCCCGAAAAGACCAGTAGTCCGTCGATTCCTCAATCTCCTTAGTCAGTGAACATTTCTTCTTTGTAGCAGCTTGGAGTTCTACCTTCAAGTCGTCAAACACTTTAGACATCTCGCTGACCTTCTTCTCCAGAGCCTTCTTCTCATACTGAAAGAGGTCGCTCCTCTACTTTTCAAGCTGGATATTGGCATTGGCATGAGACAATTGAGCATGCAATTTTTTCAAAAAGTCAAACGCCGCCACGGTGATCTGAAGGCCCTAAAAGATAAAAAACAATGACTTAAGAAAGATTCAAGGAGTAACCTACATAGTAATGAACACATTTTTTACCTGCCATTGTATGGTTGCAACCTCCCCAAGAACTTCAATCGTCGAAGACTTGTCCATCCCTTCTCGAGGGCCTACGACGCGCAATGATAAATCCATGTATTTCTGTGGAGCTCGATCCAATGACATCATTATTCCCGGAAGGTTTAAGAGACTAGGTGGAAGAGCGTTTTGAAGAATCGGCCTTGGTTAGGGTCGACAATGGCTTGGAGGCAACGACATCATTATCCGCGGTAGAAGTCACATCCACTCTCCTCTTCTTCACGGCCTCGACTCGTTCCACGTTTGAGAAAGCCACGACCCCTGAACATGTAGTCCTTGAGGCTAGGGCATGCGAAGAAGAGAGAGAAACAAGGAAAATGAAAGAAAAAGAGTAAAACAAGCTAGGGTGGTTACTTGACATCTCAGACTCTTCGGACGGAATGACACCGCTTGAGGATTTTTGGATACAATCTTTCATTTGTAGGGAGACGAAGAATACGGATGACACATTGAGTAGAAACGTCTTTTGGCGCTAACGATGAGATACCCACTACACAACACACAACAAAGTGATCAAAAGTTAATATCTTCAATAAGCAAAAAGAAAAAACAGAAATGACGCGTTACTTGTGGCGCACCAACGAGGTTTAAGGTAGTCAACTATAGCCGCAAACTTCGTTTTCATGACAATATAACCACAAATGTTGATTTTTTTGGCAAAATTTGTGGTAGTTACCACCCCAATTAACCACACTGATATTTGTGGCTAATTTTTCCTGGCTATGGAAGTATTTTCCAATAGTGATTAAAGAAATATCCAAATACGAAACATACACGTTGCTCAAACTTTCCCGCGACATGGGCTAGAATGCTGCCTCAGACCCTTAAGCCGCGATCGCGTTTTCTTTGTCCCCCGCCTGTGTATTTCACTGTTATATTTTGTCGGCACTACGCGTTCTTGGCTACCATTACTCAGGTGTGTCTCATCTACTTTGCCCACTTCTTCTCGCGTTTTGCCTAGATTATCCGGTTTAGACGGATCCTTTAATTTCTTCGTACACTTCCTTTGATTCATTTATTAGCTCAATCTCTCCAACTTTATTGGCTTTTGACCCATCCATACTTTTCATCATCAAATCTGCAAAATCATCCAAAATGAGTGTAGATTTCGAATCTTCCAACCAAACTATAAAACTAGACAAACGAACTAAAACCTCAAAAATTAAATCTAAACATGCCCTAAAAATGATGCTTAAATGCAATCTATTACATTTCTAAGGGCTACTATTTCTAATTCAACAACAATACGATCAGATCTAAGACCGTCGTTAATAGTTTTCAGGGAACCAAGCTCAATCTTAAATTTCTCACAAGTGGGGCAAGGAACATCAGAGTTTCTAATGGATAATTCTAACTAAGAACATTGCTCCTTAGATTTTGTCAGTTTCTGTTGTATCATCATGTTTTCTTGAAACAAAAATTTAACCATTTGAACAAGATGAGATTTTTAAGGAATTCAAGAGTGTCTAGAAGAGATTCGGGACTAACCTCTTCGTTTGATGACATGATATCTTAAGATGTGTTGATAGGCATATCATACATGTTTGGGTTTGCCCAAGCTTGTGGTTCCACCATAGAGTCGCTCCAAGCGGTGATGTTGGCCTTCTTCTTACTTTTCCCTTCATCGCTCCATTGAGGACATGTCTTGGCATAATGCCCCGTTTTGAAACATTTGAAGCAGGTGACATTAGGTAGTTCCTGCTTTCCTTCATTGTTCTTGCTATCACCATTGTTTCTATTGTCATCTTTGTTCTTTTTAAACTTCATCTTGTTGTAAAGAGCTCTCATAGCCTTGGTGATAAGAGCAATTTCTTCATCTTCCTCATCATCATCGTCTTCACTTTGTTCTTGAACATGTCATAGTATCTTTTCAATCTTAAAGGCAATACCTTTCTTGATTTATCATCTTGCTTGTTAGCTTCTCTTATCGCTTCATAGGACTTTATCTTTCCAAAATTCTGGTGGAGCATGAGATTTTTGTTCGTCAGACTTTTCTTGAAGGTTGTCCTATCTTTTTTCTATTCACTGATAAGGCCGTTCATAACTTGTGTCAGTTTCTCTTTGTTAGTGATTTCAGTCTTCTCAATGCCAAGACCATTGAGTTTGGTACACAAGGTTTAAAAGCGGGCTTGAGAGGACGACAAAATTTCTCCATCCTCCATAAAGAAGTTGACGAAATCTCTTTTTGTATCCATCCGGTGATTTTCCTTTAGATCAGAATGATAGACAAGCATCTATTTGATGGTGTCTTACATCTCCATGGTAGTTTCCAAATTTGCCAACTTTAAGATACATCTTAGCCTTGTAGTTGGCATCCATTCACTTCCACTCAATTGGTCCCCACATTGAGCTTTCGTCTTGAAGTCTTCCTTGACTTCAAAGTTCCTATCTTCAATGACTTTCTATGCCTAAAATTCATTACTTCGGATCCAATCCTTCATGAGAGCCTGCCAACTTTCCAATTGTACAACGATGAAGCGAGGAGGATAGTTGTTACCTAAACCAATTGAATACATCTCAGAACTTATTTTTAGTACCCGCGACTAACACACAATATAAAGACTTAACTTTGATGCCAAATCTAGTTGTGTTAGTAAATAAACAAGGAACTGTGTAAAGACAGTTTCTTAGACAATGAAAGTAAATTAAACGTAAGTATATAGACACAATTCCTTACAGAGGAACCCCACTTCAACCAACTAGTCGAATGGGTAAACCTCTACCTTCCTTAGAAGGATTTTGAAAGATCAACGTGTACTATTGATACTTCCTTCATTGCAATGGCAAGACTAGAACTTCTCTAATCTAGAAACCTACTCGAGTTCTTGAATACTAACATGTACTTCCTATAACCTCATAAACCAATTAAATGAATACAACTTACCTTCCTTCTCAGTCACTATCTCTTCACAGTCCCTTCGTTATGAGAACGCTTTGTAACACCCCCTTTTTATATAGGGATATTACCGCCAGTGACCCCGAGATTTAAACTCTCGTAGTCACCCAAGACTTACAGTAATTACAAAACTTAACCAAAAACTTTAAATGCAGAAGTTATATATATATATAATAAAGTAGCGGATATCTATTACAAATGTTGAATAAACTTAAACGGATACAAAGTTGAAATGGGAAGGGTCCCACAAGTCGGAACCTCGACCCTTAAAATTATTTTAAATTTATTCAAAGCTAACCACCTTCACTCTAGCTGCTCCTCAAGCTTGTTCCTCGTGATCCTCAACGTAGAACTCCACTCCTGATGTAACGCGACGGAAAATGCGATGGACACCAGCTGACCATGCAAGCAAAATAAACGGTCGGTTAGTCTTGTGACAGACTAAGCAAATGAGGTTTTGGAAGGTGGTTCGGATTTTAGGAAGGGACGAGTTGGTATGTCGGGCACCGAATGAAAACCGGTCCCATCCTAGGACCTTGGACCTCCTAGAAAAACTATGAGTTGAAGGAAAGAATGAGAACATCACCCAAGGGTGAGTCTCGGCTTCGAAAGAAAGATTTACTTATGTTGGGAACTTGGTTTTCACACATTTAGTCACGTGGGTGATTAAACCCTTCGTTGATTACGTTTCCCTCAACCAACCTCACCGCATACGTGTTGTGCGAATTCAGATTGGAGCCAGAGAATTACGAAATCCGAGAGTAAGGATGACATTCCATTTTGTTCTAGCCTTCCTATCATTTTAATTATCGCCAACGAAAGCCTATTTAATCACTACCAATTTTAATGATCACAATATTGTTCCACTTGGAATTAAGCATAATTTTTAAGTAAGGCAGAATGTGGGTTACGGCCCCACGAAAATACTCAAAGGTCGGGTTGCAAGCCCAGACTAACACGAGCTACATGCCATCACCCCTCTTCGAGCGAGCGGGTATTGACCATGGTCTTAAAGGTAGAGCATCGACTTAAGATTAAAGTCGAATGATTCGATGTGTATACAATAAACTACGGACATACAAGCCTACTCATCTAGGCACACATATCACATGGCAACGACCCTAAAGTCCATCTAGCGTAACCTATGTACGACTAGAAATAACATGTCATTAAATCTAGAACAATATAAATCCTAGATTCATTTTATTTCATACAAGAGTTCCCAACATAGTCATAAAACAATTTAAAGCACATGAAAACATATAACAAGATATGTAACATGATTGATAAAACGAGTGATGCATAAACGACTTTATATGGAAAGCGAACCCAAACCACTTGCCTCGAAATTGGCGTAACCGGGTTATGCACAGATCACTCTCGATTACCGACTTAGACTTTTCCTGTTTCAATCAACCACAAAATAAATTGTCGTCGATTTATTTTGTTCATTCGATAATGTTGTGTAGGATCGTTAGTACGTCTAGGTCGCTGACCTCAATTAAGCCGTCGACCTCTTAAGTAAATGTAGCGAAAATAAACTACAAGAAAGACTTACTTGTACACAATGATTGTTATAGTGGAAACACTTGATCGATGAACTCTATCAATCAAGTGTGAAAACCACTCCCTTCCAAGTTCTCGCTTGGAAGGATTAAAAGTTGTAGCTTGCTTTATTGATCTTTTAGATTGTTTACAAGAACACCTTGGATCTAGATCTACTTCCCAAGTACTCTAGAACTCGTTGTGAACCGAGTAACTACAACTCTCAACCCGTCTAACAAGCCTACATCTCTCGAACTCTTGTTTTCTTTCTTAACACAAAAATGGAGTATGAGTTCGTTCTCTATCTAACCTAAAGTCATAGATTAAATACACACAAACTAGGTCAGATAGGAGAGAATATTATCTTCTAATTCGATTATGGCAAGATAATATTTCTTTTATCCTTACAAAAGCATCCTAAGCATAAAACAATAAAATATGGCTTAGGGTAAAGGCAATAAACGACTAACAGTATAATCCATAGAAGATCTTTCCTAAAACAAGATTATACTATCCAATCTTCAAAGATCTCACACGTCTTCAAGATCTCCAAGATTTGCCTTCAACTCACGTCGACGACCTGACTGACGTTGGCGACTCTGTTCGAAGACTCGAGGTCGTTCATGTGATAGACCTTTGGAACAATCAAAATCAAAGCTTCCAGCTTTTCTAACATGTTGATTTTCAAGGAATGACAACGGATTTAAGTTTATAAAAAAAATTATAAACTTTACACATTATATTAATACTTTCCTTTTTTATTAATATAATGTCATTTAACCTCGTCTTTTCATTATACGATATTAATATAATCTTATTTTTAGTATTAATCTTAATAAAAATCTTATTACTTATACATATTCAAAAACCTTATTATTAATTTTTATGTAATCAAAACATTTTTAGTCTTTAAGTGAAGTAAGAATTTTTTTCTTATTCATATCCTTTTTAAAATACCAATTTATTCATAAGAATACTAAAAATACCCATTTAAAATTCATATATTTATTTAAATACTTATGGAAATAAAATTCTTAACATTTCTCTATTTAATTAATTCCTTACCCAGTTTAATTTAACAAAAAAATTTTATTTTATTTTTAATTAAAGCTGAAACCCGGAAAAAGAAAAAAAATTAAGTGAGCAGCATGGTCGGGCCGGGTCGGGCCCGACCTCCTCACGGGCTCACCAGCCAAATCAGCCCCATGCAAAAATAGAACGGAAACAACACCCTCTTCAATCACTTCGTTCTCCTTCGTCTAGTATCGGTTCGGGGAGTGTGAGTAGGCGTTGGGACCGTAAGAGAGAGAGAGAGAGAGAGAGAGAGAGAGAGCTTTCCAATGATATAAAATGGGAAAGTTTTGGTTGAGTGTGGAAGGAGATAGAGCCTGAAAACCGAACCTTGTTTTGTTTTGTTTCGAACCATCCAACCGAGCTTTAAGCTTGATTTTGGACAAATTCGAGAGCTTGTTTGGAGAAACTTTATGAATGGGAAATGTGCTTGACTGATTGATCCTCAAACTAGCCTTTGATAGCACTCAAAAAGATCCCTAGAATGCCCAAAACAGATTTCTCTAATCAATACCCCGAAAACAAACATCCATTGGCTTTAATTTGGGGTTTATCCAGATTTTAATAGGTAGATTGATCGATTTGGCCACCAATTACTCTCCATTACTCATTCTTATCCTTCCACATCATTATCTCTATCCAATTCGAGCTTCCCATGGTCAATTCGAGCATTTAATAAATTCTAGGGCAAGGTAAATGCAAGAAATTCGGCTCCACGAATTTGTATTAATTCGAACAATTGATTATAGTGTTTTATAGAACACCTCATGAGCTTTCCGGAACATCTTTCGGATCGAAAAACCGTTGAGAAACGAGTGAGATATGACCATATGAAAATTCGGGATCAAGGTTGAAGACAAACCCAATCGGGTTCAATCCATTTCTGAGAAATTGCACGAACAACCCACTTGTTTTGCAAAAGTGATAAAAAATGTCCTTCCACCTTAACTTTTGCACTCCAAATAAAATAAATAGTTATCATTTGAACTTTAAACAATTTATTTTTATTAAACTTTACCTTTAGAAACACTCATATATATTATAGAAATATCATTATAACCATTCTTCTTAAGTTTTATTACGTATAATTATAATTATTCTCTTATAATTTTAAATAATAAAATAAGACTCTATTATTCATGGTTATATTTTATCACCTTATAATAATCATAAAACCATAATTCTTATGACTCATAATTAATATTTATAATATGAGGAATAATCTTTGTAACCTTTAAATATGGTCTTGAACTCATAAAGAAACTTTATAACATTTACAATGTTATAAAAATATAATTTTAAGAAATAAAATATGCAAATATTTTATTGCACTAAAGGAAAATGTAAAATTACATTTTTACCCTTCAAAGCCCATGTATTTATAGTGCTCTTGTGGATGTGATTTTCTATCTTTGCCAAAGATAAAGTTTTCATTCATAAAAAAACAATCTATCTGATAGCTCACATTTAGGTAGTGTTTAGGATGCACATTTATGTTTATATTGCATGGGTTTACCTTAGTTTAGTCTAGTTCTTAGGTTTTTAGGTTTTCTAGGAAATTTGGGTTTTGCGCTTGTTTTGTTCGGTTTTGCAAATCTTTAGGTAAACAAGCATGGACAGGACGGATATTAGAGGAATATGGTGGAGTTTGATGAAGATAAAGAGGTTAAAGTGAATTTTGGAAGAGCTAAGACCCAAGAAGTTGTGGGAAAAGAACGCTTAAATTCGGGTCATACATTGGAATTGTTGTTTCGACACCTCTATCTTGTAATGATTGGTTTGGGAGCTATAGTGGTCCGATGAATTTGGTTTTGGTATCATTGGAAAGCTAATTTAAAGATATACAATTTGTTTTTTTTCTCCAAGTCCAAATTCCAACTGGAATGGGGATAAAACAACCGCTGAAGTGTCACTTAAATCCTGAAACGAGAGGAAAAGCGTGGGATGGGTAGGAAAAGTGAGGCCACACTTTTCATGGACCAAGCCGAGCAATTCCAACAGAATCTAAAAGCGCGGGGCAGTCACTAATTGTGCAACCACGCTTTTATGGGACAAGCCGCTCTTTCTGGCGCTTCGCGGGAGGCTTATAACCGACTTTGTGGGCTTCACGTTGGGCTAGTCTTATGTTATTTATGGATAGTATGACTTTGGGATATTCTCTATCTTTAGTTTTAAGAGATAATTAAACTCTTTAGTTTCTCTTTCTTTTTATAACTTAAGAGACAATTTGGAGGCTAGCGTTTGTTTTGAGAGAGATTTTCTCACGGAGCAACCTTTGAACCAATTTGTATGTTTTCTTTAATCTAATTATGAGTTGCTAAAATCAATTGTGTTTGACTAGTTATTGAAGTCATAGATTGCATATTATTATGAGGTTTGATTGATTCTAAACAAACTTGAATATAGTTTATTCCCTGTGCTTAATTGAATCTAAACTAGGGTTTTGTTAGATTGATCACCTAATTGAATTTCTAGTTATAACTCAATCTTATTAATTATCGGTCGGATTTAATTTGATCAAGAGTAGAACTTTAATCAACTTAGGACCGGTTGGCCTAGTTGGTTAAAGAAGCGAATAAATTCAAAAGTCACTTAGATGTATGGTTGCTCTAAGTGCTTGTTTCTATTGATAACTTGAATCGTTAAGTTGTTGTCTAATTGAATCTAAAAGGTTTTTTAGGTGGTTAGATGATTAGGGCTGTTGGACTGGTAGTTCTATCAACTAAATCTTAAGTTCGGGTCATAATCCTTAGTAGGATCATAATCCACGATAGATTATTCAAGTGAATTGAGAATCAAGAGAACCAATGATCAATAAGCATATCTATGATGAATTTAACTAGTTGAACACACTTGTCTCTCATTGATTTAAACATCGTTGCATTCATATTTTGCTTTTACTTTGCATAGTTGATTAGAATTTTCAATCACAAAAACCCCCCACATTGGTTACTTGGCATCTAAGTAAAACAAATTTACACGAGTCTCTGTAGGATCGACCCTTACTTAACGCTCTACTGAGTTTGGTAAAGTTAAGGTTTCTTTGATACCACATCACTATCTAAGACATGACTTTCCTAAAATACATTTATCTTATATATATTCTTATGCGTTACTCCCTCTGTTCAGATAAACATGATGTTTTAGGATTTATCTCAAAAATTAAGAAACTACACAATTTGACTTAAATATCTTTTTATCATTTTTTTGTTTTCACTTAAATTTAAATTACATGATCTAATTTGGTTTAGGATTTGATTCCTTCGAAATTTTCATATCGTATCCAATTCTTTCTTAAATACTTGTTCATTTTTTGCTTTTAGATAAAAATTTGTTAGAAGATCAATAAAAAAATATATGTGCATAAATACCTAGAATATCATTTTTTTTAATAGGTAAAAATTAGGCAGATTAGGTCAGCCTAGGGCATCCTTGCGGATGAGGGTCAGGACCCCTCCATGGTTTAGAATCTGATTGATACTACAATCGTGGTGTAGCCTCGCAATCAAATCAGCCACAGAATTGCATTCTCGAGGTATATGTTTGGTAATGACCACCTCGAAAGACTGCAACGTGACTAGAATATCGGCTATTAACATGTCAATTGTCCAGGGACTAGATCGACTGCCCTTAAGCGCATTGACTACAATTAGGCTATCACCTTCAATTTCTATGTATCGAAGATTCCTTCTACGAGCTTCCCATATGGCGTCAAATAAACCCATAGCTTCTGCTTGTTCTAATGTCCAGAAATCATTCTTCTTTGCATTTATGCTTATAATATTTCCAAATTGCTCTCTTATAATATGCGCAACAGTTGCTTTTCCATTATCTTTTTTCGACCCATCGAAATTTATTTTTACGAACCCGTTTTGAGGTTTCTCCCATTTTCTTTTGCTTTTTCTTGGTCTTACTTAGACCTGGACCAGGTTCTGCCGGAACCGGAACCGGCGGGTTCGGTTCCCGGTAAGGTTCCGGTTCCGGTTCCTTCCTCCCGGAACCGGTGAACCGGCGGTTCCAGAACCGGGGAACCGGCGGTTTGGAACCGCCGGTTCCCCTCTAACGGTTATATTTTTTGACCGGATTACAAAACCGCGACCGCGCCTTTAGGGCCGCGATCGCGGTTTACCATACCGCGACCGCGACTTGAGACCCACACGGTCGCGGTTATTTCAACAGAATGGTTCTGTTTTCGCCAAAATCAAAACCGCGACCGCGGTTCTAGGGCCGCGGTCGCGGTTTTGCTTTAAAAGCCAACGGCTAGTTTCCAACGGCTATTTCATAATTCCAACGGCTAGTTGATAAATTTCTTCTATAAATAACCACTACATGATCTCATTCCCACCCACACTACCAATCTTTCTCTCTCTCTCAATTTCTCAAGTTTACAAAACTCTCTCAAATCTCAATTCTCAAATCTCAATCTCTCAATCTCTCAAATGGAAGGATTTCTTAACATTGATCAAATTTTTGGCTCACAAGAGAGTGCTTCAAATGTAGAATTTGTACCCCCTATTAACTTGGTGGAATTTTCGAATCCAAATCCCAATGTGGTACAACCGGGATTGTCCACTCCCAATGAAAATGAGGGAGTGGATCATGGATCCGAGGCGACCGAGGGTGAGGCTCCAATCCTTAAATCCGACATATTTGCAAAACATTTTCGTAAGGGAGCTTATGAGGCATCTACCAAGAAATCTCAAGTTCATTGCAACTATTGTCCTAAGCATTACACATGGGTGTCGGGATCGGGCTATGGAACATTGTCAAAGCACGTGAAGAGAGCACACCCCGACAAGTTAGGCATGATGCGAGGACAATCCCAACTCTCCGGGTTTGCAACTTCTTCTTCCCTTAATCCTCATCATAACCCTCATTTATTTACTTATAACCATAATGATAGCATGAATGCCTTGTCCGAGTCTATTTGTGTTGATCACTTATCATTTAGTTTTTTCAAAAAGTTAGGATTTAACAATTGGATGACTAATCATGTACAACCCGCTTATAAATCGACTACTAGGAAGTCGGTAAAAAAGAATGTGATGAAAGCATATAAAACTCGCAAAATGGCATTGGTGAGTTTTTTTGCTCAAAATGATATTAAAGTTTCAATTTGTAGTGATATTTGGAGTGATCATTGGCAAAATCATTCATACATGGGCTTAACATGTCATTTTCTTGATGATCATTTCAATGTGCAAAAACATGTTTTGGCTTATAGAGTATTTGATTTTTCTCATACCACTTTAATGATTAGTAACATTATTCATACTATTTTGGAAGAGTATAGACTACTTCATCGAGTTTTTTCTATCTTGTTTGACAATGCATCTAACAACACCGCTTCAATCCGAGATTTGGTTCCGCATTGTCAACCAATTCTTGGAGCGAAGTATTTTCATGTAAGATGTGTTTGCCATATTTTAAACCTTTGTGTCAAATATGGTTTAAATATTATGTCGGGTTTAATTGCTCCTATTAGATATGTTGTTAGTCGTATGTGGGTTAGCCCCCGAACCGCCCAAGATTGGACGGCGTTTTGTAGTAAAAAAGATGTTCCACCCCGAACATTTCCAAAAGATGTTTGTCACTATTGGAACTCCACTTATAAACTACTTCATGCATGCATGCCTTACAAAGATCTTTTGACTTCTTTTACGTCCATATATTTTCCCGACAATCCCATTATTTCTCAAGTATGGGATTATTGTTATAGAATCTTAGAAGTTTTGAAAATATTTCATGATGCAACATTAACTTTTAGCCATATTTATAAACCTTGTGCTCATTTGTTTTGTTTTGAAGCATTGAATGTGGCGGGCGGTTTTTGTGAGGGGCGTAAATTCAATGAACTTTGTGGTGCTATTGATGCTATGAAAGTGAAATGGTTGCACTATTATAAAGTTATCCCCGATATCTATCTTGTTGCTTGTGTGTTTGATCCTAGGTTTAAGATGGGTGCTTTAGAAGCATGTTTGAAGGGTTATTATGATGCATTAGAGTTGGATGTTAATGATGATATTGCTAGTGTTGGGGATATACTTAGTAAAGTTAGAAGATCAATTGAGGAATTGATTACCGAATATTCATCTAGTGTTAGTTCTTCTCCATTACCTCCACATTCATCCTCCTCTTCGAGTTCGAGTGCCCTCGGTGCTACTAAAAGGTGGGGGGCTAATCTTTTGCATACCCTTACCAAGAAACCGAGACATTCGAGCTCGAATGCGGAGTTTGAAACATATCTAACAACCCACTTTGAGTTTGGTGAAGGAGAATTTGATATTTTAGATTGGTGGAAGACCCACAAGAAGACGTTCCCAACCTTGGTCAAGATCGCGGCTCAAGTGCTTGTTGTTCCCGCCTCGACCGTATCGGTAGAGCAAACATTTAGCGAAGGAGGACACGTCCTTTACGCAAAACGATCTAGTTTAAAGCCCGATGTCTTGGAAGCCCAAGTGTGCGTATGTGATTGGAAGAGGGCGGAAATTCGTCAACAAAAGGCGGAGGTATCCGAAACTTCCGACTCGGACGGGCAAGACGATGAGTCCCAATCCCAAAGCGCTTCGGATGCATCGATGTAGATGGTAAGCAAATCGGGGTTTCATATCGAAAGGTAAGAGAACTACGTGTGCTTTGATTCCTCTTAACCCCGAGAGGATACGTAAGCAACTTAATTTTAAGTCCAAGCCCTTTAATTATCCAACTTTTTTTTGTTTTGAAGAACAAACATTAATCACGGATTCGCCTTAGTCCAATTTCCAAGCCCGGTTTTAGCCGAAGTCCAAACCGCGATCGCGTTTGACCATTACGCGGTCGCGTAATGAGCAACCGCGATCGCGTTTGACCATTACGCGGTCGCGTAATGAGCAACCGCAATTGCGGTTTGGACTTTGGCCCAAAAACAGAGTTTCTGTTTTTTGGGCCCGCGATCGCGGGTGACGAACCGCGATCGCGGTTTGTATTTTCCGCGATCGCGGCTTTACTCGGTTTTTTTAATTTTTATTTTTTTTAAATGCCCGGTTCCGAACCGGAACCGGAACCGGGTGGAACCGACGGAAACCGGAACTGGGGAACCGGGCCAAGGCCGGTTCCGGTCCCGGTTCCATGGTTCCGAGGAACCGAAACCGCCAGTTCCGGAACCGGACCCAGGTCTAGTCTTACTTGCTGCACTCTGGACAACACATTTGCATCTTCATTAATATTCTTTGCTTTATTCCACCACAAGATATGGTTTTGAACGAATTCCTCTACACTTCTACATGAGTCTGTATTGTCTTGATTAAAAACCACTTGGTTCCTCCAGAACCAAATTCCCCACCATGCAGTAAACATGTGGCATAAAGTCCTTTGCGATACTGTCTTTTTCAAGTTCTGAATAGTTTGTGGCATAGTGTTGTGATTATTTATTACGTCTCTTATAATGTTAGGAAAGTGAGGGTCAATGGATTGTAGCTTTTGAAGCGTAAAGGGACATTTGAGGAAAATATGCTCATTAGTCTCGGCTTGATGACCGCATAATGGATATTCTGAAGTGACATCTATATGTCGTTGTATAAGGAGGTCTTTAGTAAGAACACCTTTGATGCAAATTTTCCACATAAACATTTTTATTTTAGGCATTAGGTCAAGTTTCCAAATCCAGTTAAATTCTCAGTCGTTCATATTTAGTTCATTTGATATCAAGGCAAAGGCGGATTGAGTCGAAAACCATCCATTCTTACTTGGATGCAAGTATAATCTATCTTGGATCTGATTTTTAGGAATTGTAATTGACAAGATTCGTTCGACCCAAGAACTGGGCAAGAATTTTCTTAGTTCATCTTCATCCCATTTTCTGTTATTATTTATAAAGTTTTCTATTGTTATATCACTTTCACTGCCTACAATGTTATGACATTCTTCTCGAAGTGGGCGCTTGCTTACCCCGACATCTTTCCAAAACCGGATTGACCTCCCATCGCCCACTTGCCATAATAGGCCTTTTTGGAAATCCTCTTCTAAAACATCATAATTTTATGAACGGAGGAAGTGTATAAAATATAACTTAGCCCTGATCTTGAATTCCTTCGAATTCTTTCTATCCGTAATTGAACATTCCTTCTAACTGGACCCACATCATAGCCTTTGACTATTCAATGGAATCTCCTATTCTAATCACGATTCCTTATGAATAACATTACGTACAATTCCCTTCTAATCCACTGTAAGCTTTCTTTTGTTTCACGGTTCATGTACGCCACTTAGTTCCTGAAACTCTTACCGCATGTTTGGCAATTGGGAAATATTGAGAAAGAAAAGGGTGGTGAAATGTGAGAAATTGAGAGAAAGGAAAAAATGAGAAAAAAGAGGTGAGAATAGAGAAGATTTTCTTATTTTGTTTCTTTGGCTAGACTTTTATTTTAATGCGAAATTATGAATATGATTTTCTTTTTCTTATTTTGAACTACCTTGCCATTAAATTCAACCAGTTTGGTGAGATTTAATTTCTCACCATTTTTCTTCAAATTTTCTTATGAAATGCTATTAGTTCTCATCTTAAAATACAACCAAACAATGGAAAAATAATTGATACAATTTCTGTTCCTAAAATTCTCATCAAATCCACCATCCAAACATACTCATTCAAGGTAAGGAACAGTTTTGAAACTATTCAAACATACTAATTCAAGGTAAGGAACAGTTTTGAAAAATAGTTCATACAATTTCTCTTCCTCATGTTCTCGCTCCGGGTACCGTTCTCACCCGAACGCCATAATTCAATTCCTCTTTATACATAGAGGGATCAAACAAACGAATTGACAAATGTAGTTTATTTAAAATCAAACATGTAAGAACTAAAGATTATTGGCAACGAGTATCTTTTAATTAATACATTATTGTCTTACGAAACATACCCCGCGTTGAAGCCATGATTTGCATCTCGAATCCTTCAAATCCTCACAAGGCTTTCCAATGTCCACCAACAACAAGCTTTCCTCGAACACATGGTCCAAATTAACCCCATAAGGACTATGTGCCAAGTTTTGTCTAGTCCACATACTCACGCAACCATCCTCCTCCATCGTCCACACGTCGTAATACCCGCAGCCGCCAATACCAATCCAGACTCTTCGCATCACCGAGAGCTTACCGCCACATACCAACAACTTAGCCGAAATTCCATGTACAAGCTCTTGAGGCAAGTCCATGGTCTTGAACTCCTCGCGCTCACAATCAAACAATATCAAGCCATAACGCCTCACCGAACCCTCTACGATCATTCCGACCCAGTGAATCACTCCCTTGAAGAAACAACTAGTGTGGAGTGTATGTTCAATACATTTAGGAAGTGGTTTTCACCGAACCCTCTACTCCTACCAAGGAGTTGGGCTTGAGAGGCAAGGGGAGGGCAATGTACTTGTGTATGGATGGGTTCCAAAGAACAATGGAGGCGGGATAATCTCCGAAAAGGTCTCCGAAAAGGTCCCGGGAGTGTTCTAAGCAGATGACCCCATGAATGACGTCCAAGAATGTCACGCCGAGATAGGGTTGAAACGGTATGACGAGATTTGAAGCTGGTGTAACGCTCTTATATTGATCTTGATCTTGATAACGGTGGAGTGAAATATCACTAACTCGTAGGTAGTACTTGGTTGTTTCATCGCCGGTGGCGGCAAAGTTGAAGTGATGGGTGTTGAACAACGAAGACAAAAGAAGAGACCTCCATGACTTGCAAACGCATAGAAACCGAGCTAGGGTTTTGACGGGCAATCGCTTGAGGAGGGTAGGCAACAAATCTTCGGGCATGTGACCGGCCATCGTAACAATTCGGGGATCGACAGAGTTATTGGAGTTTATAGATGGAAATATATATATATTTTTCAACCAAAAAAAAAGATGGAAATATATATATAAGGAGAGTAAAATAGCTTTGTTTTGGTAAGAAATATACTAGCTAGGGATTCGGATCAAATTAAATCTCACGCGATACATATGATACGATTTTTTAATTATTTTTAATGTGAGACGATATTGTTAACGTAAGACCAAATTTTAATTTTAAGATCAAACTAGTTATACCCGTCGTGCCATGCACGACTACATGAATTTAATATTTACTTTATTTAATGAATATGATTTTAATTCATTATAAAAAACTTATTTATTAGAGAAAAAATTATAGAAAGTTTTACAAAAATTATTAAGGTGAGCCCACTATAATTTTGATGTCTTAATGATAATTTATTTATGCAAAAATATAAAAAAAAGTTATTTGAATTAGAATTATTTATTTTTAAAAATCTTTTTACAAAAAAATATAAAAAGGTAAAAATAATCTAAATTCTTGTAATTTTTTTTTATCAAATTCAATTCATTAACAATATTTGAATAAAAAATAAAAGTATACTTAATAAGAAACAATGAAAAAGTATAAATAAAGAATGAATTTTTTAATGATAAGAAAATTATTTATATTTACATAAATAATTCAAACAAAAATTAAGGTAAAGATAACGTAATTTTTTTTTATCAAAAGTCAATCTAGGCAAGTATTTATCTTGAAAGTTTTATTCTTTATTAAAATTTTATTTAAGATAAATCTTTTACATAAATAGATAAAAAATAAAAATAAAATAATTTTCTTTAATTTTAAATAAAAGTCGAATTTATTTTTTTCATATAAGTAGATAGAAATTTAATTGGAAAAAAATTAATATATCTATCTTAATATATAATATCTAATGTTCTAATTTTTTTTTAATTTTAGATATAATCTTTTAGATCTATCCTAATTCCTAATATATAATAGATAACATTTTTATTTTGGATAGAATCTTTCCTAGATTAATTTATCCTATTTCTATTTATCCTAAAATAATATCAACATATATAAATTCCTAAAATAAAAAATCCTATGTGGCGAAATCCTAGGTGGCGCAACGTGGTGACCTTATTCCTTGCGTCTTTTATATATATATATACATAGATTCTTCAATAATTCTTCTAGGAAAAGATTAGGGGTGTCTAATGGGTCAATCTGACCCGACCCTAACCAGATTTATGTGTTATAAGTTGACCCGTAAAAAATTAAACTTGACACATGATTAGATTCATGACCCGATTTATGGGTTTCGGGTTTAATTGGTCGTGTCACGGCTCAACCCGACCCATTAATTCAGAATTAATTCAGATGGCATTTGCATACAACTTCGGTAAAGTCCCCTTTTTCCTTGGTTTATACTTTCGTTTCTAAGCATGTGGTTGACTTAGTCACTTTACGATAGGAATAGTGATTGTTCCCAGTATAGTTACGTCTCCTAGTTTGGATTTTGTTCCTATAGCCTTCTTTAATTTGTGCCGGATGATGACATATCATGGTGGGTTGACTCATGTGATACCACTGACGTGTGTAGAGACATATCTATGTTTAAGTCATTAGTTCTTGTGGATGATATAGATGTGTCCTCCATATGGGAAACGAGTAAACTGCCCCCGTACTAGGCAAAGGCCAAGTGGAGTTAGAGTTCTCATCTGGGAAGACTTTAATTGTTAAGAATGTATTTTATGTACGCTGAATAAGGAAAAACTTAGTCTCTAGTAGTGTCCTTAATATAGGTTAGGCTTCTATTTGGCGTTTGAAGCCGACAAATTCATATTTTCGAAAGGCAGTGTATTTATTGGTCGTGGTTACCTATGTAATGGAATGTTTATGTTGAATATTACTTGCGCACATGAATTTGTTCCCTCGGGAACAATCTCCTCTCTTTGGCATGCTCAGGTGGGATATGTATAGTACAAATGCATGTTTGATATGTCTAGCACAATAGAACTGTTTTAATTCCACCATTTGACATGAATATAGATAAATGTAGAACAAGCATGCTTACCATGATAACTAGACAACCTTTTCCGCATGTTCAAAGGAATAGTGTCGTCCTTGATTTAATACATAGTAATTTGTGTGATTTTCACGCTTCCCCATCTTTGGGTAATAAGAAATATGTGGTTACCTTTATAGATAATTATTCTCGGTTTGGCTATATCTTTTTGTTGCATGATAATAATGAGACCCTAGAAATATTTATGCTTTACAAAACTAAAGTGGAACTACAATTGGGAACAACGATTAAAAGGTTGCGCATTGATAGAGTTGGTGAATATTTTGACCCAGAATACTTCCAATCTGTAGGTATCATCCATGAAACTACGGCTCCCTACGAATGGCCTGAGCGATGTGGGTTAGATTCCCAACTGTTCAAATACATCATAGTACATAATGTCCATGAAGGTCCCGATGTCGATAGGATGCATTTGAACATTTTTTACCTGAGTTGAGCTAGGATAACCAGGGGGCTGGTATGAAGCATTTGCAGGCCTTCTACATTGTCAACTATAAAGATCCGTTCGGCATGAATCCTCGGTTAGAGTTGTTCTAGTTGTTGGAATTGTTTTGGGGCTGCAGGTTGGTGATGGTTGTTGCGTGTCCCATGTAGGTATGCTTGGTCTTGATCTTGCCATCGCCCTTGTCCTCGTTCCAATCTCTCTTCAATGTATCGGCGTACCCTTTCCCCTTGGCATGTGAGCTTTGGTTCCTCGCATCCTCAGAATACACATCTCTAGTGATCATCCATAAAAGACCTCATACGTCCTTGGCGATTTTAGGAAGACGTGTGTCTTGAAAGAGCCGATGACAAGGATGCACATCAATGTGTCCTAGCAGACACGTCCTCCATGTGGGTTATTTTTTCCATGACGGTAGTGAATCTAGTGAAGAAAACTGCCAATGTCTTGTCTTCACCCTACTCGATCCCTTGGAGGTCACGTATGTTCTTCTTGCGCTTCCTCACGTCGCTAAAATGGGCCAAAAACAGCTCTGTCAAGTGCCCGAAGTTTCGTTCGGGCGCCTGACAAGTCAGGGCTGATGCCCATGTGGACCATCAAGTTCTTGACGTGGTCCTCAAGGTCAGCCCTCACATTGTATGCATCCATATGCAGCCTCTTCAAACTCTTGGGCATCGACTCGCATTGCATCTGCTTAGAGAAAGGAGATAGTCCAATGGATCATGCACCATCACTCTGAGGTCTCTCGACCCCACGCATTGCAGACCTCTCAAACTAATGTGATATATAGATGATAGAGATATGTGAGGGGTCACCCTGGCCTTGGCCATGTTGTGGGAAGCCTCAGGCACCTGCTTGGGTGGGGGATCTAGCACGTATTCAACAAGGTAATCCTCGTGATGCCCTTGAAGAGCGGGTGCATTCCCTTGGTAGTTTTGTGCATAATTAGGATAGGGATTCTAGGCACCCTGCAACATTGGTTGTGGGCAAGGCTGTCTTGGCTGCGACGCCACGTAGGTCCAACCTTTTGGTGGGTGATAGGCCATCCCGATGGCGTGTCCTACGACCAGCATTGTAGTTGAGCGCTATGCTCCCAATTCCACTCGCTTGGCCCGTGATCCGGTTGTGGTTGAAAGTTGTTATTTTGCGCCCCCATGGACACGTTATTTGGATGTTGCGGAAAGAAATTATAAGCCATTTGAGTGATGCAAGTCGTTGTTGTCGAACCTTTATAGGATGAAAAAGTCCCTATTGAAACCCAAAATAAATGAGCACTAAGTTCGAGAATTTAATTTAATTAAAACTAAGCAAAGAAGTTATCACTCTTTATTTTGCGCATGAGAAGAACACACGCACACTTTGAAAAAGATTATACAATTGGTTATTATTTCCCTTTCGAAAGTGCGCAATCTTACAACTCTGTGTTTATTATTCTAAAGTGAGACTGACAACCTTTTATGATTCTCCCTCGTAAATAGTGAAGTTCTCTAGAAAGTTTCAACATGTCAAATCTCTATTAATAAGAAAAGATCTTAAGGTAGAGATATTTTTACGACCCTTGCAACCTTCACCTTCTTCAGCTATTTATGGATATTTGGGGGAGGTTGGAAGTTGAGGATTAATTCTCGATGTGGGAGAATTTTATTGGTCTTTGATGTGTCACTTGTCAATTGGTTCTGTGTTAGGTGTGCGATGTGTTGTCTTATCAATGATTGGAAGTGCGGATCCAGTTGGAATTTTGGGTTCCTTCAATGTGGGAGAGATTCATTAGACCTTCAATGTGTTAACTATTGATTGGTGGAGTGAGCGGCGTGTGGTGTGTTGCTTTGTTATTGGCTAAAGGACTGGCTATAGTTGGAATTTCAGGAGCGTTTTGTTGGTGGCAAAGCAATGTGCTCAGCCCCGATCGTTCACGTGGATAGGGAGCGTTTGGCTTCATATGTTTTTTGTGGGGTGCACACTTTTAGAGTCTACTTGATACCATCACCTCGAACCCTGAGGCTATTTACGTCATTCACCCTCCCCTCCTCCCTTTGCTTCGATCTGTTTTCATTTAGACCGTAAATTATTCGTGCTCTATCAGTCAGTTCACCAAAATCAAAAATTCGGTTTTCACTATTGTTTCGTTTTTGTTGCGCGCTGCGGTTTATGCATGAACATCCCCATATGGCTATATGTGTGTCAATGGAAAATTGGCCATAGCAATGGTGGTTGGTGACCATATGCACACTACATTGATCTTTGTATATGGAAGATTTTGCAGGCATGGTGCATGGTACTCTTGGATTGGGAGGTTGATCGCGCTCATTAAGTTAGGTAGTTGCGTCTCTTTGCCAAGGCTTAAAGTTTAAGTGTGAAGATTGGGTTGTCCATTTACGTATATCTATCACAATGCTAGATAATAGATCACCCGATTATTAGCTCGGGTTTTTCTTGTTTTTGCTCTTCCTTGAGGATTATAGGGTTTGTTTGGTACCATGTACTTTTTTCTTCATATGTGGGAAATCTTACCAATGAAGAGATGAATCAAGAATGTACTATTGTACATATATAGGGCATTAGGGCCTCACCAAAAAAAATAGTACATATATAGGGATAATTAACTTTGTACATTAAAGGGTAAATTAAGGTGCCCGAAAGTGTAATAGGGTAAATTTCTCTTGGAGATCGATCGTACACACTTCACCACTACGAATGATCCATTGCTCCTCCTAATAGGTTGGGCCAAAAAAAATCGAAAATGAAAAAGCATACCAATAAAGGGGAAAAAATTGACCATTTTTTATAGTTAATCATATCGATAATTTAAATGAAGAATGGGATGGTTAACAAAATTAAAAAAAAAATCGACCATAATAAAATGTCATAATATTTTTTCGAGCAGTTAACTGAAAAAAAATATGAAATTTTATATTTATCTACTCTAATACATTATAAAGCAGAACCCAAGTCTGTTATAAAATTTGCGCCATTTTTTAATAAATTAATGTCAAATTGTATTTTAATAAATTTTGTAATAACTTATAGTATTCTTGCTATATATACTAAATAGATAACATGTTTATATATTTTTTATGTATATAATTTTCTATCTATGGATTATGTATTAGTTTACTACAATAGATAACATATTTATATAATTTTTATTTACATAAATTCCTATAAGATGATATTTTCCATATCTATCTATAACTATATATTAAAGTTATACATTTTCGAGCCACCAAAACGATTCTGGCCCCACCTCATATTTACAAAATTAATTTTTATTTCTAATATTTTAACTTTTTCTTATTAAATTCTTCTTTAACTATATAAATCTATCTTTTATATTAAACAAATATCTATTTAGTATAGCAATATCTTTTGAAAACTTCCTTACACAAGTATTTAAAATTAAAGATAAAATATTTTTAAATAAAAATAAATCTTTAGAATATATCTTTGATAAATTTAGTTATAGATATAATAGTGACTAGTTTTACCCGTCGTACCATGTACGACTACGATTCGATATTTTATAAACATTATAAATAGAATATTAATAAGGATGATTTAAATAAATAGCAAAAAAAAAGAGGCTAATTAGGTGGATATTAAGGAGTGTGTGAAAATTAGCTAAATAGCAAAAACCCTCCATCACCCACCCCCACCCCACTCCCACCGAGTTGACTCGGTCGTTGACCGGGTTGACTCACCCGTTGACCGAGTTGACTCGGTCGTTGACCGACCATTGACCGGCCGTTGACCGGCGTTGACCATCATCACAATCATTACTATCATCACTTTCATAACCGTCATCACAATTTTTTTTACCGTCATCACAACTTATTTCACCGTCATCACAATTTTTTTTACCGTCATCACAACTTATTTCACCGTCATCACAATTTTTTGATGACAAAAAGTATAATAAAAGGTAAAAAGTGTAATCAAAATGTCTTGATGACACTTTTTGAGGACAAAAAGTATCATCAAAGCATTCAACCACATAAAAACAACCGTCATCACAATTTATTTCACCGTCATCAAAAATTTTTGATGACAAAAAGTGTAATAAAAGGCAAAAAGTGTCATCAAAATGTTTTGATGACAACTTTTTGATAACAAAAAGTATCATCAAAGGCATTCAAACCATATAAAAACAACCGTCATCACTGTCATCACAATTTATTTCACCGTCATCAAAAATTTTTGATGACAAAAAGTGTAATAAAAGGCAAAAAGTGTCATCAAAGACAAATTTTTGATAACAAAAAGTATCATCAAAGGCATTCAAGCATATAAAAACAACCGTCATCACACGGTTCGAACCGTCATCAACTGTCATCACTTGTCATCGTTACTTGATGACGGTTTGATTGTCATCAACTATCATCTCTACTTGCTAACGGTTCGATTAATTTGTCATCAAAAGGGCCTTGATGACAAATGTTTGTCATCAAGTGTCATCAAACTATCATCACTTAAGCGTCATCAAATATGTGTCATCACTATCATCACTGTCATCACTACTTGATGACGTTTGATTGTCATCAACTATCATCATAAATGTCATCTCTACTTGATGACGGTTCGATTCTCATCAATCGTCATCGTTAATTGATGAAGGTTAGATTGTCATCAACTATCATCACTACTTGATGACGGTTCGATTAATTTGTCATCAAAAGGGCCTTGATGACAATCAAGTGTCATCAAACTATCATCACTTAAGCGTCATCAAATATGTGTCATCACTGTATCATCATAAATGTCATCTCTACTTGATGACGGTTCGATTCTCATCAATCGTCATCGCTATTTGACGACGGTTCGATTGTCATCAATTATCATCACTACTTGATGACGGTTCGATTAATTGTCATCAAAAGGGCCTTGATGACAATGGTCTTGAAGACATACAACCGTCATCAAGTGCCATCACTCAAAGTTTGTTCGTTTTTACCTTCGACACAATTACATTTTATGATTGGTGTCTTAGAAGGCATAACCTTTAATTGGATAATAGCTAATATCTTTTATTATGATTAGTGTCCAGAGTAAAAAATCTATTTCTCTAGAGTAAAAAGAGATAATTTCTCATCAGAATTTTGAATGCCCTACACTGTATATTATCACGTGGACATGATGAATTAATGCTTGCTCATAAATATCACTGGCGTGCTGATACAATTTGGCTAGTGTAAGCACCAAATTTGCTAGGTCATACAAACTGCAACAATTCCTTAAGAAAATCAGCATAAAAAATCTTTCACATTGATGTTTTTTTTCTTTCTAAAACAAGTTCACGTCTGGTTTGAAATGCAGCATAATTCTGCAGAATAAACACATCTCCATATTTGGGATCAACTCTTCCAATTTTATTTAAGGTCAAGAACAATGCACTACCCTGCAGACAAATCATCCTTCATTCAACTGAGGGAAACTATTACAACTTCTTACTGAAAGAAAAATTACAACTTCTTACTAGTGTCATGCTACACTCATCATATCAAAGATAATAATTGATCAATAAAACTTTTCTACAACAACTACAGACGAGAAATATTCAAACAGCGTACATCTTTTGTGTCTGTCCTCTCAAATAAGACAACCCTTCCACCACTAGTTTGACTTGTAAAGGGGTTTTTATCAACTCCGCCTTCACTTAGAGTTGCCATCAGCTTACCCCATTGTGTCCTCATTCCAACAGTGGTGACCAACATCTTACAAGATCCATCCTGGACTTTTGTACCGGACAAAAGAAATGGAGTGTCAATATTTACCATTACGGGTTCACTTTTACCAGTCAAGCTTGACTCATCAACAGTGGTGTCATGCTTTCAAAGCTTGATTGGAAACTAAGAGCAACTGATGTTTGATCAACAGCACAATTTTTAGTTTCAGACTTTGACAACACAATTTTCTGTAAGCATCTTCACCGAATTGATTTTGTAGGACTTGCTCTTCTCGGCCCTAATCCACAATTTAGAGACTTTAATTAAGAACTACAGTATTCCATGAAAGCATCAAATTGACCAAAATAAGGGAACAAATGTGAATGTTTGGGATGAAAGAAAGCATAATTTACAGAAGAGAAGATGGGGAACCTCTTGCGCTTGGCGGAGGAGATTTCAGAAAGCCGGGATTGGAGTTTGAGAAAGCATAATTTACAAAGGACACTCTGGGCACTATCACTTTACCCCAAATCTAGACATTCCAATCACGATGAACAAAGCAATCAAATAATTACCTCCGTATGGATCCTTAGCGAATTGACGAAGACGACCATTGCATCTTCTCCACAACACCAGATCCACATATTTCCGAAAATTAGGGTTTAAAACTTCAATCGAACAAACGGAAAAGAGAAAATTGGGGATAACAAGCAAGAAATTTTCATAGGAAGGAAGGAACCGGAGAGAATCAGATTTCATTCACCTGATAAACAAACCTAGGAAGGAAGCAACCAGAGAGAATCGGGGGAATTACGGACTCGGGAGAGAGAAACTAGGAGGTTAGAGAATAAGAGAGAGGTCTTTTATACTTAACAAGCAGCTAAAAAAACGGGATTGGATTAATTAGGGTAATTATTTTTGCTTTTCAACCCAATTTGTTCAATTAATAAATAAATAAAAATATAATATAAACTTTAATATAAGTAATTTATTTTATATTCTTCCTATTTTATTACTTTTCATGTACATAAATTTAGAGTTTATCAAATATTTCAATATCTATTAAATATTTTATTATCCATTTTTATTAATTTTAGAAATTTTAACTATTTATTCAATAATTTATTTTTAAATATTTAAACGTTTTATCTTTAATTTTAAATACTTGTATAAGGAATCTTTCAAAAAATATTATTATACTAAATAGATATTTTTTTGATGTTAGAGATAAATTTAAATAGTTATAAAGAATTTAATAGAAAGAAGTTATAATAATAGAAATAAAAATTAATTTTTTAAATATAAGGTGGGGCTAGAATCGTTCTGGTGACTCGAAAAGATAAAACTTTAATATATAGTTATAGATATTACCTATTTTTATTTTCAAACATTATAAATATTTATCATTAATTTTTTATTATAAAAGAAAAAATATATCTATAAATAATTTCGTGAAAAGACATCATGCTAAAAAGTAAAAGATATTTATACTTATTTAAAAATATTTTAAATTTGTTATCTTTAATTTTAAATATTTGTATAAGGAAGTTTTCAAAAGATATTGTTATACTAAATAGATATTTGTTTGATGTTAAAGATAGATTTAAATAGTTAAAGAAAAATATAATAGGGTCAAGTTAAAATATTAGAAATAAAAATTAATTTTATAGATATGAGGTGGGGCCAGAATCGTTCTGGTGGCTCGAAAAGGGACAGCTTTAATATATAGTTATAGATTTTTTATAGGTAAATATTTATAATTTTTAAAATTAATAAAAATAGATAATAAAATATTTAATAGATATATTTAAATGTTTGATAATCTCTAAATTTACGTACCTGAAAAGTAGTAAAATATGAAGAATATAATATTTGATTAAAAAACTATACATTATATGAGCAACAAATTACTTATATTAAAGTTTGTATTATATTTTTATTTATTTATTAATATCCTATTTATAATGTCTATAAAACATCGATCGTAGTCGTACATGGTACGACGGGTATAACTAGTTACGTATTACGTAAAACTATATTGCTGTGATGGTTGAGAGTGGATATGCATACATATTTTGTCTAGATTCGAAACTTTTTAGTTCATACTGTATTTCTTAGTTTTTTTACTTTATTTATTACAATCCATTCTCCAAGGTGGATGAGTGGTCACACGTTAATGGACAAAATCAGAAATGAAGTGATCAGAAGAAGAGTGGGAGTGGCCAATATAGGCGATAAGCTATGAGAATCAAAGATTGCGCTGGTTTGGGCATGTTTAGAGGCGGGGCCTGGAGGAGCCAGTTCGGCGGTGTGAGAAGCTGACCATTGGAGAAGTACGTAGAGGGAGAGGAAGACCGAAGAAATGTTAAGAGGACAGTATGAGGCAAGATGCCAGCCAGTTAGGGATTTCGACAGATATGGCGATGTGCAGAGATAACTGGAGAGAGAAGATTCGAGTGATGGACAGCTAGGCATTCGAGCAGACCGGTCCAAGGGGCCTTGAGGCGCCGACGCCTTGTTTTTGGTTCCAAGTTTTTAAGTTCTTAAGTTTTACTTTGCCTCGTTTTACGTCTTTTCCTTCTGCCTTCTGCGTTCAGTGGTCGTGCCGGGTCTCTTGGTCACACCCCCTCGCGTCAAGTCAGGGGTGTCTCATCTTGACCCCCCAGATTTCCCGCAAGGGGAGCCCATTGGAAAAATGTTGTTGTTGTAGTTCATATTTCTAAGTTTTTTTACTTTTTTTTATTACAGTCTATTTCCATTTATTTCCTAATTTTTTATAAAATTATATTTTTTTTTTAAGATTTACGTATTTGTTGAGGTTTGATTAACCGAACGACAGTTAATCCAAATCACAACTAACCAACCCCTAGCTCCTAAATTGGATTGCCAATCTCATCGATTATGAGAAGCATGATGTGCGCTTATTACATATGTAATTAATCATCTTAAAGTAACCGATCCTCGTTATCTATACATTACACATACAAATTTAACTTCTTCCCATAACCATCATCTTCAACATATAAACCGATCCTCATACAAACTCATTTCCATCTTTCTTTATTCATATTTTTAGCTGAAACGACGTCGTTCATTTACCTTACTACTCAAGAATCCTGATCAAAGTAGCAGTCATATGCGAGATCTCGTAGAGAAGCTTCGCCTGATTAATCACCGCCGATTTAGACCCCGCCGGAACGGATTCCAAGCAATCAGCGACGGAGTTGGCGGCGCTGTTCATCGCATCCTCGCCGAACTTCGGATTGATCGGCACGGCCGATTTCGCCTCGGGGATATCACTAGTAAGCGCAAATCGGAACTGAGTCGCGCATTCCTTGAGCGCCTTTGCCAGCGCCGGCGCCGGTGAAGTTTTCCTCATCTGATTGATGGCCGCCAAAGAATGGGCGAACTTCGATTTGGCGGCGTCGATCAGGATCAGGATCAGCCCGGTGGTATCGGCGGAGGAGCTCCGGCGATCGGATTGGAGTGTGGCCACGCAGAGCTTGCTGTTTGAAGTGGTGCTGCAAACTTGTCTGATGAGGCCGGCGTCGGCGTCGCCGGAGGAGACAAGGAGAGCGAGAGAGAGGAGGAAGATGAGTTTGAGGTGCTGCATATTTTTGTTGTTTGTGGGGGTGGGGGAGTCCTAGGTGAAGGTGATGAGTTAGGTTATATAGAAAAGATCAAGAAATTTATTGTTTTTTTGATGAGGTAAGGGATGTGATTATTCCTCGTTTTTATTTTTTAATATTAATAAAATGCCCTCTTGAGGAGTCGGAAAGTGCCATCTCTTCTTCTAAAAAAAGAAAAGATTAAGAAAATATGATGATGGAATGCTGCTCATATTTTTAAATGGTAAATATAAAAAAAAAAAATAAGATGTGTAAAATCACACTTAAATCTACACCGTTCAAAAGGAGGATGTTGTTGGAAGGCATTTCATGTCATCTTTTAGAAACAGTTCTTTATTTTAGACGGGATATTAAGTTGATCATTACAAACTGAATTTCGATACAATAAGTGTTGGAACATTATTAGATATTCACATTTTAAGACACTAAAACAACGATTTCATCTATTGTATATTTGTATATTCGTATATCCATGAGCAAATATCATGGACTCCTTTGCTCTTCTACATACAAGCATATGTAAAAGTCCATTAGTGCGACGAACTAATATTACGCTAAATTTTTTTTATGCAAGACTTAAACTAATGCAAAAACTGACTTTTATTAAAAATAAACGTGAATTACATGGTCTTAAAAGACTGACCTAATGAATGAAAAATAAAAATCTAAGGGCCTCATCAAAACCACGTGGGAAAAAGAGTGCCCTATTTACATGCATTTCCTAATCCCGAGATCCCTACGCAGGGGAAGACGGATAATCGTGGTAGCGGTTCTTTTCTCGCGAAATCAAGTCCTCAGAAGCAGATCCGCATTCGCGGAACTCGGTGGCGCGGTGGCGGCTTGGCGACCCGCGGTCGCGGCTATGCCCCCAATAATGAGGTCTTGCTCTTTGAACCAATTCCGCAGTCGCAGCCCTCAGGCCCATCTTCAAGATCTGGCATTGATCCGTCCATATCAGTCTCATCATTTTCCTCATCGCCAGGTTTAGGTTGCTCAATGTTGTTGCCTGGAGCACCATCGTTTCAATTGGATTGGTGTCTAAAATCATCTTCATCTTCATTATCAGAATCTTCTTTTTGCATTCTTATCGAGAAGTCTTGAGAAAGATTGTTCCAAGCAATGGTCCTTTCATCAAAGACCACGTGAACGCTCTCTTCAATTCTCCTTGTCCTCTTGTTGAACACTCTGTATGCGTTGATACTAGAAGCATAGCTAAGAAAGATTCCCATGTCGCTTCTGGGATCAAACTTCCCAAGTGACTCCTTCCTATAATATGCACAAAGCACCTGCAACCAAAGACTCGCAAATGGGATATGTTAGGCTTTCTTCCCCGAAATAGTTCATAAGAGATTTTAAGAATCAAGAACGTATCATGGCTCTATTAAAGATATAGCACGTTGTGTTGATTGCTTCAGCCTAGTAGACTTGAGGAAGTCCATGACACTATCAATCAACATTGTTCTAGCCATGTCTTCCAAGGTCCTATTTTTCCTTTCTACCACTCTACTCTGTTGAGGTGTGTGTGGGGTAGAGAAGTTATGAGAAACTCCATTGGTCCTATAGAAATGTAGGAATGAAGAATTCTAAAACTTTGTCCCATGATCCGAGCTTATGGCACCAAGATTTTGACCTCTGCTAACTTCCATCTTTTTGATGAGATATTCAAACTCTTGAAAAGCTTCACTCTTGTTCTTGATGAAGATTGTCCATGTGAACTTGGAATAATTATCAATAACAACAAGAACATACATATTATCATAGAAACCTTTAATTCGTGTAGGATCACACGTACATAACCATGTCGATCAGTTCTAAGGGACGAGATGCACTTACTTTCCATTTTGGCTTGAAGGAAGTTCATGATTGCTTACCTGCCAAGCATGTAGCACCTTACCAGTGTTTGGTTGTATACAAGGTAGTCTATCCACAAGATCCTATTGGAACAACTTGTAGAGCAAGTGAGAGTTTTCATGGCCTACTCTCTTATGCCACAAGCTTTCCCATTATGCCATTGTTACCAAGCACAATTGCTTTGCTGGTTTGTATCCAACATCTAAGACATAGGCATTGTGATATCTTTTTCATCTCATTAGAATAGTACCAGATGTGTCTTTTACTAGACATTCTTTTACAGTGAACATCACTACATTATTCCCTTGGTCACAAATCTGCGAAATACTTAACAAATTGAGGGTTGAGTTCCTGCCAAGGACCTCTCTCTCTCTCTCTCTCTCTCTCTCTCTCTCTCTCTCTCTCTCTCTCTCTCCCTCCCTCCCTCCCTCTCCCTCTCTCTCCAACTACCAAGCTTGTCCACCAGTACATCATCAAGGTGCATGGTTATACCACATCAAGAAAAGCGCACCACTCTCAACATCTAGGACGCCATTCTTCTTGACCATATCCTCTCAAGAAAGAAGATAAACTTGTTCAAGATCATCCTTGGTCACATGGGCAAGTGCATAGGCCTATCTAACCACTCTCTTCCCTACGCAGCATTGGTAAAGAAGCTTCTGGTCAAAGAAGAGCTTTACAAACCCAGAAAGGCATTTAACGTTGAAATTAAATTGGGTAGTTTTGAACTTGAATAGATAATATTAAATGAGTTGAGCAATAATTTTCAATTCTAGTTTAATTAATCAAAAGGCGATAGCTGAAAAGTTAAGTAATACGAAATTACAAGTTTATATTTGGATTCAAAATTTCATAGAGCTATGTTGATTACCTCAACATGACATTAAACCTAAATTCTTTAAAAATAAAGGTTAAGTTATTCTTTTAGTTAATTGGGCAAATTAAGTCTCAAAGAATATATGGACCACAACACATTTTGTCAACAAAATATCACGGAGAAGACGTGGTTTGAAGTGACAAAATCATTTATCAACATAACACCTCTTTCTCATGATATATGTATCGCCTTTTATCATACACATTATATCGCCTTTTTGCATGATATTATATTACGTGAAAGAGGTTATTTGAAGTGCCTTGTTATCATCAAAGTCTCCCTTTTTTTAGTACATATATATTACGTGAAAGTGGAGTACGTAGCACCTATAAATCTATAATTGACAAAACATTATCAACAAAATCATCTCTTAGGCTCTTAGGCTTGTTATATTACGTGGAAGATTCGAAATAGATCCCAGAAATTTCTTATGTACGTGAAAGTGGAGTACGTAGCACCTATAAATCTATAATTGACAAAACCTTATCAACAAAATCACCTCTTAGGCTCTTATGCATGTTATATTACGTGGAAGAGTCGAAATATTCGCTCGTGGTAAACTTTATAGAAAAGAGAGGGGGGAAACTTTATAGAAAAGAGAGGGGGGAGATTGTTTACAAAAGGGTCATCAGGACTATAATAAAAACAAAAATACAGCCAAACTGGCAGTCTAGTACGAAAACCCAACATCCAGCAAGGCCATGAGTTAGCATGTCCATATGTAAGAACACTCAATACTAACCCAGGCACGCTGCTAAAGTATGGAACAAGCCATCAAATGTGTCCTTATGAAATGCCTCTGCATTATCATTTCACAAAAGGTGGCAAGGGGCATCATTTACAACAATATCTACGCAAAAACTACCCCAAACAACACAAAACCCAGCTGCGAACAAAAAAGAGAGCTTTCCCATAGCTCGACAAGGATCCCATAATCACCCATTCTAATGCCAGGCACATAGAGTGATTGTGAGATCACGATGCACACTATTGTAGGCCAACCCAGACTTTACTTTCATCATGATAACATCAGTTAGAACACTCAGCAAAGAAAGAGAGAGGGGACAAGTTCTCAGAATAAAAAAAACCCAAAAACCCCTCCTAAGCCCAGTCCAAACAAACCCAAGAAGAAGCAAGTCAAGGGTGTTAGAGCCTTAATTAACTGTTTTCTCATAGCTTGTCCTCTTCTTCCTATTAATTTTAGCTTCATAGTGATTCTAAGCTTACATTCCTCGATGATCATAGCAACACAGACATTCACATCTGGAGTTTTATTTTTGAAAATGGTTTCGTTTCTCATCCACCAGATGTAATATATAATCCCCAGACACGCAACTAGCTAGTTTAGCTTGACATATATTGTTTCTTCTTCTGTTGCAAGCCAGAAACCATGTCCACCATTATGTGATTTGAGTTAAATCTTTGGTAAACACACATTGAAACCACATGTAATTCTCATCATCATGACCACAGAGAAATTTCTTACTTGTTAATTACCTTCCGTTGAACGCCCTGTATTTTTGTAAATTAACCGAACCTTTTTAAAGATACTATACGTGCATTATGCATACATATGCATTTTTGTATATATTTGTTGTATTATTATTCATAAACTTTATAATTACATTGAAATTATTTGAAGTTTTATCCAGGTTATATATGAGTATTTTTTATATACTTCATATTAAAGTTGACCATAGTTATTAGGGGTGTTCAATGGGTCGGGTCGTCCGGGACCCGCACTAACCCGATCTGTATTTTGCGTGTTGCGGGTCGACCCGTGATCAATCCAGGTCGGGTTGCAGGTCGATTTTTTTTATTTTGCGGGTCGTGGGTCGCACTTTAAAATTTTTTTTTTTCAAAATATATAAAAAAAATGAATTTTTTTAGTTTAGAATTCTTCTATTAGGATCTTAGCCCCAATTTCAGATTTGTATTGGGCTCTTAGCCCCAATTTTAGATTTGTCCCAATTTCAGATTTGTGTTAGGCTTTTAACCTCAATTTTAGATTAAATTCTATGGATTGATGATATGATGATTGGATGAATTATGCGTGTCAATGTGTGTGCTGAATTTCAGATTTGTGTTACCCCCAATTTTAGATTTGATGAATTTGTGTTAACCCTAATTTCATATTCTAGGATATTTGTGTTTGTGTGTTGAGTTGATGAATTAATGATTTGTGTAATTGTTCAGAAAATGAAGAGATTTCTAGTTCTAATTCCGATCTATTAAGTGTTCCGATTTAGCCCCCACTGGATTCAATTCCTGGCTACGCCCCTGGCGGGTCGGGTTAGGTTAAACCCGCGTAGGTCGCGGTTCGACCCGTGACCCACAATATTTTTATATATATATTTTATTTTTTATTAATATATACACTATTTTTTTTATAAAAAACCGTTGGATTTACGGGTTGACCAGCAAATCCGACGGGTTTATTTTAAAAATACATATTTTTAGATAAAAAAATCATTTTTTGACCCGATTGACTTAGTCAAACAGGTCGACCCACGACCGACCCGTTAGACCCGCGGGTCGCGCGTCGAAAGTAGTTTTTTTGTGGGTCACAAGTCGACCCGATCCGACCCGTGAGCATCCCTAATAGTTATAAGTTTAACAATTGACCAAATTTAGTTCAAATATATAACTTTGATATTAAGTGGGGAATAATGAGAGATGTAAACATGGAATCCGAAGAGAAAACTCAAAAGGTATATGGAAAAAGTTAGATTTGGATGTGGATTCCCAATAGTGTCTTTTTTTTTTTTGGGTAGAACCAATAGTGTATTGAGATATATATATATATATAGAGAGAGTGAGAGAGAGAGAGAGAGAATAAGGATCATGAGAAACACCTCCTTATAGAGAAACTAGTGTCATAATAAGAGCCATTGGATTAAAAAAATTTGATGGTCCAGATTTATCCAAATTAAGTGGATTATTAAATTTTAATTTTTCTCTCTCCATATCTTTTATACCAAATCAGATCTCTTCCATATTAATTTTTTCCAAATAAAAACACATCCAAATCGGAATTTTTATATCAAATCAGATTTCTCTCTCGGCTCTCTCTGCTCTCCATTGTCGTCCATGCTATCCTGCTCGCCATTATCCGTCTCAATTGCCATCTCCGACCTCTTTATTGTCATCGTTCTGGTATCGTATTTCTCTTTCTCTATCTTGTCGTGATTGTTGTCCATCAACATCTTTTAATTTCGTTTTTGTTTTGATGTTGATTTAGGGTTCGTGTGTAATATGGGTTCAATTTTCGTCTCCATCTTCTTTATCGTCACCTTTCTTAATTGTCGTTCTGAACAATTCAATTTTCGTTTGAAGGTTAATCAGATCTGGGAATTTCAACGCTAATATACATGGATAAACATATATTCAATTCAGTTAGTAGTCGATTCGATTTTCGTAGTATAGTTAGGGTTTGCAATTGAATATTTCGTGGGTCAGTTGTCAGATCTGAGGTTTTCAATGCTAATATACATGGATAAATATTAAAAAAGGTATACGTATATGTTGTTGATTTATATTGAATATGAACCTTGAATAGTTGAATATACATGGACAAACATTGAATATATTCATACTTGTCGGTAGTTTATTTAATTTGAGGCTTTGAATATGCATTCTGAATAGTTGAATATGTATGGATAAATGTTGAACAGTAACTCCTCTACGTATGTTTCAATGAATGAATATATGCATATATTATTTGAATTCGGAGGCATTTTACTTTGAATATTTATGTGTTTTTTGTTGAATATACAATTTTGAATAGATTGATATGTGAATGAAAGAATATGCATATTAAACGATTGGATATGTATATTGAGTATATTTTATTGAATATGGAATTTGATATTCTGAATATGCAATTTGATATTCTAAATATAAATTCGTAACAATCGAAAATGAGGTTGAAATGCATATATTGTTTGAATTCGTAAGCATTTTAATCTGAATGTTTGTGTTTTTTTTAAATATTTTATTGAATATGCAATTTTATATTCTGAATATGGAATTTGATAATTTGAATATGCATTCTTAACAATCGAATATGAGGTTGAAATTCACGAACTACAAAATATTTGAATATGTGAATGTTAGAAAAGCAAAATTGAATTTATAGTTATTTGACTCGAATGTTTATCTATTATATGTTGAATATGCAGTGTTGAAGGTCAGCAAATTTCGAAATGGTTGAAAAACTTAAAGAATCCTAAGGAGAATGAAAGAAGGATGATAAAGACCAGAGATGACACATAACATTAAAGAGGCGTCATTTTACTCTGAATATTTATATGTTGTTTGTTGAATTAATAGACATGAATTGTGAATCTAATATTGTATTCCTAATTTTTAGCCATGTATGGAATCAGAGTGTGAACATGTAATGACCCTATTTTTTCATATTCAATATATTACAATTACTAATTCAATGTTTACTATGTTTATATTCGATACGTAGTTTAAATTACTTCCAATAAGACAAAACATAATACACATTCAACAAAGTGGACTAGATATTCAAACAATGACAAATACGAAAAATATTTTAACAATATTCAAAAAATGTCAAAACATATTCAAACATACACATGACAAATTCAGATATTTATGTTTGAAGCAGAACAATCGAATTTATAATGAGTAACGATGAACATGTGCAAGATTTTGTATAATATTTTCGTAAAATCTGTTCGAATATTCAAATGTTAACAAAAAACGCCCCCTTAAAATTAGCCTAGAATCTAGGAACTTCCATTTTAGTAAATATATTATGCCATTTTTCTTTTTTCCTATCATATACACCCTAATCCTAGCCATCCATTCTTGCAAATCCAACGGCTCTTATTACGACTTCCGTTTCTCTGCAATTTACGTTTCTCTGGATCCCTCCATATATTTATTGTGACGCATTTTTAACCAAATTTAGTTATGGATTTATGAGATGCATGAATGCATCCTCCTGACATAATTAAAATATGAGTAGAATACCCCATCTCGTCCCCTCAAAGGCTCAAATCATACTTGTGCAAGACTATTAATCAATTAATGATCTATCTCTAGCTTATTATCATATATAACTAGTTGATTCTCATGTCAAGCACAAGTTTTGCTCAAATAATTAGGGGCAGAATACATCAGCAGATCCCTGTACTTACACTTTTTTTTCTATTGGACCCCTGTACTAAAAAATGTTCAAACAGACCCCTGTACTGCCCCTAATTTTGCCTATTGAACACTTTCAATCTTATTCTCCTTCCAGTGTACATCACGGGCCTTATGTGTCATGTTATTTTGCCAAATAAGCCAAAATGGTCAAATACGTACATGTTATTTTGCCTATTGAACACTTTCAAGTCTTCACGCGCCTTATGTAACATGTACGTATTTTGCCAAAATAACATGTACTTATTTGACCATTTTGGCTTATTTGGCAAAATAACATGACACATAAGGCGCGTGATGTACACTGGATGGAGAATAAGATTGAAAGTGTTCAATAGGCAAAATTAGGGGCAGTATAGGGGTCTGTTTGAACATTTTTTAGTACAGGGGTCTAATAGGAAAAAAAGTGTAAGTACAGGGGTCTGTTGATGTATTCTGCCAATAATTAGGCCCAATTATACATACATGATACATCCTACAATTTTAGAATCACACTTAAAAAATAGAACTTTTATTCCTAAATAATTTTTTTTTGGTCGAACTCCTAAATAATTTATTTTATTTTATTTTATTTTTTTTGATAAGGTAAGGATTAGGAGACCCCTAAGGGGGGCGTCCTAAAGCGTCCTGCCGGACGAGAACATGGAGTTCTGGGTTATCTAAGAGGAGGTTGGTAGGGATGATGTGGCCCAGCTTAGCAATTTTATCGGCCACAGCATTACAGTCCTTACCCACATGTCGGACTGATACAAAGTTAAATTGTTGTAGGGATACCACAATATCTGAAATTAGGATTTCAATCTCCCAAGGGCATTGACCTGTTCCGTTTACCGCATTAATAACTATCAAGTTATCTCCTTCAATCTCTAGTTTTGTAATTCCTCTTCTCTGAGCTTCCTTTATTCCTTCTTTTAGTGCCAAAGCTTCTGCCTTTACTACTGAAATAGGTCCTTGTTTTCTAGCTCCTAGGCCGACTAAATAATTTATTTTATAGTTACGTAACATACTTTGGTTCATATATTTATTTTAGTAGAACACTAATTAGGTTATATATAAATTATAATTATTTATGGTTAAAAATTAAAGTTAAATAAAAACTATTTACCAACAAAAAATTAACATATAAAATAAAAGTAACATAAGATTTGAAGAACAATCCGTGAAATCGGTTTGGAAATTTTTTCTAGTTAAAAACACAATTTTTGGTTCAATATAAAGATAATTGTTTTTTCAAAAGAATTAAAATTTAAAAATATTGAGTTAAAGTTTAAAGTTGATTTATTTAATAAAGATACTAAAATTTAATAAATAAAATTTAATTTAAAATATAATTAATTATAATTTCTAAAAAATAAAGTATAATAGATATGAATAAGAGAGCCCAAAAACATTCCGATGACATACATATTGATTGTTTGAAATCTTACTGATATATATATCAAAGTTATAGATTTTTTTTAGATAATACTATGTAAACATTAGGTCACCCGTACATTACTGGGTTGACCTGAATCATCACTGCGGATGATCTTTAGGAATTCCAAAACAATGAGACGCTGACTAACATTTGAACTTAAGCGTGCCGAAAAAAAAGAATTACATTCCAATGAATCTTGTGCTGCAAGGATCAATTGTTGGAGAAGAGGCATATTGCAGAATCTTCTAGCGATGAAATCCGCTGCATTATTACATTCCCTGTAACAATGGAAAACACGAACATGTGGAATAGACGAAATTAGTGAATTAATATCTTTGATCAAGGCATGGATTTCCCACGGAACCTTCCAAGTTTGTTTAATAGCATTTATAAGTGACAGATTATCCCCTTCGATAACAACATGTGAATACTTAGCAGAAACTACAAACTGAAGACCAAACAACAACGAAAACGCTTCAGCTTGTAACACACTCATAGAAGGCATAGCCTTCCTATCTAACCCAAGGATCTTACTATTGCAGTCTCTTAAAATAAAGCTGGCAAAAGTAGAAGAGTTTTGTTTCTTAGAAGCATCAAAATTTAACTTTATCCAGTTAGGCGGAGGTTTATTCCAAATACTATGGTTCTTTCTCTTCATAACAGGCCTATATTTATTAGTAGTAGGATTTGCAGAAACCCATTGAATATATTGAGAAAAGGCCAAATCATCCGGCATAAGGTGGGAGCCAAGTCGAGATGAATTGAAAATAACTGCATTTCTGTGATACCAAATGTACCACCATAAGAAGCATAAGTTTAGAAAGCTCTTATTATTAATCCTAAAAGAATCGATTTTTTTGAAGAAACGATCCCGAAGAGTGATTCGGAAAGGATAAGTTTAAATTTTGTCCTAGACCAAAGGTCATTTTTTTTGAGAAAGGACAATCAGAATAAATGATAAGCCGTTTCATCTTCAAGTTGGCACAACAAACACCAACTCGGAACCCGGTTAAAAAATCTATTCAACCGTTCCATAGTTGGGAGGCAATCCGAGCAAGCTTTCCATAGAAAAGTTTTAATTTTAGGTGGAATATTCAATTTCCAAATCCAGCAAAGATCAAAATGAGACAAAGAAGGCGTTTTAGTAAGGGTTGAGGCCGATTGTACTAAGAAGCAGCCATCAGCAGACGGAAGCCAAGCTAAATGGTCACTCACACTGCATTTTGGAATCCTGATATGAAGAATAAGATTTACAATATACCAAGGGATCAAACGACTCAAAGCACCTTCATCCCAAGAGCAATCAGGCAGAATGAAGGAAGAGACTCGCAGAAAAGGGTTGCCGTTATCATAAAAGCTAGTTAGATCAAAGTTTTCAATCCTGATGTCAGACTAGAAATTGACATTCTGTCCATTACCAATAATCCAGCAAATACCCAAAGCAAAAGGCTGACGGATGCTAAGTAAACGACCAAACTGCCACGAGATAGATATTGAGGTTTTTTCCTGAAACTGTAGGACAGTCCCAAAGCCCAAGTATTTATCTTTAATGATTTGAACCCACACATTCGCAGGTTGGGTCATAATTTTCCAGAGTAATTTCATTTGCAAAGCCGTATTGTTTGATTGCGCAGTGCGCAACCCAAACCCGCCCTCATTTTTTGGAGAGCAAATAGAGTCCCAACTGATGAGCGGATGATAATTAGGGGTGAATTTATTCCAAAAAAAGTTTTTATTTATTTTGTCAATATCTTCCCACACTCCCTTAGGAAGCAGAAACGATTGCATCAAATAATTTACTTGACCCATAAGTTAAGATTGAATAAGAACATCCCTCCCAGCTTGTGAAATAGCATTTGCCTTCCACTGCGAAAGTTGTTTTTTCAGATTAGTAGTAGTTTCTTGAAAAACACTATTCTGGATCCTCCCTTTTAAAATAGGAATCCCCAAATACTTTTCCAAGGACGTCGTCAGTTGTATGTTTAGTACACTTGCAAGCGTTAAAGCAAAAGGGGGACAGATATTTGCAGAAACTTGAAAAGTACTTTTATGGAAGTTAATAGACAGGCCCGAAATTTTTGTGAATTCTTCTAATTTATGTTTAATGTAAACCATATTCGACATTGAAGCCTCTGCAAAGATCAGAGTGTCATCAGCAAAACAAAGAAATGGCAGACAAACCCCATTTTTAACTAGTTGAATACCAACCCGATGGTTAGTTCGTTGCGACTCTTCTTGTAAGGATTTGGCTAGGAATTCTATAGCTATAACAAAAATAATGGGAGCAATAGGGTCACCCTGGCGGATACCACAAGATGGTTTGAATTCAGAGCCAGGCTCATTATTAACCAGAACCGACATCGAAGATGTAGAGATACAAGTCATAACAAGCTCAACCCAGTTAGGATGGAACCCAAATTTCAAAAGAATAAGTTTGATGAATTTCCAATCAAGTTTGTCATAAGCCTTTTCCATATCTAATTTTAGAGCCATCAAACCTGACTTCCCCTTCTTTTTTTATTAAAGGAGTAGAAAACCTCATGAGCTATTAAAATATTATCCTGAATTAAACGACCTTTTATGAAAGCACCCTGAAGAGGGTGAATAATGCTTGGAAGAATTACTGCAAGGCGCATAGAAAGAATTTTCGTAATAGCTTTGTAAATCGTATTGCACAGACTAATGGGCCTATAATGATTTATAGTAGTAGGATTATCAATTTTCGGAATAAGAGCTATAAACGATTTATTAATAGAAGTCAACATGTGGCCAGAATGGAAGAATGCAGTAATCGCAAAAATAACAGACTTCCCCACAATGTCCCAATATTGCTGGAAAAAATCCGCCGGAAACCCATCATGCCCAGGAGATTTATCCGTCGCAATATCAAAAATTGCAACCTTAATTTCAGAGATAGAGGGTGCTCGACAAAGAGTAGAATTATCCGAACTGGAGACTAGAGATGGAATAATCTCAAGATCTTGGAACGAGACAGCACAAGCATTGTTTCTTTGGAACCTTAGGAGGAGCTCATCTGTAATTGCCTTAGAGATTGTGGCATGATCGAAAAAGACAATCCCATCACGAGATGTAAAAGAACTTATTTTCTGTTTATACAGTCTAATTTTTGAAACAGATTGAAAGTATTTACTGTTCTTATCCATATTTCTAAGATGCGTTACTTTCGCTCTCTGTTTCCAAAAGTCATGTTGGAATTGAAGTAAAGCATTATATCTTATTAAGTGTCGTTGTAGTTTAGAATGAAGAGTAATATTACGCGGATTGAAAAGAAGATCAGACTGCAGTCCTTCAAGGACAACTGTTGAATTTTGTAATTGCTCAAAATTATTATGAGTATTTTTTCCCAAGTTTTCGAAAACTGTTTTAATAAATGAAGTTTCTTCTGTAAGCGAAACATGCAAGATCCAACTAATGAATAATTCCAAACCTTTTTTACCAATTTAGAATAAGAAGCATTGGCACACCATCCTTTTTCAAAGCGGAAAGGGAATTTAAGAAAATGATCAGCCTGACCCATAGAAAAAGAAATAAGGCAATGGTCCGACGTAGTAAAAGGATGATGATGAACTAAAATATTTGGAAAACTGTTTTTCAAATCATGATGGATTAGGACTCGGTCAAGTTTTTCAAAAATAGTTTCCAAAGTAGACATTGAGTTACGCCAAGTAAACGGAAAACCCGAGGTATTAGCATTTAACAACCCCAAGTTATCCATAAAGCTATTGAGGCAGGAAAACCGAGAATTGGAAGCCACACGACCCCCAATTTTATCATTTGGACAAAAAAGTTCATTTAAATCCCCCATAATAATATATGGACCATTAAGATCAGAGACCATATTTGTAAGAGTTTGCCAAAAATCAGTTTTCTCACTCTCACGAGAAGGTGCATATACAAAGACAATAAAGAAACTAATGGTATCTATCTGGATTTTAAGGATAATTAGATTGAGAGAAATCATATGGACCGAAAGTTGGCGAGTAAGGGCATTCTTGCAAACCAGAATCCACAACCCACCTTTTGAGCCAACCGAAGGAGAAAAGATAGAGTCATGGAACCCTGCTTTTCGAACACAATTTATCAACGGTTGTTCTTCAGCCTTTGTTTCAGCTAAACATAGAATTTGCAATCTATTTTTCTTTTTTAAGAAGCCAATTTCCTCCCAGAAATGACTACGTCTCACACCCCTAACGTTCAAAAATCCTATATTCATAAAGCATCTTTGAATTGTAACAGGTCATAAGAAGTTTCAATATAGTTCAAAGGAGTCATATATAATATTAAACAACCACACAATACACAAAAAAGGGTCCAAACCAGCAACCCAGAAACAAGCAGGAACTCCTGAACAAGCAACCAACACACCCAAACCAAACAAGAAATAAACAGAAAAAGGGGCACAAGCACCCAAAAACCAGCTGACGCAGCAGCAACCAAAACCCACCAAGCAAAACCCACAAACAGCAAGCCCACACCCAACCCGAACAACCTTGAAAACTAACATAAATGATTCAAACAACAAGTCAAAAGTAACCCAAACAGCCAGCGAGGGAGAACTATTCATTCATCATTTTTTGTCTTACCCCTTGCTCTTGATTTCCTTGGTTTCTTTGGAGCTGCAGGTTCAACTGTTTCCACAAGAGCTTCATTATCCTTCCTTTTTGAAGATTCAGAGTTGCTATCACCTGCTGAGTTCTAAGGCGAGAATTAGAGGACTCAGATCCTCGCTCACTCCCAGATACTCCCACATAAGGGTGCATAGGATCAACTACAGGAGCAGCTCCCATAGGTAACCCAACAGACACCAAGGGAGAAACACAAAGGTGAGGAGGGAGCATCATAGTCTCATTATTAGTCACATTAAAGGAGGAAAGCACATAAGAGAGCTATTCCCTAGCATGCATCATCAGAGCTGGATCAGCAAGGAAAGCAGGGTCCAAATTGGACAACATTTCAAGTGTCAAAATAGGGTTAATAGGTGGAAGAACCGAGATAGGAGCCAAAGTAGTAGCATCAGCAGAAGACCTGGGTGCATTCTGCATGTGCATCCCTTTCCCTTTCATAGTAGCAACATTCAAAGGACCAACAACATTGGACCTAACAAAAGTAGGACCAGCAACAGGCTTAGTACCCACAGAATTAGGGGCCAGATTTCCCAACAGCCTATTTCTTGTTTGCTGCACTAAGGCAGCATCTGCAAGGTTTTCATCCACCACTATTTTAAGCTTTCTTGGCTGAATATTGTTCAAAGGGCAGTTATCAAAGGAGTGAGTAGCATCACCACAACACCCACAACCTTTAGAAAAGTTCTCATACCAAACTTTCAGGATCAAGGGAGAATTATCATGAGCAAGAATTTTAACACAACTTTTGAGAGGAGTGGTGACATCAATATTGACACAAACACGACAGAACTTCATTTTGTTTTTAGAATTGGAGGCCTCATCCACCCTAATGAAATGGCCAACCTTGTTATCCCTCAAGATAAGCTCAAGGGCAGAGGCATTGAAAAGATAGTAAGGAAGAAGAGGAATTCTTACCCAAGTATCAGCCCTAGAAATATCATCATGGATGGGATTAAAATCAAGATAGAAAGGGAGAAGGCCCACCAGCTTCCCCTGGACATGATAAGGCCTATGGAGCCACACCAAATCCCTTGCCTCACGGTTTGAGAATTTAAAAATGATCAAAAAATTGCCAAATTCTTAGAACAACACCTCACCCTTAGCATAATCTTTCCAAGCTTTCTTCATCTTCCCATTAATGAGGGCTGTGGAAACAGCTTCCTCAACCATCTTGAGAAGAAGAGTGAAGTGGAGAAGCTCATGCAAGTACTTTTGGACAGAAGGAATAGCTATATGGTTTGGGATAGGAGCATTTGTGGGAATCATATTGGGCAAGAGAATCTCAGAGGAGGGAACAAAGATCACCTCCTCATTAGGATCTTCAAAAGAGGGAGGAGGATCAGAGTTAGGACCATCAGAAGGGGCAGCCATAGGGGTAGGGCCATCAGTAGTCTGGGGGGTAGAGACATTAAGAGATTTAGCTAAGGAACAAGGGGGAGGCACACCAGTAATGAGGGCAACAGACCCCACCTCCATATCCATAGAAGATACTAAGGAGTGGTCCATAGCAGGGAAATTGATTAGGGCATCCTCATAAGACAAGGGAGCAAAAGAGGAACTAGCCATTTTGTTATGGAACTTAATTGAGAACTCAGAAGTGGGATGAAGAGAAGAAAGGTAAATAGAGGGTGTTATTAATAACAGAAGAGAGGAAGGATCAAAGTACATGCAGGCAAAGAGACCCGTGGGGAGAGAATTTGCATGCAACAAATAAATATTAATGTTAATAAAATTCTTTAAGAAGTCATCTTTAAAAATGAAAGAGGGGATAATCATCATACTGTATATAAGAGAGAGTACGAGATGTAAATAAAAAAGGTAAAAGAAACTTACAGAGGTTGCATTTAATGCTTGCAAAAAAGGAATGATTACCTTTAGAGAAGACTTATTTTTAAACTGAGAGATAAGAGAGAGATTGTAAAAACAACCTAGAGAAAAGCACCAACCGTAATTTCCATTGTTGCATGTGACAGGATAAGTGAAGATGTCATAAGTACATGTCTGATATGGAAATTCCATAGTAGTAAATAAACTAGCCGTCAAAACCACACACAAGTGATCAGAAACAGCCAGAACCAAAGAGGAAGATATTTGCCAGTTTAGAAGAAAAAACCAGAAAACAACAACCAGAGAAAAAAGACTCACTTCCCACCTCGCCTCAGAAAGAGCAACAAGGTAGGAAGAAAGTATTACCCCAAAAAGAAGGATGATATTTTGATAAACAACAAACATTTGAAGAGAGGAAAAGATCAGAGTTAAAAAAAAGAGTGGAGAAAGAAGTATTACAAACCTGATAAATATCTGACATTTTACAAATTTGCAGAACAAGATTTTTCCATTGCTCATAACTAACTTGTTCATCATTAAATTGTGTAGACCACCCAGACTGCAGTATATGCAACACCTCAACTAGATATGGCTCCCAAGGAGAGAGCACATATAGGAGCACAAGCAAGATACAAACAATCCAGATGGCATGCAAAAGCATCATAGCAATAAGAATTATCAAATCCTCCAACCTAGCAGGCTGGAGGAGTATCAAATAGCAAAGTTTCAGAACAAGAGTGGTCACATGTTCATTTGAAGCTTGTTCATCATAAATTTGCACCTGTACCCAACATTGAAGGATGAGCAACCCCTCAACTGTATGAGATTGAAAACAATACTCATACAAGAGCCCTTGCTGCAATCCAACATTCCAGGAAAATTGCCCCAAGCTTTCCAACTTGATAAAGTAATTTGTACCCATAAGGAGACAAGGAGTCATAGCATCAGCATGAATTTCAAGCTAAGAACTGCCATAGTAAAGAGGAAAAAGTACCCCACCATGTCTCACAATGAAACACAGAGAGCAAATCCCCTTCATAGGAACTACCACAGAACAGATGGGCTGAGCTCCAACAGAAAAGGCAGCAGCCATACAAAAAGCACAACAAAACAATATGTCAATGGCCTTGCAATCACCACCACTGTACCCAAAGGAAAAATTGTGCCAAAAATGACCCAACTTCAACCAAGGGAGCAGTGAAGAACAGAAGCAGGGGTCAAAATTGTGATAACCAGCCAAAACTTCACCAGAATTTAACAAATCCATCAACAATACTTCAAACAAGTAATAAGCAAAGAAAATTAAGTGATGAAGACATATTTGGAACAAGTCTGCTAAACAAATTAGGAAGCAAATGTCATGAGATTTCACTCAATAGTTCATGGGAAGTTTCATAAGAATCACTACATCCCAAGAAGGGAACCACCATACATCCACAAGGAAGGGAAAAATACCAACACTGGGCAAAGCCATAAGCCAGCAACTCAAGAATCCCAAAGGGATACCAAGAAGATAGCAAACACCAAACCACAATAAGGGCACAAACCACAAGAACCAAGGAATAGGTAGACCACTAATTAGCAAGAGAGAGACCCAAGACGAAAGCAGAGGCACCGAGAGATGCGAATCAACACTAGGAGACCGAAACAAACCAACCAAAGAAGAAGAGAAAAAACAGTAAATAAACAATTGAAGAGGGGTACTTACCTGGAATGATATGGTGCGAGCCCAACCAATAACCAGGAGAATAAAGAAGGAATCAATTGGCGATCCCAGATCATGAATCCCAAATAAAGGGCCAAGTAGATCCACGAACACCATTTCAAAACAAAGGAACCCATCGAGGCAAAGAAGATAGCAGGCGAAGGAAATCAATCCCAGATGATATCCGCTTTTTAGGTAGGTTTTTAGTGTCTAGATAGATTAGATTTAGTTGGTTTTAGTACTAGAGTTTTATGTTTTTGAGTCTTTTTGCTTTAGTTTTCGTATTTCCTTGAGATTCGGAAACTACGCATCTTTTATGTCTTTTTGTAGGAGTTTTTGGAACTTGGAAGAAGAGTTTGGAGCATTGCAAGAGAAGATGAAGATTAAGTGCTCAAGTAAAGTTATTGAAGATCAAGTTTGAGCTTGGAAAGAGATAGAGAAATTCGTTACAAGAACATAGGAAAAAGAATCGAGTCAAACGGAGTTGTAACGAATCTTCTACGCAAGTTTTACTCAAGGTTGATCAAACAAGCCCTCAGGAACGTGCTAGGCCCAGCCACAATAACAAGCCCTCAGGACCGACCCTTTGGGGGTCGTGCACGACCCACTTTGGGTCGTGCATGGCGCCGACTCTCCCTTATTCCGAGATCTTTTGTGATATATTCTATCTTTTATCTTAGGAAGTAGTTTTATCTTGTTTCCTAGTTTAATTAGGGCTCATTTTCCTCTATAAAAAGGGGGGCTCTCTCTAGTTTTTATAATTCGTTCTTTGAGGAGATTAAGGAGAATACTTGGAAGACAAGTTGGGGAAATTTGTAAGACTTCTTAGTTTTAATTTGAATTGTGGTTTTAATTTGATCATGTCTTCTTCTTTCTTTTCCATGTGTGAGTAGTTTTTTTTAGATTCTAGGGTTGGGTGAAAACCCAACACAATCATGCATGTCTAAACCTGAATTCATGACTTGAATGCTTGAAGATCATATCTATCTATCTTGTGCTTAAATCCTTTGCGAAAGTTGAGGCATGTCTTGCAATCAACCTAAAAGCGAAAGTGTAAAGTTGATTGTTTTGACTAGTTCTAATAGGATTATTTGCGACAGTTGATATTCCTAGGTTGAAAGATAGATAGAAAGTTGTTTAATTTGCGACAGTTGATTAAATAACTTGAATTGTTTGCGACAATTGACTTTTCTATGATCTAGATTGCATGATAGTTGTGAATTCTTGTTAAAAGCATGTGTGATTGTTGTTGTGGTAGCCCTAGCCCTAGGATTTGCCTTTTATATTTGATTTAAAACTTGTGATTTTGCTTCGATCTCGACCCACCTAAGGTCGTGCTCGAGCCTAGTTCCTTCGTTTGTGTTCTTGTGTGTTTGTGCCCCTTCGTGTTTATTTTGCTTTTCATAGTTTATCAACTAATCTTTGGCCCTAATCTCATTCCCGTGGACGAACCTGACTCCACTATACTCAGCGGGGTCTTGATATAAATTTATTTGTGCAAGAAACCCTTCAACAAATTGGCGTCGTTGCCAAGGAGTGAGCAATAGTGCCTAGTTTAGTTGATATTTGGGGTTTGGGACTAGCCATTACCCCTTTGTTTTTATTTAATTTTGTTTTCTTTGTTTTTGTTCGCAGTATATGCCATCTCGTTCTTCCCGGAGAATTCTTGAGATTGACTACTACAGAGAACCTGAGAGGTCCTTCCATAGACGTTTGAGAGAACAACGAACAATGGGCGACGCTGAGACTCTTGCTCAACAAATGGAGGGAACTCCGCGCCGAGATGCAGCGCATACGAATGGACCGAGATGCTCAAGATTCAAATGCGCGACGGGCTAAGGCGCAACTGGACGCTATCCCGACGAATGCCAAGCAATACATGCACCCAGAACTGAGGGTACCCGAATCGGCAATAGTGCTCCCGGAGATTAACCGCACTTTTGAGATTAAATCTCATTTCATATCCTTAATCAAGCGTTCTCAATTTGAGGGGAAACCCACTGAATGCCCCATGGAGCATATAAAGAATTTTACTGATTTATGTGACACTATTGCTGCTGACAGTGTCGCACTTGAATATGTTCTCTTGAAGGCTTTTAAGTGGTCTCTTGCAGGAAAAGCTTTGAGTTGGTTGGAGAGCTTGCAACCAAGATCTATTACAACGTGGAATGCTTTGCATGATCTATTCATGACTAAGTTCTTTCCACCGGCAAAGACAACGGAGCTTAGGAAGCGCATCACTTCCTACCATCAACTTCCAAATGAGACGCTTGTGGAAACTTGGGAGGGGTTTAAGGAACCTCTTCGGCAATGTCCTACTCATGGACAACCACCCTATGTGCTTCAAGAGATTTTTTTTCAGGGGATTAATGCCGCTACAAAGGACAAAATCAACCTCCACACCGATTGTGGGTTCATTGAGATGGATCCCGATCAAGCTTGGGCTTTGTTGGATAAGCTAACCAACTATGATGCTATGTATGGAACCCAACAAGCAAAGCCGACGGAGAGGAAGCTGTATGAACCACGATGTGAGGTGGTCGATCGGGATGTGAAGTTCCAATTCATGCAAGATGAGATCAATCGATTGAAAAAGCAAGTAAGTTACTTTAAATCTTCTTCATCTTGTCAAGAATACGGGTCTTCCGCCCATACTACTTCCAATTGCACTAACTTGCAGCAAGTGAGAGCCGCTGAGGCTTATGAGGAGGCGAACTACATGAGAGGTTCCTTTAGGAATCAAAATAATTATGCAGGGAGGAACAATGCTCAACCATCTTGGGGCAATCCAAATTATGACCAATACAAGCAACCCCCTCAACAAGAGCAACGTCCACCTCCCTACCGACCTCCAAGCTATCAAGAGCCACCATCATGGGTGCAAGGGCTGCAAGAAGGAATCAATGGCGTCAAAACCGAGATCAACAGAGTCTGAGCTGAGGTCCAGACCAGGATCAATGGAGTACGAGCTGAGTTGAAAGGTGTTCACGCTAGGTTGGGAGAATTTGATTCATGGAGGAAGAACGTCGATTCTCAACTTGGCCAGCTAGCGACTCAAATCCCGAGACCTCATGGACAACTCTTGGGCCGCCCTGAGGAGAATCCTAGAGGCCGAGCAAGTGATGGAGAAATCCGAGCCATGCAATTAAGGAGTGGCAAGGAGTTGCCCGAGCCAACCAAGCAAAAAGAGAAGGAACAAGCCTCAGGACCGACCCCCTTAGGGTCGTGCAAGACCCCCTTAGGGTCGTGCAAGACCCCCTTAGGGTCGTGCAAGACCCCCTTAGGGTCGTGCAAGACCCCCTTAGGGTCGTGCAAGACCCCCTTAGGGTCGTGCAAGACCCCCTTAGGGTCGTGCACGACCCCCCCAAGGGTCGTTCCTGAGGAGCCTATTAACGAGGAAGAAGAGGTGATCGACCCTCCAAGGATCGATCTCGACCACCCTTCGCCAGGTAAGTCTTCTAACCCTTCTCTTTCCATTCAATCTCCATCTAAAGTACTTCCTTTCCCTTCTAAGAAACCAAAGGACTCAACGGAAGGTAAGTTCAAGCGCTTTGTTAAGTTGCTTCAAGGCTTAAATCTTTCCATTCCTTTCGCTGATGCTTTGAATGAAATGCCTGCGTATACTAAATTCTTGAAGGAGATCTTATCTAGGAAGCGATCAATCTCAGGGCTGCATAATGAGGTCCATTCCATAAAGCTCCCTGAAAAACTCGGTTATTCAGGTAAGTTTGCAATTTCAATTGGTATTGGAACTCACCGTTTTAAAGCTCTATGTGATCTAGGTGCCAGTGCTAGTTTATTACCACTCTCTATCTGGACCAAGGCTAACATGGGACCGCTAGAACCCATCAATATGAGGCTATACATGGCGGACGGATCCTGTGTAAAAGCAACTGGAGTCGTTGAGGATGTCCCTGTTAAGGTTGGCAAATTTTTTGTCCCAAACGACTACATTGTTCTAGACATGCCTGAGGACCATGTGGTGCCAATCATTCTTGGATGACCATTCTTAGCCACCGCAAGGGCACGAGTTGATGTTAGAAAGGGGCTCCTCACATTCGATATTGGGGAGGAGAGGGTCGAGTTCCGTTTCAATCCCGATGTGAATGAGACCACTACCGTAAAGAGCGTTAATGAAGGGCCTACCGACCCTCCATGGGTCGGTAACGACCTTTTCCTAAGACCCAAAATGAGCAAATTCAAGGAGGTCACACCCACTAAGAAGCATAACGACCCCCCATGGTGGGTCGGTACCGACCATTCTCTGAAAAATCACAATGTTGTGGGTGACAGGCACGATACCGAGGCATTCCTTGATCCGGTGGGGTCAGTAACGACCCACATACCCTCGGTAACAACTCCTCCTCAAAGTAACAAAGGTAAGTCTTCTTGTTCTTATCCAATTAATTCTGATCATGATCCTTTCCCCTATTCTCGTTCTATATTGGATCCTAATGTTAGTCATATGAAGGAGTCAAAACCTCCTTGGTTTTCGGATTTTACTAACCCTGTTGTAGGACTTCCAAGCATACTTGTGGATGATAGAGGACCGAATGTCCTAGAGAGAAGCTTTGAAGCTTTTCCATCTAAGTATGGGGTTTCCCTTGATTCCGACATAGCTGGATGGAGACCGCCTTGATGACCTAAGATAAGTTGTCAAGCTAATGATATTAAACAAGCGCTTACGGGAGGCAACCCGCTCTTTAGTTAGTTTTAGTATTTTTATTTTTATTTTATTTTATTTTTAGATTAGGTTCTTTTTCTAACCTTCCTTAGACTAGGATAGAATACTTTTGTTTGGAATAGAATTTTGTGGGATTTTTGCAGTGTCCTAAGCTTCAACCACTCCATCTTCACCATGATGAACTCCATCTTCTTTACAAGCCTCAAGAGTTCTTTGTGAGTTTCTTCTTCCTATCTCTTTACTTTTTCATATATTTTTATGCATGAGGACATTGCATGATTTAAGTATGGGGTAGGGGAAGAAGAAATCTCACATGTGTTGTACATAATTGAGTCTTTTTGTGTTAGCTTTGTTTGCTTGTTTGTTAGTTTGTTTTGTTAAGAAAAAAAAAAGCTTTGAAAAAAATTGAATTTTTTTTTGAAAAATGTCGAAAAATAAAAAAAAATTAATATTTGCTTCTTTGTTTTAGGATAGAAGAATGCTCTATCTTAGATGTCCTATGATGAGAACTAATTTTCATGCTTATCATATAATTCCTTTGGCATATTTGGATAGTATAGCCTAAGTCTTGAGAAATTGCTTTTGATTGTGAAAATTGACTTGTGATGAAATTGAGCATATGTGTCTTGAGTAGAAATAATTGCAATCCAACAAATTTTTACCTAGTGAGGAATTTTGGCCTTATAGGGAGAACATCAAAAATCCCTCTTCTTTTCTTGTGTGATTTGCTCTCTTTATGCATCTATCTCTTGCTGTTGATATGGTTATCTATTTCTTGAAGCCGCTATGAGATCGTTCATGCATGTTAATTATGATTAAGAACTTATTTTTCATAAGCCACTTTTTATCCTCTCTTTTACCTACCTTTACATTATCCTCTTCTTGAAACCAAGTTGAGCCTTAAGCCTTTTATTTTTAGCTCCACAAAATTATTCCCTAGCCAAGATAAGCTTGACCCTATCCGGGGATTAGGACTTAGTGTTGGTTGTTATGATTTTGTTGAGTAAGTTGTTTGGTTCAAGTGTGGGGTAATTATGGGTTGGGAAAAGTTAAAAAAAATCTTGCAGTTTGTCATGTAAAAGGAGTTTGGTTCCCTGAATGCACTTACAAAAGATTTGAAAGAAAAAAATTGGTACCAATCTCCCATGAAAAAAAATGAAGATCATAAGGGAGTTTTTAAAATCAAAAGGGAGAAAAATAAAGAAAAGTGTTGAAAGTGAAAGTGTGCATGAGCCAAATTTCCTTAGTATTTGTTAAGCAAGATTAGTTGGGGTTTAAAAGGGTTGAAGAAATAAGTGAGTTTGAGCATAATGTTTGAGTGAGTTTGGTATAAGTTCTTTTATGAGAGTTTTGGCAATATGTGAGTTTTTAGGAGTCTTTGATCCCCGGATTTTATTAGCACCACATAGCCAAAATATTTCCACGCCTTAATGTTATTACCAAGCCCCATTACAACTCGGTCGAATGGAGTCTTCTATGAAGATTTCATTGTGCCTAAGTTCTTATGATGATTGGTGTGTTTTGACTTCTCTAGGTAGAGAGATTGGTGATATAAGTCTCAATGATAAAGTTGATGTTGCATAAAGATTGAGTTGAGAGTTGATATTAATAGCCTAAACACATGAGAGATGAGTGAAACACATTAATATCCCTTGTGAGGTTGGATTGTGATTGCTTTCGCTTGAGACTCATACATATGTGATGACGATAAAATTGCTTGTCTACTTTTTCACTTGTGTTTAAAATGTTTTGACAAAGGCTATGCTTGAAGATTGTGTTATTGGTCTTGATTTTGCATGATTATTACTTGAGGACAAGCAAGTCTAAGTATGGGGTATTTTGATATCCGCTTTTTAGGTAGGTTTTTAGTGTCTAGATAGATTAGATTTAGTTGGTTTTAGTACTAGAGTTTTATGTTTTTGAGTCTTTTTGCTTTAGTTTTCGTATTTTCTTGAGATTCGGAAACTACGCATCTTTTATGTCTTTTTGTAGGAGTTTTTGGAGCTTGAAAGAAGAGTTTGGAGCATTGCAAGAGAAGATGAAGATTAAGTGCTCAAGTAAAGTTATTGAAGATTAAGTTTGAGCTTGGAAAGAGATAGAGAAATTCGTTACAAGAACATAGGAAAAAGAATCGAGTCAAACGGAGTTGTAACGAATCTTCTACGCAAGTTTTACTCAAGGTTGTTCAAACAAGCCCTCAGGAACGACCCTTGGGGGGTCGTGCACGACCTTATCAGGGTCGTGCTAGACCCAGCCACAATAACAAGCCCTCAGGACTGACCCTTTGGGGGTCGTTCACGACCCACTTTGGGTCGTGCATGGCGCCGACTCTCCCTTATTCCGAGATCTTTTGTGATATATTCTATCTTTTATCTTAGGAAGTAGTTTTATCTTGTTTCCTAGTTTAATTAGGGCTCCTTTTCCTCTATAAAAAGGGGGGCTCTCTCTAGTTTTTATAATTCGTTCTTTGAGGAGATTAAGGGGAAGACTTGAAAGACAAGTTGGGGAAATTTGTAAGACTTCTTAGTTTTAATTTGAATTGTGGTTTTAATTTGATCATGTCTTCTTCTTTCTTTTCCATGTGTGAGTAGTTTTTTTTAGATTCTAGGGTTGGGTGAAAACCCAACACAATCATGCATGTCTAAACTTGAATTCATGACTTGAATGCTTGAAGATCATATCTATCTATCTTGTGCTTAAATCCTTTGCGAAAGTTGAGGCATGTCTTGCAATTAACCTAAAAGCGAAAGTGTAAAGTTGATTGTTTTGACTAGTTCTAATAGGATTATTTGCGACAGTTGATATTCCTAGGTTGAAAGATAGATAGAAAGTTGTTTAATTTGCGACAGTTGATTAAATAACTTGAATTGTTTGCGACAGTTGACTTTTCTATGATCTAGATTGCATGATAGTTGTGAATTCTCGTTAAAAGCATGTGTGATTGTTGTTGTGGTAGCCCTAGCCCTAGGATTTGCCTTTTATATTTGATTTAAAACTTGTGATTTTGCTTCGATCTCGACCCCCAAAGTCGTGCTCAAATCCTTGCTTTGTTTGTGTTTTCTTGCTTTTCTTAGTTTATCAACTAATCTTTGGCCTTACTCTCATTCCCGTGGACGAACCTGACTCCCTGTACTCAGCGGGGTCTTGATATAAATTTATTTGTTCAAGAAACCCTTAAACACTAGACAACCATCAAGAAGCATTTTCCGGATCCACATGTTCAGCAGGAGGAAGGATAAGCCAAACACCACAGATGTGTATAAGGGAACAAACCCCCACATCGCTGAGCACCAATGGCAATGACGAAGGCCTCTGAGCTCACAAAAGGAACCACAGACAACCAACAAAGGATAGAAGATCCAACAACAACCCTCATCAAGAGATGAGAAGATCAAAGAAGGATCATGAAAAAAGGAGGCGAATTTACAAAGATGGAGGCGGAAAGCAAGAAATGATCTCAGGACTAACCCTAGAAGAGAGAACAGAGGAAACACGTTTTTTTTGGCATCGTTTTTTTGCCTTTTATTCCCTTCAAAGTTATAGATTTTGAATTGATGTGGTATGTTATATTATACTCAAACAAAAGACTAGCTTACAACCTTTACAAGGAAGATTCTGGAATAGGATCTTAAACGACGTTTTTAGTTTCCTAGGTTTTTATCCTTGTTGAACTTCTCTCATCTCCTCCTCCAACTGAATTAGAATATTTTTCATCTTATTTTGTTACAAAAAACACCGAACGTAGCAATAAGAACTTTCAAAACTTATATCTATTTAATTAGGAAAATTGATTTGAACTATTACTATGGAAGTTCATCGATCGGGCACACAGTAAGTGAAGAGTGAGAACGAATTCAATCTTGATCAAACAAATTTAAGATCACACACCATTTTCATTATTGGAAAGGATGCGGAATACAACAGTATTCTGTTAGCTCTCCCACGCTCATACAGAAAACAGAGCAAGCTGGAGCATATATACTAATCACTAAAACAAGCTCCAACTAACTAACTATAACAACCAGTAAACAAACCCACTTGGATCAAAGAAAAAAATGTCTAACCTGAGACAAAGCTTTTGTGAATAAATCTGCTAACTGAATGCCAGTATTGATATAAGCAGTTTGCAAGAATCCTTGTTGAACCTTCTCTCTTGTAAAGTGGCAATCTATCTCCAAATGCTTCGTTCACTCATGGAAACATGGATTAGCTGCAATATGTTGCGCTGCCTTGTTATCACAAAAGAGAGTGATTGGTTTTGGTACTGAAATCTGTAAATCTTTGAGCTGGAAAATCCACCCACACAACCTCAGTAGTAATAGTAGCCATGCTACGATATTCTACTTCTGCTGAACTTCTAGAAACTGTAGCTTGTTTCTTAGTTTGAATGGCCTAAGAACACACAAAATCATGTCAAAGATCTTCTTGTTGTCAAACAAGCTGCCCAATCTGCATCTGAAAAAGCAGTCACCTTCAATTGATCTTGCACAGGATAAAACAATCCCAAATTTGCAGTCCCTTGTAAATATCAAAGCAAATGCTTAGCTGCATTCAAATTTGGCAACCTTGGACTAGAAACAAACTGACTCAAATGCTGTGTAATATAAGCTATGTCTGGTCTTGTCAATGATAGATACAACAACCGTCCAACCATTCTCCTATACTATTCAGCATCTGATAACAACTCTCCATTTGGAAAAGGAGAACTCACAGGTTTACCATCAATTAAACCACTATCTGCTAATATATCAGCAATATACTTCTTTTGGCACAAATAAGTACCAGTTTCAGTACGCAAAATATCCATTCCTAGGAAATATCTGACCATTCCTAAATCTTTAATGGTGAATTTTTCATGTAATGTAGTTTTCACATCAACTATTTCTGCATTGTTTGATCCAGTGATCAAAATATCATCCACATATACCAAGATTGTAGTGAAACCATTCTCATCTAACTTAACAAACAGTGAATAGTCATTATGAGATTGAATATAACCAAGACTTACCAAGAAGGATGTCAATTCCTGATTTCATTGCCTGGAAGCCTGCTTCAATCCATATAAGGAACGTTGTAACTTACAAACTTGTCCCTTATCAGCTTTACCATATCCTTCTAGAGGCAACATGTATATATCTTCATCAAGATAACCATGAAGAAACGCATTATTGATGTCTAACTAATGCAATGTCCACTGTTTTGCTGTTGCAATTAGGGCTGTGCAAATTCCGGTCCGGATCGGAATTTTGGACCGGACCGGACCGACCGTACCGAGACCGGACCAAGGGTTAACCGGTCCGGTCCTCGGTCCATGAATTTTAGAACTTTCGGTCCCGATCCGGTCCCGGTCCGGTCCAGGTCCGGTCCGGTCCGGACCGACTTTTATAAAATATAAATAAAATTATAAATTTATATATATAAATAATATTTCTTATCTTATAAATTTATTTTTTATTATTTAAGTTTCACTTTTATGTATATACTTTGTAACATTATATTTTTCATAAGTAATATGTAATTTTTTTTACTAAAAACATAATTTTTTCTTTGAAAAATATTAATTTTTAAAAAAAATAATATCCAGGTCCAAACCGGTCCAAAACTGGACCGGACCGGGACCGAGACCGGACCGGACCGAGAAATTTCGGTCCGGTCCTCGGTCCAAAGATTTGGAGGATTTCGGTCCTGGTATGGTCCGGTCCGATCCGGTTTTGGACCTATGCCGAGCCCTAGTTGCAATTGCAATAACTATTCTAATAGTTGGTAGCTTGGCAACAGGAGTACTAAAGGTGTGTTTATAATCCTTGCCTAGCTTCTGATTATACCCTTTAACTACTAATCTTGCTTTATATCTATCCAAGGAACCATCAGCCTTAAACTTTACTTTATACACCCACTTAGATGATATTGCCTTTTGACCTTGTGGCAACTCTGTTATCACCCAAGTACCATTTTTCTCCAAAGTTGCTATCTCTTGCTCCATTGCTTTAATCCAATAGGATTATTCTTAGCCGGATGATAGCTTCCGGCCAGGTTCCGGAATACTCAATATTTGAGTCATGAAAGTTGCATGATCCTGAACACTTTTTTGTGCTGAATTAACCACAAACTCATTCATCCATCCTAGTCTGTTTCTAACTCTATTTGATCTCCTCAAATCCACTACTGCATTCTGTTCTAGTTGTTGCAAAACTGGAAAATCATTTTCCAGTCTTTCCTGAACATCATCTTCTTCATCATCAATGCATCGACGAATGAAATTCTGTACAACTTCAGCTGGCTTAACAACATCTCCTTTATAAGGAAGTATCTTCTCATGAAAGATAACATCCCTACTATTAAAAATCTTATTTGTGGATAAATCTAACAACCTATATCTCTTTTGATGTGGAGGATATCCTAGCATGACACACCTCCTTCCCTTAACATCAAATTTGTCTCTGTTTCTATTAGTATCCACAACATAACATAGACATCCCACAACTCTCAAATGTTCATATCTAGGACATCTGCCAAACAATACTTCAAATGGTGATCTCCACTTGAGCACTTCCATTGGCATCTTATTGATCAAATACATGGTTGTGATTACATACTCACTCCACAAATTCTTAGGAAATCTAGCATGCACCATTAAAGACCTAGTTGTATCCAATAAATGCATGTGCTTGCGCTCTACCCTACCATTTTGTTGTGGTGAATAAACCATGGATCTCTTATGTATAATTCCCAAATCAACCAGCAGATTTACACATTCTTGATTTACCACCTTTGTCCCATTATCATTCCTCAAGCACTTTGGCACTAATCCAAACTGATTCTTAACCATCAGAAAATAATTCCTCAGAATCTCACAAACCATAAACTTGTCACTCAGCAAATACGCCCAGGTTGCTCGACTAGCATCATCAAGAATAGTAAAAAAATATTTGTCTCTTGTAATTGATTGAACCTTATATGGTCCCCAAAAATCTACATGTATAAGATCAAAGCAATTTGTAGACAAACTATCACTTTTCATAAAAGGCAATCTATGAGTCTTTGACATAGAACAAACATCACACTGAAAGTCACCAATATTCCCTTTACATTCTGGGAAAAACTTCATCTTAGAGAGTGACATGTGTCCCATTCTATTATGCAACTGTCTTAAACTGTCTGTCTTAAAGCTAGCTTTAACATTAGAAACACTAGCTACTTTATTACAACTGTTTACAACTTCACAATCTTCAGCTTTGATCTTGAAAAGTCCTCCAATATCTTTAGCAGAAGCCAATGGTCTATCACTCAAACGGTCCTGTATTAGACAAGCTTGTGAGTAAAAGAAAGACATGACATTTCCCTTCTTAATCAACTTGCTAACAAACAAAAGATTATATCTGAAATCTGTTACCAACAACACATCTTCTAACACCAGATCTTTGTTAATCCTGACTTTTCCTTCCTTTGTGACTACCTCTAAACTTTCATCAGGTAATTTAATATGCAAAAGACATCTTAATTCTTCCAAATCATACATCACTTCCTCATAAGGTGACATATGATCTATTGCACCTGTATCTATAATCCGGTCAGTTTTCTCACTATCAAAAGTTGCTAAATTAGAGAAGCATATACCTGAGTAGCTTGCTCCAGCTCCAGCTTTCTTGATTGTCTCAACATTCATGGTCATTTTCCCTTTGAAACTCCTAAGCATCTCTTGACAAAAAGCCTGCATCATCTCTTGGCTTATCCCACTAATTCCATCAAAAGGTGTATCCTGAGATCCTGAGCTCTCTTCTCAATCAGTTCCAACATGTGCAACTATCTTATTAACCTTTCTGTTCCTTTTTCCCTTAAACCAGTCTGGATACTCGATGATTTCAAAGCAAGAATCAACCGTATGCCCATCTCCCTTGCAATGTGAGCATACTTTCTTCTCATCATCTCTATATTTCTTAGTCTCTCTTTGTTGTCCATAACTCTGATTTCCCTTTGATATTTCCTTTTGACCACATCGAAACTGATATCCACCATCAATGCCACCTTTCTGCTGACTAGTTGCATTGAATCCAACTGATTCTTGTGGCTTGACAGTAACATTCTTTTGTGTTTCAAATTGCAACACATTATAATATGCTTGGTTGATGTTGGGAAGAGGATCCTTAGACAAGATCTGACTCTTTACTACTTCAAAATCCCCATTCAAATGCATCAAAAAAGTCATCAACCTCTCCTCATTTATCAATTCTGTCAACTTTTCCATTACACGACAAGTACACTGGTTCAACCTTCTGCAAGTACAAGTCAGCAAACCAGTAATCGTCTCCAATTCATTCCAGCAACACACCAGCTTTGTGTAATATTCCGTAACAGATATATCACCTTGAACAATTTGTAAAATATCTTGCCTCAATTTATAGATCAAAGGAGCATTAGATTCAGTGTACCTCTCAATGATCTCTTTCATCAACTCTCTTGACGATCTTGCAAACACGAAGGAATTGGACATTTCTGGTGTCATCGAAGCAAGAATCCAACTCTTGATCATGTTATCACACTTGATCCACCTTGCGTGATTAGCTTCCACCACTCCTGGACAAGATATATAGGGTTCCATCAACAAACCCTAACTTTAGCTTTTCCGAGAACGCCATGCGAATTTGTTGATTCCATGGCAGAAAATTCTTTCCGTTGAATGGAACTTGAGTCAACGCAACTCCTAGATGATCAGAATTGCTCAATGCGTAAGGATCTCCCTGATTTTGATTTGCCATTTCTGTCTTCGATCAAAGAAATCTTCTCGCCTCTCGATTCCAATTTGATCTCGTTCTTCCTGGATCACAGCGGAAAAAAAAACTTCTACACTCTTCTAAGCTCTGATACCATGAAGAGTGAGAACGAATTCAATCTTGATCAAACAGATTCAAGATCACACACCATTTTCATTATTGGAAAGGAAGAGGAATACAACAGTATTTTGTTAGCTCTCCCACGCTGATACAGAAAACAGAGCAAGCTGGAGCTTATATACTAATCACTAAAACAAGCTCCAACTAACTAACTATAACAACCAGTAAAGGATAGACACGTGTACAATATATTTCACAGTAAGACTAATACCTAAACTTACTGAGATTTCATCTTAAAAACAATTCACAATAGAAAAAGGTAGATACCTTATAACCCAAAACATTAAGCCTATGGGTAGGGATTTCACCCCGTTTATATGCTAGTGGTATTTTCCCCATATTGTCGATGTGAAAATTCTCCAACACGCCTCCTAAATTGGTAACTAGCTTGGTCTTGTTGACACTTCGACAAATTTTTTCGAGTCTAGCTTCTAAATCTCTTTATAGCTAGCCATTTTTTTCTTCTAAAAACATGTTACTAGCATTTAAATCTCATTTAACCATATATCCAATCTTTTTTTACCAGGAAAATGGACCCGGGCCTGATCGTACATTGTGAAATTCAATTAGACCGAAGTGAAATGGGTGAAATGTCGAGATTTTAAATTATTTTGCATATAAGATCCGGATTAATCTTTTAACCCAAAAGTTTAAGCCAATGCTTAGGAGTTCATTCCCTTTATTTATACGCTAGTGGTATTTTTCCCCATATTGTTGATGTGTGAATTCCCCAAAAATATTCTAACACACACCCTGCACAAACACAACTAGTATGAGTAGTATGACCCATCTAGCACTCCATTTTGTTTATAGGTAGTAGATAAATGGATGATGAAATTTCACTCTATAACTAAATTCAACTCAAACAACTAGAAAATAGACCTAAGACTAAACAAACTTTAATACAATGTAAAAAATTACCACTAATAAATTGGGATTGTACATAGTACATAACCTCGATGATCAAATTTTATCTTAAATTTAATTCATAATAGAAGAAGTATTCCGCCATCTTAAAATATGAGGATTATATTAATTCTAACAATTATACATAACTTACATATGACATAAATATGTTATAACATAGGGTCATAGAGTAGAAAATTATCCATGTCAAAGCAACATATATACATATTTGTATTGTAGATGAATAAACAAAAAAATTTTTATGAAAAATATTACTTTTAATTAAAACATAAAACTTACCAAACATTGTTTCTTTCGGATTTTTAATAGGAATTTTTTTTTTTTTTGGTCCGAAAAAAGAACCCATTGTCTGGGATGATGTTGTCTTTTCTATTAGTGGACAACTTGTGTGAACCATTTAATTTATTCTTTGAAGTATTTGTCGAGTTAATGTTTTCAAAACAAAATTGTCCCATAATTTTGTTCAATAATTTGGCGAAAATGAAATGGAGGTCGAATTGGTTAGGATGGGTTAAAATTGTTTGCATATGCTCTGCTCCATTATTTTAATTTAATTGATTATATGAAGTTAGTAATATTTTATAATTCATTTTGAATTTAATTTACAAATGAACCGGTGAATCATTAGACAAACGGACTATATTAAAGAATAGAGGCTAGAATTTGGATTGGGTTGGCATTATTAATCTTTTATTATTTTTTGAAGACAAATTAAATTGTTAGTGCATACACTTTGAGATCGAAGTCTTAGGCTAGATCGAGTATGGTGAATTTGGTGAAGGTAAGGCTTGATTTACACTTTGAGAAGCTTAATATTTTGAACGAGTTGGTTCTTTCATGCATTATCTCATTCATGGCGCAGCTTCTTCAATGTTGTTGAAGAAATGGATAACTCTTGGCTTTGGAAATCTGTCTTGAGGGCCAGGGATGCCATGCTTAATGGAAGTGGATAAAGTTGGGGGGTCCGAGGTGAATGTGGATCTAGCTATCAAGCTTAATTAAAGCCAATTATAAGTATAACACCAATGCCTTACATGATTTGTTCTAACAAGGAGGTTGAAACTAATTTGGGGAGGGTTGTTTTAGATTGGCCGGTTTCAACAACAAAAGATGGAGTTTAACCACTTGGATTGTGTGCCTCAATCGTTTTCCCTTCACCTCACAACTGGTACATTGGGATTGATAGATCATGACCATTATGCCCTTTGTGAGGAAGGAAGAGAGACTAATGAGCATCTATGGTTTTAATGCAACTTCACCTCAGGAGTTTCAAATGCTGTTTTGAGTTGTCTATGCATAGGTTTAAGAAAAGACATCTTGGAGTGTAAATTAGGGCACAAGAGAGCTTACGCTGAATTACTTACTTGCCTTGTATTGCTATAAGAGTACAATATATATAGGGTTACAAGCCTTGGAGGCCAAGAGACTAAAAATATACAAGATATAAATACAAATATTTTTTAATATCCTAATATTCCCCTTGAAGTTGGATCATGTAAATCAAGAATGCCCAACTTGCCAAGAAGATACTCAAACTGTTGTTTACCAAGCGTCCGCCTTAGTAAAAAGATCAGCGGGCTGATCGGAAGTACGAATGTAACGAGTATCAACACGACCAGCCTGAACCAAATCCCGAACAAAATGACAATCAATTTCAATATACTTTGTACGCTCATGAAAAACTGGATTTGCAGCAATGTGAATAGCTGCCTGATTGTCGCACATAAAACGCATGGGAGAGCAGTGTCGAACACCAAGAGAGAAGAGTAAGGATTGAAGCCAAACCAGTTCACAACAAGCAACTGCCATAGCCCGATACTCAGCCTCAGCGGAAGACCGTGAAACAGTATCTTGTTTCTTGGTTTTCCAAGACACCGGAGAACAACCAAGAGTAATGAAGTAACCAGTGACAGAACACCGAGCAATAGGGCAAGACGCCCAGTCAGAGTCGCAGTAAGCGTTCAACTGAAGATCACTTTGGGAGGACAAAAGAATACCTTGACCGGGATGACCTTTGAGATAATTTAGAACCCGCACAACAGCTTGCCAATGATCAACATGCGGAGACTGCATAAACTGTGCAAGAGTGTTGACAGCATAACAAATATCTGGTCGAGTGATTGTGAGATAAATAAGTCGGCCTACAAGCCGACGATACCGCTCAGGATGCTCATACAAATCACCAGAAGGCTGAGCAAGATGATGTTGTTGTTCCATGGGAAAAGGACTTGGTTTTTCGGCTAATAAACCAGTCTCAGAAAGAATGTCAAGGGTATATTTTCGTTGAGATAGAAAAATACCAGAGGGGCTACAGGCAATTTCTATGCCAAGAAAATATTTAAGAATCCCGAGATCTTTCATGTAAAAACAAGATGACAAGTAGTCCTTAAACCGACTGATAGCAGAAGAGTTATTTCCGGCAATAATAAGGTCATCAACATAAACAAGAACATGAAGAATAATGTCACCTCGAACGAAGGAGAACAAAGAGTAATCAGCCCGACTCTGATGGAATCCAAAAACAAGCAATGTAGCAGACAACTTAGCAAACCAATTACGAGGTGCTTGACGAAGTCCATACAAAGACTTTCGTAGGCGACAAACTTGCCCAGGGAGGGCATTGGAATAGCCAGGTGGTAGCTTCATATATACCTCCTCGTCTAAATCACCATGAAGGAAGGCATTATGGACATCCATTTGATGAAGTTCCCAACCCCGAATAGCGACCACGGATAAGAAAACCCGAACTGAAACCATTTTAGCAACCGGAGCAAAAGTCTCAGAAAAATCGACACCTTCAACTTGCCGATTTCCCAAAACAACTAACCGAGCTTTATACCGTTCAATGGTGCCATCAGAACGGTATTTGATACGAAAGACCCATTTGCAGCTGATGGGACGCTTATGAGAGGGAAGATTGGTTATATCCCAAGTACAATTTCGCTCTAAAGCCTCGATCTCAGCGTTCATGGCAGATCGTCAATGAGGACACTTGACGGCCTCGACATAGAGAACTGGTTCATCATTGGCCTGAACAGTGTCGTATTTGTCGTCGAGTCCCATAAGAAATTGATGGACTTTCTCGACTTCTCGTTCTTTAGTAAAAGTGGCAGATAAATTACACGTACAATGACCACACTTACATACGGGGGTAGGCACGTATGTGATGAGTTCCTCCCAAAGCCGTTTAAGATTACCGTAATAGGCAGAGATATCTTGGCCATTCTGACGACATGAATCAATGTCGGAACGCAATTGGAGAATGCGAGGGCCATTGCCTACGGAAAAACGTTCAGCAAGATCGCCCCAGAGCTCTTTAGCCGTGCCATAGTAAGTAATAGACGAACGAAGAGAGGGATCAATCGTTTGTACAATCCAAGCAACAAGCATAAAGTTTATGCTGTACCAATCTTCGATCTCCACGAGACCCGAAGCAAGTTTGGTCATCGAACCATCTAAAAAACCAATCTTCCGTTTCGCACGAAACGAATGACGAATTGCAGTAAGCCACTCCCGATAATTGTCGCCCTTAAGATCAACCGGGAAAATTGTAAGACCCGGATGATCCGAGGGGTGCAAGTAAAACGGTGAAGCATTGTCGAGAATGGGACGAGTAGATCCGGAACCGATGGCAGGAGTCTTCGGATCAGACATGGTTACAGCGGAAGCAAAGAGAAGATCACATCGTCAAAGAACAAGAGGCGGAAACAGCCAAAGGGCGACGACGTAGAGATTCAAAGACGGCGGCGAAAAAAATTTAACTGGCTCTAATACAATGTAAATTAGGGCACAAGAGAGCTTACGTTGAATTACTTACTTGTCTTGTATTGCTATAAGAGTACAATATATATAGGGTTACAAGACTTGGAGGCCAAGAGACTAAAAATATACAAGATATAAATACAAATATCACTTAATATCCTAATACTCCCCTTGAAGTTGGAGCATGTAAATCAAGAATGCTCAACTTGCCAAGAAGATACTCAATTCCGCCCAAGATGTGTATTTAGTATTTGTAACATCTAGGGTTAGCAGAATCAGATTCTTGATATTAGAGACAGCTAAGGCCAAGTGGAAGGGCTGCTTGGCCGAGCCGGACGTGCCAGTCGAGGAGGAAGAGAGAACTACGGCCGGCGGGTCCTTATCTTTGGGTTGCGCATCCGAGTCTTTGGGATCGACAGCGGACAGATCCTTTGGATCAGTCATGACGAGAGGCTCGAGAATGAGGGGGCTAGAGATGCCGAGGGGAGCGGCAGAAGGGTGGTCAGCAAACGCAGGCGAAGCCGCGAACGGTGGGTGAGGGAGGGGAGGCAAGCGGCGGAAAAGAAGACCGACGACGCTAGGGTTTGATGTGGAGGCTAGGTTAAACTCTTGATACCATGTAAGCTTCACAAATTCCCCTTAGGGTTGCCTTTCATTTATTAGGATTATATATAGTACATGACTTGCCAAGCAAGCTAGGGTTTATATTTACAATATAATAATATATCTACTATCAATAAAAGTTCAAATTGCCATTTTTAATATCCCCTTGAACGTCGACGTTGTTGAAAGTTATATAACTTTCAAACAAAATATGCTTCTATTTAAGGTCTCTCAAATATATTAATATCTTATATATCAGCAAGTGATGCCATGGCTTGGGCTTCAGATCTTGTGTGCCTCGTGGGAAAGGACATCTAGAATAGACTGCAACTCAAGGTATTCAAGAGTAGGACTCAAGTACACGTTGTCTTCCATTGTCAAAGCCTCAAAAATTAGACTAACCGCGTACCAAATCGGCTTCGCCAAGAGGTGTCCAACTTCTTCCATAGGAGCAGTGGATAATATGGCATTGCCAAAGTACTCATGTGGCAAAACCCGTTATAGCCTAGACCTTACATTGATTGGAACAAAGCATTGGTGCGTAGCTTAAGCATCATCTATGCCATATGCCTTGCACTCACACCACTAAATGTGGGTTGATAACACCTCTAAAGAGGTATAATTGCCTCATTCCCATCTTCCTTGGACTTTTTTGCACAAATTTATCTTTACATGACATAAGATCTAAATTCATATTGATCGATTTCTTTTACCAAGGATCAAGTTTTTAATGGATGATAAAATTTCGCACAGATTGTTAGTATGTCACGACACTTTTATTTGCACACCTATGCCTTTTAAGGCCATAGTAGGTCGGGCCTAGTCTACAAGACTAGAGATGCGCTTGCAGAATTTGACACCCCGGGGCACATTCAGCCTTTTCCCTCGAGGGATTAGCATTGGCCGTCCCAAAAATAGGAAACCTGATTAAGTTAAAGATATTGCCGAACTAAAAGGAAAATATTCCAAATACTTTAATATCATACATAAAAAACTTGCAACTCACCCACACACTTAAGCATTTTACATGAATGCCCTTACATAACTTAGAAATTGACAACGATGAAAATTACATCAATACATCATAGTTCAGGTAAAAGGCCAAGGATTGTTTGTAATATCCCTAAAATTTGAAGTACCGTGAACGAAAGTTATATAACTTCCAAACTACAAAAATTTTTATTTATGGTCTCTCGAATATATCAATATCGTAGATATAAGTGTTGAAAAGCTTCAAATGTTCTGCCTGTAAGATAATGACTAGAGATGAGCTCCCATCATTTAGTAGGTTTGGTAACATATATGCCATACCTTCATCCAAAATCCCAGTAGGCCCCACGAAGACAGGTGGGCCCCATCCGAAGTCGGAGTTATAGATCGGTAAGCGAATCCAGCTAGTGATGCCAAGGTTTGGGCTCCGAAAGTTGTGTGGCCCATGGGCAAGGACATCTATATCAGGCTGCAACTCAAGGTAATCGATAGCTGAGCTCAAGTACGTGTTATCCACCATTGTCAAAGCATCATGGATCTTACTAGCGGCATAACAAATTGGCTTCGACACGAGGTCTCCAACTTCTTCCATAGGAGTGGTGACTAATATGGCATTGCCGAAGTACTCAGGTGGCACAGCTTGTTGTAGCCTAGACCTTACATTGAGCGGAATGAAAAGTTTGGTAGCTTGAGCGTCAGCCAAGCCACGTGCCTTGGACACGCATCGCCAAATGTGACTTGATAGCACCTCGTAGGTGGAATAGGTGGAGTCATTCCAATCTTCCTTGGACTTGGCCTTGAGAGCATTGATTAGGTCGGGGGTGATCTTACAGATGCCAACCTCGATGTCTTCAAGATTGGAAGAACATGTTGAATCGAGTGTGATTAGTTGTGGTTTAGGTTTGTATTCATTGTGGGGAAACTCGGGTTGGGGAGGGCTCCTAGATACAAGGAGGGTCCGATCCATGAAGGGTGGGATGGTATCGAGTCCTCGGGCCATGTTAGCCCAGGTGTTGATGAATTGTATGCGAGAAGAGGCATCTACAACGAGTTGATGAAAACCTACAACAAGTGATACTCCTCCACATTTGAAATAGGTGAGCTGTAAATCAAGAGGCCGGAGTTATGTCAAAATATATATAGCTATAAGCGTACAAACTTTCATGTAATAAAAAAAGAATAAAGTATTATATTAATCAAATTTGAAATCAAGAATTAATTTCGTCAAGTATTTATAAAATTACCTAGAGTTGATTCCCCGTGCATACTCGAACGAAGTTTGTTTAATTTGTTTTGTTAAATAATTCACTTGCATTGTTTACTAAATAAATGGCAACAAGTAACAACGACGACTCATCTTATTTTATACTCCTATACCACATTTTTTTATTAGCGGACTTTTGTCAGAATAGCCTAAGAGCATGTGCAACCAAGAGGATGTATAATTCTCTCTCATTTTTCTCTCTCCTTTTGACACCTCATTTTCTCTATCATCCACATCATTTTTCATTTTTCTTTTCCCCATCCTCTTCCTCTTTCTCTATTTCCTTCCACAACAAAGGATATCCCCTTTCACTTCCTTTCTCCTACTTTAACATATATATACTATATATTTTATATCATTCAATATTTTTTACAAAGTTAGTTAATCAAATAAATTAATAATAAATTATATTTACTTAAATAATTTGGATTTAAAATAATATAAACTAATTACTAATAAAAAATAATCTTAATTAACATTAAGATAACTTCAAACAACATTATAAAGTGCAAAAAAAAATACAAACTTTGTAAAAAAAATATGGCTTGAACTTGATCCAAATTAAATGTATTTGGATTACATTGGGTGTTTGAATTATTTAGATTTTTAGGGTGATTATCCATGGAAGGTAGTAGTAGTGAAGGAGAGAAAGAAAAGTTAAGATGAGTATTTAAAAAAATTAACAACAATGTTATGCTCTATTTATAGACAAAAAAAATATAAAAAATGATGAATTTATTTATTTTTTTTTAAATATCAACATTAATTATTATTTGTTAGAAATTGATTTAATGGTAAGTTGAAATGAAATAAATGAAGTTAGAATACATGTGTCAACTTGTGAGTGGATGAAACTTTCCCTTTGGGCACAAGGGCCAAAGCTTCCATAGGGGATTACTCTCATTCCTCTTTAGAGCATGTGCAACCAAGAGGAATCAACCTCCTCTTTGCACTCTCTTTCCTCAAAGAGGAGCTCCTCTTGGTTGTAGAAATTGAAAGGAGATCCTCTCTTGGAAGAGGAATGGGAGAAGAAAGGGAGTAATCCTCCTTTCATAGAGGAATCAAAATCTTGACCCTTGTGCCCAAATTTGTACCTTCATCCATTTAACATTTGACACTTGTCCTTCCTACTTTCAACCAATTTCATTTATTTCTTCCTTTAATCATTTTCAACAAAATTATAATTAAATGTGATATTTTAAAAAAAAAATAATTAATCAATATTTATAATTTTTTGTCTATAAATAGAGTCCAATATAATTATTTCTTTCACAACTCATCTATTACTCTCTCCTTTCACTACTCCATTTCTATGACAATAAATTTTTTGTTATTTATGATTAATGTTATTTTTATTTTTTTCGTACTTTATAGTTTTGCTTGAAGTTATTTTAATGTTGAATAAGTTTTTTTCATTAGTAATTCGTTTATATTATCTTAAATTATTTTTTATTTTATTAATTGAATCAAAATTTTTAAGTAAATATGATTTATTATTAATTTATTTGATTAACTAATATTGTAAAAATATTGAATGATTTAAAATATGTATTAAATATATATGTTAAAGTAGGGGAGAGGAATTGAAAGATGATCCTCTTTGTTGTGGAGGAAATTAGAGAAAGAGGAAGAGAAGGAGGAAAAAAAAAGTGAAAAATGATGTGGATGAGAGAGAATATGATGTGTCAAAAGGAGAAGATGAGATAGAAATTTGGGAGAGGATTGAGAATCCCCTCCATTGCACATGCTCTTAAAAGGGGAATCCCCTTTTAATTTTTACAACCAAGAGGAGTTTCTCTTTGAGGAGAGAGAGTGCAAAGAGGAGGTTGATTCCTCTTGGTTGCACATGCTCTTCTTTTTTTTTGCGACCCGACGAGTACTTCAAACGAACCAAGTGGTTTGATTAAGTGAATAGATTCATTGTTTATTTTGAAGTCCTTCGTTGCCCTGATAACATAATTTTAGGTATAGTTTATAAAGCGTTTTAGTAATAGGTTAATGGTTTATTTTGATTCACTTGTGTATTTTTATATAATTTATATTGAGCCATTTGATCAAATAACCCTTTTAAAATCAAATTAGCTATACAACTTTTTAAAAAATTATTATGTTCATGAGCAATGATGATATTATCATTTGTTGATTAAGTGTGATGGGTAAACAATGACAGTTGAGTTGATACAGTTGACTCAATCAACTTTATTTTTAATGTTTAATTTTACTTTGGTTGATTGCACCTTGTTTAATAATACTTATTTGATGATATTATTGTTGATAATATTTTATGATCACATTTTATATACATGATAATATATTTATTTGATGGCACTTAAAAGAACATTGTTTATTAGCCTTGAGACAGGGACGGACTGAAGGGCGGACTGGGGTGCGCTCCAGCCCGCCCTAAAAAAATAAAAAAATAATAAAAATAGGATAAATTTAATAATAATAAAAAAGATAAATTTAGTGTTAAATTAGTTAAATTAAGACAATTTAGTCCACCCAAAAAAATTTAGTGACAATTAGCCCACTCTTACCATGTGTCCTTTAGTGACAATTAACCCACCCTAATGTTAAATCTATGGGTTCGTCCCTGGTTGGAGATCGTCTCTTACATTCGGATTTCGTAGCTTGTTACCTATAAAAGTATGGTATGTTTATATCTCTTTGGAAATCCCTGATCTTATGAACAAGTTGTTTATTAGGTGGGAGAGAAATCTTCTAGATCGGGTGTATTTTCCCTTTAGTTTTGAAGGTTTTCTCACATCAAGTTTCTATGCTGATTTTTTTTGTGTTCGTTCGTGTTCCTTGAATCCTTGATTATGTTTGGAATTAGGTCGTTGGATTGTTTGGCTTAATTGTTATTTCCTTAATTATCTCATGTGCCTCTACCAAAAAAAAATAATAATAAATTATCTCATGTGCCTTCTATGAAAAGAAAAAATTATCTCATGTGCCGCTTCCGCATACCCAACATTATGGTACTGGTATTTACCGTTTACCAAAATCTCCCAATCATATTTATGTTTTGAAGTCATTTTGGGTCATAATTTGGAGGGTTAAGATAGGGATATATTGATAATTTCAGCTTTTATATTTCATTTTTTTTGAAAAAATCGCTCGTTTTTGTTTTTGAACTCGAAAAACATGACATTTTACAAGATGTTCACACATTTAATACATACTTCCACAATATAATAAGGATAATCATCTAAAGTTTAGACATAGATATGTAGTTTATCGTTGGTTCATATTTAATATACATATGTTCATGTTTTAGTCCATGTTTAGGGTTATGAAGTTCATATATAAACTATATATGTTCATATATTAATGTTGTCAGTTCATATTTTATAGTGTTATATTCATACACAATTATATCATTCCACAAACACGAAAAAGCTTAAAAGAAAAAAGTTAAAAAAACGTAATTATTTTTTTACAAACTACCAAGATCCATCCACAATTTTCATTACAAGAGTAATCCTCATTTCAGTCATTTGATCCATAATCTATAATTATATATAAATAAATATATCATAATACATATTACTTCTATTTTTAAGGATTGAATTATTTAGTATAAATTAAGTTAACTTAAAAATAAAAGAAAATTTCCCAAAAATACCTGGAAAACGCACAACGGATAAGATGAAATCCCAGCGGAATAATCAACGGTGGGGATCAAGCTCTTGAGCTTTAAGGCTCCAGTAAAATCACCTAAATCATCAATAACCGACGTCGTTTCAGCCTCCACAAATAAAACCCCTTCTCCATTGCAATCTATCTCGATCCTTTGGCCCACATTTTTCCTCATTCGCCCCGCAACAGGGTAGAATGGGACCAAAGCCCGGCTCAGAGCCTCCTTGACCCGACCCGGGTCGAAGAAATCGGGCGACCCGTTTGGTCGTCTGTAAAAGTAAATGACGGGTGTGTGGATCTTGGGCATTATGAGGTCCATGTTGGAGACCCATAGGCTCTTCTTCGGCGTCTCCTTAGCCGGGCGAACCATCGTTGAATTCTTCATTTTGATCATCATATTCCCGGTTTTATTGGATTCCTGTTTCTTCATTTCCAAGTATATACATTAATTTGAACCAATTTGTAAACAAAAATTTAATAAAATAAGACTAAAGAGGGACTACTTTTATAGGAGTCCTATTTTTTCATTTACAAGAATATACATTTGAACTAGGGCGGTAAATGAATAGAGCCCTTTGTTATAAATTTAGTGTTCGGATCGGTTAAATTTTATTTATGTTTGACTCAGTTTGTAAATGAAGGCTTGAAACATAAATAAACTGAGCTTGAGTACAAAATAACTTGGTTTTTTTGTTCAAGGGCAAACTTGATTATATTATTATAAGCAATCTCAATTATACACTCGTACTAAACTATATTATACGTTCATGAATACGCTATAATATACATATTATATACAAATATACAATGTATAGTTTTATGTTAAATTACATAATTTTGGTGGTGTTTCTCAAACCACATAGTTTAAATTTTAATTTCATTTTCTCGTATAATTGATCAAGGAAAGGAGTTGTTTTCGTCTCTCGAATAAACTAAATGAGAGGTTCGTGATCAAGCTCAAGGTCGATAAGTATTTAAATGAACCAAGCTCAAACAAGATTTTGATCTCGAACCATGCTTACGTTCGAGCTCGATCGAGCTCATCTATTTTGAACCGAGTCGAGTCAACTCAAAGCTCGACTCGACTCGGTTCGATTACCGCCCTAATTTAAACTAATTTATAAAAAGTTATTTTAATAACATATGTAAAGAGTGTTGTTATCTAAAAAAATCACAAGAACATACACCGACCTGCATATTTGTTCTTCTTTGATGGTTGTGGAACGGATGCAATTAATAAATACTTGGAAGGCTGATCTAGAAAGGCAATGAATCAATGAGAAAGAGGAATGCAAATTGAAATGGATAGCTGAAAACAATGAATGTATGCATTATATTATATATAGTATAGGAGTGGGTTTATGCGAAACTATTATATAAGAAACTAACGTAAGAAAGGCCCACGTACATATATGGCCTTGCCAAATTATCTTACCAAATTGTACTAAACTTACCTTATAAAAAATCAAGTACTTTTGGTCTAGTGGTAATTGGTATTAGGTCGCTTAAATATTTGTCCAGATGTCTCGTATTCGAGAGTCTCTAATGGTGTGTATGCAGTAGAGAGGTTTGGGATGAGCAACACCCCTAACAGGGTCAATCTTACTCCGGTCCGAACGTAGATACAAAGTGTCGAACCAGACGAGGCCCAACACATGAAAAAAACTTACCTTACAAACGTAAGAAAGGCCAGCACATATGGCCTTACCAAACTATTATATAGGACTGGATTTTATGTAACCTAGGCTAATTAATGAAAATTACCTTTTTTGCTCATTAATGAAAATTACCTTTTTAAATTGTATGTTATTGAATATATGTTATGTAACAAATTTGATCTGTACAATTTGATGGTTTTGGATGCATAGTAATAGTATCATTTTTTAATGGTAGAATCATTTTAAAATGCATTTTTAATATTTTTACGATGCATTTTTAATGTTTTACGATGTACTTTTACTTCGCATGAAATATTTTGTTGCACACAAAATTCAAACACACAAATTAATATACATAAAATTAATGTAATAAAATTAACCTACCCGAATTTATATAATTAAATTAACATACATAAAATATATGTAACATAAAGAAAAGCCCACACACAGTCAGACCCAAATGGCCACCCCATCTCCGATATAAATTTTGTAAATAATGATACTATTATTTGTATAATTAACTACAGAATATTTAAAATACAATAGGACTAAATTATTGCAAAGAGTATCTATCGTCCCTAATATTGCCACCGGCCTATCATTTTTTTATAAGTATATTCTTAGCTATATAATCATTAGGATTAAATTATGTGCAATTTATCTTATCCATTATTTTTATAAGTATATTCTTAGCTATATAATCATTTATATTTAACTAATTTAATATTCGTGTTATGTATGGATAACAACTCTATAATTTAGAGTATTTTATATGATACGCAAAGAGAAATCTATGTATATATATAAAAGACGCAAGGAATAAGGCCACCACGTTGCGCCACCTAGGATTTTCCTACGTGTCGTTCCCACGTTAAGCCACCTAGGATTTCGCCACATAGGATTTTTTATTTTAGGAATTTATATATATTGATATTATTTTAGGATAATATAGAAATAGGATAAATTAATGTAGGAAAATTCTATCTAAAACAAAGATGTTATCTGTTATATATTAGGAATTAGGATAGATCCAAAAAGATTTTATCTAAAATTAAAATAAATTATAGAACATTAGATACTATATATTAAGATAGATATATTTATTTATGTTTCCAATTAAATTTCTATCAATTTGTATGAAGAAAAAAATCGAATTTTATTTATAATAAAGAAAAAAAATTATCTTTATTTTTATATATTTATGTAAAAAATTTATCTTAAATAAAATTTTGATAAAAAATAGAATTTTAAATCTAGATAATTACTTACCTCAATTGACCTTTGTTCAATAAAAAATTACGTTATCTTTTCCTTAATTTTTTTTTTGAATTATTTATGTAACTATAAGTGATTTTATTGTCATTAAAAAATTCATTATTTATTAATATTTTTTCATCGTTTCTTATTAAGTATATTTTTAATTTCTATTCAAATTTGTTTAAGAATTGAATTTGACAAAAAAATTATAAGAATTTAGATTATTTTTACCTTTTATATTTTTTGTAAAATTTTTTTAAAATTAAATGATTCGAATTCAAATAATTCTTATTTATATTTTTTCATAAATAAATTATCATTAAGCCATAAAAAAATTATAGTGGACTCCGTTTTATATAATTTTTGACCCCGTTTCACATGACAGTTGTAAAATTTTATATAATTTTTTCCTAATAAATAATTTTTTATATTAAATTAAAATCATATTCATTAAATAAATTAAGTATTAAATTCATATAGTCGTGCACGGCACGACGGGTATAACTAGTTTGAATAACACTAAGTTGGAAAAGTTGGATATAAAATTTTAGATATTTTACTTTAATTCTTTCACCCTGAAATTCATAACATATTCATTGATTATGATAATAAAAGAATATATATTAGGGAAAATTGCATTTAACCACCCTTTATTTTGCACTTGTTGCAATCAACCACCCTTTATATTTTTTTCTACACTTAACCACCCCTTATTTGTAATTATGTGCATTTAACCACCCATTTTAACGAAAAACGTCATTTTCTCCGTTAAGTAAAGTAAATTACGTTCTTTCCTTTCTTTTTAAATTTTATTTACAATAAATATATTAAGGAAAAAGCATAATTGACACTTTCAAGTTCCAATACGCCGCTTTTTGCAACCTTGACCTAATTTCCTCAATAATTCATTCTCTCCATCCAATGGCGAAGAAGAACCACGACTTCGCCGATGCAAAAACCATGGGTTTTGGATGTGATTCTGACGACTTTGAGCGTCCCTTGGAGTCGATCGTGTCTAAGTTGATGGACGACGACTCGAAATTCAAAACGTTGAGATGTAGGCCGAAATCCAATGATAATGACATTCCAAGCTCAATTTATTCCTAAATTCTTTTATTTATTGTAAATAAAATTAAAAAAGAATGGAAAAAACGTAATTTACTTTAATTAGCTAAGAAAATAACGTTTTTCATCAAAATGGGTGGTTAAATGCACATATTTACAAATAAGGGGTGGTTAAGTGTAGAAAAAAATATAAAGGGTGGTTAATTGCAACAAGTGTAAAATAAAGGGTGGTTAAATGCAATTTTCCCTATATATTATATATATAAAGATAGAAAATTGAAAATTCATACATGTTCTTTATCAAAATCATTCAGTTCCTTATCCTAGCAGAGTAATTGACAATTGACACCAAATTCATAACGTCTACCGATTTGCCACTCTATCGTTGATTCGTTGTCTTGTTCGCACATAGCATTTTGAAGTACATTTTGGCCTTGTATTTGGCCTCCATGCATTTTTTACTCATTTTGTCCCCATTTGGACAAATCATTGCGAATGGATGGATCAACTTTGAAGTTCCCTTTCTCGATGATGTACCAGGCTTGGAAGTCATGATTGTGCATCCAACCCTTTGTCTTGACTTTGTAGTTCTCGAATCTTCCAACAATAAGCCTTGGAGGCTTGTTGTTCCTATGACCGATTAGAGTTAGTTTCGTAGACATCTTGTAGACATGTGAGACTAACACACAAATCTAGAGCAACACATACTGTGATACCAATTGTTAGATCAATGTTAGCTAAGAGTTGGGAACAGAGGTTGGACTGTTCCCAAGGCAACGAAAGTAAAACAGAAAAGCACAAGTAACAAAGCAGAATGGGACACGGTTCTTTTATAGAGGAACCCCACTACAACCAACTAACTGTATGAGTAAACCTCTACCTCCGATAGGAGGAATTTGAATGACTTCCTTCTTTTATTGATAGTTTCCTAAGCTACTACAAAACAAAGTTCAAACTTCACTGTTCTCAATAGTCATCAAACTTTGGGAACACTAATAAACTCTCTCAACCTAACTACTAGGACAACATATCCATTAAAACAAGGAACTCAAACCTTACACTTTTATGTTTGTATCGTTACACAGTTCCATGGCACCTGGGAACCCTAGCTTCACCGTCATCGAGATCACATACTCACTGACGGGGACTTCTCCAGGTTATTTCATTCTTGACTCAGCTTCTTTTCCGATTGCTTAAGGCTTTTATGAGAAGTAGTTTGCAAGTACACTATTCATTGGCTTATATCGATTATTGATGCTTGGGGCTCAATTTTCGGTTTTGCGCTTGACCGAAATGCCCTTATATTGCTAGCCAAGTATGTACTTTCTTCACACGTGACTCCGTTTGAGTTTGTCAACTCTTCAAGCTCATTGGTCCATTGGATCAAACGACTCAGTTTGAGGAACATATTGCGCCTCTACTTTGTTTCGAATTGGCTTTCGTGTTTTACGTTGAGTTGTTTGTCTTCACATGTGAGTTCCCATTTCTTGGGAACTTGTCTCTCATAAGTTCCCTTGATGGGAATTGTTTCTTTCATCCAGTCTTATCAGTGTTGCGTTCTTGAGTTCCATTTAGACAATATCTGTTCAACTTGAAGTTCCCTTGAAATACTTGGACATAATGCATTAGTTTCCAAACAGTGTTTGTCATTATCAAAACTTGTAGGGTTCGATCGTTGTTCCGATGTTGTGGAACATGAGTTCCAACACCGTCCCAACAATTCCCCCCTTTTGATGATGACAAACCTATTATAGAAGACAAGTATTTCAAAGTATGAGAGATCATGAGATGCATTTGAGTTCCAAAGAAAGAGTTAAAGTGCAATGCATGTGAGTGATAAATTTTTCAGGGAAGGTCACTTCTATAGACAAGGTAGTTTTATCTTATCATTTTTAGCAGTCGGTTCCCCCTTAGCAAAAGCATTTCTAAGATAATATAAACAACACATCTCTCATATTTTACCCTTCCCCTTTTGGCATCATTGAAAAGTGAAAAACAATGAGAAAGAGAAATAAAGGAAATTAACATGCATTCATACTAAAGGACCATTTGTTACTTAGGCTATATTTGTACAAAAAGGAACAGAAGATACAACTTTGCTGGGGAAGAGAGAGGGTAAGGGAACTGGAGGGGTAAGATCAAGAGACCCTTGTCTTGAGGAGATCCCTAACTTCAATAAGGATTTCTAGCATTCGTTCACAAGTGATGGCGAGATGGTGAAGCAAATGGTTGTTCCCAAGAGATGCATCACCAGTAGGAAGAGTTCCCGTTGGCTGGTCCGTTGGCACCTCGGAGTGGCACAACTTCTGGATCATGGTCAGGTCCAATTCTTGACCGAGTTCCTCTTCTTCCCTTGAGGTATTATACAGCCATTCCTTCTGAAGGAGCTGCTTCACCAATGAAGTATAAGGAAGAGAATGGGAAGGATGGCCTATACATTTCTCCATATTCCCAAGAATGATTCGGGCAGATTGATCGGCCTCTTCTGGATGAAGAAGTCAAGGAGGATGGCGTCTTGGATGTTGAGCTGGTTCCTCTTCTCTTGTCGTGGAATCACAACCTTTATGATGAACTGGTGAGCCAACTTTGCTAGTAGAGACAGGTTGTGTGTGGGAAGGCCCTTGCTGGAAACTCGACTGTCATACATACGATGGAGGATTTCCTCGCGGTCGAAGGCGTCCTAGTTCTTGATAGGGAGGAAGTCCAAGTCGTCCATGGGACGAAGCAAAAGACGACAGATGTTGGTTGTCGTGAAGATAAACTCATCATCTTTGAAGGTGAGAGTTCCCTATGTAATAACTGCGGTTTTTATGGATGTTTTTGAATTTTTCTCGGATATCCTTTTAACCTCTTTGTCCGTTTTAACGCTTAATCCAATATTTTTGTTGGAGATTAAATCCTAGAAAATTCTTGGTGATATCCTAAAATCACAAAGGAATGATTTTATGGATCGGTGTGAATTCTAGGATTTTTCAGTGGAAAAAGAATATTTATTGGATAAGTCGTCTTCTTAATTATGTACTGTAACGATTTAAAATACGAAACGGAAGCCTTAAAAATTGAAGGTAGCAAGATAAAATCATGGAAAATTGGTTTTATTGGTCTACATAATTTACAAGACGTTTTTCGTTTAGTAAGTTTTTCCACCCGAGGTACATAATTTTACCGCTTTAACGCGAGTCCCGTTCCGAGACGGGTTTTGAGTTTTAAAACTTATCTCTTTCATTCTTAGTTAGGAAGGAATTGGGGATAGACTTTATCTACGTGCCCAGTCAAAGTTTATCAATTCCATTTCAAAAGGGAAAGCAAAACCGAGAGAATTAGAGCGAGAACAGGACGGAACAACGGACTCGGTTGCCATCTTCACCGCCGGCTACCTTCTCCATCCACCACCACCACCTCACCTTCTCCTCCACCTCATCATCATCATCTTCTTCCTCTAGGTTGCTGCTGCAAAAGGGGAACTAAGCTAGAGAAGAATCAAGGAGGGCGACGGAACTCGGGAGGAAGAAGGAAGTCTACATCGCCGGTTATCTTTGCCTCGCTGCGACGACGCCGGCGTTCGTTAGCTACTCCGACCACCACCCACTGCGAGGGTCACCACCGGGCAACGCAGCCACCCTCGGGCTCGGGGATCGAGACATGCTCGAGCCAAACGAGCCATGGGCTCGAGTGAAGGTATATACGATCGAAATTAATTAGCGGGTTGGTTACGGAGCCACCTTAAGGGCCTTTCGGTTCTGCTTTGCTAATTAAATTTATGGTTTTTATAATCTTGACGTTGATACGGTCCCACAGGTTCTAACCGCTCGGGAAACGGACGTTCGGATCTTCAATTATAGCGAATACAAGTTTTGATACCGATTGGCAGGTAAAGGACTTCGGATAATTACTCCGGATTCGTTGTTAATCCGTTTGATCCGAGATTTGGTCACCTTTAAGAACTGTTACTAAGGAACACTTTTTCTTTAGAAAGTTGTTTCAAAAGAGAAGCGGATAATTAGTTATAATTTCGCCAAGATGGCTCCTTAAAGCATGATAACTAAGGATTGGTTATATATCGATATTCGAAAATTAAATCGTTTATCGATTAGGAGATTGTAGAATTTGAGTATACAACTAAGAAGTATTTCCGTGAGCTCGTTGTTGAGAAATCTTTTGTTATATTTGACAACAGGGGACCACTTTGCGTGTTAGTTATTGTTTATTGGCCTAGAGAATTCGTCTTCAAGGTAAGTCATCTAGACTTACTTAGCTTGCGATCATGTTATGTGTTAAACTAGTAAATTGAATGTGTGGTCTTCTATTTTGGAATATTCTTCCATAGTATATTTTCATATTTGAAAGCTATTGGAATAGTTTCAATGATTTTTATTGTGTGCAACTTGATCTCTGCGGGTGTGATTATGGACACGGACAAGTCGGTGGAGAAGAGACCCCGGACATAGTCATGCGGCGTGTGGAGATCACCTTCAAGAATTGTTTGTTTTGGCAAGTGCTCTAGTAGAGGCTTAGCCGGGGAAAGAAGGGTGATGGGAAAGAAAATGGGCATGAGTTTAGCGCACGCTAGCCGTGTACCATGTTTCAAAGGCAGGTTTGGGTTGCCTGAATTGGAGAATGATTATGGTTTGGATTATGGAGGAATTGTTGTTGGTTGTTATGATATATGTTGCATGAGCATTACATTGATTAATCTCGTGCTTATTTGTTGTTGTGGAATTGAGTGTTGGTTTGGGAATTGATATGCTAGTCTATATAACTATATGACGTGTTTTGGTGTACATATTAGTTTGTTATGTATATGAATGATTGAGTGCGTTATTTTGATAATCTATGTTTGTTCTACATGTTTGATTTGCTGGGTTGGCCCATACTGGGATTGTTAGCTAATGTGTTCCACTTCCAATGTTTTAGGTAAACATCCTTGTATGGGAAATGTTCCAGGAGATCAATTCTTGGACGATGATGCTCGAACTCGACGTGACGTGTCTTAGTGGGAATTGAGGGCTCGAGTCCTTAGTTGCAAGGAGAGTGTAGTTAATAGTAATATTGAGTTGATGTTGGTAGACGGAAGGTTGGCTTTAGTGCTATCAGTCAATAGCATTCACATTGGTTATCGAGTTGTTTTAAAAATGATAAGTTGGATGTTTTCTTGGCTTTTCTTGCTGTGCCTTTGTTGCAAGGTCCAATATTCGTGAATTTGTTGTCAGGCTTGTTTTGGTGGACACAGTTGTGGTCCACAACCAGGTAACAACCCGGATTATAAGATGGGGTGTTACACCCTACGTGCCATCATCTGTAACACCCCTAAATTATCTTGGGAATGTCACACGTCAATTACCTCGAATTTTAATGTCCAAATCACCTAAGACTTTGCATCAGTTTCAATTTTATTTTGAATTTTGTAAAAACATGTACTAAATCATATAAATAAACAATAGCGGAAGATTTTTTTAAAGAAAACTTGATTTGTATTCAAACTTTCTTTTACAAATAACAATCTTATTAACAATATGACAAATTCAGCGGAAAAGCTTATTGTATAAAAATCAACTTTCGTTAATGGAAGTAAAATAAAAACTACTAGTGAAACCTTCTCTTTTAGTATCATGGCTCCATTGATCATCATCACCTTGAATGCTTTGGGATTGACGCTAGACACTTGAAAATACTTGGTACCACAAGTGATCAGCCCTCAACGGGGTCAGGTAGGTCGACTCACATATTCATTAGGTCAAGTATATAATTAAATCAAGATTATTATTATTGTGAATGCACTTTTTAATTGTCTAATGTAATTTACCTTACCTCGAATCTCTCATAGGAAACATCATACAAATTCCATGAATTTCTAAAATAAGGCTAAAATAAACACAACAACAAGCACAACGATTTAATTCAAGAGATTAATAGCGGTAGTAAAAACTAAGCTAGGTTCTTTATGATGCTTACTCGCACTTATTTTTTTAATGACCACACATATACACATTGGGTTGAGATTTTTAAAACCATCTAGGCTCTTACGTCCTGATGAGTGGGCTGATATGTCTCAAAGATAAGAGTGGGTTCTTAAGTCCCAAAGGCACTTAGCTAGAGTGCAACACCCCTCAATGCGATAGAGCGGGTCGGGCCATGACCAAGCACTAGGATTTAATTCCATCTAGTGCGAGAATGTTATAAAGAGGAGTCCAGAGCAAATATGGCTCACTGCCCTACGTCCTGTGTTAATCCAAAATAAGTCTCAATCGAGACGATAAACACACAAATCCATACTCATCGAGACCTAATCAAAATTAAAGTTGCCTAACAACGTCATCATTTTCACCACATCAAGCACCTATATTCATTCATTATGTCTTTCAATTAATGATTTCGGTCTTGACCCACTCATACTCGGAGCTCTAGGAAAGGGGAGGATAGTCACACAATGGACAACACCAAGCCCTCCTTGCCATTTTACAAGCGCATTTGACAAACCCAAGTACGAGTTCAGATGAGAGTAAGACTTACTTAGTCGTAATCAACTCATAACACAATAGTAACTATTATTATTATCACTATTATTCTTAATTCTATTCTTATCAAAGAATATAATTAATGCTTATTCAAGTTCATTCATGATTATATTTCTAACACATTTAATATATTCATGCATGAATAATATTAAACATAATCACATTAATCAAGAGATCAAACATGGTTATTAGACTCTTCACAAAAATCAAACAAGTGACCTAGCCGAACAAGTATGGGAACTTGCCTTATTGACGACCTTAGAAACTCGGAAAGGTTATAGTCGAGATCGTATAACCTTGGATTGCAACCTATAATAGGAGATGATACAACATGAGAATAAGTTTTAAAACCGAAATCCATTAGATTTATGTTATCTTATAATCATGGATCAAGAATTCCTAGAACGATGCGCTTTAAAAACTTCATAACTATATTTTATTAAAATCATATTTTTATGAGAATGAAAGAATAATTGATAATCCCCTATTATCATAATTATTGTTATTTTTAAAACCATTGTATGAAAATAGATTAATCCTTTATAAAAATCATACTTTATATTATAAAATATTCATAATTTTTTATAAAAATGTGAAAATACCGTACAAATTCATATTTATATCAATTTCGATTAGGAACAATTTCGTTAAACTTAAACCGAAATTAAAACAATAAAAACGAAATTAAAACCAATAAATATATAGGATTGTACAAAATCAAAAACAGGGGAGAAGAAGAGTCGACCATCGGTTTTGGGGTGGCTCGTGACGGAAGATCGGTCCACGGCTGGGTGCGTGACCGGTGGGGTTGGACTCAAAATGGATCGATTCACCTGCGGATGATAGGGGCGTGGCTGGAAGTGGACGGTGTTGGCCAGAATCGGGGCTGGAACAGGAACTAATGAGAAGTTGTAGCCTCTGTTTTTCTGTGCAATTCGGCTACCTTCAATCGAGTTTTTGGAAGGCTTATTTTTGGGTCATTTTTGGGCTATTTATGATCTTGCCCCCTCTTGTTTTTACTTGTGATAAAACTATCCTTCACACTTCACCTCTTGGAATAATTTCTTTCCAAAAATAAAATCACAAATATAATCTTTTTAAATAAAGATTATTCTTTTTATTCAACCTTATCCTCAAAGAATAACTTATACATAAAATTATATTTCCTTAAAATATAACATCTTAAAGATATGGGAATTTGATAAATTCTAAAATTAATTTTATCTATAAGATTTGCTATCCTTTTAAACAAAACACTTGTTTATTAATTCGGAGTATAAAAACTCATTAAAATTATTAAGGATTTACTATAAAATAATTCTTTCAACTTCGTTAACTTTCTAAAATATACTATAACAGAAAATAAAATGAATTTTCCTTTATTTTATAACAAGACTTAGAACCATGACCTTTTGGGTAAGGTCCAAAATGATATAATAACCATTATAAGTTATTATTTATATTTTCTTATCCTTTTAATAAAATAAAACCATCCTTTATTAAAATATAATAAAGGGAAGGGTGATTTTGTGTATATTAATTTTATAGGTTAAAGTTTTTACATAGAATTTCGTGTTAATACTTTTGTTACATATATTCAAAAACACATAATTTGGTAAGGTAATTTTATTACATTAATTAGCCTATTAGGCCTTTGGTTACACTAATTTTGGTGAATTGCTAATTTTATGTATTCAAGAATTACGATTTTATGTAACCTCTTTTTATTTAACCGTGTATAATATTATAATTTTATGCAACCTATTTTCATGTAGACCTAATTGATTTTAATGTAAATGATTTTCATGTAATATATTTTTATGTAATCTATTTTTATTTAACTGATTTTTATGTAATCCTAAATGAATCCTAACCATTATTAATCTAACTAATTTTTATATAATATATTTTTATGCAACCTATTTTCAAGTAATAGATCTACCATAATACATTATAAAGCAGAAATCATCTCTGTTGAAAACATTACGCCACATGGATACCTAGAATAAATTAACTTCAAAAAATTATTTTAATAACTTAGATTATTCTTGCTATACACCAAATTTTTACAATAATTTTTTCTATATGTCCAAATAGAGTTGTCAAAAGCTAACCGAACCCGCTGACCCGACCCGAACCGCCCGATAATTTTAGGGACAAGACCTGAAAATTTGAACCCGAAACCCGAAATCAACCGAACCCGATAGAACCCGAAACCCGTTTGGTTGACCGATTTAGAATATTTATAGAAATTTTCAAATTTATTTTGAAAATTATAATATATTTTATTATTAAAATAAAAAAAATATTATAATTAAATAATATTATTTAATTAAAAATTGATTTCAATAATCATAAAAAAGGATATTTTAGACCCGCTGGTCAACCCGAACCGACCGAAAACCTGCTACAACCCGACCCGATTGACCCGTGACCCATAACGAAACCGAACCCGATTTAACCCGAACCCGAAATGACCGAACCCGAACCCGCCCGACCCGACCCGATTGACAGGTCTATTTCCAAACCTTTAAATATACACCGAATAGATTTATGATATAGATAGAAAATCTATAAATTTAATCATTTTATTTTGTTAAAAATTAAAATATATTCATAATAATGAAATCAAATATTTTTATTAATTTTCATCCATTTATTCATTTATATTAAAGATATTTTGTTTCCATGATATAGAAAAAGATAGCTTTATTTTGTATATTAAATTAAATCTTAATTATTAAATTAATTATTATTTTTATTTTATTTTACCTCTTTAATATAAAAAAAATATATATTTTTCTTTATATTTTATCTTTTATTATAGAAAATATATCATATTTTTTTTCATGCATTAAAATAAAATAATCCATGAAATAAATTTATCTTGACGTCTATATTAACGTACAAAATATATCTTTATCTTAGTTAAAAAAAATTATTTTTAGACATAAAATTAAGAATAATATATTATTCATATCTTTAAATTCATAAGTTGTTTTAAGATATTCAAACCCTTGAAATTTTTTTATTGTGTTTTTTCTTTGAAAATGATTCAACCAATTTTGAAAATTTTGGATAATAAAAGTTTTTAATTTTTAAAAGTAATATATATCTTATTATCAAAAAATTGATATCTATATATATTATTTTCAATTTTTATATATATAAAATAATAATATTTCCTCTGTTAAACTAAACTTGTCATTCTAGCTTGATTTTATTGTTCAATAAAAGTTTTCATTTGACTTATTTTAACCCATTTTTTCAAATAATATCCTTATTAATTGAAAATATCTACATAAATATAAAAAATAAGGTGAAAGATCTTAATAAGATTGAGGATATTTAAGTCAAATGAAACGATTTCCTTAATTTTTAAAACAAACTCTAAAATTACAAGTTTATCTTAACGGAGGAAGTAGCTTTTTAATAAATATTTGATTATATATAATTGTAGAAGACAATTAGATGAGAGGTATAATGATTCATTGCCTAATTAAATGACAAAAAATTTAACCAAAAATCCCAAACTCTGATTCATCGAAAGATACTTGATAATTCTATTGTTGAATCCCAAACTCGTGCATGGTACGAGAATTCAACTAGTTTTTATGTAAGACTAATTGAAATCCTAACCATTTTTAATGTAACTGATTTTTCATGTAATATATTTTTGTGTAATCGATTTTTATGTAACAAATTTTCATGTAATTTATTTTTATGTAGCTCTAATTGAAATCCTAACCGATTTTAATGTAACCGATTTTCATTTAATATATTTTTATATGACCTATTTTCATGTATTCATTTTTTAAGCCTAATTGAAATCCTAACTAATTTTATTGTAACCAATTTTTCATGTAATATATTTTTATGTAACCGGTTTTTATGTAACCTATTTTCATGTAACTGATTTTTATGTACCCCTAATTGAAATCCTAATGAATTTTAATGTAACCGATTTTCATGTAACCTATTTTCATGTATCCAATTTTTATGTAAGCCTAATTGAAATCCTAACCAATTTTATTGTAACTGATTTTCATGTAATATAATCGATTTTTGTATATCTTATTTTCATGTAATCGATTTTTATATATCCCTAATTGAAATCCTAACCGATTTTAGTGTAACCGATGTAGCCGATTATTAGGTAACCGATTTACAGGTAACCTATTTTCATGTAACCTATTTTCATGTAACCAATTTTCACATAACTGGTTTGTATACCCCCACATTAGGAATTTCAATTAGACCAACATAAAAATCAGTTATGTAAAAATAGTTTACATGTAAATTGGCTACATAAAAATCGGCTATATGAAAATCGGTTACACTAAAATCAGTTAAGATTTCAATTAGGACAACATAAAAATTGGTTACATGAAATCTTAACTGATTTTAGTGTAACCGATTTTCATATAGCCGATGTTCATGTAGCCAATTTACATGTAAACTATTTTCACGTAACTGATTTTTATGTTGGCCTAATTGAAATTCCTAATGTGGGGGTATACAAACCAGTTATGTTAAAATTGGTTACATGAAAATAGGTTACATGTAAATCGGTTACCTAATAATCGGCTCTATCGGTTACACTAAAATCGATTAGGATTTCAATTAGGGACACATAAAAATCGGTTACATGAAAATAAGATACACAAAAATCGATTATATTACATGAAAATCAATTACAATAAAATTGGTTAGGATTTCAATTAGGCTTACATAAAAATTGGATACATGAAAATAGGTTACATAAAAATATATTACATGAAAATCGGTTACATTAAAATTCGTTAGGATTTCAATTAGGGGTACATAAAAATCAGTTACATAAAAATAGGTTACAAAAAAACCGGTTACATAAAAATGTATTAGATGAAAAATTAGTTACATTAAAATTGGTTAGGATTTCAATTAGGATTAAATACATGAAAATAGGACACGTAAAAATCAGTTACATAAAAATGTATTACATGAAAATTTGGTGACATTAAAATTGGTTAGGATTTCAATTAGGATTAAATAAAAATTAGTTACATAAAAATAGGTTATATAAAAATATATTATGTGAAAATCAATTACATTAAAATTGGTTAGATTTCATTTAGGCTTACCTAAAAGTCGATTACATAAAAATAGGTTATATAAAATATATATTACATGAAAATCAGTTATACTAAAATCAATTAGGATTTCAATTAGTTCTACATAAAAAATGATTACATGAAAATAGGTTGCACAAAATTATAGTACATGGTTACATAAACATAGGTTACATAAAATCATAATTCTTGATTACATAATGTTAGTAATTCCCCAAAATTAGTCTAAACTAAGGTCTAATAAATAGGCTAGTTAATGTAACTAAATTACTTTACCAAATTGCATGTTGTTGAATATATGTAACAAAAGTAATGTAACCAAATTACTTTACCAAATTACATAACTAAGGTCTAAACTAACGTCTAAGAGGCACCCACAAAGAGCAACTAGGAAAAAGGACACAAGTTAGAAGCAAGGAAAACAACTAGGAAACAACTAAGAAACAAGGTAAACGCAACAAACACAACCAAATCACAACAAGTTAGGGGTAACAAAATAACTAGGTAGGCAATAAGAGAAAGTCGGCCAAACAACAGAACTGAAATGGCTGGTGGAACAAGTGGAAAGGTTGAGAGTGATAGAATCGGCGTTGGGTGGTGTGTAACCGAGCCTCTAGAAGCTTGATAGACATCCCCCGGTAGCTTGCTCTTCCAACCGGCCGAGTGGAAGGATCGGTGTGGTCAGGTCCTTCGAAAAGGGTTAGCAGTAGGACCTAGAGGGAGGTTCCGGTACCTGTTCTGGCTGATCGGTTCAAGTCCGGTCAGTACGGTGAGGTGCGGGTCAGGCTAGACAGGCGGGTCAGGTCAGTTAGGGTGGGGTGATGTGAGGGTCGGTCTAGAAGATCTGGGTTTGGGGTTGGGCTAAAAGGTTTGTGTTGGTCAGGGTGTGGGGTGAGGTGGCCGTCCTGGTCGCGTTTCCGGTGGGAGTCAGGCGTTTCCAGCCAGGGTCAGGCGTTTTCGGCGAGGGGCGAGCGATAGGGGCCGGATTCTGGCGGGTCTGAGTGGGGAAAGAGTGGATTAGAGGGTGAGGCGGTATTGTAGATATAGGCGGGGTTTCGAGTCAAGAGGGTGCGCTAGGGCTAGGCATGGGTTAGATCTCGACGAGGGGGAGATCCGGTTGGGGAAGGGCGTCTGGGCAACGGGTAGTCGCCGGCATGTGGTACCGAAGTGAGAGCAAGAACGGTGGCGAGAGAAAGATGTTCGAGCGAGAGAGATCAACGTTCGAGAGAGAAGGTCCAGCGCTAGGGTCAGTCGTTGCAATATATATAAAGAAATATAGGCAACGTCATGGGTCGTTGCAATATAAATAAGGAAACATTCCAAACAGCATCAGTCGTTGCCTAATTGTAAAATCTGGCGAAAGGAAAATTGCAAAGACCCGCGCAGCTTAATTTTTGGGAGGGAAATTTTATTTTATTTTTAGCAACGACTTTTACATCGCCATAACTAATTTTCACAACAACTAAAAAGTCGTTGCCAAAAACTTGTTGCTAAAAAAGGGTTTTCTTGTAGTGAAAGCATGACCTCACGATTTGGATCGGCACTCAAAATGGAAACGGAGGAGGGCGGCGCTAGCGTTAAAAGCTACACTCCACTTCTTCTGCACCGACGACTCGGTGAGGCCAAAGTCGGAATCTGGGCGTGATAGGGTTGTTGCACCTGAGGGAAAGGTCGACAAGTTAGCGATGTGGACAGAACAACGAGATGAGATGAGATGGAATGAAGGACTCACGGCGCATTTGGCGACTGCAGCGAATCAAGATCTCAGAAGGGAAAAAGAAGATGACGCAGACAGGGGGAAGGGAGAAGGGTCGAGCTTTACCGGTGACTAAAACTAGCAACGTTACCTGGTCAGCGAGACATGAATGGTCGACGAACCTACAACGAGCATGAGCGAACGAATCCGGCGACGAGGACGACCAACGACAAGCGAGATCGGTGGCGCGAAAGGGTTGATGAGACGAGGACAGAACGGTGGACTCGCGACAAGTTTCCGGAGGACGAATCTACGCGTTAGTAACAAGTCAGGGAACTAGTAATGTTTGATAGAATCCCCAATTCCAAGTTGGTTAATGCGATTGACCAAGCCTTCAAACCGAGATTGGTATGTGGCAATGGTTTCTCCATCTTTCATCTTAAAATTGTAGAATTCCTTTTTGGCCTCTTTCTGATGGCTTTCTTTCAGATCTACACTGCCGATATGCATTTGCTCAATGGCTTCCCATGCATCTTTAGCAGTTTCGCAGTTGACAACTCTTAGAAGATCTTCAACACCCAAGGCATTGTTTAGTAGCATTTGTGCCTTGTAGTTCTTCTCCATTCCCGTCCATTCTGTTGGTCCCCATTCAGATTTTTTGTTCTTCTTGGCTTCGGGAATGACATAGTCTCCATCCTCAATAACTGACCAGGCTTGGTAGTCATTGCTTCTGAGCCATGTGGTGAAGAGCTTCTTCTAGTGATCATACTCCCCAGCAACAAGCAGTGGAGGCTTGTTGTTTCCAATTCCGACGTTGTGAGTGTTGTTTGAAGTCATTCTGTATTCCTGCACTAACACACAATCTAGAGCAAACTTGCTCTGATACCAATTGTTGGATCGTGACGCGTTAGTAACACGTCAGGGAAGTAGTAATGTTCCCTAGGCAGCGGAAATAAACAGTAAGAACACAGAATTTAGAGAGGAAAACTTTCTGTCCGACCAACAAGTCGTAGAAAGAAAAAACCTCTACCTCTGAGACTCCTTCTCAGAGGATTTTTTAATAGAATACTTTTATTAAGTTTCAACGATTACAAGGCAAGTCAAGTTCCCTGGTAACTAAGGCACCAACCAAAGTTCAACTAACTAGACTTCTACAACCCTAAGCGTAAACCTAAGACAAAGTAAACTACTGACTTACTTGTGGATTCTTCACCGGAAAAAGCCACACACTCGTACACTTGAAAAGCTCTCTCTCCAAGTTCGTCGTCTACAACCACTACTCAACCCTAGCTAAACCTAGCTATTTATAAGATAAGTCAAGTCTGATCTCACACGTAATTCTTGCCTAATTACGCTGATATTCCACTTGACAAAATCCCACACAATAAGGAAAAGTATTGTTTTGTGATTTCGGATCCTCAACCATGTCGATCTTTTCCAAAACCGAATGATGTCGGATTTTCCAAGATAAGATCGTGTGAAGATTGATCTTATCTTCTCTTTTATCTCCTTAAGCAACCGCCTACAGCTGTAAGTCTACGTAGAAGATCGCTCTCAGAAGATATGGTAACTTGCCGTTTATAGAAAGCCGCGTTCCTTCCGAGACGCGCTTCCTAAATCTGTCACTCGTTCCCTCCATCGGTCCTCACAATGTTCCGTCACACGTGACCATGTATCTGTTTTCCTGAAACACTTACATGTAGAAGCAAGTTATATCAACTAAGTTTGTTATCATCAAAACTAAGAGAAACCATGGAACAATCATTGTTCCAACAAGTGATATATCGAACTACTTTTATTTTTGGTAGAAAGTGATATATCGAACTACTTGATGCATCATATATGCATATGAAATGAAATAGAATTGGCAAATCCATGCATTGCTTTATTGAATCAAGCTTGAAGAGGGGGAGTTGAGCAAATATTTATTACATACGATCGATTACTTCCAAGTACGTAGACTACGTACGTGATGATGATCACAACCGTAGGTATACTTGTACACGTAGTATAAAAAAAGTACTTAATATAGAGTTAAGATGCCATTAAGCTAGCAACAAAATTTGATCACTTCCACTTGTTGAACTTGCCATGGCCCCAGTTCTTGCCAAACTTGCCATGTCCATGGTGGTGACCGTATCCACCGCCACCACCGAGGTATCCACCACCGTGGCTCTGGTGCATCCCGTAGCTTCCTCCCATGTAGCTGCTGCTTCCATAACCTGTTCAATAATATTCCAATTTAACAATTAGGATCGGTTTGGTATAAAAATATGGAAAGGAAAGGAAAATGAAAGAAATTTATATTAAAAAGTAGTGTTGAATCTCTTTTTTTTTTAGTCTAGAGAAGGAAGAAGTGAAATAGTTAGATGCGAATGGGGGATATACTTGATCCATGTTAAAATTACGAAAACTGATAGAGGACACGAGGGAGCTTGCGATACATTTTTGTATTAAAAGTAAGGTGATCTAAGGTAAGAGGAAATTTGTTGTCGATGTATCATAACACAAATATAGACTAGATTTGTTTCCTTTCCTTTTATATTTCCATAGTTGAAAACCAAACGAGCCCTTAATAAAAAAAATTCAACGACTTTTTTAACCTATGTCATTGGCCTATAAGAACAAAGGTTAAAAACTTTAAAATGGAAAGACTTTGTTACATTTAGAGGTTTTTGTTTGACGAGTGATCTATGAAGGTATTTAACCCTAGGCTCGTGATCCAACTGACACGTACTATGAACTAGTTAAATTGTTAGATTGATGAGACTTGGTTTTTCAGACCAAAATCTATATAGATGAGATGAAAATAGTTAATTAGAGGAAAATTTATTGTCGATGTATCATAACACAAATATAGATTATATATGTTTCCTTTCCGTTTACGTTTTCATAACTGGAAATCAAAGGGGGCCCTTAATCAGCAAGTCAACGACTTTTTTAACCTATGTTTTGGCCTATAAGAACAAAGGTTAAAAACTTTAAAATGGAAATAGTTTGTTACATTTAGGGTTTTTTTTCGTTTGATGAGGGATCTATCAAGGTGGTAAATCCTAGGCTCATGATCCAAGTTACAAGTACTATGAACCAGTTAAATCGGTAGAATGTTGAGACTTGATTTTTTAGGTCAAAATCCATATAGATGAGAAGAAGGTAAAGATTAATAATAACCGTATGAAGGTGCAGCAGGAGGATAGCTAGGATAAGATACGGGAGGATAGCCACCGGCCGGTGGGTACCCGCCAGCCGGATACCCGTATCCACCAGGTGCTCCGCTGTAACCGCCGCCGTAACCTCCGCCGCCGCAATAACCACCTCCGAATAGACCCCTTTCACTCGTCTCCTTTCCCATGCTTGATTATATATATGTATGAAAACCTACCATATGCAAATAACATACTTAAATAACACCATTTAAATCTCAAAAACCACACCATTATTTAATTCGGATCGACGTGTTTTACCTGAAGAATTCGCGGATTATATGTAATTCGGATCGTGAAGTTGGTTTAGTGAGAGTAGCTAGGGTGGGAGATTGTATATTTATATACAATTTTTGTATATGGGAGAATATTGCGTTGCTCAAACGCAATAATATATTCTTAGGCCACTTACGAGTATCAATTAATTATTATTATTCAATATTAATGCCGCAATTCTCAAATACAGAGATGGTCCATTAGATTCGATTTACACATTATAATTATGTTATCATTGGGTATATATGCTTATTGCCTACGTGCATGCATGTTTCACTATGCTGAAATGTTAATCAGGAATATGTTCAGTTCGTTTCACACGATCGTTTGATGTAATGAAATTGATAACCTGATACTAACATCTAGAATATCATCGGGCTTATAGGCAGAAATTCGATCATCAATTACGTGTTAAAATATACATCTAACTTTGTAACTACGTGATTATTTCATTTATATTACGTATATCGCATAGATACACTCTTAGCTGACCATTTCAACTATAAAAAACTAATTTGTTGGATCGCAAGGGGTTAGCGAGAGCTTGGGAACTGGCTGTTAAGCTGTTCCCAAGGCAGCGGAAGAAACAATATCGCAAGTATTAAAAGATGTAAGAACACAGTTCCCTTATAGAGAAACCCCGCGACAACCAACTAGTTGTGTGGGTAAACCTCTACCTCCGCTTGGAGGATTTTGAATGACTTACTCGTATTTATTGCTTGTTCCTTAGTTACAAACAGCCAGATTCAAACTTCTCTGTTCCTACGAGTTCTACCTAACTCTAGCAACACTAATGAATCTTCTCAACTGAGTTCCTAAGCGAACAACTCAACTAAAACAGGAAAGTCAAACCTTACACCCTAACAGTTTCAGTTCCCTTGCTCCTGGGAACTTCAGCTTCGCCGTCGTCGAGATCAGACACTCGCCGCCGGGGACTTCTCTTCTTCTTTCTCTCTTTCTCTGAGAGTATGTGTGAATTCTGGGAGAAGTGCTTGAACCTAGCACTATTCATTTGGCTTTATACTTGGTTGTACTTGGGCTTCAATCGCATCTTTCATGTTGTCCGAAATGCCCTTTGCTTGCAGCCCAAGTGTACAATCTTCACATGTGACTTCGATTTGAACTAGGTCAACTTCTTTGAATCAATCGGACCGTTGGATCACTCGTGACAGTCTGCTCCTCAGACTGTGCCTTCGTTCTGTTTAAAACAGGATCCCGTGATTTGCGCTGAACGGTCTTTGTCTGCACATGTGAGTTCCCATGTGATGGGAACTCTCTTCTTTAGAGTTCCTTTGAGAGAAACTCTTCATCGTGAATTCCTGTGTTCCTTGGTCGTTCATTGGAGTTCTCTACTGAACTTGTGTTCCTTAGAAATACTTGGACAAAGCATATTAGTTCTCATATGGTGTTTGTCATTATCAAAACTGGAGAACGGTATCGTTGTTCCGGTGTTTAGAACCAGAGGTCCCAACAATTTCCCCCTTTTTGATGATGACAAACCCATCACAAAATAAGCAAGTATTTCAAAGCATGACATGCAGATGAGTTCCTAAGCAAAGTCCTAGGGAGCCACTTCTAGTGAGACACTGAGTTCGTACTTAGCTTTTTATGCAGTTGTTCCCCCTTAGCTATAGCATATTCTGTGATATCTTTTCAACTTAACTCATCTCGCATTTTTTGTCTTTCCCCCTTTTAACATCACCGAAAACGTATGTAACACAAAAATAAGGAAGAAAGGAACATGCATTCATACTAGAAACCAATTCATTACTTAAGCAAAAATATGTACATGGGAACACAAGAAATTTTGTGGGGAAAACATGGATAAGGATAAAGAAGGGACGATCATGGGCTCCGGGGAAGCAAGAGTTCAGTCAATCGGTCTAGAGCGTGCAGAATTTTCTCTTGAGTTCCCGGCATCCTTTCAAGTGTGGTTGCGATGTGGACCAACACTTGATTGTTCACATACTCAAGGCCTTCACTAGAGGAAAGCGTCTCTTGGTCCTCATCCTGCTCTGAGTGACGCATCTTCTGGACCACAGAAAGGTCCAGTTCCCTTCCGATGGTCACTTCTTCCTTATTGGCTTCGTAGAGCCCTTCCTTGAGCATCACTTTTTTTGACCAGGCCGACATAAGGCAAGGAGTGGGAAGTCGAGGCCATGCACTTCTCCATGTGCCCAAGGATGATGCAGGGAAGATTGATGGGCATCTTGTGGAGAAAGTAGTAGAGAAGGATCGCGTCTTGGATGTTAAGCTGGTGACGCTTCTCTTGCCTTGGGATCACCACAGTGATGATGAACTGGTGAGCCAACTTAGCGATGAGAGACAGATTATGAGTGGGTGTTCCAGTTCTGGGAACACGGCCCTCGTAGATGGCGTTGTAGATGACATCACTATTGAACTCACCCCAAGTTTTGATAAGGACATCGCTGAGGCCCTGGACAAGAACTTGGAGTTGGAGGTGAAGAGTAGAGGCGGTGAAGACAAAATCGTCGCCCTTGAGGGAGAGAGTTCCCTTGGTGCCCTCTATGGAAAAGTTGTTGTAGAAGAGGCGCACCTGAGCTAGGTCGACGGTCACAACAGCTTCACAGACGTGTTCCCATCCCCGGGCCTTAATGAGATTCCAGAGCTCCCCAAGGCCCTTTTCTTAGAGCTCTTCTTCGTTGAGAACGAGGGGAGGGATGAGCTTACGATCCTCCTTGATGGGAACCCTCTTAGAAGCAGTTGATTTCCCTTTCTTTTTCTTGTTCCCCCTGGAGGCGGTAGCCTTTCCTTTCCGCTGGGGGGAGTCAGCCGCTTCGATCATCAGGGGAGGTTCCCTTTGTTTTTGGGCAACCTCCGACACCACCATTTGGCGCCCTTGATCCTTAGCGGTTTCTTGCACATCGGTGGTGGCCTCACCATCCGAGGTCCCTTCTTCTTTTGAGGACAGGCCCATGTCCTTGTTGTCATCCTCCTCTTGATGACTTGTACTTGCCCTAGCACCATCAGTTGGTGCTAGGTTCCTTGCTTCTAGGACCTTGGAAGCAGCGGTCCCTTCTGTAGTTGAGGGCCGCGAGATCTCTGCTTGGAGCTCGGCCTCGAGCGCGTCGAGGCGCGCATTTTCTTCGGCAGTTCCCATGACGATGGGAGGCTGCATTTTGGCCTTTTTGCGAGCAATTACGCCGATGGGGAGCTCATCCTCATCGGAGTCGAGGTTCATGATTTGTTGGGTTTGGGAGGGAAACGGGAGCTTTTCGGTGGAAGGAGATTTTGGTGGTGAGGGAGTTTTCGTGGGAGGAGGTGGAGGTGGTGTGGGAACTTTGAGGGAGGAGGAGGGTGGAGGAATCTTTTGTGGTGAAGAGGATGGAGGGGGATTGGATGTTCCTTCAATCATGGGAACAGAGGAAGAGGGGGTTGTCGAATCTTTGGGACCAGAGGTGTCAGAGATGGGTTTAGGGTTGGTGGTGGAGGGGGTAGAGGAGGGCTTGCGAAGAAGTTGATCCAATTCGTCAGGGGGGACGATGACATAGGAGTCGGGTTTCGAGAGGTTGAGAACTTCGTCCATCGCGAGAAGGGATTTCTTTCTCGGTTCGGTGTAAAAGGAAGAGGGAGAAGACGAGATCTGAGAGTGTTTGGGTTTGTGGGATTTGGAAGAGGAGTGTTTGGATTTGGAGGAAGAGTGGTGTTTGGATTTTGAGGGTTTGGATTTTTCGTGTTTAGATGGGGGTTCGGTGCCGAAACTGTCAACGATGACAGTCCCGGATGACGAGACGGAGGGAGGTTGAGAAGGAGGAGGTGGAGGAGGAAGAGATTGAGAGGATGTGGTGGTGGAAGAAGGCATTGCTAGAGTTTGCGTTGCCGGGGGTGGTGGAGGAAGAAAGGGACTAACATATTTGTAAAGCCCTTCGAAAAGGATTGCTCGGAGGGCAGGATCTTGTTCTTTATCAAGGTCACTCAACATGGTGACAAAGAGGGTTTTGGGATTGGCTTGGATCCACTCACGAACTTGTGCAAGAGTGTGAACTGGAGCCATGAGAGGAGTTTGGGAAAGAGAGAGGTTTTGGAGGTTTGTTCGAAAGGGAAAGAGATAGGGTAATGGAGAAGATGGGTTGCAGAGGAAGAATGAGGAAGAAGGGCCCAAAAATGGCAAAGGGGGTTTTTATTTGGGGGAGAAAGGGAAGGATAGACGAGGGTAGAAAGGGAAGGATAAACAACCTCGATAATCGTTGGCCAATGAATGCGGAGGAACGTTTCGTCGTCCGTAGCACGCTTCTGACATGCGTTGTTTTCTTCCTAGGGAAGGCTTTTCGACTTTTCAAATGCTTAGCTCTAAACGCTTCAGAATCTGACACAATTTCCCATTTCCCAAGCGACGTTTCATTTTCTCAGAGATATCAGTGTTCCCTTGCTTATGCACACCAGTTCCCATGATCTTTCAAAAAGTTATATTGAGTGGAGAGGTTAAGGGAACTCACACTCAATTTTCTTTGTAAGGCTAGGGAACTCAAAAGGGATTAGACAATTACAACTCAATAAAGGGATAAGGAGTTTGGCTCATGAGAAGCGTTTGTCTAGCCCTTGGCTTAGGGTTGGTTTTATGATCAACCGTCATAGTGGCTTGTAGAGAGGATTAAAGGGAACTCTGGTTGATCATTTTGGGCCAAAAAGAAATGATGTTCCACTGTACATAAGGAAGCTCTAGACTAGTAATATGGCAAAATGAAAGCAATGAGTCCTACAGTTCCTTATCATGCATTTCTAGTTAGACTAGTCAAGCATCGAGGGAGAGACAAACAGGGACTTGTTTAGTTTAGAGTTATCATCCCTAGAAGCATTTGAAAACGCTGGTCAGGACGTCTGTCTAAAGCTTTAGTGAGAATGTCTGCAATTTGCTCTTCCGTTCTACAGTGTTCCATAGAGATGTTCCCATTTTCAACATTGTCGCATAGAAAATGATGTCTAATGTCTATGTGCTTAGTCCTAGAGTGATGTACAAGATTTTTGGAGATGTTAATGGCACTAGTATTATCACAGAGTATGGGAACTGGGCCAAAAGACATACCGTAATCTTGAAGTTGAGACTTAAGCCATAGCACTTGGGAACAGCACGATACGGCAGCCACGTATTCTGCTTTAGCTGTGGAGAGTGCCATTGAGTTTTGCTTCTTGGATCCCCATGAGACTAAGCATGACCCTAGAAACTGGGCCATTCCTGATGTGCTCTTTCTATCAACAAGGTGCCCAGCGAAATCTGCATCTGTATAAGCAATGAGCTCAAGGGAACTGTTCCTTGGATACCAGAGGCACAAGTTATCGTTCCCTTTGAGGTACCTGAAAATCCTCTTCACCTCTTTCAAGTGTGATTCTTTGGGGTTAGCTTGAAAACGTGCACATAAGCACACTAAGAACATGATATCAGGCCTACTAGCAGTTAAATATAGGAGAGAGCCAATCATACCTCTGAAGTTCCTTTGATCGACATTTACCCCTGTTTCATCGGTGTTGAGCCTTGAGTTTGGTGAGATGGGAGTGTCGATGGGCCTTGAGTGGTCCATCCCATACTTCACTAGCATTTCTCTGATGTATTTCTGTTGATGAATCCTTGTTCCCTCCTTTGTTGAGATATTTGGAGTCCCAAGAAGAACGTGAGTTCCCCTATGAGACTCATCTCGAACTCACTACTCATTAGATTCTTAAATTTCTCAACAAGGATTTCGTTAGTGGCTCCAAAAACAATGTCATCAACATAAACTTGAACAATCAATATATCCTTAGACTCTTTCTTAAGGAAAAGGGTTTTGTCTATGGAACCTCGAAGGTATCCATGAGACAGAAGGAATTGAGCAAACCTATCATACCATGCTCTGGGGGCTTGTTTTAGACCGTATAGGGCCCTCTCCAAGAAGTATACGTGGTTTGGTAGCTTCTCATCTTCGAATCCTGGAGGTTAAGCTACGTATACTTCTTCCTTGAGGTGCCCATTGAGAAAGGTCGTCTTCACATCCATCTGGTACAACTTGAATCCTTTGTGAGCTGCAGAGGCTATGAGGAGGCGGATAGCTTCGATCCTTGCAACTGGTGCGAAGGTCTCATCGTAGTCGATTCCCTCCTCTTGCCTGTAGCCTTGAGCAACCAGACGGGCCTTGTTCCTTGCTACGGCCCCAGTGTCGTCAAGCTTCTTCCTGAAGACCCATCGAGTTCCTATGATGTTCTTGTTTTTGGGTTTGGGAACCAGCTTCCATACTTTGTTCCTCTCGAATTGGTGGAGCTCCTCTTGCATAGCTTGGATCCAGTCTGGGTCCTTTAGGGCTTCTTTGATGATCTTAGGTTCCACTAGTGAGACAAAGGAATTGAAGGCGCAGAAGTTGTTGAGAGAGGATCGAGTCTGGACGCCCTTGTCGTAGGGAGTGATGATGTTATCAATTGGATGATCCCTCTTTTGGTGGTAGTTCCTGGTTTGGATGTGTGAGACGTCAACCTGTTCCCTTGACTCTTCTTCCTCTACAGCTTCAGCCTCCTCTTCTTCAGGGGAACAGGTGTGCTCAACTTCTTCACTGAGATTCTCGTCAGGATTTTCTTCAGGGTTCCCTCGTTGTTCCCCCTGAACACTGGATTCTGGTACAACGTCATTTTGGGGAACAAGAGAGTTAGATGCATCTCGTGGCTCTTCTGTTGATGAGGGAGCTTCAAAGGAGCTTTGATCTGTGGAATTTTCATCTCCTTCATTGTTCCCTTGTTGTGGGATGTTGTTCCCACTTGGATAATCCTCATCTCTTTTTCTTGGTTCGTCATCGTCGTCTTCCTCTTCCTGTCTGATTAGCTTGAACAGAGTTCCTTTCCCTTGAGCCTCTGTTTCTACCCTTACAGATTGCTCGTCGAAGATGACGTGAATGCTTTCTTCTACCTTCTTGGTCCTCTTGTTGTAAACCCTATACGCCTTGCTTTGGGAGGAGTAGCCCAGGAAGATCCCTTCATCACTTCTAGGGTCAAACTTCCCAAGATTGTCTTTGCCATTCTTGTGGATGAAACATCTGCACCCAAAGGTCCTTAGGTGAGAGATGTTAGGCTTCCTTCCCTTGATTAGCTCATATGATGTCTTCTTGATCATGGGACGTGTCATGGCTCGATTTAGGATGTAAGTAGCTGTGGAGATGGCTTCGGCCCAGAAACTTGGAGGAACTCCACTCTCTAGCATCATGGTCCTTGCCATGTCTTCCAAGGTTCTGTTTTTCCTTTCCACCACGCCATTTTGTTGAGGAGTGCGAGGAGCCAAGAAATTGTGGGATACGCCATTGTTGTCACAGTACCTAAGGAACTCTGAGTTTTTGAACTCAGTCCCATGGTCAGATCTGAGTGCCTTGAGCTTGATTCCCATGCTAACTTCCATCCTCTTGATTAGAGTCTCAAATTCTTTGAAGGTATCTGATTTTGATCTCAAGAAAAGAACCCATGTAAACCTTGAAAAATCATCAATTAAAACATACATGTACCTATTTCCTCCGAAGCTTTCGGTGTCCATGGGACCACAAAGATCCGTGTGAATTAGCTCCAAGGGCCTTGTTGTGCTGACTACCCTTTTTGGTTTGAAGGAACTTCTGGTTTGTTTGCCACGAACACAAGCTTCACACATCTTGGCTCCCTCAATGTTTATTCGAGGAAGACCAATGACCAGATCTTGTAGATAGAGCTTTAGTATCTGACTAATGCCTGCATGGCCCAGTCTCTTGTGCCAGAGTTCCATTTCATCAACGGAACTAGCTAAGCACAATTTTCTTGGTGGTTCAAAGTCTGTGTCCACCACATAGATGTTGTTGGACCTTCTTCCCTTCAGGATGATTTTGTCTGTCTTCTTGTTGATCACTAGACATTCCCTTGAATCAAATGTAACAATGTTGTTCCCTTGATCGCATATCTGAGATACGCTCAGGAGGTTGAATCCCAGGTCCTTCACCAAGTTGACGTTGTTGATTTTGATTGATTTATTGAGTAGTACTTCCCCTGTTCCTATGATTTCCCCTTTATTCTTGTTCCCAAAGGACACATGACCTCCTTCGGCCTTTGGGTGGAGTGAGGTGAGGTTGTCTTTGTTTTCAGTCATGTGGTTAGAACATCCACTATCAATGACCCATGTGTTGTTCCCCCTCACTGCCACCTACAAGAAAAGTTAGTTTTTGAGGACCCAGGCAAGATGACTCTTGCCTGGTCCCTTGCAAGGGAAGACAGTCTCAAATAACACATAATCAGCAATGTTAATATCACGGGAGTACTTGTTATAGGCAAAGTTCCTATGGTTGTTCCCTTTTTTGGGAACTCTAACAGATTTGTTGGCCTTTTGATTCTGCTTGTACCAATACTCGTGGTTTTTCTGGGTTTTGGCCTTAGCTTTGGGACAACTTTCCTTGTAGTGCCCATGAGCACCACCTTTCCAGCAGGTCTTAAAGTATTCTCCTAGGTAGTACTTAGGATGGGGTCTCTGTATTCTGTTCCTATCCATAGTTTCCTGGTTGTACACCCTAGACCTATTTCCCTTAGCTATTTGAACATACAGCTTATGTCTAGTGTTCCCAGTGTAATAGTCTACTTCTCCATTCACTCCACTCTCCAAGACACGGATTTTCTCTTCTAAGTGTGCATTTTTCTGTTTCTCACACTGAAGCTCTAAGGCCCTACACTCGTTGATCTCTTGTTCACTCAAAGGAGACTTTCCTTTCTTAGGGCTCTCTGACTTATATCCTATCCCATGTTTGGCTGGAACAAATTTGGTTTGGGAACATGAGGCTTCTGAATTCCCATTTTTCTTACTCAGTTTTTGTAGAAAGGTGTTCTTATCATTATCTAGTGTCTTGATCTCATTTTCAAGATCTACAATGTGAGACACATAGGACCGAAGCTTGTCAACTAAGGACACACAGTTGGAACAGGGCTCTAGGCCGACTAACTCAGCATTGGTGTGTTCCAAATTTTCAAGCTTCTTTTGCAATTTAATATTATCTTTGACGAGACTCGAAAGCAGTTTAAGCAACTCAGGTTTTTCATAGTCAGTAAGGGAAGCGAGAATGGATTCAGTGGTTACCTCACTAGGTTGTTCCCCAGTGGTGTCTCCGATGGCCATTGCGCACATGTCAGGAGATGCCCAAGATTCAGGATCTTCGTCCGCGTCATTGTCCCAGGTGGCGATGTAGGCCTTCTTCCCTTGCCTACGATCGTTAGTTCCCAATGGACACTCCTTCGCGAAGTGTCCCTTTTTGTAGCACTTGTAGCATGTGACGTCCGAGAGGTCCTTCTCGACAGGCTTTCTTTGGGAACTCTGTCCTTTCTGTGAGTTCCCATTTTCCTTTTTGAACTTTCCTTTGTAGAAGGACCGAAGAGCCTTTGTAACCAGAACCAGCTCTTCGTCCTCTTCTTCTTCTTCGGATTCCTCATGTTGTTCCTTTACCGACTTCAGCATCTTCTCCAGCTTTAGGGCGATCCCTTAGTGTGCCCTCTTTTGCTCCTTGTCATCTATCTTTCTTTTCTCATGTCCTACCAGTTTTCCAAAGACCTGGTGGAGCATAAGAGTTCTATTTTCAGGGTTCTCCTTGAACATCGTTCTTTCATTTGCCCATTCGTCGGTCAGCCCATTGAACAACTGTTGGACCTTCATTTTATCAGTGATTTCCTCCTTCGTGATCCCTAGTCCCACGAGCTTGGTGCAAAGCCCCTCGAAGCGCGATTGGTAGCTATTCATAGATTCTCCCATTCCCATCTAGAAGTTGAAGAACTCCCTTCTTGCATTCATTTGAAGGTCTTCTCTGAGGTCAGAGTTCTCAATATGCATCTGTTGAATGGCTTCCCATACTTCCTTGGCGGTGTCCAGGTTAGCTACTCTATCACAGTATTGAACCGTCATAGCATTTTTGAGGTATTGCTTAGCTTTGAAGTTAGCATCCATGCATTTCCACTCATTTGGCCCCCATTTGGAGTAGTCGTCCTTGATGGCTGGATCTACTTCAAAGTTCCCTTTCTCTATGACGCACCAAGCTTGGAAATCCTAGCTCCGCATCCAGTCTTTCATGTCGCGTTGCCAGTTCTCGAATCTACCAGTGATAAGCCTTGGAGGCTTGCTGTTGTTGTGTCCAACTTGAGTAAGTTCGTCCATTTTGAAACCTGCGATGCTAACACAAATCTAGAGCGACCAGGCTCTGATACCAATTGTTGGATCGTAAGGGGTTAGCGAGAACTTGGGAACTGGCTGTTAAGCTGTTCCCAAGGCAGCGGAAGAAACAATATCGCAAGTATTAAAAGCTGTAAGAACACAGTTCCCTTATAGAGGAACCCCACGACAACCAACTAGTTGTGTGGGTAAACCTCTACCTCCGCTTGGAGGATTTTGAATGACTTACTCGTATTTATTGCTTGTTCCTTAGTTACAAACAGCCAGATTCAAACTTCTCTGTTCCTACGAGTTCTACCTAACTCTAGCAACACTAATGAATCTTCTCAACTGAGTTCCTAAGCGAACAACTCAACTAAAACAGGAAAGTCAAACCTTACACCCTGACAGTTTCAGTTCCCTTTCTCCTGGGAACTTCAGCTTCACCGTCGTCGAGATCAGACACTCGCCGTCGGGGACTTCTCTTCTTCTTTCTTTTTTTCTCTGAGAGTATGTGTGAATTCTGGGAGAAGTGCTTGAACCTAGCACTATTCATTTGGCTTTATACTTGGTTGTACTAGGGCTTCAATCGCATCTTTCATGTTGTTCGAAATGCCCTTTGCTTGCAGCCCAAGTGTACAATCTTCACATGTGACTTCGATTTGAACTAGGTCAACTTCTTTGAATCAATCGGACCGTTGGATCACTCGTGACAGTCTGCTCCTCAAATTGTGCCTTCGTTCTGTTTAAAACAGGATCCCGCGATTTGCGCTGAACGGTCTTTGTCTGCACATGTGAGTTCCCATGTGATGGGAACTCTCTTCTTCAGAGTTCCTTTGAGAGAAACTTTTCATCGTGAATTCCTGTGTTCCTTGGTCGTTCATTGGAGTTCTCTACTGAACGTGTGTTCCTTAGAAATACTTGGACAAAGCATATTAGTTCCCATATGGTGTTTGTCATTATCAAAACTGGAGAACGGTATTGTTGTTCCGGTATTTAGAACCAGAGGTCCCAACACCGTCCCAACATAATTACATCTTAACCTCACGTCACGGTACCAATACTTTATTTTTTTTATAGAGAAGTGATTAAAGAAACTAAATCATCAAAATTTAGATCATCCTAGAGCATCTGTCCGTATGATATTATTAAAAATTGGTTCAATTGCGAGGTTAGAAGATGTATACCGGTAATCATATTTTACACTATAATCAGCAACGACATTAATTTCCATTTTGGGACATGATCACAATACATCATAGGAGCACAATATATCGTCTTGGATGGTGATGATACGAGTAGCTTTTGTTTTCTTATTTTGATGAAGAGTAAATAGGATCGACATTTAGATCACAAGTTTATGAGGGTCGGAGTATATTATGAGCCATAGGTTGATTCACATGGAAATGGGGCTTATCATGAAAATTAAGAACAAATGAGTACCCTTAGATTTGATAAATGGATGGCTAAGATTAGAAGAGATAGGGGCAAAATGGTAATTTTGACAAAAAATAAAATAAAATAAAAAAATAAAAAAAAATTAATTTTCTTAGTTTCGCTTGTTTTTTCCAAAAACATGAAATTTGATTTTTTACGTTACGTTCACATATTTTATGCATATGTTTACACTATTATAAGACATGTTCATATATTATCACATTTTTCAGTTCACAGATATTATAATATGTTCACATATATTACAAGTGTGTTCACATATTATTACTGTTTGTTCATGTTTTATGGCCATATGTTCATGTTCGATTAAATCATAATACAGGCGTTAAACGGCTTAAAAAATTTTGAAAAATTTTTTTTTTAAAAATATATTTTTTAATTTTTAATTTTTTAATTTTTAAATTTTTTAATTTTTTGCTTATTTTTGCCAAAAACACGACGGTTGACATTTTACGTTCTATTCACATATTTTATACACATGTTCACATTATTACAAGGACTGTTCACATATAACCGCATTTTAACTTTAGAAAATTTAATATACGTTCACATATAATATATGTACGTTCACATATTAGTATTACATGTTCACGTTTTATGTCCTTATGTTCATACTCGATTTACATCATTCTACATACGTAAAAAGACTTAAAAAATTAAAGTAAGAAAATTTAAAAAAAATTTAAAAAAAGAATGCGGAGACTGCGCCTAAGGATGCGGAGACTTTGAAGGAGTTGGAGAATAAGCACCCTCGTGCTCCTTGTCCTAACCTGCCTCCCTTTTGTGCTGATGTAGTGGCGATTTCTGCCACTAAGGAAGTTGTTTTAAGAAGGATTAGAAGTTTCCCTAAAGGAACGTCTTGTGGACGTGATGGTTTTCGGGCTCAACATTTTGTTGACGCGCTTGGGAAGGCTGCGGTTGCGGTTGCTGATGATTTAGCCACCTCTATTACTGCTGTGGTTAATCTTTTACTTGCTGGTAAATGCCCTGCTGCTCTAGGTGAGTTTATTGCTAATGCCCCGCTTACGCCATTACTCAAGCCTGGGGGTGGGGTTCGGCCCATTGTTGTTGGTACGGTATGGAGGAGACTTGTTTCTAAGGTTGCAGATGTCACGGCTGGTAAGGAGGTTGGTAAGTATTTGGAGGATTTTCAGTTTGGCGTAGGTGTGCCTAACGGCAGTGAGGCTATCCTTCATGTTGTCAACAGGTTGATTGAGGTCAAGGGAGATGCAAACAACATGTCTATGCTTTTGGTTGATTTTAGTAATGCCTTTAACCTTTTGGATCGAAGCACAATGCTTAGAGAGGTCCGACGTCGTTGTCCTTCACTTTCTCCTTGGGTTGAATTCTGTTATGCGCGTCCGGCGAGGTTGTATTATGATGACTCTATTTTGCTATATCTTCTCAAGGAGTTCAACAAGGTGACCCTCTAGGGCCTTTGCTTTTTGCACTTACCTTACATCCTCTTGTCCATCGGATCAATGATAAGTGCAAATTGGATTTCATGGCTTGGTACCTAGATGACGGCACCATCATTGGGGACACTGCTTTGGTGTCGGATGCTTTGCATTTGATCACTACTGAAGGACCGTCATTGGGGTTGCATTTGAATGTTGAGAAATCTGAAATCTTTTGGCCAAACCCAGATCCGAGGAGTTACGACCATGTGCTTTTCCCTCCTAGTATTTCTCACCCGTTGAATGGTGTCAAGCTTCTTGGTGGACCTTTCAGCTTAGACACTGATTTTTGCAGTCGCTTGATCGGAGATAGGGTTTCCAAAATTATTAGTTTGATGGAGGCTGTTGTTGGACTTAATGACCCCCATTCGGGGCTTCTTCTTCTCCGTAGTTGTGTGGGTGTAGGCCGATTGTACTTTTCTCTTCGGACTTGTCCCCCACAAATGCTCGGGTCTGCCCCTCTTACCTTCGACAATGCCTTAAGGAAGGTTCTTGAGGAGATCATTGTGGCTGGAGGTGCTGGTTTTGGTGATTGGCAATGGCGTTGTGCCACCCTACCCTTTCGGCTTGGTGGTTTCGGGGTATATACCGCTCATGATGCTTCTATCTATGCTTTTGTTGCTTCGCGACTGCAGTCTCTTGAGCTCCAGAACAGATTGCTTCGTCATTGTAATACCTTGGATATAGGGCCTGCTTGTGATTTAGCCTTGAACAACTTTCGGGATTTGTGCAACTTCGATCCTCTTACTCTCTGTCGTGATGTACCAGCCCTCCCCCCCTTTTATGAAAAAATTGGCTACAATGTACTTTGATACAGTAGAGAAGAATTTGGCGAGTTTGTACAATCCAAGTGATAGGGAAAAGGCTATCCTCATTAGCAACAGGTCAGCACACTCTTTGGACTTCTTGAGAACCCTCCCAATTGAAGGGTTAGGACAGACGATGCACCCTAAACAATTCAGATGTGTTTTGTGCTATCGCCTTGCTATTCCTATGTATCCTGCTGGTTTACTTGCCCTTGTTGCTCTTCTAAAATCTTAGATTGTTTTGGAGATCATGCTGTCCACTGTGGGAATGACATTGGCCTTAAATTTCGTCATAACCTAGTCCGGGACGTGTTGGGTGATATTTGTACTCAGGCTGGTGTAGTTGTGCAAAAGGAGGTACCTCTTGGATTTTTGTCTGAGGAAGGTAGAGATCTTCGACCTGCAGATCTTCTGGTTTACTCTTGGGACAAAGGGAGGAACGTCTTCTTAGATGTTACATGTGTCTCTCCTTTCGTGGGGGGTGGTGTTGATGGGTTTGTTCATGGAGCTGCTGTTTCTAGTGTTGTTGATCGGAAGAAGAAAAAGTATGAATTGAAGTGCACAGACAATGGATATGGTTTTATTGCTTTTGCCCTCTCTACTTTTGGAGAGCTCGGGAGCGATGCCCTTGAGTTTTTGTCTAGGGTCACACAGGCTGCTCATAGTAACACGGCTAACGTTAATATTCGTTCCTTTATTTTTCAGCGTTTGTGCTTTGCCTTGAATAAGGGTGTTGGAGCCCAGTTAGTTGCTAGACTCCCATCCAACTTTGTGTAATTATTCGTATTTTTTCCTAGATAAATTAACCTAAAAAAATAAGCTTATTCATGTAATTATGTATAATTATTTAAAAATGATTTACGATTTTGTTTGTATAAAAAAAAGAATAATTTTTTTATTTTTTTAATCGAGTGGCCTAGATTCATTTCTAGTGTTTCAATCGGATGATCTAGATTTGTTTTTAGTTTTCATGATAAGCCACATTTTCATTTGATTCAATCTCCTCATTATAAAAGCCCAAACTTTTCAATTTGTGATCCACTACTAACTGGAATCGACTATAGTTAGTAACTCGGCCCAACACGAATGTTGTTAGGGAAGGCAATACAATAGCTAATAAATTTACTTAACTAAGTCACTTGTTTATGGGCTTAAGTGGACATTGGGCCTAGGTTGCATCCTAGCCCTAGTCTGTTGCCACCTTTGTTCTTTCTAGGGTTTGACGCCTCCTCTATTTAAAGAGAGCTCGACCTCATTTTCTAGGTTACGCATGTTTTTATTCCATAATATAGTTGAGGTTTAGCTCAATTGTGGTTCGTGCGCCACCCTTTCCCTCAATATCTCTTCCTCTCGATTGTTTCTCCCTTGATTTAATCACCTCTCATTAATAAAGGTCAAGATTCCCCTTTAAATCTTATAAAGCTTCCGCCAAGTTACTTTTTTAGACCCAATACACGGTCAAAGCAAGATCTTCAAGGCGTTCTCGGGTCCTATTTGAAGACAATGTCGCATCATATTTGGTGTTGCTCGTGGGAGGTCAAAATTATTAATGTGACGGATGTTCCGGTCTCTCTCTAAAGGATCAAGGTTTTTCGTATTTCATATCTTCAAGGAGATTAACCTTGTAGCAGACCGTACTGCGAAGATGAAGTTCTCTCATCTCCCCTGCCCGACTCATACAACTGTAAAAAATCTTGATAATCTTATCCTCATGAATGTTAAAGAGTGACCAATAAACCGTTGACTTAGCCAATAATTCCTTTCCTTTTAAACAAAATTAGTGTTCTCCAAAGTCTGACCTTACGAAATACAAATGACTCAATTCCAAAGTCCTATGCGTTGACAAATTCAAATGTTTGAATGTGACATTAATTAAATAAGTAGTAGGTAAATGAATTCAGAAAATCGGTTTTGCCCTCCAAAGTTTTTACATTATGCACTTCAACCCAACTTGCTAGCAATTGGTTATACCTTTCCGAAGTCAACCGTTCGGTGACATAGTCAAATGTTCGAATAGATCGACACTAGGTAAATCAATTCCGCGAAGTGATAGTTTAAGTTCTACCCAATTTTATATATAGTAACCAACTTATAAAATAAGTAGCTTATAATCAATATACCTTAAGACTTAACATGGCAACTCAAGACAACGCATACTTAATAGTTATGCTTGCTTATTGTCAAGTCAACGCATCTCGCTCCTTCATGTCAACGCCCATGCTCATCTCCCTAATTTCCCGTTAATCACGATTGATCCTTAATTTGTCTATATATCCACAACAAACATCCACTAATACACATCCATAAATCCATAATTAACCACCGCCATCAAAGTCAATATGGCAACTCAAGACATACCCTACTCCCACGCGCCGCCACCACCACCAACTCAGCCGCCCGTTCCACCACCAAACCTCATACTAGTCGTCGCGATGGCCGCCGCCCTCTTCCCGAGCTTCCTCCTCATGCGACTCGTCGGCCTCACTTCCACCGCCGACTCGTTCTCCGACTACATGGCCACCACCTTCAACGGCCCCAACCTCGTCGAATCCCAATACCGCCTCCAATTCACCCTACAAGCCTCCGCCCAACGCCGCCTCCGCGCCGCCCTGGCCGCCGCCGCCTCCCTCCTCGCCACGCTCTTAATCCCCGCCCTCCGCTCCTCCTCCCTCCTCTACTCCCCACTCTACAACTGGGCCCTCCTCGCCGCCGCCGTCTTCTGCGCCCGCTACCTCATCGACGTGGCGATAATCAACGCCGTGGCCGCCCTCGAACCGCGCCAGCGGCGGAACAAGCGGTGGAGCTACTACGCCAACGTCCTAAGAGACCAACTAGGCTCCGCTCTTCATTCTACACTCATTCTTCTGACGTGGTGGGTTTTGGACCTTTCTTGTGACCTACATCCTATCACGCGCTATGGCGCGTGGGTATGTGGCGCGTGGATGATCCGTTGCGTTCTCATCCTCCTTAACTCGGCGGTGATGGCGAGGTGGAGGGCGAACGCGGTGTACGACAGGTTTGTTGCATTGAAATATAATATAATCCGTGTTACGGGTTGATTCGTTGATCCGTAAAAAAATAAATTTAACCCATGATCCGATTTATGCACGGGTTGGATTGGATTACGGGTCAAGTGACTCATTAACATCCCTAACAATATATGATAAATTTAGTTATACCTTATCTAAAGGTTTTAGTTCAGTCTTCGGTTCATAATACTATAAAAATTTGGTCCTGGTTCGGCCCAGTTTAAAACTGGTATGATTTCGGTTCGGATCAAATCGAAATTCATTGGTTCTGTTTGATCCATTCCTCGGACCATTGATTTTGAAAACTTGGTCCAATGCAGTCTAAAACTTGTCCGGTCCTGATTTACATCGGACCGAAATTCATTTATCCCGTTTGTTCAGTCCTCGATCCATTATTTTTAAAAATTCAGTCTAGTTCTAGTTCGATCCTGTTTCGGTCCCTAGATAAATTAGCTTTAGTTAGGCTATATATGTTCGAAGGCTTTTCGATGATGAATTTTGTGCACACTAGGAACGAAGTACTATGAATATCGATTTAGATACCTTATACCGCTAATTATGAGGGTACATATTTATGGGTAAAATCATTATACATTGATCATATATACATAGAATGCACTCTTCTTATTAATTTTGAATGTTTTTATTTTGAACACGCAAGGTACGAGGAGAGGATATTGAGGGTGGGATTTCAATTTCATATAATGTACGCTCTATTACCGAGTGCGTGCACGGATGCGAGCCACTTGGCGCCGTGGAGGAAGAAGGAAGGGGAGGTGGAGATCGTCCAGCTGGCGAGCGACTGGAGCACCCACGTGGACATATGCTGCAAGGTGGAGGACCACATTCGGTACTTGTCCGGACACCGGCTGACTACGGAAGAGGTGGCGGTCGTCGCCATGCATACGCTGGGTTTGACCACCTTGCTTCCGCCGGAGTTGGGCGCCGCCCTCCCTGACACCGTCAGCCGCGATCTCGGAATTTCCCCCGACGACGGCGCGTAAGCCAAATTTTGCTTGAAGTTATTTGTGCATATCGATCATATTGTACTAATTCATTTTGACTTTTGAGTTTGACTTAGTAATTGGGTGAGTTCGTGTAGGCAAATCGACAAGGCATGGATCAAGGAAAGGTTCAGGTTAAGGGATGAAGACGCGCGTGTGTTGTACGGTGAGCTCTGCGCCTTAGTCACTTCGCCCGACCAAGTCTCTTTCCACATTTTCGCTACATGGATGGTACGTGATCGTTTCAATCAAATATTTATTCTGCACTTGATTAATTCAATTTCATCTACTTATATTAAGTAAGAACTAAAGAAGTTTTTGGATCGTTGTTTCCTTTAATTAAAAAAATGTTTATTAAATAGTGTTAACTCCTTATGCGTATTGTGTTAAGTTTATGTACTTATGAACATAATGTTGGACTAAATTTTAGCAAGAAATGTTTATACTTAAGCATGTAGAGTTTCTTGTATCCACTTTAATTAGTGAATAAATACGTACTAATTAATTAATAATTTTTTTATCAGAATGAAGCTTACAAGGACAATCTGGAATTTGGGCAGACGCTACGTGACAACGATAATGCAATTATAAACTCCGATCGATTCTTAATGGCGTTGTTGATTAACAATGGATTCTTACTATGGCTCTTCTTAAGTGGGAAGACAACCACCCAAGTCTTTTCTGTCATTCCCTTTGTGTACTTCGCAAAGTGCTTCGTCGAGGAAATGTTTCGGCCACAATTTCGAATGTTAATAGGGTAATTGATTCTTTAATTAAGGTCTATTTAACACTTAAACTACGTATATACATATGTACAAGGGGACATGCTCTTTTATTTATGTATCTTTGTAATAACATTTCATTTTCACCTACGGGACGTGCTCTTTTATTTATATATACCCATATTCTTTTTTTTTTAGTATTTACAGACGATATTATCATTTTCTCTAAAACAACACAAGGTTTTTGCACCAATGTGAAAAGGATTATTGAAGAATAAAATGCAATATTTAGATAGAGAGTTAACCATCATAAGTTAGCATTTCAGACATCTAAACATATAAACAATTAGGAGAAGCAACATATACAACAAGCACTTGACATCACATCTATATATACTTGATTTAGAAAAATATCTTGGATGCCCTATAAACGGGTTCGTAAACAAAGAAATATTTAAAGAGTCGGTAGAAAAAGCACAAAAGCAACTAACCATGCCAAGTGGAAGGCTAACTCCCTCTCCCAAGAAGGACGCACAATATGAATATGATCAAATTTGGCAACCAAGCCAAACTACGTCATGCAAAGCTTTATGTTGCAAAGAAAGGTACATGATGAGATGGATAAAATCAATAAAGATTTTTTCTAGATCAAAGACCAACATTATAAACCATTAATTGGATGGGACAAAATATGCAGACCAAAATCACATGGTGATTGTTAATTTAAAAGACGAAACATATTAACATAGCACTATAAATGAAGCTCTTATAGAAAATTCTTGTTGAACCAAATAACATTTGGGTTCGGGTTATTACGGAGAAGTAAACACGAAATGATACATTCTTCTCATACAAGATTAAATCAAACACATCATGCATGGCAATGGAAGTGACTAGCTAATTAACCTACACACAAAATTCGAAAGAGGACTCATATGACAAATTGGAGATGGAAAACCCATTCATTTTTGGAAGGATAATTGAGCACTCAGTGGGCCTTTAAAGAATTATGCAGTACATCCAACCAACATCAATGAGACAATTAAGGTTAAGGTGTTGATTACGGAAGAAAGAACATGGAAAATAGACGAATTGAAACAAATACTCCTAATCAGCATTGTTGAAAAAACCAGGACGGTTTTAGGGACCGTCTTTTAATGTACAACAAGCTCAGGCTAGAATGAAGCAGATAGCAGATGGTAGGCGAGTTGACAAGATGTAGAATGTGGGGAACTGGGTTTATCTGAAACTTCAGCCCTATCGACAGTCATCTATAGCTTTGAGAAAGAGTGTCAAATTGTATATATATGTTCTAAGTACAATGGCTCTTTTCAAGTAGTCTCGAAGATAGGAGAGGTGGCCTATAAATTGAATTTGCCAGCACTATCCCGAATTCACCTGGTGTTCCATGTGTCTCAGCTTAAGAAGAATATTGGTGACAAAGTTTATGTGGAGAGTCTACCCTCCAGTGACTAATGATGTTGGGGAATATGTTAATAGGTCCTCAAGCTATACTTGACCCTAAGTGAAGTATTTGAAACAAGGAGAGCTTGTGTTTGAATGGTTAAATACATTAGAAGAATCTAAATCCTGAAGAGGCCACGTGGGAGGCATTATTATTTTCTAATTATAAATGCGTAATTGAATGTAAATCGGGGTTTTGGAGTATTAAAGGGGTCTGAATTGTAATGAGAAAGTCGTCAATGAAAATAACAAAATATCTCTCTTACTCTCCTCTTCCTTCTACCTACTACTTGATTCTTTCTCCTTCTTTCTCTTTCTGTCTTCAATCTCTCATCCAAAGCCCTCTCGGCCATAACATTCTGACTCGCGGGTCAACCCGGCCCATTCGAAAACCCACACCGACCTGACCTATGGGCCCCCTAACAACCCGAATCTGACTCAACCCAAACCCGAAATAACCAAACATGAACCCGACCTGACCTGACCAAAGTGTGGACCTTACCCAAATTTTAATGAGAAAATTAAAATTACAAGGTTATGTTATTACTTTGGACCTTACCCAAAAGGTTATTAATCTTACCCAATATATTTTTATATAAAATATTATTTTTAATTAATTTTCACTAAGTAATATTTTTTAATAAATTTGTATGTACACGAATTGGGCATATATATTTGTCAAAAAAAAATTAAAAATGAGGGGTCAATCCACAATTTTATCCTAAGTGTGGATATTTTGAGGATAGAGTGTGCAATGACCCCAAAATATATGATTCTTTGATTTCCAATTAGGTTTTTTCCAAGGATCAATTCTTTCATTGTCAAAATTGTTTCTTACATGGAGCTTTTAAATGGGCTATCGCTACATGTATCACAAACACTCTCAAGGTTAAGGTAAACTTGTCATTCTAGCTTGATTTTCTTATTCAATAAAAAGTCGTCATTTGACTTATTACCCATTTGTCCAATAACATCTGTATTAATTAAAAATAGTTATATAAATCTACGAAATAAGGTAAAAAGATCTTAACAAAATTGAGGATATTAAATAATTAATGAAGCAATTTCTTTAATTTTAAGACAAACATTAAACGACAAGATTATCTTACCGGAGGGAGTAATAACTTATATAGTCAATAATACATTAACATGTGATAATGTATAAAAAATTATTACTACACAACAATTCATACAAACTTGAATTTTTTTAGAAGGAAAGTGATTGGATGTCGCAAACCTGAGTTAGAACGCCGAGAGATCAAATAAAACCGTAAACAAAACAACTTATACGAGGTGAATAAACATAAATTATGCCAAACTAAGCCACATGAGCTGTCATCATATTCCAAGCTCGAAATTTCTTCATTTCTACCATCTCTGATCCGTAGTTAAATACATATAAATGAGCATTGTCATCAATGGCTAAGGTCGGATAAACCCTAGATGTAATGCAACTTTTCCCCTGGTTTCCAAAGCTCTCTATTATAGAGTGATCAATCTGCATGCACGTGAACCATACATTAATGTGCTAGATGAGAAAAAACAATTAATAATTAAGTTGTAAAATTAGAAATTTTAATTATGCGAATTTTTAATTGTTATTTTCCCCACCCCCCACACACGTTCAAAACATAAGTAAGGAATCAATGTCAATGAAACGGGTCTGAGAGAACGATTACCATTTACTAACAATTTAAATTCTAGCTCTTGTTACTAATTAAAGAGTCCAAATAAATCACGTATACCTTCCATTCCCATCTATTTGTAGGCATTTAGATGTTTTAAATATTTTTCCATTACTCTTAATTTATATTTTTGCGGTCTTCTCATTTAATAGCAGGATTATACAATTTCACCTAATTAATCACATTTAATAAACTATAATTACGTTGCTTATTAATTTAAACACCGTATTCATTCACATGTAATTGGTTTGTCTCTCATCCCCCTCTTACTTTTTGTTCTTTATCCCAACTCGCGTGGCAAGTATTCTCTCTACAAAGAGTATTTTATCAAATATAAATGAGATAATCAGTTTAACACGTTAATGTGTAGATAAAGTTTTTAATCCAACTTACCAATGTTCTTAGCGAAATATCCTCATGTGAAGGATCCACCTTCATAAAAGTACCATAACTCTTCTTCTCGGTTGTTGGATTTAACGAAGACCTACAAATTTCAACATAGAAATTGAAGTCTTGAAAAATCAAGCAAAATCAACATGTCCCACATGTCAAATTGACATGGCTACAAAAAATATAGGAGGGTAAAAAAAATAAGACTTAAGTACCTGCTTTCATCACAACACATTAATACCACAAATCCTTCATCATCACTTTTGAAAATCCTAAAGAAAACGGATGTGTATTCTTCCAAGCCTTTAGAAGCCATGATTAAAAGCCCAAATGGACCAATTCCACCTCCGACTGAGGCTCCCTTTTGGCTACAAAGTGTTTGTGCATCAGTCCAAGACGGGTCGAATTTCTCAGCTTTGCTAAAGTCACTTATGCTGAACGAGATCTCTACATCTGCCTATCAATTAATCATTTTAAAAACATCAAGGGTTAAATTGATTGTTCAAATGCATATAAAACATTAAAAAACTAAACATAAACTTACTTGTGCAGCAGTGATGCCAAGCACTTCAAATTTCGAACCTTCTTCCATAAGTTTGCTAGGTATATCAACTTGCCTCTCTCGTAGCATTTCGATCTCTTTTATCGGCCATTGCAGCAATTGTCTTTTGGATTCGTCAAGTAAAATCGTTCTAGGAATCCCCTACAAAAAAATAAACCATGTAAGTTGGCATAAACACGTACAACTAACTATATAAGAAACTCACTTATTTATTAATCACCTGAATTCCCGACCAGCCTTTTATCTTGTCATCTTCCTCGCTACAAGATTCTTTAACCCAACCCCACAAAACTCTCCTCTTCTTATCCCCATCATAAAACGACTTGGATGCGTAGAACCTCCCATAATCATATCTTAAACCCGACACTGAATTGATCAAACTCAGATCCTCATCCGGGACAAAAACATCCTTAACAGTGTCGTACGTCCCAATCGTGTAGCATTCATCCTGGGTCGGAACCACGCTCACCTTAAACACGTGCCTAACATCGGACCCAAGGATCGACGTCTCCGCGCCCTCGTTCTTGTCCAAATATACAGGAAAGAAATCAGGGCACTCCCACATCCCCGTACCATCGAGATAGTAGAGCGGCTCATTGGCTTGAACCCAATTGACGAAATCTTCACTTGTGAACAAAAGGGCCACACCGCGGTCCCCTACCTTGCTTCCAACGGACATCCTCCACCGTCCATCTGGCAACATCCACGCGGTGGTTGGGTCTCGAAATTCATGTGCATCAATCTGGTTCTCTGACGTGGCAACCAAGATAGGGTTTTCAGGGTGTTTGTGCCATTTTTGGAGAAGCGGGTCAGACGGATCGTCGGGAAAGGCTAGGAGTTGGAATTGTTGGCCATTGGAGTCACCCCCAGTGTAGGCAATAACGGGTTTATCTCCGGGGAGGATGGTGATTGAACCGGACCAACAACCACTTTCATCGCTTGATGGGATTGTTGGGGAAAGCGCTATGGGTTGTGGGGTCCAGTTGACGAGGTCTGTTGACGTGGAGTGGGCCCAGACAATGTTACCCCAGCCAGGTCCTTCGGGGTTGTATTGGTACAAGAAGTGGTAGATTCCCTTGTGAAGCACTGGTCCTGGAATAATACATATAGTTGATGCATGCATTTTGTCAACATGCTATGATAAAGATACAAATTTTTGATCAATAGAGTATGTGTGGTGCATATAGAGTTTTCATAAAAGGTTTCTTTGTGGACTTGCAAACTCCGTTGTTTATTTGTTCGACAACCCGACCTCCATTATTTTTCTAACATATATCTTGATTTGTTGGGATACTCAATACATTATTTGTGATTGGTTTTGGATTATTGCACCATTGCATAACATTTTTTTTTGTCAAACACGTATTTTGCAACTTAGTCTAGTGGTTAATTGGTGTTGAAAAATCGATCCTCCTAAAACTCTTGTACAAAATCTCAACACCACAAATACAGTATTGACTAAGTGAATTTCTATAACATAGTGGAGATGCACACAAATTTTTTAAAATGGAATCCACACAACTTCACGTACAACACACTCTCACACTCGCTTGATCCTACACTTGATCGATCACTCTCTTGATCGATGCCTATATATATAATCCATTTAAACAACCGGCCTTCACATTCTCCTATAGTGTTGGGTATTTACCAACCTTTTAAAATTCTTCTTAGGTTTCTTTTTGGGCCGATCCTCATAAACCCAATTCAAGATTAATCAAGCTCTTTAAATTGTGCAGCCCATATTTAAAATATGATAACTAGTTGAAGTCCCGTGATATTCACGGGATAATTTTACTAAAAAACTATACAATTCTAAGATATTAATTTAAAATACTAAATATATTTATATAATATCATAATAAATTACGCAATAGAAAAATTATTTTTTTAGATTGTACTCCATATTTTAATTGAATATATTTTTAAATATTTTTCCATTATTTGTGGAGATCTTGTCCAAATTTAGATTGAAATTATTAAAATATTGATTTTATTTTTTTATTGAATATTTTTAAATAATATTTTCTTATTTTTTTAGACATTAATATGTATAAAATACTTGGTTTTTTTATAAAGATAATAATAATTAGGATAGGTTACCTATAAAGCATAATATGATTTATTAAAATATTTTTGTAAAGTTAATTTATTAAAATTATACATTAGGGTTCTTATCTTTTACTCTATAATAATAAGAATGTTTGTAAATATGAAAAATACAATATAAAGATTAGTATAGAAAAGAACATTGTCCTTGAATTAAGATATAAAATATAGAGAAAATTATCTATGTATTATTTTGAATTTTATTAGTTTAAATTAAAATTCGAATTTTTTTTTTGACATTTACATATAATCTTAGTCATCAACATAGAATTATATCTTTTTCTCAAAATAAAAATATATCAAAAAAACAAAATTTATTTTTTAAAATTATATCATTGTATAGATATAAATTTTATACTTGAAGCTCAAGCCTTGTTAAAAGATAAAAAAAATATATTAAGACCCTAAATCTTGTTAAGAGATAAAAATATTAAATTAATATGGAAAATATCATGTCATAGGAATTTATGTATACTATTTACCCGTCGTACCATGTACGACTACGATTCGATATTTTATAAACATTATAAATAGAATATTAGTAAATAAAAAAAATATAATATAAACTTTAACATAAGTAATTTATTTTATATTCTTCCTATTTTATTACTTTTCATGTACGTAAATTTAGAGTTTATCAAATATTTCAATATCTATTAAATATTTTATTATCCATTTTTATTAATTTTAAAATTTTTAACTATTTATTCAATAATTTTTTATAAAATAAAATCACTATATTTCTATAAATAAATTCATCAAAAGATATATGATAAATATTTATATTTATTTTTAAATATTTAAATACTTAGATATTTTATCTTTAATTTTAAATACTTGTATAAGGAAGCTTTCAAAAAATATTATTATACTAAATAGATATTTTTTTGATGTTAGAGATAAATTTAAATAGTTATAAAGAATTTAATAGAAAGAAGTTATAATAATAGAAATAAAAATTAATTTTTTAAATATAAGGTGGGGCTAGAATCGTTCTGGTGACTCGAAAAGATAAAACTTTAATATATAGTTATAGATATTACCTATTTTTTATTTTTAAATATTATAAGTATTTATCATTAATTTTTTTATTATAAAAGAAAAAATATATCTATAAATAATTTTGTGAAAAGACATCATGCTAAAAAGTAAAAGATATTTATACTTATTTAAAAATATTTTAAATTTGTTATCTTTAATTTTAAATATTTGTATAAGGAAGTTTTCAAAAGATATTGTTATACTAAATAGATATTTGTTTGATGTTAAAGATAGATTTAAATAGTTAAAGAAGAATATAATAGGGTAAAGTTAAAATATTAGAAATAAAAATTAATTTTGTAAATATGAGGTGGGGCCAGAATCGTTCTGGTTGCTCGAAAAGGGACAACTTTAATATATAGTTATAGATAAATTTTATATAAATATGTTATCTATTGTAGTAAACTAATACATAATCCATAGATAGAAAATTATATACATAAAAAAATTATATAAACATGTTATCTATTTAGTATATATAGCAAGAATACTATAAGTTGTTACAAAATTTATTAAATATAATTTGACATTAAATAATTCAAAAATGCCACGTGGCGCAAATTTTACAACAGACTTGGGTTCCGCTTTATAATGTATTAGGGTAGATTGGTTATTTTGATTAATTTCTGTTAAGATCCGGATTATTGGATGTTGAATTGATTTATAATTATGGTTTGGTTAACCAAACCAATATTTATTACAACTAGACCTGTCAAAAACTGACCTAACCCGCTAACCCGACCCGACCCGACCCGCCCGAAAATTTTAGGGTTAAGACCCGAAAATTTGTACCCGAAACCCGAAATAAACCGAACCCGAACCCGTTGGGTTGAAACCCGAAACCCGTTGGGTTGACCGATTTAGCATATTTATAAAAAAAATTAAATTTATTTTGAAGCTTATAATATATTTTATTATTAAAATAAATAAAAATAATATATTATAATTAAATATTATTATTTAATTAAAAAATAATTTTAATAATCATAAGAAAAAAGGATATTTTAGACCCGCTGGTCAACCCGACCCGACCGAAAACCCGCTACAACCCGACCCGATTGACCCGTGACCCATAACGACCCGAAACTCGATTTAGCCCGAACCCGAAATGACCGAACCCGAACCCGCCCAATCCGACCCGATTGACAGGTCTAATTACAACCCATACGATTAGGTATTTTAATATTCTTGGTTAACCGAAAAACTGAAATATATTTAAAATTTTTGAAAATAAAACATTAATACTCTTTGGGTTAATGCTTATGTTGAGAATTTGACACTATCTTCGATTCTCTATAACATTATTATTTTTATTAATATTATTAAATACTTAAATTATGTCTTCTTTTTAAATATTTAACTCCGAAAAAAATGGTTATATGTATATATATGATATACATATTGTAAAGACAATTTAAGGTATATCCATCATGTAAAACTAGTATTTATCTTGAAATTCTAACCGAGCGATAATATTTTTATGCTTGTTTATTTAATCTAAAATTACATAAATAGTTATTGGTCAATCAAGAAAACCTAATCAAAAAATTCGGTTAATTGAGGTTAATAGGTGAGTTACAATTAATAATTTTAACAAGCCGAAATCATTGTTAACAGAACTTGATTAACTGGGTTTGGACAACCCATGGTAAATATACATTATATATATTCAGAACATGAAAAAAGGAACTAATGAATCAGAAGGTAGTGATGAAGGAGCTTACCATTTGGATCTTCACACCCAAATTCATGGCAAATCGATCAATTTACAGTTTTCACCATTTGCAATTGACAAGATATAGTCACATTTTGACCAAATCATACAAGAAAAACAAAAGCTTAATTAGCTAGAAGCTATGGAATTAAATTAATATCAAACAAACAGAGAGAATTATACTAAAAAACAAGAAATCAAATCTCTAACAAAAGGATATATACCATTCATCCAATTCTTTAGGGGCTGAAAATGGTAAGCTGTTCTGTATGGTTGATGATCGCCATTGTTGTTGCCATCGAGAGCTGTTCTTGGGAAATTGTCCATGAGATCGATTTTTTTTGTTCTGGAAATAATTTTGATTGTAGTACCCATTCTGAATTCTCCAACAGTTGGGAGTCTATTTAAGGTATGAAATCGTAATCATGATGATAATTGTTGGATTAATTAGTTGAGTTTAATATATTATTTTTTTGTTTTTTTTTTATCAGAATTGAGTAATATACTAGGAATTGTATATATACTTGGTCTCGAAGGCTTTATATTTTTATATTCGATTTTTCTAACCTATGCCCCAAGGGCATAGGATAAGAGACTAAAAATGGTAATATATTTAGAATTTGTATTTATTTAAATTTATTTATTTTTTCAATAGGGTTTATTAGTTTTCTATTAGGGTTTTAGTTCCCAAATTTAGTACTCTTAACATATGTCCTAAGGGCATAGGATAGAAAAACCGTTTTATATTATATTTTAATGACAGGTTGTAGTTCTTGTCTGAAATCGACGCGTTATGGGAGATTAGTAGCTAGTATATATATGATTACTTAGTGGTGCAATTTTGTTTTAGTAAAATTATGCCGATTGCCCTCTTATTTTTAGAAATTACACACTGTGGCCCATACTTCTAAAGTTTTCATTTGGTAACGACTGTCTTGTTCTTGCATCTTGCTAATGCATGGTTCCATGTTATTGTTTCGATTGATATTAATTGGATTAATTAAAATAAAAACCTTTTGATTTAATTGTATCGGGGCTTATTAAATAGATTGATTGTGGCATAAAAAAACGCTCTCTTTCTGGTGAAAAACTGAAAAACGCTCATGAACGTTGTTTTGAATCCGGTGTTCGCACCGGATGCTCAACAAGCAATTAACGAAGGGATGCAAGTTGATGGATCGAATGGTGGTAGACCACCGGGAGATCCACCTGATAAAAAAGCTTCATGGAAAGAAGTCGCAGTCGGAGGTGCATATCAACAGAAGACGGTCTTGGATGATGAGTTCTTGCGAGGGAAAGTGACTGTGTCGTTTCCGGGGGGAGTGGACGGTGATCCTGCCGTTATCATATCCGAGGATGTCATGGAAGCTTTGGCATCGGTCTGGTCTTGTTCTGTGGTGGTCAAGTTGTGTTGGTGATTTGTGAAAGTCATCGATTCATTTGGTGTGAGTCATGAATGGATAAGTGTGGGAACTACCAAGGGTATCGCTAAGGCTTGGGGCGTGCAGGAGGCACGGCCTAGTGATCGGCCCAATGGTAGATCCAAGGGTTAAAGAGAGGTTAGGAATCATGTGTGTGGATCGGCGTTGGCATCGGTGCAAGGGCGCCAAGGGCGCGCCTTGATCGATCGAACCAAACATGAGGTTCGCGGGCTGGCCAAGGACGAGGCGAGAACCTCGAATGCGCCGAGCACCGTGCGTCGGCATGGACGCCGAGACGCCCCAGCGATACGCGCGTCAAGTGCCTAGGCGCTGGCAAGGGCGCGCCGCTGCGCTATGCAAGCGCGCAACAGCCGCGGTAAGCCAAGGCGCGCCTAGGGCACTGTTTTGGTTGTTTTGCAAATATGGCTTGGTTTATCCAATGAATTTGCAATGTGATGATTCCTAGGTTGAGAAATGAAGCTCAAGGACTATGTGGCAAAATTTGAGATTAAACCAAGGCTTGGAACCTCGGTTTTAAGCTAGCTCAAGATAGGAGCTGTTTTTGGTTTAAGCTAGGTTTGAGCTAGGGCGTTGACCTTTTGGCTTCGCGGAAGCTTCACCGAGCCTCGTAGGGACGAGACGCACGTTTCATGTCTCGAGTGTGTGGGCGTGACAAGCTAGCTCGGAGCTAGCTTCCCCTTCTAATGGGCCGCACGCACCATGGGCCATTTTGGGCTTTTCCTTGAGTTTTGGATATGGATGAAGTTTGAAATTTGAAAGTTTGTTGAGGGAAGTTACCAAGGTAGTTACAATAACTTTCCTATTTCTTCTCCTTGTTTTTCTCCTTAATTTTCTCAACTAAATAACTTCCCATTTCTCTCTCCAATAACCGCCCACCCCTTGCACTATAAATAGAGGCTTGACGCCTCATTTGGGGTTGGTTCGAGAATTCATTCTCTTCAAGAGGGTCGTGAGTTCTAATTAAATACGAGAGTTGTGTTTGATTGTTCTACATCATCCACAAGACACTTATTGAAGAACGAGGTGCATATATATGCAATGATGAGACATGCTTGCCACATGTTCATTGTATAGCAACGTTTTATCTCGCAACGTTATTGTGGTTTAACCCTTGGCATATTAATAGGGGCAATAAACGTTGAAGGAAAGATTGATCTAATCATTCGACTCGTTGCCTTATCTAATCAAGTCATGTTGTTTATGGTTTCAAAGTTTTAAATCGTGCTATCATATACTAACAACATTCGGCGGTGATTACCCTTGTGGTCTACACCCAACGAGATTACCTTCGGGTCTACTCACGAGATTACCCTTCGGGGTCTACTCAATCGTCTTGATTACCCTTCGGGGTCTACAAGAGCCGAATCTAACCTTCAACTAACAACGCTAACTAAAACTAACAATCTTCAACGTTTATTTATTGTTTTAGTTTTTGTTGTTTTGTGACTTGCAAGGCAATTGATAATGGCAAAAACGAGTGAATCATCGATTAAGGAAATGGCCTCTAAGTTCGTGAAACTCGAAAAGTTTGAGGGCCTGGATTTTCGTCGATGGCAAAAGAAGATGCATTTCTTGCTTACTTCTTTGAAAGTGGTGTATGTGCTTACAACACCATGTCCAGAGATACCACCCCCCATACCGGATGTGGTCGATGAAGAGACCGAGGAACAAGCCAAAGAAAGGCAAGCCATATCGCTTGAACATAGGCCCTATGGGAAATGGGAGAATGACGACTACATATGTCGTGGTCATATCTTGAATGGTATGGCGGACTCCCTCTTCGATGTGTATCAACACTATGAGTCCGCTCATGGTTTGTGGGATGCACTCGAAGGGAAATATTTGGCCGAAGATGCTTCGTCCAAGAAGTTCCTTGTTTCCAACTTCAACAATTATAAGATGTTGGAGTCTAAACCGGTGATGGATCAATACCATGAGTTGGTTTGCATTTTGGGACAACTTAAGCAACATGGTATTGCTATGGATGAGAATTACGCCGTCTCGTCCATAGTGGATAAGTTGCCTCATTCATGGAAAGAGGCAAAACATCTTCTCAAGCATTCCAAGGAGGACATGAATCTTGTCCAACTTGGCTCCCATCTTAGGATTGAGGAGGAGTTCAAAATGAACGATAAAGGGAAGAAGAATGAGGACAAGACCGCTCATTCGGTGAATACCATTGAGGCGGCCAAACGCAAGGGCAAGGGCGCCAAGGGCGCCAAGTGGCCCAAGAAGTCCAAAGGTGGTAAAATTAGCAAAGGCGTGAAGCGTGTCTCTAATGAAAAGATTAAGGGGACATGCTGGAATTGTGGCAAGATTGGCCACATGAAACGGGAATGCGACGCCAAACCCGTGCGCAAAGACAAGGGCGCGCCTACGCCTAAGTCGGGCTCGGGCGCAAGCCACGAGCAAGGTACTCCAATGGAATTTGGTTTATCTAAAAGTGATTCATTGTTTAGTGTATCTAAAATTGATGAATGTCTTGTCTTGAAGGATGAGAATATGAATTGGTGGCTTGACTCGGGAGCCACCACACATGTGTGCATGGACAAAAGTTGGTTCAAGCACATGAAGGATGTGGAGGACGGTTTAGTTCTCTACATGGGAAACGAGTCAACGACTCCGGTCTTAGGCAAAGGAGACGTGCTTTTACACTTTACAAGTGGGAAGGAACTTATTCTACATAATGTATTGTACGCACCCAACATTAGAAAGAATGTTGTAAGTGGTGGTGTATTGAATAAGTTGGGATATCGATTGGTCTTTGAGGCCGATCGTTTAGTAATAAGTAGGGTTGGAATATTTGTAGGCTTCGGCCACTATAAGAACAATATGTTCCTACTTAATGTAATCAATAATAATAAAGTTATGTATGATTACATGGTGGTGTCAAAGGAATCGGTGTATGATTTGTGGCATGCGAGGTTAGGGCATGTCCACATGAAACGCATGTTGGATATGGCAAAGGATCAAGTTATTCCTAACTTTGAACCTACACAAGAAAAGTGTAAAACTTGCTTGCTAACCAAAATAACTAGGCTTCCTTTCAAGAGAATTGAAAGAGAGGAAGGGGTCCTAGGGCTAGTCCATTCGGACTTGGGGGATTTGCATGCAACGTCATCGTTGGGTCAAAAGCGTTATTACATAACGTTTATTGATGACTACTCTAGGTATTGCTATATCTATCTTGTTCATTCAAAGAGTGAGGCACTTGATAGATTCAAGGCATATAAAACCGAGGTAGAATTGCAAACCGATAATAAGATCAAAAGACTACGAACCGATCGTGGTGGTGAGTATATGGACAAGGAGTACTTTGAGTCTTGTGGTATAATCCATGAGACAACGGCTCCATATACCCCTCAACAAAATGGGGTGGCGGAACGAAAGAACCGTGTGCTTAAGGACATGGTTAATGCCATGTTGTCTTACTCCGGGTTAAAGAACTCATTTTGGGGTGAAGCGATGCTTACGGCAAACTTTATCTTGAATAGAGTGCCTAGCAAAAGAAGTCGCCAATCACCTTATGAGTTGTGGTTCAAGAAAAAGCCTAGTCTTGACCATCTTCGTATATGGGGATGTCGTGCGGTCGTTAGACTAACGGACCCTAAACGAAAGACTTTGGGAGACAGGGGTGTTGAGTGCATCTTCATTGGATATGCACACAACTCTAAGGCCTATAGGTTCTTTGTTATAGAGCCAAATCATGCAATCTCGGTAAATACCGTGATAGAATCGCGTGATGCAATATTTTGATGAGACTAGATTCACATCTAGTCCAAGGTCTAGAGAAAAGGATCAAGAAGAAGTTGATCCATCCTCGGAACCAATGGAAACCGAGGAGGAACCAACCACGGCGCTTGGACCGAGAGTGACTCGTTCCATGTCTCGTGCCGCCGCGCCGCAAGGCGCGACACAAGGCACAAGCGGAAGGGCGTCGCAAGGCGCGCCCTTGACGCCAAGTGGGGACGACGTCGGCGAGACGCCGATGCTCGAGGACTTGAACCCGAGTGAGGATTTAGGATCACCAAAGCGCAAGGCTGCGGATATCGAAGGCGAGGACACTGGCGCGCCTAGTGACGCCGAGGACGACACCGTGGCGTTGCTTGGGACGAGTGGCGCCGACGCGCCTTCAACGAGGGCTCAAAAGCGAAAGCGGCGTCGAGTGCATGAGGCACTTGCGATGGGACATAAGTCTCGTGAGCCAATCTTTGAGATGTTCTTGGTTGAAGGGTCTAGAGAAAATGAGGGTCAAAGAATTTCATATTTTCATATGGATGAGGATCCTAAGACTTTCAACGAAGCCATGACTTCTCAAGATGTCTCGTTTTGGAAAGAAGCAATCCAAGATGAGATGGACTCCATTGTTGGCAACAACACTTGGGAGTTGTCGGACCTTCCACCTGGATGCAAGCCATTAGGGTGTAAATGGATCTTCAAAAGAAAGATGAAGGCCGATGGGTCCATAGACAAGTTTAAGGCTCGATTGGTTATCCAAGGCTCTAGACAAAGAGAGGGTGTTGATTATTTTGACACCTATGCCCCCGTGGCAAGAATCACCACGATAAGACTCTTGATTGCTTTGGCAAGCATTCATGGTCTTGTCATCCATCAAATGGACGTGAAGACGGCGTTCCTCAATGGAGATTTGGATGAAGAGGTTTACATGAAGCAACCCGAAGGATTCGTAGTGGAAGGACAAGAACATAAGGTATGTCGTTTGATCAAATCTCTTTATGGTCTTAAGCAAGCGCCTAAACAATGGCATAATAAGTTTGATGAAGTAATCTTGGCCAATGGTTTCAAGATTAATCAAGCGGATAAGTGTGTGTATGGCAAGTTTGATAAATCTGGTCAAGGAGTTATCATTTGTCTATATGTTGATGACATGCTTATATTTGGTACAAACCAAATGTTAGTGGATAAGACAAAAGAATTCTTGTCTACTAAGTTCTCCATGAAGGATCTTGGAGAGGCCAATGTAATCTTAGGAATTAAGATAATGAGGGATGGTATGGGTTTGGCCCTAACACAATCCCATTACATCGAGAAAGTGGTGAAACGATTTAATTGTGATAAATCCACGCCGGTGGGCACGCCTATGGATCCTAGTGAGAAACTCCTTCCTAACCTAGGAGAACCAATTTCTCAACTTGAGTATTCGCAAGTTATAGGGTGCTTGATGTATGCAATGACGAGTACTCGCCCCGACATAGCATATGCCGTGGGCAAATTGAGTCGCTATACAAGTCGACCAAGTGATAGTCATTGGAACGCTCTAAGAAGAGTGCTTCGTTACTTGAAGGGAACAATGACTTATGGTATTGTATACATGGGTAATCCTTCTACATTAGAAGGCTATACTGATGCAAGTTGGATCACCAATATGGAAGATCACTCGTCGACAAGTGGTTGGGTATTCCTATTGGGTGGTGGCGCAATTTCTTGGGCATCCAAGAAGCAATCTTGCATAACGACTTCAACAATGGAATCGGAGTTCGTTGCTCTTGCCACGGCGGGCAAGGAGGCTGAATGGCTTAGGAATCTCGTGTTGGAGATCCCCTTGTGGCCAAAGCCGATTTCCCCCATCGCTATCTTTTGTGATAGTCAAAGCACGTTGGCAAAGGCCTATAGCCATGTGTATAATGGGAAATCAAGACACCTTGGTGTGAGGCATAGTTCGGTTAGAGAATTGATCACACATGGAGTCATCTCGGTTGTCTTCGTTCGAACACACAATAACCTTGCCGATCACTTGACGAAGAGTTTGGCAAAAGATTTGGTGTATAAGGCATCACGAGGGATGGGGCTAAAATCCTTGCAACTCTAAGATTTGGACACCCAATTCCCCCTCATCGAAAGGTGTGGGCTAAATTCAATGTGGAAAGCCAAAGTCATGGAGTTGGAGAGCATACTAAAATTCCCATCAAAGGTAAATGCTCTAGGCCTACATGAAACTAGTTTTGAAACAAGTTTTCATTAATGAGTCTTTGGAAATTGCTATGTAGGGCACGTTAGAAGACTCAACTATGCATGTGTGGAAGTATAAGGCTTCTTCCAAGTTAGAGTATGAGGATTACTTGACTAAAGCACATGTGAGAAGATAATGGACGAAAGAGCCTTTTTACAAATGCGTCAAGGATAGCACGTATACGCAAAGAAACTCATGTGTAAAAGTTACTACATGTACTTAGACAAGTTGATGTGGTTCAAACCTTAGGAGCACCACGAAATTTTAGTGCATGAATGTGATGATTACAAGTTGTAAATTCAAGTCTACGGACATTTACATCTATACATAGAGTTTGTTTTATAAAAGTTCAAATTTATGACGTTGCACAAATGGGGGAGGAATGTTGGTGATTTGTGAAAGTCATCGATTCATTTGGTGTGAGTCATGAATGGATAAGTGTGGGAACTACCAAGGGTATCGCTAAGGCTTGGGGCGTGCGGGAGGCACGGCCTAGTGATCGGCCCAATGGTAGATCCAAGGGTTAAAGAGAAGTTAGGAATCATGTGTGTGGATCGGCATTGGCATCGGTGCAAGGGCGCCAAGGGCGCGCCTTGATCGATCGAACCAAACATGAGGTTCGCGGGCTGGCCAAGGACGAGGCGAGAACCTCGAATGCGCCGAGCACCGTGCGTCGGCATGGACGCCGAGACGCCCCAGCGATACGCGCGTCAAGTGCCTAGGCGCTGGCAAGGGCGCGCCGCTGCGCTATGCAAGCGCGCAGCAGCCGCGGTAAGCCAAGGCGCGCCTAGGGCACTGTTTTGGTTGTTTTGCAAATGTGGCTTGGTTTATCCAATGAATTTGCAATGTGATGATTCCTAGGTTGAGAAATGAAGCTCAAGGACTATGTGGCAAAATTTGAGATTAAACCAAGGCTTGGAACCTCGGTTTTAAGCTAGCTCAAGATAGGAGCTGTTTTTGGTTTAAGCTAGGTTTGAGCTAGGGCGTTGACCTTTTGGCTTCGCGGAAGCTTCACCGAGCCTCATAGGGACGAGACGCACGTTTCATATCTCGAGTGTGTGGGCGTGACAAGCTAGCTCGGAGCTAGCTTCCCCTTGTAATGGGCAGCACGCACCATGGGCCATTTTTGGCTTTTCCTTGAGTTTTGGATAAGAATGAAGTTTGAAATTTGAAAGTTTGTTGAGGGAAGTTACCAAGGTAGTTACAACAACTTTCCTATTTCTTCTCCTTGTTTTTCTCCTTAATTTTCTAAACTAAATAACTTCCCATTTCTCTCTCCAATAACCGCCCACCCCTTGCACTATAAATAGAGGCTTGACGCCTCATTTGGGGTTGGTTCGAGAATTCATTCTCTTCAAGAGGGTCGTGAGTTCTAATTAAATACGAGAGTTGTGTTTGATTGTTCTACATCATCCACAAGACACTTATTGAAGAACGAGGTGCGTATATATGCAATGATGAGACATGCTTGCCACATGTTCATTGTATAGCAACGTTTTATCTCGCAACGTTATTGTGGTTTAACCCTTGGCATATTAATAGGGGCAATAAACGTTGAAGGAAAGATTGATCTAATCATTCGACTCGTTGCCTTATCTAATCAAGTCATGTTGTTTATGGTTTCAAAGTTTTAAATCGTGCTATCATATACTAACAACATTCGGCGGTGATTACCCTTGTGGTCTACACCCAACGAGATTACCTTCGGGTCTACTCACGAGATTACCCTTCGGGGTCTACTCAATCGTCTTGATTACCCTTCGGGGTCTACAAGAGCCGAATCTAACCTTCAACTAACAACGCTAACTAAAACTAACAAGTTGTTGGGATCGCCGACCGCGTTTCACGTGATGGAAAAGAAGATTCGCGATATGTGGAGGACATCTACTCGATTTCAAATTCTCGACCTTGAACATGGATGCTTCCTTGTCAGATTTGGTCGTGAAGAGGATTTCATGATGGCTCTTACTGGCGGCCCGTGGACGGTGTTCGGTAGATGCCTATCGGTTAGAAGATGGACTCCGGACTTTCGAACTACAGACCCAATCAAATCTGCTCCAGTTTGGATCAGGTTGACGGGTCTTCCTGTTACTCTATACGAAGAAAAGATCCTCCTTCAAATTGCTACCGGAATAGGAAGACCGATAATAGTCGATCCCAAGACGATGTACACTAACAGAGGCAAATTCGCAAGGATATGTATTGAGGTTGATTTGGAAAGATCTCTTAAAGGCTCGATCAGCATCAATGGCGACCGGTTTCTAATCGAACATGAGGGTATCCCTACCATTTGCTTCCGGTGTGGAAAGTATGGTCATGTCAAGACAGGTTGTCCTTTACGCCCGCTGGATCCAATTGCCCCTGTCACTGATCAGCTGAATGGAAGGAATATAGAGAAAACCCAATCCAGTGGGTAAGAAATTCACGCGGGTAATGATAATAACAGGAATGAGCCTAAAAAAGAAGCTCCGAACACCAATGGGCTGTTTGGGGAGTGGATGACTGTTGCTAGGAAACCAAGGCCGGCGAAGGCCAAGGCAAGAACCGACAAGAAGTAGTGGTTTTCGACCGGCGAACCTGGAAATTCCGGTGAATAGAGGAAATTACCGAACCAAAACGCAAAAGCAAAGGAGATTTTGACCCCGGATTCACGGAAGTTATATAAGCCAACTAATCGTTTTGAGACCTTGTCTATTTCGGAAAAGGAAGGAGATACGAAAAAATCGGTTGATAATGGGGTGAAGATTCCGATGCAATCAAAGATCCCTATAAATAAGGAGAAGAATAAGATAAAGGAGGATATGTCTTCAACGATTACAAAAGAAAAAATTGAGGAAATAGCTGCAAAGATAGTACAGGGCGAGAAGAGTATTAATTTGAAAGGGGGTGGATCTCCACAATTTGAGATTGGTCAATCGAATGGGCTGTTGGGCTTTAAGGCCCAAGTTGATAGAAAGAAAGTTAAGTTTGGCAGGAAAGTGGGAATTTTCTCACCCAAAGATAATAACACTAGTGGGCCTGGTAAGGCTTCCTCTGATGGTTCAAATGGGCCCAAAAAAAGACAGAGAAATATGGAACAAAACCAAGGCAGTCAAAGTAACTTTGAGAATTCTCAGAATATTGAGATCCTCGACCCTAATCCGCAGCTAATATGTGATCGTAACGATCAATGGGACCTTAATCGTACTGAGAAGGGCCACGCACAGCCTAAACAGTCAATCGGTTTTGTTGAGAGTCATAACCAGCGAGAAGGCGGTAATGAAGGGCAAGACACATCGGCTCTGACGGTTGCGCAGGATGCCACTATGGCGGAGAGCGTTTAGGCTCGAGGGCCTTTCTTTGCCTTTGCTTGGTTCCTGTTTTCTCCCCTTTTCTCATGTTTATTATGAATATCTTACTCTGGAATTGTTTTAGTGCAGGTAAGCCTGGTTTTCGTAGAGCAATTAGATACATGTGTAGGAGTCATAAAGTGGATATCCTTGCCTTGTTTGAAACCAGGATTTCAGGGGATAGAGCTGATCATATCTGTGGACGGATGACTAGGTCTGATTTCTCTGATTATGACAAGATCGAAGCTTCAGGGTTTGTGGGTGGTATTTGGATTTTTTGGAAGTCTGACCGCGTGAACGTTGATTTGATTTCTAAACACGATCACTTTATTCATATCTCGTTTGTGTATGACGAAGTCCGGCTTCATTGTTTCCTAGTGTATGGCCCTCCTTCGGCTAAGCGGAGAGAACCTTTTTGGGAGGATCTTGAGCGTACTATCAAGATTGTGAATGGTCCGGTGATGGTGGGAGGGGACTTTAACTGTATCATGTACAACCATGAAAGGGACGGGGGCGCTGGAGGTTTGCATATTGACTCTGGTGTCTTCAATAGATGGAGAGACAAGTTGGGCCTCATTGATTTAGAGTTTGTGGGCCCTAATTTTACTTGGAGCAGGAGGCTCTCACGTAAATTTGTTGTTCATAAAAGATTGGACCGTATTTTCATGAACATAGCAGGCAGAACTCGTTGGCAGAATGCAAGGGTGAAACATCTTCCAAGATTCTCGTCCGATCATAATCCACTCCTCTTGTCTTTCGAACCGATGATTCCCACCAACAGGAAGCGACGCCCTTTCCGCTTTGAGGCCGCTTGGATGGCACATCCGGGGTTCAATGACAGGGTTCGGGAAAGCTGGGATCAAGATGTGGAAGCTCCGAGCGCTTTAGCAATTCTCAAGAAGGATTTGATCCGGTGGAATAAGAAAACGTTTGGGAATATCCATATCCGAAAGAAAGATCTTTTAGCTAGTCTTGGGAGTTTGCAAAATAGACTGTTGGTCTGTCCGTCCGAGGCGTTGTTGAATGCCGAAGCTAAGACCCAAAGAGATCTTGAAGAGGTGTTAGAGCAGGAAGAGATCTTATGGTTTCAAAAGTCGAGAGAGCAGTGGCTTAAGTTAGGGGATAGAAATACATCGTTCTTCCACACATCGACTGTTATTAGAAGGTGGCATAATCGTATTGAAGGGCTCAAAGATGTTGATGGCAAATGGGTGGATGACAACAATGATCTTGAACAACTTGCTATGAATTTCTGTAAGAATCTGTACGGTGGAGATCAGCACAATTGTTGTCCTTTATCTAATATTAGTTGTGGGTTTCCGGCTTTGGATTGGGAGTATAGGGACCGGTTGATCATGCCACCTTCGGCGGAGGAGATTTGGAAAGCGGTGAGGTCCATGGGAGCGTTTAAGGCGCCAGGCGTTGATGGGTTCCAACCTGTCTTCTTTCAGAAGTGCTGGAGCATTGTAGGCCCCTCTGTGATTAGCTTTGTTAGGGATTTCTTTAATACAGGGATTCTTCCGGATGGCGTGAATGATACTCTTATTGTTCTCTTGGCTAAAGTGAGCAAACCGGAGATGATAAATCAATTCAGACTGATTAGCTTGTGTAATGTCCTTTACAAGTTTATTACGAAGGTTTTGGCAAATCGGTTGCAGCCTCTTATGGGAAAGCTTATCGGCCCCACCCAAGGTAGTTTCATTCCGGGTCGTATGATCTCGGATAATATTGTCATCGCTCAGGAGGTGGTGCATTCGATGCGACGAAAGAGAGGGAAGAAGGGTTGGATGATCGTTAAGTTAGACCTTGAAAAAGCTTACGGTCGCTTGAATTGGAAATTTATAGAAAATACGCTGAATGAGATGGGTTTCCCAACGCAGCTTGTTAATTGGATTATGGCATGTGTGTCGACCCCGAAAATGCAGGTTCTTTGGAATGGGGAGATGACGGGCCAATTTGGTATGTCACGGGGAGTTAGGCAAGGGGATCCGATCTCGCCTTACCTTTTCTTGATGTGTGTGGAACGGCTAAGCCACATTATTCTGGATTCTATTGCTACGAAGAGATGGAAACTGATCAAGCTTACCCGGGCCGGTCCTAGCCTTTCCCATCTGTTTTTCGTCGATGACATTTTACTCTTTGCCGAAGCTTCTGTCGAGCAGGTTCGGGTTTTACGGCAGTGTTTGAAGATGTTTTGTAATGCTTCCGGGCAGAAGGTAAGCCTTAATAAGTCGAAGATCTTTATCTCTAAAAATACTGATCGGGTTTTGGCCAGGCAAATTAGAGATGAGAGCAGAATTGAGGTTACAGATAATCTTGGTAAATACCTCGGTATGCCGCTATTGCATAAGAAAATCAGTGGTGGGATGTTTTCGGACCTGCTGGAAAAATTTCACACCAAGCTGTCGGGGTGGAAAGCTAAATCACTCAGCTTTGCGGGACGTGTGACTTTGGTTCGATCAGTGTTAACTTCACTCCCAGTTTATACGATGGCTACGATTAATCTTCCGAAGAGAGTGTGCAAGGAGATTGACAAGATCAACAGATCTTTCATTTGGAGTAGCAGCCCGAGCCAACGTCGGATTCATAAGGTTGCTTGGGAAGAGCTTTTAAAACCCAAGGCTAAGGGCGGGCTTGGAATTAGACCAATGTGTGAGTTAAACCTTGCCCTTGTCGGAAAGTTGGGATGGCGTTTCGTTATGGAGGACGGTGGTCTTTGGGTTGAGGTCCTTAAGAAGAAGTATGTGGACTGTGCACTTGGGAATTCTAATGCCAGCTCTCATGTTTGGAAAAGCCTTAGGAAGGGTGTCTCGGAGGTGGTTATTCACGGCTCTAAGTGGATGATTAGGAGCGGATGTACTACGAGGTTTTGGTCTGACGCTTGGTTAATGGACAAACCTCTGGTCGATTCTATTGATGTGGAAACCGAGCACCTAGACAACAACCCCATTGTTCGTGATTACTGGTTGGACGATTCTGTCTGGGACTGGACAGTTTTGAATCATCTTTTGCCCACACGAATCATGCTGCGTTTGGCGCCGATTGCTTTGCTGGAAGTTGATGATGAAAATGCTGATGAGCTATGATGGAAATTCAGTTCAGATGGTGCGTATACGGTGGCTTCAGGCTTCGATATGTTGATGGGTAATTTGGATCTTGAAGAGGTCGATTCTGCTGTGTATCGGAAGATTTGGTGCCTTGAAGCTACGGAACGAGTGAGGCATTTCGTTTGGTTGACCTGCAAAGGGGGTATGATGTTGAATGTTGAACGCAATCGAAGACATATCGGAAATGGATCGGATTGTGTGTACTGCCCGGGAACGCCGGAGTCGTTTGAGCATCTTTTCCGGGATTGGGCGCAGGTTAGCCATGTTTGGGAGTCGCTTGGAGCTACTGACATGTGTTGTTCTTTTTTTCAGGGTTCTTTTGCTGCTTGGCTGAGGGAGAACATTATGGATGCTAGAGTTCGTGCCTAGGTTAATGTGAAATGGAACGCTATTTTTGCGACGGCGTTATGGTGGATTTGGAAGTGGAGAAACGCCAAGGCTTACAACGAACCGATCAAGGTGCCGGACAAGGCCGGCTTCATCATCCAAATGGCCATGGAATACGCTACTGTTGCAAGTAAGAACTTGAATTTTGTTAAAAATAGAGGTACGCATATGCAGGAGGTGGTGTGGCAAAAACCGGATGAAGGCTGGATCAAAGTGAATACGGATGGCTCGGTGGACGAGCACGGGCTTGCAGCGGCGGGAGGAGTTTTGAGAGATAGTGAAGGCCGATGGATTGAAGGCTTCATGCACAACATTGGCGTATGCTCGGTCCCTATGGGAGTGCTGTGGGGAGTCCTCAACGGAATCAAGATCGCGTGGGAAAGTGGCTACAAGAAGGTTATTCTAGAGTCTGATTCTAAATTAATTATTGATTTGTTGAACTCTAATATTAGGAAAAGTCATCCGTTGTATAGCCTGGTTGTTAAATGCCAAGGCTTTTTGAGTAGGAATTGGATTTTCCGATTCCGTCATGTGTATCGAGAGGCAAATACTGTTGCAGATTGCCTCGCGTCTAGAGCACATTTTTATCCTGTTGGTTTGCATGTGTTGGAATCCCCGCCTGTGGGGGTTTCTTTATTCCTGTTTGATGATGTTAGGGGTCGGGCTATCCCCCGCTTGATGACTACTTAGCCCATTTTTTAATATTAATAAAACGCTCCCTTGAGGGGCCGGAGAGCTCCGACTCTCCTTCGACCAAAAAAAATTAAAATAAAATGGGTTGCTAAGAAAAATGGCAATTTAATACGCTAGATTATATTAGGATATTAGGATAATTAAGATAATGATTTATATTTAAGAATATTGTTATTTCCTTTTATTTAGGATTTAGTTTTATCTTTTACTCCGTAGTAAGTTATGATTTCAGCAATTATGTTTCCCTTATTAGCTAGATATTGGGTTATTATAAATACCCATTTAAGTTGTTATATTTAATTAATGAATCAAGAAATTTCATTGCCCTAATTTTCCTTGCCTTCTCTTACGCTATTCTCGTGAGTTTGAGTCCAAGCTGGGCTCGACTTGTAGCCTTGACCAACAGGGCTTGATACGAATCCACCTCGGGTTCGTATCAACTGGTTCTTTCATTGAGAGTGAGTCCACATCGGACCATTCTCGCCTCCTTGACCAACTGGTGCTTTCATTGAGAGTGAGTCCCATCGAACTATTCTCGCCTCCTTGACCAACTGGTGCTTTCACCTCGAACGCTAACATGTCCGTCGTTACAAGCTTTCACGCGAGTCGCCGTGAAATCCGAGACCTTTTACAAAATCTTCGTAAGGAACACGAGGTTCAACGTCGGGAACTAGAGGTTCATCGTCATCGGACAGATCAACTTTTTTCATCCTAGGCATTCCTCTCGAAGATGCGACCGCGTCGCCGCGAAACCCTACCCCAGCGACCGCGTCCGCGACAACCGAGCCCGCGCCCGCGACAACCATTTCTACCCTCGGTATCGATCCCACGGAGGTCGTTACCGACCCGGTCCCCTGCCCGTGCCTGCTGCCACTGCGTTCTCCAACAATTGTGGGCCCATGAACTGCTTTTCCGGAGTCTGATTCTACAACGGGTGACCGGAATCGACTAGGTATCGAAGGAAGGTCTTTGCAGATATGCTCTGATTTGTTTGTCCGCCAACCGTTCGGTGAAATGCGCAGGGCAAACTTCAGTCACGATATCAAGTCAAGGACATATGTTGTGGTGTTTGATTTGAGTCCGTTGATTATTAGTGCCCATGGGGGGCCACAACAATTTGAGTTTCGGATACTGATTCAAGCGGTGATACATGTACAATGGGATCCTGGAGGATTACGCTCCAAGATCAATTTCATGACACACCTCCTGATTTCCGACTTGAGGACAAGTGGATTGTCAGCGGGGGAGAATTGATACGCTAGATTATATTAAGATATTAGGATAATTAGGATAATGATTTATATTTAAGAATATTGTTATTTCCTTTTATTTAGGATTTAGTTTTATCTTTTAGTAAGTTATGATTTCAACAATTAGGTTTCTCTTATCAGCTAGATATTGGGTTATTATAAATACCCTTTTAAGTTGTTATGTTTAATTAATGAATCAAGAAATTTCTTTGCCCTAATTTCCTTGCCTTCTCTTACGCTATTCTCGTGAGTTTGAGTCCACGTCAGGCTCGACTTGTAGCCTTGACCAACAGGGCTCGATACGAATCCACCTCGGGTCCGTATCACAATTTCACTCATAGACTATGGATAAAACATGCTTGCTCTAACTCTCAATAAATTACAATAAAACACCACAACTTTATAAGATGGATGAAAGTTTTTCAGCAAAGATAATTCTGAATATATAGTTAATTTTCAGCCTAATGTGAACACTACAAATTAACGATGGAGTCTTTATAAATTAATTTTGAGATCGTGATCAAGAGTGTCATGTTGAATTAATTAATTAGCTGAGTTTATTGTACTTGTCTTGATTTTTTTATTATTGTATAATTGAATTGAATATACCAATAATTGTATACTTGGTCAAAAGATTTTGAATTTTTTAAAGTATATTTTAGTAGAAAGTTCTTGCTCTTATCTACCATCAACGTATATGGTTCCTTGGTGGCCATTTTTTCTAATTTTAGTAAATTGATGCCATTTGCCCTCTTATTTTTCACAAATTTCTAAATTATGCCCATAGTTCTAAGGTTTACATTTGGTGACAGCCTTCTTGTTCTTGCTACCGATTTCCTATGTTTTTTTTTTTTTTAAGGACACTGCCCATAAAAGTTGAACTAGAGACTTTTGATACTACTCTTGAAGCTTAATTGTTTGACTAGATGTCCCAAGACAAAATACAAAAGATTTTCTATGTATCTAACTCCTAAAAATATGAAATTACTTAACGTAAATCTCTTGAGCATTTCAAAAGCAAAATTTAAACTCATCAGTTGTGTGCTTTTATAATTTATATCAATTGATTAAGATAATATTTTATGAATTACTAGATAGAGAAATAACGACTATATAGATTGCGGTTTTGTTTACTCCTTCAATTAGTAAAGTTAGATACTTTACAAATGGTAATTGGTCCAAAGTACATTCATGTTCAAAATTTTCGCTTTTCTTATTTAACAAATTCACCTTAATCCGTAACAATTGATATTAGAATTGACGGTTTGGCTTGCATGGGGCCAATTGCACCAAGTTGAAACGAACCTCGTGGTGCTTTCTCGACTAGTTTATTGTGGTGTGGTTTTAGTTTCGAGAGTGGGTACACTTCAGGCGTGCACTTTAAAGTTGACACTTGAAGGGTTCTGTGCGTGATGACTTATATTTGTGTGTGATTCACAAGTGTGAGGGGAGATTGACGAATTAGTTATAAATCTCACATTGGAAATGAGAAGATTCCAAACCTATCATGTATAATAGATGATTTTAGATTAAAATCTATTGTCACTTAATTTTAGCTTAATCCCAATTTTTAGATGGGGGAGAGAGTTATATTCTCAACATGCCCTTACAAATGCAACTAGTCTAGCCCGGTTGACATTTGAACAAACGGGTCTTACATCTCAATCTATTTATAGCTAGCCCGATGACATGACAAGTGACAGTGATAGGTGGTGACATCTCAGTCTCTTTATAGTCAACTCAACCAAAATAACGCGTGGGTAGCATCAACTACTAAACACAAGGCTAATCAGTCAGGAAACGGGCTCAGGACCAGACCTGCTCTAATACCATGTGAAAGTATGTGGGTCATAAATGGGTGGTTGTGTATATGTAAGCCCATCCTAAAACCAATTGACAATAAAATTGGAGGAGTAGCTCAAGAGCTTTTATAGTAGGCTTGTTTAATCCCAATTTTTAAATGTGAGAAGGAGTTGTATTCTCAACACTATAAAACACCAAAATTTTATTTGATAGATGAGTGTTTTCAATAAAGATAATTTCAAATAGTACATTATTAATTCAAGTACTCAAATGTGCTTCAATTTTATACAATTATTGATTCATTTTTTTGGATAATCTATGAAACTTGAGCTTTCTTCATGTTCCACACATGAAATTTTGTGATTTGAACATCTCGAGTTCCATTGTTGAAAGCATAAAGATACGCATTATCATGGATTGCAAGTGTTGGATAAACCCTAGCTGTAATGCAACTCTTTCCATTTGCTCCGAAGCTTTCAACTACAGAGTGATCAATCTACATTCAAAAGGGCAAGGATATGAACAACACAAAATAGCTCGAACCCAAATGACTTGATATGACTCAAGTTTGATAATAATTTTAAATGAATGAAAAAAGTAATGTCAAAATATAACCGAACCCAATATATAATTGAACAAGGACTTACCAAAGTCCTCAAAGAAAGTTGTTGGTAATTAGGATTCACTTGTACAAAAGCACCATAACTTTGCTTGTCATTGGTTGGATTTAATGAAGACCTACATAAAAAAATATTTCATTGTCAACTTATTAGAACAGTGTTGGATTTAAGGTTGGGTCCCTTTAATCACAAGTAATTATTTAGTAAAGTAATGTATGCTGGTAATGTTCTAAAAATCTAGACTAGGTTCTACCTAGGTGCTAAAAGGCCCCAAATCACCTAGCCTTTTAGTCTGCCTAGGTGTTCGTCTAGGACTGCCTAAGCAACTATTCAGGCTTCCTTAGCCCTAGGTAGCTAGGTGGTCCCTCTTCACCTAGCGTTTTTTAGAACATTGCATGCGAGTCAGGTTGATTTACATATCTTACAACTATAGGAGTATTAAATAATTCATCTCAATTATATAAAAAGTGAAAAGATAATGTTAAAAAATTAGGGATAAACCTGCTTTGGTCACTGCACATTAATACCACAAACTTGTGGCCGTTCTTGAAAATCCTGAAGAAAACAGGAGTTTGCTCTTCTAAGTTCTTGGAAGCTAAGATTAAGAGCCCAAATGGCCCAAGCCCACCTTTGACTGATGCTCCCTTTTCTTTACAGAGCAGTTGTGGATTACTCCAATTTGCATCAAACTTCTCAACTCTTTTCAAGTCTTTTATCTTGAACGAGATTTCTACGTCTGCCTATTCAACGAACCAAAAAAAACGTCCTGATATGTAAATTTCCCATACCCAAAACTTCAAATTAATAATCCAATGTAAGAGTTGAATGAATATAAGGGGTTGTTCGGCACCTATGCCATTATGTTCTATAATTAATATATGTTTTTTTTTCAAAAAACAAAAAGATTTTTCAAACCAAATACATCACATAAAAGCTAGTAACAATTAGAAAAAAAAAAAGTGGGTCCTTCTTATCTAGTTTATTTCGGTCCGATTTTTCTACTCCCTAATCATACCCCCTCTTATACTCCCTTATTTTAATTGGTTTTAAGATATTTTTTAATATTTTACTAATATTTAAGTTTCTTTTTAATGTAATTTGGAAATTTATCACTCAATGAGAAGGGAGTATATGTTGGGAGTAGAAGATTTGATTTGAGTTTATTGGCTACTACAAATCAAATACGGAAATTTCGTCCGGTAACCCTGAGGTCTTGCATAATTCGTGAGGTGTACCAAACTTTGACATATTTTATATGGTAACCCCGGGGTGTGTATAATATTTGCCCCATGTCCAGCACCGTTAAGTTTAAGTTAAACCATTAGGTTTTGATTTTTTACAAAAAAGAAAAGAAAAGGAGAAATAATAAAAACAAAAGACGCTTGAAGAATGGCGAGAGAGAAGAAGAACGCTGGTGTGCCAAGTGCCGACAAATACTCCGGTGAAAGGGGAGGTTGACGTTGCTGGAATTGGATGGAGAATTAGACGTAGCTGAAGGACTCTGATGCAAACATTGCTAGAGAAGAGGCTTTAGATTTAGGTATTTTGAAATTTAGGATTTCTTAAAAATCTCGGGTTATAATTGAATGATTTTGATTCTTAGACTAGGGAATTTGATTTGTTAGCTTATATGGATTCTAATCTCTTTCTTCTACAATAAGCTTTGAATTTTCTTGTATCTTGAAAATTCAAATTTTACAGTACAAGATGTGCTTAATTAATTGTTGAGCTTAATTAATTGTTGAACCAGAAGAAGGAACTAGGCCCTGAATTAAGCTAACTAAGATATACGTACAGTAGTGCTCCGTTGTGGTCCAAAAGCGTTACCGTCGGGCATCATCAACCGTACCCATCTTCGTCTCCGAAACACACCAGGGAGCCCCCTTCCCCAAATTAACGTAATTCCCAATTTATTTAGCAGATTGGGTATAGGACGATTTATGTACAAATATAAGGGTTACCATGCGAAATATGTAAAAATTTGGTGCACCTCATGAATTAGGAAAGACCTCGGGTTACCATGTGAAATTGCCGAATCAAATATTTGGTCTAGAAACATCTTTCTAAAAATAATATATATTTTTACATGGGCACACACTCCCTACAATATTATAGGGGCTCACGTGCATAATAATCTAGAAACATTATAATCCATCACAATTGTGTACCTGTGTAGCAATGATACCAGAAACTTCAACTAGAGATCCTCCTTTAAGATTTTGGCTTGGTATATCAATTTGTTTCTCCCTTAGAATCTCAATTTCATCTACGGGCCATTGCACTAATTGTTTCCAATATTTATCAAGCAAGACCCTTCTCGGAAATGCCTGAAAATAAGAGCAAAAAAATCTCAGGTTTGCTACTGAAAACATAGTTAAATTATTTTTGTAACAAACTTATTATTTGAACTCACCTGAATACCTGACCATCCTTTCTTCATATCATCATCTAAATTGTCTGACTCACTAATCCAAGCCCACAAAACTCTCCTTTTGTTAACACCATCATAGAATGTCTTCGAAGCATAAAACTTTCCATAATCATATCTCAAACCCGAACCACCCAAAATCGAATCCTTATCAGGAACAAACACATCCCTACTTTTATCATACCTTCCAATTGCATAATAATCGTGCCCCATGTCCCCCAAACTTGCCTTAAAAACATACTTATTTCCAAAACCGACGGTTTTATTCATGTGAATCGGGTAAAAATCGGGACACTCCCACATCCCCGTACCCTCGGCATAATGCAAAGGATCTTTAGCCCTAACCCAGCGAACAAAATCGTTACTCCTATACAAAATCGCCATACCACGGTTTTTTATTGTGCTTCCAACGACTAATCTCCACCGTCCATCTGGCAGAAGCCATGCGGTGGTGGGGTCCCGAAACTCGGTTGCGTTGATATGGTTGGCAGCTGTTGGAGCCATTAGTGGGTTCCGTGGATGTTTGACCCATTCAATTAAATACGGGTCGGATCGGTTTTTGGGTAGGGCTAGGTTTTGGACTTGTTGGTTGTGTAAGTTGCTGCCAGTGTAGAAGATGGCAGGCTTATTGTCGAGACGGATTGTGGCTGAGCCGGACCAACAACCATTGATGTCGGATGGGGTTGAAGGTGAAATGGCTATGGGTTGTGGGGTCCAGTTAATGAGGTCTGTTGACGTGGAGTGGCCCCACACAATGTTGCCCCATGTTGGTCCTTTGGGGTTGTATTGGTAGAATAAGTGGTAGATTCCCTTGTAAAGCATTGGTCCTAGGTATAAATATTAATAAGGGGAAATATCAGTAAGAGTTTGGTTCAAATGAAACAAACTTTTATCCTGAAACAAACTTTTATCCTGAATTGAATGCACTTTTCCTAGTCCATATTTCTCTTTTCCTATTTTGGATTGTACTTTTTCGGATTTTCACTTTTCGTACTTTGTAGTGCAGTTTTCGTACTTTTTGCAGTGCATTTTTTCGGATTGCACTTTTCGTATTTTGCAATGCACTTTCGTATGAAAAGTGTACTACAAACTAGGAAAAGTGCATTCGTTTCACGTTTTAGGATAAAAGTTTGTTTCATTTGAACTAAACTCACATTATTAAATATTTATTGAAAAATCACCACTTAAATAGCTATTTTTATTTTACAAACTGATCAGACAAATATTTTCTTAAAAAAGAAAGAGTTGCAATACCACACACAGTTTTATTGACATAAAAAACCACATACTACTCCGATTAAATTAATGAACTCAGTTAAAAATGTTATTATTGAGAATAAATATTCTCACCATTTCTTATTAATTAATTTTTATCAAAAGAAATTAACTTACCGTTGGGATCTTCACATATCCAAAATGCACCGTACCGTCGTACCCGTAGTTTCCCATTATTAGAACAAACATGCATCCAAAGCAAGAAAATTACAAGGAGAAATAAAAATAAAATAAAGCATGTATGTAAAAAGGATATTTAATCAAACAATTGCACATACTAAGCATGCAAATTTTGTATACCGTTCATCCAGTTGTTGGAAGGTTGAAAGTGATAAGCAGTCCTGTAAGGCTGATCCACTTTTGATTCTTCAGTCTTCTGAAGGCTGTTGTTAGCAAACACTAGGAAGAACAACACTAGCCAAACAAGGCGTTTCTTGGAAGAAGAAGAAGAAAAAAAAGCCATTTTTTTCTAAAAAAAAATCTGAATTAATCTAATTTATTTTTCAAATCTCTCAGCACATGAGCTTTTAGTTGTATCTACCACCACCATCCACAAATCTTATAGACTGATAAGTTCATGGATATGGAGAGAAAAGAGGAAGATATATTAACGAGGCATTTAGTTGAGGATGATATATATTGATGATGGTACAGAAATTTAAAGACAAGTGTGACGCTATGTCCAGCTATGAAAGGGTTGAAATTAATTGTCTTTTTCTCTTACAATAAATACGATAAATTTTCGATATTTGTACTCAATCGTACGTACGAGGGAAAATGAATTAGATGGCATAGAGCAAGTCAGCAAGATGTCCTTAAATTTTATGATGAGAAATTACCAAACGGGTCCTTAGTTTGCATGAAATTATTCTAGGTAGAGTTTGTTGATCTCGCCATTAATTTAACAAATAAATGGTTGATATTGATTCAATGTCTCTCCATATCTTTTTTTCTTTTTAATATCTTTTTATAGGGTTTTTATGAGAGTTTATAAATCTACATGTAGAGTTTTTATCACAACTCCACCAAAATAAGACCTTTTTTTTTCTCTTTGATTTGTTCACAATTTGGCGCACTAGCAATAAATGAAAGGACGGAGCAAAAAAGAATGGGCGAACAACAATTCAGTTGAACAGTGATAATGTCTACTGGAAGTAAAGCCCTAACATGACGACCTAAACTTGAACCCTAAAAATGTTGAAAAAGAAGATCGATCTCGAATAATATTAAGAAGACGAGCCAAGATGCTCCATGAAGAACACCACTACATTCCCAAATGGAGTGAAATCTCATACCTGAACAATAGGAGAGATATGAGAGCACTCCCAATAGGGGTCTCTCACTCACCTTGAGTCCCTCGTTTAAAAAAAAATGAAATGTTAAAGATAATTGTAAACTTTGTGAGGGGCGTCCTTAAAAAGGACTTTGAGAGTCTTTTAAGAAAAATGAAAAAAAAGTAAAAAATAGTACTCCCTCCGTTTCACAATATTTCTTCTTAAAGACTTTTTTTTTGTTTTAAAATAGATGTTCATGTAATTTTTTTTTTCATTTATACCCTTGTTTATACCCCACATTACACATATTCCAAATTTTTTTTTGGTTGAATCTCCCAAGGTAATTGAGAAAAAACAAAGAGTATTTAATAAGGGTAATTTGGGAAGAAAAAAAATTCCTTAATATATGTGAAATTTTGTCTAAGATCAAGTATTGTGAAACGGAAGGAGTATCTTTTAATGATGAGAGATCCAAATGGGTCTCAACCATAGAAGATGCTTTGAGAATGTAATATTAATCGGATTTCGGTATTAGTTTCAAACACTGAAATTGATATAATAAATAACGGGTATCGAGTTTCCACTCCCTAATCCCATACTCCCATATTAAACGCCCCCAACTCCAACTGAGGATGAGCACGGATGGGAATGACAAAATACAAGGACCAGATAAGCTTGATTCTGATCTGAATCAATCCAGAAAAACATGCATGGCGCGCAAATGCAGGTCCATTTTAAAAAAAAATAAAAATAGACATGTCTGTTTTTTGACATTATATGATACTGAGTAGTAAATTGCTGTATGGATACACGATGAGAGTTATAGATCTCGTTTACTTTTTTAGTACAAAGACATGCAAGTATCCTGTTTTGCTTTCAAGTTGTTATCCCCTCTTGGCCTCTTTTGTCAATGTATCATGTGAGGAGTGTAAATGATATAACAAGTGTTCTTATCCATCCACATTATCCAACTACTTTACACTAAGATGTAATCATATAAAAAATACACTCAAAATAATTTAAGCTTGAAAACCATATAAAACTTCAGAGAACTTCAGACAATCTATCAAAACTTCAGACAAGCTTGAAAACCATATAAAAAATACACTCAAAATAATTTAAGCTTGAAAACCCGAGCATCGAATTATCTGATTTCAAAATCTATCAAAACTTCGGACAACTTTGAATTGATTTTTAACTTACTGGACTCAAATTCAACTCTTCAACCCAATTAAAACAAATAACATGACACTGGGCTAAAATCACATAATCAATGACCATTTATTTTACATAACTTCAAGTTCCCTCCAAATTCTAACTGTAAAACAATGTTCAAAGAGCGCACAACAAAAGGATATGGAAACAAGAAGCAATGCAGAGAGTGGCAACCATGTCAAAAAAATATATATGTTTTCTTCCACTTCTCTCCAAAAATAGAGCATTGAAGGCTCAAAGAAGAGTACAAGTAGTGTACAGCAGAGTATTTCAGACCACTCACAAAAATGCGAGGACGAGTCTTACTTATCAGCCAAATAGTGCTCCAGCATATCATCTTCCTCATCATCTGAACACCCAGAAAAAAAAACGGTTAGTGCTATTGTCTAATGAAAGGACAAGTATTAAGAACCAAATATTGCTAGTGGCACCTTCAAAATCTTCATCATTGAAGTCAATGTCTTCTTCTTCATCCTCCTCGGATTCATCTGCAAGTGGCAATGCACCTCTCTGCCAATATTCAATAAGGTCTTAAATGACCGCCTTTACAACATTGTTTTCTTCATAACAAAATTTTAAAAAAAAAAACGTTTTTCTTACCGCTGCAGCAGCAGCTCTGCCGGTTTCAAACCACTGCCTGCCTGTAAGCTTCTTTTCCTTGGGTGCTGAAAGGGCAGAGTCTGGCATTGACCTGAAACAATGGCAAAAATGTTTCAAAATCTTGGTCATGCGCCAAATTAAGAGATTCATATAACTAAAATGGACAGTGCTTAGAGGTATAAGAAGATATTTTGAAGATTCAAGTCAAATAAATCAGCCTCAAACTTCTCAAACTAAAACTACAGTGGGAATCAGGTGTACAATTTTTTTTCGAAAAAAGAGTTGAGCATGGAAGCACCATATATACTATAACGTACTTGGCTCTCTCTAGTGCCAACTCAGCTTCAAACCTCTCTCTCCATGCAAGAAAACTTTCCAAAGTTACAGGTTCACCATGTGGTATGATTACCTAATGAAAAAATGGTAAGAATCCAATTAGTTCAAAAAGACATACATACATATACTATATTCAAATGGCATTGTCTTTAGACCCCAAAGCTTTTACAGATTTCAAAAGGAAAGCACGCAGAATATGAAGTCAATTTATAACAACAAAACATTAATCTAGCACTGTATTTCTGATATTCATATCGCACTTTCAAAAGTACCAAAAGTATGAAAAAACTCATAGAATGCAATCTGTTTTCTTGTTGAAGTACTAAGAAAATATCTTTAAATTTTGCAGGTCAAGTAAAAACTATAAAGTACAATCCATCACCTTCCAGCCTTTCTTAATAGAGTAGTTCCTTAATTTCATTTATTTTTTCTAATCAGAATAAAGATAAATTGGTCATAACATAGCATAGTCATATATCAAAAGAGCGTCAGATATAGCATGCCATACATCTTCTTTATCTAGATCCTCTTGATTGACTTCATCAACATCAGTGTCTGCACGGAATCTTTCAGTCAGCCACTCTTTAGCAGATGAAACAAGTGTATAGACCATAGCCATGCCAAGATTCTCTGCCGCCTGTCCAAAAATACAACCAAGAAGCTAAGTCTACAAAGGACAATAAGCCGTTTTCAAATCCTAAAGATTTAGATAATGCAAACAAGTTAATTGCAGATCTCACCTCTTCTTCAAGCTTCTCTTTCAGATTTTTTAGATCTTCAGGTGCAATACCACGAATGCTAAATAATGCAGAGAAAAATTCAAAAAGATACATTATTTTTAATTAGAAGTTTTAAAATCTATTGAGGATATCAAGAAGCATAGAAAAACTTAAAAAGTAGGCATCACAAATAAGACAGTGGACAAAATAGAAAATCATAAGGTTGTTTATTTCATGTTGGAGTATAATTATAAGACAACACCAAACACAACGGGTAGCCCATTCAATTTTACTTGTTGAGATGAAATCATGAAAATTGAATTTGCCGCAAGTAGTATGCTAATACTTCTTCCTAGCAAACCATTTAAAGTGATATAAATAACATTTAGCATATAGGCTTCTACAGATATAGCTTTTGCTTTTTAATTCGCTTATCAAACAAATTAGTTGTTGATCAAGGAAGAAACTGAATGAGTGATCTATACGTTATTTATTCTACCTCTCTTATACTAGCTATGACCCTGAAAATACTAAGCAAAAACACATCTTTGTTTCTAGTGTTTACCATAAACAAACTACAGATCTATTCAACCATATATAAGTTATGGAAGGCATGACAACATTAAGATCATTTCAGCATATGAAAATAAAGAAAATTGTATAAATTCATGAGAACAAGAATATTTATCGACCTTTTAACGTTGAGCAATGGAGGTTCATCTGGATACTTTTCTGTATGGGAGAAAATCAATCCTAATTCAACTGCAAAACAGATTTTTTGCAACCAGTCTTTGTCAGAGCGAAGTGAATTTTTTTTTTAAATATGGACAAAATACAACATAGGAAATATCACAAAGTAAAATCAATTGTATGCTAAGAACAAAGAAGAGAGAGATGAACTTGTTTCATCATTCTATTAGAAGATCATACAAACCTGGCATAGATGTTGATTCATCATCGTCATCAACCTGTAGAAGGATGAAAATCGGAATGGGATCAGTTGCAACTTGCAACCAACTTCATGCCTAGTATGACTGTATGAGATATTATTGCAAACAGAAATCAGCCAGTGTACCTCTGGAGTTATTGTGATCTGGAAACATCTAGAAGAAGTGCTGAGCCCACTCTCCCCAGGATGAATTTCTATAGCATGATAAAAAATTAAACAACACCTAATAATTCAGAGACACTGACAATTAAAGGAATAATATTAAATTTTTCATTTAAAAAGTAAGGCAGAGGGTCAAAACCTTTAAACTCATCCATTAGTATGGCTTCTAAGGCCTCAATTTCCATCTCCTGCTCTTGCACGTAATCTGTAACTCAAAAGAATGTAAGAATACTCATCTAAGATATTTACTAAGATTTCAATAGAAATTCTCTTTTGATGAAGATCAAGTGACAGTGTAAGCATGAAGTTGAACTAAGATTTCATTAGAAATTCTCTTTCGATGAAGATGTTAGATGCTGATAGCCACCAACTTAAATGTTTATGAATGAACTACTAACTTTTCACTACTTAAATTGGTGAGGAAATGTTACAATAATTAACAATGCGAACTCCAAGGAGATCATTCTATATATCTCTCATATAATTATCAATAGAAAACAACAATGTCACATGAAAAAAGCATCAAACTTTTATTACAAGTAGACTGTTATATATGCGTTTGATACTTGGTTTATGCAGACTATCATTTTCTATAAAAACTCCATAGTGATAACATTACATGATCAACCTTCCAATAGATGAAAGGGATTAAAATTCTTTGCCCATTCCAGACAAACTATAGCTTTCCAAATTCATTCTCATGTCAAAGAATTTGCAAGCGACATTGTGAATTTGAACACAAACGAATAAAAACATCCTATTCAATTACCAATCAAATAAAGAAACCACAGAAAAGAAAAGCTTAATCTTTACCTGTCATGGCTGATAGCTCTTACAGCAGCGCTCTAGCTTTCTTTCGATTACACTTTACACTATCTAGTGCTTCCTCGCGAGCGAAGAAGGCACGAACGGAAACGTAAGTTCGGAGACGACGATTAGCTAAGTACTGACTACAGTGGCGCCAGCGGCACAAAAACAATGAAAATTTGGATCTTTCTCAATTGAGAAATAAGAACCACAGTTGACATAAAGACATTAGAAACAAAATTCAATTGAGAAGGACAAGTTCAAACCGATCAATTTTGGAGGCGAATTTGACGAGGCAGAGAAGGATATGCCGGCGGTGAAGAAGGATTGTTGCTCCCCGAGTCCGTCGTTCCGTCCTGATTCTCTCTCTGTTCCTAGGTTTGTTTATCAGATGAATGAACTTTCCTGAAAAAAAAAAAATCAGTTGAATGAACCTGGGCCACTTTACAGACAGGCCCGATGGACCAAAAAATAGGACTGGCTCGTAAGTGTAATCGGCCCGCTGAACAAAAAAAATAACAAATCAGTTGATTGAACTTGGGCCTGTTTACAGAGATGAATAAACTTGCCTGTAAAAATTTAGAGAGAGAAAAAACGATGGTCCCTCGCTCTCTCATTTGTAACCCACTTCGTCACCTCTCTCCCCCCATCACTTGTTCACAACCTCGCTCATCGAAATTTAAATTAATCTTGAAAATCTCTGTTTCTACTTTCTCTTGGCGGTGTCGAGAAGGGATGCGAAAGAGGGTAAACATTGAAAAGAGCAGCTGCTGAGGAGATTGATTGCAATTGGGAAACCTTAAAACAGGTCACCGACCCATTTGGTTTCTCCTCTTGGTTTACTTCTGTATGAATCTTTTTCTGTTTCAGCTTTTGGCCTTTTCTGTATTTTTTTTGTAAGGTGTGGTGTTCTACATCCGGGGTTTGTGCTGTTTGTCCAGCAATTCAAGGAATTTGCTGACCTTTCTTATTTTGACTTCTGTTTTGCGGTGCAGATAAGCATGTAAGAAGCTTCTGGGTTTCTGGAATTGGCTGTTCCTGAGAAAGGGTCTTGAAGTTTCTCTTCCAAAGTTTAATTCTTGTCAGTGTTCTGTTTGACTTGTTTGGTGTAAAAGATGGTCAATTATTCAAGTGGTAAGAAAAACCCTAAGGGTTTAGACTCTACAGTTGGAAGGCTTGTTTGGGTCCGGAGAGGAAACGGGTCGTGGTGGCCGGGTCAAATAATGGGTGTGGAAGAGAGCTGTTTGGATGTGGGTAAATCTAGTGGAGTCCCTATCAAGCTTCTTGGTAGAGATGACGTGAATGTGTGAGTTCCCCTCTTTTGCTGTGCTACTCTTGCAAAATTGATTTGTCTTTGTTAAACCCTAATGCTTATTGTGGAGTTGTAAAAACCCTAATTTTAGTGAAAGAAAATCAGTCATGTTTTGTGCTTTATGTCTTGATTACTTGTTAAGAATTTCTTTTTCAGGTGTTCTTTTGCTGTGCTAATCTGCCTGCACTCTATAGGAAGTTTGGGTTGGTTTTAAAGTTGTATATGTATGTATGTACATGAAGAAACAAGCTGTTTTCTGGAAATGCCCTTAATTAACATTTCAGATGCCTTATGGCTTATGGGATATAGGCAGGGTTTTACTTTATTCTATATTTAGAAGAACATTAAGGGAAGGATTAAAGGGTGAAGGATATAGTGATACCAAGAGCTTAAAAGGTAGAATTATATCCTATATCCATTTCTTATCTGTTATCTAAACCTTGGGCCATAGTGATTGTTTATAATTCTTGGATAATTCGTGCAGCTTTTTCATCAGTATCCTATTTTGGTAGCGACTTTTTAATGCACTTGGAAAAGCCTTCTCTCTGGTGTTTCTATAGATTTTGATTATGCTACCGAACTTTATAGTGTTTCTTTGAACATGTAGATAAGCTTGATAACTTTCATGGGTTTGCTTTGGTGTATTAGTGATTACTTAGAATTTGGCAAATTGGAATATCATGGTGTCTGTAATTGGCTTGAGACTACTTCTCACTTGATAAATTATACATATTTACACTATATTTGCCATTTGTAATAAAATAGAAAATGTGGATGAATAATTAAGTAATTCTGATAGTTGAAAAATCTTAGTTTGTGCTTTCTTGCTTTAATATCCATTTTGTGGTGAAAGACTTAAGGTTTAGAGAATTAGGATACCAGTTGGTATTTTACATTGTCACCTCCTTACAACTTAAACATATGGTTCTTTAGACATTCAAGCTTACAACTCGAGGTTAGGTAAAAACGTTGGATGAATTTATTGCCGCCACTCTCTACATGGGTAATATTGAGTTTGTTGTTTTATGTTTCTTGTCTGATTCTGTTTCATTAAGGATGTTTCCCTTTTAAATGTTTGTGAATCCTTGGAATACAAACAATGAACCTGATCATAAGCTTCTAAACTTGGGGCTCATCCTTCTCTTTTTTTTTACCCTTTTCATTTTATTATATGGTATGCTCACAGGGATTGGTATAATCTTGAGGAGGCTAAACAAGTGAAGGCGTTTCGTTGTGGAGATCACAACTCTTGCATTGAGAAAGCAAAGGCTTCACAAGCCAATCCCTCGAAGAGAAGACTCAAGCGCGCTCCAAGAGAAAATGCAATTATTCTCGCTCTTCAACTCGAAACTGCCTTAATGAGCAAAGACTGTGACGACAACTGCTATGAAGCAGATAATTCTGACACTGAATCTGATCAAAGTTGGTCTAAACCTTCCCCATCCATGCCTTATCCCTCTAGAGATATTGATTTGTCAAGAAACACTAGTTCTTCCGAGGATTCTGATTCTACACCAGAATTGTATCGGCCTGAAATGTTTAAAAGGCAAAGGGCCTCGATTTATTCTGAAGATGACGGTAGTGAAGGAATTAAGAAGCGAATGAGAGGCCTTGATGACCTGTGTGTGGGGTCCAATATGAAGGAGGATTCTGATCCATCTTCAAATGGAGATTTGCGCCCTTTTAACCGCCTTCCAATAAAAAATATAATGAATGGAAGTGGGGAATCTTGCATGGCTTATTTTACAAAGAAAAAGAGATCAAAGGTGGTGTTTCAAGAGGAAATCTTGAAGAGGAAGGAAGGTTATGACTTGTTAACAAAGATCTTGGAAAGCGATAACCTAGTGTCGGTTCCTATCATTTATGATGAGCTTCTGAGTCCGGGCAAGTCTTCTTCAGTCTTATGTTGTAATGCTGTTGATAACAGAAATTTTGAGAGTGCCAGAGTTTCTTGCCAAAATGGCCCCTTATATTATGCATCTGAACATGCCCAAGATTCTGCTCTTATTATCAACAAGCTGAAGGGATATAATTTATCCAGCATGCCGGAATTGATTGGCTACGATTCTTCAGACAATTTGTTTGACGTGCTGTTAATCAGCGAGGAAGAGCTTCCCGATGGTAAACTTATGATCTTCTTTTTCGCCTCCAGTATCATTAGGACAGAATTCATTAGAATAAAAACTAGAAAATACTATTTCACATGTTCAAACCATCTAGTACACTAATTATATTATCAAGTATGAATAGCTGCTCAGATGCCTGAAGAATTTCACTACATTGTGTATCTCTATAATATGTGGCATTGACTGTTGAGAATCCCTAATTGTTCTGTTTGATGCTTTGGTTTTCCTTGAAGGTTTCCTACCTCGTATAGCATGTTCATCATTGAAGCCCCGAATTACTCAGGCGACAGAAAACGACCCCCTGGAGTGGCAGATGAAAGGAAAGAGGAACTTGAGACACAAAAGTAGACGGAACCCCACAGATTCAAATGACGATTCGAAAGCTGAGATTCCGGAACCTTCTATTACTAGGCCTATAGATGCAGAATCCTTACTGTATGATGTCCAGATTGAGGTGGAAGCAAGAAACTGTTCCCAGGATGTTCCAAACATTTCCCTGACAAGCAAACTGAACAGAAAGCCTGTCTCAGGTCACCCTATTGTAGTAGAGGTGTTGGAAGACGACGAATCTGATTTCTTGCTAGATACCCTTAAACTGACCGAGTCGGATGAATCAACAGAAACAAGAATGCGCTTATTTAAGAGCATAAATCTCAGTTCTTCAACAAAGAAGACTCACATGGTTTCTTCACTTGCAAGAAAGTCGCCTACTAATGCTTGCATCCCCGTAAAACTATTGTTCAGTAGGATTGATGAGGCGTTGAATGGGTCGACAAAGGCAGTTAACCGTTAATCCGTGTCTGTTAAATTGGTTTGTGCATTTGGGTCTGGCTGGAGCTCTAGTTCGTGTGTTGGTCTTGGCTGAATTTCAACAATGAGTTGGGATTTTCGGGAAATTTTGCAGGAAAATTTCTGAGCTGTAAGAGTTTTTGTGTATGTATAGGAAAGTGCCTATGTCGTGAAACACCTTGGCTTATATAAGTAATAGTTATATACTTATACTATTAGGTGATGTGTATAGTTTATAGCTTAAGAAACAGATTCCTTTTAGTTTGTGATGAAGAAACGAACGAACAATGTTTAAAAAACAGCAAACAAAAAAGCCAAAATAAATAGCGGACGGGGAAAAATATGATTGCTATTTGTTTTTATAAGGAAAGGGAATATGGCCATATGGGGCTGTCCTAACGGAAAGTGGGCCGTCCTAGAACATTCATACGGATGAGGTTCCAAAGGCATGTGTCAAATTGTCAGCTGTAACTGGGATAGAGGAATTGACTTTTTAGAAAACGTGGGAGATGGTTTAGCTCTGAAAACGGGTTAGCAAGCATAAAATGTTCGATCGGATTAACTCAATTTCCCAAAGACAATTCTAATTACCTTGCACAACTTTAACAAGTTGAAGGTTGTCACCCTCGATTAGAATGTGGGGGATGCCACTTTGGTGGCCTTAAAAATTCCCTGGCGAAGAGCAATGGTTCAGTCAATAACACAGAATGTATGCCCAAAAGCCCACCGTCAAAATGGATTGGCGTTCCTAGATGATCGCGAAGGATAAAACTGAACGTGGACACACCAACCGGGTTGGCAACACCATCAAAATTCAATCTAATGTATTTTAGTTTGGGTTTTTCTTATTTAAAATTTGTTCTTTTTCTCTTGTTTTTAGATTGTCCATTGGTAGAGTGGGATGGGTAGGAAACATACACATGGGATTTCGCAATTTCCTAATCATATTTTTGTTTTCATATGAATTCACAAATATTTGTTTGGGCATTTCATGTTTGGCTAATGTTGGTGTCAAATGCATTTAAATTTCCAAAGTACCAACTGCACCACCAAGAATTGATGAGCCATTTAAATTCATTTTTGGATGTCAAAGATCTAATTTCCTCAAGAATTTTGGTGTAGTTTTTTACTTTCTGAGTTGATTTGGTCAGTTATATGAGTACTTTTGGCATTACTGAATTTGAGAGTTTGTTTTATGCGAAGACATTTTAATAATAGATGAGATGTATATTCATTTGTCTTGTCACATACAACCTTGAGGAAGAACAATAAAGTAATCTACTAATCTCTTTTTGGTTAGTAGGCCATTTTGGGCGATTTTCCATAGAAAAATTTTCATTTTTGGTGGAATATTCAGTTTCCAGATCCATTCGAGGTTGATGGAGTTTTCTCCTTTATTTTTGTGGATCCCTTGCATTGTGGAATGAGTTGAGTATCAACCATATTTACTAGGCTTCTAATATAGCCTATCCAAGATTTTATTTACAGGTGTAACGATTTGTGAAACATTGTTTGACACCTTAAGAATCAAGACTTGTTGGAGTTTATTTAAGTTTCATGTATTATCATTTAGGAGGTATTGTAAGATGGGTTTCTCCATATTAATATTTTGTGGGGATTTGTCTTTGGTTCTAAGGAGTTGAAGCCGGTCCGACTATCTTTGAATAATTGGATTGTGTGCCCATCACCAACTTGTCATTGAAGCCCCGCAATGAAGAGGTCACAAAGGCTTATGAGTTTGGTCCATTATCATGAAGTGTTTTGTTTCTTAGTGTTAGTGAAAGATCATCATTTTAAAGGTATTTTTACATTATGACTTTTAACCCAAATATTGCCGGGATCCGGGAGGATCTTTGAAAGAAGTTTTGTTTGGAGGGCTTGGTTCATCTCATCTGCCTCGGCATTTTCAAGGCCCCTTGGTCCCTTGGTTATAGGGTCTACAAATGGAATTCCAACTGATTAGGAGTTTATAGTTTTTGTCTTTATTCTAGAAGAAGTTTATGTTAAATTGATCTAGTTCTTTAAGGGTGGTTTTGGGGAGTAAGAAGGAATGCACATGAGATAGTTGCGTTGTGCTGAAAGGTTTGCTTTGATAAGTTTTTTGCGCCCTTTTTCAGACTGATTGTTGATTTTCTATTTGCCCTTGTTTTGAGTGTAAGGGGTTTGAAGGTATTCTTTGTAACTCTGCTATTTACGATTGAAATGGGTTCTTAAATTTTTTTACTTTAGTGGCTGATGAAGTGGCCGAGAGCAGCAACAAGCCAATGAGTAGAAGGTTGTAGTTGATGAAATCAGTTGGATGCATCGTCTTGTCCCCCGGAAGGCAGCACACAAGAGGGGTTGTTAATAGACTTGAATCTTTGCTTTGACTCTTGATGAGTGAGTGCCACCTTCGTTGCGAATCACTCCCCAACAAGAAGAGTAGGCCGGAGTCTTCAGATTTAAAATGCACCCACATCCTTCATGCAAATGAGATTGAACGACTCCTTGGGTGGAGGCGACTTGTAGGAATCTCATAGAGACAAAGAAAGGGCTCCCTTTTCATTCTAAGACAGTAGATGATCTTGTCGTTGGGTTTACTTTTCAGATCCATTCCCATAAGTGGGAAGATCTTGTCGGTGTTAATGTTCAGCAAAGAGATCACGAGATCTAGCTTCCATGGGAGACATGGATTGATGGATTCGGTGATCCAAAGCAAGGCGGATCTACCCAACCTCAGTGGCGGCGGTTGTAGAGCTATTAGGATTTTGGGGCAGTTTGAGAAGAAATCCATAAGCACGTGAGGCGAGTTCTATTAGGAAGGCTGGAGTTTCTTCGTTTAGTAAAGGAAAAAATTTGTTAAAGCAATGTGATGATTGAATGATATTGATTCTCGATTAGTAATTAATAAATTAAGAAAAGCTAAAAACGATGAGATTACTAGAATAAGAAACTTTATAAATTGAAGCTAATGCAAGACAACAATTCGCTATTATTAGTTTGTGAAGATTTTAACCAAGTGTCCCAAGGACTTTATTTTCCGGGTAGGACAATGCCATCTCGTGTGGTATTCAACCAAAAGGAACACCTAGTTGGTGATGTTGCCAAGCAATAACAAAACTAGGAATTGAATTCTTAGGAGGCTAAATTAACTTGAATTTTCATTTATTTAGTAATAAATTTATCTTGACAGAACGAATTTACCTTGATTTTCACTTATTTAATGCTAGATTTATCTTAGTTTCTGTTTTATTATAATATACCATAAATTTTACTATTTTTTTGGGTGGCTTGGAGCTGACCCCATCCCGCCCCTTGGTTTGTGCCTACTGCCAAGAACAAGGTGTCGTCAACATTTCCAAGGATCCATCATCTGCTTCCATTTGCTACTTTAGTTCTCTTGGACCCGATACCCGATACTGAGTGACAGATGGTGCAAATGGTTGCTAATAAAGTCCGGTGGGCCGATAAGCTGGGGGTCATGCGTTTAATGTGCCTAGCATACAAGCCTAATGATGTTCCAATCGAAAACCATATGGCAATGGGTGGAGTAACTTGTGAGCTTATACTAGGCAATTCTTGTCCCAATTTTTCCATGTGGGAACACTCTCAACAAGCCCCCTCAAGTGCAACTGCCTAGGCTAGTTGTCACGTGGACATAATCCCTCAAGGCTTGCGAGCCGTCTCTATTTTGGATTGGTCGCTCCTTTATTCGGTGGACTGCTTCAATATTCTCTCATAAGGCCGAAAAATTCGAATAAATCCCTCAAGACTCGCAGACAACCACTTTTAGGATCAGTTGCTCCTTTATTGGGCGGACTGCTTGAACGGGCCTATGAAGCCAGCAAGCCCGAAGACTCTAGGAAAGAACCCACACCAAAACCCGCTCTAGTACTATGATAAAGTCCAGTGGGCTGATAAGCTAGGGGTCGTGCATATAACAGGCCTAACATACAATCCCAATGAGGTTCCAACCCAAAACCATATGACAATGGGTGGAGTAACTCGTGAGCTTATATACTAGGAAATTCTTGTCCTAATTTTTCCACGAGGGAACACTCTCAACAGATGGAGATGGTTTCTTGTTTCATGAGCCTTTAAAATCAAAATAATCACTCAAGGGTTGAGAGACTGATAAAGGAAAATCGAAAGGGAGAAGGTATAGGCACAACTTTTCACTCGTAAAATTATGAAACAATATTTGTTTAAACGAATTTGGGTCGACACGACAAGTCCAACTCAATAACCTTTCAAACCCTCTCATCTTCCATCTTCCTTCACCAATTCACCCCTCTTTCCCATTGAATTGATTTGACATTACAATATCATAATAAGAGCATAGGTATGTTATGTATCATCATGTAAAATTTGACCATCTTTCCCTTAAATCTCAACCCAGTTCTCCCCTTGCCATTAATATGGCATAACCCCCTACTGCTCTTCCTCGACGCAAGAGGAAATCTAAAGGGCAAGAATTTGAAATTTTTTAAGAATTTGAATTTCCAAATTGAGTGCGAGAGTATTGAGAGTAATGATTCACCCAAACCTAAAGCAATGGTCTGAAAAACGGGTCTAGGCCATGAAGTATGCAAGTGATGAAGTCTTCATTGGATAGAGGTTGAAGACAATTTGCAAAAGCATCCACAAGACTCCTTTTATTCTCAAATATTCGAGAATCGTCATAGAGCCTTTGGGAAGATTATTGAGGATCTCTTTTAAGTGTATTAAACGAGCATGGGAATGGGCTTGGAACATTCATTCAACCGTTTGTCAAGCGTGATAGGAAGACTTCGCCTTGACAAGGTACTCGAGCAGCGGAGCCAAGATGGTGGCTCTTAGCCAAATGAGGATCAATTTGTCATGATGCTTCTAGATGAGATAAAATGGAATGGAGGATATGATTGGTGGAGCATCGACAGTTGCTATAAGAGTGGAGTCGGTGTGTGATGGAGCATCAGTGGAGAGAACAAAGTGTTTGAATTCAAACACATCAAGGGCATCGAGGAAATTGAAGCGCTAGATTGCATAGTTTGAATGATCAAGCTTGAACGAGAAAATCAGAATTGGATACCATTGTTGATGGATTTCTCAAGAGTAGCAGAAAGAAGTGTATTACTTGTCCTAGTGTGTGAAACATCCTCAAAGGATGCTGAAGCATTGGTTGAGTCTTCCATCAACATGTTTGTGAGAAAAAATATTGATTTTTTTTAGAGAGGCAATGAAATTTTTTGGCGGCAGCAGAATGCCAAGAGGAGGTGGTGGGGCAGGAGTGGGTAGAATAGGGACGTTAAGAGACATCCACGACGAGTCAACAACAAAAGACTTAGGGTCGGGTTTGGACGTGTGCATGGTAAGAAAAGTATAGACATGTTAAACAAAGGTGACATGCCTTGAGGTGTAAACTTTGAAGGTATCGGGATCAAGTCAAAAATATGCACTTTGAGAGAGAGAATAGCCCACAAAGACACATGGTCGGGACTTGGGATCGAGCTTATGGGTCATGTAGGGGTGATAGCGGTGGATTTGGTCGTGCAACTCACGATTATGCAAAAGAATCCAAACTAACTAAGAATTGCAGTCTTTAGGATGTCCAGGTCGAATCCACAGGGAGACAAGTTTTATCTTTTGTAATGAATTTTATGTCAAAACAAGTAACAAGGTTTTTTTTATTGAAACAAAGTCTAAGCATGCAAAACTAACAAAGCAATAAAGGTTGTGAGTAACAAAATTTGGGAAGATAGCTTAGGCAAACAAATATCCACATTCGTATGACAAGTTGATCATTGATTTCACCTCTATATCACATGCAATGGATTTTCCAATTCCTTTTCAATTGTAACTAACAAGACAACCACATACTATTAGATCTAACTAATTAAACAACCATGACACCATCAATGATTTAGTTTAATAGCATCAATAAGGATAGGAATATGGTTGGATACAATTCTAGCATAAAACAACCAGCTTTTATCCTAGAATATAAATCAAATCTCTTCTACATATGACTAGCACAACCAAATACTAGTATGATGCAGTTGCTACTTCAATCTAGAGATGTTCAACCAGTGACACTCTAGATCTAGCAATAGATTCAATAACAACAAACCCTAGTTGATGAGGCTAGAAACTGTTGAAATAAATCATAGAAATTCAAGCAAGAGAGAAGATTAAATCCAAGCAATAGATAAGGAATTAGAAATCTCACAACTTTAATCAAAACGATGCTTCAATTGTTTGACTAAGCAAAGGGGCTTAGTTCTCCATAGAAAATTTGTAAAACTTAGAATGAAAAGTATGAGAATGAGAGTTTCTTCTCTCCAAAACCCTAATATAATAAAGAAGAAAAATAGGTCTAAACAACCTCAATCACGTAGGATATAAGCCCAATATAAAATTACTAAGATATAATGCACTCACGGACTGAGTTCTCGGTCCATTAAAAGGCGGCAATCGCTGCCTTTTGGAGGCGCCCATTGCCTGTGCAAATCCTCTCCAGCAGCTCGCATCATTCCCCTCGGTTCAGGATTCAAGTGACATTTCAGGGGCTGTTTTGACTCCCTTCAAGTTGGAATTTGGAATCGGAGTAAAACATGAATTGTAGCACTTTGAATTAGCTTTCCAATGATAACAAACTAAAATTCAGAAGACCACTATAGCTCCCGAAAGAACCTTTGCAAGACAGAGGTGTCGAACCAACCACTCCAATGTGTTCTTTTCCCACAAACTCTTGGGTCTTAATTATCATCAAAAGTCACATGCATAACTCGTACAAGCTCCACCTTCTTGCCTCGCCCAACCTCGGTTTCCATTAAGATTTGTAAAACAGCAAGAACAAGTGCAAAAACCTAAAACTCCTAGACAGACTAAGAAACTAAAGACTCTAATTAAAACTATCTAAAAACAAAGCAAACCAAACGGAAGCATGCATCCTAAACACTACCTATATGCAAGCTATCAAGGGTCGTAGCCAAGGGAAACACAAACAACCAAAACATTTGAGCTTTTGATAATTAGGAAGGACTTGAAAGAGTTTAAGATAAGGAGAGTTGTTTTGAAGAGTGGCCGAAGGCATCCTATTGATAAGGTAAACTTTCGTTTTGAAAGCATAAGGCCAAAGAGTGGTTGGGAGACCAGAATAGGACAAAAGAGCGAGCTCCGTTTCAACTATGTGACGGTGACGATGCTTAGAATACCCATTGTGTTGCGGTGTGTGGGGAGGCGTGGTGAAGTGAGCGAAACCACAAGAGGCGAGAAAGGAAGCTAGGACAAGATACTCACCTTTGTTATCGGAGTACAGAATTTTGATTTTGGACCTAAAGTAGTTTTTGACCAAAGCCTTGAATTTGATAAAAGTGTCTTTTGTATCAGATTTTCTCTTTAATGGGTAAAGCCAAATGTATTTGGTAAAGTGATCAACAAAAATAATGTAATAGCGATAATCGTCATGAGATAGAACCGGAGACGTCCAAACATCCGAAAACTCAATTTCAAGAGGTGCACTTGACGAAATAGAGGATTGGTAAAAGGGAAATTTGTGACTTTTATTAATGGAACAAGAAGTACAAGAATCAAAATCTGAACTAGAACTTCCTAATTGAAAACTAGATTGCATAAGCTTTAAAATTGATGGAGACGGATGACCCAAACTATGATGTAAAGACGACCCTATAGAAGAACGAGCCATGAGAACTTGAGGTGAGATGGAAAGAGGCCAAGAGTAGACACCATCCACACAAGGTCCGCTAAGAAGAACCAGTCCCATAAGAAGATCCTTTAGAAGAAAACAAGTGGCATGGGTAAGGTTATTTTGTAAAGCAAACTGGGAAACAGAGATGATATTTTTGGACAATTGAGGAACAAGAAGAACATTATCAAAATTAAATGTGTGGTTTTTTGCATGAAATTGAAGTTTCCCTAGACCTGAAGTTTTAAGACCCTTACCGTTACCAATATGAAATTTGCTCGGACCCTCATAAGGATAGTGTTCGGTTAAATTTTGAAGGTCATGAGTAGCAGTATGAGAAGCACCACTGTCTAGACACCACGACTAATTAATGTTGGTGGCAACATGGATCTGAGGCATTTGGTCGGGGAGTGTAGGACAAGGGCATGTTCGGAGGGGGTGGAGGATGGGGAAGTCTTGGTTGAGAAGGTGGGCGAAGGTTTGGTGCCATCTGCCGAAAAGAGGAGAGTAAGCAGCGACATAGCCGACTTCTCGACACCATTGACATTAACCAAGAAAATTTGGATGACAGTTTGGTGGATTAGGGTTTTGTGGTGGATTAGGGTAAGGGCTAGAACAATTAGGGTTTTGGAATTGTTGGGAGTTCCAAGATCTGTTGTTGTTGGATTGGGATGGCGCCACACTAGTGGAGAAGGAAGAGTTCATCTTTTGCTTGAAATGAGACTTTACTTGCACCATCATAGCAGTTGCTAGAGACGGGGTTGACTCGACACCTTCAATTTTCAATTGTAGCTCTTTGTTTATAAGTTTCTCATGTAATTCTTCAAAGGAAATTTCCATTACACGGGGTCGAACACCATCGATCATGGATTGAAAAGAACTATCTAGTCCATCAAGCACATAGTCGATGACATCCTCGGGATCGTTTTCTTTGCCTAGAGACGCCAAAAGATCCACACAGTGCTTGATCTGTTGTAGTAACTCGGTAATGGATTGAGCGTCTTTCTTCAAGTTACATAGTTTTTCTTTGAGTTGATGAATATGCCATCGGGACGGTTTAGCATACGTGTTCTCGAGCATCTTCCATGCTTCTTGGAACATCATTTCCCTAGTGATGAGAGGCGCGGCCATGGCAGATAAGGAACCCACAAGGGCACCAAAAAGCAATCGATTCTGACGCGGCCAAGTGGAATATGACGAGTTTGGCGTGGTGACATCAAGATTGATAAAATTTGGTTGTGTTTTGGGCGAGGCTGGGTGTGATCCATCCAAAAATTTGAACAGACCACATCCTTCAAGAATGGATTGAGTTTGGGCTTTCCGCTTAATATAATTCATGGAGGTTAGCTTGATTGCATTATGAAATTGAACGATGATGAACGGTTTGGTGGGTTCAACATCATTAGGGATAGTATGATTGTTGGAAGCCATTGAAAGAAAAAAATTTAACCTAAAAGAAGAAGGAATGGATCAGGCTTTGGATACCATGTAGGAATTATATTAGGCTGATAAAGATTATGGTTGGAGAAATCTCCAATATATAGAAGTACATAAAGATATCATCCTTGGACTCCAAGGCAATATCTTCACCTAAAGGATATAAAATAGGATAAAAAACCGAAAACCACCCGTAAGATAGGGGTATTTTCCGCAAACCACACCCTTTTTGCCATATTACTGTAAACCACCCGCATATGGCGTTTTGTTAGCCAAAAACTACCCACAATACTATTCCGTCAAAAATTCCATTAAATGTGTGTGCAATTACAATTTTACCCTTCATGCCCATCACTATCCTCTTCTTTCATTTCATGTTGCTTCCACTACTTTAACAAAAAGCCCTAGTCGCCTTCGTCTACCTCGCCTTCAGCCTCCTCCTCATCATCGTCGGATTCAGAACCCTAGCCGCCTTCCTAATCCTCCAATCGCACCCCCCGAGCGCGAAACTAACCGCCGTCTACATCAGCTCCCCATACCTGAACGAAGATTTCTCCTTCGTCGCCAACTTCACAAACCCTAACAATTGGTTGGATCTAGAATTCAGGTACACGGAGCTGCAATTGGTGTTCGAAGGGAGGGTATTTTCGATAAGCATGTGCAGGGGATGTTTGTGCTTCGAGGGAGGGGCGGGAGGATGATTGGCATTGTGAGGCTAGCTTCGAAGCTCGTGTATTTTCCATTTCAGCTGGCGATGGAGCTTCGGAGGAAAGTGGAGAGTAATCGAGTGAAGTATGAGGTGAGGGGGCGGTTTAAGGTGAGGGCGAAGGTGGCGTGTGGGTTGGGTTAATCATATGTATTGTTGCGCTCCTGGCGCTTCCTTTAGATGATGGAGCCACCCGTCGGTGTACGGTTGGCCAGGAGCTGCTCCACCAAGAGATGTTGAACGGAGGAAAATTAAGTGCGGGAGTATTTGAAAGGATTGAACTAAGGAAAAAGAGAGAGTTAATTAAAGAAAGGTAGTTAGAGAGAAAGAATTCCGTGTATATTTCTCGATAAGCTTCAGACAAGCTAGCTCATACCCATTAAAAGGTATTTTGAGCTCTTTACACCACTCACCCCTTTATTTCTAGTATTTACAACATTTTCCCAAACTTCCTATTATGGGTATGTAACAAAACACTTGTGTGTGATTTGTCAGATAATTGAGACAGAAATAAATGGGGGTAGCCATGAATGAGTGTTGTAAGGAGGAAAGGTAGAAGATGGGGGTAACCTTGACATTTTAAAGCTTAAATGAAGGGTAAAATATTAATTGCACACACATTTAACGAATTTTTTGACGGAATAGTATCGTGGGTGGTGTTTGGCTAACGGAACGCCTTATGTGGTGGTTTACGGTAATATGGAAAAAAGGTGGTGGTTTGCGGTAATTACCCCTATCTTACGGGTGGTTTTCGGTTTTTGACCTAAAAAATATTATGACTATATCTTGCCTAACATAAAAGATAAGATTACATAAAATATAATCTAAATATCTCTAACACTCCATCCCTCCAAACATCATTCCCACCGCCTTTGCCGTATCCACTGTCATTGCTTCGAGCGGGAAATCAGAAACCCTAACCCAGAAGGAGACTTTGTCTATGATCACTTGAGACAGTTGTTCCAACCCCGACTCCTTTAAGGCTAATAGTGCACGATCAAAAGACTATGTGATCTCCTTTAACACCTTCTCCTTATCTTCTTTCTCTGCAAACTTGAATAGAAACAAGTTGCTTCGTAGTTCCCTAAAAAGAAAACCGTTTTGCAGCCGCCATGCACCCCTGATGTGAACCCCGTTAAGGATTCACGAGCGGATGTTGACGTGGACACGTAGTGGGTCTTTTCACGAACGAACTGATAGATTTGACGCTGAAGCCTAGACTTTGAGACGAGAAAGAAGTGAAAGGATTAAGAAGGGGGCCTAGTTTGACGTAGGCGAGGAGAATATGGGATTGGGAAGAGAATTGGGGTTGATGCCTTTAGAAACAGTTCTGGAGTAAACTCGACAACATAACATTAATTCAATCAAAGCGTAAGAAACAAAGGAGGGGGCGTGCCTCTTATATAGAGGTGAAGGCACGCAAACCCTAGCAAAACCCTAGAGGTGTGGGGCGTGGAGGGAGGTGCAAGCATGCGGCCCATACATGAGCCCAAGCCCAAAACTATTAAGCAAAGATAGAAATGACAGTAATAGTAAGGTTCAGAATGGAAATGATACTAAAAATGACAATAAAGATAGTTGGTCACGGTGGCCATGTTAGACAAAATTTGTTAAAAGAAAACAACTTTGTACAAACACATCTAATTTAATTTTTTTAAAGTTCGACCCTTATCTGTACATCTTTACAACTCTATTAATAATATAGACACGGTGGAAACTTTTAGAGTTAATTTTTAATTTGAGCTGCACCCGAGTTATAACGGGTTGCCTACGTATCTCTTTAAAGAGAATCAAGCCTTACGTAGTTCAAGGGTTTTGATTTTTTTGGTTGGATTTTCATGCATCAGAGAAACGAGCCTAAACCCACCTTCTAGGAAGGGTTGCCTAAACTCGGTTCAGCTATCATTTGCATGGCGTGGAGAAAATTAGACCCACCTTCTAGGAAGAGTTGTTTAATTCCTCCACTATAATTTTTTGGTTTAATTTTGATCATGCGATTGAACTCGGCGATCATTTGATTTTTGCCAAGCATCCTACGTACCCTTTTGAAAGGGATCAAATCATACGTAGTTCTACCATTAGTCATTTTAATTTGTGGTTGTGATTGAACTCGGCGAGCATTTGCGCCTTATGTCGAGCTTCCTACGTACCCTTAATGGGATCAAATCATCGTATTTCCGCCTAAAAAAGAACACTTTGAGTGTTGATTTAGGATTGTGTTTTTTAATTTGAAATTGTGACTGAATTCAATTCGAGACCCATTTGGATTTAGTGTCGAATTTCCTACGTACCCGTTGATGGGATCAAGTCTACGTAGTTCTTCGAAAAATAGTGTGTTGATTTGTAATTTGCATGAAAATGCTTCCTTGCATGTACATACACATGCAAACTAATCATGGTTTAATTTTGAAAGGATTTTAGACATGGGCTAATCCATTGAAGCCCAGTGCATTTTATGTCTAGTGGGCTGATTTTGTATTCTACTATGGAAGAAAACCCACTTAGCATGTACCATGAGTCATGGCTCTTGCAATTTTCCTTAGAGCCATTAACTTCTAGTAAACTCATATTTATAAACCATAATCAGATATGATTTCAGTTTTCAGTCTTTGGTATGGATCGATCTCCGGTGAAAGGTCGACTTGGCTCTAACGATCGTGGTTGATCGCCATCTTGATCAGTAGCTAGTAAGCCTCCTCTTCATTTTGATCTTGATTTAAAATATATAGCATGTTGGATATGCGTGCACACACACACACACACACACACACACACACATATATATAGATATATATATATGTTCAAGGCAAAAGTTTCAGTTGCAATCTCCTTGGAAATTGTATACGTATAGTATATAGTCTTTGCAGCTTCTTTGCCATCTAAATTTTCTCCTTTGTGACGGGAGTTTTATCTTGATTGAAGGCTTTGTTTTTGGACTCGATCGAATTTCGATCGCCACCATTCTTCTCACGTAAGCATAGGCTTGATCCCAATTTTATAATTGTCATAAGGGACTTTATGTGACCAAATTATATGATTTGCACTTGGTCGATCAAGTTCGTATGACCGGATATATGTCTCTGATGCATACGTGACCTTTGGTCGATCGAATTTGGATCAACACCGCCACTTCAACACCATTATGACAATGGTAATTTACTTGTTCAAATATATAACCATTGTTATGTTATTCCTCTTATATGCACGTCTTGGCCAAGCCTCCATAAAATATGGCTCTTCTTTTGTGATTTAGCTAGGCAACAAAAATGTGGATGCCCATATATCACCATGCTTCGACTTGAACGAGTTTGAAATTACTTTGGACTTGCCACCTTTGCTTTGAAATTGATATATAGCAACCACACGTATACATCCATGCCAAACCTCTACAAGTAAATATATTTTCTATCACAGTAGATGATTTTGTACTCTATTTTTGATTGAGTACTCCATTAGACATGGACACAAACGTCATCGACTACGACTTTGGATGGGTGAAAACATTCCGTTTTGGGCCAGCGACGTCCATCTCGGTGCAAGGCGATCCGTCTTGGTCATAGAACGAGCCCTCGTTGTAACCGTGTTGTAGATGCAATCTCCGTAAGAGGCTCGAAACAGAATGTTTCTCCTCAAAACGGATGAAGTGATTACCCGTAAGAGGCTCGAAACGGAATGTTTCTCCTCAAAACAGATAACCTCCAATCATCTTCGGTGGCCTTCAATGGTAGTCATGAAGCCATCCCTTGTTGTAGTCATGAAACGAGCCTTCACTGTAGGCGTCTTGTGGAAGCGATCGCCCGTAATGTTTCTCCTCAAATCAGGTGAACTCTTATCTTTTTCCGTCTTCGAGGCATTGTGACATCTCCATGGGCTTTTTAATTTGTGTCTTCATCATGTCTTTGACGCCTTTCTTCACAGAAACAACTCGAGGTGGCAGCCCCGATATTCATCTCGATATCTATCTCGGTGCAAAACGATCCTTCTTGGGTCTAGCTTGAGCCATCGTTGTGAACGTGTTGTAGACGCGGTCACCCGTAAGAGGCTCGAAACGGAATGTTTCTCCTCAAAACGGACGACCTCGAATCATCTCCGATGGGCGTCGAGGGTAGTCAAGAAACGAACTCTCGGAACGGTATCAAAACTAGTCGATCACAAACCTTATAGGGGCATCGAACCGACCGATTTCGATCGAAGAACGGGCCTTTGCAACATGTCTCATTCTGTTTTTGAACGAGTATACAACACACAAAAGTAATTAGTACATAAAAAATTTAAGGAGAAGAACTCTTTACCAATCTATGGTCTTGATTTTGATGGTAAAGCAACGAATATGTGTGTGTGATTTGCAGAAACTCTTCTGACTTGCACACGGTTGCTTATATTGTTCTTCCCCTATGCCTTGTATTTGCAATTTCTATAGAGTATTTTGTGTGTAGCTGATAGAGCATATAGGTATAGACTTTAAAGCATGTTTTTATTCCAGTTATATGCATTTTTAGTTAGGATTTCGTTCTAAGTTTTAGTTTAGGTTTTATTTTCTTTTAGTTCGAAATCTACGCGTCTTTGTGCATAAATGCAGGTCGGAAGGTGGAAGACGGTAGATGGAAGGCTTGGGACGGAATCTCGGGATGCATAGGAGGCATTGAAGTGAAGACTTGAGGCAAGAATTACAAAGATGAGAAGTGAAGTGCCAAACCGCGTAGAAGTGCCTAGACCGCGCCGAGAGATCCAATTTACTGCGGCGTGAGCGCGGGGGAAACTGGGAGAGCGCGGTCGCGCTCTAATGTGCACCAAACCGCGCTCCGGCGGGATGACGCGGCAAGGACTTGTGCTTGGGGAGATCTTGTGGGCCGACTTAGGATTGTCTTTTAAGATATTTTTAGACATAAATATAAATACTTTCTTTAGATATTATTATGATCTTATGCTATCTATTGCTTGTGTTCTAAGTTTGAGTTTGGAGAATTGGGAGACAAAAACCCTAGTTTTTGCAATTGGAGATCAATTCAACTCTTGTAAGTTTTATTTTTCTTCAATGACAATGTCTAGCTAATTTTCTCATGTCCAACTAGTTAGTTGAAGTTGTATGCATGATTGTTTGTGAGATTTGAATTATTTTAGTTTGCCTTGACTAGATTGAATGTCTCCGTGCTTAATTGATTAAATTCACTTAGGATTATAATAGCTTGATCACCTATTTTACTTCTAGGTTGAATTACAACTAGAATAATTAAATAGACGGTGGAATTTGATTATTCATGGATGAATACTTTGATTAAACTTATAGACGGTGGAATAAGGTTAATCAAAGGCGGAGAATTTAATCACAAGATGTCATGAATAGACGGTGGAATTCATGAATTATTGTTTCTATTGAATGCTTTGAACTTAATTGCATGATCAATTTGACATAGAAGGTTTTCTAGGTTAATTGGTTAAAAGGTTGTTAAAGACGGTATATATTAACAACCACATTAAGCTTGAATTCATAAATTCACAATAGATTAGTCAAGGGAAATTAAGATAAGGATAATCGAGGATCAAATCTCATGTATGCAACGGATACGAAACTAGTTGGACGCTTTTCTCCATATTCGAATCTCAATTCACATTTACTTGCTTTATTTAGTTAGTTTTAATAATTTAGATCTTAGTTTACAATCACAAAATTCCCCCTTAATTTTAGTAATATTACTTAAATACGAATAATCCGAGTCTCTGTGGGTTCAACCCTTACTTCCACTTTACTAAGGTTAGGAAGTTAGGAATAATTCTTTGACAACGCTTTTATAACGACGTAAAAGTGCTCGTCAAATTTGGCGCCGTTGCCGGAGACTCGGCTAATTATTTGTGTTTATCTAGTGTTACTTTTTATTTTTATTTTTGGGTGTGAACCACTTATATGGTTCATACCCGTGCTACTGATCCACCTCTTGCTGATTTTGATTCAGAAATAGAAAGAACAATTTCTAGGTTGCGCAGGCAAGCTCGTGCAATATCTCGGGAATTACAGCTCAACCTGGCGCCTTCTTCTTCTGAATATGACTCTGAAAGCGTTCCTGAAATCACAGAGATGGCTAACCAGACACTGAGACAGTTGACTGCACCTGATTTGGCCCAACAACCATTGGCGGTGAAGATACCTGCACTCCCTGACGGTGTCCAATTTGAGCTGAAATCAGGGTTGATTCACCTTCTTCCTCAATTTTATGGGAAGGCAGGTGAAGACCCCAACAAACATATATCGGATTTTCATGCTGTCTGCACTAGCATGAAACCAAACGGTGTCACTGATGAGCAAATCAAGCTGAGAGCTTTTACCTTCTCTTTGAAAGATGCAGCGAGTGACTGGCTTTATTATCTTGCTCCGGGCAGTATTGAGACTTGGGAGGAACTGAAAAAGGCTTTTCTTGAGAAGTATTTCCCAGCTACAAAGCTCTCAAGTATGAAAAAGAGCATTAGCAACATTGAACAGCTCCCGAACGAATCGCTTTACGAGTATTATGAGAATTCAAGAAGCTAATCTCAAGCTGCCCCTATCATGGTTATTCTCGGATGGATCTTGTTATGTACCTTCATGAGGGCTTATTGGATGAAGAACGCCGACATGTTAATGCAGCCTGTGGAGGAAACATCCTGAACAAGACACCCGATGAAGCTTTTGATCTATTTCATGAACTTTCTGAAGGCTCCCGTCAATTCAGCAAACGAGCTTCAGCAAAGGCAGCCCATTCTATCGATGTTACAGCTTTACATGAAGAGGTGAATGATTTGAAGACAATGTTCAGGCAATTCATGCTGAAAGGACAACCACAAGTCAAGCCTTGCGGTTTCTGCTCTGATGTGACTCATAAGACGGATGCTTGTCCTACTCTTCATGCTCAAGAGGAGGAAGTTAATGCACTTGGAGGCTATGGGCCAAGGAAATCAGCATATGATCCTTATTCAAACTCATACAATCCGGGCTGGAAGGATCATCACAATTTGAGGTATGGAAACCAAAATCAACAGTATGTACCTCCAAACGGGCCTCCTGGTTTTAGACCTCCTTTTCAACACCAACCTCAGCCTCAAGCACCGACTCAAGGGCCATCCTTATCCACAGATGAAATGATCCGTGCTCTTACTCAAAATATGAATCTGATTCAGCAGTCTGTGGGGCAATACCAGCAAGATACCAAGTCAAGCATCACCAACTTGGAAAATCAGATGAGCCAACTTGCCAAGGCAATGAGCAAACTTGAAGCTAAAGATTCCAACAGGTTACCCTCTCAGACGGAACTCAATCCAAAACAGAATGTGAATGCCATATCGCTCCGTAGTGGTAAAGTGTTGGAAACCAGAGCCGACAAGCAACAAGCCTTGCATGATGATGAAACCGAGGAGGGCAAAATTTCGGAGTTCGAATCACCTTCCGACCGCGGGCAAACCAGCCAGAGCTCCCCCGCGCCACCAAGTGATCAACCGCGCTCCGAGGGGCCAAGTTTCTGCGGCCAGAGCGCGGTCGAAACCGGCCAGAGCGCGGTCGCGCTCCGGGGCGACCAAACCGCGCCGACGGTGATCCACGGGGATTCCTCGATTCCTTCGACCTCGACTCTTAAACCTCTTCCACCTTTTCCCGAAGCCTTAAAAGAGACCCGTAAGATCGAGAACGACAAAGAGATCTTCGAGACGTTTAGCAATTGCAAGGTGAACATTCCACTTCTCAAGCTTATCAAGAGCATTCCTCGCTATGCTAAATTCTTGAAGGAGTTATGTACGGTCAAGCGGAATCAAAAGCAAAAAGGGAAGCAAAAGATCAAGGTTAGTGAGCAAATCTCAGCGGTCTTCCAAAGACGATTGCCAAAAAAATGCAAAGATCCAGGTATGTTTACTATCCCTTGTATTATAGGTGAGACAAAATTTGAAAAGGCTATGCTAGACTTAGGTGCTTCTATCAATGTTTTGCCTTATTCAATTTATGAGTCCCTTGAGCTAGGTCCATTGCATGCAACAAGTGTGGTCATTCAATTGGCTGATAGGTCTAACGTTTACCCAAAGGGGATTATAAAAGATGTGCTTGTTATGGTTGATACATTGGTTTTCCCTGCTGATTTTTACGTACTCGAAATGGAACATGACAAGCATGCAGCTCCTATTCTCTTAGGCAGACCATTCCTTAAAACAGCCAAAACTAAAATTGATGTGTGTGTAGTGGTTCATTAACCATGGAGTTTGATGGGGAAAAAGTGGAATATAATATCTATGATGCTATGAAATTCCCCTATGATGTTCATTCTTTATGTTCAATTGATGTGTTAGATACTCTTGTTCAAGACTTCTTTGACATTAATGATCATGATGAATTGCAATCTACTCTTGAAAATTCTGTGGTTGATAAAGATGAAGTGGAATTTATGCTGAATGATGATATGCAAGAAATTGTAGCCGAGTTGAACGCTCACTATGAGCGACCATTCGTGCTACCGGGCTCAAAGCCCATTCCACTGACATTACAGAGCGAGAAGCTTGTTCCTTCTGTTGTGCAGGCCCCAAAGGTAGAGCTTAAGCAACTACCGGACCACCTCAAGTACGCTTTCCTAGGTGATGGAGATACCTTACCGGTGATAATCTCAAACAAGCTGACTCAAGATCAAGAGAACCGGTTGTTGGATGTTTTAAGGGAGCACAAATCCGCTATAGGATGGACTATTGCCGACATTAGAGGAATAAGCCCCTCTACATGTATGCATAGAATCCTATTGGAGGATGAAGCAAAGCCCTCAAGACAACCGCAAAGGAGGTTGAATCCGCCTATGATGGAAGTTGTGAAGAAGGAGGTCCTGAAACTTCTCCAAGAAGGTATGATCTTTCCTATCTCAGATAGCAAATGGGTAAGTCCTACTCAGGTCGTTCCAAAGAAAGGTGGAATCACGGTGAAGGAGAATCAAGATGGTGAGCTTATCCCAACAAGAGTTCAAACCGGGTGGCGTGTATGCATCGATTATCGAAAGCTCAACACGGTAACCCGTAAAGATCATTTTCCTTTACCTTTTATTGACCAAATGCTTGAGCGACTTGCGGGTCGTTCCTTCTATTGTTTCTTGGATGGGTATTCAGGTTATTTTCAGATAGCGATTGCACCCGAGGATCAAGAGAAGACAACATTTACTTGCCCATTTGGCACATTCGCTTACCGAAGAATGCCATTTGGTCTATGTAATGCACCCGCAACCTTCCAAAGGTGTATGGTCAGTATATTTTCTGAGTACATAGAGAACTTCATTGAAGTCTTTCTGGATGATTTCACCGTTCATGGCAATGATTTTGATTCTTGTTTAACTCACTTGACACTTGTGCTAAAACGTTGTGAGGAAACTAACCTTTGTCTTAATTATGAAAAATGCCATTTTATGGTAGAACAGGGCATAGTTTTAGGTCATATAGTGTCATCTAAAGGGATTGAGGTTGATAAGGCAAAGGTTGAAGTAATTCAATCCTTGCCTTATCCTACTAATGTTCGGGAAGTACGCTCTTTTCTTGGTCATGCAAGTTTTTACCGCAGGTTTATCAAAGACTTCTCCAAGATAGCTTCACCCCTTTGTGAGTTACTCAAGAAGGATGTCACCTTTGACTTCAATGAAGCTTGTAAAAGAACTTTTGATGAGTTGAAGGCGCGCCTCACCACTGCACCAATAATTCAACCCCCAGATTGGTCCCTACCATTTGAGCTGATGTGTGATGCAAGCGACTATGCGGTAGGAGCAGTTTTGGATCAAAAGATTGGTAAGGCTTCTCATGTTATCCATTATGCTTCTATGACTTTGAATGAAGCACAGAAAAATTACTACACCACCGAGAAGGAACTCTTGGCGGTGGTTTTTGCTTTGGAAAAGTTTCGGTCTTATTTGCTAGGTACAAAGGTGATTGTCTACACGGATCATGCAACCCTTCGTTACTTGTTGACGAAGAAGGAGGCAAAGCCCAGGTTAATTAGGTGGATCTTGTTGTTGAGTGAATTCAACATTGAGATCAAAGATAAAAAGGGGGCGGAAAACTTCGTAGCGGATCATCTTAGTCGCTTAGTTCATGAGGAGGAACGATGTGCTCAAGTCACACCGATTAGAGAAGAATTTCCAGATGATACTTTGTTTTCGGTACGTGTACTTCAACCTTGGTATGCTCATTTGGTTAATTTTCTCGTTTCGAGTGTGTTTCCTTCTAGCTTTAGCAAGGCCCAAAGGGATAAACTCAAGAGTGAAGCACGGTATTATGTGTGGGACGATCCATATCTTTGGAAACATTGTTCCGATCAAGTAATCCGGCGTTGTCTTCCGGATAATGAGGTAACTTCAGTTTTATCGTTTTGTCATTCTTATGCTTGTGGGGGGCACTTTAGTGCTAGGAAAACCGCTAGGAAAGTGTTGGATGCAGGATTCTTTTGGCCTACCATCTTTCGGGATGCATATGCCTTTTGCAAATCCTGTGACCGATGCCAAAGGGTCGGAAATATATCCCGAAGGGATGAAATGCCTCAAACTTCAATTATCTTTTGTGAGGTATTTGATGTTTGGGGTATAGATTTCATGGGCCCCTTTCCTAGCTCTTTTGGGAATATTTATATCTTATTAGCGGTGGACTACGTTTCCAAATGGGTGGAAGCGAAGGCCACCAGGACTGATGATTCCCGAGTTGTGGCAGATTTTTTGAAGGGGCATATATTCTCAAGATTTGGGATTCCTAGAGCTTTAATTAGTGACAAGGGATCCCATTTTTGCAACAAAACGGTGAGTGCGCTCTTGAAGAAATATCATGTCACACACAAGATTTCTACGGCCTACCACCCACAAACGAATGGACAAGCGGAGGTGTCTAACCGAGAGATCAAGCCATTCTTGAGAAGACGGTGTCACCAAACCGGAAGGATTGGAGTACTCGCTTAGACGATGCTCTATGGGCGTATAGGACGGCTTACAAAACACCGATTGGAATGTCGCCATTTCGGTTGGTGTTCGGTAAAGCTTGTCATCTTCCGGTGGAGATCCAACACCGAGCTTACTGGGCTATGAAGAATTGTACTCTACAGATGGATGAGGCCGGTGTATTGAGGAAGCTACAATTGCAAGAGCTTGAGGAATTACGTTTGGAAGCTTATGACAATGCGACCATATACAAGGAGAAGACCAAATCTTGGCATGACAAGAAAATATGGAGGAAAAGTTTTAAGGTAGGTGATAAAGTTTTGTTATATCAATCTAGACTTAAACTTTTTCCAGGTAAGCTAAGGTCGAGATGGACGGGCCCGTTCGTAGTAGCTAAGACGTTTCCTCATGGAGCGGTGGAAATTTATGATGGAGCTACTCATTTAGTGCAGAAAGTGAATGGTCAACGTTTGAAGCCGTATTTTGAAGGATTTAGCAATGCTATCCTTGAAGAAACGGTTTTGAACGAACCAAACACATGAGCGGTAATGCGTCAAGCTAATGACGTTAAACAAGCGCTTCTTGGGAGGCAACCCAAGCTTTGTTTTTAGTTTTTATTTGTTTTCTAGATTTAGTTTTGTTTTTGGTGTGTTTTTGTGTGGTTTTCGGTTTGTTTTGTTTTCTCAGTTGTAGGTTAAGTCGGAAAACAGGTACACGCGGTTTGAGGAAGCCAAGACGCCCTTGCATTCAAGCCCGGGAACGAGCAAATCGAGGTCGACGTTTTGTGGTCAGAACGCGCCTAAGGCATGCCGGACCGCCCCCGCGTGCTAACGCTGAAACCGCGCTCCGGATGGCCGAGTTTCTGCGGCCAGAGCGCGGTCAAACCCAGGAGAGCGCGACCGCGCTCTCAGGGGTGCCAAACCGCGCTCTGGCCAATTTTCGGCCCATTAAACCCGATTTTCCCAGCTTTTCCCATTCACTCTTTCTCCTTCTCCAAACCGCCGAACAACCCCTTTCTTCTCCTCCATTGAAGCCTCACCTTCAAGCTCCATTGAAGACCAAAAACCACAAATCAAGCCCGGATTTGCACTCCTAGTCATCAAAAAAGTAAGATTTCTCACTCTTTTCATCAAAATTCATCACAAAATTGAAGATCTCACCCAAAAATTTTCTAAATTAGGTTTTGCATAAAAACCTCAATTTTAGGAAGTTTTAGGTCATATTTCTTCGATTTGAGTCTAGATTCATTGAAATTAGCATGATTATGAGTTAGTTTCATGTTTAGAACTTGAAAATTTCATAATTTCGAAATTGATTAATTTTCATGCTAATTAATCTAGGTTAGTGGGGGAAGAGAGTGATTTGAGAGCAATTTGTGTTTAATATTACTTGTTTGGTGGATTGCTCTTGCCGGAGCAATCGAATTGTGCTTGCTTGTGGTGTTTTTGATTGTGTGTAGGTGAACGAGACAATGCGTAGAACTAAAGCTCCCGCCAAGGCCTCTTCCTCGGGACTTAGTCGTCCTCCAAGGGCAACCCGAGCGACATCATCTGCAGCTCAAAATGTTGCACCTTCTTCATCTCGATCTCGAGCTCCACCTAGAGCTTCCTCATCAAACAATGAGATCACACCGGCGACTTATGGTATTCAATTCAGGGACATGAGACATCTAGACCGGTTTAACCAATTGAAAGAGCGTGAAATCCAAGCTTCGAGATACATTGATTGGGATTTGTTGGAGGAGTTGGGTTTGGCTAGAGAATTGAGGCAGTTAGAGTCTGATCACAATTTGACTGTGTTGAGCATGAGATTGCCAGTTTACCGTAGCCTAGTGATGGAGTTCTTGAGCACACTAGAGGCGCATATCTTAGAAGGGCGGTTTGCTAATGAAGGGCGGTGCACTTTTCAGTTAGGAGGGGTGATGAGGTGCATGACTCTTACAGATATCAACAAGCTGTTCAGATTTACTCAATACCAAACGAATGTTGATAGGTGGGAGTCCAGGACTACATGGATGAACAATGAACAGTGGGTCCGACTTTCTAGGACCGATGTGTATCAGGCATCTAGAACCAAGGCGTCAGGTATTACTCATCCAATAATTCGGATTCTTCAGAGGTTCTATGCTCATTCTATCACGGGCAGAGGAGAGGGTGAAAATAACTGTCCTAGGAAGGATATCTTTCTCCTTAGAGGTCTTCTAGAGGATAAAGAGATTGATATGGGAGCTGCCATGATGCATAACATAGACCTCATGGTTAAGAGAAGCAATGGTCGGATCGTTGTGGGTGGTATCATCACCCGGTTTGCCCAGCATTTTGGTATTGATTTGGAGCGATGTGTGGGTCGGATTGATCCTCTTCCAATGAATTTGCTTTTCTTCAACAAGATGAAGGTGCTATATGTAAAGAACAATCGGTACTATTGGGTGATTGAGTGAGTGGCTTGCACACTCGTATGGATGGCATGACGGCTGATTTCAACCATTTCCGGGGTTATACAACGAGCCGTTTTGATTATGTTGATGAGCAGACCCGGTATTTGCATCAGAGGATGGACACATACACGTCCGAGCAGGGTTATCAGCCATTTGCTTATCAGCCTTATCCCGGATATCCAACTCCTGAGTATCCATACCCGGGATACCCACCACCACCACCGCCCGAGGAGTAGATTCCCGAGTTTGACAAGTTCTTGTGATAAGGTCAGTTTTCTTTTACTCTTATGTTTTTTCTTACTTTGGGGACAAAGTAATGTTTAAGCATGGGGGAAGGGGATTATTTATTTTGTCATGAGAGCTTGGTTTTAGTTAGATCATGTAGTTGCATGTGCATGTTTATGTTTTTGTATGCATTGATTAAAAGCTTGAAAAATCCATCAAAATTTGAAAAATTCAGAAAATTTGAAAAAAAATGTTTTGTTTGCATTTAGGATTCATTTTCCCCTCGGAACCACTTGTTTAAATAGTGAGCATGATTTCATATCCCATGACTTGTTAAGTTTATGATGGAGGTTCTAAATAAGAATTGCTTAATTATGAAGGAGTATGCATGAAAGTAAAAACTTGAGCTAGTTATGAAGTTCTAACCAAAAATGTGCCTTGTGAGAATTCTTTTGAGCCTTTACATGCCAATTTTGCATGAAATTCTTGAGTGTATCTCTTTGCTTGTTTTAACTCTAGAACTTGCGTTTAGATTCTTTTTCGAGGCCACATTATATGTTTTGGATGCATGATGTAAAAGTGATTGAGGCAAAATTTTCTTTAGCTCATTTATATCCTTATCCACCCTACATTATACCTTTGTTTTTGTAGCTCCATTGTTTTGAGCCTTAGCCTTGTTTGTTAGCTCCACAAAAATTGATCCTAGCCAAATAAGCTTGACCCTCATCCGGGAATTAGGATTTGACTAGGGGAAGTTTGTGGGTTATTTGTGTACTTTGGGGTTGTGAGAAAGTGTGGAGGGTGTAATAGAAGGGAATGTCCAAAATGAAAAGTGTTGGAAAAGATTAAGGATGTTGGGAGTGTTATTGAAAATTCAATGAGAAAGTTGGTTTGAAAGGTTGATTGAGATAAATTCTATGTATAAATTGCGAAGTGTTCTTGTGAGAGAAGAATGAAAAAGAAAGAATGAATCTCAATTGGGTTTGTGGAAAGAAAGAAAGTCAAAAGTTGAGCAAAAGAAAGAAGTGCTTACAAGAAAGTAATGGAAGAAAAGGGAAGCATAAGTTGGGAGGAAGTTTTGAGAGTGAGTGTTAATGTAATTCGGGTTTAAGTTAGTTCTAGTTCCCGGATTTAGCACCACATGGCCATATAATGATCCCCTCCTACTTGTCTATACCTTGGCCCCATTACAACCTTGAAAAAGACCTCATGATTTATGTTATGCATTTTAACATTCGTGGTGGAGATTTAGTCCACTGATGCAAGCATATGGTATTTAGCATTGAAAGATGATTTTGAGCGAAAACACATACCTTTAAACACTTGAGTGTTGAGTGCAAACACATATACCTTGGTGAGGGTTAGAATGGGTTAATAGCTTGGTTTGAAACTTTCGATAAATGTATGCAAAGATTTCATGGTTAAGTTTGTGCTTCTTGAAAATGAATTGAATTCATGGCTTGCTTTTTTGTGGTGTGGTTGATTTCTATGTCTTGCTTGAGGACAAGCAAGGTTCAAGCATGGGGGAATTTGATAGAGCATATAGGTATAGACTTTAAAGCATGTTTTTATTCCAGTTATATGCATTTTTAGTTAGGATTTCGTTCTAAGTTTTAGTTTAGGTTTTATTTTCTTTTAGTTCGGAATCTACGCGTCTTTGTGCATAAATGCAGGTCGGAAGGTGGAAGACGGCAGATGGAAGGCTTGGGACGGAATCTCGGGATGCATAGGAGGCATTGAAGTGAAGACTTGAGGCAAGAATTACAAAGATGAGAAGTGAAGTGCCAAACCGCGTAGAAGTGCCTAGACCGCGCCGAGAGATCCAATTTACTACGGCGTGAGCGCGGGGGAAACTGGGAGAGCGCGGTCGCGCTCTCATGTGCACCAAACCGCGCTCCGGCGGGATGACGCGGCAAGGACTTGGGCTTGGCGAGATCTTGTGGGCCGACTTAGGATTGTCTTTTAAGATATTTTTAGACATAAATATAAATACTTTCTTTAGATATTATTATGATCTTATGCTATCTATTTCTTGTGTTCTAAGTTTGAGTTTGGAGAATTGGGAGACAAAAACCCTAGTTTTTGCAATTGGAGATCAATTCAACTCTTGTAAGTTTTATTTTTCTTCAATGACAATGTCTAGCTAATTTTCTCATGTCCAACTAGTTAGTTGAAGTTGTATGCATGATTGTTTGTGAGATTTGAATTATTTTAGTTTGTCTTGACTAGATTGAATGTCTCCGTGCTTAATTGATTAAGTTCACTTAGGATTATAATAGCTTGATCACCTATTTTACTTCTAGGTTGAATTACAACTAGAATAATTAAATAGACGGTGGAATTTGATTATTCATGGATGAATACTTTGATTAAACTTATAGACGGTGGAATAAGGTTAATCAAAGGCGGAGAATTTAATCACAAGATGTCATGAATAGACGGTGGAATTCATGAATTATTGTTTCTATTGAATGCTTTGAACTTAATTGCATGATCAATTTGACATAGAAGGTTTTCTAGGTTAATTGGTTAAAAGGTTGTTAAAGACGGTGTATATTAACAACCACATTAAGCTTGAATTCATAAATTCACAATAGATTAGTCAAGGGAAATTAAGATAAGGATAATCGAGGATCAAATCTCATGTATGCAACGGATACGAAACTAGTTGGACGCTTTTCTCCATATTCGAATCTCAATTCACATTTACTTGCTTTATTTAGTTAGTTTTAATAATTTAGATCTTAGTTTACAATCACAAAAATCCCCCTTAATTATAGTAATATTACTTAAATACGAATAATCCGAGTCTCTGTGGGTTCGACCATTACTTCCACTTTACTAAGGTTAGGAAGTTAGGAATAATTCTTTGACAACGCTTTTATAACGACGTAAAAGTGCTCGTCAGTAGCTTAGACTTGCCCTTCTGTTCTTCCCTAAAATCAGACCCACTTTTTATACAAGCTTCAAACGTGGAAGACAAGTACATACAAAAGACGTTTTTATGCCCCCTTAATTAACACATTGAATATAGGTTAATTATGTCCCTTAATTTTTAAACGTTACATATGTACTACCTTGACTTCAATTTGAGGAGTTGGCAGCTCTGAATTCCAGCGCTTTATATATTTTATCATACGTGGGCTTTGAATTTAGGCCCAAATTTAATGGAGCATAGAATACATATCTCCATGCATACTCACGTACATGCATATATATGATTTTTCTTGTTTAACAATTTGACATTGTTTTTAGTGGGCTAAGTTTGATGTGGTTGGCCCACATTAAGCCCAATTTAACGTGCAATATGTATAAATGCCTTATGAAATTTTCTTTGGCATTCATTCACACTCACGTTCTCATATATATGCAATTATTATGCATATATAACAAATCTTTCTCCCTTTTTTAAAATCACCCAACCTAGCATATATATACATATATATATATGCTTTTCTATTTTTTTTTTGGTTTAACAGTTGCCCCCGAACTTTGTACGTGAGATATGTAAAAAACGCGTTCAAAGTTCGTTTTCTCTTTTTCCCGAATTAAAGATTTGGCGTTCATGGTAAATGGTATGGTTATGTAGAAATTTTGAGAGTATTTTTCTTTTGTCTATAAATTAGGTTTTGACTTTGAGGCTCGTGGTCATATTTGAGGTTGACTTTTTGGCCATTGGTCAATTTTATAGACAAGAATTTAAATTTGAGGCTTCGTGCCATGAAGTTTGGTTTGCTACCTTTGTGGTAGTATTTTAATCATGATACCCATACCATGTGAACTTTTTGGGTTTGGGGGCTTTCCTATCTTAATTTTAGATAGTTGAAGGAGTAAAGGGATATAAAGGTGATGATTTTTTTTTGTGGAGAGAGAAAGTTGGGGATATTTTTTTTTATAGTTGCATCTATCATGTGAAATGACTAGACTGCTTACGTACTCTCTTCGTGAGAGATCAAGCGGCTCGTAGTTCTTTTTGAACCAATTTTGGTTTGGTTTGCTTATATATGGATCAGAGGATGATATTCAAACCCACCTTCTAGGAAGGGTGGCTAAAATTCCAATCCAACTATCATGTGCATTTCTCTTTTACCTTTTTGTGCGCATCACCAAGATAATTGGAACCCACCTTCTAGGAAGGGTTGCCCCAATCATTTTGACTATCATTTGCGCATAGGATTTTTTTTTGAGGTTTGCGACTGAATTCGAGAAACATTTGAGTTTGATATCGAACTACGTACCCTTTTTGGGATCAAGTCTTGACGTAGTTCTGGAGACTAACAAACCCCCTCTTTTTTGTTGGTTTGTGTTGTGGCTGCATCTAGCATTTAAGTTAGCTAGACTGCCTACGTACCCCTTTGCAAGGGATCAAGCCTTTCGTAGTTCGTCGTTACTCAACTATCTAGACATGAGGTCTAAGCAAAGAACCTCTTAACAAACTTTCCGTTCACGCAAGAATAAACCACTTCGCCTTTGAGAGGATCAGCCTTTGAGACTAATGTTATTTGATGGGATAAAAGGTAGTGTCTTAATTTTTGAATGGCAAAGATCAAAGCCAAACAAACTTTTTCCATAGAGGAATAGTTATGTTCTGCCCCCACCAATGTTCGACTGATGTAATATAAGGCAACCTCCTTTCCCTCATCATTATTTTGGGCCAACATGGCCCCTAAAGATCTCTCCAGAGACGCGGTATAGAGGATAAGGGGTCTCCCTTGCACTAGTGCCATTAGAACCGGCGGACTAGTCAAATATTTCTTAATGCTTTCAAGTGCATCTTGACATGCTCGATCCCAAATGAATGGAGTGTCCTTTTTCATCAACCTTAGAAATGGTTGACACCTCCCTATTAAATTAGATATAAAGCGTCGAATGTAGGCAAGTTTTCCTTGTAAACCCTGAAGCTCGCGAAGATTTCTAGGAGGAGGCATTTCCATGATAGCCTTGATTTTATCAGGATCAATTTCAATCCCTCGGTATCGCACAATGAAACCGAGAAATTTGCCTGACATGACACCAAATGCGCATTTGAGGGGATTCATTTTGAGTTGATGCTTTCGCAATCTCTCGAAAATTCTTCGAAGGTCATTTGGATGATCTTCCCTTTCTTTAGTTTTAACCACCAGGTCATCCACATAACACTCAACAGTGTTGTGAAGAAGGTCATGGAAAATGACTGTCATAGCCCTTTGATATGTTGCCCCGACATTCTTCAAACCGAAAGGCATCACTGTATAGCAAAAAGTGCCCAAAGGTGTTCGAAAAGCTATATACTCTTCATCTTTCGGATCCATTTTAATTTGGTTATAGCCAGAAAACCCATCCATAAAAGAGAAAGCCTTGAATCCGGTCGTGGCATGGACCAATAACTCAGTGATTGGAAGTGGGAATTCATCTTTAGGGCATGCTTCATTCAAATCCCTGAAGTCCACACAGATCCTAAGCTTTCCATTTTTCTTCCTGACAGGAACAATGTTGGCCAACCATATTGGGTATTGAACCTCTCGAATGAAACCTGCTTCTATGAGCTTGTTGACTTCACTCTTGATTTGGACCATTAGTTCAGGGCGGAATCTTCGTTGAGCCTGCTTAACTGGCTTCTTTTCCTCAACGATATCCAATTTATGAACGGCTATTTGTCGGTCTAAACCAGGCATATCTTGATATCCCTAAGCAAACATATCCTTGTATTCGTGAAGGAGTTTCTCATATATCACCATCTCCTCATTTGTAAGTGACGCACTCACAAAAACCGGTTTAGGTTCATCGAAAGTACCAAGATTGATCTCTTGAAGATCATCTACCGTAGGTTGACCACCATCTTCTAACTCTGGTGGAGCAGGTTGAACTGTGTTGATGAAATCAGATGAATCCTCCTCGTGGTTCATTTCTTGAGAAGAACTTTCAGCATTCAAGAAGGTTACAACATTCACTTCTTCGACTTGGGAGGTATGAGTAGGCCTCCTCTTGTTGATCTTCCCCTTCTTGGCACTTTTAACATGGACCTTTTTGACCTTTAGTTTTTTGACTCTTTCAAGCCTTTGGAACACAGATGGACGAGATGCTTCATTTGTTGATGTCGTATCGAGTCTTTGAAAAACCGACACTCGAGGAACGATTGCTTCTTCCTTGGAGAACATCTCTTGCTCCATTGGCGTCAATGTCATGGGATCTATAACACTTGCTGTCAAAAGTTCACCATCTAGCAAAACTTGCAAGTTGTCAAGAACATACTTGTTTAGCTTTTTTCATTGAATTTTATCCCTAGAGGAGGGTTTCAACCTTTGCACCTTAACTTGGGGTTTCTCTTGTAATGAGGAAGGTTGATTGGAAGGGTTAGATGCTCCCCCCCCCCCATAATACAACTCTCTTGCTCTCAATCCCTTCTTCTCCAAAAACTTTATGGACAACCAAAGTGTCTTTTGGCAAAGACTGATCAATCTTGCGGAGAGGACAAGTATAACTAGTCATCAGAGAGTGCATAATCTTATCAACAGAAGTCATAGGTTTTTGCCCAACCTTTCTCTTATCTTTTGGTGTATATCTGAACAGGATCTTAGGTTGCGCGATCTTCTCCTCCTTTATTTCCTCAAGAGAAACACCAGATGTTTGGACATTTTCACGAGTTACCTCGTTCTTTTTAAGACTCTCAACACCATCACCTCCTTTCACAGACATCGAGGAGCAAAAGCTAACCGATTTGTAAAACTTAGCATCGGCGTAATTCACATCTTCCCCACAAAAAGGGTTTTGATCTCCTCGGATGGTTCTTTCGTTTCCATCATCATCAGTATACCTCAAACATTGATGAAGTGTAGAAACAATGGACTTGCTTGAATGAAGCCAAGGTCGCCCTAACAAAGCATTGTAGGAGGTGTTGGCATCTATGACATGGAAAAGAGTGTCTTTGTACAAATCTTCCATCACCACTTTCAAGGCAATGGTTCCCATTTCTTTTTGCCCCACTTGGTTAAATCCTTGTATTGTGAGCAATGTGGGAGATAAATGAGATGTTGTTAACCCTATTGCTTTCAAAGCCTTTAGTGGGAGAAGGTTTACCGCTGATCCACAATCCAAAAGGATGCGATTGACATTTGCATCTCCAATAGTGCCTGTGACATATAACGGCCTATTATGGTATTCACCACCTAATTGAAGGTCCTCATCTGAGAAGGTGATAACAGCCATACACGAAGCACATTGCATGGGTGAAGACAAGGAAACATCATCGACCTCCACTGGATCTACTTGATCTTTATAATCTTCAGGATCCATGAGAGCTTGGATAAGCGCCCTTCTAAGGTCATTTGACATTTGTAAGGCATCATAAACACTCAAATGTGCTGGAATGCGCTTGAGGTGTCCAACAACATCATATCGAACTTTCTCCTTATAAGGAGCATCTCGAATTGACAGGGGAACCCTAGGAAGATTGCCCTTTTTAAGCCCATCTTTATCACCTTTCTCCTTTCGTTGTGCTGTAGAAGCTTGGTTTTTGACATGCTCTTCAGAATTTGCCTCCGCTGGAGATCCATCTTTTTCCTTCCCCTTTTCTTTTGCTTGTGAAGGAAGTAGTTGGCGACCTGAACGAAGGAAAACTCCATCGACCTCTTCTTGATCTCCTTCCTCATCGACGCTAGAGAACATACAACACTGCATGACTTCCTCTCCCCAAAATAGTTCCTCATCGTCATCATCATTTGAGGAATCATCTTTCAAAAGGTCTTTAGGAATGAAATCCTTCAAGGTGAAAGGGAGTCGTTGTGGTTGCACATACTCTTCGTCGGAGTCTGTTTGAAGTTTCTTTTCTTTCTTATTTTTCTTCTTTTTCTTTTTGTCCTTTTTGCTCTTCTTCTTGTTAGGTTCCCTTCCAATCATTCTGAAACCTGGAGGATTAGAGCTTTGATCGACTATTGGTCGAGGACTACTTCGTTTTGTAGACATTTGCCACTCGAAAAGGCTATCATCGTCCCCCTCGTCTTCTGAGAACAAATATTCAATGTCAGAACACGTCATGATCTCATACAACGTTGGTTGACCAGGCCCAGACCTTGGCATGTCGGGATATGCCCATACAATTCGAACATCATTATCATCTCGAAACTCTATGGGTATGGCCATGTGAGGCAATGACACAGTAGGAATGCCTTCATTTTGAGGAACTTCTGACGATATCCCCAAAACTTCATCTTCATGATCCTTTATAGGTGAAGGTAATGCTTCAGTGATCTCCACCATTGAGATCATATTGGATGAAGTAGACGGCCCTTTTGACTTTGCTCCTTCTACCTCAATTTCTCCTTCATTGATCATACGTTCAATTACATCCTAAAGGACGTAACAATCCTCAATCGTATGACCTAGAAGTCGATTGTATGGACAATATTTTGGATTATCCTTCATGCCTACCTCGTTGGGTCTTTTTGGTTCTGGAAGCGTTAGAGCCTTAGCTAACATGAGCTCATCGAAGATCCCTTGAACATCATCATCATCAAAGGGATACTTCTTTTGCTTCCTTTCTTGAAGCATAAGCCTTTTAGTGGGCTCCTTATTTTTACCCCTATCTTGGGTTTTGGAGTTGCCTTCCTTAGAGGATTTTCCACTCGTCTTGACAAACGTCGTCATGGACTCGCTCTTCTTTTGCGGCTTTCTATCATCTTTTCGACTTTCATTCAATTGAGGTTGAGTAGATGTTGCTTTTCGTCGAGCAAGCTGACGTTCAACATTAGATGCTTTTGATACCAATGCATCAAATGACAGTGGTTCAGCACTACCAACATGCACTGCCAAATCTGGAAGCAAATTGTTAGTGCACATTTGTACACAAGCTAACTCACTAAGCTTCTCGGGGCATTGTAGCCTCAAGCTTCTCCATCTTGCAATGAAGTCGTTAGCAATCTCATTTGGCTTTTGGTGAGTATTCGCAAGATCCATGATGGATACCTTGGCTTTAGTGCTTACAAATTGAGCAAGAAACGCCCTTTGCAACTCGTCCCACGTTTCAATTGATCCTGGTTGAAGTTGAGTATACCAAGTAAACGCTGATCCTTTTAAGGATTGGACAAATTGGCGTATGAGCAAAGCGTCACTCAAAGCCGTTTCCCCACATGCTGAATAAAAGTGAGCAAGATGCTCATGTGGCGAACCATGAATCCCATCAAACTTATCAAAATTAGGCCTTTGATATCCTGGAGGAAAAGGCACCACATCAAAATGAGTGGGATACGGTTTCCTGTAGCCCATAACTGGTGGGTTTTGGGAAACTTGGAATTCCTTGATGCCTTGGGCAATCATATCCCTAATACCTTGAGGGGACATGTTTAAGGCACTATTTAAAGCCGAAGTACCACTTGGGCCTCCCTCCTCATGTGTTCTCACTTGCTCTTGTCTACTCTCTTGGTTTTGAATAGCAATTTGAGCTGAGAGGGCGGCAATTTCAGCATCTTTTTCATCCATCCTCTTTTGCATTTCTTGCAATTATTCTTCAATGCTAGCAGTGTCAGTCATCATGATAGGCATGTTGTCTACCTCATTTGTATTGGTGATACTTTCTTGACTCTTCTCTCCAATCATGGATGGAAAGTCATGCTCCTTGAAAGGCGAACTAACATCTCCATAAAGTGGAGATTCTACGGATTCCTCAATTGCCCTATTCTTCTTAGGCGTTGAAGGCGATGGTGGAGTTGGTGGTTGCGAAACCACTTCAACATACATCATCTGCTTTGCTCTAGACCTCGTAATGGAGCCGATGTAAGATTGAGAGGTGGCCCTTTGAGGCATTGGAGCACTCGCAGAAGAACCCTTACCCTTTGGAGGGGCTTGAGAAACCTCGATAGCCTTTTGGTCCTTCTTGGGCGGAGGTGGTTTCACAATCTTCACCTTCGAAGCCTTCGACGGAGCTGTTTGTTTCCCTTTCTCGGTGTAGGAGGTCATGTTGACTTGCTCTACTTGATCGAGGTTGATCGGTACAGACCCGATCAGGATTTGTCGCGGGACAAAAACCCGAGGGGTGACGATTGGTCTTGGTGAAATAAGGTCATGGGCCGCTTCTCTTAGAGTTGCCTTGGCTAACTCCAAGGCTGGAGACGGGGCAAGCTTAGCGAGTGGATTTTCTTTTCGGCGTTTGGATCCATTCTTCCGACCCCTCCTTCTTCGAGAACGCTTAGCCTTATTGTTGGTTGGGGTATCTTGAGTTGGTGCTCCACGAGACCCTCCGTCAGTCTTGATGACATGGATGGTTGGCCTCCCTTGGAACCCGCCCTTCATACGTTCCTCATTTTGTTGATGGGACGAGGAAGCATGAGTCTTGGCTCCCCATTTGGTAGAGGGTACCCTCCTCCAAGTGTTGATGAGGTCCATAATGATTCTCGAGCGGAATTTCAGCGACGATCGCATCCCTCTCTACATTGAACACCAACTTGAAGTTCCTTTGGCGAACGAAACGTCCACCCTTGATGAGGAACGTGGCTGGTAGTTTGTTAAACTTGATGGTTGCTCTTGGTGCCATTTTCTTGCAAAAAGAGACAAAATATTAGTATCTACATTATTAACCAAAATTACAAAGAAAGAAAAGGGTCCCACTGGGCGTGGCAAAAATATGTTAGACAAATTTGTTAAAAGAAAACAACTTTGTACAAACACATCTAATTTAATTTTTTTGAAGTTCGACCCTTATCTGTACATCTTTACAACTCTATGAATAATATAGACACGGTGGAAACTTTTAGAGTTAATTTTTAATTTGAGCTGCACCCGAGTTATAACGGGTTGCCTACGTATCTCTTTAAAGAGAATCAAGCCTTACGTAGTTCAAGGGTTTTGATTTTTTTTGGTTGGATTTTCATGCATCAGAGAAACGAGCCTATACCCACCTTCTAGGAAGGGTTGCCTAAACTCGGTTCAGCTATCATTTGCATGGCGTGGAGAAAATTAGACCCACCTTCTAGGAAGAGTTGTTTAATTCCTCCACTATAATTTTTTGGTTTAATTTTGATCATGCGACTGAACTCGGCGATCATTTGATTTTTGCCAAGCATCCTACGTACCCTTTTGAAAGGGATCAAATCATACGTAGTTCTACCATTAGTCATTTTAATTTGTGGTTGTGATTGAACTCGGCGAGCATTTGCGCCTTATGTCGAGCTTCCTACGTACCCTTAATGTGATCAAATCATCGTAGTTCCGCCTAAAAAAGAACACTTTGAGTGTTGATTTAGGATTGTGTTTTCTAATTTGAAATTATGACTGAATTCGAGACCCATTTGGATTTAGTGTCGAATTTCCTACGTACCCGTTGATGGGATCAAGTCTACGTAGTCCTTCGAAAAATAGTGTGTTGATTTGTAATTTGCATGAAAATGCTTCCTTGCATGTACGTACACATGCAAACTAATCATGGTTTAATTTTGAAAGGATTTTAGACATGGGCTAATCCATTGAAGCCCAGTGCATTTTATGTCTAGTGGGCTGATTTTGTATTCTACTATGGAAGAAAACCCACTTAGCATGTACCATGAGTCATGGCTCTTGCAATTTTCCTTAGAGCCATTAACTTCTTTTAACCCATATTTATAAACCATAATCAGATATGATTTCAGTTTTCGGTCTTTGGTATGGATCGATCTCCGATGAAAGGTCGACTTGGCTCTAACGATCATGATTGATCGCCATCTTGATCAGTAGCTAGTAAGCCTCCTCTTCATTTTGATCTTGATTTAAAATATATAGCATGTTGGATATGCGCGCGCGCGCGCGCGCGCACACACACACACACACACACATATATATATATGTTCAAGGCAAAAGTTTCAGTTGCAATCTCCTTGGAAATTGTATACGTATAGTATATAGTCTTTGCAGCTTCTTTGCCATCTAAATTTTCTCCTTTGTGACGGGAGTTTTATCTTGATTGAAGGCTTTGTTTTTGGACTCGATCGAATTTCGATCGCCACCATTCTTCTCACGTAAGCATAGGCTTGATCCCAATTTTATAATTGTCATAAGGGACTTTATGTGACCAAATTATATGATTTGCACTTGGTCGATCAAGTTCGTATGACCGGATATATGTCTCTAATGCATACGTGACCTTTGGTCGATCGAAGTTGGATCAACACCGCCACTTCAACACCATTATGACAATGGTAATTTACTTGTTCAAATATATAACCATTGTTATGTTATTCCTCTTATATGCACGTCTTGGCCAAGCCTCCATAAAATATGGCTCTTCTTTTGTGATTTAGCTAGGCAACAAAATGTGGATGCCCATATATCACCATGCTTCGACTTGAACGAGTTTGAAATTACTTTGGACTTGCCACCTTTGCTTTAAAATTGATATATAGCAACCACGCGTATACATCCATGCCAAACCTCTACAAGTAAATATATTTTCTATCACAATAGATGATTTTGTACTCTATTTTTGATTGAGTACTCCATTAGACATGGACACAAACGTCATCGACTACGACTTTGGATGGGCGAAAACACTCCGTTTTAGGCCAGCGACGTCCATCTCGGTGCAAGGAGATCCGTCCTTGTCATAGAACGAGCCCTCGTTGTAACCGTGTTGTAGATGTGATCTGCGTAAGAGGCTCGAAACGGAATGTTTCTTCTCAAAACGGATGAAGTGATTACCCGTAAGAGGCTCGAAACGAAATGTTTCTCCTCAAAACGGATAACCTCCAATCATCTTCGGTGGCCTTCAATGGTAGTCATGAAGCCATCCCTTGTTGTAGTCATGAAACGAGCCTTCACTGTAGGCGTCTTGTGGAAGCGATCGCCCGTAAGAGGCTCGAAACGGAATATTTCTCCTCAAAACGGGTGAACCCTTATCTTTTTCCGTCTTTGAGGCATTGTGACATCTCCATGGGCTTTTTAATTTGAGTCTTCATCATGACGTCTTTGACGCCTTTCTTCACCGAAACAACTCGAGGTGGTAGCCCCGATATTCATCTTGATATCTATCTCGGTGCAAAACGATCCTTCTTGGGTCTAGCTTGAGCCATCGTTGTGAACGTGTTGTAGATGCGGTCACCCGTAAGAGGCTCGAAACGGAATGTTTCTCCTCAAAACGGACGAGCTCGAATCATCTCCGATGGGCGTCGAGGGTAGTCAAGAAACGAACTCTCAGAACGGTATCAAAACTAGTCGATCACAAGCCTTAGAGGGGCATCGAACCGACCGATTTCGATCGAAGAACGGGCCTTTGCAGCATGTCTCATTCTGTTTTTGAACGAGTATACAACACACAAAAGTAATTAGTACATAAAAAGTTTAAGGAGAAGAACTCTTTACCAATCTATGGTCTTGATTTTGATGGTAAAGCAACGAATATGTGTGTGTGATTTGCAGAAACTCTTCTGACTTGCACACGGTTGCTTATATTGTTCTTCCCCTATGCCTTGTATTTGCAATTTCTATAGAGTATTTTGTGTGTAGCTTAGACTTGCCCTTCTGTTCTTCCCTAAAATCAGACCCACTTTTTATACAAGCTTCAAACGTGGAAGACAAGTACATACAAAAGACGTTTTTATGCCCCCTTAATTAACACATTGAATATAGGTTAATTATGTCCCTTAATATTTAAACGTTACATATGTACTACCTTGACTTCAATTTGAGGAGTTGGCAGCTCTGAATTCCAGCGCTTTATATATTTTATCATACGTGGGCTTTGAATTTAGGCCCAAATTTAATGGAGCATAGAATACATATCTCCATGCATACTCACGTACATGCATATATATGATTTTTCTTGTTTAACAATTTGACATTGTTTTTAGTGGGCTAAGTTTGATGTGGTTGGCCCACATTAAGCCCAATTTAACGTGCAATATGTATAAATGCCTTATGAAATTTTCTTTGGCATTCATTCACACTCATGTTCTCATATATATGCAATTATTATGCATATATAACAAATCTTTCTCCCTTTTTTAAAATCACCCAACCTAGCATATATATACACATATATATATGCTTTTCTATTTTTTTTTGGTTTAACAGGCCATGTCACGAGTGTCGCGACAAGGTTGTGACAAGGCGTCGGCGCGCCAGCGCAAGGCATGTCGCGACACACTAGGTGTGGCACGACAAGGCCAAGGCACACGACGTAGCCAAGGCTGTCGTGACACACTAGGCGTGGCACGACGGGCCATGGTGTGCGGCGCACGCAAACCTCATGTCGCGATGCCGGTGGATGCGCCGTGGCTTGCGTAGACTCACGCGACAAGGGACGCCGTGGCTCAAGATATGGCACGGGTCCGGGCTCGAGTAATGGGTCCGTCGGAGCGCACGGATAAATCATCCTCTTCTTGGCTTTCCGTCAGTGAGGGGGTCACATCACCCTCCCCCCTGGGTGGGAAGCATCCCCGTTTCCTCTTCATGATACTCGGGATCTACGTAAGGGGAGAGATCCGAGACATTAAAGGAAGCGGGAACATTGTATTTACCCGGAAGGTCGAGGATGTAGGAGTTGTTGTTGATGCGCCGAAGGACCTTGAAGGGTCCATCTCCCCTTGGGTGCAGCTTTGTCTTCCGAGCATGTGGAAAATGATCCTTGCGTAAGTGAAGCCACACCAAATCCACTGGCTCGAAGATCAATGTGCGTCACCCCTTGTTGCGTTTAGCGGCGTATTGATCCGAGCGCTTCAGCAACTGCACCTTGGTGCGCTCATGTAGGCGGCGGACATGCTCGGCGCGGTTGGCCGCGTGGACGTACTCATCGGGCTTGTATGGCAGCGACACCAAATCCATAGGCCTGCATGGGTTACGCCCGTAGACCACCTCGAAGGGCGTCATCTTCGTCGCAGAGTGAAAGGACATGTTATATGCAAACTCAACATGGAAAAGTAAGTCCTCCCACCGACGTGGGTTTGCCTTGAGCATCGTCCGAAGAAGAGTGCCCAAGGTCCGATTGGTCACCTCAGTCTGACCATCGGTCTGGGGTGATAAGCAGTTGAAAATAGGAGTCGTGTCCCTAACTTCCCCCAAAGCGTTCTCCAGAAATGGCTAACAATAGTTTTAGGAATACCGTGGAGCTTTACGACATGGTCAAAAAATAAATTCGCGATTTCCACCGCGTCATTAGTTCCCTTACATGCAATAAAGTGGGCCATCTTGGAGAACCGTTCCACGACTACGAAAATGGAATCTTTTCCACGCCTCGACGTTGGGAGGCCCGTGATAAAATCCATGGAAAGATCTTCCCACGGGGCGTCCGATATCGGTAGAGGCGTGTAAAGCCCATGTGGTTGAGACCGAGATTTGGCAGTATGACACGGCACACAACCCTGACAGTACTTGTTTACATCTCCTGCCATGTGTGGCCAGAAGAAATGCTCACGGAGTGCTGCCAATGCTTTGGCTAAAGTAAGCGACAGGCCTTTGCTCTTGAAGGAGTACGCCGCCAATACCATAGTCGGAAGCGTCACACTCGATCTCGAAGCGCTTGGAAAAGTCCGGCAATTGTAGGACCGAGGCTCGGCACAAAGCATCTTTTAAGGCCTCGAAAGCGGCCTCATGATGCGGCATCCATTTTATTGTGGCTGCCTTCTTGGTCAAAGAGTGAAGTGGCCCGGCGATAGAACTGAAGTCCTTGACAAATTGCCTATAAAACCCTACGAGCCCCAGAAAGGAATGAACCATAGTGGGGGTTGTTGGAGTTGGCCACTCACGGATGGCCTGGATTTTATCGGAATCCACTTGTAGGCCATCCTTGGATACGACGAAACCAAGAAAATTCGTCGTATCCGAACAAAACACACACTTGTCCAAGTTTACATACAAAGAATGTTCGCGGAGGCAATCTAACACCTGCCTAAGGTGCCCCGCATGAGAGTCCAAAGTCCTACTATAAATTAAAATGTCGTCAAAATACACGACGACGAAAAGTCCCAAAAATTTACGCAAAACAAAGTTCATTAATCGCATGAAAGTAGAAGGAGCGTTAGTGAGGCCAAAAGGCATCACCAACCACTCATAAAGACCGTGTTTGGTCTTAAAGGCCGTCTTCTACTTATCCAAAAGAGATTGGACTTGGCGCTGTAGCTCTTGGGTCTCCTTAGGAGACGCCCTATATGCAGCCCAGTTTGGCAATGAAGCGTCGGGAATAAGATCTATGCGATGCTCGATCCCCCTAATAGGTGGCAACCCGTCGGGGAGCTCGGCAGGCATAATGTCTGCATACTCCTGTAAAAGAGAAGCAATAGAGGGGGGTAGCTCATGTGTCTTATCAATTGTAATATTAAGTAAGGGACACAAAGAAAGAAAGAAAAACTCCCCTCGATGGATTTGACGACGTCGCGGTGCCGACAAAGAAGCAATCGGTCTTGGACCATGCCGAGCAAAGGGGGATCGACGTCTTCGATACTCCGAGATGCGCCATGGGCGCCACTTGGCTGGCTAGCAAATCCATGCCAATGATGCAAGATGGGGCCAGGTGCGCCGCTGGAAAGGTTCGGTACCGACCCAGCGCCATTCGGTACCGATGCTCGCGCGTTGCGTCGCGCGGCTGGCTGGACACTCGGTGTTTGAGGCTCGGCTTTTACCTTGCCTCGGCGCTCTTGTAGTAAAATGTCATGTGGAGCAGAATCACGTCCATGGGCGCTAGAAACGCCGTTGGAACCCTTGGATTGGCCAAAAACGCCTTTAGAGGAGGTCGGTACCGAGGTGGAAGACTCGGTACCGAGGGCACCATGTTGCGTAGGCGCGGCTGGGGCGGTCTCACGAGCTTTGGCTTGTTGCCTTTCGGCTTCATCCTGTAACGCTTCACTCGGAGACATAGGTAAGATGGTCACGCGTTTACCATGGTAATTGAACATGTAAGTGTTCAACCGGCCATCGTAAATCACGTGACAGTCAAATTGCTATGGACGGCCAAGAAGAACATGTGTGGCGTCCATGTCAGTGACATCAAACAAAACAGAATCGGAATAGATGCCAATAGAAAAGGAAAGACGCACTTGTTTTGTGACCCAATGATTGCCCTCGTTAGAGATCCAAGCAAGCTTGTATGGCCTCGGATGCTCTAATTGTGGCAAGTCAAAATGAATGACAACCTTCCTTGACAAAAAGTTCCCGCAACTTCCCAAATCAATAATAACGCTCAAGGAGACGTTTTGCACCAAACACCGAGTACGGAAAATATTTTCCCATTGATCGGTAGGCACAGCCTCCTTGACGCTAAGTGCTCGGCGTGTCACGAGCAAAAGCTTGTCGACGCCGACGACAATGTCCGAGGGCGCGCAATACGCGCCATTGTCAATCGGCGTCGCGTCCTCTTCTTCCGACTCATCTTCGTCAACGCTTTCATACGCCGCCGTTTGAGCCGAAAACAACACGCGCTTCATGTTTGGACAATCCCATTTCAAGTGGCCCCGTCCACAACATTGATAGCACTCGATGTCTCGAGTCCTTGTTTGTGGGGTAGGGGCGGCCTTGTCACGGTTTTGGCCAACCGAAGGGCCCTTGGAGTCCGTTCCGGGGGTACCTACCTTGGGTTTAGAAAAAGAAGGATAGGAAACCGGTTTAGTAACATAAACGGAAGGACTAGAGTTAAAGCCATACCTTTGGAAATTGGACGATTTCGGCCTCTTAAACTGCGTGTACAACTCCATGGCCGTGTGCATCAACCGTTCCAAGTCCTTAATTGGCAAGACAACCAAAAGATCTCGGATCCATTAGTGGAGTCCCGCCACAAAGCGAGACCGCAACGCCCCCGTTGAAGCGCTTATGCCGGCTTTGAAGAATAGATCTTCCAAGTAGACAAAGAACTCCTCCGGAGTCATGGATCCTTGACGTGCGTCTTGGATCAAAATCTGGACTTTCTCCTTGTAGTCGGGGGGTATAAATTTCTGCTACATAATAAAAACAAGTTGGTGCCACTCGGTAATGGAGGCTTTACCCTTTCGGGCCTCATCCGCTTCGAATCGGTTCCACCACATACGAGCGGCCCCCTTGAAATGAAAGGTCACCACCTCGACTTTCTCGTGCTCCTTGTAATGGCAATGTATGAGGACGTGTTCTGTACCCTACAACCACGAAATAAATTCATCAGGATTGTAGTTGCCATAGAAATCTTCAAATTTTACCTTAACGTCATGGCGGGATACGTGCGTCGGACGCTCATTATCGATGCGCCGATTGGCACACGGAGGAGGGGTGCGATGGCACCGGTTGCCTTTGTAAGCTCCTCGGCCTGGCCCGTCACCATCGTCGCTGGGCTCGTCGTCTCCATCGCACCGAGGGGGCCGTCTGTCCTCTCAGTTTCGGTCATGGTCGCTGACTGGCTTAAAGTCGTCGTGCCAAATCAAAAATAAATCCCTAATTACTCAACTAGTATAGCTGGTAAGTCGGGGTCGAACCCAAGAGACACTTGTATCCTAAGTTTTATTATTATCAACTCAAAGAAGTAACAAAGGGGGAATTTTGTGAATTAAAACTAAAACTAAGAATTGAAACAAACAAAACAAGCAATCAAATAGGGCAAAAGATTGGATTTTTATCAATCAGGGAAAACAATCCTATTCAAGCTTCCACTTTTCTTCCTCAAGCAGTTGATCATAGATTCAAACAAGTTATTCTTTTGGTTATTCCTATCCTGATCAGAAATATAACATGGCAACGAGACATGCAAACTTAATATCCAAACAATTCATGAAACGATCATAAATAATAGGGATATTAGCAATGAGAACATGGATAAATAGGATACATGCAATTGAATTCCAACGAGTCAAACAATTAACATGCATTCAAATCTCTTCTCAATTGTTTTAGTCCAACGAGTCCTAAATCAATTGAGTTGCTACAAAGATTAGGTTTTGCTACGAGAAAACCTAAATCTAGCAAAAGATAATATTAATTCCAACAAGGTGATCAATCAAGTAGAAATCAATATAATCAATATAAATTATGCCCAAGAGAATTGAAATAACCTGTAGAAATAAACCTAAAAGACGAATCTCACAACAACTTGAGTCTGAAAAAGCTTCAACTCGAATAGAATCTAGAAAGTTTAGTTCTCCATAAGAGAGAAAAACACAAAGTCTCCAAAGTAGGTCTAAGAGAATCCAAACAAAGGCTGAAAGGTAAACCTAAAATAGTCTCGAACAAGTCGAAAATTAAAAAGATAAAAATATAAAAATAAACTAAGCAAATCGCGATCGCTGCCCAAACCTGGCCGCGATCGCTTCCCCATGCAAACGGCGACTCCATCGGCGACCTCAACAACCGCGATCGCCACCTATACACGGCCGCGATCGCGGCCTTCGTGTCATCGCGGTCCTCAATGGCGTTCTTGTCCTCCTCGGCGACGTCCACCGCGATCGCCCCTAAGAGTGGTGGCGATCGCGGCCTTCAGCTTCTTCGAAGTCTTCAACTTCTTGCTAACTCTGAATTCCGGCCTTCAAATCTGTTCTTCAATAACGCTCATAATAGGACTAAAATACTACAGAAATATGTACTAAAAAGTCCTAGTTATGCTGTACAAAACACAGCATATCAGTCGCGCCGATCCCCATTGCGTCGAGGCCGTTCGCGGTTGTCACGGCGCTCAAGCCGATCATACTCCGCGCGGTTCTCGGGCAACTTGGGTCTCGGAATCCAATCCCGATCCCGATCTATCCATTCCTCCGACTCATGGACCGGAGGATGGTTAAATTCCTCCACGGAATCTTCCTAGTACTCCATCATAGAGTCCTCGGATTCCGAACATGGAGTTGTCGGGCTTTGACGACCCCGATAGTCGTTGACATCGAAGTCATCACGTCCCTTGTTTTTCTTTTTCTTAGGCGTCGGAGTGACCGCCTTTTTCTTCTTCTGAGCTTGTTGACGTCGCCACTCCTCGGAGTCATACTCCTCATCGGAATGAATGTCATGAATCTGTTGTAAATCTTGGCCTTGATTAGTCGGCCGACTCTCCTTCATGGATTTCAACCTCTGGATCCCATGTTGGGTAGACGGTTCAACCATCGGGCCCTTGGCCTTCTCTTGTGCCGTAGCCCTCTGAACCGAGATACCGTGTAGCGTTACGCTCGGATTCGGGGGCTACATGTGGATCGACACGGCTGGGGGCGCTTTCTGGTCCACGGAGCGCATAAGGATGCGCTCCATGTTGGTGAATCCAGCCTCCAACGCCGCGAGGCTTGTGGCAGGCACTTTACTGAGCGTTGGAGGCACGATACCGAGCACTGGTGGCACAGTAACGAGCGCTGATGGCACGGTACCGACCCCCTTTTGCAACGCGCCTGGCGTTACGAGGATTCTCGGTTGGAGCGCCGACATTGTTTGTTGTTGGTTGTTGTTTTGTTGCTGTTGGTTGTTGTTTTGTTGCTCTACTGAATCCATGCTAGCGTCACCTAACTCAACCATAGACATGAACAAGTCAAAAGTTCCAAAAAAACAACCAACAAAAGAAGCTTAGAGACATTGTAAGGCTCACCACCCAAGTACCCATAATTGCACGAAAGAAGAGGCTTGAAAGGGTCGGCGAGGCTTAGGTCTCGACTTTACACAAGCAACGGAACAAACACAAGTACGAGCAAGCAAATACACAATGCAAGCAAGAAGGAAAGAGAGGAGGCGTCGGCTATCTAGGGTTAGCCTTTGCACGTGAGAGATAGAAGGAAGGAAAGATAGGAGATCTCGGCCTAAGAGGGAAGGCGAGATTGTGTCTTAACAAAATAGAAACAACTAAGATATGCAATCAATCAAGCAAGATAGGAGAGAGAGGGCCGAATATTTTATGGGATACTTGCCTTATTTTGGCTTGTGTATCCCACAATATCTTTTGAAGATCTTTTTTTTAAATAAACTTGGAAAGATATTACTTTATTTTGGCTTTTATCTTCCAAGATTTGTTTCCTTTTTTGTTATAATTTCGGCAACTAACAAGATCATGTGGATTTTATCCTCCAAGATACTTGCTCTCAATAACAAATAAGAGATATGGCAGCAAAGGCAACCAAATCTCAGACACACACAATTAAGCATGACGGACACAACTCAAACGATCCAAACAAGCAAGAATGATGCAAGCAAGACTCGACACTCAAGCAATTGAACCGAAAGAACAAGTGCAAGTCGTAGGGTTTTGGCGATTTTTTTTTATTTTCAAAGCAAACAACAATGGATCTAATGAGCGATGGCAGAGATGGCGGAAGCTAATGAATTGATGGGAAAAGAAAAAAATTCATGCAAAAACGAGTAAAAAAGGTGAGAAAGACTTACGCAATCCTTCGGCTCTGATGCCAGTTGATGTGAACACCATTAAGGATTCACGAGCGGATCTCGACGTGGAAACGTAGTGGGTCTTCTCACGAACGAACTGATAGATTTGAGGTCGAAGCCTAGACTTTGAGATGAGAAAGAAGTGAAAGGATTAAGAAGGGGGCCTAGTTTGACGTAGGCCAGGAGAATATGGGATTGAGAAGAGAATTGGGGTTGACGCCTTTAGAAACAGTTCTGGAGTAAACTCGATAGCATAACATTAATTCAATCAAAGCGTAAGAAACAAAGGAGGGGGCGTGCCTCTTATATAGAGGTGAAGGCACGCAAACCCTAGCAAAACCCTAGAGGTGTGGGGCGTGGAGGGAGGCGCAAGCATGCGGCCCAAACACGAGCCCAAGCCCAAAACTATTTAGCAAAGATAGAAATGACAATAATAGTAGGGTTCAGAATGGAAATGATACTAAAAATGGCAATAAAGATACACTCGCGACAAGCCTGTGAAAAGGCATTGGCGCGCCAGCGCAAGGCATGTCGTGACACACTAGGTGTGGCACGACAAGGCCAAGGCACGCGGTGCAGCCAAGGTTGTTGCGACACGCTAGGCGTGGCACGACGGGCCATGGTGCGCGGCACACGCGAACCTCATGTCGCGACGCCGGGTTGGCCCGGCACGAACATGGGGGTCGGTACCGAGGTGTAGGCCTTGGTACCGAGCGTGGATGGCACGGTATCGGCCAGTGGTGGCTCGGTACTGGACGCGAGGTCCTCGGTACCGTGGTGCGAGGCGTCGGTGCTGGCTCCGATGACGGTGAGGCACTTGAAAAAGGGTGCGCCGGTGGATGCGTCGTGGCTTGCGTAGACTCGCGCGACGAGGGACGTCGTGGCTCAAGCTATGGCACGGGTACGAGCTCGAGTAATGGGTCCTTCGGAGTGCACAGACAAATCATCCTCTTCTTGCCTTGCCGTCAGTGAGGGTGTCACATCGACCCCTCATAGTTGATTTTAGGGCAAAAGAGTTAAAAGGACGTTTTGACAGAAGCGTCCCAATCAAAGTCAAAGAAACCTTACTCGAACTCGCCCCATCTTCCCGTGCCTTTCCTTCCACCATAACACACTTATCAGATGTTAACTTCAAGTCATGCCTATGTCCAACACTTGCCATGGAAACTTTGAGAAATTAAACCGATCAGAAGACACAACAACCAAGCCCGCTGAAACCCGCACGTAGACAACGGGAGAACCCTAGCTCCCACGGCCAAAGACCGGAGAGAAGCAAACGGACCAGAAATCGCCAAGAGAACGATCGCCGGAAATTCACCTTTGTGGGCCCTAGGGTTTTCTACGTTCATTTAGAATACGAGAGGAGTAATTAAAGATGCATATTAGATCAGACACCGAGGGCCTAAAGTTTGATAAAATTAAAAATTACATAAAAACCTTAGCATAACCGGTATTAATTATTTATTTTTTCCAAAAATATCTCGATTAGTTTGCCGCTCACGAGCTCTCAACCACGAATCGCGTCTGGCTAATATAGTTATTATATGTTTCGTCTTTCTCTCTTCATCGTTTACATTATTTTATAAACATTATAATCTAGTAACGACTGCGCACATCAACTTAAGCCAAATCATGCACAAAATTGTTTATTAGGTACTAGATAATGGTAATTTAATCGTTCATGGCGTCCTTAGAGATCAGTCCAATTCAAATCTTAATCATTCTTGTACTATGGATGGTGATTTGTCACCAAAAGAATTAGTTTATAGTGTGAATGTGTCATATCAACGTTAAAATTCCACCTCATAATTAATGTATTATATTATTCATAAGCAAGTTAGATTAAATGTAAGTTTCGCATAATAGATAAGGAAGGTTCTAGCTAGCTATTCAAAATTAGCCCGCCTCAAATCATTTTATAAGGTTTGGTTCCACGGTGTTTAACCTACCTAGGGTTGGTAATTACCCATGGATAATTGATCTATCTGTTTAACCCATCCAAAATAAATGGTCGAAAATCCAAATAAAGCGTATGATGGGTGGATTGAGTGACGGGTGAATCGGGTGACATGTCGAATATGGGTGAGAGTTTATCACCCAAATAATCCGACCCATCACCCACCCACCACCCAACCCATCACCTGTTTCACCCGAACCACCCACAACCCATTTTAAACCCTAGTTTTCCTAGTATGTTTTGAAGGCGTTCTCATTTTTTGAACGAAAACTCCAAGTGTCTTGTTAACTTTAAAATTTTATGATGTTTTTTTTGTGTTTATTTTAATATTGCTTTTAGAACTATAGATTTGCATTTTTGATTATTTAGCATATTGATAATTTACTCATTGAATCATTATCTTTATACGATTTTCGTATTGAATTATCAGTATGGTCACATGCAGATAATGGAAAAAATACAACAGTTATACTGGTGAACGAGTCACCCATATAACCAGAGGGTGATGGGTAATTTAGGTGATGGGTGGAACATTTTTACTCGCGGTTCAGGTGGTAGAAGTGCTCCACCCATCCATAAACCGACCCGTTAACAATGGATAAAATTTTAACTCCATTTATATTAGTGGTGATTTGGTTTATCATTCTAAGGTGGGATTGTATTTGTTCGATCTCCCAACAAGTTACCACTCCAAACATTATATCTTCACTACATTAAATCACAATTTTACTAGAGTTTCTGACCAAAAACAATTTTACTAGAGTTTTTTTTTCCTTTTTGCCTTTTCGGTTAGGTTCTTCTAGTAAAGTTACTCTATAGGTCTAACTATTATCTTAATAAAAATGGTTTTTTTTGGTAGAAGAAGAAGCAGCACTAGTCACCACCTTATGGGGAATTAGAATTGAGTATTTTTAGTAGGCATGTAGGTGGGATATATAACATGACCAATTTTATATATGGGCCACAATTTAATATGATATCTAGTTACAAGACTTGAGGAATTAATTATTCGGTGAATGGGAGTCATAGTCGAACATTTCAACCTCAAATATAGTAAAATATTTAAACTAAATGGCTAATGGAAGAATTTGGATATATGGTCATTCATTGTCAACGCACACACTACATGAAAAACATTTAAGTTATTTAATTAAGAAGAAACTTTACTTGAACGCATTATATTAATTATTAACATAGTTTTAGAATTGTCAATTGATTAACATCCACAGGCTCTGTGCTGATAAAAAAACAACCACAAGTTCGACGAGACCACAACAAGGGATATAGTTGTACCAAGGTTCGTTTCATTTCCGTTTATGTTTTCGTATCATGATATATTAAGGGTCCGTTTAATATCATGATACATTAAAAATAAATTTTCTCTTACCTTAAATTACCTCATTTTTCTTACAAAAATATATCGTAAGTCCTCTTGCGATTTCCACTGCTGGAAAACGCGTATGTAGCCAGGAAAATAGACATGACTTCCGCCACAAAAATAACCACGAAATCACGCTAGCCACGACATCCCCAACGGATTGCCCTACGAAAGGTGCCCTGGGGCTAAAACGCGCGAGGCTAAATATCACTCTGAAAAAGAACCACAGAAATTTAGTTTTGTGGCTATTTAGCTACAAATAATAGCCTCGAATTTGTTCATTGCTAGTTTTGTGGCTATTGGCCACGAAAGTCATGTTCAACCATATTAGCCAGAATTGAATTTCGTGGTTAGTTTTGAGTGCATCACCATCAAATTTTAGCCACGAATATATTTTGTATCTAAAGTCGAGTCAAATTTGAACTCATAATCGCACCTATTTCGTGGCCATTAGCCTTGAAATTTGCCATGAATCTATTTAGGGGGGAAATCTGTGGCCATTTAGCCTTAACATTTGCACTGAATGTATTTGGTAGGAAAGTTTGTGGCCATTTAGCCTTGAAATTTGTATTGAATCTATTTTGTTTCAAATTTTGTGGTTAAATAATTACGCATTTAAAAAAAATAAAAAGAATATTATACCATAATATTGCATATTTGCATCATTATATTAATGTAATTACATAGTCTATAATACACTTATGGTTAAATAATTACGCATTTAAAAAAAATATTATACCATAATATTGCATATTTGCATATTTGCATCCCACAACAAATCAATATCAATATCATTCACAGAATCAGAAGTTAGTAGTGAATACAAGATTAGGGATGGGGTCCATACTCAAATCAATATCATTCAATTCTTAACTAATCTGAAAATTAATAATTTCTATACAAACATAAATCTAATATTGTACAAGTGCAAGTGCATTCTTGCAGAAGTTTCGACCTCCTTTCCTCATGTAAAAGTGCATTCTTGCAGCTTTAAGGTTGGACTCCTATTAAAACAGATATTATGTAATAAAAGTTACGGCTCTTTGAATTTCAAAGCAATGGCTGTGTTTGGAACTATGATGTAATTTACCTTTTCCTTCAGTGCTCGGATGATTCCATTGAATGTAGTAGCAACGTCAATGAAATTGGCAATTCCTCCTCCGATTACTAGAGCCCTCTTACGACCGTCAGGATTAGCAGTTGCACACTGAAACAATTGATTAAATGCTCATTTTATGCTATGTACAAGAAGAAAGAAAAAAAAAGAACTATAATGGATGGAGTCAACTAACGTCAATCACAACTCTGGCATACTACAAAACCTCCTCTTCATTTGGAACTCCACCGTATTCAACATAGTTGCCTAGGTTAGCAGAAAAGCTAAGATCCCCAACCTGTAGACAGGAAACAAATTCAAATGTAAGACTTGGTTATATAATGCACTGAAGCTTCAAAACATGCTAAATGAACTGTAATGTTCTCGTGTGTCATGGACTCGTATGTTGCTCGACGAATTCGATCAATAGTATCTTAAGTCCTGTAACAAGCTTGAGTGATTGGATTCGGCGGGTCTGAAAGTGAGCCATTGAGAATGTGATCTGCAAACCAGTGATTTGCAGATTCAGTGTAGTGCACCGCATCTAGCTTGCAGAAAGAAAGAAAGACAAGAAAAAGCTCCTATTTGGATTCCATTGTGTTTTCGATCTGAAACACAAAACTTTTCAAGCTTCAGAAAGTGGTCGTATAGTTTCCCTGTTTCAACCAATGTCTCGCATGCACATAAATTAAATTCAATTCAATTCAACTATAACCTATATACTTTCTGCAAAAGTAGAGCTACTTTGGAGTAAAAATTGCTAATTTTTTATAGATGTATCACATCTCTCTCTCTCTCTGTGCATGTATCATGTATTAGAAAGAAAGTGGTGCACAGTAGATTAACACTTTATCACCATGCAGAAATTTTTAGCATCTAATGATATTGTCTTGTTCATACTGTATGACTAGGTATAATCAAAAGATTAACAATTTGAATTTGGTTCTGGAGAGGATCTTTATTTTGAACTCATTTTATCCACAGGAATAAGAACAATTAATTTTTTTTTTGGTTGAAAGAATAAAAACAGTTAATGGGTTTGGAAACTCTTCCCACATTTATATATAAGAGATGATGCCATTAACTTAAAATTGGGTGATCTGGCATTATATGTAATTAATAAAAATAAAAAACATGAAATCGTGCACCTCTCCCTGATTAGTTACTACATGAGTTCACCAAAAATGTAACACAAGAATCATCATAAAGCACACTCAGTACACACAAATATGTGCAACTTCATTTTTAAATTTTACTCCGATCCATCTATAAGTACGTGTGCAGTGTATTGTATAAGAATGGAAGAGCTAGCGTGCTATACTTGATAATGCCCAAGATTAATTTCAAATAACTTTCTTATCATGAATGAATTGGTCGTACAAATTAAAAAAATAAGCAATTGATTAATTAAGCTAGGGTATAAACATTAGAAGTTAGTTACCTGTGGTGGTCCATTCTCGTCGGTTTCGAGCCTATATTCGTGCATGATCCAGTCAGATTTCTGGCCGTTGGGAGCCCTACCCTTGTAGAAGACAAGGGTTTTCCTCATTCCAATGAGCTTCGTCTTGTCGTAGACGGCTTTGTCCCTTCCGGTGGCCTTCCAAAACCCGGCCATGGTGGCTCTGTTGGTCCTCGTCCCCGTCGGATACTTTTTGTCCTTGTGGCTGAAGAAGTACCACTCGTTCTGCTCTTCGTATCCTATCCTACATCTCTCTGCATCATTACCAACATTAAGACCAATTAATCTTCTGAATCTAAGCCTATCTATCTATATAGGTAAAACAATACTTAATTTGAAACTATTTTGGAGCAATTGGTAGCTGAAATTAAGAAACTTTTAATTGGTGTGCATGAGATCAATAGAATACGACTATGGTTAGACATAGTGTGAATTGGATCTAGCTAGTGAGATTTGAGAACATGAAAGAACAAGGAGGAAAAGTATACATGCATATACATGTATATATGAATTGGAAATATGTACAAGCTAGTAGGCATATATACCTTGTAGATCCCAGGGCTCAATTCGGTACAAATCGATGTCTCTGATGACATCGAGATCGATCCTTTGAGATGTAACCTTCTTCTTAAAGTAGTAACCGACGAGCTCTTCATCAGTTGGGTGGAACCGAAAGCCTTGCGGTACGCATGATTCCATCGGCTCCATCAAGTGTCTTTAACTTTTTTTTTCTTTTAGCTTCTTTACTTGAGCTGCATAGAATTCACCAGCAAGCACTAAGCAAACCTTGATGTATTCATCATCTTAGAATCATAACCAAGTGAAAATTAGATCTGAGAAAAAGGGCTGCTTTTCCATTTCCTAAACAAGTGAAAACTAGATCTGAAAAATAAAAACCACAATTGACATAAAAAGAGACATTAGGAAACAAAATTCAATTGAAAACGACAAGTTCAGACCGATCAATTTGGAGACGAATTTGTAGGCTTTGACGAGGCGGGGAAGATATGCCGACGGTGAAGAATCTGAATTCTTTCTCCCGATTTTGTCGTTCGATCCGTATTCTCTCGGGTTCCTCCCTCAACATGGAGACGAATTTGCGGACTTTGACAAGGAGGAGAAGATATACCGGCGGTGAAGAATCCGGATTCTTTCTCCCTGAGTCTGTCGCTCCATCCCGATTCTCTCTCTTAAGTTCCTTCCTATAGTTGTTTATCACTTGAAGCGCCGCAGTAGTTGGCATATAGCAACTAGGGTTAGATAGTGAAAAGGCTTATGGGCTTTGTATTTACTGGGCCCAACTTACTTTTTTCCTCTTAAAATTTTGACATTCCCTCTTAATCCCGCCCAATTTTTTTTAACTAAATATTCCCGCCCAAATTTTTTAATCAAATATTTCAGCCCGCCTAGAATAAAATATTCTCCTTTTTCCCTCTTAAAAATTAAATACTCCCTCCTTTTTATCCTTCCAAAACCAAATGTTCTTAATGATAAATTAACAAGTAATTTAAAAAAAAATATATACAACTTAAATTATTTATTTTTAAAAAACCCTAAACCCTAAACCCTAAATTTTAAACCCTAACGGACTATAACGCTTTCTTATAAGAATGATCGATTCTAAAAGAATATAACATTTTCTTATAAGAATGAACGATTGTAAGGGAATATAACGATTTCTTATAAGAATGAACGGTTCTAATCAAAGGAATATAACGATTTTTTATAAGAATAAACGATTCTAAAGGAATATAACAATATCTTATAAGAATCATCGATTCAAAAGGAATATAACGCTTTCTTATAAGAATGAACGACTCTAAAGGAATGTAACACTTTCTTATAAGAATGATCGATTCTAAATGAATGTAACGTTTTCTTATAAGAATGATCGATTCTAAAGGAATATAACGCTTTCTTATAAGAATGATCGATTCTAAAGAAATATAACGCTTTCTTATAAGAATGATCGTTTCTAAAGGAATATAACGATTTCTTATAAGAATGAACGATTCTAAAGTAATATAACGCTTTCTTATAAGAATGATCGATTCTGGAGGAATATAATAATTTCTTATAAGAATGAACGAGTCTAAAGGAATATATTGATTTCTCATAAGAATGAACGATTCTAAAGGAATATAATGTTTTCTTATAAGAATGAACGGCTCTAAAGGACTATAACGATTTCTTACAAGAATGAACGGTTCTACGTGAATATAACGATTTCTTATAAGAATGAACGATTCTAAAGGAATATAATGTTTTCTTATAAGAATGAATGATTCTAAAGAAATCATTAGATTTCTTATAAGAATGAACGATTCTAAAGAAATATGACGTTTTCTTATAAGAATGAATGATTCTAAGGGAATTTTACGTTTTCTTATAAGAATGAATGATTCTAAAGGAATATGATGATTTCTTATAAGAATGAACAATTCTTACGGAATATAATGATTTAGGGTTTAGGGTTTAGGGTTTAGGGTTTAGGTTTTTTTATAAGAATGAACGATTCTAAAGGAATATAATAATATCTTATAAGAATGAACGATTCTAAATGAATATAACGATTTCTTATAAGAATAAACGATTCTAAAGGAATATAACAATATCTTATAAGAATGAACGATTCTAAATGAATATAACGATTTCTTATAAGAATGAACGATTCTAAATGAAAATAACGATTTATCCTAAGAATGAATGATTCTAAATGAATATATAACGATTTCTTATAAGAATGATCGACTCTAAAGGACTACAACGATTTCTTACAAGAATGAACGGTTCTAAATGAATATAATGATTTCTTATAAGAATGATCGATTCTAAAGGAATATAACGTTTTCTTATAAGAATGATCGATTCGAAAGGAATATAACGATTTCTTATAATAATGAACGACTCTAAAGGACTATAACGATTTCTTACAAGAATGAACGGTTCTAAATGAATATAATGATTTCTTATAAGAATGATCGATTCTAAAGGAATATAACATTTTCTTATAAGAATGAACGATTTTAAAGGAATATAACGATTTCTCATAAGAATGAACGATTCCAAAGGTATATAACGATTTCTCATAAGAATGAACGATTGTAAATGAATATAACGATTTCTTATAAGAATGAATGATTTCTAAAGGAAATTATTTTAAATTATTATTCTCGAATAATTTGTCTTAAACATGCATAATAATATTATTCTCATAAATATTATTATTCTAGGAAGTCATTTATAATTTATTAAAAATTATAAATTTCTTAGGTGAGCATGATTGATATTTTATATATGTTAATAAATATTTTTTATAAAGGCATATTGGTAATATTTATTAAAATTTTAAAATAATTATTATAACGATTTCTCATAAGAATGAACGATTCTAAATGAATATAACGATTTATGCTAAGAATGAATGATTCTAAATGAATATATAACGATTTCTTATAAGAATGATCGATTCTAAAGGAATATAACGATTTCTTATAATAATGAACGACTCTAAAGGACTATAACGATTTATTACAAGAATGAACGGTTCTAAATGAATATAATGATTTCTTATAAGAATGATCGATTCTAATGGAATATAACATTTTCTTATAAGAATGAACGATTCTAAAGGAATATAACGATTTCTCATAAGAATGAACGATTCTAAAGGAATATAACGATTTCTCATAAGAATGAACGATTCTAAAGGAATATAACGATTTCTCATAAGAATGAACGATTCTAAATGAATATAACGATTTCTTATAAGAATGAACGATTTCTAAAGGAAATTATTTTAAATTATTATTCTCGAATAATTTAGTCTTAAACATGCATAATAATATTATTCTCATAAATATTATTATTCTAGGAAGTCATTTATTAAAAATATTAATTTCTTAGGTGAGCATGATTGATATTTTATTTTAATAAATATTTTTTATAAAGGCATATGGGTAATATTTATTAAAATTTTAAAATAATTATTATGTATAGTGAAAATAATTTTACAAATAATAAAAATTAATTAGGAATGGGCTTGTGAGGTAATAGAAAATTTGATGGGCTTGAGAGTCAAAAGAAATGGGCCCGTTTTTGGATCACCTTACTCGGCCCATATGGAGGAGCAGCCCAATCCAAACTCTTCTCCTCTTCCTTCGTTGAAATCTTGTGGTTATTTCTGAAGATTAACCACGAAATGAAGAACTCGTGGCTAATCTCGTGGCTGTTTTTGCAAATTTTTCCAAACAAACAAAGTTAGACACGAAATGAAGAACTCGTGACTAGTCTCGTGGTTATTTCTGCAGATTTCCTCACAAAATGAAGAACTCGTGGCTAATCTCGTGACTGCTTCCGCAAATTTTTCCAAACAAACAAAGTTAGACACGAAATGAAGAACTCGTGATTAGTCTCGTGGTTATTTCTGCAGATTTCTCACGAAATGAAGAACTCGTGGCTAATTTCGTGACTGTTATCGCAGATTTTTCCAAACAAACTAAGTTAGACACGAAAATAAGAACTCGTGGCTAGTTTTGTGGTTATTTCTAAAAATTCTAATGAAATGAAGGAACATTTATAAGTCAATGATTCAAATTACCCACACAAATAACCACAAAACTAGCCATAAATATTATGTGGGTACTTAGCTCCAGATTTTGCCGTGAATATACACTTGAATCCTTTTTTGTGGCCAATTAGCTACTACACTAGAAATGAATCTAGCCGCACGAGACATTCGCGTCAATTTGGCCTAAACTTTAGCCACGGGAATATTTTCATGACAACATGGCCAGAAATCTACAACCAAATTTAGCCGCGCGCTTTTTTCGCGGCGATTCAGCCTCAAATATAGCCGCAAGTGTATTTTTCATGACAATATAACCACAAACGTAAATATTTGTGGCTAAACTTGTGGCCGTTGCCATCCAAATTAACCTCGACAATATTCGTGGCTAAATATTTTGTGGCTACAGACGCGTATATCCCTCATTATTTGTTTTCCTAATTTTAACATAGAGTAAGTATATCCCTCATTATTCACCTCTAACCATCTCCCCCCTAGATTTACAAATAAATTTTACTATCGATGTATTGTAAGTTGTGACACATAAATAAACTATATTTGTTTTTTTTAATTTGTTTACGTTTCTCTGGTTGGAAAGAAACGGATCCTAGCTAAATCTATTTTGTTTAATGGTAGTGTTAAATCACAACGTAATGTACTACAATAGCTAATGCAATTTTTTTGGTTTGGTTCTGGTACATTTATTCTATAGGTCTATTATCCCAAGAGAAATGAGCATGCTTTTAATAGGAGCATATACGCGTGTCCATTTTTATATATGGCCACAATTTAATATGATATCTAGTTAATTACAATACTTGCGAAGTCGATCAATTAGTGCGTAAATGGAGTCATAGCCGAACTGATACGCTAGATTATATTAGGATAATTATATTAGGATTATATCAAGAATATTATTATGGAAGAGTATTTTTTTATTTTAGCAATTAGGATTTTTCTTATTATTTAGATATCAGGATTATTATAAATACCTGATAAGTCCTTATTATTAAGGAATCAATAAGAATGAATTTATTATCCCAACCCTAATCTCTCAAATCTCCTCCTCTCTATCGTCTATTTCTTCTTCTATCTATCTTCAATCTCTTCTTCAGAATCAATTCAATCCCTTCTTCTTCTAATCCCGAACTCTTTCGTATCAATTGGTGCTTTCATTCCCGAACTCTACGATCACCATGTCTAACGATGAAGATTTGAAGCGTCTACTGGAGTTATTACAGTGCACTCTGTATGTTCAGATTCATGATGAAATCTACCCGGTTTCTTGCAACGTCTTACAACAAGTGTTTTCCGTCTTCGGAATTATAGAAGATCTTGAGAGAATACGCTCGGATTCAGAGTTTCGACTTCGTTTCAAGAACGTAGAATCCGCCATAGATGCTTTCAACTCGTATAACGGAAGATGCATCTATGATGGATGTTGTCGTATGGAATTGTTCCCCGATGAACGGATCAGCGAAGTACTATACGAGATGGCAATTCCTCACGAAGATGTGAGCGAGGCGGAGCGCAACCCTAGCCCCGCGCCTGCGGCAGTCATTCCAGCGCCCGCGGCCCCCCAGCCCGCGCTCGCGGCCAGCCTCCCGGCACCCGCCGTCAAGGTTCTGTCGCCCACGGCGACCGAGCCCGTGCCTGCGGCCAGTGTACCTACGCCCGCGGCCATTCCTTCGGCACCCGCGGTTTCGTCCGTTGTGTCCGTCGACTGGGCAGTCTTCGCGCCCACCGTGTACCTACATCCGACGCTTGCAGATTCAAGCCCTAAAATTCTTGGCGTCAATTTGGCAAGGCAGGATACTGAAATTTCAATCGAAGTTGTGCCCGACACTCCACTTCAATCGATGTTGCGGGCTTTATATTCCAAGTTTCGTCTTCGACCAAAAGTGCCACATCTTATGCCGTATGATCGTGGAAAGACATTGATTCCGACTTCTTCTCCTGATTTCTGCCTCGAGGACGAGTCGATTCTCACTGGGGGAGTAATTGATACGCTAGATTATATTAGGATAATTATATTAGGATTATATCAAGAATATTATTATGGAAGAGTATCTTTTTATTTTAGCAATTAGGGTTTTTCTTATTATTTAGATATCATAAGTCCTTATTATTAAGGAATCAATAAGAATGAATTTATTATCCCAACCCTAATCTCTCAAATCTCCTCCTTCTCATTTTACGCTTCTTTCTATCGTCTATTTCTTCTTCTATCTATCTTCAATCTCTTCTTCACAATCAATTCAATCCCTTCTTCTTCTAATCCTGAACTCTTTCGTATCACGAACACTTCAATGTCAAATACAATATGCTTATGCATGCTTTTTCTAACCTATATCGTATAGGTTAAGTATGATAATGTACATATTGATGAGTATATTAATGCGTCTAAATATAGACTTGAGGAACACGTTTCAAGATCTAGAGAGGTCGCATATATTGATTGGAAGAAGTCCACTGAAGGTTGGATAACCGTGAATACGGATGCCTCTATTCTTTCTGATGGCAGAGCAACACCTGGAGGAGTGTTTAGAGATAGTGACGGCCGTTGGCAAGGTGGGTTTGTTCATAATGTTGGAATGTGTATTGTACCTATGGCGGAATTGTGGGGTGCTTTGTAGGGGTTATGTTTAGCATGGTCTCATGGATATAGGAGGGTTTGCTTAGAAATTGATTCACGTTTGGTGATTTTGTTTTTAAGTAAATCCGTGAATCGTTATCACCCTCTTTTTAGTCATGTAGCTCAATGCTAAGGCTTTTTGAGAAAGGACTAGTTTGTCCAGTTTCGTCATATTTATAGAGAGGCGAATTTTGTCGTTGGCTTTCTTGCTAGGTATGCTTTTTTTTTTTAGTTTAGGCTTTCATGTATTGCTTGGTGTTTTACCTTTATTGTCTGCTGATGTAAGGGGTCGGGCTATCTCCCACTTGTTAGTACTTAGCTTTTTTTTGTGGTAATAAAATGGGCTAAAAGCCCGGAGAGTACTACATCTCATTTGACCAAAACAAAAATAAACTAAAATTATAAAAAAAAAATTAATAAACTCTATTGATAAAATTAATTAACCCAAATTAATACTCTAAAACTCAATAAAATATTTTCATTTTAAGGCTCTTAACTTATACCCTAACCTCTAAAACTCAATAAAATATTTTCATTTTAAGGCTCTTAACTTATACCCTAAGGACATAGGTTAGAAAAAACATATTATATATTATATATTTAAACTAAATGGCTAATAAAACATGGCCAGTTTGTAGCGCACCACGTAAATATAACCAGAAAATAATGTACATTTAGCCGAAGAGTATAAAAAAACTGATATATTTAAGTTATTTGTTTAAGAACAAACTTGTACGTAGGCATTCGATTACTTGTTAATATAGATTTATAATCGCCAATTGATTAACATCCACTTGTTCCATAACAAGCTGTATGCATATATCAGTGGACAGTCTATCCTAAGTTGTTTCACATATAGTTTGATAGCAACATTTTTAACTTTCATGCAGAAAAACGAATAATCCACACATCTAGTATTGTAGTACAACTAATAATAGCCAGCTCGAATGTAAAGTGGCAATTTCCCTATTCTTTTTGTAGATTCTCCCATCCACGGTAGTTTTTAAATTAAATTTTGCAACGTATGTCAAAGAGCCGGGAATATAATCCAATTCCTCCACAATCGTGTCTTTTTCTTCTTCTTTTATGTTCGGTTAAAAGTAAATGAAGATCATGGGAAACAAAGAGAGTTCGCTTCCAACTTGGTTGCAACACGCAATGCTCCATTGAAGAAGATGAAAAGGGATTTGATTCCCTTTGAATCTGATTCTTAGTCTACGGTACGTGTAATTATTACCACTTCTAAATTCTAATGTAGTTGTATTTCAACGCATAAAAAATTAAATTGGGTAAAATGATGATACTGTAGATATTAGAGGAAAGTGAAGATCGAGTTGGGAAATTGTCAAATTTTAAGCCAAAGAAAACGAACCTAATTTATATTAGTGTCATTATAAATCAATAATAAATTTCCTCTTGCCTTGAGTTACCTCATTTTTTATGTAAAAATGTACTGCAAGCCCTCCTCCTTGCGCTATTCTATCTCTTTCTATAATTTTAATATGGGATAAGTATATCCTCATTCTTCTCTAACAATTTCCCTTCCCCCTTTTCTAGACCCATAAATGTTGTCAATATATTGTGACAAATCTATCTATCTATATACTAAAGAAGAAGCGTTTTTGCCAAGTGTCAGCCTCATGTTCATTTCGCCTATGTGTCGGTCTGTAGTTCATCTCGCATATGTGGCGCCACGTCACCAATCATTTAAAAATAATTTAAAATTTTTAATGGAAGATAATCCTATTATATCCAAATATATCTATCTTTATCTAAATTTGTTAAAAAATAATAAATAAATCTCTATCTATCAAATCTTTAACTCTTTTTTAATTAATTATATATTATTTTTGGTTTTTTAACAAGAATTGAAATTTAGTAATATCCTTCACATGAAATGAATTTATACATCGTTACATTCACTTTATTTATTTCATTAGTCATGTACTAAGTTTGATTCAAATGAAACAAACTCTCTTATCTTGAAACGAGTACACTTTTCCTATTTCGAATTTGCACTTTTCGTACTTTTTGTACTACACTTTTTCGGATTGCACTTTTTGTATTTTGCAATGCACTTGTATGAAAAGTGCACTACGAACTAGGAAAAGTGCATTCGTTTCACGTTTCAGGATAAGAGTTTGTTTCATTTGAACCAAACTCTGTGTATTATTATTGGTTTTTTTTTAATTTAAAATATTAGGTATCACATTAAAACAATTGCCAATTTTTGTTAATATTTACATAAAAAATAATTTAAAAAACAAATATTTTTATTTTAAATTATTGTTAAAATATACCATTTATATTTAACCTGCATATTTGTATATGGTACGAGTACATAGGTTAGTAAGTGGACTAAATGAGCCCTAAAATGAGTAGTGCATTAAGCTTACAAATTAGCAATTATTTTTCCAAATTTCCGATATAGATTCTATTTCCACACTAAATTTCAAATTTTGTATGGGGGGTCTTACTTTTAAAATCGGTTAAAAATAAGACGAGTGACTATCTAACAATAATTATGTCCCACTATCTACTAGGGTCAAGATGAGTAATTAACTACTACTAAACACTTCTCTAAATTTCAAATGTGAACTTTATTTCCACAACAAACCGAGAAAGTTGACACTAAAAAAGAGTAAAATCAAGTAATCCATCTCTTGCAAAAATTCTAGATCGTTGAAAACAAAGAAAGAAAAACAATGCATGGAATCATAATTTTTTTTTACCACTTATCAGTACCGACGTTTTATCTTGGCGCTTGGTAGTGGTAGACCCCGCCACCTTCTCCCGCCACTTTCCGTTTTTATGCTGACGTCAACTTAAAGTACTGGGCCACCCATCTCAATTTTCAACCCCTCTTCGTATATAAATACAAGTCCAGTTGCTTCCTCTTCTTCTCAACTCAAAACCATCAGCGATATTCAATACTCATCACCAAGGCTGTTATTCGCTCTCTTCATCTTACTTATAATCCGTGACGATGACAAAGGTGTTCCCGAGCATGAATTTCTCAGCGGCGAAGAATGGTGGTAAATTGGCCAATAGCACCATCGCCGGCGGCGCTTGGAATACGCCTGTTTCCGGCGGCGATCCGGTTGTGCTGACGGTGTGGAAGAAGTCGCTTCTGATGAACTGCAACGGATTTACTGTCTACGACGGTAGAGGAAATCTGGTATACCGCGTCGATAACTACGTCGCCGGTAACAGAAGCGAGATCGTGCTCATGGACGCCGGCGGCAAGCCTCTGCACACCATTCGCCGGAAGGTAATTGAATCTCGAGAAGTCCTAACTCGATCTAATTTTGTTTGAAGAGAGAATGAATTGGATTTTGAATTTTGAATTTGAAAATTGAATTGATGAAATTGCTAATCGAAATTTGCGCTGAACGTGCAGAGATTGACATTGGGAGACAGCTGGATGGTCTACGACGGAGAGAAGACCGTAGATCCGAGATTCTCGTTCCGCCGGAACGTCAATTTCAGGAATTCGAAGACGATAGCGCAAGTGAGTTCGGGAAACAGTGGAACGATGTTGTCTCCAACCTCTTCGCCGAGTAAGTTCTACTCTCCGTCTTCGCCGAGGAAGAGCGTGGTTTACGAGATAGAAGGCTCGTTCTCGCAACGCCGCGTTTCGGTGTACGACAACTCGAGACGGTGCGTGGCCGAGATCAAGCCGAAAGAGACGGCTGGCGGAGTGGCGCTCGGCGTCGACGTGTTCAGGCTCATCACATTCCGGCCGTACATGGAAACCTCCACAGCCATGGCGCTGGTTATCCTGATGGATCAGATCTTCGGATCTTCTTCCTACTCAGCCAAACGTATTGCTTCGTGAAGGAAATCATACTTGATTGTTTTGGTTAAAATTTGTAAGAATGCATTCACCAAGGAGGTTCTTGAAACTTGTACAAAGATCTAAGAGGTGCAATTAATTTTTGTTTGTACAGCACATTGTCCTTTTTGTCATAAACATTACTATTGGTAATTGGTAATCGATCATAACTTAAGAAAATAGGGTCCTTGAACATTTGAAATGTACTATAAACAAGGGCAAAATAAATTCCGGCACTAGCATGAATTCGTAAACCACCTCTCCGTTGACATATACTTTTTTTTTTTCTTTTAAACACTCTAAGTTGACATGTATAACCAGTGAGATTACTCTCTCTAAGTGCGAGTAGAAAACTTGTAAAATGCTGATTTGGAAAAAAAAATTAAATAAAAAAGTTTATTAGACAAAAAAAATGACAAATCCCTTGAGTTTAATTTTCTTCTTTGTCTTGTTCAATTTCTTTTCTTTTTTCCTTTTTTTTTTGTCATTTATCTTTTTATTTTTTTTGAATCTATACGGAACGACGGACTCAGAGAAAGAATTTGAATTCTTCACTGCCGACTACCAACGAACCAGAACTACCAGAGGACAGAATGACAAACTCGGAGAAAAAATTCCAGTTCTTCACCACCGACACCCCTGTTACAGGAATATGGGCACGAATTAGCTATAGGAGTTGTGAACCCGGTTTAATCAATTTACATGTTTTAATTAGATCGGTTCAGCATAATGATCGGTCCGGTTTAGGCTTTCTCCTTCCCCAAGCTTGTTGTAATCGACTATATGTAAATGGCTTGTGCCTGCAAACAGAATCAATCAAATACAAACAAACTTTCCAATCTCACAAAACTCTCTCTCAATTACGTTTCTAGGTCACCAATCACCTTCGAATCAACTCTTCTCAAATTCGTAGTTGATTTTAGGCTTGGGACACCAATCTTCGGGTTCATTGGAGCTCTTGGATTGGGTTTATCTTCTCAATCGGTTTTCCCATAACAACCCCGTACTTTCCTTTTCTTTTTTCCTTTTATTTGTGACCTAATCCAGATTTGGATCTAGATCTGGAAACGTGGTTGCCCTAATTCTCTCTGGTTGTGGTTTTGATTCCTTCTATTCCGATGGTGAAGAATTCAAATTCTCTCTGGTTTTGGTTCCTTCCTATGTCGGCGGTGAGGAATTTGAATTCATTCTCCGAGTTTGTCATTCCATCCTGATTCTCTATGGTTTTAATTCCTTCCTATGCCGACAGGGAAGATTTCGAATTCTTTCTCCGAATTTGTTGTTCGTCCCGATTCTCTCCTATGCCGACATTAAAGAATTCCGACCTTCCAAGTCCGCCGTACCAGAGAGGAAGAGGAGATATGTCGGTGATGAAGAAATCTGAACTCCCGAGTTCATCGTTCAGTCCTGATTGTCTTTCGTTCGGGTCAAAATTATAAAAGAGGAAGAAGACAAAAAATTAGAAAAAATATTTTTATTGTTCTTTTATTAAAATTTAATAAAATTATCTAGTTGGCATCCACGTGACACCTAAATGAAACACTTTAATTCCATGTCAGTGCGTGTACATTCAACTTGAAGAAATTATGGTTAATCGAACAAATTTAGTTGAATTTAGGTGTTTGTTTGAAAATCTCAAAGTACGGAGAGGTGGTTGACAAAAGTGTGAAAGTTCAAGGGCTTGTTGATGTATTCTGCCTATAAACAATGATATAATGAGTTTAATATGATGAGGAATTTCAATTTCTCCAAAAAAAGGGAAATTAACATTTATTTCAGCCTATTCATTCATCATCCACATTATCAATTTATCATCGTCCAGGATAATTCTGTACAAGCAACATTTGGAGGTCAAGATGGAAGCACTCAAATTTTAAATATGTCAAGAGGATGCATCTAATAAACTCAGGGAAAGAAAAGATTGAAATGGACCAAAAGTAATATAAAAACTATATCCATTTTAGTAAGTGCAAGTAAGAGGAGATATCATAACGAATTGTGTGTTGTGAGCGCCTTCCATCTTTACTTAGCTAGCTCTCTACTAGACCTGATCATGGGTCGAGTTATGGGTGGGTGGAGCACTTCCACCACCCGACCCGCGAAATAAATCGTATCACCCGACCCACCCATCACCCACAGAACCTTTCACCCATATCCGACCCACCCGTCACCCGCGAATTCTAAAATTATAATAAAGTTTTATAAAATTTCAGAATTAATATAAAAAAAAAAGTTAATTCTACTTGAGAAATTTTTGGCGGGTCAAAAAGCAAGCCAGTCCTTTCAACGTACAGGAGGTGATCTCTGAGTTACAAGAGATGAAAAAACAGCAAAAGATGCTTGAGCAACAGTTAGCTCAACAAGCCTTGAGTGCTCCAAGACCCAATGGTCAATTTCCTAGACAACTTGAAGCTAATCCAAGAGGCCAAGTGAATGCTATATCTCAAAGAAGTGGAAGAGAACTTGAAACTCCTCCACCTAAGACTCAAAAGGTGAAGGAGAATGAGTTACAAGAGAAAGAGGTTCTTGAGGAGTTAAAAGAAGATGAGAAGGAGCCTCCATATGTTCCTCCACCACCATACAAGCCACCTCTACCATTCCCTCAAAGAAGAGCTCAAGCCCAATTGTATCCACAATTTAGAAAATTTGTGGATGTGTTGAAGAGCTCTACATCAACATTCCTTTCACAGATGCCTTGAAACAAATACCCTCTTATGTGAATTTCTTAAAAGAGATCCTATCCAACAAGAGGAAGCTTGATGAATGTCAATCCGTGTCTCTAAGCAAGAAGTGCAGTGCTCTTATCCAAAGCAAGCTCCCTCCAAAACTAGAAGATCTAGGTAACTTTTCTTTCCCTTTTGTTATGATGCTTTATATGACTTATGAGCTAGTGTTAGTATTATTCCCTTATCTATCTGCAAAGAGTTGGGTTTGGGAGAACCTAGACCTATAGGGATGACACTTTATATGGCGGATAGAGCATCAGTTTGCCCCATAGGAATCATTTGAGGGTGTACCTATTCGTATAGGTAAGTCCTATATTCCTGTGGATTTTATTGTGCTTGATATTGATGATGATATGCTTGTCCCAGTCCTTTTGGGAGGACCCTTTCTAGCTATTGCAGGTACCATGATTGATGTTAAGCAGGGGGTCCTCTCTTTCACAATAAGTGATGAGAAAATTGAATTTAGTCTTTCTAAAGCAATTAAATAACCTTCTTGTGAGGATGATGATTGCATGGTAGATATCATAGACAGGGAAGTTCACGGATCATTGATATCTGTGGTATTTAAGGACCCATTGGAGCTTTGTCTGACTGCTAGTGAGGATCAAGTGGAGAAAAGAGAGCTATTTGCTGATGTTGCTCAACCTTCTCAACAAGCCGTGGAGGCTAAAAGCCTAGTTGTTGGTGATCCTTCTAAGGACATGAAGGATAAGCTCCAAAGAAAAAGAAGAAGGATAAGGCAAAAGTTGAGGTCAAGAGTGGAGACAATGTGATGCTTTTTCATGAAAGATCCAGCATGTTTCCAGGGAGCAAAGGAACAAGATGGTCAGGGGCATACATAGTGACTTGAGTTTTACAAGGAGGAGAAGCTGATCTTTGGCATAAAAACTCGGGGAAATTCAAAGTACAAAGACATAGGCTGAAACTTATAGTTGATCCTGATCCGGTTAGGGTGGGTACCAAAGACCCTCCTGACCCGAGTGCTTAAAAGAAGATGGAAGGTCAAGCTAATGACCTTAAACAAGCGTTGCTTAGGAGGCAACCCAAAGTTAGTGTTTTCTTCTCTCTCTTTTATTTTCTACATTTGGGACAATGTAGATTTTAAAATTGGGGAGGGAAACATGTTTCATGTTAGTTAGATTGCATATAATTGCATGCTAGGTTGCATTTTCATGTTTTAAGTTTTTTTGCATTTGTCTTTGCATAAAAAAAATCAGATAAATAACAAAAATACAAAAAAAATCATGCATTCTAGGTGTTATTGAATCCCTTTTAAATGAAAAACCCCTTGTCCTCTTAATTATTCTTTGGATAACTCTAAAACCTCGTTACTTGTTTGAATTATAGAAACCTTCATATATGAGCATGATTGTGGATTTGTATGTTTTGCATATAATTGAATGAACACATGTTATCTTTTGAGATTTTAAGATTATGCTGAAGTTCTAGTCATGTTTAACCTTGTGATATCATATTTTTAGCTTTTCTAGGACTAATTTTCCTCTCTTATCTTTCTTAAGTGTCTCACTTTGACTTACTACTCTCGAACTTGCGTTTATATATCTATTTTGAGGCTGCTTACATGAGTCTTGCATATGACATTAAAGTGATAGAGACATTATTTTTCATCAACCTATATTTTTCCCTATCCACACTGCATATTATTCCTTCTTTATGAAGCCCCTTGTTAGCCTTACTAGCCTATTTTTTTGAGCTCCACAAAATTAAATCCCGAGCCAAATGAGCTTGACCTTTTTGGAAAAATAGGAATTTTTGCTGGTTTTGTTTTATGAAGTTTGAGTGACTTAGGGAGTTGAGAAGAAGAGTAAGATTGGTGGATGAGTTGAAAAAAATGTGAGTAAAAAGAAAATGAAGGTTAAGTTTCAAAAAAGCCATGAAAAGAATGGGTTGTGAAGAAAAAATGCAAAAGAAGTATGAGAAAAAGAAACAAAAGAAGTGAGGTAGAGTTGAAAGGTGTGGAAAAAAAGTGAGCTAAAAAGGTTTGTTGGTGTGATGAAGCTTGATTCCTATTTTTCAGATTCAGCACCACATAACCAAATATTTTCCCTACTTTAATCTTCTCACCTTGGCCACATTACAACCTGTTAAAAGGCCTCTTGATTTCTTGATGTATACAATGTCCATAACGGCGGAGATTTAGAGCATTGATGCAAGCATATGGTCGTTTAGCGGTCTTAGTTGAGAATTGAACGAAAACACTATACCCTAAACACTGAAGTGAGAGAGACGAACACAGTTACCTAGTGAGGTTTAGAATGAATGCATTGTATTGGTCTCTTTGATATCCTAAAGCATGTGCAATGATTTCAATTTGTGAACTACGAGTCTATTGATTATTGCTTGTCAAAAAATTGAGGTGGAAACTTGGATTGCATTGTCTTGTGGGGTGTTGAGTTTATTTCTTGCTTGAGGACAAGCAAGGTTCAAGTTTGGGGGATTTTGATAGCTTGCATTTTAGAGCGTCTTAGGACATGCATTTAGGACCTTAGTTTAGTATGTTTTCATGCATTTGTCTTGTGTTTTCTAGTACTTTTAGTTTAGTTTCCGTTATAGATATCTACACACGTATCTTTATTGAGTAACTAAACTAGTCGACAATTTCAGAATTGTTGACTTCATACGAGAAGTTGTGCCCCCTTAAAATTTGTTCTGCATTCGTCACTGTTTGTACGTAATAATGTGAAATCACTACACCATTCTACGGATTTAGCGACCACCTCGCTAATGCAAAATATAAAAAAAAACTTTAGCGTCCACGTGAACGCTAATTTAGCGACCACACGTACCATGGCCTCTAAAATGCCACGGGAAATTGTGGCGCCAAACTTTAGCGACCACATGGACGCTGATATTAGCGTCCATGTGGTCGCTAATATTAGGGTCCACGTGCTCGCTAATATTAGAGACCACGTGGACGCTAAAGTGGCGCCACAATTTCCCGCGGCTTGGCACCAAACACCCAAGATATTGCCGCTTGTTTGGCCACCACGTGGACGCTAAACAATTCTTATATATAAACAGCACGCGAACATTCATTTCAGATCAAAAATACCCAACACACATTTCATAGAAGTAGAAGATTTCCGTCGGATTTTGCTCGCATTTCGCAAGAGTTGAAGGTTTCCGTCGGATTGGATTGTGCCCGCTTCGATTGTTAGGCATGTAATTAGTTTTTTGTTTCATATAGTAAATTATTATCGTAAAAAAAAGTTATAAATGAATATATTAATTACTTTCGCATAAATAGCTGAAAATTTGTACGTAATTGTATTTCGATATTAGTTAATTATAGAATGAGAACTAAGCTAAGTATAGAATATTGTAATTAGTTTATTATTTTATATAGTAAAATAACTAGCATAAGTACCCGTATCTTGTACGAGTTTAGTTAAATATAAATTATTTATTTTAAAAATACATTAATTTGACTTTTATGTCAATATGAATAAAATTTACACATAATTTTAATCTAAGATCCAAAAAATTTTCCTTTACTAAAAGAAAATGAATTAGTTTAGCAACTTTTTAAATTTGTACACATATATTTAAATTTAAAATCTATACATATAATATCAAAAAAAAGTTTAATTGTAATAATGTAATTTTTCGTTATAAGATTTAAATATATAATTAATAAATATAATATATAACTAATTAAAAAGTAGAATGACATAAGAATGAATGTAAGATTTAGTTATTAGTTTGTAACAAACCTATATAAAAATAAAATAAAATAATTATAAATATCTTTTTTTAAAATTAGTATTGAATTGTTTTTTTAGAGTGTTAATGATTTGGTGTCACATAGGCTAATTGAATATGGAAATGTCATATAGGCGAAATGATTGTGAGGCTGACATGTGTCAAAGAAGTGACTTCGTTAGTATATATATAGATTATTGGAAAACAATGGTGTAAATGATTAGATTAATTACTTTTGTATACATACTTGTAAATTTGTATTTATTTGTAATTTGATATTAGCTAAGTATAGAATGATCGAGAAATAATTATAAAACTATATGGATTGCGACCATGTGGACGCTAATTAGCTACCACATGTACACTAATTAGCGTCCACATGGTCGCTAATTCTGTGTAAGCGACCATATGGTCGCTAATTAACGTCGACATGGTCGTTAATTGGCGTCCACATGGTCGCTAAATTTGAAAACTCAGATTAAATGGGTGTACATGCGTATTGCTTTACAGGTAAAAATACGTGAATGGATGTATTTGCGAATTATAGACGGGTTTTTGACCGACCAGTTTGTTGCTGGCGTTGAGTAATTTATTGAGTTTTGCAAGTCGATGACGTGGTTTAACCCGCATGAATTATGGTGTCCTTGTGTGAAATGCAAGAATAGGAAACTGATTTCTGTAGATGATGTGCGTTATCATCTTGTTACAAAGGGTTTTCTTCCTAACTATTACAAGTGGAGTTCACACGGGGAGACGGATGAGATGTATACTGCATTGATGGCTGCATCTAGGCAGCACGAAGGTTCGAGTGGTTATAATGAGCCGATGCTTGTTCCCGAGTATGAGAATCAAATGGAGCAGACGGTATACGATGGTTTTAATTCGAGACCTCAATATACCGACCCCGTAGAAAATGTGGAGGTACGAATCGGGAGGGAGCATTATTTTCCTGAAGCGCCTAATCCCGATGGACAGCTTATGTATGACATGTTGGCGGACGCAAATAGACAGTTATGGCATGGATGTGATGTCACCTAGTTGGAGGCAGTGACTGAGCTACTTAGCCTGAAGTCGAAGTTAAGGTTGACAGAGCGAGGATACGACATGATTTCTGATTTCTGCGAACGCATATCTCATCTTGAGACAACATTACCGGCCACATTCTATGACACAAAAAAACTAGTTGAAGGTCTTGGTTTATCGTATGAAGTAATAGATTGTTGCCCAAAGTCTTGTATGATATATTGGGGTGCAAATGCTGAGTACGTTTGTTGTAAAATATGTTCACATCCTAGATAGAGGCAAGGCAAGACGAAGATCATTCCATACTCTCGCATGTTTTACTTGCCAATCATGCAACGTTGCAAAGGCTATATGCATCAGTGGTTATGGCTGAACATATGCGATGGCATGCAGAGCTTGTACAAGAAGATGGCATGCTGCGACACCCGTCAGATGCACAAGCACGAAAACATTTCAATGAAGTGTGGTCGGATTTCGCCACTGAATCGCGAAATGTAAGACTAGGGTTGTCCACAAACGGTTTCAATCCGTTCGGTTCTTCGGGGCGGCAATATTCTTTGTGGCCTATGATTTTGACACCGTACAACCTTCCATCGTCAATGTGCATGCGTGAAGAGGTTATGTTCTAGACAGTTATTGTCCCTGGACCAAAAAGCCCGAAGAAAAAACCGGTCGTATACTTGCAGCCGCTGATAGCCGAGCTTCAGGGTTTGTGGGTTAATGGGGCGAACACGTACGACACATGGAGGAAGCAAAATTTTGTCATGCGTGCGGCTGTACAATGGACTATTAGCGACTTTCCATCATACTCCATGTTGTCGGGTATGTTTTATGCACGTTTCATGGTTCATTAATTATACTCATGTTATTCATTGAATTTAGGGCATTGACCGATATATGTTTTTGTAGGATAGAGCACTATTGAAAAATACGGTTGTCCTTATTGCATGGAGGACACAGATGCATTTTATCTAACCCATGGACACAAAATGTGATGGTTCGATTGTCACAGGAGATTTACAAAAGAAGAACATCGTTTCCGAAACAACAGGACCGATTTCAAAAAGGGTAAAAGGGAAAGTCATGCCCCCCCGGTACTCCGTGACGGATATGAGATATTAGAAGAGATTGAGAGTATGGGGTTGATGAAGATAATTGAAGTGGGAGCCGAGTAGCATAATTTCGTAGTAAGTAGGGGTTTGGCTTGGAAGAAGAAAAACATTTTCTGGGACCTACCTTACTGGACAAGTCTGGGTAAGACATAATTTAGATGTCATGCACATTGAAAAAAATGTCTTCGATAACCTATTCTTCACCATTATGGACGTTCCGGGAAAGTCGAAAGACAAGTTGAAGGCAAGAAAGGATATAAAAGATTTGTGCAAGCGACTAGAGTTGGAACCCGACGAGGAGGACAATAGGTACCCAAAGGCTTATTATAAACTCGATCGTCGTGAAAAGGAAGTGCTTCTCGAGTGGTTGAGAACCGTGAAATTCCAAGATGGTTATGTTTCTGACTTGAGCCGTTGCATTGACTTGCATAAACTTTGTCTTTTTGGAATGAAGAGCCATGTTTGTCACGTTTTCATGCAAAGGTTTTTGCATGTCTCTTTTCGAGCATTTCTTGAGGACAAATTTTGGGAGCCTATTGCTCAAGTAAGTGCGTTTTTCAGAGACCTCACATGTTATGAGCTTAAATCTAAAGTAGTTATGAATTTTCACAAGGAAATACCTGACGATACTCGGTCGGGATGTTGCATACCCATTGCTCGTCATCGATCACGTGGGAAGGACCCCAATAGGATCGTGGAGCTCACCGTAGTGAACGACATGTAAGTATTTTTCCAATTCCGTCAATTTTTTTATTAGCCATTTTAATTATAACATATATTTTGAGAAGTTGTAGGTTGGAGCCTTCTCAGGTCGTGTCAAAGTGGTAGATGTTCATGACCACCAACCAGCCTGATCATCGAGCTTCGGAGTTCCACCTCGCGAGTGAGGAAACCCGGGCTCGTTGGTTTCAAAATTGGAGGGTAAGATTTTTTTTTTGAGTTATTTTGCAATTTGTAATATTTACTAATATTTTTTTCCGTTTTAGTCGCACTTCTGTTGGGACGAGACCCATCCCGACATGGATATCGCAACCATCTGTGAGCTATTGGAGAAGCAAGCCAAGAAACGGTACGATGAGATGGTCGGAAAGTGCTGTCGTAAAAAACACGAGACCGTCTTGGCTAGAGTAGCCGCCTTGGGAGCTATGGATGGCGGGTTGGAAGGCTGATGCCAAGTTCAAGCAGAAGTGCGAGCGGAACAAGGGGAATCGGAATGCAAATCCGTCCCTCCACCAAGCGGTTCGAGGTCCCACTGCGATACAAAACGTCTAATGGTAAGTACAATTTTTTTTTGAGTTTAACTATTTTATTTTCAGAATTGTTATTTATTAATAATAATTACACGTACGAATGAGAAAACGGTCGAGATGTAACACCTCTCGAGTTGCACATCGAGACTAATACGCGGGGCCCAAACCGAGAGTTTATCGACCAATGTTTAGCCGATATCGACGTAAGTATATTATGTGCTTTCAATTAATAATTTAAATTCCGTTCTCAAATTAGATTAGTTTTTATACAAATGTTTATTTCATAGGCGCGATCCCGGGAGATTCTCGCACAGAAGTCCTCCCAGTCCGAACCCCACCATCTTTTCAAGATGAGTGTGAGGCGTTTTTAGAGGCGGCTGGTGGGGTTGGACCGGGGGGAGTTGTTCCCGGTCTTGGGCGTGCTGCATCGGACTACTATGACCCCAAAGTACTGTTAGGGCCCCGCATGCAGCCTCCCAAGATGGCGGAGATGCAGAAAGAGAACGCCTCCATACGTGCACATGTGTCGGAACTCCGAGAGAGTCAACAAGGGACACAAGCGAGCGTAAATGAGCAACGACGATAGATTGAGCTTCTAGAGAAGTTCATGGAGGACATGTGCAACAAACAAATCGAGTCATCCTCGTCCTATCAGCCACCTCCCCCCGATGGTGTCGCCTAGATAGATTAACAAGTTTAGTATTAGTGTTTTAAGGATTGCAAAATATTTTAAGTATTGTAAAACTTTTTATGAATATTATTATTAATGGATTTTATATTTGTATTTAAGTGTTTTTAAATTTTAGTAATTAATAGCATAAAATTATTTTTAAAAAATTCTAAAATGCTGGCGGTGGCCACCGCTCCCCAATTGTTGAATTCAAGCTTTAGCTAAGGCAAATGGCAGCGGCCGCCGCTCCCAAATTGTTGAATTCAGGCTTTAGCTAAGGCAATTGGCAGTGGCCGCCGCATTTTAGGTGGCGACCACCGCATTTAGCGTCCATATGGACGCTAAATCCCGTCTATACTTAGTGTCCACATGGACGCTAATTAGCATCTATATGGGCACTAATTAGCGTCCATATAGACACTAAATCATGATTTGGATTTAACATCCACGTGGACGCTAAATCCTATGATCGCTAATATTAGCGACCACGTGGTTGCTAATAATCTTTGTGACCAGACTTTTAGAGACCACTATATGGTCCCTAAAAATCTTTGCGACCAGATTTTTAGAGACCACTATATGGTCACTAAATCCATTTAGCGACTAGATTTCTAGTTTTAGCACCACTAACGTGGTCGCCAAATCCACAGTTTGCTGTAGTGAATATAGGTATATTGATCTATGGTGTTTGAAATGGCAGATGGTAACTAATCTCATCCCAGAATGTAATTTGGCTACGGTCAGTATAATATGTAAAAAACTTCAGAAGGGACCAAATTACATGTATGTACCTAGAAGAAATTTTGCATGTGCATGAGTTTTGTGAAAAAGAGGGTTTTCAACCTAACCTACCATCAACAACTTTTTACATAGATCCCGTCTCTGTGTTTTCGCCCCAATTTCATCTTGATCAAGTATAAATAGAGGCATTCAATTCGCTTGCTTCAATTCACATCAAACAATCAATCAAATCCAGCTAAAGCTTATGACCGATCGAATTGAACAATTAATTCAATAAAAATGGAGAGGAAATGTATCATCTTCTTCGCTCTCATCCTCATCCTCCTCGCGTCTCGTGAGACCCGAAACCTCCATCTCTCTCTACGTGCTCTACTTTCAGCTTCTTATATATAGTTTAATGAATTTCGTTCATACATATATTTTGTTGTTTGATTAATGGTTATGGTAGAGGGAAGAATTGAGGTGGAGGCAAGGACGTCTGAATCGCAGAGCACCAACTTCGCGGGGATTTGCTTTAGAGACCAGAACTGCGCCTCAATTTGCCGGAATGAAGGCTTCTCCGGCGGCGAATGCCAGATCGCTGACTGGTCGCGCCTCTGCTACTGTTCTCGCGACGGTTGATTAAATAAATAAAATAAATAAAATAAATAAATAACAATAATATAATAATAATAAATAAATCAAATATATAAATATATGTGTGGATCTCTATAAGGTGGGATTACACTCCCTTAGAACAATGGTGTAATGGAGATTGAATGATCGTCTATATTTACCGGAATAAATCAAGGAATACAATGCTATTTTAGATTGAAAGGTTTAATCTATAGTGCTTTTGGCTTAAATTGATGACTTCTTGATGTATTATAAAGCAGGTTACAACGTGTGAACTGTAAATCATTTAGGCCTGCTATAATTCTTATTCAAAAGCACTAAAGCAACAACTATTACCACCTTGTATTATCGAACGAATCTCAGGCAATATAAATTATGCAATGGATGGATCAATGAATCATCCAATGCAGTGGTGGAGCCATAAAAGTTTCGGAGGGGGCGGACCTCGAACAACTATATTTAGAAAAATCAGACTATTTTCAATCAAAAATAGAAAAATCAGACTATTTTAACATATCGACATATATATATAAGATATATGGAATATATAAAATATACAAAAAATAAATTTAATGTAGTTTAGCATAAAGAAAATACAAATCAAGCCACATGTCAAATAATACATGTGGCTTGATTTGTATTTTCTTTATGCTAAACTACCTTAAATTTACCGCAGAATATATATACGGTCCCCTGACCTTTGACCAATTGGTCACTTTGACACCTCATCTTTGAAAATGTTCGATTGAGTACCTAAACTTGCATATTGCGACCTATTGAACACCTGTTTGGTAAAAAAATTTGTCGTGTATAGAACGCGCGCCATGTCATACTGCCACATCATCATGTATTTAAATAGTAAAGTTAAAAAAATTAAAAAGTTTTGCCACATCATATTTTTGATAAAAATTCACATTCTGAACAAAAAAAAAGAAAGAAAAAAGGCAAAAAAAGGAGAAAAAAAACAAATCTAAATTTGCCGTAGATATGGTTCAACAACACCCTAGATCTGGCTTAAACAAAAATCAAAGCTCAGCGTCCTTCTTCTCCAACTCGGCCCTAGATCTGGCTTTACCCTAGATGGTCAATATGGTTTCAACCAAGATCTGGCTTCAACCGTTCAGGTCCAACACGATGGTCATCTCGATCTCGCTCGGCGTCGTCGTCGCCGCTTACAGCGAGGCCTAATTCGACCCCTGGGGCGTATTTCTCCAACTCGGCGTCGTCGCGTTCGAGGCCTCTAGGATAGTCCTGATTCAAATTCTCCTCAACTCGTCGTCGTCGCTCCCTATTGCCTCGTTTTCCTCACGATTCTGTGGCTGATTGTTGAGCTTCGGTGATTCAGACTTCCATGATTCTAATGAGGTTGTGGAATGTTTTTTCTGGATGCAAATTTGATAGGCTTGTGGAAATTTTCGGGGTCTAAGGAAGGGGTAGATTAGATTGCAAGTTTCTTGTAAATTTATAAACGGGGCGAGGTAATGCTGATTATTTTTTGTGTCATTCGATATCATTTTTGTGTCCTCCATCTCCATCGACTTTGCTATTGTAATGCTATTACAGGGAGCGATGGCTTGATCGAATTTGTGAAATTGAAGATGTTTGTCATGAAAATGGGAGTTACATACTTACAAGAGCTGTTTGAGAGTATTATTAGCCTCTTAGGAACAGGATTTGTCGATTTGGTGAAATTAGTATGTTGTTTGATTGAATGTGAATCATCAAAAATGAAAAAAAAATTAAGTTAGATTTTTTCTGAAGAAAGGAAGGAACAAAAAAGATAAAAAAATAGAGATGATGAAGAGACGAAAGAAGGAAAAAAGGAATTTTTTTGGTTTTTAAAATTTTAAGATAAATTAAGTTAAATTTTCCTCGTCATTAAATTTTTTACTTGATTGAGCACCTCACTCGCCTACACGACGAGCGTGAGTTGCACACATTCATCCACATCAGCAAACAGGTGTTTAATATGTCACAATATACAAGTTTAGGTACTCAATCGAACATTTTCAAAGGCGGGGCCAATTGGTCAAAGGTCAGGGGGCCGTATATGTATTCTGCCTTTTGTATTTAGGATAGTTTACAAATCAAGCCACATAAGATACATACGCAAAAAAAAGAGTGTTATTATTAGAAATTTAAAAATTATTATTTGACATGTGGCTTAATTTAAGGTAGTTTAGTGGAATAGGATGGTAAACTAAAAAGAGGTAAGAATTTGCTAGATTGGAGTTCGAACACGGAATGACGGGTCACAAGTTGCAGGAGTATGCTACCAAGTAACAACTACTCTACAGCATTTATTGAACTACTTCTTGTACCAATTATAATATAGTCCCTCCATTACATTTATTGACTATATCTTTCAAAAAAAAAAAAATCTGTCCCTTAATTTTTTTAATAGCAACATCTATATGCATATTTTTTTACTTTAACTACTTGCTAACCATATTAATTGCATATAATATTTCATATCAAATAATTATAAATACTAAATGATAGCTTGCATTTAGGTATAGTTTAGGATCCATATTTATGTTTGTTTTGCATATGTTTAGCTTAGTTTTAGCTTAGTTTTTAGGGTTGTTGAGAGGATTTCCCGACAACAAATAAATTTGTAGTCAAGACCCCGCTGTGTATAGAGAGGTCAGGATCATCCACGGGAAGCAAGTTATGTTTGATTACTATCTAGAAAACAAGAAAACACAGAAATAAAAATAAGCAGAGACGAAAGTGAAAACGAGGCTACGATCACTTCGGTACCGTCGGTATCGATGCTGTCTTTCGGTTCGAACAAGACATAAACACAGAAAAAACGCAGGCTCGGTACCGAACCAGATACCTCGGTACCGAAGCTAAACAAAGTATACGAATGTGCTTTCAAATGGAGAAAAGATCTAGGATAAGGGTTTACCACGCCATAATCATGCATTCAAGATAGTGTAAAGGATAAATAACATGCCTTTAAGATAAAGCTATCAACTTTCGTTGATTTAAGCAAGCAAATCAATCGATTTTCATGAATCAATTTACTCTCTACTTATTTTTGATCCAAAGCTCGAAACTTTCGTCATCTAACAATATCAACATTCAAGATTACAACTTTGTCTTTCGATCAAGCTATAAACTCAAATTACTTTGACTTTTGTCTAAGTATAAGAACAAAACAAGTAGATAAAAGATAGAAGGCAATCAAACATTCATCACACATTCAATCATGCACAACTATGCCGTGTTTTCAACCCCGACCCTAGAAAAGCGAACTACTCACTCATGATTGAAGCGAAACAAGAAATTAAATTGAATGAGAACATTGAATCATAACAAAACAAAGGCTTACTCGAATTAAAAAGTCGAACTTGTCTTCAAACACAAACTTGAACTCTAAGTAATCTCAAACTAGAACTAGAAAACAAGAGAAAAGTTTATCCTTTGATCCTCTAACGTGCGTCTCTCTCTTTCTCCTCTCAATTGCGCCCCCTCTCTAGGTTAGAACAAGGGGTATTTATACTAGAGAGCCTATCTATCAAGTTTCCAAAAGATAGAACTTTCCTAACTTAAAAAGATTGCGACATAAAAGATATAAATTCTGAAGTCGGCGCCGCCTATCGACACAGGTGACCTCGGTGTCGACCTGCACAAGGTCGGTAGACGTCTTGATTGAACTCTTCGATTTGGCTCTATTGCACAACTTGGTATCGAACCCACAAGGTTGGTATCCAGGTCTTGTTTTCTTGATTCTTTGAACTTTTGTCACAACTTCTTTTGGATTTGTTGGGACTTTTTAAAGTGTCTTCTCCTTTCCTTGTCTTCGACCATGCTCCACCATCAACCTCTTGATCTCAACTTCTTCAGAATGTTCCCTTTTTGCTTCGAAAACCTACAAAAAACACAAAAACGGAGTAGCTTCTATACTTTTCACAAATATGTAAACTCATCCAAAAACACACAAAAGAACCACTAAAACCCAACTAAACTAATCTAAACAACTAAGAAAAACACTCAAAAACTATACTAAAAACATGAACATCAAGGGTCTAGTGTTTTCGGGTAGTTGCGCTTGTTTTGTTTGGTTTTTTAGGTTTCGAGGTACATGTGCGAGTCGGGGACGTGATCCAGCGGACTATGGTGGAGTTTGATGAAGCTTAGAGCGGTGCAAGTGAATATTGGAAGAACTAAGACCAAGAGGTTGTGGGAAAAGAACACTTAAGTCCGGTTCATGGATTGGAGTTGTTGTTTCGACACCTATATCTTGCAATGCTTGGTTTGTGAGCTATAGTGGTATGATGGAGCTGAATTTCCTATTATTGGAAAGCTAATTCAAAGATCTACAATTCATGTTTTTACTCTAAGTCCAAATTCCAACTTGAAGGTGGTCAAAACAACCTTTGAAGTGTCACCTAAATGCTTAACTAAGGCCATGGTGCGGGCATAACATGAATGTGCGCAGCCGCGCAACCCTGGGAGGAGACCGCGCACTGTGTGTTTTTATATTTGAAACACAGGTTTCCGGTTTTGCGAGCCGACTATTCTTGTGCCTCATTGGACCCTAAAGAGAAGGTAAATCGCGGGTGGCAGAGCGGCGAACCTCTGACTCAATGGCGGCGCACACAGGGGGAGCTATCTTGCCAGGACATGTGAAACTCTCACATCTTTAACTGGCAAGGCTCGAACGCCTGACGTGGTGGACCATGAGACACTTCTAAACCACTACACCCTGAGACGCTTCTAAACCCCTGACCGCACACTGTGTTTTTACGCAGAGATGTTGGGCCGCGTAGTTGGGCTTCGAGATGGACTTTTGTTACCTAATTTCCGACGTGCTTAATATATTTTTGGGGATAATTGACCTTAAAAAGTCTTGGGGCATTTAAGGTTGTGTTTGTCTTTTTCTTTCATAACTTTGGATTTACAACTTGGAGGCTAGGGTTTCTAGAGAGATTTCTCAAGAGCTCTTTGAACCTAATGTGTACGCTTTCTTTAATCTAATTATGCATTGCTAAATTCTTTTTGTTTGACTAGTTAATTGAAGTCATTATGTGCAAGAGTTGTGAGGTTTGATTGATTCTGAACAAGCTTGAATAGTTTTATTCCATATGCTTAATGAATCAAAGTTATTTTAGGGTTTTGTTAGATTAGCTACCTAATAAGATTTCTAGGTTAATTTATAACTAATCTGATTGATTCCCGATCGGGATTTGTTAGATAAAGTAGAATCTATAGTTGTTTAGACTCGGTTGGGCTATTCAATTATAGAAGGGAGTAAATTATAAGTCACTTAGATGTCTGGTTGCTCTAAGTACTTGTTTCTATTGATACTTGAATCTTTATGTTATTGTCTAATTGAATCTAGAAGGCCTTCTAGGTTGTTAGATGATTAGGGTTGTTAGACTGGTAGTTCTATCAACTAAACCTGAAGTTTGGATCAAAATCCATAATAGATTATTCAAGTGAAGTGAGAATGAAGAGAATTAATGATCAACAAAGCAATATCATGATGTATTTAACTAGTTGAGCATACTTCTCTCATATTGTTATAATCATCTTTGTATTTATATTTAGTTTTAATTTGCATCTTAGAGTTAGATAATTATCTAAAACCCCCCATATTTCTGTTATTTGGCATGCAAGTAAGAACACAAGTACATGAGTTTTTGTGGGATTACCCCTTGCTTACCATTCTACTCAATTTGGTTAAGTTAGGTTCTTTGATAGGTAAATGACTGAAAAATACATCATCACTAAAAACTCAAAGAGTTAAGGGTTTCTTGTCGCCAGGTAGTATTTGATCGGCAATCCATAGTAGTTTTGGGCTTAAAGAGTTGAGGATTTCCCAAACAAGAGGGGAAAAATAATATATATCACCAATTTTCTTGAGCATCCCCATTCTGTTGAAGGTTGGTTAGCCAATGGGAACTCCATAGGGAACACTTGCCAAATTATTCAAAGGCACTTGGAAGCACTTGGCAATCTGGGTGATGATAGAACCCACCACAATTGATCCTTGGTCTTTACTACTAATGGAGTTCATATGGTTAAGTAAAAATCGAGTAGAGCTAAGAGAGTAGTTAGTCAATGCACTCCATAGAAACACAAACTCTTTGATGGACGATCCATTCTCACTGTCGCCTCTACCAAAGATGGTATGGGCCATGAATCTTTGCATTACTCTAATACTTGGGTTGAAAATGCATGTGGCTTTGGTCTTTGCAAGCCTATTGATGAGAGTCCATCTAACCATGTGTCTCCGACGCCGACGCTCGAGCCACCTCTCGCACCCTTGCAAGCACCATGCTCACCACCTTGGTGCGCCCTTGCATGTGCCGGTGTATGGCGCTGTGGCCCAGCCTTAGCAAGGCACGCCCGTCTATCATGAGGATCGGCCTCAAGCTAGATATCAACATCAAGGCATCAAGCTCAATGTGCCTACCTTCACGGGCACCTACGATGCCGATTCATGCCTTGATTGGATAGCCAAGGTCGAAGTCCATTGTTTATTTCAATGGCTATGATGATGCACGACGAGTGGCCATGGCAACCATACACTTTACTGAGTTCGCTTATCTTTGGTGGCTCGAGGACAAGGCCTTGAGGAGAACGCGTCGAATGACTCAAATCAACACTTGGCAAGAGCTCAAAGATGCCCTTGAGGAGTAGTTTATGCCTCAAGATTACGCCGAGCGAATCCGTGCCAAGCTCGAGCAAGTATGTCAAGGGAACTTCTCTCCGGATGAGTTTTACAATGAGTTGCGCATGTTGATTTTTCGTTCTGGGCTACAATTTCCCGACGGGTACATGATCTCTAAGTTCATTAATGGTTTAAATATGGAGCTAAAAAATATTGTGAGCATGCACCATTTTAGTAGAGGGACCGAGGTTGAGCATGTGCTCCATTACACCAACCATATCTACAAGCACCTTTCTCAAGGGAGCCAAAGTTCCACTAATTTCTAGGCGTGGCATACACCCACTATGGCGCCTAGGGTGCCCACGAACCAGCACAAGAAGCCGGAGTTTAGGAGAGACTTGAGCTCACAACCGAGAGGAAAAGAAGGACAAGAAGCTGGCAATAGGCGGCAATGTGGGCACCTCTAGGCCCCTGCTTTTGGTCAAACCGAAAGAGGTTGCTCACACATTCAAGGGAAGTGGTGTTTGCCTTTTACTTGACTTTCATGAATCTTATTTTTCTTTTCAAGAATTGAAAAATCTTCCTCCTATTTCTCAACTTTTGTAGGAATTTGAGGAGCTATTTCAAGAAGAGGTGCCAAAGGGACTCCCTCCGCTAAGAGAATTAGGACCAAATTGATTTTTTCTCGGGCGCCACTTTGCCAAATTGTCTCGCTTATCGGGACAATCCTGAGGAGACTAAGGAGCTTCAAACGCAAGTGCAACAACTTCTTGACCAGGGATATGTGTGTGAACACCCCAGTTTGTGTGCCGTTCCCGTCATTCTTGTGCCTAAGAAGGAAGGCACATGGAGAATATGTGTCGATTGTCGGGCGACCAAAAATTCACCATCAAGTATCTCCACCCGATTCCGAGGCTTGAGGATATGCTTGATGAGTTGCACGAGGCGAGTCTCTTCTCCAAAATTGATTTAAAGAGTGGATATCATCAAATATGAATGAAGGAGAGCGATGAATGGAAGATGGCATTCAAAACCAAGCAAGGCCTCTACTAGTGGTTGGTCATGCCCTTTAAATTAACCAACGCTCCTAGCACATTCATGCGCTTGATGAACCATGTCCTCAGCCTTTCATTGGTAAGTTTGTGGTTGTGTACTTTGATGATATTTTATTTATATCCACGATTTACCCACTCATGTCGAGCACCATAGGCAAGTGCTCGATGCTTTGAAAAGGGAGCGCCTATTTGCTAACTTAAAGAAATGCCACTTTTGCTCGGATCACGTGGTGTTTCTTGGTTTTGTTGTGAATAGGCATGGACTACAAGTGGATGAAGAAAAGGTGAAGGTGATTCAAGAATAGCTAACACTGACCAACATGACTCAAGTCCAAAGCTTCCTCGGTTTTGTCGGCTTCTACCACCAGTTTGTGAGAGATTTTAGTACGTTGGATGCTCCTTTGACCTTCCTCACCAAGAAAAAATGTACCATTTACATGGGGAGAGGCGCAAGAGGATCCATTTACTACCCTCAAAGCTAAGTTGACACAAGCACCGTTGTTGGCCCTTCCCGATTTTAGCAAGATGTTTGAGATTGAGTGTGACACGTCGGGAATCAGTCTTGAAGGGGTGCTCATGCAATAAGGGAAGCCTTGCCTATTATAGTAAGAATTTGGGAGGAGCCGAACTCAATTACCCCACATACGACAAGGAGCTGCTTGACCTTGTGCGAGTGCTTAGGGTGTGGGAGCACTATCTCTTGCCTCAGGAATTTGTCATTCATTCCGACCACGAGGCGTTGAAGTACTTGAGGGGCCAAAGAAAACTAAATCAAAGGCATGCTAAATGGGTGGAATTCATCGAGTCCTTCCCTTATGTCATCAAGCACAAGAAAGGCAAGGACAACGTCGTTGTCGACGCGTTGTCACGAAGGTACACTCTTTTATCTTTACTCAATGCTCGATTGCTTGGATTTGCTTTCATGAAGGAATTATATGCTCATGATTCTAAATTTGGTAACATATATCATGCTTATTTGAAGGGGGGAGTCGGGATCAATTCTATTTGCATGAGGGGTTTCTTTTTAAGAGAACAAGTTTGAGTGTGCATAATGGCTCGGTTAGACGTTTGCTAGTGCAAGAGGCCCATGGTGGCGGCCTCATGGGGCACTTTGGGGTCATGAAAACTTTGTATATTCTTAGGGAGCATTTTTGTTGGACTCACGTGCTTAGGTCTGAAGAGAAATTTTGTGCTTCATGTGTGATTTGTTTGCATGCAAAGTCTAAAGTGCACCCTCACGGTTTGTATACTCCAGTATCGATTCCATGTGTACCATGGGAGGACATCTCCATGGACTTTGTGTTGGGGTTACCTAGGTCTAAGAGGGGTAGGGATTCCATTTTTGTGGTGGTTGACCGATTTTTAAAAATGGCATATTTTGTTGCTTGCCACAAAACCGATGATGCTTCTCATGTTGCTAGCTTGTTCTTTGATAACATTGTTCGGTTGCATACTGTCCGTAAATTGTTTCTGATCATGATGTGAAAATTTTGAGTTTCTTTTGGAATATGTTGAAGGGTTTCTTCATCAACAAATACATTTATAAATCAAGACCCCGCTGAGTATAGCGAAGTCAGTTTCGTCCACGGGAGAGAGTTAGTATCAAGTTTTGTCTTAACTTAGAGCGCAAGTAAGCAAGAAAATTTGTATTTTTATCAATAAGAGAGAGAATTCTATGGTCTAGGCATCACCACAACAACAATTATGTATGCAAACACTAATGAAACAGAAGGATCATGCCTTTATGACATAAAATTGTCAACTTTCGTCAACTAAGCAAGTAAATCAACTAACTTTCGTTAAATTAACAAACTTTAGTAACTATCTCTTGGCTTTAACTAGGATTGATCAACTTTCGCTTCAAAACCCTAATTGACTATTCTGATTCTAAGTTTCCACTTTCACTTAAACTATGAATGATAAATTCCTTTTCCACTTTCATTTTCAAGGATTTAAGAATAAGAGATTAGATTTATGGATAAAAACAATCAAAACATGATCAAAGGCAAACATACACAACCATTGTTGGGTTAACCCCAACCTTAGAGAGAAGAGAACTACTCACAAGTCATCATGAGAAAACAAATTAAATTCAATTAAAAGAAAGCTTACAATCGAATCCGAAAACAAAACGTTCTTCCAAAACCAAACTTGTCCTTCTCTTCTCTCTTCCCTAAACTTGAATGCTTGCAGGATTGAATGATAGATAGAAAACTATTCTAATAAAAGGGATTATATAGCAAAAGCTACTCCTACTCCTAAGGATATAATATCTTATAAAGATATATCCCCAAAGGAAACAATCTAAAGCGATATTTTATCATTAATGCGCTGACTCAGATTGTCCCCTACCGACACGGAGTAGCCTCTGTACCGACCCCGTCACGGTCGGTACGGTTTCTTCAGAATTCTTCGACTTTGTCTTCTCTCTGACAGCCTTGTTACCGACCCCCTACAACCCCGTTAATGACCCTAGCAGGGTCGTTACCGACCCTTTTCAGCATCGTAACTAGGCTCGTAACTGAGAGCTCTGCTTCGGTAGGGGGTCGTTAGCCTTCGTTTTTTATTCGATTCTTCTTCCTTAAGCTCGGTAACGGGTCTCATTAACTTCATTCTTGACTTGAACTTGATTTTTCACCTCTTTTCTTACACTTTTCCCCAGGCTTTTCTTTACTCATAAAAACGCTCCAAACAGCTTCTAAAACCTACAAAAACACCACCAAAGCTTATGTAGACTCCATATCTTAAGAAAACACAAAAACCTACACAAACGACTCAAAACCAAACACAAAACTAAAGAACAAGACTTAAACTCACAAAAACACACCCTAAGAAACACAGCTAAAAAGGCGGACATCAAAATACCCCATACTTAGACTTGCTTGTCCTCAAGCAATAACTAAACAAGAATCAAAACCAACAACATATCCTTCAAGTCTATGCCCTTGTCAAAAAGCAACATCATAAGCACAAGTGGAAGAAATATACAAGTGACTTAAACGTCATCAAACATATATAAGCAACCTCAAGCAAAAGCAACTATAATCCAACCTCACAAGGTTATACGTGTTTCTCTCAACTCGCAAGTGTTTAGGCTTTGAATAACAACTCTCAACTCAATTCAATATGCAAAAATCAATATACCCATTGTTACTTATATCACCAAACTCTCCACCAAAGATGTGAAAACACATGAAAATCATCAAGAGAACTTAGGCTCAATGGAAGACTTCATAGAACACTCCATTCGGCCGGGTTCTAATGGGGCTTGGTAATAACAATAAGGTAAGGAATTATTTTGGCTATGTGGTGCTAAAAATTTGGGAATCAAGACTCCTAAACTTACAACACAACTTCACCCAAACTTTTCAAAAACACCCAAACACTCTAAACATGAAGAACACTTTTTTTTCCTTCCATCTCTCATTATATCCCAACTAATCTCGCTTTACAAATACTTAGGAAAATTTGGCTCATGCACACTTATTCACTACTTCTTCTTTTTTCAATGCATTTTTCTTCTCTTTTTTTCTTTCTGGTCTAATCTGATTTTTCTTTTCTCTCTCTTGCTTTTCTTTCTTATCACTAGGTCCATAAAGAGATCCAAACTCCTTTAACATAATAAACCGCGAGATAAACTTATAAACAAACCCATATTACCCCACACTTGAACCAAATAACATCTCATTCAATAAAATCATAAAAACCAACACTAAGTCCTAATCCCCGGATAAGGTCAAGCTTACATCGGCTAGGGAATAATTTGGTGGAGCTATAAATAAAAGGATTCAGGCTCAAAACCATATTGGCTTCAAAAAGAGAGGATAATGATATGGTAGATAAGGAATAACATGGCTTATGAAAATAAGCTCTTCATCATTTAATTTCACATGTAATGAACTAATATCTTATAAAAGCTTCAAGAAATAGATATCAAGAGATAATATGCATAAGGAGAGTAAATTCACACATGAAAAAGTTAAGGCTAAGATGCTCACTAGGTCAATTTTGTTGGATTAAGTCACTTCTACCTAAGATCATACATGCTCAGTTTCATCACAAGCTAAATCCTACATCAAAAATATTTTTTTCAAGTAGACTTAGGCAAATCTATCTAGAACATGCTAAAGGAATTATATGATCAAGCAAGTTAAAGCATAATAGGACATCTAATTGGATCATAAATCATCCAAAAAACACATAAAGACACAAACTGAGTTCCTATTTTCCCTCACCCCATACGTAAACAAAATAATGTCCTCACTGTAAAAGAAAAGACATAATGATAGAAAGGAAAAAGAAAAAGGGAACTCACAAAACAAAACCGAAGTTGTCTTGAAATTAATGATCATTGAGGAGGCTGAGGAGGAGGGGTCGGTACCGACCCTTGGGGGTTCGTTACCGAACCTCATGTTTGTACACCAATTTTCTACATTTGTTGTATTCAGTACCAAGTATCCTCAATTGGTTTCTTCTCCTTTTTAGCACGTCTTCTTCATCTTTTTGTACCTGAGTCACTTTATAAAAACTTCTATCCTAACCTACACTAATCTAACTTAAAAACAAGTCAAAAGAAAGCTAGCAAAAAGATCTAAGAAACAAAAACTAAAAGTGGGTTGTGTCCCATAAGCGCTATTTTAAACGTCATTAGCCCGACGAACTTACCCTGGCTTACATAGGGCGTCTTATATGCGACCTTGTTGGGATCATGAGAAACCCCATACTTAGCCAAAAAAGTGTCAAAGTTTCTCTCCATAAGGTGTGGTCCCCTATTGTTCATAAGTATGCTTGGAATTCCTACACTAGGGTTGGTAAAATCCGCCAACCAAGGGGGCCTTGACCCTTTTATAGAATGTATAGTAGGACAAGATGTAGTTAAAGTAGAAAGAGAGTGCATGGAGAAATCTTTACCAGAAATTACCGAATCAAAGTAAGAAGACTCACCTTTTCCTGTCAGAGACGGGGTCGTTACCAAGGCTATGTGGGTCGTTATCGACCCCACTGGGCCAGGAAGAGGCTCGGTAACATGTACATTGAACTCGGTAATGGACTTGTGATCATCGTTCTTCCTCAGATAAGGAGTCGTTATAGACCATGGGGGGTCGGTAGACACCTCGTTAACGCTCTCTACAACCTCTTTCAGCATAAGGTGCTCTTTTGGATGGAAGATTTTGACTGACTCAGCATTGCCGGACTTCGTGTAAGGATGAAGCATCTTTATCTCTGCGTTCTTGGTCTCATTCACTTCGGGATTGAAATGGAACTCGACCACCACCTCCCCAATATCAAAGGTTAGGAGTCCCTTCTTTACATCGACTCTTGCACCGGCTGTAGCTAAGAATGGTCGTCCCAGAATGATAGGTACCGTTGGATCCTCAGGCATCTCCATAAGAACGAAGTCATTGGGGACAAAGAACTTGGCCACTTGGACATGAACATCGTCAACGACTCCAGTTGCCTTCACACAAGAACCGTCCGCCATATAGAGATTCATATTTATTGGTTCCAACGGTCCCATATTGGCTTTAGACCAAATAGAGAGTGGTAGAAGACTTGCGCTGGCACCTAGATCACACAAAGCTTTGAAGTGATAAGCTCCAATAACAATTGTAATAGCAAACTTACCTAGGTCTCCTAGCTTTTCGGGGAGCTCCAAAGAACGGACATCATCAGTTAGTTCAGACATCGATCTCTTCCTGGATAAGATCTCTTTTAAGAATTTGGTGTAAGCAAGCATTTTGCTTAGGGCCTCAGCGAATGGAATAGAAATATTTAAGCCTTGGAGAACCTTAACAAAAGGCCTAAACTTTCCTACTGTGGAATTTTTGGACTGTTTAGAAGGGAAAGGAAGAGTCTTTGCCGAACTTGGAGCCAAAGCGGGCCCTAGTCGTGGCTTTATCGTGTCGACAAGAGGGTCGATAGGTGCAGGAGAAGGGTCGGTACCGACCCTGGGGGGTTGGTAGGGACCTCGTAACTAAGAGGGGGGTCGGTAGAGAGGACTTACCTTTCTTGGGAGGGTCGTTAACGACCTTGGGGGGCGTTATCGATGTTAATTGGGTTGTTTTCTTCACCGTCGTGCTTTGATTCTTTGGTTTCGGCACGATCAGGCAACTTCTTTCTGCTCCTCAAGTGTATGGCTGCAATTTGGCCTCTAGGGTTTTCCTTGGGACGACCCGGTAATTTCCCTTGAGGTCGTGGAATTTGTGCAGAAAGGTTGCCAAGTTAGGAGTTGACGCTTTTCTTCCATGTTTCTAGTTCTCCCAACTGTGTTTGTACACCCTTCATCTAAGTGTTGAAATCAGCACGCACTCCATTGATCCCGTCATGGATGCCTTGTACCCAGGATGGGGGCTCTTGATAGCCCGGAGGTCTGTATGGTGTGGGCCTTCTCTCTTGTGGTGGAGGTGCATTTCCTTGCCCTTAACCATAATTACCCCAAGCGGGATATTTGTTGTTCCTTCCTACATAATTATTAGCTTGGTTTCTATATTGACCTCTCATATAATTGGTTTCAGCATAAGTCTCAACGGCTCTTACCTGCTCAATGTTAGTGCAAGCAGATGTACTATGGGCTTGAGACGCACATTCTTGACAAGACTGAGAGGTTTTATTGAAACGTACCTACTTCTTGAGCTAGTTTATCTCATCTTGCGTAAACTGGAACTTCACATCCGGGTAAACATCAATGTTAGGATTGTATAACTTCCTTTGGGGTGGTTTGGCTTGCTGTGTACCGTACATTGCATCATAGTTTGTTAATTGTCAAGCAGCGCAAATGCATAATTAGGATTCATCTCTATAAAGCCGCAATCAGTATACAGATTGATACGTTCTTTCGTTGCAGCATTGATCCCTTGTAAGAAGATCTCTTGGAGCATATATTGTGGTTGTCCATGGGTAGGGCATTGTCGCACAAGCTCCTTGTATCTCTCCCATGTCTCAATAAATGTCTCGTTAGGCAGCTGGTGGTAAGAGGTGATGTGCTTCCTAAGCTCTGTGGCCTTTGCGGGCGGGAAGAACTTTGTCATGAATAAGTCATGCAAGGCTCTCCACGTCGTTATTGACTAAGGAGATAGGCTTTCTAACCAGCTCAGAGCCTTTCCTGCAAGAGACCACTTAAAGGCCTTCAAAAGAACATATTCAAGAGATACATCGTCAATAGCTATAGTATCACATATATCTGAAAAGTTCTTCACATGTTCCATTGGGCATTCAGTTGGTTTCCCTTCAAATTGAGCACGTTTAATCAAGGATATGAAGTGAGACTTAATCTCAAAACTACGATTGATCTCAGGAAGCACGATTGTTGATTACGGCAACCTCAGTTCCGGGTGCATATAGTGATTGGCATTCCTTGGAATGGCATTCAATTGTTCCTATAAATGGGTAGCATTATCCCGTTCACGCTGAGCCACAACAACTTCAGCATCTCTAGCAGCTTGCAGCGCCTCCATCTGCACACGGAGGTTATCCATCTGTTGAGCAAGTTCTTCAGCGGTTGCCATTGCTCATTTTTTATCGTAGTCTACGGTGAAAGGATCGCTCAGACTCAAAATCAATAGGTGAATCGATGTTTAAGCGACGTCTTCCAGATGGCATGCATTGAAAACATAAACAAAAACAGAAACAAAATTAAAAACAAAACGGGTTACCAGTAGGGGGTCGGTACTGAGGCCCAAGGGGTCAGTACCGATGCCTACAGTGATCCCGAAAACTGAACGTAAACAAAAAACTGGGGTTCCGCCAACAGGGTCGGTAACGACTCGACAGTGATCCCGAAGAAACGAAAAAAGGAACAAGACTTTGGCACTATTGAAATCTCCTCGGTAACGACGCCAATTTGTTGAAAGGGTTTCTTGATCAACAAATAAATTTATAAATCAAGACCCCGATGAGGATAGAGAAGTCGGGCTCGTCCACGGGAGAGAGTCAGTATCAAGTTTTGTCTTAACTTAGAGCGCAAGTAAGCAAGAAAGTTTGGAATTTTATCAATTAGAGAGATAATTATAAGGTCTAGATATCACCATAACAACAATTATGTATGCAAACGCCAACGAAACACAAAGATCATGCCTTTATCACATAAAATCGTCAACTTTCGTCAACTAAGCAAGTAAATCAACTAACTTTCGTTAAATTAATAAAATTTAGTATCTATCTCTTTGCTGCAACTAGGATTGATCAAATTTCGCTTCAAAACCCTAATTGACTATTCCTATTCTAAGTTTCTGCTTTTGCTCCAACTATTAACGAGAAATTCCTTTTCCACTTTCGTTTTCAAGGATTTAAGACATGATCAAAGGAAATTAAATTCAATTAAAAGAAAAAAAATACAATCAAAACATGATCAAGGGAAAAAATACACAACCATTGTTGGGTTAACCCCAACCTTAGAGAAGAGAACTACTCACAAGTCATTATGAGAAAACAAATTAAATTCAATTAAAAGAAAGCTTACAATCGAATCCGAAAACAAAACGTTCTTCCAAAACCAAACTCGTCCTTCTCTTCTCTCTTCCCTAAACTTGAATGCTTACAGGATTGAATGATAGATAGAAAACTATTCTAAACTTGAATGCTTGCAGGATTGAATGATAGATAGAAAGCTACTCCTACTCCTAAGAAAATAATATCTTATAAAGATATATCCCCAAAGGAAACAATCTAAAGGGATATATCATCATTAATGCGCGGACTCGGATTGTCCCCTACCGACACGGAGTAGCCTCGGTACCGACCTCGTCAGGGTCGGTAGGGTTTCTTCAGAATTCTTCGACCTTGTCTTCTCTTTGACAACCTCTTTACCGACCCTAGGACCCTCGGTACCGACCCCCTTCAGCCTCGTTAACGACCCTAGCAGGGTCGTTACCGACCTTTTTCAGCATCGTAACTAGGCTCGTAACTGAGAGCTCTGCTTCGGTAGGGGGTCGTTAGCCTTCATTTTTGCCTCGATTCTTCATCCCTAAGCTCGGTAACGGGTCTTATTAACTTCATTCTTGACTTGAACTTGATTTTTCACCTTTTTTCTTGCACCTTTCCCCAGGATTTTCTTTACTCATAAAAACGCTCCAAACTGCTTCTAAAACCTACAAAGACACCACCAAATCTTATGTAGACTCCATATCTTAAGAAAATATGAAAACCTACACAAACGACTCAAAACCAAACACAAAACTAAAGAAAAAGACTTAAACACAAAAAAACACCCCAAAAAACACAACTAAAAAGGCAGACATCAGAAGACGCTTTGGGCCAAGCTCGGTACCAAGCTTCTATTTTCTACTACTTGCCACGGGCAAACGGATGGGCATACCGAGGTAATTCATTGTACCCTTGGTGCCCTTTTGCATTCTATTTTGAAAACTAACTTGCGCATGTGGGAATTGTGTCTTCCTTTCATTGAATTTTCAGGTGGTGTATGGGGACAATCCCATTACGTCCCGACAAGGTCCGTGAGAGCCGCGAGGGCCTTGATCAAGCTGACAAGATTACGAACATTCATGAGGAAACTAGCCTTCAATTGGAAAGGAGAACAATGCAAGCTGACAAAGGGCGCAAAGAGTTGATTTTTGAACACGGTGACTTTGTTTGGGTTCATTTGAGAAAGGAGAGGTTTCCCGCTCTTCGGAATTCTAAGCTTAAGCCGAGAGGAGGTGGGACTTTCCTGGTTTTAGAACGCATCAATGAAAATGCTTACAAGCTCGATCTTCCTCCTAATTATGGCGTCCATGAGGCATTCAACGTTTCCGACCTTGTTCCTTATTTTTCTAATGATGATGTTGAGATTGTTCAAGATCAAGGTTCATGGACGAACCCTTTTGAAGGGGGGGGGGATGATGAGAGTCCATCTCACCATGTGTCTCCGATGTCGACGCCCGAGCCACCACTCGCACCCTTTCAATCACCAGCTCACCACCTTGGCGCGCCCTTGCATGCGCCGGTGTCTGAGCCATCTCGTGCGCCCTTGCAAGCGCCGATGGCTGACTTTTGCGCACCCTTGCAAGCATCAGCACCCGACCTTGGTGCGCCAGTTCCTATGCTTGAGAGGGCCATTACTTCGGGCACTTGTGATGGTACTTTGGCCCATGATTTGAGTGTGGATTCTAGCTCTAATACCAAGCCCAACATTTCCGACAAAGGAGAGCCTTCACTTGGACAACTATCCAAGACAGGCATCTGAGGCGCCAAGGTTCCAAGCCAAGGGACCATGCCCTATCCTGGGCGAATCACACAAGCATGAGCTAGGGCAATGCTAGACCAAATCAAGGAGGAGCTCATGGCTAATAAGTTTTCGATACCTAATAGTGGTGCAAGATGGAGTCTTCTTGTGACTCTTGGTTCGACTAGTGCTAAAACTTGACTTATGTTATGTCAAGGACGTTTAGTTGAATTTCTTGAAACTTAAGGGAGTTTTATGTAATTTGTGGGAAGTGAGGGCTGGTTAGACTTGTTTCATGAAAAATGCTACTTTCTTATTTGTTTTCAATTTAAGTTCTTGCTTGCATTTCTTTGTTAATCTTGTTGAATACTTGTTGGTGAGTCATATCCAACTTCATCTTCATTTTAGTTTGCAACTCTCGGTGAGTCATATCCGATCCTTGCATCCATATCCTTCACGCCACCATTCCACCACCTTCAGTCCTGATGTTCATGTTTTTAGTCTAGTTTTTGGTGTGTTTCTTAGTATGTTTAGTTTAGTTTAGTTTTAGAAAGTTTTAGAGTTAGTTTTGTGTGTTTTTGGATGATTTTTGCATATTTTGTGAAAAGTATGGAAGCTACTCCGTTTTCTATGTTTTCGTAGGTTTTTAAGCGGAAAGGAACGCTTTTTGAGCTGAGTGGAGGTCTTGTGGTAGAGGATGGAAGGCATGAAAGATAAGGATGAAGATTGCATGGGAAGATCGAAGGAAAATTCCAAGTTTAAGTGGAGGAGAAGTTCAAGAAAATCCAAAATAGAGGCTTGTTAACGATCCTGTGAAGGTCGTTAACGAGGCTGGAAGATAGATTTTTTTAGAGGGAATTAGCAATTTCTACCAACCCTGTGCAGGGTCGTTAATGAGGGTCCCGTGTCGGTAGAGGCGTAGCTGACTTTTGGTTGTTATATCTTTTATCTTGTTATCTTTTAAGTATTGTAAGTTTTTATCTTTTATCCTTTTTAATAGATAGTTTCTTAGTATAAAAACCCTTGTTCTAAGCTTAGACAACAAGGGGAGAGTTTGAGGAGAAGTCGAGTGAGAAGAGGAAGTCGAAGCTGAGTTCGGATCGAGAGAGAGAATTTAGGATCGGTGATCAGATCTTGCTCGGTGTTCTTAAGTGTTTTCGGATTCTACAAAGTTTATAAGACAATATTTTCTTATTTAATTTTAAGTAAGTTTAGTTTGTTTTCGATGTCTTCTTTGATTAAAGTTATTTGCTTTATTTCAATGATTAGTGAGTAGTCTTCTTATCTAGGGTCGGGGTTGAAACCCGACATAGTTGTGCATGTTTGAATGAGTAAGTCTTTTGATTTCCTTTTATCTATTGAATTGCTTGTTGTGCTTATGCTTAGACGATAGTCGAAGTAATTTGAGTTTTTAACTTGATCGAAAAAGAAAGTTGTTAACTTGAATGATGATATTGTTCGTTAACGAAAGTTTCGAGCTTTGGATTCAAAACGAGTGATAGAGTGAATTGATTTATGAGAATTAATTGATTTTCTTGTTAGTCAGCGAAAGTTGATGAATTTATCTTTAAAGGCATGATGTTTATCTTCATATGAGTTTATATGCATAGCTATGTCGTGGTAACCCTTATCCTAGATCTTTTTATCTTATTGAATTTGTTTGTTTGCTTTCGAATCATTCGTTATCGAGTCAACATACGATCGGTACCGAACCTGTGTTTAGGTCGTTAATTGTTCTGTGTTCGTTGGTTTTCCAGGTTCGTTAACGACCCTGACAAGGTCGTTAACGAGGTTGGTCGTAGCTGTTTTTGCTTGTTTTGCTTTGTTTGTTATTTTTTTAGTTGATAGACAAACAACCGTGCTTCCCGTGGACGATCCTGAGCTTATAAATTCAAGATGTTGATCCCGATGTCAAAAATCAATTTCTACAAGATGAGATCAACCACCTTAAGAAACAAGTAAGTTTTCTGAAAGCCTCTCAACCTTCTCAAGAATGTGGCTCTTCTGCCCATATTACTTCTGCTTGCACTAACATCGAGCAGGTAAGAGCTGATGAGACCTATGCTGAGATGAATTACATGAGAGGCCCATACAGGAACCAGCCTAATAACATTGACAGGCCAAACAACTATCCAACGTGGGGCAATCAAAATCCGAACTCAAACTATGCAGCGCCTCCACCAGATAGACGGCCTGCGCCATATCGACCCCCGGGCTACCAAGAGCCACCATCCTGGGCACAAGGGTTACAGGAAGTCATTAACGGATTCCATAATAAATTCAATGAAGTCCATAGCAAGATTGATGGAATCCAAGCCAACCTTAACAACCAAATAAAAAGATGGGGAGAGTTCGACGTGTGGAAAAAGAATGTCGACTCACAACTAGGGAACCTCGCCGCACAGATTCCAAGACCACAAGGACAACTCCCAGGCCGCCCCGAGGAGAACCATAGAGGACAAATAGCGGCGGTGCACCTTAGGAGCGGAAAGACACTACCAGAGCGTGTCCAATCTAAGGAGAAGAGCCCCGAAACTGAAGAGGATGCCACGACCCAAATCGATAACGAACCAAAGAGGGTCGTTACCGAGCCTAAACAATTTGGTAACGACACTCCCAGGGTCGTTAACGACTCCAACCCAGGTAAGTTCTCTACTCCTAGCTCTTCTCTTAATCCCAGGCTCGTTACCGACCCCACCAGGATCGGTACTGACCCTTCAAACGCACCAATCGACCCTGTTGTCGACCCGGTAGCATCACCTCTCGAGCCCGATTTGGCTCCAAGAATGGTGAAATCTCTTCCTTTTCCTACTAAGAAATCTAAGGACTCCACTGAGAGCAAGTTTAAGTGTTTCGTTAAGATTCTCCAAGACTTAAATATTTCTATCCCATTCGCTGAGGCCCTAAGCGAAATGCTGGCTTACACAAAATTTTTGAAAGATATTCTTAGCAGGAAACGATCTATTACAGAGCTTCAAGATGAGGTCCGATCTATTACTCTTCCAGAGAAATTAGGCGACCTAGGGAGATTTGCTATAACAATTGGAATAGGTGACCACCGATTCAAGGCTCTATGTGATTTGGGAGCCAGTGCCAATTTACTCCCCTTATCAATCTAGTCGAAAGCTAACATGGGACCTCTAGAACCAGTGGACATGAGACTGTACATGGCGGACGGGTCAAGTGTGAAAGCCACATGAGTCGTTGAAGATTATCCCATTCAAGTTGGGAAATTTTTCATTCCAAATGATTTTATCGTCCTCTACATGCCTGAAGATCCGCTAATCCCCATCATTCTAGGAAGGCCATTCCTCGCTACAGGAGGTGCTAGGGTGGATGTGCGGAAAGGACTCCTCACTTTCGATATTGGAGAGGAACAAGTACAACTCAGCCTCAACTAGAATGCCAACGACCCGACAACTGCCGCACAAATTGAGTTGTCCCAGCCAGAGATCGACATTGCTGATTCTAACGACCCTCCTCCAACAAACAGAGAGCACAGGAGTGTAACCGGGATTTCTACCGACCCTCCTTGGTCCAGTACCGAGCCTCTCATGCAACATTATGACGACAGAATTGCCAGCACAAGCTCATTAACGACCCCGACAACGTCGGTGTCAACATCATCACCAATAAATCAAGGTGAGTACTCTAACTATGGATTCACTATTAATGGTTATGACTCTTCTTTATACTCTGTTCCTACACCGTACCCCACTATTTATGCTATAGAGGAATCGAAACCACCTTGGTCTTCGGATTTCACTAACCCTTGTGTAGGAAAACCGGGCATATTACTAGAAGATAAAGGACCAAATTTAGTGACAAGAGCTAATAATGCCTACAAAGCTAAGTATGGGGTCCATCAAAACCCTGACATAGCTGCAAGTGAACCACCTTGAGCCAAGGTAAGTACGTCGGGCTAATGACGTTAAAAATAGCGCTTACGGGAGGCAACCCGGTTATTAGTTTTAGTTTAGTTTTCCTTTTAGATCTTTTTCCTAGCTTTATTTTGAGTTTTTAGTAGTTTAGAAGATAGCAAGATAGAATTGTTTGGAGCTAACATGATACAGGAAGTTGGGCTCGGAACAGCGCTGAAAAACAAGTCGTACAAGCTTGTTAACGACCCCACCCTAGGCCGTTAACGACCCATTTCGGAGACCCGGATCGGCAGAAACGGTCAAGGTAAGTTCTTTTAACCTAAATCTATCTTATATCTATACCCAAGTTGCCTCTTCCCCTACCTCTTGCCCCTTCTTATTTAACCCTCTCAAAAACTCCCAATCCCACACTCAAATCTCAAACCAAATCCTCAAATCCTCAAACCAATCCCACTGATTCTCTCTACCCACCATCAATCGGTAAACCATCGCCCCTCGGAACCACACCACGTTAACGAGATCCTCCACTCTCGAGTCCGTTACCGGCGCACCATAAAGCTTCGTTACCGCTCCCAAAAATCAATCCTTGCTCTTCAATTCTTCGAATCAACGGTATGATTTCTAAACCCTAACTTTCTATTTACATGATTCATGGTAATTTTCGGGTAAAAATTTCATATCTTGATCTTGATTGAGTGGTTGAATTGCATGTCTATATTGCATAAAGATTTATTGCTTCTTACAATGGTGCTTGATCTTGATTTATATGTGGTTACTCTTGCTTAGTTGCATTGAAATTTTGATACGAAAGCATGAATTAGCTTGTTCTTGAATTGGGTTGATCTTCACCATGAGTTTTTGGAAATTTTGGCATGTTCGGGTGGGGTAATCGATCAAGTATGGGGTGCATGTGCCTGATTATGTGTTTTATATGGGATTGTGTTTGATCCATGCTTGATTAGTTGGAAATTCTTGGAAGTTAGAACTTGGAATAGCCCGCGAGTGGTTCTCGCCCAAGCTCATTAACGACCTATCCAGGCTCGTTAACGACCCTGCAATTTGTCCAGTGTCAAAAACAAGTCCAGCCTCGTTAACGAGGCAGTTCGAGAGCATTTCCGAGACCAAGTATGGGGTCTCCTTTCTATTGGTTTGTGTAGATCTTATCTTGGACAATTCATGGTTTTGTAGGTCCATATGGCAAGCACTAGCAGAGCTAGCACAAGAGCTGGGAAGAAGAAGAGGACTCAATGGTCCCCGTCTCCTCCCCGCATGGACAATGTCATATTGGCCACTCAAGCACAAGCTGACCGCTTTGATGCCATTCTGGAAAAGGACCATTATACTAGGTGGTTCTCAAGGTCAAGTTCTAAGGCAATGGGGATCTATGAGGATGTCAAGCATGCCTTTTCCATTCTCGGAGTGCCTCAGTTGTTGAAAAAAGAGAAGATACCACACTACCCGGCTCTCACTTCTAAGTTCTTGGCTACTCTTGAGACAAGTTTCAAAACCAAGACCTCGGTGGGAAGGATAAGATTCCGGCTAGGCAATGTCAACCATGAATGCACAATGGCGGAGTTCAATGAATATCTCGAGCTTCCTCACCATTCTCGGAACTACAAGATCAAGGATTACAAGGTTACCGCCCCTGCACTTTCCGGGGCAAGCATCATCAACCCCATCTTCCGGATCATTCTCCGATTATTAGCTGCCACCTTTTGGCCCAAGAGAGAGCTATCAAGGCCAACACGGACGGAAGTTGCATGCCTCCGTACTATACTTTTTGAGGATCCCGCCCCGTTGAACTTGGGGTATGAATGGTTGCAGTACATTGAGAAGCACGGAATCAAGTCAAAAGAAGTGTGGTGCGGGAATCTGGTTAGTCTTTTGGCGGACAAGCTCGGCGTTGATCTCTCACTCTACATGCCGAACCATGCCCAATTGCTTGACAAAAATTATTGGTTCGTCTCCAACATTTTTATGCGGACCGAGAGAGGGCACTCCACCAAGGTTCATGGCCAAGATGTCCCTCTTACCTTGGTGAAGATGGAGCTACTTTACGTGCCGAATTGGTACGAGTCTTGGACGGGGCATGTATTCCCGTTAGAAAAGAAGCCGCAGGATGAGCCGTCATTGAGAGAATGTGTATCAAGGTTTGCTCGAGAATAAGACGTCATGGATGACGATGTTGAAGCCACAGAGGTAGATATGGAGGTAGCCATGGAGGAGCTCGATATCGGGGTCGATGACCTCGGTACCGAAGTTCTGGGTGACGATGACAACATCGTTAAGGACTCACCCAAGGTCGTTAACGACTACTTCGAGGCTACTACCGAGGCACACAACTTTGATAACGACCCCCCGCCGCCGCCTACCATGCCGCAGTCTTATGATCTTATGCCTTATAACCCGGTGATTTTTCAAGACCACTTCCAGCCTCACGATCACTACCAACCACCTCCTCAGCCCACTTATACTAGATCGAGTGTTCCACCTCCATGGGCCGAAGATCTATCTTTTCAGATGCAACAACTTAACCTGCAGTAGACACAGCTCCACCAGAGAATGGATCGGTGGGAGGGTGTCTATTCAGCTCGCATGGCTCTGGATGATGCGAGGCATCAGCAGGCGGATGCTCGTTGGAGGACTATGGAGCAAAGGGTGACGATTGGTGAGGAGCGTTGGAGGACCATGTACGAGTTTATGGGGAACTTTGAGCGCCAGTTTCCACCACCAGGGAGCTGATTCAGCCTTTGAGAAGTTGTTCCCTTTCCGCTTTAGTTGTCTTGTAAGTTTTTTTTCTTTTTTTTTTCTTTATTTCTTTTCTTTTCTTCTGCTTAGTTTTATTACAGTGGGGACATTGTAATTTTAAGTATGGGGTGGGAAAGAAAGAAGACTTGTTTGTTTGGTGTGTCTGGTCTGTTTTAGTTGTCCTTTGCTTTAGAAAAATTGAAAAAAAAGTGAAAAATTGAAAAATTCCAAAAAGAGTTTTTTTAGAATGGATAAATACTCTTTCTTTTGGTTCTATGATAGTTGTTACTAGCATGATCATGTAATTTCCTTGCAAGCATGTTTTTGATGGTATAGCCTGATTCTTGATATGAAATTGTTTTTATAGAGGAATAGCAATTTGATGAAATTGAGCATGTATAACTTTTAGCATGAGAAAGTTATCAAGATGAAAGACTATGTGTTGAATGCCTTTTATCTATTGAAAAACTCATAGAAATTGTGTCTATAGAAAAGCTCAAACACTTGAGCAAGTTTATAACTTTCTCTTTCAATCAAGTCAACACATATATCCCTGGTGAGGTTGGATTGTATATGCTTATGTCTATTAGTATATATATGTGTGATGACATTAATAGTCATTTGCTATATTCTGCTATGTTTTTGATGTTGCTTTTGAGTTGATGGCTGATGTTCGTGTTTTAGTATAGTTTTTGATAGGTTTTATTAGGTTATTAGGACTAGTTTTGATAAGTTTAGGATTAGTTCTATGTGTTTTTGGATAGTTTTTCATATTTTGTAGAAAGTATGGAAGCTACTCCGTTTTGTGTCTTTTTGTAGGTTTTAGCAAGGAAAAGGTGCTGTTTGGAGCTGAATTTGGAGAGCTATGATAAGAGATGGAGGAATACAAGATGAAGAAGCTGGAGTTCGAGTTTTTGGAAGAGAAGTGTTGAAGAAAACCAAGCCCAGGCTCGTTAACGAGGCTGTGAGGGCTCGTTAACGAGGCCACGAGATGAAATTGTTCGAGAGTGGACTTTGTGACTCACCGATCCTGTGCGAGAATTTATTTCCGTGTCGGTAGAGTATCTTTTTATGATTTTAGGGTTATTATATTATGTATTTTAGGTCTTGTTATCTTTTGAGATTTTATTTCTATCTTTTAGAATAGATTCTATATTTTTAGGGAAGTTTATATCTTTTAGCCTTTTTTGGTTTCTAGCCTCTTTTTAGTATAAATACCCTTCTATCTAGCATAGAAAGGGGAGGTCGAATTTTGGAGAATAGAGCCGAGAGAGAGAAGGACGGATCGGAGTCGTGATCGAAGGAGCTCGGTAGACGAAAGTTACCGGGGTCGTTAGTCGTGTTTTTGATTCGGTATTTCGGTGTTTTCAGTTTCTTCTGAATCTCTGTAAGACGATATTTCTTATTAATTTGAGTAGTGTTTTGTTTTCAATGTTTTCTTTGATTAAAGTTATTAGTTTCTTAGTCATGATTAGTGAGTAGTTTTTTTTTATCTAGGGTCGGGGTTGAAACCCGGCATAGTTGTGCATGTTTGGTGATTAAAGACTATGTGTTGAATGCCTTTTATCTATTGTTGAGATTGTTTGTTGTGCTTATACCAAGATGAAAGTTGAGGTAATTTGAGTTGTTGACTTGATTGAAAGAGAAAGTTATAAACTTGAAGGTTGATATTGTTTGAATACGAAAGTTTCAAGCTTTAGATCCGAAACAAGCAATTGTGTGAGTTAGTTTATGAAAGTAAATTAATTTGCTTGCTAAGTCAATGAAAGTTGATGCGTCTATCTATTTAAAGGCATGATATTTATCTTCTTACGAGCTTGTGTGCATGACTATGTTGTGGTAACCCTTGTCCTGGATATTTTTGTTTTTATTTGATTTCTTTCAAAATCATATTCCACGAGCAACCCGACCCAAATGAAGAGATTAGAGTCACTATGGCTCTCACTACGTCGGACTAACAAGGGAAGATTGTCGGGCTTACGACGTTAAAAATAGCGCTTACGGGAGGCAACCCGCTTTTAGTATAGTATAGTTTTTCTTCTTCTTTTTAGATTCTTTCTTTTTCTTAGTTTTCTTTTCCTTTCTTTTCTTTTCTTTTTAGTAGTTCTTTAGGATAGAAATTAGGATAAATTTTAAGCTAACAAGATGCAGGAGAAGGGCTCGAAAATCACTCCAAGAGGCTATGGTGGCTCATTAACGACCCACCCAGGGTCGTTAACGACCCGGTTTGACGACCCGATTCGGCAAAACGGGCAGGTAAGTTCTTTTTAACCTAATCTATCTTTTACCTACCCCCATGCCGCCGCCCCTTTACCTCTTCCTATCCCTACCCTCTCTTATATAACCCTTCTACCCCTCCTAAAAATTTTCACTCTTAAATCCTTAAACTCCAAACCTCTCAAAAATCCTACCCAAAATCTCAGAGATCCCCCACCACCGATCGGAATTTCTCACCTCCACCGATCGTCAGAGACACCCTCGTTACCGAAGCTCGGAACCCCGGATTTCCACCGACGACATCCACACTCGTTAACCACCCCCATCCGACCCTTTGTTCTTCAATCTCTCAAATTTCCGGTATGATTTCTAAACCCTAACTCTTACTTACAAGATTCATGATTTTTAGGGTAGAAATTTCATATTGGGATTGTGTCTATAGAAAAGGTCGACATGCATGTTTGGATTTTGCTCATGGATTGTCGTTGAAGCTTAGTTGTTCATATTCTAGGGAAGATTATTCATGTTAGGTTCTCCATTGCAAAAGTCTAATTAGAAAAGCATGAATTTTTCTTATCCTAGTATTAAGTTCAATTTTTGCTATATCAATTTTGGGTAATTTTGCATGTTTGGGATGGGAAATCGAGCAAGTATGGGGTGCATAAACCCGATTGTGTGTCTAGTGAGGAGTATTGAGGATACATACTTGATTTATGGTCTGATTTTTAAAGTTGATGACATTCGGAAATCTGTGAACTGGCTCTCGACAGCTCGTTAACGACCCACCCAGGTTCGTTAACGACCCTGCGTAAGCATCACCGATTCTACACCAGTCCAGATTCTTTAACGACCCAATTGGGTGGTTGACGAATTATTCCGAGGTTATTTTGAGACCAAGTATGGGGTCTCTTGCCTATCTATTTTGAGTGGATCTTATCTTGGAAAATTCTTGATTGTTTTGTAGATCTCATGGCAAGTTCAAGCAGACCCGCTACCCGAGCTCAGAAAAAGAGGAGGAATCAGAGGTCCCCATCCCCACCTCGCATGGATAATGTGATCTTGAGTACTCAAGGCCAAGTGAATCGATACCGTGCCATTCTAGATAAGGACCACAACACTCGTTGGTTCTCGAAGTCTAGTGCCGTACACACGGGGATTTACACGGATGTCAAGGAGGACTTCGTTATTCTCGGTGCATCTCATCTACTGAAGAAGGAGAATCTACCACACTTTCCGGCCCTCACATCTGAGTTTCTGGCCACTCTAGAGACTAGTTTTCCGTCGAAGACTTCGGCGGGATGAATCCGGTTTCGGCTTGGTAATGTGAACCGTGAGTTCACCATGGCGGAGTTCAATGCAATTCTGGAGCTCCCAAACCCTTCTAGAGAGTACAGCTTGAACGACTACAGGGTGACTCGGACTTGGAGCTATATCACTGGGGAGGTCCAATCCTCCACAACGGCATTATCTGGGGCAAGCATCATCAACCCCATCTTCCGGATCATTCTCCGAGTCTTAGCCACCACATTCTGGCCGAAGAGAGAGTTGAACAGGCCAACAAGGACGGAAGTTGCTTGTCTCCGCACTATCCTTTTCGAGGAGCCCAACCCTTTGAATTCGGGGTATGAATGGCTCTACTACATAGAGAAATCAACCAAGTCCAAGGAAGTTTGGTGTGGTAACTTGGTCAGTCTTTTGGCCACAAACCTTGGAGTCGACCTCACTCGCTACACACCGGCTCATGCTCAGTTACTCAACAAGAACTATTGGTATAGTTCCAGTATTTTCATTCAAGCTGAGAGAGGGTTTAAAGTAAAAGTTCAAAACCGCCTTGTTACACCCACCCTCGATATGTTGGAGTTACTCTATGTACCAAATTGGTACGAGGCGTGGACGGGACATGCTTTCCCATTGGAGCCCAAGCCGGAGGATGAGCTATCACTTAGGCCGTGTGAGACAAGGTTTGAGCGAGAAGGTGAAGAGATGGATGAAGATGAAGATGAGGATACTGAGGTTGCTGGCAATGACACTGAAGAAGCCGACACAGAGGAAGGCACTGAGGAGCTTAACTTTGAGGAAGAAGACCTCGACGCTGAGGTTTTAGGCACCAATATCCTCGTTGACGAGCCCACCAGGCTCGTTAACGATCATTTCCAGCCTTCTACATCTGATGCTAACGAGGTAGCCAGGGTCGTTAACGACCCACCGAGGGCAGCTACCGACCCACCGCCAGCTCCTACCGACCCCTACTCTTATGGACTTATGCCATACAACCCGGTGCTTTACCATGATCACTTTCAGCCTCACTACCCACCACCTCCTCAGCCTGAGTACACTGGATCGAGCATTCCGCCACCATGGGCCGAGGATCTTTCTGCACGGATGCAACAACTTCACCTCCAACAGGACCACATTCATAGGAGGATGGATAGATGGGAGACTGTCTATTCAACTCGGATGACATTTGAGGATGAGAGACATCGTCAGAGAGAGACAGAGGATGCTGAGCGTTGGAGGACGATGTATGACTTCATGGGGAACTTTGAGCACTATTTTCCTCCACCTAACCGTTGATTCAGCTTGAAGGCGTTTTCCTTGTTTTCCACTTCTGAAACTTTGTAAGTTTTTGTTTTCTCTTTTCTTGTTTTCTTGTGTTTTTCTTTTCTATTTCTTCCTTTCTTCTTATTTTTCTTACAGTGGGGACACTGTAATTTTAAGTATGGGGTGGGAGAAAGTAGAAACTTTTGTGTCTTGTTTGTTTTTTGTGCTTTATTTTAAGTAGTTCTTTTATAAAAAAAAAAATCAAAAAAGTTTTGAAAAATATCTATAAAAAAAGGGTCTTAGAATTGATAGATATCCCTTTCTTAGGTTCTATGATAGTAGTTGCTAGCATGATCATTTAATTCCTTGCAAACATGTCTTTGAGAATGTAGCCGGATGCTTATTTTGAAGTTGTTTTTAGGAAGGAATAGCATTTGATGAAATTGAGCACATATACCTTCTTAGCATAAGTGATGCAATCCAACAAAAATTAGCCTTGTGAGTTAATTTTTGGCCTTATAGGGAGTTAATTAAAAATCCCTCTTCTTTTCTTGTGTGATTTACTCTCTATATGCATATTATCTCTTGGAATTGTGATGGTTATCTATTTCTTGAGACCCGTATGAGATTTATAGTTCATTACTTGTGAAAATCAGATGATAGAGAACTTATTTTATAAGCCCTATTAATCCTTATCCACCTTTATATTATCCTTCTTTTGACAACCAATTTTAGCCTGAAGCCTTTTATTTTTATGCTCCACAAAATTTGTTCCCTAGCCGAGATAAGCTTGACCCTATCCGGGGATTAGGACTTAGTTTTGGAGAGGTAAATTGTTTTGTTGAGTGTAAAAAAAATGAGTGAAATATAATGTTTGGTTCGAAATTGAGGGATTATTGGGAAGGGTAGATTGGAAGTCTCTTGTTTTTAATAGTTGTGATAAGAAAGATCTCTTTGTAACACCCCCTTCCTACCCTGGAGGTATTACCGCCAGTAACCCCGATTAAGACTAAACCGAAGCTACCCAAGACTTTAAACTGACTGAACAAACTAAAAGAAACATTATAGCGGAATAAATACAATTGATCTTATACAAACCTTAACTTTAAAGAATAAATAAATAGAACAACCTTCTATTTATTCAACAAGTCTTCCTTGAGTTCTTATTTCTGAAACTCAGCTTCGCTTTGCGGTAGTTCAATCATGATCTTCACTAAAGTACAACCATTGGAAACCTTTCTTCAATTTCTGGAGCGACAAACATCTGAATCCGCCTCTTGAATCACTTCCAAGAAGAAATACCTGATGTGTCGTATACAACGGTGGACACCAACCGACCAAATAAAAGAAAAGAAAATGGACGGGTTAGTCTAATGATAGACTAGCAAGCGGAGAATCTAACTTGGTTCTTATGGTTGTAAATAAACATATTGGCACCCAAATCCGATTAGACTCGGATTATGATCCAACAGTTAGCGGTCTTATAGAGAATAAGAAAGAGACTCGCATAATCAAGAGAGAGAACACCACCGCTTGCGGTTTCTTTAAGAAGCATAAACAATTGTTGGGAACTCATATTAATCACATCACATTTTGAAAAGCCTCCATCGACTAATCAGATTGACTTAACCAAAGTTTGATTAAGAATCATTCATAACCGGGAGCAAGAATGGCTTTCCGACTGGACGAACCATTCAGGTATATTAATGTGCCTAACGCACTTATCTTATATTACTTTCAAAACTTTTCACAACAAGTTGGTGATTCATAATCGGCTCGAACTACTGCCGCCGAAATATTTGGTACCGTAGAGATCATTGGAATATTTCATCCATGGTCATCTACCCTATACCTTTGGTCCCGTAGAGATCATAGGAGTATTTCATCCATGGTCATCTACCCTACACCAGGATCACAGGACTTAAGCTATCTTGTATCTCTCAGTTTGCACCCTGTGCTGTAGAGATCAGAGGCCTATCATACTGTCGTCTACACCGCACCATGCCAATTGCACTTAGCTAGAGTGCGCATCAAACCCCTTGCACGAAGAGCAAGGGTAGAGTCATGACTCGCCATTAGGATTAGGCCCCTCCTAATGTAATATTCATTTTAAGAGAGGATATGGAACCACGTTCCCCTCCTTGAAACTATCTTAATCACAACAATGTCTCAGCGAGAGACAACAAACAAGGTCGTACATAACGGACCTAAATCCAGTTCTAGCGCAAACTGAATAAACAACATGGTCATTATTTCTAACAATATAACAACCTATCATATTTTATTAATCATAAAAGTTGTTCCCAATGCAAATATTAAATGGGATCCAATTCCTCATTTAATAACAATAACGCAAGAGAGAATCGTCCACTTGCCTTAGAAGGTGTGCTCAACGTCCTTAACAATTCCAACAGCAATCTTTATCATCCTTCTGACAAATTTAAGAAAAGGATTTCTCAGCAACGAGCTCACAGAAACACTTCTTAGTTGTATTCTCAACTCCTACAACTTCCTAATCGATAAACGATTTAATTTCCGAATATCGATATATAAAAAATCCTTAGTTATCATGCTTCAAGGAGCCATCTTGACGGAATTATAACTAATTATCCGCTTCACTTTTGAAACAATTTTCTAAATAAAAATTGTTCATTAGCAATAGTTCTTAAAGGTTACCAAATTTCGGATCAAACGGATTAATAACGAATCCTGAGTAATTATCCGAAGTCCCTTACCTGCCAATCGGTATCCAAAACTTGTATTTGCTATAACGGAAGATCCGGACGTCCGTTTCACGAGCGGTTTGAACCTGTGGAACCGTATCAACGTCAAGATTATAAAAACCATAAATTTAAGAGAAAATTGCACTAAACCACCCGTTAAATAGGCGAATTTACACTTAACCACCCGTTATACACGAATTTATTTTAAACCACCCAAAACTTCGATTCCGTTAACAAATAGCCACCCATTGCGTTATTCCGTCAAAAATGCCGTCAAAAATGCCGTTAGATCCTACTGTTAGTCATATGAAGGAGTCAAAACCTCCTTGGTCTTCGGATTTTACTAACCCTGTTGTAGGACTTCCAAGCGTTCTTATTAACGATAGAGGACCAAATATCTTGGAGAGAAGCTTTGAAGCTTCTCCATCTAAGTATGGGGTTTCCCATGATCCCGACATAGCTGGATGGAGGCCGCCTTGATGAGCTAAGATAAGTTGTCAAGCTAATGACGTTAAACAAGCGCTTACGGGAGGCAACCCGCTCTTTAGTTAATTTTATTATTTTCATTTTTATTTTATTTTATTTTGAGATTAGGTTCTTTTTCTAAACTTCCTTAGACTAGGATAGAATACTTTTGTTTGGAATAGAATTTTGTGGGATTTTTGCAGGGTCCTAAGCTTCAACCACTCCATCTTCACCATGATGAGCTCCATCTTCTTTACAAGCTTCCAAGAGTTCTTTGTGAGTTTCTTCTTCCTTTCTCTTTACTTTTCATATCATTTTCATGCATGGGGACATTGCATGATTTAAGTATGGGGTAGGGGAAGAAGAAATCTCACATATGTTGTACATAATTGAGTCCTTTTGTGTTTGCTTGATTTCTTGTTTGTTAGTTTATTTTGTTAAGAAAAAGCTTTGAAAAATGAAAAAAAAAAGATTGCAAAATGTCGAAAAATGAAAAAAAAAAATATTTGCTTCTTTGTTTTAGGATAGAAGAATGCTCCATCTTAGATGTCCTATGATGAGAATTAATTTTCATGCTTATCATATAATTCCTTTGGCATATTTGGATAGTATAGCCTAAGTCTTGAGAAATTGCTTTTAATTGTGAAAATGGACTTGTGATGAAATTGAGCATATGTGTCTTAAGTAGAAGTAGTTGCAATCCAACAAAAATTTATGCCTAGTGAGGAATTTTGGCCTTATAGGGAGATCTTCATAAAATCCCTCTTCTTTTTATGTGTGATTTGCTCTCTTTATGCATCTATCTCTTGTTGTTGATATGGTTGTCTATTTCTTGAAGCCGCTATGAGATTGTTCATGCATGTTGATTATGATTAAGAACTTATTTTTCATAAGCCAGTTTTTATCCTTTCTTTTACCTACCCTTACATTATCCTCTTTTTGAAGCCAAGTTGAGCCTTAAGCCTTTTTATTTTTAGCTCCACAAAATTATTCCCTAGCCAAGATAAGCTTGACCCTATCCGGGGATTAGGACTTAGTATTGGTTGTTGTGATGATCTTGTTGAGTGAATTGTTTGGTTCAAGAGTGGGGTAGTATGGGTTGGGTAAAGTCAAAAGTCTTTTGGATTGTTATGTAAAAGGAGTTTGGTTCCCTGGATGCACTTACAAAAGAGTTGAAAAAAAAGAAGAAAGATATCGATATCGATCTCCCATAAAAAGAATGAAAATCAAAAGGGAGAAAAATAAAGCAAAGTGTTGAAAGTGAAAGTGTGCATGAGCCAAATTTCCTTAGTATTTGTAAGCAAGATAAGTTGGGATTTAAAAGGGTTGAAGAAATAAGTGAGTTGAGCATAATGTTAGAGTGAGTTTGGTTATCTTTTGAGAGTTTTGGTAAATGTAAGTATTTAGGAGTCTTTGATTCCCGGATTTTATTAGCACCACATAGCCAAAATATTTCCACGCCTTATTGTCTTTACCAAGCCCCATTACAACCCGGCCGAATGGAAGCTTCTATGAAGTTTTTCATTGATCCTAAGTTCTTATGATGATTGATGTGTTTTGACTTCTCTAGGTAGAGAGATTGGTGATATAAGTCTCAATGATAAAGTTGACGTTGCATAAAGATTGAGTTGAGAGTTGATATTAATAGCCTAAACACATGAGAGATGAGTGAAAAACATTAAAATCCCTTGTGAGGTTGGATTGTGATTTCTTAAGCTAGAGACTAATACATATGTGATGACGTTAAAATTACTTGTCTATCTTTTCACTTGTTCTTAAAATGTTTTGACAAAGGCTATGCTTGAAGATTGTTTTATTGGTCTTGATTATGCATGATTATTGCTTGAGGACAAGCAAGTCTAAGTATGGGGTATTTTGATATCCGCTTTTTAGGTAGGTTTTTAGTGTCTAGATAGATTAGATTTAGTTGGTTTTTGTGCTAGAGTCTTGTGTTTTTAGTCTTTTTGCTTTAGTTTTCGTATTTCTTTGAGATTCGGAAACTACGCATCTTTTATGTCTTTTTGTAGGAGTTTTGGAGCTTGAAAGAAGAATTTGGAGCATTGCAAGAGGAGGTGGACAAGCTAGGAGGGAGCCATAAGTGAGGAGCTAAGGAAGAAGGTCAAAGAGGAATGAAATCATGAAGAGAAGATGAAGATTAAGTGCTTAAGTAAAGTCATTGAAGATCAAGTTTGATCTTGGAAAGAGATAGAAAAATTCGTTACAAGAACATAGGAAAAAGAATCGAGTCAAACGGAGTTGTAACGAATCTTCTATGCAAGTTTTACTCCAGGTTGTTCGAACAAGCTCTCAGGCACAACCCTATGAGGGTCGTGCACGACCCTATTGGGGTCGTGCTAGACCCATGGAGATTACCAAGCCTCAGGACCGACCCTTTGGGGGTCGTGCACGACCCACTTTGGGTCGTGCATGGCGCCGACTCTCCCTTATTCCGAGATCTTTATGGATATATTCTATCTTTTATTTTAGGAAGTAGTTTTATCTTGTTTCCTAGTTTAATTAGGGCTCCTTTTCCTCTATAAAAAGGGGGGCTCTCTCTAGTTTTGATAATTCGTTCTTTGGAGGAGATTAAGAGGAAGACTTGAAGGACAAGTTGGAGAAATTTGTAAGACCTCTTTGTTTTTATTTGAATTTTTGGTTTGTTTTTATGATGATGTCTTGTTCTTTCTTCTCAATGAGTAAGTAGTCTTCTTAGATTATAGGGTTGGGTGAAAACCCAACACAATCATGCATGTCTAAACTTGAATTCATGACTTGAATGCTTGAAGATCATATCTATCTATCTTGTGCTTAAATCCTTTGCGAAAGTTGAGGCATGTCTTGCAATTAACCTAAAAGCGAAAGTGTAAAGTTGATTGCTTTGAGTAGTTCTAATAGGATTATTTGCGACAGTTGATATTCCTAGGTTGAAGGATAGATAGAGAGTTGTTTAATTTGCGACAGTTGATTGAATAACTTGAATTGTTTGCGACAGTTGACTTTTCTATGATCTAGATTGCATGATAGTTGTGAATTCCTGTTGAAAGCATGTGTGATTGATGTTGTGGTAGCCCTAGCCCTAGGATTGCCTTCTTATATTGATTAAAACTCGTTAATTTGACTCGATCTCGCCCTCACCAAGGTCGTGCTCGAGCCTAGCCCCTTTGTTTGTGTTCGTGTTTGTCTGTGCCCCTTCGTGTTTATTTTAGTTTATCAACTAATCTTTGGCCCTACTCTCATTCCCGTGGACAAACCTGACTCCGCTATACTCAGCGGGGTCTTGATATAAATTTATTTGTTCAAGAAACCCTTCAACAACTACAAATTTATTTGTTGTTAAACGACTCTCTCAACAATGGCTATTTCTTGATGAGCATGATTGTTTGGTTTTGATTATTGTATAGTGATTACTTGAGGACAAGCAAGCCTAAGTATGGGGTATTTTGATGTTCATGTTTTTAGACTAGTTTTTGGTGTGTTTCTTACTTTTTTTAGTTTAGTTTTAGAAAGTTTTAGAGTTAGTTTTGTATGTTTTTGGATGAGTTTTGCATATTTTGTGAAAAGTATGGAAGCTACTCTGTTTTGTGTGTTTTCGTAGGTTTTTAAGCGGGAAGGAACGCTTTTTGAGCTGAGTGGAGGTCTTGCGGTGGAGGATGGAAGGCATAGAAGATAAGGAGGAAGATTTCATGGGAAGATCGAAGGAAAAGTCCAAGTTTAAGTCGAGGAGAAGTTCAAGAAAAGCCAAAACAGAGGCTCGTTAACGATCCTGTGAAGGTCGTTAACGAGGCTGGAAGATAGATTTTTTTAGAGGGAATTAGCAATTTCTACTGACCCTGTGCGGGGTCGTTAACGAGGGTCCCGTGTCGTTATAGGCGTAGCCGACTTTTGGTTGTTATATCTTTTATCTTGTTATCTTTTAAGTAGGGTAAGTTTTTATCTTTTTAGCCTTTTTAATAGATAGTTTCTTAGTATAAAAACTCTTGTTCTAAGCTTAGACAACAAGGGGAATTTCGAGGAGAAGTCGAGTGAGAAGAGGAAGTCGAAGATGGGTTCGGATCGAGAGAGAGAATTTAGGATTGGTGATCGGATCTTGCTCGTTGTTCTTAAGTGTTTTCGGATTCTACGAAGCTTGTAAGACAATATTTTCTTATTTAATTTTAAGTAAGTTTAGTTTGTTTTCGATGTCTTCTTTGATTAAAGTTATTTGCTTTATTTCAATGATTAGTGAGTAGTCTTCTTATCTAGGGTCGGGGTTGAAACCCGACATAGTTGTGCATGTTTGGATGAGTAAGTTGATATTTTGATTGCCTTTTATCTATTGAATTGCTTGTTGCGCTTATGCTTAGAAGATAGTCGAAGTAATTTGAGTTTTTAACTTGATCGAAAGAGAAAGTTGTTAACTTGAATGATGATATTGTTCGTTAAGGAAAGTTTCAAGCTTTGGATTCAAAACGAGTGATAGAGTGAATTGATTTATGAGAATAGATTGATTTGCTTTTTAGTCAGCGTAAGTTGATGAATTTATCTTTAAAGGCATGATCTTTATCTTCATATGAGTTTATATGCATAGCTATGTCGTGGTAACCCTTATCCTAGATCTTTTTATCTTATTGAATTTGTTTGTTTGCTTTCGAATCATTCGTTATCGAGTCAACATACGATCGGTACCGAACTTGTGTTTAGGTCGTTAATTGTTTTGTGTTCGTTGGTTTTCCATGTTCGTTAACGACCCTGACAAGGTCGTTAACGAGGTTGGTCGTAGCTATTTTTGCCTATTTTGCTTTGTTTCTTGTTTTTTTAGTTGATAGACAAACAACCGTGCTTCCCGTGGACGATCCTGACTTTGCTATACTCAGCGAGGTCTTGACTACAAATTTTATTTGTTGTTGAGTAAATCCCTAATCAACAGGTTCCAGAGAAGGTTTCTTTGTTTCGTTCCTTCTTAAGGCGATCACCTCGCACCACCAATCCATCCAATGATTTGGCCATCACCGATACCCCTTTGGATCATAGGGAATATCTCGAAAGAAACCAATTGAATTAAACCTGTGGGATTCGTTTTCATGGCTAGGTGATGTGGTCCTAGGGAATCCAAACATGTCACTCACCTCTTCAAAGGACAAATCATAGTTATGGTTTCTCCTCTGGAATTGGACTCTCCCATAACCCTTTCCCGGTGTAGATCTGGTCTCAATGGGGCTTAGAAATTCTAAGGTCAAGGTGGGGTAAGCACACTCTTAGATTTGAGTAAAGTCTTCCCATCCCAATCTTGAGACCATGTAGAGGAAATCATCCTTAACCCCCAGAGCCTCTAGAGAATCCATATCAAAAACTGTAGTGCTCTCATAATCACGCATCCTCAACCCTTTGATTCTATCCTTATATTCATCAATTTCCAAGCTAAAACCAAATTATGCGGGAGTAGTTGTCTCTAGAGAAATGGGCCAATTTGATTGCATGTAGAACCTCTAGACTTCTTTCTTTGAGACATATTGCAAGGAGAAACCTGCACACCAAGAGACAAGCAAACCAAGGCAAATCACAATCTCGTTGTCCTGACAAGGACAACTAATAACAACAAGTACAAATTTTCAAGAGCAACACCCAACAAGTAAGTTCAAGCAAGCTACTAATGTAAAATCAATCAATATCCCTCAAACAAAAATTAATCAAAAATTCCTCAATCAAATTGTAACATAATTAAATTATCACTTTCAAGCAAATAATAACAATTTGGTTCCATAGCATGCTTTACCAAACCAATTAAGTTCAAATTAAGTCAATAATTCCCCCCAAACGCAAGTCAAGCAAATCTATATCTAGGGTTTTGAATTTTTACTCAAAACATCAAAATTACATCAAGAAAGCTTCAATCAAGAACAAATCTCAACAATTTAGCACCAAAGCTACAAGATTCATGAGCAATTTAATCAAGTAATTAAACCCTAGATATAAAATTATATTAAAGGGGGAGATATTTTACCACAAGTGAAGACCAAAGGAGGAAGGGATGGGATCATCGAACAGCAACTAGGCGGTGGCGTAGTGCGCCAAGTGAGTCGTCGGTGTAGTGGTGTAGGAAGATCTCTCATGGGGTTCTCTCGGTCAGTTAATTGGGTAGAAAAAGGAGGTCGGGTAGAAGGAGGTGGGGGAAAGACAAAAGAAGAAAAAAAGAAAAAGTGAAAGAAAAAAGAAAAAGAAAAATTGTCGGCTGACTACCCGAGTTAGAACCCGACCAGGTACTCCCCTTTTCCGCTTCCCTATTTGCTTCATGACCCAGGTTACTACACAGTCAATCACCCAACCAGGTAGTACTCAGTTGACATGACCCAACTTTTAACTCGACGTAGAACCTGGTCAAGTAGCTCTCAAAAAAGAAAACCTAAACAAGCACTCGGGTTCTGACTCGGCCGATTACTTCTCAAATACTTGTGATACTTAAAAAACAAACATGTAAAACATAATAAAACTAAAAAGATTGGATTGCCTCTCAAGGAGCGCTTGTTTAAGGTCATTATCTTGACCATCCATCTTCTTTCAAGCACTCAGTTTGAGAAGATCAATGGAATCGGTCTTCTCAATCAAATTCCCAACTATGTATGTCTTCAAACATTACCCGTTGACCTTGAACTGTCCCATTTCTTCACTCCAAACATCCACGGGTCCATGTGGATAAACATGTCTTACTTGAAAGGGTCCACTCCACCTAGACTTCAGCTTTCCAGGAACAAATTGAGCTTGGAGTTGAATAACAACACGTGATCACCTACACGGAACTCCCTTAGAAGTATATGTTTGTCATGCCATCTCTTAGTTCTCGCTTTGTAGATCCTAGCATTCTCATAGGCATCTAATCTCAATTCTTCCAACTCCTGAAGTTGTAACATCCTCTTTTTACCTGCCTCTTTCATGTCATAATTGAACAACTTGATTTCGCAATATGCTTTCTGTTCCAACTCCATAGGTAAATGACAAGACTTCCCATAGACCAATATAAAAGGGGTGGTACCGATGAGAGTGTTGTAAGAGATTATGTAGGCCTAAAGAGCATCATCAATCTTCATTGACTAGTCCTTTTGTGATCGGGATACCGTTTTCTCCAAGATGCTTTTGATCTCACTGTTAGAGACTTCCACTTGGCCACTAGTTTGCGGATGATACTGGGTTGCAATATTATGCGTGACCCCATATTTCTTCAATAAAGCTTCAAACTTCTTCTCAATAAAATGGGATCCACCATCATTTATAACAACTCTAGGAGTGTCAAACCTTGGAAAAATCACCTTGTTGAAGAACTTTTACACCACTCTTGAGTCATTGGTTGGTTATGCAACTACTTCTACCCACTTGGACACATAATCCACTTCTACAAGGACGTATTTGTTGTTGCGTGAAGATGGAAAAGGGCCCATGAAGTCAACTCCCTACACAATAAAGATCTCCACCTCTTGAATGTTGTTGAGAGGCATCTCATTCCTCCTTGAAATATTTCCATTCCATTGAAAAAAATCACATGAGGAGATGAATTGGTGGACATCTTTTAACATTGTTGGTCAATACAACGCATAGTTGAGAATCTTGGTGGTTGTCTAAGAAGAGCTAGCACGTCCTCCACATGGTAGAGAATGACAATGTCGAATGACACTCTCCACCTCTTCTTCTAGAATGCACCACCTTATTACACCATCATCACATCTCTTAAAGAGAAAAGGCTCACTCTAATAATAATTCCTTACATCAGTCATGAACTTCTTCTTTTGTTGCCAAGACAACCCAAGTGGTAACTTATTGCAAACCAAGCAATTGACAAAAAACAACATACTAGGGCATCATTGAAGTTGCAAGTTGTAGTTGCTCTTTTTTTTCCCAAGGAGATGATGATCAAGGAAGGAATCATCTATAGGGACATCATCAAGTGGCTTTTATTCTAGTGGAGTTAGTCTAGAGAGGTGATCAACAATCAAGTTTTCTGCTCCCTTCTTGTCCTTGATCTCTAAATCAAACTCTTGAAGATGGAGGATCCAACAAATCAATCTAGGCTTAGCATCCTTCTTATTTAAGAGATATCGAATAACAATATGATTAGTGTACACAATGACATTGGCTCCTACAAAATAGGATTTGAACTTCTCAAAAGAAAACACTATAGCAAGCAACTCTTTTTTTGTAGTAGCATAATTCACCTAGGCTTCATCAAGAGTCTTGCAGGCATAGTAGATGGTATGAAACTTCTTGTCCTTCCTTTGTCCCAATACTACCCCTATTGTGAAATCACTTGCATCACACATAAACTCAAAGGGAAGATTCCAATCAGGAGGTTTCATGATTGAAGTTGCAATAAAAGAATGCTTTAACTTGTTGAAGCTTTCAAGACACTCAAGAGAATAGTTAAATTCCACATCATTAAGCAATAAATTAGTAAGAGGGTTAGAAATTTTAGAAAAATCTTGAATAAAACACATAAAATCATGCTTGTCATAAGAAACTCCTTATCACCTTGATTGACATAGAAGGTGGCAACCTCTCAATGGCCTCAATCTTTGCCCTGTCAACTTCAATAGCATGGTTAGAAACAAGATGACCAAGCACTATTCCATCACTTACCATGAAATGACACTTTTCCCAATTCAACACAAGGTTAACTTCTTAAAATATTTGTAGCACTCTTGACAAGTTAGTCAAACAAGAATCAAAAGGAGAACCATAAATAGGAAAGTCATCCATGAAAACTTCCATGATTTCCTCATTCAAATTAGAAAATATAGCCACCATCCATCTAAAAAAAGTAGCCGAGGCATTACACAATCCAAATGGCATTCTTCTGTATGCAAAAGTGCCATAAGAGCATGTAAAAGTGGTTTTCTCTTGATCACCAGGATGAATAGGAATTTGAAAGAAACCACTATACCTATACCCATCTCAATAGAGAAAATGTGAATGTTGGGCTAATCTTTCTAACATTTGATCAATGAAAGGAAGAGGGAAGTGATCCTTATGGGTTGCTTTTTTCAATTTCCTATAATCTATACATATTCTCCAACCCGTAATAGTCCTAGTGGGAATCAATTCATTTTTCTCATTCTTTTCAAGAACCATCCCACCTTTTTTAGGAACCACATGAACAAGACTAACCCACTTACTATCAAAAAATAGGATAAATAATGTCTGCATCTAACAATTTAAGCACTTCTTTTTTCACTACTTCTTTCATATTTGGGTTAAGTCATCTTTGATGCTCAATTGAAGTTTTATGGTCATCTTCCATTAAGATTCTATGCATGCAAAATGAGGGACTCATTCCTTTTAGATTATTAATAGTGCATCCTATAGCTTTTCTATGTAGTCTAAGATCATTCAACAATTTTTCAATATCTTCATTACTTGGACTAGCATTGAAAATGACGAGATATGTAGAATTAGGTCCTAGGAACTCATACCTCAAAGTAGATGGAAGTGGCTTCAATTTCACTTTTGGTGCATCTTTTGGATCTCCTTTAGGATTATGGTCATCTCTTATCAAAATCTCTACAACTCTTCTAGTGTAGTCCTCCTTTGTTGCCCTCAAGTCTTGAACTACATTAACAAGTAGCTCTCATTTCTCCATTTGGTCTACACTAGTGGTCAAACAAAGCTCCAGTGGGTCCTTAGAGACCACATACATCAAGGATCCATGAATTTCCTTGTCTATGACATCTATCATGCAATCATTATCCTCACAAGAAGGTTGTTTAACAAATTTAGAAAAACTAAACTCGATTTTCTCATCACCTATTGTGAAAGTGAGGATCCCTTGATTAACATCAGTCATGGTATTGCAGTAGCTAGAAAGGGTCTTCCCAACATGATTGGGACATGCATGTCAACATCAATATCAAGTACAATAAAATCCACATGAATAAAGAACTTACCTATACGAATAGGTACATTCTCAACAATACCTATTGGGCAAACTAAGGATATATCCGCCATGAAAAGTGTCATCCTTATAGGTCTACGTTCTCCTAAATCCAACTCTTTGCAGATGGATAAGGGAATAATACAAACACATGCTCCTAAGTAACATAAAGCATCATAAGTAGTATTACCAAAGACAATAGGGACAGAAAAGTTACTTGGATCTTCAAGTTTTGGAGGGGGTTTGTTTTGGATAAGGGTACTAATCTCCTTTCTTAGAGAGACAAATTGGCATTCATCAAGCTTCCTCTTATTGGATATGATCTCTTTCAAGAACTTCACATAAAAGGGTATTTGTTTCAAGGCATTCGTGAAAGGAATGTTGATCTAGAGATTCTTCAGCACATCCATAAATTTCCTATATTGTTGATCCAATTGGGCTTGAGCTCTTCTTTGTGGAAATGGTAGAGGTGGCTTTTATGGTGGTGGAGGAGCACATGGATGCTTCTTCTCTCCAGAAACATCTTTTTTTGGCTCTTTAGGGACCTCTTTCTCTTGTAGCTCGTTCTCCTTCATCTTTTGAGTTTTTGGTGGAGGAGTTTCAAGTTATCTTCCACTTCTTAGGATTACATCATTTACTCAGCCTCTTGAGTTAGCTTTAGGATTTCTAGGCAATTGACCAATGGGTCTTGGAGCATTCAATGCATGTTGAGCAATTTGATTCTCCATCATCTTTATGTTGTTTCCCTAGGTACGTACCTCTTCAGCAAGTTGGTTCACCCTTATGGCCATGTTCTCCATGAGTCTCTCGAATGACGATTTTGTGGAGTTGATGTGGGAATCCTAGAGGACCTCTTTGTCGGGCCTGATTATTGTAGGAGAAGTTTGGGTGATTCCTCCAACTGGGGTTGTAAGTAGTTAACTTCCCCTTCTTGTGGATCTCTCTTGCTAACATAGAGGTGACAAGCTGAGATAGTGTGATCACTTGCTCCACAAAATTGAAAATTCATAACTAAGCTTGATGGTGTAGAACCAATTGGCCTTCCTGTAACTGCAATTGTCTCCATTTGCCTCATCTTGTTAGTAAGAAAAGCAACATGAGCTCTCAATTGAGTGTTGGCATCAACTTCATACATCTCAGAGGCTTTCTTGACACTAGATGTCGAGCGAACATTAGAATCTTTACGAGAATGCCATGCAGTCTTCTCAATCAATTCCCGAGCTTCATCCTCATGTAAATTAAAAATCCCGCCTTCAGATGAGGCATATAGGAGTGCAATTTTTTAGAAAACATCAAGGAGTAACTTTCTCAATTCATTCCCAAGCTTCATCCTCATGCAGAGTTGTCAATGTCATTGTAGAACACATCAAGGAGTGCAATTTTTTTATTGCCCATTATGAGCACGTAGCACAGGTAACACATTTAATCTCTCCCAAGCTTCAAAGTATGATTCTCCATCCTTCATCTTGAAATTGAAGATTTGTTGCCTCATTCAAAAGTCTTCTTAGGTGAGAAATATTTGTTCAAGAAGGCAGAGGCTAACTCATCCCAAGTTTTGATGGATTTTATGGGAGAGTCTTGAATCAAGTCTTGGCTCTGTTTCTTAAAAAATGAGAAAGCTCTCATCTTGAGTGCATCTTGAGAGACGTCATGAATCTTGATAATGTCCTTAGCTCTAGAAAGGTAGTGAGGTGCTGATGAAGATTTTCATATGGAAGACCTCCAAATTAATTTTGTTGAACCATATTGATCAAGGAGGGCTTCAATTCAAAGAAATGTGCTTGCACCTCAAGATACACAACACTAGAAACAAGGCCATTTTGAGCAGACCTCATATATTCAGCTAGAGTTTGTGGGCATTGTCCATGCTCTTGGAGCGCTGGGTACTGAGTCACAACAACCAATTGATTTCTAGTAGCTTCTAGTTAGGCTTCTAGATTAGCGACATAAGCATCATGCAAAGCCTTAGCATCTTGGTCTTGGTTGCTCATAGGTTGGATTGCCCGTTGCGCTCTAAGTCTTCTACGAAAAGTAAATTCAATCTTAGGATAAAACTCGTAGAGTAGTGGAGCGTTTAGTTCTCTTCGCATGAACTAGAGAACAATATGAAATCACAAACAAAACAAACAAAAAAAAAGAAACAAAGACCTATTCTACCGGTTGTGAGAAACAACCAATACTAGCTATAGTCCCCGACAACGATTCCAAAAACTTGATAGGCTAAATCATATTCCGCAAGTGTACGAGATCAGTTGTAATACCAAGGTGTCGAACTCAAGGACTAAGTATTATTAATTGCAACTTATTCGTAGACTAAGTCGTAAAATAAGGAAATAAGGAGGTATAATTTTAGCTATCAAACTAATTTTAAGCAAGCAAACAAATAAATAAGGTGAAATTCAATGGGAGAAAAACTTCTAAGATCAAGGATCCCCACAACAATTAATTGGTAGACTTTAAAGGATGATTGCAAAATCTTAGTTTGACTTTGCAAGAAGACAACTACCTAATGTATCCACTAAATTCTTTCGAATGTTAGCAAACGTATCTAGACTCAATTAAACATCCATTTTCGTGACTTGCAAATTAAAATCTATACCTTTGACCACTTATAAATTAAGATATATCAACTCTACACAACATCCGCTTTCGCGACTTGCAAAACTAACCTAATCTCAAGATTTTTATGACAATTGTTATTCCATAAGAAAATTCAAGACACTTTCATAATAAAGAAAACTTGGGTTCAAATACTAGGGTTCCAATAGGAAAAAATACCTTTCAGTCTCTATTCCGTGTCTGACTACTTATCAAAGTTATTACCTTTTAGTCCCAAACTTTAACAAGTTCCAATTCACACAAGTTACTATGACAATAAGCATCTTGGATTGAATCAAACAAAAGCTTCAAACATCAAATTGTGCAATTTAATAGATTTGTCTACCTACATATCATTAGGTTCTGATATGCACAATCATGTTGTGTATATAGACAGGGTTTTAGCATCATTTTAGTGATATTGTACGTGACTTTGGAGGAGTTTTGGAGCTTTGAAGAGGAGGAGTTGAAGACACATTTTGGAGCACTTTAGAGCAGGATTGAAGTTAAAATGATGAAGCAGCGAAGTACGCTGGTGGTGACCGCCACCTATGTCAACCCGCCTGTTTTTTGTTCCATGTTTTATATTAGTTTTATTATTATTATTATTATATTAGAATATATGTTCCGAATTTATGTATTTTTTTTTTGAAGACCTGGTTTTCATATATTAGGGTTTTAGAGAGTTTAAACTCTCATACTACTTATCATTATTTGGAGAACTTTTCTACTTTCATGGGGAACTAAGTCAGTTTTGCTTAGTTAGACAGTTTGACGCTTTGTTTGAGATTTAGTTGTGAGATTTCTATCACTTATCTATTGCATAGAATTATTTTACTCTCTTGCTTGACTTGTTATTGATTGATTTCAACAATTTCTAGGGTTGTTGTTATTAGATCTCTTTGCTAGATTTAGAGTGCTACTGGTTGAGCATCTCTATTTCATTGTAGTAACTGCATCGTACTAGTATCTGGTTGTGCTAATCATATGTAGAAGAGAGTTGATTTGCATTCTAGGAAAGCTGTTTGTTTTATGCTAGAATTGTATCCTATTATATTCCTATCCTTATTGCTGCTTTTGAGTTGAATCTTGATGGTTTCAAGATTGTTCAATTAGTTAGGACTGATAGTATTTGGTTGTGTTATTAGTTATATTTGAAAAAGGTATTGGAAGTTCCATTTACATGCGATATTGAATGAAATCGATGATCAACTTGTCATACGAATGTGGATATATGTTTGGCTAAGTATTTTCCCAAATCTTGATAAACACAATCTTATTGCTTTTGTTAGTTTTACATGATCTAAACTTAGTTACAATCACAAAACCCCTTGTTACTTGATTGACACAAAATTCATACACAACGATCAACTTGTCCTCATGTGGATTCAACCCTTACTTACTAAAGACTATAGTTTTTAGGATGGTTTGGACTCTTTTGCATAACTGTGATTTGCACGACAAAATCTCCGTTATCAGGTTCACCCCAATCTTAGAATATAAAGTTTCGCAAGACATGGAGAAGGAAGAAATCAAATCAATAAAGATATTAAACATACCGGATTGAATAAACAAGCAAACTTGATTAAGATCCAACAAATCAAACTCAAAATCCTAAAAGAGTCTTCAATCTCCAACTAGAAACTCAAACTTGTCTTCCAAGCAATAAGCAATAATAAGAAATCTAGAAATCCCTAAAAACAAAGCTAACAAGGGTTTATATAGTCTCCTAAAAGGAAATGATATGACACAAATCCTAAAATAGGATATAATCTGCGTTTCTAGCATAACCGGGTTACTACCCGGTCTACTACCAGTCGAGTAGTCCGTTAGAGCTCGCTCCAGAAAAACAACGCTACCCTGGCAAGGACTCGGCCGAGTTCTCTTTAGTGAATGCTACCTGGGTTGTTAGCCGACTTGGTACCCAGTCGGGTACTCCTCACTGGACATTACTCGGGTTGATCTTACTCGGGCAAGGACCCAACTTGCTACCCGGGTTCTTCCCGTCGTCTTCTTGCTCGGTCTCGGATCTATTGGCTCGGACTTACTGTCGGGTTCCTTGACTTCTAAAACTCCTAAAGTGACTCGGTTTCCTTCTCATTTAGTTCTGCAATACCGAGAAAAGTAAAGCGTAGATACCGAAGCACAAAAATTACCAAAACAACTTAGAAACTCGAAATACAAGCTAAAAACATATTAAACGTACATGATCTATAATCCACCCTAAACATGATCTAAATGCAAATTATCAGCTCGTTTGTCTCCTAATTCGAATCATATGAACTTGTTATGTATTTGTCTAACATTCCCCAAAGTATTTTAACTTTGTGGGAAAATGGATATATAATAATATACTCCCTACGTTTCATAATAGATGTTTATTGAGATTTCTTTCTTGTTTCACAATAGATGTCCATATAAGAATTTTGTCTATTTTTTCCATTTATACCCCTAATAATTATACCATATTAATCTTATACACTTTTCCCAAAAATAATTTTTAGGAGTAGGAAGTACTTTTTAATATGGGTAATCTTAGAAAAAAAATTCCTTAATATATGTGCAAATTTGTCTATGGACATTTATATTTTCTGAAACGGAGGGAGTAATTACTTTTTTCCTTAAAAAAAATAATAATAGCCTTGCCGTACCGAATAACCACCCTTTAACAACTCTTCTGTTATGGATTGCAATAGTGTGGCAAACTATAATACACCTAATGGCGTCACTGTCAAAATCCTTAATCAAACAACAACAACAACATTTACCCAGTGGAACTTCCCTTACGGAAAATCTGGGGGGTCAAGATCAAAATCCTTAATCATTTGCTATTAAAAAAACAAGGAATTGCATTGGTGCTTTAAATGTTGGAGTTGTCCTATGAATCCATAACCTTTAGTATTTGTTATAATGGAGGAAATAATCTTTGTTTATGTTGTAAAATTGACCATTTCGATAATTTTCAGCTAAAATGTCTTACGACAATTATTAAAGTTTGTAATCTTTATGCTCTAGCATCTGAATAACCTTAAAGCTAGGCCAAAATATATATAGATCAGTAGTATACGTAATTGAAACACAAACAATTTAAGAAATGACTTAGGATCAAACCTCTTTTGATACCATATTAAAGTACGTGGGTCAAAAGTCTAGTGATTATGTACATACAAATGAATTTTTGGATACCAATTCGTCCTTACGATGATCTCGTAATTCTTACGAAGTGGAGACGATGGGGTCTGTATTTCTCTTTCTTTTGCCACATTTCGCTCAAAGAGTTAAAAAGATCAGATATTGTTTGACATTAAAAAAAAACCACCTTTGTTGTGTTAGCCCACTAATTTCTTTCCTTATAAAAGAATAGAACAATTTGTAAAGTTGTGCCAAGTAGATCAAGCCAATTAACATTATGTTCACGAAACCAATAACCAATTGGTCTAGTGGGATGAGGTGCTAGGCTCCTTAAGCGTTTGTTCTGGAGATTCGAAGTTCGAATCTTCCTGGCGGCGTGTATGGAAAAAATTGAATTGGGAGGGTCGCCCCAGCAATGGGCCTCTGCAGTACCCGGTTCGGACGTAGATTGGCCCCGGCTAATCGAACCGAGCGAGAGATAAAAAAAAAAAAAATATTATGTTCACGAAAATAGATGAAAAAGGATATTTAGATATGCAAGGGACTTTATTAAGGTATATAAAAGTTAGGGACTAATATGCATGTGTACAACTCAATATTAAGGACGAAAGATGTAATTTACCCTTTGAAAACAGTAATTATAACATAAAAGTATTATTAACCACCAAAAGATGCAATTACAAAATCATGAAATTAAGACCAAAAAAGTTAGAACCTTATATGATGGGTTACATGTCCTACCTTCTAATTCTTTTATTTTTTACAACCAACATGACTCAAAGTTTAATACTACTCCTTGCCATAATCTGTAGAGTATTTAATATTTTCCATTTTTTTATCCCAAAATATCTCGACTAGTTTGCCGTTCACTAGCTCTCAACCACGAATTGCTTCCGGGTAATCATATACTTTTTGTCTTTCTCTTCCTCGTTTACATTATTTTTATAAACATCATAATCTACCAAAGACTAATTAGAGGCGGACATTAACTTAAACGAAATCATGCACCAATTGTATATTAGGTACTAGATAATGATAATTTAATCGCCCTTGGCGTCTTTAGGGTTCATTCCAATTCAAATCTTAAATCATTTTTGTACTACTACTATGGTTGGTGATTTGTCACCACAAGAATTAGTTTATCGTGTGATATATATCAATGTTAAATCCCACCTCATAATTAATGTACTATATTATATATCTTCCCCGGAACCTCCGGTGGCACGGGGGAGATAACGACGTAAAGTCTTCGATATATACAAATTTGATTGTGTATGGATCAAGTCATAACCCGCCTGAAATTTACAATACAAGATTCATTAATTTTTTTTTGGATTTTAGTTCCTAATAATAGTATTTTAACCTATGTTTTAGAGCATAAGATAAAAAAATTGTTGTTTAATTTATATCCTAAAAAAATAATTTAAAATCTGACGGGCCAATATTAATATATAGGGGGTCTATCTATATGCACATGTACATATGAGTGTAGCTAGAGGTGTCAAACGGGTCGATCGGATCGGGTTCGGGTTCGGTTATTTCGGGTGCAGGTTGAGTCGGGTTCGGGTCGTAACGGGTCATCGGTCAATTCGGGTCGGGTCATTGCGGGTTGTCGGGCGGGTCGGGTCGACCTAACAGGTCAAGAAAATTGATTTTCTTACAATTATTAAAAAAAATTATTTAAAAAATGATATTTAATAATAAATCTACTATTTTTATATTTTTTAATAATAAAATATATTATAATTTTCAAAATATATTATATATTCTTAAAATATAACAAATTGGGTCAACCCAACGGTTTTTTCGGGTTTGAACCCAACGGATTTCGGGTCTATCGGGTTCGGTTTATTTTGGGTTTCGGGTTCAAATTTTCGGGTCTGGACCCTAAATTTTTCGGGTAGTTCGGGTCTGTTTTTCGGGTCGGGTCAGCTTTTGACAACTCTAAATGTAGCATATGAATATGGTAATTATAAAATCAATTGCCAATAGAAGATTAGAAGGAGTCGCACAACAACAAGGTTATATAACAACCTTTATTTAATTAAATTTTTTTAATGTGAGAAGCTCATATTTCTACACGTCTTCTTAAGTGATAACACTTGTCTGACCCAGTTGAAACTTGACATCATGTCCAACTAGCTCGTGCTAAGTATGAAAAACATATCAACTAGATCGAACTAACTCTAATCTCATGGATAGACCCAAGTGGGGGTTAGTGCCCTCATTTCCGTCCGGACTTTAATTGATTACAACTGTCTATACTACTATTTGTTTGAAAATTAATAATTTCGTTACATATTATTTACTATGTACATTACAATTTTATTAGAGGAAAGTTTATTTAGAGGTTGATTATATTGGGTCAGGTCTTAATTTTTATGCCCAACCCACTATTTTGGATGGGCTATCAAATTTTATTTTCAAAATTTTGATCTAGGTAGTTGTGTTTTTTTCCGGAGGATCAAAATTCATTTCCGGTTCTGTGTACTATATTTTATTGTATTTATTTAATTAGATAATTAATGTATTTAAGATATATTATTCCCCAAGAAAGACTAATAAATACCCTAGAGAATATTCCCCTTGTAAAAACCCTATTTAAAGGGCATCTCCCATCAATAGAAAAGACACATTGTTTCTTGCTTTTAAGAAAAACCTAGTACCAATTGTCAAGGACAATTCCGGGTACTACATTTGGCACCGTCTATGGGAGGAAGACTAAATCGCCGTGAACCACCGGGAAAGAAGTCGTCGCTGTGCTGTTGGATTGCCACTGCCGAATCACGATCGCCGCACTAAGGCAAGAAGCCGCTACCTTCGTGTTGTTGATTATCGCCGCCGAATAGCGATCGTCGCCGAACTAGTAGGAGAAGCCGACGTTGTCGGAGCAGTACCGATGCTGCTAGCGAAGATTAAATCTCCACAACCACCGATCAACACCGCTTACAATACCGAATCGTCGTTATCGCTCGCACAAGAGAAGACCGCCGCCGAACAGCCTACCGATCGCCACCGCGCTATTGGACCGCTATTGTCGATCGTACCCGTGCAAGTACCAACATCGCCAATCATGCATTGCGTGAAGAGGCCACCCACTATCGTCGATTACTCGCGCAAGTATCACCGTCGGGTCATCGAGAAAAAAAATCTAAGAGGGCACTAGAGCATTGAAGACCAAAGTGGGACTGTGGATCTAAAGAAGTAAAAAAGGAAAACGCAATATTGGGGCAAAAAGCTGATATCAGTACAAAGCCCGAAGGAAAATCTATCGATCACCTTCAAAAGGTCATAATCAACGAACAAGAACTGTGGAAATATTTCCTCGTTAGCAAATTATTAACTGACAAGGAATGAAGCTCACTCGAAGAATTGTAACAAAGAAATTCAGATTTCTTCGCCTAGAGTCCCTATGATATGCTTGGACTAAAACCTAATGTCACATGTCACAAGCTAAACGTATCCTTGGATGCCAAGCCTATCATACACCCTAAAAAATAGGGTAGATTTAGTAAAAAAAACATAAATTTAGTAGTAAATTAGCTAAATTAGGGTAATTTATACCACCCGGATAAATTTGACGAAAATTAGCCCACCCTAATTTGAAATCACGCGTTCGTCCTTGGTTGATGATCATTGGTCCGCATACCGAGGTTGTTTTAGCAGAAGTAGCAAAACTTGAAGAAGTAGGCGCAATTCGAGAGGTTACCTACCCCACATGGCTTGCAAAAACTACTGTGGTAGAGAAGAAAAATGGAGATTGGCGAGTATTGTTGGACTACACCAACTTAAACAAAGCTTGCCCAAAAGATATGTTTCCATTGCCCAAGATAGACTTACTTGTGGATGCCACCGCGGGAAGTGAAGGAATGAGTTTCTTGGATGCATATCGATGGTATCATCAAATCATGCTATTCGAGGAAGATCAAGAAAAAAAGGCTTCATGACGCCACGTTCTGTATTCTGCTACAAGGTCATGCCTTTCGGCCTCAAGAATGTCGGCTCGACATTCTAGAGGATGGTCATTAATCTCTTTAGGCCGTTGATAGGGACCACAGAGGTTTACCTAGACAATATGGTTGTCAATTTAGAAGGGCACACTCACACCTTGATGACTTGCAGGAGGCCTTTGACATCATGAGGACCGTGGGTTTCCGATTCAATGCATCGAAATGTGCTTTCGGAGTGTCTTTCGAAAAATTCCTTAGATACCTCGTGTCTTAGAGGGGAATAGAGGCCAGACTAAAACAAGTTCGCACAATTCAAAACATGGAAGGTTTGAGGACTGTGAAGCAAGTATGAAAAATTAGCAAGAACGGTTGCAACTTTAGGACGCCTCATCAGCAAATCTTCTGAAAAGTGTGAAGCCTTCTTTAATAACCTAAGGATGAAGTAAAACTTCGAGTGGAACAACGAATGTGAAACCGCGTTCGAAGCATTAAAGTAATACTTGCAAACCACACCTATACTCACTACTCCCGAGCCAAGAGACGTGTTGAGCATTTATCTGGCGCTTTTGAATTATGTCGTTAGTGTTGTAGTTATATAGGAGCGTGAAGAGACGTAATTTTCGGTATACTACGTCAGTAAGACCCTCAAAATTGTTGAGGGGAGATATCCCTTACTAGAGCAATTGTTGCTCACATTGGTCGTCGCCTCGCGAAAGCTTAATCACTATTTCCAAGCAAACTCCATGAAAGTATCACTCATGCCAATCTACAAGGACTTCTAGCAAATGTAGACCTTTTGGGAAGATTCGCAACGTGGGCAGTCGGATTGGGGCAATATGACATCAACTTTGTTCCACGAACGATTGTAAAAGAGAAAGTTCTGGAAGACTTCATAGCAAATTTCAACAAAGAGGAGGAAACAACACCGATCGAGGCTTACAACATAGATTACCCGCAAGATGTGAGTTGGCACTTAAGAATGGACGGAGTACGAAACACCAGTGGAGCTAGAGTCGGGTTAATCATCACCTCACCCATAGGAGAGATGATAAGAATGATAGTTCACCTTGGCTTTCCAGTCACAAACAACGAAGCCAAATATGAAGCCCTCATATTAGGAATGCTTACGGCAAAAAGAGTAGGAGCAACTCGCCTAACTGTTAGCTCCGACTCACAATTAGTAGTAAGACAATTGAAAGGTGAGTACGTGACTAAATCAGAGCAAATGATTGCTTGCTTGAGTAGGGAAAAGAGATTGCTTTCTGGCTTCAAAAAGTTCGAAATCAACTAGGTTCCACGAAATGATAATAGTCTGGTCGACACTCTATCCACATTATCTTTAATTGGGTAGGGATCGTGGTACATCCGAATAGAGAACCACAAATTGGATGACGCCCATCCTAGAGTACCTGGAGAGTGGAAGACTTTTCGAGGATGTGACTGAAGTGCATCGTGTTTGTAGGAAGTCTGCTCGCTACTAGGCTTCTCCCGATAGAGTTCTATATCGAAATCATTTTTCGAACCATACTTGAGATGTGTGCCACTAGAAAAGGTCGAGAACTTGCTTTATGAAATCCATGAGGGAGTATGCGGCATGAAAGGGTTAGGAAGATCGCTAGCACATTGAGCAACCACGCAAGGGTATTGGTGGCCATATATTCAAAAGGATTCCTGATTTATGTCAAAAAATGTGCCCAATGCCAAAACTTGGTTACCTTATTCACCAACTAGCTGGAAAGTTACATATTATAACCAACCCTTTGTCGTTCACCCAATGGGGATCAAACATTGTCGAACCATTACCCAAAGATGCGGGAAACTTGAAATTTCTGGTCACGGCTACCAAGTTCTTCACCAAGTGGGTTGAGGCGAAAACCCTGGACAACATTCGCGATAATGACATCAAGAAGTTTGTATGGGAGTACATCATCACTCGCTTTGGAATACCTTTAGAAATCAAGCTCTCGACCATACAAACTGTCATTTTCGACCAAGTTTGGAATTCGCAAGCTTTGGAGCAAAACCTGGACTTATTGCAAGAAAGGCATGATGCCGCATCAATTCAATTGGCCTCATATCAGTGAGAGTTGCAACAAACACATAACCAGTGACTACATCCCCGAAATTTTCACATCGTTGACTATGTCTTACGAAGAATATGTTAGAAAAGCTGGAGGCTTTGTTTTTTATGGTTCCAAACGTCTGTCACGTGAACGACCTCGAGTCTATGAAAACAGTCGCCAACGTCAGTCAGGTCGTCGACGTGTGTTGAAGGCAGATCTCGGAGATCTTGAAGACGCGTGAGATCTTGCTAGTTTGGATAGTATAAACTTGTTTTAGGAAAGATTTTATGCAGATTATATTGTAAGCCGTGTATGCCTTTATCCTAAGTCGTTATTGATTGTAATCCTTTTATATGCTTAGGATGATTTTGTAAAGATAATAGAAATAATATCTTGCCATAACCGAATTAGAAGATATTATTCTCTCTTATCTGACCTAGTTTGTGTGTATTTAATCTAAGGCTTTAGGTTAGATAGAGCACGAACTCATACTCCATTTTGTGCTAAGAAAGAAACAAGAGTTCGAGAGGAAGACGTAGACTTTTGTTAGATTGAGTGCGGGTTGTAGTTACTCAGTTCACAACGAGTTCTAGAGTGCTTGCGAAGTAGGTCTAGATCCAGGGTGTTCGTATAACTAGTCCAAAAGATCAATAAAGCAAGCTACGGCTTTTAATCCTTCCAAGCGAGAACTTGGAAGGGAGTGGTTTTTACACTTGGTTGATTGAGTTAATCAAACAAGTGTTTCCACTATAAAAACTTTGTGTTTAAGTAAGTCTTTCTTGTAGTTCATTTCCGCTGCATTTACTTAAGAGGTTGATGACTTAGTTGAGGTCGACAACCTAGACGTACTAACGATCCTACAATTGGTATCAGAGCTTTGGCTCCAGATTTGTTTTAGTACTCGTAATTCACAGGAAAGATGACTTCAACAAACACTGCAATCAATGATTCATTCTGGAAGCCACTAGTGCTCAAGGCTGGTGAGTACGATTGGTGGGTCGAGCAAATGGAGACTCACATCTGCTCGCTTGATGGACAACTCTGGAAGGTCATAGAGATGGGTCCTGAAACTTTTCTCACTGCTGATGGAAAGGAAGAAAAGAAGAAGGAGGACTATAATGATGCTGACTACAAGAAGTTAGAGAAGAATGCTCGTGCTAAGAAGGTTCTTCACCATGCTCTAACTCCTGGAGACTTAAAGAAGGTTGTCCAGTACAAGACGGCTAAGCAGATCTGGGATGCTCTCAAAAGGCTTCACCAAGGTAATGATGATGTGAAGAAGGATCGCATCATTGCTCTGGAGAGGGAATATGAAGGAGTGAGTCAAGAAAAGAATGAATCCTTGGGTGACTATCACTCAAGATTTCAAGTTGTGGTTATCCAACTTGAGTCTCTTGGTGAAAAACTTCCTCAGTGGAAGCAGGTTAACAAGTTAATCCAAGGACTCAATGCAAAATGGAATGAAGCAGCTGCTGCGATGTTAACCAACAGTGAGACTAAAACACTCACCCTGGAAGATGTCATAGGAAAGTTGACTATGTATGGAGGAATTAAGCAAAGGCGAGATGATCGCCTTGAAACTGTCAAGGTCAAGAACATTGCCTTGAAAGTTGAAAGGGCCTTCGATCTTGCTCAAGGTGATGATGATCAAGTTGACGGTGACGAAGAAGTTGCATTCATCTCAAGAGCCATGAAAAGGCTTTGGAATCGCAACAGTAAAACTCCAGCTAAAGGAACTGAACCTGTCAAAGACATGAAGGACGTGATATGTTATCATTGTTCGAGAAAAGGACACTTTGCAAGAAACTGTGTCAGGAGAAAGTCGGAAGGTGACAAGAATGCTTTGTTAGCTACTTGGGACGATTTCGATGTTGAAGATGAGGCAAGTCAACAAGATGACATGTGTCTCATGGCTATAGATGCTCCAACAGAGGTATATAATTCTGAACTCTTGTCTATGTTATCTAATAAGTCTAAAGAACAGTTGCATGCTATCATCGAGAAGTTGGGAACTCAGGTTACCCAACTCAGTGAGAAACTTGAAGAAAAAGAAGATAATATCTCTAACTTAATGGATGATAATCATGGTTAGTCTCTTAAATGTGCTAAGTTAGAGAAAAAGTCTTTTATTTCTGAGTCTATTGCCTGCAAAACCTGTGATAATCTTAAATCTGAAGTGGATGACTTAGAAAAGAAGGTCACAAACCTTGAAGGAGAAAATCTTATGCTTAAACTTGGTAATGCTAAGTTAGTCAATGACCTCGAAAAAGAAAAGAATATTAATGAGTCTAATAAAAAGAAATGGATAGAGGAGTTTGCAGCCAAGAAAACTGCTGAAGAGTATGCAAAAACTTTTGTAACTTCAAGACCTGGACTTAGATATTCCTATGTGCCTAATGACTTGAAAACCTTGTGTCCACCTGAGCCTAACGGTAAAACACCTATGTGCGACAACAAAGCAAGTTGTTCCACATCAGATGTGGGGAACCCAGGAAAAGGTAAACGACCTTGGTTTTCAGGCCAGAAAGCACACAAAATCTGGATGAAACAAGTCGAGAACTTGAAACCATCAAAAATTGATATTCATGCTCGTATTAATAACAAACCGATCTATCCTGGGTATAGCAAGTATGTCGGTCTTAAGTCTCATAAAACTTGCTGGTATTGTGGAAAAGAAAGTCATCTTCAACATGAGTGCAAGAATAAGATGAAGGATAGCAGATCTAATGGATTTTGGGAAGCTCATGAACGTGAGCCAACCATAGATCCTGAGAGAGTTTATAATGAAAGATGTTCTGCAAATCATTACGTTGCCCAACCCAAAAGAGTTGTCAAACAACTCTGGGTTCGTAAAAACTGACTTTTACGTTGCAGAATGAAGTGAGAGAAAGCGGTCCCTGGTTCTTCAACAGTGCATGTTCAACTCATATTACGGGAAGCTTTGAGTCATTCATCTCACTTCATCAACAAGAAGGTAGCAACATCACCTTCGGTAACAACAGTAAGGGTCAAGTTTTGGGTATTGGTAAGGTAAGAATCTCTAAGAACTTCTGTGTTAACAACGTAAGCTATGTCAAGGGTCTTAGATACAATCTGTTAAGTGTTTCTCAATTGTGTGCTAACAATATCTATCAAGTTGTCTTTGATTCTATTGGATGGCAAGTGATTGATGTTAGCTCAAGAAAGACTCTTCTGAAGGGAATCTGTGAAAACAATCTCTATAAAGTTGTTCCCTGGCTCTTACCTGAAGAAAAGTTGTGTTTTCAAGTAGTCGAAGATGTTGCCAACCTCTGGCATAATAGGTTTGGCCATGCAAGTTTACAACTTATCCGCAAACTTCACAATCAGGAACTGGTACGTGGATTACCTAAGGTTGACCAAATTAAACATGAAGTGTGTGAAGCTTGTGTGAAAGGAAAACGGGTCAGATCCTCTTTTCAATCAAAAAGAGAGGTAAGTACTTCTAATCCTCTAGAGTTAATTCATATGGATCTGTGTGGGCCAATGCGTGTGAGAAGTCGAGGAGGTAATAGATATGTCTGTGTCATTGTTGATGACTTTTCACGTTATACTTGGGTATTTTTCTTGTTTTCTAAAGACCAGGTGTTTGAAGACTTCAGTACATGGGTTAAGCTTACAGAGAAGGTGCTTGACGTACCTTTGATCTTTTCGATCTGATCATGGCACTGAATTTGAGAATGCTCAATTTTTGGAGTTCTGCCAAGAAAATGGTGTAAATCATAATTTTTCAGCTCCAAGAACCCCTCAACAGAACGGAGTTGTTGAGAGAAAGAATCGAACTTTGGAAGACATGTCAATAACGTTGTTGATTTCGAGTGGACTTCCAAGGAATTTCTGGGGAGAAGCTATCAATGCCGCATGCTATGTACTAAACAGAGCTATGGTGCGACCCCTTCTTGGGAAAACACCATATGAGCTTTTAAGAGGAAGAAAGCCCAACGTTGCCCACTTGCGTACGTTTGGTTGTAAGTGTTTTGTACATAATAATGGAAAAGATAGTCTTGGCAAGATGGATGCTAGGAGTGATGAAGGAACCTTCGTAGGCTATTCTCAGCACAGGAAAGCCTACAAAGTGTTTAACAAAAGAACTAAGAAAGCTGAAGAGAGTGTTCATGTGGTGTTTGATGAGAATACCATGGGAGGCAGCTCTATTGTTGATGAAGAGGAAGGAGATCTAGGTTTTCATCTGTGTGAAGAGTCAGAAGTTAGCATTGAGAAAATTGATCAAGTTCAACAGGTTGTTAATCTGACTCAGGTGGACGACGTAGATGATCCTAACATGCCTGCTCTGGAAGATACTGCAAATATTGAAGAATCTGGTGATGATGAGTCTGATCCAAGCGAAGAAGCTGTAGAGACTGAAAATCCTAACACTGATCAAGGTCACAATAATGGGGTAGTTGACCTCACTCAGATTCAGTTAAACTATCAGCAAAAAGATGCTCATCCAGTGACCAACATCATCTCAGATTACTCCAAAGGTGTTCAAACACGTTCTTCACTTCAGAATTTCCGTGCTTTCAATGCTTTTCTTTCTGTTCTGGAACCCAAAAATGTGGATCAAGCTCTAAAAGATCCAGATTGGGTGTGTGCTATGCAAGAAGAACTTCATCAATTTGAGAGAAACAAGGTTTGGCACCTAGTTCCACGACCCAAAGATAGAACTGTGATTGGAACACGTTGGGTTTTCATAAATAAGCTTGATGATTCTGGAAACGTTGTGAGAAACAAAGCAAGACTTGTGGTTAAGGGATATAACCAACAAGAAGGGATAGATTATGATGAGACTTTTGCTCTTATAGCACGTCTTGAGGCAATTCGTCTCTTGATAGCTTATTCAGCCCATCATGGCTTCAAGCTTCAACAAATGGATGTTAAGACAGCCTTTCTGAATGAGTTTCTTAAGGAAGAAGTGTTCGTAGAGAAAACCCCATGTCTTGAAGACGTCACTCACCCAGATCATGTCTTCAAACTCGACAAAGCTCTTTATGGTTTAAAGCAAGCACCTCGGGCTTGGTATGACAGGCTTTCTCAGTTCTTGCTCCAACATGGATATGTTCGAGGACAGGTGGATAAGACATTCTTTCTTCTCAAAGAAGGAAAGCACACTCTGGTTGTACAGGTCTATGTGGACGACATCATCTTTGGCTCTACTGATGAAAAACTTGTGAAGAAGTTCGCTAACCTCATGGCCAGTGAATTTGAGATGAGTATGGTTGGTGAACTTAAGTTTTTCCTAGGACTTCAGGTCACTCAAGATATGGAAGGAACAAGAGTGCATCAACAGAAGTATCTCAGGGAGTGTGTCAAGAAGTTCGGATTGGACAACTCAAAATCCTTTGACACACCTATCTCTCCCATCACTTCTCTAGGAAAAGATGAAAATGAAAAGAAGGTTGATCAGACTTTGTATCGGGGCATCATAGGTTCCCTACTCTACCTCACGGCAAGCAGACCAAACATCATGTTCAGCGTATGCTTATGTGCCAGATTTCAGTTTGATCCAAGAGAATCGCGTCTCAAAGTTGTCAAGCGGATTCTAAGGTACCTTAAAGGGTCCGATGATTTATGCCTATGGTACCCAACCTCATGTGATTTTGGTCTAGTCGAGTACACGGATGCTGATTTTGCTGGGAATAAAATTGATCGTAAGAGTACGTCAGGGATGGCTCAATTTCTTGGACCATGTCTGGTGTCATGGGGGTCCAAGAAGAAAAATTCAGTTGCTCTCTCTACTGCAGAAGCTGAGTACATCGTCGTTGCTGCGTGCTGCACCCAACTTCTTCGGCTCAAGCAACAACTTCATGACTTTGGCTTAGAGTATAATGGCATACCTATTCTCTGTGACAACACAAGTGCCATCAACATCTCAAAAAACCATGTACAACATTCACGAACCAAGCATATAGAGATTCGACATCACTTTCTTCGTGATTGTGTCGAGAAAGGGTTGGTGACCATGGATTTCTGCCGAACAGGTGAACAACGTGCTGACATATTCACTAAAGCTCTCAATCATGATCCCTTTGTACAGTTCCGCATGGAGCTAGATATGATTTCCCTAAACTAATCTATTTCCCATCTATGATCCCTCAATGATTGACTAGATTAGATGATCTAATTATGATTCAAAAGTTTTATGATCTTGAGGTGTTAAATTTGAATATTTCCATGTTACATACTCATGAACCATGCACATCATTATGTCTTCATTCTTTGCTTCTTGAGTTCTGCATCAATTACATGTTGAAACCTTTCTTTGAGCCCAAAAGAGTCCAAACCTGATGTTCCTAACCCTCATTACAAGCTCAAATGACGGTTGACTCTACAGCCTGCCCTAGCCTATCATGTTAGAGAGTCTCTATGAGCCTACTTCTGAATGCTTTGCTATAAACGGAGACTTATCTACTTGATTGACAAATCCACATAAATTATTCTCCCTGGTTCTCTTTGGCACCCCTGTGCAAAACCCCAAAGAACCAGGCGTATTCTCTTTTTCAATGGATGTTGGCAACTTGAGTGAACTTAGTGACTGCGCACAATATGAGGAAAGTCAGGTGTCTGGAATTTTTGTTGGTTAAGTGGTTGACGTAGAACAGGTCGAGAACGTCAGTTTCAGAGTAAGACAAGAATAACCTTTCTCCAACGGTATCTTTTCAAAAATCTGGAAATCTTTTTGTCAAAGGAAATTGCCTTTTCAGTTGCATTGATTAAAGATCTTGGGAAGATCTAGTTTCTATCTAATCAACTACAGTTCAAGAATAGATACGGAGAGGGATTCTGATTAAAAGGTACGCTTTCTCTCTCTCGTGCATTATCTCGCTCTCTTGCTCTTCTCAATTTCTCTACAATTTCCTTTCTCTCCCAAAAAGCTTCCACCTTTTCAATCGTCAATGGCGTCAAACCCTAACCCTAACCCCTCCTCTCCCATTCGCGGCACTGAATCTCCGCGAACCCTAGCCCTGAAGCTCGGGAAAGTTGTTGATCCCCAAACCATGGCTTTGCTTTTAGCAGCCATTCAAACTGCCAACAAGACCGCTACACCATTGATGCTTGAAGGTCCCCATTCCACACAAATTCAAGAACCCAGCCCTTCATCTCTCAATCCCAATGAATCCTTACCTATTGCTCAAGAAATTCCATCTACCCAAACTCTCAATGAAACTCTCCCTCAATCTCCACAAAAATCCTTTCCCGGTTCTTCCAATCCTGCAGAGAAAGAGCAAGTTGAGTTTGAGAACTTGCATCGAGTTGAAAGCCCCAAATCTCAAGACATGCAAGAGAAATTTGACTCTGTTGAAGAAGTAGTGAAGTCGATTGAGGCTATGGAGTCAGGAGATAGAATCTCTGAACCAGTCGTCACGGAGAAGACGACTACTGTGCTTTTGGCGGGAACTAATGCTCATGTGAATGACCCAGAACAGGTTGTTGACCCAAGCAAGGTGATTGACTCCACTGAAAATCCTGACTCATTGCTTCAACCTCTCAACATCGAAGGACACGATGATTTAGAACAAACTACTCCTAGTGATCCCAAGCTCTCTCTATTCAAATCTGTTGCATCTTCTTCTAAGGTAAAATCAAAAGAAGAAATTGCTAGACAACTGTTTGAGTCTGAAAAGTCTGATGAGGATGATGTGGTGATAACTAAGGAATCTAGAAAACCTAAAACTAGGGAGTCTAGTGCTAAGGTTACTAGAAAGAGAGGAAGGGAAGTATCTCCAATGTCAGTTGGATCTGAAGGTGGAGATTCTGTTGTCTCCAAGAAAACTGTTAAGTCGAAAAAGAGTAAAAAGATGCCCACTCGGTCAAGTGGACGACTCGCTGTAAGTGGCAAACCTAAAAAGGGTAGTAAAGAAATCAAAGGCGAAGGAAGTAACATGGTTGGTCGTGATTTTGTCAAGGAACTCATCATGGACGATGAGTTCATCAATTCCACGGGTTTACAAGGCGTTTCTGAGTTGTTGTCTCATCAAGGGTGGACTCATCTATTCTATAAGGAGGAAAGTTTTAATCCGGAGTTGGTGAAAGAGTTCTACAGGTCGTTGACTGTAGAGCACAAAGAGAAGAGGACCATGGGCCATTATGAGTTACATGGTGAGAAATTCACCCTGTCGAGCATGGAGTTAGCCACTCTTCTGAAAGTGTCGCACAAGGGATTTGTTGAATATCATAGGGCTAGGGTTCGCAAGATGGGCTACAAACTAATTGATGATAAATGGATGTCGAGGGATACAGGCAAGGATGTGGTCTCTGATGCTGAGATGGAAGATGCTGAGTTGGGCATCCATGCTATGGGAAGGGAAAGTGAGCAACATGGTGTCATTATGAAGCTGTTAGTTGAGCTCCAACGTAAAAACCAGGATTTGCTTGAGAAAGTTGGCCAACTCCTGCGTGATCAGTCTGCGCTGAAATCTAATGTTCATGACTTGTCTGTTGCGCTTGATGATCTGATCAAGTCAGTGACTTAGCTTGAGTAGCCGACGTCCAGTTCCTTTTATTTTCCCTTGCACATCTACTATCTCAAGAACTATCTCTTCGGTTTCAACTATGTGTTTTTGTTTTCTCTGTGTTGCATGTTTAAGACTATTCTGTTTTGTTGCTATGGATTCTATCTGTATGTTGGATAATTTTCTATTTACCCTTGTTTGATTTTCTCTTTTTGCTTGATTATTTAGATTGATCTTTTTGATGATGCCAAAAGGGGGAAAAGGCTGGGGGTAGATAAAATAATGGGATTTTTATGCTGAATTACATGTTGGTTATCCAACTTAGGGGGAACTTTTGGCTAACTTGAATATTATTGCATATCCTGTTCGAGTTTCTGTATTGCTCTGATTATACAGGATAGAAGAGTTTGTCACCATCAAAAAGGGGGAATCTGTTAGAAAAGCTGGAGGCTTTGTTTTTGATGGTTCCAAACGTCTGTCACGTGAACGACCTCGAGTCTTTGAAAACAGTCGCCAACGTCAGTTAGGTCGTCGACGTGTGTTGAAGGCAGATCTTGGAGATCTTGAAGACGCGTGAGATCTTGGTAGTTTGGATAGTATAAACTTGTTTTAGGAAAGATCTTATGCAGATTATATTGTAAGCCGTGTATGCCTTTATCCTAAGCCGTTATTGATTGTAATCCTTTTATATGCTTAGGATGATTTTGTAAAGATAATAGAAATAATATCTTGCCATAACCGAATTGGAAGATATTATTCTCTCTTATCTGACCAAGTTTGTGTGTATTTAATCTAAGGCTTTAGGTTAGATAGAGCACAAACTCATACTCCATTTTGTGCTAAGAAAGAAACGAGAGTTCGAGAGGAAGACGTAGGCTTTTGTTAGATTGATTGCGAGTTGTAGTTACTCAGTTCACAACGAGTTCTAGAGTGCTTGGGAAGTAGGTCTAGATCCAGGGTGTTCGTGTAACTAGTCCAAAAGATCAATAAAGCAAGCTACGACTTTTAATCCTTCCAAGCGAGAACTTGGAACGGAGTGGTTTTTACACTTGGTTGATTGAGTTAATCAAACAAGTGTTTCCACTATAAAAACTTTGTGTTCAAGTAAGTCTTTCTTGTAGTTCATTTCCGCTGCATTTACTTAAGAGTTTGACGACTTAGTTGAGGTCAACAACCTAGACGTACTAACGATCCTACAGAATAGTTGGCTCAACCATCGACCAAACCGAGGGAAAGCTCAAAGCTAACTAGGAGGTGCCTTATCACATGATTAAAGATTGTGGAGCAGGGTCATACAAATTGTGGGATGCGAACGAGAAGGAGGTTCAACGTACTTGGAACTCTACAAACTAGAAAAAGTACTACATATAAGATCCTAGACCCCTTAAATGAAGGAAGGCACTCTTTCCTCGTCGATGGGGTTTGTCCCACTGGGGTTTCCCGCTGGAAGGTTTTAACGACGCCTCCCCTTCGTAGGATTTTTCTTTCTAAATCCACTTGTCAAACATTTTTGCCTTTTAGATGTACGTACGCACATATTTTTATTTCTATCTCCATTTGTCAGACATTTTTACCTATAACCTATTCCATACCGATGTCTTATTTTGGATGTACATACGCACTGTTAATTGGTAAAGTCATTTGAGATTATTGTTGTAATGAAGTCAGATTATCTAGGTTATTATCAAAATTAATCTACTAAATATGAAGTAAAAAAAGCACTTTTTTATCCATAGGTTAATACCCTTTCTATAACTATATGTAGCTTAATTACAATAAGAGTAGCTTTCAGGTTTCGAAAAACATCACTCGAACATCAGCTCTTTCTCTTGCTTCTGTGTTAAATATCCAGATCACTACTTCTATGGAAAAATATATGGGAATTCCTATCCTTAAAGGGAGTGTACAAAATCCTGTCTTGTTAGAATCAATTACTAAACTTAAAAGACAATTATCTCAATGGAAAGCTAATTCTATCTCTCAGGCTGGCATGGATGTCCTTATTCAAACTAATCTATTAGGACAAGTGAACTATTTAATTCAAAGCTTCCTTCTTCCTAAAGGAATCTTATGTGATATTGATAAAGTAAACAAATCCTTTTTTTTGGAACAAATTTCAACCAAATCATCATCCTCTAATTAGCTGGGATAAGGTGTGTTCTCCTAAAGAATCTAGGGGAATAGGCATTCATTCTCCTATGAATAATAATTTGTCTCTTCAAATGAAGCTTCTTTGGAAAATTCTGTCATCTCCCCATAATTACTAGGTTCGTTTCGGAGAAATATCTCGAAACTCTTTCACTTTTTCAATATCAGAAGAAAAATTGCTCTTGGCAGTTTGGAAGACTAATGAATCTTAGGGATAAGTTTTCCAATGGTATTTTGTGGAGTCTGGGAAATGAACAGTCTGTTAATTTTTTGACAGACACTTGGATTCCAAATATTGATTTATTTCCCTACTTTGATAATATTAATATTAAGTTAAAAGTCTCCTCTTTTATAACCTCTAATCATTCCTAGGATTACGATAAACTACATTTAATTTTGCCAGATTTCTTAGTTGACTTAATTTTAGATATTAGAATTCCCCTTTCTCCTTCTTTAGATAGATTAGTCTGGCTTCCTTCTTCTGATGGAGATTTATCTATCCATTCGGCGTCTTCTATGCTTAACTCTTCCCATCCTGAGTTTACTTTTGATTTTGCTTGGATTTGGAAATCTTCTCTTCCTCCTAAAATAAAAAATTTCTTTTGTAAAGCTTGTGCAGATTGTCTCCCAACTACAGATCGTCTAAATAGGCATTTCAATTGTGTATTTAGTACTTGCTCATTATGTTACTCTGAAGATGAGAGTTTGAATCATTTGTTTTTTAATTGTCCTTTTTACCCTTAAAATGATTTCTAAATTGGAGGTTATGCTCAATGTCGCTTTCTTTATTTCGTGTTCGGATAATTTCTCTGACAATTTGATGTCTACTTTAAAATCAAACTAAAATAGTAATGTGCTTTGTTTTTTGTGGTGGTTTATTTGGGGTCATAGAAATTTAAAACTCTTTAAGCCGGTCAAGCTCTTAGCTATGCTTCCTCCTTATAATTTGGCTTTTTCTCAACATCTCCATTGGGTTTCTTCCCAGGGTGCTCCTGCTCGTAAGGGCAAATCTCGTCCTAAAAGAAAAAATAATAGTGTATGGAAGAAACCGCCAGTTAACTCTTTAAAGCTAAACTTTGATGCTTCTAAACGCTTAAATAATTCGACTTATACAGGTTTCTTAATCCGTGATCACAATAGCAAAATCATGTCCTATGACCGAAAACACATTCGCTCTATTTCTGTTCTGCAGGCTGAGGCCCTTGCCTTGCTTGAATGTCTTAAAAGTGCGGTTCTTTTAAAGCCGTCTCGTCTGATTATTGAGGGCGATAATTGGATTCTTATTAATTCTTTAAAGAACATTTGGAAAGTTCATTGGGAAATTCAAGTTATTATAAATGGCATCCATCATTTTGCTGTTTTTATTCCCTGTGTGGTGTTTTTCATTGTTTCAGGAAGTGTAATTCGGCGGCGGATTTCATCGCCAGAAGGCGTCTTGTTTTTTCGGATTTTAGTTTTCCTATTTCTCTTTTTTTTTCCCGGGATCGTTGTCTGATCCTTTGAATACATCTAGTTTCAATTTCCGGATCCAGACTCATCCTTTGTTATTTGACTTTCTAAAGATCATCCGCTGTGATGATTTAGGTGGCCTTGTAATGTAAGAGCATCCTAGTGTTGGCTATGTAATGAGCTAGTAGCTCATTTCTTCAAAAAAAAACTATATATAGCTACTACGGACACATGTTGAGATTTTTACCGGGTGCATATATAGCATGATCGACCAGTATATTATATGTCGCCACAATCTATATACTATTACTAAAGTCGAATCCTTCTCTCCTATTTATCAATCTCTTAACTATGACACATAAGCTTCTTAATTTTTCAATTTACTCCTTTACCCTTCATAATTTTAGTATTTACAATCCTTACAAATATATAGACCTGTACAAGTCTGGGCCAGCCCACCCGGCCCGGCCCGCTTAAAACACGGGCTTGGGCATTAAAATTAGCCCGAAAGGCCCGGCCCGGCCCGTTAAATATGGGACCGGGCTTGGACAACGAAAAAAGCCCGTCGGCCTGGCCTGGCCCGGCCCGTATATATTATATATATAATTTATTAATATATTATATCATTAATTTATATAATTTATTAATATATTATATCATTAATTTATATAATTTATTAATATATTATATCATTAATTTATATATAATTTATATTTTATAATAAAATTAATATAATTTATAATTTATAATTTATAATAATATTAATATACTATATATACAATTTATTATGTGGGCCGGGCTAGCCCGTGGACGGCCCGACCCGTGTGTGTGGGCAGGCTTGGACAAAAAAATAGGCCCGAATTACCGGGCCCGGCCCGTTGATGTGGACAAATTTTTTTTTTTGGCCCGGCCCGAACCCGCCCATGTACAGGTCTACAAATATATAATATAAGAATATTGTTAATGTTATTAATAATTGCACATAATATATTAGTAGGTGATCTTTAATTCCTTACACACTAAATTAGTAAATGATATCTCTACTATTCCATTGTTATGGACATAAATTCATAAATTTTAATATTACATAATTTTTTAAGTTTTTACAATAATTAAATAATAATTGTACATAATACATTAGTACATGATCTTTGATTCTTTAACAATATGTAATGTGTACACACTATATTAGTACGTGGAAAACTTTAATATTATATAATTATAATCTTAGTACGTGAGATATATGTACCGTAATTTTTTCTATGGTAAATATGAAACTATACATAGTCGAGATCTTTATAATTTTATTTAGGACTTTGCTATTCGTCGCCCCTTATGTGTGAGGTGTCACTTTTATAATATTAGTATATGTATTATATGTATAATATCAATTTATAATGAGATCAGTGGTGGTAGAGCTCATATTTTTTAAAATATGAGGTGTACCACCACTTATTTAATTTTTAGTAATTATTGATTTAATATATAGTTCCTACATAAAAAAATTCTTAAATCATAGTCGTGTATAACACGACCGGATTTTACTAGTTTAATATGATATCCAGTACGTAACAAGACCTAATTCCATATGTTTTATCTTGAAATTTGTGTGTGGATACTTTCCAAAGGAGTCATAGTCGAACTCGAACACTTCAATAATGTCAATTATAGTAATAATTAAACTAAGTGGATAACTTGACAATTTGGATACATCATGGTCATTCATTGTCAGCGCTACATGAAAAAGAACACACATCACTTCAAATGATATACTATTTAAGAGTTTTAATTAAGAACAAAATTATCTTGAACCTAGGCGATAAGTTAATTAATAATAAGTTAGAATCGTCGATGGATTAACATCCACAAGCTTAGTTAACATATGTGGTATCCAAGTACACAACTTATCATAAGTTGTTTCATATTATAGTTGATAGCTACATTTGAGGGAAGTACGAATAACCCACATATGTTTTTGGTTGAACGAGAGACAACACACTCGAATAACCCACACATACACCACTAATTATAGCCAGCTCCAAGGCAAACTGGCAATTTTCATGTTCCCTTTGTAGATTCTCCATCCCACGGTAGGTTTTTTGTTTTGCAAAGTATGTCAAAGAGCAAGGAATCAAATTCCTCCACAATATTGCACTTCCAACTTGGTTCCCACACGCAATATTGCACCATGTATTGAAGGAAATTAAATCAAAGTGCTTTTGAATCTGATTCCTAGTCTACGATGTATTTGTCGTTTTAAATGCGTATGGTGAGATTTTGTAATCAAATTGAAGTGAAACAATGTTTGTTTTGAATGGTTTCGTACACACGAGAAGGGTATTATAGGACGGAGAATCTTGTTCTTGTTGTGTTAATAAAAACCCAAATGATTTTATAGGTACAAATTTTAGGTGAAAAGTAAAGAGTAGTAGAGTACGAATGTATGAAAAAAGAACAGAACTGACTCCTACTCCCTCCGTCCCATAATGTTTGTTCATAAAACAGAATTGCACAAGTTTTAAGAAAATAAAGAGATGAAAAGAAGTATGAGAGAATTGCACAAGTTTTAAGAAAATAAAGAGATGAAAAAGTAAACAATAGAAGTATGAGAGAGATTGTGATGTTGATGGATAAAGGTGAGAAGATAAAAGAAAATGATTAAAAAGGGTATTGGGGTAGATTTTTAATTGAATAATATGGATAAATGTGATATTAAATGAGGGTAAAATTGTAAGAAAAGTATGGATATAAAAGGAAAGTGGACAAACATTTTGGAACAACGAAAAAGGAAAGTCGACAAACATTATGGGACGGAGGGAGTATAAGTGTTCAATAGTCACTTCCGAGCCTAACATAATCCAATATTAGCACTAAATCCAAGGCAACAAAAGATAATCATGTTATCTGTATCCTATGTCATTTTAGTTTCCTATTTATTTTCAAATTAATTAAACAATTATTTTAGCCATCAATAATAATTTATTAATATAATATATTACACAACAAAAGTAATAAATTTGAAAAAAAAATTAATCATGTTCTTTGTATCCTATGTCCTAATAACTACATACACATAATAATACACCAAGAAAAAGGACACATAATAAAAATTCAAGATGAAATATTCTTAAATTTAAAAGCATAGATCTTAATATTTTTTTTAATAATTTTTTTTAGTTGAAGGAGAGGTAACACTCTCCGTCTCCTCAAAGTGAAATTTTATTAATAGGAAAAAAGGGCTAAGTACGTAGTAATTAAGCGGGGATAGCTCGACCTCTAACATCATTTAAAAGTAAAGAACTAACATCCTCGAGAGGGTCAAGCAATACATAAAAGCCTAAACTAAAAGAAAAAGCTAGAGAAGCTAGATAATCAGCTACGCTATTAGCTTCATGAAAGATATGATAAAACTAGATCTCTCAGACTTTACGAATAAAGCCTTGACACTTATGCAACAGGCTAGCTAAAGGGTGACTAAACTCCATAGGCCAACCAAGAAGTAGAATCGCCAACTACAAGTCTGCTTCCAAAATGACCCTCCCGTAGCCCTTGCTTCACACAAGTTCCAACCCTTGAGCAATCCCTCATAGTTCCGCCATTGGTACCATACAAAAACCAATATTATAAACAAAACCAAACAACCACTTATCATCATCCCTCACAACGCCCGACCGCTGTTGTAGCAAAGCCATCATTTCTAAAAGAGCCATCGTTAATCTTGACTCATCTAGGACTTGGATGCTCCCACAAGATTAGTTGTTCCACCCTTAGCCTCTCAACCCTAGAAGCAACTAAAACCTCCCCAATATGGATATATTCAGAGGCGTACTTCAACACAGACGAAACCCTGTCACAAATAGGACGACCCTGGTCAAAAATAAAAATATTACGCCATTTTCAAATCTACCAAATAATAATATAAAAAGAATGGTCCAAGAGTTCCCATCACTATACTTATGTGCTCAAGTAATATTAACCCGTGACCAAACAATTCTACATGCAATGATCAAACAATTTTATGAAGTTCGATTATTATGATTTTTTATGCAATGCATAGAATCAATTTTAAAGAATAGGTTTAAAAAACCAAAACAACTTTTATGAATCACAAAAGGCACCTCTTGTAAAAATTCTCTACCCTTGAAAACTAGCAAACAAACTACTAGAAACGGAATCGAATCATAATTTCCTCCAGTACAGACCGACATTTTATATCTCCGTACTTGTGGAAGTGGAAGCAATATTACCCCTTCTTTTCTCCCGCCACTTTCCTTCCTCCTGCATAAGATGCGTCTGATTCGATGACGTCAACTCAAACTCGTGGGCCCCTCCTCTCAAATTTCCACCCTATATAAATACAAGTCCGGTTGCTTCCTCTTCTTCTCAACCCAACTACATCACTCATATTCAATACTCCTCATTCACTCGCTAGTTCGTAACACCAATCACTCTCTAGCTTGATCTTACGTGTAATTCGCAGCGATGACAAAGGTGTTCCCGAGTACGTCTTTCTCGGCGGCCAAGAATGGTGGTAAATCGGCCAATAGCTACATCGCCGGCGGTGCTTGGAATATGCCTGTTGCCGGCGGCGGAGGCTGCAATCCGGTTGTGCTGACGGTGTGGAAGAAGTCGCTTCTTATGAACTGCAACGGATTTACTGTCTACGACGGTAGAGGAAATCTGGTCTACCGTGTCGATAACTACGTCGCCGGTAACAGAGGCGAGATCGTGCTCATGGACGCCGGCGGCAAGCCTCTCCTCACCATCCGCCGAAAGGTAGATCTCGAGAATACCTAATTCGATCTAATTTTGTTTGAATTTGAAATTCGAATTGATGAAATTGCTTAACGAAATCTGCGCTGAACGTGCAGAGATTGACATTGGGAGACAACTGGATGGTGTACGACGGAGAGAAGACCGTAGATCCACGATTCTCGTTCCGCCGGAATGTCAATTTCAGGAATTCGAAGACGATAGCGCAAGTGAGTTCGGGAAGCAGCGGAACGACGTCGTCTCCTACCTCTTCGCCGACTAAGTTCCATTCTCCGAATTCGCCGAGGAAGAACGTGGTGTACGAAATAGAAGGCTCGTACGCGCAACGCAGCGTTTCGGTGTACGACAACTCAAGGCGGTGCGTGGCGGAGATCAAGCGGAAGGAGACGGCCGGCGGAGTGGCGCTCGGCGTCGACGTGTTCAAGCTCATTACCGTCCGTCCGTACATGGAAACCTCCACAGCCATGGCGCTGGTTATCCTCATAGATCAGATCTTCGGATCTTCATCCTCTTCTTACTCAGCCAAACGCTGAGGAAATCAGCCGTCCGTTGTTTCTCCAAATTGAAAATTGGAGATTTAGCTTCCATGCTTTCTTTATGATTGGTTAATCTCTGCATTTTTTTCGAATCAGAGATTAAACCGTAGAAAAGGATTGGTTGTTACAGTCCAACTGCAACGCTTGAGATTTGGATCTATGTCGATTCTTGGGGATCGATGTGGGATTTTCATAGGCTTATTTTTCTCTCACCCTATGAACGAGTTTCTATAGGTGATATATTTCATAAGCCTGGATTAGATGTACACTACTACACTGCTGTAATTTCACTGTAAATGTTCTACCAAAAAAAAAAATTTCACTGTAAATGAGTGTTCAAATCAAGTAGTAATAAAACTTGCTTACTGTTTTTTTTTTGGTTTGAAAAACTTGCCATAATTTTACCACTCACAAGAGTTTGATGATCATAGGCAGAAATGTAAATTCACATATTCACCACCACAAATATACAAACTAATCTTATGGAATAATGATGTTGCATTGTTGCCTTCATCTGTATACTGAAATCTTTCAGTGAAAAGAAGTGAACTTGGTTCATCTAGGTGCAGATACAAAATCATTCAATAACCATTTTCTTTTCGTTAATCGCCATGACTAGCAACTGTCGTCATAATCATCCATAGCCAAACATTTTTGGTGCCAATTCTAAAAGAGGCTCCAAAGCACTAGGTGCAAACTTCCTTGCAAAAAGATAACACAAGTTCACTCTTTGATGGTTAAACATGCAAATATGAGTCTCCATGATCTTCCTAAGCAAACCCTCTGACACATCACTCCTTCCAAACGTGGCTGGATGGGGCCCGCCTCTTGACCAATCCGTGTACGTTAGGCTCCGTTTTGCTAGCATATCTGGAGCCTCGATTGTCAGCATTGTAGGAAAGTAGTGCTCGTCCACATAACATGCCGGTTGGCAGAACTTTTTGAACTTTGGATGATAAGTAGTGTCTTCAACTATCTTGATTGCGAGTTCTCGGTTTACTTCAAACCATTGGGAGCCCTTTCTCCATTGTGATAAGGTAACCTCCGGCTCCATTTTCGAGTTGTATCGTCCTCTCCCAAAGGGCCCGCGTTCATCGTAGGAGCCCACGAAGCTGTGATGTGACCTCGCGAGGTAACGATACGTTATGGTGAAGTTGTGGAGTGGAATGCATGCCTCTGAGAGAAGGATGAACCACTCGTTTGACATGTCTAAGAGGGCGTTTGCTAGTAGCCTCCTTTCGGCATCACACATGCTCATTTGTCCCCATTCTACCATCTGCAATAGAAGGAATAAATCAGAAAGTACTGCAAGGGAACCACAACGTTAATAAAGACATGTACCAAGAAAGGGTCCAAAATCCCTCTCGTTCAACATAATTCACCCTAATTCACAACAACTTTACTAGTGATATTACCTGGCTAGGGATTTCTCGATTATAAAAGGCGGATGATCTCGAGAAGTTGGCACGATAATCAGGCAACGCATGAACATAAACAGAATAAAGATCCTCATTGCCTGCAAAGAACCTTTCCCAAAGAGGTGCAAGGGGCAAAGGGCCCCTTGTTAAGAACATGAACGCCACCTTGTGAACCCGTTTGTAAGGATAATTCTTGATCCTTGGGACGAAAGATGCCCTCCAAAGAAGCTCAGTGTCATTCATGGTATGCCTTAGCCTAGATGGAGGCATTATCCAGTCTTCTAAACTACTCCTCCCATCAAAACAAGACTCTGACCAAGAAAAAGTCCTTACCATGTTCTTGATTCCGAAATATCTGATTGTGTTCATGCTGCATATAAACACACCAAGACCCATAACCAAAACCAACAAGATTGAATGGAGGATTCTCATGGAGAATGGTCTAGTGTGATGATTTACTCGGCCCGGGCCTTTGTAGGTAGTCAATTCTTTGCCATTTTCTATGATTGATAGGCTTGTGACTTGCATTGCCATATCTAGTTTGTTGTTGAAATCAACTTTGTTGTATTACTGGCTACAAATTTCCAATTTCAGGCTCTTTTCTTGGATACGAGGAATTAAATCCATGAGTTCACCTCGATGTGGCATATGACACACTAGATCAGCATCAAAGGGCTAGCTTGATATGGACATTTGATGTGATAGTGTTTCTTGGTTCACAAAAATGGATCAAGAAAAAAAAAATCTTTAACAGAGATTTGGTATTATGATCAAGAATCTTTTCTTAGATGGGTGGATGTGTAATGGGTATTGATTGAAACTGAGATCAGAATTCAGAAAGAACAGGTTTGAGTTTTTCATTGATCAGATCACCATTTGATTTTGGGGAGAGAACATTTTTTTAGAGTGGGAAGATGATGAAATGGGAATGTAGCCACGTAGCGAATTTATGGGGATAGGAGAGTTACTAGGACAACAAAGTTAAAGTTTGGCAGTTTGAGAAAGATTTGCAAGGGGTTGATTATTTCACACAAAAATTCTCTTGTAATTGCGTGGAAAAATGCTCGTCCTAATTCACACAAAATGCTTTTCCAAATTCTCTCTTATAAGTGCGAACATGGTTATCATTTTAATTCCAATGTTATGGGCATAAGTGTCTAATTAATGTGTTTGAAAAATAAAATTGATAACCGTTTCATAGACTGTTACGCAAAAACTCAAAGAAAGAAGAATAATAAAACTAATAATGGAATATTGTATGTCTTAATTTTAGGCCTGTGTTAGTCTTGCCAAGAGTGTGGGTGAGATGAGAACAGACACAGAGTTGCTTCCTCAATGTTGGTGTTAGAAAAGCTGGAGGCTTTGATTTTGATGGTTCCAAACGTCTGTCACGTAAACAACCTTGAGTCCTTGAAAGAAGTCGCCAACGTCAGTCAGGTCGTCAACGTGTGTTGAAGGCAGATCTCGGAGATCTTGAAGACGCGTGAGATCTTGGTTGTTTGGATAGAATAAACTTGTTTTAGGAAAGATCTTATGCAGATTATATTGTAAGCCGTGTATGCCTTTATCCTAAGTTATTAATGATTGTAATCCTTTTATATGCTTAGGATAATTTTGTAAAGATAATAGAAATAATATCTTGCCATAACCGAATTAGAAAGATATTATTCTCTTTTATCTAACCTAGTTTGTGTGTATTTAATCTAAGACTTTAGGTTAGATAGAACACGAACTCATACTCCATTTTGTGCTAAGAAAGAAACGAGAGTTCGAGAGGAAGACGTAGGCTTTTGTTAGATTGAGTGCGGGTTGTAGTTATTCAGTTCACAACGAGTTCTAGAGTGCTTGGGAAGTAGGTCTAGATCCAGGGTGTTCGTGTAACTAGTCCAAAAGATTAATAAAGCAAGCTACGGCTTTTAATCCTTCCAAGCGAGAACTTGGAAGAGAGTGGTTTTTACACTTGGTTGATTGAGTTGATCAAACAAGTGTTTCCACTATAAAAACTTTGTGTTCAAGTAAGTCTTTCTTGTGGTTTATTTCCGTTGCATTTACTTAAGAGGTTGACGACTTAGTTGAGGTCGGCAACCTAGACGTACTAACGATCCTACAGTTGGGAACAATTAAGTTTGCAAGATAGTTAGACATTGATTTTTTTTTTTTACGCTATTAAAAATGTGCTTTCTCTTATTGTAGATCAATCACATGTATGAAGAGAGCGCAGGCTTCTTGTTGCTCAATCATGTGGAGAGCTTGCAAATTTTGTTCATCCTGAGATACGCGATTCTCTCATCTTGTCTATCATTCAACAGTTGATTGAGGACTCTGCAACTGTTGTCCGGGAATCTGCTGCACACAATTTGGCATTGTTGCTTCCTCTCTTTCCAAATAAAGAGAAATATTTCAAGGTCAGCCTAAGGATTTAAAATATGATTTGACCTACTTCATTATAATTAAAAAAAATGTCCCTCTACTTTGTTGATTTCAAAGGTTGAGGAGTTGATGTTCCAACTGGTTTTTGATCTTGCTGGAATCATTGTGGACACTACTCTCAAAGAGTTAGTTCCTTCTCTGCTAAAATGGGGAAACAAATTGGACCATATTTTGTTAGTTCTACTCTCACATATGTTGAATTTGGTTCAGGTAAGTGATGAAAGGTTGCATGCATTATAATGCAAGATAATACATTTGTCAAGAGTAATCCAAACGGACCATAAATGTTTTTATCTTTATTTGTGTTATATTAGACCTTGTTGTTGATACATTTTCCTTCTCTTATCAGCGTTGCCCATCTTCGTGTTTTAGGTGAGCGTGAGCGATGGAACATAGATGTTTTGCTTCGGATGCTTATAAAATAGGTTCCATACATGTGCCAGAAGGCAGTTGAAACATGCCCTTTTCTACATGATTCAGAATCAGAAGGCACGTTATTTTGCACATCCATCCTTGAATTATATGCGAAGTAACAATTTCTGTATTTTCTCATTGTTTTCTTAGCATTATTTTCTCTCGTTTTTTAACCAAGGATTTTAATGCTATCTTAGGGGCATGTGGATTGGTCTGCCTTTGATCGAATGGCTGCAGATGGAATGCTTTCCAGGTATGATTCAGCTTGCCTCTTCTTTCCAGGTATGATTCACCTTTGATTGCTCATTTGCAAATCAAAGGTGTCTATCTCACTCACACACTTACACGGACTAAATAGAAGTTTTGGTCGAAAATCTAACCGATTGTGGTATTTCAAGTAAAACCAAAGTAATCGAAAGATTCAGATGAACTCAATGTGTTTCCAAGGTGTTGCTTTGAAAGTGTTTTGATTACAATGATTGCCCGAGATTACAACATGAGAACATTGTTTTCCATCAGTACATGTTTTTATCCCTCTCCTTCGGTCCTTCCCCGGAGTTTGTTACCCACACGATGTCTCCTGCAGTCCATCCGCTTGCTCTCCCTGTTTTCCGCGCTTTGATCAACCGCTTTTTTAACTGTGTTGGACCTGGACTGGCCTTTGTTATCTTCTTTTGCTCATGGGCCGTTGGCGAAGCGGGCTATAGAAATCTAGAGCCCAACACTAGCCCCAAATGATCTAGACGGGCCTCCCCCTCTGTTCTCACTTTTAATCAAATGCTTTTTTTTTTTTGGTTGAAAATGAAATGCTTATTCTGTTTGTTGGTTTTTGTATCTTTTATATGGGTTTTTAAGTTAGTTGTTAGGCATATGATTAAAAGTGGATCTTATAAAGGATTGATCCATACACCAATATGTTAGGAAATTGATCATGTAAGGAGCTAGATCTCCAGATATTTTGATCGGCTATATTTGAGGCTTGTCATTATATAAAGTGTTTTTTTTCCGTATGTTTAATGAGATTCATTCCAGCTTCAAGTTATAACCATAGTTCGAGTCGGCAGCTCTCGTAGGGTTTCCTTAATCCGGTTCAAGTTGGACTATTTAAAAAAAAAAAAAAATTTAAGTTGCGTACTTTGAATGAAGATCATATAATGTGACAAGTTCAGATCAGTGTCACTATTGGAGAAAATCATACAGTATTCCACAAGGATTAACTATTCAAAATTTAAAGGTTATCAAATGATTAAGACAAATAATTTTGATTGGTTGGAAAGATTGAAATGGTATGAAAAAATATAGTGAGGCAAAGCATGTAGCCAGAAAAAATAGGCAACGAGTTTTGCTTCCTAGACAACCCTTGTTCTTTAGTTTGGTAAACGTACCCTATTTACCATTACTAGGTACCTATATATAGCAAGATTAACTTTGTACCCTATTTACCATGACTACGTACCATATATAGCAAGATTAACTTTATCGAACGAACTTTCAAAACATACCCTATCTATCTAAGAGTCTATGGTTTAGGATCACGAACATCACAGCACATGCCAATCGATCGCCACCAAAAGTATTCCAACCCCTTTATATGTTGGGATTATGGAGCCTGATTCAGAACTAGGCGAATAAAGAAGATAAAGGCGGAGCAAGGAGAGAAATCGCTCTGCCGGACGGGCCCACGTGATGCCAACAGAATGCGCCAAAAGTATATGGCGCGGCCTGGGCGGCCAAAGCGCAACCACTCTCCTCGGGGACGCGTCACACCCGGGTCCGTTTCGGAGATAGATCGGTTTTCTGCTTGCATGGCAAGTTAGGGATAAAAGATATTGGATTTTAGGAAAGAAATATATCTAGGACATAATGTCATTTCTATCCTTGTAATATCTTTATTTCTATATTAAGCCTATGCTTCTCCATAAATACCAATTTATGATTATTGTAATTGTGTGCTAGAAAATCTTGAGAGTGAGAGAGGGAAAAATCTAGAGAGCTTGAGAGATTAGGTTAAGACTGATAAGATCAGGAAGATCGGGTCTTGTAATCCTTGGAATCATCAAATCTAGTGGAAAGTTTGTGGCTTGGTAGTGCCTCCAAACGTAGTCATTCTGACAAACTAGGTTAACAAATTCTTGTGTTCTTCTCTTTTTATTTCTTTCTCTCTTCTCTTGTGAGTCTGTGTGTGAATCCCCTCTTACTGTAGGGTCGAATTTCCTAACAATTGGTATCAAAGCCTTACTACAGTTGCAATGGGTGACAAGAAGATTCATGTGGAGAAGTTTGATGGAACTGGCTATGGTTTTTGGAAGATGTTGATTGAAGATTGCCTATATGGTAAAGAGCTTCACTTGCCTCTGAGAGAGAAGCCTAGGGGCTAAGGGCTGATAATGGGAGTTGGAAAATATGGCTATTAATTTCTTTCAGAATTTGTACAATGAAGACGAGGCTGGTATGTACGTGTTTCGACTCGTCCTTAAGAGTGAATTTTCCCAGCATTGGTGTTGAAAAGAATCAGAGACTGGTCAAGAACGTGACTGATCAGGAGATTTGGGCAGTCGTTAAAAGTATGGGTTCTTCAAAGTTGTCGGGTATCCAGGGGCGGAGCCAAGACTCAAGTATTGCATGGGCCAGATTTTTTTTCCCTCTGTTAGCAATAAAAATACAAGTTACATTATTAAAATTGAACTCTACGTTTTTTCAAAGACACAAATTCACACTCGAGGTCAAAGTTTTTAGAATTCATTCAAAATCAGAATCAAAGTTTTTAGAATTCAATTAAAATTAGAGTAACTAACAACCGATTTTAGCCTAAAAATCATATCATCAATTAGACTTAAAAATAAGATTAACTAACAATTAACAACCGCATTGTACCCTAAAAATTCAAAAATCAGAATTGTACATGGAAAAGTAAATCAGATTATCAATTAGAATTTAGACTTGTTCATGTAAATCAGATCCAAAAAGCAGGATCAGTACTTGTTAATCAAAACATATCATTTAGACAATTAGTGAATTAGCCTTAAAAATTCAATGAGAATCAGCCTAAAAATTCAATCAACACTTCAATCTAAGTAAATTCAGTCTCAGTTGGGCTAACCGGCTAAGTAATTGTATTACAAGATTGAAGAAGAATGAAGAACCTCATTCAGTACACTAATTCGACTGATTGGCATAAATGTAAGATTGTGAAGATGAACGGCGTTCCGACTTCCCGCTTCCGACTGTCTGCCTGACTCCGGTGACTCGCCAACTCCGGCTCTGACACCAATAGGCAAAAGCAACCGACTCTGAACTCTGCCGACTCCGAGAGTCCGAGAAGCGAGAACGCCACTGGGCTGCCTAGAACAGAATGAACGATTACTAGAACAAGGGGTTGGTGAAGTGACTTAATGTTGTTGAGTTCCCATTTCAAAATTAATACTGGATTTATGGACTTTAATTTCTGATAAAAAAATGAAGAGACGAACTGGAGTTATTGATTCATTGATTTTGTCTTAATGGCAGCGTTATAGGAAATTTTCTCCATTGGAACTCTCCTATTTGCATTAATGGCAGCGTTGATCTAGATGAAGAGATAGGAAATTTTCTCCATTGTTTGGGGGGGGGGGGGCATGGCCCCCACCCGCCCAAACGTGGCTCCGCCACTGCGAGTATCGACAGATTCCAACCCGGCTTTTACCAAAACTCCTGGAGCACCGTTGGAGATTCGGTTAGAAAATTCATCAAAGAATTCTTTCGAACGGGGATATTTGGGCTGCCAGAAGGTATCAATGATGTTACTCTCCTTGCTTTGATTGCTAAAGTTGAGAAGCCGGAGAAAATAAATTAGTTCCCTCCGATTAGCCTTTGCAATGTTTTTTACAAGATCATTACTAAGATCATGGTTAATCGGTTGCAACCCATACTAAAGGAGTTGATTGGGCCAACCCAAGGGAGTTTCCTTTCGGGCCGTATGATCACGGGTAACATTATGATCGTGGAAGAAGTTGTCCACTCTATGAGAAGAAAAAAAGGGAAGAAAGGGTGGATGATCCTCAAGCTTGATTTGGAGAAAGCATATGACCGCTTGAATCGGACTTTTATTGAAGAATGTCTCAAGGAAGCAGGTTTCTCGGAAACTTGGATTCGTTGGATCATGGCTTGTGTTTCATCCCCTAGGATGCAAATCCTTTGGAACAGGAAGATTACCAAATAGTTTACGGCTTCTCGAGGTGTCCGACAAGGCAATCAGATATTGCCAAATTTACTTGATGGCGTGGAAAAGAGGATACATGCAAGTCATTTTTGAATCAAACTCCCAGCTTTGTATTCATTTACTTGATGTAGGTGTTCACAGGAGTCACCCACTGTACTACCTGATGTCATAATGCCATGGCTTTATTTGTATGGATTGGAACATCCAATTCCGTCATATCTACCATGAAGCGAATAGCATGGATGATCGCTTAGCTAGCTTAGCTTTTAATTATCCGTTAGGTTTGAATGTATTGCTTGTCTTGTCTCAAGGGATTTCCTTATAACTTTATGACGATGTAGAGGGTCGGACTATTCCCCGTTTGCTGACTACTTAGTCTTCTTTTAATTATTAATAAAATTTATCTCGAGGAATAGAGAGTATTGTCTCTCCTTCTAAGTAAAAAAACTGATTGCATGAGTCACAATTACTTGTACCCGTATTGAATTGTTTTAAACTGAACTCTATAATTTTTTTGGGTCACAACTAGCAGTCACAAAAAGTGGAAATTTAGTTTCAGTGACTTCTTTACTTCTCTTATTGTCGATTATTTTTGGAAAAAACCTATACACTTTTTTTTGATAAGGAAAGAAATTAGGGTGGCCACTAACAACTTAGTGGTCGCCCTAGAGCATCCTGACGGATGAGGGTGAGTAAACCCGGATCATCTGCAAGCGGGGCGGAGGAGACGCGTCTGAACAAACCAGCAATGAAGTCCGCCACAGAATTGCACTCCCGATAGACGTGAGCGATACTCCAATCCTGGAACCGGGCAAGCAAACAGTGGATGTCCGAACGCAACAGCTCAATCTCGCACAGGCAGCGCCAGTCACCGAGCACGGCCTTGACCAGCTGCAAACTATCGCCTTCAATCTGGATCCGGGGAATGCCACGTCTGATGGCCTCAAGAAGTCCCTGGCGTAAGGCGATGGTCTCAGAAATCAGCACGGACTGTCGACCAATCAGTCCTTCGTCGATGTGGATGGGGGAGCCAACTGAGTCCCTGAGAATGAACCCGAACGAAGCCACTCCATCAGCATTCACTGCACCATCAAAATTCAGTTTAACGTAGTCCCTCTTGGGTTTTGCCCATGTCATATGCTTTCTTCTTGTGTCATTGCCAACATTATGAGCGCGGTGGCCAATGGATTCTAGAGCTCCAGCTAGTTTCCAATCTTTAATCTGGTTTCGGGTAAACTCGACAATGTTTTCAGCATTTGTCAGGTTTGTACCATTGTTGTTATCAAAAACTCGCTTATTTCTGGCAAACCAAAGGCTCCACCATATGTTTATAAGGATTTCCAGTTCTTCTTTTGTTAACTTTTCCTTAATTTCTTCAAGGACTTGATGTGGATTTTTATCGTCCAAGGAAACCTGGCTAGTAACCAGACGGAGTTTTGGGTTTATTAAGTTTATGGTTTCTCTTGTGAGAGGGCATAAGATTAGGATGTGGTTTGTGTCTTCAACCTGGTTATTGCACGCTTCACAGCCTTGCGGGACCGGGATATGGTTAGCTGCTAGCCTAGTTTTAGTCGGGAGGCCGTTACGAGCCACTTTCCACATGAAGTTTTTCATTTTAGGCGGGATGTTTAACCGGTTAATCCATTCAAGGTTAATCTTAGGTTCACCTTTAGATTGGTGGAGCCACTGCATTGTCGAGTGAGTGGAATACCACCCATTTTTACTTGGTTGCCAGTACAGTTTGTCCGGTATTTTGTTGATTGGGTTGATAATTTTGGAAATTCTTTCGAGGTCATCCTGGTTAACAACCTTTCTCAGCTTTTCAATGTTCCATGAGTTATCCTCACCGAGGTACACCTCAATAAGCTCCTCCCAATTGATGAGGTTTTCAACCTCGGGCTTTGGGTTAAGGGGACAATTGCCGGTCCAATTGTCTTTCCAAAATCGGATGGTTTTGCCGTCACCCACTTGCCAGATGAGACCCTTACTGAATAAGTCTCGAAGGCCGACCAACTTGGACCATTGCCATGATGTGTTCTGTTTTTTCTTATAGTTTAGGATACTATCTGATTTAAGGTATTTTTCAGTCACTATTTTGACCCAGAGGTTGTGCGGTTCGGCTAGGATTTTCCAAAGTAGTTTCATTTGGAGAGCTTGGTTCATGTCGGCCGCCTTTACAGTTCCCAACCCACCATGGGCAGGGGGTCGACAGATGGAATTCCAGCTTATGAGTGGTTTGTAGTTGTTTTCCTTGTTCCAGAAGAAGTTTTTGTTAATATCGTCTAGTTCTTTCAAGGTTGATTGCGGTAACAGAAATGATTGCATTAAATAGTTTGGTTGTGCTGAAAGGTTTGCTTTGATTAGGGTTTTGCGCCCCTCTTGGGATAATGTGTTAGCTTTCCATTTTGTTAGTTGGGATCTGGTGCGTAATATTAATGGTTTAAAGGTGTTTTGTGTTACTCTCCCGTTAATTATCGGGCATCCCAAGTATTTATCCAAGGCAACTGTGTTTGCAATTTGGAGGATTTGTTTTATCTTCTCTTTTGTGTTGTTGTTTATGTTTTTGGTAACTTGGAACGCAGATTTATGAAAGTTGACTTTCTGGCCAGATATTTGACAGTAGTCATCCATAATGGCTTTGATGTTTTTACAAGCATGGCTATTGGCTTTTGCAAAGATGATGATGTCGTCCGCGAATGCAAGAAAGGGGATTTTTGTTCCATTCCTCGAGATTTGGATCCCGATGCCACTATTTGGGTTGGCACTCAAAAGGCGGAGTTGTCTAGCCAGAATCTCAGCGGCAATAATGAATAAATATGGCGATAGGGGTCCCCCTGCCTGAGGCCCCGTTGGGGGTAGAATTGCTCTGTTGGTCCATTGTTGACTAGTACAAAGAAGGAAACTATTTCTACGCATCCCTTGATCCATCCCACGAATTTGTCGTGAAATCCAAATTTGCGGAGAATGTCGGTCAGGAATTCCCAGCTTACCCGATCGTAAGCTTTTTCCATATCGAGTTTGATAGCAATCCAACCCTCCCGCCCACGCTTGTTGCGGAAAGAGTGGAAGATTTCATGCGCAATGAGTGTGTTATCGTGGATACTCCGATTTTGGATGAATGTCCCTTGCATTGGGTGGATTAATTTGTTTAGAGCGTTTTTAAGACGGTTTGTTATAATTTTCGAGATTACTTTATAGATGGTATTGCATAGGCTAATTGGCCTGTAGTGGTTAGTTGAATTAGGGTTTTCACATTTGGGTAGCAGGGTTATAAATGTGTGGTTGATTTGTTTCAAAATCTTCCCTGTGTGGAAGAAGCTTTTAACAGCTTTTATCACGTCCGGTTCGACGATATGCCAGTATTTTTTGTAAAAGCTCGCCGGCATTCCATCCGGGCCAGGGGATTTGTCATCCCCAATGTCAAATATTGTCTTTTTAATTTCACTGTTGGAAACTGGTTTTGTTAGCTCTGTGTTGTCTGCATCTGTTATTTCGCTTTGGATGGTTTGAGTCATATCTTGGAGCTTGTTGCGGTTTATTTCAACAGCCCTGAATCGATTTTGAAAGTCCCGTTTAATTTCTGTTTTGATGTTTTCTAGTCCAGATATTCGTGTGCCCTCTGTTGTTCGGATTTCTTTAATGTTGGTTCTGTTCCTTCTGCCGTTGGCAATTCGATGGAAGTATTTGGTGTTTCTATCATTCAGTTTAATGTGTGAGTTTTTAGCCCTTTGTTTCCAGTACGAGTTATGGAAGTTAATGAGGCATGATCGTTTCTTTTCCAATCTTTCTTGTTTCTGGATTAGTTGTGAGTTTTGGTGTTCAATGATGTCTTTTTGAATCTGAAGTAGATTCTCATCTAGTTTTTTTATTTGTTCGAAGATATTTCCAAAGGTATGTTTATTCCATACTTTCGCTTTTGTTTTAAGTAGTTGGGTTTTTTGGTGAGGTTAAACATGTGTGATCCGCCTGCGTTGTAGCGCCAGGCTTGCTTGATGAAGTTTTGGAAATCTTTTCTCGATGTCCACATCATTTCAAACTTGAATGGTTGGGCTTTACGGGGAATCCCTGTGGGGAGATCACATGAGATCGGGCAGTGATCGAAAGTTGAGAACGCATGGTTTTTAGTTGGAATGGATGGGTACCATTGTATAATTTGATTGCTAACGAGTGTTCGGTCTAGTTTTTCGAGCGTCGTGTTATCCAAATTTTTGGATTTTCTCCAAGTGAATTTATTCCCAAACGACGGGATGTCACACATATCACATGCATTTTTAAAATTGATGAGTCGATCATACCTGTTTCGGTTGGGGGTTGCGCCCCCTTGTTTTTCCTCCGGGTGCTGGATTTCGTTGAGGTCACTCATCAGGATGTAAGGAAGGTTACAATTTTTGATATATTCTGAGAGTTTTGTCCAGAATGCATCTTTTTCAGTTGCTCGTGGCGGTGCATAGGCGAAAATGATTATCATTTCATTATTGGTTTCTAGATTAGTATATTGGATACTTATAAATCGATTGTCCTTATGGATAGTGTGCAGGCTTTCATTCAAAAGTTGCGACCCTTTCCAGAGTACACAAATACCCCCAGCAAGGTCGGAGGCCGGTATAAACTCCAAAGTGTCGAACCCAGCTTTTTGCCAGTATTTTTGTTCGGGTGGTTCTTGGGCTTTCGTTTCAACAAGTGCTATTAGGTTGATATGATCAAGGCGGCGTAGCGTATTAACTTCAGTCCAGAAGGACTTACGCCGAATGCCCCTACAATTCCACATACAAACCTTCATAGGATAACCGATTTGGGGGAGGGTTTTGGCCCGATTTGGATGGTTTTCCATTTTTAGTATTTTCATTTTATTTTCATATGGGTATATTGTTGTTCTAGTCTTGGTATGGTGCAATCGTACCCTAAGAAGGCCGAATACATACATGGACCCTCAAACTTGAAACTTTTGTTCGCTCAGACTCCTGTACTAAAAAACTTATTTTTAAACCCCTCAACTTCAAATTTTTTTTTCAACGAGACACACTTTATTTTCGTGAAGATGACGCGCGCTGAGTTGGCTCTAATACTTGCCACGTAAGCGCCACCTAATACTATTTTAATAAAAATATTTCCACATTTGTGCCACATAATATACCACAATTAAAAAAAAGGCAAATTACATTTTTGAAAATTACTTGCCATATTAGTTAGACTGGACTATAAAATTGAATTAATATATAAAAAAACATTTTTTTTGATGCAATCAGATCTGAATTCCAATTTTTCACCCAAAAACATAATCTGGATTCCAATTTAGAAAAACAATTTTCTTTTAAAATAAAAGGAACAAAAATTCTCCTTCTTCGTCTCCACAGAACAACCACGAACTCGTCGGCGTTTGCTCCCCTCTGACCACCATTACTGAACAATCTGATTCTGGACTTTTTTTGATCTTACGATTCTCTTAATTAGATGGTTGAAGAAAAAGAAGATGAGAATTCGTCTAGATCCAATCTTTTCGACGACATTGGCGGCCAGATCTGCTCTTTTCGGCGGCATCGACGTCCAAATCCGCCATTCTTGTCGGCGGTAGCGTCCAGATCTACGATTCTCGGCAACGGCGATGTCAACAAACGACGGCAGGTTTGAGGTTGTCAGATTCCGATTCATTGCTAGGGTTAGGGTTCTTTCTCCTGAGTCCATCGTTCGGTCCTGATTCTTTCCGTGAAATTGGCCATTTGAAGAAGGCAATTGATGGAAGGTGAACTACCAACAGCAGATCCGCTGTCGAGGTATCTATTCGGCCAAACAGTCATATTTACGATTGATGGTGGACGCACAATTGATGGCAAATAAAAAAATCAAGAAAGGTAATGTGTGGTTTGAATTGGGTTAATTATAGAACATATATCCTTGGATTGGGTTAATCGTTTGAGAAATGGGTTAATTGGGGCCTAATTAGGCATTTTGGTAATGTGTGTTTTGTGCAAGCTGATAATAAATACATATAAAAATGAAAGAAGACAAAAAAGAAATCAAGTTTTTATAAAATAAACAAGATAAGAAAGAAAAATGAAAAATTCATAAAAAAAAATCCATTTCATCATTCAACTCGCCAAAGTATTAGTATGATGTTCACGCGCTACGCAACGTCAGCAAAAAGGGTCTAATGGAACAAAAGTATTGAGTTTAAGGGTTTGAAGATAGATTTTTTAATACAGGGGTCTGAACGAACAAAAGATTCAAGTTCGGGGGTCTATGTATGTATTCGGCCTAAGAATATTGGGTGGTTTGTTGTTTTTTATATTATTAACTAGGTGGATGGCCCGTGCTGTCGCACGGGTTCTCATTGATTATTTTTTATATTTTATAGCATATACAGATTGTTTTTTTTTCCACTTTACCGATCTCCAATGGTTTTTTGATTGATCCTTATTTTTTAACCATTTGAGAGTTGTCTTTTATTTTTTGCTTTGTGGTGAATGAAATTGTGACGTGGTCATGCAAAAGTGAAAAGCTTATTATATAGTGAGAAAGAGAGTGGAATACGAAAGGTTATATTTTAAATTTGATCTTATCTTTTGTTTGGAATACCAAAGGTCGATCATATCTTCTTTTATTTTTACTTTTACTTGGAATATCAATGGTTATAATTTGATGACATTAAATTCATATTGTAATACTAATGGTTGTGTGTAATACTTAAATGTTACTACAAAAGTTCCTAAATAATGTCAAATGTTATATTTTAAATTTGATCTTATCTTTTGTTTGGAATATAAAAGGTTGATCTTATCTTCTTTAATTTTACTTTTATTTGTAATACCAATGGTTATAATTTAATGGCTGTAAATTCATATTGTAATATCAAAGGTTGTGTCTTGTGTGTAATACCAGAGAGTATGTACTACAAAAGTTGCTAAATAAATGATGTAATATTAAATATTAATGCTAATTTTGTTATTTTTGTGTGTAATACCAAATGTTGTAATATATACAATTAGTGTATTAGATAATACTTTATTTTTAGATTTTGTGAACGACTCACAAAATAGATACAGAGATAGTTGTGTTGGAATATTTATTTTATTTGTTACTTTATTTTATTTTTTTAATTTTAAAGAATAATTTTTGAATTAATTGCATGGAAATTTATTTTGTGTAAATAGAATACATTTTTTTATCCCTTTTTAATATATAAATATTATCTAAGGTTTTATAAGTTCGGGAAAAAATCTACCATAAAAACCTTTATATTTATCCTTTTTTATCTCTATTATGATGATTTTCTTTTAACATTTAGAATATGTTATTTTTGTAATGATCAATTATTTATGGTTTTAGAATCTAAGTTTTAACACCAATTTTAAGTTTTAATATTTTTATATTGTTAAATATTTACGTAATTAGAATTCATAACACAATGTTCACATTATTATGACTTCAATATTCTCTTATTACATCACAATTTTTTTTGGCACTTAATATCATCCCTATATTTTTACAATTCAAAGTCAAACTCAATTAAATAAAATCTATTTAATAGGGTATTTAATTTGGATACTAAACTAAATTTTCTTTGTATTTCACACTAAACATCACTCCTATTTGATGTTTGAATTTATGGACTTGAATTGAATGTTTGAAGTTTCTATAGACTTTTACTCTTCCATAGCTAAATTATACATAATTTTATTATTTTTATTATTTTCTATAATTTTATTTACCCACAGACTCTTAGTCTTCCATAGTTAATATCATACTTAATTGTATTATTTTTGTATTATTTGCCTATAAACACTTATAGCATCATTATTTTTTGTCTTATGCACTTAATATCATTCCTACCTTTTGCAATTCAAAGTAAAATTCAATTAAATAAAATCTATTTAATATGGTGTTTAATTAGGATACTACACTACAATCTCTTTGTATTCCACACTTACTAACATTATTATATTTTTGTAATTTAAAGTCAAATATAAACTAATGAAATGCATTTAATATGGTATTTAATTGAAATAATATATTATAATCTCTTTGTCTTCCACAATTAATATAATTCTTATATTTTTGCAATTTAATGTAAAATAGCATATTAACAAAATAGCATATTGTGTCTTCAAAATTTACAAAATCTTTAGTTATTATATATCTACCCAAAAAAATATATTCTTAAGCGCAATCCAATTATAATAGCATTTTAACACAAAATATTTATTTTTTAGATGTTACTTTTTTCTTCTAGATATTTGTCTTCTTCCATCATCCTAAAAATATCGATTTGATTTCACCTTTGATTAGATAAACAATATACCAAAAATATAATAATCTTACCATACATAAGAAATGTTGACATCAAATGAATATAAAAGCTTTCATAATTTAAATAAAAAGTAATAATATTTTACCTTAATAATTTAGTTTGATGATCCTTCGATCCTTCTTTCTCATGAACATATTCTATCATTGTTTTATAACTCATGTAAAAAGAAAAAAAATACACCAAGAAAACATGACAAATTAAAATTAACTACATAATTGCATATGAAATTAAGCATGAGAGACATTTAGAGCAACATAAATAATAATTTCTAAATATAGTAGTAACAGAAATTAAATAAGCTCCTTTTCGTTGAAGTAAAAAAATAGAATTAAAAAGCTTTAAAAGAAACAACCAATTACCTTATTGCTCTTTGCTCGTATTTCATAATTCTTTTCATTTTGGAAAACAAAAGTCTTTCATCTATTGATTTACACCCTCTTTTGTGTTCGATAAAAATCCTCCAAATTAGCTAAACTTCATCTTTGAACACATAAATAAGGATGACATAATACATGAACTTTATTGCTAGTCATATAAATTCTCTTTTCTTATTGCAAAAATTAATGTAATACATTTGATCTTATCTAGTTTTTTAGAGGGTATGGAATGTGAGGGGATAGACAAAATTAATGTGAGGAAATGTTATCAAAATTAATTTGTCCATAAATTGTAATTAGACATAGGGGTTGAATTCTTTATATATTTTTTTTCCATAGGAACATAATTATGAGATTGGTCATAAATGACCAAATTTTTCAATTTTATATGTTATATAGATATAGATTATAAATATATGGTATTTTCTTGCAATTATTGACCTCTTATCACCATTTTTTGTCGTACTAGTATTTGACATCGGTTTTTGATGTTTCGAAATATTTTTGCATTCGGTTAGTTTAAGTACAATTGTGGTTATACCCGCCACCCAACATAATCGTGAATAGGCCGGGTGCCACCTCCACTTTTTGATTGGGTTTGTTCCCAAATAGAAGTTGGGCTGGATTAAATGGGGTTTTTTCCCCAATTATGGGTTCACTTTGGTAGCAGGCACAAGGCAAATAGATCGCCCAACAGCTACAAATCCAACAATTGTGGGAAAGGCTCCCACGAGGGTAGATTTGTGCATCATCTGCACACCTCCAATATTTGCAAAGGAGATGCTAATTGCTAAACCCATACGCATATATCGGTATGACACACAAGCGTGTTATGGACCGCATAAATTTTATTCCCAACAGCCTCACACTCCTCTTTGGTTAATTCCAAAGAATATATGTAATTATGTATGCTCATAACGTCTGAATAGTGAATTCTATGGAAAACGGTAACAAGCTGAATTTTCACCGGGAAACTAAAACCAACCAAATTCCATATACTGACTTAAGCCTCTTTTGGTTCGATTCCCTGAGAACCAGGAATGGTTAATTCCAATATATTGTTTGGTTTATCAAAATATAGAGTCAATTTCATTCCTATAAATGACTCATTCCAAGCCTACAGATAAAGTTGATTCCAGCAGAAAATGAAGATATCATCCATTTCAAAAAAAATTAATTTTTCATCTTAAACCTTAAAATCCTAAAACTCCTAAACCTTAAATATAGAATAAATTTTAAAATTCATAAACCCTAAATTATAAGGTCTAAACCAAAATTTTATACCATAATTCTCAGGAATGGTTCATTCCGACAGCATACCAAACAACATGTCACAGGATTGGTTCATTCCAATTCCTAATTCTATTCCAATTCCAGATTTCAATCCGATTCCTACAGCATACCAAACGGGGCCTTACTTCATTGCATATACACCTCCAACACAGCAATCCATGTTTCAAAGAGATGCACTGCCACATTCCATGTTCCAAGCACTCAAAACACTCAGTGAGCCCCACCTCCATAATGGGCGCCCCACCCTTGAGTCCAATGGGCTCCACAACCCACCCATCCCCCCTCTATAAAACCCAAAGTCCACAACCTCACACCAAGTCACATACATACCCATCCCTCTCAAATTAAGTTGAACCCGTCCAAATTAAAAACACAAAGGTTAAAAAAAGGAAACATGATGAACACCAAGGCGTTTGCAATCCTCCTGGGCTTCTGTCCTTAGCAGTGGTCTTGGCGGTGGCGAAGGAGGCGGATGCAGAGACATGCAACCCGATGGACCTGACCCCCTGTGCATTGGCCATGGTGAGCTTAGAGCCGCCGTCGGACGAGTGCTGTTTAAATCTGAGGGATCAGAAGCGGTGCCTATGCCAGTACCTCAAGGACCCTACTGTGAGCAAGTACGTTAACCTTTTTGGCGCTGAGAGAGTTGCTAGCGCTTGCGGTGTCTCCGTCAAGTGCTAATTACTTAATTAATCACTTACTGAAGTTGTAATCGTGAATATTAATTTCTGTTAGTTTCTGTTAAGTAGTTAAGTGGTTGTCTGTTAGTTGGTTAATTATACAGTTATGTGGAAGTTACATAATTGTCATGTGTAGTAGTTATATAACTGACATAAGTGAGCAGTTATATGACAGTTAGTATGATTAGTATAAGTATGTAAAAGAGTAACTTAATTATGTTACTCACTCGTGTGTATATCTGTAATACCACATTCAAAAAGTAATAAATGGTGTGATGAATTACAGTTAAGTCTGTTGACAGAATTGTGTGAAATCGTGTGTTGCTTTGCCTTAATCTATCATTTGGTATCAGAGCTTTTATGAAGATCATGGCAAAAGACAATGAGACAGACGATACACTCACAACATTCAAAGGAAACTCGAGTGTTGATTCACAAAACGAGAAGAACTATGGTGAAAGGCATATCACATTTCAATACCCCATGCTCACCAAGACAAACTATGGAGCGTGGGCTATTAAAATGAAAATATTCATGTCTGCACAAGGGGTTTATGAGGCTGTTGAAGAAGAAGGCATAGCCGACAGCAAGAAGGATAAACTTGCACTTGCAGCCATATACCAAGCAATTAGTGAAGATCTAATGCTACAACTTGGTGCAGACAGAACTGCCAAACAGGTTTGGCATATGATAAAAATGATGCATGAAGGAGCGGTAGGATCAAAGAGGTAAGAACACAAACCCTCTTAAGAGAATTTGAAGGCCTGAGAATGAAAGAAAATGAATCAATAGATGATTTTTCTGGAAAATTAACCACTGTAGTGAGTAAATTAAGAGGCCTAGGAAATACTCTGGATGAAGAACGAGTAGTTAAAAAATTCTTAAGATCCACTTCTTCAAGGTTTATACAACTAGCATCCACCATAGAATAATTTTGTGATCTCAAAACTAAAATAGTGGAAGAGATTATTGGATCCATGAAGGCACATGAAGAAAGGATCCAAGAATGTGGTGATAAGAGTCTTGAGAATGCACTCCTTACCCGGGCTGAATGGAAAGCCAGAGACAAAAGGAAGGGAAAGGAGAAGAAATCTCAAGGAGAGTGCAATAAGAATTCTGAGTCTTCCAAAGGAAAAGGCAAGGGAGAGTCACACGACAGAAAGGATGGAAATCAAAAACAAAGAAGAAAATTTGATAAGTCCAAGGTGAAATGCTACTCATGTGGTGAAATGGGGCATCTGTCATACGAGTGTGAATCTAAGGAAAAAGAGGAGAAGACAAATCTGATCATGAAGCAAAGTGAGGAAGAGCCATCCTTACTTGTCTTGGAAGAAGAAATTCATAATAGAGCAATGCACTACAACTTGATGAGTTCTGACGATGTAAAGGAGAAAGATTTCAGCAAATGGTATCTAGACACAGGGGCCAGCAACCATATGACAGGTAATGAAAATTTCTTTACTAAATTAGATAAAAGTGTTGGGGGAAGAGTCAGATTTGGAGATGGCTCGATCACCACCATATCAGGCAAAGGGTCTGTCATATTTTCTAGCAAAAGAGGAGAGCATATACCCCTAACTGATGTCTATTACATCCTTGAGTTGAAATCAAACATCATCAGTATAGGTCAATTAGACCAAAATGGAAGCAAAACAGTGATAAATGAAGGTGTACTGAAGTTGTATTCCAAGTCAGGGAAGTTGATTGCAAAAGTAAAGATGCAGTCCAACAAACTGTACACATTGGATCTTCAAGTCGCCAAGAAAACCTGTTTGCTGTCTAAGATGGAGAACCTGAGTTGGCTGTGGCATGCAAGATATGGTCACCTACATTTCAATGCACTGAGTAAACTGGCAAAGAAGAAAATGGTGAATGGTTTGCCACAAATTGAAGAGATCAACCAACTTTGTGATGGATGCGTGTTGGGAAAGCATCATAGATCACCATTTCCACACGCAGCAACATATAGAGAACAAAAGCCCTTGGAACTTGTGCACGCAGACCTCTGTGGTCCCATCTCTCCTGCATCTATTGGAGGTAACAAGTACTTCCTCCTTCTAGTTGATGACTTCTCTAGATTTATGTGGGTGAAATTTCTCAAAAGCAAAGATATAACATTGTCTGAAATCAAGAAGTTTAAGGTTGCCATAGAAGTTGAAAAAGAGATGAAACTCAAGGCACTTAGAACAGACAGAGGAGGAGAGTTCACCTCCAATGCCTTCAAGGATTTTGCAGAAAAGGAGGGATTGAAAAGATTCCTGACAGCCCCATACACACCACAACAGAATGGTGTAGTAGAAAGGAGGAATCAAATGGTAGTTGAGATGGCAAGGTGTATGATGAAGTCCAAGGGAGTGCCAAGAAAGCTCTGGGCCGAGGCTGTTCATACAGTAGTTTATTTATTAAACAGATCACCTACCAAAGGTAATGTAGATAACACGCCCTATGAGGAGTGGTATGGAAGGCCACCTGTGATACATCATCTTAGGGTGTTTGGAAGTGTGGCATATGTGAAAGATGTTACACCACATCTGTCTAAACTAGAAGACAAGAGCAAGAGGGTGATGTTCATTGGATATGAAGATGGGTCCAAGGCATACCGATTTTATGATCAAGAGGGTGGCAAGATCATCATAAGTAGAGATGTGAAGTTTGATGAAACTGGAAAAGTGAATTGGATGAATGAAACTACCACAAACCAGGAAGTGGGAGATCTCCAAGGTTTCAGTTTTCCAGAAGAAGAGATAGGAAGGAAAGAGGCACATCAGTATGAAGTAGATGATCCTGTTGATCAAGAAGAGGATCAAACTCTTTCCTCACCCTTGAGTGATAATCTGCCACATGATGATCCAGACATGATTCAATCCCCTAGTTCAGCCGACAGTGGAATTTATCAAACAGATTATGATCACACTCCTAAGAGGTTCAGAAAGATTCAAGAGATTTATAATGAAACTCAAGAGATGGATGAAGAGGTAGGCCTATGCTTTCTGTCAAGTGAAGAGCCCACTAGATATGAAGATGCAGCTTCTGAAATTGAATGGAAGAAAGCCATGGAGGCAGAACTGGCATCCATCAATAAGAACAAGACATGGGAACTGGTTGTTCTACCTAAGAAGCATAAAGCCATAGGATTAAGATGGATCTTCAAGGTGAAGAAGAGCCCTGAAGGGAAAATCCTAAAGCACAAGGTACGGCTAGTTGCTAAGGGATATGTTCAAAAATTTGGTGTTGACTATGAGGAAGTGTATGCGCCAGTAGCAAGGCTTGAAACCATTAGGACTCTTCTGGCGTTTGCTGCAACAAAGCAATATGAGGTCCATCATATGGACGTGAAAACAACCTTCTTGAATGGAGATATAAAAGAGGAGGTATATGTCAAACAACCTGAGGGTTTCATTGACAAAGTGCATCCTGATAAAGTGTTGAGGCTAAATAAGGCTCTGTATGGCCTTAAACAGGCACCACGTGCCTGGAACTCTAAGTTGGGTAGGAGTTTGAAGGCTATGGGATTTGTGAGGTGTCAGACTGAGCATGCTTTGTACACAAGAAAGGGAAACAAAGAGCTCATGATTGTGGGAGTTTATGTTGATGATCTTGTGATAACAGGATCAAGCACAAAAGCAATCCTGTCTTTCAAGTCTGAAATGAAGAAAGAGTTCGACATGAGTGACTTGGGATTACTGAGTTACTATCTTGGCATTGAAGTAATGCAAACTGATATGGAAGTGCAACTGAAACAAGAAAGCTTTGCCGAGAAGATATTACAGATGGTGAACATAGAAGAATGCAACCCATGTGTCATTCCTATGGAGCCTAGGATCAAGTTAAGTAAGCACGATCCAGGAGAAAAGTTAGTTGATGCAACTCTGTATAGGAGCATCATTGGCAGTTTAAGGTATCTTGTGAACACTAGGCCAGATCTGTGTTACAGTGTGGGTGTCCTGAGTCGATTTATGGAGAATCCGAGAGAATCACACATGGAGGCTCTCAAGAAAGTTCTAGGTATGTAAAGGGCACGTTAAAGCTGGGTTGTTCATACAAGAAAGGTGCTATGGAAGCAACTTTAGTAGGATACTGTGATAGTGACCTTGCTGGTGACATAGATGACCGAAAGAGCACCAGTGGTATTGTTTATTTCTATGGGAAAAATGCCATTTCCTGGACTTCAAAGAAGCAACGTGTGGTGGCTTTGAGTTCCTGTGAGGCAGAATATATGGCAACCACTGCAGTCGCTTGTCAAGGGATTTGGTTGAAGACATTGGTGGAGACTTTAGAGGATAAGAGAAAGAGTGAGGTTCAGTTGAAGATAGATAACATTTCAGCTATAGCCCTTTCTAAGAATCCGGTCTTCCATGATAGGAGTAAACATATTGATACAAGGTTTCATTTCATTAGGGATTGTGTGGAGCAAGACAAAATCAAGGTTGATTATGTTCATACAAACGATCAGCTGAAGACATCTTAACTAAGCCTTTGGCAAGACAAAGGTTTGTGGAGCTAAGGGAGAAGCTTGGAATGAAGTTTATAATTCACGCTTAAGGGAGTGAATGAAGTTGTAATCGTGAATATTAATTTCTGTTAGTTTCTGTTAAGTAGTTAAGTGGTTGTCTGTTAGTTGGTTAATTATACAGTTATGTGGAAGTTACATAACTGTCATGTGTAGTAGTTATATAACTGACATAAGTGAGCAGTTATATGACAGTTAGTATGATTAGTATAAGTATGTAAAAGAGTAACTTAATTATGTTACTCACTCGTGTGTATATCTGTAATACCACATTCAAAAAGTAATAAAAGGTGTGATGAATTACAGTTAAGTCTGTTGACAGAATTGTGTGAAATCGTGTTTTGCTTTGCCTTAATCTATCACTTACCAGCTAATCTTCTATGTATGCATAAGTAATTGTACCCAAAACTCTAGTGCACAATAATGTTTTTTGGGTGCATTTATTCATGTGTGTTCCACTTAAATAATTAATCCTAAGAACTACTGTACTGTCTAGTTTGTAAGATTGGTCGATCTTCCGTTTCGATCTCTCTCTCTCGGTTGGCTATGCATGCATGTGATCTGCACCTTGTTAGTATGGTACTCCCTCCGTATAAGTCTACTTGTCTTTTAAGCATTTTACAGATATATTAAGGCAAGAGCTAGTATTACCACATTACCCCTATAATCCACCTACTTTATTTCTTGAGACGTGTGTGTGCAATTAATTGCATGGGTTGTTTGAGGGTAAAGTTGGAAAATTTTGGATAAAATACTTAAAAAGACAAGTAGAATTAGACAACTAGTTAAGGCTAGAAAGACAAATAGACTTATACGGAGGGAGTATCTATTTTGTACGTTTGTCTCTTGGATACATGGAACTATATATTGGATGTTGTGCATGTACGTACTTCTTCAGAGTAAATTAAATGAACTTGTCGGTGTTATTTATAAGTAATTTTAACTTTATTTTCATGAATTCGTTGAATTTGTGATTTCCCAATAATGCCAAGCTTCTGCTCATTTAATTTACTGAAGGAAAAAGAAAAAGAGAAAATTGTATTGTATACATAGTCTACCGGACGAGTGGTAAATAATTAATCTTCTACTCTTTAAAAATATATATAAAAAAAAAGAAGCAAGGAATGGTATTAATGTTGGATCGTAACTTGTTAGTGAGAGCTTGGGAACTGGCTGTTAAGCTGTTCCCAAGGCAGCGGAAGAAACAGTATCGCAAGTATTAAAAAGGCAGAAAGAACACAATTCCCTTATAGAGGAACCCCACGACAACCAACTAGTTGTCTGGGTAAACCTCTACCTCCGCTTGGAGGATTTTGAATGACTTACTTATTTTATTGCTTGTTCCTTAATTACAAACAGCCAGATTCAAACTTCTATGTTCCTACGAGTTCTACCTAACTCTAGCAACACTAATGAATCTTCTCAACTGAGTTCCTAAGCGAACAACTCAACTAAAACAGGAAAGTCAAACCTTACACCTTGACAATTCAGCTCCCTTGCTCTTGGGAACTTCAGCTTTCTCCGTCGTCGAGATCGGACACTCGCCGTCGGGGACTTCTCTTCTTCTTTCTTTCTTTCTTTCTGTGGGAGTATGTGTGAGTTTTGGGAGAAGTGCGTAAACCTAGCACTATTCATTTAGCTTTATACTCGGTTGTACTTGGGCTTCAATCGCATCTTTCATGTTGTCCGAAATGCCCTTTGCTTGCAGCCCAAGTGTACAATCTTCACATGTGACTTCGATTTGAACTAGGTCAACTTCTTGAATTGATCGGACCGTTGGATCAGTACTCGTGACAGTCTGCTCATCAGACTGTTCCTTAGTTCTGTCCAAGACAAGATCCCGCGATTTGCGCTGAACGGTCTTTGTCTTCACATGTGAGTTCCCATGTGATGGAAACTGTCTTCTTCAGAGTTCCTTTGAAAGAAACTCTTCAGCGTGTATGCTTGTGCTCCTTAGTCATTCATGGGAGTTCCCATAGCATGGGAACTTTCATTGCTGGACCTGTGTTCCTTAGAAATACTTGGACAAAGCACATTAGTTCCCATATGGTGTTTGTCATTATCAAAACTGGAGAATGATCTCGTTGTTCCGATGTTTAGAACCAGAGGTCCCAACACCGTCCCAACAATTTCCCCCTTTTTGATGATGACAAACCCATCACAATTACAAGCAAGTATTACAAAGCATGATATGCAGATGAGTTCCTACGCAAGTTCCTAGGGAGCCACTTCTTATGAATTACTGAGTTCGTACTTAACTTTTTATGCAATTGTTCCCCCTTAGCTATAGCGTATTCTGTGATAACTTTTCAACTTAACTCATCTCGCATTTTTTGTCTTTCCTCCTTTTGACATCATCGAAAACAAGTAAACACATAAATAAGGAAAGAAAGGAACACGCAATCATACTAAAAGCCATTTCATTACTTAAGCAAAATATGTACATGAGAGAACAAGAAATTTTGTTGGGACATTGAGGATAAGGAAAGAAAAAGGGGAGATCATGGGCTTCGAGGGAGCAGGAGTTCACTTAGGCGGTTCAAGGCATGGATGATCTTTTCTTGGTTCCTTGCCATCTTTTCTTGGTTCCCTGCCATCCTGTCCAGAGTGTTGGCAATGTGTACCAACACTTGAGTGTTCCCATCCTGGGTGCCGTCACCAAATGTCAGCCTTTCTTGTTCCTCTACTGGCTCGGAGTGACGCATTTTCTAGACCACAGAAATGTCTAGTTCCCTGCCTATGGTGACCTCTTCCTTGGAGGAGTCATAGAGGCCCTCTCTGAGCATGAGTTTCTTGATCAGGCCAGCGTAAGGAAGGGAATGGGACTTAGAAGCCATGCACTTCTCCATGTGCCCTAAGATTATCCGTGGGAGATTGATGGGCTTTTTCAGGAGAAAGTGATAGAGGAGAAGGGCATCAGGGATGTTGATGTGAAGGCGCTTCTCCTGGCGAGGGATCACCACGTTGATGATGAACTAATGGGCCAACTTAGCGATAAGGGATAGATGATGGGTCGACGTTCCAGTCGTGGGAACACGGCCCTCATAGATTGTATTATAGATCACCTCGCTATTGTAGTCGCCCCAGTTCTTGGTGGGCAATTCCTGGAGGCCCTGGATAGGGACCTGTAGTTGAAGGCGAATGGTGGAGGTTGTGAAGATGAAGTCATCCCCATTGAGGGAGAGAGTTCCCTTGGTTCCATTGTCTTGGACGACAAAGTTGTTGTAGAAGAGGCGCACTTGAGAGGGATCCACACTCACAGCCTCGTCACAGATGTGTTCCCATCCTTGGGCCTTGATCAGTTCCCACAGTTGCCCTAGCCCTTGTTCTGTGAGTTGTTCTTCTGAGAGGATGAGAGGGGGAAGGAGTTTGCGATTTTCGGAGACATGCACCTTCTTAGGAGCAGTTCCCTTCCCTTTCTTTTTCGTGTTCCCCCTGGAAACAACAATTGTTCGTTTCGGCTGGGGGGAAGCAGCCGCTTCAATCATCAGAGGAGGGTTCCTTTCCTTTGGGGCTCTTGCCGACACCACCAGTTGGTGTCCTGGAGTTGGGATGCCGGCAGGAGGTTTGGCAACAGGAGCCTCCTCGTGTTCCTCAGCGTCATCGCTGGAGGTCCCTTCATCTTCAGAGGAGGTCAGCCCTGTTTCCTCTTCGTCATCTTCTTGATGACGGTTGCTTTGCCCAGCACCATCAGACGGTGCTTGGGTCCCTTGTGCTTGGGCCTTGCTCCCTTGCCCTTCGGAAGGCCCTGTGAGTGCGCCTAGGAATTCTTCCTCGAGGGCTTTGAGTCGGGCTTCCTCTTCAGCAGTGCCCATAACTATGGGAGGCTGCGCCTTACCCTTTTTGTCGAGGACCACCGGGGAGGTTGACGGTGGTCTTGGAGGGAGAGGGAGAAGGGAGTTTTAAGGTGGAGGGGGAAGATGGAGGGTGAGGGGAATTTTGTGGAGTTGGGACCTTGGGGGTGGAAGGAGGAGGGGTGATGTTGGATGCCTTGGGACTAGAGTTCCCAGAGGTGGTTTTTGGATTTTGAGAGGGAGATTTAGCTATGGGGGATGTGGGTGGTGGAGGAGTTTTCTGTTGGGAAGAGGGAAGGAGGTGAGAAGTTCCCTCAACCATGGGAAGAGAGGAGGGGGAGGTTGTGGAATCCCTGGGACCGGAGGTCTCAGAGATGGGTTCCCTGGAATCAGAGGTCTCATGGATCGGTTTAGGCTTAGTTGAGGAGGGGATGGAAGGGAGTGGACGAAAGAGTTTTGCGACTTCAGATGGGTCGACGACGGCATAGGCGTCGGGTTTTGAGAGGTTAAGAACTTCCTCCATGTTGAGGAAAGATTTCTTCTTGGGTTCTGAGTAATGGGACAGAGAAGAGATCTCAGAGTGTTTGCGTTTGGAGGATTTGTGTTTGAATTTGTGAGAGTGTTTGGATTTTTTATGTTTTGCTTTTTCGTGTTTTGAAGGTGGTTCGGATCCGAAACTGTCAACGATGACAGTTCCGGAGGAGACGGCGGTGACTGGTTGAGGAGATGGAAGAGGTTGAGAGGAAATGGCAGTGGAGGAGGGCATTGCAAGGGTTTGCGCTGCCGAAGGAGGAGGAAGGGAAGGAGGGGGCATGAGAGGGCTCACGTAATTGTAGAGCCCTGCGATTAGGACATCGCGAAGGACAGCATCTTGTTCTTTCTCAATGTCGGCTAACATAGAGAGGAAGAAGGTGCGAGGGTTTTTGTGGATCCACTCCTTGATTTCTTCGAATGAGTGGGTTGAAGCCATGGGAAGTTTTGGAAGGAGAGAAGTTTTCGAAGTTTGCTCGAATTGGGTGAATGGGAAGTTGCAGAAATGAGATGGTTGCAGAGAAGAATGAGGGAGAAGGGCCCAAAAATGGCAAAGGGGGTTTTATGTGGGAGAAGGAGATGAGGGTAGAAAGGGAAAGATTGATAACCTCGAGAGCCGTTGGCCAATGAATGCGGAAGAGCGGTTCGGCTTCCGTAGCATGCCTCTGACACGCGTCGTTTTCTTCCTAGGGAAGTCTTTTTGATTTTTGAATACTTGGCCCAAAACGCCTCAGAGTCTGACACACTTCCCTTTTTCCCAAGTGACGTTTCAGCTTCTTCAGAAAGTAGTGTTCCCTTGCTTGTGCACACCAGTTCCCATGATCTTTTGAAAGTCATATTGAGTGGAGAGGTTCAAGGAACTCATACTCAATTTTCTTTGTGAGGCTAGGAACTCAAAGAAGAGCCAGACAATTGCAACTCGATAAAGGGATAAAGAGTTTGGCTCATGAGAAGCGTTTGTCTGGTCCTTAGCTTAGGGTTGGTTTTATGATGAACCGTCATAGTGACTTGTAGATAGGGTTAAAGGGAACTTTGGTTGATCATTTTGGGCCAAAAGAAATAATGTTCCTCTATACATATCAAGCTCTAGACTAATAATATGGCAAAATGAAAGCAATGAGTCCTACAGTTCCCTATCATGCATTTCTAGTTAGACTAGTCAAGCATCGAGGGAGAGACAAACAAGGACTTGTTTAGTTTAGAGTTATCATCCCTAGAAGCATTCGAAAACGCTGGTAGGGACGTCTGTCTAAAGCTTTGGTGAGAATGTCCACAATTTGCTCTTCCGTTCTACAGTGTTGCATAGAAATGTTCCCATTTTCAACATTGTCACGTAGAAAATGATGTCTAATGTCTATGTTCTTAGTCCTAGAGTGATGCACAGGATTTTTGGAAATGTTAATGGCACTAGTGTTATCACACAGTATAGGAACTAGGCCAAAAGACATACCATAATCCTGAAGTTGGGACTTGAGCCATAATACTTGGGAACAGCATGATGCGGTAGCCACGTATTCTGCTTCAGCTGTGGAGAGTGCCACTGAATTTTGCTTCTTGGATCCCCATGAGACTAAGCATGACCCAAGGAACTGGGCCATTCCCGATGTGCTCTTTCTATCAATGAGGTGCCCAGCAAAATCTGCATCTGTATAAGCAATGAGCTCAAGGGAACTGTTCCTTGGATACCAGAGGCACAAGTTGTCATTCCCTTTGAGGTACCTGAAAATCCTCTTCACCTCTTTCAGGTGTGATTCTTTGGGGTTAGCTTGAAAACGTGCACATAAGCACACTGAGAACATAATGTCAAGCCTACTGGCAGTTAAGTATAGGAGAGAGCCAATCATACCTCTGAAGTTCCTTTGATCGACACTTACCCCTGTTTCATCGGCGTTGAGCCTTGAGTGGTCCATCTCATACTTTACTAGCATTTCTCTGATGTATTTCTGTTGATGAATCCTTGTTCCCTCCTTTGTTTGAGATATTTGGAGTCCTAGGAAGAACGTGAGTTCCCCTATGAGACTCATCTCAAACTCACTGCTCATGAGGTTCTTAAATTTCTCTACAAGAGTTTCGTTAGTTGCTCCGAAAACAATGTCATCAACATAAACTTGAACAATCAATATATCCTTAGACTCTTTCTTAAGAAAAAGGGTTTTGTCTATGGAACCTCGAAGGTATCCATGAGACAAAAGGAACTGAGCAAACCTGTCATACCATGCTCGAGGAGGTTGTTTGAGTCCGTAGAGGGCCCTCTCCAGGAAGTAGACGTGGTTAGGTAGCTTCTCATCTTCGAATCCTGGGGGTTGAGCTACGTATACTTCTTCTTTGAGGTGCCCATTAAGAAAGGTCGTCTTCAGATCCATCTGGTATAGCTTGAATCCTTTGTGGGCTGCATAGGCTATGAGAAGACGGATGGCCTCGATCCTTGCAACTGGTGCAAAGGTCTCGTCATAGTTGATCCCCTCTTCTTGTCTGTAGCCTTGAGCAACCAAACGAGCCTTGTTCCTTGCTACGGCCCCAGTATCATCAAGCTTGTTCCGAAAGACCTATCGAGTTCCTATGATGTTCTTGTTCTTGGGCCTGAGAACTAGCTTCCATACCTTGTTCCTCTCAAATTGATGGAGTTCCTCTTGCATAGCTTGGATCCAGTCTAGGTCCTTTAGAGATTCTTTGATGCTTTTTGGTTCCATCAGCGAGACAAAGGCATTAAAAGCACAAAAATTATTGAGAGAGGAGCGAGTTTGAACACCTTTGTCATATGGAGTGATGATGTTATCGATGGGGTGATCTCACTTTTGGTGGTAGTTTCTGGTTCGGATGTGTGAGACGTCAACCTATTCCCTTGACTCTTCTTCATATGTATCTTGAGCCTCCTCTTCCTCGGGGGAACGGTTATGCTCAACTTCTTCGCTGAGACTCTCGTCAGGAATCTCTTCAGAGTTCCCTCGTTGTTCCCCCTGAACACTAGATTCTGGTACATTTTCATTTTGGGGAACAAGAGAGTTAGATGCATCTTGTGGTTCTTCTGTTGAGGATGGAACTTCAAAGGAGCTTTGATCTGTGGAATTTTGATCTCCTTCGTTGTTCCCTGATTGTGGGGCATTGTTCCCACTTGGATAGTCTTCATCTCTCTTCCTTGGTTCATCCTCGTCGTCGTCTTCTTCTTATCTGATCAGCTTGTACAGAGTTCCTTTTCCTTGGACCTCTGTTCCTATCTTCATAGATTTTTCGTCGAAGATGACGTGAATGCTTTCCTCTACCTTCTTGGTTCTCTTGTTGTAGACCCTGTACGCCTTGCTTTGGGAAGAGTATCCCAGGAATATCCCTTCGTCGCTTCTGGGGTCAAATTTTCCGAGGTTGTCCTTTCCATTGTTGTGAATGAAGCATTTGCATCCAAAGGTCCTTAGATGAGAGATGTTGGGCTTTCTTCCTTTGATCAGCTCGTAGGATGTCTTTTTGATCATGGGCCTTGTCATGGCTCGATTTAGAATGTAGGTAGCTGTGGAGATGGCTTCAGCCCAGAAACTTGGAGGAACTCCACTCTCTAGCATCATGGTCCTTGCCATGTCTTCCAAGGTTCTGTTTTTCCTTTCCACCACTCCATTTTGCTGAGGAGTGCGAGGAGCCGAAAAGTTGTGGGATACACCATTGTTGGCACAGTACCTTAGGAACTCTGAGTTTTTTATCTCTGTTCCATGGTCAGATCTGAGTGCCTTGAGCTTGATTCCCATGCTAACTTCCATCCTCTTGATTAGAGTCTCAAATTCTTTGAAGGTATCTGATTTTGATCTCAAGAAAAGAACCCATGTAAACCTTGAAAAATCATCAATTAAGACATACATGTACCTCTTTCCTCCGAAGCTTTCGGTGTCCATGGGACCACAGAGATCCATATGAATTAGCTCCAAGGGCCTTGTTGTGTTGACTACCCTTTTTGGTTTGAAGGAGCTTCTGGTTTGTTTGCCACGAACACAAGCTTCACACATCTTGGCACCTTCGATGTTTATTCGTGGAAGACCAATGACCAGATCTTGTAGATAGAGCTTTGGGATTTGACTAATGCCTGCATGGCCCAGTCTTTTGTGCCAGAGTTCCGTTTCGTCAAGGGAACTTGCCAAGCACAGTTTCCTTGGTGGCTCAAAGTCTGTATCCACCACATAGATGTTGTTGGACCTTCTTCCCTTCAGGATGATTTTGTTGGTCTTCTTGTTGATCACTAGACACTCTCTTGAATCAAAGGTGATGATGTTGTTCCCTTGATCACATATCTGAGAGACACTCAGGAGATTGAATCCCAGGTCTTTCACCAGGTTAACGTTGCTGATTTTGATTGATTTGTTGAGTAGTACTTCCCCTGTTCCTATGATTTCCCCTTTATTCTTGTTTCCAAAGGACACATGACCTCCTTCGGCCTTTGGGTGGAGTGAGGTGAGGTTGTCTTTGTTTCCAGTCATGTGGTTAGAACATCCACTATCAATGACCCATGTGTTGTTCCCCCTCACTGCCACCTACAAGAAAAGTTAGTTTTTGAGGACCCAGGCAAGATTACTCTTGCCTGGTCCCTTGCAAGGAAAGACAGTCTCAAATAACACATAATCGGCAATGTTAATATCACGAGAGTACTTTTTATAGGCAAGGTTCCTATGGTTGTTCCTTTTTGTGGGAATTCTAGCTGACTTGTTGGTTTGTTGATTCTGTCTGTTCCAGTACTCGTGATTTTTCTAGGTTTGGGCCCTAGCTTTGGGACATCTTTCCTTGTAGTGCCCATGAGCGCCACAGTTCCAGCAGGTTTTATAGTATTCTCCTAGGTAGTACTTAGGATGGGGTCTCTGTATCCTGTTCCTATCCATAGTTTCCTTGTTGTATACCCTAGACCTATTTCCCTTAGCTATTTGAACATACATCTTATGTCTAGTGTTCCCAGTGTAATAGTCTACTTCTCCATTCACTCCACTCTCCAAGACACGGATTTTCTCTTCTAAGTGTGCATTTTTCTGTTTCTCGCACTGAAGCTCTAAGGCCCTACACTCGTTGATCTCTTTTTCACTCAAAGGAGACTTTCCTTTCTTAGAGCTTTCTGACTCATACCCTATTCCGTGTCTGGCAGGGACAAACTTGGTTTGGGAACTAGAGGCTTCAGGACTCCCTTTTGTTTTACTCAAGTTTTGTAGAAGGGTGTTCTCATCACTTTCTAGAGTTTTAAGCTCATCTTCGAGTTCTACGATGTGAGACAGATAAGACTGAAGTTTTTCTAGAAGGGACACACAGTTGGGACATGGCTCAAGACCAACCAGTTCAGCATTGGTGTGTTCCGATTTTTTCAACTTCTTTTGTAATTTAATGTTGTCTTTAACAAGACTTGAAAGGATTTTTAGCAACTCAGGTTTTTCATAATTATTCAAGGAAGCAAGAACGGATTCAGTAGTTACCTCACTGGGTTGTTCCCCAGTGGTGTCTCCTATGGCCATTGCGCACATGTCAGGGGATGCCCAAGATTCAGGATCTTCGTCTTCGTCATCGTCCCAGGTGGCGATGTAGGCCTTCTTCCCTTGCTTACGGTCGTCAGTTCCCAGTGGGCACTCCTTCGTGAAGTGTCCCTTTTTGTAGCACTTGTAGCATGTGACGTCCGAGAGATCCTTCTCAGCAGGTTTTCTTTGGGAATTTTGTCCTTTCTGTGAGTTCCCATTTCCCTTCTTGAACTTCCCTTTGTAGAAGGATCGAAGGGCCCTTGTTACGAGGACTAGTTCCTCATCCTCTTCTTCTTCAGATTCTTCATGTTGCTCTTGAACAAACTTGAGTATCTTTTCAAGTTTGAGGGCAATCCCTTGGTGTGCCCTCTTTTGCTCCTTGTCATCTATCTTTCGTTTCTCATGTCCCACCAGTTTTCCAAAGACCTGGTGAAGCATAAGAGTTCTGTTTTCGGGGTTCTCCTTGAACATCGTTCTCTCATTTGCCCACTCTCCAGTCAGCCCGTTGAAGAGTTGTTGAACCTTCATTTTGTCAGTGATTTCCTCTTAGTGATCCCAAGACCAGCCATCTTGGTGCAAAGTCCCTCGAAACGGGATTGGTAACTATCGACGGATTCTCCCATTTCTATTTGAAAGTTGAAAAACTCTCTCCTCGCATTCATCTGAAGATCTTCTCGGAGGTCCGAGTTCCCAATATGCATTTGTTGGATGGCTTCCCACACTTCCTTAGTTGTGTCTAGGTTTGTCACCCTGTCGCAGTCTTGCACCGTCATAGCATTCTTGAGGTACTATATAGCCTTGACGTTGGCCTCCATGCACTTGTACTCATTTGGTCCCCATTTGGAGAGGTCATTCTCAATAGCTGGATCAATTTTGAAGTTCCCTTTCTCTATAACGCACCAAGCCTGGTAGTCCTGGCTTCGCATCCAATTCTTCATGTCGCGTTGCCAGAATTCGAATCTACCAGTGATGAGCCTTGGTGGCTTGCTGTTGTTGTGACCGACTTGGGTGAGTTCGTGAGCCATTTTGAAACCTGCGATGCTAACACAAATCTAGAGCAACCTCGCTCTGATACCAATTGTTGGATCGTAACTTGTTAGCGAGAGCTTGGGAACTGGCTGTTAAGCTGTTCCCAAGGCAGCGGAAGAAACAGTATCGCAAGTATTAAAAAGGCAGAAAGAACACAGTTCCCTTATAGAGGAACCCCACGACAACCAACTAGTTGTGTGGGTAAACCTCTACCTCCGCTTGGAGGATTTTGAATGACTTACTTATTTTATTGCTTGTTCCTTAGTTACAAACAGCCAGATTCAAACTTCTCTGTTCCTACGAGTTCTACCTAACTCTAGCAACCCTAATGAATCTTCTCAACTAAGTTCCTAAGTGAACAACTCAACTAAAACAGGAAAGTCAAACCTTACACCTTGACAATTCAGTTCCCTTGCTCTTGGGAACTTCAGCTTTCTCCGTCGTCGAGATCGGACACTCGCCGTCGGGGACTTCTCTTCTTCTTTCTTTCTTTCTCTGGGAGTATGTGTGAGTTTTGGGAGAAGTGCGTAAACCTAGCACTATTCATTTAGCTTTATACTCGGTTGTACTTGGGCTTCAATCGCATCTTTCATGTTGTCCGAAATGCCCTTTGCTTGCAGCCCAAGTGTACAATCTTCACATGTGACTTCGATTTGAACTAGGTCAACTTCTTGAATTGATCGGACCGTTTGATCACTCGTGACAGTCTGCTCATCAGACTGTTCCTTCGTTCTGTCCAAGACAGGATCCCGCGATTTGCGCTGAACGGTCTTTGTCTTCACAAGTGAGTTCCCATGTGATGGGAACTGTCTTCTTCAGAGTTCCTTTGAAAGAAACTCTTCAGCGTGTATGCTTGTGCTCCTTAGTCATTCATGGGAGTTCCCATAGCATGGGAACTTTCATTGCTGGACCTGTGTTCCTTAGAAATACTTGGACAAAGCACATTAGTTCCCATATGTTGTTTGTCATTATCAAAACTGGAGAATGATCTCGTTGTTCCGATGTTTAGAACCAGAGGTCCCAACACCGTCCCAACAATTAGACTCGAATAGTCGAATATCATAGTGAAATTGGGGTTTTAGGGTTGTGTTAGAGTTGACATGAGTAGAAGAGGGAATAATTAATCAAAGTTGATATCTCGTTCAATGTTTAGATGTCGACGGGTACTCGGGTGGTACGTAGTTCAATTATAATGTTGTAATCAAAGGAAGAAGAAGAGAAGAAAAACTTGGAGAAGAAGAAAGAGAGAATGAGCGGGAAAAGTTTTGTTTTTATTTTCTGTATTTCTGAATGAAAGAAACAATGACTTACAAGCAAGTATTTATAGTCCAGCTTTACTCTAGTAGACTTATTAAAACTTGTCACTAATTACATCATGTACTATCACCCCTCCTCAAGATGGAGGATCGAAAATCCCCATCACAAACTATGAAATTGTGAACCAGCCAAAGCTTTAGTTAAGAAATTTGCCAGCTGAACAGAGGTTGAACAATGAGACAAGGAAATCAAACCATCCAAAAGTTTTCCTCTAACAAAATGGCAGTCAAGCTCTATATGCTTGGTTCTCTCGTGAAACACAGGGTTACGAGCAATGTAAATAGCAGCCTGATTATCACATTTAATATGGATGGGAAGAATCTCTTGGATACCAAGTTCAGCAAACGCCCTTCTTAACCATGCCAACTCAGAACAGATCTTTCTCAATGCACTGTATTCAACTTCTGCCGAGGACAGTGCAACACTTTGTTGCTTTTTAGACTTCCAAGCTGCTAAATTTCCTCCAAAGAAAACTAGAAAGCCACTCACACATTTACGAGAATGAGGGCAAGTAGCCCAATGAGCATCACAGAAGCCTTGTAAATTGAAATCAGAAGTGATGTTCAATAACAAACCTTATGTAGAAGTTCCTTGAAGATATGCCAAGACATGCATAGCTGCATCATAATGAGGTTGTCTTGGTGCACTATTGAACTGGCTGAGAAATTGAATAGGATAAGCAAGATCAGGCAGTAAGTGCACAAGAAAATTCAATTTGCCTATGAGTTTCATGTATATCAAAGGATCAGACAATAATTCCCCATCTGTTGGCAAAAGTCTCAACCTTGGATCAAGAGGACTTGCTCAAGGAGTAGATATTGGCCCAAATTCAGACAGCAACTCTGAGATAAATTTTCTTTGACTCATCAGCAATCCTTGAGGAATAGAAATAAATTCTATTCCTAGAAAATAATGCAAGGAGCCTAGGTCTTTAATTTTGAAAGAAGAATGCAGAAATTCCTTGAGATTCAAAATCTCTTGAGTATCATCTCCAGTAACCAATATATCATCTACATAAACAACAATGTAGACCACCAATCTTGAAGAAGATTGCTTAGAGAAGAGTGAATAATCATTTAATGATTGAATGTAACCTCTTGATTTCAAAGCACTTGACAATTTGGTATACCATTGCCTCGAAGCTTGCTTTAGTCCATATAATGGAATCTTCATATACACTTCTTCATCAAGATCCCCATGTAAGAAGGCATTGTTCACATCAAGCTGTGAAATATGCCAAGATCTCTTTAAAGCAACAGAAACAAGAGCTCGAACTGGTGTCATCTTGATCACTCGTGAATAGGTTTCATGATAATCAACACCTTCTTTCTATGTAAATCCTCTTACCTCCAGTCGTGCTTTGTGTCTATCAATAGTCACATCTGCTTTCCTTTTGACTCTATAAACCCACTTACAACTTATGGGCTTCTTCCCTTTTGGCAACTCAACAATTTGCCAAGTATGATTCAGTTCCAATGCATCAAATTCAGCTTGCATTGCTTCTTACCAGGCTTTGTATTGTGAAGCTTGATCATATGTAGATGGCTCATAGTCTGGTTCAAAAGAAGACTCAGTTGAGAGAGAAGGAAACTGAATTGTAGAAGTCAAAGCGTGAGCACAAAAGCATTCATTTGTTGTCACAAGACCACACAAATAATCTGCCAAATAACCTGGTGGTCTAGTGGTCCTTGTTGATCTTCTCACTGGCACATTATCAACAGAACCAGGAAGTGATGCAGCCAAAACTAACACGCAAGCGAACGGGGTCAATCATAGTACCTCAAGTGTCGATCCCACAAGGACCAATGTAATACCAATTGTAACCCTACTAGTAAATTAGGCCAAAATATATAAAAAAATTGAAATCTATAACTAAGGTAACAACTAATAAGGCAAATAAAGAGGATAAAAACTATAGGATAGATGAGTCTAAGGTTAAGGATCATCACAACAATGTTTCAATAAATAAAATTATACTCTGCCTGAATTTATTTGAAGGACCAACTATCTAAGGTAAACACTACCTCTTCTCAAACGATAAGTTCATGTACCTAAACTCAACAAACAGTCGTTGTCGTGCAAAGCAAGTCTAATTTAAATCCTTAAAGTTCTTTAAAGACTAGGGACAAACAATCCTAACATTCGTTGTCGCGTTCCGCTAGAATCATTCAAACCCTAGAACTACTACGATAGTTAAAAATCACACAAGAGAAATTAAATTATTGTCGTATAGATAACTCTCAAGTTCAATACCTAGGGATCTGAAAAGAACCAATTTTTAGTCCTTAATTTATCAGTATCCTATTATTGTTATCTCTAGTCGGTATCAAACCATAATAGGAATCCTATATGCATAAAACAAATAGGGCATAACGCAACCTAGGATCGAATCAAATATATTTCAGTTCAAGCAAAGAATATAATTTTAATTAAATACACATTGAATGGATACCAAAACCCTAGAACTAGAAATTTAGCCAAGCATGATTGAAGACATAATTAAAATATATAAACTAGCCAAGAATTATTCAATACAATCAAAGAGTAAGAAAACTTAGTCTCAATTATATAAATAATCTAAAGTATAGGGCTAGAATCTTAAAAACCAAACCAATTCTTCAATCAAGGCCGAAAACTCCTTCGTGAAAGATTACGTAATGTGCGGCTCTTCAAAAGAAATAAAAACTAACGACTAAAATCTAACCTAAGCTAATATCTATAACTATATATTAAATTTGTAACTTTTTTAGCCACCACATTGATTCTGGCCCCATAAAATAATAAAATATATTATTTTTTTCCAATTAAATTGCTTTCTATTTATTCATGTGGGAAAAAATTAGTTCAAATTTTAATTAAAAATACGAAAATTATTTTATCTTTATCTTTTTTTCTACATATAAAAAATATTTATCTTAAATCAAATTTTGATAAAAAGGTAAAAATTTCAAATATCTATACAATTACTTGCCTAAATTAAATTTTTATAAAAAAAATTATATTATATATTCCTTAATTTCCTTTTTGAATTTTTATGTAAATATAGAAGATTTTTTATGTTTATAAAATCTATATTTTTTTATCTTTTCTTATTAACTATCTTTTTAACTTTTTATTGAAAAGATTTTTAATGAATTGAATTTGATTAATTTTCTTAAGAATTTGCATTATTTTTGTCTTTTTATTTATTTTTGTATATTTACTTTATTAATATCATATTTATGATATATATAAAAATTGATGAGTCATAATTGTGCATGGCACGACAGGTACAACTACTAGTCTAACTAGTTGTACCCGTCGTACCATGTACGACTACGATTCGGTATTTTATACATTATAAATAGGATATTAATGAATAAAAATATAAAATAAAATTTAATATAAGTAATTTATTACTCTTAGAATGCATAATTTATTTAATAAAATATAATGTTATTCGTATTTTATTATTTTCCATGTATGTAAATTTAGAAATTTAGAGACTATCAAATATTTTAATATATCTATTAAATATTTTATTATCTATTTTTATTAATTTTAAAATTATAAATATTTATCATTAATTTTTTTATAAAAGAAAATCAATATATATATATATAAATAAATTCGTCAAAAGATATATGCTAAAATATTTATATTTATTCTAAAATATTTAAAATATTTTATCAATTTTAAATACTTGTATAAGGAAGTTTTCAAAAGATATTGTTATACTAAATAGATATTTGTTTGATGTTAGAGATAAACTAGTTGTCCCCGTCGTGCCCTGCACGACTATGACTCGATATTTTTTTAGATATACTATAAAAAAGATATTAATAAATAAAAATATAATATAAAATTCAATGTAAGTAATTTATTGCCCGTAATATGTATAGTTTAAAATTGAGAATAAACATATATTATTAATATAAAATAATCTACATTACTCATTTTCCTTGACAATATTTGATAATAGGCTTAATTTAAAAGAAGGAGATAAAATATGAAGAAAATAAAATAAAAGATATATTTTGAAAATATGGAAGAGATGAGATTGAGCATATATATTTAATTGGCTTATAAGGAAAAAAATCCAACTATTAGTTATATTTTTCAGTTAAGATATTATCTCCTAATAAAAATTAAGATATTATCTAAATTTAAGAAATAAAAATAAATTTTAATTAAGTGGAAAAAATTTGCCAAGTGGAATATGAAGTGGAAAGAATAATTAATTAATATATAATATGAATTATGAAGTGGAAAAAATAATTAATATATATAGTAGATATGCTAGAAACTTCCAAAATTATAATTTGGATTCTTTTTAAAATATTGGATGATATTATAAAATTTGTTTCCAAAACTACCAATTTATTTGTATAATTTATATGAATTAATGAGGAGATGACACGTGTCAAAATCTGATGTGGCGCAATTTAGGAATGACATGTGCCAAAAGATGATGTGGCGCAATGTAGTGGCTCCAAACCTTATTGCTTTTATATATATATATATAGTAGATTTAAATAGTTAAAAAAGAATTTAATAGAAAGAAGTTATAATAATAAAAATAAAAATTAATTTTTTAGATATGAGGTGGGGTCAGAATCGTTTTGATGGCTCGAAAAGATACAAATTTAATATATAGTTATAGATTAATTCCCCCCTCATCTAACGCTAATATCTATATATGTTAACCGTCATAACATAAGCTAATATATCTCCATATATACGAATTTGTTCCATCCACCACCAATAGCAACCAAGCCCAAATTAATAGGCCGACAAATGTGGCCCATGTTCTTCCAAATGCCAGCTTCCTTCTAGTAAACTGTACGCGTCCAATTCCGACTTCACACAGGTCTTGCTTGTGGATAATATTGGGCTAAATTAGCCAACATGTAAATCGGGCCCAAGTCTTCATTATTTTCAAACAAAATTCTTCTTTAATTATCCTCCAAAAACACCTAAAAATACCTAAAATACATATAAACGCGAGTGTAGACACCGAATGTAAAATAAAATAAAATATATATAAAATATGCAAAATATGCATGAAATATGACCTAAATTAATATGCAACTAGACTAATAAAATATGAATAAATTAGGCATTATCAGGAAGCTCTAAAGTTATAACTGGATTATCATCAGGTATGTGAGGTGTGGAAGGAAAAAGGGTAGAAGGAGGTTTGGAGAAATAAGGATCATGGAAAGGGAAAATGCTTTCATTAAATACAACATATCTAGAAAGCAAAATCTTGTATTTTTTTCAAGGCTATAAATCTTATAAGCTTTCTTCCCAAAAGGATATCCAAGAAAGATATAAGGTAATTAAAGCTCTAGCTTGGAAATTGCCACGCCCTTGCTTGCTTTAATGTAGAAGCAAAATAAAGGTGTTGCCTTTACACTTTTCCCCACTACCCTCTTTATTCTAATTCTCCCTCTTTGCTTCTTGTACTTACTTTACGTACCGTTGTTTTGTTTATGTCTATTCTAGTCGGTTTCGGTTGCCGTTTACTCGACCTCTCGATTGTATCGGGTCTGTTCGATAAACCGAATACCTAATCAAAAAAGTATAGGCAGTGTACGTAGGCCACATGCAAGGTACTACTATATAACTACATACAATGTGTGTACAAATATAAAACACGTCACAAGAAGTAGATAACCGAATTAGGTATATGGGTGAATACACTTTTTAAAAAGTAGAGGTTGAACAGTACGAAGGCCATACGCCCATACATAGTTTTAGGAAAAACATACTCCCTCCGTTTCAAAATAGATGTTTTTAGACAAATTTGCACATATATTAAGGGGAGGGATTCTCCCAAAATTACCCCTATTAAAATGTATTTTATACTCTTAAAAGTTGTTTTGGGAAAAGTGTATATAATTAATGTGGTGTAATTATTAGGGGTATAAGTGGAAAAATTTCTTATATGAACAAGTATTGTGATTTGTGAAACAAGAAAACTAGTCTATAAGAACAACTATTGTGAAACGGAGGGAGTAATTCATAAGCCCCGTTCCGATATGCGAGCTAGAAACTAATTTTACTTTATGGCTGTTTATTTTTTAAAATGACGGGCATCATAAAATAGAGATACGATCGGATAGATTAAATTCATACAGTAAAAAAATGTGAGCAAATTAGAAAAGTTGGATTAAATAAATGGACGATCGATATTAAATATAACAAGTTTGGTGGAAAATAAGGAAAAAATAAACAGTTTATTTACAATAGCGACACGGGTAAATAAATTAATTTTTTGTTTCAAAAGAAAAAATACCCTTTGATCTAAATCTTTCTCAAAACACCAAAAACCCACTATCTCCAAACGACACTCCGCTTCTTAAGGCATAAGCCACTTCCCCCCCCCCCCCAGAAATCTCAAATCACCACCTCTCGAACTCACTCGATTACGCTAGATTTCGCCCAATATTGCCATCCTTTACTTTAAGCTCTCAGTCTAATCAGTTTTAAATCAACAATGGTGAAGGGAATAAAAAATGGTATACTTGTATTTTACTTTTCTAGGGTTTAGTGTTTTAGACTCTCAATCTTTCTCTTCTAACTAATTTCATTCGAGAAGGTTAATTTGAAAGTGATATTGATTCTTTGACATTCTTTTGGTATAAAACTGCATAATTGATTATGTGTTGCCACTGTTGAAGTTGTCTACTATGATCTTCTTGGGAGAAATCCCAGTATAATTTAGTCTAGATCTTGTTGTAACGGTGGGAAATGTGCATTTGACACTTGAGAAATAATATATTTTGTAGCTATTAGCTCCAAAAGTAGAACAATGTGCATGTGCACATAGATGTGAATGATTATTTGGATCATGATTTCTTGGTGAAATTTACCGATTAAATAAGTTATTTGGAAATTGAGTACAAAAAAATAATGATGAATATCCAGATATTTGATCCGATCCAATTCGAGATATACGGATCGGATATTCGGGTATATGATGAGGTATTTTTCAGTCGTTTTACCTATCAAAGAATCCTAACTTAACCAATCTGAGTAGAATGGTAAGCAAGGGTCGATCCCACAGAGACTCGTGTATTTATGTAATTACTTAGGTGCCAAGTAACTAATATGGGGGTTTTCAGAATGATTATCTAATCTACTATGCAAAAATAGAAATAAATATGAATGCAAGGATGATTTGAATATATGAGAGACAAACGTGTTCAACTAATTAAATCCATCATGATATTGGTTCATTGATCATCGATTCTCTTGATTCTCTTCTCACTTGAATAATCTATTGTGGATGGATCCTATTAAGGATTAAAACCCGCACTTCATATATAGTTGATAGAACAACCCTAATTATTTAACAACCTAGAAGACCTTCTAGATTTAATTAAACAACAGCATGACGATTCAAGTTATCAATAGAAACAAATAACTTAGAGCAACCAGACATCTAAGTGACTTGTGAATTTATTTCCTACTTTAATCAACTTGTCCAACCGGTAATAAATTAATAAAAGTCTACTTTTGATCTAATTAACTCCAACCGGTAATTAATCAAATTTAGTTGTAAATTAACCTAGAAATTCTATTAGGTAGCTAATCTAACAAAACCCTAGAATAATTCTGATTCAGTTAAGCACAGGGAATAATTTCTATTCAAGTTTGTTGAGAATCAATCAAATCTCACAACTACATACAAATAATGATTTCAATAACTAGCCAAACACAAAGGAAAATTAGCAATTCATAATTGAAATTAAGAAAACTTACAAAGGTTCAAGTTTGCCTCTAGAGAGAAAACCCTAGCCTCCAAAGTTGATCAAAAAGTTCTCCAAAAAATAAAACTAACATAAAGTATTTATATGCTCCTAAAAATATCCTCAAACATTATATCTTAAACCTCATACTCGGATAACACAAGCCCAAATAACCAAAGACCAAAGCCCAAAACCAAATCTCGGCCCAAACTTTTGCTCGCTGAAAAACTCCGATTGCGCGGCTTCGTCCCGCAAAAGCGCGGCCGCGCTTTCCTTGCAATCCCGCGCTTTCCCCATTCAGTTGGGATTGCGCGGCTTTGTTGCTCGGCTTCAACCCGAGCACTTGGCTTGTGCTTGGCTTGTCTTCTTCCTTGCCTTGGCTCTTCTCCTAGCATGTCCTAGCTTCCTTAGCTCCTTTGCCTCGTCCATCACCACCATGATCCATCTGTACTCGGCCCGCTGTTGCTCCTGAACCTAAAAACCTGTAAAACCGAGTAAACCAGCGCATAATACCCGATAACACAAAAACCTAAAAACTACATAAAAGCTAACCTAAAACTAACTAAAACATATATAAAACATGCATCTTAACTATTCCTATATGCTAGCTATCAAATTCCCCCATGCTTAACCCTTGTTTGTCCTCAAGCAAGACATAAATCCAATCACACCATAGAAATGCAATCTTACATCCATCTCAAGTCAAACAAGCATTTCACATATAATTAAAAACCCAACCAAGACTTCCTAGCATGCATTATAGTAAGCAATAAGTAAAGACCATTCATTCATTCTAGACCTCACCAAGGATAATGTGTTTGCACTCCAACTCTCATGTGTTTAAGGACGTGTTTCACTCAAAATCAACCATGAAAACTAGACTACCATATGCTTGCATCAGAGTTCTAAATCTCCACCGCTGGGGATCAAACACACAACAAAAATCAAGAGGTCTTTTTCCGGCTTGTAATGGGGCCAAGGTAAAGAGAAATTTGGAAGGGATAACATTTGACCTGTGGTGCTAAATCCGGGGTAAAGAACTAATCTAAACCCACAATTCAACACTTTTTCATAACACTTCCAACTTCACTCTACCAACTCCTTACATTAACACTTAAGCACTTTGCTTCCTTTTTTTTTCTTCTTTTTTTTTCAACTCTTTTCTCGCTTTGCTAATGAAGACTACACACAATTTAAGAAATTTTTCTTTTCGCTTTACAACATAATTCATCTTCATTTTTTTCACTTTGAAACCCAAGAGTTTTATTTCCTCTTTTCCTCCTTTTCTCCCAACTCCCCCATACTTTGTACATAACTCACACAAAATCAAAAACAAAACCTAAAGTCCTAAACCCCGGATTATGGGTCAAGCTTATTAGGCTAGGGAAATTTTGTGGAGCTATCAAAAATAGGCTTAAAGCTTAAAAGAAATAGGGGTGTCAAGAACATGGATCTTGTAGGGTAGGAAGGGAAATAATAGGCTTATAGAAACATTGCCTCAATCATTTTAATGTCATGCATTCAATCATATAAAGCAGCCTTGAAAAAGAGTCATAACGCAAGTTCTAGAGCTAGATAATCATGGTGATATACTCAAGACAAAAGAGAACAAATAATCATGAAAGGCCAAAAATCTCTCACAAGGCTAATTGTTGTCTAGAACTTCAGAATGAATCAAATACTCAAGCTAAATACATGCTCCATTCTATAATCAAGGTAATCAATCAATGATCATGCTCATATCATATCAACTTCAGCAAATCATGCAAATCATGGGTTAGAACTTATACTTAGCATTGAAAAACAAGAGGAATCAAACAATGGAGAAATAAGAACCTAAATGCAATATTTTTGTATTTTTTTTTTCAAATTTTTCTTATTTTTTTCTTTATTTTTCAAGATTTTAATCAATGCATGCAAAAATTTAAATATGACCTAAACTAATGCAACTACATGAAATGCAAAAGTAATTCCCTTCCCCCATGCTTAAAACATACTTTGTCCCCAAAGTATAGTAAAAAGTAAAGGAAAGAGAAAAACTCACAAAACTCTAGTTGTGTGGCGGGTAATAAGGCAGAAAATCTTGTGGTGGCGGTGGCTGGTACTCCGGTGGATACTCTGGATGTGGATGGTACGGTGGAATCTCTTGTGCTGGTGGTGGCCGATATGGCGGGAACTGAGGATATGGCGGATCTGGAAAGGCATACTGAGGATACGACTGATGAGGCGGATAGCCTGCTGAGCTCCATCCATCCAATCTGGTGTTGAGCAGTCTGAACTGCTCATCCTGGCGAGCCTGAAAAGCAGCAAGCTGCTGATCCTGATGAGTCTAATAAGATGTGAACCTCTGATCCACATAACCTCTCATGCCCTGAAAGCTCTGATCGATGTGAGAAGACATATCGTTGTATCGCTGCGTGTTGTCTAGCTGCATCTGTCTCATCATCTCCATCATCTGGTTATACTGAGCATCAGAGTAATGTACTCCACCAGCAGGTATAGACGGATCAAACTGTCTCTGCTGATCATCCTCCTCTGACTCATCCTCCTCATCAGTATCAACATCTTCATCAGATTCTTCCTCTTCTTCTTCTTCAGCCATGGTGAAATCCTCATCCATCTCCTCTTCATCAGAATCCACCACAATAGGAACTGAAACCGTCTTTTTACCCCTAACAGGGCCCTTAACGGTAGCTACATCCAAATCGTCAGCCTGAACTTCAATGAACCAGTTGGCTGGACTGTTTCCTATCTGCACACGGTGTCCATCAGAAAGCTTCATAACTCTCCCAGAATCACCAATCACCCAGAAGTAAGAGTTTCTGTACTTGTAGAGAGCGCCCATTTTCTTCAACATGATGAAGTCAATAGGTGAGGGCAGGATGTAAACATGTAACCTGTTAAGATCGATACCAAAATGCTTGGCTAAGAAAGTCACAATCCCGCCAATACAAATAGCTCCACCGCCTTTGTTCCCAACATGGGCTATGTGGTGCATCAGCATAGCGCCCAAGTTCAACGGTTTCCTCTTCAAGCTCGCAGCCAATACAGTGACGTCTTTCTTGGGACAATTGTTTCCCCCATCACCTCTCCCATTCAGAGTGCTTGCAATAAACCGCTGGAAGACTTTAATAGCGGGATGAGTGATGGGAGAAGCCTTTTCTCTAGACGGCTCATACTTGGGTCTCCCTGTGATGGCTTTCCAGAAGTGCCTGTCAGCCCATGTAGCACCTGCCTCTGTAAGCACTAAATCTCTACTAATAGGAAAATTACAAAAACCAAACACCCGGTTGACCTCTTTCAAGGTCATCTTCCTTCTAACTCCTCCTAGCCAGAACTTTATTTCTCCTTCACCCTTGAAATCGGTAGACAAGGTGCTCAGAAACTCCAAAGTTAACCCCTTAAAGGTCGGTTCACACAGCTTCAAAAACTCACCCATATGCAAATAAGCTCCTATTTCATTCAATAGATGAGCTATCCCAATCTCATTCATTAGATCCCAGTCAATGAACCGAGTCGCTTTCCACTCTCTGTCTTTCAGAAGTTCAAATCGGATTATGTGGCTATTCTTTGTCAGGTTAATTCCAAAAGTTTCTTGGGTGGTCTCCCCCACCACAGCAGGTGGAACCAGATGTACTCCTTGACTAGCAGATTGTGATGATGATGCACCATCCCTTCTACTTCTCTTTGGAGCCATTTATGCAGAATTTCAGAAAAACAACCTGCACAACACCACAGAACAAACAAGCAAACGCAATTCCGTTGTCCCGGCAAGGACAACCACAACAATATTTCACAGAAAAGCTCTCAATCGCTCTCTTCCCCCACTACCTAGAACAATTTAATCAAGATTTAATCAAATTTTAATCAAATTTCTAAGTGATTTTCGGATTTGCATGCAAAGTTCAATTAAAACACGAAACTAGACTAGCATCATGCAATAAACAAACTTTTGTAAAGGACTTAAGCCTAAATCCGAGCCTAAAGGGGTCAAATTCGAGTTTTTAGAACCAAACCTAGATCTAGATTCAATTCTACTAAAACCGAATTTTAAGAGGAGATTGTGAAAAACTTACTTGAATTCCGCTTGAATGTGAGTTCCTTGCTTGAATTTGCTCGAAAATCCGCCTTGAATCACTTGAATATAGCTTGGGACCTTGAGCTTTAATGGAGGTTTGAGAGGAGAGTCATAGCTTGCATTTAGGTAGTGTTTAGGATGCATATTTATGTTTATTTTGCATATGTTTTAGCTTAGTTTAGTGTAATTCTTAGGTTTTTAGGTTTTCTAGGGAATTCGGGTTTTGCGCTTGTTTTGTTCGGTTTTGCAGATCTTTCGGTAAACAAGCGTGGACGGGATGGATCTTAGTGGACTATGGAGGAGTTTGAGGAAGCTTAGAGTGATACAATTGAAGATTAGAAGAGCCAAGGCCCAAGAGCTTGAAGGAAAAGAATGCTTAAATCCAGGCTATGCGTTGGAGGTCTTGTTTTGACACCTCTATCTTGCAATGCTTGGTTTGGGAGATACAGTTCTTCGATGAAGCTGAATTTATTATCACTGGAAAGCTAACTCGAAGAGCTACAATTCATATTTTTACTCCGAGTCCAAATTCCAACTCGAAGGGGGTGAAAACAGCCTCTGAAGTGTCGCCTGAAATTCTGAACCGAGAGTGCCGCGGGCATAACATGAACCTCCGCGGCCGCGCCACCCTAGGAATGCCCGCGCCCTATGTTTCTACGCGGGGAGAGTTGGGCCGCGTGTTTTGGGCTTCGGATTGGACTTTATTAGGTCTTTTCCGACTAGTTTAATGTAATTAAGGGATATTTTATCTTTGGATATCTTAGGGGTATTTAAACCTTGTTTTTAGTTTTCTCTCTCTAACATTATCATAACTTTGATCATACTTTTGGAGGCTAGGGTTTTCTCTCAAGGAAGAACCTTTGAAACTTTTGTAAGTTTGATTTTAATTTCGATTATGCATTGCTAAATTCTCTTGTGTTTGACTAGTTATTGAAATCATAGATTGCTTAATATTGTGAGATTTGATTGATTCTCATCAACTTGAATAGGTTTTATTCCTTGTGCTTAATTGAATCAGAATTATTCTAGGGTTTTGTTAGATTAGCTACCTAATAGAATTTCTAGGTTAATTTACAACTAATCTGATCAAGTCCCGTTTGGGATTGATTAGATAAAGTAGCAACTATAATCGTTTAGACCCGTTCGGGCTATTCAATTGTAGAAGGGAATAAATCCACAAATTATTTAGATGTTTGTTTGCTCTAAGTGTTTGTTTTTATTGATAACTTGATTCGTAAAGCTGTCGTTTAATTGAATCTAGACGTTGTTTTAGGTTGTTAAATGATTAGGGTTGTTTAGACTGTTAGCTCTTTCAACTAAATATAAAGTTTTGGATAATAATCCACGGTAGATTATTCAAAGGGAATTGAGAATCAATAGAATCAATGATCAATAAGCATATCTATGATGGATTTAACTAGTTGAACATATTTTTCTCATATATTTACAATCAACTTTGCATTTAGATTTACTTTTTAGTTTGCATATTAGATTTAGCATGATTTGTTGACAAGTGCTTTGATTTATACTGTAAGTATGATTTGGAGCATGTATTTTGCTTTTCTTCAAAGGGAATTTAGATTTACCTTTTGCTGACAAGTGCTTTGATTCATACTGTAAGTATTTTCTAAAGCCACCACTTATGCTGAATTTATTTGAGCAAATGCCATTTCATGCCAACTGGGCACACATGTTTGATAAATTAAAACGGTCTTTGAATGTTATATTATGCTTAATTGATTTATCAATGTGTTACTTATGCTTTTCTGAGATGTGTGCACAGGGCTTTGACAGGTTATTAAGGGTATTGACAATGTCTAATCTTATCAAATCATGCTAAATGTCAAGCTAATGACATTAAACAAGCGCTTCTTGGGAGGCAACCCAAGGTTTAGAGTAGTTTTGTTTTTCAATTATAATCTTTTTCTTTTTAGATAGTTTTGTGTGTGTGTTAGATATCCTAGGTCTGAAGATTGATAACCCGAAGAAGCCTTCACCACCACCGTCGGATTTCCCGCCGCATTACCCGGATAGCTAGTTTCTTTGTGAGTTTTTCTCTTTCCTTTTCTTTTTACTATACTTTGGGGACAAAGTATGTTTTAAGCATAGGGGAAGGGAATTACTTTTGCATTGTATATAGTTGCATTAGTTTAGGTCATATTTAAAATTTTTGCATGCATTGATTAAAATCCTGAAAAATGAAAAAAAAATCAGAAAAAAATTTTGAAAAATACAAAAATATTGCATTTAGGTTCTTATTTCCCCATTGTTTGATTCCTCTTGTGTTTCTAAGTTAAGTATAAATTCTAACCCATGATTTGCATGATTTGATGAAGTTGATATGATATAAGCATGATCATTGATTGATTAACTTGATTATAGGATGGAGCATGTATTTAGCTTGAGTAGTAGATTCATTCTGAAGTTCTAGACAACAATTAGCCTTGTGAGATTTTTGGCCTTTCATGATATATTTGTTCTCTAAATTTCTTGAGTGTATCACCATGATTATCTAGCTCTAGAACTTGCGTTAATACTCTTTGTCAAGGCTGCTTATATGATTGAATGCATAGCATTAAAATGATTGAGGCAATGTTTCTATTAGCCTATTATTTCCCTTCCTACCCTACAAGATCCATGTTTTTGACACCCTATTTCTTTGAGCTTTTAGCCTATTTTTATGAGCTCCACAAAATGATTCCTAGCCTAATAAGCTTGACCCATAATCCGGGATTTAGGACTTTAGGTTGGTTTTGTTTTATGTGAGTTTGGTATAAGTATGGGGGAATTTGAGGAAAGGTGGAAAAAGAGGAAATACAACTCTTTAGTTTCAGAGTGAAAAAAATGAAGATAAAGATGTTTGTTGAAAAGCAAAAGAAAGAAAATTGAGCTTAATTGTTAGTAGTCTTCATTAATAAAGCGAGAAAAGAGTTGAAGAGGCAAGAAAAAAAAAGAAGCAAAGTGCTTAAGTGTTAATGTAAGGAGTTGGTAGAGTGAAGTTGGAAGTGTTATGAAAAAGTGTTGAGTTTTGGGTTTAGATTAGTTCTTTATCCCGGATTTAGCACCACAGGCCAAATGTTATCCCTTCCGAATTTCTCTTTACCTTGGCCCCATTACAAGCCTTAAAAAGACCTCTTGATTTTTGTTATGTATTTGATCCCCAGCGGTGGAGATTTAGAACTCTGATGCAAGCATATGGTAGTCTAGTTTTCATGGTTGATTTTGAGTGAAACACATACCCTTTATACACTTGAGAGTTGAGTGCAAACACGATTTACCTTAGTGAGGGTCTAGAATGAATGAGTGGTCTTTACTTGTTGCTTACTATAATGCATGCTAGGAAGTCTTGGTCGGGTTCTTAATTATATGTGAAATGCTTGTTTGATTTGAGATGGATGTATGATTGCATTTCTATGGCGTTATTTGGATTTATGTCTTGCTTGAGGACAAGCAAGGGTTAAGCATGGGGGAATTTGATAGCTTGCATTTAGGTAGTGTTTAGGATGCATATTTATGTTTATTTTGCATATGTTTTAGCTTAGTTTAGTGTAATTCTTAGGTTTTTAGGTTTTCTAGGGAATTCGGGTTTTGCGCTTGTTTTGTTCGGTTTTGCAGATCTTTAGGTAAACAAGCGTGGACGGGATGGATCTTAGTGGACTATGGAGGAGTTTGAGGAAGCTTAGAGTGATACAATTGAAGATTAGAAGAGCCAAGGCGCAAGAGCTTGAAGGAAAAAAATGCTTAAATCCAGGCTATGCGTTGGAGGTCTTGTTTTGACACCTCTATCTTGCAATGCTTGGTTTGGGAGCTACATTTCTTCGATGAAGCTGAATTTATTATCACTGGAAAGCTAACTCGAAGAGCTACAATTCATATTTTTACTCCGAGTCCAAATTCCAACTCGAAGGGGGTGAAAACAGCCTCTGAAGTGTCGCCTGAAATTCTGAACCGAGAGTGCCGCGGGCATAACATGAACCTCCGCGGCCGCGCCACCCTAGGAATGCCCGCGCCCTATGTTTCTACGCGGGGAGAGTTGGGCCGCGTGTTTTGGGCTTCGGGTTGGACTTTATTAGGTCTTTTCCGACTAGTTTAATGTAATTTCGGGATATTTTATCTTAGGGGTATTTAAACCTTGTTTTTAGTTTTCTCTCTCTAACATTATCATAACTTTGATCATACTTTTGGAGGCTAGGGTTTTCTCTCAAGGAAGAACCTTTGAAACTTTTGTAAGTTTGATTTTAATTTCGATTATGCATTGCTAAATTCTCTTGTGTTTGACTAGTTATTGAAATCATAGATTGCTTAATATTGTGAGATTTGATTGATTCTCATCAACTTGAATAGGTTTTATTCCTTGTGCTTAATTGAATCAGAATTATTCTTGGGTTTTGTTAGATTAGCTACCTAATAGAATTTCTAGGTTAATTTACAACTAATCTGATCAAGTCCCGTTCGGGATTGATTAGATAAAGTAGCAACTATAATCGTTTAGACCCGTTCGGGCTATTCAATTGTAGAAGGGAATAAATCCACAAATTATTTAGATGTCTGTTTGCTCTAAGTGTTTGTTTTTATTGATAACTTGATTTGTAAAGCTGTCGTTTAATTGAATCTAGACGTTGTTTTAGGTTGTTAAATGATTAGGGTTGTTTAGACTGTTAGCTCTTTCAACTAAATATAAAGTTTTGGATAATAATCCACGGTAGATTATTCAAAGGGAATTGAGAATCAAGAAAATCGATGATCAATAAGCATATCTATGATGGATTTAACTAGTTGAACATATTTCTCTCATATTTGTCAAACTTAATCATATTTGCATTGTTAGATAGTTTTCAATTTTGCATCTTAGATTAGATTTCCAATCATTAAACCCCCCCCCCCCTATTAGTTAATTGGCACATAAGTAATAACATTAATACACGAGTCTCTGTGGGATCGACCCTTGCTTACCATTCTACTCAGATTGGTTAAGTTAGGATTCTTTGATAGGTAAACGACTGAAAAATACCTCATCAGAGAGTGAGGAAGGAAGGGGTTGTACGAATGGGGGAAAAGAAATAGAAGGCATCGGGTTTAATGTTAGGTCTTTCGCTAAAGACGGCCCAATGCGCGGGATTGCACGGCAATGCGCAGCCGCGCAATTGGGATCCCGCGCAATATGCCCCCAGTCGAGATTGCGCGGCTTCGGGCACGGGATTGCGCGGCCGCGCATTTAGCAGCCCCAAGCCGCGCTTTCTTCTCTGAGCGTGCATTGCTCGACTTGGATACAGATCTTTTGGCCACGCAATTTTTGTCCCCCTTCCGAGTTTCTCTGTACTTCAAGGCTTGCCTGAGCTATCTGAAATTTTGAGGATTATTTCTATCTAAACTAACTAATAAAAACAAAAACTGTAAAACAGAAAGCAAAAATCAAAGCAAATCTATCCTAAAACATGGGTTGCCTCCCAAGAAGCGCTTGTTTAACGTCTTTAGCTTGACGTAAAAGGATATCAAGAAGGATACAATTTATGGAATTCGATCTCCTTCCCATCGACTCCCATCTTCAGTGTGCCTTGCGGTATGCCAATTCTTGTATTTGCAGTCTTCAAGAATGGTCGTCCTAGCAACATAGACATCTTTCCAGCTCCCATGTCCATCACTAGAAAGTCAGCCGGAAATTGCAATGAATCCACTGTGACCCATACATCTTCAATTTTTCCTTTGGCCCTCCAGTGGAATGATCAGCCAACTCCACTATGGTTCGGGTCTCTTTCAATGGTCCCATACCGAGTTTCTCATATAAGGATGAAGAAATTACATTGACGGATGCACCTAAATCAATCAAAGCTTCATTCACCTTGGTGCTTCCAATCATGCAAGGAATGGTGAACATGCTAGGGTCACTGCACTTCTCAGGCAAATGCTTTTGAAACACAGCAGACACATGTTCTTTTTCTTTAACTTGCTTCTGACTTTTCTCCTTCTGTCCCCTTTTCAGAGTGCACAACTCCTTCAAAAACTTAGCATACCGAGGTACACTCTTAATCAGATTCAGCAACGGGACATTAACTTTGCATGTACTGAAGACCTCGAACAGCTCTTTATCATTCTTCAATTTCCGGGTTTCTTTCAAGGCTTCCGGAAAGGGTGGGACAAGTACATAGGCTTTCAGAATAGGTGCAGACGTATCTTCCAATTCGCCCAGAATGCGCGGCTTCGCATCCAAATGCGCGGCCGCGCTTTTCTCCTCGATCCCGCGCAATCCCAACTGGGACTGTATTGCGCGGGATGCACATTGCTCGGCCGCGCTTTTAGCAGCTAGGCCGAGCAATCGGTCTTCGTTCTGTTCCTCGGTTTCTGTAACCTTGCTCAGCTGATATACTTGTCCCGCCTCAGAACCACCATAAATGGAGATAAAACTGACATTTGCCCTCGGGTTAAGTTCTGTCTGAGACGGTAGCTTACTTGAATCTCTAGCTTCCAGTTTACTCACTGCCTCAGCAATCTGACTAACTTGGTTCTCTAAATTCTTTATACTAGACTTGGTTTCCTGTTGAAGCTGAGTTAGAGAACCATGCATTGTAGAAACTGATTGAGTCAACTGTCGGACCATCTCCTCTGTGGACATAGCATTCTAATTCACTCCCTGATGAGGTTGGAAAGGCGGTCTGTACTGAGCTTGGCCACCTTGATGGTTGAACTGCTGGTTGTTGGAATTTCCATACCTCAGATTAGGATGATCCCTCCAGCCTGGATTGTAGGTGTTGGAGAAGGGGTCATACCTCGGCCTAGGTGGTCCATATCCTCCCACTGCATTCACCTCAGCATTCTGATCTTGAAGTGTAGGGCAGGAATCAGTGGGATGCATGTTATCAAAGCAAATTTCACAAGACTTCACCTGTTGTCTACCACCTTGCTGCAACAGCTGCTTCATCATCATTTTCAACTCAGTGACTTTATCTTGGATCCTTGTATTAGCCACCACAGAGTTTGCAGCTTTCGAGCTAGTCTCTCTTTTGAACTGTCTTGTGCCCTCAGACAGTTGTGTGAACAGGTCAAACGCAGCAGCAGGAGTTTTGTTGAGAATGTGACCTTGGCAAGTTGCATTGACCATTCTTCTCTCATCATCCAAGAGGCCATTAAACAGATATAAGATCAGGTCTTGGTCAATGTAGCCATGGAAAGGACAGATGGCTATCAACCTCTTGAATCTCTCATAGTATTCGTACAAGGACTCACTTGCTTCTTGTTCAATACTACTGATTCGCTTCTTCAGATCATTGAGCCTTGTAGCAAGGAAGTACTTCTCCAGAAAAGCTTCTTTCATCTTAGCCCATGTATCAATACTTCCCGGAGCCAAGTAGTAAAACCAGTCTTTAGCCTGATCCTTGAGAGAAAAGGGAAAGGCTCTCAGCGCGATCTGGTCATGAGTCACATCAGCAGGCTTCATGCTTGAGCACACAGCATGAAATTCAGAAAGATGTTTGTTGGGGTCTTCACCACTATGCCCATGGAATGAAGGCAAAAGGTGGATCAGCCCGGATTTCAGCTCAAACTTGACCCCCTCAACAAGAGCAGGGAATTGCACCGCCAACGGTTGTTGTGCCAGATTCGGTGCAGTCAACTCTCTCAATGTTCGGTCACCCATCTCGACGGATTCAGCAGATTCAGATTCCGAGTCAAAGTCTTCAAGAAAGAATGGCAATGCCTGAAAGTGATTCCGGATTTCCTTCCTTAGCTTGAAGAGTGTCCTGTCAATATCTGGATCAAACAACAGGGGAGATGAGTTAGTAGCACGGGTATGAACCATATAACAGGTTCACACCCAAAAATAGCACAAAAGTAATAAACACAAATAGCGACGAGTCCCCGGCAACGGCGCCAAATTTGATGAGGTATTTTTCAGTCGTTTTACCTATCAAAGAATCCTAACTTAACCAATCTGAGTAGAATGGTAAGCAAGGGTCGATCCCACAGAGACTCGTGTATTTATGTAATTACTTAGGTGCCAAGTAACTAATATGGGGGTTTTCAGAATGATTATCTAATCTACTATGCAAAAATAGAAATAAATATGAATGCAAGGATGATTTGAATATATGAGAGACAAACGTGTTCAACTAATTAAATCCATCATGCTATTGGTTCATTGATCATCGATTCTCTTGATTCTCTTCTCACTTGAATAATCTATTGTGGATAGTGATCCTATTAAGGATTAAAACCCGAACTTCATATATAGTTGATAGAACAACCAGTCTAGCAACCCTAATTATTTAACAACCTAGAAGACCTTCTAGATTTAATTAAACAACAACATGACGATTCAAGTTATCAATAGAAACAAATAACTTAGAGCAACCAGACATCTAAGTGACTTGTGAATTTATTTCCTACTTTAATCAACTTGTCCAACCGGTACTAAATTAATTAAAGTCTACTCTTGATCTAATTAACTCCAACCGGTAATTAATCAGATTCAGTTGTAAATTAACCTAGAAATTCTATTAGGTAGCTAATCTAACAAAACCCTAGAATAATTCTGATTCAGTTAAGCACATGGAATAATTTCTATTCAAGTTTGTTGAGAATCAATCAAATCTCACAACTACATACAAATCATGACTTCAATAACTAGCCAAACACAAAGGAAAATTAGCAATTCATAATTGAAATTAAGAAAACTTACAAAGGTTCAAGTTTGCCTCTAGAGAGAAAACCCTAGCCTTCAAAGTTGATCAAAAAGTTCTCCAAAAAATAAAACTAACATAAAGTATTTATATGCTCCTAAAAATATCCTCAAACATTATATCTTAAACCTCATACTCGGATAACACAAGCCCAAATAACCAGACCAAAGCCCAAAACCAAATCTCGGCCCAAACTTTTGCTCGCTGAAAAACTCCGATTGCGCGGCTTCGTCCCGCAAAAGCGCGGCCGCGCTTTCCTTGCAATCCCGCGCTTTCCCCATTCAGTTGGGATTGCGCGGCTTTGTTGCTCGGCTTCAACCCGAGCACTTGGCTTGTGCTTGGCTTGTCTTCTTCCTTGCCTTGGCTCTTCTCCTAGCATTTCCTAGCTTCCTTAGCTCCTTTGCCTCGTCCATCACCACCATGATCCATCTGTACTCGCCCCGTTGTTGCTCCTGAACCTAAAAACCTGTAAAACCGAGCAAACCAGCGCATAATACCCGATAACACAAAAACCTAAAAACTACATAAAAGCTAACCTAAAACTAACTAAAACATATATAAAACATGCATCTTAACTATTCCTATATGCTAGCTATCAGTATACTCTGGTCAAATATGATTTTAGTGAAAACTAGCCAGAAAATCCATTATCATCTTCTCTCTCTTAAGATACATGAATGAGAGTTGATTATTCAGTTTCTGATATTGCGAAACTGTTCTTTCCTCTGTAAAATCATCGAGAGCGTGTTCGTATTTTCTCCGGGGTATTTTCCGGCAACTTTCAATTGGAGCGTCATCTACTTGGGGTAATATCTGGCGTCTTCTCCGGATTCCTGTGAATCCGACGTCTTTGAATCTGACATCCTTATTCTCTGTCATTAATTCCATCGTCTACAATTTCGGTTTCTTTGAATCCGACGACTTTGAATCCGACGTCTTCAATATACGTCTTCCATCTGCTCGTGGATTTACCAATTATAATCTGCGGCGTATGCATCAAATTCTAACCAACGAAATTTCAAATCTCTGGCGTCGTTATCAATATGCAATATTTCGGCCTCTAATCGTTACCATGAAGAAGGTATGTTTCCGATTGTTAACTTGTATGTATTTATGAATTTAAATTAATGTATACCAAAATAGGGATGTATATGATGCGAACGAATTTGTATACACGATTGAAACAAATGTATTATTACATGTATGATAATTCCTATATGTACGTACATGAATACTTATTATCACATACATGATTATATGTCCGTCTATACGTTATTAGGATTATAAATTTCGTGCTATACTTTTGATTTATAAACATTTCGGTAACTACAAATTCGTTATCATGGTAAAAGGTATGCTTTCGATTTATAAATTATACATATTCATTACTTTAATTTAACGTAAAAAATTTGATTGTATATAATGCCAACACATTCGTATACATGATTTACGGAAAAAATGTAGAGGTCGAAAAAAATATAATAGTACATCTATATATATATATAATTATTATCGTATACGTGATAACTTATATGTGTATACATTATTAAATTACATCTTATTACACCAATATGATAAGTCTTATATACATGAGTAAAATATGTAAATGTACAACATTATATGAGTACTTATACATGATTAAACGCATGCGTATACATGCACAATATTTGTATATGACTATAATATTTGATTTATACGTGATTATATATACGTATATACATTATTATTTTTACAACTTAGCCATATTAAAATAATTTTAATGTTTATCAACGTGTATAACATTAATATGAATAACATATACAATATTTAACATTGTGTATACATATATGATATGTTTTGTAGCCCTGATGTACCTCATATTTATAGATAAATGAACTCGTGTATACTTTAGTTAAATCATATACATGAATAATTTTACTAGTTATTATCATATACATGATTACATACATGAATGCATTCTTTATATTAGTGACATTTTATTGTGCAGGAACCTCCAACAAAGTGCATGAATATTCTCTCCTAAGTGAGAACGAACTCAATATGTCTGATGTTGATATAGACGAAGACGAAGATTTAGATTATGAAGTTGATCAAGATTTATTGAATGTTGCAGATTGTCATGAGGATACATACAAAAATAGTCCATATTCATGAATTCAGTTTGTTATATACATGATTGTAATAGTACATTTAGTTTATTACATACATGATTGTAATATACTACTCCCTCCGTTCATAAAAACACGATGTTTTAACCTAAACCCTAAAAATTAAGAAAGTACATAATTTGACTCAATTACCCTTCTTATCAATTTTTTACTTTTACTTAAATTTAAATTTTTTTTATTTGGTTTAGATTTACTTCTTCTCAAATCTCATCCAAAAATTTGATATCTATGCTTTTTTTTTCCCTTTTTTCAGAAGGGTGAAACTAAAAAAATGTGTGCATAAATAGCTAAAACATCAAATTTTATTGAACAAGGAGAAACCCCTAAAACATCAAATTTTATTGAACAAGGAGAAACCCCTAAACCAAGGTTATCAGAATCCCGATTCGATTCTAGGATTCTAGCGATCCTACGATCCATAACACGTGAAACAATTCATGATCCCAAGTAGGATCTTATGGAGTAGGATCTTAAATGATTTAGAATACAATCTCGATTCGATCCCGATTTTACATACGATTTTAACGATCATATAAACGATTCTTACGATCTTACAAATGATTCTTGTGATCCTATTGAATGATAATTATGACTATATATTATTAATAATTTCACGGTTAACGTATCATTTCCATTAAAATAGTTGACTAGTCCATCTTACAACATTATTAATAATCAAATTAATAATTTTTATCATTTTCTTACTTCATATATAAATAAATATACAATCTATTAGGTTATCCTTGCATACTTTTAGTTATAATGTAGGATCTTACGATTCAGCGATCCGATCTTATGATCCGATTTAAAAGACCTTCAACGATCCAACCTAGAATCCCGATCCTGATAACCTTGCTATATACATGAATAAAACCTGTTATATTCATGCCTATTTTTTATTGTATTAAAGATTTTTGATGGTATTCTTAAATACAAATAATATATACATGAAATCATTTGTTCATATACATTGTTCTTATACAGTATATACAAGATATTTTTCTTGGTTGTATCATACTTTTTTATTTATTTGATTTATGAAATTTGATTGTATTCATACAACCGGACTCACATATACATGATTTTAACTCGTGTAATTCTCCCAAATTTGAAAATTTAATTACACCTAAAGATTAAATCCCAACTGTATATTTATACCTTACAAATCATGTATACCTATTGTTCTGAATATGTAATCATTCTACCATGGTTTGTTCGTAAATCATGTATACATATATCAGATTTTTTGAAATGGTCTTATTGGTTCAATGTATAATTTTTTTTAATCATGTATACGTTAGGTATATTTATTATGTACAATCTGGTAAAACATGTATATTAAAGATTTAATTCAAATCCGAAAATCAAGTAGACATGCCCTACAATTCATGTATACCTATTATTCTAAATATGTAATCATTCTACCATGGTTTGTTCGTAAATCATGTATACACATATCAGATTTTTCGAAAGCACATAGTCATAAATGTGATAATATTATTATAATATATATGGAGTGTAAATTCTAATAAAAATTAAGGTCAACACATAAGAGAGAAGAATTTGACTTTAGTAATAGTATATTGATGGTTATATATATTATTATTTAATTATTGAGAAGTTTAAAAAAATTATACTCCCTCCGTTTCGTAAAAGATGTCTTTTTAGGCCATTTAGCATTTTTCATAAAAGTTGTCCTTTTACCATTTTTTTCCGATTATGCCCCTAAAAAGTGGGTTCCTTTTTTTGCATTTTCCCATGTAATTGGCCACATAATAAAGTAAAGTCATTTAATGAGGGCATATTAGGTATAAAAAAATTTCCTTAATAATCGTGTAATTGTCCAAAAGGTCATCTTTTGCGAAACGGAGGGAGTATATAATATTGTAAAAATGATATGATATTAAAATTTATACCGATAAAAACAAAATCATAGAGATATTATGTATGGATAGTTTCATACTTGCCATTGAAAAAAAATAACGATACATATTAAAGATGATGATGTACAATTATATAATATTTAAATTTTGTCCATAAAAAAAGTAATAGATCATTTTATATTAAGAGAAATAGTAATACTATTAGAAAAAGAGTCTCGTGCGAACGCCCACGTGGGTGCGAAATGAGAAAGCACCCGGGCCATTCGATCTTATTACGCGGACGGTTGAGATTGCTTTAGCTTTAAAAAAATCTGTGAAAAAAGAACACGCGCTACGCGGGCGTACAAGAAACGCGCTGTTTATAAAGTCCATCGTCTTATCGCCACTTCTCTCTCTCTCTCTCTCTCACTCACTTTTACAGTTTCCGAAGCGTTTCAAGCAATTCAAGCGGAAAACCATTCGTTCGTTCGAAGCTTTTTGAAGTGATTTCGAGTCGATTTCTTACCATTAAAGTCATTAAAAAGCTCAATCCAGTTCGAGACGGAGAAATCTCAAAGTGCATCTCAAGAGAATCAAGGTTTTTATCTATCGTTTTAATTTTATTGAAACCCTAGGTTTTTCGTTTGTTGTTTGTGTTTGTCGAGTGTATATATACTAAATGTTTGATCGATTGTGTGTATTTTAGTGTTTATTTGAGTTGTTGGAAGTTGATAGTCCTGATTTGGTGTTTTGTGCTTTTGTGAATAAAAAATGCATGAATCGTCAGTTTCTCTTACTCGATTTTTGGTCCTAATACTTGAATAAAATATAAATTGTGTGTGCATGTGCGTATTTGATGTTATTATCCAGTTTTTTGATGTTGAGGTTTGCAATAGGTGATTGTGACTTTTTGGTAGTTGCATGAAATGATTTGGTATACGTGTGTGGGAAAGTGTTGGTGATCGTGTTGATTTTTGTTCATTTATTTGTGCATATTTGTTCATTAAAACTGGCATAGCATTTGTTCATTAGAAACTGGCATTTGTTTATCAGAAACTTGCATTTGTTCACCAGAAACTAGCATTTGTTCATCAATAAAATCAAACATTGTGGTGGATACATGTGTGAATTTGTGCTTTGTATTTCTTGTTTATTTAGGGAATAAACATTCAGAGTCTATTAAAAAACGTTCTGCAAATAATAAACAAGTAAAACATCTAAGGTTTGGGACAATGACAATCAGAGAAGATGAAATATGTGTTATTGGAAGAGGTTTTCCATTTTTTATTTTGTGTAGTTGTTTTTTTTTTTTTGAAAATGACCTACTAGCTCATTACAAGGCAAACATTAGGCTACCTCTACATTACAAGGCCAACCTAAATCATCACTGTGGATGATCTTGAAAAAATTAAAAACTAAAGGTTGAAGATGAAAGAGCAGTCTGAACCTTTCTAAAGAATGAAAATCAAAACATATCTTGGCACGAGGAAGCGATTGCATGACGAATATGAGGAATATTGACATGTCTTCTAGCTAAGAAATCAGCGACCGAATTAGCCTCCCTAAAACAATGAGAAAACCACATTAGGAGAACCCAACACCAACTTACGAATATCTTGGATAATTGTGAATATTTCCCAGGGCACTTTCCAAATATTTTTTAAAGAAATTAAAAAGAATTAAATTATCTCCTTCAATAATTAATTTATCAATGTGTAAAGTTGCTGCAAATTTTAAACCTTCAAGGAGAGCAAGCGACTCTGCCTTTAAGACTGTCATTGGTTGTAGAGGAATTCTATCACATCCAAGAATTGTACTAGCATGATTTCTAATAATAACAGTAGATGAATTTTTCTGTTTGGAGGCATCAAAATTAAGCTTTACTCATAAAGGAGGTGGTTTAATCCAGGCGACTGCATTTTTCCTTTTCGGCCTAATTCACATTCAGCTTACAAGTTTTAGAATTTGTCGATTCCCATTGAAGAAATTGAAGAAAAGCCAAGTCACAAGGTAAAAGATTTGGGATTATCATAGGAGGGTTAAAAATAAGAGAATTTCTATGACTCTAGACGAGCCACCATAAGAAACAAAGTATTTCTTTATTTTTATTTAAATTTAGGGTTGATATTAAGTTGTCTTTAAAACACCCTGACATAGCCAACTCAAAAGAGCATTTTAAGTTATTTCTAACTTTGCAATCATTTTTATTGTAAGAGTTGAAATTTTCATTTTAAAGATCACAAAGAGAACAACAATTAGGAACACAATTATAAAATCGGTTTAATCTATCAGTAGTAGGAAGGCAATCTGAGCAAGCTTTCCATATAAAATTTTGAATTTTAGGAGGCACTTTCATTTTCCAAATCCACCAGAAACCTACGGAATTAATGTTTCGATTTTCATTTATTAGAACCGAAGCTGACTGGACTGAAAAGCAGCCCATCAGCAGAAGGCAGCCACACCACTCGATCTTCACAATCCGAGAGCGGAATCCTGATAGTAATGATTAGATCTATCACCTCCAAGAGCACTAAATTGGACAAAGCTTGAATATCCCAAGTTTTACCTTGAGTAATTAAACTAGCAATTTTAAGATATGGATCTTGATTATCAAAATAACAAAGAAGATTAGAATCTCTAAGCCACCTATCAGACCAGACGTTGATAGATTTACCATTTCCTAGAATCCATTTAACTCCTTTTGAAAAGATATCTCTGATATTTAGTAGGCGCCAAAATTGCCAAGAACTTGACTTCTTTTGAAATTGAAAAAGATCCTGGGATCCCAAATATTTATCCTTGATTACCTGAACCCAAATATTTTCTGGTTCCGTTATAATTTTCCAAAGAAGTTTCATTTGGAGAGAAATATTCATATTTTGAGCCGTGCGAAGCCCAACACCCCCATTTTCTTTCGGGGTACAAATTTTATCCCAGCTACAAAGGGGATGATGATTAGGACTGAATTTATTTCAAAAGAAAGACTTATTAATTTTATCTATTTCATCCCATACCCCTTACGGAAGTAGAAAACTTTGCATTAAGTAACTAACATGGCCTAACAAGTTGGACTGAATTAAAACCATCCTTCCATCTTGCGAGATTGAATTGGCTTTCCATTTTGATAATTGAGATTTTAATTTTGTTATTGTGTCGGAGAACATGACATTTTGAATTCTACCTTTGAGGATAGGAATGCCCAGATACTTCTCCGTCGAAGAAGTAACATGGATATTTAAAATACTTGCTAGAGAGAAAGTTGTAGGTTTGGTAATATTTTCCGATGTTTGGAAAGAACTCTTATGGTAATTAATAGAAAGTCCCGAGATGCGAGAAAAAGAAGCTAAGAAATCTTTAATAAACATCATATTACTCTGAGACGCATTTGCAAATATAATTGTATCATCCGCAAAACTTAGAAAGGGAATACGAGTCCCATTTTTTATTAGGTGAATACCAACATGAGGATTTGGCTTAACTGATTCATTTTGAAGTGATCTCGCAAGTTATTCCATGGTAATTACAAAAATAAAAGGAGACAAAGGATCTCCCTGTCGAATTCCGCAAGGAGTAAATTCATTACCCGGCTCATTATTAACTAAAACCAAGGAGGATGAAGTAGAAATGCATGTCATAGCTAAATCAACCCAATGGGTATTAAAACCAAATTTAAGTAGAATTTATCTAATGAAATTTCAATCTAGTTTATCATAAGCTTTTTCCATGTCTATCTTTATTGTCATCCAAGCTTTACTTTCGATTTGTTTTTATGAAAAGAGTGGAAAATTTCATTAGCTATAAGAATATTGTCTTGGATTAATCTTCCTTGAACAAAAGTGCCTTACAAAGGATAAATAATTTTTTGAAGGATATTTGAAATTCGATCAGCAAGAATTTTTGTAATTACTTTATTAACTGTATTGCACAGACTAATAGGTCGGAAATGTAACACCCCGACTTAACGTCGGGACATTACTAGCTAGTTTGACCCTAAAGGGTCCTACCTGAACTGGTTGACAACTAGAATACCTGGACCTTGCAACTCGGGCATGACAAGAAAACTATTTTAAAACATCCAACTGTCGTTCAACAAACCACATTTTTAATAATGTCATGCATGAATCCCAAATGTCTAGCCAAATCACATTCAACACCAGAAATCTGCTAAAGTCAACAACATAGTGAAATATCCAAAACAGCTAACAAGACTAAACCGAACACCCAACCCACTCAGTGACCTAGTGACACGCGTCAACGATCCGCTGCAGCATCTGGCCTAGGCTCCAACACGGGACCTGTGTGAGTACTTGGAACTGAAAAAAATAAAGTCCCCGAGGGGTCAGCTACTACCCTAGGCAAGCTAGATAACACACGGCAATAGTAAGACGTTTGAAAAACAACAATTAACCAACAACATAACTTTTAACAAGTGAATTGAACAGAACAGAATAGGTCAACACACATTTCCACAAACTAGAGAATATGTGAAAGGAAAGGCAACGAGACATACCATAATCAAACTAACAAGCACAAAAGTAAAGCATTTGTAATAATAACCAACACTTCGACATTCAACAAATAATGGGAGATACAATGAACAAACAATTCATCAAGCGTAGCAAGAATTCACAAGGTCGAAAACCAACTATGTAATCACACACACGCACACAACAAAACCATTCACAATCCTATTGGGAAATGCCATTCTCCCTTCCACCACCGCATTCCCATCTACGGCGCTAACTCCCTGCGCCCGAGTGCAGAGGCAGGCCCTCCCACTTTCCATATACGTCATCCTTCCAACCCCTGGTCAAGCCTCCACCGGAGCACTTGCCAAAAACAAGCAATCAATTTTTATTTTTAAAGGGGCCCGGCCGACACACGACCACGGCTAGACGCCTCTTCGCCACCGACAATCGTCGCACATGATCGTGACGGTTACGCTGCCAGCACAGAGAAAGCGATACTATTTCTTTTACGAGAAAACTTTTAAAATGGAAAGCACATCACATCATACAATAAAACATTTCGTACGGAAAACATACATTCGGGACTAGTTCCCAAAACCAATCTCACAATCACAGCATGAAATCTAACAAGACTAGAATAGAGCCGAGCAAGCCGAGAACGACTTACCTGGAAGGCGATCCCTGAATGAAGTAAGAAACGCGTCGATACTAAATACCTACGAATTATAACGTTCATGGTTAATCGACTAACCGCGAGAAGTATCTTTTGATTCTAGGCAAGCACAACTATGGTGGTTTCGCCAAGTGCAATCTATCATGCTTTCATGTTATTCAACAAAAGCGGCTTGGCTCGATTTTAAAATTATTAAACAAAGTCTAGACATGACAACCCACGGACCAACATCTACTTTTGTCAACAACTAGCATTTCCTATGTAGGCCTAACGCACCTCAAGGCAAAGAAGAGAAGAGTAAGGCAAATCCAAAAGCAAGGTCCAAATTCACAAATTATAACATTAGGTCCCGAAGCTCATACTCAAAGCAAAACCGTCCAAGCGAGTTCACCCAAGTAGCAAAAGGTCGAGACTAACATACATCTTACTCGAAAATTCTAAGAGGGATCAATCCACACGAGATCAAATACCTAACACTTCCGTTCACATACACAAAAGAAATCATAATCCCATACAATAATAGCTCGAACATCAAATCGGGTCAAAACAACTATTCAATCATGCTAGAAAAAAAAAATAAGAAAGGGGCTTTACATCCAACTAGACATAACCCACAGAATACATTACTTAATTGTTGACTTTGAACCTTAATCAAGGCACTAATTAAGACTTTAATTAAACCTTGTAGCGATACACTAATTAGTAACGTTAATTAAACCATTCAAGCAACAATTCCACCCACACAAAAGCCAATTAAAACTTACAACAGCAATTGCAAGAACAATAATTAAATATGTATGGGCAAGAACAAAAGGGGCAAGGTTCAACCTCGGGACGGGAATTGCAAACACGACTCTAGTAAAGATTCTTGAACAATCTTCCCACACTAATGGAGGGCGGATCTTGGTGACGCTTCACGGACCGAATCCAGCAAGTGCAACCAGTGCTCCCTCTGTTGGCGTCGGCGATCACTTAGATTGGTAGTGAGCTCGACCAAAGGCGACCTGAATCGCCGGGGAACAAAGGCAGACCAAGCCCGCAGCGAGGTCTTGCGACTTCTAGCGATCCTCGCATGGTGCAACTCGATCTACGAAAGATCGGATTCCGTTAAGAGTGCAGAAACTCCCAGAGTCTACATCGGGATTTAGAGGAGAAAGGAAGGAAGAACGAAGGGGAGGACGCAGCAAGCTTGAAGACGACGGCGATGAACGATCTTGAATGGCCAAGCTTCCCGCTGTCTTGAGCCCACTGGAGCACAGAGAAAGGCGATAAAGAAGAGGGTGAGGCGATGACGACGAAGAATAACGACGGTGAGCGGCAATCCACCTCTCTCTTTGATTTCTTTGGCGTTCAGCGGAGCTTTGATTTCTCTGGAGCGGCGTTCAACAGAGGTAACAAGGGGATAAATGGGTAGGTCAGAAGAAGGGAAAGAAGATGGGGAAAAGAAACGGGTTTGGGTTTGTATTCGGGTCCAACAATTATTGGGCTTTTTGGCCCAAAACAAACAAAGGAAGGTTGATTTTAAACGGAGTTAAGTTATCTAGTTTGCACCTGAAAATTCGGGTCTTACAGGAAATCACCTATCTTTTGAGGATTTGAAATTTTAGGAATCAAAGTGATAAAGGATTTATTTTATTGATCTTAGCATATGTCCTGAGTGGAAAAATGTGTTAACGGCTAGAATGAAAGAAGAATCAACAATAGGTCAATATTGTTGAAAAAACTTAGTCGTGAACCCATTAGGAATCCATCCAAAGGGGTCGTTTTTCCAAAAAATTACCCTATTATGTGCGGGTTTCAAACCCGCACAATATGGGCGTGCCGGGAACCCGCCCAAAGGGGCATTTTTGGGCGCATCCTGAATCCGTCCATAAAGCCGGTTTTTTCCGAAAACCGGTGTCGTTGTTTGTACGGGTTTAGGATCCGTCCATGGTTCGGAAAAAAACCGGGTTTTCTTGTGCGGATTATGAATCCGTCCATAGCGGAGTGCGCCACATAAAAAAAAAGGAGTGCGCAAACGAGCGGCCGGAGAAAGTGAGGGGATGAAGAAAATAAAAAAAATAGGAAAAGAGGAGAAGGGAAGGGTAGGGAAGAATTTAATTCATAATGTGTTTGGTTGGAGGGGAGAGGTTTGGATAAAATCTATGTATATATATAAAAGACGCAAGGAATAAGGTCACCACGTTGCACCACCTAGGATTTTCCTACGTGTCGTTCCCACATTAAGCCACCTAGGATTTCGCCACATAGGATTTTTTATTTTGAGAATTTATATATATTGATATTATTTTAGGATAATATAGAAATTGGATAAATTAATCTAGGAAAGATTCTATCTAAAATAAAGATGCTATCTAATGTTAAATCTTAAGTATTAATGTTTAATATTTGATATGATAATTTATTTAACTTAAAAAGATTATATCTAAAATAAAATAAACTGTAAAAGCATTACATATTTGATAAAATATTATTGAAGAATATTATTTATAATAATTTATTTAAGTTATTTTTTCTATCACAATATAAGCTATCTGCCACATAGGATTTTACCATGTGCCACGTAGGATTTTTCGTACATGTCATTCTCACAATTTATATATATTGAAAAGATTCTATCTAAAATAAAATAAACTTTAATATATATTAGGATAGATTTTGAGTATATGGTTGATTATATCTAAAATATTTTATATAAAATTAAAATAAATTATATATTATTAAATATTATATATTATGATGGATCTAAAATTTTTTATCTAAAATTTAAATAAATTATAGAACACTAAATTATATATTAAGATACACATCAATTGATTTTGTCTAAAAGATTTTATCTAAAATTAAAATAAATTATAAAACTTTTAATATTATATATTAGGATAGATTTAAATGATTTTATCTAAAATTAAAATAAATTATAGAACATTAGATATTATATATTAAGAATAGATAGATAAATACTAAATATTTGATATGATAAATTTTTTAACTTAAAAAGATTATATCTAAAATAAAATAAACTATAAAAGCATTAAATATTTGGTAAAATATTATTGATGAATATTATTTAAAATAATTTATTTAAGTTATTTTTTCTATCACAATATAAGCTATCTGCCACGTAGGATTTTACCATGTGCCACATAGGATTTTTCGTACATGTCATTCTCACTATTAATATATATATTGAAAAGATTCTATCTAACATAAAATAAACTGTAGTATATATTATTAGGATAAATTCTGAGTATATAATTGATTACATTATCTTTATCTATATATCTATTTCTATAAAAAAATTCTTAAATCAAATTATGATAAAAAAAAATTTACAAGATGATAAAAATTACATTATCTATGTCTTTTATCCATTTATGATGTAAAAGATTTTTTAAAAATTAAATTTTAGTTAAAAAATATGTGAATAACTATATATTAAAGTTGTATTTTTTGAGCCAACACATTGACTTTGGCCCAACTTTAATTTTAAAATTTCGACTTTTATTTATATTACTTTATTTTTTTCAAATAATTTTTCTCTCTATTTATTTATAAAAATTGTAAAAATTTGAAATTTATTTGATTCTAAAAATAAAAAACTATCATATGTGAGAATAAATTTTTTATCTTTTATATATCATTATATTAAAATAAATATGCTCATACTTAATCCGAGTCGTAGTCGTGCACGACACGATGGGTATAACTAGTTTTAATTTGAAAGAAAGGAAGGGAAAATGGGTTAAAAATTTAAAAAATTCACTCAAATTCTGAACAAGTTCAAGTTACGTAGAATTTTCGATCCAAATTCCACCAAATTGGAAAAATCCAAATTTTCACCTAATTAATTCTCAAATCCTTCTAATTCTCTTCTTAAAAGTTAAACCAAACAAGAGAAATTATGTCCCTCTTCTCTCCTCCATTTAAATCCCTTAAAATCCCTCCAACCAAACATGTTGTAAAGGGGAATTAGGGGCGGCTCAAGGGAAAAAGAGGGAAAAGAGGAAGGCGCATGAGGGCTCGTTGTATTGACATATATATGTTCCATCATGGTCATTGACATGTTTTTTTTTTGTGTTCTTAAAACTAGTGTAAGGGCCCGTACCTTGTACGAGTTTTATTAATAAATAAAATAAATAAATAGTTAAATAGTAGGAATTTTTGTATTATAGAATTATTTTTTCTTAGAAAAATATAGTGTCAAAACGAATATTCATTAATGTATGGTTTAATTGAAATTTTTATAACTTTTCAAGGAAAAACTAGTATTGAAGAAGAGTCATGGTTGAAAAGAATATTGTACATTATTTTTACTCTAATATTCATCTTTATATAAAATATTTTACCTAACTCTTATCTAATAGTTTAGAACAAAATTTATTATAATTAATTTTTAGGAAAGTATATTTTTATCAAAATAATATAATTTATATTTAATCTATTTTTTAAAAATCGAAAGATAATTAATTTTTAATCTCTTATGAGAAAATATAAAGGTTAATTATTTTTGTCAAAATTTTAATTTAATCTTTTTTAATAAAAATTATATTTTAATAAAATATTTTCCATAAATAGATAAAAGGAAAGATAGTTAAAATATCTATTTAGTTCTAAGGGTAATTTATATTCATATCATTTTTTTTAAAATAAGATTTTTAAAAATACTTTACCAAAATTTGATTAAAGCAAAGTTTTTTTTATCATTTTTTATAATCATAATTCGTTTTTTAAAATAAATGTACATAAATAGATAATTGTCAATCTCTTAAAAAATAGTGCAAATTCCTATCTTTTTTAAATCAAAATTCACTTCTTAATTTTTTTTTTTCAATAAATAGATCATTATCAATCTTCCAAGACATAATGTAAATGTCTATCTTTTTTTTTATCAAAATTATATTTTAATAAAATATTTTCCATAAATAGATAAATAAAAAATAATGTAAATATTTATTTTATTATCAGTGACTATATCCAATTTTTCTATTTTAATTAACTATTTTAATATTGACTTATTGAGTGATGTGAATATTTTTCAATCTTGTAGGGACATGTTATCTTCTTAGTTCTTACTAATATTTTTTGAAATTTTAATATGGTAGAAAAAATAAGTGAAATATTTCTTAGAATTAGATAAATTTTTTTTCTTTTATGGCTATACTTTCTTTTTTTATTACGACAGTTTTAAAATTACGATGAACAATGATATATATATAAGATTGCTAAATTTAAACATTATGAAATATTCCATATATTTTTATAATCTTGTGGGAAATTACAAATTTGTAGAATTGGATATTTTTTTAATGGTTATTTTGCCAAAAATTGACAAATCCAAATTTCATAGAATATTTCACATGGATATAAATAATAATTTTACTATATGTGGGGTGTACAATTTTTTTTGACCAATATATTAAATTTTAATCAAATATATTGGTTTTAAAAAAAAGGTGTGGTCCAATCTAAAAGTGACATGTATCGTTTAATAATTTTTTTAACCTCCGTTTAGGTTATAGTTATGATATGTGTTTATGCTGTCTTTTATCCCTTTTTTGTAATAGAAATTAGGTGCAAATCTAGAAGTGATGCTTCTTCTACGGGTGAAAAGAATGTGAGAAGAAAATCAATAGCTAAAAAGCCGGTTTCAAAAGCTAATAAGTTGTTCAAGGATACCGAAGTGCCTGTATTGAGGAAAAGGCCGGCTGTTGAGTCGTCTCCATCAAAGAAGAGACCTCGGCTAGACAAGGGTAAAAAGGTTGCATATGATGAATGTCCTGATGATGTGTTGCTTATTGATATGATCCCTAGAAAGGGAATTATAACGATAAATGAACTATCAGAGAGGAAAATGGATAGTGTTGTTGCTGAATTACATGTTGAGGAAAATGGATATTGTTGGGAAAAAGGTTGTAGTTGGAAACAAGTCAAAGCGAAGGTGTCATTGAGAGTTTTGAAGCGTGAGCATTTGTCGTTGAATACCAGGAACTCTCCAAAGCTGATTTGTGAAGTAATTGCTGGTTTTGAAGGTGAAAGCAAGTTTGCTGCTCTTAAAGAGATGGGGTTTGAGTACCTCATATAGTGGAATGTGTTTGATCTACCTAGTAAGATGTGCTACCATGTCGCTAGTTGTTTTGACCCTGCATCATGCACACTGAAGATTGGTGATGGACCGGGTGTTAGAATAACACTTGAACTTGTGCAATTTTTCCTTTGTCTACCTCGTGGTCCAAGGACAATTTCTGTCCCAAAGACTGCCAAGCATTCAGATATGTCAATAGATTTAGAGAATAGTTTGTGTTGGCTGAAATTGATGAGGTGACATGGAAGAATAAATTGAAGGATGTTGAGAAGATCAAAATAGGGCATTTGAGTACAGTGATCAAGGAGGCTGAGAATGGTGGTGCTTGGTTTAGGAGGAACTTTATTATACTGTTCTACACCCTCTATATAGAGAGTATTCAGAATGGTGGTCTAAACTTACAATTCTTGGATCATTTGGCAGACTTGAACAAGATCAGTTAGTACGATTGGTGTGCTCATCTTGTTGAGAAGTTGGTTGAGAATCTTGATTCATGGAAGAAAACAAATAATGGATTTTTCAAAGGACCTATTATTTTATTGCGGGTATTATTTCTAATTTGTTCATTACTACCATCAATTTGTTCATTGTTTTATGCGTAATTGTTCATTAGTAAGATTAATTTGTTTATTTGTATATACATATTTGTTCATGACAGATTGTCTATTGCAATTATATGCTCATCTACCATCGTCGTGAAACTCCAAGATCATTCCCAATGATCGAGCATTTTAATCTTGATTACTTTATTCAGAGACAGAGTTTTGAGATTACGAAGGGTGGGTTTGGAAAAGGTTTTTTCAGAGGTTTGCCTAAGTTTGTTATCCCTGGTGGTCATGCTGACAAGAATAAAGGAAAAGGCCTTGCTTCTGAACATTTTGAAGAAGGAATTGATCTTGGCGATGGCGGTGATGTATGTTTATTTGATTTTTATTGCAAAATATTTTTAATTTTTCATGTTGTGTCTTTTTTTTATTTTTGTACTTATATAGATTACTTCTTGTCCAATCATTTCTGAAATAACATTTTGAGATGTCAATGGAGCTTGCATCAACTTTGAAGAGATATCTCGATCATGTGCAAAGAGCTCCAACTGAAATTGCCAACCATGGACTTTTCCACAAGATCAATGAAGCTTTTGAGAAGTTATTGGGGTTGAAGGGTGTTTCATCATCATCCCAATCTGGCACCCATGAAGATGCTGAATCCCCAAGCCAAAATTCATTTTGGAGGAAGCAACAAAGGTTTTGGATGAAATTGAGGCCGCAATGAAGGCAAAGGAGCGGTTTGAATTACCTTCTTTTCACCTGGGCGTGTTTCCATTGAGGGATGATTGGGCTGGGGTTGCAGATATTGGTAGGGAAAGTGTTATTATGCAAGAAGATGAGTTCAGGAAGGTTGATGCCACAAGGAAGAAGGAAATAAAGATTTTCTTTATTTACAAGGGATTAAGTGATGAACAAATTTGAAAAACTGTTGAGGAGGAGGAAACTTCAAGGAAAAAGGTTGAGGAAGATAGGAGAAGGATTGAAGAAGAAGAAGAGAAGTCGAAAAGGGATGAAGAGGACAAGAGGATAAGAGAAGAAGAAGAAAAGAGGAAGCAGGAAGAGGATTTGTTAGAATTCATAAGGAGGGAGGATGCATTAATACAAGAGGAGAAGAGAAAGAAAGAGGAGGAAGAGAAGAGGAAAATAGAAGAGGAAGAGAAGAAGAAGCGGGAAGAGGAGGAAGAGAAAAAAGAGAAAAGCAGTTGAGGAAGAAGAGAAGAGACAAAGAGAAGAGGAAGAAAAGAAAAAACGGGAAGAGGAGGAAGAGAAAAGGAGAACACTAGCTGAGGAAGAGAAGAGGCGTTTAGAAGAGGTTAAGAGGATGGAAGATGAGGAAGAGAAGAAGAGGAACAAAGAAGAAGAAGAGAAAAAGAGAGAAGCAGAGGAGAAAGAGAAGAAGAGGATTGAGGAGGTTGAACAACAGAGAAGGCAAGAGGAGGTGAAGAGGAGGCAAGAGGAAAGGAAGAAGAGGAAGAGAAGAGGAAGAAGGAATATGATGAGGCGAAAAAGATGAGAATTGGCATGGAGTTGAAGAGGAAATGGATGTGGAAACGATGAGAATTGGCATGGAGTTGAAGAAGAAACAAGAGGAGATAGATAAAGAAGGTGGATGAAGCAAAGCACAAACATGAAGAGGAGTTGAACAGGATTCAGGATGAGGTTTGTTCATTGATATTTCTTATTTGTTCATTGATTTTGCTTATTTGTTCATAAGTGATAGGACATTTGTTCATTGATTTTGTATCTAGTTTGTTCATGAATAATATGTGTTTTTACATTTGTAGATCAACAAGAAGACGCAAGATATTGGTTCTAGTTTAATCGACACTCCTGTTGGTGTTAAACTTACTAGTGAGGATGTACTTGATAAAAGAATATCTAAGCCTTCTGATTATGTAAAGTCACCTTATATGGAAAGGAGTGTTGTTTTGACAGAAAAAGTATCTCATGCGGCCAACAAATTGTTCGATTGGCTGATTGAAGACATTCCTGAGCAAAAAGGGTAACAATGTGTAGAATAGTATTTTTTCTTTACATATTTCTCTTTTTATATCTTCAAGTTAATTTTATTATTAAAATTGATCATTTTTTGTTTTATGTTTCTGATTTGTGTAGTATTGAAATCTTTAAGATGATGCATGTTTCCGCCATGAAAAAATTTTGTTTCAATGTCGATAAAATCTGAAGTGGAAACAAATATAATCGGGGTTTGGAGTTGTTATCTCAATATACAAGAGCAGTTGAAAAGTGACACAAAACCCTTGAGGTTTTTTATGTCTCGTGAGGATTTGGTAAGAAAAAGATTTTTTATATTCACATTGTCTTATTTAATGACTTTTGAAATTCTCAATCTAATTTATACTTATATATATTTTAGTTATTTCCAGTGAAAAAGGATTTTAGTGATGAGGATTCCATAGAGTTTTTCATTAATGCCGTTCATGACACTCTTGAAAAATTCAAGTGGATTAATGTGCACAAGATTGGCCTAGTATGCATTTTTGTTCATTGATATAACACTTTTGTTCATTGATATTCTTTTATTTGTTCATCAGTACTACATATTTGTTCAAATGTATTAGCTATTTGTTCATTAGAAAGATTGAGTCTTCACTATGTTGTTTTTAATCAATATAAGGTTTTTTCATGCTTGTTTCCCTCTGCATTTTTACAGTTTATGTTTCCTATCTGTACCTCATCGCATTACTATTGTATTGTGTTGAATGTGAGAGTGTCAAGTTTCCACATAATTGATAACTCGATGAAGGAGGTACCCTTGGAAGCAAAGTATCAGTACGTACCTGCTAAATTGGTGAGTTTTATTTGTTTTTGGAATTTGTAATACTTTGTTTTTCAGTGTTGACACGTGTGTTTAATATTGAATAAGTTGTTTTGTTTCTTGCTGTTATTTTTTTAGAGAATGCTCTTTGTCGAGCTTATGAAGACGCTTCATATGGATGCAAGGGCTGCTTTTTTCGAGGATGTGGATAGGGTTCCATATGAACGTCTTGAGATGAAATGGAGAGATAATAGAAACAAGACTAATTGTGGAATTTTTATGATGCGACACATGGAAACTTACTTCGGCAATGGCTTGTCTGGTTGGGCTTGTGGACTCAATAAACATGATCAACATCAACTTGATGACTTGAGGATAAGGTACTGCAATGAGTTGTTGTTGAGTCCATTGAATGAACACAAGGCAACAGCTGAAAAGCTTGTTCAAGAATTTGTCCCACGTAAACCGGAAATCGTATCTCGTGCTCCTCATACAAAGAAGTCAAAGAACAAGAAGTGATGTACAATGATATGTGTTGGCTGGAAAACAGTTTGGAATGGGTTATTTTTGTGTATGGTTTCTTAGAATACAGTTTATGGTGGTGTATGGCTTGAATGTTGCAGACATTTGGTTTTTCTTTTTGTATAGTGTGGTCTATTCACTTCAATGGAGTTGTGGAATGATGGTTGTTGAATATGTTTTTTTGTGTTAATGTGACATTTGATTCAGAAAACATGATTTAATCATAATTTGTTCATCAACACCTTAGATTTGTTCATCGATACCTTAGATTTGTTCATCAATACCTTCGATTTGTTGATCGATTAAGAATATGTGTTCTTAATTTGTTCATCAATACCTTATATTTGTTCATCCATAACATAGATTTGTTCATCGATAAAGAATATGTGTTTTTGTTGAAGAGTTTTAAGATTGTTTCATTTTATTTAAAGGTTTTGTTCATCATTAATGTATGATTTGTTCATGGAAAATATCAACATGTACATGGAAATATATTTATTGAAGATTGAAAGGGTTTTGTTCATTAGATAGTAAATTTGTTCAATTCATTACTAACTAATAATTGTTCATCGAAACCGGAAATTTGTTCATTGATAATGCACAATTATGAATACTATGCATTTCACCCTAATGCAACAATTATGTATCAGAAATCAAAGATTAATGAAAGAACTAATTGGGAACATTGGTGCATGTCCTGTTGTTGTGTCCAAGCTTCTTGCATTTTGCACAAGCCCTTTGCTCCTTTTTTGCTTTCTTCATTGCTTTCTGTTTACCTCCCATAATACGCCCTTCTTTCTTCTTGTCCTTTGTCACTGCTCGTTCAGGAGGGTGTACCTCAATAACACTCGGTCTGTTTCCCAAGAATGTTTGAATTGAACTCTGCCTTGTTGATGTAGATGATTTCCCTCCCAATAAGCTCATATAGGTTTCCTTTTTTTCCTTCAAGAAACATATCAGCTCTTTGAGGTGTTCTATGTTGTCCCTTATGGCAATAATGCAAGAATGTACCTCGCCCAATAAATCAGCAATCAACAGCTTCTTCTCATCTATCACATCGATCACATTGGTCAACTGTTGAACTTTCTATCTCAAAAGTAGGAGTCAGATTTGATTTCTTTGTCCATCTATTCTTTATGTATTTAGTTGGCACCTTCTTCAAGCCAATAATTTTGAATACGACAAACATATGGCAGCATGGAATCCCGATATTGATGAACTTATTGCATGAGCAAATGAACTCTTCGTTTTATAGCTCATGTTTCACAACATATACCTTCCCAAACTGCCCGTTGATGTGATACTCGTGGATGTTGTCTTCCTTGACCAAATTGCTTAGACCACATTCAAATACATAAGCAACAATTTCTGTTTGGACGTCATAGAAGACGTTTATGGTGTAAACAAATGCACAGTGTTTCTCTAAATCCAATGGTGTCATTATAGTGGGGAAGCTTGATGAAGATTCAAAGTCTAACCTCTATTGATTGTGACTTTATGAATCAATTGCACTCTCAAACTGCATCATGAAAACAACTAGAGAAGATGTGGATCCAATGAAATGCGAGAAGAAGAAGTTCTGGCTCTTAGACCTTGAAGTTGTTCTAAGAAGTCCACCCATGTTAACATTATTGAAGTAAGTAGGGATCCATAAGTGATGTATTTCAAACATCAGCGGCAACCATGTGTTTGACTCAAGTCCAAATTCAGCAATAATGGAATGTCAAGTCTCCTCAAACTCTTCTCGGCTAATTTCATTGCTCCAAACAAGCTTGTTGAACTTGCTTCTGAATTGATCATTGTTATACACATCATTTGTAACCTTTGACGGTACCTTGAACATGATATGCCACATGCAGAAACGATGCATAACCTTGTCAAAAACTTTTTCAATCGCAACTCTTAGTGCATGATCTTGATCAATGAGAATGACAAATGGTTCATGCTCCCTCATTGCATCTTTGAAGTTTTTGAATAGCCAGACATAAGATTCGAAATCTTCCTTTAGAAGCAACCCAAAGGCAAAAGTAATGGTCTTCTTGTTGTTGTCAACCGCTGTGAATGGTACAAATACCATTTCATACTTGAAGGCAAAAAAAATTAAATTTGCTCATCAATATATGTGATTTGTTCATCGATATATGTGATTTGTTCATCAATATATACGATTTGTTCATCAATAGAATCAATTTGGTTCATTGTAAATTCCTGAAGGCAAGTATTAATTTTGTTCATCAATACATACGATTAGTTCATTAAAAGAATCAATTTGTTCATCAAAATTAAACCTTTTTCATACCTGTTTGATTTGTATGTTGTATCAGCCGAGACAACATCTCCAAAATATGAGAAGTTCTTCCTTGCAATAGGATCAGACTAGAATAATTTGGTTAATTAATGTTGTTCATCAACATCATATTCAAAGAAAAATGCGTCACATCTTTCTTTTTTCTTGAACAAGTTGTCAATAACCATTTGAGCATCACATCCAATCATGACGGAGTCAGATCTCTTTTAAATTTTTTGAAATCAATTATAGTTGCACCAATTCTTGCATATGAACCAATAAACTCCTTGTAGACCTTGTATGACTTGCTTGTACCAACGTTTTCTCGGATGCCATGATGAAATCTTCATGGAAGGAGGTCAGTTTCCTATTACTCTTTGCAAAGTGTTTTTGCCCATCTTCAAACATAACATGGGTGTGACGCTCTTCAAATTTCTTTAAAACATATCCATTTCTTCCAGAAAGTCTCATAGCCATTTTAGCAATGCAACCACACCTTTTGGTTACTCTTTTTCGCTTTTTCAGTTTCCTTGTTGTCCTTCTTCTTTATCATTTTCTTCATCATCTTCTTCGTCATCTTCTTCTTCATCTTCATCTTCTTCTTCTTTACTAGATGCAATAGGTGTAGGTTTTCCAGTTGAGTCGTCGTTGTGTTGTTTTTTTTTAAAACTTGTCCGGTTACACAACATGTATTTCCAAATTGTAGTGTAAGTTCCATATGAAGACTTTGTAATGGTGCCAGAACGTGCTTGGAAACCACATGCATCTGCGTCTGCCTTGTAGAAATTTACTCCTTGTTCCTAGGTTCAAAACACCATCACCTCTTTAGGTCTTAAGTTGTCATCACAAAATGGAATGTAGTAATGTGTGTTGCCATGCGAGATCACGATCTTTAATTTCTTGTTATCTTCTATTTTTCCTTCATTATAAGGAAAAGAAACATGTAAATACGCATCAAGATCCACTACACGTATAATTTGTTATTTTCATTTTTTTCAACAATAGGTAATACAAATGAACAAATGTGTACTATCTATGAACAAATACGTGATATCTATGAACAAACGCATAATACATATGAACAAATATTCGATGAAAAAATATTGGATGAACAAATGTGCAATATCTATGAACAAATGCGTGATACCTAAGAACAAATGTTAGATACGTATGAACAAATTTGTAATATTACACATTTGTTCATACTAACGGTTGTCTTCCCAAATAAATCATAGTAATCTCCCTCAAAACCATAAAATGGAGTTTCCTATAGCTAATGCGTAAATATAAACAAAATTTTGACGATAAATGTGATGAAAACCTCAAAATCGAGTTGTATTAGCTTTTACTAGAGAAAAAATCGAGGATTACCTAGTTCCATTAAAGGTAATCAATCAGATCTTTGTTGTAACTTTGAGGAAATTGTAAATCTGAATAAAGCTCCTTCGAAAAGGTTTCACAGAGAAAATCCAGTTAAATCGAAGCTCTAAATGATGAATGTGCACTCATATAGCAAGATTAGAGTAGAAAATTAGAACAAATATACCAAATCGTAAATCTCTGTTTCAATCCAGTTTAGAAGCATAATTTTTGTAGAGAAAAAAAGAGATTTTGTTTTTTATTTGGAAAGAGGATAAAAAATTGCCTTTTTTTTTAGAGTTTACTTGGGCGACAAGTAGCTTTTGGTAGAGGTTGAAGTACACGCGCGTTCTTTTTTTTTCTGAGTTATTTGGATGCGCTTCTCGCATCCAAATAATTCAACCTAGATGGACGACGGAGATTCATTCTCAATTCGCACCCACACGGGCATTCGCACTTGAACCGATCTCATATTAAATACTAAAAAGAAGAAAGGGTAAAGAAGTAAATTTAAGAATTAAGATGCTTATGCGGCATAGTTAGATGGGTGACAAATAAGATAGAAAGATTCGAGTTTAGTAAGAGTATATAGATTTTATTCAAAATATCCGATCCAATTAGCTAGATCGGATCGGATATCCGATCATAAACACCCCTATATGTATGTACGTAGTATTGTATAATGCATGGTTGGACATAATTGTACAACCTAAATTAATCACCTTTTCCACCTTCTTGTTTCTAAATGTGAATAATATAAAGGGTACAAAAATCACCCCTTATTTTAGGGAGACCGCAAAAAACCACCCCTTATTTTACTTTTTACGGAAAACCACCTTTTATATCTATTCCGTTTTCATATAACCACCCTCTCCTATTTACCATCCAATTTTCCGTCAAATAAAAGTCAAAAAACGCAATTTCCCTTTAAATATTCTATGTTTATGCTCTTCTTCAATCCAAAATTCCCCTTCTTCCTCTCAACCTAACCCCAAAGAAATCTTGATCGATCGGGGCAACCTAACCCCAAAGAAATCTTGTTCGACTAGGGCAAATCGACCTCACGGATCCAGGTAGAGGACCGATTGGAGTAAAACGAATGCTCAACCCAACTGAATTGATCTCTCTGACATCGTGAACGAGAGGCTTGTAGTAACATCCTTTGGCAACTTCCCTAAAATTCCGTTGGCGAACTTCCGCCACCGGGGGGGGGGGAGGTGTTCCTCGTCGACGAAGTTCACAAGATCCGAGGGCGGCTTGTGTGTTTCCGACAGAGAAGATCCAGTCTCATCGGCGGAGAACGTGGGCGAGATTGACGACAAGGGCATGTAGTGGATTCCCGACGACGGTGATAGGCACGAGCTTGAACGAGTCCTCTCCTGGACTGATGCTTCCGACGACGCTCTCAGCGGCTAGCAAAGGAGCAAGGGGAAAGAAAAAGGCGATTGCAAGAGGGGTTGGGATGGAGCTTCCTTGAACAGCTTGTCCTCCACTCGAGTCCACATCACACAATTCCTATCCCTGCCTATCATCCACACCATAAAAACCCTAAAAAAATTTGGAGTGCAAATTCTCAAAATATAGCAACTTAGAATCTCAAAAGTCTGTTGTAATTTGATGATCTTAAAGTTCTCAGTAAAATTTGGAAAGAAACCCTCCCTTCAGCAAGCAATTTGGGTTCAATTATAAAATAGGATGGAAAATCATAAAAGTGAATTTGGGTTAAATCATAAATGTACAATATCCCAAGGGTAATTGCGTCTTTTGACCTTTTTGACAGATAATTGGATGTTAAATAGGAGAGGGTGGTTATATGAAAACGAAATAGATATAAAAGGTGATTTTTCGTAAAAAGTAAAATAAGGGATGGTTTTTTACAAACACCCTAAAATAAGGGGTGATTTTTTATATTTTACACTAATATAAATTCATTAAATTTTACCTCATCATTGACTTATAGAGCTATCAAAAGCTGACCCGACTCGAAAAACCGACCCGAACCGCCCGAAAATTTTAGGGTCAAGACCCATAAATTTGAATCCGAAACCCAAAATAAACCGAACCCGATAGACCCGAAACCCGTTGGGTTGACCTGATTTTTTATATTTTTAGAATATAAATAATATATTTTAAAAATTATAATATATTTTATTATTAAAATATATAAAAATAATAGATTATTATTAAATATCATTTTTTAAATAAAATTATATTTTAATAATTGTAAAAAATTCGATTTTCTTGACCTGTTGTGTCGACCTGACCTGCCCGAAAACCCAAAATGACCCGACCCAATTTGACCGATGACCCGTTACGACCCGAACCCGACTCAACCCGAACCCGAAATAACCGGACCCGAACCCGACCTGACCGACCCGTTTGACAACTCTATAATGACTTATAAATAGAGTTATCCTTCACTATAAAATTTGTACCAAGAAAATAAATACATTTTCTAAAATTCTTACTCTCCATTCCTCCTCTTTTCTAATAATTGAAAATTCTTCTAAAAATTATTTAAATATTCTTACCGTAAGATAACTCCTATTTTGAGTGCACCATCTCCTATTCAATTGATAGATATTAAATTCTGCAAGACAATTGATGAGATACTCGACATAAAAAAGGTATTTACATTGATATTTTATTATATCTTGATAATCTATTAATTTTTTCAAAACTAATATATTTGTCAAATTTAATTTAGTCATCTTAGTTTGAATATTTTTTAATATCATTAAGAATGATTAATTAAATGAATCTCCTTTTATATTTTTTCAGAAAGGGTTAATATGTCACTATTGGCATTGTAGAAGATATTGATGATTCTTTTAGATGATACTATAATTCATGTAAACAATGCAAAAAAAAGGTAAAACGATATGATGATGAATTTTGGTGTAGTGGCTGCGAGCGTATTTTCAAATATGTGATTCCAAGGTATATAAAATACATTAAATATTAATCATTAAATATGTTCATGTCATATATATTTAGATTATTATATTTCATGATAGGTTTAAAGTTACTTTGGTTGTTAATGATGGAACTACCGTTGCATCATTTGTTATATTTGACAAAGATGTTCGTTAATGTAGGTTTATAAGCATATACAAGATGCCATTGATGAATCCTCTATGCCTTACTTAACACTATATCATTCTTTAATAAGTAAAATATTTTTATATTTTGTACTTTAATTAACACTATGCGATTTTTAATAAGTAAAAAAAATTATATTTTGTACTTTAATTAACACTATGTCGTTCTTTAATAAGGAAAACGTTTTTATATTTTTTTTACTTTAATACAATATTTCAATGTTCAAATTATTTTACTTAAAAAATCACATACATAAACAATGGATCTAAAACTCTACAAGCCAACATGCTAATAAGGGAGTAATATTGAATGATATTACAAAGTATTAAAAAATTATTTCAAATCATCATGACATTGCAACAAAAGAAGAAATATAAAATATATAATTAATATATTATAAATTTAATTTTAAAGTTCCCGGGCAAGGCCCGGGTCGTAAACTAGTACTTAACTAATTTTGCTCTTATAGTTATAACCTTTTCATAACAAGGATAAACTTTTTTTAATTCCATCAAAACAAATCTCTTATTCTATAAAAGAACGTAGAAACTGGAATGTGGGCCGTTTATTTTACTAAGGCCTTATCTCGACCGTTCATTCACAGGATGGAAATTTCTCTTTCTTATTCTATTTGTTCCGGCTCCTACTTCCGCCCGTTGCCGACCTTCTTCTCGTATTCTTCGAAAATCGTGCGCGAATTGTTATTTTAATTTTTCCTCGAAATTCGTGTCGGTGTTGCTTAGCTATTAAGTAATCTCGAGTAGACCGTAAAAAATATGTATTCTTCGAAAATCGTGATCGAATTGTTATTTTAATGTTCCTCGAAATTCGTGTCGGTGTTGCTTAGCTCTTAAGTAATCTCGGGTTGACCGTAAAAAATATATATTCTTCGAAAATCGTGCTCCAATTGTTATTTTAATGTTCCTCGAATTCGTGTCGGTGTTGCTTAACTCTTAAGTAATCTCGGGGAGACCGTAAAAAATATATATTCTTGGAAAAGCGTGCTCGAATTGTTATTTTAATGTTTCTCGAAATTCGTATCGGTGTTGCTTAGCTCTTAAGTAATCTTGGGTAGACCGTAAAAAATATATATTGTTGCTCGAATTGTTATTTTAATGTTCCTCGAAATTCGTGTCGGTTTTGCTTAGCTCTTAAGTAATCTCGGATAGATTATAATATATATATATTTTTCGAAAATCGTGCTCGAATCATATTCACTAAAATTATACTTTCCATTTTCCTGGCGTGCACGACCCAGAAACTAGTACTGTAAGATATTCACTGTATAGTACTATAGTGTCTACTTTCCTTTTTCTCTCACTTTCTCCTTCTCTTGCTGATTTTGAGATCCAGGACAAATCCACCCATCTTCGGCCGCCCCTCGCCACCGCTCCGACTACAACCCTCAAGCACCATCAGGCCGCCACCGGACCTAGATATTTCACCTATCTTACCACAATTTCTCTCTACAACTCCCTCTCCCCATGATTTCTCATATTAGGGTCTGTAACTGGATTTCAGGATGAAATTGATGAAGTCGTTAGTGAAGACGAGGGTTAGACTAGTGTTACCTCGTAGCTGTCGGATCTGGGGGAAAGAGAGGGAGGGGGCGGAGGTAGCCAAATTTGGAGAGAGATAAGTGTTTGCGTCGAATGTTGGCGGGTCAACGACGACAGAGGGAAGCTAGGAGGAGCGGTGGTCGGAGATGCGGTGGTCATTGTTTCCGGTAAATGTTAGCAGGGCCGATGGAGAACGAGGCATAGAAGAACAGGGTTCGGTTGTACTGATCCCTGGTGCACATCCAAACACAGCATCAGTAAATTAATTCAAACACACTTTTTCCAAAGTAATTCTAACACACTTTTCTCGTCATCTAATTTCGTTTTTGCTTCTGTAATCTTTTTTTTTTTTGTTGCTGGGATTGGATTTGGTTGGACTCTTGAATTCGATGCATATAAACCAATCAGGCAAGAGAGTGATGAGATCGTGGAGTTACTATGGTGCAACGGACAGCTTGTATTGCAGAACCAGAAGCAGAGATTGCTCTGAATTTCAATTTCCACCGCCATCAAAATCACAGCAACACCCTCCGCCACCGGAAAGCCGTAATGCGACGTCATCGGGCGCCCTGTCTCTACCATCTTCTCAACTATCCTTTCTTCGACTTAGGCCTCACCAGCGTCCACTTGCGCCTCTGCATCCCTCCTCTTCCATCGCCTTTGTAATACCTTCCGCAGAGTTCTCTCCGATCCCGAGCTACAAGAATAGGCACTGGTGGAGATGTGGCTCTCCCCGCTGTCAGGGAGCACAGTTGCGGTCTTAGGTGGAAGAACATTTACCGTAAGTGACGTTGGAGGCTTTATGAGCTTGAGTCATGACACTGTGACCTGCGAAGTGATACTGCTGTCATTATCCGGCAGATCCGGTGCTATAGCCACTGATGATTTGGTGAATCAACCAACTGCCAGCGACAGGAAACGGAAAGGCAAGGAATTGACCAACAAGGCCATCTCCCAGTATCAAAATGAGGGTTGGTGCAGATGATGTGTGGCAAAGTTGCAGTTTTAAGCGTCAGTTGAAGTAGGAAACTTACAGGAGGAATGCTTGTGGGGCGAATTTTGTTCCAAAAAGAGATGTACTAGGCGTAGGCAAAGCCGAACCAAGCAATATAGGGACTCGTAGGCTGATTAATGTCCATTTCAATTGGTGGCATGTATTGATGAACACCATTACGGAGCATCACTGGAAGAATACTGCACATCATCTTCAAATTTGCATCTTGAGGTAACTTGGTCATGCATAATTTTGCTTGTATACAACAAAATTGATGAATCAAAACTGAGTACGTCAAAACAGATACTTGCACTTGCAATTGAAGTGATTTGGAGCACTCAATTGCTTCATCAGCATTAAAGTTCTGCCCGTCTGATGTTTAAACAAAAGAGAGAAAATAATAAATTTTGTTTATAACAAGGGGATAAGAAATCCAAAACATTGGGAGATGGCCTTGTTGGTCAATTCCTTGCCTTTCCGTTTCCTGTCGCTGGCAGTTGGTTGATTCACCAAATCATCAGTGGCTATAGCACCGGATCTGCCGGATAATGACAGCAGTATCACTTCGCAGGTCACAGTGTCATGACTCAAGCTCATAAAGCCTCCAACGTCACTTACGGTAAATGTTCTTCCACCTAAGACCGCAACTGTGCTCCCTGACAGCGGGGAGAGCCACATCTCCGCTGCACCAGTTGATCAAATCCACCACCGCCGATTCTAGTAGATCACGGTTCTACAACCTCGACATTGCCAAAGATCCAGATTCCGGAACCTTGCTATCACTTGAGGATTTGAGAGAACTCTGTGGGAGGTAGTACAAAGGCGATGCAAGAGGAGGGATGTGGAGGTGCAACTGGACGCTGGTGAGGCCTGGATCGAAGAAAGGATCGTTCAGAAGATAGTAGAGACAGGATGCCGGATCATCTTCGTGCATAAAGAGAGGAGACATGTAATTACGGCTGGTGGTGGTGGTGTTGCCGTGATTTTGATGGCGGTGGAAATTGAATTTCAGAGCAATCTCTGCTTCTGGTTCTGCTATACAAGCTGTCCGTTGCACCATAGTGACTCCAAGATCTCTTCACTCTCTTGCCTGATTGGTTTATTTGCAACCAAATCCAAATCCAACAACAATAAAACAAAAACAAATTATAAGAAAAGCACTGCTGGTTTGATTTAGGTATGTACAAGTAGATACCTAGTCCGTAGTTGCACCTCTTGAGCATGTTAAGATTTTGTTTTAGGTTTAGTTTCAACCTAATTAACCTAATCTTCTTCGTGAAATGGTTAATGTTGATAGATCAACGAGTTTCATCACAACATTCATCTGGATATGTATATTGATAATCTTAATTGCTGTTGCTTTTGATTAGTTTTGAACTTCATCATCTTCTCATTGCTAAGTTCCAGTTCAAATTGCCAGATTAGTTGATTGAACAAAATTTGTCCCTGAAATGTAGGTGACATCCGAATGGCGATTCCGGGCTGCAAATGGCTTCACAAATGTATAATATCGGGCCATAACATCCATTACAATATTGAATTTTGTTAGTGTAATTTTAGTGTAATCTTTTCTTGAGTTTTTGCTAGAAAAACCATGTGAAAGTTTACAGAAAAGCTTTGCCACTGTTCAAGAGGTTGTTATTGAAAGAGGTCTTGAAGCATTAAGATTTTTGCCGCTGTTTGTCTTTTGCTATACTTGAGTGCATTATTGCTAGTGCAAATTAAAACAAGCAAACCTATAAAACTAAGTATACAACGTTTAGTTTACAATCCTATAAAACTAAAATAGACAACGCTTATTACCTTGTGTTCCTTTGATTGCTTCAGATATTTTTTCTTTGCCTCCTGTTTGTTTTGATATTGTGAACTCTGATGCTGGATCAGTTTAATGGCAGTTGTTTTGTGTTGATCAAAAAAAAAAAAATTTAAGAGTAGACAACGTTTAGTTGAAGAAGCATTAAGAAAAACAAAGAGTGTTGAACATGAGCTCTCTTTTCTGCTTGTGGAAGCAACTAAATTGTCAAATGAAGAAAGCCAAGCAATGATACATTGAAATGCCGTACAATCTCAAGTTCCAAACTTTGGTAAGACTCTTCAAATAATAATTCATGGTATAACAGGCAAACAGTGAATAATGGAGTGTTGAATGGTAGTGAGTTAATTTGAAATCAGGTGCAAAAAATAAATTATATCCCTTTTAAAAATAGTTAAAAGTCTTATAGATATATAGAAATTATGGTTTCTTTGTGAAGATGTACATTTTGTTGAGCAAGCTTGGGAATGCTTATGTGAATTACTAATTGCTTATATATGCTTAATCGAAGGCATCATAGGTGATGCGTTCCGCCTTTCGGGTGGATCGCACGAGTGCCCGATTCAGGTTCGGAAGTGCCTCGGATCTTCTCCAACAAATCATAACGGGATAAGCGCGAACTACAGGTTGGCTCGTGAGGGAAAACTCGACGGATCGAGTTCGGGTGGCCTAGGGGCCGAGACGAGGGCGTTTGGAAAAGGGATAGAAAAGGGTCGGTTCAAGTAACCGGGTTTGACGCCTAGGTTTTAGGGAAGAGAAACTCGATTCACAAAAGACAATCTGTTTACAAAAGGCGTAAATAAAACTGAGTACATCAAGTTGTTTAAATAAAAAATGTCAAACCTAACTAGGTCTAGCTAATGGGCCTAATATAACAATTGGGCCGATCTCTTAAGCATAAGAGAACACACACCCAAAAATAGTAACAACGGAAACATAAATAGAAACTAGTTATAAATAGAAACATACCAAAAATAGGAAATATAATAAATATAATAGTAATAGTAACGAGCTAGGTCGCCTTAGGGAAGAGAAACTCGATTAACAAAAGGCAATCTGTTTATAGCAAGGTGTAAATAAAACTGAGTACATCAAGTTGTTTAAATAGAAAATGTCAAACCTAACTAGGTCTAGCTAATGGGCCTAATATAACTATTGGGCCGGTCTCTTAAGCATAAGAGAACACACACCCAAAAATAGTAACAACGGAAACATAAATAGAAACTAGCTATAAATAGAAACATACCAAAAATAGGAAATATAATAAATATAATAGTAAATATAATAGTAACGAGTTAGGTCGGAATCCAAGGCGGACTCCAAGGTCTCGGTAGACTCGGGCTCGTCATGATCGTTCTCGGTCTAGGACCGGATCGCATCAATAGGTTACCGATTGCTATATGATATTTATTGTCATTAAAGTTTGATGATGGTTTAATGTCAGCAAGACTTTGATTATATTGATGACAGTTGAATTTAATTTTATTTGATGCATCCACAATGTCTTGTACTCGATCTATTTTCACTATAAAATGTATTTAGCCTATTATCTCAAATGGTAGCATTTTCTATAAAGTATAATGATGTGGGTTTAAATCCCACATAAGCTTATTAATAATTTTTATAATGACAAGTTTTTAGGTGGTGATGACAAGTGATGATATTTGATGACAACTTTGTTTTTTATTTGTTGATGACGGTTGGTTTGATGTGATTGAATGTCATTAAGACCCTTTAAAAGCATTTGATGATAGTTTTGATGACAATTTTGATGACACTTATTTGTCATCAAGGCCATTTGATGAAATATTTATCTGTCATCAAGACTCATTAATGACACATTTGTTTGTCATCAAGGCCCTTTGATGACACATTTGTTTATGTGATGACACTTGTTTGATGACACTTTGAGTGATGACAAATTTGTGTTTTGACACTAGACAAACTGTATGTGATGACACTTGAAAAATTATATAAAAAATTGTATGCGATGACACATATTTGATAACACTTAGAGTGATGATAGTTTTGAGTAATGACACAAATTTGATGGCACTAAAACTTGTATGTGATGACACATATTTGATGGCACTTTGGGTGATGACACATATTTGATGACACTTTGAGTGATGACACTAAAAAATTGCATGTAATGACGCTTGTTTAATGACACTATGGGTGATGACACATATTTGATGACACTAAAAAAACCATAACTTGTGATGACACTTTTATTTTGATGATGACACATATTTAGTTTGCATTTGATGACACTATAGGTGATGACACATATTTGATGACACTAAAAAAATCATAACTTGTGATGACACTTTTATTTTGATGATGACACATATTTAGTTTGCATTTGATGACACTTTTTTGATGACAAATATAATTGATGACGCTAAAAAAATTAAATTAGCGTGATGATACTTGTGTAATGACACTTTGAGCGATGACACATATTTGATGATACTTTGAATGATGATATTAAAAAAATTATTTGTGAACACATATTTGATGACACATAAAAATTAAATGTGATGATACATATTTGATACCTACTTTATTTTTTTATGGGCGAATTTGCATACATATCCTAAAAAAAGTTGATAAAATAAAAAAATATCCTTTTTGGCCTTTGATGATACTTTCTATCATCAAGGTTAATGACATTTGTTTATCATCATAGCCTTTGATGATATTTTTTGTCATCACAAAATTGTCATTAAGAAATTTTGATGACACTTTTTTATAATCTTTTAGGGTACACTTTTTATCATAATTTAATTGACATCAGGGCAAATTGATGATAGTTTATGAAAAATTGATGACAATTTTGACAGGTCAATAGTCGGTCAATGACCGAGTCAACTCGATCAACTAATACAGAAAGAAGGTGGGTGTGAGAGATTTCTTTCTATTGTGTTACGTACAAATGCCCAATTAAAATGCTTATTATTGCTATATAATTAATACATCCATAATAAAAACGAGTACAAAATAATAAAAGGAAACAAGAAAATATATCATAAAAAAGTTAAAAATTGAATTTTATCCGATCTTCTTGCAAGTACCGACCGAAAATCAATTAAAGGCTAGGTGCGGTAGACTGACGAGCACTTTTACGTCGTTATAAAAGCACTATCAAAGAAAATTCCTAACTTCCTAACCTTAGTAAAGTGGAAGTAAGGGTCGAACCCACAGAGACTTGGAATATTTGTATTTAAGTAATATTACTAAATTAAAGGGGGATTTTGTGATTGTAAACTAAGATCTAAATTATTAAAACTAACTAAAACAAAGCAAGTAAATGTGATTTAAGATTCAAATATGGAGAAAAGCGTCCAACCAGTTTCGTATCCGTTGCATACATGAGATTTGATCCTTGATTATCCTTATTTCAATTTCCCTTGACTAATCTATTGTGAATTTATGAATTCAAGCTTAATGTGGTTGTTAATATACACCGTCTTTAACAACCTTTTAACTAATTAACCTAGAAAACCTTCTATGTCAGATTGATCATGCAATTTAGTTCAAAGCATTCAATAGAAACAATAATCATGAATTCCACCGTCTATTCATGAAGTCTTGCGATTAAATTCTCCGCCTCTGATTAACCTTATTCTACCGTCTATAAGTTTAATCAAAGGATTCATCCATGAATAATCAAATTCCACCGTCTATTTAATTATTCTAGTTGTAATTCAACCTAGAAGTAGAATAGGTGATCAAGCTATAATAATCCTAAGCGAATTTAATCAATTAAGCATGGAGAGATTCAATCTAGTCAAGGCAAATAGAAATAATTCAATTCTCACAAACAATCATGCATACAACTTCAACTAACTAGTTGGACATGAGAAAATTAGCTAGAAATTATCATTGAAGAAAAATAAAACTTACAAGAGTCAAATTGATCTTCAATTGCAAAACTAGAGTTTTTGTCTCCCACAAATCTCCAAATTCTTCAATAGCATAAAACTCAAAACAAAAGATAGCATAAAATCCAAATAAACTTAAAGAAAGTATTTATATTATGTCTAAAAATATCTAAAAGAAATATTAAAGTCGGCCCACAAGATCTCGCGGAAGCCCAAATCAACGCTGCGTCAACCGCCGGAGCGCGGTTTGTGACTCCTCAGAGCGCGGGCGCGCTCTGCCCATTTTGGTCGCGCTCTGGCCGTAGGATCTCGAGCCCTCCAGCGCGGTTCCGGCCTTCACTCCGCGGTTTGCCACTTTGCTTTTGCCTTGTCATTCTCGCCTTGGATCCTCACTTCAATGCTCCCTATGCATCCCGAGGTCCGGTCCTAAGCTTGCATCCACCGTCTTCCACCTTCCGACCTACAATTATGCACAAAGACGCGTAGATTCCGAACTAAACAAAAATAAAACATAAACTAAAACTTAGAACGAAATCCTAGCTAAAAATGCATATAACGGGAGTAAAAACATGCTCTAAAGCCTATACCTATATGCTCTATCATAGACCACCGATCTTTTATATTAAACTTTTTTACTCTCACTTCATATGTGAGACTTTAATATTCCCCACAAAGAGACTTGGTGCTATATTGTGGAATTGAGCACACTTCAAGTCTGTCAAGTTAGAGTCAACATGAAACGGCATGGAACCGAGCAGATAATTGAAGCAATCTCAATCTCACATCAAACGCGGGAAAATGAGTTTCCCATTTATTCCACTTCTGTTTTAAACCTGAACCGGTTGTAGGTTCTATAATAAAATGGGACCGGTTTAGCTAGTGAGCCGCCGGTGCTATATATAGTTTGTTATCTTCATTTCTTGTTCCCTAATTCAGTGCTCTTGTGTAATGGGGCTTTGCTAGCTGCAATGAGCTTTACTGAATTCATGATCTTGTTGATTTTGCCTTTCAAGAATGAGAATTGATCAAGAATTTGCTTGATTTTGTCTGTTACACCTCAATTTCTACATGGAAGACAAAGAAGCAGAAAATCGTGTCCAAATCATTATCAACTGAAGTAGAGTACGGGAGCATGGTCTCCACTACAATTGAGCTCATATGGTGTAGCTATCTCTTGAATGATTTGAAAGAGCCTGTTGAAATTCCAGTAACTTTGTTCTACAACAACCGGGCTACTCAACAAATGGCTACAAATTCTTGCTTCCATGAGAGAACGAAGCACGTTGATCTTGACTGTCACCTCATCAGGGAACCTGTGCAAAGTAGTTTTATTTGTACATCATACATTCCCACTGAGAAACAGATTGCGGATGTCATGACTAAAGCCCTTACTCACCAACAACATACCTACCTCACCTGCAAATTGGGCGTTTAGCTCGCTCCAACTTGAGGGGGGAATGTGGAATTAAGTACACTTAAAGTCTATCAAGTTGGAGCCAACATGAAACGGCGTGCAACTGAGCAGATAATTGAAGCAATCTCAATCTCACATCAAGCGCGGGAAAATGAGTTTCCCCTTTATTCCATTTCTGTTTTAAACCTGAACCAGTTTTAGGTTCTATAATAAAATGGGACCGGTTTAGCTAGTGAGTCGGTGCTATATATAGTTTGTTATCTTCATTTCTTTTCCCTAATTCAGTGCTCTTGTGTAATGGGGCTTTGCTAGCTGCCATGAGCTTTACTGAATTCATGAACTATCTTGTTGATTTTGCCTTTCATGAATGAGAATTGATCAAGCGTTTGCTTGATTTTGTCTGTTACACCTCAATTTCTACATGGAAGACAAAGAAGCAGAAAATCGTGTCCAGATCATTATCAGCTGAAGAAGGGTACAGGAGCATGGCCTCCACTTCATTTGAGCTCATATGGTGTAGCTATCTCTTGAATGATTTGAAAGAGCATGTTGAAACTCCAATAACTTTGTTCTGCGACAACTGGGCTGCTCAACAATTGGCTGCAAATCCGTGCTTCCATGAGAGAACGAAGCACATTGATCTTGACTGTCACTTCATCAAGGAGCCTGTGCAAAGTGGTTTTATTTGTACATCATACATTCCCACTGAGAAACAGATTGCGGATGTCATGACTAAAGTCCTTACTCACCAACAACATACCTACCTCACCTGCAAGTTGGGCATTGAGCTCGCTCCAACTTGAGGGGGGAATGTGGAATTGAGTACACTTCAAGTCTGTCAAGTTGGAGCCAACATGAAACGGCGTGGAACCGAGCAGATAATTGAAGCAATCTCAACCTCACATCAAGCGCGGGAAAATGAGTTTCCCCTTTATTCCATTTCTGTTTTAAACCTGAACCGGTTTTAGGTTCTATAATAAAAAATGGGACAGGTTTAGCTAGTGAGCCGGTGCTATATATAGTTTGTTATCTTCATTTCTTGTTCCCTAATTCAGTGCTCTTGTGTAATGGGGCTTTGCTAGCTGCCATGAGCTTTACTGAATTCATTAACTATCTTGTTGATTTTGCCCTTCATGAATGAGAATTGATCAAGCATTTGCTTAATTTTGTCTGTTACACCTCGTTATAAAAGCACTATCAAAGAAAATTCCTAACTTCCTAACCTTAGTAAAGTGGAAGTAAGGGTCGAACCCACAGAGACTTGGAATATTTGTATTTAAGTAATATTACTAAATTAAAGGGGGATTTTGTGATTGTAAACTAAGATCTAAATTATTAAAACTAACTAAAACAAAGCAAGTAAATGTGATTTAAGATTCAAATATGGAGAAAAGCGTCCAACCAGTTTCGTATCCGTTGCATACATGAGATTTGATCCTTGATTATCCTTATTTCAATTTCCCTTGACTAATCTATTGTGAATTTATGAATTCAAGCTTAATGTGGTTGTTAATATACACCGTCTTTAACAACCTTTTAACCAATTAACCTAGAAAACCTTCTATGTCAGATTGATCATGCAATTTAGTTCAAAGCATTCAATAGAAACAATAATCATGAATTCCACCGTCTATTCATGAAGTCTTGCGATTAAATTCTCCGCCTCTGATTAACCTTATTCTACCGTCTATAAGTTTAATCAAAGGATTCATCCATGAATAATCAAATTCCACCGTCTATTTAATTATTCTAGTTGTAATTCAACCTAGAAGTAGAATAGGTGATCAAGCTATAATAATCCTAAGCGAATTTAATCAATTAAGCATGGAGAGATTCAATCTAGTCAAGGCAAATAGAAATAATTCAATTCTCACAAACAATCATGCATACAACTTCAACTAACTAGTTGGACATGAGAAAATTAGCTAGAAATTATCATTGAAGAAAAATAAAACTTACAAGAGTCAAATTGATCTTCAATTGCAAAACTAGAGTTTTTGTCTCCCACAAATCTCCAAATTCTTCAATAGCATAAAACTCAAAACAAAAGATAGCATAAAATCCAAATAAACTTAAAGAAAGTATTTATATTATGTCTAAAAATATCTAAAAGAAATATTAAAGTCGGCCCACAAGATCTCGCGGAAGCCCAAATCAACGCCGCATCAACCGCCGGAGCGCGGTTTGTGACTCCTCAGAGCGCGGGCGCGCTCTAGCCGCAGTATCTCGAGCTCTCCAGCGCGGTTCCGGCCTTCACTCCGCGATTTGCCACTTTGCTTTTGCCTTGTCATTCTCGCCTCGGATCCTCACTTCAATGCTCCCTATGCATCCCGAGGTCCGGTCCTAAGCTTGCATCCACTGTCTTCCACCTTCCGACCTACAATTATGCACAAAGACGCGTAGATTCCGAACTAAACGAAAATAAAACCTAAACTAAAACTTAGAACGAAATCCTAGCTAAAAATGCATATAACGGGAATAAAAACATGCTCTAAAGCCTATACGTATATGCTCTATCAAATTCCCCCATGCTTGAACCTTGCTTGTCCTCAAGCAAGACATAGAAATCATTCACACCACAAACAAGCAAGTCATGACTTCAATTCATTTTCAAGAAGCACAAACTTAACCATGAAATCTTTGCATACATTTATCGAAAGTTTCAAACCAAGCTATCAATCCATTCCAACCCTCACCAAGTTATTTGTGTTTGCACTCAACACTCAAGTGTTTAAAGGTATGTGTGTTCGCTCAAAAATCATCTTTGAATGCCAACTACCATATGCTTGCGTCAATGCACTAAATCTCCACCACGAATGTTCAAATGCACAACATAAATCATGAGGTCTTTTTCAAGGTTGTAATGGGGCCAAGGTATAGACAAGTAGGAGGGGATCATTATATGGCCATGTGGTGCTAAATCCGGGAACTAGAACTAACTGAAACCCGAATTACATCAACACTCACTCTCAACACTTTTTCCCCAAATTGTACTTCCTTTTCTTCCATTACTTTCTTTTAAGCACTTCTTTCTTTTGCTCAACTTTTGACTTTTCTTTCCACAAACCCAATTGAGATTCATTCTTTCTTTTTCATTCTTCTCTCACAAGAACACTTTGCAATTTACACATAGAATTCATCTCCATCAACTTTTCAAACCAACTTTCTCATTGAATTTTCAATAACATTCCCAACATCCTTAAACTTTTTCAACACTTTTCATTTTGCACATTCCCTTCTATTACACCTTTTACACTTTCTCACAATCCCCAAAGTACAACAAATAACCCACAAAATTCCCCTAGTCAAATCCTAATTCCCGGATGAGGGTCAAGCTTATTCGGCTAGGATCAATTTTTGTGGAGCTAATAAACAAGGCTAAGGCTCAAAAACAATGGGGCTACAAAAACAAAGGTATAATGTAGGGTGGATAAGGATATAAATGAGCTAAAGAAAATTTGCCTCAATCACTTTTACATCATGCATCCAAATCATATAATGTGGCCTCGAAAAAGAATCTAAACGCAAGTTCTAGAGTTAAAACAAGCAAAGAGATACACTCAAGAATTTCATGCAAAATTGGCATGTAAAGGCTCAAAAGAATTCTCACAAGGCAAATTTTTGGTTAGAACTTCATAACTAGCTCAAGTTTTCACTTTCATGCATACTCCTTCATAATTAAGCAATTCTTATTTAGAACTTTCATCATAAACTTAACAAGTCATGGGATATGAAATCATGCTCACTATTTAAACAAGTGGTTCCAGGGGGAAAATGAATCATAAATGCAAACAAACCATTTTTTTTCAAATTTTCTGAATTTTTCAAATGTTTAGTGGATTTTTCAAGCTTTTAATCAATGCATACTAAAATATAAACATGCACATGCAACTACATGATCTAACTAAAATCAAGCTCTCGTGACGAAATAAATAATCCCCTTCCCCCATGCTTAAACATTACTTTTTCCCCAAAGTAAGAAAAAAAACATAAGAGAAAAAGAAAACTGACCTTTTCACAAGAACTTGTGAAACTCGGGAATCTACTCTGATGGTGGTGGTGGTGGTGGGTACCCCGGGTATGGCCACTCAGGAGCTGGATATCCAGGATAAGGCTGATAAGCAAACGGCTGATAACCCTGCTTAGCCATGTATGTGTCCATCCTCTGATGCAAATACCGGGTCTGCTCATCAACATAATCAAAACGGCTCATCGCATAACCCCGGAAATGGTTGAAATCAGCCGTCATACCATCCATACGAGTGTGCAAGCCACTCACCTGTGTAGACAAGCCTCCCATCAACTCCACCAAATGGTTGTATTGGTGGGTAGTCATATAGTTCCCCTGGCCTTGCTGCTCAAACTCATTAACTGGCGGCACTTAAGTGTACTCATCATCATCATCCTCCTCATTATCCTCAGCTGCAATATCTTCAGGAGCAGCTTCAAACTCCTCATCCTCATCCTCCTCATCGACATCCATAGAAGCACTAGGCTCCTCAACCTGCCTCCTAGATTGCCTTCTTCTCTTTGTCCCTCCAATCACTTCTGAAACCGATAAATCACCATCTTGAGGGTGAATAAGCCATGTGTTAGCATTTTTCAGACCAGTTTCCAACATCACCCTTTCTGGATTAGGCAACCTCATAGCAAAAGAGCTATTGCCAATCACCTAATAATACCGGTTGTTCTTCACATATAGCACTTTCATCTTGTTGAAGAAGGACAAGTTCATGGGAAGAGCATCAATCCGACCCGCACATTGCTCCAAATCAATACCAAAGAGCTGGGCAAACCGGGTGATGATACCACCCACAACGATCCGACCATTGCTTCTCCTGACCATGAGATCCATATTATGCATCATAGCAGCACCCATGTCAATCTCTTGATCCTCCAGAATACCCCGAAGCAGGAAAATATCCTTCCTAGGGCAGTTGTTCTCGCCCTCTCCTCTGCCGGTGATAGAGTGGGCAAAGAACCTCTGAACAATCCGAATAATCGGATGAGTAATACCTGATGCCTTTGTTCTAGAAGCCTGATACACATCGGTCCCAGAAAGTCGGACCCACTGTTCGTTGTTCATCCAGGTGGTCCTAGACTCCCACCTATCAACATTCTTTTGGTACCTGGTAAATTTGAAAAGCTTGTTGATATCGTTAAGAGTCATGCATCTGGTTACCCCTCCTAACTGAAAAATGCACCGCCCTTCATTAGCAAACCGTCCCTCTAAGATATGAGCCTCCAATGTGCTCAAGAACTCCAACACTAGGCCACGGTACACCGACAATCTCATACTCAGCAAAGTCAAATTGTTATTAAACTCAAACTTCCTCAATTCACTAGCCAAACCCAACTCCTCCATCAAATCCCAATCAATATATCTCGGAGCTTGGATTTCATGCTCCTTCAAATCATTAAGCCGGTCTAGATGCTTCATGTCCCTGAATTGGATACCAAAAGTCGCCGGTATAATCTTGTTGCTTGATGCAGAAGTTCTAGGTGGAGCTCGGGATCGAGATGAAGAAGGCGTTGCGGTTTGAGCCCTAGATGATGCCGTTCGAGTTGCCCTTTGAGGACAACTAGGTCCCGATGAAGAGGCATTGGCGGGAGCCTTGGTACGACCCATGATCTAGTTCACCCACACAACAATCAAAAACACCACAAGAAAGCACAATTCGATTGCCCCGGCAAGAGCAATCCACCAAACAAGTAATAATAGACAATAATAGCTCTCAAAACACTCTCTTCCCCCACTAACCTAGATTAATTAGCATGAAAATTAATCAATTTCGAAATTACTCAATTTTCAAGTTCTAAACATGAAACTAGCTCATAATCATGCTAATATCGATGAATCTAAACTCAAATTGAAGAAATTTGACCTAAAAGTCCCTTAAATTGAGGTTTTTATGCAAAACCTAATTTAGAAAATTTTAGGTTAAGATCTTCAATTTTTTGGGTGAAATTTGAAGAGAAGAGTGAGGAATCTTACTTGTTTGATGATTAGGAGTGCAAATCCGGGCTCGATTTGTGGTTTTTGTTCTTCAATGGAGCTTGAAGGTGGAGCTTTAATGGAGGAGGAGAGGGAATGGTGTTCGGCGGTTTGGAGAAGGAGAAGGAATGAATGGAAAAGGTTTTGGGGTTTTCGGGTGTAATGCGCCGAAACGGCCCAGAGCGCGGTTTGACGCTGCCCAGAGCGCGACCGCGCTCTACCGGTTTTGACCGCGCTCTGGCCGTAGAAAATCGGCCATCCGGGGCGCGGTTTCGGGGTTAGCGCGCGGGGGAGGTCCGACTGGGTTAGCCGCGTTTTGGCCGCAGAAACTCGGCCTTGATTTGCTCATTCCCGGGCCATGAATGCAAGGTCGTCTTGACTTCCTCGTACCGCGTGTACCTATTTTCCGACTTTACCTACAACTAAGAAAAACAAAACAAACCGAAAACCACACAAAACACACCAAAACCAAAACTAAATCTAGAAAACAAATAAAAACTAACAACAAAGCTTGGGTTGCCTCCCAAGAAGCGCTTGTTTAACGTCATTAGCTTGACGCATTACCGCTCATGTGTTTGGTTCGTTCAAAACCGTTTCTTCAAGAATAGCATTGCTAAATCCTTCAAAATATGGCTTCAAACGCTGTCCATTCACTTTCTGCACTGAATGAGTAGCTCCATCATAAATTTCCACCGCTCCATGAGGAAACGTCTTAGCTACTATGAACGGGCCCGTCCATCTCGACCTTAGCTTACCTGGAAAAAGTTTAAGTCTGGATTGATATAACAAAACCTTATCACCTACCTTAAAACTTTTCCTCCATATTTTCTTGTCATGCCAAGCTTTGGTCTTCTCCTTGTATATGGCCGCGTTGTCATAAGCTTCTAACCGTAACTCCTCAAGCTCTTGCAATTGAAGCTTCCTCAACTCTCCGGCCTCATCCATCTGAAGACTACAATTCTTCACAGCCCAATAAGCTCGGTGTTGGATCTCCACCGGAAGGTGACAAGCTTTACCAAACACCAACCGAAAGGGTGACATTCCAATCGGTGTTTTGTAAGCCGTCCTGTATGCCCATAGAGCATCGTCTAAGTGATTACTCCAATCCTTCCAGTTTGGCGACACCGTCTTCTCAAGAATGGCTTTGATCTCTCTGTTAGATACCTCAGCTTGTCCATTCGTTTGTGGGTGGTAGGCCGTAGAAATCCTGTGTGTGACATGATATTTCTTCAAGAGCGCACTAACCGTTTTGTTGCAAAAATGGGATCCCTTGTCACTAATTAAAGCTCTAGGAATCCCAAATCTTGAGAATATATGCACCTTCAAAAAATCTGCCACAACTCGGGAATCATCAGTCCGGGTGGCCTTCGCTTCCACCCATTTGGAAACGTAGTCCACCGCTAATAAAATATAAATATTCCCGTAAGAGCTAGGAAAGGAGCCCATGAAGTCTATACCCCAAACATCAAATACCTCACAAAAGATAATTGAAGTTTGAGGCATTTCATCCCTTCGGGATATATTCCCGACCCTTTGGCATCGGTCACATGATTTGCAAAAAGCGTACGCATCCCGAAAGATGGTAGGTCAAAAGAATCCTGCATCCAACACTTTCCTAGCGGTTTTCCTAGCACTAAAGTGCCCCCCACAAGCATAAGAATGACATAATGACAAAACTGAGGTTACCTCATTATCCGGGAGACAATGCCGAATTACCTGATCGGAACAATGTTTCCAAAGATATGGATCGTCCCACACATAATACCGTGCTTCACTCTTGAGTTTATCCCTTTGGGCCTTGCTAAAGCTAGGAGGAAACACACTCGAAACGAGAAAATTAACCAAATGAGCATACCAAGGTTGAAGTACACATACCGAAAATAGGGTATCATCTGGAAATTCTTCTCTAATAGGTGTGACTTGAGCACATCTTTCCTCCTCATGGACCAAGCGACTAAGATGAACCACTACCACGTTTTCCGCCCCTTTTTGTCTTTGATCTCAATGTTGAATTCACTCAACAACAATATCCATCTAATTAACCTGGGCTTTGCCTCCTTCTTCGTCAACAAGTAACGAAGGGCTGCATGATCCGTGTAGACAATCACCTTTGTACCTAGCAAATAAGACCGAAACTTTTCCCAAGAAAAAACCACCGCCAAGAGTTCCTTCTCGGTGGTGTAATAATTTTTCTGTGCTTCATTCAAAGTCATAGAAGCATAATGGATAACATGAGAAGCCTTACCAATCTTTTGACCCAAGACTGCTCCTACCCATAGTCACTTGCATCACACATCAGCTCAAAAGGTAGGGACCAATCTGGGGGTTGAATTATTGGTGTAGTGGTTAGGCAAGCCTTCAACTCATCAAAAGCTCTTTTACAAGCTTCATTAAAGTCAAAGGTAACATCCTTCTTGAGTAATTAACAAAGGGGTGAAGCAATCTTGGAGAAGTCTTTAATGAACCTACGGTAAAAACCTGCATGACCAAGAAAAGAGCGTACTTCCCTAACATTAGTAGGATAAGGCAAGGATTGAATTACTTCAACCTTTGCCTTATCAACCTCAATCCCTTTAGATGACACTATATGACCTAACACTATGCCCTGCTCTACCATAAAATGGCATTTTTCAGAATTAAGACAAAGGTTAGTATCCTCACAACGTTTTAGCACAAGTGTCAAGTGAGTTAAACAAGAATCAAAGTCATTGCCATGAACGGTGAAATCACCCATAAAGACTTCAATGAAGTTCTCAATGTATTCAGAGAATATACTGACCATACACCTTTGAAAGGTTGCGGGTGCATTACATAAACCAAATGGCATTCTTCGGTAAGCGAATGTGCCAAATGGGCAAGTAAATGTTGTCTTCTCTTGATCCTCGGATGCAATTGCTATCTGAAAATAACCTGAATACCCATCCAAGAAACAATAGAAGGAACGACCCGCAAGTCGCTCAAGCATTTGGTCAATAAATGGTAAAGGAAAATGGTCTTTACGGGTTACTGTGTTGAGCTTTCGGTAATCGATGCATACACGCCACCCGGTTTGAACTCTTTTTGGGATAAGCTCACCATCTTGATTCTCCTTCACCGTGATTCCACCTTTCTTGGGAACGACCTGAGTAGGACTTACCCACTTGCTATCCGATATAGGAAAGATCATACCTTCTTGGAGAAGTTTCAGGACCTCCTTCTTCACAACTTCCATCATAGGCGGATTCAACCTCCTTTGTGGTTGTCTTGAAGGCTTTGCTTCATCCTCCAATAGGATTCTTTGCATACATGTAGAGGGGCTTATTCCTCTAATGTCGGCAATAGTCCATCCTATAGCGGATTTATGCTCCCTTAAAACATCCAACAACCGGTTTTCTTGATCTTGAGTCAGCTTGTTTGAGATTATCACTGGTAAAGTATCTCCATCACCTAGGAAAGCGTACTTGAGGTGGTCCGGTAGTTGCTTAAGCTCTACCTTAGGGGCCTGCACAATAGAATGAACAAGCTTCTCGCTTGGCAATGTTAGTGGAATGGGCTTTGAGCCCGGTAGCAAGAGTGGTCGCTCATAGTGAGCGTTCAACTTGGCTACAATTTCTTGCATATCATCATTTAGCATAAATTCCACTTCATTTTTATCAACCACAGAATTTTCAAGAGTAGATTGCAATTCATCATGATCATTAATGTCAAAGAAGTCTTGAACAAGAGTATCTAACACATCAATTGAACATAAAGAATGAACATCATAGGGAAATTTCATAGCATTATAGATATTGTATTCCACTTTTTCCCCATCAAACTCCATGGTTAATGAACCGCTACACACATCAATTTTAGTTTTGGCTGTTTTAAGGAATGGTCTACCTAAGAGAATAGGAGCTGCATGCTTGTCATGTTCCATTTCAAGTACGTAAAATTCAACAGGGAAAATCAACTTATCAACCATAACAAGCACATCTTCTATAATCCCCTTTGGGTAAACGTTAGACCTATCAGCCAATTGAATGACTACACTTGTTGCATGCAATGGACCCAGCCCAAGGGACTCATAAATTGAATAAGGCAAAACATTGATAGAAGCACCTAAGTCTAGCATAGCCTTTTCAAATTTTTTCTCACCTATGATACAAGGGATAGTAAACATACCTGGATTCTCGCATTTTTGTGGCAGTCGTCTTTGGAAGACCGCTGAGATTTGCTCACTAACCTTGATCTTTTGCTTCCCTTTTTGCTTTTGATTCCGCTTGACCGTGCACAACTCCTTCAAAAACTTAGCGTAGCGAGGGATGCTCTTGATAAGCTTGAGAAGTGGAATATTCACCTCGCACTTGCTAAATGTTTCAAAGATCTCTTTGTCGTTCTCGATCTTATGGGTCTCCTTTAAGGCTTCGGGAAAAGGTGGAAGAGGTTTGAGAGCCGAGGTCGAAGGAGTCGAGGAATCGCCACTGATCACCGACGGCGCGGTTTGGCCGCCTGAGAGAGCGGGGGCGCTCTGGCCAGTTTTGGCCGCGCTCTCGCCGCAGAGACTTGACTCGTCGGAGCACGGTTTAAGGCTTGGTGGCGCGGGGGCGCTCTGGCTGCTTTGCCCGCGCTCGATCTTCTGTTCCAACTCCGATACTTCGTCTTCCTCAGTTTCTTGCTCATGCAAGGTTGGTTGCTTGTCGGCTTTGGTTTCCAACACTTTACCACTACGGAGCGATATTGCGTTCACATTCTGTTTAGGATTAAGTTCCGTATGAGAGGGTAACCTGTTGGAATCTTTAGCTTCAAGTTTGCTCATTGCCTTGGCAAGTTGGCTCATTTGATTTTCCAAGTTGGTGATGCTTGACTTGGTGTCTTGCTGAAATTGCCCCACAGATTGATGCATAAGAGTCATGTTTTGGGTAAGAGCACGGATCATTTCATCTGTGGATAAGGATGAGCCTTGATTCGGTGCTTGAGGCTGAGGTTTAGGTTGAAAGGGAGGTCGAAAACCCGGAGGCCCGTTTGGAGGTGCATACTGTTGATTTTGATTTCCGTACCTCAAATTGTGATGATCCTTCCAGCCCGGATTGTACGTGGTTAAATAAGGATCATATGCTGGTCTTCTTGGCCCATAGCCTCCAAGTGCATTAACTTCCTCCTCTTGAGTATGAAGAGTAGGACAAGCATCCGTCTAATGACTAACATCAGAGCAGAAACCGCAAGGCTTGACTTGTTGTTGTCCTTTCAGCATGAATTGCTTGAACATTGACTTCAACTCATTCACCTCTTCATGTAAAGCTATAGCATCGATAGAATGGGCTGCCTTTGCTGAAGCTCGTTTGCTAAATTGACGAGAGCCTTTAGAAAGTTCATGGAATAGATCAAAAGCTTCATCAGGAGTCTTGTTCAGGATGTTTCCTCCACAGGCGGCATTAACATGTCGGCGTTCTTCATCCAATAAACCCTCATGAAGGTACATAACAAGATCCATCCGAGAATAACCTTGATAGGGGCAGCTTGAGATTAGCTTTTTGAACCTCTCATAATACTCGTAAAGCGATTCGTTCGGGAGCTGTTCAATGTTGCTAATGCTCTTTTTCATACTCGAGAGCTTTGTGGCTGGGAAATACTTCTCAAGAAAATCCTTTTTCAGTTCCTCCCAAGTCTCAATACTGCCAGGAGCCAGATAATAGAGCCAGTCACTCGCTGCATCTTTCAAAGAGAAAGTGAAAGCTCTCAGCCTGATTTGATCATCAGTGACACCATTTGGTTTCATGCTAGTGCAGACATCATGAAAATCCGATAGATGTTTGTTGGGGTCTTCACCTGCCTTCCCATAGAATTGAGGAAGAAGGTGAATCAGTCCTGATTTCAGTTAAAATTGGACACCGTCAGGGAGTGCAGGTATCTTCACCGCCAATGGTTCTTGGGCCAAATCAGGTGCAGTCAGCTGTCTCAGTGTCTGAGCCATCTCTATTATTTCAGGAACGCTATCAGAACCAGAATCAGAATCAGAATCAGAAGAAGAAGAAGGTGCCAGGTTGAACGGTAGTTCTCGAGAAATTGCACGAGCTTGCCTGCGCAACCTAGAGATTGTCCTTTCGATTTCTGAATCAAACGCAACAAGAGATGATTAATAGCACGGGTCTGAACCATGCAAGTGGTTCAAACCCAAAAGAAATAAAAAGTAACACTAGATAAATACAAATAATTTGCCGAGTCCTCGACAACGGCGCCAAATTTGACGAGCACTTTTACGTCGTTATAAAAGCACTATCAAGGAAAATTCCTAACTTCCTAACCTTAGTAAAGTGGAAGTAAGGGTCGAACCCACATAGACTCGGAATATTTGTATTTAAGTAATATTACTAAATTAAAGGGGGATTTTGCGATTGTAAACTAAGATCTAAATTATTAAAACTAACTAAAACAAAGCAAGTAAATGTGATTTAAGATTCAAATATGGAGAAAAGCGTCCAACCAGTTTCGTATCCGTTGCATACATGAGATTTGATCCTTGATTATCCTTATTTCAATTTTCCTTGACTAATCTATTGTGAATTTATGAATTCAAGCTTAATGTGCTTGTTAATATACACCGTCTTTAACAACATTTTAACCAATTAACCTAGAAAACCTTCTATGTCAGATTGATCATGCAATTTAGTTCAAAGCATTCAATAGAAACAATAATCATGAATTCCACCGTCTATTCATGAAGTCTTGCGATTAAATTCTCCGCCTTTGATTAACCTTATTCCACTGTCTATAAGTTTAATCAAAGGATTCATCCATGAATAATCAAATTCCACCGTCTATTTAATTATTCTAGTTGTAATTCAACCTAGAAGTAGAATAGGTGATCAAGCTATAATAATCCTAAGCGAATTTAATCAATTAAGCATGGAGAGATTAAATCTAGTCAAGGAAAATAGAAATAATTCAATAATCACAAACAATCATGCATATAACTTCAACTAACTAGTTGGACATGAGAAAATTAGCTAGAAATTATCATTGAAGAAAAATAAAACTTACAAGAGTCAAATTGATCTTCAATTGCAAAACTAGGGTTTTTGTCTCCCACAAATCTCCAAATTCTTCAATAGCATAAAACTCAAAACAAAAGATAGCATAAAATCCAAATAAACTTAAAGAAAATATTTATATTATGTCTAAAAATATCTAAAAGAAATATTAAAGTCGGCCCACAAGATCTCGCAGAAGCCCAAATCAACGTTTAGTTTACAATACTTGAGTGCATTATTGCAAGTGCAAATTAAAACAAGCAAACCTATAAAACTAAGTATACAACGTTTAGTTTACAATCCTATAAAACTAAAATAGACAACGCTTATTACCTTGTGTTCCTTTGATTGCTTCAGACATTTTTTCTTTGCCTCCTGTTTGTTTTGACATTGTGAACTCTGATGCTGGATCAGTTTAATGGCAGTTGTTTTGTGTTGATAAAAATAAATAAATTTAAGAGTAGACAACGTTTAGTTGAAAAAGCATTAAGAAAAACAAAGAGTGTTGAACATGAGCTCTCTTTTCTGCTTGTGGAAGCAACTAAATTGTCAAATGAAGAAAGCCGAGCAATGATACATTGAAATGCCGTACAATCTCAAGTTCCAAACTTTAGTAAGACTCTTCAAATAATAATTCATGGTATAACAGGCAAACAGTGAATAATGGAGTGTTGAATGGTAGTGAGTTAATTTGAAATCAGGTGCAAAAAATAAATTAGATCCCTTTTAAAAATAGTTAAAAGTCTTAGAGATATATAGAAATTATGGTTTCTTTGTGAAGATGTACATTTTGTTGAGCAAGCTTGGGAATGCTTATGTGAATTACTAATTGCTTATATATGCTTAACCGAAGGCATCATAGGTGATGCGTTCCGCCTTTCGGGTGGATCGCACGAGTGCCCGATCTAGGTTCGGAAGGGCCTCAGATCTTCTCCAACAAATCGTAACGGGATAAGCGCGAACCACAGGGTGGGTCGTGAGGGAAAACTCGACGGATCGAGTTTGGGTGGCCTAGGGGCCGAGACGAGGGCGTTTGGAAAAGGGATAGAAAAGGGTCGGTTCAAGTAACCGGGTTTGACGCCTAGGTTTTAGGGAAGAGAAACTCGATTCATAAAAGACAATCTGTTTACAGAAGACGTAAATAAAACTGAGTACATCAAGTTGTTTAAATAGAAAATGTCAAACCTAACTAGGTCTAGCTAATGGGCCTAATATAACTATTGGGCCGGTCTCTTAAGCATAAGAGAACACACACCCAAAATAGTAACAACGGAAACATAAATAGAAACTAGCTATAAATAGAATCATACCAAAAATAGGAAATATAATAAATATAATAGTAATAGTAACGAGCTAGGTCGCTTTAGGGAAGAGAAACTCGATTCACAAAAGACAATCTGTTTATAGCAAGGCGTAAATAAAATTGAGTACATCAAGTTGTTTAAATAGAAAATGTCAAACCTAACTAGGTCTAGCTAATGGGCCTAATATAACTATTGGGCCGGTCTCTTAAGCATAAGAGAACACACACCCAAAAATAGTAACAACGGAAACATAAATAGAAACTAGCTATAAATAGAAACATACCAAAAATAGGAAATATAATAAATATAATAGTAAATATAATAGTAACGAGTTAGGTCGGAATCCAAGGCGGACGCCAAGGTCTCGGTAGACTCGGGCTCGTCATGATCGTTCTCGGTCTAGTACCGGATCGCATCAATAGGTTACCGATTGCTATATGATATTTATTGTCATTAAAGTTTGATGATGGTTTAATGTCAGCAAGACTTTGATTATATTGATGACAGTTGAATTTAATTTTATTTGATGCATCCACAATGTCTTGTACTCGATCTATTTTCACTATAAAATGTATTTAGCCTATTAGCTCAAATGGTAGCATTTTCTATAAAGTATAATGATGTGCGTTTAAATCCCACATAAGCTTATTAATAATTTTTATAATGACAAGTTTTTAGGTGGTGATGACAAGTGATGATATTTGATGACAACTTTATTTTTTATTTGTTGATGACGGTTGGTTTGATGTGATTGAATGTCATTAAGACCCTTTAAAAGCATTTGATGATAGTTTTGATGACAATTTTGATGATACTTATTTGTCATCAAGGCCATTTGATGAAATATTTATCTGTCATCAAGACTCATTGATGACACATTTGTTTGTCATCAAGGCCCTTTGATGACACATTTGTTTATGTGATGACACTTGTTTGATGACACTTTGAGTGATGACAAATTTGTGTTATGACACTAGACAAACTGTACGTGATGACACATATTTGATGACACTTGAAAAATTATATAAAAAATTGTATGCGATGACACATATTTGATAACACTTAGAGTGATGATAGTTTTGAGTAATGGCACAAATTTGATGACACTAAAACTTGTATGTGATGACACATATTTGATGGCACTTTGGGTGATGGCACATATTTGATGACACTTTGAGTGATGACACTAAAAAATTGCATGTAATGACGCTGTTTTAATGACACTATGGGTGATGACACATACTTGATGACACTAAAAAAACCATAACTTGTGATGACACTTTTATTTTGATGATGACACATATTTAGTTTGCATTTGATGACACTATAGGTGATGACACATATTTGATGACACTAAAAAAATCATAACTTGTGATGACACTTTTATTTTGATGATGACACATATTTAGTTTGCATTTGATGACACTTTTTTGATGACAAATATAATTGATGACGCTAAAAAATTAAATTAGCGTGATGATACTTGTGTAATGACACTTTGAGCGATGACGCATATTTGATGATACATTGAATGATGATATTAAAAAAATTATTTGTGAACACATATTTGATGACACATAAAAATTAAATGTAATGATACATATTTGATACCTACTTTATTTTTTTATGGGCGAATTTGCATACATATCCTAAAAAAAGTTGATAAAATAAAAAAAATATCCTTTTTGGCCTTTGATGATACTTTCTATCATCAAGGTTAATGACATTTGTTTATCATCATGGCCTTTGATGATATTTTTTGTCATCACAAAATTGTCATTAAGAAATTTTGATGACACTTTTTTATAATCTTTTAGGGTACACTTTTTATCATAATTTAATTGACATCAGGGCAAATTGATGATAGTTTATGAAAAATTGATGACAATTTTGACAGGTCAATAGTCGGTCAATGACCGAGTCAACTCGATCAACTAATACAGAAAGAAGGTGGGTGTGAGAGATTTCTTTCTATTGTGTTACGTACAAATGCCCAATTAAAATGCTTATTATTGCTATATAATTAATACATCCATAATAAAAACGAGTACAAAATAATAAAAGGAAACAAGAAAATATATCATAAACAATCAAAGGATTCAAGGATCAACCTTATTCCACCGTCTATAAGTTTAATCAAAGGATTCATCCATGAACAATCAAATTCTACCGTCTATTTAATTATTCTAGTTGTAATTCAACCTAGAAGTAGAATAGGTGATCAAGCTATAATAATCCTAAGCGAATTTAATCAATTAAGCATGGAGAGATTCAATCTAGTCAAGGCAAATAGAAATAATTCAATTCTCACAAACAATCATGCATACAACTTCAACTAACTAGTTGGACATGAGAAAATTAGCTAGAAATTGTCATTGAAGAAAAATAAAACTTACAAGAGTCAAATTGATCTTCAATTGCAAAACTAGGGTTTTTGTCTCCCACAAATCCCCAAATTCTTCAATAGCATAAAACTCAAAACAAAAGATAGCATAAAATCCAAATAAACTTAAAGAAAGTATTTATATTATGTCTAAAAATATCTAAAAGAAATATTAAAGTCGGCCCACAAGATCTCGCGGAAGCCCAAATCAACGCCGCGTCAACCGCCGGAGCGCGGTTTGTGACTCCTCAGAGTGCGGGCGCTCTCTGCCCATTTTGGCCGCGCTCTGGCCGCAGTATCTCGAGCCCTCCAGCGCGGTTCCGACCTTCACTCCGCGGTTTGCCACTTTACTTTTGCCTTGTCATTCTCGCCTCGGATCCTGACTTCAATGCTCCCTATGCATCCCCATGTCCGGTCCTAAGCTTGCATCCACCGTCTTCCACCTTCCGACCTACAATTATGCACAAAGACGCGTAGATTCCGAACTAAACGAAAATAAAACCTAAACTAAAACTTAGAACGAAATCCTAGCTAAAAATGCATATAACGGGAAAAAAAACATGCTCTAAAGCCTATACCTATATGCTCTATCATAGACCACCGATCTTTTATATTAAACTTTTTTACTCTCACTTCATATGTGAGACTTTAATATTCCCCACAAAGAGACTTGGTGCTATATTGTGGAATTGAGCACACTTCAAGTCTGTCAAGTTAGAGTCAACATGAAACAGCGTGGAACCGAGTAGATAATTGAAGCAATCTCAATCTCACATCAAACGCGGGAAAATGAGTTTCCCATTTATTCCATTTCTGTTTTAAACCTGAACCGGTTGTAGGTTCTATAATAAAATGGGACCGGTTTAGCTAGTGAGCCGGTGCTATATATAGTTTGTTATATATCTTCATTTCTTGTTCCCTAATTCAGTGCTCTTGTGTAATGGGGCTTTGCTAGCTGCCATGAGCTTTACTGAATTCATGATCTTGTTGATTTTGCATTTCAAGAATGAGAATTGATCAAGCATTTGCTTGATTTTGTTTGTTACACCTCAATTGCTACATGGAAGACAAAGAAGCAGAAAATCGTGTCCAGATCATTATCAGATGAAGCAGAGTACAGGAGCATGGCCTCCACTACAATTGAGCTCATATGGTGTAGCTATCTCTTGAATGATTTGAAAGAGCCTGTTGAAACTCCAGTAACTTTGTTCTGCAACAACCGGGCTACTCAACAAATGGCTACAAATCCGTGCTTCCATGAGAGAACGAAGCACGTTGATCTTGACTGTCACCTCATCAGGGAACCTGTGCAAAGTAGTTTTATTTGTACATCATACATTCCCACTGAGAAACAGATTGCGGATGTCATGACTAAAGCCCTTACTCACCAACAACATACCTACCTCACCTGCAAATTGGGCATTGAGCTCGCTCCAACTTGAGGGGGGAATGTGGAATTAAGTACACTTCAAGTCTATCAAATTGGAGCCAACATGAAACGGCGTGGAACTGAGCAGATAATTGAAGCAATCTCAATCTCACATCAAGCGCGGGAAAATGAGTTTCCCCTTTATTCCATTTCTGTTTTAAACCTGAACCGGTTTTAGGTTCTATAATAAAATGGGACCGGTTTAGCTAGTGAGTCGGTGCTATATATAGTTTGTTATCTTCATTTCTTTTCCCTAATTCAGTGCTCTTGTGTAATGGGGCTTTGCTAGCTGCCATGAGCTTTACTGAATTCATGAACTATCTTGTTGATTTTGCCTTTCATGAATGAGAATTGATCAAGCGTTTGCTTGATTTTGTCTGTTACACCTCAATTTCTACATGGAAGACAAAGAAGCAGAAAATCGTGTCCAGATCATTATCAGCTGAAGAAGAGTACAGGAGCATGGCCTCCACTTCTTTTGAGCTCATATGGTGTAGCTATCTCTTGAATGATTTGAAAGAGCATGTTGAAACTCCAATAACTTTGTTCTGCGACAACCGGGCTACTCAACAATTGTGTTCAAATCCGTGCTTCCATGAGAGAACGAAGCACATTGATCTTGACTGTCACTTCATCAGGGAGCCTGTGCAAAGTGGTTTTATTTGTACATCATACATTCCCACTGAGAAACAGATTGCGGATGTCATGACTAAAGTCCTTACTCACCAACAACATACCTACCTCACCTGCAAGTTGGGCATTGAGCTCACTCCAACTTGAGGGGGGAATGTGGAATTGAGTACACTTCAAGTCTGTCAAGTTGGAGCCAACATGAAACGCCGTGGAACCGAGCAGATAATTGAAGCAATCTCAACCTCACATCAAGCGCGGGAAAATCAGTTTCCCCTTTATTCCATTTCTGTTTTAAACCTGAACCGGTTTTAGGTTCTATAATAAAAAATGGGACAAGTTTAGCTAGTGAGCCGGTGCTATATATAGTTTGTTATCTTCATTTCTTGTTCCCTAATTCAGTGCTCTTGTGTAATGGGGCTTTGCTAGCTGCCATGAGCTTTACTGAATTCATTAACTATCTTGTTGATTTTGCCCTTCATGAATGAGAATTGATCAAGCATTGCTTAATTTTGTTTGTTACACCTCAATTTCTACATATATGCTCTTGTGTCAATGGTTATTGTGTTAGTTGCTCATCAACCTCGCTCTCCCTTCATTCTTCTTGTATAGAACGGAATATTCTCATAGTGGATATATTCGTTAACCTCCTGGAAAGAGATACGAGTTTGATCGTTAGTGTCTCCTTCATAGAACCGCCATTTTCAAAAGTAGGAATAATTTGCTCCATATTCTGACTTAATCCCGACTCCATTGGAAACAAGGGAGGTGCTTTAGGGGATCTCTTTACAACCGATCTACTTACCATGCTCCCTTGTAGATCCACATCACTAGTGGACCTTCGAATCACATGAGAAGGACTAGTCAAATCAGGATCGGAGAGTGCAACAGGGACTCCATAAGTTGGTGCATTGAGGATGTTGGGATTACTGGAGGAAGGGACTTTCATGGGCTTGTAGACGAGTCCTTGAGACGACATGACGACAACAAACAAATGGTTTTGTAGGCGAGGGTGGATGTAAGAAGGAGTCATGTTTTCATGTGAGTTCATTACAGAAGTCATGGTTTGAGGTTGCTTAATGGAGGGTAATTGTGTTGTGGGGAAGGAATAAGTGTTTAGACAAAGGTCAGTACTACTTGGTTTGCTGTGGGGAAGGAACAAGTGTTAAACACGTGGTCGCGGACCACTTGATCCACTTCAACGACCGTTTAGTCGCTGATTATGGCGACCATGTGGTTGCTGATTTCAGTGACCATATGGTCGCGGACAAAGGTCGTGGGATCCGCAATCACGTGGTTGCTACAATCCGCAACTACGTGGTCGCTAAAATTGGGCGCCAAACACCAATTTTGTCGGGCAACATCCCGTGTATTTAGTGACTACTTGGTCGCTAAATACATGAGTTGGTAAAATTTTCGCCATTACAGCGTCTATACCCAGCTTTGTAAATCCTCATTCTCATATATACCACCACCTTCATACAACCTCATGCATAGTTTTCTATAAAAAAAATCACAAAAGAAAGAAAGAAGCATTTACAAATCTCAATTGCTTATAAGAGGAAAAAAGTGTCTTAAAAAAGGAAATAACTTTTGAAACCTTTCAATCTAAAATAGCATTGTATTCCTTGATTTATTTCGGTAAATATAGATGGATATAAAATTGCACGCTTATGACGATCATTCATTAATCTCCATTACACCATTATTCTAAGGGAGTGTAAGCCCACCTTATACAGATCCACTTTATTATGTTATTATTGTTATTTATTTATTTTATTTATGTAATCAACAGTAGCGAATACAAAAGCATCGGCGCGACCAGGCAGCGAACGCGCATTCGCTGCAGGAGAAGCCTCCTTCATTCATGCAAACTTGGGCGCAATTGTGGTCTCTAAAGCAAATTCCCACGAATTTGAATCTCTGCGATCACACGTCCTTGCCTCCACCTCAATTCTTCCCTCTACGTACCATAAAATTAATCAAACAACAAAATATATATTGTTGGGACCAGTGACGGACGCAGAACTAAATTGAAGGAGGGGCACAATTCATTAAAGAGAATTTTTTAAACTCCACATATATTGTTAAAACTTAATCAAAATAGTAAGAAACTAGTATGTATTCCCGTACCTTGTACGGGTATTGCTTAAACAAAATATTAATAATAGTATTAAGCCCAATGGGGTTCCATCCTAAAACCAATTGGCAATAGGAGGAGTAGCCCAAGGGTATATATACTAGGCAAGATATGTCCCAACTTTAGATGTGGGAATGCATTCTAATAAATAGTTTTTTCAAATACATGAATTATCTATGAACAAATAATCATGATCTTAAAACGCAAATTAATATTTAATTTGTATATAACAAAGATAAACTTATAGGTTTTTTATAATCTAGAACCCTTTTTTATTAGCAATATCCCAATTTAATAATAAATCAAGTTATCTTAAATAAATTGTTTTAATAAAATTGTCTTTTAAGTGTTTCTAGAATTTAAAACTTTTTATTATTATTAATATTCAAATTGAATAATACTTAAAAATTAATTAAATCAAGTTATCTTAACTAAATTATGTGACTCAGTTTTTTCATTTTGTGTAAAACATCAATAAATAAATATAAAGAATTTATTTTTTAAGATATAAATAAAATATTTATACATTGGTCTGCAATTAGATTTTAACCAATAAAAAAGTAGCCCAATTATATAGGATATTAAAAAGATGGATGATGTGGTTCAATATGTGGTTAAGATGTGTCATTTTATATAGGATATTTTTAATAAACTATACATATTTTATCTACAAAAAATTATTATTTCCAAAAATAATAATTATAAATTAATATATGCGAGAACATTTCTAAAAAACTATACATATCTTATCTTTAAAATATTATCTTATCTATAAATAATAAATAAAAATTAATATATGTAAAGATATTTAAAAAAACTAATATATTGATTATTTTAATTAACATATAAATATAAACAGTTAAAAATAATCAAATAAGATATCTTAGTTAAAAAAAATTCTATGTAAAAATAAAATAAATATTCTAGAATTTGTATGATAGTATAAAAAAATATCCTAATGATCTTCCTATCTATTATATCCAAAAATAAAAGATTGTTTAATATTGGGATTTTCTACTCTATATTCTAAAAACATTGATAAGAATTTATCATATCCAAAAATAAAATATTATTTTAAAATAAAGAGGTGGTGTGGTCCAATCTGAAAACATGTGTCGTTTAATAATTTATAGAGATATGAAGTCATATCTTAAATAAATAATTATATTTATTGTCAAAAATAAAAGATTGTTTAATAATGAGATTTTCTATCTTATCACAACTTAAATAAAATAAATATTCTAGAATTTGTATGATTGCATAACAAAAATATCCTAATGACCTTCTTATCTATCATATCCAAAAAAAAAAAATGTGTAATAATGGGATATTCTATCTTATATTCTAAAAATATGGATAAGAATTTATCATATCCAAAAATAAAATATTATTTTTTAATAAAAAGGGGTGATGTGGTCAAATCTAAAAACGACATGTGTTGTTTAATAATTTTTTTAAACGACATGTGTTGTTTAATAATTTTTTTAACCTCCGCTTTAGGTTATAGTTATGATGTGTTAACTACAAAAGCTCTATAAAAATTAATATAATTAAAGTGTTTGCTACCAAAAGATTGATATCAAAAACAAAAGATTGATATTCAAACAAAATCAGCCCACTTGATTAGCAATACCAAAATCAGCCCATTAATATTTGATAATGAATTAACAATTTAGCAAAATCAGGCTAGTGGACAACATCCCACTTGATAGTTTTAATTAATCCCAATTACTCCCTCCGTTTCAAAATAGTTGATCTTAGACAAAACTTCACACATATTAAGGAAAATCTTTTTTTCCCAAATTACCCCTATAAGTACTCTTTATTTTTTTTCAATTATCAATGGAAATTTTGGGATATGTGTAAAGTGGGGTATATATAAGGGTATAAATGAAAAAAAAGTTACATGAACATCTATTTTGAAACAAAAAAAATGGCTTTAAGAACAACTATTTTGAACGGAGGGAGTAGCAATTTACCAAAAATTCAAAATCAGCCCACAACCCATATGAATCTTGAATCTTGATAGTGTTAATTAATTCTCAATTTTTTTTTCTATTAATATTTGACAAGTGCACATATACAAAATCCTTAGGAGTGGAGGGAGGGCACTGGCCCACCCATGCCCTCCCCCAGCTCCGTCTCTGGTTGGGACGGTGTTGAGAACTCTGGTTCCAAACATCCGAACAATGATACTTGTCTCAATTTTTGATAATGAGAAACTCCATATGGGAACTAATGTGCTACATTCAAGTATTTCAAGGGAACACTAGGTCTAACGAAGAATCTCCAAGAACGCTGAAGGAACACATGAATATATGATAGCAAGTTCCTACCAAAGGAACTCTGGAGAGAACAGTTCCCATCGCATGGGAACTCACATGTGCAAACAAGACCACTCAACGCAAATTGCGGGATATTGTCTTGGACATAACGAAGGCTCAATCTGAGGAACAGACTGAAGCGAGTGATCCAACGGTCCGATTGATTCTCAAAGTTGACTCAATTCAAATCAATTCACATGTGAAGAATGAAGACTTGGCGTGCAAGACAAAGGGCATTTCGGGCAACATGAAAGTCGAGATTGCAGCCCAAGTCAGAATGAGTATAAAGCCAAATGAATAGTGCTTGGAATAAGGACTTCTCCCAGAACTCACATTCACTCACAAAGAAAGAAAGAGAAATAATAGAAGAGAAGTCCCCGGAGGCGAGTGTTCGATCTCGACGATGGCGAATCCAAGTTCCCAGGAGTTAGGGAACTACGACATTGAGCTCAAGGTGTAAGGTTCGATCTGTCTTATGTTTAGTTGAGGTGTTCGCTTAGGAACAAGGTTGAGAAGGCTTACTAGTGTTACTAGAGTTAGGAAGAACTGCTAGGAACAGAGAAGTGTAACTCTTGCCTGTGTAACTAGGGAACAATCAATAAAATAAGTAGATCATTCAAAATCCTCCAAGCGGGGGTAGAGGATTAACGAACAACCAGTTGGTTGTTGTGGGTTTCCTCTATAATGGAACTGTGTCGTTTACATTTTGTTTTACTTGCTTTTACGTTACTTCCGCTGCCTTGGGAACAACCTAATAGCCAGTTCCCAAGCTCTTACTAACGCACAACGATCCAACAATTGGTATCAGAGCAGAAACGCTCTAGATTTTCTATGTTAGTATCGCAAGTTACAGGATGTCTGAAGAACTTACTCAGGTTGGACATGGGAATAACAAGCCTCCAAGGCTTATCACAGGAAGGTTCGAAACTTGGCAACGCAACATGAAGGATTGGATGCGCAACCACAACTTTCAAGCTTGGTGCGTCATCGAAGTAGGGAACTTCGAGGTAGACCCAACCATTCGAAACGACTTCACCAAATGGGGATCAAACGAATGGAAGTGCATGGAAGCAAACTTCAAGGCCAAACAGTATCTCAAGAATGCCATGTCCACATTGGGAACTCTGACCTCAGAGAGGACCTCCAGATGAACATTAGAAGGGAGTTCTTCAACTTCCGAATGGAGGTGGGATAATCAGTCCACAACTACCAATCTCACTTCGAAGGCCTGTGTACCAAGCTTATTGGACTTGGGATCACAAAGGATGAGATCACCGACAAGATGAAAGTTCAGCAGCTCTTCAACGGCCTAATTGGTGAATAGGCAAATGAAAGGACCATGTTCAAAGAGAACCTTGAAAACAGGACTCTCATGTTTCACCAAGTCTTTGGAAAGCTGGTGGGACATGAGAAAAGGAAACAAGACGACAAGGAGCAAGAAAGGGCACACAAGGGAATTGCCCTAAAACTGGAAAAGATGCTCAAGTCCGTTCAGGAGCAACACGAAGATTCTGAGGAAGAAGAAGACGAGGGACTCGTCGTTGTCATAAAGGCCCTTCGATCCTTCTACAACAAAGGAAAGTTCAAAAAGGGATATGGGAACTCGCAAAAGGGTCAAAGTTCCCAGAGAAGGACCTCTCGGACGTCACATGCTACAAATGCTACAAGAAAGGACACTTCGCAAAAGAATGCCCACAAGGAACTGACGACCGAAGGCAAGGAAAGAAGGCCTACATCGCCACCTGGAGCGATGATGAGAACGAAGATCCCAAATCATGGGCACACCCAGACATGTGTTCTATGGCCTTAGGAGAGACCACTGGGGAACAACCTAGTGAGGTAACCACTGAAACTGTTCTTGCTTCCTTAGCTAACTATGAAAAACCTGAGTTATTAAAATTGCTCTCTAGTCTTGTTAAGGATAACATAAAATTGCAAAAGAACCTAAGTTATTAAATTGCTCTCAGGTTCGCTGTAGTAGTCAATCTCAAGAGTACTCCGGGAAGAACGAGATGGCATATACTGCGAACAAAAACAAAGAAAACAAAATTAAATAAAAACAAAAGGGTAAGGGCTAGTCCCAAACCCCAAATATCAACTAAACTAGGCACTATTACTCATTCCCCGGCAACAACGCCAATTTGTTGAAGGGTTTCTTGAACAAATAAATTTATATCAAGACCCCGCTGAGTATAGCGGAGTCAGGTTCGTCCACGGGAATGAGAATAGTGCTAAAGATTAGTCGACAACTACTAAAAGCAAAACAAATACGAAGGGGCACAAACACACAAGGGCTCGAGCACGACTTTAGGTGGGTCGAAATCGATGCAAATTAACTAGACTTAATCAAATATAAAAAGGCAACCCTAGGGCTAGGGCTACCACAACAACAATCACACATGCTTTCAACGAGAATTCACAACTATCATGCAATCTAGATCGTAAAAAAGTCAACTGTCGCATACAATTCAAGTTATTTAATCAACTGTCGCAAATTAAACAACTCTCTATCTATCCTTCAACCTAGGAATATCAACTGTCGCAAATAATCCTATTAGAACTAGTCAAAGCAATCAACTTTACACTTTCGCTTTTAGGTTAATTGCAAGACATGCCTCAACTTTCGCAAAGGATTTAAGCCCAAGATAGATAGATATGATCTTCAAGCATTCAAGTCATGAATTCAAGTTTAGACATGCATGATTGTGTTGGGTTTTCACCCAACCCTAGAATCTAAGAAGACTACTCACTCATGGAAAAGAAAGAAGAAGACATGATCATAGAAACAAACCGAAAATTCAAATAAAAACAAAAAAGTCTTACAAATTTCTCCAACTTGTCCTCCAAGTCTTCCTCTCAATCCACTTAAAAACGTCCAAAAGCCAAAAACTAGAACCCCCCCCCCCCCAACTAGAAGGTCTAGCCCCCTTTTATAGAGAAAAAGGAGCCCTAATTACACTAGGAAACAAGATAAAACTACTTCCTAAAATAAAAGATAGAATATATTACAAAAGATCTCGGAATAATGCAAGTGTCGGCGCCCCGATCGACCCAAATGGGTCGTGCACGACCCCCCAAGGGGTCGGTCCTGAGCCTTCGTAATTTCCATGGGTCTAGCACGACCCTGATAGGGTCGTGCACGACCCTTATAGGGTCGGTCCTGAGAGCTCACAATTCTGGTTGGGTCGTGCTTGAGTAAAACTTGCGTAGAAGATTCGTTACAACTCCGTTTGACTCGATTCTTTTTCCTATGTTCTTGTAACGAGATTCTCTATCTCTTTCTAAGCTCAAACTTGATCTTCAATGACTTTACTTGAGCACTTAGTCTCCATCTTCTCTTGCAATGCTCCAAACTCTTCTTTCAAGCTCCAAAACTCCTACAAAAAGACACAAAAAATGCGTAGCTTCCGAATCTCAAGGAAATACGAAAACTAAAGCAAAAAGACTCAAAAACATAAAACTCTAGTACTAAAACCAACTAAATCTAATCTATCTAGACACTAAAAACCTACCTAAAAAGCGGATATCAGGTGCTCATGGGCATTATAAGGAAAGCTGTCCCAAAGCAAAAGCTCAAACTCAGAGGAATCACAAATACTATAACAGGCAAAACCAAAAGGCCAACAAACCAGCTAGAGGTTCCACTCATGGGAACTATCGTAGGAACTTCACTTATGATTCTAGGAACTCTCGTGATAGCAATATTGATGATTATGTTATGTTTGAAACTATCTTTCCTTGTAAGGGACCATGCAAGAGTCATCTTGCCCGGGTCACCAAAAACTAACTTTCCTTGTAGGTGGCAGTGAGGGGGAACAACACATGGGTCATTGATAGCGGCTGTTCAAATCATATGTCTGGGAGCAAGGACAATCTCACCTCACTCCACACCAAAGCCGAAGGACTTCATGTGTTCTTTGGAAACAAAAATAAAGGAAAAATAATAGGAACAGGGGAAGTACTACTCAACAAGTCAATCAAGATCAGTAATGTCAATTTGGTGAAGGATCTGGGATACAATCTCTTGAGTGTATCTCAGATATGTGATCAAGGGAACAACGTTGTCGACTCAGAAGAATGCTTGGTCATCAACAAGAAAACCAACAAAATCATTCTAAGAGGAAGGAGATCCAACAATGTCTATGTGGTAGACACGGACTTTGAACCACCAAGGAAGTTGTGCCTCACGAGCTCCAATGATGACACAGAACTCTGGCACAAAAGGCTAGGCCACGCAGGCATCAATCAAATCCTGAAGCTCTACTTACAGGACCTGGTCATTGGCCTTCCACGAATCAACATTGAGGGAGCCAAAATGTGTGAAGCATGTGTTCGTGGCAAGCAAACCAGATGTTCCTTTAAGCCAAAGAAGGTGGTCAACAAAACAAGGCCCTTGGAACTAATTCACATGGATCTCTGTGGTCCCATGGAAACAGCAAGCTATGGTGGAAAAAGGTACATGTATGTGTTAATTGATGATTTTTCAAGATTTACATGGGTTATTTTCTTGAGATCAAAATCAGATGCATTTAAGGAGTTTGAGACTCTAATCAAGAGTATGGAAGTAAGCATGGGATTGAAGCTCAAGTCCCTTAGATCTGATCATGGAACTGAGTTCAAGAACTCAGAGTTCCTAAAGTTCTTTGACAACAATGGTGTATCCCACAACTTCTCAGCCCCACGCACTCCTCAACAAAATGGAGTTGTGGAAAGAAAGAACAGAACCTTGGAAGACATGGCTCGCACAATGATGCTTGAGAGTGGAGTTCCTGAAAGCTTCTGGGCCGAAGCAATCTCCACAGCTACATACATTCTAAATCGAGCTATGATCCATCCCATGATCAAGAAGACATCATATGAGTTGATCAAGGGAAGAAAGTCCAACATCTCTCATCTCAGGACCTTTGGGTGCAAGTGCTTCGTCCACAACAATGGCAAAGACAACCTTGGAAAGTTCGATCCAAGGAGTGAAGAAGGGATCTTCCTGGGATACTCCTCTCAAAGCAAGGCGTACAGAGTCTACAACAAGAGAACCAAGAAGATAGAGCAAAGCATTCACGTCGTCTTTAACGAACAATCAATGAAGATGGGAACAGAGACCCAAGGAAAGGGAACTCTGTTCAAACCAGTCAGACATGAAGAGGACGACGACGATGATGAGCCGAGAAAGAAAGATGGGACTATCCAAGTGGGAACAATGTCCCACCACCAGGTGACAACGAAGGAGGTCAACATCTTACTGATCAAGACTCCTTCGAGGTTCCTTCCACAACAGAAGAACCTCAAGATGCATCCAACTCTCTAGTTCCTCAAAATGAAACAATGCCAGAATCTAGTGTTTAGGGGGAACAACGAGGGAAAAATGAAGACGATCCGGATGAAACACTTAGTGAAGAAGTTGAGAACAACTGTTCCCATGAAGAAGAGGAAACCCAAGTTGCAGATGAAGAAGATACAAGGGAATAGATTGATGTCTCACACATTCGTACTAGGGACTATCACCAAAAGAGGGACCATCCCATCGACAACATCATCACTCCCTATGAAAAAGGCGTACAGACTCGTTCATCTCTCAACAACTTTTGTGCCTTCAACGCCTTCGTCTCACTGGTGAAACCCAAGAGCATCAAGGAAGCTCTAAAGGACCCAAACTAGATTCAAGCCATGCAAGAGGAACTCCACCAATTTGAGAGAAATAAGGTATGGAAACTGGTTCCTAGGCCAAGAAAAAGAATATCATAGGAACTCGATGGGTCATCAAAAACAAGCTTGACGACACTGGAGCAGTGGCTAGGAACAAGGCCCGTCTGGTTGCTCAAGGATATAAGCAAGAAGAGGGAATCGACTACGATGAGACCTCTGCACCAGTTGCAAGAATTGAATCCATTCGACTCCTCATAGCCTATTCCGCCCACAAAGGCTTCAAGTTGTATCAAATGGACGTCAAGACAACGTACCTAAATAGGCACCTCAAGGAAGAAGTCTATGTGGCACAACCACCTAGTTTTGAGATGAGCACTTCCCAGACCATGTATACTTCTTGGAGAGGGCCTTATATGGTCTCAAGCAAGCTCCCATGGCGTGGTACGACAGGTTTGCCCAATTTCTTTTGTCTCATGAATACCTTCGTGGTTCCATAGACAAAACTCTTTTTATTATGAAAGAGTCAAAAAATATTCTAATTGTTCAAGTGTACGTTGATGATATTGTGTTTGGTGCTACTAATGAGCTTCTTGTTGAAAAGGTTAAGAATTTGATGAGTAGCGAGTTTGAGATGAGTCTCATAGGGAACTTACGTTCTTCTTGGGACTCCAAATATATCAAACTAAGGAGGGAACAAGGATCCACCAACAAAAGTACATTAGAGAGATGCTCGTGAAGTTTGGGATGGAACACTCCAGGACCATCGACACTCCCATCTAACCAAACTCAAGACTCAACACAGATGAAACAGGTATAAGTGTGGATCAAAAGAACTTCCAAGGTATGATTGGGTCTCTTCTCTACTTAACTGCTAGTAGACCTGACATCATGTTTTCAATGTGCCTATGTACGCGCTTTCAAGCTAACCCTAAGGAATCACACCTGAAAGAGGTGAAGACGATTTTCAGGTACCTCAAAGGGAACGACAACTTGTGCCTTTGGTATCCAAGGAACAGTTCCCTTGAGCTCATTGCATACTCAAATGCAGATTTCGTTGGGCACTTGGTTGATCGAAAGAGCACTTCTAGAATGGCCTAGTTCCTAGGATCATGTCTAATCTCATGGGGATCAGAGAAACAAAACTCAATGGTACTCTTTACAATAGAAGCGGAATACGTGGATGCCGCCTCGTGTTGTTCCCAGGTTCTATGGCTTAAGTATCAACTTCAGGATTACGGCATGTCTTTTGGCCCAATTCCCATAAGATGTGATAATACAAGTGCCATTAATATTTCTAAAAATCATGTGCATCATTCTCATACTAAGCATATAGACATTAGGCATCATTTCCTATGTGATAATGTGGAACATGGGAACATTTCTATGGAACACTGTAGAACTGAAGAGCAAATTGCGGACATTCTCACTAAAGCTTTAGACAGACGTCCCTACCAGCGTCTCCGAATGCTTCTAGGGATGATAACTCTAAACTGAACAAGTCCATGTTTGTTATTCCCTCAATGCTTGGCTAAGTTTCTTGAAATGCATGATATGGAACTTTAGGAATAATTGCTTTCATTTTTACCTTGTTACTAGCCACTATGACGGTTGATCATAAAACCAACCCTTAGTCGAGAACCAAACAAACGCTTCTCATGAGCCCAACTATTTGTCCCATTATCGAGTTGTAATTGTCTAGTTCCCTTTTGAGTTCCCTAGCCTCACAAAAGACCTTGAGTGTGAGTTCCCTTGACCACTTCACTCAAGACTGGCCTTTTCAAAGATCATGGGAACTGGTGGACAAAACGATCACAAGCTACAGAACACTGGTACCTTTGGATAGTTGAAACGTCACTTGGGAAACGGGAAAATGTGTCAGAATTCGAAGCGACGAGAGCCAAGTATTTGAAGCGCTCGATGTGACTTCCCATGGAGAAAGCGACGTGTGTCACAAGCGTGCTAAGGGAGTTGGAACGACTCTCTGAGTTTATTGGCTGCTGGTTATCGAGGACTTTTGCCTTTCCCTTTCTACCCCTCTCCTCGTCTCACATAAAAACCCTTATTTGCCATTTTTGGGACCTTCTTCAACCTTCACTCTCTGCAACTTATCCTTTCTGCAATTCCCTTCTCTTCCTTTTCAAGCAAACCTCCAAAACCTTCCTCTCTCTAAAACTTCTCATGGCACCCGTTCACCCAGACCACCACATCCGAGCATGGATAAACAACAACCCCAAATCTCTCTTCGCCTACATGCTCCAACAAGCCGATAATGAACCCGACCCAGAAACCAGAGAAAAACTCTACAAATGCCTCCATGACTATGTTCATCCTCACCTCCACAAAGAAAAAACCGGATCCTCGCTTCTCGAATTCGAGATCCTAGGGCCGGCTCCCTCCCTTCAGACAGCGCAAACCCTAGCGCTCCACCACCACTTCTCAACTTCCTCCTCCTTCTTCCTCATCCTAACCTCCTCGCATCCCTCTCACCATCTCTTCTCAACCCATTTCTTCCTCGACTGGGACTGTCATCCTTGACAGTTTCGGTCCCGAACCCCTCAAATCCAAAAAACGCAAAGATAAATACTCCTCTTCTTCTGATCTTCCCACGAAGAAGAAGAAGAAATCTATTCTGGTCATGAACGAGGTTCTACATCTCTCTCGCCCAAACTCCTTCAAAGTACCATCACCTCCACCACCCCCCACACAAACCTCCGCTCTTCCACCTCCCTCTGATTCTGGGAACACTCAATCCCAGAACCCTCCACCTCTAACTTCTTCCAATCCTAATCCCATCTCTGGGAACTCCAGTCCCAAAGATCCCATCGACACTACCCCCTCTCTCCCCACCATCGATGAGACCTCTAATCCCATCGGTCCACCTCCTTCTTCTCCAAACCCCAAAGTTCTCACACCACCCACCTACCTTCTTCTCAAAAATCTCCTCCTCCCTCCACCACTGAAATCTCTTCCTCTCCCTCTCTGGCCAAGCAACCAGTTAACCCTGACTCGAACGACGATTAGCTGCCAATTGCAGCCGTTTTCCGCAAAAAGGCGAAGCTGCCGGCTCCCATCATCATGGGCACAACCAAGGAGAAAACTCGCCTAGATGCCCTAGAGGCCGAGCTCACAGACTTCATCAACAAACCCCCCTTCGAGCTGCCAAGGGAAGAGGCCCAGGCAAAAGGGACTCCAACTCAAGCTGATGAGGCTGGCACAAGCAAAGGCCGTCTTGCTGATGATGAAGATGACAATGAGGATCTCGGCCTGTCCTTTGATGAAGAAGCAAACTCGGATGGTGGAGCACCCACCGAGGTTCTAGACGCTGAAGGTCTAGAAAGGGAACATGCCTAGGCGTTAGCTGAAGACGCACCAGAAGGACGTCAACTGGTGGTGTCGGAGGGTGATCCCATGGAAAGGGACCCTCCCCTCTTACTCAAGTCTGCCTCAACCCCTCAGAAGAAATTAAAGGCTGCTGCCTCCAGGGGGAACAAGACCAAAAAGGGGAAGGGAACATAATCGAAGAGGGTTCCCATCACGGCGGATAGAAAGCTTGTCACGTCGCTGGTCCTCTCCAAGTCCCAACTTACTGAAAAGGGGATTGGAGATCTCTGGGCACTCATCAAGGCCCAGGAACGGGATCAGGTCTACGACGCCGCCGTGACCGTCGACCATGACCAGGTGCGACTCTTTTACAACAACTTCGTCATCCACGACGAGGGCACCAAGGGAACTCTCTCCCTTTAAGGCGACGATTAGATCTTCACTTCCTCTTCCATCCGCCACCAATTGCACGTCCCTGGCAAAGGACTGGGTGCCCTTCCCATCAATAACTGGGGATAATTCAACAGGGACGAGATTCTGCACACAGTCTATGATGGCAGAGTTCCCACCCAAGGGACCCCAACCCACAACCTCGGCCTTGTAGCTAAGCTGGCTCATCAGTTCCTCATCACGGTTGTGATCCCTTGGCAAGAGAAGCATCACACCCTAAACATCCAAGACGCTATCCTCATCAGTTCCTCTTCCACTTTCTCCACAAAATGCCCATCAACCTCCCATTGATTATGCTTGGGCACATGCAGAAGTGTCTGGCCTCTCCCACCCATTCCCTGCCCTATGCTGGCCTCATCAAGAAGCTGATGATCAAGGAAGGCCTGTATGATGGCACCAAGGAGGAAGTGACCATTGGAAGGGAACTGGACCTTTTTGTGATCCAGAAGATGCGTCACTCAGAACAATCCGAGGATCAAGGGACTCTTCCCTCCAGTGACGGCCAAGTGTTAGGAACACTCAAGTGCTTATGCACATCGCAACCACTCTCGAAAACATGGTGGGAACTCTCCAAAACATTCTGTCCGTCATGACAGCTGCGTGATAATACGCTTCCCAAGGCCCCATGATCTTTCCCTTTTCCTATCCTTTGCCTTATCTTATCTACAGATGTAATGAGTTCCCTTGTACATTTTCATGCTTAAGTAATATATGAATGACTTTTAGTATGATTGCGTGTTCCTTTCTTCCTTACTTATGTTTTCTATTTTCGGTGATGCCAAAAGGGGGAAGGACAAAATGTGTGAGATGAGTCATGTTATGAGTTGTCACAGAATATGCTTCTGCTAAGGGGGAACTAACACATCAACTGCAAAGTAAGAACTTAATGTTTCACAGAAGTGGCTCTCTTCTTCACACATTTAAATACTTGGTTATTTTTATGATGGGTTTGTCATTATCAAAAAGGGGGAAATTGTTGGGACGGTGTTGGGAACTCTGGTTTCGAACATCCGAACAACGATACTTGTCTCCAATTTTGATAATGATAAATTCCATATGGGAACTAACGTGCTACATTCAAGTATTTCAAGGGAACACCAGGTCTAACGAAGAATCTCTAAGAACGCTAAAGGAACACATGAATATATGATAGCAAGTTCCTACCAAAGGAACTTTGGAAAGAACAGTTCCCATCGCATGGGAACTCACATGTGCAAACAAGACCACTTAGCGCAAAACGCGGGATCCTGTCTTGGACAGAATGAAGGCTCAGTCTGAGGAATAGATTGAAGCGAGTGATCCAACGGTCCGATTGATTCTCAAAGTTGACTCAATTCAAATCAAGTCACATGTGAAGAATGAAGATTTGTCGTGCAAGACAAAGGGCATTTCGGACAACATGAAAGTCGAGATTGCAACCCAAGTCAGAATGAGTATAAAGCCAAATGAATAGTGCTTGGAATAAGTACTTCTCTCAGAACTTACATTCACTCACAAAGAAAGAAAGAGAAACAAGAAAAGAGAAGTCCCAGCTGTGAGTGTTCGATGTCGACGACGGCGAATCCAAGTTCCTAGGAGTTAGGGAACTGCGACATTGAGCTCAAGGTGTAAGGTTCGATCCGTCTTATATTTAGTTGAGGTGTTCGCTTAGGAACAAGGTTGAGAAGGCTTACTAGTGTTACTAGAGTTAGGAAGAACTGCTAGGAACAGAGAAGTGTAAGTCTTGCCTGTGTAACTAGGGAACAATATTTAATAAAATAAGTAAATCGTTCAAAATCCTCCAAGGGGAGGTAGATGTTTACCCACACAACTAGTTGGTTGTTGTGGGGTTCCTCTATAAAGAAACTGTGTCGTTTACATTCTGTTTTACTTGCCTTTACGTTACTTCCGCTGCCTTGGGAACAACCTAACAGCCAGTTCCCAAGCTCTTAATAATTCATAACGATCCAATATATATATATATATATGAACGAAATTCATTAAACTATATATTATATAAGAAGCTGAAAGTAGAGCACGTAGAGAGAGATGGAGGTTTCGGATCTCACGAGATGCGAGGAGGATGAGGATGAGAGCGAAGAAAGCGATACATTTCCTCTCCATTTTTATTGAACTAATTGTTCAGGTCGATCGATCGATCAGAATCTTTAATTTAGCTGGATTGATTGATTGTTTGATGTGAATTGAAGCAAGCGAATTGAATGCCTCTATTTATACTTGATCAAGATGAAATTGGGGCGAAAACACATAGACGTGACCTATTTAACAAGTTGTTGATGGTAGGTTAGGTTGAAAACCCTCTTTTTCAAAAATCTCATGCACATGCAAAATTTCTTCTAGGTACATAGATGTAATTTGGTCCCTGCTGAAGTTTTTTACATATTATACTGACCGTAGCCAAATTACATTCTGGGATTGATTGCTTTGACGTGATATTTATTTATTTCACATTATAACGTACAATGATCAGTGAGGAACACCGATCAAATTTTAAGAGGGCACAACTTCTCCTATAAAATCAATAATTCGGAAATTGCCGACTACTTTAGTTACTCAATATTCTTAAATATGAAAAATTATACTTATTTAATCTTTGATTACACTTTTTATCATAATAAAATTGACATCAGGGCAAATTGTTGATAGTTTATGACAAATTGATGACAGTTTAAACAGTCGGTCAACGACCGAGTCAACTCAGTCAACTAATACAGAGAGAAGGCGGGTGTGAGAGATTTCTTTGTATTGTGTTACCAATGCCCAATTAAAATGCTTATTATTACTATATAATTAATACATCCATAATTAAACGAGTACAAAATAATAAAAGGAAACAATAAAATATATCATAAAAAAGTTACAAAATTTAATTTTATCCGATCTTCTTCCAAGTACCGACCCAAAATCAATTAAACGATAGGTGCGGTAGACCACCGATCTTTTATATTAAACTTTTTTACTCTCACTTCATATGTGAGACTTTTATATTCCCCAGAAAGAGACTTGGTGCTATATGCTCTTGTGTCAATGGTTATTGTGTATTCCTTCATTCTTCTTCTATAGAACGGAATATTCTCATACTGGATATATTCGTTAACCTCCTGGAATGAGGTATGGGTTTGATCGCTAGTGTCTCTTTCACATAACCGCCATTTTCAAAAGTAGGAATAAATGGGTCCATATTCTGAGTTAATCCCGGCTCCATTGGAAACAAGGGAAGTGCTTTAGGAGGATCACTTACAACCGAGCTACTTACCATGCTCCCTTGTAGATTCGCATCACTAGTGGACCTTAGAGTCACATGAGAAGGACTAGTCAAATCAGGATAGGAGAGTGCAACAGGGACTCCATAAGTTGGTGCATTGAGGGTGTTGGGGTTACCGGAGGAAGGGACTTTCATGGGCTTGTAGACGAGTCCTTCAGACGACATGACGGAAACAAACAAATGGTTTTGTAGGGGAGAGTGCAAGTAAGGAGGAAGCATGTTTTCACGTGAGTTCATTACACAAGTCTTGGTTTGAGGTTGATTAATGGAGGGTAATTGTGCTGTGGGGAAGGAATAAGTGTTTAGACAAAGGTCAGTACTACTTGGTTTGTTGTTTTCTGAATCATAGAGGAGACAAGGATTCATGTTCTTGTTGTTTGGTTGTACACGACTTGATGGTAGAGATCTTCGTGACAAAGTAAATGAATCAGAAGGTGGTGGAGGTACCTGTAATATCTCCATGTTCCGGGGTGAACGAGCAAAAGATCTTTGCACCTGTTATAATCATAGAGGATGAAATTCGCAAACTTCACATCATAATTGAGTTAATGAAAAGGGAAAAAAAAAAAATAGAGCAACATATAACAAAATAAGAACATTTAAACTAACTACTCACCTTCACTAACCGATGCAACTCAAATAATTGAAAGGAGAAGATTCGTTGTTGACTGCATACCACAACAAATAATAATTAACTAGTGTAATTTCCGTAGATTTACGGGTAGTTTTAAAAATTATGCTATATAACATATTATAATAAATTAAAAAGAAAAAACAAAGATAATGTATATTAAAATAATTATTCTATTATTATAATTATTAATGATATTTATATAAAATTTAACGATTTTTTATTTTATAATCTTAAAAACAAATAAACTTGGAAAATACTTTTCTATATCAAACCTTCTACATTCACTTTTAAGTATAATAAATAAAAATAAATAAAAAATTGAAAGAAGTGATTGGTTCTTAAAGTGTCATAGCGCAAATTTTATAGATAATTTATTTATATTTTATAATGTGTTAGTGTAGATATAGATAGAAATTTATATCGGTATTTTTTTAAATAATCCGAAAAAATATTTTAGCATAATTTTAAGATACAATATATAATACTGCTTATCAATAAACATATACATTATCTATTTTATAACATCTAAAATCTTACCCTAAAAAACCTTAATCTTTATAAATTCATTTTTTAATTTAGTAATGTTTATTGTTTAATTAATTTTTTTTTAAAAATATGTTTATATTAATTTTTTATTTTTAATGTGATACGTACTATATGAAACAATCTACGCATATAATATGGTATCTATCCATTATCTATTTTATGAAGTGGTTAAGATAAAGATTTCTAAAATTATTATTTAGTTTTTTATGTTGAAAAAAAGTTTGTCTATTATTTTATTCAGGTTATGCCACGTGGCGCAAATTTTTACATAGACTTGGTTTCTGCTTTATAATGTATTAGGGTAGATCACTTTCAAAAACGAAATATATAATCATTATTCTTTTAAATGAGTTATTTGAACTTATCAGGAGATTCAAAAGCGTTGGAGAACAAAGAGCAATCCCACATTGGAAAATAATATTAAACACTAATAGAATATAAAGGAGAGTGAAATCCAATCCAATGACTTAAGTTTTTGGATAAAGAGGGTGGATCCCAACTCTATATGCTAAGTGGTTAAAATTAATAAAAAATAAATAAAGTAATGATACGGGGTTTAGTTAAAGAACTATCATGCAAATAATACGGAGTACTTCCCACTTGTTTCTACAGCAAAAACAGGATAAATTATACCTAATCCAATTCCATACACTCTAGATATAGAACCCAACAAGCTTCAATCAACTTTATATATATATATATATATTACAAAGTTTAAGATACTGATGATACGAAATTTTATATTGAAGATATTGTAATTAAGATTCTAAGTAATGTAATTACATAATAGTCCGGTTAATGTGTGTCCATGGACCACATAATAAAGATACTAGCTTTGACATTTATTTTAAAACTATTTCATAAATTAAAATTGCCCTTTTAAAAAATTAAAATTGCTCTTTTTTAAAAATTAAAATTAACAAACAATTATCATATTTATCAAAATTAGTATTCTTATTGTGTGTCTATTATAAATTATTTCAAAACTATTTCATAATTTAAATTGATCAACCCTTTTAAAAAATTTAAACTATTAAACAATATCAAATTTATCAAAATTAGTATTCTTATTGTGTTCCAATAGACACATACTAAAAAAATCCCATTATATAATGAATTTCTAGTATGCAAGGGCCGTACTTCATAGTACTCGAATTGGAAACCGATTCAAATCGGCATTTAGTAGTTCTCAATCAATTTGGAGATGACAAACGTACACCAAATTAATTAGAGGATATTAGTATATGTTCTTCCCATTCAATTGGCATATAAAAAAGGTTGTAGAGATTCAATTAGATATTTACCTTAGAAGAATTGTTCTTGTTTCCCAGAAATTTTTGTGACCCGACTTCAACACACCATGTCCTAATACTTTTGGCTTCTCAATTGTTGAATCTTTGAGTTCCTTATTGTTTTCTTCCACTGAAGTGTTTGGCCTTATAGAATCTTCATCAGCTCTGTTCCCATTATGACAAGAAAATATAGGAGTGTTCTTTGAAGACTCGGAAACTTTATTGTTGGACAATGATTTTGATGATTCATTCGATAGTACATTTTCTCTATCATCAACAACCGAGGCTAACCTCATTTTTTTTTGTAGAACCGAGGCTAAACTCTTACTTTTTTCCTGGGATAAGCTTTGAGCAATATTAGCCCATGACATTTTGGCTTGAATGTCTAGATCTTGATCATAGACTCTAGCTCTCTTTAGTGTATTATGACCAGAGTTTGTGATTTTTCCAATTTCCAGCTCATCTTGATCATTAGAGGAACATCTCTCATCAAGGCTAATGTTATTTTTTTGTTGAAATGATTTGCATCGGGAACTTATCATGGAATTCTTAGAAGTCATAAAGCCAACAGGTGTTTGAGCTGAATGTGTTGATGTTTTAACTGAGGTCTCATCACAAGGACAAGAAGTTATCGTTGGAGTGGTATGAGTCGATGAAGAAGAACGATAGAAGGGATAAATAACTCTCTTCCCTAAGTTACCAACCTATAACCATGCACCAATTGTTATAATTAGCTTAGAGAAGCACAAAAAAGATAAAGAATCAATCATAATGTGCACAGATAAATATTCAAAGAAAAAAGACAAGCAATTCATCCTCGAGAAAGCATGCAAAACAATCTAGTATATAAATATGACATTTTCTCTCCTGTGGATTTCATATACCTCTCGGTGAGGTTCAAGTAGTTTTGACGGTAAATAGTGAGGTGCGATGAGAATCATTTAGATTAGGACATATACATGACCCGAATTAGACTTGTTGGACATTGTTGTTGCAAAAAAAAAGAGTTTTAAATGGATTTTTCCTTCAAATTGGGCCTTATTCTTCTTCTTGTTATAAATGTGCATTTTGTGCTCTTCCCACATCGAAATTTCATTCAAAATAAGTTGTTTATATATGGCCTTATGTTATTATAGTTTAGATGAGTGGAGGAGGGCACTCTCTCGCATGAGCTGCCACTAGCATCACGCAGTGCAAACACTTTTTATGGCTATATTACTTTTTAGGCATTTGGACTTTCGGTTTCTCAAATTAATTGCTTATGCGTGACTTTCGATCTTTTGATTTTTAAAATAAAATTCTATTTTTAAATTGGTCTAATATTTTCCAATTTTTTCGCCCTTTGAAAGTGCAAGTTCAAAGATTGATTCTAAATTTCGGTAACTGTTTAAATGGTTTTCTCCACTATATTTGGTATTGTGTTCTAATTTTAATATTACGCAAAAAATGATTCTCCTCCTCCTCAAACACTCTTAATTGTAAGCAATGTTATCAGAATTCCGATCCGATTCTACGATTCTAGCGATCCTACGATCCATAACACGCAAAACGATCCACGATCCCAAGTAAAATCTTATTGGAGTAGGATCTTAAATGATTTAGAATACAATCTCGATTCGATCCCAATTTTTCATACGATTCTAACGATCCTATAAACGATTCTAACGATCCTATAAAATGACAATTTTAACTATATATTATTTATAATTTTACGGTTGACGTATTATTTCCATTAAAATAGTTGACTAGTACATCCTACAACATTTTTAATAATCAAATTAATAAGGTTTATCATTTTCTTACTTAATATATAACAAAATATATAATCTATTAGGTTAATCTTGCATACTTTTAGTTATAATGTAGGATCTTACGATTCAGCGATCCGATCTTACGATCCGATCCAAAAGACCCTCAACGATCCAACCTAGAATCTCGATCCTAATAACCTTGATTGTAAACATCTCTTGTGATTCCAAACTCCCGATGATGAGTGCACGAGATCAAAAGTTGTTGTGTGATCCTACGGTGCGGCGCCTGTTCTCGCTTATACCACTAATCAAGGTAACATTGTTTTGAAAACAACGGCCTCTATATCGGTCTACAACTTTTGTTTGTAAAAAATCACCTTTGCTTATCGGTAATGTATCTATTCTAATTGATTTCTGATTTCTAACTAACAAGACTTACATCAGATATTGACATTTTTCAAAAATTGTTACAAGTTCAATTCATTTCATTGAGTTGTTCATATTCTACCAATAAACAATTTATTTAATTCATAAGAGGTATTTAGGCCATTACAATGTGGGCATAGATGTACATTTTGTGTTCTTCTGGTATAGATATTAGTTGGTCATTGCTAGAGAAAAAAAGAGTTTTACATGGATTTCTCCCACAAATTGGCTTTTTATCTTCTTGTGGGTATAGATGTGCATTTTGTGCTCTTCCCACATCGATTTCTCCCACAAATTGGCTTTTGCTTATCTGTAACTTTTGTTCTTTCTCCCACAAATTAACTGCTTCTCCACAAATTGGCTTTTGCTTATTTAGTTTTTTCTTTGATTCTAATTTTCGGTAACTATTGAGATTAGTTTTCTCCTTTATATTCAGTATTGCGTTCCACTTTTGACAATAAGGAAAAAAATGATTCTCGTCCTCCTGAAACACTCTCTATGTAATAAGCATATTTTGTGATCCCAAACTCATGCTGACGAGTGCATGATATCAGATGTCGTCGTGTGATCCTAAGGGTGGAACCTTTTCTGACTTGTACCACCGGTCAAGGAGAAATCGCTTCTAAGGAAACAACCTCTATACTTAGCCACAACTTCTATTCGCTACAACTTAGCTTAATTTGCTTTTTGAAAGGCCCAACATCACTGTCTTCGGTAACGTATCTACTATAGTTGATTTCGGGTTTCTACTAATAAGACTTACATTAGATCATGACATTTTTCAAAAATTGTTACAAGTTCAATTAACTTCATTGAGTTGTTCATGTTGTGTGAATGAACAATTATGCATGAGCATATATATAAACAAGTCTGTTACGTGTTTCGAGCGCATGTTTTACTGTGAAGATAAATTAAGTAGCCTTCAAGGAAATGGATAAATTAGAAAAACAAAATGCATTGATATATAAGAACCATTGTTCTAAAAAAAATTACGCGAAGAGGGACCGCCTAGCGTCTAGGCGGCCTAAATAGGCGCCTAGACGGACTAGGCAGTCTCCTAGACGAGCTGAAAGGCTAGGCAGGCTACCACCTTCCAATGCCTAGGTGGGGCCTAGACGGTGTTAGGTAGGGATATTTTGAATAGAGGTAAGAACAAATAATCAGATGTGATCTAATGGAACTTACATGGCCACCTGGATGATCATTCGGATGAAAAGCCGTTATATTTGTTGATTCATTGGGAAGCCTATTGTTCAAAGATCTGATAGCCTCATCATAAAGAGCCATTTTGTTTCTAGAAGGCGGTTTTGGCCCTCCTTTAATAGCATCCTTCACATGTATTTTAGGAAACAAAGGTTCCATAGTCTAAGCCCCGATTCTTTTCACGTCATCAACTCTATTGAACCAAAAAGAAATTCACAAAAAAAAAAACATAATTTAGTTAATCTTTCAAGATTTGTTTCATAATCAATCATCGTGATAAAATAAAATCCAGTAATCTAAGATAAAATAATATTCATTTTTCAATGTGTACATGCAAATAGTGGAGTGCCCGTGATTTACCCATATCATTAAAAAGAAACAAACTCACCTCAAACAAATGTGAATGCTGGAAGGAGATTGGTCTAGTGTGGTTTACTCGGCCGAGACGATGTAGGTAGTCAATTCTTTGCCCTTTGTGTGATTGATAAACTTGTGACTTGCATTGTCATATACTATATTTTGTTGTCGAAATCAGTTTTTGGGTATTACTAGCGACAAACTTTCAATTTCAGACTCTTTTCTTGGATCTAAGTAGTTCAATCCAAGATCTACCTCGATGAGACATATGACACAGTAGATCAACATCAAAGGGCTAGCTAGCCACATTTGATGTGATAGTGTTTCTTTTTTATCCCAAAATGCGATGAATAAAATTCTTTAATAGAGATTTGGGATTGATAAGAAAGAATGTTTTGTTAGATGGAGAATTTGTAATGGGTATTGACTGAAACTGAGATCAGAATTCAGGAAACAAGTTTTGAGTTTTTCATTGATTAGATCCCCATTTGATCTGAAAATTTTTTTTTTTGAGTGGGAAGATGAAATGTGAAGATGTCACGTGGAGGATTTTTGGGGGTAGGAGAGTTAGTAGGATATCAAAATTAAAGTTCGCAGATTAGAAAGATTTGTGGGTGTTTATTTCCCACATTTTCTTTAGTAATTTCGTGGATAAAAGCTCTTCCAGATTCATACAAAACGTTCTTCAAAATTCTCTCTTGTAAGTGCAAACCAGGTTATCATTATAACGTCATGCTATGGTGCATACCATTAGTACAGTGTATAATGCGGGTACATGGTTGATAGATTCAACGAATAGACGGAGAAAATTAGATAAACGGGGTTTAATTTTTTATTTTTTTTTTGGTAGGAAGGATAAACGGGGTTTAATTAAAATAACCTAATTTTTTTCGTTCAAAGACAGAATTAGCCTTTAAACATATCCACGGATCCACCCCTAAACCCACAGAACCCACAAACGCCGCCATCTGCATGTTACAATAAATAATAATTAATCACTTCAAAAACCAAATATATAATCATTATTATTCTTTCAAATGAGTTATTTGAACTTACATCTTATAATAGAGGAGATTCAAAAGTATGTCATTTTGTTTCATATATCAAGTCTTTCGAATCACTATATCATGTCACATACATAAGGGCATCTTCACAGTACATAGTAATTCGTTTCAAAAATTAATTAAAAAAATAAAGTAATGGTACCCGTTAAAGAACTATATATCATGCAAATAATACGGAGTACTGTCCACTTGTTTCTACACCAAAAACAGGATAAATTATACCTAATCCAATTCCATACACACTAGATATAGAATCAAACAAGCCCTTACTTCAATCAATTTTATATACATATTGGTTTTTCTAACTTATGTCCTAAGAACATAGTACAAAAATTCCGAATGTGGAAACTAAACCATAAGAAGGAAAACACAAAACCCTTAGGAAATGATGTTAAAAATGTTAAATAATTAAAATACAATTAAAAATTTCTATATAAAGATTCTTAACCTAAGCTCTTAGGGCATATGTTAGAAAAATTGTATATATATTACAAAGTGTAAGATACTGGTGATACGCAATTTTATAATTGAAGTTGTTGTAATTAAGGTTCTGAGTAATGTAATTATATTAGAGTCTGCTTAATGTGTGTCCGTGGCCACACAATAAAGATATTAACATTGAAAATTATTTCAAAACTGTTCCATTTATTTTTTGACCAAAAAAAAACTATTCCATAAATTCAAATTTCTCTTTAAAAAAATTAAAAATAAGAAACAATTACCACCAAAATTAGTATTCTTATTGTGTGTCTATTAGAAATTATTTCAAAACTATTTCACAATTTATATTGATTAATCCTTTTAAAAAAAATTAAATTATTAAATAATATCAAATTTATCAAAATTAGTATTCTTATTGTGTTCTAATAGACACACAATAAAAAATCCCATTATATAATTAATTTCTACTATGCAAGGGCCGTACTTCATAGTACTCGCACTACCAAATAACTAGGATATTGTAACCCTTGATAACTATTAAAATAGGGCCAAAAACCATTACAATAGGCCTATTGTAATGCTTTACACATGGTTACATCAGATGCCCTTGCATTAGCCCTATTGTAATGGTTGTTTAGCCTAATGTAATATTTTACTAACTTACCCAAAAACCATTACAATAGATAAAAAATCCATTACATAATACAACCATTGCATTAGATAACTAAATATTACATTTGGAACAATCATTACCATAATAGTCTTCCATTACATTAGTTACCTAATGTAATGCATATGCATCTATTGAATAAAAGAAATTGTAATTATAATAATATAGGATATATAATTAGATACATGTACATTCAACTATAATAAATATACATTTAAGAAGGTAAATATGCTTGAAATTAAATTTTATATTAATACAAAAGATAATATCTAAAAGGATACATAGTATAAAAAATATATGTATCTAAGTACATATACATGCAGTACGTATAATTGGCTATAAGTAGCTAGCAACATATACACTAGCTATATATATGTCAATGTAAGTAAATAATATGATCCATGCCAATGGCAAGCCATGCCATCACATTATGCTTGCACCAAAAATAGTAGTATCCATTGTGGTATTTGATTAATTGACATTTGTGGCTTCAACTTTCATCATCCACTCCTTTATGTCTAATAAGAAAATATGGATGAATTAGAACAAAAAAGAACCAATTAAGCACAAAAACACCAAGGAGTTAGCATAAACAATATAAGCAAACAACAAACTAAGAAAAGCACTAGAAATTGAACAAAAGCACACACGCATTAACAACAAGAGCTCAACAAATTCAGCAAGTAATTAGCATACTACCAAAGAGCCAACATAAAAGACATCACCAAAGCTTACTATAACCATCTAGAATTGAACTATTATAGAGAAGTAGTAAAATTTCATCAAAAATACACACAAACCATCACCAACACACAAGAGGCAGCAATCAAATGATAAAAAAGCTGTAAAACACTGCACAAAAAAAATATCCCAACAGAACCATAAAGCTTAATAAAATTACAAGCTTATGACATAATCTTGCAAGTAAGACAGTTTCAAAGTGTGCACATCATTATACTTTTGACGATTGGGTGCATTTTTACTAGCAATTTCCTATATATATTTGGAGAAATCAGAAAGTGATAAAGTTGAGCATGTAAGTCTATATAATCCATCATAAAAACAAAATCAGGAATGAAATACCTTCACCGCAGGATTCTCCCAATAATCTAAGAGATCTTTGAATTAATCATCCGGGATTGTGGGTGGACGTTTAGCCCGTCTCTCTTCATTAGTTGTATATGCATTGTAGTGTTTTCTCTTCATCCTTGATTTGTGAACAACCCAAGTCGCATTGACTGTTTTCAAGACATAATCTAGTCCTTCTTCTGGAATAATGTATCTCTCCTTCATAATAAATTATACTTTTATCAATATTTCTAGAAATATTTAACCATAAATATAGAGGTATAGAATTTACTTATACCTTGACATAGCTCCAAATATTCTCTTTCGTTTGCATATACTTCCAATCAAGAATATTTAAGGGCGTAAGTTGGGGATTTTTTGTTATTGTTCCTAGAAAGTTACAAAATTCAACGACAATGTCATCAGAAGGTCCAATTGGTTGGCCATTTTCATTTAAGATGACGATCTGACGCTCTTAAGGATTATGTTGATGCACCCTTGCCATTTAAGATGCTTTTCACTAATCATTCAAGGCAAGCTAAGGTTGCATTGTCTTTAACTTCTTGTGATCAGTTCAGAATCTCAAGTTTTGCCTAGACTAGTCCATATTTACACCTTTTAAGCCTTTCGATTAATTTTATATCACTTTTACTTCAAGAAACTATATGAGTCCCCTCTATTGTATGATAGTCTGAGATTACAACATAGAAGTGCATTGGATAAAGAGACTATAAAAAATTACCAAAATAGACACTTTCTTATAGACTGATCTTCTAAAAAAGTGCAATCAATGAAATAATATCATGTATACAAAATTTATATTTAAATGCAAGTTTCATTAAAGCATTTTTTACCCCATCAAAAACTATAAGAGTATACTCCTTTTCATGAACAGAACTCCAGAAGCCTTTCGTATGCAAGAACTTCTATCAAGATTGGTGCCAAAAATACAAGGCAGGGCACTAATGTAAACATGTTCCATTATAAAGGCTTGCTCTATAGAAATAAGCACCAAACTCTCTTATAGTTGGTTTAGAAAATATATAGTTTCTTATAAAAACCCAACACGCTTTACTCTCTCATGACCTGTTTTGCTCTTGCAACAAGGCCCTCAAGAGCCATAATCATCACATGGAATCCAAAATTAGTTCTTGCAAGGACAAAAGTCTATCCTTCATTCTTTCCAACATCTATAATATACTGCTTCTCTCCTTTTCTGATATTAATTTAAGGTAGCTTACTCATCAAAAAAAAAGAGTGAAATCTATCCCTTTCAAAAATAGTTATAACATTAATTAGGGGAACCTGCAAATTTCAGTTTGTAAAAACTACAAATTTCTGCTATAATTATAGATTGTGGTAGCTACTCATCATGATTAAAACTAAATGCCAAGTATTAGGCCATCAATTTATGCTTTTAAAAACTTTTTTAGGTTGGAATCCATTAGGTGGCAAGTTGTGTTTTAACTTCATTAAGTCAACAAAGAGATTTATAGGCACTAGAATTAAGTCAGCAAAGAGATTTATAGGCACTACCATTGGTAATTACCCTGCAAACTTGTGTTTTAACTTCAACATTAATTGAGCACGAGTTATTCACTTATCAATCAGGCAAGGAGATAAACAGATTTGTGGCAGTAAATAGTAAATACAACAACTTCATGCATAATAACTTGATAAGCCACAAAAGAAGAGAGCAGAAAAGAAAAAAGAAAATAAAACATTGATTATGCACTAAGGTCAAGGGTTGTTCCATAAGACATGGAACAAATGATGAAAATTAAAAGCAATAGATAGCACAAACTTTATAAGATGCAAAAGTCAGCAAAGATATTAATTTATCAACAACCAGAACTGGTCTTAGTTTCATGAAATTACTGAGCTAGAGTTCAATTTGTGTTTTAATTAAGACAATTACTAAGCCGAAGTTCATGCATAGTAAGCTAATAAGAACTCAGCATAACCGTATAAGAAGTCAGGAAAACTTGCCATAGTATATGGTACACTGATGTATGAAATCTTCATGACTTTCATGAAATTAGGATTAGGAGAAGTGAAGGATTCAGCTTCACTTGGTTGACACCGTACACTAACTATGCTGCACTAAATACAATTTCCCACTCAATTCAAGATCATAAAATAAAAGAAACTTGTCTGTAGAGAAAGAGGGTAGTACTATATACCAAGAGAGACAATTAGAGAAGTAGTATATACCAGGGAATTGATTCTTGTCTTTAAAGTTGGACCTAACAAATACATCAGCAAAAAAGCTAACAAAGAGGAACTTAATAACAACCTTTTCTTTTGCCTATCTAGTGTTGATCATCGGCAAAGACAATGCGACAAGAGACAATTCCCAACACCCAAAAACAAGCAAAGAAAGAGGTACTACAAAAACCCTTTTTTGCCATTGAAACCCAAAAAAATACCAGATTAATGTTATTAGAAATGTATTGGCGCAAATCATGTAACAAAATACAAGTAAACTAAGACCATAGAAAACGTGGAGAGATAGCCAACACTTTAGGTAAGAAAATATGTCAGAAAAAACGTACAAAAGCCCCCTCTAAGCTCAAAATTAGGGCTTAAAAATTATGACAATAGACAACTTCAAATTAATTTAATAGAGATATGCAAGTAATCTCACAAAACTTAATTGAAGATAATTACACACAAACAACGAAAATCAATATCGAATGCTTACTTGGAGGGAGAGAAGAGAAGATTTCACATCTAAAGACTGCTTTTCACTGAATGGAGAATGGAGAAGGCGGAGAAGGCGGCCGGAAATAATCAAAATCGTAGCCTTAACCTATTGTTGTCAAAGGTAAAGAGAATGGAGAAGGCGGAGAAGATACCGGTCGGATTTCAAGCAGAGAAGCCACTGGAGAAGTAGGCGGACAAGTAGGCGGCCGGAAAAGCTTCACCAGGCGGACAAGCAGTTAGGGTTTAAATACAAAGAAAGAGAAGCTAAAGGAGATCGAGAGAAGGAGGCCGGCGTAATCGAAGATTGAAAGCTTTAGGGTTCATGGACTGATTTTTGCTAGAGAGAGAGGGTGTGAGTTGTCTCCACTTCGTCGATTTGCAAGAACAGACATGCGATTAAAAATTAAATTTGACAAATAATTTATTTGGAGCCCAATAGTTTCTTTTTTGGAGCCCAGATTTTCACCTCGCGCCCATTTTATGTGCGCCAAATTATTTAGAGCTTATATTGTTACATTTGTTATACTAAGCATTACAATAGCTCTTACTTTATTTTCCCTTTTCATAACCATTACATTTGGTAAAAGATGCCTTGCTTTAAATAACTACCATTACAATAAAGCATTACAATAGATGGTACCATTACATTTGATAATAGACTATTACATTAGAATATCTAATGTAATACTATGAAAAACCATTACAATTTTTAGGTTACAATAGGTCAATTATTTAGTAGTGTCGAATTGGTAACTGTTCAAATCGGCATTTAGTAGTTCTCAATCAATTTGGAGATGACAAACACCAAATTAGAGGATATTAGTATATGTTCTTCTCATTCAATTGACAAATAAAAAAGGTTGTAGAGATTCAATTAGATACTTACCTTAGAAGAATTGTCCTTCTTTCCAGGAATTTTTTTGCCCAGACTTCAGCACACCATGACCTAATACTTTTGGCTTCTCAATTATTGAATCTTTGAGTGCCTCATTGTTTTCTTTGACTGAAGTGTTTGGCCTTAGAGAATCTTCATCAGCCTTGTTCGCATTATGACAAGAAAATATAGGAGTGCTCTTTGAAGACTCGGAAACTTTATTGTTGGACAATGATTTTGAAGATTCATTCGATAGTACATTTACTCTAACATCAACAACAAAGGCTAACCTTATTTTTTTTGGTAGAATCGAGGCTAACCTCTTATTTTTTTTCTTGGGATGAGCTTTGACCAATATTATCCCATGACATTTTGGCATGAATGTCAAGATCTTGATCAAAGACACTAGGTCTCTTTAGTGTATTATGATTAAAGTTTGTGATTTTTCCAACTTCCAGCTCATCTTGATCATTAGAGGAGCATCTCTCATCAAGACTAATGTTATTTTTTGTTGAAATGATCTGCATCAGGAACTTATGATGGAATTCTTAGAAGTCATGAAGCTAACAGGTGTTTGAGCTGAATCTGTTGATCTTTTAACTGAGGTCTCATCACAAGGAGAAGAAGTGATCGTTGGAGTGGTATGAGTCGGTGCAGAATTACGATAGAAGGGAGAAATAACTCTCTTCTCTAAGCTATCAACCTATAACCATGCACCAATTGTTATAATCAGCTTAGAGAAGCACAAAAAAGATGAAGAATCAATCATAATGTGTACAGATCAATATTCAAAGAAAAAAGACAAGCAATTCCTCATCAGAAAAGTATGCAAAACAATCTAGTATATAAATATGACATTTTCTCTCCCATGGATCGATTTCATATACCTCTCGATGAGGTTCAAGTAGTTCTGAAAGTAAATAGTGATGTGCTATGAGAATCATTCAGATTAGGACATATACATGACCAGAATTAGACTTGTTGGACATTGTTGTTGCGAAAAAAGAAAGAGTTTTAAATGGATTTCTACTTCAAATTGGGCCTTTGTCTTCTTGTTGTTATAGATGTGCATTTTGTGGTCTTCCCACATCGAAAATTCGTTCAAAAAATGAGTTGTTTATATATGACCTTATGTTATTGTAGTTTTAATGAGTTGAGGTGGGAACTCTCTCGCATGAGCTTCCACTAGAATCAAGCTCGAGATTCGAGGCACGTGCGCAATGCAGGCACTTTTTATGGCTATATTACTTTTTAGGCATTTGGACTTCCAGTTTCGTAAATTAATTGCTTATCCATAACTTTCAATCTTTTGATTTTTAAAATTAAATTCTATTTTTAATTGGTCATAATATTTCCCAATTTTTTCGCCCTTTGAAAGTGCACGTTCAAAGGTTGATTCTAATTTTCGGTAACTGTTTGGATGGTTTTCTCCTCTATATTTGGTATTGTGTTCTAATTTTGAGATTACGGAAAAAATGATTCTTCTCCTCCTCAAACACTCTTAATTCTAAGCATCTCTTGTGATTCCAAACTCCCGTTGACGAGTGCACGAGATCAAAAGTCGTGTGTTATCCTTGGGTGCGGCGCCTTTTCTCACTTATACCACTGATCAAGGAGACAATGCTTTGAATACAACAACCTCTATATCGCTCTACGATTTTTGTTTGAAACAAATCGGCTTTGATTTCTAAAAGACCCAACATCATTGTCTTCGGTAATGTATCTACTCTGATTTATGGTTTCAACTAACATGACTTACATTAGATCCTAACATTTTTAAAAAATTGTTACAAGCTCAATTCATTTCATTGAGTTGTTCATTTTCTACCAATAAACAATTTGTTTAGCTCATAAGAGGTATTTAGGAGATTACAATGTGGGTATAGATGTACATTTTGTGTTCTTGCGGGTATAGATGATAGTTGAACATTGTTAGAAAAAAAAAAGAGTTTTACATGAATTTCTCCTTCAAAATTGCTTTTTGTCTTCTTGTGGCTATAGATGTGCATTTTGTGCTCTTCCCACATCAACAAATTATTGAAAAAAATGAGTTGTTTATATATGGCCTTATGTTATTATGGTCTAGATGAATTGAGGAGGGAACTCTCCCGCATGAACCGCCGCAAGCATAAGGCTTGAGCTTCGAGGCACGTGCGCGGTGCAACCACTTTTTATGGACTATATTACTCTTTAGGCGTTAGGAATTTCGGTTTCGAAAATTAATTGATTATCCGTAACTTTCGTTCTTTTTATTTTTTAAATAAAATACTATTTTGTTAATTGGGCTTAAGATCTCCCAATTTTTTCGCCCTTTGAAAGTGCACGTTCAAAGCTTGATTCTAATTTTCGGTAACTGTTCAGATGATTTTCTCTTCTTTATTTGGTACTGCGTTCTAATTTTGAGATTATGGAAAAAATCATTCTCCTCCTCCTAAAACGCTCTATGAGTTCTAAGCATCTCTTGTGATTCTAAATTTTTTTTGGACGAATGTATAAGATTGAAAGTCACTGTTTGATCATAGGGGGCCTTTTTTCATATGCATCATCGGTCTGGGAGAAATTGCTTCTAAAGAAATGGCCTCCATACTACATCATGACTTCTTTTTGAAACAAATCAACTTTGCTTTCTAAGAGGCTCATAATCAATGTCTTAGGTAATGTATCTACTATAATTGTTTTTTGGTTTTTACTAACAAGACTTACATTAGATTGTGGCATTGTTCACAAATTATTACAAGTTCAATTGTTCATATTCTACAAATGAACAATTTTTTTGGTCCATTGGAGGCACTTAAGCCTTTACAATGGGGAGGGAGGATTGAGACTCACAACTTTACAGTGAGGTGCGATGAGAATCATTTAGATTAGGCCATACACATGACCTAAATTAGACTAGTTGGACATTGTTAGAAAAAAAGAGTTTTACATAAATTTCTCCTTCAAATTGTGCTTTTGTCTTCTTGCAAGTATAGATGTCCATTTTATGCTCTTCCCACATAAAACATTCATGAAAAAATGAGTTGTTTATATATGACCTTATGTTATTATGATTTAGATGGGTTGAGGAGGGAACACTCTGGTGTGCGCTACTGCTAGCATCTGGCTTGTGCTTTGAGGTAAGTGCCTAATGGAGGCACTTTTATGGACTATATTTTAGGCATTCAGACTTTAGGTCTCTCAAATTAATTGCTTCTCCATAACTTCCGATCTTTTGATTTTTAAACCAAAATTCTATTTTTTAATTGGTCTTAATTTTTCCTAGATTTTTCACCCTTTTAAAATGCACGTTCAAAGGGTTGATTCGAATTTTCGGTAATTGTTGAGATTAGTTTTGTCCTTTATATTTGGTATTGCGTTCCATTAATTTTGACTTAAGGAAAAAATGATTCTCGTCCTCCTAAAACACTCTCTAAGTAATGAGTATCTTTTGTGATCCCAAACTCATGCTGACGAGTGCATGATATCAGATGTCGCCGTTTGATCCTAAGGGTGGCACCTTTTCTCACTTGTACCACCGGTCAAGGACAAATCGCTTCTAACGAAACAACCTCTATACTTAGCCACAACTTCTATTCGATACAAATTAGCTTAATTTGCTTTTTGAAAGGCCCAACATCAGTGTCTTCGGTAATGTATCTACTCTAGCTGATTTCTAGTTTCTACTAATAAGACTTACATTAAATCGTGGCATTTTTAAAAAATTGTTACAAGTTCAATTCACTTCATTGAGTTGTTCTTGTTGTGTAATGAAAAATTATGCATGAGCATATATATAAACAAGTTTGTTACGTGTTTTGGGCGAATGTTTTACTGTGAAGCTAAATTAAGTAGCCTTCAAGGAAATTGATAAATTACAAAAACAAAACGCGTTGATATATAAGAACCGATGTTCTAAAAAACACTACGCGGAGAGGGACTGTCTAGCGCTTAGGCGGCCTAAACAGGCGCCTAGACAGACTAGACGGTCTCCTAAACCCGCTGAAAGGCTAGGCGGGCTAGCACCTTCCAGCACGTAGGTGGGGCCTAGACGGAGTTAGGCAGGGATATTTTGAACAACGGTAAGAACAAATAATCATATGTGATCTAATGGAACTTACATGGCCTAAAGAACTTGGATGATCATTGGGATGAAGAGTCATTATATTTCTTGATCATGTGGAAGCCTATTGTTCAAAGATCTGATAGCCTCATCATAAAGAGCCAGTTTGTTTCTAAAAGGTGGCTTTGGCCCTCCTTTAATGGCATCCTTCACATGTATCCTAGGAAACAAAGGTTCCATAGCCTCCCAAATCTTTCATCAACTCTATTGAAACAAAACGAAATTCACAAAAAAAAAACATAATTTAGTTAATCTTCCAAGATTTGTTTTATAATCAATCATCATGATAAAATAAAATCAGTAATCCAAGATAAAATAATATTCATTTTTCAATTTGTACATGCAAATAATGGAGTGCCCGTGATTTACCCACATCATTGAAAAGAAATCAACTCACCTCAAACAAATGTGAATGTTGGAAGGAGATTGGTCTGACAGTGTGATTTTGTTGGGCTTGTGAGTTCATTTTCATCTTCTTGTCTTGTTGGGCCTAGGTCTGTTTTGCAGTCCCGCTTCTTTCCCTTTGCGTCTCAGTATTTAACCTATGCGATGTAATGTTTTGCCCTGAGAATATACAAAAAGTTCTTCACTTTTTCCCACAAAACAGAAAGCTTGCTCCTTGCTCGCTCCCATGGCTTGCTCCCCAAGTTTATCAATTTCCGCATATGTCAACATGGTATCAGAGCACGAGTTCTAAATCCGAGCTGAAATCCCACTGGTTTCAAGCTTATACTCTACCCAAAAGTTAGGTTCTTTCAAAACGAACTAGGTTTCTGTAAAAAAAATGCAAAAATGACAAACACAACAACAGGAGAGGGTCAAGATAGCAATGATCCCTTGTTTCTTGCTTCCAACGACAACCCAGGTCTCAACCTAGTCACACAAGCTTTTGATGGGACTAGGTTTGGGGAATGGAAGATTTCCATGCTCACAGCCCTCTCGGCAAAGAACAAAACATGCTTCATCGATGGAAGCTACAACAAACCAGCTAGCACAGACGTGAAACAGAGGCGGTGGGTTCGATGCAACGACATGGTGAAGTCGTGGATTCTCAACTCGCTCAGCCCAGAAATTCGCCGGAGTGTTCTCTTCATTGAAACCGCGAAAGGAATTTGGGATGAACTTGTGGCACGTTTCAGCCAACTGGATGGAGCTCAGTTGTATTCAGTTCGTCAACAACTTCAAACCCTCACGCAAGGTTCGAGCTCAATCTCTACTTATTTCACAAAATTGCGAGCCCTCTAGGACCAGTTAGACAGTTTCCAACGATTCCCCAAATGTACTTGTGGATCTTTGAAAGAAATGATGAAGTATGAAAGCGATCAGCGTCTAGTTGACTTCTTGATGGGATTAAATGAGCAGTACACCACTGTCAGGGGAGCGATCCTTATGTCCAAGCCTCTTCCAGATATAAGTCTTGCTTATGGAATGTTGAGACAAGAAGAAACGCAGCGTGAAATCCAGAATTCTTCACAAATATTCCAAGAATCAGCTTCCATGAATGTTAGCTCTAGAAACTCTCAGAATTATCAAAATCAGAAAACTAACGGTGAGAAGAGAGGTCTTTACTGCACAAACTGCAAGAAGACTAATCACAATGTTGAAAGGTGCTACCATTTAATTGGTTTTCCTCCAAACTACAAAGAAAACAGGAAGAAAAGGCCATCCTCAGATGGTCAAAAATTTGCTGGAAATGTTCAGTCACAAAGTAGTTCAACTGGTTCTGGTGCTAAAGAGCTGAATGTTGATCAGATTGCAATGCTTTTGAGTCTCTTAGATGCTAAGGGCATTAAAGGGAAAGAGGTCGCGAATGATGACTTTGTTGGCTTTGCAGGTACTTCATTTACTTCAAAATTATTTCAAAAGGCTACTTGGATCATAGACAGCGGAGCTAGTTCTCATATGTGTTGTGACGTTTCTTTATTTGAAACTTACAATAAATTATCAAGACCCTTTATTATATCCTTACCAAATCAAGCTACTGCAGTGGTTGAATTTGCTGGAACTGTCCAAGTTTTGCCAAACTTGACACTTAGAGATGTTTTGCTTGTTCCTACATTTAAGTGCAACTTAATTTCTGTAGCAAAGCTGGTTAAGGATCTAAACTGCAGCGTAATATTCACCAACTCTAAATGTCTCTTGCAGGCTCCTTCCATGGGGACGCCTGTGGAGGTTGGTAAAGCAGATCATGATTTATACTTTGCTGTTCCTGGTCCTCAACAGGAACTGAAACATATTGAGGAGAATAAAGTCGACAATGGCCAATTTTCTAGCAATGTCAGTCTTCAAACTTGGCACTCTAGAATGGGACATTTGCCATATTATAAGCTACAAATTTTGCCTTTTTCCAAGTCCTTTTTTTTCAATAAAGATGCCTTGCCCTGCACTATATGTGCAAAATCAAGACAAACCCGTTCACCTTTTCCTACCAGTACCATCTCCTCTTCCTACCCTTTCCAAATGATACATGTAGATCTATGGGGTCCCTACCATACCCCCACACACGATGGTCACATGTACTTCATTACTATAGTGGATGACTACACGAGAGCAACGTGGGTACACTTGTTATCTGCCAAAAGCAATGCCTTCAGTTTGCTTAAAAGCTTCATTGCAATGGTAGAGAGGCAATTTCAGAAATCTGTGCAAGTATTGAGGTCAGATAACGCATTAGAACTTGGTTCAAGTCATGAGACATCTGATTTTCTTAACTCCAAGGGCATCGTACATCAAACTTCATGCGTAGCAACGCCCCAACAGAATGGGGTAGTGGAGAGGAAGCATAGACACATACTCGAAGTTGCTAGATCACTCATGTTCCAATCAAAGTTGCCATTGAAGTTTTGGGGGGAAAGCATCTTAACAGCAACTCACATTTTAAATCGTCTTCCCTACAAGCTTCTCAAGAATAAAAGCCCATATGAAGTCCTTCACGGCAAAGAGCCTAGCTATAGCCATATTAGAACTTTCGGTTGTCTTTGTTTTGTGTCAACCTTGAAGCATGGAAGGGATAAATTTCAAGCAAGAGCATCCCCTTGTATCTTCCTAGGTTATCCTTTCGGGAAGAAAGCCTATAAGGTTTTTGATCTTGAAAACCACAAAATTGTACTTTCCAGAGACATAGTGTTTCATGAAAGTTCTTTCCCCTTCCATGATCCTAACTTTAAGGCTCATTCTACTTCCCCTTTTCCTTCATCAACATCTCAGAATGATGATGATTATGAGACCTTCCCAGAAATCCCAACATCTGAAACGAATGAAGGGATAACAGATTCTCATGTGATAGTTGATCCACCAGTCAGAAGGTCGACCAGAGAGCACCAACCTCCAGCATCCTTGACAGATTATGTCTGTTCTGCAGCAACTGATGTAGATGCCTTCTGTGCAAACACCTTGACATCCACCATATCCTTTCCCACTCAGACCAACAATGCAGATTTTCAACCTGATTTTGAACCCTGTACTTATGATGACGCAAGCAAATATTCAGTTTGGAGGGCAGCAATGATGGAGGAGTTTGAAGCTTTGCAACTAAACAACACGTGGGAAATTGTCAAGTTGCCTCCAGGAAAGAAAGCAATAAGTAGTAAGTGGGTTTATAAAGTCAAAAGGAAGGCAGATGGAGAAATAGAAAGATACAAGGCAAGGTTGGTCGTTCGAGGGTTCACCCAAAGAGAAGGGGTGGATTACAATGAGACGTTTTCTCCGGTTATCAAGATGACAACCGTAAGGACATTGATTTCAGTTGCATTAAAGAAAAATTGGCCTACATTTCAGCTGGATGTTAACAATGCTTTCCTACATGGAGAGCTTGATGAAGAAGTATATATGAAGATGCCATCGGGGTTGATGGTAGAAGATTCTTCGCTAGTGTGTCGACTTAAGAAATCGCTCTATGGGCTAAAGCAAGCCTCTCGGCAATGGTATGCCAAGTTGTCATCCTTCTTGAGACTCAAGGGATACGCTCAATCACTCAACGATTACTCACTTTTTTGCAAGAAAACGCCAACTACTACGATCTTCATAGCAGTTTATGTCGATGATGTGTTGATCACTGGCAATAATTTGGAAGAGATGACAGCCCTGAAGGAGAACCTTCATTCTGAATTCAGAATTAAAGACCTGGGAACATTGAATTTCTTCTTGGGTATAGAGTTTATAACTACCTCTCAAGGATTGCTGATGAGCCAAAGAAAATTCATCATAGAATTGCTTCATGAATTTCCACTAAAATCGGAGTTCGAGGCTGCAAGCCCACTTGATCCACGAATCAGATTACTTCCAGCAGATGGAGAGCTCCTTCCTGATCCAACAGTGTACAGAAGGCTCATTGGAAAGTTGAACTTTCTGGTGAACACAAGACCAGACTTGGCTTTTGCGGTTCAAGTGTTGAGCCAGTTCAACAAGTCACCTCGCATGCCTCACCTTCAAGCGGCATATCATGTTTTATCATATTTAAAAGGCACACAAACAAAGGCTCTCCTGCTCAATACAAATCCAGACTACACTATGCAAGCGTTTTGCAATGCCGATTGGGCGACATGCCCACATTCTCGCAAATCAGTGAGTGGATTTGTCATATTCCTTGGTGGCAGTCTGATCTCATGGAAGTGCAAGAAACAACAAAGTGTATCATTGTCCTCCGCAGAAGCAGAGTATAGGTCCTTGAGAAGAGTATGCGCTGAGTTGTCCTGGTTGAGTCGTCTTCTTCATGAACTGACAGTTGAGGGAATCGTCCCAATACCAGTGAAATGCGACAACCAAGCCGCAATATATATTGCGAAGAACTCGGTGTTTCATGAGAGGACGAAACACATCGAACTAGATTGCCATTTCACCAGAGAGAAGTTGCTTGAAGGCCTAATCTCACTGCATCATTGCTCAAGTCAGAATCAGTTGGCGGATTTCCTCACCAAGAATTTACCCGGGTCTCGATTGCATTCCATTCTGCCCAAGATGGGGTTACAAGATCCACCTCCATCTTGAGGGGGGGGGGGGTGTTGGGCTTGTGAGTTCATTTTCATCTTCTTGTCTTGTTGGGCCTAGGCCTGTTTTGCAGTCCCGTTTCTTTCCCTTTGCGTCTCAGTATTTAACCTATGCGATGTAATGTTTTGCCCTGAGAATATACAAAAAGTTCTTCACTTTTTCCCACAAAACAGAAAGCTTGCTCCTTGCTCGCTCCCATGGCTTGCTCCCCAAGTTTATCAATTTCCGCATATGTCAACAGATTTACTCGGCCCGAGACGTTGTAGGTAATCAATTCTTTTCCATTTTTTGTGATTGATAAACTTCTGCCTTGCATTGTCATATACTATATTTTGTTGTCGAAATCAGCTTTGGTGTATTACCGGCGACAAACTTTCAATTTCAAACTCTTTTTTTGGATCCGAGGAATTCACTCAAGATCTACTTCGATGAGACATATGACACACTAGATCAACATCAAAGGGCTAGCTTGATATGGATATTTGATGCGATAGTTTTTATTTTGATCCCAAAATTGGATCAAGAAAAGTTTGTTTAATAGAGATTTGGGATTGATGATCAAAAATGTTTTCCTAGATGGAGGCTTTGTAATGGGGTATTGAACTGAAATCAGAATTCGGGATTGATGACAAGTTTTGAGTTTTTTTATTGATTTAGATCACCATTTGATCAGAGGAAAATTTTGCTTTTTTTGAGTGGGACGATAAAATATCTGATATGTAATTCGGGATGATGACAAGTTTTGAGTTTCTCATTGTTTTAAATCCCATTTGATTTGGGGAACATATTTTTTTGTGGGAAGATGAAATGTGAAGGCCGCCACGTGGAGGATTTATGGGGGTAGGGGAGTTGCAAGAATTTCATCGAGAAATGCTCTGCCAAATTCACACAAAATGCTCTGCCTAATTCTTTCTTTTAGGCAATTGATAGAGTAAAATGCAGGTATATTCGGGTCATTGAATTCAACGAATGGACAGAAACAATTGCATAAACTAGGTTTGATTAAAAAATGGAAGAAGAGCTAAATATATTTACAGTGGCAATACGGTAAAATAACGTTTTATCTTTATAGACGGGATTATCTTTCAAAGTTCAAAGAAATCTACCCCAATCTCACAACCCACATACCCGCACACGCCGCAACTGTATTTCATACTCTCTCCCTCCATCTTAGGGGTTAATCGATAATTGAGGTGAATGGAGCATTGGAGCCGCAATGACTATATATACCAACTAGATATTTGAACTTCAGGTTTGATTCTCCCAAGCATCACCCCATAAAAGCTTCTCAAATAATCCTTTTCTTAATTATAGCTTGGAAAAATCTTGTTTACTTCACGTGGAAGGAAGGAAAATATTAATTCCTTATGATGAAGTTGATGTTAAATTGGGAAGACTGGTCGCTTACTGTAATGATTGACTAATGGGGGCATGATTTGCCAGGTGGTATTTTTGCATCCAGCTCTATTGCCTCTTCTTATTTGCACCAACAATCACATATACTTAGAGAAATTAAGAAAGATTTTAAGGGATGGAGTCATTGGTTAAGAAATTTGTAGGTTTTGATTATGTTTTGGGGTTATCACTCACACATTCACACTCCCGATGAGGAACAGAGGTGGTGTGGTTGCTTGAGTTTTTGAGACAATAAAGAAAATTGAACATTTTTTTACCTTCCAATAATCCCCACGCTCTTACGAAGTTGGAAGAAAACATTAGATAGTGGGTTTATAATTTTTATGCGTGGTTCATGATACACTAGATAGCCTAGCGTACCAAGGAAAGACGAACCAAGAAACCGGGAAGTGAATGGGCACGTAGCCCGGGGGTCGAGGGAGACGAAAGGAAAGAGGAGGAGACAAAGGATTAGGGTAGAAGAGTTTATTTCTTGGATAAAATCTCAACTTAGCTTACAAGGGTTTATATAAGCTATGCCCTACCGGTTCAATAAAAGCGACTCAGGAAAAAACCGGAAAGAAAACCTGAGAAGGGAGTAGAACTCCTGTTTAAAAAATTACATTAATTCAAAATAGCCATAAATTAAAATAATAAAATAAACTAATATTGATCTCGAAATCTATTTGGAGCCCGACGCTGACGAGCCGGCCTAGTCCTCGGCTCGTTTGTCGGACTCGTATGCGTATCAATTACCCCCCCCCCCCCCGCGTGAGATTCGGCTTGTCCTCAAGCCGCAAATCGGGGTAATCTGTCTGTAGCTGCTCGACTGGCTCCCAAGTAGCGTCTTCGGCCGAACCATCTTCCCACACAACCTGCCACTCGCGTCGCGGTTGTCCATCCACCAAAACCAATCGTTCCGCCACTGCTCGGGCCGGCGTAGAAATGGGACGGTCATGGAGAAAGTCCGAGGGAAAGGCCGATTGCACCGGTTGATTATCGAACGCAATGAAAGGCCGTAATAAAGAACGTGGAACACATTGTGAATCTTTGCGTTGGCCGGAAGATCGAGCCGGTACGCGACCCGCCCCACGCGCTCCGTGATTGCGAAAGGTCCATAGAAGCGGCGGCTCAGCTTGTGAGATAGAGGCCGAGCTACCGAATGTTGTCTGTAAGGTTGGAGCTTGAGTAGTACAAGGTCGCCGACGGCGTACTCCACGTCCCGGCGATGGCCATTGGCCTGCGCAGTCATCCTCTGTTGCATCTTACGCAAATTCTGATGGAGGAAAGCAAGGACCTCCTGGCGATCTCGTAGATCCGCAGCGGTGGTCGAAGAGCTCGACGTCGGAACCGTGCAACACACCAGTGGAGGTGGAGTCCGGCCATACAAAGCTTGAAACGGTGTCATGCGCAGACCTTCATGAAAATGGCAATTAAGAGCAAGCTCCGCCCATGGCAAGTAATCGGACCATTTCTTCGGCTGCCCCTGAGTGAAGGCACGGAGGTACTGTTCCAAGCCTCGGTTACGGACCTCGATCTGGCCGTCCGTTTATGGGTGGTAAGCCGTGCTATGATTTAATGTCGTACCACTCAAACGATGAAGTACCTTCCAAAAAGAGCTAGTGAAGATAGGATCGCGATCCGATAGGATCTTGGAAGGGATACCATGGTGTTTGACTACAATATCAACAAACAGAGATGCCACTTTAGGCGCATAAAAAGACGTCCCTAGTGGCCCGAAGTGAGCATATTTCGAAAGACGGTCCACAACCACGCAGATAGTAGTGAAACCTCGCGACGACGGCAGACCTGTAATGAAATCCATAGAGATCTCGTCCCATACCTGCTCGGGAATAGGCAGGGGTTGTAATAATCTGGCAGGCTTCTTCGTGCTATACTTTGTAGATTGGCATATAAGACAGGAATCCACAAAGTGTTTGACATCCTGACGCATGCCACGCCAATAGAAAATTTCAGCGACCCGGCGGAATGTACGATCGACACCCGGATGTCCAGCACTCGATGAGGAATGAAACTCTGTAAGCACTACTGATTTCAGAACAGAAGACTGGCCCAAAACAAGCCGATGACCGTAATATAAGAGGCCTCCATGCACCTGAAACGGGGCCTGAAGAGATCCGGCAGCCGCGGCTTCATGCAGCTCGAGCAAATCGGGTAAGCTGGCGTTCTCGGCGGCCACTTTCGGCAGGAGGTCCGGTAGTGGCTGCGAAAAAGAGAGAAATTGGCCTAACTCTGAGTCGTCTGGGATCATGCAGCGGGATAATGCATCCGCTACTCTGTTACTAACGCCAGTTTTGTACTCAATGCGGAACTTATACCCCATCAGCTTTCGAATGAAGAACTGCTGATCCGGCGTCTGAATAACTTGATGTAAGAGTTCCTTGAGACTCTTTTGGTCAGTGCGGATGACAAATTCACGGCCCAATAGATACTGGCGCCATTTCTGCACAGCGGAGACAATAGCAAATAATTCCCTGTGATAGGCAGATGAGCCCCGTCGGCGGATACCTATGTTTTGCTGAAGAACTCAATGGGGTGCTCATTCTGAAGTAACACCGCCCCGACCCTATGGTCTGACGCGTCAGTCTCTAGCACAAAGTCACGGGAAAAATCAAGCAACTGTAACACAGGTGGAGAAAGCATAGTTTTCCGTAAAAATAAGAACGCATCCTCAACAATAGAATTCCAAGAAAACTTATCTTTCTTAACCAGGTCTGCCAATGGTGCCGCTAGAGTGGCATAATTCCGAATGAACTTGCAGTAATATCCGGTAAGGCCGAGAAAACCGCGGAGCTGGCGGACAGATTTCGGAACCGGCCATTCCGCCATGGCGGCGAGCTTCGACGGGTCAACCAGCAAGCGTCCCCCGAACACGATATGCCCCAGATACTCCACCGATGTAGTTCTGAAAGAGCACTTGGAACTCTTGACATAAAAGTTATTAGATTGAAGAATCTGTAAGACCGTATCAAGATGCCGGCTATGGAGCTCCAAAGAAGGACTATAAACCAGAATGTCGTAAAAAAAGACGATAACAAAATCACGTAAAAACGCCGCAAAGATGGAATTCATAGCAGCCTGAAATGTTGACGGGGCGTTAGTCAGTCCGAACAGCATCACCAAGAACTCAAAGTGGCCATCGTGTGTCCGGAATGCCGTCTTAAAGATGTCGTCGGCATGCATTCGGATTTGATGATATCCGGAACGCAAGTCGAGCTTGGTAAAATACACGGCTTTCCCCAGCTCATCAAACAACTCGTCACTCGTTGGAATCGGAAACTTGTCTGTCATAGTTGCTGCGTTCAAAGCACGATAGTCGATGCAAAAGCGAAACGACCCATCCTTCTTCTTAACGAGCAGAGCTGGAGATGAAAAGGGGCTGGTGCTGGGTTGAATAATACCCTGCTCAAGCATATCGCGTACCTGACGCTCGATCTCGGATTTCTGAAAGTATGGATAACGATAAGGACGCACATTCACCGGTTTGGAGCCTGCCTGAAGATGAATCCGGTGATTCCAAGGTCGGTTCGGCGGAAGCCCAAATGGCATCCAGAACACAGATTCATGAATCCGAAGGACGGATAGAATATCAGCATGAATGTCGCCGGAGAATTCGATCGGCGCAGGATCAGACAGCGGCGCCGAAGTGTCCACCGAAAGCGCCATGAATTCAAAACACGCTGCTATAGACTCCACTGAAAACAACGTCTGCAGGGTGTGCATGGAAATCAGCCGAGGTGCCTGGTGATCGCCGCTGAGGGAGATTTTACGTCCCTCGAGCACGAAATCCATCGTTAGATTAGCGTAATCATGCGTGACTTTTCCTAGTGTCTGAAGCCATTGCACGCCTAGTACCAGCTGGGGTCCATGGATCTGTAAGACGAAAAGATCAACAGCAAAATCGTGTCATTGCAAGACTAAAGGAACATCAATGCACTTGTGATTGCATACAAGGGACTCACCGTTACCGACATAAACCCGAAAGGGTGTGATCTGCGTCAGAGGTAGGCACAAGTTTGCCGTGATGGATGGGTGAATAAAATTGTGAGTGCTACCTCCATCAATAAGCACCTGTAATGATCTGTCCCGAATAAAACCCACAAGCTTGAGAGATTTCGGCTTGGCAAATCCCTCCATAGATGATAATACGTTGGAGACGTCCCCGGACAAGACTACTGTATCATCTGCTGGTTCAATCGACTCATTCTCATCATCCGAGTTGCCAGTCCCTAAAAGAGCCAAGAACCGATGTTTACAACGGTGACATGCTACAAATCTCTCATCACAATTCCAGCAGAGGCCTTTCTTTGAACGTTCATCTCGCTCCGCCTGCGTGAGCTTGCAGACCGGCAATTTAGAGAGAGTAGTGGATGGCGTAAGCGGGGAATGGCCCCCAGTTGGGATCGGTGCTGACGAACCAGCCGTGGTTGCCGGTGTCCGAAACTGGTTAGGAGTCCAGCGTCGCGTGGACTGCTGGGCCGCCACTGTATCTTCAAACGAGGCGGATAACTCGCAGGCGAGAGCGAAGGCCTGAGCCAGCGAGACCGGGTTCCGAAGGTTGAGCTCACGTTGGATAGGTTGTTTTAGCCCGACTTTAAAGAAGGAAATCAGAGTTGGCTCAGCTAGCCCTGTAACTTTATTTAAAAGGCCCTCGAATTCAGTTTGGTAGGCCAGCACAGTAGTACGCTATTGTAGCCGAGACAAGAGACCGACATAGTCCTCGTAATACTGAGGATCGAAGCGCTGACGAACATCCCTAAGAAGATGTTGCCAGGTTGCGCCCATAGTATTTTGCCTATAATAACGAGACCAATCCGACGCGGGATGATCAATCAGAAGACCTACGAGATTCAAGCGATCAAGATCAACAGTATGAAAATAATTGTAATGAGATTGAATTTTAAAAATCCATCCCTGAGGATCGGATCCGTTGAACCGTGGAGCATCAATGCGGATCCGGGGAATGTTTTCGTGGCCGGGTGGGGCACGGATCTCGACGCCCGCATTGGCGGCTTGTTGCACGGCCGGTAAGACGCCCTGGATCGCGTCTGGAATTGCGGCGGCTGTCTGGGGTTGGAGCCCTAGGGCACGCTCGGCCGGTACGGGTAATAACCCGTCCCCAGCGGCTTGAGGTGGGTCGGCGGCCGGGTTGTACGCTGCAGCCTGTGCGGCTTGTCGCTGCCCGAGCGGCAGGCGGTTCGCACCGGTTGCCGACCCCTGACAACTATTCAAGATGTCGTAAACGGTATCGGTACGAATCCAAGTGGACTCTTGTTGACGAAGAGTAGCATCTAGGGTTTCCATCATACGCGTCAAAGCGGAAGACATCTGTGCTTGGTTTTCGGCAATGCTGACTAGGGCAGCCGCCATCGGGTCGGACGAACTTTCGTCGTTGGAACTCATTGACACAAGTTCGATCTTAAAGCACCAGTTGATCACTAGATAGCCTAGCATACCAAGGGAAGACGAACCAAGAAACCGGGAAGTGAATGGGCACGTAGCCCGGGGTCGAGGGAGACGAAAGGAAAGAGGAGGAGACAGAGGATTAGGGCAGAAGAGTTTATTTCTTGGATAAAATCTCAACTTAGCTTACAAGGGTTTATATAAGCTATGCCCTACCGGTTCAATAAAAGCGACTCAGGAAAGAACCGGAAAGAAAACCTGAGAAGGGAGTAGAACTCTTGTTTAAAAAATTACATTAATTCAAAATAGCCATAAATTAAAATAATAAAATAAACTAATATTGATCTCGAAATCTATTTGGAGCCCGACGCTGACGAGCCGGCCTAGTCCTCGGCTCGTTTGTCGGACTCGTATGCGTATCAGTTCATGATGCTATTTTTATAAGCTCATATTAGTTGTTATTTGGGTTCATATTTTTTCACTTTCGTTTGTTGTTTATATTTTGTGATGTTGAATTGTTGGGATAAATGATTTGAGTTTTTTTGTGTGGGAGAGAAAGTGTACATTTAGGGAGTTTGGTTCAAATGAAACGAACTCTTATCCTGAAACGGATGCACTTTTCCTAGTTCATACTGCACTTTTCCTACTTCAGAGTGCATTTTTCGCATTTGCACTTTTCGTACTTTGTAGTGCACTTTTCATACTTTTTGTAGTGCATTTCTTCATAGTGCACTTTTTGTATATTGCAATGCACTTTTGTTTGAAAAGTGCACTACTAACTAGGAAAAGTGCATTCGTTTCACGTTTTAGGATAAGAGTTTGTTTCATTTGAACCAAACTCTACATTTAGGTTCTCAATTATTAACTTTGCAAAATGTTCTTACAATACTTTTCATAATGTGTGTTTTCTTGGTTCATAATTTTATATGATATGGTTCATTATAAGTGTGCTTATGGTTCATGGATATTATAGCTTAACCTCCGCTTTAATATATAGTAATGATGATGATTGATAGGTTCGATAAAAAAATTTGAAATTGATAAGTTAATATAGCAAATTTTGATATTCTGAACTAGCTTGATTTGTCTGAGGTTTTTTTTTGTACAAGCTCCATATATTAGATTACGGTTTTTCTAACATATGTCCTAAAGGTAGGGGTGAGCACGGTCAGTTAATCGGAATTTCGGTTAACCGGACATCAGTTAATTGGAACTTCGGTTAACCATAACCATAACCATAACCTATGCCCTTGAAGCATAACTTAGAAAAATCAATTAAACTATTAACTTGTTCAAAGTCCGCCCCTAGCTACTTCTGAATAATTATAGATCTGTCCCTAGAAGTTCAGCGCACTTTATATCGATTACGCCCATTAAATTGATAAAACACTTTCTCAGAGATTTTATAACTATTCCATTCCTATTTTATTCTACTTTGAATGGACTCTAAAAAAATAAATTATCTAAGTTAATTTGATATTGAAAAGTAATAGTATGATGATTGGATTGAAATTATTAGAAGATAGAAACTTCGTAAGAAAAATTAATTTAACAACTGTTAATTATGTTAAAAAAGTTTGTGGAAAATATTTCAATGTTGACATAAAAATATCCAATAACAAAATTTAAATAAATATTTTTACTATATAATATTTATGGAGAATGTTAGTAAATTTCAAAATCCATTTCGTTGTTCTTATTTGTCGTTTCGAGATATATAATAAATATCCAAAGATACGGTATTTAAATAATTGAAAATCAAAAACTTGAAAAAGTTGTTCGAGACTAAAATTTACAAACTTTCATTTTTACAACCACTATAGCGCAATAATTTTTATTTAGTAAACCATTTACTTTAAGCAATGTTTTTTTTTCCTTTCAAAAATAATTATAGATTACAATAAAAGTAATAGTATGTATAATTAACGAATCCAAAAAAAAATTACGGTTACAATTTTGCCAATATTTAGAATTGATTTCTTTGAAAATTAATTAGCAAAAGTAACTAGTTAATGATAATTGGTCCTAGATTCTCGATAAAGTTAACTTGTTAAATTTTTCTTTTTCTTTTCAAAGTAATAAAAACTTTCCTTATTGGATCTAGGGTCATGACCCACCGGGTAAGTAAATCAAATTCCGCTTGGGATGTAGTATTGGACGTCAAATATCTGTTGTCCCAAAAGATGAATGATACACTGAAACTTAAATACATGCGTGGGATTTGATCGGATGGGTCTCAACCGGTGGAATTTAAACCCAATTAATTACGGTTCACTTCAATTCTACACACCACATTACAACAATAATCTATCGATCTTCTATATAATCTTTATCTTTACGACTATAAAAGTTGTCCATCTCAAATCAAATAAATGCTCCACATTTATGCATTAATTTTCATCAATATTAAAATAGGCTAAATACATAAACGGTCACCTGAATTTGTGCCCATTAGTCACTTATCACCCTATACTTTGGCCCTATTTTATTGAACCCCTATAGTTCTACTTCACGATCTATTGAACATCTGCTTGCTGAGACTTTTTTTACCTGTGTTGTATGCGCGCTAACATGTGCAAATATTTTGCCACGTATATGGCATGTCATTTGTTTTAATTAAAGCAAAAAGGAGAAAAGATTAAAACAAAAAAAAAGAAAAAAATTACAAAAAAGCACATCTTCCTCGTTGAACTTTTGCCATATATGGAGACTTGAACATTTTTTTGTACTTGAATATAATACTTGCCTTATGATATTGCTTAGATCTAGCATTATGTTGTTTTTTTTATTGTTGATTGAGCGTGTTAGATTTCATTTTCAAAGCAATTATTAGATTCAAAAAGTAGGGTTGTGTGGTCTTGAATCATGACTTTGCTTGAAGATATGAGTAGATTTGAGTTGAATTCATGTTTGCCCCATAATTTAATTGCAAATTGCTTGAATTTTCATGTTTAATTGAAAACCCTTTGTAAAGTTCCATTGGAGAAGCCCTGAGAAGAACAAGAAAGAAAAAAGAACCACCTTCTTCAGGAAGGACAAGCTGTTCGGCCACATGGCTTTTTTTGAAGGCCACATGCCTAGATTAGATGATGATGATACAAGATCCAAGAGCAATGCGGACGATGAAGTGGTACTGTGGTAGCAAGGACAGAGAAAGAAAAAGAATACCCATACATACTAAGACCTTGTTCACACAGCGAAGAAAGGCCGAGTGGAAGTGATACGAGTCCGGTGTGGACCACGTATCGAACCCTTGTTGGTCAAGGGGTTTGAGCCTAATCCGGTGTGGATTCCGACTCGGGATAATACGAAAGATAAAACTGAGAGAAAATTAGGGCAAACTATTTCTTGGATAAATTATGAGAGGAAACCAAGAGTATTTATACCTAAGCCCTAACAGTTCAAAAAAGGCGTCCCGGGAAAGAACCGTAAAGAAAACCCGAGAAGAGAGTGAAGCTCTACTTTATAAAAATTACATAAATTGAATATAATGTTGAAATTATAAATTACTACTCTAAAAATTGTAAAATACTAATATAAATATATAAAAACTAATCCTCATATCGCCTTGGGCGACGACGAACTCGTGATGGCCTCGTGCTCGATATTTCTCCCATATCATTCTCTCCCCCGATGAGCATCGGCTTGTCCTCAAGCCGTAAATCAGGAAATGAATGGGAAATCACCTCAACTGGTTCCCACGTGGAATTGGCAGGCGCGCCATCCGCACATTCAATGAGCCACTCGACTCTCGGATGGCCATCCACAATCACCTCACGCTCTGCTGTGGCGCGCATGGGTCAGGAGATCGGCCGATCATACAAAAATTCCGCAGGTAAGGAAACTGGCACAATCGGAGAGCCATCCGGAATGAATGGCCGAAGCAGTGAGACGTGAAACGCATTGTGTATACGTGCTGTAGCCGGGAGCTCTAAGCGGTATGCGACCGATCCAATGCGCTCAATAATAGTAAATGACCCATAAAAACGTCGAGCAAGTTTAGCGGAAAGAGGACGACTGACCGAATGTTGGCGATAAGGCTGCAATTTTAACAAGACTCGATCCCCCACATTGAATTCGACGTCCTTTCCGTGTTTGTTTGCCTGCCCAACCATACGCTGTTGCATTTTGGACAAATTAAGTCGGATGAGGTCCAAAACTTGCTCCCTATCGTGCATGGCTTCCGACGCCGGGGTCGGTGGTCTAGCTGGAATTGTTACCCTGCCAATCGACGGCGCATCTCGCCCGTACAAAGCTTTGAACGGAGACATGTCGAGGCCCTCATGATACATAGAATTTAAGGCCAGTTCAGCCCACGATAAGAAATCCAACCAACGACGCGGTCGTCCCTGAGTAAAGGCGCGCAGATATTGCTCCAAACTACGGGTTTTGACTTCAGTCTGACCGTCTAATTGTGGGTGGTACGTTGTACTATGATGAAGTTTAGTATCGCTCAAGCGATGCAATTCCGACCAGAATGTACTACGAAAAATGGGGTCCTTGTCGGACACAATAGTAGCCGGAATTCCATGGAGTTTGACGACCAAGTCGACGAACAACGATGCTACCCGTGGTGCGTCAAAAGATGGCCCGAGTGCGCCGAAATGGGCGTACTTAGATAATCTGTCGACCACAACTCGAATCGTAGTATGGCCCCGGGATGGAGGTAACCCCGTTATGAAATCCATAGACACATCGTCCACACTTGCTGAGGAACGGGTAATGGTTGAATTAAGCCGGCAGGCTTTGCGGTACTGTACTTAGTTGACTGACAGATCAAACAAGAATCAACAAAACGTTTAACATCAGCGCGCATACCTTTCCAATAGAATACGTCTGCGACTCGACGAAAGGTTCGATCAACGCCCGAATGGCCAGCGCTGGGCGACGAGTGAAACTCAGTTAAGATATCTGCCTTAAGCGGGGAAGCAACGTCCACCACTAAGCGATGTCCCGAATATAGAATGCCGTCAAACACCCGGAAAGGCGCGGCGAGCGTGTCGGTCGCAGCTGTGGCATGCCACATCTTCAAATCATCCAACACTGAATTCTTGGCACGGAGTCGCTGAAGTATGTCGGGCAGTGGAGCCGCAAATGACAGAAATTGCTGCAGAGTCGCCTCATCATCAATCATGCAGCGAGATAGTGCGTCAGCGACGCGATTACTGGCGCCTGATTTGTACTCGATGCGAAATTTGTAGCCCATGAGTTTACGAATGAAGAACTGTTGATCGGATGTCTGAATTACCTGCGTCAAAAGTTCTTTCAGACTCTTCTGATCACTGCGAATCATAAACTCCCGTCCCAACAAATACTGGCGCCATTTCTGAACGGCGGAAACGATAGCAAAAAGTTCTCTGTGATATGCGGAAGACCCGCGACGACGAATGCCCAACTTCTTACTGAAAAATGAGAGAGGTCTATCATCTTGTAATAGTATAGCGCCGACCCCTTCGTCTGATGCATCCGTCTCCACAATAAATTGTTTTGAAAAATCAGGGAGCTGAAGAATAGGCGGTTGCATCATAGCTGATTTCAAACGCTGAAATGCGACCTCGGCGGAAGCGGACCACTCGAACTTATCTTTCTGTAATAAATTAGTTAAAGGAGCTGCAAGCAACGCATAATGGCGAATGAACTTCCGATAATAACCCGTCAAACCCAGAAATCCACGCAATTATTTCACGGATCTCGGTGTAGGCCAATCGGCCATCGCATACAACTCCGGATCGGCTATCAGTTGGCCAGCTGTGACGATGTGTCCAAGGTACTCAACTTTAGAAGTTCCAAAAGAGCATTTTGAACCCTTGACATAAAAATGATTATCCTGAAGAATCTGCAAAACAGTATCTAGATTCGAAGCATGAGCAGCAACAGAAGGACTGTATATCAGAATATCATCAAAAAAGACAATTACGAATTTGCGCAGATATTGAGCAAATATGTTATTCATAGCGGCCTGAAATGTAGACGGTGCATTAGTCAAGCCAAAAGGCATAACTAAGAATTCAAAATGGCCGTCATGTGTCCGAAAATCAGTTTTATAGATATTGGAAGAGTGCATCCGAATCTGATGATAACCTGAGCGCATATCAAGTTTAGTAAAAATAATCGCATTCCCCAATTCATCAAATAATTCATCAGCAGTGGGAATAGGAAACTTATCTGCAACAGTGATGCTATTCAGGGCTCTATAGTCGATGCAGAAACGAAAACTACCATCTTTCTTCTTGACGAAAAGAGCCGGAGAGGAAAATGGGCTGGTACTGTGCTGAATGATGCCCTGATCTAACATAGATTTAACCTGTCGTTCAATCTCATCCTTCTGAAAGTATGGATATCGATAGGGTCGGACGTTGACCGGTTTAGAATCGGGTTGCAGGTGTATATGATGATCCCACGTACGAGGCGGTGGAAGGCCCAACGACACTGTAAAAACCGCACGGTGCTGATCAAGGACACAACGGATTTCGGGCGCCAGCTCCGGCGGCCAATCCGAGGTCACAGAAGGCTCGTCAGGCACGAGACTGAGAATCTCAAAGTAGTCCAGAATACCAGCAGAAGCGCAGAGAGAGTGAAGTTCGGACATAGAAATGGGTTTCGGAGATTGCGTGTCGCCTTTCAGAAACACTGATTTATTGTTCCAGACAAACTGCATAGTCAGCTTAGCATAATCGTGGGACATAGTGCCCAAAGTTTGTAACCATTGCACACCAAGAACCACTTGCGGTCCATGCACCGCGAGTACAAAGAGATCAATATAGAAAATATGACCCTGCAGAACAATGCTAGTGGCTGGACACTGATGTGAACATAGTAAATAAGCTCCGTTGCCAACAAAAACACGGAAAGATGAAATTTTCAACAGCGGTAACTGTAATTTCTCAGCCAATTCAGGATGGATAAAGTTGTGAGTACTACCTCCATCAATTAGAACCTGAACCTATGCTTCATTAATCGATCCAAGAGGCGCAACGAGCGCGGATTGGGTATTCCTTCCATCGAATTGAGGCTGGAAATATCGCCCGTAACGGCCAGATCATCGGGAAGTTCTTCCTCATTCTCATCATCACTATCCTCACAGCTTAACAACGCCAAAAAACGGGGCTTGCAACGGTGTCCCCGGGAGTACCTCTTATCACAAGTCCAACATAAACCTTTTTTAGAGCGTTCATCACGTTCAGCCATAGAAAGACGACGAATAGGCAAAGAAGAGTAATTACCGTTGGAAGTCGAGGTTTGTGGTGTGTCCGACGCTGTGCCCGAAGCTTGCGTCGGCGGTGGCTTCGGCGATGGAGTCCCTTGGCGAGACCCGTTCGATACCCATGGTCGTTTACTGGCCAACCACGATGAAGTGGTCTCAGTGTATGATGCTGCCAATTCCCGAGCTAAAGCGAAAGCTTGTGACAGTGTAGTCGGGTTTCGGAGATTCAATTCACGGCGCACGGGATGTTTCAATCCCGCCTTGAAAAGAGAAATCAAGGTTGCCTCGGACAAGCCAGTTACTTTATTCAACAAGGCTTCGAACACTGTTTGATACTCGAGCACCGAGGTTTTCTGTTTCAAGTTCGCCAAGGGCCCTGTGTAATCTTCGTAATACGTCGGATCGAATCGTTGTTGAACGGATAGAAGAAAGGCTGCCCAAGTTTCACCACACTGATTCCGACGTTGATAACGGAACCAGTCTGAAGCGGGATGATCAATAAGCATACCAACTAACCGCAACCTATCGTAATCTGCAGTACGGAAGTATTCGAAGTACGCCTAAACTTTGAAGATCCAACCGTTCGGGTCCGTCCCATTAAAACGGGGAGGGTCAACTCGAATTTTCGGGCCCAAATTCGGGACTGGTGGAGTGCGCGCCCCGTCCCTCTGATCGTGTTGAAGAACCTGTGGGATAGGGTTTGGGGCAGGCGGCGTGGCGTTGGCGACGGCCTGTTGCGGAACGGGCAGCGCATCCGCGCCAAGGTTTACTAGGGTCGGCACGCTCGCGACCGTAGCCGGGGGAGTCCAACCGAAGCCGAGTGAAGCAGCGACACTAGGGTATTGGGCCGGTGGTGGCCAGCCGGCAAACGGAGGCAGGCTCGTGCTAGGGCTAGCGAACGGTTGTGGCCAACCCGCAGAAGATGGAGGCGCGAAACTAGGGTTCGCGTGGAGCGGCGGCCAACTCGCGATCGGCTGCGAAGTAGAGGCCATGGCGATTGGAGCGGCGATGAGGGCCGTTCTAGGGTTTGGCCGGCTCTGAATCAATTCCCGCAAATTATCAGTACACGATTTCTGCAGATCAAGATCACACCGAAGCGTCTGAAGCTGATCGGTAAGTTGGAACATCAATTTGCGAAGATCGGGCGTGGTAGCGGAGGCTTGTGCGGCGGTATCATCCGTGGATGTCATCATGGTGGTTCGGTGTGAAAGCACCAATTGATACGAGTCCGATGTGGACCACGTATCGAACCCTTGTTGGTCAAGGGGTTTGAGCCTAATCCGGTGTGGATTCCGACTCGGGATAATACGAAAGATAAAACTGAGAGAAAATTAGGGCAAACTATTTCTTGGATAAATTATGAGAAGGAAACCAAGAGTATTTATACCTAAGCCCTAACGGTTCAAAAAAGGCGTCCCGGGAAAGAACCGTAAAGAAAACCCGAGAAGAGACCAAAGCTCTAGTTTATAAAAATTACATAAATTGAATATAATGCTGAAATTATAAATTACTACTCTAAAAATTGTAAAATACTAATATAAATATATAAAAACTAATCCTCATATCGTCTTGGGCGACGACGAACTCGTGATGGCCTCGTGCTCGATATTTCTCCCGTATCAGGAAGAGGGCAGTCAGCTGGCTGCTTCTTGGCCACACCCCCCTGCTTATAGATACGAGAGACTTGATCTCTATTTGAGAATAGTCAATTGCATACCATTAGCCGATATACGTATAGGAACATGAGTACATGATATTGAATGTAATCCAGGTCAAATCGCAAAGCTGGCTTGAGTCGCAGGAACTTTTGCTAAAAAATGAAGGAAGCAGCACCCTCTACACTCTCTCTTAGGCTTGTACGGCTACCTTCGGGTGTTAAAAAAGTCATGGATTCTCGATGCTGAGATTGGTATAGTTTCCAATCCCAACCACGGTGCACGTAAGCTTAGAAAAGCTGGACAAAGCCCATCATACGTCTAAATAGGAAATGAAACTACAATAACGGGGTGAATACGATACTATAGGCTTTTGTTTCCGTAATCGTATTCTAACCAGAGTCGTCCGTCAAAACGACGTTAGTGGATTTCAATGGGCAAAGTCGTAGGTTCAGTAGGAATACCAACTCTCAGGCCTGGGTTTTATATTCCTAGGGTTTATATCTGCATCTCCTATTCATTTTCTTTTTTGGGTGGTATTGTAAATACTGAGTTTACAAGGGGAATGTATTGTAAATAAAAAGAAGAGAAAATGATATTCTTTCAAAATTTTCAAGGGAAGAAAAAAGGAAATAAAAAGAAAAAGAGAATAAAGTAATCCTCCTCGCTCAAATATTCAGCCAAAAGTGTGTGAAATGTACGCGCCTTGCCACATCAGCGAGCAGGTGTTCAACAGGTCGCAAAGTACAACTATATGGGTTCAATCGAATATGGCCAAAGTATAGGGTGCTTAGTGATTAATGGGCAAGTTCAGGGGGTCGTTTATATATTTTACCTATTAAAATATAATAAGTATTTGAAATGCATAAAATGACTATTTCTCTTCTTTCAAAATTTTGAGGTTCTTCTTTTAGAAAAAATATAAAAATTATATATGATATAAAAACATATGAAGACATAGTATCATTTTTCTTAAAAAAAGACACAATATCATATATTTTTGGCTATTCAAAATTTCACATGTACGAGAACCGCATTAATTTAAATTAAAAAAATTAAAGTATAAAAACACTTTGAAAATCGGTGGTAGATTGAGCAAATAAAATTAAAATAATACTTGGAATACCAACCAAATTTAGATGGAAAAGAAATTTTTTATATCTTAAGTTGCTATGTAGTGTACACTAATTAAATAATCAAATAGTTTATTTATGTATGATTTGCAACATTTTATTTTGCTTCAGTTATATGATTAGTTATTATATTTCACAATACAACTCAATAAACTCGAGTTTAATACTCTTGATCATATATTATAATTTTAAAAAACCTAGACCTTTAAAATAATAACAAACATAAAATATAACATTTGCCTCGTCCAACAGACGGGTTCAACACTCTAGTAACTTATAAAGGAAAAATATGTGGTCATTTATGACCAAAAAACTAAATAAAGAAAATAAGTAAAAAAATTAAAATCATTTTAGTATTTCAATATGTAGTTGAATAAATATTTTTTTTGATGATCAACATTCATATGCATTCACATACATTTAATAATGAATTTCATACATTTCATTTATTCACTACAAAAAAAGGCAGATTTAGCGACCACTTTTGTGTTCACTAAATCGATTTAGCAACCATACCGTGGTCGCAAAATGGTCGGACGCTAACTGGATGACGACCACTTGGTCGCCAATATTAGCGACCATGGCGACCATATGGACGCTAACATTGGCGACCATATGGTTGCTACATAGAGACGATGGCGACTTCTTGGTCGCCACACCCTTGTCGACCACTTGGGGACCATCGCGACCAAGTGGTCACCAATATTAGCGACCACCGAGACACTAGTGCAACCAAGGTGACCAAGTGGTCGCCGCACCCTTCGCCAGGTCGAGCGACCACTTGGTCGCTAAATAGCGACCAAGTAGTCGCTAATCGCGGAAACTAGACGCACGACCGTGACCTTCAACTAAGCCAAAGCACACGATCGTGCGTACTTTAGTGCACAATATGTTTGAATTTAGCGACCAAGTGGTCGCCAACATTTATTTAATAAAATATAATAAAATAATAATTACGTATTAAAAAAATAAATATAAACTAAAAAATAAATAAAAAATAATTAAATAATTATTTATATTAATTAAAATAATTTACAGTATTTATAATATTTACAAAATAAAAAACCTAAACTAGCCGGTTCCGACGGGGTCGGACGGACACGTCTCCGGCGGATCACTCCCGTCAGAATTGGGCAAATGGGACCCACCCGGTTGCGGGTCGAAAGCGTTGGTTCATCCGCTCCATGAACTCCTCCAGCCGAGAGACCCAACCCCGCAATTCCGTCATTTTCACTCCTAAGGGTGGCATTGTCCTGCGTCAACTGTGCTACCTGAGGAGGTTGTCGACGCGGCGCTGACATTCGCGAGTCGTAGTACTCGGACGCATTGTTGCCAAGCCTGAAGACATCGCCTCCTAGGCCCACCCCTCCTGCGGTCGTTAGATAGGCATCGCACTCGTCCTTAAAGGATGGTGGGGTGCTCGAGTCCGCGCCTGAAGAAAGTACGCAAATAATATAAATAAAATAATAACGTAAATAAAAATAAATAATACATAAAACAATTAAATACTTACATCAATTTGGGTGGACCGCTAGTCTATAAAACACCTGCCCGTCTGCGTGTGCATCGATGAGAAGCTCGAGAGGCGTAACGCGACGACCATGACATGCTTCCTACGAAATTCATCACAATTGTTACTAACTTTTAAGATTAAATTGACTTAATGTACGATCGTTAGTACTTAAATGAATCGCCGACTCCTGTGAAGTCGTCGACTTTGAGTTATAGTGCAGCGGAATAATCAAACAGGAAGAACGTTACCAAACTGTAAATGACAAGCGATGCATAGTGGAAACTCTTTGTAAACCAACTAGTTTACATAGAGAAAAACCACTCCCTTCCAAGCTTCTCACTTGGTCGGATTTTAAAAGTCCTTAGACTCGCTCTATTGATTTCTTTAGTGTTACAAAGCTCTCCCCTGTACAAGAATGAAGCCCACACCCTTGAACCACGCTCTAACTTTGTACCTACACTCTCAATCTCACGATACGCGTAAGAACACTCGACCACAGCACTTACACGAATCTCACGCACAAGTTTACTCTTTCTTTCTCACAAGATTACAAGTTACGCTCAAAAGTCTTACCTTCTATCCTAAACACTGAGGTATTTAAGCTATAGTAAGAGAGATCTCATGTGTATCAATTCTCATTCGATTAGGGAAGTGACACACACTCAATCATTACAAATCTTTTCTAATATAACATGCACGTACACATAAAATATCCAAAGTGAATCAAATCATCTTCTTTTGATTTTTGCACTTGTTTTGTGATGATCTTCTCCATAAATAAACGCCCCAGCTGTCTCCCTCCTTAAATAGTTTTCTTGCTAGCTGGTCATGTCAGTGACTTTGTCGATTTGCAACTTCAAAGTCAATGACTTCTTAGAACCATCAAAACTCAAATCTTCTAACAAATTCCCCCTTTTTGATGGTGAAAAACAACCTTTCCTGACAACAACAACGACAACGACGACAACGACAACAACAACGACGACAACAAAGACAACAACGACAATGAAGACAACAAAGACAACGACGAGAACGACGACAATGAGGAGAACGACGACAAAAACGAGAACCACGACAACAACGACAACAATGACAATAACAACAACCAATACGACAACAACGAATTCATCAAATCATTCAAATTATATATATCAAATTTATCAATTCATTAATCAAAAATTCTAAAATTAAAAATCACAACAGACAACATTAACAACTCCTTCAAACATTATCAATTCATCAACAACAACAACAAACAACATCAACTCAATTAAAAAAAATCACAACAACGACAACTCACAACAACAATGTTGTTAGGGTTTCTTGATCAACCAAACAAGCTAATAAATTTTTAGATCAAGACCCCACTGACTATAGCGAAGTCAGGTTCGTCCACGGGAGAGAGTCTGTTCCAAATTTCGTTTATCTTAGGGCAAAGAAAGTGAAAAAGTTTGGGTTTTTATCAAGGGGAAAGAGAATTCTAAGGTCTAGGTATCACCACAGCAACAATTATGCATGCCAACACCAATGAAACACAAAGATCATGATTTTATCACATAAAGATGTGAAATTTTGTCAACCATGCAAGCAAATTAACTAACTTTCGTAAAATCAATAAACTTATCTATCTATCTCAAAAATTTAACTAGGATTAAACAACTTTCGTTTCAAAACCCTAATTAACTATTCTGATTCACAGTTGTCTCTTTCGATTCAAACTACAAACGATAATTTCCTTATCTTTCGATCAAGGATTTAAGAACAAGAGACTAGATTATGGATAAAAACATTCAAATAATGATCAAAGGCAAGCACACACAACCATTGTTGGATTGGGGCCCAACCTTAGAAAAGAGAAGACTACTCACACATATTCATGTCAAAGCAACTAAATTGAATTAAAGAGAAAGCTTACACGTTCCAACGCAGTTATTCCAAAGGCAAACTCAAACGTGTGTCTCAACCTTCTCCCAAAAACTAACGTGTAAAAGATTTGATAAGAAAAAGTAAAGTTAGGACCAGGGTTTTTATACTAAAGCTAATACTACTCTTAAGGAAATCTATCAATATATATCTCCAAAGGAAACTATCTAAAAGCATAAAGACATGGGATAAATATTATTAGTTGCGCCGACGAACCTGACTCTGATACCGACATGGAGGTACCTCGGCACCGACCCTTGTTAGGGTCGGTAGGGTTTCTTCAATATTCATTCAACTTCTTCTTAGATGACGCCTCGTTACCGAGCCAGGATGCATCGGTATCGATCCTAACTGCCTCGATATGCCCCTCGTAACTGAGAGACCTCCCTCATTAGGGGCTCGTTACACTTGTGTTTGCCTCGATTCTTCCTCTTTTGGTTCGGTAATGAGTCTCCATTCTTCACTTAGGCTCGAACATGGTTCTTTCACTTCATTCCATCACCATTCCGTCTCTACTCTTTGCATGCTTTTTCCTTGACTTCGCTCCACTCCTCAAAATGATTCGAAACAGCTTTAAAAACCTATAAAACACCACCAAAGCTCATGTAGACTCCATATCTTAAACAAATACGAAAACCTACACAAACGACTCCAAACCAAACACAAAGCTAAAGAAAAGGACTCAAACACACTCAAACACACCCTAAAAACACGACTAAAAGGGCGGAAATCAAAATACCCTATATTTAAACTTGCTTGTCCTCAAGCAATAACCAAACATCAATCAATAGCTACAACACATCCTTCAAGTCTTTTCCCTTGTCAAAAAGCAACATCATTAGCACAAGTAGATAAAATAGACAAGTGAATCAACATCATCACACATATATGAGCAATCTCAAGCAAAATCAACCATAATCCAACCTCACAAGTGCATATGTGTTTCTCTCAACTCTCAATGTGTTTAGGCTTTGAAAAATAACTCTCAACTCAATCCTTTATGCAAAAATCAACATAGACATTGTTACTTATATCACCAAACTCTCCACCGGAGATGTCAAAACATATGAAAATCATCAAGAGAACTTAGGCTCAATGGAAGACTTCAAAGAAGACTCCATTCGGGCGGGTTGTAATGGGACTTCGTATAAACATAAGGCATGGAATTATTTAGGCCAAGTGGTGCTAAAATCAGGGAATCAAGACTTCTAAACTTACAACACAAGTTCACCACAACTCTTTTAACAATAACCAAACTTACTTATCATGAAGAAAAAAATTTCGTTCTTTTTACCCTCATAATATCCCAACAAGTCTCAGTTAATAAAAACAAGGTATATTGGCTCATGCACACTTTATTCTCAAACTTCCTCTTTTTTTCATTTCTTTTTTTTCTTCTTTCTTTCCGATTTTTTTCTTCACACTTTCACAACACTAGGTGTATTTATAGAGAGCCAATCCTTTTACATATTTGAACTGGGAGATCAACAAATACCCGACCTAAATTACCCCATACTTGAACCAATCAATATCTCACTTTACAACCATCAAAATCACCAATACTAAATCTGTAACACCCCTATTTTACAACATTGGGTATTACCGCCAGTGACCTCGGATTTTACCGTCCAAAGTCACCCAAGGCTTTTAGAATGATATTGAACTTATAAAATGTGGAAATTAACATAATTTATATGATAAAAAGGGTGCTCTCGAAAGAGACTTTGTTCTTACAAACCTTTATTACAACAATTTAACAAAATGAAGTTCGGAAATAGAGATCGTAAACTTGTTCTTGCAACATAAATGAAATTAAACCAAAAGTACGGAAAATACGTCTTCACGAGTTTTACCCTTCCTTCGACTTTGGCTTCACCTATGCCTTGCTCGGGTTCCTAGGTTCTGACATAATTCGCGAGGGGCGAGAAAATGCCAAACGAACATGCGGAAAAGAAGAATTAGTCTAAGAGAATAAGCAAGCGGGAACGGAACTTCCCAAGGGTAATTCGGTAATTTCTAGTATTCGAGGGAAATATTATCGGATGTGTTTTGAGGTATAGATCTTTATGTGGGGCTTTATAGGAATGAAGAAGAGAATATCTCGAGAGGAGATAGCTCGTTAATCGAGAGAAGAACTACGGGTTTGTAGACTTCTTTAGAGTAGAAAGTATGTTGGGAACGTTATTAATTCATACAAGTTTTTAAAATCTCTCGCGCCCTTGCGGACCGAGATCCGGATCGATCATTTGAGATTGGTCCGGTTTTGATGTCTTTTAAATGTGCATTGACACTTATCTTATATCGCGACGAAAATGTCGATTACATTAATGATTTTTAAAGAGTGTGAGGGGCTTGCAGGGCCCGGACCACTTAAGGGAAAACTCAGTTCCGACACTTAGCTACGGTGCCACTCATCCCTCCGTTGCACTCGGAGCGGACATGGATCATGATCCTGAAAGGCATACGACTTAGTAAATTATATAGAGGCGTCGGGTTAGTCCCACGCCCCTCACTAGTTCATTCGAACCGATCTCTTAACGAGGTCGTAAACAATCAAGGTCACAAACAAGACTAGCATAATAGTCCTATCAAATATTAAATAGCGGAATAATAATAACATGGGGGTCATTATTTCTAGCAATCGATATTCCTAAGTTCGATTATTATTACCAAACAAGTTGTTGCCAACATCGAGAAATTTCACGAAACGAGTTTATTAAGTCTACAAGGAGAAATTCCACTTGCCTTAGATTGTACAAGTTTGTATTAGCAACGAGTGAAAACGACGTTCTTGTCACGGAACGGAGATTCGACCTAATACACGAGATATTCCGATAACTTTATTAAGAATGCTACAATTCTTCTAAAGTTGTGAATATCACTTTTATTCTTTTTAAGGGATGGAGATTTCTAAATTATTATATTAATAATTTAGTTGGATGTGAATAAAATAATAATATCCCTTATTATTATTTAAAACATTCTAGTATCCTTTTTCCCCTTAAAATCCTTAGTTTTATATTATTTATTATCTTTCTTGAAAACTCAAGTAATAGCTTACTTATATTATTTAAAAATATTCCTTTATAGTCTTAACTTGTTATTTTATTTAATATAAATAAGCAAGGAATATCTTTATAAAATCTTATAATATATTTTTCACATTATAAGAAATATAGTTATTAATAAAGTCTTCTTAGGATTTGTAAAAAGTCTAAAACGCCCTTATTATTTAATATCTCATATTCATAGCATTATTATAACATTATCTTTTATCCACCAATATCTTTTTATAACATAACCTTATTATAACATTTTCTTATTAAATCCTCATTTAAAAAAATACATGTTATATTAAATAGAGATAAGAATATTAGTAGATACCCCTTTATAGTACTTTCCATATATAGGACTTTCTAGATAACTTTATAATATAAGCTTTCCATAAAGTATGATATGCTAATAAAATAATCTTATTATCTTATTTAAATAAGTTCTCACATATCTTTAGGTCATAATTAATAGAATCATGTCTTAAAATATTATTTCATAATCAAAAGCATATAATTTATTTTAATGATAACTTAGATCAAGATATATTATCTTTTCTATCTTAAATATCTTTTTATGCAATACAACTTTTAACAACTAGTATACTTAACAACTTATTACATTAATAGAGTTTGGTTCAAATGAAACCAACCCTTAACATGAAACGGAAGGAGAGTTGTCAGGCGTCGGATCACATGATCCAATGGCTCAGATTACTCCTGTGTTTTTGAAAGGAAAAAAATCAACAAGGTGGCAATTTTGTAAATAAACCAACTTCTATACCCTTAACTTAAAATATCAAAAAAAAAGCCCAACTTCGATCGCTCAAACTAATCGTACAGTACTAACCAGACGGGGACGCACGCGAGGATTCCAATCGCCCAAAAGCTCTCGACGGACGATTCCAAACTTTGATCGAAGGCTCCCAACTTCAATCGACAGACGATTTCATAGGCTCCCAACTTCGATCGCCCACCTTCTCGATCAAGGCTACCGCTCGCGCTCAGTTTATCGATCCAGGAACTTCCATAATGTTGGCGTGATTGTCTGTTTACTTCGTACTGATGTTGATTTTTATATGTGCTACAACGCTACTGTTGATCCATATGTAACCAGAGTTCTAATGTTCGCTGAAAAAAGGGGGACTTTTTCTATTCAATCAAATAAGATTAGCAAAGTTGAGGTGAAAAGTGCATTGAAAAGTTTCAAAAGTGCATTATGACATCAGAAAAAGTGCATTGATAAATGTCATAATAAAAGTGCACCATCTGATTGAAAAAGTGCATTGAAAAGTTTCAAAAGTGCATTGAAAAGTTTCAAAAGTGCATTGTGACATAGGAAAAGTGCATTGATAAATGACATTAGAAAAGTGCATCATTTGATTGAAAAAGTGCATTGAAAAGTTTCAAAAGTGCATTGTGACATAGGAAAAGTGCATTGATAAATGGCATATGAAAAGTGCATCATCTGATTACAAAAGTGCATTGAAAAGTTTCAAAAGTGCATCGTAACATAAGAAAAGTGCATTGATAAATAGCATAAGAAAAGTGCATCATTTGATTGAAAAAGAGTATTGAAAAGTTTCAAAAGTGCATTGTGACATAGGAAAAGTGCGTTGATAAATGGCATATGAAAAGTGCATCATCTGATTACAAAAGTGCATTGAAAAGTTTCAAAAGTGCATTGTGACATAAGAAAAGTGCATTGATAAATGACATAAGAAAAGTGCATCATCTGATTGAAAAAGTGCATTGAAAAGTTCCAAAAGTGCAGTGAAAAGTTTCAAAAGTGCATTTTCAAAAGTGAAGAAGGAGATCACTTCGGAGAAGAGGAATCCCGATCAGAATAAGAAGAAGCTCTCGCCACCGACCTGGCTCTACAACTCCGACGAAGACGACGATCTGGTATCCGAGTTCAGAGATCTACCTACAAAGTTCCAGAAAACCTTCATCCCGGACCTCCGGCGAATCTCGTCGTCATCGCAGATCTACTTCTCGATGGCGAACAAGGAGATGACGAAGGGATTCAAGCCGTACGTCGGCAACAAATACGCTCCATCAATCGCGACCGCCATATCCTACGCCTTCATCATCATCTCGTTCCTGCTCATCTCCCTCCTCTTCAACCGAACATCAGCCCTTGGATCTCCTTGATCCAAGGGCCCAGAATGCTCCTTCCGTTCATGTTAAGGGAGTGTTTTATGGGAACCAAACTCTTAAAAATATATCAAAAATAACATTTTAAGTTTATTTGTAATAACTTGAACAAAATAGATAGAAATATATTACAAATTGATGACTACAATCATATCTTATTATATGTAAAGTAAATATAGATAATCAATATAAATAGAAAAATATTATAAATTGAAGACTACAATCTTATCTTATCATAACTTATCACCTAAAGCGGAGGTTAAAAAAATTATTAAACGACACATGTCACTTTTAAATTGGACCACATCACCCCTTTTTAAAAAATAATCTTTTATTTATAGGTATGATAAATTCTTATACATGTTTTTATAATATAGGATAGAATATCCCATTATTAAACAAAATTTTATTTTTGTATATGATAGATAAGAAGATCATTATGATAATTTTTTATGCTATCATACAAATTCTACAATATTTACTTTATTTTTAGATAGAATCGTTTTTTAACTAAGATATCTTAATTGATTATTTTTAATTATTTATATTTATATGTTAAATAAAACAATCAACATATTGATTTTTTTTAAATATCTTTACATATATTAATTTTTATTTATACTATAATTGTCAAATACTTTATTATAACATATTGTTTTAAAAATCTCGAATTTAATTATAATATGATAGTATGGAGTTTAGAAGAAAAAAAACAGATGTATTTTTAAATTATAATTGAAAGTAGTTTATGGACATTTAACTTTTAAGTATTTATAACTTTTTATACAGATGTTAAGAGTTTATAATATGTTAAATTGAAATTCTTGATGAAAGAAATAAATATAATTAAAAAATTTGGATTGAAAAACCATATAATCCCTTGTCTCCAATATAGGTCTGTCTATTACGACTTGACAAAGAAAACTTACAAGATAAGTTTTTTTATAGTCTAGGATATTTTTGGAATTAGAAATTAAACAATCATTTTTGATAAGAATATTATATGCGAAGTGGATAGTGGATACGATAGAATAATTTAATATTATGGCATTACAGATAAGTCTTTTTATTGGAATGGGAAATAGCTGTAACGCCTTTAAAGATGTAACGCTCTAATGATTCCAAATTCAGTTTTACATTTTTGAGAAATTTCACATAGTGTGTGAGTGTGATGCGTACGTGGTTTTGTTTTGCTTTGAATTTTTGTGTATAAAATCTTTATAAAAAACATACTTTTAAAAATTATCAAAAGACGAAGTTATTATACAAACTCATTAATACTGTAGTACCCTTAAAAACAACTAAAAACTCAAAAGATTATGACGGGTACTTTATCGTCAACTTAAAAATGGCACAAATATTAATAAGATTAGATGTAAGTATGCAAGCAAGTTGCAAAGTGGCGACACAAAAGATAAGAGCGAATAAATAACACCTTGTTTAGTGGTTAGCCCATAGATTTACCAGAGTTTAGTGACTTGGGTGGGGTTTATGATGTAGACACGATTGAATTTTCGCAAGACTAGAATGATGATAATGACAATGACAATTACAACCTGCTTTATTTTTCATTTATAAGTTTGGGTTAGCTTTTGCCTTTGGGAAATATAATCAAATATTGGTCTTTAAGGGCCATGTTACGAATTACGATAACGAAAAAAGAAACGAATCTATTTTATTTTAATGTTTTGATAAATTAATTAAAAAAATTGAATTACAAAATGCATAGACATTTATATGGCTTGATATAGTTCTTCCAAAAACTTAGGACTGTCTGCCTTCTCAAATTTTCCCTTCTGATATCAATTTCTTGCACTACTTCTCACATAATTTCAAATCAGGTACCATATTATGCTTAAACATCCGGCATGCCCCTTTGTTCATAGAACTTTCCATTAACAGCACGTCCGAGCATCAGTTGTTGAAGTTGTCTTCAGTACTTGTCGCAAAAGTTTCATGCATCATCAATAAACCCAAATCTACAAAGCTTTTCAATGGCCTGATTATATTGTCGAGAGTTCTCCCACATCTAAAATTTGGGACTAAAGTTGTCTATAATATAAGTCCATAAGCTACTCGACCTATTGTCATATGATTTTGGGTTGGATATTTATTAGGCTTGTATACTAGGCCTATTACATTTACGACCCCCAACTTATCAGCTCACTGAACTTTATCAGGCAAACAACCTTTTCTAGGCATGTCCTCAATTAGCTCAATTGCATCTTCAACACATTGCTCATCACAATACCCTTTGATCAAGCATTTATACATCACAACATCGGGCTTCATGCCAACAATTTGCATCCTTTCTAAGAACATCTATGCTTGTCCAACTTATTGCCCTTTACCAAAACATCAATACTTCTATTACAAGTAGACAAATTTGGCTCAACCCCAGCTCTCTGCATCAAGTTAACAACTTGCGTGGCGTGCCTCAATTGGCCCACCCTACTATGAGAAATCATAAGATAACAAAAAACCTCATGACACGACGAATTCCCCTCTTTCACATGAATTGAAAGGTTCTACAAGTTCATGACGATACCTCTATTTGCCTATGGGACCACATAAAGATGTTCAAGGCAACCCTTTCGTTTGCTTGTAAATGCTAGACGGCTCAAACTTGACGAGGTTTAAGCCGTCTTAGTACATGTTTCAAGTCCCCTTCAAGTTTTGGAACCCATCTCCATGTAAGATTAATCAATCTACATCCTTCTCTTACCAAAGGGTTCCTAAATTCACTCTCATCTCTTTCATAAGCTTTAGTAACATCAATTCCTTCAGTTGCTCTAGTACTTGTATCAAAAACCCTAAAATCATCATCTTCGCCAGCCTCGTCAACTCCAGAACTTCCTTCACTGTCAGAGCTGCTGAAATCCCTTCCAAAGGAATCAGACCCAACTGCATATCGCCATTGCAATCCCATTCATTATGACATAAATTGTATTTCTTCTATGCAAAAGGTAAATATAAAGTGTCTGAAGATGAGGCCAACTTAAATCATCTAAGAGCATCCCAAGAGATGCTCTAAACATTTCTCCAAAATGGAGAATTAATTATCATATTCTCTAAAAAAATTGAGCTTAACTCCAACAGATTCTCTATTTTAGAAAATAATGCATGTAATGCTTTTATTTTTAACATATAAAATATTCTACAATATATATTTAATAATTAATTGGGCATGTATAACAAATTTGATTTCTATATTTTTTTCAAAATAACAAACTTAAAATTATATTCTCTATTTTTTTTTCCGACTCCAACAAATTCTCTTTGAGACAATCCTACATATATTTTCCTATAATGGAAAAATCACTCAAAATAATACCAACTTTTGCCTATTGACTCAAAATAATACGAACTTTTAATTTGACTAAAAATCATCTAAGAGCATCCCAAGAGATGCTCTAAACATTTCTCCAAAATGGAGAATTAATTATCATATTCTCTAAAAAAATTGAGCTTAACTCCAACAGATTCTCTATTTTAGAAAATAATGCATGTAATGCTTTTATTTTTAACATATAAAATATTATACAATATATATTTAATAATTAATTAAATATTATCTTACTTATGAAAATAGAAGGACTCTAAAATCTTAATCTAACAAATAATAAATTATTTGTTATTTAACTTGAATGATAATAAAATATTATAGAATATTAACCTAATAAATGATAATTTATTTGTTATTTGACAAGTGATAAGAAAATAAATATTTTAAAATCTTAGGGCATGTATAACAAATTTGATTTCTATATTTTTTTCAAAATAACAAACTTAAAATTATATTCTCTATTTTTTTTTCCGACTCCAACAAATTCTCTTTGAGACAATCCTACATATATTTTCCTATAATGGAAAAATCACTCAAAATAATACCAACTTTTGCCTATTGACTCAAAATAATACGAACTTTTAATTTGACTAAAAATAATACCAACTTTTATTGTATTAACCAAAAACAGTACAAAGACATTTTCGGTGGAGATTTCGTCAAAACATATGACGTGTCTATCAAAATATGTTGACTAAACATAAAAAATATTGATGGCTAAGATTTGAATGTGATTATTGCTCACTATCATCATATAAATTACCATTTTGCATATAGAAAGTATCGATTTACATTATATAAATTATCATTTCACCTTGTGGCATAAACAAAATTTGGTTTTATTGATGACCAACCAACATATTTCAATGGCCACATTATATATTTTGCCAAAAATTTCACAAAAAACACCGTTATACTATTTTTGGTTAATACATTGAAAGTTGGTATTATTTTTAGTTAATATGATGAAAGTTGATATTATTTTTAGTCAATTTAAAAGTTCGTATTATTTTGGATCAATAGGCAAAAGTTGGTATTATTTTGAGTAATTTTTCCTATTATAATTACTATTTTATGTATAAAAATATTATTTTATGTATAAAAATATTATTTTATGTATAAAAATATTACATTATAAAATCTAATTTGACCAATAGGAAGAAGCCATAATTTATTAGATACATTTAATGTATTCCCCAAATATTTTTAGGAAATTCTCTAAATATAGGGAAGAGACATCAACTTTTGGAGACTTTCTCTAAAATAGAGATTAAGATGGGAAACTACCAATACTCAGTTGGTCTAGTGGTAAAGTGGTGCTAGACTCCTTAAGTGTCCTCCAGGAGGTTCGAAGTTCGAATCCCACTGGCAGCATGTATGGAGAAACTGATATTGGGAGGGTCTCCCCAAAAATGGGGCCACGAAGTACCCGGTCCGGATGTAGAGCGGTGTCCGACCGATCGAACCGGGCGAGCCAAAAGGCAAGACCAAAAAAAAGAGATTAAGATGGGAAACTGTTGGATCTTAAAACATGCTCAAAATCTCCAAATACATAATATCCAAGAATTTGGAGCATTTGTTGGGGATGCTCTAAGTAATTGATTTTCATTTTTCATCAATATCACAAATTATAGATATTTCTATATACAATGAGCTCCGTCACATTTACAGGCCCAACTGCTATTTGAACTTATGCAGAATCCATGCATTTGAACCATGGTAACCTACCATCACAACTGACGAGCAAAAATCATATATAAAAAATGATCACACAAGATAAAAATGACTACATACAACAAATCCATATATTTGTAGAAAGTCGTTTTATCAATAAAGAATATGCTTGTAGTTCAATTCAATGTCCACTCCAAAAACAAAAACAAAATACCCTGGAAGAGCTCAGAAAAATTACCCAAGCTTCCAAAAGGTAAGCGATAAATTGGGAGATAAAACAAATAGTAAATATTGAATCACAAAAACCATGAGGGAGAAAATTCAAAACTACAAATGAATCCATACAAAATCAAAAGAAATGACAAACTGAATCTCCACTATTACTCGGGTGCTCGCATCATAACCCTTTAAACCTGTTCACCAGTTTGTGCCTTTCCTCATTTTGCAATTCATCAGGATTCAGGACCATTTGAATCAGACACATGCCAACAAACACGATTTTCATTTTATCTATATATCTTCACAGATGTGTGGTTGGTTACTGCAAAAAAGTAGTAACAACAATCAAATTAACAAAAACATTCAGAAAATTCAATTTGTTGATTTTTTTTTGCAGAATAAGAACAAGTTCCAATTCAAAGAGCAAATTGGTATGTTTCCATTCAAGTATGTACCTTCTTCCTGCCCTTGGGTTTCTCTTCTTCATCTTCATCATCATCGTCCTCATCATCCTCGTCGTCGTCCTCATCATCATCATCGTCTTCATCATCTTCGTCTTCCTCATCATCATCATCCATGGCCTCAAATTCATCTTCCTCAGCCGCTTCCCCGGTAAACCAAGAGACAGCATGGGGTATAATTTTGTCTCGGATTGTTGTACTATGTATAACAATGGTATCAAGAATTAGTAGATGCAAGCATATCAGTTTTACATGTTATGCATCAGAATAAAGCTTTTATAGTATAATGCCCTAAAGTAGACCGCCAATTTCTATACACAAATTATGCACACCAAGCCAACAAAACATCTATGGTAGATGGTCCCTTTGAGGGTGAAGGGATATAAGAAAAATAAATAAATACTTTTCACAAGAAAAATTACTCAATTTGCATAAAAGTGAACCAAAGCCATTCTATTATTTGCAATTTACCCCCATCAAACTCTAAATTACCAAGTGACACTTCAACCACTTTTCTTGAAGCAAAAATATTTCATCTTACCAAAAACATTTCATCTGACTTTGAAGAATACGAATACCTAAATTCAAGAAAGTTCATATATACAGCATAGGAAAGAATTGAAGAAAAGCATGAACTAAAACATACTCTTTTATGATACAGTGAAGATAAACTTAGCATGGACAGCAATCTTTGGTATGCAGTATATGTTTATGTGTATTATAGGTAGACGTTATTCCTCCACTTCACACGCACAATAAAGTAAAAAACAGAACCATATAACCTTCAAGATTGACAACATAGAATACAGTGATCAAACATTAAACTTACAAGACGAAGGATTATAGCAATTATGACACAAATATAATTCAAGAAACAACAATAAAGGCATAATTTTAGGTATTCAAGAAACCCTTAAAGTGTTAACAATTTTTTGGATTGTCCACTGTGTTCCAACAAGGCAAAACCAAAAAAAGACATTAAAAAACACATCAGAGTACCACGGGCATTTCTTAATTCTCAGACAAGCAATGAAATCAAAGTAGGAAACTCAAAGCAGATTACTGGCAGATATAAGACAAATATGATAATAAAGGCTGATAGAAGTTCCAGACAATGTAAATAAAATAGAGACGCGTAAATATAAATATGCTAGCTCACCCAATTTCATAGTCCAGATCCATTTCATTCTGAAGCTCCTCTGCCTGAAATTCAAAAAAGAACAAGTTATTTATCATAGCCCTACAAAGCCAAACCCAACTTCAATACTATGTAGAATCAGACTTACGGTATCTTCATCAATTTCATCACCATCCTCGGGAACTTTGGGAGGGTTGAAGAAATTAAAGAAGCTTTCACATTTTTCAGTCTTGGTTATAATCTTGCCGCCTTTCTTTGACTTTTTCTTTAGAAGCTTCTGTGTCAAACATTTTCCAGAATGCCACTCAATCTCAGTCCTACAAAGTGGTAAAGAGACATGAGCTTTCTGCATCAGCATAGGAAACCTTCAAAAAGACAACCCACAGCTTACCCAATTGCCTTCTCCAAAATTGGCTCATCTTCATCAACCATGTGGTATGTTTTTGTGAGAGCGGTATTTTTAAAGTAAGGATTTGTGTCGAACAAAAATTCAAGCTTGAAGCCCTTAAAGTCACCAATCCTACACCATTTGATATCTTTCAGATATTTTAAAGCCCCTTCATCTCGCTCTGTGATCTGAATACCAAACTCAAAATTTTCAGGCTATACCTAGGTGAAAAATGGTAGCATATAGAAACAGTTAAGGTGCAATAATTACCTCTTCAGCCAAAACTTCATTCGTCTTCATTGCATTCAACCAAAAGTTGGGAACACCTTTTTCTGCATACGATATTTCAGAAAAGACCTAATATTAAGATATAAATAATACACTAACAAAAGGAGTAATAACTAGATCAATAAAGTGAAACCCACTGAAATGGACGACTGGGCTACTTTTCCCAGTCTCCATGCTCCAAGAAACAACTATTTCACTCAACCCCCATCAATTCAGATCACAAAACTTGGTAAAATTGTGCCCAAATACCCAATATCAGCAGGATCCAATTACCAAATATACTGTGCCCCAAACCATATTCATATTAAATTTATTATAATCAAGTCACTTCACAAGGTACCTTCTGGGGTATTCACATCTCCCTCCTTCGCATCATCATCTTCGATCTTTCCTTCCACTTCAACCACACCATTTACGATCTCATATCTCTGCAGGTTTGCAACAAACTTGAAATAAATACAAGAGCAACTACAAAAAGATAGAGAAGAGAGATGATGCAGCTGAAGGCAGAGCAAATAATGAATTCTAAGGGAGCACCTTAGAGTAAAGCGGTTGATATTGCTTCTGATATTTAGCTTCAAGTGCTGCCCTCTCCACAAAATATTTTGCCTCAAGCTCATTATGTTGGCTCTGCGGAATTATATGCACTATAAATTACTCTTCATATTAAAACTATTTGAAGAAGCAAACTTAAGAATCAGAACATTCCTATAACAAAGTAGCCATAAGCAATGTAGATTTCATTAAAAAAAACTGCAAAATGCAAAATCTGAAGGTAATGTAATTCAAGAGATCTACAAAGGCCTGAGGAAAGGCCTATATTATCAGATCAGTTACAGTAACTCTGCTCATAGTAAAAATGTACACACAAGTAGAGGTTAAGGGAGACAGTAGAAACTAAGCTAAGATCCGGTGGCATGCAGATCAACTAACTTATATTCACAAGGCAGATACACATTTGTGTGTGTATATATATGTGAGAATATTTCTGTAAAGGGTAGGCAGCAACTCCTCTATAGCCGTAATGGTTTAACAAATAGCCTAACCTAAACTACATGAAAAAATGAAATTATACAGCCCAGCCAATTCTATAATAAGATTAAAAACAATAATAAGCAAAGGCAGCAAAAAAAAAAAAAAAACTACATCATATACCAACTCAGTTATGTGCACAAACAATAGATTAATTTTGTAGAGCCCTTGAAGAATGGCATAACTAGAATTACTGAATAATTTCATTCTAAGAAGAAACTTTACGAACCACAGATACTAATGACCATTGAAACTACACAGTCAAAGCATGTTAAGCCTACGATTATCCAATTCAAGCTCCACCAAAACTAAGCAAAACGAATCACGAAGAGAAGAAAGTAGCCAATATAAGCACAGTAAATCCAAAAGAAGAAAACCTGCAACTGTCTCAGCTCCTCAACACGCGCCCGGACCTTCGGCGGAAGGGATTCCAACACAGGCGCAGACTCGCCAGCCAGATCCCGCAACTTACTCTGCAAAGATAATTCAATAACCAGCATAAGCAATAACGATCATCTACAGCCCTAATCTCCTCAAACCCCCAACTCAATTCAAACCTCACCTTCAGAGCATTCAACAGGCCAGCACGATCCTCCCGACTAAGAGCTGCACAGAAAACAATCAGCAATCAACAATCTAACGAAATGAGGAAAGAGAGTAGCCGGATTCATGATTTTCAGACGGTACCAGCGACGGCCGGAAGGTCAGCGGCGAATTCGTCCATATCGAAACAATCTTTGCCGTCAGTCATCTTCGCAGACAGCTGAATCGACTAAGCAAGTGAGAAGCAGATGCCAATGGCGAGACCGAAATGTGGGAGATCGGAGAGAAAAGAGGAGGAAGAAGAGGCAGGCGGTGGCGATTGGGTGGCTCTTCTCTCTCGGAGTTTGACCTAGCTGAGTATATATGAACGTTATATAATGCGAGGGGAGAATGTGGGGGGTGGGAGTCACGCGCTCTCGCGGGACATGATTTTCACGAACTATGGTGGGCCCAGAGACCGTGACGTGTCCGAGTTGCGCCCTTGGGATATTCTTTCCCGGCTTTTGGGATGCGCTGTTGTTGCGTGTGCTGTATTTTGTAGGTCTGCCTTTTTCCCTGCAAATTGCCAACTTTGCTGTCTTTTTTTAAGTGTAATTTGGCATAATGAAATTTGATTACCTACAAAAATTAAGGGTGTATGATCGAAATAAGAAACTTTTTTTGGTCAGCAAGAGGGCAACAGCCCAGAGCTTTTATTTCTTAAAACATCAGAAGTCAGAGATTACAATAAAAGGAGGTATATCCTCAAAAACAATAAAGTTCTGATCTAAGCTAAAGAAAAGATTTGCTAAAGCATCAGCTATTTTATTACTGTTTCTACTAATTTGTTGAACAACCACTCTCCAAGTTGGACGCTGGATTAGCGAGCGGCAGTGGACCACCAAGGCAAAATCCGGGTGGGTGGTCGGTATTGATAATATATTTTAGATTAAGTATTGTATTCTATTATTATATTATCTTTCCATTCTTGACTAGATAATATTGTTAGGATCAAGGATATTACTTATTTTTAGATACTTGTTATTCTAGATAAGATTCTATCCTAACTAGGGTTTCATCACTTGTATAAGTAGTCGTCTTGATCATTAATAATATTACACATCTCTTTCATAAAATATAAAACTCCATTATGGTATCAGAGCTATTCGCCAAACGGCCTCTCTCGATCCTAGGCCCGCCCTGTCGTGTCCAAGTGTCAACTGGGCTAGTTCCCCCAGTTGCACTTGCGGGGGCGTATTAGAATGCATTCCCACATCTAAAGTTGGGACATATCTTGCCTAGTATATATACCATTGGGCTACTCCTCCTATTGCCAATTGGTTTTAGGATGGAACTCCATTGGGCTTATTATGGTATCGGAGCGTTTTGCCTAGCGGCATTTCGATCCTCAATTTTTTTTTCCTCTCATGGCCGCCGATGTCTATAATCAATCACCACAAAATAACTTCCGCTGCTTTAACAAAAAAAATCTCTGCCTTCGGGTGTCTTCGACGAAATCGAGATCACTTTTGGTGTCTCCGACGAAATCGAGATCGCCTTCGGGCGTCTCATACAAAATCGAGATCGCCTTTGAGCGTCTCCTACAAAATCGACATCGCCTTCGGGCATCTCCTACAAAACCGGGATCGTCTTCGGACGTCTCATACAAAATCGGGATCGCCTTCAAGTGTCTCATACAAAATCGAGATCGCATTCGTGTGTCTCATACAAAATTGAGATCGCCTTCGGGCATCTCATACAAAATCGAGATCGCATTCGTGGGTCTCATACAAAATCAAGATCGCCTTCGGGCGTCTCATACAAAATCGGGATCGCCTTCGGGTGTCTCATTCAAAAACAAGATCGGCCTCGTCCGACTCATACAAAACCAGGATCGGCCTTGTTCGACTCCAACAACACGAGATCAACTTCGCCTTTAAGAAATTGTCTTCAAGCTCGAACTTTCCTATTGACGTCTCTTTGCGAGGGCATCCTTACGAAACCAAGAGGCATAGTCCAATTCCAATTGGGCTCCAACTTCAAACAATTGTCTCCAAGCTTCGACTCTGTCTCAGATCGTCTAGCTTGAGGAGGCATGATAATCTCCAAACTACGTCTTTCTACAGAATGTCTTGTTTGTGGGGGAATATTGATAATATATTTTAGATTAAGTATTGTATTCTATTATTATATTATCTTTCCATCCTTGACTAGATAATATTGTTAGGATCATTCTAGATAAGATTCTATCCTAACTAGGGTTTCATCACTTGTATAAGTAGTCGTCTTGATCATTAATAATATTACACATCTCTTGCATAAAATATAAAACTCCATTAGTCGGAAGCGTACCGGTGAGGAGCTTGACCACATAGAGAGCGTCTGTTTGAATCATCAAAGCTTGAGTGTTCTTCTGTTGGGCTATGGTTAAAGCTCTGTGAATAGCAAGTAATTCAGCACGTACTGTCGAGCAATGACCCAATTTTTCAGCAAAAGCAAGGACAGTCAAGCCCTCTGAGTTTCGAAGGATGCCACCCCCGCCGGCCTCACCACGGTTGCCGTTTGACGCTCCATCAGTATTGAATTTCAGCCAATTCGGGTTCGGTAGACGCCACTCGTTATTTGCTGCTCTAGGAGCGTCCCGCTGGTTCTGCAAACACTCCTTTTTCTCATTCTCCACTCTTCTGAAAGCCATGACAACATTGCAAACGGTTTGGATGATTCTCATGGGATTGTCGACTTCATTATTGAAAATTAAGGCGTTTCTCTGTTTCCAAATATACCAGAGCATGAAGGAAAAAATCGTTCTCCACTGGTCGTGCGATTTCATATTCAAAGTCAGCCATGGTTTCATATCAAAAGCAAAGAAGCTGTCATCGCTGGTTTTTCCACCCAAATTCAGCCATGTTTGTTTAATTAGGGGGCAATCATGAAGCATGTGAATGACAGTCTCATCGTGTTGGCATCTCGGGCACGCTTTTGAATTTGTAAGATGGCGTTGAAATCTAACGTTGTTGCAAAGTACACTATCGCAAGCTGCAAGATGGAGGAAATTGCGCACTCGCTGCTGTGTTGGCGTTTTCCAAATCAGGTTCCAATTGAAGTCATCTCTGACAACTGGTGGTCTGCGCAGAGAACAAGCAGAATTGGTCGAAAAATGACCCTATTGCGTTTCAGCCCAATAAACTCTATCTTCTTGTGCATCATTGTCAGTAATAATCTGCTGGGATTGGAGTCTACACAAAATATTGCTTGGCAGATAAAGCTGAATATGTGGCCAATCCCAACCTGTTCCATTCCAAAGTTCAACGACTGTCGCCCCCAGAACATCTTCTGGAATCGGGTTAATTGCCATCTCCTCAAGTGGTTTATCACAAAGCCATCTATGGGTCCAAAAAAGGGTTCGCTGTCCGTTTCCAATTGCAACTCGGGTTCCTCGGCTAAAGACATCAGCACCATGTTCAGTGCCTCTCCAAATAAAAGACGCAGATCTCCTCTTCTCAATCATATCAATATCCACTCTGTTATCACAGTATTTGCCTCTCAATATTCTCGCCCACAGAGCCTCGGGGTTTTTCATGAGCCTCCATCCAAGTTTAGCCAACGTCACCTTATTTGTACCCCGAATTTCTCGGATTCCTAGGCCTCCTTCTTGGACAGGCTGCGTTACTTTCTCCCAAGAGAGAAGGTGGATCTTCCTGCTTGTTGATGTCGAGCCCCATATAAATTGACGGATCGATTGCTCAATCTCATCGCAAACTCCCCTTGGAATCTTCATTGATTGCATTACATAGAGTGGGAGACTAGTGAGAATGGATTTGGCAAGAGTTATTCAGCCTGCAAAGGAAAGTGTCTTGGCCTGCCATCCTCTTAAGCGTGCAACAATCTTGTCAAGCATAAAATTGAATTGGGCGTTTGACACTTTCCCTTCAATCATAGGAACTCCAAAATATCTACCAAACTCTGAACATCTGCTCATATCAAGTTTCGCGCAATTCTGATCTGCACATTGAGGTGGAACAGCAGGGCCAAAGAAGATGGAGCTTTTTGCAAAATTGACTCTCTCGCCTGAGGCCGAACAAACGTTTTCTAAACAAATTTTGATAATATTGACCTGATCGGCAGTGGCTTCAGCGAAGATCAAAAGGTCGTATGCGAAGAAAATATGAGACAAGTTCACCCTCCCACATTTAACGGTTTCCAGACGCTTGAGTCTACCGCTCCTTGGATAATTTGAGATAATCGTTCCATGCATAGAACGAACAAATAGGGGGAAAGCGGATCTCCTTGTCGGACTCCTCTTGTAGCACGAAACCCTTCTATAGCTTCACCATTCCACAGTATTTTCGTCTCCCCCAGTGACTGACAGATCATAATCGTTCGAACCAGCCGTTCTGGCAAGTTAGCTTGAACGAGAGTATCTTCAAGCAAATTGACGAGCACTTTTACGTCTCTATAAAAGCACTGTCAAAGAAAATTCCTAACTTCCTAACCTTAGCAAAGTGGAAGTAAGGGTCGAACCCACAAAGACTCGGAATATTTGTATTTAAGTAATATTACTAAATTAAAGGGGGATTTTGTGATTGTAAACTGAAATCTAAATTATTAAAACTAACTAAAACAAAGCAAGTAAATGTGATTTAAGATTCAAATATGGAGAAAAGCGTCCAACTAGTTTTGTATCCGTTGCATACATGAGTTTTGATCCTTGATTATTCTTATTTCAATTTCCCTTGACTAATCTATTGTGAATTTATGAATTCAAGCTTAAGGTGGTTGTTAATATACACCGTCTTTAACAACCTTTTAACCAATTAACCTAGAAAACCTTCTATGTCAAATTGATCATGCAATTTAGTTCAAAGCATTCAATAGAAACAATAATTCATGAATTCCACCGTCTATTCATGACGTCTTGCGATTGAATTCTCCGCCTTTGATTAACCTTATTCCACCGTCTATAAGTTTAATCAAAGGATTCATCCATGAATAATCAAATTCCACCGTCTATTTAATTATTCTAGTTGTAATTCAACCTAGAAGTAGAATAGGTGGCCAATCTATACTAATCCTAAGCGAATTTAATCAATCAAGCATGGAGAGATTCAATCTAGTCAAGGCAAATAGAAATAATTCAAATCTCACAAACAATCATGCCTACAACTTCAACTAACTAGTTGGACATGAGAAAATTAGCTAGAAATCGACATTAAAGAAAAATAAAACTTACAAGAGTCAAATTTCTCTTCAATTGCAAATCTAGGGTTTTGTCTCCACAAATCTCCAAATTCTTCAATAGCATAAAACTAGAACAAAAGATAGCATAATCTCCAAAATAAAACCTAAGCAAAGTATATATATGGTAGCTAGAAATATCCATAAATACTAAAGAAGTCGGCCCACAAGATAACACGGAAGCCCGAGTCAGCTTCGTACAAACGCGCCAAAGCGCGGTCAAGGCCCTCAAAGCGCGGTCGCGCTATGCCCGCGCTCCGGCGTCAGCAACTCTAGTGACACTTCAGAGGCTGTTTTGACCCCCTTCGAGTTGGAATTTGGACTCGGAGTACAAATATGAATTGTAGCTCTTCGAGTTAGCTTTCCATTGATACCCAATTCAGCTTCATCCGACCTCTATAGCTCCCAAACCAAGCATTTCAAGATAGAGGTGTCAAAATAAGACTCCAGTGCATGACCCGGGTTTAAGCGTTTTTATCCCTCAAACTCTTGGGCCTTAGCTCTTCTAATATTCACTTTATTCACTTTAAGCTTCATCTTGATCCTCCACAATCATCTAAGATCCATCCCGTCCATGCTTGTTTACCTAAAGATCTGCAAAACCGAACAAAACAAGCGCAAAACCCGAATTCTCTAGAAAATCTAAAAACCTAAGAACTACACTAAACTTAGCTAAAACCATGCAATATAAACATGAATATGCATCCTAATCACTACCTAAATGCAAGCTATCAGAAATCCCATCGTACTCTATCGTAAGCTTTTTCGAGGTTAATTTTAGCAATCATCCGCCATTTGGCTTCAACTCTCGATCTCATCGTGTGGAGAATTTCTTGGACAATAACAATATTGTCCATAATTTGCCTTCCCGGGATGAAGCTCGATTGGGTTGGCGCAATCAGGTTCGGAAGGAGCGGTTTGAGTCGGTTAACAATCACTTTTGTAGCTAGTTCGAATGTGACATTCAGCAAAGCGATAGGCCGGAATTGGTTTATGGTTTCCGGATTATCAACTTTAGCGATAGGAAACAGAAGTGCATCACAAAGCCCTGGCGGGAAAACTCCTCGGTTCAGCAAATCACCTACAGTTTCAGTCACTTTCTAAGCAACGCAGGGCCAGTTTTTTTGGAAAAATGTCACCGGATATCCGTCCAGCCTGGGCGCTTTCATTGGTCCCATGGATTTGAGACCAAAATCTCCGCTGGTGTGACTTCTTCAAGTAAGTTGGCTTTCTCAATTTCTGAAATCGGCGGAAAGGCAGCTCTTCTCAAAAAAGTCTGATTCGCAGGAGGATCATTACTACACGAGTAGAGTTTGGAAAAGTGATCAAGTGTCATTCTTCTTAGACAATCCGAATTTGTGATCCAATCTCCCGTCTCAATCTTCAGAGTATTCACCTTGTTTGCCTTCCTTCTCACAATGGTAGACAGATGGTAAAATCTAGTATTTCTGTCTCCCTCCATTAAGAAATTTGCTCGAGATTTTTGCATCCATAAAAGTTGTTCTTGCTCGAGCACTTCAATCAACTCTTTAATTAATATCTGTTCCAATTTGAGAAGCCCCGCATGTGCATTGTTGTCAAGGCTCCTACGAACTCCCTCAATTCTCCCCCAAATAATTCGTTTTCGTTTGAAAATATTTCCGAAAACATCACGATTCTATTTTCGAAGGCTAACAGTCAGGTGATTCATAGTTTCATTCAGTTTTCCAGGGAAGTTCCAGCGGTCTTCAAGAAAGGGTTTGAAATTTTCATGGAGGAGCCAAGCAGCGTTGAAACCAAAAGGCCTTTCCATATTCTGATTTGTGTTGACACCCTTGAGTCTGATTAGAATTGGAAGGTGATCCGAGTGAGGAGCCGAGAGATGGTGAACCGAAGCTTTTGGATAAGATAATCTCCAAGAGTCGTTACATAGGGCTCAATCCAATCTAGCTGTGTAGCGTGAGCTCCGCCACGTGTATTTTGGGCCCGTGTATCCCATGTCAATCAAATTACTCTGATCAATCCAATCCCGAAAGGCTAGAGTGGAGTTTCTCGTTCTTCTGGAAGAGTTGTTTCTTTCCGCATCAGTGCCTGTGGTGTTAAAATCACCCGCCAACATCCATTGTTGATTATTGGCAGAAGCAAAATCCTCTAGTTCTCTCCATAGTTGTAATCTTGTCGAATCATCAAGACTTGCATAAACTGCGGAAAAGATCCAATGTTCCTCTCCTCTTCTTTTGATTTCAACAGAAATGTGCTGCGCTTGTAAGTTAATCGGAGTCACAAGGACTTCAGATGTTCGCCACAAGAGCCAAATTCCACCCGCAAAGCCCACTGAATCTGTAACACCCCCTCCTTACTGTACTTGAGGTGTTACCGCCAATAACCCTAATTAGTCCTAATTCAAGGTTACCCAAGGCTTTAAAACATACAACCACAACAAGTATTATAACACTTTATTACAAACCGTAGTATCACCTCCTTTGATACACAAAAACATAACCAACAACTTGAACAAAAGTAAAAGGTCTAACAACAAACATGTTCTTCTTCAAGCGACCACTTTCAAAACTTTTTGACTTCCTAAACTCCTTGGCTAGCCTTCTCTTCGCTGGTTAACTTCTTTAGTAGCTGATGCGTCGTATACAAACGGTGGGCACCAGCCGGCCATGCAATTGAATAAGGTGGTCGGGTTAGTCTAATGAAAGACTAAGCAAGTGGAGAAAATGACTGGTTCCTATGGTAGTGACTAAACATATTGGCATCGTAATCCGAATAACAACCGGCCGATGATCCAACAGTTAGCAGTCCCATAGAGGATAAGAAATGAGGCATGCATAATCAAAAGATAGGACACCACAACTTGCGGTTCCATTACGAATCATGAATAATTGTTGGGAACTTATATTAATCACACAACATTTTGAAAAGCCTCCATCGACTAATCAGATTGACTTAATCAAAGTTTGATTAAGAATAATTCATAACCGGGAGCAAGAATGGCTTTCCAACTGGACTAACCATTCAGGTATATTAATGTGCCTAACGCACTTATCATATATTATTTTCAAACTTTTCACAAATAGGTTGGTGGCTTTTAATCAGCTCGAACTACTGCCGAGAAATTTTGGTACTGTAGAGATCGTCGGCGTATTTCATCCATGGTCGACTACGTTGTACCAAGATCGCAGGATTTAAGCTATCCTTGATCTTTCATTTGCATATGGTGATGTAGAGATCAAAGAGGCCTATTACCCTGTCGTCTACAATACACCGTGCCAATTGCACCTAGCTAGAGTGCGCATCACCCTCTCACACGAAGAGTAGGGGAAGAGTCATGACCCACCATTAGGATTAGGCCCCTCCTAATGTAATTTTCTTTTAAAGAGAGGATATGGAACCATGTTCCCCTCCCTGAAGCTACCTTAATAAACAACAAAGTCTCAGCGAGAGACAACATACAAGGTCGCACATAACGGACCTAAATCCAGTTCTAGCGCAAACTAAATAAACAACATGGTCATTATTTCTAACAATATAACAATCTATCATATTTTATTAAGCATACAAGTTGTTCCCAACACAAATATTAAATGGGATTCAATTCCTCATTTAATAATATTAATGCAAGAGCGAACCGTCCACTTGCCTTATAAAGCGTGCTCAACGTTCTCAGCGAATCCAACAGAAATCTTTATCACCCTTCTGCCAAATATAACAAAAGATTTCTCAACAATGGGCTCATAGATACACTTCTTAGTTGTATTCTCAACTCCTACAACTTTCTAATCGATAAACGCTTTGATTTCTGAATATCGATATATAATAAATCCTTAGTTATCATGCTTTAAGGAGCCCTCTTGGCGGAATTATAACCAATTATCCGCTTCACTTTTGAAACAATTTTCTACATAAAATTGTTCATTAGTAACAATTCTTAAAGGTTACCAAATCTCGGATCAAACGGATTAAAAACCAATCCTGAGTAATTATCCGAAGTCCTTTACGTGCCAATCGATATCCAAACTTGTATTCGCTATAAGTAACGATCCAGACGTCCGTTCCTCGAGCGGTTTGAACCTATGGAACCGTATCAACGTCAAGATTATAAAAACCATAAATTTAATTAGCAAAGCTGAACCGAAAGGCCTTACATCGGTATCGAACTAAAAGAACTATAAAGGGTATTCGGAAAATTCGAAAATATCCATAAAATTCGCGGATATTACAGAATCCACTCGTAAAACACCATCAAATCCGATGTGTCTACAAACCTTATCTGCTCTGTCTCCACTAATGTGTGTTTCCACAAGTGTGATCACTCGAGGATCATACAGGCATACAAGCTCACGAATCGAAGATAAGAAAATCGGGCCTCTTGCCCCTCTAGTATTCCAGACCAGAATGTTGAGTTCTATCATGGAAAATATGTTTGTGAAAGGATCCCCATTAATCAGCCGTAGCGGTCTTCTGTGTACAGCATCAACTGCTTCAACAAAGCGGGAATATGCATTAAGCATTGTTGGCGGAATGGACGTCGTGCATGTTGTTGCTCTTTGGTTGGTCATCTCTACTGGCGTGAACTCCACTATTATCTTGTACCAATAGTGGTGTGTACAGTAGTAGTGGTCCCGTCTGGCGGTTTGAGAGGAGGAATTGTCTCCTGTTGAGGATTTGTACCTCCTCTGGTCGGAGTATTTGGTGTCCTCTATTGTAGGGTGGTGTTGTTCGGGGCAGGTGGGATTGCATTGTTTGGTTCGTTTTTGGAGTTGAACTGCGCCTTTAGGGGTTCTGATTGTGTCATTTTGGTGGCAGTAAATGATGGCTTTAGTATGGCGGTTGGTGAAGGCTTGGAAGTGTCCTGGTGTTGGCGGGTGGGTTGGCTTGGTTTTGGCTTGAGGTGGGCGTCTTTGTTGACATTAGAGGTTTTTGGGTCTTTGTCGTTGTTTTTGGGTTTTGGATTGTTAGGGATTCGATTGCTTGATCCCTAAGCTACACTCTGAGGCTGAGATTTTTCTATGATAATTTCTTTCCCACTTTTCTCACTTGCCGCCTTAGATTCTATTGGTCGCGTTATCCGCCGTCCCTGAAGCTTCTGCAATCTTTTCTTGTTCGAGATCTTCCTGATTCGTCGACTTTTTATTATTCTCTTCTATTCCTTCCAAAACAGAAAATCTTGATCCCCCATTATTCGGCCTACTGTTTTCCACCGGTCCCGGATTCCGTTTACCATTGACGTTTGAATTTGGGTTGTTCTTCATCGACGGTGGTGTTCCGCCGGCCGGCTTCTCCGCCGGTTTTCTTTGGACAGGCTTTTGACTTGCATCCAGTCACCGAATTTCTCCGATGATATTTTCTCAGCTGTTTGTTTCCGGGCTGTTATCTCAGTTGGCACTTCTATTTCTTCGGTTAATCTCTTTACCATAGTTCTCTGAATGGTGTCCAACTTTCCCACAAGCGAAGCACATCATCCGCAGGCCCTCATACTGAATCAGCCATACTTTCCCATGGAGTCGAAATTTTGACAAAAGAGGCTTTGTAAGGTCAACTTCGACACCCATACGGATAAATTTGCCTCGGACCGCCTCCAAAGTTGTTTTATCAATTCTTAGGACCTTTCCAACTTTTCTTCCTAAGAACCGGAGAAAGCTATGGTCAAAATGCTCTGTGAAGCCATGGGATTCTAATCTACACGACAAGAGAGGTTATTCTCGTGTCACTGACATCGAATCTTGGAACTCATTTCTTGATTGATAGTTAGTTATCCTCTAGCATCCACGGGCCCTGGGTCAGAACGTGGTTATAGTCTTCTTTGTTCTTGAACCTGACAATGTAATAGTCATCCGATGTCAATTAGTGAGAATTCGGCGGACAAAGCCCATTTCTGACTCAGTCGCCTCTTCAGTGTTGTGTATCCTGGGCCCTTATCAAAGAGTCTGAAGATCAGAGTGTCTTTCCAAGGTCTCCACAGTCTCTTCTTTTCTTCCGCTGTCAGTGCAATTGTCGGGCATTCCGGATCGTCATTTTCCGGTATTTCATCGTCCTCTGTATCATAGTCTGGATCTTCAACTTCGACATCTTGATACATTGGGTTTGAGTGTTGGATGGCGTAGCTTGCGCCTTATCCTTGCATCATTGTGTCTTTATAAGACATCTTCGGTTTTTTCGGCTGATTTATCAGTTGCAACTCCATGTTGCCTTCCTTACTTGTCGTTTCAGCAGACGATTGCAGTTCAGTCTGAGTTTGAACTTGTTCCTCATCTCGAGCCCGTTTTTTTAGACCGGGTCGATCTCCATGTCTTCTTTGCCCCTATCAATGGGGGGATCTACCTCCATCAGAAGAGGTAGTACTGTGATGTTCGTGTTTTTGGTATAGTTTTTAGTAGGTTTTCTTAGTTTATTAGGGTTAGTTTTGATAAGTTTAGGGTTAGTTTTATGTGTTTTTGGATAGTTTTGCATATTTTGTGAAAAGTATGGAAGCTACTCCGTTTGTGTATTTTTGTAGGTTTTAGCAAGGAAACAATGTTGTTTGGAGCTGAATTTGGAGTGCTATGATGAAGGACGGAGGAATACAAGATAAATGAATTGAAGTCGGAGCTTTTGAAGAAGAAGTGTTGAAGAAACCAAACCTAGGCTCGTTAACGAGGCTGTGAGGGCTCGTTAACGAGGTTACGAGATAGAGTTTTCGAGAGTCTGATTTTGTGACTTACCGATCCAGTGCGGGAATTTATTCCGTGTCGGTAGAAGTGTTTTTAATAAGTTTTAGGGTTATTATATTATGTATTTTAGGTCTTGTTGTCTTTCTAGATTTTATTTCTATCTTTTTAAAGTAGATTTCTATCTTTTAGGAAACTTTTTATCTTTTTAGCCTTTTCTATTTTATAGTCTTATTAGTATAAATACCCTTCTATCTAGCCTAGAAGAGAAGGGGGAAGCGAAGTAGAGTAGAGTTGGAATAGAGAATAGGAGGAGCCGAGAGAGAGAGAGAGACGAGTCGGAGGTCGAGATCGAAGAACCACGGTGGACGAGAGTTACTGGGGTCGTTAATCACGAGTTTTGATTCGGTGTTTTGTAATTTTCGGTTTCCTCTGAATTTCTGTAAGACCATATTTTCTTTTTAATTTGAGTAGTATTTTGTTTTTAATGTTTTCTTTTGTTGAATTTATTTGTTTCTTAGTTATGATTAGTGAGTAGTTTTCTTTTCTAGGGTCGGGGTTGAAACCCGGCATAGTTATGCATGATTTGATGAGTAAGATGATGTGTTGAAAGCCTTTTATCTATTTTTTAGATTGCTTGTTGTGTTTATACCTAGATGAAAGTCAAGGTAATTTGAGTTTTTGACTTGATTGAGAGAGAAAGTTATAAACTTGAAGGTTGATATTGTTTGAATGCGAAAGTTTCAAGCTTTAGATCCAAAACAAGCAATTGAGTGAATTAGTTTATGAAAGTAGATTAATTTACTTGCTGGTCAATGAAAGTTGATGAATTTATCTATTTAAAGGCATGATACTTATCTTTTTACGAGTTTATATGCATGATTATGTTGTGGTAACCCTTATCCTAGATCTTGTTTTTATTTGAATTTTCCTAAGTTATATTCGTTACTGAGTTCATAGCCTCGGTACCGAACTTGTTTAGGTCGTTAGTGTGGTTAATTGTTTGCGGTGGTTCGTTAACGACCCTGACAACGTCGTTAACGAGGCTGCTTGTGAGTGTTTTGCCTGTTTTTGTTTGATTTTTCTTTTTAGTAGTCGATAAACAAACAACCTTGCCTCTCGTGGAACGATCCTGACTCCCCTATACGAAGCGGGGTCTTGACTTATAAATTTATTTGTTGTCCAGAGTAAAGGCCCGTCAACTAATTGCCGTCGTTGCTGGGGAAGCAACGAGTTTGTTTGTTTATCTGTGGGTCTGGGAATAGCCCGACCCCGTTTTTGTTTTTAATTTTTGTTTTCTTTGTCTGTTTTCTCAACTTATGCCGGTGGGACGTCGAAGGCTTGAATTTGACAACGCTGGTTATTATTCAGAACCTGAACGTTCCCTGCACCGTAGACGCCGAGAGAACCGAGCCATGGCCACACCTGAAGAGTTGGCTCGTCAGTTAGAAGTCCTCCAAAACCAGATGGAGGCATTAAAAACTGAGAAGGAAGACGCCGTTGCTGAGGTTGAGCGTCAACGAGCTAACAATGCTCGTCTACAGGAAGAGCTGAATGCCTATCCGAGGAACGCCAAACAATACATGCATCCGGAACTGAGGGTGCCAGAATCACGAATCGTGCTTCCGAAGATACCATTTGAGATTAAATCTCAATTTATATCCTTGATAAAGCGGGCTCAGTTTGAAGGGAAACCTACTGAGTGCCCTATGGAACATATTAGAAAATTTCTTGATTTATGTGACACCATAGCTGCTGAAGGTGTCTTACTTGAATATGTTCTATTAAAAGCTTTCAGGTGGTCTCTTGCTGGAAAGGCCCTGAGCTGGTTGGAGAGCTTACCTCCTAAGTCTATCAGGACTTGGAAGAACTTGTACGATCAATTTCTTACAAAATTCTTCCCGCCTGCCAAGACAACGGAGTTGAGAAAACGCATCACCTCTTATCACCAGCTGCCTAATGAGACTTTTATTGAAACATGGGAAAGATTTAAAGAAATGCTTAGATAGTGCCCCACTCATAGGCAACCGTTATATGTTCTTCAAGAAATCTTTTTCCAGGGTATCAACGCAGAGACCAAGAACCGCATCAACACGCATACTGCGTGCGGTTTTATAGAGATGGACCCTACGGTTGCATGGGAATTGCTGGATAAGCTGTCCAATTATGATGCCATGTATAGAACCCAGCAAGCTCCACAGCCCCAGAAACGTCTCTACGTGCCTAACCGAGAAGAAGTTGACCCGGATGTTAAAAATCAATTTCTACAAGACGAGGTCAACCGCCTGAAGAAGCAGGTAAGTTTTCTGAAATCCTCTCAATCATGTCAAGAGTGTGGTTCTTCTGCCCATAGTACTTCTGCTTGCACTAACATAGAGCAGGTAAGAGCCGCTGAGACAATTGCTGAGATGAATTACATGAGAGGCCCATACAGGAACCAGCCTAGCAATTTTGACAGATCGAACAACTATCAGACGTGGGGCAATCAGAATCCAAATCCAAACTATGCAGCGCCTCCACCGGATAGACGACCTGCGCCTTATCGACCTCCAGGCCATCAGGAGCCACCATCTTGGGTACAAGGGTTACAGGAAAGCATTAATGGAGTCCACAACAAGGTTAATGAAGTTCAAGCCAACCTTAACCACCAAAATAAAAGATGGGGAGAGTTCGATGTATGGAAGAAGAATGTTGATTCCCAACTAGGGAACCTTGCTGCACAGATTCCAAGGCCACAAGGGCAACTTCCGGGCCGTCCCGAAGAGAACCCTAAAGGACAGATAGCAGCGGTACACCTTAGGAGCGGAAAGACATTATCGGAGCGTGTCCAGGCTAAGGACAAGACGGAAGAGGACGCCACGGTTCAGCTCGGTAACGAGCCAACGAGGGCAAGTACCGAACCAGCACACCATGGTGATGAGGCTCCGAAGGTACCTAACGACCCTAATCCAGGTAAGTTTTCTAATCCGAGCCCTCCTCTTAATCCTAGTCTAGTTAACGACCCCATCAGGGTCGGTAACGACCCACCGAGCGTACCTAACGACCCTAGTGTCGACCCGGTAACTTCACCTCTCGAGCCTAACTTGGTTCCGAGGATGGTGAAATCTCTTCCATTTCCCACTAAGAAATCCATGGACTCTACTGAGAGTAAGTTCAAGCGTTTCGTAAAGATTCTTCAGGGCATTAATATTTCCATCCCATTCACTGAAGCCCTAAGCGAAATGCCGGCTTACACAAAATTTTTGAAAGATATTCTTAGCAGGAAAAGATCCATTACAGAGCTGCAGGATGAAGTCCGATCTATAGCTCTACCAGAAATGTTAGGAGATCCAGGGAGATTTGCAATAACGATCGGCATAGGTGACCACAACTTCAAAGCTTTATGTGATCTGGGAGCCAGTGCTAGTTTTCTTCCTCTCTCCATCTGGTCTAAAGTCAACATGGGACCGCTAGAGCCTGTAGATATGAACCTCTTCACGGCAGACGGATCATGTGTCAAAGCCACAAGCGTCGTGGACGACTATCCTATTCAAGTCGGGAAATTCTTTATACCGAATGATTTCATCGTCCTCGATATGCCTGAAGACCCTCACGTCCCTATTATTCTAGGCAGACCATTCCTAGCAACAGCAGGTGCTAGGGTCGATGTGCGGAAAGGACTTCTCACTTTTGATATTGGAGAAGAACGTGTGGAATTCAGCTTAGATCAAAATGCCAACGACCCAACTGCGGTTGCACAAATCGAGTTGACCCAGCCAGAACTCGACATAGCTGATCCTACCGACCCTCCTTCAAATACTAAAACGGAAGAGAATTTCATACAAGTCCCTACCGAACCTCATTGCCCCACCATCGAGTCCCACATGCAAGGGTATAATCAAGGTGAGTACTCTAAACTCGCTAATGCTGGTTATGACTATTCTTCATTGTTTGTTCCTACACCATGCCCCATTATATGTGCTACAGAGGAGTCCAAACCACCATGGTTTTCGAATTTCACTAACCATCATGTAGGAAAACCGGGCATACTGATAGAAGAAAAGGGACCTAATTTAGTGACTCAAGCGAATAATGCCTACAAAGCTAAGTATGGGGTACCAAAAGACCCCAACATAGCTGCAAAAGAGTCACCTTGAACAAGGTAATTACGTCGGGCTGACGACGTTAAAAATAGCGCTTACGGGAGGCAACCCGCTTTTAGTATAGACTAGATTTTTCTTTTCTTTTTAGATTCTTTTTCTTAGCTTTCTTTTGAGTTTTTTAATAGTTTTTAGGTTAGAAAAATAGGATAAAATTTTGAGCTAACAAGATGCAGGAGAAAGGGCTCGAAAATCACTCAAGGAGGCTACGGTGGCTCGTTAACGACCCACCCAAGGTCGTTAACGACCCGGTCCAGTGAACCGACTCGGGCAGGTAAATTTTTATTTTTACCCTAGTCTATCTTCTATCTTCTACCCTTCTTCTACCTACCCTAGCCGCCGCCACTACCCCCCCCCCCCCTCCTATTTCTACCCTCTCCTATTTAACCCTTCTAAACTCTAAAAAAAAAATCCTACTCTCAAATCCTCAAATCCCAAACTCCAAATCCCTCAAAATTCTACCGAAGACCTTCACCACCGATCGGAATTCTCCACTCCACCGACCGTCGGAAACGCCCACGTTACCGAAGCAGGAACCCAGTTTTTCCCACCGACGAGATCCAAGCTCGTTAACCACCCAAACTCGATTTTTGTTCTTCAATTTCTCAATCTTCCAGTATGATTTCTAAACCCTAACTCCTTATTGCATGATTCATGGTTTTTTGGGTAGAAATTTCATGTTTGGATTATGTTTATAGAGAAAGCCGAGTTGCATGTTTTAAATTTTGCTCATGAATTTTGGTTGTGCTTAGTTGTTCTTGATCTAGGGAAGGTTATTCATGCTAGATTCTCCATTGCAAAATTTGATTAAGAAAAGCATGAATTTTTCTTGTTCTAGATATTAAGTTCAATTTTCACCATGTTAATTTTTGGGTAAATTTAGCATGTTTGGAATGGGTAATTGAGCAAGTATGGGGTGCGTATACCCGATAATGTGTCTAGTGAAGGATTATAGAGGATGCATGCTTGATTCATGGCTTAATTTTAGAGTGGATGACATTCGGATTCTGTGAACTGGCTCTCGGCAACTCGTCAACGACCCACCCAAGCTCGTTAACGACCCTACGTAACCTCAAAGTTTATAAACCAGTCCAGATTCGTTAACGAACCAATCGGGTAGTTAACGAATAATTCTGAGGGTTATTTCGAGACCAAGTATGGGGTCTCTTGCCTATCTATTTTTGAGTGAATCTTATCTTGGAAAAATCATGATTGTTTTGTAGATCACATGGCAAGCTCAAGCAGACCCGCTACCCGAGCCTAGAAGAAGAGGAGGAACCAGAGGTCCCCATCTCCACCTCGCATGGACAATGTGATCTTGCGCACTCAAGGGCAAGCAGACCGATACAATGCCATCCTACACAAGGACCACAACACTCGGTGGTTCTCGAGGTCAAGTGCTAAAGCCACGGGGATTTATGCGGATGTCAAGGAGGCCTTTGTTATTCTTGGTGTGCCTCATTTGCTGAAGAAGGAGAATTTGCCACATTTTCCGGCTCTCACATCCGAGTTTCTAGCCACTCTAGAGACGAGTTTCCCAACGAAGACTTCGGCGGGATGCATTCGGTTTAGGCTCGGTAATGTGAACCGGGAGTACACTTTGGCGGAGTTCAACGCTATTCTGGAGCTCCCAAATCCTTCTAGAGAGTACAGTCTCAAGGATTACAAGGTAACAAGGACTTGGAGCTACATCACTGGGGAGGTCGAGCCCTCCGCATTAGCATTATCTGGGGCAAGCATCATCAACCCCATATTCAGGATCATCCTTCGAGTGCTCGCCGCTACATTCTGGCCAAAGAGAGAGTTGAACAGGCCAGCAAGGACAGAGCTTGCATGTCTTCGCACCATTCTTTTCGAGGAGTCCGGCCCATTGAATTTGGGGTATGAGTGGCTCTATTATATAGAGAAATCCACCAAGTCAAAGGAAGTATGGTGTGGTAATTTGGTTAGTCTTCTGGCAACAAACCTTGGAGTCGATCTCACTCGCTACACGCAGGCTCATGCTCAACTTCTCAACAAGAATTATTGGTATAGCTTTGGTATTTTCATTCAAGCCGAGGGAGGGTTCAAGACAAAAGTTCAAGACCGCATTGTTGTACCAACTCTTGACAGGCTAGAGCTACTTTATGTACCAAATTGGTACGAGGCATGGACGGGTCATGCATTCCCATTGGAGCCCAAGCCGGAGGATGAGCTATTGCTTAGGCCGTGTGAGACAAGATTCGAGCGAGAAGGAGAAGAGATGGATGAAGATGAAGATGAGACTAACAAGGTTGCTGAAGACGAGACTGAAGAGGCTGACACAGAGGGAGGCACAAAGGAGCTTAACTTCGAGGATGAAGACCTCGATACAGAAGTTTTGGGCACCAACGTCCTCGTTGACGAGCCCACCAGGCTCATTAACGACCATTTCCAAACCTCTACCTATGCTCCTAACGAGGCACCCAGCTTCGTTAACGACCCCCCGAGGGCAGCTACTGACCCTCCGTAGTCTCCTATCGACCCTCATTCCTATGGAATCATGCCTTACAACCCAGTGCTTTACCAAGACCACTTCCAACCGCACTACCCACCACCTCCTCAGCCCGAGTACACTGGATCGAGTATTCCGCCACCATGGGCCGAAGATCTCTCTGCTCAGATGCAACAGCTTCACCTTCAGCAGGACCATATTCATCGGAGGTTGGATAGATGGGAGAGTGTCTATTCAGCTCGTATGACAATGGAAGACGAGAGGCATCGTCAGAGAGAGGTGGAAGATGCGGAGCGCTGGAGGACGATGTACGACTTCATGGGGAACTTCGAGCACTACTTTCCTCCACCGAACCGTTGATTCAGCTTGAAGAAGTTTCCTTGTTTTCTGCTTTTAAGACATTGTAAGTTTTATGTGGTACTCTTTTCTTGTTTTATTTTTGTTGTTTTGTTTTCTATTTCTTTCCTTCTTCTTATTTTCCTTACAGTGGGGACACTGTAATTTTAAGTATGGGGTGGGAGAAAGTAGAAAATTTGTTGCTTAATGTGCTTTATTTGTTTTGAGTAGTTTTGTTCCATAAACTATAAAAATCGGAAAAAATTGAAAACATTTTGAAAAATTCGAAAAAAAAAAGAGTTTTAGAATTGATCATATAAATCCTTTCTTAGGTTCTATGATAGTAGTTGCTAGCTTGATCATATAAATATTTGCAAGCATGTCTTTGAGAATATAGCCGGATTCTTGTTATGAAGTTGTTTTTTGGAAGGAATAGCATTTGATGAAATTGAGCACATATACTTTATAGCATAAGTGATGCAATCCAACAACAAAAATTAGCCTTGTGAGTTATTTTTGGCCTTATAGGAAGAATATAAAAAATCCCTCTTCTTTTCTTGTGTGATTTACTCTCTATATGCATATTATCTCTTGGAATGGTGATGATTATCTATTTCTTGAGACCTGTATAAGATTTATAGTTCATTACTTGTGAGAATCAGATGATAGAGAACTTATTTTCATAAGCCCTATTAATCCTTATCCACCCTTACATTATCCTTCTTTTGACAACCAACTTGAGCCTGAAGCCTTTTATTTTTAGCTCCACAAAATTGTTCCCTAGCCGAGATAAGCTTGATTCTATCCGGGGATTAGGACTTAGATTGGAGAGGTATGTTTTGTTGAGTGCAATGTTATGTTTGGTTTGAAATTGAGGGATTGTTGGGAAGGGTAGATTGGAAGTCTCTTGTTTTTAATTTGTGTAAAAAGAAAGATCTCTTGGTACAAAAGATGCACGAAATAAGATTGATGGTTGAAAGAAAGTTGTTAAGAAAATTGAGGTATACACGATGAAGCTCGGTAACGACCCTTGTGGGTTCGTTAACGAGGCTGCGAGAGGAGTAAAATAGGAAAAAAAAGAGAAAGAAAATGAGCTGAATAAAAGGAAGAAGTTTGAAGTGCATGTGTGTTTAATAGATATATCAGAGATTCTTTTTGAGTTATTTTATGAGACTTTCTAGGATATATTGGGTGAGTGAATAAGTGCATAATGAGAGAGAGTTTGGTATGTTGTTTTATGAGTGTTTTGATGTTATGTGAGTTTTTAGGAGTCTTTGATTCCCGGATATTATTAGCACCACATAGCCAAAATATTTCCACGCCCATTTGTTTTTACCGAGCCCCGTTACAACCCGACCGAATGGAAGCTTCTATGAAGTTTTTCATTGAGCCCCCTGAGTTCTCTTGATGATTTTTACTTGTTTTGACAAATCTTGGGTGGAGAGTTTGGTGATATAAGTTCCAATTTCTATGAGTTTTTTTGTATATAAGATGAGTTGAGAGATGTATTTATAAGCCTAAACACTTGAGAGTTGAGAGAAACGTATTATTATCCCTTGTGAGGTTGGATTGTATTTTCTTATGTCTATTTGGTGCATATATGTGTAATGACATTAATAATCATTTGTTATTTTTCTTCTATATGTTTGATGTTGTTTTTAGAGGATGGCTATGTTTTGATGAGTATGTTTGTTTGGTTTTGATTATTGTTTAGTGATTGCATGAGGACAAGCAAGTCTAAGTACGGGATATTTTGATGTTTCGTGTTTTTGGTATAGTTTTTAGTAGGTTTTCTTAGTTTATTAGGGTTAGTTTTGATAAGTTTAGGGTTAGTTTTATGTGTTTTTGGATAGTTTTGCATATTTTGTGAAAAGTATGGAAGCTACTCCGTTTTGTGTATTTTTGTAGGTTTTAGCAAGGAAACAGTGCTGTTTGGAGCTGAATTTGGAGTGCTATGATGAAGGACGGAAGAATTCAAGATAAATGAATTGAAGTCAAAGCTTTTGAAGAAGAAGTGTTGAAGAAACCAAACCCAGGCTCGTTAACGAGGCTATGAGGGCTCGTTAACGAGGTTACGAGATAGAGTTTTCGAGAGTCTGATTTTGTGACTTACCGATCCTGTGTGGGAATTTATTCCGTGTCGGTAGAAGTGTTTTTAATAAGTTTTAGGGTTATTATATTATGTATTTTAGGTCTTGGTATCTTTCTAGATTTTATTTCTATCTTTTTAAAGTAGATTTCTATCTTTTAGGAAAGTTTTTATCTTTTTAGCCTTTTCTATTTTATAGTCTTATTAGTATAAATACCCTTCTATCTAGCGTAGAAGAGAAGGGGGAAGCGAAGTAGAGTAGAGTTGGAATAGAGAGAAGGAGGAGCCGAGAGAGAGAGAGAGAGAGACGAGTCGGAGGTCGAGATCGAAGAACCACGGTGGACGAGAGTTACTGGGGTCGTTAATCACGAGTTTTGATTCGGTGTTTTGTAATTTTCGGTTTCCTCTGAATTTCTGTAAGACCATATTTTCTTTTTAATTTGAGTAGTATTTTGTTTTTAATGTTTTCTTTTGTTGAATTTATTTGTTTCTTAGTTATGATTAGTGAGTAGTTTTCTTTTCTAGGGTCGGGGTTGAAACCCGACATAGTTATGCATGATTTGATGAGTAAGATGATGTGTTGAAAGCCTTTTATCTATTTTTTAGATTGCGTGCTGTGTTTATACCTAGATGAAAGTCAAGGTAATTTGAGTTTTTGACTTGATTGAGAGAGAAAGTTATAAACTTGAAGGTTGATATTGTTTGAATGCGAAAGTTTCAAGCTTTAGATCCAAAACAAGCAATTGAGTAAATTAGTTTATGAAAGTAGATTAATTTACTTGCTGGTCAATGAAAGTTGATGAATTTATCTATTTAAAGGCATGATACTTATCTTTTTACGAGTTTATATGCATGATTATGTTGTGGTAACCCTTATCCTAGATCTTGTTTTTATTTGAATTTTCCTAAGTTATATTCGTTACCGAGTTCATAGCCTCGGTACCGAACCTGTTTAGGTCGTTAGTGTGGTTAATTGTTTGCGGTGGTTCGTTAAAGACCCTGACAACGTCGTTAACGAGGCTGCTTGTGAGTGTTTTGCCTGTTTTTGTTTGATTTTTATTGTTAGTAGTCGATAAACAAACAACCTTGCTTCTCGTGGAACGATCCTGACTCCCCTATACTCAGCGGGGTCTTGACTTATAAATTTATTTGTTGTCCAGAGTAAAGGCCCGCCAACATACTGTTGCCGGAGAGTAGTGATCGGAAAAGGACGTGTTTTCAGAGCGTTCGTACTGAATATTTGACTCTTTTATCAAAATAAGAAACTAGTCTAAAACTATGTATTAGTTCTAATCTTGGTAAATGTGGATATTGTTTGTTAGTTTTGACTTTTTTAATGGGTTTGGTTAATGTGTGTCCATGTGCACACAATAACAATACTAACTTTGGAAATTATTTCCAAACTATTCCCTAAATTAGAATTAATAAACCCTTTTAAAAATAATTAAAGGTTCATTAATTCTAATTTAGGTAATAGTTTTGAAATAATTTTCAAAACTAGTATTGTTATTGTGTGCCCATGATTACACATTAGCCGAACCCTAGATAAATAAATCAAAAATAATACTTCTTCCGTTTCAAAATAGATGTTCATAGACAAATTTGCACATATATTAAGGAAAAAAATTCTACCAAAATTACCCATATTAAATGGTACTTCCTACTCTTAAAAGTTGTTTTGGGAAAAGTGTACTGGAAAAAATTCTTATATGAGCATCTATTGTGAAACAAGAAAAATAGTCTCTATTAACATCTATTGTGAAATAGAAGGAGTACTATAAACTATCAGCTATTCTATAAACCAATAATAAGAAATTCCTTTCATCTGAGCAGAGATATTGGACATATAGTAGGTTTATTCCATCTTAGTGTCATATATACAGCAATGCATCAATTCAAACAACATATCACTATACAGTCTTGGGGAGTGCTGGCAAGAAATCCCTAAAAACCCGATGAGAACCCCCAACCCTACAAATCAATGCATTTTACGCGCCTGTTGCCTCCTCTCCATCTTGGCCTTAACCCTAAGAGCATCTGCAACGTTGTAGATTGTAGCACGAGCAATAGAGAAAAAGGTGGGCCATGCCAATTAAATAGGAGGAGCAAGAAGAAATTAAAGTGCAGCGGTGCAATTGAATAGAAAAGTAAGTTGGTGGAACCCACACATGTGCAACGGCTTGAGCAATTTTTGCTTGTTGGGCTGCTCCTCTCATTTGGTGGAGCCCACCCACATGAGTAATGTCATTGTGTGTAAAAAAGCAAATTAAAGACCAGAAAAATAAAATAAGTCCCAATAATAATTTGACATGTGTCAAATAGGAGGTGCTATTTATTTGCACTGCTGCACGAAAAACATGAATTATACCTTCTATTTGTTGCACCTCCTCAAATAGTACTTTCTCCTTCTCAAATAGGATGAGCAATCCTCTTTTACCGCTGCATATGCTCTAACAGCCCAAAGGCCGCCGCCTCCAAACAGCAATGTCTCCGACCGGACAAACCAGCCTAATCTGCCAACCTGCATCAGTTCAAAGAAGAAGTTCGTGCCGGAAGTTCCGCCGCACAATTTCCGTTATGCTCCGCGAAATGGTATGAAGCGGGAAAGAACCGCTTCCTGTTTCTCAAACAAACACCATCGCCTTCCCCGACCATTCAATCATCAATGGCCAATATAGAAAGCTAATAACCATGGTGGTAGATCACCATCTCACTCTCCTTTCTCTTCTGGATCGCCCCCTGTGTTTTGGGCGTCAACTCAAGCCTTGAAAAGTTTTGAACCGGAAACTAACCCGGGTCGCAGGCTGCGATGTGAGCCGTTCAGCGCTCGTCAGAGACGACGGTGCCCTCGGAGCAGGCGGCGGCTTGTGGTTGTGGTCTCCCAGATTTGGTGGAGTTGGCACCTCACGCGTTTCTATTCCACCCCTTATTTCCAGATCTGATGTGTTCCTACATGGTAGATCTGTGCTCTTCAACAATGATTGATGGTTGGAATTTGGTGGCGTTGGGGGGTCCGTGCATCTCCATGGGTTAGTTTACTCTTGCGTCCAGGTTCTACTCCTCCATATACAATTTGCCTTGTGCTTTACTTTCAACTGATGTTGCTAGCTGTGATAAACTGAGGATCCATTTCTCCTCTATCAACTCGCGGGTGCATCTCCTAAGCATGCTTTGCACCAGAAATACCCTTTATGCAGTAATCCTGCTCTTGTTTCTATCAAATTATGATGTGGTTAACAAAATTCCTTTCTACCCGTTTGTTACTTATGAAAATGGTTCGTTTACTTGTGTGTCAAAACCTTTTCCTTTTACTGTATGTGTTGTTGTTGTGGGTTGCCAGAAACCCCTTATTCTCTCTGATCCTAAAATGAATATCCCTCCGTTGTGCTCCAACCAACTCTTTAGCTTTATGCTTCCTGAAAGGATCATTGTATACCTTAGTTACTGCTTAAAAATTGTTGTGCAGAAATCTTGTGAGCACTTAAAAACTTTGTTGATTGTCGTTGTTGCTATAGTGATTGGCGGAAATAAAATCGCGGTGTTAAAAACCCGGAATAATAACATCCCAATGCATTCAATCATGCCTATAATTGTTCAATTGTCCTCTGTTCTGTAGGATAAGTTGGTGCTTGGCACAATGAAAAAATCAGCACCAAGTAAACAAGGGAGTGATGTCATCGTGCTGATGGTTGACTACACTAGTCCACCAAGGCGAAATAATTTCTCACAAGTGTGCTACACCAGCCCCTTTAATCAAAAAAATGTGCTTAATAGCTACCTTGATCTTAATTTTTTTAATGACTGTGTGTTGGTTCTGTGGAGCCACAACCCAGATATGTTCACATGTCTTGTTGCATGATCATAAAAAGATCCCTTTGGTGGCACTTGTATGACTGGAGTACCTTCCATTCATACGGTATAACCACCCTTAGTTATGAATCCGTCCAATCTAACTATGATTGTTAGAAACCAAAGGCACAAAATCATAATCATAAGGGAAAAATGACATTTTGGATAACCTCCATTAAAATCCTAAAAGAAATTGAAAGGATGCATCTAAACTATTGGGCTCTACCCGAGCAAACTCTGGCCAAAAGCCACTCCAAAGCGGTTTTCTTATGAAAATCTGCTTATGGAATTGTAGGGGCATTAAACGAAGGTCCTTTTGGACCGAAATTAATTCGTTATGCCGCTTAGATAACATTAACCTCATTGCTCTTGTTGAAACGAAAGCGAAAGAACCGCTAGAATGCAAATTATGGCAAAAAGCTGGGTTTGATTCCCTAGAATTTATCCCGGCTACCGGCCTTGCAGGAGGCCTTTGTATCCTTTGGAAGGGATACCAACTATCAAATGAAACTCTAAAAACTATACACAAAGATACTCGGTTTATCGGCCTCCATTATACGAACTTTGATACATCTAATGAGATGATTATCATTTTTGCTTATGCCCCACCCAGAGCACATGATAAGGATCAATTTTGGAGAAATTTTAGTGACTTTATAAGAAATCAAAGTCTCCCTTGTATCATTATGGGTGACCTCAACGAAATCCAACACCCTGACGAGAAACTAGGAGGCGCCATTCTGAACTCGTCTCGTTTTAACCGTCTACTGAATTTTAAGAACGAATGCGACGTGTGTGACATTCCCACCATTGGGAACAAATTCACGTGGAGAAAATCGAAAAACATAGAAAATACAATTTTCGAAAAATTGGACCGAACCTTAGTAAGTGATCAAATAATTCAATGGTACCCTTCCATTGCTACCAAAAATCACATGTTCACATCATCAGGCCACTGCTCTATTTCGTGCGATCTCCCTACGGGCAATCCTTTCAAAGCTCAACCATTCAAATTTGAAATGATGTGGACCGAAAGGAAAAACTTTCAAAATGTTATCAAACAAGCGTGGCGACATAACGCGAGAGGATCCCATATGTACAACCTCGTAAGAAAAACACAATTGCTCAAGGCCAAAGCGAAAGTATGGAATAAGCACACTTTCGGGAACATCTTTGAACAAATCAAAAGAAATGATGAAGAGATTCTCACCATACAAAAATACATAATAGAAAACAAAAATCTACAACTAATCCAAAAACAAAATCGATTGTCCAAAAAAGGAATTGCCTCGTTCAATTCCACCACGCGTATTGGAAATAGAGGGCAAAAAACACCCACATTAAACTTAATGATAAGAATACCAAATACTTCCATCGTATTGCTAATGGAAGGAGAAACAGGACAAACATAAAAGTGATACGAACAACCGAAGGCACCCGAATCACAGGGCTAGAGAATATTAAAACAGAAATTAAACAAGACTTCCAAAACCGTTTCCAAGCAGAAGTGATCAATCACGAAAAACTCCGAAATATGACTCAAACAATCCAAAAGGAAATAACTGAAAATGACAATGTTGAACTCACTAAACTTGTGACGAACGCGGAAATCAAGAGGGCCATGTTCGATATTGGGGAAGATAAATCCCCATGCCCTGATGGAATGTCGGCTTGCATCTACAAAAAGTATTGGCACATCGTCGGACCCGACGTCATAAAAGATGTGAAAAGCTTTTTTCACTTAGAGAAACTGCTCAAACAAATCAACCACACCTTTATAACACTTCTCCCTATATGTGACAACCCTAACTCCACGAATCATTATAGACCTATTAGCGTGTGTAACACCATCTACAAAGTGATCTCAAAATCCTTACTAATCGCCTTAAAGTCGTTATGGAAAAACTTATCCACCCTATGCAAGGGGCATTCGTACAGAAGCGAAGCATCCATGATAACACTCTTATTGCTCATGAGATTTTCCACTCATTCCGGAACAAGAAAGGGAAGGATGGGTGGATCGCAATCAAACTTGATATGGAAAAAGTTTATGATCGAGTAAGCTGGGAATTCCTAGAGTCCGTCCTAAACAAGTTCGGATTTAATTCCAAATTCTTGGGTTGGATCCGAGAATGCGTTGAAACTATGTCGTTCTCTGTCCTCGTTGATAATGGACCAACTGACCAGTTCTTTCCCAAAAGGGGTCTAAGACAGGGTGACCCATTGTCCCCATACCTTTTTATTATTGCAGCTGAGGTTCTCACGAGACAACTTCATTTGCATAGCACCAACCCAAGTAGTGGAATAGGAATACAAATTTCACGAAACGACACGAAAATCCCGTTCCTGGCATTCGCTGATGATATCATTATCTTTGCAAAGGCTAAAAACCAGGCTTGCAACAACATTAAGAACGTCATTGATGATTATTGCCAAATCTCTGGCCAGAAAGTCAATTTCCACAAGTCAGCGTTCCAAGTGACCAAAAACACTAACCACAATCAGATCAAACAAATTCTCCAGATTACCAATACTGTCGCGCTGGATAAGTACCTCGGGTGCCCTATTATCAATGGCAGAGTTAATCAAAGCACATTCAAACCCCTAACCCTCAGAACTAGATCACAACTTTCTAAATGGAAAGCTAACTCCCTTTCCTAAGAGGGTTGAAAAACCCTGATTAAGGCGAACCCATCGGCACAACCAAATTTCCTCAAGCAATCCTTCCTCTTGCCCAAAACTACCCTCAAAGAACTCGACCAAATAAACAAAAACTTCTTCTGGAATAAGGAAAGAAACCATAAACCTCTAATCAACTGGAATTCTATTTGTCAACCGCCGGCTCGCGGCGGTCTTGGGATAGTTAAAGCAGAAGAGATGAACCAAGCTCTTCAAATGAAGCTCCTCTGGAAAATCCTAGCTGAACCAGATAACATATGGGTACGGATAGTGACGAAAAAATACATAAAATCCGATGGACTATTTAACTACCAGAAAAAACAAAATACATCATGGCAATGGGCCAAGCTAATGAGCCTTAAAGACCTCTTCCTTAAAGGTCTCATTTGGCAGATCGGTGATGGTAAAACTGTCAGGTTTTAGAAAGACAATTGGACAAGATCCGGATGTCTAACCCCGAAAGTTAATGAAGAACAGAATACGAATTATGAGGCTCTCGTGGAGGAATTTCTCTTAGAGGACAACTCATGGAACCGTGATAAGATAGAACAGGCCCTCTCACCGGACGCGTCCAACGAGTAACACAAATAATCACACCACGGAACAAAATCCCAGACAGACTTTACTGGCAACCAAGTAAGAACGGTCGGTACTCCATGATGTTCGTATTTTTAGTATAGTTTTTAATATGTTTTCTTAGTTTGTTAGGCTTAGTTTTAGTAGTTTTAGGATTAGTTTTGTGTGTTTTTGGATAGTTTTGCATATTTTGTGAAAAGTATGGAAGCTACTCCGTTTTGTGTGTTTTTGTAGGTTTTAGCAAGGAAAAGATGCTATTTGGAGCTGAATTTGGAGTGCTATGATGAAAGACGGAAGAATGCAAGATGAAGAAGTCGAAGTCTGAGTTTTTAGAGATGAAGTGTGGAAGAAGCCAAGGCTGTAAGGGGTCGTTAACGAGGCCACGAGATGAAGATTTTGAGAGTTTGATTCTATGACTCACCGATCCTGTGCGGGAATTTATTTCCGTGTCGGTAGAGTATCTTTTTATGATTTTAAGGTTATTATATTATGTATTTTAGGTCTTGTTATCTTTCTAGATTTTATTTCTATCTTTTAGGATTTTAATTCTATCTTTTTAGGAAAGTTTTTATCTTCTAGCCTTTTTATTTTCTAGCTTTTTAGTATAAATAGCCCTCTTATTAGTCTGAAAAGGGGGACATATTGATTGAAGAGAGGAGGAAGAGCCGAGAATAGAGAGAGTGGACCGGAGTCGAGATTGAAGGTTCGATGGACGAGAGTTACCGGGGTCGTTAATCGTGATTTTGGTTCGGTGTTTGTATTCTTTTCGGTTTCTTCTGAATTTCTGTAAGACGATATTTCCTATTAATTTGAGTAGTGTTTTGTTTTCAATGATTTCTTTTGTTGAATTTATTTGTTTCTTAGTTATGAGTAGTGAGTAGTCTTCTTTTCTAGGGTCGAGGTTAAACCCGACATAGTTATGCATGTTTGAGGAGTAAGAATGTGTGTTGATTGCCTTTTATCTATTTTGAGATTGTTTTTTGTGCTTAGACCTAGATGAAAGTCAAGGTGATTTGAGTTTTTAACTTGATTGAGAGAGAAAGTTATAGACTTGAAGGTTGATATTGTTTGAATACGAAAGTTTCAAGCTTTAGATCCAAAACAAGCAATTGAGTGGATTGGTTTATGAAAATAGGTTAATTTACTCGATAGTCGACGAAAGTTGATGAATTTATCTGTTTAAAGGCATGATCTTACCTTCTTATGAGTTTATATGCATGACTATGTTGTGGTGTCCCTTGTCCTAGATCTTTGTTTTATTTGAATTTTCTTGAAGTGATATTCGTTGCTGAGTTTGTAGGCTCGGTACCGAATCTGTTTAGGTTGTTAGTTTTGGTCTTTTGTCTATGGTGGTTCGTTAACGACCCTGACAACGTCGTTAAGGAGGCTGCTTGTGAGTGTTTTGCTTGCTTTTGTTTGATTTTTAGTAGTCGGTAAACAAACAACCTTGCTTCTCGTGGAACGATCCTGACTTCGCTATACACAGCGGGGTCTTGACTTATAAATTTATTTGTTGTCCCGAGTCAAGAAACCCTCCTCAACAAATTGGCGCCGTTGCCGGGGAAGCAACGAGTTTGTTTGTTTATCTGTGGGTCCAGGAATAGCCCGACCCCGTTTTGTTTTTAATTTTTGTTTTCTTTGTCTGTTTTCTCAGCGCATGCTGGTAGGACGTCGAAGGCTCGAATTCGATAACGCTGGTTATTATTCTTAACCTGAACGTTCCCTGCACCGTAGACGCCGAGAAAACCGAGCCATGGCCACACCTGAAGAGATGGCTCGTCAGTTACAAGTCCTCCAAACACAGATGGAGGTGTTAAAAACTGAGAAGGAAGGCGCTGCCGCCGAGGCTGAGCGTCAACGAGCTGCCAATGCTCGTCTACAGGAAGAGTTGAATGCCTATCCGAGGAATGCCAAACAGTACATGCATCCAGAACTGAGGGTGCCAGAGTCCCCAATCGTGCTTCCGGAGATAGAGAAAGCCTTTGAGATCAAGTCTCAATTTATATCCTTAATTAAAAGGGCTCAGTTTGAAGGGAAACCCACTAAGTGCCCTATGGAGCATATTAGAAATTTTCTTGACTTATGTGACACCATAGCTGCTGAAGGTGTCTCACTAGAATATGTTCTGTTAAAAGCTTTCAAGTGGTCTCTAGCGGGAAAGGCCCTGAGCTGGTTGGAGAGCTTACCTCCTAAGTCTATCAGGACTTGGAAGAACTTGTATGATCAATTTCTTACAAAAATTTTCCCTCCTGCCAAGACAACGGAGTTGAGGAAACGCAACACCTCCTATCACCAGCTGCCTAATGAGACCTTTGTTGAAACATGGGAAAGATTCAAAGAGATGCTTAGACAGTGCCCCACTCATGGGCAACCTTTATATGTTTTGCAAGAAATCTTTTTCCAGGGTATCAACGCGGAGACCAAGAACCGCATCAACACGCATACAGCGTGCGGTTTTATAGAGATGGACCCTACAGCTGCATGGGAATTGCAGGATAAGCTGTCCAACTACGATGCCATGTATGAGACCCAGCAGACTCCCCAGCCACAAAAACGTCTCTACGTGCCTAGCCGAGAAGAAGTTGACCCAGACGTTAAAAATCAGTTTCTACAAGACGAGGTCAACCGCCTGAAGAAGCAGGTAAGTTTTCTGAAATGCTCTCAATCTTGTCAAGAGTTTGGTTCTTCTGCCCATAGTACTTCTGCTTGCACTAACATAGAGCAGGTAAGAGCCGCTGAGACAATTGCTGAGATGAATTACATGAGAGGCCCATACAGGAACCAACCTAGTAATTTTGGCAGGTCGAACAACTATCAGACATGGGGAAATCAAAATCCAAATCCAAGCTATGCAGCGCCTCCACCAGATAGACGACCTGCACCTTATCGACCTCCAGGCCATCAAGAGCCACCATCTTGGGTACAAGGGTTACATGAAAGCATCAATGGGGTCCACAACAAGGTCAACGAAGTTCAAGTTAACCTTAACCACCAAAATAAAAGATGGGGAGAGTACGATTTATGGAAGAAGAATGTTGATTCCCAACTAGGGAACCTTGCTGCACAGATTCCGAGACCACAAGGGCAACTTCCGGGACGTCCCGAAGAAAACCCTAAAGGACAGATAGTAGCAGTGCACCTTAGGAGCGGAAAGACATTATCGGAGCGTGTCCAAGCTGAGGACAAGAAGGAAGAGGACACCACGGATACCCTCGGTAACGAGCCAACAAGGGCAATTACCGAACCAACGTACCATGGTGACGAGGCTCCGAGGGTACCTAACGACCCTACCCCAAGTAAGTTTTCTAAACCGAGCCTTCCTCTCAATCCCAGGGTAGTTAACGACCCCATCAGGGTCGGTAACGACCCGCCGAGCGTACCTAACGACCCGAGTGTCGACCCGGTAGCATCACCCCTCGAGCCTAACTTGGTTCCGAGGATGGTGAAGTCTCTTCCATTTCCCACTAAGAAAACTGTGGACTCTACTGAGAGTAAGTTCAAGCATTTCGTAAAGATTCTTCAGGGCATTAATATTTCCATCCCATTCGCTGAGGCCCTAAGAAAAATGCCGGCTTACACAAAATTCTTGAAAGATATTCTTAGCAGGAAACGATCCATTACAGAGCTGCAAGATGAAGTCAGATCTATAGCTCTACCAGAAAAGCTAGGAGATCCAGGGAGATTTGCAATAACTATTGGAATAGGCGACCACAAGTTCAAAGCTTTATGTGATCTGGGAGCCAGTGCCAGTTTACTCCCTCTCTTAATCTGGTCTAAAGCCAACATGGGACCACTAGAGCCCATCAACATGCGGCTTTACATGGAAGACGGATCCTGCATCAAACCAACAGGGGTGATAGAAGACTTTTCGGTTCAAGTGGGCAAGTTCTTTGTTCCAAACGACTTCATCGTTATGGCAATGCCCGAAGATCCGGTGGTGCCTATTATTTTGGGAAGACCGTTCCTTGCCACAGCTGGAGCCATAATTGATGTTAGGAGGGGACTCCTAACTTTCGAAATTGGGGATGAGGTGACGGAATTCCGATTCAAACAAGCAATTAAGGAGACTGATAGAGCCGAAGTCAAGATGCTCTACACCCACAAGGAGATCATTGAATGTGGAGACCCTATTGGAAGGTTGGCATCAGATGATGAAATTTCAGGTCAAAGATGGGCGAAAATAGCTCCTGCAGTTTCGGTAACAAGTTCACCAGTTTCCGTACCGACTCTACTGGCAGATGAAGCAGGCTCGTTAACGACCCCACCAGCATCGTTAACGACCTTGGCCGAAGAAAATGAAATTTCAGCATTTGAATACCTCGAGGAGGTGTTGAAGACGGAACCAGAAGAACCGATTCTAATCCCAGCTGAACCGTCCCCAACACTTAAACCCCTTCCAGACTCCCTCAGGTATGAATTCCTTGGTCCTAATTCTACTTTGCCGGTCATCATTAATGCTAAATTAAAAGATGAGGAAGTAGGAAAACTACTGAATGTGCTTAGGATGCATAGGAAAGCCATAGGCTACTCCCTAGATGATATAACTAGCATATCTCCTTCCCTTTGCATGCATAGGATATACATGGAGGATAATCATAAACCCACCATAGAGCATCAACGTAGGTTAAATCCTAACATGAAAGATGTGGTTAAAAAGGAAATCATTAAATTACTTGATGTTGGGATCATATTTCCTATATCGGACAGCCAATGGGTGATTCCGGTCCATGTAGTTCCAAAGAAAGGGGGGATGACTGTCATAGAAAACGAAAAGGGAGAGCTTATTCCGACTAGGACCACCACTAGTTGGAGGATGTGCATTGATTATAGGAAGCTTAATAGTGCTACTAGAAAAGATCATTTTCCGCTTCCTTTCATTGATCAGGTGTTAGAACGCTTAGCCCAGCATGATTATTTCTGTTATTTAGATGGCTATAGCTGTTTTTGGCAAATTCCCATTCATCCTGATGACCAGGAGAAGACAACCTTTACATGTCCTTATGGAACCTTTGCTTATAAAAGAATGCCATTTGGGCTTTGCAATGCCCCTGCCACCTTTCAAAGGTGTATGATGGCCATTTTTTCGGATATGATAGAGGAGATTGTAGAGGTTTTCATGGATGACTTTTCTGTTTATGGTTCTTCATTTGATTCTTGTCTTGCTAACCTTGCACGAGTGCTTAAAAGATGTGAAGAAACCAATCTTGTGTTAAATTGGGAAAAGTGTCATTTCATGGTTCAAGAGGGGATAGTATTAGGGCATCTTGTCTCTAAGAGAGGAATAGAGGTAGATAAAGCAAAGATTGAGCTTATTGAAAAATTACCTCCTCCTTCATCTGTAAGAGATATAAGGAGTTTCCTAGGGCATGCTGGCTTTTACAGGCGATTTATTCAGGATTTTTCTAAGATAGCTAAACCCTTGACTAACCTACTAATGAAAGATATAGTGTTTGAGCTGTCTCCAGAATGTCTTGAAGCATTTTACAGGTTAAGAGCTGCCCTCGTGTCCGCCCCCATTATGAAGTCCCCTGATTGGACATTACCCTTTGAGATTATGTGCGATGCCAGTGACTATGCAGTTGGCACAGTTTTAGGACAACGGAAAGACAAAAAACTCCACGCCATCTACTACGCCAGTAAGACGCTGGATGAGGCGCAGAGTAAGTATACCACAACGGAGAAAGAATTCCTTGCTGTGGTATTTGCCTTTGAAAAATTCCGGTCCTACCTTGTTGGATCCAAAGTGATTGTTTACACTGACCATGAGGCCGTTAGATACCTAATGGCCAAAAAGGATGCCAAGCCTAGATTGCTTCGTTGGATGCTCTTGCTGCAGGAATTTGACCACGAAATAAGAGACAAAAAGGGAGCAGAAAACCTAGTGGCGGATCACTTATCCAGATTGCCGGTTGAACACATCACTGATTCCAACAATGAGGTGCCAATAAACGACTCCAGACCGGACGAACACCTCCTGTTGAACGAGGTTGAACTCAACAAAACCCTCGTCACCGACCCCTTCAGGTTCGTTAACGAGGCACCGAGGCTGGAATGCGTTAACCATGCGGCAAAAATCCAAGGAGCATCGACACAACAGGCTGGAATGCATTATATTATGTATTTTAGGTCTTGTTATCTTTCTAGATGTTATTTCTATCTTTTAGGATTTTAATTCTATCTTTTTAGGAAATTTTTTATCTTCTAGCCTTTTTATTTTCTAGCTTTTTAGTATAAATAGCCCTCTTATTAGTCTGAAAAGGGGGACGGGTCGATTGAAGAGAGGAGGAAGAGCCGAGAATAGAGAGAGTGGATCGGAGTCGAGATTGAAGGTTTGGTGGACGAGAGTTACCGGGGTCGTTAATCGTGATTTTGGTTCGGTGTTTGTATTCTTTTCGGTTTCTTCTGAATTTCTGTAAGACGATATTTCCTATTAATTTGAGTAGTGTTTTGTTTTCAATGATTTCTTTTGTTGAATTTATTTGTTTCTTAGTTATGAGTAGTGAGTAGTCTTCTTTTCTAGGGTCGGGGTTAAACCCGACATAGTTATGCATGTTTGAGGAGTAAGAATGTGTGTTGATTGCCTTTTATCTATTTTGAGATTGTTTGTTGTGCTTAGACCTAGATGAAAGTCAAGGTGATTTGAGTTTTTAACTTGATTGAGAGAGAAAGTTATAGACTTGAAGGTTGATATTGTTTGAATACGAAAGTTTCAAGCTTTAGATCCAAAACAAGCAATTGAGTGGATTGGTTTATGAAAATAGGTTAATTTACTCGATAGTCGACGAAAGTTGATGAATTTATCTGTTTAAAGGCATGATCTTACCTTCTTATGAGTTTATATGCATGACTATGTTGTGGTGTCCCTTGTCCTTGATCTTTGTTTTATTTGAATTTTCTTGAAGTGATATTCGTTGCTGAGTTTGTAGGCTCGGTACCGAATCTGTTTAGGTCGTCAGTTTTGGTCTTTTGTCTACGGTGGTTCGTTAACGACCCTGACAACGTCGTTAACGAGGCTGCTTGTGAGTGTTTTGCTTGCTTTTGTTTGATTTTTAGTAGTCGGTAAACAAACAACCTTGCTTCTCGTGGAACGATCCTGACTTCGCTATACACAGCGGGGTCTTGACTTATAAATTTATTTGTTGTCCCGAGTCAAGAAACCCTCCTCAACACTCCACCCACTCGACTATCCAGTGGATTCATAAGAACAAGGGAGAACCCCAAGTTAACTTAAGCTGGATTTGCAAGCTAAATATCCCACCAAAAATGAAAAACTTCGTGTGGAAGATTGCTAGAAACGGCCTGCCCACGAAATTTCGACTCGCCGAAAATCACATCAGTGTCGTACTAGGGTGTGTCGCATGCGATAAACCCGATGAGGACATCAATCACATTCTTCTTGAATGTAAGCGTACTAAAGATACTATCCACAACATTAACCCTAAAATTGCTCGATTTATCAACCAAGTTTAGCCAGAGGAGAAAAAACTTTCTCAGATACTGGATGAGATTAGAGCTCTGTTGTCCAACATTGAAATGGAGAACCTCATTTGTTCTTGGTGGAGTATCTGGTTTTTCAGAAACAAGGTTGTTTTTGACTCAACCGACTCTGACCAAACAATCCAAAATGATAAACTCTGCGAGTTTATTCGCAACCAAATAAAGGAATGGCACAACACCAAAACGAACGTTGTCACTGATCCAATTGCTAGTGACCAAGTCACAAAGAATAAAAGACAACACGCTAAAAGGAGAAAGCCCACAACTAACTTTACTAAACTTAATTTTGATGGTGCAGTTAATACGGAGGGGATGGCGTCGTTCGAGTATGTCCTCAGGGATTGCAGCGGAGACCACATTCATTTTGACGGTGGACTGATTGGTCGACAGTCCGTTCTGATGTCCGAGACCATCGCCTTACGACAGGGAATCTTAGAGGCCACCTGACGTGGCATTTCCCACCTCCAAATCGAAGGCGACAATCTTCAGCTGGTCAAGGCCGTTCTTGGTGACTGGCGCTGTCCTTGGGAGATCGAGATGTTACGTGCTGATATCCACTGTATGTTGGCCCGCTTCCGATGTTGGAGTATTGCTCATGTCACTCGGGAGTGCAACTCAGTGGCGAACTACATTGCTGTCTCGTTTCCCCGTGTCTCATCCGTCCCTCTTACAGTTGATCCGGTTCTAGGGAACCTCATCCTTTATGATGTTCTAGGGAAGTCGCTAGCCTGTTAGCGGCCGCCCTAACCTCTTTCCTTATCAAAAAAAAAATACAACAATGCAGTTAGATTTGTAAATGAACAAAGTCGTTCATGAAAAATTCGACATTGTGCTTGGTTAAATCTTGTTCTTTATAGATTAAATACTGGATGAGTAACAAATTTGTTTCGAAGTTTTCGAATACTTCATATTTCACCCTAGTATCGGTATAGAAACCAGTCATACCTATTTAATTTGTAGTAGTATCATTACATATCTTGCATTTTACTTCTTAAACAAAGCCTACTTTAACATGTATCTGAACTTTTTGAAGCCAAAAGTCACATACATTGATACAATGATACAAGAAAAGACGCCAGTTATCAATCGACACAATTGCATTTATATAAAAACCATCCTAACATTCACATTTAGAATGGCCTATGGAAGCTCGACTATCTTTGGTCTCTTTTTGCTCACACCTCTTCCAGATTTGTCACCTGAAGAAATAACTTTCTGATGCTTGGATTTTCGGTTTCCCGTTTCATTGTCTTCATCTTCACTTTCAAAAGAGCTACTCTCATCTTCTTCCTCCTCGCTGCTTTCTTCTGAATCCGATGAGCTACTTTCAATAGGCAAATTTATAACAGGCTGTCTCCCATTGATTGCCGCCTCGGCGGCAGATACAGCTTCAGGAGTTTGCAGATCAGCGACTCCCAGCATCAAATCCTACAAACAGGAACGACAATTATTACTTTGAAAACTTATTTGGTTTGGTACATAAGCAGATATGGAACATTAAGGTAAGGGCATAATTGTAATTTTCTGTTTGTAGGCAAACTTAGACTGGGTATTTGTTAATCACTCAATTTGGATTGATACAAAGAGCAATATGTAACATGAACACGATGTAGATATAGGTCAGCATGATGCAAATTTTCATATTTTTTCTCCTGATTGAATCTATGGGAAGAAGAGGCAAAAATTTTACCATTTCAATGTATTCTGATTCGCCATCCTTGAGAACTTCAATATCATATTTCTCCGGATTGTCCTGGAGACAGTGAGCTAGTTAACATGAGAAAACGACAAATAAGGGGCAAGCAAAAGAACATAATCATATTTGAACATGAAATCCCTAGAAATACCTTTGCATCCATCTCAAGATTCTTGTTAGCTTGTGATATGACTCCTAGGAAATCCTTCACTTGACTAAGCACTGCGTTATGCAAAAGCGAGGCACATTATACATTAGTCTCACTTTAGATGTCCGTTAGAGACAAGGGTTAGCAACAATTGTTAATAATGGGACAATGTAATCTAAGGGTATAAAAAGCAACGTATAAATAGGGATAAGTGGATAACTACAAATTCAGTTTCGAATTTTCGTCTGTCATGCTAAAACAAGCATAACCAACTATAAAATCTTACTGCCAGTTGCCTTGCAATTTCAATATCCCTCCACAACAAAGAAAATCCAGCATAAACGGTTCAAAAGTTGAAACGCCAATACAGTATACGATAATTCATATGGTCATACCCAATTAGTTAAAGGAAACCAGTTCTTTCATCCCAGTTATCGAATTGAAACGCCAATACAGTCAATCTGCATTTGCAAGTGCTTCTAAGTGCTAACTAGACTACAATAATAAAGCTACAAACCAATTTCTGGTTTTGTCCAAGTTATGAACACGAATTGGAGTGATTCATAAAGCCTTATCAAAGCAATTAAAATACAATCTCAGACAATTTCAACCCTGTCCCCAAAATCCTATAGTAGAGCAATGGAATTATTCAGAACCCTAATTCCTTCAAATCCCAATTTGGCAATTCCTCACTGAAAAGCTACATCAATTTCAATCAAATGCCAACTTGAACCCTACCAAATCTTATGATGAAATTAACAAAAAAAAAAAAAAAAGAAGCAAACTTGCAACTCAAAACATTATAAAAACGCAAAGCAACAGGAAAAGAAAACTCGTCAATGGAAAATCACCATTGCTTTTGGGAAGAGGAGCTGTCGTAAAAGGATTTCCATCTGATTTGGGCTTGTCTTGCTTTGAACTTGATCCCTTATTGCAAACAAGCAGCGCCGATTCTGCCATACGAGAGGACAACGTGTCAACACAAACAAAAACAAAGAAATTCGATTTCAAAACTCTTTCAACCGATGCACAAAAAGTGTAAAAAGAAGAGGAGTTTTTACCAATAGTTGAAGAAGGGTCACTGTGTTCAAATTGCAGGAGGTCTTTGCTTGTCTTCTCCATGTCGCTCTTGCTCGCTAATGGCAGCAAAAATGTCCAAAAACAACAAACCCTTCAAAAACCTACTCAAAAATATTTTTGTTTTTTAAATTTGGGCTGGTCTGAAATGTTTAATGGGCTAATTGGGCCTTACAAAATGGGCTTACGATATACTTCCACGCTTTCTTGCCTCTTTTTTTTGTATCTAAATTTGTTGCCGCTACGATTGCGTTACATGTATAAGGATTTCAAGGTAATAATAGGTTGATTAACAAGTACTTTTTTGTGATTAAGGAAAAACTCTAGTGTAGACGTTTTGAAGGATGGAAAATTATTTGCTCTATATACATATATATTGAGACTTGATTCTTCAACTAATTTTAGAGATTTTTCCATATAACCATTATTTACCAAGCTTTAGAAATGAGATCCCATGGAATTGACGAATCCTAGGCTCCACATGAAGTATTTTAGTATAAAGTTTTCATTCATACGCAAAGGAAGAGCTTAAGGTAAGCTAAAGCAGTTATTTTAGATAGTTGAAACTGTAAAGTGTAACCTAAATTAACTATTGATGACATGACATGAAGTTCTTTATTGATCTAATTATTATAATGCATGAAAGCAAGTACTAAAGGGGGAAACTAGTTAAACTACAACTAGTTTAACTAGTTTAAGGTGAACCAAAAAACCGAAATTTGGTTTAAGGTGAACCAAAAAACCAAACCGAACTCGGTTCCGATTTTCTCAGTTTAAAATGGACAAAAAACTATCCTTTGAAATTTTTTGAACCAAACAGAAACTAGATCAATCAAAATCGAATAGTATCGGTTTTGGTTTGATTTGGCTCAAATTTTCAGTTTGAACGGTAATTTCTCAATTATAGGAAAAAGAAGTCAAAATTTTAATATCAAAGAAATAAAATAATATGCTTACTAATTGTTGGATTTCAAAAAGTCTCTTTTGCTGCCAAGAATATAGTAATGTACTATTTAAATATGAATAAGAAAAATATCAGAATGCAACATCCTCCAACAAAATCAAGAGATAAGAAATGGTCAAATATTTCTCTGATACTGAATCACACTGACTGTACAAATAAATCTTCAAAATTTTAATTGCAAGGTAGTACCATGGCCAGAAATTAATGGAGATCCATATCTCAAGAGTAAATAGCAAAAAGACAATGAACTTGATGTTCTTCAGAGCAATTTATTTCTTTCCTTTCTTCCTACTCCAATTGTTAATTTTTTTCAACTTCGTCCCCATTCAACACAAACAGAAAATTGTACCCTTCACATCCTTTTCCCTTTTCGTTGATCCTTTCCTCTTTCCTATTTTCCCCACCTTCTGTGCATCTTCTTCTTCTTGTTATTCTTTCTCTTTACACTCCCCACCACTTAAAAAGATGTGTACATTTTTGCATGTACTAACAAAACTGTTATGCCAGGGTCTCTGAATTCCAATCAGGAAACATATCTCATATTATCAACCGCTGTGATTATGCATGGCCCTTTTTCCCTTTCAGATTCACAAAAAGTTTGACAGCTTTAGAAATTTGGAGGAAACTACACACTACAAATGGAAATTTTTTTTTTGGTCAGTACAAATGGAAATTTATGCATATATATATACTTTGCTAAATTGAAGTACTAGTAGTAGTAGTAAAAACAATTTTTTTGGTTTATTTTAAAAAAAATTAGTGGTTACATATTTTGAAATAATTATTTTCATAAATGTTACAAAATAAAAATATTTTGAAAACTGGAAACTCAAAGCTGAACGAAACGAGGAAATAATATAACACACAAATTACCATCCACACCATACAAAAATATAATAATCTTAGTAAGAACATGCATGAACATTATATCATAGGTTTTTTCTCATATGATGTAATTGAGTTTGCACCATCAAAATCAACTTTCAAATACACAACATATACCAATATTACATTGAATTCAATCATTATTCACTCATATATATAATTGGAAATAAACTATTATACCATCAATTACCAAATTCAGTAATTCCAGCTGCCAAGAGAAGAGTACTAGCAGTAGTAGTATTAGCAACAGAGTTCATGAAACTAGCCCCTTGGTCACATGGTAGAACAGATGAGGATGATGATGAAGAGAAAGACGACGACAACAATGAAGGCGAGTTTGAGTTCACATCCACATTTGGATAATCCAGTTGTGTTAGCTTTGCCTTCTCATTGATGTCACCATTTATGTTATAGTTGACAGCTTCATGGGATGGAATTGGCATGTCCATCATCATCATCATCAACATCATCTTCCTTTGATCATCATCATCATCAACATCAGCACCACCATTTTCTTGATCACCCAAGTTAATCACTTCTCCTTGATTCTGATCAGGGAAATTTGGAGCCTGTGGTGGATTGGGATTTGGAAGCACTAATCCTTCATTAGCATAAATCTGATGATAATTAGTGTAGCTATTGTCATGTTGGAGGCTTGGAGACCAAATTGGAGGCTCACAATCTGACAGATTTGGCAGCAAAATGTTGTTGAGTGGAAGTTGGTTGGTGAAGAAGGTTGGATGGTCTAGTTGTGGGGCGAGCCAGGTTGGGTTCGGGTTCAAGAAGGTTCCGGAAAGAAGGGTAGAATTGGAAAAAGAGTTTGGATCAGTGAAGATGGTTGATGGAAGATGATGATGGTGATGATCAGAGATGAAAAGCTCTTGAGAAGCAATGAGCTTTTTCTTGATAGTTGAATTCCAGAAATTCTTCACCTCATTGTCTGTTCTTCCTGGTAGACATTTTGCAATCTGTGCCCACCTGCCAAATTGTTGATTTACACCAAACCCAGTACATGAAAACAATAAAGATGTCACCTTTTTCATCCAAATCAATAAAGATGTCACCTTTTTATGAAAGAAAGTGTCAAAACATGCATCCAAATCAAATGCTGTGAAAAAAAAAGAATGGGAATTGAGGAATCTTGACCTGTTGCCTAGGATTCTGTGGAGTTCAATGATTTGAGCAGCTTCTTGAGGGGAGAAGCTCCCACGTTTCAGGTCTGGTCTTAGGTAATTTATCCACCTTAGTCTGCAACTTTTTCCACATCTCTGAAGCCCTGATCAAAAATCAACAAATTACACAACTTATAAGTAAAATAGAGCAAGTGGGTGCAATTAGATCATTAAAAAGACTACAAAAATGGTGTTTTGGGACCCAAAAATTAAAAGAAAAAGGTACCCAGAAGAGAAAAAGTTGAACAGACAAAAACCCAGAAACCAAAACCACAAAGGAGAAATGGGTGAGTCAAAAATTGGGGGTAAAAAATGTAATTACCAGCTAATCTAGGGACAGAGCTCCAGCAGCCATGGCCATAAGTGGAGATGTAGTTGATGAGCTTCTCATCCTCCTCAGGAGACCAAAGCCCTCTCTTCACCTTTTGCTTGTTGCAGCAAGAATGAGGACTCATCTTAATGCTATCTCTTTCTGATCACAAGAGAGTTTAAAGTTTCTGTTTTTGATTTGTTTGGATAGTGATGGACTTATGAAAGCAGCCAAAGGCAGTAAAACAAATGCTACTACAATTGATGCTACTGACCCATATGGATTGGTATATATAAAGAGGCCAAGAGCAAGGGCAGGAGAGGAAGGGATTTTGTTTCTTCTCTTTTTAATAGAAAAAAGGGATCAATTGGGATGATTTTGAAGCAGAGAAAGAGTTGTGTGAATTTAATGTGGGAGGAGAGTACTTCTTGTAATCTGGCCCCAGTTTGAGATCTCCTTGTTAACAATAATCTAGCAAATTGCCAATACATATGTCTGTACATGTACATGTATATGTATAATGTATGTATATAAATGTTTAGTATCTTGCACAAGTTTTGATTGATTTTTTTTCTTAGTGCCCTAAAAAGTTGAAGTTGATTGGTAAAAATGGATATAGTTCAAAGTTTGCCTAATCAGGAAAGAAACACCACTTGGATATTTAAGCTTCAATGAGACTGATATTGCAATATAATTACTTAGGTGTAGGTCCAATTTATTGATGTACTCTCAACTTCTTAGTTGTTGGTCTAGTTTTTCTTACAAAATTATCACTGATAAATTCTTTTTCCAAAATGCCTATATATATATATATGTTCACTAATAATTATTTTTAAAAAAACATCTAGAGTTCAGGTACATATTATATATAAAGTGCCTAGGTTGAATTAATAGGTCAAGAAATGGAGATAATATTAAAAGTGGGAAATGACAAAATTGTAAATAAAATAACTTTTTATCACATATTCAGAAACTTTATATTTGAGGTACATATACTAAGGGCATTTCATCCTTGTTACTTTGAATGTCACTAGAAAATTATTAGAAAAAAAAAAAAATTGCAAAACCCAAGAAGATTTAGGATTTTTTGTCAAGTATCTTCTTCGAGAGTCTTTTGCTCACAAATATCACTGTAATTTATGGATTCTTGTAAATACATCCTAATTTTATCTTTTTCAATTCTTTTTTGAAGACATTCACCAAAAGTGAAAGCAGTGAGTCCAAAGAACATGGTTAGAAAGGTAAAGTACATTCATTGGTCGACATTTGGTCATGTGGGCAAAAAACAAATTTTCATTATTTACCATGCTACTACTCTATAGGTTTTTTTTTACATTTCCGACTTTTAGTTTTAATTAGCTACAAATTCCTATTATTTACCATACTCGCTTATTTTTAATCGAGCCGACTTTGAACAATTCAAAGCTCGGCTCGGCTCGATTACAGTCCCATACAAAAACTCATATTATGAACGTTTTATATTTACAAAATGTCAAAATTAACTGCGAGTTTATATAAAATCATGTTCATATTATAACTATATATGTTGTCTTACTATGAGAATGTAGGAAGACTGAAAGTTCCTTTTTCACTGTTAACTTGCCATGCAGAAACGAGTCCATCCATCATCCACAACTTTCAAATTCTATTTTAAAAGGCCCTGTGAGCTAGGGCCCACTAATCAATTGTCTAGAAGGAAAAGAATGATTTTAGTGGTGTAACTTGTAAAGTTGTGTAATTATAGAGAGATCATTATTTATTCCAAAAGAAAGGTGATTTTTGTCACTCATAAATGTCCAATGAGCAACTTTAAAACATAAAGGCGAGTGTTTTATGTTCCCATAAAATCTACTCAAATTGCAAGCATGGAGCGTAGTGGGAGGGGCTACGCTTCCCTTTGTTGAGATCGAGTGTTCGATTCTCAGTGGAGGAGAAATGAACTTGTTGGGAGAGCAGATCCCCACCCAAAAATAAAGGGGCCCTCACGAGACTCGAACTCCAAACGTAAACGTTTGATGGAGCAAAGCTCTCCGCTGAACTGGGGTGGCAATGACCAAAAAAAAATCTACTCAAATTGTAATCACTCAAGATTAATATAAAAGCAATAAAATTTATGTTTTGGAATTTATGTATTTAGATAACATAATTTACATGGTAAATAACATCAAATAAAATGTACACCGTATTTAACAGGTTTATACATTTGTGCGTCAAAACCAAACGCACGTGCATCAAAATACCCCTAAAAACTAAAAAGTGTGCATTATAAATATATGCATTAAAATAACTGAAAAGTGCATTTTATTTATTCATATGCATTGAAACGAACATTAAATACATCAAAACTAATTATAGTTAAAGTCTTATGTACATCATCATTCTTACATATAACTAAGATTATTTTTTAAAATAAAAAAAAAAAAATCTATGTACAAGGTGCATAAAAAGTCGATACATAAATAGTTAGTTTTGATATATATAAAATTAGTTTTATGCACATTTAAGATGAAGTTATTTTTCAAAAAAAAAACATATATATATATATATGTGCCACTTTTTTCCCTCTTTAATAAAATTAAATTCTAATTTAAAGTACCCATTTTTTAGGAAGACACATGAAATTCTTTCTTATTTCTCACATAAACCGCCGTTCTCACATACGTGTCCCTTCTCATATTGATTATGCCATTTAGTTAACATGTATCTAAATTATTAGATTTGTTCACAAGAGAAACTCGGTTGTTGTAATGAGAGACAGGGATCGAACTCGATTATCGATCATCAAACCTCATTATAATGACATGATATTCAAATGAGCAAAGGTTTTAAATTTGGTATTTTCGTATGTATTTTTTCTACTTTCTCTTTTGTCAAAACGTGTTTATTTTTCTATTTACTCCGTATTTCATAACGATCTACATAATAAAGAGCACATGAATCGAATGTGTATAAGCAATGCAAGCTAGTGACGAATTAAGTAATGCGATGGTAATGACCTTCAACCTAATGAAATGTGACTTAAATTGGTTAGGTGAGGAGAAACGGATGAAAACCAACATATGACATCGTTCGTTGTTTCCTTCACAAACGAAAGATAAGTTAGTAATCAACTATAGTTAGTTCAGCCATTTTAAACTTCGATTTAAGATTGAGCTTCATAGGACACATGATATATTCATAACTTATAATTTCTCTAATAATTACCAACACAAATTTTACATTCTTAATCAATATTCGATCGATTGACTGACTATTCCTAGTGATCGTTTGTGGGAAGAAGATTATTCCCCAATAAAGGATATTAAATATCCTCGGGAATATTTCTCGTGAAAAAGCCTTATTTAAAAGGACCTCCATCATCAATGAAAGGGATCTGATTCTTTTGCTTTCAGGAAAACCCTAGTACCCATTGTTTAGGACAATTCTGAGTACTATAATTGGCGTAGTTTGTGGGAAGAAGACTAAACTGTCGTAGCCACCGAGGGAGAGGTTGCCACCGACGCCGATTTGGAGGAAGTCACCATCGGCCACCAGCGAGGAAGGGCCGAGGACGTGGTTGCGCGCCACCGTCTACTCGCAACCCTAGGGTGTGACCGAAGAGGATTCGCCGATTTTATCCGCAAGCGAGGGACAAGCAACGACCAACCGAGAGTGGCATGAGTTCTGAAACTAGAGATCCGACATTGGACCCCATACCCGAAGGAGACAAAGAAGAGGCCATGCGCGAGGTTGAGAGACAAGAACTGCTATAGGAGAGAGAGAAAATATGACGATTAAATTAAAGTAGACACTCGAAAAGGCTCAAGGAAAGCGTCCCGCCCCGGGAATTAATTTGAAAAGTAGGGAAGTGAGGATTGTGACCGTAATCGAAGGAGGAACGATCGTAGATCTAACATTCATGATGTATCAAGTGGATTCCGATTCTGATGAACAAAGTCACGAGAATTCCGAGATGGTGGATGACCAGTTCGGGCGAAACCCTAGAGAAGATCATTTTCATGCGAAACGACGCTGGGAGAACGGTCACTATCAGCCTGAGCAACAATGACATTTTCACAATCGACTTGACTACATACAATTCTCACGTAGGCACAATGAATGGAGCATGAAGCGTCAAAAGAACTATTAGGTTTCAACAGGCGAATAGCCGCAAAGAAACGATGATAGAAGTCGAAATCAAGACGATGAAGCACACTATATAGAGAAACGTCGTAGATGGTGAGCAAGATAATGGCGTCGATCAGGGGAAATGAGCCCATCAAAGAAGTCGAGGAGCCTATGATAAGGAGGCATATGAAAGAGGTCACTAGCGCACTCGTACGAATAGAAGAGAAACAAAGTGAAACCCCTCACTTGAAAGATGGTCTACACGAATCACACGTACCGTAGGAACACAAAATCTCATGAGAGACAAGAGCATGTGATAGAAGCTCGACAGAGGCGATTGTTGAACAATGAAGAGAAGCGATGGTTTCAACCAAGGAGCACGCAGAGCAAAAGTTAGCTAGACTAAATTCTAGGCCCTTTGAGCCGAAATTCTCGAATCCAACTTTTGAGCTATATGACAGGAGGAGCGACCCAGTCAATCACATAGTAGCATTCACACACAAGATGGCACTCTAGGTCACCAACGATGCACTCATGTGTAAGATGTTTCCTAAAAACTTGAGACAAAATGCAGTTAAATGTTTCCACACGCTTCCCGCCAATTCAATCCACGTACACGTGGGAACAATTGGCATACAAATTTCTTGACCATTACGTCGCAAACAGTCGAGAGCCCGCTTCTATGGATAATCTCTTCACCTGTCGGATGGGGGGGGGGCTCAAAACCTTCGCGGCCTAATTCATGGAGCTACGTGTTGAAATTGAAGGGTGTGATGACAGGTCCGTGATTTCGGCTTTTAGACTAGCCCTTCGAGAAGACTGCAAGCTTAATGAAAGCTTTATGTTGAGAACATCAATTATTAGTGCACAAAAATTCGCCTTCAATGCACTGATTGATTACTGCTTCTTCACCTTCCGTTCCAACTGTTTCTTCAATCTAGAACCTACAAAATAATGGACAAAGGGGGTGGGGACCCCCTAAACCTGCAAAACAATAGAAACAAAGAAAGGTCATCATCTCTGGTAAGGTCAAGACCAGCAGACTCCCAAAAGAAAAAGAGACGGGAGGCAGAGAGCCATTAGGCGGATGACTACCTTAAAGCACGAACTAAGGCCTTGACCACTACCTTCAACATTCCACTGCGCTCCTCTATAATAAAATCAGGGATCAACCGTATTTCCGACGTCTGCGAGAGATATCGACAGGCTTTAAGGGGAAGAATGCATGACAATATTGTTCCTACCACTAGGACACAGTCACGACATTAGTGCTTGCAGAGAGTATTTGTAATTTCTAGAGCAGCTAGTCAAGCAAGGATACTTTAGGGAATTCGTCTTAGAGCAACCTAAGCGAGACGCACTACCTACAAAAACAAAGAAGCACGTGATCTAAGTCGTTGGTGGCATTCTACAAAAAGGATGACAACTCTAATAGAAACTACAAGGCAAGTATGAAGCAGCTCAAAGCAATGAGAGTAGAAGAAGAAAGGATTAAACACCCGAGGATCGACGCTCTCCCCATCACATTCTATAGTATTGATCTTTAAGACGTCCAAGTGCCTCACAATGACCCACTAGTTCTTACGATCGGAATTTGTAGATACGATGTAAAAAGAGCACTGATAGATGATGGGAGTTCCGTCAACATTATGCATTACGAGGTCTTTTGCACTCTTGGTTTAACAAAAGGGGACCTCGAGAAGGCTGACATGCAGATGATAAGAATTGGTTCTTAACTTCTTATCTTCTATACCCAATCGCAGTGTATCGAGCACAAGTGACCTTGGCTAGGAAGACAATGGAGGCATAATTCGTAATTGTAGACGTCCCGTCGTCCTACAATCTCATACTAGGATGACCATGGATTCATGTAATGGAGGCGATCCCTCTTCTCTTTTTCAAATGATCCAATTCCCCTGCGAAGGAAGAATCACCCAGGTCAAGGCAAGCTTGGCGGCAACACGTCAATGTCTAGGGTCAAGAGGTTTCAAGACAAATCATAGTATTTCGGAGGAAGTCCCTGCTATGTGAAAATAGAAATAGCTTAGTTTGCTTTGTAAGAAAGATGGTGCTCTTTCCTCATTGGCGGGTTTTGTCCCACAGGGTTTTCCCGCCGGAAGGTTTTAACGAGGCCTCCCCTTCATAGGTTTATTTTCATTTTTCTAGTTGTTAAACACTTTCTTTTTAGTTAATGAAGTATTTTTGCCTTTTCTATATGAAAACGATCTTTAGAAAAAGTCGCCCAATGAGCATGTCATGAATACACCGCTCACAACAAAACCATGAAAGTTGGTTTACTTACAAGGAGGCATGATGATCAATACAGGATTTCTTTGGCCTCTAAGCTATTGGACGCTAGAAGGTCGATACCTACGACAGATCTATGAAAGTCAATTTGCTTGCAAGGAGGCAGGAAGACCGTCCCTTGGGATTCCCTTAGCCCCTGATGAGACGTCGTTTGACGGTCGATACCACGACAAAACTGTGAAAGTCGGTTTGCCTGCAAGGAGACAAGAAAATTGTTACTTGCACCTGATGTGGCTTGTATAGAGAGGCAATTGTGTAAAGAGAAGTTGTAAATATTATTATGCAAGGAGTTTGGTATTTATACAAGAGTGTAACTTATGCAAGACAAGTAATAAACCCTAATACAAAAATACTATCCATAAGTAAAATATTATAGCTTATACTAAAGGATAGAAATAATCCTAGAGATAAGATATTATTCTGTAGATATATTAATATCCCCCCGGAAGCTGGATGGTTGAACAGATAGGCCAAGCTTGGATAGCAGAGACGTGAACTAGGGCCGTTGAAGAGGTTTTGTGAGGATGTCAGCGAGCTGATCTTTAGTGGAAATGTGTACAACTCGAAGGGACCGAGCCTGAACTTGTTCCCGAACAAAATGATAAGCCAAAGCAATATGTTTCATACAGGAATGAAACACATCGTTTGAACTAAGAAAAGTAGAACCAATATTATCACAATACATAACTGGCTGACAGGGAAGACGAACACCTATTTCATCAAGTAAGAAAGTGACCCATAATAGTTCAGAACATGCATCAGTTAAAGCCTTGTACTCAGACTCCGTAGAAGAACGAGAGATGGACTTTTGTTTGCGAGAGCTCCATGAGATAGGCGTAGAACCAAAGTAAACAAGATAACATGTGGTAGAGATATAGTTATGGTCACCAGCCTAATCAGCATCCGAATAACCATGCAACTGAGATGAGGAGCGAGCAGAAATATGCACTCCAATGTGAGATGTTCCACTGAGATAACGTAAAAGACGCTTCAAAGCATCCCAATGAGTTATAGTTGGAGCTTGCATAAACTGTGAGAGCTTATTGACAGCATAAGCAATATCAGGACGTATCAAGCCCAAGTACTGTAAGCAGCCAACAATCATCCTATAATCAGAAGGAGAAGGCAGCGGTGTGCCAGAGTGCCAAGAGAGAGTGAAGTCGACATCAAGCGGTGTGGTGGCCGGTTTGGCGAGCTCCATGCCAGCACGAAGTAAGACATCTTGAATGTACTTTCGTTGAGATAAAAACAAGCCTGAAGATGATCTGATGACTTCAACACCAAGAAAGTAAGAAAGTTCACCAAGATCTTTGAGGGAAAACTGAATCATTGCCAGTGACGATTATGTCGTCAACATAAACAAGGAGATAGACAATGTGACTCCCATGACAAAATATGAACAACGAGACATCAGATAATGAAGCACAAAAACCAAGCCGAATAAGAAAAGCTTTGAGTTCATTGTACCGAGCCCGATGTGCTTGTTTGAGACCATAAATGGCCTTGTGAAGCTTGTAAACATGAGACGGTACAACATTGTCAATGAAACCAGGCGGCTGACTCATAAAGACATCTTCATGAAAAGTCCCTTGTAAGAAGGCATTGTTGACATCGAGTTGACGGAGTGACCAGCCACGAGAGACGGCCAAGGCAAGAGCAAATCGTATCGTGACAGTTTTCACGACCGGGCTGAAAGTTTCAGAAAAATTCCAACCCGGACGTTGGTGGAAGCCTTTTGCAACAAGTCGGGCTTTGTACTTGTCAATAGAGCCATTAGGGTTGTATTTGATTCGAAACACCCACTTGCAACCAACCAAGTTTTGAGAAGGAGCCGGGGGAACAAGTGACCAAGTTTTGTTGGAACAAAGAGCATCAAATTCCTCTTGAATGGTAACCCGCCAAAGAGGGTCTTTGAGGGCTTGGGCAAGGTTTTTAGGTTCAGTTGGGGAAGAAACCTGAGTAGTGAGCTTAAGCTTTTGAATTGGCTTGAAAATATTATTCTTGGACCGTGTAATAATGCCACGTTCATCCAAGGGAGGCTCAGCAAGGTTCGGATTTGGCACAGCAGGGTTTTGAGGATTAGGGTTTGGAATCGCCAAATTAGGGTTAGGGTTTTCAGCGGGCGAACCCGCAAGTGAGGGCGCGTGCGAGCCACCCGAAGGTAGGGCAGGCGAGAGGTGTGAGGAGGGTGGGCCCAATGGGGGTAGGTGGACCATTATTTTGAGGAACAGAATATTGAAGATTAGGTAAAAGATTTGTGTAAGTAATCGAAATAGGAGATTTGGAATCTTGCTCTCCTAAATTAGAATTGGAAAGAGATTGGATGCTAGGGTTAGGGTAGGGAGGCGTGGGAGATGGCGGCTGATGTGGCAAGGGGATAAAAAATTGTGCCCAGTCATCACCCATAGGCTACTGATCAAGTTTAGGGTTTGGTGGAAGTTTTGTGTATGGGAATTCGGTTTCCACAAAATGGACATGACGAGACATGTAAATACGCCGAGTAACCAGATCAAGGCACTGAAACGCACTCTGAGAGGAAGAATAGACAATGAAGACACATGAAATGGATCGTGGCTCAAGTTTGTGAGAAACATAGGGACGAAGCCACGGAAAACAAAGGCATCCAAAACACTTGAGTTTACTATAATTTGGAAGTTGACCAGTGATTTTTTGAAATGGCGACATAAGTCTCAAAGTGGGAGTTGGAAGCCGATTGATCAAGTAGACTGCAGTGAGAAAGGCGTGAGGCCAATGGTCGAGTGGAATGCCGGAAAAAGTGAGTAAGGAAAGCCCGGTTTCAACAATGTGCTTGTGACGTCGTTCGGATAAACCATTGTGTTCGGGAGTATGAGGAGGAGACGTGAGGTGAGTGATGCCATTTGAACTTAGAAAAGATCGAAGTGCAATATACTCACCACCATTGTCGGAATAAAGAATTTTGATTTTATGACGAAAGTAGTTTTCAACTAGGGAACGAAATTTAATGAAGACAGACTGAGTTTTGGATTTGCGTTTGAGTGGATAAAGCCAGATATACTTAGTAAAGTGATCCACAAAAATAACATAATACTTGAAACCATCATACGATAAAATAGGAGAAGTCCAAACATCAGAATAGATGATCTCAAGAGGATAAGTAGAGCATAATGTGGACAAATGGAATGGAAGTTTGTGACTTTTATTAATCTGACATGAGGTACAATCAGATTGAGAAAACAAAGAACTGTCTAAATTAAACTTCTTATTAATAAACTGAAAAATTGCAGAAGAGGGATGTCCTAATTTGTGATGCCAAGACACAACGAGAAGTTGACAACGGGTAAAAGACGAAACTGGGGGCGAAGTAGGCCAGACATAGACTCCATCAATGCAAGGATCGCTAAGAATGGTAGAACCCGTTTGGATATCCTTCACAAGAAAACAATTTGGTAAGAAGACCGTGGCATAACGATTTTCAGTAGTAAATTTGGAAACGGAAAGAATATTCTTAGAAATAGAAGGAACACACAAGACATTTGAAAGACGGAAATTTTGTGATGGAGATGGAAGAGAAGTAGAACTAGAGTGCGTAATTTTCAGACCTTGACCGTTACCAGCATAAACTTCATCAGGGTCAGTGTAGGGTTGATGGAGGGCTAAGTTGGCTAGGTCATTAGTAAGGTGATTGGACGACCCCGAGTCAATGATCCAGTTAGGGTTGGCTGAAGACGTGGAGGCTAGGTTAAGTTGGGGTGGCGGTTGGGGAAAATGATTTGAGGGCGGAAATTGGACTTGAGGGTATTGTTGGCGATACTTGGGACATTGGGAGTTGACATGGCCAACTTCTTTGCAAAATTGACAACGTCCAAGAAAAGGTTTTGATGTGGTTGGTGGGTTGGACGTGTTTTGCATGGAATTAGGGTTTTGTGGAGGATGCATGGGAGGATGAGAAGGGCGGAAGGAATTGGGGTTTTGTGGGTAGGAATTTTGAGGGTTGTTTGGGTACGAATTTTGTGAGTAGGAAGTCTAGTGCATGGGAGGTTGGGGCGGTGAGGCTGAAGGCTGCCAAGGCAATTGGGGATTGTTGCCCTTTGATCGATTCTTAGTTTGCTTTTGAGCATTAACAACGGTCACCAGGGTAGATTCCAATGTCTCCTGTTTGAGTTCAAGCTCTTTGAGAATTAGCTTTTCATGCAATTCCTCAAACGAGATGCAAGTGTCTCGCATGTTGACTACATCTATGACAGATTGATAGTTGGAGTCCAAGCCCCGTAAGATGTAATCAATGAAGTCCTCCTGAGAGAGAGGTGACTCCAAAGTTGTGAGAAGGTTGGAGGCCGACTTCATAGACTGCATGTACTCGGAGATAGAAGCCAAGCCCTTTTTAATGGAACGAAGCTTTTGTTTGACTTGCTTTTTGTGGCCTCGAGATGTCGTGCCATAGGTCTGCTTGAGTGTATCCCAAACATATTGACACATTTTGGCCTGAGTGACCAACATGGATACCGGCGCAGAGAGTGTACCAAGAAGAGCTCCATACAAAAGCCGATCTTGGCGCTTCCAGGTTAAGTAGTCTGGATTTGTGATGGTGGCGTTTTCTTGAGCAACAAGTTTTTCAATAGGTATCAGATGAGAGCCATCCAAAAACTTGAAGAGATCATAGCCCTCTAGGGTTGCTTGAATTTGTGTCTTCCAAGTGAGATAGTTGGAAGGAGTAAGCCTTATGATATTTGTAAAGTGAACAATGGTGAATGTTTTAGTGTGTTCATGAGGATTGGCAAGGGAGGTGGCAAATTCGTGTGCCATGGCTGAACAAAAGTCATGTTTTATGGCGTAGAGGAAGACGAGAAAAAGAAAGGCGATGATCTTTTAGGTGTATGATACCATATAGAGAGGCAATTGTGTAAAGAGAAGTTGTAAATATTATTATGCAAGGAGTTTGGTATTTATACAAGAGTGTTTCTTATGCAAGACAAGTAATAAACCCTAATACAAAAATACTATCCATAAGTAAAATATTATAGCTTATAATACTAAAGGATAGAAATAATCCTAGAGATAAGATATTATTATGTAGATATATTAATAGCTTGAACCCTCGATCTGTTGATGCACCCACCATTTGAGGGGGCAATTGTGGGTGCAATTAGTTTATTTTATTATTTATAAATAATGTAATTAGAGATAGATTATTCCCTAAAAAGAGATATTAATTATCCTAGAGAATATTCTTTGTGTAAAAGCCCTATTTAAAGGGACCTTCATCATCAATCAAAGAGATATGATTCTTTTATTTTTAGGAAAACCCGAATACCCATTATCTATGACAATTTCGAATACTACATTGTTTAATTTCTCGATGTGAGATAGATATCTTCATAAATAATTAACAATATAAGCTTAATTGAGTTGCAAGTCAGGAAAGGAAAAACTATTAAATTTGAGTAATCATTAAAATCAAAAACCGACGTAAAGCAACTACAGCTATACCCTTAAACCCTTACAACTATACCCTTAAACCCTTACATATGAATATCACCGACCGTAAGGAAGTTTATCAATGGAATGAGGTGGAACTTAAAAATTTGATAATGATAATCACTATACAAATTCTAGACATACCAATCCTACTGTTGGGACGGTGTTGGGAACACTGGTTCCACAACATCCGAACAACGATGTTATCTCCAATTTTGATGATGACAAACGCCATGTGGGAACTAACATTTTATGCTCAAGTATTTCAAGTGAACTCCAGTTCAAATGAAAACTTTCTCAAAAGGGAACACAAAGGAACTCAGGACCATATGAAAGCAAGTTCCTATCAAAGGAACTCAGAAGAGAGCAGTTCCTCGCATATGTGAACTCACATGTGAAAACAGAACGTGAAGTGTAAATCGCGGGATCATGTCTTGGACAAAACAGAGGCACAGTCTGAGGAACAGACTGGGACGAGTGATCCAATAGTCTGATTGAAGCATTGAAGAGAAGTCCCCGACGACGAGTGTTCGATCTCGGCGACGGCGAATCCAGGTTCCCAAGAGTAAGGGAACTGTGATAGTGAGCTCAAGGTGTAAGGTTCGATTTATTTGTGTTTAGTTGAGTTGTTCGCTTAGGAACTAAGTGGAGAAGACTTGCTAGTGTTGTTAGAGTTAGGAGACTGCTAGAAACAGAGAAATGTAAGTCTTGCCTGTTGTAACTAAGGAACAATCAATAAAACAAGTAGATCGCTCAAAATCCTCCAAGTGGAGGTAGAGGTTTACCCACACAACTAGTTGGTTGTCATGGGGTTCCTCTATAAAGGAACTCTGTCTTTTGTTACTTGTGTTACTTGCGACTGTTTACTTCCGCTGCCTTGTGAACAACCTAAACGCTAGTTCTGAAGCTCCTACTAACGCACTTCGATCCAACAATTGATATCAGAGCGATGTTGCTCTAGATTTTTGTGTTAGTGTCGTAGGTTACAGGATGTCTCAGGAACTCACTCAAGTCGGACATGGGAACAACAAGCCTCCAAGGCTTATCCCTGGAAGGTTGGAAAATTGGCAATGCAACATGAAGGACTGGATGCGCGGTCACGACTTTCAAGCTTGGTGTGTCATTGAAGTAGGGAACTTCGAGGTGGATCCAACCATTCGAAATGATTTCTCCAAGTGGGGGCAAAACGAATGGAAGTGCATGGAGGCAAACTTCAAAGCCAAACAGTACCTCAAAAATGCCATGTCGGAACAAGACTGTGACAGGGTGGCAAACTTGAAAACAACAAAGGAGATGTGGGAAGCCATCCAACAGATGCACATCAACAATTCTGATCTCAGAGAGGATCTCCAAATGAATGTCAGAAGGGAGTTCTTTAACTTCCGAATAGAGATGGGTGAATCCGTTGACAACTATCATTCTTGCTTTGAGGCCCTATGTACCAAGCTTAATGGACTTGGGATCACCAAGGAAGCAATCACCGACAATATGAAGGTTCAACAACTCTTCAATGGCCTAACTGGAGAATGGGCTAAGGAGAGGACCATGTTCAAGGAAAATCCAGAGAATAGAAATCTCATGCTTCACCAAGTTTTTGGAAAACTTATGGGACATGAGAAGAGGAAGCAAGATGGCAAGGAGCAGGAAAGGGCACAAAAAGGGATTGCCCTAAAATTGGAAAAGATGCTCAAGTATGTTCATGAGAAACACGAAGAGTCCGAAGAGGACGAAGATGAAGAACTTGTCCTTGTCACCAAAGCCCTTAGATCCTTCTACAACAAGGGGAAGTTCAAGAAAGGTCATGGGAACACACAAAGGGGTCAGAGTTCCCAAAGCAGGCCGACGGAGAAGGATCTCACTGACGTCACCTGTTACAAGTACTACAAAACCTGCTGGAATTGTGGTGCGCATGGGCACTACAAGGAAAGCTGCCCCAAAAGGAAAGCTCAAGCTCAAAGGAATCGCGAGTATTGGAACAGGCAAAAACAACAAGCAAATAAACCTACTAGAGGTCCCACTCGTGGGAACCAACATAGGAACTTCACCGATCACTCTAGGAACTCTCTTGATATCAATATTGTTGATTAGGTTATGTTTGAATCTATATTTCCCTGTAAGGAACCGGGCAAGAGTCATCTTGCCGGGGTCACCAAAAACTAATTCTCCTTGTAGGTGGTAGTGAGGGGGGAGGGGGGGAACAACACATGGATCATAGATAGTGGCTGTTCAAATCATATGACTGGGAACAAAGACAATCTCACCTCACTCCACACACAAGCCGAAGGAGGTCATGTGTCCTTTGGCAACAAAAATAAAGGAGAAATTATAAGAACAGAAGAAGTACTGCTGAACAAGTCAATCAAGATTAGCAATATCAACCTAGTGAAAGATCTGGGATACAATCTCTTGAGTGTATCTTAGATATGTGATCAAGGGAACAATGTTGTCACCTTCGACTCAAAGGAATGCTTGGTCATCAACAAGAAAACCAACAAAATCATTCTAAGAGGGAGGAGGTCTAACAATGTCTATGTGGTAGACACAGACTTTGAACCACCAAGAAAGTTGTGCCTTGCAAGTTCCCATGTTGACACGGAACTCTAGCACAAGAGGTTGGGTCACGCAGGCATAAATCAAATTCTGAAGTTGTATCTATAGGATCTAGTCATTGGCCTTCCAAGGATCAACATTGAGGGAGCCAAGCTCTGTGAAGCGTGCATCCGCGGCAAGCAAACTCAGAGTTCCTTCAAGCCAAAGAGGGTGGTAAGCACAACAAGGCCCTTGGAACTGATTCACATGGATCTTTGTGGTCCCATGCAGACAACCAGCTATGGTGGTAAAAGGTACATGTGTGTGCTAATTGATGAATTTTCAAGATTTACGTGGGTTATTTTCTTGAGATCCAAATCAGATGCATTCAAGGAATTTGAGCCCTTCATCAATAGGATGGAAGTTAACATGGGATTAAAACTCAAGGCCATAAGACTTGATCATGGAACTGAGTTCAAGAACTCTTAGTTCCTCAAGTTCTGTGATGACCACGGAGTCTCCCACAACCCTGGAAGACATGGTCACCTCAACAAAATGGAGTCATTGAAAGGAAGACCAGAACCCTGGAAGACATGGCTCGGACCATGATGCTCGAAAGTGGAGTTCTCGAAAGCTTTTGGGCCGAGACTATCTCCACAACAACATCCATTCTAAATCGAGCCATGATCAGGCCCATGATCAAGAAGACCTCATATGAGTTGATCAAGGGAAGAAAGCCCAACATTTCTCATCTCAGGACCTTTGGTTGCAAATGATTCATCCACAACAATGACAAAGACAACCTTGGAAATTTTGATCCAAGGAGCAACGAAGGGATCTTCCTAGGATACTCCTCACAAAGCAAGGCGTACAAGGTCTACAACAAAAGAACCAAAAAGATCGAGGAAAGCATTCATGTCATCTTCAATGAGCAATATGTGAAGATAGGAATAGAGTCTCAAGAAAAGGGAACTCTGTTCAAGCTGGTGAGACAGGAAGAAGACGATGATGATGATGAGCCAAGGAAGCGAGATGAAGACTACCCAAGTGGGAACACTGTCCCACAACCAGATAAAGCTCAACATCAAACCGATCATGACTCTTTTGAAGTTCCCTCCACAACAAAAGAACCTCAAGACGCCTCTCAACCCAACACTCTTGTTCCACAAGAAGAAAACATACCAAAATCTAGTGTCTAGGGGGAACAACGAGGGAACAATGAAGAAAATCTTGATGAAGAAACTCTCAGTGAAGAAGTTGAGAACAACTCTTCCCATGAAGAGGAACATCATGATCAAGATGAGGAAGACACAAGGGAACAACTTGATGTCACCAACATTCAAACAAGGAACTAACATCAGAGGAAGGATCATCCCATCGACAACATCATTACTCCCTATGACAAAGGTGTGCAAACCCGTTCTTCTCTCCACAACTTATGTGCCTTCAACGCCTTTGTCTCAATGGTGGAACCTAAGAGCATCAAGGAAGCTCTAAAAGATCCATAATGGATTCAAGCCATGTAAGAAGAGCTCCATCAATTCAAAAGGAACAAAGTGTGGAAGCTAGTTCCCAGGCCCAAGAACAAGAACATCATAGGAACTCGATGGGTCTTCAGAAACAAGCTTGACGACACTTGGACGGTGGCTAGGAACAAGGCTTGCCTGGGGGCCCAAGGATACAGACAGGAGGAAGGAATCGACTACGACGTAACCTTTGCACCAATTGCGAGGATTGAAGCCATTCGACTCCTTATTGCCTACACGGCCCACAAAGGCTTCAAGTTATATCGAATGGACGTCAAAAAAGCATTCCTAAATGGGAATATCAAGGAAGAAGTCTATGTGGCTCAACCATCTGGTTTTGAAGATGAGAATTTCCCAAACCATGTCTACTTCTTGGAGAGGGCCCTGTACGGTCTCAAACAAGCTCCCAGAGCGTGGTACGACAGGTTTGCTCAATTTCTCTTGTCCCATGGATACCTTCGTGGTTCCATAGACAAAACTCTCTTCCTTAAGAAAGAATCAAAAGATATCTTAATAGTCCAAGTTTATGTTGATGACATTGTTGAAAAGTTTAAGAACTTGATGAGTAGCGAATTTGAGATGAGCCTTATAGGGGAATTGACGTTCTTCTTGGGACTTCAAATCTCTCAAACCAAGGAGGGAACAAGAATCCATCAACAAAAATACATTACAAAGATGTTGGTGAAATATGGAATGGAGCATTCTAAGCCCATCGACACTCCCATTTCACCAAACTCAAGGCTAAACGTAGATGAAACAGGTATCAATGTGGACCAAAGGAACTTTCGAGGTATGATTGGGTCCCTTCTCTACTTAACTGCTAGTAGACCTGATATTATGTTCTCAGTGTGCCTATGTGCACGTTTTCAAGCTAACCCCAAGGAATCACACCTGAAAGAGGTGAAGAGAATTTTCAAGTACCTCAAAGGGAACGACAACTTGTGCCTTTTGGTATCCAAGGAACAGTTCCCTTGAGCTCATTGCATACTCAGATGCAGATTTTGTTTGGCACTTGATTGATAAAAAAAAGCACTTCTAGAATGGCCCAGTTCCTAGGGTCATGTCTAGTCTCATGGGGATCAAAGAAGCAGAACTCGGTGGCCACTTTCCGCAGTAGAAGCAAAATACGTGGCAGCCGCCTCCTGTTGTTCCCGGGTTCTATAGCTTAAGTACCAACTTCATGATTACGGTATGACTTTTGGCCCAGTTCCCATAAGATGTGATAACACTAGTGCTATTAACATTTCTAAGAATCTTGTTCATCATTCATGTACCAAGCATATAGAACATTAGGCATTAGGCATTATTTCTTGCGTGACAACGTTGAACATGGGAACATCTCTATGGAACACTACTGAAGAGCAAATTGCGGACATTCTCACCAAAGCTTTAGATAGACGTCCTTACCAGCGTCTCTGGATGCTTCTAGGGATGATAACTCTAAACTGAACAAGTCCATGTTTGTTATTCCCTCAATATCTGGTTAGTTTACATTGAAATGCATGATAGGGAACTTTAGGAATAATCGCTTCATTTTACCCTGTTACTAGTATAAGGCATCAATTGTACAATTTGGAACTTCACTTCTTTTGGCCCAAAATGATCAACCAGAGTTCCCTTAACCCTCATTACAAGCAACTATGACGGTTGATCATAAAACCAACCCTAAGCCGTGAATCAGATGTTTTGGACTGATTAACCACGTAAACGTGTTACCTGCTATAATGAGGGAGACTTAACCAAAAAACAATCGTAACGCGTTATACTCTTTAAGCAAGATGAAAAGAGTCGGTGGATTACAAAAGAGTCGGTGGATTAACAAACTGTATTTTCTAGCACAAAAAGGATCAAAGTTCTTGAGAGCTCGTGAGTGTGATTGTATGATAGCTAGTGAATGGGTGATCCCCTCTTCCCCTCTTTATGTGCTTTTATATATCTCTTCTTCTTGTGACCGTTGCCAAGGTTACGAAGCGTGATCGGATCTCGTGGATGTCGCTAATGTCATTAATGGCGTGGCCATTACTCGGAGACCCCATTGATGCCACAATCTTTTCCATTACTTCATCAATGGCCACGATCTGCGCAATTATCCTCATGCCCGTGAGTGCTTATTGATGTGGGCCCTATATCCCCCGAACAACGGTTTTGGGCTTGGTTTTGAGGGGCCCGACAATACCCCCCAAAAAACCCGGGAAAACTTCCCTCCAACTTTTCTAGGGTTTTTTGAGTTTTGGTCTCGAAAGTTGTAGCGCGTCCCATCAGCCCTTATTTAAGACTGTTGAAGACATCATTGAGATTCCGTCTTTATTGTTTGGTTGATAGGTATGTTTCTCCTATTCTTGATTCTTCGTGTTCTATTGTTTTCTCTACTCTTCTCATGGCGGACTCTAGCTCTTCCGTTGAGTCTCTTTCTCGTTGCTTTGAACCAACCGACCCTCCTTGCTTTGCTTCTTTCGGTGTTCTTACCTCTTACCACCAAAGAGACAGCGTCTCTATTGAACCAAGCTCTTTCGCTTTCTCTGTTGGTTTTCCAGCCTCTGTTGAGGTTTCTCCTCCCTACTCCTGGTGTTTGGGTAGATTCTTACAATGATGATTGGGTATGATTTTACGAGTACCCCTTTCGTATTGGTCATCGCTTTCCTTTCTCTCCTCTTGTGGTTGATTTCCTTGCTACCCTTAATGTGTCACCCGGGCAAGTGCTTCCGCAAGTATGGAGACTCCTCTTGTTTGTAGATCTTTTATGCTCTTCGCATGATATCCCGTTCAAAGCTGTTGACTTTCTTTGCAACTATCGTCTTTCCAAAGGTGGTCCTAGTCGTTTTACTTTGAAAACCCTCAAAAACAAATTTGATCTGATTTACAATATGTCGAAGTCTGACCGAGGCTGGGTTGACAAATTCTTGTTTGTAAAGTTATCCTCTTTGGGAATCGATACTTCTTTTCTTAAACCTCGTTGGTGCTCATCAGGTAGTGTTTGTTCTGTTCGCTCGATTTATTTCATTCAGGAGACATTAACCTTTTGACTATGTTCGTTTTTTGATGCAGTGAACCTTGCTTCTTTTCAACCCCGCAAGATATCGCCTCAACTCGTATCTCGTATAGAATCCCTTTCATCAGAGGAGAGGTCTTATCCCAGGCTTGTGAAGGTGTGCCTTGCTGACTCCGAAAATACTGAGATGTCGAGTGAGTGTCGACATCTTTTCTTCTTACTAAATATTGACATGTTTATGACCCTGCGTATTTGCATGTTGCTAGGTTCAAGAACTACTCGATCCACTGCCACCCTTACCACCATGGAACAAGTCGAAGCTCGAAAGAAAAGAAAGGCGGAAACAACATCGACAACCGATACGTCTTTAGCGGTGTCCCTTCCTCAAAAGGCGACTGGTGCTACTTCCAAGGCTCCCCCTTTGAAGAAAAATGCCACCCCAAACTTGACTGATCTCTCGGGAACCATGTTGTCTTTGGACATGGCGGCTGAGAAGTGCCTGGCTTCCTTAATGCCCCTTCACGTGAACTGTTCTCGTGGTGCCGCGAGTCAATCTACCATGTCGGAATTCTTCGAAGAGATGTTGGCCGCCCAATGGCAGGTATGATTTATTGATTTCTAGTAACTCGTTGCGTTTGCATTTTATTTCCTGCTTATGTTTTAACGCGTTAACTGTTTCTTCCCAGAGCTTCCAGCTTACACTATCAGCATTTGAGGACTGCAAGGATCAACCGGGCCAATTTGCTCAGAGCAAGATCAACGTTCAGCTTGAGAAGGATAGGGGTACTCTTCTAGGGCATGAGAAGAGTGTTCTAGAGAAAAAGGTCAAAGAGTTGTCGGATGCTCTTGAAGAGGCTTCCAAGAGCTCTAAGGATTGTGAAGAGAAGTTCATGACTGCGTCAAGGAAGGAGGCTGCTCTTACAAAGGAGATCGAGGATACTGCTGATTATTGGTCGTACCGAGCCCGCGTGGAGACGATGGAGGAATTTGCTGCTAGGAAGCATACTTTGTGGGACGCTGTGAAAGAAAGAGAGCAATTCGATAAATTATTCCCCGAAGAGGAGGTCACGGTCAAGAAATCTTTGCTGGTAGACGAGATTGCTCATGTTGCCAAGGAGGTAGCCCAAGTGGAGCTTGCGGAGAATTTGAAGGCTTCCGAAGATGTCTCTAAATTGCGACCCCCAGTGTGGTTTCTGCATTCCCCGTCATGTATGTCCTGTAACACCTTTTGTACTTCTTCTTCTTTCACGCATCGTGCATATAGTTCACGCATCGAGCTTCCTCTTTATCATCCGGTAGAATTCCATCTCGTAACCATCTTAGATAAGGCATTACCCATGAAGTGGTTGTATCAGAATCCCAAACCTTGAACACTTCTGTTTCTCTTGTTATGGAAGGTGCGTTCAAGTGTACAAATGGTATCCTCTCATACTCCCTCAGATCAATTGCAGATCCCAGGTTTGCTAGGGCGTCTGCTTGCGTGTTAGCGTCTCGAGGTACTTATTTTATCTCAAAATGCTTAAAGCCCTTGATTATTTCCTGGACTTTCTCCAAGTACTCCTTTATTTTTGAATCCCTGGCAGCATACGAATTCGTGACTTGATTGACAATAAGTAACGAATGACATATTACCTCGATTTCTTGCACATTCAACTCTTTGGCGATGATTAATCCTGCGATGAGTGCTTCATATTTCGCTTTGTTGTTGGTAGCTTTGAACGTGCATCGAATAGCTTGGGCTATCCTATCCCCCTGTGGCGACTTCAGGATTACCACCAGCCCTACGCCTACTTGATTCGACGCCCCTTCAATGTGCATCAACCATTTACCAGTGCCTAGTGATCTTTCAACCTGTAATATTTCTTGATTTTCTCCTTCTAGTAGGGTAGGAGTGAAATCAACCACAAAATCCTCCAAAGCTTGAGACTTCATTGCTGTCCGAGGCTCGTAAGTGACATCATACCCGTTGAGGTGAATCAGCCACCTCATCAATCGACCTAACAGTTCTGGATTTTCCATAATACTCTTCATCGGAAAGTTAGTCCTCACAGTAATTGAATGACTTTCGAAATAAGGACGTAACTTAATCGAAGCCATTACCAAAGATAATACGAGTTTTTCGATGGGTGAATACCCGGTCTATGCATCAAGTAACGTTTTACTCACATAGTAAATGGGTAATTGGTTCCCATGCTCTTCTCGAATCAATACAGCGCTTACGGTTGCCTCTGTGACTGCCAGATAGATGTACACCATTTCTCCTAACTTAGGTTTGGATAGTATCTACGACTGAAATAAGTACTCCTTTAGTTCTTTGAAAGCTTCTTCATGCGCCTATGTCCACTCAAACGACTTGTTTTTCTTCAGAATGTCGTAGAATAGCTTGTTCCTGTCTAATGACCTGGATATGAACCGGTTGAGTGTTGCTACTCGTCCTGTTAGCTTTTGAACGTCTTTAACTCATCTTGGCGATTGTAACTCCATTATTGCCTTGGTCTGATCTGGACTTGCTTCAATTCCCCTCTACTTTACTATGTACCCAAGGAATTTACCCGATGTGACCCCAAAGGAACATTTAGTCGGATTCAAATTCATCTTGTAGCTCTGTAAAATCAAGAATGCGTCCTCCAAATGTCGGATGTGACCTCTCGCGTTCAAAGATTTGACTAGCATGTCGTCGATGTATACTTCCATCGTATCCCCCAGTTTTTCCTGAAACATCTTATTAACCAATCTCTGATAAGTAGCACTTGCGTTTTTTAATCCAAAAACATAACTTTGTAGCAATAAGTCCCTTTATTGTTACGAATGCGGTTTTTCTTGGTCATCAAGGTGCATCATTATCTGATGGTATCCACTGAACGCGTCCATGAAAGTTAAAAGTTCATGCCCCGCCGTTGTATTCACCATTGCGTCAATATGGGGCAACGGGAATGAATCTTTGGGACACGCTTTATTTAAATTGGTAAAGTCGACGCAAACACGCCACTTCCCGTTTTTCTTTTTTACGACAACCACATTTGCTAACCAATCGGGATATTTCACTTTCCTAATTTTACCAGACTCAAGTAGGGATTTTACCTCATCGTTTATTACCTGATTTCGTTCGGGTGGAACTATTGGGTTAACGTTGAGCGCATGTATGATCACGTCGGGATTGATTCCTACCATATCTTCATTCGTCCAAGCAAAACAATCATTGTAGTACCGTAAGAACTCAACTAACTGTTCTCGTAGGGTTGGCTTCAGATCCGCTCCTATCTTGATTTTTCTGGACGGATCAAGTGGATCGAGGGCTACTTCTTCGAGTTTTGGCGTTTCAGGTTTCACGTAGTAAGTTGGAGCCTTACAATCCTTTAGTTGCGATGTTGAGGACTTCTTCTCTGCCTCCACCTGTCGAGTATTTGAAGTTGTTGCCCTCATAGTTACAGAATAACACTCCCTGGCTATCTTCTGTTCTCCCTTGATTTCTTGTATTCCCCAGGGTGATGGGAATTTCACACATTGGTGATAAGTCGAGGGAATGGCCTTCATTCTGTGAATCCAAGGCCTTCCCAAGATAACATTAAAAGTTGATGGACAATCAAGTACTTGAAATTTCACTTGATAGTTTACTCCACACGCGAAGGTGGGAATGAGATTTCTCCCAATGTGTTACGCGATTCACCGCTGAGGCCCACCAAAGTCGTAGACTTCTTGAAGATGTCATCCAAACCCAGACCTAAGTTGTATAAGGCATCCAACATAAGCAAGTTAGTAGAACTTCCGTTGTCAATCAAATCTCGTTTAACAAGAAAGTTTGCTATAGTTAAAGAAATAATTGAACAGTCATGATGGACTTCTTCTTCCTCAATGTCGTCGAATGTAATCGGCATCACGTCAAGACCCTTCCGAACAGAGATTCTGGGTTTTTCTCTACGGGTACTCCTTGCGTAATAATTCACTTACCTCTTTCTGTAGTGCGATACATTCGTCCGTCTTGTGGCCATGATCGAAATGGAAATCACACCATTTGGACTTATCCTTTTGGTATGAGGGTGTGTTACTTTTTCTTGGCCACTTGACGGTATCCCCCATGTCGCTAAGAGTTTGTACCACCTCTGTCGCGTCTACCCGAAAGTTGTAGTGAGACAACCTCGGGGGTAGCCTTAGGTCTTCATATCGCTCGTTCGTCTTCAAGAATGTCTTGTTTACAATTGGCTTGGCAGGAGATGGACTAGGGTATGGAACATATCTGGTTTCTCGTCACCCTTGCCAACGTTCTGGACGGTGAGGGCTAACAGTTTTACTGGAGAAGAGGTCGTCTTCTTCCAATCGCACATGTGCCAGGGCCTTTACTTGTACCTCATCGAAATTCGAGCAAGGATACTTAGTTAACTCACGGTCAAGATCAGGATTACCAATCAAGATGCCTCTTCGAAATGCTTCCACGGTTGTAGCCGCATCGCATCCTTCTATGGTGACCAACTCCTCATTTTACCTGTTTAGAAAAGTTTTCAAGGATTCGCCGGTCTTTTGGACCATGCGAATATAAGTCGCTGGAGCGTTTCTTAGCATGTCGACTACTTGTGAATCTAACCCTGAACTTATCAACCAACTCAACAAAGGATGCGATACTTCCAAGGGGTAAATAAGAATGCCATTTAAGTGCTGGCCCCGATAACGTGTTACCAAACCAACGACACATGAAAATTTCCTTAATGTCAAAAGGAACTGTACTAATGTTCATTGATTGCTTGAACGCGGCTATGTATTGGTCCGGATCCGTAACCCCTTCGTACCTGGGCACGTCGGGAACGAGATATTTTCGAGAGATGTCCACCCTTGCGATAGCGGGTACAAAGGGGGAATCAGTATATCCATCCCGTCTTTCTACTCCTATCGGTTGGGGGGCCCTTAGGACTTGCGTAATTCGGTCCTCCAGAGCTTTAAGGCGTTCTCGTAATTGGGTAACCTCAAAATCCTCTCTGACGACCCTTAAAGAATTACCGTTTACCTGGTAGTTAGTTACTGGTCTAATGTCACCCGGGGTTACAAGATTTGGATCGTCCATGTCCAACCATCGAGCGACGCCATCCATTGCTCCATTAACGCGTTGTCGATTTGTTGCTGACTGCACTTGAGATTGAAGCAAATTACGCTCATTAGTTAAAGTTTCGATTTGCTTTTCGTATTCCTCGGTAAATTTGACATGAGCGTTCTTCTTATTCTCTAGATCCTTTTGAAGGGTCAGCATGGATGCACGGAGTTCAGCGATAAAATTGGATTCGACCGTCGCTCCTTGTTCTGCTGATGTGGAAGTAGGAGGATTTCCATTTCCATCCCCAGAATTGTGCTCATCCCTTTCTGTCCCATTTTCAGTCTGCTGGCCGTTGACTCCTTGATTGATCTCATGGTTTTCAGCGTCATCGATTTGGTTGTAGGTAGCTTGAATGTCTTCCATCTTGCGTAGGTAGAGTCTACGGTTCTTAACAATCTATTTTGGCTAATCCCCACGGTGGGCGCCAATTGTTTTGGGCAGATTAACCACATAAACGTGTTACCTGCTATAATGAGGGAGACTTAACCAAAAAACAATCGAAACGTGTTATACTCTTTAAGCAAGATGAAACTCGAAATTAGAAACAGAAAAGAAAGTAAGATTGAGAAGACGATTCGATGATCAATTGATAATAATAGCCGTATTGCAAGCCTCTTTCGGATTACAAAAGAGCCGGTGGATTAACAAACTGTATTTTCTAGCACAAAAAGGATCAAAGTTCTTGAGAGCTCGTGAGTGTGATTGTATGATAGCTAGTGAATGGGTGATCCCCCCTTCCTCTCTTTATGTGCTTTTATATATCTCTTTTTCTTGTAACCGTTGCCAGGGTTACGAAGCGTGATCAGATCCCATGGATGTCGCTAATGCCATTAATGGTGTTGCCATTACTCGGAGATCCCATTGATGCCACGATCTTCGCCATTACTTCATCAATGGCCACGATCTGCGCAATTATCCCCATGCCCGTTAGTGCTTATTGATGTGGGCCTTGTATCCCCCGCACAACGGTTTTGGGCTTGATTTTGAGGGGCCCAACATCAGACAAACGCTTCTCATGAGCCCACTTATTTGTCCCTTTATTGAATCGCAATTCTCTGGTTTCCTTTTGAGTTCCCTAGCCTCACAAATGATTTTGAGTATGAGTTCCCTTGCCTACTCTACTCAAACCTGGCCTCTCAAAGATCATGGTAACTGACTTGCATTATGATCACTAGCAAAGGAACACTGAATCCAGGGAAGTTAAAACGCCACTAGGGAAGTGGGAAGGATGTGTTAGAAGCCGAAGCGTTAAGGGCCACAAATCTCAACCGCGTGATGTGATTTCCCACGAATATGTTGACGCGTGTGCGGCGTGTCCCAAGCGTGCAAAAGAAGTTGGAAAGGCACTACGCCCTCATTGGCTAGCGTTTGAAATGGGAAAGAGCTCTTACCCCTATCCTCTCCGCACTTAAAAACCTCTCTTTGCCATTTTTGGGACCTTCTTCAACCTTTGCTCTCTGCAAGTCTCCCTCTCTGAAATTCTCCTCCTTCCCAAATCAAGAAAACGTCCAAAAATCCTTCTCTTCCCAATACTTTCCCATGGCACCCACTCACCCCGATCACCACATCCGTGAATGCATAAACACCATCCCTAAATCTCTCTTCGCCTTCATGCTCCGAGAGGCCGATAAAGAACAACATCCAACCACTCGCGAAATTCTTTACAAATCCCTCCACAACTATGTTCATCCCCACCTCCACAAAGAGCGCACCGTATCCTCGTTTATCGAATTTGAGATCCTAGGGCAACCGTCCTCTCTTCCAACGGCGCAACCCCGGACTCCTCTCACCATTTCCTCTCAACCGCCTCCTCCGTCTTCTTCTTCTTCCCAACCACCACCTATCTCTACCTCCTCCGGAACCGTCATCTACGACAGTTTCGGTCCTGAACCTCCCAAATCCAAAAACAAAAGAAAAAATTCCAAATCTTCTTCTTCAGATCTTCCAAAGAAGAAGAAGAAGAAGAAACAATCACCTCTCTCCCTCGATCAAATCTCAAACCTCTCTTCTTCTCTTCCTCCACCACCGCCTCTTCCTCAATCATCGTCTCTACCCCCTCCTTCCGGTTCTGGGAACTCTCAATCCCAGGATCTCCCACATTAGTCCAACCCTAATCCCATCTCTGAGAACTCTAGTCCCAGAGATCCCATATCCACCTCTTCTTCTCTTCCTATCACCGATGGGAACACCAACCCCATCGACCCCCCTTCCTCCTCTCTAAACAAAAACAATCCTCCCCCACCCTCCTCTCCCAAAGCCAAATCCCCCACTCCTCCTCCTCAAATTCCTTCTCCCTCCCGCCAAAAATCCCCTCTCCCTACTACTACTGAAATATCCTCCTCTCCCTCCCCGACCAAGCAAACGGTCGACCTCGACTTTGACGACGAGTCTCTTTCCATAGCCGAAGTCGCTTGCAGAAAGAAAGGGACGGTCCCTCCCATCATCATGGGCACGACCGAAGACAATGCTCGTCTCGCTTCTCTTAAGGTCGAGCTCGAAGCTAAAATTACACGGCCAGCGACTACAAAGCGGCTAAGGGAACTCGGCATCCACGATGAAGCTGAGAATGAGGAGGACGAGGACGCCCAAGAAGGTGGGGCCCCAGCACATGCTGAAGATGTTGGTGCGAGCCTGGGCACTAAAGAAGCCGTCGACGAGGATATGGGCCTATCCTCGGTCGAAGAAGGAAACTCGGGTGGCGGTGGCGCCACCGAGGTGCTCGATGCTGAGGCCCTTGCCAAAGAGAACGCCCAGACTCTGGTCGCCGATGATGAAGAACGGCAGTTGGTTGTGTCGCATGGTTCTTCTAAGGAAAAGGAACCCATGCTTTTGCTTCAGTCTGCCCCCTCTCCTCCAAAGAAAAGGAAGGTCGCTGCCTCCTCCAAGGGAACCAAGACCAAGAAGGGCAAGGGAGCTAAAACAACGAGGGTTCCCATCATATTGGACCGGAAGCTCATCACCCTTCTGGTCCTCTCTGAGTCCCTTCTCACTCCTCATGGGCTTGGGGACCTCTGGGAGCTCATCAAGGCCCAAGGATGGGAACAGGTGTGCGACTCTGTTGTGACAGTCGACCCTGAGCAAGTGCGCCTCTTCTACAACAACTTCGTCATCAACGACGAAGCCACTCAGGGCACTCTCACCCTTCAAGGCAACGACTACATTTTCACCGCCCCCTCCATTCGTCGACAGCTGAATGTCCCTGTCAAGGGCTTGGGTTTCCTTCCCCACAAAAACTGGGGTGACTTCAACAAGGACGAGATCCTTTACAACATCTACGACGGCCGTGTTTCCACCTGAGAGACCCCGACTCACAGCCTCAACCTCATCGCCAAACTGGCTCACCAGTTCATCATAACGGTTGTGATCCCACGGCAGGAGAAGCGTCACCATCTCAACATTTAAGACGTCATTCTCCTCTTCCATTTCCTTCACAAGATGCCCATCAACTTGCCCTTAATCATACTTGGGCACATGGACAAGTGTCTAGCCTCTCCTACTCACTCCCTGCCATTCGCTGGCTTTGTGAAGAAGCTCATGGTCCAGGAGGGCCTCTACAACGACACTAAGGAAGAAGTGACCCTTGGAAGAGAACTGGACCTTTTTGTGGTCCAGAAGATGCATCACTCTGAGCAGCCCGAGGATCAAGTGCACGGGACCCTGCCCGCTGGTGAAGGAACTGCTGGGAACAATCAGGTGCTTCTACATATTGCCGCCACTCTCGAGAGCATCTTGTCCGTCATGACTCAACAGCGCGATCATTTCCTCCCCATGGCCCCATGATCTGATCTCCCTTGTTCCCTCAGCTCTCTCTCCCCTCAAAAATGTTTCAAGTTCCATCGATGTACAAATTTTTGCTTAAGTAATATATGGGTCTTTTAGTATGATTGTGTGTTCCTTCTTTCGTTATTATGCTTTCTGTTTTCGATGATACCAAAAGGGGGAAGGACAAAATGTGTGAGATGAGTCTTTTAAGGATATAACAAAATATGCTTTGGCTAAGGGGGAACTAATGCATAAAATGCTAAGTATGGACTTAATTGTTCATAGAAGTGGCTCCCAAGGTTCATGCTTAGGAACTCATATGCATGTCATGATTTTTCACACATTGAAATACTTGCTTGTTTTGTAATGGGTTTGTCAACATCAAAAAAGGGGAAATTGTTGGTACAGTATTGGGAACTCTGGTTCAACAACATCCGAACAACGATGTTATCTCCAGTTTTGATAATGGCAAACGCTATGTGGGAACTAACGTTTTATGCTCAAGTACTTCAAGGGAACTCCAAGTCAAATGAAGACTTTCTCAAAAGGGAACACAAAAGGAATTCAGGACCATATGAAAGCAAGTTCCTATCAAAGGAACTTAGAAGAGAGCAGTTCCTTGCGTATGGGAACTCACATGTGAAGACAAAACGTGCAGCGTAAATCGCGGGATCCTGTCTTGGACAAAACAGAGGCACAGTCTAAGGAACAGACTGAGACGAGTGATCCAATGGTCCGATTGGCATTTGAAGTTGACTAGTTTCATATCAAGTCACATCTGAAGATTGGTAAAACTTGGCATGCAAGACAAAAGGCAATTTGGACAACAATGAAAATGAAGATATCAACCCAAGTTCAATAGACTACATAAGCCAATGAATAGTGTTTGGAATAAGCACTTCTCCATGAACTCAAAATCTCAAACAAAGAAACAAGAAAGACGTTTGAAGCATTGAAGAGAAGTCCCCGGCGACGAGTGTTCGATCTCGGTGACGGCGAATCCAGGTTCCCAAGAATAAGGGAATTGTGACTGTGAGCTCAAGGTGTAAGGTTTGATTTATTTGTGTTTAGTTGAGTTGTTCGCTTAGGAACTAGGTTGAGAAGACTTGCTAGTGTTGTTAGAGTTAGGAGACTGCTAGGAACAGAGAAGTGTAAGTCTTGCTTGTTGTAACTAAGGAACAATCAATAAAACAAGTAGATCATTTAAAATCCTCCAAGCGGAGGTAGAGGTTTACCCACACAACTAGTTGGTTGTCGTGGGGTTCCTCTATAAAGGAACTGTGTCTTTTGTTACTTGTGTTACTTGCGACTGTTTACTTCCGCTGCTTTGGGAACAGCCTAAACACTAGTTCCCAAGCTCTTACTAACGCACTTCGATCCAACACCTACGGAATGCCATCATGGACAAACTTTATTGTCAAGCTGTACGGTGATTTTAGAGAAAAAAAATAAGACGTCTGATGTTTTAATTTCTTAGGGTATCCAAAATATGCCTTAGACTATAAGGTAAAAAAGGGTCTAAATTAATAAATATCTTATAAGCGATGTACAATTTCATTATGAAGAGTTTTTTTTGATGAAATCATTATGAAGAGTTGAAGACTCTTAACATAGTAACAAGTAGTATAGACAAAAATACGATTGGAATTCCGTTAACACGTTCAGGAACTAAAATTCCCTTTCTCGCCTTTGCAGATGACATTATCATTTTCTCTCGAGCTAATCAAGCGGCTTGCCTTAAAACAAAAAAGATTATAGAGGAATATTGTGCTATTTCGGGACAAAGAGTAAATTATCATAAATCTGCTTTTCAAACATCAAGAAGCGTGGATAATTCACAAAAGAATAGGATTCAACAAACTCTAGGTATTACAGGAATGATTGATTTGGAAACATATCTGGGATGCCCAATCATAAATGGAAGAGTTAATCGAGATACTTTTCGAGATACGATAGTGAAAACTAAAACACAACTAGCTAAATGGAAAGCCAACACTTTATCACAAGAAGGACGTTTAGTTCTTATAAGAGCTAATCTGGCTACGAAACCAAATTTTATTATGCAAAGTTTCATGCTTCCAAACAATGTTCATACAGAATTGGACCAAATCAACAGAACCTTTTTTTTTGGAATAAGGATATCCATTATAAACCTATTATTGGGTGGGATAAAATTTGTAAACCAAAGACGTATGGAGGACTAGGAATTAGGAAGATTGAACACATAAACAAAGCCATGCAGATGAAACTTCTTTGGAAATTATTGGCAGAACCAGATAACATATGGGTTAAGTTAATGAACGAAAAATACCTTAAAGGTACATCCATCATGTCCTATAGAAGACAGACAAATACTTGTTGGAAATGGCCAAAACTAATGAATCATTGGGAAAAATTCTTTAAAGGACTCACTTGGCAAGTTGGCGATGGACAGACTATAAGATTTTGGAAGGACAAATGGTTGTTATCGGAGTCACTCGATAAATTTGCGCTATTCCCCGAGTCTGTGAATGAACTAACTCTTGTTGAAGAATTTATTACCAATGACAGAAAATGGAGACAAAGATGTATTAAAAACATACTTCCAACCCATATAGTAAATCAAATTGTTGAAGTCCCAATACCGAATAATTGGATTCGAGATCGACTATATTGGGCCCCTAGCAAAAATGGGTGGTTTTCGACGGCTTCTGTCATAGAACTAATATCAGGAGTGCACCAGCAAACCCTACACCCTAATAATTGGATATGGAAGTTAGATGTATATCCTAAAGTCAAAAATTTATTATGGAAAGTTGTTCAGAATGGGCTTAATTCCCACGAAAGCAAGGCTTCATCAGAAAGGAGTTGATACCCCTCAAGGATGCCTAATGTGCAATTGTACATATGAGGACATAGGACATTATTTGCTCATTGAATGTCCACATACGAAGAAACTAGTGAAGAAAATTAATTCCAAAACAGAACGAAGCCACTATCAGAAACTAGGATATTAGAAATAAATCGGCTGGAGTGATCATTAATGAATTAAGTAAAGCAACGGATAAAAAGGAATTTGTAGAATTGGTCGTATGTTGGTGGTGTATTTGGCATCAAAGAAACAAACTAGTCTTCCAACAAACCCCCAATGATTTCATTTTAAACTTAGAACAATACACAAAAAACCAAATTGCTCAGTGGGACAAATCAAAAAAATGGGTAGAAGATGAAGAAAAACTAGAACAACAAACAAGAATTGATCATGCAAGGAAAAAAAGAAGAAAGGAGATATGGATTACCCCGCCAAATAGTCACCTGAAATTAAATTTCGATGGATCCAAACTCAATTCCTGTCTAGCAACTTCAGGCTTTGTAATTCGAAATCATAACGCAGAAGTGGTCGGTATAGGTGTAAAAAAACAAGGATCTATCTCGGTTTTAAAAGCGGAAACGCTTGCACTTAGGGAAGGAATTAAAGAAGCACAGAGATTAGGTATAGAAAATATTGAAATCGAAGGTGATAATCTCATTGTTATTAAGGCCATTAAGAACAATGGAAGATGTCCATGGGAAATAGAAATGCTAGTATCAGACATCCTGATATCCTTAGAATAGTTTATATCTGTCTCAATTCGTCACGTGGGTAGGGATTGTATTTGTGGCCGACAAAATCTCTAAGTTGGGCCTTTCCATCAAAAAAAAACCCTCTAAGTTAGGCCACAACATCTCTACCAACCTCCTCTTGGATAATCCAGAGCTTCTAGCTCTCATCCGAAAGGATGCTCCCTATTCCCCGGTAGGGGTCCCCTAATTTTTACCTAATAAAAAAAATAGTAAAATTTGGATAAAAATTTGTTTTCCATTACTCCGCAGCTCTTTATAAATCTATGCAAGAGACTGATCATTAAATTTCCATGCATGTATCAAGTCGATCTTAGTGCCTTGTTAGGTCAACTTGTATAAGGATGTCGATTTTGATATCACAAGTTTTAAGCCAAGCCCGGTAATCACGATTAATTTAGGTGTCTCTTGTATTGCATGTAAATATTTCTTTCTTTCAATAATCCTAATTTCAAATATTTGTAGTAGCATTTAGTAAAGATTTAATTAATACCTTTATGGGCTCCGTTAATAAGCAAGGACCTAATTGGAGCAGGTTTAAAATGATACCTAGTGGATTGTAACGAAATTGCCAAAAGTGATACTCAGTACAAAGTAATTTACTCCACTTGTTCATTTCTAATTGCACTTTTAAAATCAAAATCTTGTTCATAAAAACTCATCCTTTAATATATTTTTGACGTAATTTTTTCACATTAAATACCACTTGTTCATTTCTAATTGCACTTTTAAAATCAAAATCTTGTTCATAAAAACACATCTTTTTATATATTTTGGACATAATTTCTCCACTTTTACACTTAAATTTAATGAAAATATAAACTAAATTTGTTCTATTTTCAATTTCAATGTAGAAAGTAAACATTTAATCAAAAATACTTTAATATAATTTAATTTTTTTAATATATGTACGTTTTCAACTTCAAAAAGATAAATAAATAGAAATTAACAAAAGGGTATTTTTTTTACTTTATTTTTATTTATTTTGAGAAAAGGGATACAAAATAATTAAAGCATCAATGTACGTAAATGGTTTCTAGCTTATGTTATAAGGGCATATTTTAAAAAATTGTTTACTAAAGTGACCTCTATTGAGAATTTGAGGGGAGTACTTGTTTGTAAATATTGTCAAATGTTAGGAAATTAAGTGATTACTAAAGCAATTAATCATACTCATTGACGTTGACCAATGAGGATAGCGTATTAAATGCTATATATCATCCTCTTATTTAATATAACTGGTCCTTCCAATTATGTACAGCCTAGCTCGTTAGTCCCTATTTTTAACAATAATAAGGCAGAGACAAAGCAATTACGCTCTGGAAAGCTTTGTTTGGAAGTTTTGTTGATTTAAAACCAATCTTCATTTACATTATATATCTTCTTGTCATACTTATTTATGCAAATTTAATTTTGTTAGATGGGTGTCTCGTGTTTCTTTTGCATAGTTCATTTTAATTTCTTAATTAATTAGTACTACGTATTAAACATTCATATTATCTCATTAACAAAGAAGGGACGGCATTAATCACTACAGCGATTTATCATATAGTATGTGCTATTATCTACCATTGGTGCGTGTAATAGTACTCCAAAATTGCATTTTTTTACTCAAGGATTATTTTTTTAATAAATGATATGGTCAAAAAAGTCGCGCTTTTAGTTGGGGGTTAATTGAGTGTAAAAGTTTTCTTCATAGGAAAAAATGTTTTAGGTTTTCTTGAGTAATTAATAATTAAAGTTAATTTAATTAAATATAAGCTGATATCAAACTGAAGCTGAAATTAAAACTAATTAATAATTAAAGTTAATTTAATTAAATAAAATTTTTAAGTGATTTCAAAAACTGATATTTTAAAATAAGTTAATGTTTGTTCAGCAGTATGAGTTTATTTTTTTAATTGGGTATTGAATTTTAATTTTAATTTTGATTAATTTTTTTGAACATATAGTTATCCATGAGATTTACATATGACACTGAGTTTTAGTCATGGGTTTGGATCTAGTTCCACATAAGGGTGGAATCAGGATCAGCTAACCCCCGATTCCGATTTTTACCGAAAAATCGGAAAAAAATTCACTTGAGAAATTAGGCGAGTTCTTGCTGCACTCTTCACCTCCTTCATCATCGACCACCACCGGAGTCGACGCCCCCTCCCCTCCCCTCCCCCGAGGATCTGAGACAAAATATTTTCGATTGTACAATTAAGAAAAAGAAGCATTGGGAAAAGAAGGGCTTGAACTTAATATTAAGTTGCCTATATACTTATCCTCTCAGGGTTATAGAGGAATCAAAGCCCGTGTAATTCTCTTACCTTTGATACGGAACCCCACTTGGCCATTAACCTAAGACGACCCTTCGGACCCGGTGGAAGACGCTCGACCTGTGTCATCATCATCAAGTACATCATCTGATGACTCCGTATAGTTCATCGATTGTGCTCTAAGCTCCACCCTATTCCAATTGTCGACACAAACTTGAGCTTCCAATGCATCAGACACCAATCTTGATCTCCTATCGTCTAGGATGTGGCCACCTTAGCTAAACTTTTGCTCCACTGCTACCGTTGAGACGGGAACTACTAGTACTTGAACGACGCTCTTTCCTAGTGTTGGATACATCTTCTTGTGTTGCTTCCACCAATTTAAAATATGAAATTATTCTACAAACTCAAAGGTAGTGGTTAGAAAAGTATCTAACTCCGTATGGAAGCTTGTTAATTTCGGTGTTTTCGTAGGATTTCATAATAAACGAGAACCCATTGCTAGAAATGAATGACGAGTTGAGGAGGAGGATGGGGGTAATTGAGGCGTAGAGGGCGCCTCACCGCTCGTGCTATAAATCTTATACAAAGCATCAACAAGAAATCTATCACATTCTAGAATGACATCAACATTACAATTTCGATCATACTCTTCTAAATTCAATAACTCATACTATGCATTCAAATTATCTTGCGAACCTTGTATTTTACATCTAGGATAAAAAACACAAGCAACAAGATAAATATCGGGAATAGTTTTGTAACAATTCAACCACTTCCTCTTCATGAGTAAAATGGCTTCAACAAGGTTGGGTCAGGAAAGCCCTTCCTTAAAGGCACCCGCCACATTCAAAGCTTCAATATCAAACATATGAGGACTTGGTGTATAATTTTGACTAAAAGTATAAGTTGGATCATTGAAAACTTTTAAAATTTCCACGATATTGTAGCATTGGTCCAAAAAGGGTTCAATTGCTTGCGAATCCGAAACAGGTTGAGCGGAAAAGGAAGCCAAAAGTTCTTTGTAATGTAAATATTGATGAAATAATTTATAAGTGGAGTTCCAATGATGACTGACCTCTTTTGAAAAACGTATTGCTACAACGCTATTTTCGTTACACTCCATTATAGTCTTATTTTTTAGCCAAATTTAGTTAACAACATATTTAAAACTCTGAAACCATATTAAATATATAAGTTTAAAAATATGGAAAGCACATCGTACACGAAAATATTTGTTTCGCAAAAATGAAACAAGGGCTTCAAATTTTTTCTTCGCCCAAAGGTTGTTTTTGGCGACAAAACAAACATTTGTCGCCTGGTATGAACTTTGGGCGAAAAAAATAATTTTTTGTTGCCTAAAAAAAACCATTCGGCGACAAAAACATTTTTTGTTGCCCATAATAAAATCTAGCACGACAAAATCAGATTTTTGTTGCACAATGGAAGGAATTTTATACAAATTAATTAAATTTTGTAAATTCAAATTCGTTTTGGGCAACAAAATGCTAGTTTTGTTGCCCTATCTTTTCTTGTTTTTAAAGATTTTTATAGGTAAACATCTAGGGAAATAAAATTATATTTTATCACCCTATATAATACTTTGAGGCTACAAAATTTAGATTGTCGTCAAACACTTTGGGCGATAAAAAATAAAATTTTGTGGCCCAAAGTAATTAAAAGTGAAATTTATATTCTTAAAATGATACCTAAATTTTAAATTCTGCTAATGAGTTATTGTTTTTGCCTCTATAAATACATTAAAGACTAAAAAGGACGAAGAAATGAAACTTTTGTCGTAAAAATGAAAAGGAAAGTCGAGTAAATTAAATTTTCTTGTAAAAAGTAAAGAGGGAATTTTATTTATTTCGGATTTAATATTGAAGCAACCTTTCTCCTCCATGCCCTTTGCTCACCAACAAAACCCTAGACCCCCGAATCTCGACGTCTCAGCCTAAACTTCATACCACTCTTCTTTTGTTATCCGCCAAAATCACTCTACCATCTCCGGTGCATATGCTCTCTCTCTCTCTCTCTCTCTCTCTCTCCCCCCCCTCTCCCCTTGACCATATATCCTGACTTCATCTCCCTCTACCACAACAACCACTACATTAGCCTTGTCGTCCCCTTCACATCCACCGTCGTTGGAACTCGCGACGAGCTGGTATTATCCCGTCTCCGCATCGCCAACAGAATATTGAGATTCAAATTTGCTATTTATTTCGCCGACATGCTTAAATCGACACTCTCCTCCCACGAAATTGCATTGATTTGAAGGTGGTTCTCTTCAATCTTGCCACCACCATGGCCTCTAACCTCCCAAGCTCCCCTAATTTCAAGTTCGCTTGTAGCACCGTGCTCGAGTTATGCCTAATTAACGCCAAATTCAAGCTCCCCCGTCTAGAAATTCAATAATCATCACTACTCCAAGGTGTAGGAACTTGTCCACAAGATCCTCATCATGTTGAGAAGAGCTTTAGGGTTCTATCCTTTAAGAATCAAAGCTTGGAGGTTCTTAGGGAAGTGCCCAATCAACAATATTGCTCTCCCTTTAATTGTGTAAATTTGTGCTATAATCCTTTGATTTACCTCAAGAAGTCTATCTCCTTATACTTCATGAATTTACTTTTATCACTTTGTGAACTTATTGACTAGTTTAGACTTTTTGTACAAGTTTGTAAACATATTGATTCTCCACAAATCAATTGGTACCTTGTTCAAACTAACCCATACTTGGCAAGTATTTCTCTAATGTACTTTTGATGGTGGAGCCTTGTTCCCTCCTTGGTTTGGGAAATTTGGAGTCCCAAGAAGAACATCAGTTCCCCTATTAAGCTCATTTCAAACTCACCACTCTTCAAATTCCTAAACTTATCAACAAGTGAAGAGTTAGTAGCATAAAAAACAATATCATCTACGTATACTAGAACAATTAAAATGTCTTTAGATTCTTTCATAAGAAAAAGAGTTTTGTCAATGGAACAATGAAGGTATTCATTGGACAATATGAACTATTCAAACCTTTCATACCACACTCTGGGAACTTGCTTGAGGTCATAGAGTGCCCTTTCGAGAAAAGAGACATGGTTGGGATAGTTCCTATCCTCGAAACATGGAGGTTGAGCTACATAGACTTCTTCTTTGAGATGGCCATTGAGGAACGCCGTCTTCACATCCGTTTGATAGAGTTTGAATCCTTTGTAAGATGCGAAGGCAATTAAGAGGCGTATTGCTTTGATCCTAGCCAATTGATCAAAGGTTTCATCATAGTCTATTCCTTCTTCTTGGTTGTACCCTTGAGCTACCAATCTTTCCTTGTTCCTAGACACTGCTCCAGCGTCGCCAAGCTTGTTCTTGAAGACCCACTTAATTCCTATAACATTTTTGTTCCTAGGATGAGGAACAAGTCTCCACACTTTTTTCCTTTCAAATTGGTGTAACTCTTCTTGCATGGCCTGAATCCAGTCTGGGTCCTTCAATGCTTCTTTGAGTTCTTTGGTTCCAATCGGGAGACAAAGGCATTGGAGGCAAAAAAGTTGTGGAGAGAGGAATGAGTCTATACTCCTTTGTTGAATGGAGTGACGATGTTGCCAACGGGGGTGAAGGAACTCCTTTTTTTGTTTTCCTTTGACGCATGCTTCACACATCTTGGCATTGTCAAGATTGATTTTGGGAAGACCCGTTACCCAGTCTTGTAGGTACAACTTCAAAATCAGATTTACTCCTGCATGCCCAAGCCTCCTGTGCCAGAGTTTTGTGTCATTAGTGGAACTGGCAAGGCACAATTTTCTTGGAGGCAAAAAGTTGGTGATTGCTTGATCTTTTTCCCTTGAGAATGATTTTGTTGGTCTTCTTATTGATTACCAAGCACTCTTGTGAACTTGATAGAGCATATAATTATAGGTTTTAGAGCATGTTTTTATTCTCTTTTTATGCATTTTCTAGTTAGTTTTTGACCTTAATTCGTAGTTTTGTTTTGTTTTAATTTAGTTCGGAATCTACGCTCTTTCATGCTCCGTTGCAAGATTGAGGTGATCGAAAGGTGAGCATGGTGGATATCAAGCCAGGGACCGGAGCTAAGGAGCTAGGAACAAGTGAAAGGAATGAAGAAACCGTGGGAAGGCATTAAAGTGTCAAGTTATGAGGACAGACATGGCCCAAGAAGGCTGGGTGCGGGGAAGGATGGTTGAGCGCGACCGGGCTTACAGGGTTTTGACCACGCCCAGGCCCGCGTTGATCTGACGCTGATTTCGAGGCTTCGATTTATCTTTTAGCTGACTTCTTGTTATTTTAGGATGTTTTTAGATTATGATATAAATACTTTTTAGGGTTTTATTTTTGGGAGTAGAGTTTTTATGTTATTCAACTTTGAGAGAGATTTGGAGAGAACTTGAGAGACTAAAACCCTAAAGAAGAATTTGAAGAGAAACCTGACTCTTTGTAAGTTTGATTCCTCTTTAATGTCGTTTTCTAGCTAATTTCCCATGTCCAACTAGTTAGTTGAAGTTGTATGCATGATTGTTTGTGAGATTTGAATTATTTCAACTTGCCTTGACTAGATTGAATTACTCCATGCTTAATTGATTAAATTCGCTTAGGATTATAATAGCTTGATCACCTATTTTGATTTCTAGGTTGAATTATAGCTAGAATAACTAAATATACGGTGGAATTTGGTTATTTATGGATAAATCCTTTTATTAGACTTATATACGATGGAATATGGTTAATCAAAGGAGGAGAATTCAATCACAAAACTTCATGAATATACAATGGAATTTATGAACGATGTTTCTATTGAATGCTTTGAACTAATATTTACATTATGAATTTGACATAGAAGGTCTTCTAGGATAATTGGTCAAAAGGTTATTAAAGACGGTGCATATTAATAACCACATTGAGCTTGAATTCCATGAATTCACAATAGATTAGTCAAGGGAATTAAAATAAGAATAATCAAGGATCAATAATCATGTATGCAATGGATACGAAACTAGTTGGACGCTTTCTTTCTGCTTGAAAACTCAATTATTTTACTTGTTTTGTTTTTTTTTCTTAGATTAATAGCTTCAAATCTGAAAATCCCTTTTCATTACTCTAGTAATATTATTTAAACACTAGAAATCTGAGTCTATGTGGTACGACACTTGCTTTCACTATACTTAGGTTTGGAAGTTAGGATTTTTCTTTGACAACGCTTTTACCACGACATAAAAGTGCTCGTCTGAACCAAATGTGACCACGTTGTTCCCTTGGTCACATATTTGAGACACATTGAGTAGATTGTATCTAGGGCTGGTCATGGGCCAAGTTATGGGTGGGTGGAGCACTTCAACCACCCGACCTGCGAATAAAAAATGGATCACCCGACCCACCCATCACCCACAAAACCTTTCACCCATATTCGACCCACCCGTCACCCGCGGGTGAGTCAGGTGACCCGTCACCCGCAAATTCTTAATTACAACAAAAATTTATAAAATTTCAAAATTAATAAAAAAAATTAATGCAGACATTCTGCTTACTTAAGTAATATCCCAATGTTAACTACATAAGTTTTGAGGTAGTAAAGCTAAAAATTAATGCAAACATAACTTAACAATGGGAGAGTGAGAACACATGGAGTCGGGACTCCGGAGGACTCAACTACGGCACTCATCTCTTTCCATGAGAAACGAGGACAAAAGGTTGCTCGTTCATTAGGGATTTTGGCCTAGGGTTATACTGATTCTTCTAATATTTTAAAATGAAATCCCAAACATTTTTATGAAAAGCCCCAAAGTCCTAAACTTTCTTTTAGATAAAAAATCAAACCTAATTTTGGAAAAATCTTATACGGGTGGTGGGTGACGGGTCGGGTGAAATGGGTGTAAGATTTCACCCATATCCGACTCGTCAACCGTTTCACTCATCACCCGACCCACCCATCATCCGCTTTTTTATGGTTGTTCACCCGTATAATTGGGTCGGTGAACCGAGTGCGTCGATCACCCGCAGATAATGTCCAACCCTAATTGTATCCCAAGTCTTTGACTAGATTGACATTGCTTATATTTGTTGACTTGTTCAGCATGATTTTGCTAGTTCCTATTATTTCCCCTTTATTCTTGTTGCCAAAGGAGATATGTCCTCCTTCAACTTGCGTGTGGAGTGAGGTGAGATGGTCTTTGTTCCCAATCATTTTATTTGAGCATCCACTATCTATGACCCACATGTTGTTCCCCCCCCCTCACTACCACCTGCAAAGGATATTAGTTTTTGGTGAACCAGGTAAGATGTCTCTTGTCTGGTTCCTTACAAGGAAACACAGTTTCAGAAAAATGATACTCAGTAATGTTAATATCAAGAGAGTTCCTAGGACAGTTCCTAGGTGCAGAACCCATCTATTTTCTAGTATTTTTGTTTATGTTGTGGTCTTGCTTGTTCCACTCTCCATGACTCTTTTGAGCTTGAGCCTCTCTTTTAGGACATCTCTCTTTGTAGTGCCCATGTGCACCACAGTGCCAACATGTCTTATAGTACTCTCCTAGGTAGTATTTGGGATGGGGTTTTTGAATTCTGTTTCTATCCTTGGATTCTTTGTTAGAAACCCTTGAACCATTTTCCTTGGCAATTTGCAGGTAGATTTTGTGCCCATCGTTCCCAGTGTACGTAGTATTCCCTTTTTCCACTCACTCCACTCTCTAGAACACGTATTTTTTCTTCTAGATGAGCATTTTTCTGTTTCTCACACTGAAGTTCCAAGGCTCTACACTCATTAGTTCCCTTTCAGTGAGAAGTTCCAAGGCTCTTGTGACTTAGGCATCAAAGGTGGATTAGGAGGACCCCACCCCTTGTGTCCATTGTTTTGTAGGTTCTAGGTTAAAGAAGAAGTTTGGAACGGAAGATCAAAGGGCGAATCAAGAGTAGCATTCATTATGGCATAAAGACGAATTTTTATGCCTAACAAAATTATTAATCTGTTCAGAATCCACCCCTCAACAATCTTGAATCCACATGTGTTCACATTAATTGTCGCCGGAATCAAATAAAAGCAAAAGAGACTCTAGTAAAATCAAACTAAACTTTGATACTTCAAAACGACTTAACTCAACTTCTAATACTTTTACGAGCTCATTGTTCATGATCATAATAGTAAAATTGTTGGGTTTAATAGGGAAAAATTGCCCCCAATGACCATTTTAAAAGCTGAAACTTTGGCTCTTCTATTTTGGTGTTCAGTTTATTATTTCTTCTAATGTCTCTAAAGTCATTATTGATGGTGATAATCTTTCTATTATTAATGCAATTAAAAGAGTTTGAAAAGCTCCTTAGGAAATTGAAACGATAATTCATGAAATTAATTCTTTGTCATCTTCTATTCTGCAGGGAATGTAATCGTGCTGCTGACTTTTTAGAAAAAAAGACAAGTCCCGATCTCGCTACTTCAAGAAGCGATTCAGAGACTTCAAGAGGATCGTCTTAATATTTCTTTTATCGCATCACACGAAATAACGTTGCGCGGAAGGGCAAAAGTGGAAAATGGAAACGAGATGTCGGGAGTGAAATGGCCGGTGCACGAAACGGGCTTGCGCGGCCCAATAAGCTCGAAACGGGCTTGCGCGGCCTAAAATAGGCACGAAATGGGCCTGCGCGGATATTTAGGGTTTTAACCGTCGCACGAGGCGCCGCCACCACCCAGAAGCTCGAAACAGGCTTGTGCGGCCCAAAAAAGGCTCGAAATGGGCCTGCGAGGAAATTAGGGTTAAAACCTCGCACGAGGCGCCGCCACCACCATTGTCGTCTTCTTCATTGTTGCGCGAAACCAAAATGCGAGCAAGAAAAATGTTTCAACCACCCCGAACACCCGATTCTTAGCCACTGCCGGCGAATTCCGGCGCTCCACTGTCGTCGCCCCAAGCGACGGGATCGAACGCTTCGGGCGCACCACCGCCGTCTCCCCAAGTGATGGGTCCGAGCGGTTCGAACGCACCACCACGCGCAGCACCCGAGGGCGGTCTGGCCGCCCAGCCCGACACCGAACCCGCCACCCAGTCTTCCGCCGGTCAACAAGCATCTCCCCCCGAGGGCAGTCCGGCGAACTCCGGGAGAAAGAGGAAGGGGCGAGATCCGGCAACACCGTGATATCGGATTCAAGACGGTCGCATGACGAACATCGTCCCGGGTCCGACGACTTCCGACGCTGCTCCACCGGGTCGTAGCCCGATCCGCACCCGAGCGACATTTACTGCTGCAGTACGTTCTTTACAAACTAATTTAACCATATTAAATTTGATTTCGTAATTAGGTAATCAATTTGGTAAATTTTTAATATTCAATATCTTGGTTATATATAGATTTGTAGGTGTGTTATTCAATTTAGTTGTATTATTTAGTCATATTTAGATTATGAGTATATTTATGTTTGAAAAAAATAATTAAAATTGAAATAAAATTTGTTATAATATATCATAATTTTAAGTAATTTATTTGGATATCGACTACACTGACGAAGATAAAATTGAGTTAAGTAATGTTGATTATTTATTTGAGTTAGATATTCAATTTATTTGTTTACTATTCAATTTTGTAGTTATATTTATATTTTTTGTTGTTATTAGTTCTTTTATTCAATTTAGTTGTATTATTTAGAGTTATATTTAGACTTTGAATTATTAGTTATGAACTTGTAATTAATATGAATTCATAGTCGTAGGTTGAAGTCGTGATTTCAAAGAAATAAAATTAAAATTATTGTAATAAATATGTAAATTAAAATTCAATTTCAAATTAAAATGAAAATAAATTAGGTCGGAATAGTATGTATTCCGACCTAATGAAAATTATTCTTTTATTCATTTTTCATTACGAACGTAATGAAAACTGAAATAAAACAAGTAATGATATATTGAGTTTTTGGGTCGGATTTTGAATTCCAACCGAAACAACGAATTCATTAATTGAATTCATATTCATAGGTTGAATTTCTAATTTTACATAAATAAAAGAAAAAAATAATTAATAGAAAATTTACTAATTTAATTTGAACTTGTCGCCTAAAGGACGTACACATTAGCTTGCGCGTCGTCCTCCTCGAGAAGAGGAGGAAAAAGAAGGCGCCCAAGCTTACGACCCATGAGATTACACGTGCTATACTTGTCGGGGTGCCGCCTACCGAGCAGCAGCGGATAGACCGTGATCCGGAGTTGACGCGTGCCCCGGAGATGGATGTAGACCCCTCCGCCGATATGGGGGTAGATTTTACGGAGGAGTTCATGCAGGACGACTTGCCAGACGACGTCGTAGGGGACGATCAGCTCTTCACGGAGCAGGACATACACTTTGATGCTCCCATGGGTACTGCGGAGGATTTGTCGGTTGACGATTACCACATATCCGAGGCCGCCATCTCTATTTTACCTCCCCCCATGACCCATGTCCCGCCACTGGTCTTTTCCAGTCCTCCACCTACTTCTTCGACCGATCCTACTACATCTGTGGCGGGACCCTCAGCTCCTCCGCTGACATCCACATTTCCGTCTCCCCCTCCTCCCGTTCTAGCAGCACCCACACCTATCCCCCCTACAAAAAGGGGACCGCCCCCTCCTCCTACCACAACGGGACCCCCCTCCTCATGCACCAGCAGTAGGGGTTGCTGTTGAGGACCCTCCCGCAGCGAAGGGCTTCCCGGGAGGTCCTATAGACGGCAACCTGTTGATGTCGTATTCCACACACGTGGCGAGTAAGATTTGGAGCGACCGTAACGTACGTATACTTTTCCAAACAACGAATATTTAATTTATTTTTCCAAATCACTGTCTAGATTTTTCTAACTCACGTTTATTTCCTTTTTTTAGTATCTTAAGGTCATTAGAGTGTGGTCTAGGAACTTGGCACCTTTAGACGGGTTTTGACAGTATATGCATGGAGGACCCGATTCTTGGTGGGGCATCGCCCAGCGGAGCGGTCTCACCGGGTTGATCGGCCTCTCATTTCGCCACACGGACCACATTCTCATCTCCGCATTTCGGGAGCGTTGGTATCCAGAGACCAACACCTTCCACTTCCCGTGGGGCGAGATTACCATCACCATCCATGACATGCACCGCATTTTCGGGCTGCCTATAGATGGAGACGCTCTTATACCCCCGATGGATCCGTGGAGACGGAGGCTCGTTTAAGGGATATGCTGGATCTCGATCCACAGACAGCACATGCGTGGAAGACACGGGCCCCGTTCGAGGCTATCACAGCTATTCTGTCGGACATGTTTACCAGAATCCGGCTCGTGCCCCCAGGGACCATTGCTACTGTGTTTCTATGGTACTTTCTCGGGATGACGTTATTCGTCGACTTGTCCGGGAACATGATCAAGACGTGGATATCGGCGTTCCTATTCGACCACGATAGGACGGGTCGATACGCATGGGGTGCGGGTTTATTAGCGCGGCTATTTTGTGATCTCGGGATGACGTCGCGCGCCGATGTAGCGGGATGCGCGGGTTGCGCTCTTGTGTTGAGGGTACGTACTTTAGCTTTTTTATTTCATTCTTCGAATTTGGTTGGGTTCAATATCTTATAAGTATTGTTTCAGACATGGATCATGACATATTTCGAGCACACCCAGAGTCGGATCTACTTGGCGTTAGGGAGGCTAGAGGATGGTCGTGCAGCCGCACGATAGACTAGAGATCGGGCCCCTAGCCGGGTCCGCGAGAAACTGGCGGATATGCGTCTGATTCTAGACACGGTCCGTGCAGAGGAGGTAAAACTTCGATATCAATGTGACATACATACTCCTCCTGTTGTTGTAGAAAAAGTGTGACGATTGATGATTTGTATTCCGCTTTGCAGATTCGATGGATGCTGTGGGGTGCTGATATGCCATTTGATGGCGTGTACCGGGTGTCTTGCTATAGGGGCGTCCTGGTACTTGGGACCATACAGGAGGCGTACCATCCAGAGAGGGCGTTGCGCCAGTTTAGTCGCATCTAGACCATCCCTCCTCCACCACTGCAGCCTTCGATTGAGACACGACACACGTCCTTACAAAACCGCCCATACACGGTTGTGTATGCTCTGGCGAACCATCATTGGGCACAACGTACGGAGCACTTGATACAGTTGGATGTGTGGCTGGTCGAGTATTCATGGCGGGTGGAGGAGAGCTACTTGGCATGGTTTAGGGCCCGATCTCACGTGTAAGTGGACCCGACTTCAGCGCACCAGGATGACCCTCGTTCTCCTGTGCCTCACCCGATAACGGCAGTTTCTGGCAGGATGGTAAGAATATATTATTTTTTAGTTGTATGTTTAAGTTGTTATTTGAGTGCACAAACTAATATTAATTGATTTTATTTGCACAGAGGGTACAACACGCAACTAGATATGCCTGGAGCCAGCTACTATAGATGCCACATGATCATCCGGCTGTGCATCATCTCAGGCACATGCTCAGTATCCTAGATTCTGACGCACCGCCTCACCCACCGATGCGCACCTGGCACTTTTCGGATTCAGTGCACGAGCGCGGCGGTGGCAGCGGTACCTCGCATGAGCGCCAGACTTAGATGTTTTCATATTTGACATACATTAGTACTTTATGTATCTATTTTTGATGGTTTTGGATGGTTTTGGATTGTTGATTTTATTTCACATTACTACTCTACATTTCGGATGTTTTGGATGATTTCGGTTGACATTTCAAATTACTACTTTATATATATGTGTGTATGTATATGATTGCAATGGAGATATTCAGATTTAAGATTTGACAAACATAACTTCATAAAAAGTGACTTATAACACTTGCTTCTAACTCGATGACGCTTATAAGCAACTTACTTAAAAAACCAAAAACAACAATAATTAAGAATACATCAATGCGATCTAGTAGGATGAATTTACTAAACCACAGCATTAATTCTCTGGCGAAATATCATCAATCGCCCGAATCTCCGCACCTTCAGTCAGGCGAAGCTGCAAAGTTGTTTCTTTGGCATAGATGTGATGTGTTATATCGTTGTCGTTCAAGAAAAAGCGGTAATATCCTGGTGGTTCTCCATAGCCAGATTGGCTCCAGGATATGATGATGTTTTTTATTGATGCGCCTGGTATCACGGACCATTCCGTCTTTGTCTCCCTAACCCCATGGACGTGCACGATGGAGAAGTTTATGACGGGTGGAGCAAAGGGGTAGGTTCGTGATGAACACGCTTTCCTTTGAGCCATCGGTGTGCCGATTATGAAATTCTAGTTTCGGTTTAGGGGTTAGGGTTGATAGAGAGTGGAGCAAAATGGAGAAGGTTTAGGTCTCATTTTATGCTTGGAATTTGCTCGAAATATTTTGTGTGCATGCATAAGTCTTGTCATCAGAAAAGCTGATGGTATACTGTTAGCAGAAGCATGTCACGAGTCTGGTAAAAATGGAATTACCCATTTGGGCGAAAGGGGGAGAAAAAGCCGCGCAACGGGCCTTCGATGCTCCGCGAAATGGGCCTTCGAGGCTCAGCGAAGGCCCATTGCGCGGTCCAACACGGGGGAATGCGGGCGCGCTCCCAAGCGCCAGCCAGCGCTCGCATGTGTTGAGGTTTTGAGGGCGCGGCGCGGTCTGGGGCACTCTCCTCGCGCCCATAGTGTCGTCCGTTCTGGTGGCGCGATGCGGTCTCGGGGGCTGAAGCGCTGTCGCACTCGAGGAGGCCTCGGTCGCGCTGGCGGAGAATTCTTCGGAATCACTTGGCTCGACCCCCAACTCCTCCAATTGGCCCGAAAGTGTGTCTTGGACCAAAGATGACATCGACATGGTTGAAGACAAGTCTTGAAACAAACTCTTGGATTGAATATCTCGACTTATGATAGAAACCATTTCAACATTTCTTCAAGATCATTCTATTCCCCAACAATAATTGTAGTCTCCCTTTATAAATTGATATAGTTGAAGAAGAGACGGTGATCTTCGTCGCCTCTAGGGGATTTTTATTAAAATTAAGATAAATTGAGCTTAGTAGTCCTCAAACAGGGGAAAGCTCGACCCCCTTACATCGAAACATCTTAAAAAAGTTCATAAAGCCCCTAAACGGGGCACATAATACATGTAATATGAAAACATGTTCTTAATAAAGTACATATATCCCATAACAATTCTCCCTAACAAGATTGTCTTAAGCAAATGTCTCCGGATCCCGACCGATGTCCCTTCGGCAAGCCTTCCAATGGTCAATCCTCGGGGTAAGAGCGTTGAGCTAGTAGTCGGCGCTAGGGTCGTGATATTGACGCCATGCATGAGGAGGTGGGAGGATAGGCGCGTTCCCCGTCAGCCATACCTGAAAAGAAATGTTATGTCACATATAATCAAGAATGATCTACAAAAACAAACTTCATAAAAAGTTATTACAAATTTCTCGCCGGTATGAAGTGGTCTCGTCGACCAACGTAGGCGATAGCAACGACTGGTGGCAGTATCCCATGTCCTTGATTATTCCCAAAAATCCGCAACGGTAAACATGTGTGGGAGCCTCGATCCCTCGATAAGAACACAAGTGGCACTTGATAAAAAGTAGAAAACACAAGGCCGTGTAGCGGCAGTTCTAGCCAGTATCTGTTCGAGCAAGGAGACTTTACATGGCCGATCTGCTCCAAGAACTCATCAAATGATGTAAGGCCCCTAGTGAACAAGACGTCATACATATCTCTGTTCCGCATTAATTCTGCCTGAAGATTCCATCGAATACTGTAATACTCCTCCTCTTGCCTCCCCAATATACAAGCAAGGGACCGAAAGCCACAATGACCGTCTCCCATCACGTCTCTAGCATCATCATTGGACGGAAATACAAAACTATCCATTACCGATGCCAAAGTTACCCCGCGCCATTTGACGCTCGTCGGGGGACCACGGTGGCTTCCATCGGCCGAGGTAGCGGTGCTAGGAGACGCGGTCGCAGCCGGAGGCGTATCAACTCCAACTCTGGTCCGTTTCTTATTCCTAGATCCTTTAGGTCGACGGCGTGGTCGGGATGGCGCCGATGTATTTGCTTTGCTCCCACTGTCGTTGTCTTTCCGTCTTTGTTGCTCCCTCTCCTACTCTTCCATTACATGCTCAAGGTGTGTTTTTTTCCCGGGTGGTTGAATACTTGTTGGCTCCATCTGGCGTATCATAAGGTATCGACTCAATAAGGTTTGTGTCTTCAAGATGCTTTGAATCTTTGAACGCTGATGTGATCTGCAAATACTGGTCTCTAGGCATCTGATCGCTATTTCGTAGAGCCACCATTTCGTCCCACGTTGGGTCTTGAATGGTCAAGGGTACGCAGGCAAGGGAAAGATCGTTGTCATCGCTAAGGCCATCCCATTCGATTTGTTTCCAAAAAGGATGCATCTCCTCCAGCTCGATGGGTACTTTAGTTATGATAGCGTGTGCAACTTGATGCTTGCATGGAAGACCGTGACATTCCCTCCAAAAGTAGTCGTGGCACTCCATCTCGAGTGTACCTTGCGTCAACTCAAAAGCTATATCATAATACATGTCTAACAACTTACCTAGGCATTGCCTTGAAACGTTTCCGCGTATAGGACGGAACAACGCTCTGAACTTTTCTACCATTAGTTTGTATTTTGTTGGTTTCTGTATTCTAGTTCTCTCAATGGCTATCCTCAAACTGTTGGTTTGAGATTCCATCTGGATGTGAATCCTTAGTATCACGGTGTTGAAGCCTCCTCGAGATGAATCCAATATCTTTTTCAGCACAGCGTGCATACCTTCGACCCTAAAAAACACATGTCAAAGTTTTAATATTGAACGAATACACTTTCTAATATTCAACCTGGATTGAAATGCTAAAAATGAAATTACCTATTGGTGGTTCTCGTCTGAAAGTGGAGTGTATGATCGGTCCAAGCACGAACTATGTTCTTCTTGTACGGATTAAGCCACACCTTCTCCACGTATGCAATAAGCGTCGGTCGTCATCTTCTCTTCAATTCTACATACCTTTCTTCAAATATCGCCTCTGTGGTGGACGAAAATAGCACCCAACATGCTTTTGCAAACCCGCATGACAACTCATGTGGATCTTCAGCTTTCGCAAACACCTTTAGGCCGTACGCAAGGATTTTGTGTCTGATGTGCACCGAACACAATAAATGTTGTACTCCGTCCCCGAAAACTTGACTTATCGTCTTGATTAGAGCCTACTCGCGATCTGTCATGATTGCATTGACCCGGATTCCAAGCTCATCGTACACGCCTTTCAATTGAGTTAACACTCACCTATAACTACCGACATCTTCGTTTGAAATAAATGCAAACCCGATGCTGAATGTATTTCCGGTGCAAGTGAAGCCAACCATCTCCAATAAAGGCATGGCGTACCTAGGAGAACAAGTTCTTTTAAACATTTATGCTGGAAAAATACTAATCAAGTCGATTACAGATTAAAATAACATACTTATAGGTCTTGTATGTGGAGTCCATAATGACGACATAGGGAAACATCTTCAGCATGCGCAGACTTGTGGGGTGCACAAAAAACAAGGCATTCATAACATCAGAACCCATTACTCGTCTTGGATGGGCAATGTATCCTCGGTCTTTCATAACATCAGACTTGTGGTGTCACCGTCAATTCTCCGCAATCCTCAAGCATTAACTTCTCCCTCATATTGTAGATTTGTCTAATTGAGGTCACATTTTCCGGGTACCTTGACCTCAACTCTTGAAGTACCATCTTCGGGGTGGCTAGATATAGGAACTTCTCTTTCACAAACTCCTTCTGCTCAGCTGTCAATCGGCCCGCATATGGATGAGCTAATAAACTAGTGGGGAGGCGATGATTGTGTTGTCCGCACTTTACCATTAAGACCCATCCATTTTTTTCCTTTATTCGGATCCCATTCAATTCAAACGAACATCCACACTTCCTGGTCGGAGTATCGACAAGTGACTTATAAATGCTCCTATTTTCCGGTCCAAGCAACACCCTCTTGCCACATCTATATCTACCGGGTAGGTCACAAATGAGTATGACCTTGTTTGAATTTGAGGTTTTTATGACCAGTACAAAATTCTTCGAAATTGCAGTTTGTCTAGCCCAATTAAGCATTTCTCTTCGGTCACTCCACAACCCATCGTAGTGGAAAGCAATAGAAAAATCTATTTCGACAACCTATGATTTCAAAATGTAAAAACAAAATATTATAAATTACACTATCCTAATTTTCAATATACTACGTTCGTAAATTCCACTATCCTAAACAGAATATTTGGATTTGAGCTAGGTTTTATCCTAAAAACATAATATTATGGTTTCTTTGAAAAATACCTGTTCTGACTCGCTTGATGCATCGGAATCAGTTTCGTACTCTTCTCCCGATACACCTTCCTCATCCTCGCCTCTAAAACTATCGATTGACGATGATCTTCCTCCTCGGGATGATAATCGCTCGATGATGTATCTTCTTCTCCTGACGATATTTTTAAGCAATGATGTGGAATGAAGGTATGCCAACCATGAGAATCGAAATGGGTATTTATAGGGAAAAGTTCGACCGTTTTTTTCACTGTTGAGATCCGCGCAACGAGGCCTCGCACCAGTCCAACGACACTTTTTCAAAAGTGTTGTTGAACTGCGCGCAACCCTGTTGCGCGGCTGCACGAGACAGTGTTGCGCGCGCAACACTGTCTCGCGCGCAACGGTGTTGCGCGGCCACTGGGCTACCACGCTCCAAAAACCTGTATTTTTTAAATTCCGATTTTACCCTTCCGCGCAATACAGATTCGCGCGCATCCCCGTTGCGCGGATTTCTGTGTGCGCTTACAAATTTTTCCGTGTGTATAAATCAACAGCCTTTATTTATATATTAACACTATTATATAGGCATATGGTGAAATGAGTTTTAAACGACTTTAATATTAACTATATTTGATTAAGCCATGGTACGAAACAAATCTTTTGATCACAATTGATAACGTAGCATAAAGTTAATTTCGTCTCTGATCTAAAGTTGGGTTAAGACTTTCTTGTTAAATAGGTCATGGCCGGGAAGTATTACTAACATATAAAATTAAAAGCATATATTGATCTAATTTGACGTACTCGCAAGTATTAAGTATAACTCCTCCATCAATATAATTTGTTATCACAGTCACTAGTCAGTTTCATACATGCATTATGCATACGCATGCATGAAGAAATAGTGTTCAATTGTTCATGTTACCCACCTTGTTCAATGAACACTTGCTAAAGTGACTTTCAAATTTACTGAAAATTAGGTAAACTGTTACTTAAACCGACTTAAAGGAACCGTGTCTTTGCTAACAAGCTTGTGCTTCGATTTAATAAGGGAGAAGAAATTGTTATGGTTAGGTTATGATCTGATTAAATTGATTAATTGTTGTTAAGACTTAACCGTATAATTTCATGGTTCAAAAAGGGTAAGGTTTTGACATTAGAACCCTACCCCTTATGCTTTGTCCAAGTCAAGTCTCTGTCCCATAGTACGTCTTTGACAATTACTGCGAAAACTGCAATGACAATGTGTGTTACATGACATATACATTTACAAAAGTACGTTATATATTGTTTAGTTCAATTTTGTGTTTTTCAGTTATGAATTTAAAATACTTTATTTTTTATAATTATTAAAATAATTGTTTTAAATTATGTTATATCATAACACTTCCTTTATAACTCAAAATTGTCAACTTAACTAAAAAAAAACCAAATAAACTCTTAAAATCTTGCTCTTTCTAAATAATAGAACTAATTATATAACTAGTTGAAGTCCAATATAAAATATAAGTATTGTGATATTAATGTAAAATATAAAATATACTCACGGGATGATTTTACTGAAAATTATAAGTATTGTGATATTAATGTAAAATATAAAATATACGTATATAATATTGTAATTAAATTATATAAATTATAAAAAATAATTTTTTAAGATTGTAAATATCTTTTTCATTATTTAGTGAGATTTATCCCAAATTAAGATTGAAATTATTAAAATATTAATTTTAATTGAATTGAATATTTTTAATAATTTATTTTTTATTTTTTGTTGAGATACTGATACATTTAAAATATTTGGTTTATATAAAGATAATAATCATGTAGGATGTCAAGAAAACATAATATAATGGATTAAAATATTTACTAAAATAATTTTTAAAGAATTTATTAAGGTTATGTATCAGGATTTTAATCTTTTACTCCGTAATGAATAGAATAAAGTTTGTAAATATGGAGAGCATTAATATAAAGATTGATATATAAGATAACATAGAGAGAAAATAAATAAAATATAATACTATAAATTAAAGATAATTAAAGTAGGGTGTCTACTGTCTAGCAAGCATCATATAATTTATAATTTTTTATTAAGATACTTGTTAAAATATTTATTAAAACTGTTTTTTAAAGTTAATTTATTAAAGTTATTTCATATGGCACAAACAATTCTTTTAACAGAGATGGTTTCTGCCTCATAACGTATTAGGGTAGATCTCACTCTTTCTAAGTAATAGAACTAACTAGTTGAAGATCCGGGCCTTGCCCGGGGACTTTTTTAAATAAAAATTGTAATATATTATTTAAATATGATATATGTATTATAATTTATATAATAAAACAATATAATAAACATTTGAGTTAATTATAATAATATCTTTTATTATTAAAATGAATACAAATATTATCTTATTCTTAAAAATGTTATTTATAATATTTATGTAATAATCATACAAAAGTTCACGTTCTTAACTCATTGGGTTGACACGAATCCGAACAAAAATCTCAATGAATTGACTTGATCAACCCGTAAATTTTAATGACATGAACTTGTACTTAACCGAATCGGAACTGACCCGATTAACTGTTTTAACATTAAGGGATCAATAATTTTTTATTTATTTGTTTCATATGGCACAAACAATTCTTTTAGCAACGATTGTTTCTGCCTCATAACCTATTAGGGTAGATCTCACTCTTCCTAAGTAATAGAACTAATTATATAGTACATTTTTGAAATTGTACAATTATTTCAAGTTAATATCTCGAATTATATTTTAATAATTTCAATCTTAATTTGCAGCTGGATCCCCGGATCCAGATTGAAGGCGATAATTTGCAGCTGGTCAATGCCGTGCTCGGTGACTGGCGCTGCCCGTGGGAGATTGAGATGTTGCGTGCGGATATCCATTGCTTGTTAGCTCGTTTCCAGGATTGGTGCATCGCTCACATCGTTCGGGAGTGCAATTCTGTAGCGGACTTCATCGCTGGATCGTTTATGAGCGTCTCCTCCGTCCCATTTGCAGCTGACTTGGGCCTCCATAACCTCATCCGCCAGGATGCTCTAGGGACTATCCTACAAAGTGGTCACCCTAATTTCTTTCCTAATCAAAAAAAAATATCTCGAATTATATATAAAAATTAATCTTATTTTTTTAGGATTTATCATTCTTATTTGGGTAACATTCTAGTAGATTCAAACCGACCCACATAAGGGAAATGAATGAATTAACTCTATTTCATATATTAGTAGTGGTTACAAATTTGAACTTTCAAATGACATACTGTAGTTTTCAAGCTGTGAGGGAGTGTTAGCCGTCACTTACGTACCATTTAGTCAAAAAATATGTTTTCAACACGTAAAAAACATAGGGTGTGTATAGGTATTAGGTCATCAATGTTTTCGTTTGTAATAATTTAAATATTTATATTGATTGATAAATTCACATCAACTAATATTTATTGACTAATAAAATTAATTTTCTTTCATTTTATCTATTATAAGTTTTGACATTTTTATGATTATAAAATAAGTATATATAAATACAACAACGTACAATAACATTAACCTACTATAATTTCACTACAGAAACACAAAAATTATCCCTAGTTCAATTTAATCAACCAGAAATTTATTCAAAATTATACCAACCAACAAACTTTCTAGCAGTATTTGTATTACTAGATGCAAGTATTTGACTGATTTCCATCAAATTTAATAATTTTATTAATCAATAAACGAATCCTAAAACACTTGGAACATAATGATTTAGGGTTAAGTTTGTTGAATTTCAAATTAATAACTACATTAAATCTTGTAAAAACATCAATATAAATGAATTTAGACTCCAAAATTATTCTAAATGACTTCTAATTTAAAACCACACCTTTTAGAAGGGTTTATTCATTTTAGTGAACTATGCATAATAATTTTTTTTTTATATGACACTACCACGGTTTTTGTCGGATTGTTTTTCAAGATCTTAAAAATCCCATTCGTTTGAATGTTTTAGGACAATCAACTTCTCCTTGCAGCAATTCTCCTATTTTTTCCCTTATAAAAAACAAAAATATTATACAACGGTAAATTATAACGACTTTAGTAACTTTTTTTTTATAAATAAGTAATTTAGAAAATTCAGTTTAATCTTTTTAAATAAAATGTTGTAGGTCGTTGCAAGTTGTGACTATGGCGGAAATACTTTTTCGTCGGACCTATCATTTTCATTAAATCTTGTTTTAGTAAATTCGCGGCTACCGTTTTCGTTTCCATGTCTCGCCTATAAGCGTGAAAGACATCCCAAAGTCGAAATCTTTCCGGCCGCCTCTCTACCATCGTCTCCGATAGCCACCAACACCTCTCAGGTTTGTCTTCTACTCTTCTTCAAATTTAACTCTCTTTTTCCAGAATTTTTCTGCCTAATCTTCCTTATCACCCAAATTAATTCAACAGAAAGTGTTTGCGATCCCTAATCTTCCTCAGTTTTAATGTATCAATAACTCAAATTCCCTAATTTTTTAGGGTTTAAATTATTCACCGGGGTTTGTTAGTAGAAAATATAGCCAATTTGTGGATCAGACAATAACTATTGCTCGTGCTGATTGATGTGAAAGTTGTATGGTTAAGATTAAGCACTTTCTAGTTTTTACTAACAAAAACTCATCATCTTATGATCTGAGATAACAAGCCATAGTAACTGATCAATTTCATTGTCCAAAACTGCAGAAATGGTATATGTACATAATTTTGCTGAGTAAACTTAAGTAAAATTCCTAAGGAAAACTTCAAATAACAGTACTTGGTGTTTCTGGCAGGAGACAGCAAGTTCTTGCACCAAAAACACTTAATTTTCTGCTGAGAAATCTACTGAATTATTCCTCAGGAAGAGAGAAAAACAATGTTGAACTTCAAGGCATAGAGAATGCTCATTGAATGAGCAATTCAATAAGAGATCTTGGATTATGGGCTAACGGGTCACACTTTGGCCAAGTATCCTACAAAGTGTTGAAAACTCTCCAAAACACCAAATGCATTGAAAAAAACCACAATTTCACAGCATTTCATCGACACCTAATTCTATCATACCTATCCAACCTCAAATTAGCCTGGTTTACAGCCTCAGAATGGATTGAAACTGAACAAAGAGCAGAATCTACACTATTCCTGGTCATTTCCCCACTAAACCTCAAACCCGACTTAACATAATGCTGAGACAGACGAGGAATCTCTCTAAACCGGCTTGTACTGATTCCTTCCCTATGCTTAGCTCTATTCGATGCTGTAAGACTCATGTACCTCGGTTTGCTTAACCGACACTAGAACTACTAGCACTGTCCTCTGTTCCTTCAAAGGCGGTAGTGGTAGATGAGCTCGGTTGTGAGCTGCTGCTGCAGTATGAAGCTTCCCCTTGTAGTGGTGGCCTTGCAGTTACCCTTGGAGTCATGTTGTTTCTCGTTGTTGTCGCTCGTATTGAATCATATTCGAACGAGTTCGAGCTTGTAGTTATTGAAGCATTTGCTTTCTTTTTCGAGATCGGTTCTTCGGTTAGTCTGCTTTCCGATGATGACTTGGAAGCCGTCAATCCGTCTAACCAGCCCCACGAGCTGCCCTTTTCGGGTTTATTGTTAGGCTTGATTGGGCCGGAGAACGATTCTTTCTTTGTTGGATTCAAGTTCGGACTTGCCCTTTATTGCTGCCATGGAAGCCACATAAGAAAAACTCAGATAATGTGTATTATGACAAATATGTTATTGTTTCAAAGGTTGTGTTTGGTATTGGATTCAATATTGGTTTTTTTGTACCTGCTGAGAAATGAAGTAAGCCATTGCTCTCTCCTTCTTAATTGCTGCTTCTTGCCTCATTTGCGACTTTGTTTTCACTTCCTCCTTGCTTCCCCTGCTATCACACCATTTTCCCTGAACAAAGAAGATTTCCCAATTCCCATACTTGTTTGAGTTACTTGAACAAATGATTACTCAAAGAATCACTCTTTACTATCACACCATTTTCCCTAAACCAGAAAGCTTCTCAAACAAACATTTCTATGAGTAAATTAGAAAAAAAAGAAAGATCAAATGCAGGAAAAGTTGTTTAAAGATTGAGTTTGTTCCCTGGATTGATTGATGTTGTGTTACCTCTTCTTGTTTGACAGGAGGATCAGATTGGATTTCAAGTTTCTTGTGGACTGATTCGCCTTCTAACGACATTCTTACACGGTGAGCCTTAACTTGAGCTTGAGCTCTAACAAGTGCTTGCATACATTTGAGTGTCATTGCAGCTTGCTTTCTCACTAGCCGCCCTCTAACTATGGCTTGTAGTCTTACAAGCGCTTTCAACGCCCTAAATGCACGCCTTGCCTAACCCAATTCAAACCCAGATGATTAATTCCACCAGAATTGGAAGTCTCCAGATGAATTTCCAGACTTGTTTCAATCAATTACTGTGTGAATTGAGCAGTTTAAGCACTAATTTAAAAGGATTGAAGAAATTACCAAAAGGGCCCGAAAAGCGGTTTGGATCCGAATGGCGGCCCATTCTTGCCTTATTATGAGGAAGTCCTTTGGAGGAGCTCTGACCAGAGTAGCCATGGCAGCAGTGTACGCATCATGATCCACCATTGGCGAATCCGACGACTCCGAGGCGGCCACCTGTCCTCTCTTGACTGATAGTGTACCTTGATCAGATGATGAACACGATGATGATGAGCTCCTCCATAGCTTCCATTTCTTGCTCCTCTTTCCACCCAACACACTTTCCTGAAACCCCAAAAAAAAAAAGCAATTAAGACTAAGAATTGAACCATTGAAAACAGAACGTGCAAAAACCCAGAAACACAGTGGATTCAAGCTGTTTTGCTTACTTGGTCATTTGGGTTTGATTTTCTGTGAGGTATGAACAATTTTAGCCAATTTCCTGAACTACCCATTAGAATTTATGAACAGAAAAGCTTGAATCTGAATTAATAGAAATACAGTAGCACAGAGAGAGTTGGAATTTCAAAGAGTAGAAGAATTCTGAAGAAGGAAGAAAGAAAAGAAATGGTCGTTTTTGGTTGTGGTGTGATATAATAAGAGGGGGGTCAGTAAAAAAGGAGCCGTTGGAAGCTTTGAAATTTTGAATTTGGAAGGAAAAGAGGAGGTGTCTTGAATAAAATATTTTGTACTAGTTACATTTCTTTTACCTAGACAAACTCCTTTTGAAGCGGAAATTTCGGATTTTTCAAAGCAAAATGATTTATCTTTCTTAATTGCTAAAATTTCGAGGCTTGTGCCTCCAATTCATTAAATTCATTAAGTTTCGTTAGTATTTAAACTATAAATTATACTCCGGAGTAGTACATTACGGGGTATTAATTTATGTTGGGTTATATGCATGCGAAAATATTGGGTGTCACGCCACCATGGTAGTAGATGGCGTGCATAATTTATTAAAAGCATGTTGAATTGCATTTTGAATTTTCTTATAGTATGGATGTTTTATGAGCAACGGGAACATTTGCATATATGCGACGTCCCTACAAATCATGAAAGAGGACAAAATCTCTAATATAAAGATTCATTGGTTAATCATTGTTATGTCTTAAACAAAAAAAAAAGGATGAATCATCATATTTCAAGTAATGAAATTGTTAACTGATGAGTAGTAGACTAGTAGATGAATCATAAAAATAATGTGCATATGATAAGGTTTATTTTCCAAATGCAAAGACTGAAGTCAACGTAACACGTATATAAAATTCATGATAGAAGACCAAGTTTTGTAAGATGATTGGTGTTTGAGCTAAAATTTACCAAAGGTAGGACTTTGACCTAGATCGGGCCTTGATCAAGTAAACCGAGAAGAACACGAACGAGAATGTGTTTGTATTGATGTAGAAATCACGAGAAATTATGCGAATCAATAGTCCTCCTGCCCTTAAGGATTACATTGACTTATATAGCTCCTTAGGGCATATTCTATCTTAATCAAAGATATGATCTTATCCCTAACTAACAAATCTTTGCTTATTTCTATCTTATAACGGATACAATCTTGAAAGGAATCTATCTTGTAACAAACATATCTTGGACCTTCTTTCCTCCAACCGACTTAACCAATCCCGAAGATCTTCCGTAGCTCTAGATGCGTTGGAGATTTCCTGACTATGGGCTGACGCTTCTTTGCCTAAAATCTGGGTCCAACAATACCCCTAAATGCAATTTCAAAATTTAAACTTCAAATTTCGAAAATTGCATTTAAGTTGATAAGACGTTTGGAGACGCCTTGGAAAACGGGATTTGCTTCTGCTGCCTTTTCTTAATGACCTGAGAGGCTCCTTTTTTGCCATCATTTCGCCTTCGTCTTCTTTCCTTCCCAATCTCGCTCTCGACTTCTCAGGTAACGCTCCCTTCTTCTTCCTCTCTGGTTTTGCTCTGCTCGATTTCCATGGCCAAAACCTCGCCCTTCACTTCTTCTTTAGCCCTAGGTTCCCAGGACCTTTACCGTTGCGAAATGACGCCGGAGGAGATTGCTGAATGGATCTCCTTTGGCGGCTTTCCCGAGGGGACCCGCTTCCACGCCCCGACCGTCGAGCTCATCGACTGGGTTCGGCCGGGGTGGGTTTGTTTCCTTGATTATCCCTTTACCTTGGGTCTGAAATTTCCCTTTTCTCCTTTTATTCGAGACTTCACCAAAACCCTAAAGGTTTCTCCTTGCCAAATCCTCCCGACTACCTGGCGTACACTCGCTCGAATTGATGAGCTCGCCGCAGAACGGGGGTTAGAGATGACCATGGGGGAACTCCTATTGGCGTATAAGATCGTTTCTCAAAGGGCAGGCCACATTACCCTGCATGCTAGGGACACCCAAAATCCTCTTATTCCTAAGTTGAAAATGTCTTCCCGGTGCTGGCAAGCCCGCTTCTTCTTTGTCGAGAAAGCGTCTTTAGGCGATCTTGATGATGAAGTGAAAGACGTCTTTCGAGATGGATGGAACACATCTCGTAAGGCGATCTGATCTTCCTTGTGTTTTTCGGAATTCTTGTGGCCTTGTTTTCATGTTCTAATTCTTCTTTGTTCTCATGTTTCCTGTTTGTGCAGTTCCGGTAGGGATCAACTCCAAGTGTACGGATACGGGAGTGTGTCGCCGCCTGTTGAAGATCAAGGCTGAGAAGCGCAAACCCAGAAAGATTCGTCCTGATCCGGAGGGTAGTGGTGAGGGCGAAGAATCTCCAGGATCTGACGAGGACGAGACCGAAACGGAAGTCACTCCCCTTTCCTCAGATATGGCGAGCTCCTCCAAGAAGAAGTCAGGTTGGTAATTCGCTCTTTTCTCCATCCCTTACACGATTAACTTTTTCAATTTTGTTTTAAATCTATTTCCTTTTTTCTTGGATTCTTCAAGTGCTGGTGTGGATACCTCCGCTGCGGCGATGGTTCGCCGGCTGAGGTCTGGCGGCCCCAAACTTCTCGTATCTCCCACACCCAGTTCCGAGGTGAAGAAGTCTCTCGCGTTGAAGCGAAAAAGGGTTGAAGATTCTCCAGCTTCGCCTGTTGTCAAGAAGAAGGAGCCCAAAGATCTTCTCAGCACTTTCGGGGATACTTTTCTTCCAAATGTCAAACTGGACTTCCAGGCCCTAACCCCAGACGCCGCATTCAGCCATGTTGGCGCGACGCTAAGAATGGTAGGTTCGCTTATCTGAGGCTTTAGATATTCGTTACCGTTTCTTTGGTATTTCTTTAGCGCTCACTTGCCTTTTGTTTGGTTTATGCTGGGATTATCCTCATTCTTCCACTTTCCCTTGTTGTAGGCTTTCCAAGAGCTAATGGCCACCAATGGTCGTTGTCAAGAGGAAATGAGGGCGCTGGAAGAGAAGGAGAAGCAAGCGAGGGTCTCGGCCGCCTCAACGGATAGGAAGGCTCGCAAACTCCAATCGTTGGTGGATTCCTTGAAGGTTCAGGTGGAGGATCTCCAGTCCAAAAATGCATCGCTCGAGGCGAGGGCGGTTGAGGCGGAGAAGGAGGTAAAGGGCTTCCCCCAGGTGGTGGTGAATGTGGCGGCGTACTATACGATGAAGTCTCAAGTGGAGCTACTGCAAGACCTCGCTGACGGCAAGAGCGCCAAGTGGGATCTGAAGACGCAGCAAGAGGTCTTGGAGGAGTATTACCCCGCCTGTAACCCCCCTCCCGGCAAGGAGTATTTGGTGGCCGAAGACCAGGAGGATGATGCTAGCTCCCCGAACAAGGAAGAGGGGAAAGACGGCGATGATGGGGCCCCAATCAGCAAAGAGGGAGATGGTGAGAAGGCCTCGGATAAGGAGGAGCCTTCGACCCCAGCCGATGATCAGTAAGCCCCAACCGCGCTTCCCTTGCTTTCCTTTTAATGAACTTTCAGCAGTATTTTCTTTGTTTTTGTTGTGGGATTGTCTGAAGACTTGGTAACTTTTTGGCCTGGTGGCCTAAACTTTTGTGGCGTCCTTTTTGGATGGTTTTGACGCCCTGTGAAAGGCGCAATATAATATTTGCTACTTATCTGTCTGTATTGAAAAACAGTTTTGCATAATATGTTAGCATGGGTAGATTCCTGGAGAATCTCCCGGAATTTGTTGCCCGTGGATGGGGTACGCGTTAGAGTTTAGCGTTTTAAGAGGGAGTTTTGGTGCTCCTCTTTTTAGCGAGTTATTGTGAATCTCGTGTGGGATTACATTTCGCGTTTTGGGTGTATTAATTTTCTGCAAAGGGTCGTGCATAGTTAATTATGATTGGGCTTCCTTTGGCCATTGTCAAGGGTCACTTAGGAATTGACGCGTTTTTGGGCAATGGATCCTTAAGTTTAGGACTTAGGATGTGGGTGTCATCGCGGTGTCCCGCGAATATGGCCATTTTGAGTTATATGCTATAGCTTTCTCCTTCCCGTACTAATCGGATGTTTTATTGATCGGACTTAGATGGGGGGTACCATCTTATGGGTTACTTCGTCGACGTTGTATTCGTGACGTCCTCGTCGTTTTTAGACGGTATAACCATGTGTCTCAACAGTGGTGTTTTGTGTTCGACGCGTTTCATGTTGTATGCAACTTTGATTAGCGCGTGTTTGCGTTTTTGAGCAATAAGAGAGTGTGCAAGAATGGGAGAATATTTTCTCGCAAATCATTATGTAAAAATGTGTGAAATAAACTTTATGAACTAGGGATTTGAAAACTTTGTTCGACAGTGTGGGCAAGTGCCCTGAGTCGTTTATTCGAAAAAGTCAAAAATGGCCTAAATATTCTCTAAGCTAAAGCTAAGAAATGTCAAGAGATAAAACATGGTAATGAATCAGTTTAGAAGTAATACTTTTTCAGATGGGTTGCGTTCCAGCTTCGTGGTACCGCCTTTCCATCTTTGGATTCTAGCTGGTAAGCTCCGTTCCCCGCGACTTTGGTGATTTTGTAGGGCCCTTCCCAATTGGGTGCTAATTTGCCAGCGTTTGCTTCTGCGGTGTTCTGGAAAACCTTTCGCAACACCCAGTCTCCAAGCTGAAAACTCTTTACTCGGACATTTTTATTGTAGCTCCTAGCCACTTGTTGTTGGTACTTCGCGATCCGAGCATGGACAACCTCTCTGAGTTCCTGGACAATATCCAGATTTGCTTCTAGTTCACGCCTGTTGCTATCTGAGGTAGCGAGTCCATACCTTGCGGTTGGGACTAAGACCTCGGCTGGGATAACGGCCTCGCAGCCGTGTACCAGTGAGAACGGGGTCTGTCCGGTGGCTCCCTTTGGGGTGGTGTGATCGGCCCAGAGTACGTAGGGTAATTCCTCAGCCCACTTCCCTTTGGATTTTACCAGCCGCTTCTTTAGGTTGTTGATGATGACCTTGTTGCTAGCTTCGGCCTGTCCGTTGGCTTGCGGGTACCTGGGAGTGGACATGACTAAGTCAATGTTCCATTCCTTGCAGAAGTCGCGCATCTTCTTGCTTATGAATTGTGATCCATTGTCGCAAGTAATATCCGCGCGAACCCTAAATCTGCTCAAGATGTTGCGCTTGATGAACGAGATTACTTTCTTGTCTTTGATTTCCCGAAAGGCTTCAGATTCGATCCATTTAGAGAAGTAGTCTGTCATGGCGAGGAAAAACACCTTTTGCCCCATGGAAGGGGGTAGCTTGCCGACAATGTCCATCCCCCATCACATGAATGGCCAGGGAGTGACTGAGGGGTGGAGAATCTCTGGTGGCTGATGTGGGACTGGTGCGTGCTGTTGGCATGCTTCGCACGACTGAGCATACTTGGTGGCATCCTGGCGAATGGTAGGCCAATACCACCCCTGTCTAAGGATCTTTTTAGCAAGACTTCGACCCCCAGTATGATTACCATAATCTCCGCTGTGTACTTTGCGCATGATTTTCTCAGCCTCTTCCTTTTCTACGCACCGATGTAGGAAGCCCGGGGCAGATTTGTGGAAGAGGATCCCATCTAAGATGGCGAATCGCGTTGCTTTCGACCTTAAGGCTTTGGCTTCAATCTTGTCCCTGGGTACTTCGCCGTGTATGAACCAATCAAGGTATGGCTTGGTCTAGTGGTCGCCCAAACTGACCCCTGGACTGGTGGATGCTTGGAGAATATCCGGGGCGAGTTGCTCTGGTGGTGGTTCAGCAGCCTGCGTCACCGATGTTTCTGTTATAGCCGATTGTAATAAGTGGACTAATGGTATATTATCATACTCCTGGGGTCTAGGGTTGAGCCCAAACCGGCTAGGGCATCGGCCGGAGCGTTTCGGTCCCGAGGAATTTGCTCAAATTGTATTTGTTCGAAATTCCCGGATAGTGTTTTAACCACATTGAGGTAGCTGGCCATCCTATCATTTTTGGCATCGAAAATGCCCAAAATCTGATTGATGATGAGTAAGGAATCAGCGCGTACCTTGATTTTCTTGATGGACAAGTGCTTAGCCAACTCCAGCCCAAAGATGAGAGCTTCATACTCCGACTCGTTGTTGGTGGCCTCAAAGTTGCATCTGACTGCCTGAGCTATCCTTTCCCCCCTTGCCGACTTTAGCATGACACCGAGACCTGCTCCCCTTGCGTTTGAGGCTCCATCGGTGTTTAGTATCCATTCCTCCTGAGGTTCGTCGAGTGACGAGACCAAGACCTCCTATTTAGCGCTTTCTTCAAGAGTTGGGGTGAAGTCGGCAACGAAGTCGGCCAATACTTGTGACTTGATTGCTCTTCGAGGTTCGTATTTGACGTCATATCCACTTAGGTGGATTGCCCACTTTGCCATTCTTCCTGAGAATTCTGCCTTTTGCATGACCTGTCAGAGTGGGTAATTCTTCAGGACGATGATGGTGTGTGACTCGAAGTATGGTCGGAGTTTGTATGAGCACATCACGACCGCTAGGACCAGTTTTTCCGTCGGACAATAGCGTGTCTTGGCGGACACCATTGTTCTGCTTACAAAGTAAACTGGAACATGTTGGCCGTCTTCCTCCTTGACAAGGACTCCGCTTAGGGCGCTGTCCGATACGGCTAAGTAAAGGTGAAGTATATCCCCCGGGGTCGGTTTAGCCAGCAGTAGGGGATTGGCGAAGTATCCCTTTAGCTCTTGGAAGGCGGCCTCATGTTTTTCCGTCCACTGGAAGCTCTTGTTCTTCTTTAGTACCTCGTAAAATAGTCGGCACTTATCTGAGGATTTGGAGATGAACCGATTAAGTGTAGCTATCTTGCCAGTCAGCTTTTGCACGTCCTTCACGCTTCGAGGGGATTTCAGGGAAGCAATCGCCCGAACTTGGTCTGGGCTAGCCTTAATCCCCCGCTTGGTTACCACGTGCCCCAGAAAAGTCCCAGATTGTACCCCGAAGATGCACTTTTGGGGATTCAGCTTCATGTTGTATTCTTCAAGTATTCTGAACGCTTCTTCCAAGTGCCCCCTATGTAGGGAAGCGCTTGTGCTTTTCACCACCATATCGTCAATATACACCTCCATTGTCTTGCCAATATGATCACGGAACATCCGATTGACTAATCGTTGGTAAGTGGCCCCGGCGTTTCTTAAGCCGAAGGGCATTACACGGTAGCAATATGTGCCCTGTCCGGTGATGAAGGAGGTCTTCTCTTGATCTCCCGGCTCCATCTGGATCTGGTGATAACCGCTGAATGCATCCATGAAGGTAAGGAGTTCGTGACCCGCGGTTGCATCCACCATTGTATTGATGTGGGGAAGAGGGAAAGAATCCTTAGGGCAAGCTTTGTTGAGGTCGGTGAAGTCCACGCAAACCCTCCACTTCCCGTTTTTCTTGGGCACCACGACTACGTTAGCTATCCAATCGGGGTACTTCACCTCTATGATCTTCCCGGTATCTAGTAACTTTTTGACCTCTTCGTCGACCGCTTGTATTCGCTCTGGGGTGAACCTTCGTCTCTTTTGCTTAACGGGAAAATTACCAATTCTTCTCTGATTGAGGGTTCTAGATTTTCTCCGATCTTGACAACCTTCCCCTCCTCTAGGGTCACCTCCTCCGCTTTTTCTCCATCTTCAGTTCGCGCCGGCGGAGGGGTGACGTTCTGTAATTACTATGCTTCAGGTCTTAGAGTGGTTGGCTTGAGGACTGCCTTGTAACACTCTCTAACCAACCTCTGATCCCCGCGAATTTCGTCTATTCCCCATGGTGTTGGAAATTTCACCGTTTGGTGGTAGGTGGAAGCTACGGCTTTCATGTCGTGTAACCATGGTCGTCCCAAGATTACGTTGTAGCATGAAGGGCAGTCCATCACAAGGAAATTGACTTGCATATTTACACCCTTGGTGAAGGTTGGGATTGCAATATCGCCCACGATGTGTTTGACCTCGCCGCTGAACCCCACTAAAGACATCGGGTGTTTATGGATGTCGTTTTCGGACAAACCCATCTCCTTCAGGGCAGTTAGGGTCATGAGATTTGTGGAGCATCCTGTATCAATCAATACCCTTTTCATCAGCACGTTCCCAATGTGTAGGGATATCATAAGACCGTCATGATGCGGCTCGGAAGTGTTCTCTGCATCGGTGTCGTCAAACACGATGGCTTGTCCCAGAGATTCTTTGGCGCGGTGCCTTGATGATTGAGGTCGACTAAAACTGCTTTCCCTTGCGTGGCGCTTTGCTGTTGAGTATGATAATCCACAGATGCTTGATCCCCCGGATATCACGTTGACCACCCTGTCAGGCGTTGGAGTATTTTGCCTTTCTCGGTTCTCGGACTGAGGATTCTCTAGCAAATCTTTGGGTACTCGAGCGTCTGGAGCTACGTCTCTTATTCTTCCCTCCGCGACTAAGCGAGCCAATTCTTTTCGGAGCATTAGGCAATCACGAGTCCAGTGTCCGTGATACTCGTGGTAGTCGCACCACTTGGACGTGTCTCTCCCCGAGCGAGGGGCTTTGTCTCTTCTCGGCCACCTCACGAGTTCTCCTTGTTTCGCCATGTTCCGGAGCAGCTTTTCCGTGGATATGTTGAGTTTGAAGGAGTCGAATGAAGGTGGCATGGATTCTCGTTCTTTGTCATCCGTCGATTGTGTCTTGGTCACGTTGACCTGCCCTGAGGTAGGCCGTGAGTAAGGATGAGCACGGCGATCCCTCCTTTGGTCTGCTGAACCTCGACGGCTGTCAACAGGATCCCTTCTCTCAGCTCTTTCCATCTCTGAAGACCTCTTCCTTAGGGACCTATCTTCCTCTAGCCGGACGTGCGCCAGAGCCCTAGCTTGCACCTCCTCAAATGTAGCACAAGGGTGTTTAGTTAGTTCCTTGTACAGGCCACCATCGGGGGTGACCCCTTGTCTGAATGCTTCCACCGCGGTCGTCACGTCGCAAGACGGGATGGAGATCTTCTCGCGATTGAAACGATCCAAAAATTCTCTGGTAGTTTCTTGGTACCGTTGGCGGATCTGGTAGAGGTCACTGGATTGCTTCTCAAATTTGCGGCTACTCGCGAATTGAGAACGGAAAGTGTCCGAGAGATCCGCGAAGGACCTAATGCTCCCGCGTGGGAGGTTGATGAACCAGGTTAGGGCCGGCCCCGTTAAGGTGGTGCCGAACCCCTTGCACATCACTGCCTCTTTTGAGTGGGATGGGACCGCACTCGTCATCATCTTCAGTTTGTATACGGCCACGTGCTCGTTAGGGTATGTAGTCCCGTTGTACTTGGGCATGCTAGGCACTGAAAACTTTTTTGGAATCTCCACTCGGGCGATTCGACGAGAAAACTGAGATTCGTCAAACCCGTCGGGTGCTTCAGGCTGGAAACCTTGGCTGCCCCTCCGGAGTTGGTCGGCGATGATGCCTATTTGTTCATTCACTTTTCTCCGGATGGCCGCGTCTAAATCGACTGGCCCGCACCGTTCTCGATCCTCTCCATCAGTGTCATCATCTTCGATCCAGACTTCCTGAGATGGCGCTCGGCGTTGGTTAGCCGCCGACCGGAGATTAATTGGAGGATTATCGTCGTGAGAGACTTCTCCACGGCGGGCTCGGCCAATGGGCTCCGGAGTCGCGTCTCGTCGTGCGGGTGCCTTGTCTCGGGGGTCCGGGTCTGCACCCTTTCCGGAAGTTCCTTCTCCAGCGTTGAAATCTAGCCTCCTTACTATTCCGTCAGTGCGTCGGGTGACGCGGAGGGAGCGACGTCCCGTAGCCAAGACCTCGTATTGTTGTTTGAGTTGGCTGTTTTCAGTAGTGAGGCGTTCTACATGAGCGTCATAAAAGCTTTTTTGGTCGCTCAACGCCTTTTGGAGAAATTCCATGCGTTGTCTGAGGTCCGTCATCTCCTTATACTGAGACCGAATGCCTTGGTTCTCAAGGTTTTGGTCGTTCTCGGTGATCGGAGTTTTAGGGCTTCCTTCTCCGTTTTCAGACATCGTATTCCATGATCCGGAAGGAAGTAGAATGGTGATTCTTCTGATGGTTGTATCGATCACGGCCCCACGGTGGGCGCCAAATTGTTTGAGCCAAAATTTACCAAAGGTAGGACTTTGGCCTAGATCGGGCCTTGATCAAGTAAACCGAGAAGAACACGAACGAGAATGTGTTTGTATTGATGTAGAAATCACGAGAAATTATGCGAATCAATAGTCCTCCTGCCCTTAAGGATTACATTGACTTATATAGCTCCTTAGGGCATATTCTATCTTAATCAAAGATATGATCTTATCCCTAACTAACAAATCTTTGCTTATTTCTATCTTATAACGGATACAATCTTGAAAGGAATCTATCTTGTAACAAACATATCTTGGACCTTCTTTCCTCCAACCGACTTAACCAATCCCGAAGATCTTCCATAGCTCTAGATGCGTTGGAGATTTCCTGACTATGGGCTGACGCTTCTTTGCCTAAAATCTGGGTCCAACAATTGGTGTCATAAAATGTGATGTAATTAGTTAATTATGTTTACAAACTCGAATCACCTACTTCTATTGTCAACTAAAATACCATATAATTTTAGTAAAATGTTTTTCATTTATAAGAATGTTAGTTTTAGAAATTGTACCCTAAAAAATAATAGATCCTAAATTCTAAAAATTATATCTAATTAAAGATTTTTATTAATTTTTTATTATGTGTTTTTAGGGCACATTAAAAGAAAATCCTTAGACCTTACCCAAAAAAAAAACATTGGCCAAGATTTTTATACATTACGAGAAAAAATAAATAAAAAAATCCTTGACAAATTTCATACAACCATCTCTAACTAGTTTATTTCATTTTTTTTCAAACCATCAAACTTTTATACTTTTTTTCTTTCAAATGACTACTCAAAACAAGCTTAAGTTATTGCCTATCATTTTTAAAAGTAATAGCAAATTAAATGATTCAATATAGTAAGCTAAGAGATACATAAAACCACAACATTTATAACTTAAGGTATTTAATGTGGATAAATCTAAACCTTTAGACCTTAGGGATGAAAGTAGGGATCAATCCCGACCAACTATTATGCCCCCATTCCCGCCCCGTCCCCATCCTCGACTCTTAGCATAAATTCACATGATCGGACATTGTCAATTTCTTTAATAGCATGTCAAATTCCTGTGAGCGATCATCTCACAAAAATATAAGTAGCACAAGGATAAATTAAAATTCAATAACGTACCATTCAAAAACTGTTTTATCTTATCAAACCTGTGTGCCCAATTTTCATTAAAAGACGTATGCTTGAACTAATTCAGCACAAGTGGTGTCCTCTCAAAATAATTACAATATGAGTCAAATCACTTGTTAGCAAAACCACTTGTATCTATATAAGGCCCGAGGCCTTAGAAGCGCTATCCTATGCCAACTCGAGGACTTTTTCAGGAGGTCATCCATCCTGGTACTATTATCGCTCTTGCACACTTAACTTTTAAGTTCTTTGTCCTTACTCGAACCTAGAAAAAGAAGAGATCGTGTTGACATGGGGAGCACCTCAATTCCTTATAAACCATTGGGGTATTATAATCTCCCCCACTTAAACACTTGACGTCCTCGTCAAGGCCCAAGCACCGTCCTCTGGGTAGAGCGACCGTCCACCGGGCCAAGCCGGCCAACTCGTAACCCAGAGTCGGCTCTAATACCATTTGTAAGGCCCGAGGACTTCTCATGAACATTCCGTATTCCTTTGGTCCAACATTAGGATCTGAACTTGGTTCCTCACCTTGCAATTTCAAAGCATCTAAATTTGAGAAAGTGGTGAAACTGATGCATGGGACTTCAAGGCTCAACATAGGGTACACCATGATGGAGGGTTTGTAAAACTCCAACATTGGGGAGGGAGATAGTTATCTTGTTTACTCTCTCCAACATGGTTCTCTCCTTCATCATCAAAGAAGCTATCCTGGTAAATAAAATAATCTTCCTCCAAACCATAGAGTGCTCAAACTCATGATTCCACATGGGAAGAGGTGCTTTAAGCTCACTAGGGTCTATAGGCGTCTCCATGCCATTAGGAACTTCATTTGGCTCTTTTATGTTGTCCTCAACTTAGGTGTAAAATCATATCAGGCATCTAAGTCATATCGGTAACCTACATCAAGCTAAGTGTAGTGAATTGCTCCTTAACATGCATCTGAGTGTTCGAATCATGGTTGTGTTGATTCCAATGTGATTCCACCATTCCTTTCACACAACTCAAAAGGACATGAGGTTGTGGAATGGAAAATTGAAGAACACAATTCACAATGCTCCATAATCTCATTATCCGTCCTCATAGAGAGATTCCTGATCATATCCTCAAGAGGAGTCTCAAAAGTCACAACGAGTTGGGGCATTAGTGAAGATTCCTGATCATATACTGAATTCTTATAAGAATGAACGATAACGATTTCTTATAAAAATAAACAATTCTAAAGGAATATATTGATTTCTTATAAGAATGAACGATTTCTAAAGGAATATAATGATTTCTTATAAGAATGAACGATCCTAAAGGAATATAACGATTTCTTATAAGAATGAACGATTCTAAATGAATATAAGGATTTCTTATAAGAATGAACGAGTCTAAAGAAAGATAACGATTTCATATAAGAATGAACGATTCAAAAGGAATATAACGATTTCATATAAGAATGAGCGATTCTAAATGAATATAACGACTTCATATAAGAATGAACGGTTGTAAATGAATATAACGATTTTTATTTTTTATTCCGAAATTACCCCTTTTTATTAATAGGGAACATTATCCTAAATTATTATTCTCGAATAATTTAGTCTTAAACATGCATAATAATATTATTCTCATAAATATTATTATTCTAGGAAGTCATTTATAATTTATTAAAAATTATAAATTTCTTCGGTGAGCATGATTGATATTTTATTTTAATAAACATTCTTTATAAAGACCTATGGATAATATGTATAAAAATTCTAAAATAATTTTTATTTATAGTGGAAGTAATTTTACAAATAATAAGAATTAATTAGGAGTAAAAAATTATACCAACGAGACGGATCAAGAAGGATTTGGGCCCGGATTTGGGCTAGGTCGATAAAATGGTCAAACCACCTTTGTTTCATCCTTCTTACAAGATCAAATAAAATTTTTGGATAACTCGTGACTAGTCTCATGTGGGGCCATTTTTGGATTAATTTTTGGGAGTCAAAAGAAATGGGGCCATTTTTGGAAACCCTACTCGGCCCAGATGGAGGAGCATCCCAAACCAAACTCTTCTCCCCTTCTCCTTCATTCCTTTGTTTAAAATCTTGTGGTTATTTTTGTAGATTTATCACGAAATGAAGAACTCGTGACTGTTTCTGTAGATTTTTCCAAACAAACAAAGTTAGACACGAAATAAATAACTCGTGACTTGTCTCGTGGTTATTTCTACAGATTTCTCATGAAATAAAGAACTCGTGGCTAATCTCGTAATTGTTATCGCGGTTTTTTCCAAACAAACTAAGTTAGACACGAAAATAAGAACTCATGGCTAGTCTTGTGGTTATTTTTGCAGATTTCTAACGAAATGAAGGACCATTTATGAGTCAATGGTTCAAATAACCCACACAAATAACCAGAAAACTATCCATAAATATTATGTGGGTACTTAGCTCCAGACTTTGCCGTGAATACACACTCGAATCTTTTTTCGTGGCTAATTAGCTACTACACTAGAACTAATTCTAGTCGTGCGAGTCATTCGCGTCAATTTGGCCTAAAATATAGCCACAAGTCTATTTTCGTGACAATAGGGCCAGAAACGTAGAACCGAATCTAGCTGTATGCACTTTTTGCGACAATTGTGCCTCAAAAATAGCCACAACTTTATTTTTCATGACAATATGATAGAGCATATAGGTATAGGTCTTAGAGCATGTTTTTATTCGCGTTTTATGCATTTTTAGATAGGATTTCGCTTTAAGTTGTAGTTTAGGTTTTATTTCGGTTTAGTTCGGAATCTACGCGTTTGTGTGCTTTATTGCAGGTTGGAGGGTGAAGCATGGTGGATATGAAGCTAAGGGACGGAGCTTAGGGGACTATGGTGGATTTTGATGAAGCTTAGAGTGATACAAGTGAAGATTGAAAGAGCTAAGGCCCAAGATCTTGTGTGAGAAGAACGCTTAAATCCGGGTCAAGCATTGGAGTCTTATTTTGACACCTCTATCTTGCAATGCTTGGTTTGGGAGCTACAGTGGTCGGATGAAGCTGAATTTGGTATCACTGGAAAGCTAACTCGAAGAGCTACAATTCATATTTTTACTCCGAGTCCAAATTCCAACTCGAAGGGGGTCAAAACAGCCTCTGAAGTGTCACCAGAGTTGCTGCGGCCAGAGCACGACCAAAGTAGGGAGAGCGCCCCCGCGCTCTCAAGTGCACCAAACCGCGCTTCGGCGGTTGACGCTGCGATGACTTGGGCTTCCGCGAGATCTTGTGGGCCGACTCTAATATTTCTTTTAGTGATTTTTAGACTTGACATAAATACTTTCCTTAGGGTTTTATTTGGATGGAGGATTATGCTATCTATTGCTTGTGTTCTAAGTTTGAGTTTGGAGAATTGGGAGAACAAGAACCCTAGTTTTGCAATTGGAGATCAATTCAACTCTTGTAAGTTTTATTTTCTTCAATGACAATGTCTAGCTAATTTTCTCATGTCCAACTAGTTAGTTGAAGTTGTATGCATGATTGTTTGTGAGATTTGAATTATTTTAGTTTGCCTTGACTAGATTGAATATCTCCGTGCTTAATCGATCAAATTCACTTAGGATTATAATAGCTTGATCACCTATTTTACTTCTAGGTTGAATTACAACTAGAATAATTAAATAGACGGTGGAATTGATTATTCATGGATGAATCCTTTGATTAAACTTATAGACGGTGGAATAAGGTTAATCAAAGGCGGAGAATTTAATCACAAGACTTCATGAATAGACGGTGGAATTCATGATTATTGTTTCTATTGAATGCTTTGAACTTAATTGCATGATCAATTTGACATAGAAGGTTTTCTAGGTTAATTGGTTGAAAGGTTGTTAAAGACGGTGTATATTAACAACCACTCTAAGCTTGAATTCATAAATTCACAATAGATTAGTCAAGGGAAATTGAAATAAGGATAATCAAGGATCAAAACTCATGTATGCAATGGATACGAAACTAGTTGGACGCTTTTCTCCATATTTGAGTCTTAAATCACTTTACTTGTTTTGTTTTAATTAGTTTAATTACTTAGATTTTAGTTTACAATCACAAAATCCCCCTTTAATCTAGTAATATTACTTAAATACAAATATTCCGAGTCTCTGTGGGTTCGACCCTTACTTCCACTTTACTAAGGTTAGGAAGTTAGGAATAATTCTTTGATAGTGCTTTTATAGCGACGTAAAAGTGCTCGTCACAATATAACCACAAGCGTAGATATTTGTGGCTAAACTCGTGGTTGTTGCCACCACAATTTACCGCAACGATATTCATGGCTACATATTTTCTTGATACAGACGCGTTTTCCAACAATGAATAAACTAGTCTTCCAACAAGCACCAAATGACTTTATTCAAGATCTAGGTCTTAGATATCTCTATGGAGTAAAAGGAAGACAGAAACAAAAAAAACAAAACATAACTAAGAAATGCTCAAGACATAAAAATGGAAAAACCCGAAAGTTGGCTACGTTAAAATCAACTTTGATGGCTCCAAATACACGAATGAGTCAACGTCGATTGGCTTTGTAATTAGGCACCATGATGTATGGGAACAAACAAATATGGATATAACTCAATCTTGCAAAGTGAAGCACTTGTCCTTTGTGATGGCGCCACTACAACCAAACAAGTGGGATTAGGAAAAATCAAGTTGGAGGGTGACAACCTCACAATCATCAACGCTTCAAGGGGTATGGGAAAATGCCCCGGGAAATAGAAAATAACACTCGGACATTTGGGTCTCACTCCAGCGGTTCGAGAGGGTGCGTCTTTGACTGGATGAAAATCGTTGATGCCAAATCAAAAATAATTCCCTAGTTACTCATCTAGTATAGTCGGTAAGTCGGGGTCGAACCCAAGAGACACTTGTATCCTAAGTTTTATTATTATCAACTCAAAGAAGTAACAAAGGGGGGATTTTGACTAATAAACTAACACTAAGAATTGAAACAAACAAAGCAAGTAGTCAAACAAAGCAAAAGTTGGATTTTTATCAATTAGGGAAAAGCAATCCTATTCAAGCATCCACTTTCCTTCCTCAAGCAATTGATCATAGATTCAAACAAGTTATTTCTTTTGGTTATTCCTATCCTGATCATAAATATAACATGGCAACGAGACATGCAAACTTAATTATCCAAACAACTCATGAAACGATCATAAATAATAGGGATATTAGCGTTAAGAACAAGGATAAGCAGGATACATGCAATTGAATTCCAACGAGTCAAACAATTAACATGCATTCAAATCTCTTCTCAATTGTTTTAGTCCAACGAGTCCTAAACCAATTGAGTTGCTACAAAGATTAGGCTTTGCTACGAGAAAACCTAGATCTAGCAATAGAGAATATTAATTCCAACAAGTTAGCTAAGCCTGAAGAAATTAACACAATCAATATAAATTACGCACAAGAGAATTGAAATAACCTGTAGAAATAAACCTGTAAAGACGAATCTCACAACAACTTGAGTCTGAAAAGCTTCAACTTGAATAGAATCTAGAAAGTTTAGTTCTCCATAAGAGAGAAAATACCAAAGTCTGAAATTAGGTCTAAGAGAGAATACAAGCAAAGGCTGAAAAGTAACCTAAAATAGTCTCGAACCAGTCGGAATTAAAAGATATAAAAAATATAATATTAAACTAAGCAGATAAATATGAACGCGCGTCAGGTCCAGCAGGGCCGCGATCGCCATCCAACAGAGACGCGATCGCTGCCCATCTTCACACCGCGACTCCATCGGCAATCTTCAAAACCGCGATCGCCGCCGAACCTAGCCGCGATCGTGGCCATCTTGTCATCGCGGTCCTCTCGGCGATCTTGATCTTCCTCGGCGACGTCCATCGCGATCGCCCTTAAGAGTGGCGGCGATCGCGGCCTTCAGTATCTTCGAAAACTTCAAATTCTTCATAATTCTGAACTCTCGGCCTTCAAATCTGTTCTTCAGCAATGCTCCTTAAAGGCCTAAAATACTACACAAATATGTAATAAAAAGTCCTAGTTATGCTGTTCAAAACACAACATATCAAATTCTCCCATACTTAGACCTTGCTCGTCCTCGAGTAAGCTCAAAATAAAATCAAGCATGACATATCAACAAAGGTCTATAGACAGAAATGGGATAAAATGATCTAAAACTAAAAAGCACTCAAAATAAGCTCACAACCCGAACCCAAGTAAAAGAATGAAAGTGCATACAATGACATCCTAGCACAATCTATCACTCAGAACAATTATACATCAAAGATCAAAGTAAAAACCCATAACAATGAACCCCAAGCCCCAGCAAGAATGATCCTAAGCACTCTTTTTTTTTTCACTCATCCTGCTTAGGCGCCCTTTCGGGTTTTCACCTAACCGCTCATTTCATTTTTCTATAGATGTGCTCACCAACTCACTTTCACTCTTTTTAGCCTCTTATTACCTCAGCCTAATGCCGGTCCGGGCCCCTGCAATTTTGCTTGAGTCGCCCTTTCGGGTTTTCAACTCAGCACATGATTTAATGTTTTATTTATTTATTTATTTATTATTATTTTTTTGGCCTGAAATGCAGAAACTGAAATGCATCTGTACATATATACAACAGTGAGTACTCCCTCCCCCATACTTAAACCTTTCATTGCCCTCAATGAAATAAAGACAAATCAGATAAAAATAAAGGAAAGGAAAAATAGAAGACTCACTATGGTGGACCTGGTGGCTGCTGATACTGTGACCAATCAGGAAAGCCTGGCCACATGTGGCTGAAAAACTCATGGTGCTGCCCCTAAACTTGCTGTATAGACTGAACGGTGGATGCAATAGCACTCTGCTGAGTTGCCAACTCTCTCTGCTGCGCTACAATATCTCTTTGGGTGGCAACTATCTCATTCTAGGACATAGTAAGTCGTCCCATCTCCCAAAACATCTGGTTTTGCCAATCGGAATCAGAATGCACACCCCATCCAGCTCTACCTGCAGTAGCATCCCATGTAGAGGTATCTCCATAACCTCCATATCAACCCCTATAAGTAGCAGATCCACCATCACCATAACCAGAATATCCTCCTATCGCCCAACTAGATGTACCAGCAGGTGCTGTACTAGAACTAGCACCCCATCCAGCTGACGACGTCCCAACACCACCTGAGGTGCCAACATCACCTCCAGGCACAAAACCAGCTCCACCAAAACCAGGATCAAGACCCTCATCTCTCAAATCTCCTCCACCGTCCCCACCATCATCATCATCATGAACATCATGGTCCTCCATCTCAACATCAGGAGCAGGCATCTCCTGCTGAACCCCGCCCCCAACAACAAAATCAGAACGGATGTATAGATAGACTAAGCTAGGGCCAGTGGGCATGGCTATGGGAAGACGCAAATAATCCTCAGCTGGAAAACCCAAAGTCTAAATATAACCCTGCTCCGCTGATCCCTTCAAACAATGCGCCCTCTTCAGCTGGTTCTCATTAAACTTAAACTCAATACTATCAAGCCGTCCAAACCTCTCCTCACTCACAAATTCTCTGGCAAGCAAAGTAATCATCCCTCCTACAGCAATCTTGTCTGTATCCTTCTTCAGGATCTTCTTAATACTTCCAATAAACAACACAACCCAATCAGGAATTGTATCCTTCATAGGCATCAAACACCAGATCATACTCATATCAAAACGGGATGCCTTGTTAACCTCCCCTTGCCCCAGAAAACTCATAGACAACACCTTATGACATAATCTAATACAGGGATGGGTAATGCAGTAATTATATTCCCCCTTCTTAGGCAAAAACCCAAAACCTGTAATAGCCTCCCAAAAATCATTAAGGCCTGACTCCCTACTAACTGCCTCCCAATTCTCAGTAGGCACACCAATAATCCCCAAAACTCCTTTCAAACCCTCTCTGTTTATATAATATGGTTCATCCAGAATATTAAATTTGAACAAACCCTCATCATCCTGAAACATAGACAGAAACTCTAGCACAATGTTCATATATGTTAGGGCATTTAGATCAATAAAACCCCCCAATCCACCCTCCATCAGAAATCTCCAAGTACAGTCATACATGCCTAGCGTCCTAAGCATCTCAACATCAAAGAACTTAGTACTAGTGAATTTCCTCTTAGCTAGAGAATCCCATTTTTTCTTCTGTGCAACAGTTAACTTCTTAACAGGATACACCATTTTTTAATGCAACTATTCAGATCAACAGTAGAGGCGAAGAAGCAACTTACAGAAGCTGAAAACCGAACAAACTGTTGGAAGGCCGCGATCGCCTCTGATTGGGGACGCGGTCGCCTTTCTAAGTCTGGGACGCGATCGCCGATGAATGGAATCGCGCTCGCGGATTCTAGGCAAGGACGCGATCGTGGTGCTCGGGGAGCAACGATCGCGGTCAAGCGCGATCGTCGATTTTCAGGCTGCGATGGAACTCCGACGCCGCGGTTCTCTTCACCTCCGAGCCGAGTCGTTCCTCTAGGTCGTCTTCAACAACCCAACAATGGACCAAGAAGGATTTATGTGGTGGATTGAAAGGTGTAGGAGAATTTTTTTTTTGGATTTTTAGATTTGATTTTGGGAGCAAAATAGAGGGGTAGAAGAGATTTTATGAAAGGATTTGGATTTAGAACGAGGTGAGGATTGTAGATCCGGGTTTTTTTAGTGAGTTTGGAAGAATTTTTTTTTTGAGGAGGGTAATGGAGCTTGAAGAAGGCTTCAATGGTGGGTAATGGAGGAAGAGGAAGAAGTGAAGAAGAAGATAGAAGAAAAGAAGGTGTACAAAGAGGAGTGGGGCTGGCGGTGGGAGTGGCCCCACTGCCTCGTGTAATTAAATTTTTTTATATCTCAGAGGGCCGCGATCGCCGCCTTGTGGGGGCCGCGATCGCGGCCTGCGCAAGGTACCGTCAATTCCTTTCGAAAAACGCCCCGTGATCGCCCTTTTTAAGGAGCGGTCGCGGTTTGTCCTCAGTAATGTTCTTTCGAACCTAGTACCTGCGTGTTAGCCTCAAGAGATTGAAAATAAAAACTAAACAAAACAAAAACAGAAAAAAGAAAAAGAAAATTTACCTCGGGTTGCCTCCCGAGCAGCGCCTTTGTTTAATGTCGTTGGCTCGACATTAGTGCCTTTTTAATTAACAATCGGGGTTGGATCATCAAGACCCACCTCCTCTAGCACTTCCTGGCTGACTCCCTCATGGTATTTCTTTAGTCTCTGACCATTAACCTTAAACACATTATGGGATTCCCCATCCAATAATTCCACAACCCCATGTGGAAAGACTTGAGTAATTGTATACGGTCCAGCCCATCTAGAACGGAGTTTGCCTGGGAAAAGTGTGAGACGGGACTAAAATAAAAGGAGCTTGTCTCCAACCTTGAATTCCTTCCTTAGGTTGTTCTTATCATGCCAAGCTTTTGTTTTGTTTTTGTAATTCACAGCATTATCATAAGCATCCAATCTCAACTCTTCCAACTCTTGCAATTGTAATTTCCTGCACTCTCCATTCTCTTTAATGTTGAAATTGCACTTTTGGACCGCCCAATAAGCTTTATGCTCAAGCTCAACTGGCAAGTGACAGCCTTTGCCATAAACCAATCTGAAGGGAGACATCTCGATGGGTGTCTTATAAGCAGTACGGTAAGCCCATAAAGCATCATTGAGTCTCAAACTCCAATCTTTCCTGTTAGGCGCCACCGTCTTCTCCAGAATTGATTTTATATCCCTATTGGACACTTCAGCTTGTCCATTGGTCTGGGGGTGATAGGCTGTAGAGATCCTCTAAGTGACATGGTACTTCTTTAATAAAGCACTAACAGTCTTGTTGCAAAAATGAGTACCCATGTCACTTATTAGAGCTTTTGGAATCCCAAATCTGGAAAAAATGTTGTCCTTAAGGAAACCTGCAACTTCTTTTGAATCATCAGTTTTGGTGGCCTTTGCTTCCACCCACTTGGAAACATAGTTCATCGCAAGTAAAATATACAGATTCTCATAAGAAGAGGGGAAGGGTCCCATAAAATCAATGCCCCAAACATCAAAAACTTCACAGAGTATCATACGAGATTGAGGCATCTCATGTCTCTTAGAAATATTACCCACCCTCTGACAACGATCACATGATTTACAGAAAGCATATGCATCCCTAAAAATATGAGGCCAATAAAAACCAACTTCTAAAACTTTCCTAGCAGTTTTATTAGTCCCAAAGTGACCCCCACATGCATAGGAATGACAAAAAGACAGGAAAGATTGTACCTCAGAATCTGGGACATACCGTCGGATTACCTGATCTGTGCAGTGCTTCCATAAATAAGGATCATCCCAGACATAGAATCGGGATTCATGACGCACCTTGTCCTTCTGAGCCTTGGTAAAATTAGGAGGAAACTCCCCTGAGACGAGGTAGTTGACTAGATTTGCATACCATGGCCTGAACGAGTGGATTCTGAAAACGAACTCCTCAAGTCGCGATTCGTCGTCGCGGTCGCCTCCAGGGCCGCGATCGCAGTTTATGTGGGCCGCGATCGCGGTTGACTTGGCCGCGGTCACCACTTCTTCTGCGGCGATCGCGGTCTGGCACCATTATCGACTCCGAAAAGCATGTCGTTAGGGAATCGTCCTTGAATCTGTTCTTGACTCTCTGACTTGTCTTCCACATGTACAAGCCGGCTCAGGTGGCCAGCTATAAGATTTTCGGCTCCCTTTTTATCCCGTATCTCAATATCAAACTCACTCAGCAAGAGGATCCATCTTATCAATCTCGGCTTAGCCTCCTTTTTCGTCATTAAATAACGAAGTGCTGCATGGTCTGAATAAACTATCACCTTTGTACCCAGCAAATACTTTCTGAACTTCTCCAAGGCGAACACTACAACAAGCATTTCCTTCTCAGTGGTGGAGTAGTTCCTTTGGGCATCGTTTAGAGTCATGGAAGCATAATGTATGACATGAGATGCTCTAGCTTCCTTTTGACCCAAAACAATCCCAACAGCGTAGTCACTTGCATCACACATGATCTCAAAAGGTTGAGACCAATCCGGGGCTTGAATGATTGGGACACTTGTAAGGCGAATTTTCAGCTCAACAAACGCCTTTTTGCATGCCTCATTGAACTCATAAGGCACATCCTTCTTCAGCAAATCACACAATGGGGCTGAGATCTTGGAAAAGTCTTTAATAAACCTGCGATAGAAACCTGCATGGCCTAGAAAAGAATGCACTTCACGCACATTAGTAGGATAAGGCAAAGACTGAATGATATCAATCTTTGCCTTATCGACCTCAATACCCCTGGATGACACTATGTGACCTAACACAATGCCTTGCTCAACCATAAAGTGACACTTCTCAGAGTTTAGAACCAAATTGGTTTCTACACATCTTTGAAGGACTAAGGAGAGATGGTTTAAGCATGCATCAAAGTCGTCTCCATGTACTGTAAAGTCATCCATAAAAACCTCTATAAAATTTTCAATATACTCAGAAAAGATGCTTACCATACACCGTTGGAACGTACCGGGTGCATTACACAATCCGAATGGCATTCTGCGGTATGCAAAAGTGCCAAAGGGACATGTGAATGTCGTTTTCTCCTGGTCCTCCGGTGCAATAGCAATCTGAAAGTACCCTGAATAGCCATCTAAAAAGCAATAATAGGAACGACCGGCAAGTCGCTCAAGCATTTGATCAATGAATGGCAAGGGAAAGCGATCTTTTCTGGTTACCGCATTCAGCTTACGGTAATCAATACAGACTCTCCAACCTGTCTGGACTCGTGTTGGGACTAATTGCCCATGCACATTCTCTACCACTGTAATGCCTCCCTTTTTGGGCACAACTTGGGTCGGACTAACCCACTGACTATTAGAGATGGGATAGATCATATCTTCCTGTAGGAGCTTCAGTACCTCCTTTTTTACTACCTCCATCATAGGTGGGTTGAGCCGCCTCTGTGGCTGTCTGGATGGCTTGGCACCATCTTCTAGGAGGATCCTATGCATACATGTAGAGGGACTAATCCCTTTAATGTCAGCAATAGTCCAACCTAGAGCTGTCTTGTGCTCTTTCAGTACCTGCACCAATTTTTCTTCTTGCTCCTTAGAAAGTTTGTTAGAAATAATGATAGGCAAAGTGTCACCATCTCCAAGGAATGCATATTTTAAATGCTCAGGGAGCTGTTTAAGCTCAACTTTAGGTGCTTGTACTACAGAGGGAAGCAACTTCTCGCTAGGGAGAGTTAGTGGTATGGGCCCAATGGCGAAAGCATCAGCAGGAGATTCACAGCAAGCACTTAAATCAGCAAGGATTTCATGATATCTATCAGGCAAATCATAATCCATGCATGAAGTTGTGATGTCATTCTCTAAGACAGATTGTAACTCATCACCATAAGTAGTATGAAAGACATCTTGCACAATGGAATCAATTACATCAATAGAACAAAGAGAATGGTCATCATGGGGGTATTTTATAGCATTATCCATACTATATTCAATTTTCTCCCCATCAAACTCCATAGTTAGGACACCTTTACACATATCAATTTTTGTTCTAACAGTTTTCATGAAAGGACGTCCTAACAGAATGGGTGCAGCATGCACATCATGATCCATATGACCATATCAAGCACATAAAATCAGCAGGGAATATCAGATTATCAACCATGACAAGGACATCTTCAACAACCCCTTTTGGGTAGACTGTGGACCTATCAACTAATTGAATAATAACACTAGTTTCATGCAAAGGTCCTAAGCCTAGTGAAGTATAAACAGAATAAGGCATAACATTAATAGAAGCACCTAAATCAAGCATGACTTTCTCTATTTTAGTATCTCCTATTATGCAGGGAATGCTGAACATGCCTGGATCACTGCACTTCTTAGGCATTCGCCTTTGAAATACAGCTGAGACATGTTCACTAACCTTAACTTTCTGTTTCCCTTTTAATTTTTGGTTCCTCTTAATAGTGCACAACTCTTTCAGAAATTTAGCAAATCTAGGAACGCTTTTAATCAGATTGAGCAAAGGGATATTTACCTCACACTTAGAAAATGTCTCGAAGATCTCCTTATCGTTCTCTGGCTTCCTTGTGTCTTTCAGTGCTTCAAGAAAGGGAGGAGGTGGCTTCTGGGAAACCATAGAAGGGAACTCCGGACGAACATATTGATCGCTGGAATCTGGAGCCTGGCCGCGATCGCCATCCGAAAGTCGCGATCGCGGTTCTTCAATTTTTCGGGAATCACCGCCACCGCGATCGCTGCCCGGGGTGGGCGCGATCGCGGCTTCAATTTTCTCAAATCCCGAGGCCTCAGTTAAGGGGCTGCGATCGCCTATGGTGGGGGCCGCGATCGCGGTCTCTTCAGCCGCGGACGCCCCTTGTGTTGGAGGCGATCACGGTTCCTCCGATCTCTCGTTGACTTCCGGTAATTCTTTTCCACTTCGCAATGTGATCGCACTCACATTCTCCCTAGGATTGATGGGCTGTGCTGGCAATTTTCCAGAATCTCTGGCCTCCAATTTTCTTACTGCATTAGCCAGTTGACTGATCTGAGTCTCTATATTCTTGATACTAGCTTGAGTGGACTGAAAACTAGTCTGAGTGTTCTGTCCCAACTGGTCTACTGTGTTAGCTAGCCTTGCACACATCTCCTCAGCATTGAATGAGTTATTTTGATTTTGAACCGGAGGTCTAGGAACATAAGGTTGCCTGTTTTGCTGATTTCCTCCTTGCTGATTGTATTGAGGCTGATTTTGATTTCCATATCTCAGATTTGGATAATCCCCCCAACTTGGGTTGTATGTATTAGAGTAGGGATCAAAACGAGGTCTAGGAGCTCCATATCCTCCTATAGCATTAACCTCAACCTGAGGTTCCTGGAGTTGTGGGCAGGCATCAGTAGGGTGAAGTGTGTCAGCACAGATTTCACATGCCTTCGGTTGTTGAGGGGTTCCTTGCAGCATGAACCTCTTCATCATATCTTTCAACTCCGCCATCTCAGATCTTATAATAGAAGAGGAGTCCATAGCATTGACTCCTTTAGTGCCAGTTCTTTTGTTGAATTGCCTTGAGTTCTCAGATAGCTCAGAAAAGAGCTCAAGGGCATCTGCTGGTGTCTTGTTCATCAGGCTTCCACCACAAGCTGCATTCACCATTCTACGCTCTTCATCCAGTAATCCACTAAAGAAATATAATACTAGATCTTGATCACAATATCCATGATATGGACAACTAGCACACAATCTCTTGAATCGCTCATGATAATCATACAGGCTCTCTCCAACCTGTTGCTCAATATTGCTCGGGCTCTTCTTCAGACTGTTCTGTTTGGTGGCAGGAAAGTATTTCTCCAAGAATGTCGCTTTCATCTTAGTCCGGGTATCTATGGAGCATGGAGAAAGATAGTAGAGCCACTCATTGGCTGAATCCTTCAGAGAGAAAGGAAACGCCCTCATCTTGATCTGGTCCTCAGTTACATCAGCAGGCTTCATACTTGAGCAGACCTGATCAAATTCAGCAAGATGCTTGTTTGGATCTTCTCCACCATGCCCATGGAATTGGGGTAAGAGATGGATCAACCCTGATTTCAATTCAAACTCGACACCGTTATTCAGCGCAGGGAACTAAAAAGCCAGGGGTCGTTGTTGAAAGTTTGGAGCAGTTAGCTGCTTCAAAACATGATCTCCCATTGTCTCAGTTTCAGCAAAATTCAAGTTGAAAGGTAATTCACGGAGTAGTTCCCGAGCTTCACGTCTCAACCTGGAAAGGGTCCTTTCAATCTCTGAATCAAAAGGCAAAATTGAAGAATCAGTAGCACGAGTGTGGACCATAAACTAGCGTCCACACTAGAGTTGGTAACAATAAAAACTTAGAATTAAACAAAAGTGTCCCCGGCAATGGCGCCAAAATTTGACTGGCTGAAAATCGTTGATGCCAAATCAAAAATAATTCCCTAGTTACTCAACTAGTATAGTCGGTAAGTCGGGGTCGAACCCAAGAGACACTTGTATCCTAAGTTTTATTATTATCAACTCAAAGAAGTAACAAAGGGGGGATTTTGACTAATAAACTAACACTAAGAATTGAAACAAACAAAGCAAGTAGTCAAACAAAGCAAAAGTTGGATTTTTATCAATTAGGGAAAAGCAATCCTATTCAAGCACCCACTTTCCTTTCTCAAGCAATTGATCATAGATTCAAACAAGTTATTTCTTTTGGTTATTCCTATCATGATCATAAATATAACATGGCAACGAGACATGCAAACTTAATTATCCAAACAACTCATGAAACGATCATAAATAATAGGGATATTAGCATTAAGAACAAGGATAAGCAGGATACATGCAATTGAATTCCAACGAGTCAAACAATTAACATGCATTCAAATCTCTTCTCAATTTTTTTAGTCCAACTAGTCCTAAACCAACTGAGTTGCTACAAAGATTAGGCTTTGCTACGAGAAAACCTAGATCTAGCAGTAGAGAATATTAATTCCAACAAGTTAGCTAAGCCTGAAGAAATTAACACAATCAATATAAATTACGCACAAGAGAATTGAAATAACCTGTAGAAATAAACCTGTAAAGGCGAATCTCACAACAACTTGAGTCTGAAAAGCTTCAACTTGAATAGAATCTAGAAAGTTTAGTTCTCCATAAGAGAGAAAATACCAAAGTCTGAAATTAGGTCTAAGAGAGAATACAAGCAAAGGCTGAAAAGTAACCTAAAATAGTCTCAAATCAGTCGGAATTAAAAGATATAAAAAAATATAATATTAAACTAAGCAGATAAATATGAACGCGCGTCAGGTCCAGCAGGGCCACGATCGCCATCCAACAGAGACGCGATCGCTGCCCATCTTCACACCGCGACTCCATCGGCGATCTTCAAAACCGCGATCGCCGCCGAACCTTGCCGCGATCGCGGCCGTCTTGTCATCGCGATCCTCTCGGCGATCTTGATCTTCCTCGGCGACGTCCACCGCGATCACCCTTAAGAGTAGCGGCGATCGCGGCCTTCAGTATCTTCGAAAACTTCAAATTCTTCATAATTCTGAACTCTCGGCCTTCAAATCTGTTCTTCAGCAATGCTCCTAAAAGGCCTAAAATACTACACAAATATGTACTAAAATGTCCTAGTTATGCTGTTCAAAACACAGTATATCAGTCTTCCTCATGTGGGCAGGGAGTTCGATTCCGCGGCCGATAAAATTGCGAAACTGGACCACGTTCTCCCTATTGACAATATCTTGAATCATTTAGAATTTAATATTCTCATCCGAAAAAATATTCTAGGGCGACCCGGTTAAGTGGCATCCTTATTCTTGCCTTATTAAAAGTAAAAAATAAAATAAAAACAAGATGCACTTGTCTTTGTTGCATCTGTCCATGGCATAATGACAGAGAGAGGCAGTCAACAGTGAATGGATCGAATCACTCAAAAGTCAAAAGTCATTTCTAAGCACACAAAATTTCATAGTAAATCAATCTATACTTAGTCGACAACAAAGGTTAATACTTGATAGTATGTACAAACCCTAGGTCAATTTCCAACGGTTTTTGACCAAAATTATACAAATATCAGCATTGAGGAACACCCGATTTTATCTGATTTGAACAGCACTCTTCAGTCATTCTCTTTGTTGCATTCCAATCAGAAGACACTGGGAGATGATAAAGACTTTGCCTTTTCAGTAAATTATTGAATTCCCAACAAAACATATACTACTATATAATGTCATTTCTTTAGGGTTATAGCTATTTCTGTTCCCTCTTTGTAGAGTCTTTTTGCTTTTCATTTTGTCTTCAATTCAAAAAGATAAAACTACTTTTTACTAGCATTTACTACTCAAATATCTTGTTGGTATGGCTAATTTGGATTTTAAGTTGCATATGGGCTGAGTATGAATTAATGTATTTTTAGCTTATGGATATATATATAGGGCAAAACAAATTTGAATTGAGCTAACAAGTAAAACCTTCCTAGATGTACTAGCCTACTAGGGATATGATAATGTGTAGCACCAACTTATATGCTAGATTATTTAGTATCAATCTTTAGATGTGATAAGTTTTTAGTCTCAATAGTAAGATTTCACAAAATATACACATATAATGTATAGATAATGCATGAAAGTGCATGCATATACTCGATCAATCGTACTCCATAATGTGTAGCACTTCATATTTTCTTTTAAAGATGAACATGAGCGATTTGTAAAAAAAAGAAAAAGTGCATAGGCATAATTGTGAACCTTTTGGTATATAAATAAGCACATTTTTATTATATTTTGTGCATCTTTTTTGTCAGCATCTTCGATCGTAAATTTTGTTTGCATTTGATCTGCTATACATTACTAATAGGTACTATAATTTAAGGAGAGTACAAGCTTCATTTGCTTTATTTATTTTTGAGTGGAAATGGAAAATCTAGTTTTGTTTTCTTAGGCATATTTGACTTGGTTAGCTTAAAAAAATCAATTCAACCAATAAAAACAAGAAAATAAGTGTTGGAATAAGCATACAAATAACAGGTACTCCCTCCGTTCACAAAAACTTGTCATTCTAGCTTGATTCTCTTGTTCAACAAAATCTGTCATTTGAGATATTTTAGCCCATTTTTTTCAATAATATCCATACTAATTAACAATATTTACAAAAATTACAATAAAAGGTGAAAGATCTTAACAAAAGATTGAAGATATTTTAGTCAAATCAAACAATTTCTTAATTTTGGAGACAAACACTAAAACGACAAGTTTACGTGAACGGAGGAGTAATGAATAAGATGGGGATCAACAATTTTGACATACAAGTTAGTTATTTATATTGAGCTATGTAGGGATCCCATTCCAAAGAATAAAAGTCAAAACCCACAACACAACAATTTCCAAATGATTTTGAGGAAGAAAACAAAACTCCAAAATAGACAACGTACACATAAAGCATTTAAAAAAGCAGTCCTCCAAAATGACATAAATTTCATGATTTCTAGAAGATCATCTATAGCAAGGACAAAGTCCTCTAATGGCACAACCAAACAAAATCAAACTTGTGTGAATAAAATGACCAAAAGAATCGATGGCTGAAACTACTACCAAATCAAAAGTACCAACGGCTCTGATCAGCTCTTTTCTTCTTGGAATAATCCACCATTTACGTATCTTTACCCACCAACCTTACACATAAATTTCGGGAGTATGTTTTGGCATAATACCCACATAAACCCAATAATCTCTAATTTTCCTCGAGAACTATATAAAAAAAATGCTGAAAATGTCCCCAAGTTTAATAAATCAATCTAACAAGAAATTTGACACTTTCTAAGTTTGAAATGTACTTCAGTAATTGAGCACTTACTTCTAGGTGTTTCACTTTGGTACTCTAATAAGCTATATATATTAAATTAATATAAAAAAATTTAAAAAAAATAATGATTATATTTCAAACAACTATATACATTATATATACAAATTTATATCTTAAAAATCATATTATAAAATTTTAAAAAATTAAAAAAATGATTTTCGTATAAATTATTACTCTTTTAATTTTTAAAAATTATATAATATGATTTTTAACCTAAAAATTTGCAAATATATGCATTTAGTTGTTTGAAATATAAATATAATTTTGTAAATTATTTTTAGATTAATTTAATATTTATATAACTAATTGAAACACCAAAATTGAACACAAATGTGGAATAGATGATTTGAACAGGATCACTATGACTGACCCCATTGAGTTCGAGACCATAGAATTTAACACTTACGTACATCAACCTGTTCGACGCGACAAATGGTGTTGCAGTTGAAAATACATTCAAGAAGATAAAAGAACGCTTTGAAAGACCAGAGAACAACTAACTAGTCCGGACGAAAAGTGTTTCAATGGCTTATTCGCCTTTCTCTTTACGTATCCATGAATTCTCTTAGGTCCAAAAACGATAGTATTGCATTACTTCGCTCGATTCAAACCGAATCAACCATTTGGAATCACCCTTACCAAGTTACCAACTAACTATGTATACTTTCAAACATATATCACCAAGTATATGAAAAAACGTATTAGTAGCTTATATGCCACGGGATGCAGGCACGGAACCAGGGATGGGCTGGGGTTTGCTACAGCCCACCCCAAGAAAATTAATTACATATACCCTTTAGTAGTGTTACTGGACCTAGTGAGAATTTAGTGTAGATGGTGCGCAAGGTTGGGTCAAACCCAAATTGCCCGTGTTCCAACCTCAGTTCCAGCAAAGCGCTTAGTTCAACTTTCATTTTAATTTTTTTCTTTTTGATTGCAGCACTACCGCTTATCATTTTAATATATAATTAAAATTAGGTAGGATTAGAATTTAAATATATTAATAGTTATCATTCTAAGAAATTTAGTTTAATTTTATCAAATGAAAATTTTAATTTTACAAAAATATGAATTCTTTTAAAAAATATTAACTTTTATCATTGGTTGATATTGATATTCATTGAATAAACAATAGATCTCATCAATTTTTTTAACATATAAGATAAATACAGCCCATCCAGATTTCGATTCCTGATTCCGTCCCTGACGGGATGAAAGTTTTATTTTCCCAGAATGTATCCTAATTTATATAGAACGATTCTTTCTTTTTCTATTGATTCTTTTCCGATCAAGTATTGCACTCCCCAGTTGCACTCCCCAGTTGACCAATTTTAGTGTAAAAAAGAAGTAGCCTTTCTCACTATCACACAACCACACACATCATAAATGTAACAAACTCCATTAAATTCACCTTGCAGGTGCTGATTTCTCCTTTATGATCCTATTTCCAATAAATGTTGGGTCTCTGCCACTGAATCTTTTCCTTCCTCTTATAGGAAGAGAACTATCAGAGACTTATTTTGAGCTTTTCTTGTTTTACTCCACAGATACATAATAGCTAGCAAGCTGTCATCTTTGGCCTCTCTCAGACACTCCAAAATTAAAATAATTATTATTTTTTAACATGGTAGTACTAACTTCATATTCATCCTGGAATCCTTTCTTGCTTGTGGATAAAGAAAATTGTTGAGTTGTCAAACCAGCTGTGCACACTACTGCTAGTATTAAGATAGCCTCATCAGGAGGCAATTGAAGATCAGGGTGCTCTTCAATTTTCTACCAATGGAGTGTGGAAGAGTAATGAAGAGAAACCCAAGAAAATTCTGAGCTATGTTTTTTGGGAAATGGGTATATTTTTTATTAACAAAAATCAGAGGTAAAATCTTGCTATATAAATTGAATTTTGCAAGGAATTCTCAAACCCATCTCCATTCTTGAGCTGATAATCATTTGGGTGTGTCTAAAGCAATGAGGAGAAGCTTGCTCTTTTGTTCAGTTCTTGTTTTCTTGACATGGGTATCAGCCACAAGTAGGCTTTTGCCACCAGGTTAGTCTCTCTAGTGCTTTTTTTTTTATACAAAAGTATGTAGAACAAGAAAGATGTTGAAATTGTTTGTTTGTTTTGATCAGGGATTGATAGCAGTTCAAAACACTATTTGGAAGAAGATTGGGTCAAACAAATGAAGAAAATTGGGTCAACACCTCCAAATTGTGAGAGCAAGTGCTATGGGTGTAATCCTTGTGTTGCAATCCAAGTCCCCACTAACAATGGACATTTCACTCTTCAATATTCAAACTATTTGCCAGAAGGGTGGAAATGCAAGTGTGGGCCTTCTTTATACACTCCCTGATCCCTCAACTTGTGGTGATTTTATGTGTACAAATTAATCTGTATTGGTCAAAGTAGTAGTTATTATTAATCAGTTACCTATTTGATGTAATTGTTTGGGTATAAATTGAAATTCTATATATAATTATCCAGTTTCATGTTTTCAATTCTTTGAGGTTGTTAGCCTTGTAAATTAATGAACAAAAGTTCTATTCTACCACTACATGTTAACTTACTGAATCAGCAGCTTTAACAATATTCATTAAAATCTTTAGTAAGAGATAACCATTACAACAGTGTACATTTATATAGGCATCATGAAAGAGGAAAAAAACCCCCTTTAGAAACAAGTTCAAGGGGTGAGAGATCAATAAGGCCTTTAAAAAATTCCCACATCGATCTCCATGGTTGACACAGATGGATCCAAAATCCCCAAATTGCAACTGGTTTTAATCTCTGATTCAAAAAATGCAGAGACAAACCAAACCGAACCAAATTTAATAAGATTAAAATGTATTTTTTTATGGACGTCGTTTGGCCGAATAGGAAGAAGATCCGAAGATCTGGTCCATCAGGATAACGAGCGCCATGGCTGTGGAGGTTTCCATGTACGGACGGAATGTGATGAGCCTGAACACGTCCACGCCGAGCGCCACCCCGCCGGCCGCCTCCTTCGGCCTGATCTCCGCCACGCACCGTCTCGAGTTGTCGTACACCGAAACGCTGCGTTGCGCGTACGAGCCATCGATTTCGTACACCACGCTCTTCCTCGGCGAAGACGCCGTTCCGCCGTTCCCCGCGGTCACCTGCGCTAGCGTCCTCGGATTCCTGAAATTGACGTTCTGGCGAATGGAGAATCTCGGATCGGCCGTCTTCTCTCCGTCGTAGACCATCCAGCTGTCTCCAAAGGTCGATCTCTGCAAAATTCATCAATTCAGTTTTCAAATTCAAAATTCAAAATTCAAAATCAATCATCCGTTCAAACCGAATTAGGTATTCTCGAGATAAACCTTTCGGCGAATCGTATGCAGAGGTTTGCCGCGGGCGTCCATGAGCACGATCTCGCCTCTGTTTCCGGCGACGTAGTTATCGACGCGGTAGATCAGATTTCCTCTTCCGTCGTATACCGTGAATCCGTTGCAGTTCATCAGAAGCGACTTCTTCCACACCGTCAGCACCACCGGATCTCCGGTGACCGACATATTCCAGCCGCCGGAGACATTGCCGTACGCCGATTTGGCACCGGATCTAGTCGCATGGAAAGTCGAATTCGGGAACACCTTTGTCATCGTAGTGATTGTCGATGAACAGAAAGATTGATGCGATTATCAATCGAGCGAATTATTTGAGTACTGAATTTCACTGATGTGCTTGATTTGAGGAGACGATGTAACGGGTGGTGTATTTATATAGAGAGGGTGAGAAAGGTAGTTTCAGTTGACGTCTGCAAGAGACGGAAAGTGGCGGGAAAGTTTAGTCTTAGTGGAAGGGGGAGGTGGGTTCCACCACACTACCACTTACCAAAGCATCTCCAATAAAACTTTGACTAAAAACTCCTTGGCTGCTATTATAATGTACAACCATATTATAGTGTCATTATAAAGAGAGGATAAAGAGAATGAGAATGTGAGAACGCACATCCACATGTGTTAAAGAATAAAATCACACGGCCCGCTCGTTCAAACGATATAAGGCGAGGTTAAAACGAGCAAAGGCTTAGGTGGCTATCTAATTAAACACATTAGATGAGGATACAATACAAAATAGATGAACATTGCATTATAACTAAATGATTGAATATTTGCGGAGGCTTGTCTATCAATCTCTAGAGGTGTGCCCGCTATTTCACATTTATTATTTACGGATGATTGTCTCTTATTTGCTAAAGCAACGACTAGTGAATGCTCGGTTCTAATTGATATCCTCAATTCTTATGAGAGAGCGTCTGGACAGAAAGTAAACATGTCAAAGTTTGATATTTGTTTTAGCAAAAATGTTATATAGCAAAGAAGAGCTGCGATTACTGGTTGTTGCAAGGTAAAGAGGTTGATCGACATTCTAAATACCTTCCAACTATAATTTGAATGTCTAAAAAGGCAGTCTTTAGTTACATCAAGGATAGATTACAGAAAAAGATCAGTGAATTGAAAGAGAAGTTATTGTCCCACGCAGGTCGTGAAACTATGATAAAATCAGTTCTTCAATTCATCCCACTGTACATTATGGAGGTATTTCAGTTGTCGGATACTCTTTTGGATGAAATCCATTATATGTTGGAACGTTTTTGGTGGGGTGCAAAGGGGTCCGAGAGGAAGATCCATTGGTGTTGCTAGGATTATTTATGCCGGCCAAAACGACTAGGTGGAATGGGCTTTCGCAATCTTAAAGTTTTTAATAAGGCGCTTCCTGCCAAACAGTGTTGGTGGTTAATTCATCAACCTATTTCTTTGTTGGGTCGTACATTGCAAGTCCGATACTAATATCACCAATCTTCTTTCATTGAGGCTCATCGAGGATAAAACCCGAGTTTTTGTTTGGTGTATTATATGAGGAGCAAAATCGTTGATTTTGGAAAGTGCGGGATGGCCGATTGATAAGGGCATCTCTATTTCCTGTTGGAGGGACAACTAGATTTATGATGGTCATTCATTTCGATCTCCAACACCTATTAATCACTCTGCATCAAATCATCAATCTCCAACAACTCGATTTATGATTGAAATAAAGGTGTGCCTTGTTTTTGATCTTATATGACCATTCTTAGTGTGAGGCCAACATTATACATCAATCTCCACCATTACATGTTTTTGATCTTATTCTTCAAATCATAAAGGTATGCTTTGGATTAACAAGGCATCCTGAGAGGTAAAGAATACCTTTATTTCCACACTCCCCTTTTGATGTGTTATGTTTGCCTCACACTAAGAATGGTCAATATGTTATCAAGTCTGGTTACAAGTTCGACATATTAGGTAGAAATAGCCATACTTCAAATCCACATGACGGGTTCCCCCAAAATTGCGACTCTTTGCTTGGAAGGCTATAACAAGTGATTTGAGTGTAAAAGCACATATGTTTGCTCAGAATATTGTGAAATTTCATATATGAGAGTGATGTAATTACGCCTCTGAATCAGTTTGGCATGCCCTCTTCGCTTGTTCGACATCACGACCAATATGGGAGTCATCATTTATTTTTTCATGTGTCGATGCTCAATATGATTTGGATTCCCAACCTAGATTTTACTGGTTCTTAATCTCCATGGAGTAGTAGTCATAATTGAATTCTTGCTGCTATATTGGGTTGCGTAGATGCACCGTAATCAACAGGTCTTTCAAGGATCTAATGCCTCGGGCCAACTTTTATTACAAGGCTTTCGTGCCATGGTTAGTGACTACCAGCAAACGAACGCACATCTACCAGTTTCCCACACTAGTCGGCCTAAACTTGGTTGTATTCCTCCCCTAACACATCTCCTCAAGCTAAATGTTGATGCCGCCTTATTATCTCCTTCTTCGGTTGGTCTTGGACCTGTCCTTAGGGACTCTTATGGATTCGTGATTTCTATTGTTGTACGTCGTCTTGATGTTTCCTAGTCTTTGAGGTTAGTTAAAGGCTGAAGCTTCCGCCTTGGAGTACTTGGTTTGTCTTTGGCTGCTCGTATTGGCGCATCATGTATTGTTGTTGATGTTGGGAATACAGTATGGTGACTCCAATATTATATATGTTGGTACTATGTTTGCTAAAACTAAGATTCTTGCTTCTAGTTTTAATGTTCTCTCTTGTAATCATGTAAGTCGTTTAGGAAATGTTGTAGCCCATTCCTTGGCTCATTTTCCCCCCTTTTCAACGCATGAACAGTTCTTTGTAGACTCTATCCCGCAAGATATTAATCTCTTGGCAAAATTTGATTGTATGAATAATGCAACATTTTCTTCTCTCAAAAACTAAATGATTGAGTTCACACTTGATGAAAATACATTTCAATAAAAAAGACACATTGATATAAAACAAATGAGCACACATATTTCCTAGTTGACACATTTACTTATTTTATGTTATGCGTTCATGTTTGTATATTAGTCCAAATCTTCTATCTTGTTTTACTATCCCATTTATAGTGATTGGTGATAAAATAATATAAAATCTTCAAGTGATACTATTATTTATTGGATATAAGAATAAAAAAGAAATCTAAACCAATTATGATATGCAATATGAAATAGTGTTTTGGACCGCAATATATGACAACGAATTTGCATCGATTCGCATATAATTAACCATCCATTCATATTTAATTCATTCTTTGTATAACAAATCAATAAACAATAACGACGTGAAGATAAAACATATTATCACTTATAACATCCTTCAAACTTAGGGCTCGTTTGGTATTGATATCTAAGATATCAGATATCTGATATCGATATGAATATCAAGCTAGGTATGTGTATGACTGATATCAATGTATGAGATATGGATATAGGTATGAGTGATATCTTTGATATACCAATTTTTCAGTGTATATCAAAATAACACTTTGATATCAACCGATTGATATCGATATTCCCATATACCAAATATTAGATATTAATTTGATATAGGTATCAAACATATCCATGCTCATATCTGATATCCTGATTGATATATATATATATGGAATCACGCTCTAGTATAAGTATATATTATAGTGTAGAAGTGTGGTTAAAGCAGATCCATTGGATTGTAAAAAACGAGTGGCTAGGATTTAAAAAAAATGGGGTGTAAAAATCTTAGGTGGGGATATTGTACGAGATTAATTCAAATATGGAGAGAATCATTAATTGGTTAAAATTTCCTTAATTGTAGACCAATTTCCCTTGAAGAGTCACACGCTCTCTCTCCTCATTCTAAGATCTACGTTTGCCCTTCCATCTCTGACGGTTCAGGAGCGAAAGTCAGAGACGAACGCAGAGGCGATACAAGACGAACTTCAAGAAATCGGTAAGGGCAGTCAATTTTTTTGTATCTTTAGTCAATAAATTAATTGTTATTCTCAATTATGATGTTCTTACTCTCAAATTCGAACTTATTTGGTCAATTTATAGTTCTATATGCAGAAATTCGAAGTTAGGTTTTTCTCGAAATTTTGTTTTTTGCAAAACACGATTACTCAAGTTGGTGAAGTTGATAAAAGTAGAATGAAATTACATCAATTAAGTTAGGGTTTTTTCGTTTTTGGTGGAAACAATGATAATAATGGATTGAATGCATGTCTATATGAGAGTAGTTGTTGTATTTTTTAGATTCATTGTGAAAAAATTGGTTTAAGCGTGTTCTGATATATTTGTTGTTCTTCATCAATAGGCTACAATGGGGATTTTCATTCTAGCAATTCAGTATAGTAGATTTCTTAGATTTAATTTGGTTTTCCACGATTAAATATTTTTCATACATGTGTGGCATGTTTTTCATATATTCATGCTTTGTTATTCATATATACGTATTTTATTTTTCGTATATATGTATTTTGTTTTTCGTATGGAAAATAGGAGATAATGATCAATATTATTCACAATAAATACTATGCTTTTTCAATAGTAAGGATTAACTGGATAAGCATATGAAACGAGTGTTTTTCAATTTGGATAGTATGGTTTTGCAACACTGATTTATGTATGACACTTTTGCAATTGTTTTTCAAGTATCACAATATACTTTTGCACGTACTTTGGATGATATGGGTTTGCAACACTGATGAATGATGATAGGTGTATGACAGTTTTGCAATTGTTTTTCAAGTCTCACAATATACTTTTTCACTTTATATGGTATGGTTTTGCAACACTGATATCATTTGTGTTTAACCGTGTTTTCAAATGGAACAGGTGGTAATGATCAACAATTGGACATTGGAGAAAAGTCAAAGCGCACCAAGGTCCTATTTAAAAGACTTCGCACCAGGGAACATGTTCCAAATGATAATCATGTTGATGTATTTGACATCGGTCCAAAAAAAATTGTAATTCATAAGCATTGTAATTGTTATTTCAAAAGCAGTGTAATGATTATTGATAGCATAAAATACAAAGAATCACATATTTTTCATAATATTAAAGATTATTTTTCAAAAGCATTGTAATTGTTATTCAATTGTATAAATTATTTATGTCAGTACATTCTAATAATACTAGTGAAAACCATTGAATAAGTTTAGTTATTCAGAATGAACAATGTTGTTTTTCAACTACCTTTATTTAGTTATTCACGGTAAGACGAATACTTATTCAACTTAAATAATGTAAATGTTAAAACATGTTCAATCCTACAATTATTCAAACAATTATATTGAGTTATTCAAACCTCGACTATAAATATTTTATGATTCTATAATTATTCAAACAATCAATTTGAGTTATTCAAACAATCAAACTGAGTTATTCAAACATCGGTTATAAATATTATACGATTCTATAATTATTTAAACAATCATATTGAGTTTTTCAAACAATCAAACTGAGTTATTCAAACATCGGCTATAAATATTATACGATTCTATAATTATTCAAACCACCATATTAAGTTTTTCAAATGTTGACTAATAGGTATTCAATGATTCTGCAGAGGTTTTATATTTATAAAAAAAGCGTATATTTAATTTGAGGTTTTATATTTATAAAAAAAGCGTATATTTAATTTAAAATTCATGTTTGAATTTTTTAAAAGACGCCAAAAGCTGGTTATAATGTATTTAACTAGGTGGCTAAATCCGTGCGTTGCACGGTTCAAAATTTATGTTCAATAGTTTTAATTTTGAAATATTATTATAAGGTAATAATATATATGTATATATGTTTGCATTTAAAATAAAATGTCAACAACAGTTTTTTTGGTTAAAACACATGGTCAGACCAACATCCAAAGTGATTAATATATATTTGTCCATCAATGATTTTTCATTTGTTAAAAGTTAAAAAACTTGACCATCCCAACAAGTAGTATGTGGTTATACTTAGAGCATTGTATTTTTGCATTTAAAATAGAAGGTCAGCAGTCAGTGTAATTAGGCGAAGAAAAGGTGGACAATCTGCCGTTTTTTTAGTAAAAGACCCATTTAGCTACCAACTCAGATTTTAAAATTAGTCCCATTTAGCAATCAACTCTTAGATTTTAAAATTAGGCCCATTTAGCAATAAACTCTCACATTTATTGTGTTTTCAAGGATAACTTTTTATGTTGTTAGATTATGGGAAAAAAAGATTTGCTTGGATTTTTTTTTATAATTGTACCGATTTTTATCTCACTCTCCTAAAATTTCGGGTGTTGCCTTTTTCAAATCAACCGAGATTTGATTCTCCACATCACCCCCATTTAGCCTATAATGTTGCTTAATTAATAGCCACTAATTTATCCTAATCCAACGCCCTACACATTCAACCACACGCTTACACCATAATATGTATTGTACCGGAGCGTTCTCCTATATATATATGTATGTATATGTATATATATATATGTATGTATATGTATATGTATTTATGGATACCAAACAGACCCTAAAAAAGTTAATTGCTTCAATATCCTTCATAGTTTACTATCCTTATTGTACACAAAACCGTTGGAAGACATTGCTTTACTTGTTGTTGATTACGAAATCTTGACAATTTGCATATTGAGACGATGACACCAAAGCTTATCATGAATCAGATTCCAAGCCCTTTGATTTCCTTAGATGGACGGAGCAATGCGTTTGAGAAACAAGTTGAAAATGTATCCTTAAATTAAAATATTTAAAGTGACGGTCTTTAATTTGTGTCCAGTGTATATAGTCGATCTGATCGTGTTGGGATCGGATTCCGAACACTTTTGACATCCTTGGCAAAAACACATTTACTATCGTCGAATGGAGAATCTACAAAAAAAAAAAAACAAACGAATTTGGAAATCTCCTTCGGTTGAATAAAAGTGTATAACTAGTGGTATGTGGGCATTGCATATATTATAGTTTTTTTTGGGTGGAAATTGCATATATATTATATTATATTTTCATGTAAGCTGAGAATAAGGCTATTTAAAATAATGTGAAACAACCGGCAATATTTTCAACTATGATACCAGTTTTAAAAGAGAACGTATTGGAAATTGACGAGTTTAAAAAATATTTAATCAAATGACCTCATTGATGAGGTCAAAGATTAAAAAAATGTACATGGCAAGTTTGAGCCATGATAGTGAAATACTCTTTTAATTAAGCTATGAGCTAGATACTATCTATCCTCTTATTTGATCTGCTAGCTATCGTCGAATGGAGAATCTACAAAAAAAACACGAATTTGGATATCGCCTTCGGTTGATGAATAAAAGTGTATAACAAGTGGTTTGTGGGCATTGCATACAGATATGTTATATCGATTTTCCTAGCTTATGTTCCAAGGATATAGATTAAGAGTCTAATTTTAAAAAAAATTAATAATTTTGTATTTATACTTTTAAATTTTTTATTAAAATGATTTATTCTATTCAAAATGGGTTTACATTAGGCGAGAATAGACGCTTAGGTGAGAAATAAGAAAGAACAAGAGTCGTTTGATCAGGAGAAATCAAGGGTGTTGATCTTTTGACTTAAAAAAAGGAAAAATACACCACATCGAGTTTTTGGCGAATTATTTGCGTATTTTTTGAAAAAATAGATATAGGGGGCGCAAGTTGTGCATCAAAAATGTTTAATTTGTTTGTGCACCAAAATTGTTCGTTTGGGTATAAAAATGACCAAACGTGCATAAAAAATGTGATTTTACGCATCAAAATCGATTTTTTGTGCATAAAAAATAGCCGAATGTGCATCGAAATTATGTGCATTAATATATTTTTATGCGTTATAATTAGTCGTATGCGAGTCAAAACTAATTGTTTTATGTGTATCAAAAGGAGTCACTTGTACATCAAAACAACTAAAAAGGGCATTTTGTTTGTGAATGCATCAAAACCACCTGAATGTGCTTCAAAATTGGCAAAATGTGCATAAAAAATAAAGAAGTTTAAAATCAATGCACTCAAGTTTGTCTTACTTATACATGTGTATCACAACAACACAAAAGTGAATCTTATTTTATATGTACCTCGAAACTAATTATATATGCATACAAAATTAAATACATATTGTATTCATACACATAAATAAGGTTAAAAATTAAAATAAATCGAAATTGATGAACATTGTGAATTAAAAACTCGATCCATAAACAATTAGTTTTAGTGCACAATTGGTCAGTTTTGATGCATAAACTACGCACGTCCCTCATAAATGGATTTTTCGAAAAGTACGCAAATAATATGCAAAAAATCGTCCGGCCTTTTTTTTTATCCCTTTTAATGAAAGTTTAATTATAGACGTCAATTTTTTGGAGAGAACGATCGAAATTGATCCATGGAGCGTATGAATTTCCTTGAATGTAGATAGACCAAAAGAAGGAATGAAGGGATAAGAATTACATGAGTGTTTATTTTTATATGATATTTTTTCTTTTAAAATAAAGTTTCAGTTTCCAAATTCAGATTCTTATTCTATATATCTTTAAAATATAGGATAAAAATATCAATATTATATATTTTCATGTAAGTTGAGAATGAGGATATCAACTAAGTTTGAGATTTTTCGGCCTAGAGCATCAACCGCCGCCCGTGGGATTCGAAACGGTGATCTCGAGATACTATGGAGAGTATGTGTATAGCTTAGCCCGTATAGACAAGTGGCAAAATAATCACTTGTAATAAATAGAGATAAGTGAACTTAGTTAGTTAGTTAGAAGGTGCAATGAATGTAGCCGTGTTTAGCACTCTTCTGGTTCTTCTTCTAGCTCTCAAAATACAGAGAGATTGAGTGATACATTTCTGATGATCTTGTGATCATTGTCTTAAATTGATTTGTTTTACTTACAGAATTCTTCTGCTTCTACATCTTAAAATGGTATCAGAGCTGTACGGTGATCGATCCATGGTGAAATTCTCTGGCGTTTGATCAGTTCTTGGCGACGGCAAAAGTTTGCTCGCGATCTAGTTTTCTGGTGTTTCTTTGTGGAATTTACTGTTCGATTGGTGGATTCTGGTTGATTTTCTCTTGTTTACTGTACGTCTTCTGTTTGAGAGCTATTTCTGTTGCAAATGGTAGACGATCAAGAATATGTGACCGGTTTTGTTCCGTTCAGGAGAGCTAAGGTTCCGATATTCCAAACTGGAGGAACTTCATGAGGTAATCAATTTGCTCCTCTTTTTTTTATCAAATTTAGATAATCCAGGGATGCAACTTGTCTCTACTCATTTCGATGGCTCCAATTTTTCGAGTTGGAGTAAACAAATCATTTTAGCTTTAGGATCCAAAATGAAACTTGAATTCATAAATGGATCATGTGCTCGACCTGACAATGATTCTGAAGACTTTGAGCTATGGGAAAGATGTGATTTCATGGTAATGAGCTGGATAATAAATTCCATGGTAAGTGATATTGCTCAGGACTTCATATATGCTCACTCGGCTCAAGAGTTATGGAAAGATCTGAAAGAAAGATTTTCTCAGTCCAATGCACCTTTAATTTTCCAGTTGCAAAGGACTTTGTCTACTACTAGGCAAGAAAACATGACTGTGTCTGCATATTATAGCAAATTGAAGAAGGTTTGGGATGAACTTCAGGCGATAGAAGGTACTCCTATTTGCACATGTGGAGCTTTGAATCAGTGTTCTTGTGTTTTGCTAAAAAGGATTGTTGAGAAGGAGTCAACATTGAGACTAATGCAGTTTTTGATGGGGCTGAATGATGCTTATGACATTGTCAGGAGTAACATACTCTCAAAGGATCCGCTTCCAAATGTGAATCAAGCCTATCAACAAGTTGCTATGATAGAAAGGAAGAAAGACATAACTAGAGAATCAATACAGCCTCATGATGCTTTGACCGTGAACAGGGGAGGAAATCAGGGTCAGTCTAAGCATGCAAGCTATAATGGAGACAATCAGAATAATTACAACTATCATGGAAGCACTCCTGGTCAAAAGCAAGGGTCCAGAAACAATGCTAGATGGAATAATGGAACTAATTTTGGAAGGGACTTCAAGAAGGCGAAGTATGACAAGAAATGTGATTTTTGCAAAGAATCTGGACATGTTAAGGAGACATGCTTCAAGATAGTTGGATATCCTGATTGGTGGAAAGGGCCAAAGATTCAGGGTAACAACAAAATGATGGCTAATGTACAAGACATTGGTGGAGTTGATAATCCACTTGAAGATGAACAGGCTGATCACTCTAAGCCAGATACTAGCCTTGTCAATGCTGTTTTTCAGGAGGTTCTCAAGATGATGAAGGGAAAGGGACCAGCAGGAGAAGGTTCTAGCACTGCAGGTTATATCAACTTTGCAGGTAATCTTTCCTCCCTTTCTACTTCTAGTGTTTTTACAGTTAATCAGAATGTCTGGATTCTAGACTCTAGGGCTACAGATCATGTCACGTATGATAAAAGCTGTTTTTCTGAGATTAGAAGTCTAGATAAGCCTATCAAGATTGGTTTGCCAGATGGGACTATACAGCTAGTAAGGGAATCTGGTACTGTGGTTCTATCTGATCTGATTTTGACAAATGTGTTGTTCTTATCTTTCTTCAAACACAACTTGATTTCAGTGTCAAGGTTGTTGCAAAATGAGGCACATGTGTTCTTATTTGGCTCGACTGAATGTCAATTGCAGGACCTTTTAACTAAAAAGGTCATTGCACGTGGGATAAAGGAAGGAGGCTTGTACAAGCTTAGAGAAAGAATTGATGATCAAGTATTCAGAGGCAGAGAAAAGGATCAATTTTCTGGACGATTTCAAGAACAAGCTTCATCCACAGTGATGAATGCAAGTTGTAATAAGCAAATTAGTTTGAAGCTCTTTCATGCTTGTTTAGGACATGTTTCTGCTTCAAAACTTAAGCACTTTCATGGTTGTAATGTTGTAGACCTTGAACAGTTTGATTGTGATGCTTGTTCTTTGGCAAAAATTCACAAACTACCTTTTGAAAGGAGTGAATCAATTGCTTCAGCTAACTTTGAATTGTTGCACATGGATTTATGGGGGCCCTATAAAACACCAACCTACTGTGGTGCGAAATATTTTCTTATAATAGTTGATGATTGTTCAAGGGGAACTTAGACTTTTTTGCTCAGTTTTAAGGATCAGGTTTATAGATGTATTGACAGATTCTTCAGGCTTATTGAGACTCAGTTTGATGCAAAGGTTAAGATGGTACGTTCTGATAATGGAATGGAGTTTATGCAGAAGGATGTTGTAGAGTTGTTTGCTCAGCGAGGTATTATTCATCAAAGGTCTGCACCTTATACACCAGAACAGAATGCTAGAGTTGAGCGAAAACACAAGCATCTAGTTGAAATTGCACGAGCAATTAGACTTCATGCTGGTTTGCCAATAAAGTTTTGGGGAGAATGCATTTTAGGTGCAACTCATTTGATTAATATGATGCCATCTGCTGTGTTACAGTGGAAAAGTCCATATGAACTTTTGAACCACAAAATTCCTGATTATAGTTCTTTAAGAACCATAGGTTGTTTATGTTTTTCTTTACAACCAAAGGACAAACGAGGGAAGTTTGAGGCTGCAGGTATTTCCAGTGTTTTTCTAGGATATCCACCAGGACAGAAGGCATACAAGTTGTATGATCTTCAATCCAAAAGGATATATGTTAGTAGGCATGTCTTGTTTCGAGAAGATAGGTTTCCTTTTAAAGAAGATGTAAGGGGCATCTCATCTTCTAAAATAAAGCTTCCTACTGTTACAACAAAGGATGATGATTTTGATTTTGTTCCATCAGTGCCTACTTCTTGGCACAATGAGAATCTCGAAGCTGCATCATCTGGTCATAGAACAGTTTCTAATAATTCTAGGCATGTTGATGTTGTTCCTGATAGTGTTAATACTGAGGGTATTATGTCAGATGCTGTGCAGCAAACTCAAGCTATGAGGAAATCTACTCGACTTGTTAAGTTTCCATCAAAGTACAATGATTTTGTTTGCAAGATGTTACCTTCTCAGCAACAAGCTCTTGTTGATTTTGATCAAAATCCAGGTCAGCCAGACTCATTCTCTCAAGGTTTTCATATAATGTCTTTGTTAGATTTACATGGTTATGCACCAGATTATGTTCAGTCCTTGTTCAATGTATTTTCTATGGTGGAACCCATGACTTTTGCTCAAGCTGTTACAGACAAAGGTTGGATAGAAGCCATGAATAAAGAGTTGAAAGCCTTAGAAGATAATCACACTTGCGAATTAAGCAATTTGCCTCTAGGAAAAAAAGGCTATTGGTTCCAAGTGGGTTTATAAGGTAAAGTTTCAACCTAATGGTCAAGTTGAATGGTTGAAAGCACGACTTGTTGCAAAGGGATATAATCAAATTAAAAATAAAGACTACAAACATACATTCTCTCCAGTTGCTAAGTTCACTACTGTTAGAGTGGTCTTAGCCCTAGCTTCTTCTCAAAGCTGGCCATTGCATCAATTGGACATCAACAATGCTTTTTTTGCATAGCTATCTAGATGAAGAGGTATATATGATTCCCCCTCAAGGCTATGATAAAGCCACACCAGGCCAAGTATGCAGGTTAAAGAGGTCATTATATGGTCTCAAACAAGCAAGTCGACAATGGAATATTGAGCTCACTAAGCATTTGCTTCAACTGGGATTTGTTCAGTCTAAACAGGATTATTCATTATTCCTCAAGCATACCAAGAATTCTTTGACAGTTGCTTTGGTATATGTTGATGATATGATCCTTTCTGGAAATGATGAGAATGTTATTGCACAGACTAAGGCTTCTTTAGACTCTGCATTCACTATTAAAGATCTGGGTTATGCTAGATATTTTCTTGGCCTTGAAATTGCCATGTCTTCTGATGGGATTAGGTTGAATCAAAGGAAGTATGTGTTGGATCTGATTACTGATGCTGGTCTTTTAGATTGCAAACCTACTTCTTTTCCTATGCAAAGAAATTTGCATTTGCATCCTGATGAAGGTGAAGCACTTTCAGACCCCGAAGCTTATCGAAGGCTAGTAGGCAGGCTATTATATTTAACTCTGACTAGGCCTGGTATTTCTTATACAGTCCAACAGCTTAGCCAATTCATGTCCTGTCCTCGAGTTCCACATATGGATGCAGGTCTTTATCTATTGCGTTACTTAATAGGCACAATCAATGCTACCCTCTTTTATCCTTCTAATGCTGATTTGTGTCTGAATGCTTACTGTGATGCTGACTGGGGCAGTTGCTATTACACTAGTAGATCTCTCACAAGCTATTGTGTTTTCCTTGGGTCTTCATTAGTATCCTGGAAGACAAAGAAACAAGCTACAATTTCTAAATCATCTATAGAGAGTGAATATCGGAGTATGTCTCAAGCTTCTAGTGAATTAGTATGGCTTGAAGGTTTGCTCAAGGATTTTCACATTTCTGCTCTTCTGCCTATTCCTCTTCACTGTGACAATAAGGCAGCTCAGCAATTGGCTGCAAACGCAGTCTATCATGAGCGGACTAAGCATCTCCGGATCGACTGTCACTATGTTCGGGAGATGGTGCAATCTGGATTTCTTACTACAGTATATGTTCCTTCTCATCTTCAGTTGGCAGATGTTTTCACAAAGGCATTAGGCTCACAACAACATTTCTTTTTGTCTTGCAAGCTTGGTCTAGTGTTTTCCTAGCTCAAGCTTGAGGGGGTCTATGGAGAGTATGTGTATAGTTTAGCCCGTATAGACACGTTGCAAAATAATCACTTGTAATAAATAGAGATAAGTGAACTTAGTTAGTTAGTTAGAAGGTGCAATGAATGTAGGCGTGTTTAGCACTCTTCTGGTTCTTCTTCTAGCTCTCAAAATACAGAGAGATTGAGTGATACATTTCTGATGATCTTGTGATCATTGTCTTGAATTGATTTGTTTTACTTACAGAATTCTTCTGATTCTACATCTTAAAAGATACTATCTCAAAATTTTAACCGCCGAACCAAATAACCGAAGGCAACTAAGTTGAGAATGATGCCACTTTAAAAGAGTTAACAGATGGGAAATTGTCGAGTTTAAAAATATTTAATAAGTGACCTAATTGATAAGGTCAACGGTTTCGACAAAAAATAAAATAAAATTGATAAGGTCAACGGTTGAAAAAATGTACGTGGCAACCTTGAGCCATGATAGTGAAATACTCTTTCTAATTAATCTGAGCTAGCTAGATACTATCTATCCTCTCATTTGTTCTACTAGCTAGCTAGTTTAAAAGGAAAAAAAATATCGAATTCAAAGTGATTTTTGTTTATGCCACGAAGTGTTGACCTATGTTACCCGGACACGTTCCTGGACCGACCGTGTCGCGTGTCGACACGCTCGGACACGTGAAACGCTGTGGACACGACGCAGACACGTTCGGTCAACGCGTCAGACACGTCAACGTGTCCGTTGACTGGAACTTGAAGACACGTTCCATTTAAAACTCCATGGAACCGTGACACATTCCGGACTTCCGACAACCCGATACCCAATTCAGGTGTAGCCAAACACATTTCTTCATTAGTCTCTCCTCTACTATCTTCTATGGATCTCTCCTTACTCCTCTACAATCTCCACCGAGTCACCGACGCCGGCCGGCGACTGCCTTCCCACCAGACGCGGCCCCCTCTTCTCTTAGTTTTGAATGTACTGTCTTTTATGGAGGCGAAATGATAGAGCTTTCACGTGATAATGATCTAGCACGATTCAATTGGATTTTCCAATTGATCAAAATCACAACGGAATCGTATTTCGGGATAGAAATTGATAGAAACGAGTTTAGAAGAGGGAGGCAGCAGAGAGATAAAAGGCAAGATTTTAGGGTTTTCTGTAAATACACCTCAACTAGATATTATTTTATTCATGATATATTTATTGATTACATTTGTGGACAATATATGTATTAAAAATGTATATTTACTGATTATATTCATATCTTATATATGTTATTTCTTTGATATTTATATTCCTTACTTTTATACCTTTAAATATATATAATTTATTTTCATATTTTCCCTACGTGTCGTGTCTTATGAATTTTGGAAAATAATGTGTCCGCGTGTCCGTGTCCGTGTCCGTGTAACATAGGTGTTGACAACTTGACATATTCCTCGTGGCTCGAAAGTCACTTGATTTTGTTCTTAAAACAGATTATCTCTAATATCTTATCGATTATTAAATATTTTTTGGGAGAATTTTTTATATAATGTTGTGCTCTTGATCACAGTTTCCTATCATCTTCATCGACAATGATTTTTCTATCTCTAGAGTCCTTGTTTCTGCCAATTTATTTCGATGAAAAATATTCGTCGTGGCCGATTACCTTTTGGTCCTAGACTGTGATCGTCGAGTTGTCACTCCTCCTCGTCACCGGCCCATCTTCTTGATCGATGGGCGTGATGGTTTGGCGGTTTTCTGTCCAGATTATTTTCCGACGAAGTTTGGGTTGGAAATATATTGTTGCTGTCGTGGCTTTTCTTAAGTCTCTTTTTTGTGTACGTGGTGTCTGGTACTCCTACGCGGGTTGCTTTGATCTTCATTGCTTTTTTGATGTTTTGGGCTTTGGGCGGTGGTGGATGTCTACCTATGGTTACCTTTGGCTTCTCTTTTTGGCTTTTTGTTGGTTTTGTGTAGGTTTAGCCCAAACTTTATCCCATTTTTTGTGTACGTTTATCCCAAAAAAAACTTTAAATCTATCCTAAATACAAAAGTTTATAAAATCTTTCCGAAATTAGCTTCTTATAACGCGTTCTTCGGGCACACTATAGAAAAAAATGTTTACTTAAAAAATGAATAACTTATTGTAAAGATTAGTGATTTTACTTTGGCTTAAATGTTGAAAACCACCCTTATGATATGTCATATTTCACTTAACCACCCATATTATGGGAAATTATTTAGAACCACCATTATAATATGTTCCGTTAAAAACTAACCACCCCCGAGACCTTCTCCGTTACATTCCGTCAAATAATAATGACGTGGCATTTTTCTTTAACTTTCTTTTCCCTTTTATTGTCATCTCGTCACTTTTAATAAAATAGAAAAAGAAAATGGGCCGCAACCCCTCCTTCCCCTCCGCCAATCGAAGTCGGATATGGCCGGACGAGGAGGTTGGATGTGGGCGAAAGTGGGCCGGTTGAGGCCGGATTTGGCCGGACAAGGCTGGATCTGGGAGAAAGCAGGGCCGATCGAGGCAAATCGAAGTCGGATATGGCCGGACGAGGTCGGACCTGGCAAGGCGGGCCTGAGGCCGACGATGGCCTTCTTTGGCGAAGGAGAGAGCGAGAAGGAGGAGATGCGGTCGAGAGAGAGAAGGAGACGGGAGTTCGAGAGAGATCTGGGCGAAAGCGGGGTCGGTCGAGGCCGGGCAAGTCTAGTCGAAGCCGTATCTGGCCGGACGAGGCCGAACCTGGCGAAGGCGGGCCTGAGGCCGGCGATGGCCTTCTCCGGCGAAGGCGAGAGGGAGGAGGAGATGCGGTCAGGAGAGAGAAATGAGCACAAATATGAGTTGGCTAAGATTTATGTCCAATCTGGCAAGGATTAGGAAAAAAAATCAAAAGAAATGACACATCACATTTTTTTGACGGAAGGTATCGGAGAAGGTCTTAGGGTGGTTAGTTTTTAACGGAACATATTATAGGGGTGGTTCTAAATAATTTCTCAAAATAGGGGTGGTTAATTGAAATATGATATATTATAAGGGTAGTTTTCAGCATTTAAGCCTTTTACTTTTTAATCTTTAACTTGTTAATCAAGAAATATGATAAAGATTTGGTGAATCAATATTAGACAATTTTAGTTTTTTAAGATTTTATGTTACCGGAAAAAACCCTATTTTAGGAACCTTATTTGCCGCCCCATATCTATGGTTCAATTGTTTGTTCATCAAATTGACACATATATTACAATTTGCAATCCGTTCATTACAATTTGTAGGAAATTAAAATAACCTTTTAGTTATAAGCTATGCGCCTATAGTTAATCCGTTTATTCCGGTAATTTCCTGTTGTTTCTAAAATAATGTAGAACCTTAAACTCATTCTTCTTCGTCTTCTCTCTCTCTCTCTCCATTAACATTCAATCTAGACTCTCTCTCTCCATTAACATTCAATCTAGATTCTCTCTCTCTTTCTCCACACATCTCATGCCCATTTACCTGACTCTCTCTTACCATCCTTCAATCACTTAATTACATTCCTCTTTCCCCATTTACTGTATGTAATCTGTAATTTTAGAAGGTAACCCTTTTCAATTCTTTAGTTTTTATTGATCTCGCCAAGCCTCGTTCATATCTGGTTTTTTTTAAAAGCATTCTGGGTATTTTTAGGGCAATCTGATTTGTGCCTAATTTTTTTTTTTTTTTTTACCGATTCTTAAACTTCATCTTGTATTTTTTTTTTGGTCTTGGCACTGCCCATAAGAGTCCAAACACAAATCGCATGTTAATGTTATGAAATCATTGACAATTTTTTTTGTAACTTTTGTTCATTGCCTTTGTTAGGTTTGTCTTGAATCCCCTTGCGAATAGTTGACGTCCAAAAAGGGTCATTAATTTTTTTTTATCAACAATTGGAATCTCCCTTGATGAGCAGGAGCTGATTATAATCTTGGATTTCCTTCAGCTGAAAAAAACACATTTCGTCAAATGCCTAAGCATAAGAAGATAAAGGACAAACTCCGTCACAGCCATCTCTATTCATTTTGCGTTCGTCCCCATGGTGACGAATCCAAGAAGCCAGTCCCAACGCTCGATGGCGTCGGTTGTTCAAGACTCATCCATTGCAACCAATCCTTTCCCCACACAAAAAAGCCTTTCAACTATTCTGCAAACAACATCACAACCACAAAGTACAACATTGCCACGTTCCTCCCAAAAGCGTTGTTTGAGCAATTCCGTCGCGCTGCAAACATATACTTCCTTATTGCGTCTCTAATCTCCCTTACACCGATCTCTCCGTTCTCTCCTGTGAGCATGCTTGCACCTCTTGGACTCGTCGTTGGGCTAACCATGGCCAAAGAGGCCGTCGAGGATTGGAATAGATTTCTTCAAGATCTTCGGGTTAACAATCGTAAGGTAGATGTTCATGATGATGTGAATGGAGGCTTTGTACCAAAAGCGTGGCAAGAGGTTGAGGTTGGAGATGTTGTTAAGGTGACGAAAGATCAATTTTTCCCCGCGGATTTGCTTATGTTGTCTTCTGGCTACGAAGACGGCCTTTGCTATGTAGAAACTATGAATTTGGACGGCGAGACAAATTTGAAAGTGAGGAGATCATTGGAGGTGACTCTGGCTTTAGACAACGATTCGTCGTTCAAGGACTTTAAGGCGACGGTTAAGTGTGAGACCCCGAATTCGAGCCTCTACACTTTCATTGGGAATTTGGAGTATGATAATAAGGTGTATCCTCTTGACCCGAGTCAGATTTTGTTACGTGACTCGAAACTTAGGAACACAACTCATGTTTATGGAGTGGTGATATTCACTGGTCACGAATCCAAAGTGATGCAAAATGCGACGGAATCGCCTTCCAAAAGGAGTGGAATTGAGAAGAAAATGGACAGGATTATATACTTGCTTTTCTCTGTTCTTGTGTTGATTTCATTGCTGAGTTCAATTGGGTATGCTGTAAGGGCTAAGTTGGACGTCCCGGATGAATGGTACTTGCAACCGTATGCATCCAAGAAATACGACGATCCGACGAAGCCAGGCACATCTGGATTTTACCATCTTATAACTGCGCTCATTTTATATGGCTATTTGATTCCAATCTCACTCTATGTGTCAATTGAGTTTGTCAAGTTTCTCCAAGCCATATTTATTGACCAGGACATAAGTATGTACCATTCGGAGTCTGGTACTTGTGCTCAAGCCAGGACGTCGAATTTAAACGAGGAGTTAGGCCAAGTTGACACAATCCTTTCTGATAAAACAGGCACTTTGACATGTAACCAAATGGATTTTTTGAAGTGTTCGATTTCTGGCACAGCGTATGGTACGAAAACCAGCGAGGTTGAGCTAGCTGCGGAAAAACACATTGCTTTGGAGAACACAAACAGCTCGGAGGCTGAGCTGGATGTGGTTATAACTTCTAGCTATGAAAGGGAGTCGAAGAGTGGAATCAAAGGCTTTGGGTTTGAGGATACAAGGCTGATGAATGGGAATTTCTTAAAAGAGCCGAATTTGGACAATATCGTCTTGTTTTGTCGGATACTCTCTGTTTGTCAATCTGCAATACCTGAGTTTCATGAAGAGACTGGTTTGTGTACTTATGAAGTCGAGTCGCCTGATGAGAATGCATTTGTCGTCGCTGCAAGAGAATTCGGATTCGAGTTTTATAAACGGACTCAGTCTAGTGTCTTCGTGCGCGAAAGGTATCCAAACTATGGACAGCCAGTTGAAAGGGAGTACAAGATTCTTAACCTCTTGGAATTTACAAGTAAAAGAAAGAGGATGTCTGTGATTGTAAGAGATGAGGAAGGGCAGCTTTTCCTCTTTTGTAAAGGTGCTGACAGGTTTGTAAAATTTGCTCCTCACAAACTTTCTTGAATCTTTCTTATAATGGTTAATGATAAAATGATATTAATGCGACGATTCTTGATGACAGTATAATTTTTGATCGTCTATCAAAAAATGGAAAGCAATATCTAGAAGCCACCACAGGACAACTTAATGAATATGGAGATGCTGGTTTGCGTACCTTAGCACTTTCTTACAAAAAGCTTGGAGAGGAAGAGTATAATTCTTGGAACGACGAGTTTCAGAAAGCTCGAACCTCAATCGGACCTGACAGAGACATTATGTTAGAAAACGTAGCGGAATTGATGGAGAAGGAGTTGATCCTTGTTGGTGCAACTGCCATTGAAGACAAGCTTCAACAAGGAGTATGTAGGATTTTCCATTTTGTTTTTGTTTTTTTTATTAAAATCATAATCAATACTTGTATACACTGTTCTAAAAAAATCCCCGCCTAGCTCCGCTGAAAGGTGCTAGCCCGTCTAGCCTTTCGGCCTGTCTAGGAGGAGACTGTCTAGTCCGTCTAGACATCCGTTTTAGGCCGAATAAGCGCTAGGCAGTCCTTCTCCGCCTAGGGTCCGTATATCGTTTTTTAGAACATTGCTTATACTATATAAAGTGTTATTTTTTGTTCTTTCTATCGTCTTCAGGTGCCTCAGTGTATTGATAAGCTAGCTCAAGCTGGCCTGAAGATCTGGGTTCTCACTGGAGATAAAATGGAAACTGCAATTAACATAGGGTAATTTGTTCTTAGATATTAATAGGATTTGTTTTTTTGGGAAAAACCAAAACCAGACTTGGATTGTTCTTATTATAGATGGATATGCTTTTTTTTTTGTAACAGATTTGCGTGCAGTCTTCTCCGCCAAGGAATGACGCAAATTTGCATTGCAGAGAACACAGACGACGCTAGCCCTGAATCCAAAGACGCAATCAAACGAGACATTTTGTCGCAAATGACTGACGCTACTAAGAAGATCGACCAGCAAAGCAATCCTTACGCGGCTTTTGCCTTGATCATTGATGGGAAAAGCTTGACTTATGCATTAGAGGATGACATGAAACTTCATTTTTTGAATCTAGCAGTGAAATGTGCATCCGTTATATGTTGTCGCGTCTCTCCGAAGCAGAAGGCATTGGTATGATGAATGATGATACTCTCTTGCTTATAAAGGTTAATATTGATGATGAACTTGTGTTGATTCTTGTGAGGAACTGACTATAGGTGACAAGGCTAGTGAGGGAAGGAACAGATAAAACAACATTAGCTATTGGCGACGGAGCAAATGATGTTGGGATGATTCAAGAAGCGGATATTGGTGTTGGAATCAGTGGAGCAGAAGGTATGCAGGTATGACAAAGAAATCAAGAATCTTTAAGTACTTTGTTAACTAATCAATTTGTGTTCATTATTGGGGCGCATCCTCATGCTCATTGGCTTTTATACAGTGCCTTTGAGATGGATTTAGTCCCTATATCAATTTTGGTACATTGTAACTAAATTCAGTTATTATTATCACATAACTGAATTTCAGTTTTTCTTGGATCTATCTAGCGTACGTACCCCTTTCTCTTGGGCAGGGTACCACCCCCATCTCGACCCCCCAGATTCTGCTTAGCGGAGCCTCACTGGGTTAATGATGATGATGATGATTGTTCTTAATTACTATGTTACTTGGAAAGTTTCATAAAATATTTGTCAATTGTTTGTAGGCCGTGATGGCAAGTGATTTTTCTATTGCGCAATTTCGGTTCTTGGAGAGACTTCTACTTGTACATGGACATTGGTGCTACAAGAGAATTGCTCAAATGGTAATTATAAGAAATGTGTTTGAGTATTGAGACACTTGATAATTACTAACTCTTTGTTATGTTACGTGCTTTTGGATATAGATATGCTACTTCTTTTACAAGAACATAGCTTTTGGTCTCACACTCTTCTACTTTGAGGCATATGCCGGCTTTTCTGGACAAACGATCTACGATGATTGGTATTCGTTATCATTCAATGTGATACTCACCTCGTTGCCTGTCCTGTCTCTTGGAGTGTTTGAGCAAGACGTTGGTTCAAATATCTGTCTTGAGGCAAGTGAAATCATTTCCTAATTTAATTTGAAAATGAATACATTAATTATTACTCCTTCCGATTCACAATAGAAGATCGAATACGAAAATACACCAATAAACAATGCATGTTATAAGCATTAATTGAATAAAAAAAGGTCAAGTATTATGAATACAGATTTTAAGCTAAAAGATCATCTATTACGAGTCGGAGGAAGTAGCTATCTCAATTCCAATCTTATAACTTATGTTTTCTACATAATGCTAAAAGTTGTGCTCTATTTACATGTTTCAGTTCCCTTCACTATACCAACAAGGACCCAAAAACCTGTTCTTCGATTGGTTTAGGATAATTGGTTGGATAGCGAATGGCGTCTACTGCTCAGCCATCGTCTTCTTCCTCACCATCGCCATCCACTCCAAGCAAGCACTCCAACCAGGCGGACAAACGTCGGACATGGCATCGGTGGGGACCACGATGTTCACCTGCATCATATGGGCCGTTAACTTCCAAATCGCTCTCACAATGAGCCACTTCACTTGGATCCAACATATTCTTATTTGGGGCAGCATTATCACATGGTATGTCTTCCTTGTTATCTACGGCTTTTTCGAGTTCTCGGGATACGTGTACCGACTCTTCTTAGAAGTCCTTGCGCCCGCCCCGCTCTTTTGGACTACGACGGTTGTCGTCACAGCTGCTTGCAACCTCCCGTATCTCGCCCACATTGCGTTCCAAAGATTGTTTCGTCCGATGGATCACCACATAATCCAGGAGATCAAGTACTACAGGTACGTACACTGATCGATAAACCTTACTAGTAGGACATAACCTATTTTGAAACTGTTGAGAATATGCATTCCCACATCTGAAAGTGGAGACTAAACAAAACCACTATATAAGTCTATGGGCCCGACAAGCATATGCACACGGACGGTCGTGTGCACCCCTCACAGCCCACGGACTTTAGCTATAGAAAAATAGAACTGCTTTAAGACTAAAATGAGGAAACTAAAAGATGAACAAGATTAACAAAATAGAAATGCTTTAAGACTAAAATGAGGAAACTAAAAGATGAACAAGATTTTCCTCAAAGATGAACAAGATTAACAAAATAGAAATGCTTTAAGACTAAAATGAGGAAACTAAAAGATGAACAAGATTAACAAGCCCAAGGCATTGAAAAAAAGTCCATCTCATACAAAAAATATTGTGTCATGATCTAATGTAACAGGAAGGACGTGGAGGATCAGAACATGTGGACGAGGGAGCGGTCGAAGGCAAGGACGAAGACACAGATCGGTTTCACAACAAGGGTGGAAGAGAAGATTAGGCATATCAAGGAACGTATACATAAAAAGTCTGGTTCAACGACATCAATATCAATTTAGAGGTTAATTTTGATGATCATAATAATAAATAATTTTGCATTGTTTGTTTGAAGTATATCTTACTGTTAGAGGTTTTTGGAGATACTAGGGTTTATAGATTTGTATGTTAGACTCCTTTGTATTTACACATATCCATCAGTACATAAGATTGAGTTGGGATTTGGAATGTCTACATTCTTTCATTCTCTTTGTTGAGACCTAGATCTAACGAATCCACTTTTATTGTTCTAAAGCAAGTTTGCAAAACCTTTGAAAAACAAAAAAACTTTAAACACAATTGAAAGACACGGAGAGTTGTTCACGCATATTGAACAAAATTCCTACTCTGCGAAGCCTAAAAATGGGAAACTCACCCAATCCACTGAGCAACAAAGGCCAACAACACAAGCGTTACAAAGTAAGCACATATAGATAGCTAAGGCTAGAATACATAATAAAAAGAAAGAAAGTAGTACAAAACAAGAAGAACATGGATGGAAGCTCTCGAGCTCACGAGGAACTCAAACTACCAAGGCACCCAAACTCCCTCATCTCTCTCTTTCTCTCTTCCTTTTTATTCTTCTTCCTTGGCCTTTCTAGATCTTACGGTTTCTCGCTTCACTTTTATATTAACCGCATTGCTCAAACGACATCATTCCCCTTCATAGGCGTCTGCTTATGTATAACACAATGTTTCATTTAAAATGCTCCAACCGGCTTTTGGTAAGGATCGACCCAATAAGACGTCTAACTAAATCATGACCCAAAGTCACATACAAACCAACCCAAATAACCAAAAAACAACAACTACAAGAGCCCATACTTGATCATGACTTGGTCAAGCGGCTCAAGTGGGTGAGAAGTTATCCCAAAAAAAAAATTCCACATAATCATGGTCCGATCAAGGTGGTTCATGGCATCTCAAGCATGAGTCAATTCCATGTCCTAGCCTCTACCTAAATTTATATGTGCAATGACTAAATAAAGATTGTGTGTTTTACATATTACAACATAGGATTAACAAACATTATAAATTCCCTCCTAATTCTTTGTTGAAATAGAACATAAGTCACTAGTAGCGGATTGATTGTATCATTGTCTCTTATCCATCGTCTGCCCATAAGCTAAGTAGCTCATGTTGTGTCCCAAATTTACAAGAAATTACCGTAGAAATGGAACTTGTCAGTAGTCACATTCTTGGTCCCAAAGTTAGTTGGGTTCTCTTCACCCTTCACCTTCATGACCTCTAGTGACTTATCTTCAATTTGAACTGTAATGAAATAGTGCCTCACGTCTATGTGTTTGGACCTTTCGTGGAACATTGGATCCTTGCAAAAATATATAACACTTTTACTCTCCATGTGGAGCACAAGCATAATGGCATTGTTCGAATTTCCTTTATAATTCTTATCATCCATATTGCCTCTTTTGCACAAATAGTGGCAACTATGTATTCAGCCTCAATGGAGGACAAGGCAAGAATAGATTGTTATTGAGCCTTCCAAGATATACAATTCCCTTCCCAAGTGTAGTAGTATGTAGAAGTAGATTTATATTATCTTTGTTACTTGCATGACTAGAGTCACAAAACACATTTAACTCATTAGTAGAAGAATGCTCAAAGTTAAACAAGACAGAAACCCCTAGTACCATTCATGTATCTCAAACAATATTTCATAGTATTCTAATGGCACTCAACATGATTAGACATGAACCCACTCAACACACTAATAGAAAAAGCCAAACTAGGATGAGTACAAAACATAGCATACATCACAAACCCAACAACAACATTATAAGGCACAACAACCATCTTAGCTTTCTCGTCAAGTGTAATGGGACAAAAAATTTAGACAACTTTAAATGCTCTCCTAAAGGTATAGAAATAGGTTTAGAGTTTAACATTTTGAACCTTTCCAGAACATTAAGCAAGTAATTATTTTGAGACAACCATATAGTTTTCTTTATTTTAATCTCTAGTAATTTTTATGCGAAGGATCTATTGAGCAACCCCTACTTCTTTGATATCAAAGTGCCACTTCAAGTCTCTTTTCACACCAACAATGATAACTTTATACATGCACATCAACAAGATATCATCAACATATAAAAGCTCAAACAAGGGAGTCTTGGTTCTAATTCCCTTAAAATAGAGACACGTACGTCATAACTTCTTCTTTGCTAACCAAGTTTACTCATACATAAGTCAAATTTTATGTTCTATTGCCTAGGGTACTACTTAAGACCATATATAGATTTTTTAAGTAAGCCCTTAGGTTGTTTCATATAAATTGTTTCATGCAATTCTCCATGTAAGAAAGTAGTTAATTCCCAATTATACGCAGTAGCAACCAAGAGTCTCAAGGTCTTATACTTAATCACAAGAGAAAAGATATTACAATCTATGCCCTCCTTTTGAGAGAACCCCTTAGCTATAATCCTAGCTTTATACCTAGGTGGATCCCTAACATGAGCATCAACTTTAAGTTTATAAATCCATTTATAGTCAAATAGTCTAACATTGACTGGCTTGGGAACAAGGACCTAAGAATCGTTAGCATACATAGAGTGAATTTCCTCTTTCATGTCACTTATCCAAAAGCATGCATACATGTCATAGAAATTTCATAAGTGTTATGTGTAAATGAATTCACAACATGCTCAATAGCCAAACAAGCAAGTTTAATCAAGTTCACATTAGAGAGAAGATTAGAAAACTAAGCAAACATGATAAACATCTTGGGAGGTATCCTAGTCCTTGGTTCTCTATCTCTAGTAAGTTGATAATTATGCAAGTTTTTATTACTACTAGAGGGCATAGAGGGACTGGACACATCATTGCTTACCTCCCAACTTGGTTGGTGAGGGTTCTGGTCTTTAGTACTTGATTAATTTGTGACATTCTCATTGCTTTCTTGTTCAGGGTGGTTAGCTTCTTCATGACCACCTTCTTTAGTTCCTACTCCTTCCTCCATTGAAGTTCTTGAGCCTTGAACACTAATACTCATCTTCTTCATCAGTTTTTACTTCATGTGGCAAGAAGAACCTATTTCCTTCACCTTCAGTGTTGGTACGTACCTACATTCTCAACAAATGCATTAGACTTCAATTTGAAATGAAATACTGACTCATTAAAGGTTACACTAAGTTATTACCTTGTATCCATGAGGCTGGCAAAGTAATAAATTGTAACCCTTAATGCCTTCTGGATAACCTAACATGACACATTTCTGTGCTCTTGATTGTGATTTACCTTGAGAAACATGAGCATATGTAGTGCAACCAAAAGGTTTGAGATGTGTCAGGCTGGGTTTCTTCCCAGTCCACATCTCTTGTGGTGTTTCGAAGTTCACCACGAAAGATGGTGGCCTATTTATGAGGTACAAGGTAGTAGTGATTGTCTCATCCCACAAGGAAGTTTTCATCCCAAAACCTATGAGCATGCACCTTGCTTTTTCAAGTAAGGTGTTGTTTATTCTCTCAATAGTCTCGTTCTGATGAGGAGTGCCAAAGACTGTTAGATGTATTCTAATACTATTAGCACAATAGGAGGAATCAAAGGCAAGGTTACCAACTCAAGACTATTATCAGTTTTATGACACTTAAGTTTCAAGTTGGTTTCATTCTCAATAGAAATTTTTTAGGTTTTAAAAGCATCAAAAACCTCATCTTTAGTCCTCAACAAATACACCCAAACTTTCCTAAAATAGTGATTAATCAAAGACATTAAGTATCTTCTACCACAAATAGTGTCAACTTGGGCAAGGTCCCATAGATTAGAATGCACATATTCACGGGGAGACTTAGCAACATAAGTGGATTTGTTGAAACTATGCCTAACCTTTTTTCCTAGAACACAACTTTCATAGAAACTTAGATCAATATATATTTTTTTATCAATCAAACCAATCTTAAATAAATAATTTAATCCTTTCATGCTAATGTGACCTAGTTTTACATGCCAAACATTAATGTGACCAGGAGTCATAACAATACACAACATAGAGTAATTAAGTTCAAGAGTACAAATAACTTTGTATGACCCTCTCGCTTTAACACTTTTGATAAGAGTTGTTCCATTTCTAACAACTTCTCTTATACCAGAGCCAGTAATTATATAACAAACGAGATCATAAAAAACTAATTCAAACATGAGATTTCTTCTCAGGTCAGGAACCCAACTAACCTTTTGAAGAACCTTAATCTTATCATCAAACATCTTAAGAGGGACATTACCAATGCCCTTAATAGGAAAGGTAGTGTGGTCACGCAATAGGATCTCACCACCATCAAACTCATGCAAGGAATTAAACAAAGATTTATGAAAAGAACCATGCAAAGTTCATCTAGAGTCAAGAATCCAAGCATGTTTATCAACATAATTGGAGCAAACAAGCAATTCATAAGGGTATTGAGCTTTAGTCTCAAACAGGGCAACAAAATCATTTGCATTCTTATCCTTTTCTTCCTTTTGTTTCTACTTACAATCTTTGATAAAATGACTAGTTTTACCACAATGATAGAATTTTTTGGTGTCATTTTTCTTATGCTTATGCATGTCATTTTGCTTATTCTGTTTCTTCTTGTTACTGTTGCTAGTTTTAGCCTTAGTCATAAGAACCTCAGTCATGTTTTCAGATTCCTTATCAGCTTCTTACTCACAAACTTTCATTACCTCATTTTTCTCAATTATAGTTTCAATGATTTTCTCTTTAGTTCATTTCTCAAAGCTATATTGAATCACGTCTTTGAAAGTATCAAACTGAGCAGCCAAAGAACTAAGCAATAAAATAGCTTGGTGAGTATCTTTAATCAACCTAAGTCACAAAGACCAAAGTGGAAGCACATATCTGGAGTACAAAGCTCTTATACCAATTGTTGAGACCAAGATTTAATGACCCTGCTTCAATTTTTCTAAACGCAATTGAAAGAGACAAAGAGTTGTTGACGCAGTTTGGACAAAAGTCCTACTCTACGGCACCTCAAGAGGGAAGACTCATCTAATCAACTAAGCAAAAGAGGCCAACAAAACAAGCCTGACAAAGCAAGCATACACAAATAGTTAAGGCTAGGAAATAGAATCAAATAATAGAAAGTAGCACAAAGTAAGAAGAACAGAGATGCAAGCTCTCGAGCTCACAAAGAACTCGGACCACCAAAGCACCTAGACATACTCATCTCTTTCTTTCTCTCTTTCCCTTTCTTCTTCTTCTTCGGCCTTTGCTGGATCTCAGTAAACCACAGTGAGTTCTCTAGAGGAAGGCTCTCGAGATCTCAAACACTAACTCAATCACAATGACACAAAGTAATGGCAAAAGTCAAGCAATTAGGGTTTCTCACTTTGCTTTTATATTCTCCTTCATACGCATCTCCTTAAGTGAAACATAATGTTTCATTTAAAATGCTCCAACCGACTTTTGTTAAGGGTCAACCTAATTAGACGTTTATCTAACTAATGGCCCAAGTTTCACACAAACCAGCCTAAATCACCAATATATGACAACCACAAGAGCCATACTTAATCATGGATTGGTCAAGTGATTCAGGCGGGTGAGTCATGGTCTGATCAAGGTGGTTCATGGCATCTCAAGCATGATTCAATTCCTTGTCCTAGGCTTTACCTAAATCTATGTCTTCAATCACTAAGTAAAGATTGTGTGTTTTACATATTACAGCATACGATTAACAAACATTACTTTTTTGTTTCCCTTTCTCATTGTTCTTTCCAATACACTAGATTTTGTTCAAGGATCAAAGCCATTTTTATGCACCTTTTACTTGAATTTATTATATAACATCTCTACTTTTGTTTCAGTTTTAATCTAGATAAGTATAATTAGAACTTGTATGTAATTTAAATAGATAAGAAGAACAACTTTTAATAGTTTATTCTTCAAGTTCTGGTAAGTGTAGCAATTACAGTCCATTGAGATCCACATATAGGGCTAGTGATAGTGGAAATCAAAGAAACTTGATCAATATTAGTAATGTATTGTTGGCTGATAGATTGGGGGTGGTGGGCCACTCCCATCATATGAAATGGATTCAATGTCCAATTATGAAACCCTTGAAAAAAGAGTAATAATAACGCGAATGAACATATAAGCCCAATTCATAAGTTTAATTGACTTTCATCGTTCCAACACCGATTCATAGATATATAGTATATACTAGGCTTTATGAGTCTAACTTTTGATGTTTGAACTTTAATAGTCTAATAGTAGTGAAAAAAAATTAAGTAAATATTTATTAATCAAGCATAATACTTCCACACATATTGAGAACATCTATAAACACTATATCATCATACAATAGGTTTGTCATTACCATGAAATGTTATTATAAGTCCTTTATATAAATTTAATGTTTCTACATCAAATGAACACAAATTAAAATAATTACGGAATAATAGAGTAAGGTCTTATATGTATGAGTTCTAGCTTTCACTAATCACTTGGTGAAGGCAACGAGCACGCGACGCGGTGGAGTGAAGGGGCGACGGGCGTGTTGGACAGCACAATTGTCAAGCAAGAGAACATCGCTCTGCCCCCAAGGGACGACAACACATTCCTCTTCGAGGATCACCTGACACTCTTCGATCACCTCGTGAGGTATAGGGGAACCATCCCCTAATGTCACTGGATTATCTAACTTGTATCTCGGATCCACATGGCTCATTATGACTACCATCAAGCTGTTGAACCACACTTTGCGCGGTACAGATCGTGTGTTGTCAATCTTGATGCCGGGAACTGGCCCCATTGCAAGCTTCACCCCGTTCTCTAGCCATTCTAACTTAAATCCTACCTTGTCCGCACTGCCAATACATTATAAATTAATATGGTACGACAAGAGGCTCATCCAATGTAATTTGTGGCTCTATAATTAACTTTAGAATAATTATAGTAATAAGGGTATAAAATACAACAACATAACAAAAAAATGTATCTGATGATGTCAATTATGTCTTCCTAAAATACCAAAAATTCTTAAAACATCAAGCCTAATTTCTTCTACAAATGTTCCATTTTTAATATATCTGCTTACAAGGTAGCAAAATAATAAAAAAGGTTATATAACAAAAGACAATTAATCGGGGCCTTTAGTATTAGTTTGACTAACGAAGTTCATTCATTTTAAATTAATTTATATTAAATTTTTTATAAGGTAAGGTTTAGAATAATCTAAAGTACAAATTAAAGGTGAGCCTACAATATCCTTTACAAATGAGAACTTTCTTAATTCTTAAGTGGGTTTGCAAGGTGTTGTTCGGACGATTCGATCCGATCACAATAGGGTAGACCATGATCTATTGAACTGATGTTGGAAGACAAAGTATATATTTTATTAGTAGTTGTTGTGGGTATAGAATATATTTAGAATGGGAGAAAGAAAAGAAAAACATTGGGTGATCATATAGGTGGACCGTGATGCTGAGGGCTCATTTTAGGTGGTGTCCGATTCATTGACTTTTTGGTATACCCAAAGATTGGGCTTACTTATGGGTCACATGTCCACTTTGAATTGGTGATTAATATTGTATGAATCAATCGGTCAATCACGAAAGAGAGAATATGATATAAGAATATATTGTACAACATGTGATCTTGATTACTTATTACGTACTTGTGTTCAGTTATAGTCTTGTCATTCGTAGCGAAGGTCGTTTTCCAACTCTGTCCGATGGGTGACGAGACATCATTCTCATGTGGAAGGACTTTGTGATAGATTAGGCCGTGCTCCCTGGAGTGTTTCAACCTCATTCTCTCATACACAATATGTACTAGTACGATTGGGGTCTCTCCTTGACTTCCTGGTTCTACCTCACAGTACAAGAACCCCTTGCTTGGATGATCCTTCATCTGAATATATACATCTTTTTTAGTAGAAATTGACCAAAAATGTTGCATTATTTGCTAAAGTATGGTGGATTATATATAAAAAGATAGGTTGTGTACGCTCGAGCTAGAGCTACATGCAAAATAAGTCAAAAGTAGAGCTAAAACTTTCAACCAAAAAAAAAACAATTAACAATTACGGGCTTATTCTAGTTTTTGAACAAAATATACTCTTTGGACAAAATATTCTTTTATTATATTAAATGTGTAAAAAGTAATTGCATTTCACAAATTTCAAAACAAATGAAAGTAATTTCTACCCAAAAAATACTTTTTGTTCAAAACTAGAACAAACCATAATACAAGTTACCTAATAATCTTATGTGTTAGGCTTAAACATCCCGCATTGTCTATTTCAAAGTTGATATATGTGAAGTAGACCGGGCTCTTTTTGTAGGTCAAGTCGGAGCCGAGTTAATGAAAGGTATGGGATTTAATCAAAAAACCAGAATCTGCTATTAATAATGGGGCCCACTAGGCCATTAGTGGTTAAATCTTTAGTGTGTGGCACTATTTTCCTCAAAAACACAAAAAGTATGAAAAATGAGACATGTCTATTTACTATCTCAAATATTATGTAGGATTATCTATATCATTGAATATATATGTACATACTTGGACCATAACTAAATAAATTATTATTATTAAAATAATTATCAATTTGGAAGGCCTAATCTTAGAATGTGACAAAAAGTCCATGACTTTGGGTGCGTTCGGCGGACAGTACATTAACTATAATAATATATTATAAGATATTATAATGTATTAAATGCAACTATCTTTGTTCGGCACAGAATACACGTAAGCTCTTTTTTATGATTAGCATTTATCTCATGCACGTTTTTCAAAAACTATCTTTATCCAATTCCAATAAGCTATTTTTTCAAAAAAGCTATTATAATGGGTGATGTGCCTGCAAACGAACAGACCCTTTGTTTGTACAATTGAAGTCTATGACTTGGAAGGTCTTCATAGAAGTTGTGAATATCATTGACCCAAACGGAAACTTTTAATGGAAAATTAGCAAAGATTGATCGTGTCTAGATGGAATGGTTTGCTTAAGGAAAAGATCAAACAAATCATGGGAAGAAAGGTGGCACTAGTGCGTCCTAGGCAAGAAGGAAAGGAAATATTTAATATTTTTTATAGGAAGTTTGAAAATATTTAGTGAGATATTATTTTCCTTAATCGAATAGGAAATGATATCAAATAGATATGTAGCAGTAATATAAGTACTTTGAGTGTTTATGATTAGAGATAGGCTTGAGCACACTGTGAATTTGTTATAAAAGAAAGAAAGTGTGATGTGTGTTTGAGAGCTCTTTTGCATAACATGCGAGTGATAGTAGGAGTTAGGCAAAGGATAGACGAGATCTAACTATTGTGGGGATTGTTGATATCGTGGTGTCTTTGTTAACAAAACTCAAGAAATCAATAGAGCGAGCCCAAAGTGCTCTTGAAATTTGACTAAGGGAGAAGCTTGGAAGGGAGTGATTTTTCACTTAGTAGACTAGTTGGTTTACTAAGTGTTTACATTATACATTATTGTGTCTAGTAAGTTATTCTTGAAAGTTATAATTTTGGATGCTCACATTAAGGTCGCAGACTTTACCAAAGTTGACGACTTATATGTAACAACAATCCTACAATTGGTATCACAGCCAAGGCTCTAAATTGTGTTTAGTACTTGTTCTTGCATGAAAGATGACATCAGCCAATACAACAATCAACGATTCCTTCTAGAAACCCCCGATTCTCAAGTCAGGGGAGCATGATTGGTGGGTTGAGCAAATAGAAATCCACATATGCTCTCTTGATGGATAGCTTTAGAGAGTGATTGAACTTAGACTTGAAAAGTTTCTCGAAGTTGATGCAAAGACGGTGAAAACCAAGGCTGATTATAATGATGTTGGCTTCAAGAAATTGGAGAAAATGCTAGGGAAAAGAAAGTCTTGCACTATTCCCTAAGTCCAGGAGATCTAAAGAAAGTCATTGGCTACAAGAGCACCAAAGAGATATAGGTTGCTTTTAAGAGGCTTCATCAAGGAAGCGATGATGTAAAAAGAGATAGGATTATTAGTCTCGAAAGAGATTATGAGAATATCTTCCAAGGGAAAAATGATTCACTTGAAGAGTACCATTCAAGGTTTCAAACCTTAGTCAATGAGCGCGAATTTCTAGGAGAAATGCTTCCGCAATGGAAGCAAACCAACAAGCTGATTGTAGGACTCAACCAAAAGTGGGATGCTATCGCCACATCTTTGATTACTTCAAAGGAAACCAAGAATCTCTCTCTTGAAGACCTTATTGGATTTCTCACTATGTATGGAGGAATCAAACAAAGGAGAGATTATTGAATTGAAACATCGCTCTCATGACCGAAAAAGTTTTGGACCTGGCTCAAGGTGATTAAGATCCAAAAGAGGTCAATGACGATGTTGCTCTTATCTCTCGGGTAATTAAGAGGCCGTGGAATCGCACCAAGGCTCCTACAAAGTCCTTTAAATCCAATATAGACATGAAGGAAGTGGTATGCTACCACTATCAAGGCAAGGAATACTATGCTAAACAATATCCCAAGAAGAAAACAAGAGAAGTTGGCAAAATCATGTTTGCAACTTGGGATGTTTCTAATAACAAGGAGGCCTTTAGACAAGATAATGGTGCTTGCTTTATGGCTTGAGAAAGCAACTCGTCTAATGAGGTACATGAGTTTGAACTCATTGAAATGTTGAGAACTCAAGTCATTGAGCTAAGTGGGAAACTTGAAGAAAAGATGAACTATCACTAATTTGATTGATGACAATAAAGTGTGGTCAGATAAAGCTATTCAATTAGAAAAGGTTTCTTCCTCTAAGACTAATGATTGTAATTCTTGTAATGATTTTAAGAAAAAGGTTGACGACCTAGAAAAACAAGTCACGAACTTAGAAGGAGAAAGACTCGTGCTAAAACTAGGAAATGCTAAGATGTCTAATGAGTTAGAGAAACATAAACTTGATGAAGAAACCAAGAAAAAAGAATTGGATGAATGAGTTTGTTGTTAATAAAGTTCAAAGGTTAAAAAAGACTATGGAAAGAACTTTTTGAAGGAAGTTGATCGTTATAGAATTGAATTTACCAAAGCACTTGTACATCATATTACCAACTCTACTCCCCATTTGTAACACCCCCAATTTTCCTCGGAAATTCTACATGCCTGGGACCTTGGAATTTAAAGTCCAAAGCCACCCAAGGCTTGATCCGAACAATATAAGCATTTAAATTGTAAAATAAAGTTAGCGAAAAACTTTGTTAAACAAAACCTTCTTTCCATTAAAGATTCTCCTTGTAAATTGAGGAGACGAACCCTAGAAGAACATATAATCCACAACAGAAGACTTGTTTAAAATTCATAAATTACATAGATGAGTCATCTCTTGCACCTATACATCCAACTACGAAATTAAAATCCTAAATCAATTTTACTTGAAGTATAATTCCTATGGAATTATAATCTAACCGCAACCCAATGGAGGAGAGAATAAAGATGGAGATGGAAGAAAGAGATTCAACGATTCCTATGGAATTGGATTCTGTCGAGCATGTGATGGAGTCGTTCACTGAAAATAATAAGTCTAAAAAGAAATCTGAAGATAGACTAGAGGAGATGTTTGTCATTATGGTTGAGAAGAACGATGATTCTTGTATGGGAACCTCATTGAAGGTTGCGGACATTAAGGAGGTTATTAATGATGATGCTCGAAATAGCGAAGCGAGAGGTGGGCCCGGGGTATGAGGGTCAAGCCAGGTCAAAGGGACCCCCGAGGATGATCCTGGGGCCCACAACCATACCCACCTTTTATTTTAACAAAATTCCTACCCCACGAGGTCCCCTGAGACCTCGGAGCGAGGTCTCGACCTCGTAACCGACTCTACTAGCGCCCGCCCACCATGACCACTCAGCGAACGCCGCTCTTCGGGCCAATCACCGACTGCCTCGCCTCTAGGCCAATCAGAGCCCTTGATCTCGGGCGTCCCACATCGGACAATGACCAAAACTCGACTCCCCCATCCTCTATAAATAGAGGAGAATTTCGTATGGAAAAGGGGTCGAAAAACATCTTGAACTCAAGAACTATCTTGCTCGTTGAAGATCGACGTGATTGAAACATCGTCAAAAGGCCTCGCTATAGATAAGTGAAGTCCGCAAAAAGACTTTAAGTCTCACAGAGTTTCTGCTCACATCAAAGACCTCGCTACACCACCTCGCAAGCCTCTTACACCTCGCTCTACCTCATATCAAAGACTCCGCTGCTCAACCTCGCTCAAAGGGACCGGCAAGTGACACTTAGAGCTAGCTAGCAACTAGGAGATCTCGGATATTGTTAGGTCGAGATCTCGGATAATCGTAGGAGGTCTAGGGTGTAGTTTTCAAATAATCTATTAGCCTCGTTGGCTTGTAAACCTCACTGTAAAGAAAATCATAAATAAAGAAGCAAATGTTTGCACTTTCGAATATAAGAATCTCGTTTCTTGTCTTCTAGCGAGCCTTTCATTTCGGGTTTCATCACTGGCGCCGTCTGTGGGAACTTCTTCATCCTAAGTAGTTCCTCGATTCGTGCAAACCTTAGCTTCGATTCCCTCAAAATGGCTTGCCCAAACAATTTCTTCCCTCAACACGCCGACAATATGCCAGAAACTACGCAATGGACAGCCGCGGGACCTCCGAGCTGCCCGTTCGTGGTCCCTCCGGGATGGACGTACGCCGCCCCGCAAAATCCATTCCCATTCCAAGGCCTCGAGCAGGGCGGCGCGCCCCCGAACCCATATCCCTACCCGGTTTATGGGCAATACCAACAGGGCTTCGCCCCTTCATACGTCCCCTATCCCCCCCAGGGTGAGCCGCACTCCGAGTACGTCCCCGCGTATGTCCCTAGGCGTGCGCATGAGCCCGAGTCCTCCACCAACGGCTCGTCAACAGAGAGACCTCCCCGAGATCCCATGCAGATCTCGCGGTCTCGATCGCGTCGATCGAGGCTGCAGGAGCTAGAGTTGTCCGAAACAGCGGGGAGCGCGATGCACTACCCGAGGTCTCGATCGCATAATTCGAGGCCACCGCCCCAAAATCAGGAGGAAGCCAAGATCAGCTCCCCATTCATGGACGCGATCCGGAACGCGCCCATGCCCAAGGGCTTCTTGAGGCCGCAAATGGGGCTTTATGACGGTTCAGCGGACCCCGAGGAGCACGTAAAACACTTCGCGGTCCAGATGAACGTCAATGCCTACAATGACACGATATTCTGCAGGGTTTTCCCGACCACCCTGGAAAAGGCCGCGTTGACGTGGTTCTCGAGTAAGAAGGTGGGCTCCGTGACCTCGTTCGCCCAGCTGTGTGATTCCTTTGTCACGCACTTCAGCGGCTCCAGGAAGCGCAAGAAGAACATGCGGGATCTCCGTGGGATCGAGCAGGGGGAGAGCGCACGTCGACGTGGCGGAGATCACGCACGTCGACGAGTCGTCGGTGCGCGACACCCTCATGGGCAACCTGCAAATCGGGGAATTCAAAAACCGCATTTTTTATAAGAATCCGGAGACGTACGAAAGCCTGTGCGCCCGGATCACGGCGCAAGTATACGCCGAGGATGCCGCCAATCATAGCTCGCGACCACGAACTGACAAAGAGATCGTCGCCGACGCAAAGGGGAAGGCAAAGGCGGCCGCGCCGGCTGCGCGCGATGCGTATGTGACGCAGGCACATAACCCCAACAACAACAACAACAACAACAGCAACAACAACAACAACAGAAACAACAACAACAACAACAGAAACAACAACAATAACCGGAACAACAACAACAACAACCGAAACAATAACCGCGGGGGCGGTGGCGGAGGTTGGAACTGCTTTGGCGGGAGACCGCGGGGTTACCGAGGCAAGGGGGGTCCCGCGTACGACCCAAATGAAAAGGGTCGTGCCAACCCCGCGTCAGGAGCCAACCTCGAGCCGCAAGGCCCAAGTCGGACCCAGGCTAACGACAACAACAACGTCGAGCAACAGGCGCCCGCGAAGCAGGCCCGGTCGGGACAGGCGACGGCGCTCGATGGGTACATCCATACCATCTCGGGCGGACCATCACCGGCTTGGTGAAGCCAGGCAGAGCGGAAGAGATACGCGAGGGAAAGCCATCATGAACCCTCGGTATTCAGCGTCGCACAAACCTCGCGCGCCCACGAAGGTTTGTCCTTCTCGTCCGAAGATGCCGAGGGGCTTCACATGCCACACTCCGACCCCTTGGTGGTCCACACGCAGATGGGCTTGAAGATGGTTAAGCGAGTACTGGTGGACACGGGATCCTCCGTGGACATCATGTACTATGGCGCGTTCGAGCAATTGGGCATCTCCGAGACCTCCTTGAAGCCCTACGTTGGGAAACTCACCTCCTTCTCGGGAGACGAAGTCGACGTGGCCGGACTCATCGACCTATGGATGACGCTCGGCACCGGGTCCACCAGGAGGACCGAGATGGTGGAGTTCACAGTGGTGCGCCTGCCTTCGGTGTGGAACGCAATCATTGGGAGGGTCTCCTTGATGAAGTTCCAGGCGATTAGTTTCTATCTACCACCTGAAGATGAAGTTCCCCGTCGATGGCGGGGTTGGAGAGGTGAAGGGAAATCAGGAGGAAGGTCGCGTTTGCTACGCAACCTCTGCAAAGCAAAAGTGCCCGGTGTTCATGGTGGAATCTCCCAGCGAGGCCGACCTCGAAGTCCGGGATTTCACAGTCCCCACTCCAGAGCTAGAAAGAAGGGTGATATCCCCTTTCGAGAGCGAGTCCGAGAAGATCTACCTCGGGGAATGCCTCTCGGGGGCGTCGGCGACGTCGCTAGAAGCCTTGCTCGCTGGGTCCCGCGACGTGTTTGCTTGGACTGCGAAGGACCTCCGAGGTGTCCCGCAGACCGTAGCCCAGCACTCTCTGAACGTCGACGTCACCACTCGCCCTGTGGTGCAGCGACGAAGAAAAATGAACGAGGAAAGGGCGAGCGCCGCAAATGACGAGGTGGCGAAATTGCTGGCTACGGGGTTTATACGCGAGGTCCAATACCCCCGGTGGTTGTCCAACGTCGTTCTTGTCAAAAAAGCCAGCGGGAAGTGGAGAATGTGCGTCGATTTCAAGGACCTCAACAAAGCCTGTCCCAAAGACAGCTACCCCTTGCCCTTGATCGACGAGCTCGTCGACTCAACCGCAGGTCACGGGGTTTTGAGCTTCCTCGACGCGTACTCGGGGTACAATCAAGTCCTGATGAACCCGCGAGAAGAGGAGGAGACATCCTTCATCTCCCAGCGAGGCACTTATTGCTACAAGGTCATGCCATTTAGGCTGAAGAACGCGGGGGCAACCTTTTAACGCCTCGTCGACCGCGTCTTCAAGAGCCATCTCGGACGAAACGTGTCTGCTTATGTCGACGACATTGTTGTCCGGATCAAGACCCCTGAGGAGCATCTGGTCGACCTCGCTGAGGTCTTCGCAACTCTCAGGCACAACCGTCTCAGCCTGAACCCCGAGAAGTGCGTCTTCGGCGTATCATCGGGAAAATTCTTGGGCTTTATGATTAGCGAACGGGGCATCGACGTAAACCCTGCCAAGGTCAAGTTGATCCTCTCCATGAGGTCACCACGGTCTCGCACCGAGGTGCAACGGCTTAACGGTGCCGTCAACTACCTTGGGAGGTTCTGCTCCCGCCTGGCGGAAAGGTCCCTCCCCTTCTTCGCGACTCTCAAGCAGAATGACAAGTTCCTGTGGGATGAGAATCTGGAGCTCGCCTTCTCTGAGCTAAAGGCCTTCCCGACAAAGCTCCCCACACTGTCGCCCCCGCTGGCGGGCGAACACTTGCAACTTTATGTGGCCGTCAGCCCCGAGACGGTCAGCGCGGTGCTCACCAGAAAGGCCACGCACCCAGTTTATTTCGTGAGTCGTGTGCTTCAGCCCGCGGAGCAGCGATATTCCCCAGCAGAGAAGATGGCGCTGGAAATTGTGACCGCCGCAAGGCGTCTACGCCCTTACTTCCATGCGCACCCCATTCAGGTCTTGTCTGACCTCCCACTTCGACAAATCCTCCACCAGCCCGCCCTCTCCGGGCGAATGACGAAGTGGGCAGTCGAGCTCTCCGAGTTCGACATCAGCTACCTCCCAAGAATCGCCATGAAGGGGCAGGCCCTCGCTGACTTCATGGTGGAGGTCACTTTCCCCGAGACAGAAACGAGCTCAGAAGAGTGGAAGGTGTTCGTCGACGGCTCGCGATGTGACGCCGGGGGTGGAGCTGGCGTATTCCTCACTGAGCCCTCGATCGAGACGGAGTACTCACTTAACTTTGCCTTCGACGCCACCAATAACGAGGCCGAGTATGAAGCCATGATCGCGGGAATCGAGATGGCGCTCCTCAGTGGGGCCCGGAAAATCAGGGTCTACACCGACTCCGAGCTGGTGGCGCGCCAGCTCAACGGTCGTACTACGGTCAGTACGACACCAAAACGGGGTTCCTGCCCGCGTATCGAGAAAAGGTCAAAGCCTTGGTATCATGCCTGGAAACCTTCGCGGTGGAGTCCATCCCTCGGACCTCGAACACCAAAGCAGACGCGCTTGCGAGGTTAGGATCCGCCCTCCCCCTTGAAGTAGGGAACCGCGTGATGGTAGAACGAAAACTCTCGCGGAGTGTGAACAGCGAGGTTCTATCTGTCACCGCGGGGGATTGGAGGATCCCGATAACCCGGTATGTGGAGAGCGGAGTCCTCCCAGAGGATCGGCGCGGTATTGCATCGTAGGTGGCTGCCTTTATCGCCGAGGCTACGCCGAACCCAATCTATTGTGCATCCCGACCGAGTCTACGGAGCACATCCTCTACGAGGCCCATGAAGGGGTCTGTGGCGGCCACCCCGGATGGCGAACCCTTTCGCATAAGATTGCCCACTTGGGGTACTTCTGGCCCACCCTCCGGTAAGACGCAAGGGACTATGTCCAGCGATGCGATGGATGCCAGAAGCACGGTAACCTCTTGCACGCCCCGGCCTTGCCGCGTCGCTCCATCCACGCACCGTGCCCCTTCGCGATGTGGGGGATGGACATCCTCGGCCCCTTCCCCAAGGCCCCCGGTCAGGTGCGGTATATCCTGGTCATCGTCGACTACTTCACAAAGTGGGTTGAGGCACAAGCAATGGCGAAGATCACGGGGACTAAGGTCTGCGACTTCCTGTGGAAGAACCTTGTCTGTCGCTTCGGCGTTCCCATGACCATCATGACCGACCATGGCCCCCAATTTGATTGTGAAGAAACTCGGACATTCTGCTCAGAGCTCGGCATAACCCTCAAGTTCTCCTCCGTGGCCCATCCTCAGTCCAACGGCCAGGTAGAGAACGTCAACGCCCGCATCCTGTCCGATCTAAAGAAGCGGCTGGGCATGGCACAAGGTCGTTGGGCAGAGCTTCTCCCACTCGTGCTATGGACGTGCCGCACCACCGCGCGCCGCGTCACCGGAGAAACGCCGTTCGCCCTAACCTACGGCGCAGAGGCCCTAGTCCCGGTAGAAACCCTGGTCCCATCGGCAAGGGTGTTCGATTTTGATGAAAAGGAGAACGAAGCCAATCTCAGGGTCGAGTTGCTCTTCCGTGACGAGCTACGCGAAGTAGCCGACGTTCGTTCCAGGGAATACAAGCGCCGCATGGCAGTCTACCATGACAAGAAGGTGAGACCTCGGTTCCTGGCCACGGGCAATCTCGTTTTGAGAAGAACCGAAGGTGGCAAACTGGACCCCAACTGGGAGGGACCATACATCCTCGGGGAGGAGGTCGCTCCCGGAGCCTTTAAGCTCAAAGACAACGAGGGGCAAACCCTCAGTAAGACGTGGAACGTCGACCGGTTAAAGAAATATTTCGTGTAAACTCTCTGAATTCCGTTACTGCTTTTTGTGAATAAAGGGTTGTGGGACTTTCAAAATCTCTCTCAAAAATAAAAACTTCGGGTTAAAAGTCCAAACCTCGCTTCACGCGAGGTGTTGGAGAATCTCGTTGAGTCCATCCCTCGCTTCCCGCTTGGGGTTGGAGATTTTCGTTAAGTCCAAACCTCGCTTCCCGCGAGGTGTTGGAGAACCTCGTTGAGTCCAACCCTCGCTTCCCGCTTGGGGTTGGAGATTTTCGTTGAGTCCATCCCTCGCTTCCCGCTTGGGGTTGGAGATTTTCGTTGAGTCCAAACCTCGCTTCATGCGAGGTGTTGGAGAACCTCGTTGAGTGAAACCCTCGCTTCCCGCTTGGGGTTGGAGATTTTCGTTGAGTCCAAACCTCGGTTCACGCGAGGTGTTGGAGAACCTCGTTGAGTCCATCCCTCGCTTCCCGCTTGGGGTTGCAGATTTTCGTTGAGTCCGAACCTCGCTTCCCGCGAGGTGTTGGAGAACCTCGTTGAGTCCAACCCTCGCTTCCCGCTTGGGGTTGGAGATTTTCGTTGAGTCTAAACCTCGCTTCACGCGAGGTGTTGGAGAACCTCGTTGAGTCCATCCCTCGCTTCCCGCTTGGGGTTGGAGATTTTCGTTGAGTCCGAACCTCGCTTCCCGCGAGGTGTTGGAGAACCTCGTTGAGTCCAACCCTCGCTTCCCGCTTGGGGTTGGAGATTTTTGTTAAGTCCAAACCTCGCTTCCCGCGGGGTGTTGGAGAATCTCGTTGAGTCCATCCCTCGCTTCCCGCTTGGGGTTGGAGATTTTCGTTGAGTCCAAACCTCGCTTCACGCGAGGTGTTGGAGAACCTCGTTGAGTCCATCCCTCGCTTCCCGCTTGGGCTTGGAGATTTTCGTTGAGTCCAAACCTCGCTTCACGCGAGGTGTTGGAGAATCTCGTTGAGTCCATCCCTCGCTTCCCGCTTGAGGTTGGAGATTTTCGTTAAGTCCAAACCTCGCTTCCCGCGAGGTGTTGGAGAATCTCGTTGAGTCCATCCCTCGCTTCCCGCTTGGGGTTAGAGATTTTCGTTGAGTCCAAACCTCGCTTCACGCGAGGTGTTGGAGAACCTCGTTGAGTCCAACCCTCGCTTCCCGCTTGGGGTTGGAGATTTTCGTTAAGTCCAAACCTCGCTTCCCGCGAGGTGTTGGAGAATCTCGTTGAGTCCATCCCTCGCTTCCCGCTTGGGGTTGGAGGTTTTCGATCAAAATACACGAGGTCCGAGCAGGGCTCTTGGCCTCGGCATAGTCGTTGTGCGAAGTCCGAAAAAGGCTTGAGATCTCGGTGCAGAATTAGAAACACCCGATGTGGTCCGAACACCACAATAGTTGTGACACTCGGACCATGGGGTTGGGTAGATATGTGCGAGCATATGCGAGAAAGCTAGAACAAACAAGCATTCATGAGGTAAGGAAAATAACATAAAAAGCTGGGGCACGTGTGCCCAGGTGTTTAATTACAAGCCCCGCAGGGCCAACAACAAAACAACAAAAAAAACACGGCAGAAGCAAACAACAACATCCTTTACATCTCCGAGGTTTCGGCGGCAGGGTCGGAGGTCTTCGGAGGATCTTCAAGGGCTTGAGCAGTAGGGGCTTGAGCAGTAGGTCCTTGGGGAGTCTCCAGGGCAGGGGCGGCGATGGCAGAAGTTTGGGAGCTTGGCGCATCTTCCCGAGCGATGGCTGCCGAGGTAGGCGCCTCGCTGGCCACAGTTCCGTCCTCATTGAGAAAGAACTCGCACTCTCCCTCAGGCTCTTCCCCGTCAAGTTCCCCCATAGTCTCCTGGTAGTTGGGAATGAAGAACTTGATGCGGGGGTCGAGGTGCCCATACTTCGCGACCGCCTGCTTGACCCCCATCCTGACGGATTGGTGGAACATCTTCCTCACACTCTCCACCATCTCAGCCTGAAAGGCCTCGGACTTCACGTACCTGGGCCCCTCGAGGTCCAGCTCCTTGCTAAGCTCAACAACACGCCGTTGGAGCCTAGTAATCTCCTCCTCAGCTTTCCAAAGCTCCGCCTCCTTCTCTCTGAAAAATTGGTGCTCCTCGAATAACTGGCCTTTGAGCTTCGCGACCTCGTCCTTGAAGTCCCCGTTCTCGTCCTTCAAATCCTTGTTCTCCTCCTTCGTCTTCCTCAGCTCCTCCTTGACCCTCGAGGCGGCCTTGGCCTCGTCCGCTGCCGCGATCTCCGCGGCGCGAACGCGTTTCTCGGCCTCTGCGAGGCTCTTTCCCTTCTTCTCGATCTCGGCGTCCCGCTCTTTAAGCCTCGCCTCCATCCTACCCAGGTTCCTTTGGAGGAGGCCGACGCGGTCGTAGTTGTAGTTCGCGAAGAAGGTATTCTGAAGCAATAAAAGAGCAAGTTAAAACAAGAACAAGAATAATAAAGCCAATAAAAAATGAACAAGAAAGAGCAAGACATACCATCGCGGATTAGCGGAGGATCTCATCGTTGAGGGCTGCCTCCAAAAGGTTGTTGGCCCATGCAACCTCGTCGGTCCAAGCTGACCTGTCCCAGTCTTCGGACACGCCCCGGGAAGGACCAGGGCAGTGGAACTTCTCGGCAGGAGGCCCGGTGGCCGAGATGACTCGGCTCGGTGCCCTAGGGCGTTCGACCATCACGCCCGCTTGGGTCCCCCTCTGCTCGTCCCCTTTGTGTTTCTTCCTTTTTTCCCCGCGGGGAGACCCCGAATCCATCCTCTTGGACCCAGCTTTATCCCCGGACCCTCGAGGGATTTGAGAAGACGTCCTCGCAGCGTCCCCTTTGGACGCTGCCCCCCCGCTCGGCTTCACCTCCGATACCTTCGTCGTCGGGGCTGGCGCCTTCGGCTGCGAGGCAAGGGGCCTCGCCTGCGAGGTCGGATCCTTTATGACGACCCCATGTTGGCCCTGGGGTCTCGGAGCGTTGGAGGAAGAAGTCACAGGCCTTTTGCCCTGTGACTTCGAGGTAAGAGCGCCGAGTAGGTTCACTGTCAACAACAAAAAAAAAACGGGGACGTAAAAATTAGATAAGAAAAGCGAGAAACAAGTTAATGACAGTAATGAGACAAAATAGGCCAGCGAGGTTATAAACCTCGCTCCTCAACAACAAAAAGAAAAAATCAGGAAAGAGATTGAGTACCCTCTTTTTCCTCGCTAGGAGGGAGGCTGAGGCTCAGACCAGCCCGCTCAAGCTGGTCCTGAGAAAGATACACCTGGTGCGGTGCCTGACTCGCTGTGGCGTATCGGACCCTGAACACCTTGAGCTCATCAACCTCCAGCGGGGTCACGCACCGAACGAATTCGCCCGACGTTACCGGAAAATTGAGATATCTCCCGTTGGGGTCGAGAACCAAGAACCAATTCGGCTTCCACAACCCGACGTTCAAAGGGGCCGTGGTGATCTTGATAAGCGGCGTGCTAAGATTGATAAGGCTTCGGGACCGAGTGTCTCTCCTCGCTAGGAATAAAGCCGACAGGAGGTTGAGTCTCGGTCCGTCCCCAAGTTCGCGACTGGGAATCGTGTAGGCACACAGCAACCGCCAAGCGTTCGGAAACAACTGCGCGGGGTAGATCTTCATGGCCCACAGATAATCAACAATGTGCTGGGGCAAGGGCAGCCTGAAGCCCGCCTGAAGGCTGAAGAAGTGCACAACCACGCACCTGTCGTAAGATGCCAAGGAGTGGCCCCCCTCCTCGGGAAGCGCCAGCTCAACCCCCTCGGGCCAAGCAAAGTCCTTGGCAATGTCTGCAAGGTCCTTCAGCTCGAGTTCGGTGGCCACCCCCTCGGATAGACGAGCCTCGGCAGAACCCGGGGTCATGGGGATCCGTTCCTCCAGGACGCTCGGGATGCGGGACACGGCGTCAGTAATATACGCCGCAGGGAAGCTCGGAGGCACGTAAGGAGGCAGCGCCGAGGTCGTTCCCACGTCCGGGGTGGAAGACGAAGCCATTTCAACGCCCGACGACGTTCGAAGATGGGCGAAGCGCGAATTAATAGAGACCTCGGAGTCGCTTGAAGAAGGCTCGCTGAAAACCAGCGAAGGGGACCTCGGGTTCTGAGAGTCGCTGAGTTCTACGCTTCCCGCGGACTCCGAAACCTCCTCGTAAAAACCCTCTTGGACTCTGAAAACGAAGCCGGGCGGAGGGCTCGCAGAGGCGCTCCTAGGCATGAAAAGAACGATGTCCAGGCCGCGGAAGGCTAGCACCTGGAAAAGAAAGAAGCGTTGAGACGTCAGGCACTATAACCAAGGAAAAGCAATGCGAGGTCACAACCTCGGAAGAAAAGCAATGCGAGGTCATAACCTCGGAAGAAAAGCAATGCGAGGTCATAACCTCGTGAGAAAGAGAAATACGGATCACAAGAGGCGAGGAGCCACGTGGCACTCTAGGGGCTACTCTGACAAGATAGGACGGCGAGAGAGAAGGCGAAGCGCCAAAAAGGAAGAAGTCGAAGCGCTAGAAAGAGGAAAGAGAAGGTAAAATGGAAGCCAGCGGTGGAAAACGGCGGTGGAGACTCTAACGTCCCATCAATCAGCCGTCAGGACGTTTGGGTTTCCAAGAATTTCAAAATCCAAAACCACCGAAAAAGAAAAAGAGACGGCCATCGGTTGGGGGGCGAGAGGTTCAAGTGCATGGCGTTCGCCACCCTCACCCCACCACTGTTTCGCCTCCGTGACGCCGGTGCAAAACGCCAAGAGGCAACCACTGCCCGCTAGGGCACAAGAAAAAAAAGAGAAAAGAAGAGAAAGGAGCAAAGGAGAAAACGGCGAGAAAAAGCATGCGGAAACTCACGCCGACCTCACCACCACTGTTTCGCCACCGTGACGCCGGCGCGAAACACCAGGCGGCACTCCATCGCCTCTCCAAAACGCGGCACAAAAAGACAAGCAGGGAGAAATCAAAAGCGAACAAAAAGCGAGAGAAGAAAAGTCGAAAACTTACTTGTTCAGAATCGACAAGGAGGAAGCGGTGATGCAACCGGAAGGTGGCTGAGGCTCGCCGGAAACCGTCTGGAGAAACCGCTCGCAGGAAGCCAAAGAGACAGAAAGAGAGAAGGCGAGAATTTTGGAAGAAGGGATAAATGGGGAGGCGTGTGAAGTGCGCACTTATAAAGGGCAGGCTTGGGCCTCCCCTACCCAGTTAGGCTTATTGGGCCTGTCCCTCCTGAGCGGCCCATTAAGCAAAACACGAAGAGCAAGCCCAGAAAAGCTTTACCTTTGCCAACCAAAGAAAAGCTAAGTGTAGAACCTCGCAAAAGGAGGGCTTCGCAAGATGCCCCCCAGAAACCTCGGAAACCCTTAAAGCCTCGCAAACTGCCTACCCACCTCTCAAAGCCTCGCACCCCGCAATCTTTGAGAGCTTATGCCCTGCGGCCCTCGGGGCGAAGTCCCCAGGCCATGGGGTTGTGATGATGCTCGAAATAGCGAAGCGAGAGGTGGGCCCGGGGTATGAGGGTCAAGCCAGGTCAAAGGGACCCCCGAGGATGATCATGGGGCCCACAACCATACCCACCTTTTATTTTAACAAAATTCCTACCCCACGAGGTCCCCCGAGACCTCGGAGCGAGGTCTCGACCTCGTAACCGACTCTACTAGCGCCCACCCACCATGACCACTCAGCGAACACTGCTCTTCGGGCCAATCACCGACTGCCTCGCCTCTAGGCCAATCAGAGCCCTTGATCTCGGGCGTCCCACATCGGACAATGACCAAAACTCGACTCCCCCATCCTCTATAAATAGAGGAGAATTTCGTATGGAAAAGGGGTCGAAAAACATCTTGAACTCAAGAACTATCTTGCTCGTTGAAGATCGACGTGATTGAAACATCGTCAAAAGGCCTCGCTATAGATAAGTGAAGTCCGCAAAAAGACTTCAAGTCTCACAGAGTTTCTGCTCACATCAAAGACCTCGCTACACCACCTCGCAAGCCTCTTACACCTCGCTCTACCTCACATCAAAGACTCCGCTGCTCAACCTCGCTCAAAGGGACCGGCAAGTGACACTTAGAGCTAGCTAGCAACTAGGAGATCTCGGATATTGTTAGGTCGAGATCTCGGATAATCGTAGGAGGTCTAGGGTGTAGTTTTCAAATAATCTATTAGCCTCGTTGGCTTATAAACCTCGTTGTAAAGAAAATCATAAATAAAGAAGCAAGTGTTTGCACTTTCGAATATAAGAATCTCGTTTCTTGTCTTCTAGCGAGCCTTTCATTTCGGGTTTCATCAATTAACATTGAGAACGTCATGGAGGTTGTGAATGTTGATGAGTCTGGTACAGTGAAAGTCACTAACACCCCTACAGCCATGGAGAATGTCAAAGACTCTAATGAGGCTACTCCAACTGACCTAAAACTTATTTCTTGCTTTTCTACTCTTTCTCTTACATCTAAATTTACGGTTAAGTCAAGTTTGGAGAAAAATCAGTTTGGAGATGATGATGATGAGTTGATGAAGGAGGAAGACTTTGAGATTACTAAGGAAGTTTCTAGACCTAAGAATCATAGGGCCTTAGCCAAAGCTAATGGTGTAGATTCTCTTATGAGAAATAGGAAGGAGTAAGCGACTCCAGATGCTTATTTTGAAGGTGGTGACTCTACTCTTTCCATAAGGGTCACAAGGAGTAAGAAGGCTAAGAGAGGAAAGTCACTAGTCAAGTTGATAACTAAGACTAACACATTTGGTGCCAAAGGGAAAGGTTATGATGAAGTTGTGAATGTGGGACGCAGGAAGTTTGCCAAGATGTTGATGAGTGAGGTGGAGTTTTTAAAACATAATGGTCTTGATTGTGCGCTTGAGTGGATAAAAGTAAAATATGGGATAATTTATTTTAGGAGTTAGTTTCTTTGAATCCGCTCAAGTCAAGGAGTTCTTTACTTCTCTGGTCATTGAATATAGGGCAAATTTGACAATGGGGACGTATACGACAAATGGTGAAGAGTACAACTTCACAAGTCGGGAAGTTGCAAACTTGTTGGAGATTCTTCATGATGGATTTGTTGGGTATTATAAACGCACTTGGCTAAAGGATGTTGATTCCATAGAGATGATCAAGTTTATGAATGATGTGGAGGAACCTGCCATTGGTTATATTGTTATGTACTCCATGACAGTTGAGAAGAAGATTCTATATGCTTACCTAATTAGAAATATTCTCCCGAGAGAGTAGAAGAGGAATGCAACACTGATTCAAGATTTATTTGTGATGGATAGGATTCTGTGAGTCCAACATGTGCGTTTTCCTTGCCTAATGATGTTGCATATGAAGGCTTGTCCGTGCAATTCTTTAGTATCATTGTATTTACAAGTCTGAGAGGGAAGTTCATACTGTGAGGATTCTGTCCAAGGATTTGATCAAGAAAACAGGCTTCACTCTTGTGGATGGTTTTTGGGTGTCTAAGGAGGTTGGTGTTTAGACTAAAGTTGTGGAGGATGTGATCGACATTCATGGAAGTGTGCAACCTGAGTCTCTGGTGACTATGATGCATGACCTGACTATCCAGAACCAAGAGATAGTGAAGAGAGTCACGGGACTTCAGACTGCACAAGGGACAATCATATATGAGCTCAAGAAGATGAAGTCCATGCTTGTATGATTAGAGTCATTGACATGTGTGGTGTTCAAGAACTTTGCCTTTCCAACTTTTGTTGTTCCTTGGTACATTTTCTCTCTCAAAACTGTTTGCTCTACGCTGTTGATGGTTATTTAAGTACTTCTTTTATTTGTGGTTGTCTATGACTTTTTACTCTTTTTTTTCGGTGGTGCAAATGGTTGTGATGTATTGAAGTCTGCTATATTTCTATCCATGTCTTATGATCTACTTTTCATGAATATTTAATCTTTTTGATGATGCCAAAAGGGGAATTAACCAGGGAAATATATTTGCTAATGTTTGGGGGGTGGGACTTTTTAGCTGATTGTAATGTTTGTACATGTATCATGTTCGCTTTCTGTGCTTTCAGAGTTTCTATCAAGTTAGCAAAGTTTTTCACCATAAAAAAGGGGGATTTGTTAAAATGTGAAGTTTTGATGGTTTCAAATCTAAGTAAAGTCCACGACTTTTTTTGTGCAATTGATGTATGCAACTTGGAAGGTCTTTGTAGAAGTTGTGAACATCATTGATCCAAATGGAAACTATTTATAGAAAGTTCGTAGAGATTAATTGTGGCTAGTTAGAATGGTTTATTTAAGAGAAATATCAAGTAAATCACCGGAAGAAAGGTGGCACTAGTGCGTCCAAGGCAAGAATGAAATATTCGGTATCTTGTTTTTAGCAAGTTTGTAAATATTTGGCGAGATATCTTTTGACTTATAAATCAAATGGGAAACAATATCAAACAAGATATGTAGCTTTAATATAAATACTTTTGAGTGTTTAGGATTAGAGCTACGCTTGAGCATAGTGTGAATTTGTGAGAGAAAAAAAAGAAATGTTGATAATTTGTGTGGTGTGTGTTTGAGAGCTCTTAGGCATAACTTGAGATTGAGAGTAGTAGTTAGGCAAAAGATGGACGAGATCAAGTTATTGTGGGATGCAATAGTTGATCTCGATGTGTCTTTTTTAATAAAACTCAAGAAATCAATAGAGCGAGACCAAAGTGCTCTTGAAATCCAACCAAACAAGAAGCTTGGAAGGGGTGGTTTTTCACTTAGTAGACTAATTGATTTACTACGTGTTTCTACTGTACATCATTATGTCTATTAAGTTATTCCTACAAGTTATAATCTGCACTGCTTTAAGTCGCCAACTTTACCAAAGTTGGTGACATATGTGTTCTAAGGATCCTACACTTAATTTCTCAAAATCAACATCTTCCCTATCATTGAATTATTGCATCACCTAGACATTTCAAATGATAAAAGATCATGTGTTTTATCTATTCTTGAAAAGCAACAAAAAATACTTGAGTGCATCGAATTAATATGAACTCACATAAGCCATCTCGTTATGGAAGTACACATGATTCTGTGGAGGGCTATCATTAGCTGTGTAGATCTGGCCGATGACGTGTGTCCTCGGGGCAGCGACACCCCCAAAAGGGAAGGCCTCGTAGCCAAAACCATTGAGAGCTTCATTGAATTGTTCGACAGTGGCCACATCAAACCCACGGAAGAGGACGGCACCGACCTCATGAAGCTTGGCCTCCACCCACTCCTTGTGGGCCCCGACTGCCTTGGCCAGGTTGGTGGAGGCCGACGGTTGTGCTGGGAAGACCACTACCGGAAAGGGCATGCCGTTGAACACCTTTTGTTGGGGTACAGACACTTCCTTGAACACCTCTTCTACGATTGTCGAAGCCATTGTACTAGTTGTGAAAAAGTTGTTTGAAGAGATTGTGGATATTGGCTTAATTAGTTGGGCCAATTTAAATAGGAGATGTGGGGTGACATATGCGCATGCATGCTAAGAATTATTTTTAATTATCAACTATTAATAAATGATCGATGAATATAAAGAGTAGGATTGAATTGCATTTTTCATTTTATAATTTGCATTTTTCAATTTACATAGGAGATGTGGGGCAACATATGCATATGATAGCGGTCTTGAGTACATGTCAAGTCTTATCTTAATTAACTTTCGGGCTTAAGTCTTATCGTAATTAACTTTCAGGCTTAAGTCTTATCTTGTTCGGGCCTACTCTATACCACAAGAGTCTGTACGTAGATGAGTACCTAATTATTGGATAATGTATATTTTTCTTCTTTGTTTGATGTAACATATTTAAGTATATTTATTTTTTCTTTTATGATTGAGTATACAATATTATTTCTAAATAAATGCAAAATATAAATTCTCATTTTCACATTTTTTCAATCATTTTTTCATGATATTTTCTATTTAAGATTTTCTAAAAGTTAGAAGAGAAAAGAGGATAATTTTAATCGAAAAAATTATATAGAATATTAATTAAAAGATTCAAATAAAAAAAATATTTGAATGCACAATCTTGGTCAAATGTGCAAGAATGAAGAAAAAACTATAGGGAGCAATTGTGGGTGAAGAACCTTGGGAAGAGGAGTTTTACAACTTAAAAAATGTTAAATTGTGTGACAAGTGATTAGGGTTTTAGGGTTTAAGGTATATGGTTTAGGGTTTAGTATTTTTTATTTTAGGGTTTCGTGTTTAGGATATAGGGTTTTAGGGTTTAGCGTATGTAGTTGTTCATTTACGGATAAGTAGTTTTTCATTTGCAAAGAGGCCTAAATACGACAATGCTTGCCTAGATTATTTGCTTATCCATATTATAATAATTTTTCTTGATCATTACATTGCTTCTTCATTTACAATATCTTAGTTGTTCAATTTATATTAGAGGAGAGGGAAAGTTTAGTATCGACGCTTATATAGATGCGATATATATTAAGGAGAGAGAAAATTAGATATGAATTGTTCACTGTTGGGTATTAGTTGTTCATTATTGTAGTTGTTCAATTGTAAATGAGTAGTTGTTCAGTTGTAGAGAGACGTAATTATTTGCGTAAATTATTGTTCATACATAATATAATAATACTACTTGTTCATGATAAATACACTAGTTTTTCATTTGCTGTCTCTTAATTGTTCAATATGTATTGGAGGAGAGAGAAAGTTTAGCATCAACACTTATATAGACGCGATAGATATTAGAAGAGAGAGAAAATTAGATATGGATAGATATATTTATTTTTCCTTTAATTCTAAAAAATCTTATCCATTAATTTTTTTAATCTAAAGGTTGAGAAGCCTACTAATTATCTAAAATAAGAAGCCTCCTCACCTAATATTAACCTTATATAATATTAAATACATGATTCAAATAAAAATATATTTAAATACATAATCTTAGTTAAATGTAGAAGAATGAGGAGATTACAAGAGAAGACAAGGAGAAAAATCCTTTAGAAGAGTACTACAACAGGTTTTTTAATAATATGTAAAATTGTGTGACAAATGATGGACACTGTATATTTTCACTATTCAAATATTAAATATTATAATATTGTAGTCATACTTGATAAAGAAGAATTAGATGATTGGCCGAATATATAAATAGGTCCCTGAACTTTGACGTTTTTGGCAACCATATTCCTCTACTTTTTGGGTTTCAAATAAGTTCCTGGACTATACATTTTTTTGTCATTTAAATACAAATCGCACAAATTTCATCTGCATGCAATACACTCGCGCTGACTGTACACATTTTATGCCAGCTTAGATGCCACGTAGGTGCCATGTAGATATTTTATAAAAAATTTAACAAAAAATATTAAATTTTAATTAAATAAAAATCAGATCCAAAATCATGTTCATCTTCTTCCTTTTTACCAAAATCAGATCCGACAATCTTGTTCATCTTTGGTTCTGGTCTCTCCCGAGTCCGTCGTTCCGCCCCTGACTCTCTCCCGAGTCTGTCGTTCCGTCCCTGACTCTCTCCCGAGTCCGTCGTTCCGGATCTGGTCTCTCCCGACTCTCTCCCGAACCCGTCGTCGGATCTGGTCAATTACTATTGGTGGAATTAAGAGATTGATGGATTTAATTACTATTGGTGGATTTAATTAACATGACTTTTAATAGTTTTTAATTTTGGGGATTCCACATTGGTGGATTCCACATCAGCATTTATAAGAGTGTTGTATTATTTTCACATGCAATTAAGAGATTGATGTACACGCGTTTTGCCACATTGTAATTTTGTGTTTAAAAGACAAAAATATGTATAGTCCAGGGACCTATCTGAAACCCTAAAAGTAGAGGGATATGGTTGCCAAAAACGTCAAAGTTCAGGGACCTATTTATGTATTCGGCCTTAGATGATTACACAAAATAGCTAGTATGAATAATATAATGAAAATCGCCAATGAATAAATTATTGAAACAAAAAAATCAAAATACAATCTTTTATCGAAATTTACTTTTATTTTTACTAGAGGTTAGGGTTCGAGTCTCCCTTCCTCCGTTCCCATCTCTTTCCCATTTTTACTCCCAATAAGATGTTAGTGGTTGCATGCAATGGTTTGAACCATAGGCCAATTTTGGTTGGGTTGTATGGGAAATAAATCGAGTGGATCAATTTAATTTGGCCCGCTCGATTTTTTGCCAATACCCATATTTATTGAATATTAAAGTTTTCTAAATTATTTATAAAATAAATTTATTCGCTAATTATATTTATTTCTCTTTTAAAGACATAGTTTAAATTCAAAGTGTAGAAGACTAAATACATCCTTGTTTATTATATAAAATAATCTTCGAATATTCTTTTATAAAAATAGCAGAATATTACAAGGTATTTGTAAAACCTCAAAGTATTTCCATACTCTATTTTTTCTCAAAATTTTATTTAAATGAGGTATATGTAATACCTGGGTCGTCAATAGGGTATCCAATAGTAAATTATGTCGGTCTGTTGCCCATTGTGGGAGTTGATTAGGGATGATAAAATATGGGTCAATTTGCTCATTGGGCCAAGCTTAACCAATCTCTTCCTCTCTTTGCTTTTCATTCCTCTCAGCCCACTTCTCTCTTCTCTTTCTTTATTTTTTCTTCTTGGCCCAAATTCATTCGGCTCATCTCTCTCAGTGTTATCTTTTATAATTCCCTTATTCTATTTTATTTTTTTTCTTTTTTTCTTATCCATCCTTCTTTTTTTGGTTGAAGGAGATGCAGTACTCTCCGATCCCTCAAGGGGAGTTTTATTAATAGAAAAAAATGGGCTAAGTAGTAAGCAAACGAGGGATAGCCTGACCACACACATCATTCAAAAGCAAAGAAATAACACCCTCGTGAGGGTCAAGCAATACATGAAAACCTACATTAAACAAAAAAGCATAAGAAGCAAGAGAATACACTACACTATTTGCTTTTCTATAAATATGATGAAACTGGACAACCCAACTTCTACTAAGGAAGTGTTGACACTTATGTACCAACCTAGATAAAGGATGACTACACTCCATTGATCAACCAAGGAGAAGAATCACAAGTTGTGAATGCACTTCAAGGCAAACCCTCTTGTAGCCCTTGCTCCAAGCAAGTTCCACCCCTTTAACAACACCCCAAAGCCTTGCCATTGGAACCGTACAAATACCTATATTATTGATAAAACCCACCTGCCAAACTCCATCTTCTTTACGAATGACACCAGTTGTCGATGCAACGCCCCCATCTCTAACGGATCCATCAGTATTCAATTTTATCCATCCATTCTGGGGCCGATTCTAGGTAATGTAAACCTCTTCTCGCCTCGCCAAGCAAAGAGCCGACTATAATGCAATGATCGCTTCCCCATAATCCTTAACAAGCTTATGGATAAGAGAAACTCGATGTCCATCAAAATGCCCCTAATAAAAAACAAAAGCGCTACACCATTTCCAAATCGACCACAAAGAGAGAGTGAAAAATTCCGCCCAAACGAGACCATTTCCACAAGCATGGTTGCAAGTAAGATTAATACGTAACCAAACTGCAAAATTGGATCCAAAGAAAACTTCCCTTGAAAGAGGAGGGTGAAAATCATCCCAAAAGCGTCTTGTAATTTTACAATCACGCAAAGATGGATCAATGACTCCTCATTCGCACACCTCGAACAATGAGGATCAACCGCAATATGTAGTCGAACCCATTCTTGATTAGTGAGTATACTCCTTTGATCACAAGCCAGAGGAAGACCCCAGCACGTTCCGGGACTTTAAGTTTCCAAAGAGCATTATAAAAACACATGTCAACAGTAATATAATTCCGATTAGTAGAAATCAAAGAATAAGCGGAGAAGACATTGTACTCCCCTGTAAAGGTGAGCCGCCAACTTAGGACATCAGAATGGGAAGTCTCCTCCTTCAGCGCAACAATAGTCAGCCACTGAACATAAGAAGGCGATAACAAATGTTGCAACGCCTCCAACTGCCAACCATCACACCAAAAACCACAGACCGATTTCGATAAATTAATGTCTTATGCATGAACAGTCGCCACATCGGCCAAAGAGACATGAGTAAGTCAATATTCAGCCCAAAAACTTGTATCCGTGCCGCTTTTAACACACCAACACAACCCCGAAATAATAACATTATTGACCCCTTTCTTGAGGCTACGCAACACATAAGACGGGTTAGCCTGATCACAAAGTGAGGGTCGAACATATTTAGACTGTAACACCCAAATCCAAAGTTTATCATTTTCCACAAGAAATCTCCATCCATGCTTTCCAATCAAGACCAATTTGAGATCAGACATAGATCGAAGGCCCAAACCACCACAATCTTTAGGCTTGCAAACCTCATTTCAGCTTACTAAATACAAGCAACGTCGATTTTTTTTTACCCACCCCATAGGATATAGCCTATCTTAGCATCAAATTTAATGCAAACCTCCCTAGGAATCAAGACCGTAGCCATAGCGATAGGCATCGACGAAATAATGCATTTAGCCAAGGTATGCCTACCCGCCATGCTTAAATGCCCCTGCCAACCATGTAATTTAGCGGTGAACCGTTCAATGAGAGACTTAAAAGTAACTGCCTTTACTTGTTCATGAAACAAAGGCATGCCAAGATAAATTTCTAGATTAGACGTCAATGAGAACCCACTCTCAAACCTTAAAGCATCACGAAGATCAGTTCGGACGTTGTTAGAAACATAAATGCGGGATTTTCACCTTCTGGCAAGACGCCCCACAAAATTGATCTAGGATCTCGTTTATAACCTTAATTTGATCCATAGATGCTTCCGCAAATAACATGATATCATCAGCAAAAAGGATATGCGATAACTTAGGTCCTCCACGAGAGAGCTGAATGGGTTTCCAACAATTCTGACTAGCAACACGATCAATCATCTGGCTGAGTCTCTCAATACAAAGAACAAATAAATAGGGAGAGATCGGATCCCCTTGCCTGACACCCCAGAAGGAACAAAAGAATCAGTCAACTATGGAGACCAATGTAGTGCACTTTTCTACAAAGCCATCAAAACCAAGAGAATGACAAATAGAATTACTTCTATTCACGATCACAACAACAAGTCATTTCAGCAACTGGAAGATGTGAAGAGATTCATTGTTTCATTCCGATTGGTTCCGCAACTCAACTGAATCACGGGCCATAGACACTGATGTATTCGTGTAGGGCCTCTCCTTGATGATTCAGATTTGTAATACTCGGTTTCAATTTATTCTAAGGGACCGGAAATATTGTTTCTTCTTCTTTCTTGACCCGCAAGTAATCTCGGTTTATTTCTTAATAACATTTGAAAATAAAAATTTCACCCTAAATAATTAGATTTATTAGTTTAAGGGTTAATTGTTTGAAAACATTATCTTAACCTATCTTTATCCTATATTTCTTTTATCTTAGCCTAATCTACAAACCTAGGCCTTGTTTGGTTTAACATGGGAATTCCATTCTCGGGAACTTAAGTTTCAAGGAAGTAACTTAATGGGAATTGAAATTCATGGAAAATAGAAAATTATGTTTGGTTTAAAATTACTTGATTTTGTTTAAATGTGGGAATAAAGAAAATTTTCATTTAAAATTATAAGTAGTGCATCTTACCTAGCTTACCATGGTAATTAAAATTCTTGTCATTTCCAGGAAATGCAAATTCCTGGGAATTACATTTCTGTATTTGTAATATGAACCAAACATAGGAATTAAAGCAACTTCCAAGGAAAGATGTACTTCATCAGAATTTGATGCTGAACCAAACGAGGGATAACCTAAAATAAGTGGTGTACTTCAATTAATTTCATTATCCTAATAAAACCTCCCACCTCCACCACTTCACTTCGTCATCAATCAAACAATATCATCCGTCGTCCTCTGTTTTTCCTTGTTCGTTGTCATCGTCGCCGCCGCCTTGTTGCCGCATTAAGTTCGGTCCAATTCGCCGACAAGGGTCATTTTTATCATCCCCTTCATGGGTCTTAGGGTCATCGTCGCTTAGGACATTGCCTTCCTTTGGCTGGGTTATTCGCGCGAAGTTGCTGATCGCGCTAGAGGCTCTATCATTTGTTCCGATCGTGGACGGTAGAGATCGGGTTTTTTATCATGGGTTGAGTTCGGTTTCTAAGTCGGCGGAGGGAGACTTAAGGTTAGGGTTTGATCGGCATGACGAGAGACTTTTGGATTTGGTTGGCATGATTAAACTCGAGATTAGATGTTAATTAGAGGATAATATTCATGTGAGTGCACGTATTTTGCAGGCTACATAAGTTTGTTATCTCGGTAGTGTATTCGATTATTAGTTAGTGGCTAAGTCTCGGTCAAGAGGTGTGTTAAGTAGTAATTAAGGCTTCAGTTGCTTTTAATTAGGAGTATATCATTACGTAGTTAGGTGTTGGGTGGGATTGTATAAAGTTAGTAGGTTAGTGTTAGACGAGGGTAGAATACATTTGAGGCCAAGATAGTTAGTGTGTCTTGGTAGTTAGTTAGATTTGGAGTCATAGGTATGGGGGTATTGTTAAGTAGTGGATTAGTGGTTCGTATATGGGTAAGTGTGAGGTCCGATCGTATTAGTTTAGTCGTAAAACGTTATTTTGGGTAGAGTGTTACTTCACTAGGTTAGGTGATCCCGTTTGTTTAGATTCTTGGTTTTTCGCGTTTTCTAGAAACCCGATGTAGGTCGTTTTACGACTTGCTCAGTTCTATTCTAATCTTGTTAGCTTTCATGCCATAGTCGTAGGATTGGTTTTTGAAACTAGTCCCGAATATGTTTTCACATAAAGAAAAGTTTTATTTCGTATGTTTTCTCTATGCTAGTTAGTGTAACCGGCTGGCCATGTGCGATGATTGTCGGTGTTGAAGAGGCATAGGCATGACTAGGAGTTAGAAGGATGATATCGTTTAAGGAGTAAGAGGGCCTGCCTCTGCACTCGGGCGCAAGTGTGTGACCACTATAGTATCAGAATGCAACAATGGGGAAGAGTTGCATTGCCAAGTAGGATTGTGTCTATGTGACTAACTAGTTTAGGTATTGGGTTGTAAAATTGTTGTGTGTGTTGGACAATTATGACTCTGTTGTGAATGTTAGGAATATTCTTGCCGATTTTTGAAATGTCTTACGATTGCCGCATGTTATCTAACTTTCTTAGGATAGTAGCTAACCCCTAGGGGACTATTTTATTTCTACAGTTTCATGTACGGATTAGGAATCGTGATGGATCCTCAAGTGAGTGGTGGAGCGGAATGCTGATGCGCGTGTTTATAGGCTCGGGTTGGTTATGGGAGTTTTAGTTTCTATTTATAAAGTTGTGTTTATTAGAACTATTTAGCATTGAATTAAGAATTGTGTTTGGAGGGTGGCAAATGTTAGTTATTTTTATGTTATGGGAATTGGTTCCATGCATGATTTCATAACTTAAATTTTAGAAATATTAAGTTGGATTTTTATTATTATTCCTACTCCTCGTGCCCGAGTTGCAAGATCCGAGAGTGAACTCGTTGTCAGACTAGTCTATGTAGTACCTGGTAGGGTTTATTACTGAGTAGCACCCCAGTGTAAAGACAGGGTGTTACAAGATCGATTTGTGTTGAATAGAGGGTTCACACCTAATGATGTGAACTTAGCTTTGTTTGAAATGAACGACTCCAATTGTTGGGGCCGGATGGATATGGACCTCGCTTCTTCAAGACGGCATGGGAGATTGTTGATAAAGATGTTACATGCGCTGTGCTGGAATTCTTCAACATCGACAAATAAATCAAAGGAATCAATTGTGCGACACTTTTATTGATTCCAAAGGTGAACAAACCCAACAAAGTAAGTGATTTTCGGCCCATAGCCCTATTGTTCTGTTTCATACAAAATTATCTCTAAAATGATCACTAAGAGAAGTTAGCATGTTTCGGCCATGATTGTTGACAGTGCACAAACGACCTTTGTGAAGGGCCGCTCTCAAAGGTTATAGCAGAAAGTATGACACTTTGATGGTAAACCGTATTACGGAATGCACTTCGATAACCTCTTACACGATCAATTTTAGAGGTGAATTCGATGGGCTCGTCAAGGGTAAAAGGGGAATTTGGCAAGGAGAACCAATCACACCCTATCTTTTCATTCTCATTATGGAATACTTGTACAGATTATTCAAGATCAAAACTCAAAAAATGGCCTTCAAATATCACCCCAAATGCTCAAGAATAAAGGTCACACACTTATTATTTATTGATGATGTGATTCTCTTCTCGAGTGGAAAAGTTGAATCAAGTCGTATCTTGAGGAGTGTTGTTGATGCATTTAGCAGCATGTTGTGACTACAACTAAACGAGAATAACCCAGTCATATACTGTGATGGAATGGATAACTTTTCAATAGAACTTGTCAAGGAGGCAATAGGAATTCAACTGGGGGAGCTTCCATTCACTTACCCAAAGTCCCGATATACTGCAAGAGGCCCTCCTATGATGAATTCATACCACTCATTAACAAGATCACAAGAAGAATCCAATCATGGACAACAAAGCACCTCTCATATGTCGGAATACTAGAAATTACCCGAGTTATGCTATATGGTATCTACAACTTTTGGATCAAAGTCTTCCTCCTACCCAAAAAGGTACTCGCATGAATTAACTATATCCTCAAGAGCTACGTATGAAGAGGGACTCAGAACAATTGTAAAGCACCAATTCCTTGGGATAATGTCTACAAGCTGAAATCCGAGGGAAGATTAGGACTCAAGGAAGTTTTGGCATAAGTGGAGGTAAAACATTTCTCAAGAACGAATCCATATGGGACATCTAAGCAAGAAAAATGGACAACAACAACTACAAGTGTCTTTTTTCTATTAGGTACGAGTTGATGCAAGGCAAAACTACTCAGAAAATTGATGAAATCAGAGAAGGTAGGGGAGGAAAATAAAATACCCAAGGAATCTAATGCTCTTAAGAAAAGAGATGAGAAAAATGAATGACATGTTTGGATGTGGGGCGAGATGAAGGCCTCCAAATGCTCATTTATCACTTGAATGGCTCTAAGAGATGGTGTACCAACCCTTGACAAACTCATGTGATACAACATTATGGCGGGATGAAGGCCCCCAGATGCTAATTTATCACATGTATCTTATGCCATAACCACAATGAAACGGCCAAACACTTATGGTTTGAGTGCCAATTCGGCAAGAAGGTAGTGACAAAAGTCAGAAAATGGTCTCACACCAAGAACTTCGGGCTACACCTCCACCAATGGATCCGCATGGCCATAGCTTGGAAGAAAAAGAGAAGCATCCAATTTCATACTTGGACCACTTGCCTTTGTGCAACCGTCTACTTTATTTGGCATTGTAGAAATATGAAAATGTACCAAAAACATTCAATTGAACCCCATGAATCTGCTCTTCTTATAACCAATTATGTAAGGTTATGCCTATGGGTTAGGCGGACAAAGGTCAGTTGAGAAACTACAAGGTGGTTACCATCCTAGGCTTGGAAGAACCAATGCAATACCTAGGCTTGCCTAGGTTTTGTGTAACTTCATTTTTTCCTTACCAAAGAATGAATTATCGTTCATTTAAAAAAACTCAAAGTTGCACCTGATGAACGAGCCAAGCCATTAAAATAGTGTATTGTGCCAATATATTGTGTCGTAATCTAATATAATAGGAAGGACATGGAGGATCATATCGAAGGTGATGATAGAGATGCAGATTGGTTTCATAACAAGGGTGGATGAGAAGATCATACATATTAAGGAAAGGATACATAAAAATTCCAATTCAATGGCTTCACTATAAAGGCTCATAGTACAAGCTAGAAAATTAGGATGATGAATATAGTTTATTTTTTCTTTAATATACAAGGTTGGTAGAGGAAATCAAGGGATGTTAAAGCCTCTCATGTTATGGATGTTGTGCTATATGTAACATAAATGAGATAGAAAAAGTACACAAAAAATAGATTGATAGTAGTAATTATTAGTTTGTTGACTGATAGACTAAGGGTTGTGCACGTATGAGCGCACATGCGCATATAGGCAAAATATAATTCCAACAGAGGTTTATCCCAAAACATATTGATAATCAAAAGAGTATTTTACCAACATTATATGTTAGATATCATACATCCCAACTTTTGACGTGGGGACTGTAACATTTTTTGATGTGAAAAACGAAGAATCAGAGAGAGAGAGAGATTTAGAGAGGCCAATTTCCGTTTTGGATTTCAGAGAATCAGTTTGTTACAAAAGATATGTGTGCCTTTTATACAGAGGCCATCACCATCATTACACTAGTTGGTTACAAAACGCTGCGTACAAGCCTACGCGTATGGACTAATAAAACAATATAAAATTGACCTCTAAAACATTATAATGTATGATATGATAATAGCCCCCCCCCCCTCAAACTGGTGAATGGCTAACGAGTAGTGAGCATTCCCAGTTTGTGAAGTAACTCAAAATGATGACCAGAAGGAAGAATTTTTGTGAGGACATCAGCAATTTGATTAGAAGTAGGGAGGTAAGATAACTGTAAGAGACCACCCATCACTTTCTCTCTTGTAAAGTGGCAATCAATCTCCAAGCGCTTGGTTCGTTCGTGATAGACTGGATTCTTGGCAATGTGTAGAGCAGATTTGTTGTCACAATGTAAGGTGACAGGTTTGAGTTTAGGTTCTCCCATTTCTTGCAAGAGATTGACTAACCATGTGACTTCAGCTGCGGCCTGGGACATAGCACTGTATTCTGCATCTGAGGAACTCCTGGAAACAGTGGCTTGCTTCTTTGATTTCCAAGAGATAGGATTAGTTCCATGCAACACAACATAACCAGTAACCAATCTTCTTGTAGTGAGACAACTTGCCCAGTCAGAATTTGTGAATGCCTTAAGAGTAATCTGGTCACCTGGTTTGAAAATGATGCCAAAATGTGATGTCCCTTTCACATAGAACAATAAGTGTTGCAATTCTTCAAGGTGATGTTGTCCAGGCTTCTGAAGGAATTGACTAAGAAGTTGAACAACGAAAGATATGTCTGGTCTTGTGTTGGTCAAGTATTGAAGCTTGCCAACAAGACTTTTGTAAACAGATGGATCAGAAAGAAGCTTATCAGATGTGGCTTTTGTGAGTTTGTAATTAAGGGGTAATGGTGTAGCTTTGGCACGTAGATCAATGACACTTGCTTCAGTAAGTAGTTCTTGAGCAAACTTAGACTGATTCAATAGGAGGCCATCATCTCGTTGAAGAAACTCAATCCCAAGGAAATAATTAATTTCTCCTAGGTCTTTTATACTAAACAGAGTGTGGAGAGCCTTCTTTAAGTTGATGATGATATCTAGGTTGGATCCAGTAACCAGGATGTCATCAACATAAATGGCAAGGATGGTCATGCTATTCTCAGTTTGCTGAATAAAAACAGATGAGTCATACTTGGACTGGATGAAACCAAGAGTAATCAGAGTGGTGGTGAGTTTGTAAAACCATTGTCGAGAAGCTTGTTTCAACCCATATAAACTCTTTTGAAGCAAGCATACTTTATTGTTTGGATTAGGAATCCCTTCTGGCATTTTCATAAAGACCTCTTCAACCAAATCTCCATGGAGAAATGCATTGTTGACATCTAATTGGTAGATTTTCCATTTCCTGGTTAGTGCTAAGGAAATCAAAGCTCTCACAGTTGTCATCCTTACTACAGGTGATAAGGTTTCTTCATAATCCAGTCCATATTTCTGAGTGAATCCTTTGGCTACAAGATGGGCCTTATATCTTTCAATTGATCCATCTGACTTGAGTTTGATTTTGAAAACCCACTTGCCACCAATAGCTCTTTTCCCTGCAGGTAAATCTACAACAGTCCAAGTTTTGTTAGATGATAAAGTCTCAAGCTCTTTGTTCATGGCATTGACCCAGTTTGGATCTTTGGAAGCTTGAAGAAAGGTTTTAGGTTCAGAAAGTGATGGATTAAGAGAGGTGGTAAAGGCTGCAAGGGAGAAGAAGGAATGGTGAAAGCCATTTATAAAGGGGGATTGAGGTAGTGCATTAGCATAGTTACATATGTAGTCTTGTAAATAAGCTAGTGGATGGTGATCTTGAGAAGATCTTCTGGGAACTTGAGTTTGGATGATTGGAGAAGGACTGGAAGGTGAGGAATGATCACCAGTATCAGGTGTGATTTGAAGAGTATCATCTAGAGTGGATGGAAGGTAATGAAGTGGATCAGGTGTGGGAGGGGAAGAGAAATCTGGAGAGGTAAAAGAATCTGTGGAGGGTAAGAAAATTGGACTGTGATCTGGGATGGATGTAGGTAATGGTGAGAAGTCATTTGTGAGCTTGATATTTGGTAAATGGAGAGGGAAAATCTGTTCATGAAAATGAACATCTCGGGACAAAAAAACATGTTGTGTTTGAATATCCATGACTTTATAAGCCTTGACACCATGAGGGTAGCCTAAGAACACACAATGAGTGCTTCTTTGATCAAATTTGGCTCGGTTTCTTTTAATCGTGGATACAAAACACAAGCATCCAAAAGGCCTTAAATGAGAATATCAGGAGTTTGGTTGTACAACTTTTCAAAAGGAGTGGCATGATTTAAACTGGATAAAGGGAATCGATTAATAAGGTATGTTGCTGTCAAGATACATTCCCCCAATAAGAATCAGGTAAGTTGGATTGAAAGAACAAGGCACGAGCTGTTTCTAGTAAATTCTTGTGTTTTCGCTCCACAACTCCATTTTGTTGTGGAGTTTCAACACATGAGGTATGGTGCATGATTCCTTTTGATGAAAAATAAGACTTGGCCTCGGAGCTACAAAACTCACTCCCATTGTCTGATCTAAGGGTTTGAACTTGGTTATGGAATTGGTTTTCAATGAAGGTAATGAAGGCCTTAAGAATGGAGAGAGTATTACTTTTGTGGCTCATTAAATGTACCGAGGTTGTGCGGGTGAAATCATCTACAATGCACAAGAAATAAGTGTAACCATTGTAGGTTTTAGTTTTGTAAGGCCCCCAAATATCTGTATGAATGTGTTGAAAAGGGTAAGTCGATTTGATAGTACTAATGGGAAATGATTTTTCTATGTTGCCTTGCTTTTGGACAAATTGTACAAACTTGATGATTTGTTGGAAGATTCAAAGCTTTGACAAAAGGAAATTTAGATAAAGCATCAAAGGGTACATGCCCCAATCTCAAATGTAACAACTCAATGGAAACAACAAAGGATGTATTGTTTGGCATCTTATTAGATGAAATTGAAGGTAAAACATTAGAAATAGAAGTCTGGTTTGAAGTCTGGTTTGAAGTGAAATAGAGGCCTCTCGAATTCTACCAAGCACTTGACGAGTACTCATTGAAGGGCCCTGAAGAAAATAATGATTGGGAGTGAAAAGAATGTTAGCTTGAAGGTCATTAACAAGGCATCTAACAGACAAGAGGTTGAAGCTAAATTCGGGAACATGTAAGACATCCTTGAGAAGAATATCTTTGGAAAGCTGAATGGTGCCAGTATGAGTTATTTTGGCTTGCTTATTGTTGGGCAAAGTGATACTATTAGACTTTGTGTATGGTTCGAAGGTGGAAAAGAGTGCAAGGTTAGATGAAATGTGATGTGTAGCTCCACTATCTATAACCCAAACACAAGTAATACCTTGAGCAGAAAAGCATAGAGAATTACCAGCCAACACACAAGATTTGTTGTTTTCTGCGGTGGAGCTTCCAACCTGCTGCTGCTCTAACATAGCAATGAGCCTTTCGTATTGTGACATGGTGAAGGAATGATTCTTCTCACTGTTTTCCTTGTTACCTTCATCAACATTTGCATTGCCAGCAAATTTCTTCCCCTTGTAGTCTTTTGGATACTTGATGATTTTGAAGCATCTGCTCAAAGAGTGTCCAGAGATCTTGCAATTTTCAAAATAGTAATACAGCTTCCCCTTTTGTCCACTACCAGAGTTGTTTGAACTACTGTTGCTAGAGTCAGTGTTCTGGTTTCCATTATGCCCCTGGTTGTCAAAATGCTTGAAATTGCCCTTTGGATTGAAATTCTGACCCTGGTGTTGGTTAGAATTTGTGGACCTCTGATTCGATCTTGAGTATGCATTTAAAGCTGTAGAATCCTGATTAGCCAGCCCAGAAGTACTTTGCAGCCCCCTTTGTTCTCTTCTTCAAGGGCTATTTGAAAAACTTCTCCAATCGATGGAGTAGGTTTAATTATCAAGACGTTAGCACGGACATCAGCATAAGATTCATTTAAACCAACCAAAAACTGTAGTATCCGCTGATTTAAAATCGTCTGAGGAACGGAGTTCAATTTTCCACATGATCCACATTTAGGCAGCTCAGCTAAAACCAGGTATTCCTCCCATAGTTACTTAAACTTTGTATAGTAAGATGAGATGGAGAGATTACCTTGTGAAATATTGAACAATTCCTTCTGAACTTGGAAAGTCCGGGCTAGGCTAGGTTGTCCAAATCGAAGCCGAAGATCCGACCAGATGGCAGCAACAGTATCACAGTACAATAGCGTTTCTCCGATTTCCTTCTCTACGGAGTGTAGCAACCATGAGATGACCATGCTATTACATCTCTTCCACTGCATCTCCAAAATAGAGCCCGGATCTGGTGGTGGTTCATCGCCGATGACGAACTGTAGCTTGTTCTTCGCCATTAGAGAAACTTCGACCGCCCGTCGCCATTGATGGTAGTTCGAATCGCTGAGCAATTGAGTGGATAAACTGTAGTTTGGATGGTCGGAATGATGCAAGTACAAGTAATGATTCGGATCGTTGAAGCTCGGAGCTGAGTCATCCTTCTTGCTTTCATCAAGAGGCATGATTTTCATCAATCAGAAAAATCTGACCAGGAAGATGAAGAAGAAATGAGAACCAGAATGAGCCTTACGCTCTGATACCATGTAACATTTTTTGATGTGAAAAACGAAGAATCAGAGAGAGAGATTTGGAGAGGCCAATTTCCGTTTTGGATTTCAGAGAATCAGTTTGTTACAAGAGACAGGTGTGCCTTTTATACAGTGGCCATCACCATCATTACACCAGTTGGTTACAAAACGTTGCGTACAAACCTACGCGTATGGACTAATAAAACAGTATAAAATTGACCTCTAAAACATTATAATGTATGATATGATAATAGGGACTTATATTCATGCAATTGTAACAGGGTGAGGAAACACACTTATAAAATGAAATGTTTATTTGTTGGGCACAAAGTTTTCTCATATAATGAGAACATCTATAAAGCATTGTACTTGGGTATCACCACACTTTTTTTATTAAAGGATTTATCCTTATGAGTTCTCTGTAAGAATTTTTAAGGACATGATAACAAATTAATAATGTTCATGCGTCAAATGGACCCAATATAATAACAAACCAAGGTCTGATATGATTTGTAGCTTTCATAAATCACTTGGTAAAAGCAGCAAGCACACGACGTGGAGGAGTGAAGGGGCGACGAGAGTGTTGGACCGCATGATTGTCAAGCAAGAGGATATCGCCTTGCCTCCAAGGGATGGCAGCGCATTCTTCCTCAAGGATCACCTGACATTCTTCGACCACCTTGAGAGGTATAGTGGAATCATCCCCTAATGTGACTGAATTTTCTAATTTGTATCTCGGATCCACATGGGGGTCTACATGGGTCATGAAGATTACCATAAATGAATTGAACCACATCTTGCGTGGTACATGTCGTGTGTTGTCAATCTTGATGCCAGGGATTGGCCTCATTGTGATCTTTGCCCCGTTCTCTACCCAATCTAGCTTCCATCCTATTTTGGCCGCCCTGCCAACTCATATAAATTAATATGGCTCAATTGTAGTTTGTCTAATTATTTGGTATAAAATCATAAAAATAAAAAAATGTGTCTGATAATACAATAATTTGGCACTAATTTAGGTTGTCAAGTATGCTGAGGTCCCACTTTATGTGGGGCCTCTTGTTCCATTAGAATTTTTGGTATATTACTTCAATGGATGGGCTTGCTTACAAGTCATAAATCTACTTTAAATTTCATTGTGCATCAATTGATCAATCATGAAAAAATGAATTAGATATATATATAGGGTTGGGTTCAAGTAAGGAGACTTCTTACGGTAAATAGTGAGGAGCTATTAGAAGCGTCAGATCTTATATAATTAATGATGTAGATTTGAAATAATAAATAACTTTTAAAAATAAAAAATGGAGCGTAATTCTAGGGATAATGATTGATTTAATTTTGGAAAATAATTACTCTAATATAAGCAAAAAATCAATCTGCATAATTGCATGAAGTTTTGTGTAATTTCTCTCTCCTATAGTTTTCATCGCTTCTATATAAGCGTTGATGAAAAAACTCTCTCCTATAGTACATATTGATCAACTAATATATCAAAAATGAACAACTACTTGTTCTCGAATGAACAACTACAATCTCACACCTATTAATAAAAAACAATGAACAACTATTTACTTATGAATGAACAATTAGATATAATCAGAAGAACAACTAGGGTAGTTAGATGGCTAAACCGTAGTTGTTCGTGTGAGTATACCTAGTTGTTCATGTATGTATATATAGTTGTTCATATATATATATATATTGTTGTTCATGTATGTATATATAGTTGATCGTGTGAGTTGTTCATTATACACATGAGCAAATGTGTTCATATACATGAAAAAATGTGTTTTCGTACATTAACAAACACATCTATATTCATGACAGCTATATTCAGGCACGAATCTAGGGGTGGGCTGGGGTTTGCTCCAGCCCACCCCAAATTTTCATAAAACATGTATAATTCTAGTAGTATAGAAGCTCTATGTTTAATTTCTCCTAGTGGTAGTGGAGTGCATCTGTTCCTTTAATAATTTGGGCGTGCTTGGTTCGATTCCCACAGATGACTTTTTATTTCAAACCTGTTAAAAGATGCTGCACTGCTGCTTGCTTGTGGAGTTGTGTGTATTTATTTATTTTTCTTAATTCTTCTTTCTTTTTTATTCTAAAAAACTAGTAGTTAATATTATTTTATCTCCTTTTCAATAAAAGAAATATTACTTATTTTCCTTTTCTTATAAATATGTACTAGTCTATAATTTATATTTTTTACTCTTATTAATGTTTCTATGCTTATTTTATTTTCAATATTAATGAAGTTTCTTTAATTTGTTTGAGATTTTACAATGATGTTGTTACTTATAAAACTTTTATCTTCTATATAAAATAAAAAAATCAGCAACATTGTTATCATTTTATTAATTTGTACAAATTTTAGTTTAAAAACTATCAAAAGGACTAAACAGGTGTCTAAAGCTTCAATCCTACATTCTTCCCTGCTTACCGGCGTTGTTTTATTATGTACTCCGTAAGATAAATCCAGCCTACCCAGATATTTAATCCTGGTTCCGTCCCTGGCTATATTTACATACATGAACAATCGCATTTATATTCATGAACAACTATATATACATACATGAACACCTAGGTATATTCACACGAACAACTACGGTTTAGCCATCTAACTACCCTAGTTGTTCTTCTGATTATATCTAATTGTTCATTCATTAGTAAGTAGTTGTTCATTGTTTTTTATTAATAGGTGTGAGATTGTAGTTGTTCATACGAGAACAAGTAGTTGTTCATTCGAGAACAAGTAGTTGTTCATTTGTAGTATATTAGTTGTTCAATATGTACTATAGGAGAGAGTTTTTTCATCAACGCTTATATAGAAGCTATGAAAACTATATGAGAGAGAAATTACATAAAACTTCATGCGATTACGCAGATTGATTTTTTGCTTATATTAGAGTAATTATTTTCCAAAATTAAATCAAATATTATCCTAGAATTACGCTCCTTTTTTTATTTTTTAAAAGTTATTTATTATTTCAAATCTACATCATTAATTATATAAGATCCGATACTTCTAATAGCTCCTCATTAATTACAATAAGAAGGCTTTTTACTTGAACTCGACCCTATATATATAGTGTAACATGTGATCTTAATTAGCAATTACTTACTTTTGTTCGGCCACATTCTTATCATTCGTGGAGAAGGTGGATTTCCAGCTCTTGCCGATGGGGGATGAGATGTCCAAGTCGTGTGGAAGGAATTTTTTATAGAGAACGCCGTGCTCCTCAAGGTCGTGGACAAAGTTGGGGGTTTTTTCCTTCATTCTCTCGTACACAATATGGCCCGGTACTATTGGGGTCTCTCCTTGGCTTCCTGGTTCCACCTCACAGTAAAATAATGCCTTGGCTGGATGATCCTCCATCTGCATGCATTTTTTATATAGAAATACATTTTTTTTAAAGTAAGATCCTTTATATATTAATTTATTGGAGTTAATTGGCAAAACATGTGAGCAAAAGCATTATCAAAACATGTCTGCAAAAGCATTAGTTGTTAATATTAAAGTTGTATTAATATTTATATATTTTATGTATGGTTGCTTGGGCCCCAAGGTATATCTTATGTAATCCTTTTATAAATACCTTATGTGTGTTAATGAAAGAGGTCAGAAGTTCAACTTCAAATTATCACTTTATGGTTAGAGCAAATAAAATAAAATAAAAAAACCTAACCCTAGTTATGTCGCACTCTTGTTGTCAACTGGCCACCCTTGCGCCGCCCTTCCATCATGTTTTGTCATCGTTTTAGCACATTCCCATAAGACAAGATGGAAAAGATGTCGACAATACCTCTAGCATCAAACTCGTGAATTAACCTTATTATCTTCTTCCTTCGGATCATCCCGAGATGAAGTTTTGTCTTGTTGTTCTCAAAGGGAACAACTATCAAGAATGGAAAATGTGTCTGTGTAATGCTCTTCGAGCAAAGCGTATGCTCGGGTTCATTTATGGAAATATTATAAAGCCTAAAGATCTTAGTGATATAAATGTCTAGTGGAATGTCAACTCAATGCTTGTTAGATGGATTATACAATTGATGGAAGAATCAATTCGATCCACCATTAATTTTTTTCGATACTGCTAAGGAATTGTGGGATGATGTTTTGTAGCATTTCTCTATTGGAAGTGTGCCTTGAGTGCAACAACTACTTCTTAATCTTGCATGTTGTACTCAGAAAGGGCAGACGATTGTTGTCAACTCTAGCTCTTTGGAGAAACTATGGGATTGATGGATTGTCGCACTATGTACATACTCAAATTTATACATGTAGCAAGTGTGAATGTGATTGGTTTCCTATGGAGACTAAGGAGAGAGAAGAAGAATGGGTCCATCAATTTTTATGGATCTTCATTATAGCTAAGAAACGATGCGCTCTAACATATTTGGTATATGCAAGATCCATTGTTGAGGTTGAATAAGGTGTACTCTCTTCCCATTCAAGAAGAGTGTCAACAATCGATATGATTACAAAGAAGTACAAAGAGATGACGAGGAAGGTTTGTTTGCTACTCAAGAGGCTAGCGGATTGCGACCTAATCAAACCGATTTGGATATGAGATCCTTTGTCCCCAACTTTGTATCTCCTCTTGTGTCCCTTTGTATTTATTGATCTACAATTTCCTTGTGTGTTTGAATTTTCTAAATTAAAATTAAAAAACAATTAAATTTTAGACTTTTAGTAGTATTTTTTAAAAGAAAACTTAGTTCACTTGATCAATAAACATAAAGGGAACACAATGGAGGGACACGAATTGAGAACAGAGAATCTGGACCGGTAAAGGAGGCGTAGAAAATCTTAACTACATCATTTCTAACCTTTTTATTTTTATTAACTCAATTAATTATATTTCAAACATACATCTAACCTTTTTCAAATTTTGTTACAATACCCCTACCTGGCTACCTGCTATATAATCCCAAAAACGTGCCTCTTAATGGACCGAAAAATAAAATGATTATCATAATATTTTAAGGGAATTGTTTTTGATGCCCTGTAATTACTTTGTTGTGGGGTATTTCTATTGGTATCCTTGCGTTCATGCCTTGAAGATTTTTAGGTTTTTCACTTAGTTTTTCTATTTGGCTCAAATTAATTAAATTTATTTATTGTTGTATTCTTCACCCTTACATTAAGGATTCGATTCTTGGAACATTCAAATTTATACCCAAACTATTTTGATTTAATTTCAACTACCCTTAAAAATCGATAATTGTTTAGAAATTCAAATTAGGATAATTCAAGTATGAATTTGGTTTTCTAAGAATCAAATTCTACTAATTTAATGATGAAGAACACGATAAAAGACTTGAATTTAATCAATTCGAGTCGAAGAGGGGCACCAATAAAAAAACCCAAAAATTTATCCTAAAATTTACAACAAAAATAAGATTTAAAAAAAGAGATGAACTCACGTAAGCGACCTCGTTATGAAAGTGCACAACGTTGGGCGGAGGGCTATCATTGGCCGTGTAGATCTGGCCAACGACGTGCGTCCTCGGGGCGGCGATACCCCCGAAAGGGAAGGGCTCGTAGCCGAGGCCGTTGAGAACGTCGTTGAAGTGGTCGGCAGTGGCCACGTCAAATCCTCGGAAGAGGATGGCGCCGGCCTCATGAAGCTTGGCGTCCACCCATACCTTATGGGCCCCAACCAACTCGGCCAGGTTGGCGGAGGCCGACGGTTGCGCCGGGGAGACTACTATAGGAAAGGGCACACCATTGAAGAACTTTTGTTGAGGTACAGACACTTCCTTAAACACCTCTTCTATGATTTTTGAATCCATATATTAGTCGAGATGGATATGTGTGAAAAAGTTGATTGGGGATATGGGTGGGGGTGGGGGAATACGGCAAAGTTGGGCAATTTAAATGGAGATAATGTAGTTGACCAAAAAAAAGGAGTTATGTATCACGTGCTGAATATTATTCTATATTATCAACTCACCAAGTGGTTAGACAATAACTTAAGAGTCCCGATTCTTGACTATATATATTATTATAATTAAGCACCAAATGTAATGTAAAGATGGGACTAATAAATTGTATTTTGTCGTTTTGTATCATGGGTAGCATCAACCAAGCGCATATATTGCTGGTGGTAGGCGTGATATTTCAATTAGCTTACTCCTTTTTTTTTTTTTTCGCCTTTGGCTCGCCCGGTTCGATCGGTCAAAAACCACTCTACATCCGGACCGGATACTTCGTGGTCCCATTTTGGGGAAGACTCTTCCAATATAAGTTTTTGGACAAAACTTAAAGGTGTTTAGCGCCACTTACCATTAGACCAACTCTAATTAATGTTTGGTGGGACAATCAACGAGAGTCTTGTCTAATAAACGATGTGCGGTAAGCTCATCACACAAGTTTGACAAGATTTTATCTTAAAAGCAATTGATAATAATACATATATTTTCCCACTTTTAATGGGTGACTTTATTTTCACACACCCCTTGATCAAGCAACAACTGCATGCATGCTGATTCGATTGTCACTTGACATTATGTCTTAACGATATCAAGTCCAATCAACTAAAATTCGGGCCCAAACTAGAGCTGATTTTGATGCTTTGTTAAAGTCTGGCAGGGTCATGTACATCCGCGCATGTCACAAGTCTATTACACAAGTCCATTGAATGAGTTTAATTTCATTTTAAAACTGATATGTGTTGGGCCATCGGAAATTGGACTCTGGATGAGGTAAAGACCCACTTTCAGATCTGCCTATTTCCCAACTCCCGCAATTCAACGTGAGGGAGAGGAATCTGGTAGAAAGATGTTGAGACGTGATAAATGTAGAGACGAGATTTCCGGAGATGAGGGTGTAACAATTCAACGTCTCTTTAAAGGTGTGATAAAAGAGGGGACACACGAAATTGACAGCCACTTTTCAATCATCATCACTTCCAATACACTCTCACCACCATACTCTCGTTCTTCAAATTATTGTCACTTACCTTGTTCTCAAGTGTTGCAGTCTTCACATTGATGTTGATCGGTATTTTGGTTCATGTCAAACTCTTGATTCTTATAATTATAGTATTGTTTTCTTATCAATGTAATTGTTATTGAAGTTATATCTTAATTATTTTAATATATTTACCTGTTTAATCTGGTATTTGACTAAGGATCCCACATTTTAGTGAATAACGTGTTTACATATTAAATTCGCCCAAAACAATTAGCGCCCACCGTGGGGCCCTTATCCAAATAAGCCAATTGAGCACTATGAAACCAACTCTAGAAACATGACTGAAGAGTCCAACAACCTTCCGAAGGACCAGAAACCCAAAATAACAGCCACACATGAGCAAGTAGTGGTTGATGAGTCAGCCATCATTACTGAATTAAGGGCCATTATGCTCGGCCTTCAAAAGATCTGAAAAAGCCAAAAGAAGCCCATAACCGGTTCGATGAAGTATATGAGCAGCAAATTGAATCTTTAACTCATAAAAGGGTTTTGATCGAATCGCATGTACAATCGGACCCAAGTCAACCACGGGTTTCGGGAACTATGGGAGGCGTTGCTCGACAATTAAATCTCGACGATCCAAGTTTGGTCACACCTAACGAGCCGAGACATCTAATAGGGTATCAAGTACATTGTGACTCACTCTATGTTGTCCGAGAGGATGCGGAGGTAACATTGTTATGTGAACATCTTAAAGCCCTAGAAGACTGAATCACACAGGTTTCGGGGGCTCCCCAACTGATAGAATTCGAAAGGAGGGATGGTTATACTAACTCCCCTTTTGTACCTGCTATCGCGAGGGTCGATATTTTGCGAAAATAACACGTCCCTGATATACCAAAGTACGAAGGGACAACCGATACGGACGAACATATAGTTGATGTTAAGCAAGCCATGAACATCAGCACAGTCACTTTTGACATGAAGGAGATTGTACGTGATGTTTCGTTGGTTTGGGAACACTTTGCCTGGTCTTGCTTTGAATTGGCACTCCCACTTACCACTTGGTAGTATTTCATCCTTTACGGAATTGGTTGACAAGTTTAGACTTAGATTTGCAAGCAAGCGGCATACTAGGAAGCGCTCCAGCAATTTGTACCGCTTACTATAGAAGTCAGGTGAATCTCTGAAGAAGTTTCTAAACAGATATAACGAGGAGCTAGTTACAATCGAAGGGTGCGACGCGGCTACCACCGTAGAAGTGTTCTGAAGGAAAATCTCCTCATGTAACCCGAAACTATATCGTGAATTGACTAAATATCCTTGTTTGAATTTCGATGAGGTACATGTTAAAGCATTAGCACACGTTCGAATAGAAGAGGAAAATCTCTATATTGTCAAGGCATCGGATTTGTCCCGACTAGATTGACATCACGAGAAGTGCGGTATGAGATATAACTCGTATCTCCACACATCTGTCTCGGATCGAACTGTGAATGTCGCAAGGTCGTGTCCTTACGAATGGAATGATGATCCCATGATATTATCTCTTTATAACTTCAGGGTTGATGTGACAGAAGTCGTAAGGACCTTGAGCAAAATGAGGGATGTCGTGAAGTTGCCACGGAAAAGCAATGCTCCATAACATCAAAAGGACACCTCAAAGTGTTGTGACTTCCACTTTGATCATGGCCACCAGACGAATGAATGCATGCTTTAAGGAAAGAGGTTAGCCAATTACTTCACAAGGGATATCACAAAGATCTCATATCAGAGAGAGCACGTGAACAACTCAATCGCAACAAAGGTAAAATAAGTCCACCACCTCCTCCGAAGCATACAAGTGTTATTAATGTAATTACACGGGGATCCGAAGTCTGTGGTGTAACCTACTCTGCGGCTAAATGAATTGCTAGAAGTAGCAGGCTTGAAGAACGATGAGTTACAAGGAGTCACACCGTCATGCCAATTACCTTTGATGACATAGAGGAAGATGAAATTCATCACGATTGTTTGATCATCTATTTGACTATTGCAAATTTCCTTGTTAAACGTGTATTCATTGATAATGGAAGTTCTACTAACTTGCTAATGTTGGATGCCTTATACAGATTATGGCTAGGACTAAATGACGTCGTTAAAAAATCCACAATATTGGTTAGGTTCAGCGGAGAATCGTGAAACATGATAGGATAGATTACCCTTCCTACTATAGCACGCATAGTCAATTACCAGGTAAAATTTTTGGTACTCAATTGCCCATATCCTTTCAATGTAATTTTTGGGTAGGCATTGAATCCATGGAATGAAAGAAATTCCTTCGATGTACCACTAATGTGTTAATTTTCCTTCACCTTAGGGAGTTCAATAAATCAAGGGGGGACAAAAAATAGTATGAGTGTGTTACTTTGTAACCTTGCAAGCTACCACTTCAAATACTTCAAAGTCGAATCATGAAATTAAAGAGGTTGACAACATAACAATTAAAGGATTTTAAGATGCCGATGCATCATGTTAAGCCCGAAGTCCCAGAACTGGAAGAAGTAGAGTTGGACCCCGAAAATCTACTCATAAGATTCGGTAGGGGCAAACTTGACATAAGAAAATAAAGAACAACTGGTCAGCTTCTTACGATCCTACTCTGATTGCTTCGCTTGGTCGAATGAAGACATGGTGGGTATTGATCCGAAGATTATTATTACTCATGAACTCAATGTCGATAGAAAGATACCACCAGGTAATAAATGAAGAGGTAAAGTCTTTACTTGAATCTGGAAAAATAGGGGAAGTTGAATACCTTGATTGGTTCGCTAACGTGGTCATCATAAAGAAAAAGAACGGAAAATGGCGTGTTTGTGTCGACTTTACCGACTGAAACAAAGCGTGTTCCAAAAACCCACAATAACACTTCTGACTTACTCTTTTAGATTCTTGTGAGTGAAATTTGGCTGATTCTCTTGTTGATTGCATTAAGCAAGATAATCGGCCAAATTTCTTTTCTTTTAAAAATATTCAAGCATAGAAAGACTGCCCTTTTGAAGGTAATTGAGTTGTTTCTTGATATTCATTGATCGTGCCCTTGATTGTGCTTGAAGCATATTCTCGATTGTTAGCCACGCATGGTCAGAAGACTCGAACTAGACAAGGTATCCGAGAAGTGGTGAGGAGATCATTGTTTGTAGCCATATGAGCACCAACCTTTCATGCCTTATCTAGGTGAGGTAGTGTGGGTTAGGATCATTGGTTGTTGGAGTGTCCATGAAGGGAAAGTATGCACGGTCACAGGAGGAGGAAGACCGGCGGTAATGAACTCCTTGAGTTAAAAAGTGTCTAGGGCATCAAAGACGTTCGAACTGTAGGCAATATTGTTTGTCTTGCAGAGTTTAATGGACAAGATGAGAAATTGAAGGTCGATCGTGGAGTTGGTGCCAAGGGCCACCAAGTGGAGACTCGCGCCGATTGACCTTGAATTGGACATTGAATAGGAATCGTTCGAATGACATGGTCGAAGAGAAGGTCGGAAAAAAATGGCGTGAGAAAAAAAGTGTTTTGATTTTTGATATTAATAGTGAGATAACAAAAGTTACAAGATAATAAAAAGAGTACAAGATAATAAAAGGAAACAATAAGTTATATTATACAAAATAAGATTTGATTTTATCTCATCTTCTTCTTAATACCAACCCAAAATCAATTAACGATAGGTGCAATAGACCACCAACCTGTTATATTAGACTTTTTTCCTCTCACTTTAGACGTGAGACTTTATATTCCCAAAAGAGACACTTGGTGCTACATGCTCTTGTGCCAATGATTATTGTGTAGTTACTCATCAACCTTGCTCTCCATTTCATTCTTCTTGTATAGAACGACATATTCTCATAGTGGATTATTCATTAACCTCTCGGAATGAGGTACAAGTTTGATCGTTAGTGTCGCCTTCGTAGCACTGCCATTGTTAAAACTAAGAATCGGTGGCTCCATATTCTGGCTTAGATCGATTGAAAACATGGAAAGTGCATCATGTGGATCCCTTCCAACCGAGCTACCTCCCGTACTCCCTTGTTTATCCGCATCACTAGATGACCTTCGAATGGTCATGCCATTATTGCCCCTGTCTTCAATCTCTACATTATAGTGAATAGCCTAACTACTCGTCGAATCTGGATAGGAGAGTGCAATGGGTATTCCAGAGGCTGGTGCTTTGAGGATGTGGGACTCATCAGAGGAAGGGGCTTTCATGGGCTTGTAGACGAGTCCATTAGATGACATGTCAGCAACAAACAAATGGTTATATTGGGGAAGGTAGATGCAAGGAGGAAGCATGTTTTCAAGTGAATTCATTAGAGAAGTCTCAGTTTGAGGTTGATTAATGGAGGGTAATTGTGTTGTGGGGAGGGAATAAGTGTTTGGACAAAGGTCAATACTACATGGATTGTTGTTTTTTGAATCATAGAGGAGAGAAGGATTCACTTTGTTGTTGTTTGGTTGTACAAGACTTGATGGTAGAGAACTTGGTGACAAAGTAAATGAATCAGAAGGTGATGGTGGTAGCAATAATATCTCCATGCTGTGGGGTGAACGAGCAAAATATCTTTGCACCTATTATAATTAAAGAAGATGAAATTTGCAAACTTCACTTTTCAAGTGAGTTAATGAAAAGAAATGAGAACATTTAAACTACGCACCTTCATTAACCGATGTAACTCAAATAATTGAAAGGAGAAGATTCGTTGTTGACTGCATAATAACACAACAAATAATAATTAATCACTTCAAAAACAAAATATAGAATCCTTATAATTTTAAATGAGAATTATTTGAACTTATCATCGTATAATAGATGAGAAGCAAAAGTACGTCCTTACTCCTTAGTTTCGTTTAACAAGCCTTTGGAATCACTCGTGTCACATAATTAGTTTCAATGATGATATATAGGCCGAATACATAAATAGGTCCTTGAACTTTGACGATTTTAGCATCAATATCCTTATACTTTGGGGGTTTCAAATAGGCCCTTGTACTATACATATTTTTTTCATTTAAACACAAATCACTGATGTGGCTTAGCGCGTGTACTTCAACCTAGTCTTTAGCGAGTTAAGGGTATATTTTTCCTGATATGGATTATTTTTAAGAAAAAAAATTAAATTAAATTTTTTATCTCATTGATTATTTTGAAGAAAAAAATTAAATTAAATTTTTTTGGCTCATTGATTATTTTGGAGAAAAAAATAAATTAAATCTTCTATTTATCACATTGATTATTTTTTATCATTAAATTAAACATCTCCAGTCTCCAAATCATTAAGTTAACCATGTACAAAACAAATTTTTTTCTGTCATGTTCCACTTATTTTCTTTTTTTCCTTCTTTTTCTTCTTTTTCCTCAGATCTAGATCTGGATTTTCCAGATCCAGATCTAGCTTCCTCCGCAGGCATATCTTCACCGGGAGAAAGTACGACGAAATCGGGAGAAAGAGTTCGAATTCTTCATCTTCGGCATTATGAACAGCCCTATGAAGGAGCTAGAACCAGAGAGAATCAGGCCGGATAGAGCGACGAACTCGGGAGAAATTCGACTTCATCGCCGGCATATCATCTCTGACTCGAGGGGTCGAGGAGGAGGAGGGGCGAGGGCTGGACTATTAGAGACGACAATATGGGCTAGATTTGGATCTAGGTTTTGATTTGGGTTTCTCACCGTGAGCTTTTTCCAGCATATCTTCACTGTGATTTAGGTTTTTCTTTTTCATTGTGATTGTTCAAAAGCTCTTGTTTATCTCTTGAAAAAAGAAAGGCTATCAACTAAGAATTGCTTACTGTTTAGTGGTGTATCATTAAATCTGAAGACAAATTGATATAGGTTAAAGAGGGGGAGAGGGACGGAGGTTGAGGGAAAATGGATTTGGATCTTGATTTTCTGGTTTTAGTTCCTCTTTTTAGGACTATTCATCACTTGTCAGGAAGAACCTATTGATAAAAAAGAACTTTGTATTTTTCTATTATTAAAAATTTAATAAAATTATCTATGTGGCATAAAACAAGCCTACGTGGCAAACAAAACATATATCGTCATCGCGCGTGAATAACACGAGCATGATTCTTTGATCTAAAGTGCTTAAATGACAAAAAAATGTATGGTTCAGGGACCTATTTGAAACTCCCAAAGTACAGGATATGAATGTCAAAATCGTCAAAGTTCAGGAACCTATTTATGTATTCGGCCATGATATATATAGTAGTTAGTTTCACAAATTATATATACATGTTTTCGTTTTAAAAGTAAAACACTTATTACACTGAACTATCATGTAAATAATACTCTATTAATTATTATATGTTCTTCTCATTTAAATGGCATGACTAAGGCTATAGATATCGAATTAGATACTTACTTTATAAGAAGTGTTCTTGTTTTCCAGAAACTTTTGCGACCCGAATCTTTGAGGGCCTCATTGTTTTTTTCCAATAAAGTGTTTGGCCTTGTAAAATCTTCATTAGCCTTGTTGGCATTATGACTAGAAAATGTAGGAGCGTTCGACAATGAATTTGAAAATTCATTTGATAGCACATTTTCTCTAACATCATCAACTGAGGCTAACCTCTTCTTTTTTGGTCCAACGGAGGATAACCTCTTACTTGACCTTTTTTTTTGGGATGAACTTTGACCATTATTAGCCCATGACATTTCTAGCACTTCTTGATCATTAGAGGACCATATCTCATCAAGACTAATGTTATTGCTTTGTTGAAATGATTTGCATCCAAAATTTATCATGGAGTTCTTAGAAGTCACAAAGCCAACAGGTCCTGGAGCTGAATTTGTTGATGTTTCAACTATGGTTTCATCACAAGGACAATAAGATGTGAGCGTTGGAGTTTTATGAGTCGACGCAGAAGAACGATAGTAGGGAGAAATAGTTCCCTTCACTAAGCTACCACCCTATAACCATGCATCAATTGTTATAATCAGCCTAGAGAAACACAATAAAGATGAAGAATCAATCAGAATGTGTATAGATCCATATCAAAGCAGAAAAACAAGCAATTCATCCTCGGGAAAGCATGCAAATGAAACTAGGGCAGAAAACATAAACGGCCCTCTGTACTTGAGCCAATTAGTCACTTGACCCCCTGTACTTTAGTCCTAACCGTTTGGCTCCCTATAGTTGCACATTGCGACCTATTGAACCCCTATTGAACCACTTATCCTAGCTTTTTTTAGGAGTGTAGTGCACGCGCGATGATGTGTTATATTGTATTGCCACAATGGCGATGGCATGGATGCTATGGATGACATGGCGATGACATGATGTGTTATATTGTGTTGCCACAATGGCATCCATGTCATCGCCATTATGGCAACATAATATAACACATCATCGCGCGTGCGCTACACTCCTAAAAAAGCTGGGATAAGTGGCTCAATAGGAGTTCAATAGGTCGCAATGTGCAACTATAGGGGGCCAAACGGTTAGGGCTAAAGTGCAGGGGGCCAAGTGACCAATTGGCCCAAGTACAGGGGGCTGTTTATGTATAGATTAATGGCAGAATACATAAACGGCCCCCTGTACTAGTGACAATTGGTCACTTGGCCCCCTGTACTTTAGCCCTAATCGTTTGGCCCCTTATAGTTGCACATTGCGACCTATTGAACCCCTAGCCGCTGATTTGGCAAGTCGCGTGCCTTTCACTCTCATATGAACGATTGAGGAATGATTACGTGGAACTTTTTATCATTTCCTTTTTTTCCTTTCTTTTTTTCCATTTTTCTTTCTTCTTTATTTTTTCTTGGTTCTTCTTTAAGTTCACGTGTTCTTCAACCTTGCACCCAAATGCCATCATGCCACCACCCAATCAATGCCTCCCGATGCTAAACAATCGATGCCACTACCCCACCGCCCAAATTTAATGCTCACTTTGATATATATAATAAGTCAATTTTTTAGATCTAGGTTTAGATTCAATAAAAACTTAATCTCTGAATACAGATTTCATTCCCGCGAACAAATTCTGATAAATTAGGGTGTACATGAGGGCGACGTGGATGAGAAGGATGTCGGATTCAGCGTTGGCGGACGGCGGGACCATGCAGGGACGGAACCAAGGGTGGGCTAGAGTTTGCTCTAGCCCGCCCTAAAAAATATTATACTAATATATATAAGGATAATTTCACATGTTTTCTATAGCCTAGTTGGTAAGAGTCTACTACTATCCTATTTTCAACCTCCTGTGTTCGAGCCTGCTCTCTTTCATTTACTTTGTTCCGTTTTTTAATGCTTCATTCCATTTGTTTGTTTTTTTGTTTCAATTCTTATCAAATGATACATATTCTTTTCTTTTTTCTCCAATTCTTCTGAAATCACATGTTTCCACAATTACACCACCACCAATCATACCTTTTCTTTATTGTCTTTATAAAATCAATTTCTTATTTTTTATTTTATCTTTCATTATTATGTACTAAAAAAGTTTTTTGTGGTTATAATAACTTTTTTCTTAATTAATTTCAACTATCAAAATTATTTGTATTTATAAAGTACTTAAAAAATTTATTGTACTACTGATCCTTGAAAAAAGCGAGACAATTATACATATAGCGTTTTTTGTTCATGGTATAAGGTAAATCCAGCCCAACCAATTTTTTATTCCTGGGTCCGTCCCTGGGACCATGGATCTTGGGTGAGAGGGGAGGTTGAAGATGAAGGGGCTTTGGGGATTTATTTTTTAGATTTGAGGATGTGGATTTTAGAAATCTAGAAGGATAAATCATGGGGGATAGGGTGGGTTGGTGCTTTGGGGATTGATGGAGTCAATACTTTGGAGAGGATATGGAGATGGGTGGCCATGGATCTTGGGTGAGGGGGGAGGTTGAAGATGAGTGGTGTTTGGGGATTTATTTTTTATTCTATTTTTTATTTGTTGATTTTTTATAAGGATGATGTGGCGTAGATGTGGCATATATGTGGCACCCACTTGGCGCGTCTAACATACACAACCAAAGAAAGCAAGTGAAAATTGTCGATAAGGGGTTCAATAGGTCGCAATGTGCAACTATAGGGGGCCAAACGGTTAGGGCTAAAGTACAGGGGGCCAAGTGACCAATTATCACTAGTACATGGGGCCGTTTATGTATTCTGCCATAGATTAATATGACATTTTGATTTTTGATAAAGTCTCGTTGTCTGATAATCTGGGGTCCTGTGGTAATGGACGTAGCATACAAGTTTAATGTGTTTTCAACCCAAAACTATTTGACAATGGGTGGAGTAACTTCTTAGATTAATTATATAGTAGGTAATTTTATTTCTATTTTTTATGTAGAATAAACTCTCAACACACCCCCTCAAGTGCAATTGTCTCGGCCTAGGGTTGTGCAAACATGGACCGAACAGAGAGACTGGACCAGACCGGACTATAATACTACGGTCTGGTTCAAGACCAGGACCGAGATGGTCTGGTCCACGATCCACTATATTTTATAATTACGGGTTACTGTCTGGTCCGGTTCAAGAACGTAAATTTATGGTCCGGACAAGATTGGATCGTAATGTATATATTTTTAAAAATTATATATAAAAAATAATGTAACATATATATAATTGAAATAAAATCTAAATTTGTAATAGTTATATTTGACATAAAATCTCAATTTTTACGGTCCATTTACACCAGAAAATTGGATCGGGCCATTATTTAACATAAATTATACAAATTTTATTATAAAATATGTAAACCCGGTACTTACGGTCCAAACCCGAATTGTGCCGTAATAAGATCGAATCCTATTAATTCGGTCCGATCCGGTCCACGGTCCAATGTTTAAAAATATTACGGTCCATTGGTCTGGACCGGGGCCGTTTATTCCGGCCCGGTCCGGTCTAGACCGGTTGAACACCCCTACCTAGGCCTGTTGACACTTGGAAATAATCCCTCAAGGCTTAGCTATCCGTCACAATTGGATCGACAACTCCTGTATTGGGCGGGCTGCTTGAATATGCTCATAGGGCCGACAAGTTCGATTAAATCTTTCAAGGCTCGCGAACCACCACTTTTGGGAATCGGTCGCTCCTTTATTGGGTGGACTATTTGAATGGGCCCATGAAATCGGCAAGTCCGAAGACTCCAGGAAAGAACCCACACCGAAACCTGCTATGAGATGTCATCATAAAGTTCGATGCGTCGCTAATCTGGGGGTCGTGCAGTAATGAGCCTAGCTTATAAGTCCAAAGAAATTCCAACCCATAACAATATGGCAATGGTGAAATATCTCCTCAGATTATATTGTAGGTAATTTTATTTCTATTTTTTAGTGTAGGATAAACTCTCAACACATTTTCTCCCATAGATTTCATACACCTCTCGGTGAGGTTCAAGTAGCTCTCACGATAATAGTGTTGGAGTAATTAGTATATTTTCAAATATAAATATAACAAGTTTATCATTTGATTAATTTTGGGGGCCTAAGTATATAATAAATTTGGGTCAAAATAGACAAGGATTGGGCATTTGGGCTGATTAGGTATGGCCTAGAAAGGTGCCAATATTGGAGTGTACCAGATTTAGAGTTCGGCGGAATTCACAAGAAGGGGAAAATTAGCTAGTCATTAGAATATTGAGATGAATTCTAGTAAAGTGAAGGATATTAATTACAATGTGAAGTGCTAGAACTAAGTAAAATTCATTGTGTAAGTCGGTTTTTGTTGTGCATGTCACTGACATACATACACATGTATAAGTAGAAATGTGGGTGTGTTTTAAGCATCACTTGTGAGTGACAAGTGTGGGTAATGATGGTAGGATGGAGCACTAGCATTGAGCAAGTTCGATTGAGAGTTAGTATGAAGCGGTGTCACACTGTCACACGTGTCAGTTAGAGATAGTGTGTCCCATTATTAAAGAGTGTCGAGTTATTCGCGCAAAAGAGTTCTTGTACATTCAATATATATTACAAAGCCATTTTTGTAAGTTGTGCCTTTCTATCGGTGGGGTTTTAGTGGGTCTACAAGAGTCTTGGAATGATCGATTTTCCAACATTGGTATCAAAGCCGAGGTTACGGAGGTTACCGATATTTGTGAAGTGTGGGGTATAACTTGTTAGTGGAAGGATCTTGTGTTGGCCTGATTACGGCCAATATGTTGCTGGAGATCAAGTTCGAGATCTCACTCTTTGATGGGAAGATTAGCTTCGTGTTTTGGTAGAGTTGGTTCGAAACCTATTGGTGTATAGAGTGATGAAGGAACTAGTTGAAGAGGGCATGGTGACCGACATGGAGTAAAGGGTCACATGCAAGTAAGAATTCATGGACGAGGGAGGACCTGAAGAAGTTGAGAGTGAGGTCCTTGCGGAGGAGTGTTGGTGACTAGTATACCAATATGGTTTGTATTGTTGGTGAGGACGATGTTTAGTTGGCGACGAGAAAGATTGCCAAGTCAGAGTGGTTGATGGATGCCTCCTCAATGTGCGTGTTTGAAGATGAAGCTAGTTTGACATCTTAAAGAGATATGGAGAGTTTGGTCACCTCAACATAAAATATGGAGCAAAATTGAAAGTTGTAGGTATTGAAAGCATGAGGATGAACGGTACATGCTATACTATTCATAATGTGAGGTACATGCCTTCAAACAAAGTTAGCATTATTTGGTTAGTTGTAATGATGTGATCATCCCCTGGTCATGAACAATATTCATGTGTGAGCATATAAAGAAGTCTGTTACATTCATTGAACGCATGGTCTAAAGTATGCTTCAATGTGAACCTATAGAAAATGGATAAATAAATAACACAAAACGCCTTGATATATATAAACAAATAATCATATGTGATCGAAGGGAACTTACGTGGCCTAAAGAATCCGAATGACCATTCGGATGAAGAGTTGTTACCGTTGTTGATCCATAGGCAAGCCTATTGTTCAAAGGTGTGACAAGCTCATCATAAATGCCATTTTGTTTCTACAAGGCGGCTTTGGCCCTCCTTTTATGATATCCTTCACATGTATCCTAGGAAACAAAGGTTCCATAGTCTAAGCCCCGGCGATTCTTTTCACCTTACCAACTCTATTAAACCGAAAACATATTTAAAAAAAAAAATTTAGTTCATCTTCCAAGATTCGATTCATAATCAATCATGATAATAAAATAAAAATCTTGTTACCCAACAATAACAATAACAACCCAGTGTACACCTATCTCGGGTCGAGTTTGGGAGGACATGATATATCCACCTTTCCCTCGACCTAAAATCGTGCAGCGCTGATCCTCTATTCCAAAATCTTGTTCCACTTTAGTGTTCCAATTAGCTATATAAATATTAAATTAATGTTAACAAAATTTTAAAAATTATATTTCTATTATAAACATCTATATGCATATGTGTACAAAATTTTATCTTGAAAATCTTATTATAAAATTTTTGATAATTAAGAGAATGATTTTCGTATAAAATATTACCCTTTTATTTTTTTAAAATTGTATAATATGATTTTTAAGTTAAAAATTTGAACACATATACATATAGTTGTTTTAAATACAAATATAATTTTTAAATTTTTTTTAACATTAATTTAATATTTATATAGCTAATTGAAAAACTAAAGTGGAACAAGATTTTGAAATAGAGGATCAGTGCTGAAAATCGTGAGGGTGTGTAAAAAGATAAATATTCATTTATGAATGTGTAGATGTAAATAGTGGAGTGCCCGTGATTTACCGAGATCATTAATCATTAAATATACAAACAAACTCACCTCGAACAAATGTGAATGTTGAAGGAGATTGGTCTAGTGTGATTTACTCGACACAATCTGTTGTAGGTAGTCAATTCTTTTCCATTTTCTATGATTGACAAAACTTGCATTGTCATATCTATTTTGTTGTTGAAATCGGCTTTATAGTATTACTAGCAACAAACTTCCAATTTCAGACTCCTTTATTGGATCCGAGGAATTCAATTCAAGAGTCTACCTTGATGGGGGCATACGACACACTAGATCATCATCAAAGGGCTAGCTTGATCTGAACAATTTGATTGATGTCATAGATACTTGGGATTAATGATCAAGACTCTTTAAGGATTTGTCATGGGTATTGACTGAAACTCAGATCAGAATTCAAGGAAGAATTTTTTTTGAGATTTTCATTGATTAGATCACAATTTGATTTAGGAAATCTTTTTGAGTGGGAGGATGAGATGGGAAGGCTGCCACGTGGAGGATTTATGCGGGTAGGAGAGTTACTAGGACATCAAAATTAAAGTTGGCAGTTTGAGAAAGATATTTAAGGCAGCACAAGAGCATCTTGTGTAAGAGCATTTCTCCACGCAATTACAAGAGAAGAAATTTGTGAAATAAACACGTGTATTTCAGCGCTAATCCTCTATTCCAAATTCTTGTTCCACTTTAGTATTGCAATTAGCTATATAGATTTATTTTACTAATTTGTTCGAATAATATACCTTTTTATTATAATTTAGCCAATAATAACCCGTTACAAAAAATTAGATAGAATTGCCACTTTACATATACTTTGTTACTTATATTTTACGTAAGGTAATTTTGTGCAGCGTAATTTTGTGTAAATTGATTCATGTAGATTATTTTGTTACAATAATTTTGTTACATAAATTCGTGCAAGTTAATTTGATACATAAATTTTTGCCGCTTAATTTTCCACCCTAATTTTGTTAAATAAATTTTGTGTAAATTAAGTTGTATAGGTTAAAATTGTTACATTGATTTTGTTACATAAAATTTATGTAGATTAATTTTTGTGCGTTAATTAATTCTTGAATAAAATTTATGTAAAATAACTCCACATCTAATGTGAATTGAATATGTGATATAACCTTGGTTTTTTAGTAATAGTTCTACATTTAATGTAACTTAATCATAGTTTTGTTTAAAATATATAAATGAAGCAAATACATGAATCCTTCAGTTACTATATTAAACCCTAATAAAGCAATCAACAATCCACCAACAAACCCTAATTTGCACTAATTTCTATATGTGACTAATTTATGTAACCAAGTGTTATGATTTTATGTAATTGATTTTTATGCAAAAAAGTATTATGATTTTATGCAACCTATTTTCGTGTAATTGATGATTATGTAACATTAATATAAACCCTCACAGATATTTAAGCCTCGACGTCGCAACCACTTGAACGAATCCGCTTAAGATCAAGATTGGATTTAGCCAGTCTCGACATGCGCACCTACGCCTCCATTGCCAACTTCCGAGGCTGCCATGGCATTGCTTGAAAATGCAGACATGTACCACGAGACCGAACTCACATCGGCAAAATGCGAGAATCAGGCGCTACGTTGGGAGATCGTTGAGTTGTGTTCCATCTTGGAAGCCCAAGCGCTTGTTCCATTAGTTCCTACCCCGGTACTCGAGGTCCCTCTCACAACTTCATCTTTGGTTCTACACTCTGACGTCGAGACTGAAGTCGTGCTCGACACCGTGTCGGTCGTGCCACTCATGACTCAACCGATAGTTTTGAGTCCCACGACTTCACCCTCGGAGCTCCATGCTAGACTCGATACTTGTCATGAACCCATATCCGATGCCCCACACCGAGTCCAAAGTCAAGCATGCTCCAACATCGACAACCTACATATTGCTCTTCGAGAAGACCAACATCGATGACAAGGCTTTGCTGATGCAGACATCGTTCTCCCTTTCTATCCCCGACTCGAACCGAAGACGCTTTGAAACTATAGGGGAGAATGATGCAATCCTGCCTAGGCTCATACTCGACCCCGACTAGTCCAAGATGCCCAAGACCTTGGTGCCCTCGTTAGTGTAGAACTTAGTTTATTTATTATGTATTTTCTATATTTGAGTTATTTCCCGTTTTGCATTTTTCTTTCCAGTTATTTCTATTTATGGGTGCATGCTTCTCTTATGCTTAAGAGGACCAATCCATTAGCTAGAATAAGGCCCATTAGGTTTAGCTTTACATCCTTATTTTCCTATTTTAAATCGACTCTCGTAACTTTATTTTGTGACATCTAGTTTAATGAAAGCTAGATCTTGAGTCGAGATCCTCTTCCCTTTGGCTTGAACTTCCAATCCTTCTAAACCCTCTTCCCTCTCCCTTAATTCTAGGACTTGCCTCACCCAACCCTCGTCCAAGCGAGCATTAGAGACCCGCGAGCTATCTTAAGATGACTTATTCTAGTTATACTACAGAGAAGATCCATGGCACTCTAGTCTAGATTGGGCACCCTTGAGGACCGACCCCTTGTCAAAACGCATCACCTAGGTCCGTTCTTGGTTTTATATTGATAAAATGTATAAAACTTGTAATTTATGTAGATCATATATATTTACAAGTTATATTATAGCCTTGCAATATGCTTAGACTGTCTAAACACATCTTAGCCCACTAGAAAAACAGGACAAGTTTATGCAATATATATAGTATTAGGTTCTAATGATATGCTAGTTTCTAGAGTTACAAAGTGATTGATTGTGGGGCGTTAGATCTAAATATAATAAACAGACCATATTTAATCTTAAAATTATAAGAGAGATGATTTACACAATCCTGTAATTATAGGGAATAAAAAAATTAGTCACTTATATGCATGGTTATAATATGTTATATACATGATTATAATACCTTATATAAATGTTTTTTTATTGATTGTATTTATGAATTCCGAAGATACTTACGAATACTTACGCATATTGTTGAAATTAGTTACCTATATACATGATTGTAATACTATATATACTTGATCTTGTGGTTGAACACCCACTTATTTCCTAAAGCCATTTTGTGCTTTGGCTTGGGAACTAGTCTCCATACTCTATTTCTCTCAAACTAGTGTAGTTCTTCTTGTATAGAACCTATCAAGTCTAGGTCCTGGAGTACTTTATTCATAGTTTTGGCTCTACGAGATTATTCCCTTTTGTGGACAATTAGAACTTGAAATAGTATTAGTAGCATGTTGAAAGTTTGTATCATTGCCTTTTCTAGTTCTATTTTCTTGCTTCTTATTTGGCTGGTGAGATTTGTTTCTTTTATTTTGATAAGTCCTTTTATACCATTGATTGTTGTTACAATACCATTATCTACTGTTGTTCCCTGTGTTTTGCTTTTGGACCTTTTTATTAGACAACTTTAGTCTCACCATACAGTCTTTTTGCACATGGCCCCCTTTAACAAAATGAAAACAAACCCTATAGTATTCACCAAGGTATCGTTTCGGTGAGGCTTTTAGAGAGTTCTTTGATTAGCACACTCTTTACAAGGAACATTTCGTTGGTTCCCTTGACATTGGACAGGAAACATTATATGGAAAATTTTATCGGTTTCCTAAGCCACGTTCCCTTTACCACCACTTTCTATAATTTTAACCCGCTCTTCTAGATGACTTACTTTATCGTTGCTGATTGAAGTTCCCTAGCTTTCCTTTCTATTTTTTCTTCTAGAGATAAGTCATCAAGAGGATATTGTGATTTGTCTTTGGCGTAACCAATACCAAACATAGAAATGGTGACATTTTTCCTTTTCTCAAGTTCATTTTCTATTTCCTCCTTTTTCAATTTTAGATCAAGAATATATTCCATAAGAGCATTGTTGGTTTTAGTAAGAGACTTTATTTCACCTTTTAGACCATCACAAGCATCATAGGGAATAACACTAGTTAGAGGTGATTTTGTTAGCTTTATCTCAATATTATAATATTTTTCATCAGAAGTGTTCAACTCATATTGTCAGTCTAAATTTTCTTGAAATAGTCTATTGACTATAAAAATTGAATAAGATTTATTAGCACTATCAAGATTAGCAAGAAATTGATCAGGGGTTACATCTAGTTCAGAGATGTCAGTCTTCAAAGTCATGGCACACATTTTGTTCTTTGTCCATGATTTAGGTTCCTCGTCAGATTCAAGGTCCCACTCAACACCTAGGCCTTTTTCTCCTCATTTTGAAAGTCATCACCTTTAAAACATTTCTATGAATAGTCTCCCTTTTCTTGACATTTTAAAGCATATGTGATGTCTTTGACGTGTTTTCTCATGTAGTTCCCTCTTACCTTGAAAATTCCTTGTTTCTTGCCTCTCTTAAAGAGAGATCTCATTCCTTGGCGAGGAGGGTCATGTTTGAGTCCTTTTCAACCCCGTCTTTATCTACCGAAGATCTCATGAAGAGTGCTTGTCTTGGTGATAAGATTCTTTCTGAGTATTCACTTGATAACGACGTACTTGAGACCAATGCCATCAATCACAATAGAAATCTTTTTTTCTACATGTGAGATTGCATTACCAATTCCAAGATGGTTGATTTTGTTAATCAAAATCTCAAACCTAACTTGATATGATGAGATAGTTTCACCTACCTTCATCTCAAAGTTGAACATGTCTTTCTTAACAACTTTGTGGTGACTTTCCATTTGATTTGAGCTTTCGACATCATTTTTTCTCTATCTGCCAAAATTCCTTGGCATTCTTATAATTGACCACCTTGAGAAAGTCTTCAAATCCCAAAGCTTTGTTTAGATACATCTTCACCTTCAAGTTCTTCTCCATCCATGTGCACTTAGTTGGACCCCATTTGAACTTCTTATCCTTTTTGTCAGTTGGAATAATATATTCTCCACGTGGAGTTGCAAACCAAGCTTGGTAATTATTACTCTTGATCCACGTGGTGAAGAGAATCTTCAAGTGGTCATACTACTCTATATAAGCAGTAGTGGTTTGTTGTTCTCTGTACCACCTTTGTGTATCATGTTTTATGTACTTAACACACGAATCTAGAGCAACTTGCTTTGATACCAACTTGTGTATTGTCAAGTGTTAGTTATCACAGAGGGAACAAGAGTTCTTGCCTAGGCAGCAAAAATAATAGTAGTTAGAAACATGGTATTTAGAGGGGAAATTGTTTTGACCAACCAACAAGCTAGTTATAGAAAGAAAAACTTCTACCTCGAGAATGTTTCTCTTGAGATTTAAATAGATCACTTATATATAAGTTCAATGATTATATGGCAAACCAAGTTCCCAAGTAACTAGGCACCAACATATGTTCAACAAACTTAACTTCTACAACATATATCATAACCTAACACTATAGGTGACCTGTGAGATTGCTCGTCTTCAACACACACTTTAACCCTTGGCAACCCTAGTCTATTTATAAATAAACATTCAAATCTTATCACAATCACGACTTGCCTAACCATGAGGATATTCAATTAAGAAGATATTCATAAAAAGGGATTAAAATATTAAACTAAACAACCATATCTTCTACCTCGAGAATGTTTCTCTTGAAATTTAAATAGATCAATTATATATAAGTTCAATGATTATATGGCAAACCAAGTTCCCAAGTAACTAGGCGCCAACATATGTTCAACAAACTTAACTTCTACAACATATATCGTAAACCTAACACTATAGGTGACCTGTGAGATTGCTCGTCTTCAACACACACTTTAACCCTTGGCAACCCTAGTCTATTTATAAATAAACATTCAAATCTTATCACAATCACGACCTGCCTAACCATGATGATATTCAATTAAGAAGATCTTCATAAAAAGGGATTACAATATTAAACTAAACAACCATATCTTCAATCGATAGGATATACTCATAACTGAACGATCTCGATATTGTCTTACTTTGCTCTACCAACTCTTCCAATTTCCATCTTATCTTCTCACAACAAACTCACTCTTATTTGTCAAATCATTGCCAAACTCGTTCTCTCAAGATATGGTAGCTTTCAAAATATAGAAAGTTGCATAGCATTTCGGCTTCTGTAGAGACTATCTGGATCGTCACTCATTCCCTCCGCCGTTCCCTCACGACATTCATTTACTCTGACGATATGCTTTTCTCTTATAATATTCATGTGATAATTATGAAAATACAATGCTTTTAATATTTGTTATCATCAAAACGTAAGAAAAACTATGAGATAACCAGTGCTCCATCAACATCGTCGTATTTATTGCTCTTTTATTTCAATTTTTTTGGTTAAATCTCTTTTACTTCAATTTATAATATACTTTTTTTTTTCCATTTTCAGTGTTGATAGGAATATCAATTAAAGCTTGTATGTAATATATACAGTTGAAAAGGACAACTATTAATTTAGTTTATTATTTCTTCTTGTTTTGTAAGTGTTTACTATTTAAGTCGCTAACCAATTTCGAGGAGAGATGTAATTGACTGCGTTGATCTTCGTAGCTACGCCACCCACATAATTTAAGGACCGTAAAGGAGCGTGATCGAGTCATATATTATGCGGAACAACGTTCTTACCATGGCTATTAATTTCGAACGGATAATAGAGCAAACCAAACGACGTTGAAGCCTCTCATTTTACAAATTTTAATATAGTACCATAAATGAGATAGAAAAGTTATAGAGAACTAAATTGACGATTGTAGTTATTTAAATATGTTTCACATATAAGCTCACTACATAAGTTTAATGGATTTGTCTGAAAAAAGAACTATTATTCAATAGTATTATAGATTGCGAATATTATATACTAGACTATACTCCGTATTAATCTACCTGTTACCTGTGGCGTGTGAACTTCTTTTTTTTTTTGATGAAATGGCGTGTGAACTTCTATTTTTCAAACAATTTGTTAAAAAGACGTGGAAAAACACAAATAACAAGTAGTAATGTTTATTTATTGAGAACAATGTTCTCTTATATATTGGGAAAGACACAATTTATGAAATTGTCCTCCACATGTTGCAACTGAAACAAAAGACACGATTAATGAAAAGTGACACACAAGAAAATATGTTTATTTGTTGGGCAAAATGCTTTGCCAACATTATATACCAAACATTAATAATAGAGTAAGGTCGAATACGATTTGTAGCTTTCACTAATCACTTGGTGAAGGCAACGAGCACACGACGTGGTGGAGTGAAGGGGCGACGGGAGTGTTGGACAGCATGGTTGTCGAGGAAGAGGATATCTCCATGCTTCCAAGGGACGGCAACACATTCCTTCTCAAGAATCACCTCGCACTCTTCAAACACCTCGGGAGGTATAGTAGAGCCGTCCCCCAATGTGATTGCATTCTCCGACTTGTATCTCGGATCCACGTGGCTTGTGGGGACCATCATCAAGCTGTTGAACCACATCTTGCGTGGTGTAGGTCCGGTATTGTCAATCTTGATGCCGGGGACTGGCCCCATTGCAAGCCTCGCCCCATTCTCTATCCATTCTAGCTTCCATCCATCTTTGGCCGCCCTGGGAATTAACATTACAATTTTATATGGCTCGACAATAGGCCCATCTAAATATTTGCTATAAAATCATAATAATACACAAATGTGTCTAATAGTACAAATTTTGGCACTAAATTAGGTAGGCCATGATGTTGAGGTCCCATTTTATGTGGGTCTCGTTCTATTTAATGGATAAAATTGCATATTGGCCGGCCATATATCTACTTTGGCTATCCATACATGAATCAATCAGTCAATAGTGAAAGAGTGAATATTAGACATAATAATATACATATTGCACAACATTTGATCTCGATTATTACTGATTACGTACTTTTGTTCGGCTATAGTTTTGTCGTCGGTGGCGAAGATGGATTTCCAGCTTTTGCCAACGGGGGACGAGATGTCTACTTCATTTGGAAGGAATTTTTTGTAGATCAGACCATGCTTCTCGAGGCGGAGGAGGAAGTCAGGATATTTTTTGTTCAATCTCTCATACACGATCTGACCTGGTACAATTGGGGTCTCTCCCTGGCTTCCTGGTTCCACCTCGCAATATAAGAACCCTTTGGCTGGATGCTCATTCATCTGCATGCATGCATTTTGGGTGGACACATATATATAGAGTGCTTAATTAAATAAGATGCTTTGAATATTAAATTAGATGCTTTTGTATATAAATGATGCCTGTTGGGTTTTTAAATGTTATGATATCTACATTTCCTCAAGTTAGTAACTCTCCTATTGTTTTTGAGCTTCTGCACGTACAATACGAGAACTGTTGATGGGCTAAATCCTAATGATATTACCTTTACTAGTTTGTTGTAGAGCAAATATTTTGACCAAAAACCAGACTAATTAACAAAATGGTTATAATGTCAAGTTTAACTATCTTTGCTACCTAGTAAATGATGACATTAGCCATCAGATTAAATAAATTCGCAGTGCTTCAAATAAGAACTCACGTAAGAAATCTCGTTGTGGAAGTGCAGAATGTTGTGCGCAGCACTATCATTGGCCGTGTGGATGTGGCCGACGACATGAGTCCTCGGAGCCGCGACCCCACCGAAGGTGAAGGCCTCGTATCCGAAGGCGTTGAAAACATCGTTGAAGTGGTCAGCTGTGGGCACATCAAACCCCCGGAAGAGGATGGCGCCGGCCTCGTGAAGCTTGGCCTCCAGCCACGCCTTGTTGGCCGCCACCGCCTCGGCCAGGTTGGCGGCGTCCTGTCGTGCTGGCGACAACGCAAGCGGAAAGGGGACACCGTGGAACACCTTTTGTTCGGGTACCGACACTTCCTTGAACACCTGATCTTCCACGATTGTCGAACCCATTATACTACTAGAAGAGATATATGTGTGGAAATGTTGTGTGTAGAGATTGTGGATATGAGAATACGGCTAAGCTGGGATAGCTTAAATAAGAGATATTGCACATGCTATGAATTATATTGATTTATGAACATTTAATTTTGGGGAGATGACTATGGTGATGGTTGGTGGGCAATGGTTGTTATAGTGCATGTGGATGTGGTATTGTGCTTTGTTACTATTGGATCATGGTAATGGTTAGGGCTGGCATTATCCGTGGGTGACCGACCCGCCCGCTTCACCCGATTCAATTATACGGGTGAAAAACCTTAATAAAGCAGGTGACGGGTGGGTCGGGTGACGGGTGAAATGGGTGATGGGTCGGATATGGGTGAAATTTTACACCCGTTTAATCCGACCCATCACCCACCACCCGTAAAAATTTATCCTAAATTAAAACTAGGTTTAGTTTTTTCCTAAAAGAAAGTTTGGGACTAGGGGGCTTTTTTTTTAAATTTGGGTTTTTTTTAAATATTAAAACTATACGGATCCTAAAGGTTAAATCCCTAATGGAAAGTCGATACAATAATATAAACGTTTTTGCTAAGGGGTCTTAATGACATAAGAACTTTTTTTTAATGAGATGAAGTTGAGGATTATTGTTGGAACTTAAGCAAATGAAAGGTATAGAAATTTGTGGGTCAACATATATATGTGAATCTTCACGGATAAAATGTTTGAGAATATCCTGGATATCACTTCAGTAAGTAGATTGTTGCATTAACTTTTTTTATATTATTTTTGAAATTTTATAAAATTTTATTGTAATTTTAGAATTCGCGGGTGACGGGTGGATCAGATATGGGTGAAAGGTTCTGCGGGTGATGGGCGGGTCGGGTGATACAATTTATTTCGCGGGTCGGGTGGTGGAAGTGCTCCACCCACCCATAACTCGACCCATGACCAGCCCTAGTAATGGTGATGGATTGGTACGTGTAATGACAACTATGAAGGTAAAACTAGTGTTAGGCACGTACCATGCATATAATAACTTTTAATATTTGAAAGATTGTTCTAAGATTATAACATATACATACGATAACTTATAACACGTACTCAAACCGTAATTGTCAAAATCGAAGTGTTTAAAAAATTAGAAGACAATATATGTATATATAACACAATATGAAACATGGAAAGTGGAATTTAATTCAAAATGTAAAAGTCATACATGAGTAGCTAAGAAGTTCGACCAAAAAAAAGAAGTTGATTACTGAAGTAGTGCTTCTAAATTTGTAATTATGTGCATTAACCATCCATTTTGACGAAAAACGTTGTTAAGTAGAGTAAATTACATTTTTCCTTTCTTTTAATTTATTTACAATAAATAAATAAAGAAAAAACCATAATTGACACATTCAAGTTCCAATACGTTGATTGATTTTTGCAACTCTGGCCTAATTTCCTCTGTAATAATTCTTTCCCTCCATCCAATGGCGAAGAAGAACCACGACTTCGCCGACGCAAAGACCATGGGTTTTGGATCTGATTCTGATGACTTTGAGCGTCCCTTGGAGTCAGTTGTACGTATCTAAGTTGATAGACGACGACTCGAGATTCAAAAGGTTAAGATGTAGGCCGAAATCCAATGATAATGACATTCCAAGTTCAATTCATTCCTAAATTCTTTTTTTTTATTATAAATAAAATTAAAAAAGAAGGGCAAAAACGTAATTTAGTTTACTTAACGAAGAAAATAACGTTTTTCATCAAAATGGGTGGTTAAATGCACATATTTACAAATAAAGGGTGGTTAAGTGTAGAAAAAAATATAAAGTGTGGTTAATTGTAACAAGTGTAAAATAAAGGGTGGTTAAATGCAATTTTCCCATATTTTTATATAAAGGGTTTTTTCATAAATATATATTTGATATATAAAATAAAATAAAATATTTATTTTAGCATACACTACAACACCATATTGTAAGTTTGTATGAAAAATTATATAAAATTATTTGGAGGGTTTCGAATGATATTAAGAATAGATATATACTTCCTTCAATTCGTTTAATAATTCATCTCTTTTTAGCTTTAATTTTTTTTCCAAGATATGTTCTTTTATCTATTTTGGTCTTTACTTTGCATATTTACTTTTTAATAGCTAGTTTAGCTATTATAGCTATTTTGGTCTTTAATTGAATAGGTTATTAGAATTGGTTTTCAATAAAGTGAAAAAGTTTTATGAAACAAATGAAGTATATAATATTCTATCTTTAATAGAATTTGATATTGAATTTTTAAAAATGTGACAGCTCACCTTTTACTATGAAATATCAACTACATATTAAATGATATTCTAGCTATTAAATATGCTTATTTTGATATAGTAAAATTTAGATCGGTGTTTGGCACGGATCCAAGGGGTGGCTAGAGTAAGCCCCAGCCTACCCTAAAAAAATAAAAATGAACAAAAATAGAATAAATTTTATAATAAAAAATAAGGTAATTTTAGTGGTAAATTAATTAAAATAAAATAATTTAGCCGACCTAAAAAATTTTATTTTCTACTAGCCCACCCTAATTTTAATTCCTGGGTCCCTCTCTAATCGGTGTGGTTATATCTTTCTCTTCAAACTCCTTCACGTCTTTTACTATGCACTTCTCCCAAACCCATGCAATGCTCATTTCTCTTCGATATTCTTCTCGAGTTCTCTCTCAACCCACAAACACAACTTGTGCCCATGAATAATAAGCTCATCTACCTAGTACAATTATAAAGTAAAAACTAAGTCTTTGTAAAAATTTGAGTCACTTGACAATTTAAAATATTTTTTATTTTTTATGAAATACTTTCACTTATCAACTATCTTAAAAACCACCACCCATTAAAAAATAATATTTTGCAATTATACTAATAAAATAATTTAAATTTAAAAAAATTTAAACTATTTTCACCTTACCCACTTTTCCCACTATCTCAAAAACCACCACCCACTAACAAATTAATATTTTATAATTCTTTACTAAAAGAAGTATGACTTAGTCGTGAAAATATATTTATAATTTTTTTAAGAATAAGTCGAAAATAATTTATAAATAATTTTTATATTAAACCGTGTCGATAACTTAAATAGCATTCGAAAACAGACGCCACTTACTGCCTCATGGCTCATCCCTTCTCTCTAGAGATAATAATGATCTGTGCTTTGCTTCTCCTGCACCCAGATATAGGGTCAAGGCACTCGCCACCTTAGTGTCATTCTTTATGCCGTCTACCATGGGAGAAACTAAGAGCTTCTAGTTTCGGGTTTTTTCTATATGCTTTAGGATAATGAGATTAAAAAGCTAATTTCATTAATTAACTTGCATATTTTTGAAACGGGGTTTATTTCTTCATTTTTTTTAATGTTTTCTTTTGCTTTTGATATGAATTAGTAGGAATGTATAATGTCATAAAATAGAACTTGAATTTAGGTTATAATTATTAAATTTTGAATAACGTTTTTGTTACTTTATGAAAATCTTTATTTATATCTCATGTGAGAATAATATATACCAAACAATATACTCCCTCCGCTCACATAAACTTATCGTTTTAGAGTTTGTCTCAAAAATTAAGAAATTGTTTGATTTGACTAAAATATACTTAATCTTTTGTTAAGATCTTTCAAATTTTATTGCAATTTTTTAAACATTTTTAATTTGTATGGATATTATTGAAAAAAATGGATTAAAATATCTCAAATGACAGATTTTATTGAACAAGAAAATCAAGGTAGAATGACAAGTTTTTGTGAACGGAGGGAGTATAAGATATCAACTGCTATCGACAACATACTGCACAAGGATAATATATCAATCTCATTCTTATACGTAATATCGATCTAATATATATATCCATATTTGATTTCTGATATCTAAGATATCAATTCCAAATGAGCCCTAAGTATATCATAATTACAAAATTGTTCTTTAATGTGTGGTATGTATTGTATATTATTTGTTTCATTTGAATACTTCATGAAATGAAAAATAATCACAAATAACAATTATTTATGTAGGACACAATAATAGTGAGTTTATCAAGTATTTTGAGGGGCGGAGCGGGGTGGGGTCATATGGGGGCCGGTGACCATTTTGAGCGCCGGAAAGCCACCGGAAACAGAGAGGCATTGAGTGTTCATATAATAAGTGGCCCCATTGAAATACAATACAGATCAGATATTCAGATCCATAGGTTGAAGATGATGAATATTCATTTTTGCTTTTTATAATTAAAAAACCAAAACGGGGTCGTATAGCCTTCATTAAAAAATAGTAAACTGACCCATCTACTTTCTTCCTAAGGGTTTTTTGTACGTGTTTGTTTTGAAAGAGGTTTTGGTGGGGAAGAGGATGGTTTAGATTCCTGGGACGTCGTAGAACCCATGAGTTGGTCAAGGGTGAGGAGCCTTTTCTTTTGGGGATTTTTGTAGGAAGAAGAGGTTTTCGGTTTTTTAGATTTGGAGATTTTGGATTTTGGGGGATCGGGACCAAAGGTGTCCATGATCGTGGTGTAGGATGTATAGGATTTTGGGTTAGAGGAGGAAGGGAGGTTTGAAGAGGAGGGTACAGGGTTACTAGTTGGAGGCGTCGGTAGGGTTTGGGTAGGTATGACGACCAGAGAGTGTGGAGCAAAACGACCATGGATCTCATGCTCGAGAAAGCTCGGGCCAATGGTGGGATCCATGGGGCAGTGAGGTAGGGGCGGACATAGTCATGAAGGAGCTGGTAGAGTCATTGTTTCTCTACAGGATATATGGACTTGTCTGCCTCCATGAGCATTGTAAGGTAGACGGTTTTGGAGTTTTAATCGATCCAATCTTAGACCATGGGATCAGGGTGCATATGTACTTTAGCGACATGATGGTAAACTGGTTTTTTCTTTGAATTTTGCTAAAAGTGGGAGATATTGAGATATATATATAGAGAGAGAGATAGAGTAGGAAGCCGAAGGTGGAAGAAAGGTCCCAAAAAGGTAAAGTTAGGGTTTGAACAAGTTTGGGAAGGTTAGGATGGTAAAATCGTTAGTTCCCATTCAAAACGAGGCAATGGCGTGCTTGTACTTTTTCTTCTTGCTCTACAAGTCAGAGACGTGTTTTGCCTTTTCCTTTGGTAGTCCAATAACGTAAGAAATGCTTGGCTCACATTCATTCCTTCATCATTAAGAGTTATGAAACCTTTTATGCTTCTTCCCATGTGCCGACTTTCTTTCATTCTAACGTTTTAGCTTTCAACACTGTTCCCATGTAGTAGACTCGTGCTTCAAGAAAATCCCATGATCTCGTGAAAAAGTTCAGGTCTTGCTAGAGTAGGTAAGGGAGCTCCATCCAAATATTTTATGAAAAGGGATAAGAAGCAAAGTTGGGAACTAGGCAATTCCAACCTGTAACGATAGGTTAACAAGGGCTCATGGGAAGCGTTTCCCTGATTTGTATTTGAGGGTAGGCGTATGATCAACCATCATTATGGATTGTAATGACAATCAAGGGAATTGAGGTTGATCATTTTGGGCTTCAAGAAAACAAAGATTCTATAGTATATAAAAATAAGCCTTAGACTAGTAACAAGGTAAAGTGAAAGTTTGAGGTCTTAGAGTTCCTTAGCATGCAAATCTACAATTCTAGCCAAGCATTAGGAGAATAATAAACTGGGACTTCTGTAATTTAGAGTTATAATCCCTAAGAGCATCCTAAGGTGCTCGTAGGGATGTTTGTTTAAAGCCATGGTGAAAATATTTACGATTTGCTCTTCAGTTTTATAGTGTTCCATAAAGATGTTCCCATGCTCAACATTATCACACAAGAAGTGATGCCTAATGTCTATATGCTTAGTACGCGAATGATGCACAAGATTTTTAGATATCTTTGTAGAACTAGTATTATCTCAGCGAATGGGCATAATACCTAAAGAAATATCGTAATCCTTCAACGGGTACCTAATCCATAAAAGTTGGGAAAAATATGATACGTGTGTCACACACTCTACTTCAGCGGTTGAGAGTGCCATAGAGTTTTGCATCTTTGACCCCCCATGAGACAAGATGTAACATCCCTATTTTACAACGATGGGTATTACTGCCAGTGACCTCGGATTTTACCATACAAACTCACCCAATGCTTTATAAGGTATTAACTTAAAGGAAATGCAGAATTTCAATGATAATACATGATATTAAAAGGTGCTCAAACTTGAGACTTTAAATATTGTCATTACATCTTAAACTGTTTCAGAACAACATGATAGAGTTAAGCAGCGGAATTAATAAAACATTGTTCTTGCAAAACGTAGTAAATCTAAAATATGAGAGAAATATCTTGGAGAAGACTTGACCTTCCTTCCTTCAACTTTCTTGATTCCTCATCTTTGAACCTTCGAGGGAAGTTTCCTAAAGTTTGGCATTTGTCGCGAAGGGCGAGAAATATCAGGCAAAAATGCAGAAAAAGAACGGAATTAGTCTAACGAGACTAAGGAAGTGAGAATGGAAATTCTCAAAGGGTAATTTGGTAATTTAATCATTTCATTATAGAGATAACGAAGAGATATGTTTGAGATTTATGAATTTTATGTGAAGCTTAAGGACGGAATGAGTCGATCTCGAAATAAGATAACTTTAATTTGAAACAAAAGAACTGCGAGATTAATTGTAGAACTTCTTAGAGTACAATAATGTTGGGAACGTTTTAATTACACACAAGTTTCTGGAAAACCTTTTCGCGCCCTTATCGGATCGAGAGCTGGGTCGGCCTTCTACGTTGTATTAAACCGGCCCGGTTTTGATGTATTTTAATGTGCACTAACACTTATCTTTATTACGTGTAAAAACTTTGCATAACATTAATGACTTTTAAGGGTGTGGAGGCTATGAAAGAGTTGAGTCAACTTAAGGGGAACAAAGTTCCGACACCTAGAAACCACCTCTTCCAAAACAAAGTTTGTTTCCTCTAGACATGGGATTGGGTATGAGCTTGAGTGTCCCAAAAATGGAAAATCTCCTCTCACTGAAAGGGAACTAAATGAGAGTAGAGCCTTAGATCTTCATTGTGAGAAACAGAAAAATGGGTCAAGAGTCTACAACAAATAAACCATGGATATGAATAGAATTTAGAGACCTCATCCCATGTACTACCTTGGAGAGTACTACAAAACATGTTGGCACTGTGGTGCTCATGGGCACTACAAGGAGAGTTGTCGCAAACAACATGCTCAAACTAAAAAGAGTCATAAAGCATGGAACAAGCAAGATCAAAACATGAACAAAAGTGCTAGAGGAATGATGGGTCTCATACCACAGAACCATCCTAGGAACTCTCTTGATATTAACATTGTTCAATATGCTTCCTTTAAAACTATGTTTCCTTGTAAGGAACCGGACAAGAGACATCTTGCCTGGGTCGCAAACCCATATGACAGTGGATGATCCTTCGGAGGACATGTCTTCTTCGAAGGGGGAACAACATGTGGGTCATAGACAGTGGATGCTCAAACCATATGCCATGGAACAAAGATAATCTCACCTCACTCCACACACAAGTCGAAGGAGGACATGTCTCCTTCAACAACAAGAATAAAGGGGAAATAATAGGAACTGGCAAAGTGATGCAGAATAGATCATCCAAGATCAGCAATGGTAATCTTGTCAAGGACCTGGGATACAATCTTTTGAGTATGTCTCAGATATGTGATCACGGGAATAACGTGGTCACCTTTGACTCTCAAGAATGTCCGGTCATCAACAAGAAGACCAACAAGATCATCCTCGAGGAAAAAAAATCAAACAATGTCCACATTACTGACACCAAAATTTGAGCCTCCAAGGAAGATGTACCTCACGAGTTCCACTGATGACATGCAACTTTGGCATCACTAGCTTGGGCATGCATGAGTAAATCAAATCTTGAAGTTGTACCTACATGACCTAGTAACACACCTTTCCAGAATCAACCTTGAAGGCGCCCAGATGTGTGAAGCCTATATTAAGGGAAAACAACAAACCTCAATAGAGCCATGATCCGCCCTATGCTCAACATGGAACTCTGTGGTTCCATGAGAACATGGAACTCTGTGGTTATCACTACACGTCCTCTGGAACCGATTATCACTACACGTCCTCTGGAAATGATCAACATGGAACTCTATGGTTCCATGAGAACAACCAACCACGGTGGAAAAAGGTACATGTTTATTCTAATTGATAATTTTTCCAGATTTACGTGGTTTATTTCCTGATTTCAAAAGCAGATGCATACAAGGGATTTGAGGTGCTCAACAAAAGAATGGAAGTTAGCATCAGATTAAGGCTCAGAGCCTTGAGATTCGGTCATGGAATTGAGTTTGACAACTTAGAGTTCCTAAAATTAATTATATAGAGAGAATGGAGTCTCCCACAACATATCAGCTCCACGCACTCCTCAACAAAATGGAGTTGTTCAAAGAAAGAACATAACTCTGGAAGATATAGCACGTACCTTGATGATACAGAGTGGAGTTCCCCAAAGCTTCTAGGAAGAAGTAATCACCACATATGTGTACATCCTCAATAGAGCCATGATCCGCCCTATGATCATGAAAACATTATATTAATTGATCGAAGGAAGAAAGCCCAATATTTCCCACCTCGGGACCTTTGGTTGCAAATGCTTTGTTCACAACAACGAAAAAGACAATCTAGGGAAGTTTGATCCCAGAAGCGATGAAGGAATCTTCATTGGGTACTCATCTTAGAGCAAAGCCTACAGAGTCTACAACAAGAGAACCATAAATATTGAAGAAAGCATACATGTGGTCTTTAATAAAGATCATATGGGAATAGTTCTTTAGAACAAGAAACCTCTCTTCAAGTTGATAAGGCAACAAGATGACGACAACGATGATGATGACGATGACGACAACGACGACGATGATGACGACGACGATGACGATGATGATGATGATGACGATGACGATGATGATGACGATGACGATGACGACGGCGACGATGATGATGACGACGATGAGGATGAGGACTATGATGATGATGATGACGACTATGACGACGACGACGATGATGATGATGATGATGATGATGATGATGATGATGATGATGATGAGGACGATGATGATGATGATGACAAAGACGACGACGATGATTATGATGATGAGCCAAGGAAAGGAGACAGTATCTACCCATGTGGGAATAATGCTCCACAACTGATGCGACCTTGCCTAGGGCCAAACCCAATTCCGACCAGCCCGAGACGCCATAGGTCATGGCATCCCCCTTGGCACATGACTTAGTCATTTATTATGATTTTTTTATATTTATGTTATTTCCATTTCTAGCATTTCTATTTCCGTCAATTCTATTTTAGGCGTGTGCCCTACTCTTGTAGAATAGGCTAGCCTTTCTTCTAGATTAGGCCCAAGTCCATTAAGGTTTGCTACTAGGGTTAGCAACCCCTATGCCTTTAAATAGTCTTCTTTGTATTCCTTTTCAATTATGCACAGTTTAATTCCAAGTTCTAAATTTGAGTTGCTCCTTGTCCTCGATTTGTGCATCACCTTCCCTAATCCAATCCACATCTCTCTCATTCGGTCCTCCCTTGGATCAAACAACCCTGATCTCTAGCCTTGCCCCACCCTCATCAATACGAACATTACAGGCCTGCGAGACCATCACATAGGTCTCGTATTTATCCGGTTACTACCTTTCGGAAATGATCTAGGCATCTCGAGCCTAGATTGACCCTCTAGCGACTTGATCCCGAGTAGTGTCGCACGAACAACTTAGAAATGTTGGAGATAATAGATATTCCTTGTCCTCGGTTTGTGCATCACCTTCCCTAATCCCATTATGACCAAGATTCAATAGATATTTCTTAAAATAAAAATGAGTTCTAAGACAATTCTCAAATAGGTTCCCTAAATCGGCTCAACGATGATCCTCCAAAGTCAAGTACTCAGTGGAGACAAAGAGGGAACAATGAAGAAGTTCAAGATGAGTAGACAGGAAACAATTCACCTCTTGAAAACACCATGGAAACAGCGAAGCTGAAGTTAAAGAGGAACAACCACCTGATTCAGAGGAACCAAGGGTGGAAACTGATCTCACAAGCATCCACAAAAGAAACTACCGTCAAAAGAAAGATCACCACATATATAACATCATTACTCCTTACGAGAAAGGTGTGCAAACTCGCTCCTCTCTTCAAACTTATGTGCCTTCAATGCTTTTGTAACACCCCCAAATTATTTCGGGAATGTCACACGCCAGTGACCTCGGATTTTAAATGTCCGAAGCCAACCAAGTCTTTGCATCAGTTTGAATTTTCGTAAAGACATGTATTAAATTAAATAAATGAACAATAGCGGAATACTTTTGAAGGCAAACTCAATTTGTATTCAAATTTTCTTATACAAATTAAAATTTCCTTAACAATATGAATTCAGCGGAAAAGTAACTAGAACTTCATTGTATGATAGTCAAACTTCTTTAATGAAAATGAAGCAAAACTACTTATAAAACCTTCTTGTATAGTATCATGGGCTCCATTCATCATCACCTTGAGTGCTTTCGGATTGACGCTAGTTGCTTGCTAATACCTGGTACCACAAGTGGTAAGCCCTCAACGGGGTCAGCTAGGTCGACTCCAATATTTATTAGGTCAAAGTAAATAATTAAATCAGGATTATTATTATTGTGAATGCACATTTTTAAAATGTCTAATGCACTTTACCTTACGTCGAAACTTTCCTAGCAAATAACATACAATTTCCATGAATTGTTAAACTAAGACTAAATTAAACACAACAACAAATACATAAGTTCTTTATGGTGCTTACTCGCACTTATCTTTCTAATGACCATACTTGCGATTTTTAAACCTTCGAGGCTCTTACGTCCTGATGAGTGGGATCATATGTCCCAAAAGATAATAATGGGTTCTTAAGTCCCAAAGACACTTAGCTAGAGTGCAATACCCCTCAATGCGATAGAGCGGGTCCGGTCATGACCAAGCACTCGGAATAATTCCATCTAGTGCGAAAATGTTATAAAGAGGAGTCTAGAGAAATTATGGCTCACCCCCTGGGTCCTATGCTAATCCAAAACAAGTCTCAATCAAGACGATAAACACAAAAATCCACAATCATCAAGACCTAAACAAAACAACGTCATCATTCTCACCACATCAAGAACCTATATTATGTCTTTAATTATTGATTTCGGTCTTGACCCACTGTATCATACTCGAAGCTCCAGGAAAGGGAAGGATAGTCACACAATGGACAACACCAAGCCCTCCTTTCCATTTTTACAGGCGCATTTGACAAGCCCAAGTATGAGTTCAGATGAGAGCATGACTTACTTAGTAGTAACCTAATAATAAAATTATTCTTAATTCTAGCTTTTATGAGAGAATATAACTAAATGTGTATGCAAGTTCATTCATGATTATATTTCTAAAACACTCAATACTTTTATGCATGAATTATAATACACATAATCACATCAATCAAAAGAACAAACATGATTATTAGACTCTTCACACAAATCAAACAATTGACCTAGCCGAGCAAGTATGGGAACTTGTCTTATTGATGACCTCAAAAACTCGGAAAGGTTATAGTCGAGATCGTATAACCTTGGATTGCAAACCTATAATAGGATATGACACAACATGAGTATAAGTTTTAAAACCGAAATCTCATAGATTTCCATTATCTTATATTCATGGTTTAAGAATTCCTAAAAAGAAGTGTTTTAAAACTTCATAACTATATTTTAGTAATATCATATTCTTATGAGAAGGAATGACTAATTAATATTCTGGTTTTTCTTATAAAAACTATAATAATCCCTTATTATCATAATTATTATTATTTTCAAAACCAGTGTATGAAAATAGATTACTCCTTCATAAAAAAAAATAATACTTTATATTATAAATATCTATAATTTTTATAAAATTGTAAAAATACCTTAAAAATCCATATTTTTTTTAATTTCAATTATGAACAATTTATTTAAGCTTAAATCGAAATTAAAACCGTATAAACGAAATTAAAAACACTAATTATAGGGTTGTACAGAAATTTAAACAGAGGAGAGAAAGTGGTCGAACAAGGAAGTTTGGTGGCTCGGTACGGGCGGCTCCGGCGACGGATCGGGACGGGTCCGGCGACAGTTAGAAGAATGAAACCCCCTCTCTCTGCTATTGACAGTGGCGGAGGCCTACGTGGTCCAACGACGGTGAAAGGAGGCGGACACCAGCGCCTCGCGAGCAACGTCGTGCTCTGTTTTTCCTAGGCAGATCCGCGACTTTCAATCGGGATTTTGGAAGGCTTATGCTACTAGAAAATTAATGGGTTTATAGTGGTTTCGAAGGGTTTTTCATGAGGATTCCGAATATGACTTCAATTTCAGGTTTCGATTCACGGTTTGGGAAAAAACTGAGTTTGAACAAGAAAGATGCATTCTTGGTTTCGGTTGAATGTGTGCCAAATTCGAGCAAAATAAACGCCTATATATAGGGCTTTTGATTCTTAGGGATCACGCAAAGGATGATCTTTAAAATCCGATAGACTTGAACCTTGTTCCTACATGACGGTAGGCCTCTTTTAGAAGGTTCAGCTCGTCAAATCACTACACGAGATGAACCTTGGTGAATTGAAGTTGGCCTTAGATATTGGCCACAATCGTGGCTTAGTTTGATCTCAAAATCAGTTTTGAATGGATAAGCGAAGAAGAGTTGAAAATGGGAAGATTTTCTAGAATTTTTTCCCAAAAGATAAGATTATACACAATCTTTTTAATAATTTAAGATTGTATTTTTTTTTATATACTCATACTTTTACCCATAAAAATATAAATTGATTTTATCAACAAAAATGATCTCACCTTAAATTATGGTATATTAAAATAGATAAGAATTTTATAAATTCAACAAAACATTACTTCTCTTAATCTTTTGAAATATAGAAATCATTGAAATTACTAAATATAATAAAATATAATCATTTAATTTCGTTATCATATTATAACGACATTAAATGATTATCCCTTTTTTTTATAAGACTTATAATTTATAAACATGACCTTTTGGGTAAGGTCTAATTATCCAAGTAACTTATATAAGTTATTTGCTAAAAAAATAATGCGGTTATAATTTTTTATAATGCCACATATATTTATTTTAAAAGAAAATACAATTAAGAGAAATTACATAAATAGCCTTATAGAAAAATAGGGTTATTACAGCTTTTGTCTTCCTAGTGGAACCAAAGAATATCAAGAAGCCTTGAAGGACCTAGATTGGATTCAAGCTATGCAAGAGGAGTTACACCAGTTTGAAAGGAACAAAGTGTGGAGACTTGTTCCTCATCCAAGGAACAAGAATGTAATAGAAACTCGGTGGGTCTTCAAGAACAAGTTGGATGACACTAGAGTTGTGTCTACGAATATGACAATATTAGTAGCGTAAGGGTACAACCAAGAGGAATGCATCAACTATGCTGAGAACTTCACTTTTGTGGCTAGAATTAAAGTAATACGAATACTAGTCGCCTTCGCAGCTCACAAATGGTTCAAGTTGTACCAAATGGATATGAAGATTGAGTTTCTCAATGAAGATCTTAAAGAAGAGGTCTACGTAGATCAACTTCCCGGCTTTGAGGATGGGAACTACCCTTACCATGTCTACTTCCTTGAAAGGGCACTCTACGGTATCAAGCAAGCACCCAGAGCATGGTATGACATGTTTGCCTAATTTTTCTTGTCTAATGAATACCTTCATGGTTCCATTGACAAGACTCTCTTCCTTAAGAAGGAATCTAAAGATATTTTGATTGTGCAAGTGTACATAGATGCCATTGATTTTAATGCTACTAACTCTTTACTTGTCGACAAGTTCAAAAATCTGATGAGAAGTGAGTTTTAAATGAGCTTAATAGGGGAATTGACGTTCTTCTTAGGACTTCAAATTTCCCAAACCAAGGAGGGAATAAGAATCCACCATTAGAAGCGCATTAGGGAAATGCTTGCTAAGTATGAGATGCAAACATCAAAGCCTATTCACACTCCCCTCTCACCCAACACACGCTTGGATGCTGATGAGACAAGTATAATTGTTGATTAATGAAACTACAAAGGTATGATCAGTTTATGTTAGAAAAGCTGGAAGCTTTGATTTTGATGGTTCCAAATGTCTACCACGTGAACAACCTCGAGCCCTTGAACAGAGTCGCCAATGTCAGTCAGGTCATCGACGTGTGTTGAAGGCAAATCTCGGAGATCCTGAAGACGCGTGAGATCTTTGGAGTTTGGATAGTGTTGGATCGTGACGCGTTAGTAACAAGTCAAGGAACTAGCAATATTCCCTGGGCAGCGGAATAGAGGAAAACTTTCTGTCCGACTAACAAGTCGTAGAAAGAAAAAACCTCTACCCCTACCTGAGACTCATTCTCAGAGGATTTTCAATAGAATACTTTTATTAAGTTTCAACGGTTACAAGGCAAGTCAAGTTCTCTGGTAACTAAGGAACCAACCAAAGTTCAACCAACTAGACTTCTACAACCCTAAACGTAAACCTAAGAGAAAGTAAACTACTGACTTACTTGTGGATTCTTCACTGGAAAAAACCACACACTCGTACACTTGAAAAGCTCTCTCTCCAAGTTCGCCGTCAATAACCACACTTAAACACTAGCTATAACCTAGCTATTTATAAGATATGTCAAGTCTGATCTCATACGTAATTCTTGCCTAATTGCGCAGATTTTCCACTTAAGAAATCCCACACAAAAAGGAGAAAGTATTGTTTATGATTTGGATCCTCAACCATGCCGATTCTTGCCAAAACTAAATGATCTCGTATTTTTTAGATAAGATCGTGTAAACTTTGATCTTATCCTTCCTTTGATCTTCTCAAGCAACCGCCTACAATTGTCGTATCTTCGTAGAAGATCTGGTAACTTGCCATTAATAGAAAGCCACGTTCCTTCCGAGACGCGCTTCCTAAATCCGTCACTCGTTCCCTCCATCGTTCCTCACAATGTTCCATCACTCGTGACTATGTACCTGTTTTCCTGAAACACTTACATGTAGAAGCAAGTTATACCAACTAAGTTTGTTATCATCAAAACTATGAGAAACCATGGAACAACGATTGTTCCAACAATTTCCCCCTTTTGATGATAACAAACCTATACAAAAATGCGCATCTAGAAACCAGTAAGAATATAGATTTGAAAAAAAAAATTCCAGTGGGTCCCCCTTAGCAGATGCACAGTTGTTCCTACTCATCAGAGGTAGCAACAAATTCCCCCTTAGCCGAAGTTCCCTTTGTATTTCCTGGATAGTACTTATCTCTGCAGTTTTCCTAACTTCCCCCTTTTGACATCATCAAAAGGTGAACAATAATCAAGCAAAATGTAGAGCAAATGAACAAATTTAATTGAAACTCAAACCATTCATACGCAAAAGATAGTTATTATTCATAGATAATTGTCGCGGAAATCACAGCCAGAGAAAACACAAAAACATAAAAGTCTTAACATCCAAGAGAAATAGATTAAAATTTTAAGTGGGGGGTAGATAGGCTAGGGAACTAGAGAGGGTCCACACCATGGTTCGGAGGAGGTGGAATCAGCAGCAACAATATCAGTGTCTCTCTTAGCCAGGTAACCAATGACGGTACTCAGCTGAGAGGAAATCTTTTGAAGGTCGATCAACATCTTGGCAATAACACCTTTAGTCAGCGAAGAACTCCCAACATCCATCTGGGTAGTCTTCTTTGCAGCTGTTCCCTTTGAATCACCTTGATAGTTCATCCTCGAGATATTGCGTATATCCAGGGGAAATCCAAAATATTCCTCACGTGAAGGAAAATACACCTTCTTTTCCTTCAGAATTGCGTTCACAAACTATGGGTAAGGCAAACCATAATTCTTCCCCGTACTTTTGGCCATGTGCCTCATCATAATCTCAGGAAGACTAATCTTTTCCCTTCTTAGAAACTTATCCAGCAGAATCATGTCGTTGATGGTGAGATTTCTCCTCTTCTCTAGCCTGGGAATGACAACCTTGATTAGAAACTGATGTGCAATCCTTGCAGTGTAACCAAGATCCCAAGTAGAGTAAGGACCAGCCTCGGATGCCTTCCCCATTACGTGCTTGATGAGCCGAGCCTTGTTCCTTGGCCAGTTGCTTGAAGTATGCAACTCTCCAAATCCTTCACTAGGTACCTTTAGAACCATTGCCACAGACCCCAAAGAGAAAGAAATTTCAGATCTCCCAACAGTAGAGAATCCCAAGGGACCAGTAACTAAATCAACCAGTTGATAGTTTGAAAAGAAACCGGCAAGGACAGACACATCTACCTTGACCTTGGAAGCACAAATCTTTTCCCAGCCTTGGAACTTGAGAAGTTCCCAAAACTCTTCCAAGGAATGTTCCTTCAGAAATTCCTCGTCGATCACCAGAGGAGCGACGACCTTCTTTGCACTTTTCTTCGAAGTGCCTTCTAGTTCCATTGGCAACATTCCCTTTGCCTTTGCAAACTTGAGGTCCTTCTCAACCTCCTCTTCAATTTCCTCCTCCTCACCACAAGACTCCACCTTGTCCTCTGACTCCACCTCCTCAAGTTCAGAGTCATCCTCCTCCCCTGCTTCCTCAGGATCTTCTTTCTCAGCAGACTCCTTGACCGTCGTTTTCTTTAAAGTGGTGGTGGTAGATCGAAGGTTGTACTTCTTGCCGGAGGGAACCGTCTTCGTCTTTTTGGCGACGGGAGAAGTGGCCCTCTCCGAATCAGAGACATGAAGAATCTGAGTCGGATGGGGAGGAACTTGCTTCCTGGCCTTGGTCTTGCCTCGACTGGTTGGTTTTACCCATCCAGGACGCAAGTAAACCTGCAAATCTTCCACCTTTCCTGGCTCCGTGGTGGCTTCCTTAGGGGGCGAGTTCACTTCTTCCTTTTCATTGTCACCGAGCTCTTCATTACCCTCCTCTGTTTCAGTAGGCTTTTCAGAGCGGTTTATCTAGGGGATCATTGAGGGATCCTTCTCTGATTCCTCGAGCAAAACGTCCTTCTCACTCAAGGCCTTAGGAGTGGCTTCTGTTTTGATATCGGCAACAACATCAAACTGGGATTGAAGCTTTGTGATGGGAGAAGGAGAAGAAAGCTTGGCCTTTTTAGGGATTCGAGTCGAGCCTGAAGAGCTTGGATCTCGGAGGCATCAAGTCCATCAAAGTTTAGGGCAGGGGTGTTTGAAGAGGACACCATTGATGTGGAGGAGAAGAAAGCTTGAAGCTTGAAGAAGATTAGAGTTTTGGAAGGGTAAAACAGAGGTGTGGTGAAAAAAAATAACCGAGAGAAGGGATTATAAAGCACACCTCTTTCCTTGTTGAAAAAGATCACAATCTTCTCAATATCTTCTATCCATATCTTAACGGCTAAAAAATTCCATAATGATGATTTTTACACCGCCATCAATTCAAGACTGTGCAAGACGTCCTATCGTTCCCTGCAAAAGCACTGTGCAACGGTTGGATTTTCAAATTCACAGTCACAGGCTAGCAACCTGTGTCCCATCTCAGCTGTATAGACGACTGTTCCTTTCCAGAAAAATCTTCAATTTTAATCAAAGACGTTCCTTCATTATTCACAATTCCCAAACCACTAGTTCCATACCTTGGTACCATGATGTGGATAAAAAGGCTGGTTTGAACGAACAAGGGACAAGGGATGTTCCATTCAAACTTTTTGTGGGCTTGAGATATTTTTGACATCCAAACAATTATTCCCCGTTTCAAGGTAATCAAAAGAGGTTCATAGGGAATGTTTGTTTGGACCAAGATAAAGGACAACTTATAACCAAGCATTATTTCGGCTTGAAGTGAGGGATATAATAGATCAAGTTGTTTATTTTGGGCTTAAAGAAAATCTTGGATATAGACATTTCAGTTTTAGTTCCTTTTAGCATGCAACACTTAACAATTTCTAATGTATATAACATCAATGCATAGAGGAAAGATACAAGCCATTAGAAAATATGTCAAATGATATGTAGTTCCCTGAGAGGTTACCTCTTTAGCCAGGCACTGAGAGAATAGAGGACCGAGACTTGTTTACTCCAAGAAAATCATTCCTAGCAACATCCTCAGATGCTCATAGGGTTTTCTGTCCAAATTCTTGGTGAAAATATCTGCCACTTGATTTTTAGTCCTACAATGATCCATCTTGATAAAACCTTTTTCAACATTATCTCTTAAGAAATGATGTCGAATATCTATATGTTTGGTTCTAGAATGATGCACTAGATTCTTGGAGATATTAATAACACTTGTATCATCAAATCGGATAGAAATAGTATCAAGAGACATACCAAAATCCACCAGTTGTTGTTTTAACCACAAAACCTGGGAACAACAGACGGCTACTGCGACATACTCCGCTTTAGCCGTGGAAAGAGCAACCGAATTTTGCTTCTTCGATCCCCAAGACACCAAGCAAGGACCAAGAAATTGGGCCATGCCTGATGTGCTCTTCCTATCTACCAAGTGACCTGCAAAATCTGCATCCGAGAATCCAACAAGATTGAACGAGTTATGTCTTGGATACCATAGACATAACCCATCGTTCCCTTTCAAGTAGCGCAGAGTTCTCTCCACTTCTTTCAGATGTGTTTCTTTAGTATTAGCTTGGAATCTAGCACAAAGACACACACTGAATATAATATCTGGCCGACTGGCCATTAGGTACAATAAGGAACCAATCATGCCTCGGTACATCGTTTGATCAACATCAATACCATTAAGATCAGCATCAAGATGAGTATTAGGAGAAATAGGAGTATCAAAAGCCTTCATTGAATTCATACCATACTTCTTCAATAGCTCCTTGATGTACTTTTGTTGATGTACCTTTGTTCCCTCATCACTTTTTACCACTTGTAGACCAAGAAAGAAAGTGAGTTCACTGATCATGTTCATCTCAAACTCACTGCTCATGAGATTCTTGAAACTTTCTACAAGTTTAGGATTAGTAGAACCAAATATAATATCATCAACATATACTTGAAATACTAAGACCTCACCGTCTTGTTCCCTTAGGAACAATATTTTGTCAATCACACCATGTCTGTACCCATTTGATAATAGAAACTGGGCAAATCTATCATACCAAGCAGGAGGCGCCTGTTTAAGGCCGTAGAGAGCCTTATCCAGCATGTAGACATGATCAGGGTGATCAACATCTTCAAACCCTGGAGGTTGCAACACATAAACCTCCTCTTGTAGGTACCCATTCAAGAATGCTGTCTTCACATCCATTTGATAGAGTTTGAATCCTTTGTGAGCAGCATAGGCGATTAGAAGACGAATGGCTTCTATCCTTGCAACATGAGTGTACGTTTCATCATAGTCGATCCCTTCTTGTTGGTTGTACCCTTTTGCTACAAGCCTCGTCTTGTTCCTTCTGACAGCTCCCGTATAATCAAGTTTATTCCTAAATACCCACTTTGTTCCTATAGCCATTTTGTGTTTTGGCTTTGGAACTAATCTCCATACTTTGTTCCTACCAAACTGGTGTAGTTCCTCTTGCACAGCAACTATCCAGTCAGGATCTTTTAATGCTTCCTTCGCATTCTTCGGCTTTGCAAGAGAGATAAACGCATTGAAAGCAAAAAAATTCTTAATAGAGGAACGCGTAAGCACACCTTTTTCGTATGGAGTGATGATGTTATCAACAGGATGATCCCTCTTTTGATGATAATTTCTGACTTCAATATGAGTGGGATCTATTCTTGACTCCTCTTGTTCCTATTGATCTATCGTTGCAGGAGATGTTTCTTCCACTTGATCTTCATTTTGTGGAGTATCATCTTCGGGATTCGAAGTACCTCCTGTGTCATCTCCATCCAAGTCAAGACTGGGAGGGGTGACTTCTTCATTTGGAGATTGTGTACTTGAATCTGGAACAACTTCATCATCTGAGTCTGTGTTTAGAACCTTCAGTACGTCCTCGTTACTTGACAGGTTCCCTCCATTTTTGGACTCGTCAAAGACAACATGAATGCTTTCTTCAAACTTCTTTGTCCTTTTATTGAACACCTTGTAAGCCTTGTTTTTGGATGCGTAGCCCAGAAAGATGCCTTCGTCACTCCTTGGATCAAACTTGCCTAGCTCGTCTTTTCCGTTGTTGTGAACAAAGCACCTACATCCAAAGACTTTCAAGTGGGAAATATTTGGCTTTCTTCCCCTGATTAGTACATATGGAGTTTTAGAAAAATTGGAACGTATAGTAGCTCGATTAATGATGTAGCAAGCGGTACCGATTGCCTCAGCCCAAAAGGACCGAGGCAAGTTACTTGCCAACATCATAGTACAAGCCATGTTTGCAGTGTTCCATTCTCTCTTTCTGCTACGCCATTTTGTTGAGGAGTCCTCGACGCACAGAAGTTTTGAGACACTCCATGTTCATCACAGTAGCTATGAAACATAGAGTTCTTGAATTCTGTTCCGTTATCCGACGTGATAGCCTTCAATTTCTGTCCTGTTAATTCTTCTACCTTCTTGATCCAGCTTTTGAATGCCATGAACGTCTCATCTTTGGAACCTAGAAAGAGAGTCCATGTATATCTAGTAAAATCATCAACAATAACAAAAATGTACCTGCTACCTCCATGACTTTTCACCCACATGGGACCACACAAATCCATGTGTACCATTTCAAGGGGATGAGAAGTGCTGATCGACAACTTTGGCTGAAAGGACGATTTGCTTTGTTTCCCTTTCACACACTCTTCATACCAGGCGTTCTTTTTCTACAAGAACTTTGGGAAGTCCTATCACCAGGTTTTGTGAGTAGAGTTTGTGAATTCCTCGATGATTTGCATGACCATACCTCCTATGACAGAGATCGGTCTTATCGACAACTGTAACAAAGCATAAATCTTCTTGTGGTTGGAAACTTGAGTCTACAAAGTACACATTGTTATGCCTCTTTCCCTTCAAGACCACAAGACTGGAATTTTTGTTCTTGATCGTACAACCATCTGAGGTAAATGATACCTCATTATTCCCTTGGTCACAAAGCTGAGCAATACTCAACAGATTGTAACTAAGACCCTTCACCAAGCTCACGTCTTTAGCGCTAGTCTTATCATTTAGCTTGACTTCACTTGTTCCAATAATTTCTCCTTGATTGTTGTTTCCAAAGGAAATGTTTCCTCCAACATTGATCTAAAGTGAGAACAAAATACTCTCGTTCCCTGTCATGTGACATGAACACCCACTGTGAAGGATCCAGTGAATGTTCCCCCTCACTTCAACCTGCAAGAAAGAAATCACGTTTTAATGACCCAAGCCTGTTTAGCCTTCCCGGGTCGGTTAGCAGAGCTCACATAATGATAAATTTGAGATTGAACTAAAGGTAGCTTTCTGTGGACTCTTGGAACTAGAAGCAACATTTGAGGGATCAACATGGTTTTTCCCTTTATCAGTTTTAGAATCTTGCTTCTTTTGTGGTTGATGAGCTGGTTTCTTTTTGTTCTAATGAGATTTGTCATACCCTTGATTTTTCTTACCATACCACTGTTTCTTGTTGTTCCTTGTATTCTGATTTTGAACCCTTTTGTTAGACACTTCTACTCTAACCTTATAATCTTTTTGGACATTACCTCCCTTACCACAATGATAGCACACCCTATAATATTCTCCAAGATAGCGTTTAGGATGTGGTTTCTGGAGGGTTCGTTCCTTTGCACGTTCCTTGGAAGAAACTCTGTGCTGGTTCCCTTGAGATTGTTTCAAATATATCTTATGAGCCGTTTTACGAAAATACCACTCTGAGTTATCATTTAAGCCACTCTCAAGAATCTTAACCCTACCCTTTAGATAAGTAACTTTATCTCTAGGAGATTGAAGTTTCCTAGCTTTTCTTTCCATCTTTTCTTCAAAGCTAAGGTCATCTGGAGGATATTCAGATTTATCTTTACCATAACCAATACCACACCTAGCCGGATTAAACACAATGTGAGTTCTTTTATCAAGCTCATTCTCTAATTCCTCTCTTTTGAGTTTAAAGACAAACAAATCTGTTCTAAGTTCGTTATTGGTTTCAGTGAGAGTCTTGACATCTTCCTTTAATTCTTTACACTCAGTACAAGGAACAACACTAATAATAGCTTCTATTTCTCATCAGCAGCTTCTATTTCATCTTGCATTTTCAAGTTATCTTCAAAAAGCTTTTTAACAAGAATGACAAGGTCAGATTGTTTAGCATTTTCTAAACAAGCAAGGAATTGTTCAGGAGTTACCTCTTGGTCGACATCTTCAGTCTTCAAAGTCATGGAACAGATCTTTGATTCAGATTCATCGTCTGAGTCAAGATCCCATGCAGCGATGTAGGCCTTTTTCTTATCGTTCCCAGACTCGTTACCTTTGGGACAACTCTTAGCATAGTGACCCTTTTCTTGACAATTGAAGCAGGTAACATCCTTGGTCTCCTTCTTATTAGAGTTGACCTTCTCTTGTTCCTTCAAGGCTCCTTGCTTCTTGCCTCTCTTGTAGAATGCCCTCATTGTTTTGGTTATGAGATCCACATCAGAGTCCTCTTCTAACGTATACACTCCCCTACTGGCAGTGATGTTCTCAATGGCCTTCTTCACTTTGAGAGCAATACCCTTGTCGGAGCTTGAGGTACTACTTTTGATGTTCTCGTAGCGCTCGTAGTCTGTCAGCTTTCCAAAGATCTCATGAAGTGTGCACGTCTTTGTGATTGAATTTTCTCTGAGCAAGCCTCTGGTAACCACATACTTGGGACCAAGACATCAACAATCGTAGAGATTTTCTCCGCTTGTGTGATGTCCTTTTCGATACCAAGATGATTGATGCGATTCACCAAAGCCTTGAACCGATATCAGTAAGTGGCAATGGTTTCACCATCTTTCATTTTGAAGTTATAGAACTCCTTCTTGGCCTCCTTTTGATGGCTTTCCTTCAAATCTGTACTTTCGATGTGCATTTGCTCAAGTGCTTCCCATGCATCCTTGGCAGTTTTACAATTCACCACCCTCAGTAGATCTTCAGCACCCAAGGCATTGTTCAGCAACATCTATGCCTTGTAGTTCTTCTCCATTCCTGACCATTCAGTTGGTCCCCACTCGGTCTTTTTGTCCTTCTTGGCTGCGGGAATGACATAATCTCCATCCTCAATGACTAACCAGGCTTGGTAGTCATTGCTTTTGAGCCAAGTGGCGAAGAGGATCTTCATGTGGTCATACTCTCCAGCAACAAGCAGTGGAGGCTTGTTGTTTCCAATCCCGACGTTGTGAGTGTTGTTGGTACTCATTCTGTGTTCCTGCACTAACACACAATCTAGAGCAAACCTGCTCTGATACCAATTATTGGATCGTGACGCGTTAGTAACAAGTTTGGGAACTAGAAATTTTCCCTGTGCAGCGGAAATAAATACTTAGAATACAAAATTTATAGAGGAAAACTTTATGTCCGACTAACAAGTCCGTGAACGAAAAAACCTCTACCCCTGAGACTCCTTCTCAGAAGATTTTCAATAGAATACTTTTATTAAGTTTCAACGGTTACAAGGAAAGTCAAGTTCTCTGGTAACTAAGGCACCAACCAAAGTTCAACCAACTAGACTTCTACAGTCCTAAACGTAAACCTAAGCGAAAGTGAACTACTGACTTACTTGTGGATTCTTCACCCGAAAAAGCCACACACTCGTACACTTGAAAAACTCTCTCTCCAAGTTCTCCATCAACAACCACACTTAAACCCTAGCTATAACCTACCTATTTATAAGATATGTAAAGTCTGATCTCATACGTAATTCTTGCCTAATTACGCAGATTTTCCACTTAACAAATCCCACACAAAAAGGAGAAAGTATTGTTTGTGATTTGGATCCTCAACCATGCCGATTCTTGCCAAAACCGAATGATCTCGGATTTCATAGATAAGATCGTGTAAACTTTGATTTTATCCTTCCTTTGATCTTCTCAAGAAACCGCCTACAACTGTCGTATCTTCGCAGAAGATTGCTCGTAGAAGATCTGGTAACTTGCCATTAATAGAAAGTCGTGTTCCTTCCGAGATGCGCTTCCTAAATCTGTGACTCATTCCCTCCATCGTTCCTCACAATGTTCCGTCACTCGTGACTATGTACCTGTTTTCCTGAAACACTTAAATGTAGAAGCAAGTTATACCAACTAAGTTTGTTATCATCAAAACTAAGAGAAACCATGGAACAACGATTATTCCAACAGATAGTATAATCTTGTTTTAGGAAAGACCTCATGTGGATTATATATATTAGCCGATTATTGCCTTTGCGCTAAGCCATATTTTATTGTAATCTTATCTTATGCTTAGGATGATTTTGTAAGGATAAAAGAAATATTATCTTGCCATAACCGAATTGGAAGATATTATTCTCTTTTATCTGACCTAGTTTGTGTGTATTTAAGCTAAGGCTTTAGTTTAGAATACTCACAAACTCATACTCCATTTTTGTGTTAAGAAAGAAAGAAAACCAGAGTTCGAGAGACGTAGGCTTTTTAGACGGGTTGAGGGTTGTAGTTACTCGATTCACAACGAGTTCTAGGGTACTTGGGAACTAGTTCTAGAGATCCAGGGTGTTCTTGTAATCAATCCAAAAGATCAATAAAGCAAGCTACTGTAACACCCCTATTTTGCAACATTGGGTATTACCGCCAGTGACCTCGGATTTTACCATCCAAAGTCACCCTAGGCTTTATAATGATATTAAAACTTATAGAAATGCGGAAATTTACATAAACGTTACATAAATAAACGAATGCTAACGAATGAGACTTAGTTCTTTAATTGAAGATGAAATTGACTAAAAGCGGAATTTTATTTATTGATAAGAACTTTCATTCATTACATTGAGAGTCGTTTTACAAATGTAGCAGCAGAAAGTAAAGCCCATTTAGAAAGGGTTTAAATGACGTAATTAAAAATACAAGTAGGTTTTCCCAAGACAACTCATGGGATGATGATTTCCTTGGTTTTAAAAAAGGGAAGAGCTGGTGCACTATCTTCGGAATGCCTCGCTCTTATGAGAATTCCTTCCTTCCTTCAACGTCGTCTTGCCTTGACCTTCGATTCTCGCCTAATGCTTCTCGAACCTTCTAGACTTCGTCCTCAATACTTCGGTGTACATTCCTACAGTTTGGCATTTGTCGCGAAGGGCGAGAAATACCAGGCAAAAATGCGGAAGTGGGGGATTTAGTCTAAGGAGACTAAGCAAGTGAGAACGGAACTTCTCAAGGGTATTTCGGTTATTTATAATATTCGAGATATATTATCGGGATATGTTTTAAGGTATAGGACTTTATGTGGGGCTTATCGGGACGGAGAAGAGTGTATCTCGAGAGGAGATAACTGGTTAATCGAGAGAAGAACTACGAGATTGTAGACTTCTTAGAGTAGAAAGTATGTTGGGAACGTTATTAATTCATACAAGTTTTGAAAACCTCTCGCGCCCTTGCGGACCGAGAGCCGGATCGATCATTTGAGATCGGTCTGGTTTTGATTTCTTTTAAATGTGCTTTGGCACTTATCTTATATCGTGATGAAAACTTTCACTTACGTTAACTTGTTTTAAGAGTGTGGAGGGCGTTGCATAGGCCCGAACCACTGACAGGAACAAAGTTCCGGCACTTAGCTAGGGTGCATGTGTCCCTCCGTTGCGTAGGAGTGGACATGGATCATGATCGACAAGTCGTAATTTGGGCATGGTGGCAATACGACTTAGTTGGTTATATAGAGGTGTCGGGTTAGTCCCGCACCCCTCACTATTTCATCCAAATCGATCTCGAAAAGTGATCGTAAACAATCAAGGTCACAAACAAGACTAGCATAATAGTCCTATTGAATATTTAAATAGCGGAAAAACGATAACAATGGGGTCATTATTTCTAACAATCGATATTCCTAGATTCGTTTATTATTAGCAAACAAGTTGTTCCCAACATCGAGAAATTTCACGGAATGAATTATCGAGGCTACAAGGATAAATTCCACTTGCCTTTGCTTGTACGATAGTGGATTAACGAAAGAGCGGAAAACGTTGTTCTCGAAGCGGAACGGGAGCTCGACCTATCGACACGGTATATTCGAACGAGCTTTAATAGAATTTTCTTTAAATTCTTTTAAAGTTTTGGATTCTCTTATATCCTTATTATAAGAGAATAATTTCTAAATTATTATAATAATAATTTAGGTGGAGATGAATAAAATAATAATATTTCTTATTATTATTTTAAATTTTATAATATCCTTCTATTCCTTATGAAATCCTCATTTTAATTTTACTCAATATCATCCTTGAAAATCAAGTCATAATTTTATTTAATTTCTTAAAATATTCCTTTATAACTTAACTTGTTATTTTATTAATATAAATAAGCAAGAAATATCTTTATAAATTCATATGATATAGTTTTCAACATTATATGAAATATTTTTTTTATAAAGTCTTCTTAGGATTGTGAAAAGTCTAAAATGCCCTTGTTATTTAATAACTCTTATTTTTCTTATTATTATAATATTATCCCCTTATCAAATAATATCCCCCTTTTTTAACACTTGTAACATGATTTTATTATAATGTGTTTCTTACAATATTCCTCATTTAAAAAGGCATGTAATATTAAATCGAGATAATTATATTAATAGGTGTCCTTTTCTAGTACTTTTCCATAAATAAGAATCTCTAGTCAACTTTATATGGTATGTTTTCCATAAATGTGATATGATGATAATATAATCTTATTATCTTATTAAAATAATTTCCCCCATATATCTTTAGTTTATAAAATAGAATCATGTCTTAGAATATTATTTTATAACTAAGAGCATGCAACCTATTTAAATCTAACATAGTACTAACAATATATCTAGTATATCTTATGTCCTTTATATAATATTTCTTTTAAGGAACTAGCATGCCCAATATCTTATTACATTAATTATATATATAAAATACTATTATCATATCTACTATTTTTATTTAATAACTCTCATGTCTAGAACATTATGATATCTTTAAATCTACTATACTTAGAAATATATCTATTATTATCCATATAAGTTTATTATTTTACCTAAGCAACTCATATCTTAAGATATATTTTATATCATAGATAACATGCATGGTAACTATTTAAATTTACCTAGGTATAAAATAACAAGAGTTTATCTTGTCTAACCACCTAGATCTTTTATCCCTTAAAAAAATTGATATGCTTCTAATAATAATTATAATATTATTCTTAAAAGGTAGAAATTTTATGCAAGACAAAATTTAAATAAATAAATTAGTAATTAAACTTAGGTTAGACCTTTTGTACAAATTAACGTTCTGTTGAAAACAGAACACATGGAGAAGTCTTCAGGGGGTGGGCGGCACACCAGCAGGGCGGCGACACCAGCAGGGCGGCGGCTCTGAGGGGCGCCGGCGGTGGCTCACGCGGACAGGGGGCGGCGGCCTGGTGGTCCGGTGGTCTCCGAGGAAGGAAGAAGGGCTTTTTGTGGTGAATTTTTGAAAAAACAGCAACTAAATTAAAGCTTCTATGGCTGAAAAATTGTGGTAAAAGAGTGTAGAAGCTTAAGAGAAAGAGAGGAGATGAATTGTGTGAGTTTATGGGGATGTTTTCAGCCTTTAAATAGGCAATTTGATGAGCTCACTTGATCCACCAACAATGGTTTTGACCATTGAGGAAGAAGGGGATTGATGATGACTGGTGGAACTTGTGCTTCTTTGTTGATGACAAAGGATGATGATGAGTTTGGATGTTCTTACAAGCAACAATGGAGATTGGGAGAAAGCTTGGACATGCAATGGACTACCGTCAAATCAATCAGACAAAATTGACTCTCTTTGGAAGAAGAAGAAAGAAAGAGGGTTTATAATTAAAAGAGTTGTAATTTGGGTAGTCAATTTACAATGGTCTAGCGGTTTGAGGAGTGTGTGGTTGTTTGAAAGGAGCGAGAGATCTCGGTTTCGAGTCCCGGCTCTTGACTCCTTTTTATTTGTTTTACCTTGTATTATTTTTAGTCTTGTAATACTTCATTATTAATAAAATCCGAAAATTATACTATTTTATTTTTATTCTAGATTTTACCACTTTAACAATCCCTTCTAGTATGACTTTAATTTTATTTTTGTTAGCTTTGTATTAATTACCTTAACTATATAATTCAAAAATTATAATGAATTATATTTATTTGAAATTTTTTATTTGTCACTTTAGTACCCCTTTATAATATGTTTATAAAAATATTTAACTCTTTATTTTAAGAGAAATGGATATGTAAATATACACCCCAATTGCTTACTATATTTAATTAAATTCTTAATTGTCATTGTAGTAACTTTTTTAACCTAATTTAATATGAGATTATTAACACTATTAAATCCTCAACTTACAGAAAAAAAATTGGGATAATTACCCATTTTATTTTATTTAGAATTTAGCGGATATTACAGCTACGACTTTTAATCATTCCAAGCGAGAACTTGGAAGGGAGTGGTTTTCACACTTGATTGATAGAGTTCATTGATCAATTGTTTCCACTATAAAAAAAATCATTGTGTGCAAGTAAGTCTTTCTTGTAGTTTATTTCCGATGCATGTACTTAAGAGGTCGACGACTTAGTTGAGGTCGGCGACTTACACGTACTAACGATCCTATAGTTTCCTTCTCTACTTGACTGCTAATAGACCGGACATCATTCTCTTTGTGTGCCTTTGTGCACGTTTTTAGGTTAACCCTAAAGAATCACATCTGAAAGAGGTGAAGAGGATTTTCAGGTACCTAAAGGGAAATGACAACTTGTGCGTATGGTAAGGAACAGTTCCCTCAAGCTAGTGGCATACTCAAATGCGGACTTCGCATGCCACTTAGTTGACAAGAAGAGCACTTTAGGAATGGCACAATTTGTTGGATCATGTCTAATCTCATGGGGATCAAAGAAGCATAACTCAATGGCACTCTCAACTGCTAAAGCAGAGTATGTGGCAACCGCTTCATGTTGTTCCCAAGTCTTATTGCTCAAGTACGAGTTAAAGGATTACAATATGTCTGTATGTGTTGTTCTTTTACATTGTTATAATACTAGTGCCATAAACATGTCTAAAAATCATATGCATCATTCTCGTACTAAGCAACAAATGGACATCAGGCATCACTTCTTGTGTGATAATATTATGCATGGAACATCTCTATGGAACACTGTAGAACTGAAGAGAAATCACAGACATTTTTGCCAAAGATTTAGACAAACTCCCTACGAGCACCTCATGATGCTCCTAGGGACGATAACTCTATAAAAATTCTCGGTTTGTCATTCTCCATATGCTTGGCTAGTCTAAGGCTTGTTTTGTACACTGTGGAACTATTATTTCTTTGAAGCTAAAAATGATCAACTTGAGTTCCCTTCACCCTTATTACAATCTACATTGATGGCTGATCATAATCTTACCCTCAATCATGAATTAGGCAAACGCTTCCTATGAGCTCTTGTTAACCCCCCTTTATAGGTTGCAATTGCCTAGTTTCCTTCTTTGTTCCCAACCCTTACACAAAAGTTTGGATATGAGTTCCCCTACCCACTCCCAAACCTGGCCTTTTCACAAGATCATGGGAACTGTTTTAGATCATGGGCACTCTACATGGGAACGCGATAATGGAAGTTGAAACGATAAAGTGAACGAAAACTATCACTCGAAAAGCGATAAAGCATGTCAAAATTCTTAATGCCGAAGAAATTCTCTGAGACAAACGTTTCCCACTTGATTGGACCGCAACAAGAGATGGTGACATGCGTCCAGATTTGTAGAGGAAGTTGAAAAAGTACACGCACGCCATTGGTCAGTTTTTGAAATGGAAACTTTGGCTTTGACCCTTCTACCCAACCTTAAATCGGATAAAACCCTAACTTTTCCACCTTCACCTCCCTGAAACACAATCTCTATACTTTCTTCCCTTTTCAAGCAAAACTCCAAAACTCTCTTTCACTCCTAAAATGGCTCCCAAGATGCCTGGTCACATCAAACAGCTAGAAAGCTGCTCCACCCTGAACCATGGATCCAAGATTAGATAGAGAAAAAACCTAAGGTCCCTTTGCTAGACCATGCTACAAGAGGCGGACAGTCACCTCGACCCAGCCGAAAGACAACAGATCTATAAACTCCTCCATGAGTAGGGTTGTTGCACCAACTCTTCCTACGCCGCCCTCTTGTAACCCTATCTCTCTCTTCAAATCCACCTTTCTCCTCTAACCCTACATTCTCCTCATTCTACATTATAATCGTGGACACATTTGGTCCCAATCCTGATCTCCTCTAATCCTTCCTCCCCACTCCCACCCCCCAAGGTCTTAATAGAATGACCAAGGGAAATTGGTGTGGATAATGAAGTAGAAGAAAAGGAAGAAAAAGAGGCAAAGGAGATTGAAACGGCAATGGAAATTAACGCTGCAGAACTAGACACCGAAGAAAATAAAGAGGCCGACAATGACGCCTCTGAAGAAGACGATGGGAACTCCGTTGAGGAAAATTGAACTAAGGTGATCGATGCGGGTGATCTTGTTGCAGGTACCAAGCTACCTTGGAGGCCGATGGTGAAGAACACTAGGCCAATGAGCTACCATCCGACAACCAACAATTGGTCGTCTCTAACCTACAGGACGTGGTTCCCTTTCTTCTCACTTAAGGGACTCAGTCCTCATGCTTGAGAACAAGCCTTCTCCCGCCTCCACCCTAGCGAAGAAGAAAGCCAAGAAAAACAAGTGCAACAAAAGGCCCATGATCGAGGAAATAGAGGCAGTCAATGCTTCCATGTATGGGTAATGTAAGTTGATCACAGCCTTGTCCTCACTTCTGAATTCCTCTACACCAATGGGCTTGGTGAGTCATGGTAAATCATCAAGGCCCAACAATGGGAGGAGCTATGTTGTGAGCATGCCCCAGTTGATCCGGACTAGGTCCGGTTCTTCTACTCATCCTTCTCCCTCTCTAATGACGGCATGACTGGCACCATTGTCATCAAAGGTGACAAGCTCCATTTCTATGTGGCTACCATTCATCTCATACGAAAGGTAGCAAACGAAGGGTTGGAAAACCTTCCCTTAAAGAGCTAGAACATCTTCAACAAAGATGAGATTTTGCATCGTCTCTACGAAGGGCGTGTTTTCCCACCAAGGTCTGCCAACTCACAACCTCTCTTCCATCGCTAAGTTGGTACATCAGTTCCTCATCAAGGTGGTGATCCCTCGACAGGAGAAGCAGAACACCATGAACATTCAAGATTTAATTCTTGTAGATTACTTCCTACGCCGCCAACCAATCAACTTGCCTAGGATCATTCTTGACACATGGCCAAGTGCGTGAGTCTGCGTTCCCACTCCCTTATGATGCATTAGTGAAAAAGCTTGTAAAAAAGGAAGAGCTCAATGAGCCGAACGAGGAAGTGGAACTTGGCCAAGAACTGGACTTGGCCACAATCTAGAAGTTGAGGCACTCTAAACAACCTGAAGAGCAACAAACGGCTCAACTTCCTGACCTTGGAACTGAGGGACCTACTAATGGGAATATTGATCTACTTTATCACATTTCCTACACCACTAATCAGATGTTCAAAGTTCTACTCGAGATAAGGTGCCCTCTCAAAGCACAAAACCCATCATCTTGTCCCCTCTGTTCCCTTAACCCCTCAATCTCCCACTCTCTTATACTTTAATTTCTCGAATTCCACACGTACAATTCTTTTTCCTAAATAATATATGGTCTTTAGTTTGATTGTGTGTTCATATTGCTTTTCTTATTACATGCATTTCCTTAATGATGATGCCAAAAGGGAAAAGTATAAATTCTATGAGATGTAAGTTATCTTAAAAATGCATTTGCTAAGGGAGAATTGTTTGCTCAAAAACGCTAAGTAGGAACTACTATGACTGTGGAAGTGGAACTCCTTGTGAAACTTATCTTGTCATGCACTGTATTAGGAACTCTTAGGGAACTCTGATACATTCCTTTGCTCATCAAATGCATTGAAATACTTGTGTTTTTGAAATGGGTTTGTCATCATCAAAAGGGAAAAATTGTTGGGATAGTGTTGGGAACTCACGTTCTAAAACACTAGAACATTAGGGAACTAATATGTTTTATTCAAGTATTTCAAAGGAACTACAAGTCCATCAAGAACTAAAAAGCAATATGCCAACATTCCTAGTAAGGGAACCAGGATGCTGCAAGTTCCCTTCTCAAGAGAACTCTCAAGACAATATAGAGAAATGTGGAGATAAGTTCCAAGTAGATTAGAGACGTAGTCTGGGGAACAGATTGAGCTGATTGATCCAATGGCCGGATGAGCTTCAAGAATTGATGAAATTCAAATGGAAACACATGTGAAGAAAGTAAAATGCCTTGGACATCAAGAAAAGGGCATTTCGGACAAATATTTAAAGGGATATGGATTGGGCTCCAAGGATGAAGGCACCTATATACGAGTGAATAGTTACTTTGCAAACCACTTCTCAAAAAGCATCAAGCAAAACGTAAACGAGCCAAGTCAGAAAGAAGAAGAATCTAGAGAACTCCATGAGAGCGAGTGTACAATCTCGGTGTCGGGAAAGATAGAGTTCTCCGGAGCGAGGGAACTGAGTAGTTGAAGGTCTCAGGTGTAAGGTTTGAGTTTCTTGTTTTAGTTGTGCTGTTACCTTAGTACTTATGTTGGGAAGGTTCATTAGTATTTATAGGGTTCGGAGACTAATAGGAGCATAGAAGTTTGAACCTTGCCTGATGTAGTTAAGGGAACAATCAGTAAAAGAAGAAAGTCATTCAAAATCCTCCAATGGAGGTAGAGGTTTATTCACACAACTAATTCGTTGTTGTGGGGTTCCTCTATAATGAATCGTGTCCCTTTATTTCTATCATTTTACTTGTGTTTATTCTTTATTCCGCTGCCATGGGAACAACTTATCCACTGTTTCCAACTCTTTACTTATGCATATGATCCAACAATATGAATATAGAAATTTAATATAAATAAATTTTCATAACATTATAAGATAGCTCAAGAGTTGTTCATTAGTCATTCGTTAATTTTAGGTTATTTTTAAATTTAATTTGAAATCTACTACTTCTAAATTTTTAAATATGATGAATATATGAATTGATTCGGTGGGCATGGTTCCGGTGAGTACCACTCTTGTGGTAAGGACTAGACTTAAAATGAGGAATAATCTCAACCATTGGATTTATTCCTTTACTATTAGACCTGTCAATGGGGTCGGGTCGGGCGGGTTCGGGTTCGGTCATTTCGGGTTCGGGTTAAATCGGGTTCCGGTTCGTTATGGGTCACGGGTCAATCGTGTCGGGTTGTAGCGGATTTTCGGTCGGGTCGGGTTGACCAACGGCTCTAAAATCTCCTTTTTTTCTTATGATTATTAAAATCAATTTTTAAATAAATAATAATATTTCATTATAATATATTATTTTCATTTATTTTAATAATAAAATATATTATAAGTTTCAAAATAAATTTAAAAAATTCTATAAATATACTAAATCGGTTAACCCAACGGGTTTCGGGTTCGGTTTATTTCGGGATTCAGGTTCAAATTTTCGGGTCTTGACCCTAAAATTATGTTGGTGATTTGTGTAAAGACATCAAATCCCATTGAGAGCATGTTGAGGTTAATAAGTCATAAGGATAATGTCGATTGAGGAATTGACATATATGACTTGCCATGATATGATAAAGAGAGTTGTCATGTATAGAAAAGATCCAAAGTAAAGGCACACCAACGCCAAGGAATGAAGCCTCATGTGCCACGGCACTAGGCGAGGGCGCGCCGTGGAGGTGTCGTCACTCGTTAGTGGCACGGTGCATCGGCATGGTGCAAGGGCTTGGCGCGCCAAGTGCTCGATCTTAAGGTTCGAGACTCGGCAGGTTGGGTCTCGCCTTATGCTCGTTTTTGAGGTTCAAGTATAGGTGGTTGTGGCGCGCCTATGGCGCTACCAAGGCAGCACGAGACTAGCGACGCACCAAGGTGGTGTGCGATGAGTATGCGGCGCGCCTAGGGCTAAGGCACGAGGCGTCGAGTGGTTGCGATGGAGCTAAGGTATGGTTTCGAGCTTGTTATACGAGTCTTATAGCGTTGTGCATATTCTAATGAAGTTAGGAAGCTTAACTTAAGCTTGGTGAATGCTCTAAGGAAGAACCAAAGCTTGAATTTAGCTTGGCACGTAGATATGTATGCTAGAAAGAAGTTTTGAAGCTTCAAACTAGCTTAGAGTTGGCTTTAGAAGCTTGAACAAGCTCTTGACTAAAAGTATAAGCTTAGTAAGAAGCTCAAGTAGCTAGGGATTAGCTCATGGAAGCTCAAACTAGCTCAAGTTAGCTCAAGTAGCTTAATAGTCAGCTCAACGAGCTCAAACGTAGCTCAAGCCAGCTCAATTAGCTGGATGCTAGCTCAACTAGCTAAGGGCCAGCTATACTAGCTAAGTGACCTAGCTATGCTAGCTAGGTGTGGGCATTGGTGGGCCGGCCCATGGGGCGCGCATGTGGGCTGGATGGGCCGCATGCTTGGACGCATGGCATGGGCCTCATGCCTTGTCTTTTGGGCCGTAGTTTTTGGGCTTTGGATTGGATTTCTAGATGGATTTTTGGGCTTTCCTTTGGGCTATTTCTTGGCTGGTTAACACGCCTATATGGACTCCATTTATGGGCTGGATTGGACGCTCAAAAAGGATGACAAGGAGAGAGGAAAGTTGTTGTAACTTCCCCTACATTTCCTCTCGTCCTCTCATTTCTTCAACCGACTTGTAACCAGCTTTGTGGGCAGTTTTTGGACAGAATCTAAGACCTATATAAAGGGGGTTGGTCGTCCTTTATGGATAAGACAAGAGAGGAAAAGACTACACACTAGTCTACACAAAATCGGTTGAAAATAACTCTTGTAGTCGGTTTTGACTAGGGTTTGTTTGTGTGAGTTTTCTCAAAGTAAATCAAACACAAGAGTGCTATCATGGATCGATCTTCACGAGCAAGAGTGGAGAAGGAACCTCAAGTGGCGGTGCATGAAGAGTTCGTCCAAGTGAAGGAGGAACCACGCTCGTCATGGGAAGAAGACTTTGTTCAAGTGAAGAATGAAGCGGAGTCATGGAATTCGAATAAGGTACGTTTGTTCTTAATAGATGTGTCTTGCCAACACGTCTATTGTTTCGGTTTGGTACGTTTTATCTCACAGTGATATTGCACGAACCCTTGGCATGGAATATGGGCAATATACGTTGAAGGAAAGCGGGATCTCATCCCGTGACTCGTAGCCTATATCCAAGTAACTTAATGAAACATGTAAAGTGTGTGTACAAGGGTCGACTTTCACTTCAACTTGTAATGCAACATTTCTATTCCGTTTTCATATCCTAAAAACCAACAAATTTTCGGGCGGGTCGGGTCGGGTTAGCGGGTTAGGTCAGTTTTTGACAGCTCAAATTTTCGGGTCTTGACCCTAAATTTTTAAATTTTTAAAATTTTTCAATTTTAAATTTTTATACTTTTATATTTTTATATATTTATATTTTTCAAATCTTCAAATCTTCAAATCTTCAAATCTTTATACTTTTTAATCTTTTAATTTTTTTAATTTTTTTATTTTTTTTAGTTTTTTTTATTTTTTTTTTAATTTTCTGAAATTCGAATTTTATGAAAAATTAACTCAAATCACATAAAAAATTGAACTTATCATAGATAAAAAAAATGAACTCATAGAATATGAAATTTAAACTCATACAATATAGAAAATTCAACTGCTAACATAAAAAATTGAGCTTCTAGTGCATAAAAAAGAACTCGTATTATATCAAAATTGAACTGTCATATTTAACGTTTTTAAAGATTTTTAAAAAAAATAACATAATTTTGAAAAATCAAAAAAAAAAATCAAAAAAATTAAATTAAAAAATTGATAAAAAATCAATTATTTTTTTAGTTATGTTAAAATCGAATTATATGAAAAATGAACTCAAATCACATAAAATTTGAACTTATCATACATGGAAAAAATGAACTCATAGAATATAAAAATTGAACTCCTAACATAAGAAATTGAACTTCTAGTGTATAAAAATGAACTCGTAGTAAATAAAAATTCAACTGTCATATTTAACATTTTTAAAGCTTTTTTTAAAATAAGAAAATAATTTTAAAAAGGTAAAAAAATGATAATAAAATTTGAAAAAAATATTTATATCTTAAATATTTTTTTAGTTATGTGAAAATCGAATTATTTTAAAAATGAACTCACGACACATAAAAATTGAACTTAGCATCGATAAAAAAAATGAACTCGCAGAATATAAAAATTGAATTCCTAACATAAAAAATTGAACTTCTAGTGTATAAAAATGAACTCGTAGTATATAAAAATTGAACTACCATATTTAGCTTTTTTTAAACAAAGAACAAAAATTAAAAATTAAAAATTAAAAAATTAAAAAACAAAATTTTTTTAAAAAAAAATTATGACCATCCAATATATAGTGATAAGGTAAATCTAATAGTTGAGATTAATCCTCATTTTAAACAAAAGTCCTTACCACAAGAGTGATCCTCACTTCAACCAAAACCTTGATTCAGTTGCGAAACGGCGCATATATTAACACACACGAGATTTTTCCGATTTACGGTCTTGCTTGTTGGTCGTGATGTGCCTTGAGATGGCCGTCTCCTGTCCCCTTGCTAGCGGGGAATCCGCCCTCGTGGACCAATTTACAATATCTCCTTCGTTGACGTTCGTCAAGCAGGCCGAAGCTAGGCTCAGGAAAAGGTTGTCATTTTATTATATTGGTAAAATAGACAAAAACTTTGGGTGAGGTTTATCCACATTTATCTACTTGTTATACGCTGGTTTGATATTTGTTTTAATTAATTTAAAACCTACTACTAAATTTTTAATTAGGATAATGACTTAGACTTTTGAGTTAATAAAATTTGTTTTCTATCACAAAAAAACATCGGCGCATATATTAGTAAGGGGAAATAGGACATGCGGAAATATTTGCCTAATACACTCATATTGCGGTTAAAATGGACAAAAACTTGTGGTGATATTTACCTAGAGTTTGTTTCAAATGAAACAAACTCTAATCCTGAAAATTGAAAAGTACACTATAAAGTACGAAAAGTGTATTACAAAATACAAAAAAGTGCAATCTGAAAAGTGTATTACAAAAAAATTGAAAAGTGCACTACAAAGTACGAAAAGTGCAAATGCGAAAAAGTGAACTTCAAAGTAGGAAAAGTGCACTATGAACTAGAAAAAGTACATTCGTTTCATTTTTTCTAGATAAGATTTTGTTTCATTTGAACAAAACTCTATTTATCCATTAAATTTACCCACTTATTATATACAAGATGTCGATGGTCAATAACATTTTAATTTATTTTAAAAATTAAAACTTTATTACAAGATTAATTTTAAAAATATTAATATTTAAAATAAAAATTTAAAACTTTTGTTTATTTTTTGTGAAAATCGAATCATATAATAAAGGGTGAATTTCACAAAATCACCCGCAAAATATGGGTTTGTGCACAAAACCACTCCTAAAAAATGAAATTTCAGCAAATCACTCATAAGAATATTTCGTTTGCAGAAAACCACCCGTAAAAATTAAAATTTCAGCAAACGAACTGTAAAAATATTTTGTTTGCAAAAAACCACCCATAAAAATATTCATTTTGCAAAAGACAATCCAAGTCAACAGTTTCGTTAAATTTTTCTTTAGAAAACAAAATTTTGTTATTTCCTCTTCTAAAACTCTACTTTTACCATTTAAACACACAAATCCAAACTATAGATTTTGAATTTGTGATTTGTGAATGTTTTCTTACTTGGATTTGAAGAACGAGATACCAACACCTCCGATTCTTTCAACCAAAGCCCAAACACGAAATACTAATTCATCTTCGTAGATCGAAGAATTTGGATTGATTGAAGTTCATTCTTCCTCCTCGTTCTTTTTCATATGGGTGGTTTGCTAAAATTTCAATTTTTACGGGTGGTTTTGTGCACAAACTCATATTTCGCGGGTGGTTTTGTGAAATTCACCCTATAAATAAATGAAATCATAGCACATAGAAAATAAACTCTTTAGAAAATAATAGTTTCCCCTTTATATCAAAGAATACATGTAGAGTGAACATGCACCAAATAATATCAAAGAATACATGTGGACGAGAATACACTGTCTTGATCAGCGTTGGCATAGTCTCGGCCTCGGGCGCAATGTCAATGCACTTTCTCCCCGCTATGTCTTTCTAACTCACGCACAGACTAAGGTGCTAGGTTTTGCACTTATAAAGGACTTGTATGCCTCAACTTCATTCTTTGGTCCTTTATATGCACAATACCTTATTTCACGTGAGTATGAGACCTACTTCATCTCTGAGGGTTACCTATTCCTACATCGTCCATTCGTCTTTTGCTAATTCGAGAAGCTCATGATGGTTGTGACCATGTTGGCATCCCGAATATCCTCGTTGCTCTTAAGGAGCACTTCTTCTAGCCGCGTATGGCATGCCAAGTGACACGGTACTGTCGTGCTTGTGTCACTTACCAGCGTGCCAAGGCTTCTTCTCATCCACATGGCTTGTACACCACTTTCCATCGCGATTGGGCCTTAGGAAGACTTCTCTATGGATTTCATTGTGGGCTTGCCAACAACCAGGTAGGGAGGACTCCATTTTTGTCATCATCAATCGATTTTCAAAGATGGCCCATTTTGTGGCTTGTAAGACCATAAATAAAGCCTATGAGATTGCCAACCTATTCTTTGACAATATGGTTCACCTTTACGGGGTCTTGTGCACTATTGTTAGTGATCGGGAATCCAAATTCAATGGTCATTTTCGTCACACACTTTGAGGGAAGCTTGGTACAAAGCTTTTGTTTTCTACAAGCTATAACCCCCAAGTGGATGGCCAAACTGAGGTGACCAATCACACGATTGGGGATCTCCTTCGCACTATGTTGAAGACGAACCCCGAAGTTGGGAGGACTTGCTTTTTGTTGTTGAGTTTTCCTATAACAGCTCCAGGCAATTGGCGATCCAGTTGACACCGTTTAAGGTCATTCACGGCCCGAACCTTTTGACACCATTGGACTTCTGTAACACTCCCAAAACTGAGATTTTACAGTGTCGTAGATCATAGAAATCCTCAAGGCTTTTTAGTTCCCTTAATAAAATGTAAACCATTAACAAATCTTAAGGAGTTGGAAATGTGAATAAGACTTTAATAATATTTAAAACATAGTGAAAGCATCTTTGGAAATCTCTGAAGACAATATAGAATACTAGAGTCTTAGAACAAAAATATCTCCAACCAACTAAATATCAAAAAGAATGTTTTCCCAAATAACCCCGCCATGGTGTGAATCTGTGACCTCCTTGTTGTTACTGTACCTGCAAAGACTTGCCGACTGGTGGAAACGAAACACCAACCAACCAAGGACAAGTCCAAGATTAGGTTAGTCTATCGAAAGACTAGCAAGAATCATCAAATAGATTAAGGAAAGAAAAGAAAATATAACACTCATAATAATCCTACTTGTCCAACAATCATTCAGTATCCCTATAAGGACTATAATCAACCCACAACTTAAAATGAACATTCCTCCAAAGTCGGTCAAGTATGAAACCACACTAAACAAGAACTACGAAAGCATCATCAATTGAGTGAGACTATCATCACTCAGTAGGTTGAATGGGACAATCACCATTCTAGTTTTGACCTGGAACCAACGCAAGGTCACCCTTAACGTGGTCGGGCGAGGCTATCATCACCCTGACCCATTTATCAAACGTCGAACCGATAACATAACCGATCACACACCAAACAACAAATATTCATCATCTAAAAAAAACAATCAAACTCATACTCTCATTCTCACATATCTTTAAATAATAACCTGTTCAAATGCTTAAAAACAATAACTAATAGTAATAGGAAAAAGAAACAAGAATCATCTTACCTTAACTCCACAAAAGTGATCTAAGCTATCTCCAAGCTCCACGATTAATTTCCAAATCACGAACCTAAACCGAACACCCAATTTGCCCAACAGTTGACGTCCTTAGTGATGTGCGGTGGCCGGAAACTCGGGCACTGTTGTGGACGTCGATCGGAAAGCAAGGTCCTTTACCTCCAATACGACAAGCCCTTGTAATTGATAAAACAAATCATCAATACGAGGAAGAGGATACTTGTTCTTGATAGTTATTTTGTTCAGTTCCCAATAATCAATGCAAAACCAAAGTGAACCATCCTTCTTCCTAACAAACAACACTAGTGCTCCCCATGGTGATGCGCTCTACCACTTCCTCTAGTTGCTTCTTCAATTCTTTCATCTCAACCAGTTCCATTCTGTATGGAGCACGAGAAATCGGGGTTGTCCTAGGTTCTAATTCAATTGTGAAGTCAAAATCAAGTCTCGGTGCTAGCCTTGGCAAGTTCTCGGGAAACACTGTTGAAAGGGTTTCTTGACAACAAATAAATTTATATCAAGACCCCGCTGAGTACAGGGAGGTCAGGTTCGTCCACGGGAGATAGTCAGTATCAAGTTTTGCTACTTTTCACGCAAGCAATCAATCAAAAGCAAGGAGTTTTTATCAAGGAAGAGAAATTCCAAGGTTTAGGGTATCCCACAACAACAATCATGCATACAAACGCTCATGAAACACATAGATCATGCTTTTATCACATAAAGGTGTCAACTTTCGTCAACCAAAGCAAGTAAATCAACTAACTTTCGTTCAATTAATAAATTTACTATCTAATCTCTTCTACTTCAACTAGGATAGATCCGCTTTCGCTTCAAAACCCTAAATTGACTTTTCTGATTCAAGGTTTCCGTTTTCGCTTTAACTATGAATGAGAAATTCCTTTCAACTTCCGTTTCAAGGATTAAGAACAAGAGAGAAGATTCATGCAATAAAAACAATCAAAACACGATCATGAACAAACATGCACAACCATTGTTGGGTTTAACCCCAACCTTAGAGAGGAAGACTACTCACAAAGCATAATTGAAAGCAAAACTAAATTAAATTAAAGAGAAAGCTTACAACTTTAAATCCAAACAATAGTTCTTCTCCACAAACCCTACTCGTCTCCTCCTCTCGCCTCTCAATCGTGTCTATCGCCCCCCTCACTTGCCCTCCAAGGCAATTGATTGTGTTGAGAAAATTAAAGGGTATGCAAGAGTATTTATAGAGAAACTATTCTATCTTAAATCTATCTATAAGGAAATAATATCTTCTAATAAGATATATTCATTCTATCTATCTAATAACATAAAAGGAAATAGGATAAAAGCCCATTAATCTCGCCGACTCGGATCTCCGCTACTCTCGGGGTAGCTCGGCACCGACCCAAAGTGGGTCGTCACCGACCTAGTTTAACACTTCGAACAGCCTTGAGTAAAAATTGCGTAGAGGATTCGTTACAACTCCGTTTGACTCGATTCTTTTTCCTATGTTCTTGTAACGAGTTTCTCTATCTCTTTCCAAGCTCAAACTTGATCTTCAATGACTTATGAACTTCGTTCCTTTAGCTTTTCCTTAAGTGCTTCTCTTCGGTTTTGCTCTTTTCCTCAAAAGCGTTCCAAATAGCTTCTAAAAACCTACAAAACACCACCAAAGCTTATGTAGACTCCATATCTCATGAAAATACGAAAACCTACACAAACGACTCAAAACAAAACACAAAACTAAAGAAAAAGACTCAAACACACTAAAAACACACCCTAAAAACACGACTAAAAAGGCAGACATCAAAATACCCCATACTTAGACTTGCTTGTCCTCAAGCAATCAACAAGACATCAATCAAAACCATCAACACATATATCAAGTCAATGCCCTCATCAAAAAGCAAAATCAAAGCTCAAGTAGAAATAGGTAGACAAGTGAATCTAACGTCATCACACATATATGAGCAACCTCAAGCAAAAGCAACCAAAAATCCAACCTCACAAGGATAATGTGTTTCACTCAACTCTCATGTGTTTAGGCTTTGAATAACAACTCTCAACTCAATCCAATATACAAAAATCAACATAGTCATTGTTATTTATATCACCAAACTCTCCACCCGAGATGTCAAAACACATAAAAATCATCAAGAGAACTTAGGCTCAATGAAAAACTTCATAGAAGTTTCCATTCGGCCGGGTTGTAATGGGACTTGGTAATGACAATAAGGCGTGGAAAATTTTGGCTATGTGGTGCTAACTAATCCGGGAATCAAAAGACTCCTAAAAACTCACACATCTCCAAAATCTCATAAAAGAACAACATACCAAACTCACTCAAACATTATGCACACTTATTATTTCTTCAACCCTTTTAATATCCCACTAATCTTGCTCACAAAACACTAAGGAAAATTTGGCTCATGCACACTTTCACTATTCAACTCTTTTTCTTTTTCTTTCTTTTTTTCTTCCCTTATGATATTTTTACTTTTTCTCTGGGAAGGTCGGTACCGATTTTTTTTCTTCTTTCTTTGCAAGTGCATTCAGGGAACCAAAATCCTTTTACATAACAAACTGCAAGATATTACTTCACCCAACCCAAAATTACCCCACGCTTGAACCAAACAACTCACTCAACAAAATCATCACAATAACCAACACTAAGTCCTAATCCCCGGATAGGGTCAAGCTTATCATGGCTAGGGAATAATTTTGTGGAGCTAAAAATAAAAGGCTTAAGCTCAAATTGGTTTCAAAAAGAGGATAATGCATAAGGTAGGTAAAAAGAATTAATAGGGCTTATGAAAAAATAAATTCTCTATCATCTGATTTCACATGTAATGAACTAATATCCCATATAGGTCTCAAGTAATAGATAACCATGCAATGACAAGAGATAATATGCATAAGGAGAGTAAATCACACAATAAAAGAAGAGGGATTCTTGATGTTCTCCCTATAAGGCCAAAAATATCTCACAAGGTAGCAATTTTTGTTGGATTTCAGTCACTTCCACTTAAGATCATATGTGCTCAATTTCATCACATGCTAAATATCCACATAAAAACAAATTTCAACATGATTCAGGCAAAGCTATCCAAACATGCTATGGAATTACATGATCAAGCAAGTTAAAGCATATCATAGGACATCTGAGTGGAATATTATCAATCCTAAAAACACAAAACAAAGACACAAAACTGAGTTTCCTTTTCCCATACCCCATACTTAAACCAAACAGTGTCCTCACTGTTTAAAACATAGACAATAAAAGATAAAGAGGATAAGGAAAAGGGAACTCACAAAATAAAACTGAAGCTATTTGGAACCATGGATCACTTAGGAATTTGAAAGTCTCTCGGTTCTGTGGGGGTCGGCACTGACCCCATCCGGGTCGTCACCGAGCATGTTGCTTGTCCACCGAAATGATCCTTGCTTGCTCTTGTACCGATTCGTCTTGATTTTCTTCTTCTTAGCACTTCTTAACTTTGTACCTGAGTCACTTTAGAAAAACTTCTATCCTACTACACTAATCTAAACTAAAAAAACAAGTCAAAAGAAAGCTAGCAAAAAGATCTAAGAAAGCAAAAACTAAAAAGCGGGTTGCCTCCCGTAAGCGCTATTTTTAACGTCGTTAGCCCGACGAACTTACCTTGGCAGATCAAGGCGGTTTCCATCCAAATATGTTGGGATCAAGAGGGACCCCATACTTAGCCGAAACAACATTCTCCAAGATATTTGACCCTCTATCATTAGTCAGAATGCTAGGAAGTCCTACAACAGGGTTAGTAAAATCCAAAAACCAAGGAGGTTTTGGCTCCTTCATAGGACTAACAGTAGGATATAATATAGAATAAAAATGGGAGAAGAGATCATGACCAGAATTAATAGGATAAGAACAAGAAAACTCACCTAGGCCACTTAGAAAAGGGCTCGTTACCAAGGCAAAATGGGTCGTTAGCGACCATGGGGGGTCGGTAGGCTCCTCGGTAGGCGTCTTTTCCTTGCATTGCTTCGTTCCAATACTCAGGGAAGGGTCGTTACCGACCCGTGGTGGGTCGTTAGGCTCTTCAGTATGGTAACTAGCAACTTGGTTTACTGTCGGATCGAATTGAAACTCGACCCTCTCCTCCCCAATGTCAAATGTGAGGAGTTCCTTCCTGACATCTATGCATGCTCCTTTGGTGGCTAAGAATGGTCTTCCGAGAGTGATTGGTTTCTCAAACTTTGGGAGAACTATGGCCGATTCCGGCACCCTCAGTTCTGGGTGCATGTATTTCTTAGCGCTTCCTGAAACAGCATCCAACTCCTCTCGTAGACGGGTTTTGTGCGCTCGGTAACGCTCAGCATTTACTCTTTCATGTTCAGCTTCAGCAGCTGCAACGTCTCTCTCAGCTTGAAGGGTCTCTATCTGCTTCCGGAGATCGGTTATCTGCCGTGCCATCTCTTCCAGTGTTATGGCCATGGTTTTCATATACTGAAAGCAAAAACAAAAACAAAAACAAAAACAAAAACAAAATCAAAAAGCAAAACGGGGTCTCGGAGAGGGTCGGTACCGAGGCCCAGAGGGTCGGTATCGAGCCTAGAGTGATCCCGTAAAACAAAAACTGAAAAGAAAGAAACAACTACCTGTCTATAGGGTCGGTGCCGACCTGGACAGGGTCGGTGCCGACCTGGACAGGGTCGGTGCCGACCTGGACAGGGTCGGTGCCGACCTGACGGTGACCTAGAAAGTAAACAAAAAAAAAACAAAAGAAACTGGGTTTTCCCAACAGGGTCGGTACCGACCCTAGGGGGTCGTCCCCGACCCGGCGGAGTCCCGAAAAAACGTAAAAAGAACAAAACTTGGCACTATTGAAATCTCCCCGGCAACGGCGCCAATTTGTTGAAAGGGTTTCTTGACAACAAATAAATTTATATCAAGATCCCGCTGAGTACAGGGAGGTCAGGTTCGTCCACGGGAGATAGTCAGTATCAAGTTTTGCTACTTTTCACGCAAGCAATCAATCAAAAGCAAGGAGTTTTTATCAAGGAAGAGAAATTCCAAGGTTTAGGGTATCCCACAACAACAATCATGCATACAAACGCTCATGAAACACATAGATCATGCTTTTATCACATAAAGGTGTCAACTTTCGTCAACCAAAGCAAGTAAATCAACTAACTTTCGTTCAATTAATAAATTTACTATCTAATCTCTTCTACTTCAACTAGGATAGATCCGCTTTCGCTTCAAAACCCTAAATTGACTTTTCTGATTCAAGGTTTCCGTTTTCGCTTTAACTATGAATGAGAAATTCCTTTCAACTTCCGTTTCAAGGATTAAGAACAAGAGAGAAGATTCATGCAATAAAAACAATCAAAACACGATCATGAACAAACATGCACAACCATTGTTGGGTTTAACCCCAACCTTAGAGAGGAAGACTACTCACAAAGCATAATTGAAAGCAAAACTAAATTAAATTAAAGAGAAAGCTTACAACTTTAAATCCAAACAATAGTTCTTCTCCACAAACCCTACTCGTCTCCTCCTCTCGCCTCTCAATCGTGTCTATCGCCCCCCTCACTTGCCCTCCAAGGCAATTAATTGTGTCGAGAAAATTAAAGGGTATGCAAGAGTATTTATAGAGAAACTATTCTATCTTAAATCTATCTATAAGGAAATAATATCTTCTAATAAGATATATTCATTCTATCTATGTAATAACATAAAAGGAAATAGGATAAAAGCCCATTAATCTCGCCGACTCGGATCTCCGCTACTCTCAGGGTAGCTCGGCACCGACCCAAAGTGGGTCGTCACCGACCTAGTTTAACACTTCGAACAGCCTTGAGTAAAAATTGCGTAGAGGATTCGTTACAACTCCGTTTGACTCGATTCTTTTTCCTATGTTCTTGTAACGAGTTTCTCTATCTCTTTCCAAGCTCAAACTTGATCTTCAATGACTTATGAACTTCATTCCTTTAGCTTTTCCTTAAGTGCTTCTCTTCGGTTTTGCTCTTTTCCTCAAAAGCGTTCCAAATAGCTTCTAAAAACCTACAAAACACCACCAAAGCTTATGTAGACTCCATATCTCATGAAAATACGAAAACCTACACAAACGACTCAAAACAAAACACAAAACTAAAGAAAAAGACTCAAACACACTAAAAACACACCCTAAAAACACGACTAAAAAGGCAGACATCAAACACATCTGGATAATCCCGAGCAACTGGAATGTCATGCAACTCTACCTTATCTTTCTTCTCCTCTAAGGCATAACAGAAATAGGCATCACAACCTTGCCTTAACAATTTTGCAGCTGTCATGTAATGATCCGACCTGAATCACTAGGATTATGACCTTCAAACACATGCGATGAACCCTCATTTGTTGTTACTGTAACTGTCTTCTTTCTAAAATCAAGAACCGCACCATGGTGAGAAAGCTAATCTATCCCTAGAATGGTATCGTAATGCAACATAGCGATAACTATTAGATCTACCACCCATTCCCGATCCCCTATACGAATTGGAAATTCCTTAAGCCCTTTAGTTCCTAGTAACTTATCACCATTAGGCAATGTAACAACAAAAGGTTCACACTCTGAATCACAAATTAGCCCAAGCCTATCAACACAATTTTCAGCAATAAACGAATGTGTAAATCCTAAATCAAATAATAAATGAACAGGCTCAGATCGAATAAGTAGTGTACCTGTTGTCATAGGCGCGTTAGGTTCCTCAGCTCTCCTCATCTCATATACTCTTGGTGTTGGAGTACCACCCATTGGTGTTTTACCCTTGCTACCATTGATGTTATGTTGTGACTATGCTGAAGCAGGACGACTCTGAGTGAACGGTGTGCGAAAGGCTGGGGAAGATGCTTGAGACTGGGCTGGATTTGCCCCACGCCTACAGAATGCTTTAATGTGACCAACTCCTCCACATTGGAAACAAGTATGAGGGGTTTTAGTACAATTATATTTTCTTATGACGAGAATCCCCATAGTTGTAGCATCGAGGAATGACCTTTGACGTTCCTTGTTGACCGCCACTAACGTTGTTCCGAGAACCTCCAGGAGTAGAGAATGGCTTCTTGAAGCCACTTTTCTGAGATCCTACTCCTCCAACTACAGACTGGGTCTTCTGCTTCTTACCACCTCAAGCATCAATAACTTGATTGGACTCCTCTATAGCAGCTTCCATGACCAAGCACTCATCGATATATTGCTCAAGGGTCGCATAGTTATGCCTCGCCATCAGTGGTTTTATCTCAGGATACAACCACCGATGAAAATGTTTCTTCTTGTCTTTCTCATCCTTGATCACTGAACCAACATATTTGAGTAACTGATTAAAGTTCATTGCCAATTGATGCACCTTCAACCCTTCATTCTCTTGGTGATGAAATTCTCATAGCTTAGCATCCCTTAATGCCTCTGGAAAATACATGTCCACTAACTTGGCTCGAAATTCTCCCCATGAAGCCTCATGATCAGTGGGTTGTGCTACGTCCCACCAATTGCTAGCATGATCAACTAGATAATAGGTAGCAATATTGACCTTTTCACTCTTTGGACATCGAATACGCTTTAGCAACTTCTCAAAGCGGTTAAACCAGAAAGTCACAACCGTTGGCTCACTAGAGCCATCAAAAGTAGGAGGCTTCAATCTAGCCACTGCCTCCATGTATCTGCTAAAACCTTCTTGCGGTTCTTGAGACAAATTTCTCGGTGCTACAACTATTGCTGATTGTGTAACATCCCCGACAAAGTGCATACGTCATTCGGCGTTCATATAAGATTAAGAGCATATGCATAGCATATTGGCATAAAATATAGTGAGTTTTTAAAAGTAATATTTATTTTCTAATTAAGTTTATTATATTTTAAAAAGTTTTTAGTTAAAAGTTAATTAATAATTATTTCAGGGTAAAGTTTGTAGTAAAAGAGATTTGAGGGTGCAAAATGTAATTGTTTTAAAGGTTTGCCGACTTTGTTTGGAAATTGCCACTTCGATTGTAATATATAAGTGATATTTGAAAAGCTTCTCAAGTAAGAAATCAAAGGAAGAAAAAAAAACAGAGAGTTGAAAGAAGAGAAAGAAAACGAGAGTAAGAAGAGGGAGAAGAAAGATTGAAAGATTTCGGTTGTTTTTATTGGATCTGGTACAAGATCTCTTCTATCGGGTTTTAACCCAAAAGTACAAGCGTGATTTGGTAAGTTTTTAATTAGTAAATGGTTTATCTGGATTGTTCTAATTTTTTCAGATCTAGATCTACAGTTGATTTTGATTTGAAAATCGGTTGATTTATAGTTATCAAAGGGTGTTTTGATATCGGATCTATATTCGGTAAAAGATTTCAGAGTATTTTTTGGGTTTCGTTTTGTAAGGATATTAGGGAGCCCTTTGATCAAGTTTTTTAATGTTCTTCTATATATATAGTTTATCGTTGTCAAGTTTTAAAGGATTTGGAATTATGGACAAGAAGTTATAATGCATTCTGGCATTTCATTGCATTTGGGGTTAGAGTTTGTAAGAGTAAATAGCCTAATTTGCATTAGGTTATATATAGGAGCACAAGTCATAGATCGTGGTCAAAGAGAAAGGGAAGAGATATAGTATCTGCCTTAAACAGGTGAGTATATACCGGAGATTCAACCCTATGTGCTATATGTGAAATATGAATATATGTGAGTATATACCGGAGATTCAACCCTATGTTCTATATGTGAAATATGAATATATGTGAGTATATACCGGAGATTCAACCCTATGTGCTATATGTGAAATATGAATATATGTGAGTATAGACCGGAGATTCAACCCTATGTGCTATATGTAAAATATGAATATATGGATATATGTGCTTTATGTATATATGTGCTATATAAGCTATATGGATATATGTGTTATATGGATTATATGGATATATGTGTTTTATATGATAGCTTTGAAATTTCCAGAGTTGTTTGCACAGAAAGAATATTAACAAATGGCATATGATATACGGTTACATGATGCACTTGATTGCATAGCATATTGCAATGAGATTAAAAGGACCTGTGACTGTCTTGCCCTGAACTGTAATTCAGGAAATCTACGGATTTCTTTGTTAAAGCGACCTACGGGTCATACAGGATCTACGGATCATACAGGACCTACGGGTGATAATTCTTACAGGGACCATAAGAGTCCATATACAGTAAACCCGGGGCAGATTCAGGCTTGAACAGTTCACAGAATAATGAATCGGATACATCCGCACTTGCATTTGCATAGTAAATTCATATATGACATATATAGTATGTATGAATATGTATACTGACCAACTGTTTGACTTTGTGTGAAATAATTGATGATGGTTTATATTCACTGAGTATGCGACTCACGTAAATCGCAAAACAATTTTTCAGGTTCAGCCAGTTCTTACTAGCGTGTGTCTCTTTTAGAGGTCACATTCATACAAGTCGGCCGGCTGAAGCTCAATGCAACCTTCTCCTCCTCATTTTGCATCTTAGACATATGGGCTGTAAATAGAAGTTAGAGTGACTGATGTTTTTAGTATGACTAGTAACATCATAGAACTGTGTGTGTGCGTGCAACCCTTTATGGTTGTTACTTTTGCTTTGTGCTTATGTGGATAGTTGCTTATATGTGAATTATATGTTTATATGTGAAATAAGTTGTTACAAAGTATACGTCATAGGGTATAAGGATGTCACAGATTGTGCAGCTGGTGTTGCCTGTTGTTGGGGTTGTACAACTGGTGCGGCTTGTTGTTGCGATTGTGTCTGGGCCATAATTGCTTGTAGAGCTTGATTAACCTGTTGTTGTAATAGGGCAACTGTCTCAGCATTAATGCCCGCAGGGGCCACCATTGGAGGTGTTCCCATTGGAACATGCTGACTTTCCATAGCATCCTCATTCACCTCATGTTCTATAAGTACCGCTCGGCCTTGACCTCTTCCTCTTCCTCTACCTCTACCTCTCCCCCTTTTAGCATTAGAAGACATCCTGCTGATATTATTTCTCCTTGCGTCAATATAAAAAATATGATATAAAAGCTAACTTATTTAAAACTAACATTCATACAAGTAACCATAGAGGTCCAGATCACACACACGACTCCTTTACCAAACACAACCCATTTTCAAAAAACATCAAAATCCATAAAAACAAACCTCGCTTTGATACCACTCTCTGTAACACTCCTAAAACTGAGATGTTACAGTGCCGTAGATCATAGAGATCCACAAGGCTTTTTAGTTCCCTTAATAAAATGTAAACCATTAACAACACTTAAGGAGTTGAAAATGTGAATAAGACTTTAATATTATTTAAAACATAGTGAAAGCATCTTTGGAAATCTATGAAGACAATATAGAATACTAGTCTTACAGGTAAAATATCTCCAACCAACTAAATATCAAAAAGAATGTTTTCCCTAATAACCCCGCCATGGTGTGAATCTGTGACCTCCTTGTTGCTACTGTAACTGCGAAGACTTGGCGACTGGTGGAAACAAAACACCAACCAACCAAGGACAAGTCCAAGATTGGGTTAGTCTATCGAAAGACTAGCAAGAATCATCAAATAGATTAAGGAAAGAAAAGAAAATATAACACTCATAATAATCCTACTTGTCCAACTATTCAGTATCCCTATAAGGACTATAATCAACCCACAACTTAAAATGAACATTCCTCTAAAGTCAGTCAAGTATGAAACAACATTGAACAAGAACTACGCAAGCATCATCTATCGAGTGAGACTATCATCACTCAGTAGGTTGAATGGGACAATCACCATTCTAGTTTTGACTTGGAACCAATGCAAGGTCACCCTTAACGTGGTCGGGTCAGCCTATCATCACCACGGCCCGGCTATGAAACGTCGAACCGTTAACATAACCGATCACACACCAAACAACAAATATTCATCATCTAAAAAAAACAATCAAACTCATACTCTCATTCTTGCATAGCTTTAAATAATAACATGTTCAAATGCTTAAAAACAATTACTAATAGTAATAGGAAAAAGAAACAAGAATCATCTTGCCTTAACTCCACAAAAGTGATCTAAGCAATCTCCAAGCTCCACGATTAATTTGCAAATAACGAACCTGAACCAAACACCCAATTTGCCCAACAATTGACGTCCTTGGTGATGTGCTGTGGCCGGAAACTCGGGCACTGTTGTGGACGTCGATCGGAAAGCAAGGTCCTTTACCTCGAATATGGTGGCGGTTGTTTCCCTTCTCTCCTGAACGTGTTTCCTCCCCTCTAATATAATCCCTCCTTTTCAATCTCCCTTTCTTTTTATTATATCCCAAATAATTTCTCTTTTGACCTATAAAAACCAAAATAGGTCAGGGGTATTGTTAATAAGAAGGTCTAGCCCATTTGACTAAGACTCACTCCATTTAATCCAACGACCTAGGTTTGAGCATCATTTCCTTCATATCTTTTTTCCTTTAAAAGGATATATATGTATAGGGTATTTCAACTTCAACCCGAGGCCTCTTGCTGATGGATAGCAGATTACCATGACCAACCACACATATTAGATTTGAGAGCTCCATAGGAGGACTCAGGCACAACTATAGAGATGTGCTTCTCAATATGCTCGGTTCAAAACCAAGTTATCTCCCTGAGGTTATGGTCCATTCAGATTTGTTCGTTCTATGGGCGATATGCCTACCAATTTGGCCTTTTGGATGGCTGTGATATTAACTCCACACTTAATGTCCCCGATCATACTCCTTACATTAAGCCAGAGTTCGACGAGGGTGAAGCGGGGACACTTCACACTCATGAGGGGAGGATGATGACACCATGCCCTCCCCTATGACGGCCTAGGAGAAGGAGCATGCCATGAGTGTATGTTCTGATGGTGTTATTACCCATTCCCGGGCTAAGGCCATTGCTCGTGCAACTTCATTGGACATTATGAGAGCCGGACTAGATTTCACTCAGCATGTGGAGCCATACTTCACTATGATCTATTAGGCGCGCCTTTGCTTGTAGGTGCGCCCGTACTTGGCCTAGCTGAGCCCATCGGTGTCTATGTATTTATCTATTATTATTGCATAATTTATTTATATTCCATGTATTTTTATTTATGCTATGTTTGTAAGATGGACGTGTGTTTTCAGTTTGCATACCGAGACTAGTACACGTAGGTCTAGTGCTCTATATAAAGCCTCCTTGCCTCTCCTTGTTTCTCATGATGGAATTAAACTAAATTGAGATTACTCTTTGGTCTCCTGTGTCAACCCCTTCTATCCCTCATTCCTCGCCTTTAATTCCGCCTTGTTCTGCCTTCGTTCATGCGAACACAAAAGGCTAGTGGAACATCTTTCGGCTGTTCGTACTTATCCTGGTTACTAATCAGAGAAAGATTCCGGCACCTCAAGCCTAGATCTGGGCCGACCTCCTCGAGTTGCCATCAGAATCAACAAATACTAACTTTGAAATATGTTAAATATATGAATTGATTCGTTTGCGAAACAGTGCATCTTTTTTTTTTTGAATAGGTAAAAATTAGGCAGACTATGTCAGCCTAGGGCATCCTTGCGGATGAGGGTCAGGACCCCTCCATGGTTTAGAATCTGATTGATACTACAATCGTGGTGTAGCTTCGCAATCAAATCAGCCACAAAATTGCATTCTCGAGGTATATGTTTGGTAATGACCACCTCGAAAGACTGCAACATGACTAGAATATCGGCTATTAGCATGTCAATTGTCCAGGGACTGGATCGACTGCCCTTAAGAGCATTGACTACAATTAGGCTATCACCTTCAATTTCTATGTATCGAAGATTCCTTCTATGAGCTTCCCATATGGCCTCAAATAAACCCATAGCTTCTGCTTGTTCTACTGTCCAGAAATCATTCTTCTTTGCATTTATGCTTATAATATTTCCAAATTGGTGTCTTATAATATGCGCAGTAGTTGCTTTTCCATTATCTTTTTTCGACCCATCGAAATTTATTTTTATGAACCCATTTTGAGGTTTCTCCCATTTTCTTTTGCATTTTCTTGGTCTTACTTGCTGCACTCTGGACAACACATTTGCATCTTCATTAATATTCTTTGCTTTATTCCACCACATGATATGGTTTTGAACGAATTCCTCTACACTTCTACATGAGCCCGTATTGTCTTGATTAAAAACCACTTGGTTCCTCCAGAACCAAATTCCCCACCATGCAGTAAACAGGTGGCATAGAGTCTTTTGCGGTACTGTCTTTTTCAAGTTCTGAATAATTTGCGGCATAGTGTTGTGATTATTTGTTACGTCTCTTATAATGTCAGGAGACCGAGGGTCAATGGATTGTAGATTTTGAAGAGTAAAGGGACATTTGAGGAAAAGATGCTCATTAGTCTCGGCTTGATGACTGCATAATGGACATTCTGAAGTGACATCTATATGTCGTTGTATAAGGAGGTCTTTAGTAGGAAGACCTTTGATGCAAATTTTCCACAGAAACATTTTTATTTTAGGCATTAGGTCAAGTTTCCAGATCCAGTTAAATTCCTAGTCGTTCATATTTAGTTCATTTGATATCAAGGCAAAGGCAGATTGAGTCGAAAACCATCCATTCTTACTTGGATGCCAGTATAATCTATCTTGGATCTGATTTTTAGGAATTGTAATTGACAAGATTCGTTCGACCCAGGAACTGGGCAAGAATTTTCTTAGTTCATCTTCATCCCATTTTCTGTTATTATTTATAAAGTTTGCTACTGTTATATCACTTTCACTACCTACAATGTTATGACATTCTTCTCGAAGTGGGCGCTTGCTCACCCACGCATCTTTCCAAAACCGGATTGACCTCCCATCTCCCACTTGCCATAATAGGCCTTTTTGGAAATCCTCTTTTAAACTCATTAATTTCTTCCATTGCCATGAACTATTTTTAGTACAGCCATATTCTAGTAGGCCTTTATCTTTAAGATATTTTTCCTTTATGATACGGACCCAGAAATTCGCCGGCTCGGCCAGGATTTTCCAAAGGAGTCTCATCTGTAACGCTTTATTCATGTGACTAGCTTTTCGTATTCCAAGTCCTCCCTTATTTTTTGATTTACAAATCCTATCCCATCCCACCATGGGCACATAGTCACCTGGTTTGTTCCAAAAAAAATTCCGGTTTATGGAGTCAAGCTCATTTAGCATTTTTTCTGGTAACATGAAACTTTGCATAGTGTAATACGGTTTTGTAGCTAATGTTGTTTTAATGAGAGTACTTCTTCCAATTTGAGACAACGAATTTGCTTTCCATAGGGATAAGTGGTTCTCAGTTTTATGTATTAGTGGCTCGAACGTGTTGTTCGAAACTCTTGAGTTAATGATTGGGCATCCGAGATATTTGTCTAAAGCGCTTGAGTTAGGAATATTTATAACTTGTTGGAGCGTTCTCCTAATGTGTGCAGGAACCCCTTTAGTTGTCTGGAAAGCAGATTTATGGAAATTCACCTTTTGCCCAGATATGTCCGAATACTCGTCAAGGATTGATCGTACTTTGCTAAATGCAGTTGTCGTGGCAGCTGCGAAAATAAGAATGTCATCTGCAAAAGATAGAAAAGGTACCCTGGTTCCGCCCCTAGTAATCGGGAAGCCAACTGTGTTCGGTGTATCTATACATTCTTTTTGCAGTCTTCTTGCCAAAATTTCCGCTCCTAGGATAAAAAGTAGAGGAGAGAGCGGATCCCCTTGACGAAGCCCTTTTTCTGGCATGAACACATCCGTTGGCTTATTGTTGACAAGTACAGAGAAAGATGCAGTTTTAACACATTCTTGTATCCACTTAATGAAAATAGGACTAAATCCAAACTTTTGCAAGATTCTAAATAAAAAGATCCAATCCACTTTGTCGTAAGCTTTCTCCATATCTAATTTAATTGCAGCCCATCCGGTCTTCCCTTTTCTTTGTCGAAAGGAATGGAATATTTCATGTGCTATAAGAACATTATCTTGTATGGCACGATTTGAAACAAACGCCCCTTGAAGAGGATGGATTAGTTTGGGCAACAAGAGTTTCAGTCGTTCAGCAATTATTTTGGCAATAATTTTATAGATTGTCGAACATAAACTTATGGGTCGATACTGGTTCATTGTCGACGGGTTATCACATTTTGGAATAAGAGTAATAAACGTGTGGTTTACTTCTTTAAGCAGGACACCAGATGAAAAAAAACGCCTTTACTGCTTTTATGACTGAAGGACCGACTATATCCCAATAATTTTGGTAAAATTATGCGATGATCCCGTCTGGTCCTGGGGATTTATTTTTTCCAATACTGAAAACTGCGGTCTTGACTTCTGAATTGGTCACTTGTCTTGTTAATTGCTCGTTATCACCACTCGTTACTTCTTGCTGAATGAGCGATGGTTGTTGATCTAAAAGACTTGTATTAATTGCCTCCTTGCGGAATCGTTGTTGAAACTCTAATCAGATTTCATTCCTTACATTGCGAAACAGTGCATATATTGGAATGGAAAAAAAATGTCACGAACTATTTTTTGTCGAATTACACTCGCATTTTGGTAAAGGTGGACAAAAAGTCGCCGCAAGGTTATTAGTTAGATTTACCCACTTAGTATACAACGGATATCAATAAAATTTTAATTATTTTAAAAATTAATACTTTTACAAGATTATTTTTTAAGAAAATTGACATTTAAAAAAATTAAAAATTAAAAATTAAAAAATATTTATTTTGTGAAAATCAAATTACATAATAGATGAGATCATAGAACACAAAAAATAAACACATAATAGATTAAAAAATATCATAGCATATATAAATCTAACTCTTAATATATAAAAAATAAATTCCGATCAAAAAAATAAACTTATAATAGATCAAAACTAAACACATAAAGTATAAAAATTGAACTCATTGTGAATAGAAATATAAAGTCATATTAGTATGTAGAAAATGAACTTTCATACTAAAGAGTTATAATGTTTTTATAAAAGAAAAATAATATGGAGCTTGAAATATAATAAAAATGTCTAAAAGGAAAATAATCTTGACTAGCCAAAGTTTATCAATCTATAGATCTAATATACATAATCTGTTTACACCACAAGGGTTGTATTCTATCATAAGTATTATCTTCAGCTAAACCAAAATCATGTTATGGCCGGCTCCAGACTGATACATTATTCCAAAGGAATTTCATTTAGTTTTCAATTTGATCAAAGTTGATTTAAATTTTTTTGGGTATTAGATAAATTTGTATAAATAACACAAAATCTAAAGATTTAATTTGATTCGACATTAAATATGTATAATATTTGTTGTAAAAGTTATAAACGTGGGATATTAAGTTGCGCAAGTGAGTAGTAGCATTCACTATAAATTGAATGTGGCCAAACTACCACTTTTATAGTCCTAAAAGAAGCTAGTTGTACATTTGATAGACATTAAAAGGTTAGACTATTTTAAGCAATTTTGTCTTTTTTTTTGAATAGGTAAAATTAGGCAGACTAGGGCATCCTTACGGATGAGGGTCAATACCCCTTCATGGTTACGAATCTGATTGATACTACAGTCGTGGTGTAGCTTTGCAATCAAATCAGCCACAAAATTGCAATCTCACGGGATATGTTTGGTAATGACCCCCTCGAAAGACTGCAACATAACCAAAGTATCTGCTATTAGCATGTCAATTGTCCAGGGACTGGATCGACTGCCCTTAAGCGCATTGATTACAATTAGACTATCGCCTTCAATTTCTATGTGCCTGAGGTTCCTCCTATGAGCTTCTTGTATAGCCTCAAATAGTCCCATTGCTTCTGCTTGTTCCATTGTCCAGTAGTCATTTTTTGTTGCATTCATGCTTATAGTATTTCCAAATGGTCTCTTATGATAAACGCAACAGTCGCTTTTCCATTATTTTTTTTTCGATCCATCAAAATTTATTTTTTCAAATCCATTTTGAGGTTTTTCCTATTTTCTTTTGCATTTTCTTGGCCTCACTTGCTGCACTCTAGACGACCCATTAGCCTCTTGAATAATATGCTTTGCTTTGCTCCACCACATGATATGGTTTTGAATGAATTCCTCGACACGCCTACATAATCCAATAGTGTCTCGATTAAATTCCACTTGGTTTCTCCAGAACCATATTCCCCACCAAGGAGTAAACAGATGGCATAAAATCTTTTGTGGTAATGTCTTTTTCAAATTCTGAATGATTTGAGGCATAGTGTTGTGGTTATGTGTTATATCTCGTAGGATGTCAGGAAATTGAGGATCAATGGAATGTAGTTTTTGTAGAGTAAAGGGACATTTGAGAAAAAGATGCTCATTTGTCTCCTCGTGATGACTGCATAATGGACATTCTGAAGTGACATCTATGTTCCTTTGTATAAGGAGGTCTTTAGTAGGAAGGCATTTGCTGCAAATCTTCCATAGAAACATTTTTATTTTAGGCATTAGGTCAAGTTTTCTGATCCAGTTAAATTCCCAGTGATTCATATTTAATTCATTTGATATTAAGGCAAAGGCCGACTGAGTGGAAAACCATCCATTCTTACTTGGGTGCCAATATAATCTATCTTCGATCTGATTTTTAGGAATTGTTGTTCACAAAATTCGTTCGACCCGTGAATTAGGCAATAATTTTCTTAGTTCATCTTCTTTCCATTTTCTGTTATTATCTATGAAGTTTGCTACTGATATATCACTTTCACTTCCTGCAATGTTGTGACATTCTTCTCGAATTGGGTGCTTGCCTACCCTCACATCTTTCCAAAACCGAATTGACTTCCCATCACCCACTTGCCATAGAAGGCCTTTTTGGAAATCCTCTTTTAGACCCATTAGTTTCTTCCATTGCCATGAACTGTATTTAGTGCAGACATATTCTAGCAGGCCTTTGTCTTTAAGATATTTTTCCTTAATAATACGAACTGTTTTGGGCAGGATAATCGCACTAACACGTTACCTGCTACAATGTGGGAAGTCCTAACCAAATGGAAGTTGTAACGCGTTATAAAGTACAAGCAAGTAATGAAACAAGATAAGAGGCAAGAAAATCAATGGAATAGTAAGATCAATATTATGATTGAGATCAAGGATCTTCTGTTAATACAAATGAATGCTTTGAATAAAGTAGAATGGCTAGAAGAAGACTTGAGCTTTCGTGAGGGGTTTCGAATATCAGTATTCGTCCCCCTTCTATCCTCACTTTGTCTCTATTTATACCCTTCCTCCCCACATCGACCGTTGGTTGAAACGCTTGGCCAATCCCGGAGATCTCGCCCCCGTTGTTAATGAAATAGTCGTTGGTGTCGATCTTGGGGTCCGAGATTTTTGCCCTGCTTTGACTGCTCCACCATCGTCTCCTTCTATCCATTTACCCGGGCTAATTATCCTGGGCTTATAACATTCCTTTTGGGCCAAATCTCGGTGGGCCCAACATTACCCCCTCAAAAACCCGGGAAAACTCCCTCCACCGCTTTTCTAGGGTTTTTGATTTTTGCTTCTCGGAAGTTGTAGTGCGCAAAGGCTTGTCCCGTCAATCTGTATTTATAGCAGTTATGATGGCCTCTAAGACTTCAGTTACGCTTCTCGGTGTCCAGGTACGTTTCCTTCTGCTTTGCTTCTTCGTCTTCAACCTCTCTTTTTCCTTTAATCATGGCAACTTCCAGTTCCTCCCCAAAGCCTTCTATGTACTGTCTTGAAACTGCCATTCCTCCCCCATTAACTTCTTCAGGAATCCTCACATCTTATCACCGGAGGAATAGTTCTTCGAAAGACCCCCACATCTTCGCCTTCTCCGCGGGTTTTCCTCTACATGTAGAAATATTTCTTCCTCCTTCCGGCGTCTATGCAGATTCTTACGCCGACGATTGGGTGTGCTTATACGAGTACCCCTTTCGTATTGGCCACCGTTTTCCTTTTTCCCCTCTAGTTGTTGATTTCTTGTCTACTCTCAATGTATCCCCTGGCCAATTCCTTCCCCAAGTTTGGAGGCTTCTGTTATCTGTCGACCAATTGTGCTCTTCTCAAGGTCTCCCCTTCAACGTTGCCGACTTTTTCGTGAATTATCGCCTTTCCAAAGGTGGTCCTGACGTGTGACTTTGAAAACCTTCACCAATAAATCTGACCTAGTCTTCAACATGTTAAAATCTGACCGGGGTTGGGCTGATAAGTTCTTTTTTGTAAAGCTATCTTCTCTAGGAATCCATACGTCCTTTCTGAAAAGTCGATGGCGACCAACATGTAGTGCTTCCCTCTTATAATCTTTACTCTTTGTTCAGGTCTCATCCTTGGTTGTTTGTTGTGCAGAGAATTTCGTAACTCCACAGCCTCACAAGGTGTCATCCCAGGTCATTTCGCACATCGAGGCCCTTCCGTTGGAAGATAGATCTTACCCCGAATTAGTAAGAGCGTGCTTCGCAGACCCCAAAGATACTGAGATGTCAAGTAAGTCTTCTTTCTGTCTCACTCTTTGTTTCAACGCCTTTATTTTTCACTAATCTTGTTACCCTCATGCTGTCAGGTTCAAGAACTACCCGATCGACCGCTGCACTATCGACCTTGGAAAGAGTCGAAGCTAGAAAGAAGAGGAAGGTAGAAACAACTTCTACTGCAGATACGTCTTTGGCAGTGGCTCTACCTCCAAAGAATACAAGCGAATCTTCGAAGGTTTCTTTATCAAGGAAGAGTGCTCCTTCTCGAATGACTGATCTTCCCAGTACCATGATGTCCCTGAACATGGATGCTGACAAGTGTTTGAAGTCTCTGACGCCCCTTCAAGTGGATTGTCTCCATGGTGCGGGCCATCGGTCTACCTTACCTGAGTTTTTTGGCGAGATACTAGCGGCTCAGTGGCAGGTACTTAACAATTTTCCTTCATCTCTATTGACAGCTGTCTTAGTTCTTAATGGTTTTATACTCGTTGTTCAGGGTCTTCAACTTGCTCTTGCGGCTTTTGACGCCTTCAAGGATTATCCTGAGCAATTGGCCCAGAGCAAGATCAGGACGCATCTTGAGAAGGACATATTAGTTATTCTGGGGCAGGAGAAGAAGGTTCCGGAGAGGAAGGTTGCAGATCTGTAGAGTGCCCTCAAGAAAGTTGTTGGAGAGTCTAAAGCATGGGAGGACAAGTTTAACGCGGCATCGAAGAAAGGCGTTGCTCTTGCTCAAGAGATCAAAGATACGGCTGACTACTGGTCGCTTAGAGCCCGTGTCGAGATGATAGAGGAGTTTGCTGCGGGGAAATATTCTTCTTGGGACGCCGTAAAGGAAAGGGAGCAGTTTGAGAACTTGTTCCCTGACGAGGTCAACACATCCAAGAAATCTTCCCTTGTTGAAGAGATCTCTCAAGTTGCCAAAGAAGTGGCTCAGGTGGAAATGGAAAACCAGAAGATAGTCGAGGAAGTTTCCAAGGAATAATTTCCTTTTGTTTCCCTTATCTCTCAAACTTTATCCTACCCCTAGTATGTTGGGGTTAAAACTCTTTGTTTTGTATGGCCGCTCGTTTTAGGGCCTTGATGTGGAAAACTTCTATCCCCTATTGGTTTTTTGGGGTTTTATGTTTATTTAGTAATGTTTTAGTATTTTCTATGGTCTTGGATATGTTTTTGTCTTTTTTGCAGGTATAATAGGTTTACTGCGGAGGAATGAAGATTAACGCGTTTGTGATAGATTGATTCGTTGTAAAGTGTTTACTCGTAGCTTTACGATAAACTTCCCGTTGTAATAGCGCTTTCTGTGTAAGATGCAGAGAGAGAGAGAATAATGTACTTGTCTGAATGTAAATACTTGCAATTTATAAAATTACAAATCGGGTTACACACATTTTGCAAAACTCCTCTTGCTCTAAAGTTTGTGTTACGCGTTCTCGTCTCTTGCATCTCTTGACTAGTCGTTGTGTGCACAGCGTTGCCTGATCTCAAGGCGAGGGCCTATGTTTTGGCCTGTAACGTCACAAGGCGTCCCTTGTTAGTTTTTTTTATAAAGTCGTCGTTGTTTTCACGCGTGTGTCATGATGTAACAATATAAAGTAAAATGATAGTAATATGTGATATGTACCTTATTTTTACGCTACATGTTTTAGAAATGGTATAGCTTCAAGTTCATCGCGTTCCAGCTTCCGGGGATCATCTTCCCATCACATGACACCAACTCGTAAGCCCCTTGCCTGACGATTCTCGTGATCTGATAAGGTCATTCCCAGTTTGCTCCTAGCTTGCCAGCATTTAACTCTTGTGTGTTTTGAAAGACCTTCCTCAATACCCAATCTCCTACTTGGAACGCCTTTGCATTAACGCGTTTGTTGTAACTCCGAGCTACTCCCTGCCTATATGCCGCCATTCGAACTGATGCCTCATCGTGTAACTCGTCTACCGTGTCTAGATGGTGCAACAAGTTAGGTAGATTTGATTCTTTGGTAGTAAGTCCATAGCGAATTGTGGGAAAAGTTACTTCTACTGGTAACACGACTTCACATCCATAAACCAAGGAGAAAGGTGTATGGCCTGTTGCAGTCTTAGGAGTTGTTCGATCGAACCACAGAATAAGGGGTAACTCGTCTTCCCAACTTCCTTTTACCTCTTTGAGACGTTTCTTCAAGTTATTGATGATTACTTTGTTGCTCGCTTCTGCTTGACCATTGGCTTGAGGATAATGTGGTGTCGACATTACCAACTGGATGTTGTATTGCTGGCAAAATGATCTCGTCTTGTCGCTGATGAACTGGGATCCATTGTCACATACTATGGTGGCTGGTATTCCAAACCTACTCAAGATATTTCTTTTTATGAAAGAAATAACCTGAGTGTCTTTGACTTCTTTGAAGGCCTCGGCTTCAATCCACTTTGAGAAGTAGTCGGTCATTGCTAAGATGTAGACGCGTTGTCCTGAAGTTGGAGGAAGCTTTCCCACGATGTCCATTCCCCATTTCATAAATGGCCAAGGGGAAGTTATGGGATGTAGCAATTCTGAAGGTTGATGTGGTATAGGTCCATGACGCTGGCACGCGTCACACTTGCGAGCAAACTCTACTGCGTCTTTGTTCATGGTGGGCCAGTAGTAACTCATCCTGCTTGCCTTCCTCGCCAAGTTGCGACCCTTGTATGATTTCCACATTCTCCATCGTGTATGTCTTGCAACACCTTTTGCACCTCTTCCTCCTTTACGCATCGGGCGTATATACCTGACAACATCCACTTGAACAGAATGTTATTCTTAATAGCAAAAGTGGAAGCTTTTACCTTAAGTCGTCGAGCTTCTTCCTTGTCATCTGGTAAAACACCATCTCGTAACCACTTTAAGTAAGGGGTTACCCATGAATCCTCTCTATCAAGATCTCGAATCTCAAACATATCTACTTCTTTGATTATGGACGGAGCATCAAGGTACACGAAAGGTATCTTGTCATACTCTCTTGGGTCGATTGCGGATCCGAGGTTGGCTAAGGCATCTGCTTGCGTGTTAGCATCCCGAGGAACTTGTTTTATCTCAAAATGTTTGAAATGCTTAATGATCCCCTGAACTTTCTCTAAATATGCCTTCATCTTTGAATCCCTAGCAACATATGAGTTCGTAACTTGATTTACAGTAAGTAACGAATCGCAAATTACTTCAATTTCTTGCACATTCAAATCTTTAGCAACGAGTAACCCTACTATAAGCGCCCATATTCTGCTTCATTGTTAGTAGCTTTGAACGTACATCGAACAGCCTGGGCTATCCTATCCCCCTGTGGTGACTTCAGGACTACCCCCAGTCCTACGCCAACTTGATTTGACGCTCCACCTGTATGCATCAACCACTTGCCGTTACTAATTACCTAAAACACTCCTTGATCTTCTTGTTCTAAAGTGGTAGGAGTGAAGTCGACCACAAAATCTGCCAAGGCTTGAGACTTCATTGCTGTTCTTGGCTCGTAAGAGATGTCGTAACCATTTAAGTGGATCAACCATCTTGTTAGCCGACTTGACAATTCTGGTTTTGACATGATACTCTTCATTGGATAGTTAGTCCTGACGACGATAGTATGACTTTCAAAATAAGGACGTAACTTTATTGAAGCCATTACCAAAGATAATACTAGTTTTTCCATGGAGGAATACCTGGTTTCCGCATCAAGCAGAGTTTTACTTACGTAAGAAATGGGCAACTGGTCTCCATTCTCTTCTCAGATCAAGACGGCGCTCACTGCTACTTCGGACACGGCCAAGTACACGTATAACTTCTCATCTGGCTTGGGTTTAGAAAGTACCTGCGGGTTAGATAAATAATTTTTCAACTCTCCAAAGGACTTTTCATGTGCTTTCGTCCATTCGAATGACTTGTTCTTCTTCAAGATGTCGTAGAACAACTTGTTTCTGTCCGAGGATTGAGATATGAATCGGTTCAGCACAGCTACTCGTCCTGTTAATTTTTGAACGTCTTTGACGCATTTTGGTGATTGCAGCTCCATTATGGCCTTGATCTGTTCTGGACTCACCTCGATTCCTCTCTGCGTCACTATGTATCCAAGGAATTTCCCTAACGTAACTCCAAAAGAGCACTTGGTTGGATTCAATTTCATCTTGTAGATCCACAGGATCTGGAACGCCTCTTTCAAGTGAGTAATATGGTCCTCCGCCTTCAACGACTTGACTAGCATGTCGTCGATGTACACCTCCATTGTATCCCCCAGTTTCTCCTGAAACATCTTATTAACCAATCTTTGATAAGTAGCACCTGCGTTTTTTAACCCGAAAGACATAACTTTATAACAATAAGTTCCCTGATTGGTTACGAATATTGTTTTTTCTTGATCGTCGGGGTGCATCACTATCTGATGATATCCAGTGAATGCATCCATGAAAGTTAAAAGCTCATGCCCTACCATTGCGTCCACCATTGCATCGATATGAGGCAAAGGGAACGAGTGTTTGGGGCATACTTTGTTTAAATCGATAAAGTCTACGCAAACGCGCCACTTTCCGTTTTTCTTTTTTACGAAAACCACATTTGCAAGACAATCAGGATATTTAACTTCTCTAATTTTTCCAGATTCAAGTAAGGATTTTACCTCATCGTTGATTACCTGATTTCGTTCGGGTGCGAACTTACGCCTCTTCTGTTTAACTAGTGGCACCTTTTTGTTGACGTTTAAGGCGTGCGTAATCACATCGGGATCAATGCCCACCATATCCTCGTTTGACCAGGTGAAACAATCACTGTAGGACCATAGAAACCCCACCATTTGTTTACGTAAAGTTGGTTCCAAGTCTGCTCCTATTTTGTTTTTCTTGGATGGCTCTAGTGGATCAAGAGCTACTTCTTCGAGCTCTGGCGTCTCCGGCTTTACGTAGTAGGTGGTTGTAATAGTCCTTTAATTGTTAATCTGACGACTTGTTCCCTACTTCAAGCTGTAAGTTCTTGGAAGTCGTTGCTTTCATTGTTATGGAATAGCATTCCCTTGCTAATTTCTGTTCTCCCTTAATTTCTTGAACTCCCCATGGTGTTGGGAACTTCAGACATTGATGATAAGTAGAAGGGATAGCCCTCATCCCGTGTATCCATGGCCTGCCCAAAATGACATTAAAGGGTGAAGGGCAATCAAGTACTTGGAATTTTAACTGGTAGTTTATTCCTCCAGCAACGGTGGGTAAGGATATCTCCCCTAATGTACTGCGCGATTCTCCACTGAAGCCTACTAAAGTCGTAGATTTTTTGACAATATCATCCATCCCAAAACCTAAGCTGTACAAGGCATCCAACATGAGCAAATTAGTAGAGCGTCCATTATCAACTAATATTCTTTTGACAAGGAAATTGGCTATTGTTAAAGAAATTATTAAGCAATCATGGGGAACTTCCTCGTCTTCGTCGTCATCGAAGGTGATCGGCATCACGGCGAGGCTTGTTCGTGAAGGAGCCCTATGTTGGATAATTAGTATTATAAGGTAAGCATGCAATCAAACGATCATGTTCATATTGTTTATATTGAAGGAAAGTCGACCCTTGTAGATCCATTGGATAATCAAGGCAATACAAGTAGACTCGTTATAGAGTAGTCTCGTGGGTGTAGGCCCGAAGGCAATCACCATCGACCCCTTATTTATGTTAAGTTAATCGACTTGGATAAAGGCTACGAGTCGAACGATTAAATCGATCTTTCCTTCAACATATATTGCCCCTATTCCATGCCAAGGGTTATGCAATACCGTTGTGAGATAAAACGTAACAAACGAACCAATGGAAGTGTTGGCAAGAAACAACCATTGAGAACAAGCGTACCTTATTCGAGTCCCATGATTCTTCTTCGATCATGACTTGAATGAAGTCTTCTTCCATAGACGTTTGGGGTTCGTCCTTCACTCGAACATACTGCCCTTCCAATGCCTCTTGAGGTTCCTTCCTTGATGTAGAACATCGATCCATGACGCCACACTTGAACTTGAGAACACTCGTGTGTTTGCACTCAAAACTGACAAGACCTCCTAGATTCTTGCACGTTTTTCTTCACCGATTTCTTTGGGACCAAGTTCTGATTTTTCTCATGTGTTTTCATGTCTCAAAAGGCCGACATTTCACCCTTAAATAGGCGTGAGAAACCTGCCCAAAAACTGCCTTGGAGGCGGTTACTAATCGGTTGCACAAGTGTGTGGCCGAGAGTGAATTTAGGGAATTCGGTTGCAACTTCTTTCCCTCTCTCCTTGTCATCATTTGAGCATCCAAATGCATCCCCCCATGGACTCCATTTGGCTTTTAATTCCAGCCTATAATGGCCCAAGGAAGGAAGCCCAAAAAACCAATCCAAAAGGCCCAAGCAAACGGCCCAACACGCATGGCACAAGGCCCATGCCATGCGTGCATGTTAGCGGCCCAACAACCCATAGGCGCGCCCCATGGGCCGGCCCACCCATCCCACCACCTAGCTACCATATCTAGGTACCTAGCTAGGTCACCTAGGTAGTGTCACTACCCCTTAACTTCATGAGCTAGCATCTAGCTAGTTGAGCTGACTTTCTAGCTAGTTGAGCTAACTTGAGCTAGTGTGAGCTAGATTGAGCTTCCATGAGCTAGTTCCAGCTACATGAGCTTCTTATAAAGCTTATACAATGAGTCTTGAGCTTGTTCAAGCTCCTAGAGCTTACTCTAAGCTTGTATGAAGCTTCTAAACTCCTTTCTAGCATACATAGCCATGTGCCAAGTTAAACTTAAGCTTTGGTTCTTGCTTAAAGCATTCTCCAAGCTAAAGTTAAGCTTCCTAACTTCCTTAGAATATGCACAAAGCTAATAGACTCAATTACAAAGCTCAAATACTTATCTTGGCCTCATAACTAGTGCTCGATGCCATGGGCCAATGCCCTAGGCGTGCCGCAAGCTCCACCGCAGCCTCGTAGGTGAGTCGCTAGCCACTCCGCAGCCTTGTCGTGCCATTGTATCACCCTAGGCGTGCCTCTACAGGCCGTGACTTGAACCTCAAGTTCAACCACTAGGTGCGCCCCACCAACCGAGCCTCGAATCTTCAAAACCGAGTCCTCGGCGCGCCACGCCCTAGCACGGTACCGTTGCACCGTGCCGACTCCGAGCCACGCCTACGCCAAGGTGCACCCTTGCCTTAGGCCGAAGCACTCAAGGTGCTATGCCTCGGTGTTGGTGAGCAATCTACTTTTGGATCTTATGACAACTCTCTAATTAAATCATGGAAGGTCATATAAGTTAATTCTAAAATCGACATTGTCAATATGACTCGTTAAACCTCAACATGCTCTTATTGGGATTTGATGACTTGACACAAATCACCAACACCCTAGGGCATTCTCTTCTAGTGTCCCTCGCAATTCTTTTGGCTGCGGAATATGTTATGCCGCAAATCTCTGATCCCCCTGTGATAACGTTGATTACTCCAGTTTGCTTCGGGGTGGCGGCGGACTAGCTTTTTGTTTGTTGCGCTCAAGCTGCTCCTTCTCTCTTTCTGATATTAATTCTCTGATGTGCCCCCTTCTTAATAACTCGCTCACCTCCTTTCACAACGCGATGCATTCATCGGTTCGGTGCCCATGGTCAAAGTGGAAATCACACCATCTAGACTTGTCTTTCTAATGTGAGGGCACGTTACTCTTTCGAGGCCATTTGATAGTATCTCCCATTGTGTTGAGGGTTCGGACTACCTCAGTTGCATCTACGCAGAAGTTGTAGTGTGAGAGTTTGGGAGGTAGTCTGGGACTTTCATATCTTTCACCCTGTCTGGCTGACGTTGTATTGACGGTTGTTTTAGTATGAGGTGCAGTGGGGTACGGAGCGTATCTCGGTTCTCGCCTTCCCTGTCTTCGGTCGGGCCGGTGAGGGCTGATTGCTTTTTCGACGAAGAGGTCATCCTCCTCTAATCGAACATGTGCTAACGCTTTTACCTGCACTTCATCAAATTCGAACAAGGATATTTAGCTAATTCACGATATAACTCAGGATTACAAACCGATATGCCCCTTCGAAATGCCTCCACAGCTGTAGCAGCATCACATCCTTCAATGGTCACCAATTCCTCATTATAGCGGTTGAGGAAAGCTTTCAAAGATTCACCCGGTATCTGGACCAAGCGGTACAAATCATTTGATCGTTTCTTAGCGTGTCGGCTGCATGCAAATCTGATCCTGAACTTGTCTATTAACTCAGCAAAAGATAAAAAACTTCCAAGGGGTAAGTGCGAATGCCAATTGAGTGTGGGTCCGAATAACGTGTTCCCGAACCAACGACACATAACAATCTCCTTCATGTCAAAAGGGACTGTACTAATATTCATAGCCTGTTTGAACGCGGCTATATGTTGATCGGGATCCGTTACCACTTCGTACTTAGGTATGTCAAGAACGTGATACTTTCGAGAGATATCAACTCTCGCGATAGCGGGCACGAAGTGAGAGTCGGTGTAACCATCTCTCCTCTCCATCGCTATCGGTTGAGGTGCCCCTGGAACCTGAGTGATTCGATCTTCCAAGGCTCTAAGGCGTTCCCATAATTGAGAAACCTCAGTATCTTCCCGTATCGCCCTTAAGGAATTACCATTTACCTAATACCCGGTTACTGGTCTGACACCATCAAGCGTTACGAGACTTGGGTCGTCCATATCTAACCGTCTGGCGACTCCTTCCAGCACATCGGTTCCTCGGGGACGGGTTGGAGCCGATTGTACCTGAGATCGAAGCAAATTATGCTCATTAGTTAAAGTTTCAATTTTCTTCTCGTATACCTCGGTGAATTTGGCATTGGCCTCTTTCTGGCTTTCCAGATCCTTCTGAAGAGCGATCGTTGTTACTCGGAGTTCCATGATGACGTCGGCATCGCCTCCTCCAACTCCCCGTTGCTCGAAAGTACCTGGGTTGCCATTGGTGTTTCCGGAATCTTGCTCAACTTCGTCTACGTTCCCGGCACCGTCAACGTTCCCGGCACCGTCAACGTTCCCGACACTGTCAACGTTCCCGGCGCCGTGGTTGTTGGTTTCCTCATTGCCCTCTTGATTGTCGAGATCTCCTACGTGGCTGAAAGTATTCTGGATTCCGTCCATCTTGCTGACTGATTCTATAGATGTTTAGCGTGACATCTTTTCAGCTAGGGCCCCACGGTAGGCGCCAATTGTTTTGGGCAGGATAATCGCACTAACACGTTAATTACCTGCTACAATGTGGGAAGTGCTAACCAAATGGAAGTTGTAACGCGTTATAAAGTACAAGCAAGTAATGAAACAAGATAAGAGGCAAGAAAATCAATGGAATAGTAAGATCAATATTATGATTGAGATCAAGGATCTTCTGTTAATACAAATGAATGCTTTGAATAAAGTAGAATGGCTAGAAGAAGACTTGAGCTTTCGTGAGTGGTTTTGAATATCAGTAGGGGTGAGCAAAAATGCCCGATCCGTTAATCCGATCCGCCGATACGGCCTATCCGATCCGAAAAAATCCGGATCCGAATGGATCACAAGATTTTTTATCCGTATCCGATCCGATCCGAGATTTTTTTTCCGGATATCCGGACCGGATACGAATTGGGGTTTTCAAGCAACCGGTTATCCGGTATATCCGGTACTATATATATTTTTAGAAAATACACATTAATACTAAGTAGAATAGATGTTTAAATGACTATTTTGTAAAATTTCAACTCATCAAATGTTCAATTCTCCTCAACCATGTAAACTTTCAATTAAAATTTAAACGGATTGACGGATATCCGGTTCTGATATCCGTCAATCATGCATATTAATTAGGTCTAAATCAAAAATAGTGGAAATATTTTTCAAAACGGATAGTTCGGATATCCGCTACCGGATATCCGCTCCAAACAGATATTTCTTACCGGATATCCGACAATTAACGGATCGGATACGGATCGAGGTTTTAAGGGAAAAAATTACCGGATATCCGGTATACCGGATCGGATCGGATCGGATATATCCGTTTGCTAACCCTTAAATATCAGTATTCGTCCCCCTTCTATCCTCACTTCGTCTCTATTTATACCCTTCCTCCCCAATTCGACCGTTGGTTGAAACACTTGGCCAATCCCGGAGATCTCGCCCCCGTTGTTAATGAAATAGTCGTTGGTGTTGATCATGGGGTCCGAGATTTTCGCCCTGCTTTGACTGCTCCGCCATCATCTCCTTCTATCCATTTACCCGGGCTAATTATCCTGGGCTTATAACATTCCTTTTGGGCCGAATCTCGGTGGGCCAAACACGAACCCAGAAGTTAGCCGGTTCTGCCGGCATTTTCCAAAGGAGTCTCATTTGTAGCGCTTTGTTCATGTGATTAGATTTTCATAATCCAAGTCCTCCCTTCTTTTTCGATTTACAAATCATGTCCCATCCCACCATGGGCACATAGTCTGCTAATTTGTTCCAAAAAAATTTTCCGGTTTATGGAGTCGAGCTCATTTAGCATTTTTTCTGGTAGCATGAAACTTTGCATAGTGTAATACGGTTTTGTAGCTAAGGTTGTTTTAATGAGAGTGCTTCTTCCAATTTGAGACAACGAATTTGCTTTCCATAGTGATAGGTGGTTATCGGTTTTTGTATCAGTGGCTCAAACGTGGTCTTCGAGACTCTTGAATTAATGATTGTGCATCCGAGGTATTTGTCTAAAGCGCTTGAGTTAGGAATATTTATCACTTGCTGGAGCGTTCTTCTAATGTATGCGGGAACTCCTTTAGTTGTTTGGAATGCAAATTTATGGAAGTTCATCTTTTGTCCAGAGATATGCGAGTATTCGTCAAGAATTGTTCGTATTTTGCTAAATGTAGTTGTCGTGGCAGGTGCGAAAATAAGAATGTCGTCTGCAAATGATAGAAAAGGCACCCTAGTTCCGCCTCTAGTAATCATAAATCCAACTGAGTTAGCTGTATCCACACATTCTCTTTGTAGTCTTCTTGCCAAAATTTCTACTCCTAGGATAAAAAGGAGAGGACAGAGAGGATCCCTTGGGCGTAGTCCTTTTTCTGGAATAAAAACATCCATTGGCTTATTGTTGACAAGTACTGAGAAAGATGTAGTTTTTACACATTCATGTATCCATTTTATGAAGATAAGTGTAAAACTAAACTTTTGCAAGATTCTAAATAAGAAAGTGCAATCCACTTTGTCATAAGCTTTTTCAATATCTAATTTAATTGCAGCACATCCGGTCTTCCCTTTTCGTAGCCGAAATGAATGGAATATTTCATGTGTTATAAGAACATTATCCTGTATAGCACGGTTTGAAACAAATGCTCCTTGAAGAGGATAAATTAGTTTTGGCAAAACGAATTTCAACTGTTGGACAATTATTTTGGCAATTATTTTATAAATTGTTGAGCATAGACTTATGGGTCGATACTGGTTCATTGTAGACGGGTTGTCACATTTTGGAATGGGAGTAATGAACGTATGGTTGACTTCCCTAAGCAGGACACCAGATGAGAAAAATGCCTTTACTGCTTTTATGACTGAAGGGCCGACTATATCCCAATAATTCTAGTAAAATTCTGCGATCATCCCGTCTGGTCCCGGGATTTATATTTACCAATACTGAAAATCGTGGTCTTAATTTCTAAGTTAGTCACTTGTCTTATTAGTTGTTCGTTATCGTCACCTGTTACTTCTTGTTGAATTAACGATAGTTGTTGTTCTAAAAGATTTATATTAATTTGCTCCTTGCGGAAACGGCGTTGAAATTCTAGTCTGATTTCATTCCTTACATTTTCTTCTCCCATAATAAAGGTACCATCATTGGAGTGAATAGAATTTAGACGGAGAACATTTCTTCTACCAGTGGCACTTCTGTGGAAAAAAGATGTGTTAGCATCTGCATTCTTCATATTCTTAATCTTTGCTCTTTGGGCCAGTATGTCTTGTGGAAATTTATTAATTGTTCTTTTTTCTTTATTAGTTGACATTATCGTCGAATTTCTGTATTTGTTCTAGTTTGTTGGGTATGACGTTGTATATCAATTAGTTGTGTTTCGACTTCTTGTAACTGGCGGAAAATGTTTCAGAAATTGTACTGGTTCCAAATTTTAGCTTTTGCTTTAAGTAATTTTGTTTTCCTAGTTAGGTTAAACATGAAAGAGCATGACTCATGCGCTCTCCAAACCTGTTTAACCACATTCGAGAAATCCTTACTCTTCATCCACATTTTCTCAAATTTAAAAGGTCGTCCTTTAAATATTTATATCTTTTTCCAAAAGTGGATGTATAGTTGATTTGCCCAATTTAGTAGCTTTTCACTATAAATTGATTATCTGGACCACCGCCCCCCAAACTAACCAAATGGGTGGTATATATCTGTACGAGTTTGTATCACATTTCCATACCATTCTAATACCCACCTAGCAAGCTAAATTATGCACGTTAGATCCAAAGTCCGATAGCTATTTACAAAAAAAAAAAGAGATCAAATATATGAAACCTCTGAACAGGTAAAATAAATATCATTATTATTTTTCTATCAATCGTCATATGGATATTTTTATTTATTAAAATTTGATATCTTTTAGTATTTTTTTATAATATTAAATATGGTGGTTATATGACATAATCGAAGATTTTATCTTAATTAAAAATAGAATTTTTGCTTGGAGTAGGAAGCAAGATATCGCTTGCTTGGGCTTTAAGACATCGGGCCTCCCTAGGAACAGGATTTTCGACCCCCTAGCCTTCTTTCTTCAATTATAAATACACGTCTTTGCCGTGTATGGAGAGCATATTGAAAACACACCTTGAGAGCTTGAACATGCTAATATTCCCTTAGATTGATTGTTCAATGAAACTCTTTCTCGTTGAGTTCTCTAGCTTTTATTGTCGTTTAAATTGACGCTCGATCGACAACTCTTCTTTTGACTTAGACATCGAAGGTGTATTAGGGGTCCCCGCCCCCTATGTCCATTATCTTGCAGGTTCTAGGTTGAAGATAGAGTTGGAACGAAAGGTGAAGAAGGAGAAATCAATGCGTGCATTGAAAGCGGAATTTTTGTGCACTAACAATTAGTGTCGTATGTGGGAAATGAGAATTAAATCCACGAGTAATCATTCCTAGAAGAAAAAGAAGAATTTTTTGAAAGTCCTGGGGCACTCGCGCAAAGCGAAATCGAATGCAGTGCCTTAGAAGAACAGATCCGCGATCGCGGAGCAGTAGTCCCCGACCGCAGATCGGGAAACCGCGACCGATGCCCGCTAGGCCGCAATCGCAGTGCGCGGGGAGACTGAGCGAAGTTCGAAAAATTGCTCGAATGATCAAACCCTAACGCGTCCCGAGGTCTAAAATCAATTACCATGCGATAGCTTAGGGGTCGGGCGCGTGCCTTATATCCCAAAAGCGAAAACTTGATCACAAAAAAGATCAGCCTCAGGGATTAGTGCAAACCATAGGCGAAACCATGATCATATCATCGCAACCAGTGTTGATCGCAATGCGTACTGTGAAATCGACAACGCTGCGGCAAGTAGCGACCTTGTCATCCCCTTGTCAAATTCAATCCCGCCTAAGGTTGGTAGTCGACCACCGATTGATGGGTTGGATCTGGGTGCGCACCTAGTAGTCTAAAGTGAAAACTTGATCGTGAATCAATGGTCAACCACCATCAAAGCCAAGAAAACTTAACAAGGAAAAAGTTGGTAACTTTCTGGAGCGGACCCGAGAACCGTACAAGCGCCATGTTAGATCCAAGATCATTGAGTAGCTTTTCACTATAAATTGATTATCTCACCCACCCAAACTAACCAAATGGGTGGTTTATATTTGTAAGAGTTTGTATCACATTTTCAAGAGTTCCTATCATCACTTGGACAATACATATCTATCAATCCCTACTACCATAATACCCATCTAACAAGCTAAATCATGGTGGGGTAATAAAATCGATCTGGCCGACATGTTAGATCCAAGATCAGTGGTGGAACTATATGGGGGTGGGAGGTGGCCTTGCCCCCCCCCAATCCAATTTTTTTAAGTATATGTGATCCTTTCGTCCAGAGCTTCGATTTGATATATTATACGTTATCCGAGCAAAAAGTTATGAACGTTTGAAAATTTGATATATGCAAACTACTGTTACATGTCATTTACATAGTCAAAATACTTCGACCATAAGTGAATGAGAATGCTCATTTCTTGTGCCAATCACTCGCATTTCTCTCTTTCTCCTCTAGCTAGCTCACCAAATCTCTAATTCTTCCATCCCAAATTGTAATGTATATGAATTGATTCTTTTGCGAACGACACATATATTAGACTGAGACAAAGGATGTGCAAATTTTTGCCGAATTAGTATTTTGGTAAAAATGGACAAAAACTTGTGGTGAGATTTATTCATTAGATTTACCCACTTAGTATACACTTGATGGTCAGTAACCCCCAAGGCTCCTAACGGGAGAAACCTCCTAGACTGCCGAAATGTTTATAATTTATTCTACTTTTCGTTATAGATTGATTATCTCACCTATCCAAGTCCAACCAAATGGATGGTTTATTTATTTTGGCCGAAGAAATAGGTGCTTAATATTACATGTGTATAGTTCAATATAAATTGATTCTTGTCAAATACCACTCTTGCACCCTCCAAGGGACCGTGTTTCCCTTAATTTATTGGGGGGTGATAGCAGGAGAAAATTTCCAGACTACTGAATGGAGCCTACATTTTCATTATAGATTGATTAACTCACCTACTCAACCTAACCCAATCATCTGGAGCCTACATTTTCATTATAGATTGATTAACTCACCTACTCAACCTAACCCAATCAAATGGGCTTGAAAAGAAAAATTACGTTTTTGCTTTTCTTTCTTAATTTTATTTACAATATATAAATAAATAAATTTTGGAATATATTGAGCTTGGAATGTCTATCATTGGATTTCGGCCTACATCTCAACCTTTTGAGTCTCGACTCGTCGTCCATCAGCTTAGACACGATCGACTCCAAGGAACACTCAAAAGTCGTCAGAATCATATCCAAAATCCATCGTCTTTGCATCGGCGGATTGGAACTTGAAAGTGTCAATTATGATTTTTCTTTTATTTATTTATTGTAAATAAAATTTAAAAAAAAAAGGAAAAAACGTAATTTACTTTACTTAACGGGGAAAATGACGTTTTTCGTTAAAATGGGTGTTTAAATGCACATAATTATAAATAAGGGATAGTTAAGTGTAGAAAAACATATAAAGGGTGGTTAATTGCAACAAGTGTAAAATAAAGGGTGGTTAAATGGAATTTTCCCTTTCATTTTAATTTCAAATTATCTTGTCTTCAAGGAAAAACTTTTCAATGTAGACTGGCGTTTTAAATTAAATATTTACTCCCTCTGTTCTATTCTACTTGTCCTTTTAGATTTTTTCAAATATATTAAGAAACTCATTGAAAATATAAAAAATATCATTTAAAATCCAAAATTTTCTAAATGTAATCACAAATTAATTACTAACTACCCTTTATATCCAATAGATAAAGAGAAAAAAGTCAATATGAACACTTTCCAATATATTAATTAAATAAAAATTCTAAATGGAGAAGTTTTGTTGAACAAAATTTTGAGGTTAGAAAGACAAGTAGAATAGAACGGAGGGAGTAATAAATAAGAAGTCTAGCTATGGAGCTTAAGGCTTAATTGATTAACTGTGTTATTCGGTCATTTCTTTAAAATTGTTGATTAAATTAACGGACTCGTAATACCGGAAACGTGATCGTGAATCAATGGTCAACCACCATCAAAGCCAAGAAAACTTAACAAGGAAAAAGTTGGTAACTTTCTGGAGCGGACCCGAGAACCGTACAAGCGCCATGTTAGATCCAAGATCAGTGAGTAGCTTTTCACTATAAATTGATTATCTCACCCACCCAAACTAACCAAATGGGTGGTTTATATTTGTAAGAGTTTGTATCACATTTTCAAGAGTTCCTATCATCACTTGGACAATACATATCTATCAATCCCTACTACCATAATACCCATCTAACAAGCTAAATCATGGTGGGGTAATAAAATCGATCTGGCCGACATGTTAGATCCAAGATCAGTGGTGGAACTATATGGGGGTGGGAGGTGGCCTTGCCCCCCCCCCCCCAATCCAATTTTTTTAAGTATATGTGATCCTTTCGTCCAGAGCTTCGATTTGATATATTATACGTTCTGATTCGATATCCGAGCAAAAAGTTATGAACGTTTGAAAATTGGGTATATGCAAACTACTTTTACATGTCATTTACATAGTCAAAATACTTCGACCATAAGTGAATGAGAATGCTCATTTCTTGTGCCAATCACTCGCATTTCTCTCTTTCTCCTCTAGCTAGCTCACCAAATCTCTAATTCTTCCATCCCAAATTGTAATGTATATGAATTGATTCTTTTGCGAACGACGCATATATTAGACTGAGACAAAGGATGTGCAAATTTTTGCCGAATTAGTATTTTGGTAAAAATGGACAAAAACTTGTGGTGAGATTTATTCATTAGATTTACCCACTTAGTATTTTATCATATATCTTTTGACGAATTTATTTATAGAAATATAGTGATTTTATTTTATAAAAAATTATTGAATAAATAGTTAAAATTTTTAAAATTAATATAAATGGATAATAAAATATTTAATAGATATTGAAATATTTGATAAACTCTAAATTTACGTACATGAAAAGTAATAAAATACGAAGAATATAAAATAAATTACTTATATTAAAGTTTATACTATATTTTTATTTATTTATTAATATTCTATATATAATGTTTATAAAATATCGAATCGTAGTCGTACATGGTACGACGGGTAAAACTAGTTATTATAATACAAAAAATTAGATTTATTAAAAAAATAATATAAGTTATCATTAAAAAGCTTCACATTATTTTATTCAAGTAATGCCACGTGGCGCAATTTTTTCAACGGACATGGTTTCTACTTTATAATGTATTAGGTAGATAAGATCTTTTACAACCATATATATTGCCAAAAAAACTATATACCTACAAAATTACTACTTGCCAAAAAAAAGAAATTGTATTATTGTCATAAAACCTTTTTTTTGGTCCCATGAATATGACCTTTACTTATAGCACATCAATGATTGCTACGAAAATTAATCTTAGTAAGAAAAGGCATTTTTGGGAAAAATAATGTTATCCAACAACAAAACTTCTCGGTACAAATATTTCATAGTACTAGTTATACCCGTCGTACCATGTACGACTACGATTTGCTATTTTATAAACATTATAAATAAGGTATTAATAATACAAATTTAATATAAGTAATTTAGTACTCGTAAAATGTATCATTTGTATAATCAAATATTATATTATTAATATGTTATTACTTTTTATGTACGTAAATTTAGATATTATCAAAAAAATTTAATATATCTATTAAATATTTATTGTATATTTTATATTAATTTTAAGCATTATAAAAAATTTATCATTACTTTTTTTTATAAAAGAAAATCAATATATCTATAAATAAATTCATCAAAAGATATATGTTAAAGGATTTATATTTATTTAAAACATATTTTTATCTTTAAATTTAAATACCTGTATAAGAAAGCTTTCAAAAGATATTATTATACCAAATAGATATTTGTTTGATGTTAGAGATAAATTTAAATAGTTAAAAAAGAATTTAATAGGAAGAAGACAAGAAGTTATAACAATAAAAATAAAAAGTTAATTTTTCAAATATGAGTGAGGCCAGAATCGTTCCGGTGACTTGAAAAGGAATAGCTTTAATATATAGTTATAGATTAATTCTCTAGCTATACCTTTTTAACATAATATCATCAACATAATGCATCTAAAACATAAATAATAATAATTTAAGATTTACTAAATTAGTAGCTATAATAAACTAATCCAACGTATACAAACTAAACATATGTTCCGTATATAATCCCTAATTTCACTAACTACATCAAAAACTAATATAATAGATCATCATAATGTCCAAAAAATAGGTATATGCCAAAAATTTAGCATAAGTTTTTGAAAAAAAATGGTGAGAGAGATTTTTATGTTGTGTGTAACATATACTATCTCAAAAGTATATATCTTTATACTTGACTTTACATTTCTGGTCATTGTTCTCAACATGATCATTATCAAAACCATCCTTAAAAGAAATAGAAAAAGTAGAAATTAAAAAAAAATAGTTACTAGTGTCATCATTTTTTGAACGGGTAAATATTAAAATATTTTCGGTATGTATTTCTTAAACCTTCTTTATTATTGTTCTTATTAAATTACCGTTTTTATTATTCTTATGATAAAGGAGTCTATAGAATTTCCTAGCAGATTGGGAAACAAGATACCGCTTGTTTGGGTGACGTGGCAAATAGCGGTCGACCCTAGAGATTGAATTTTCGGTATTCTCTCTCCTTTTCCTCCATTATAAATACATGGGATCGCCATGGGTGGTAAGCTTACTCATATTCGCTGAGCTCGCAAGCAAGTCTTACCTTTAACTCGACGTTCAATCGACAAACTGCTCTTTTGACTTAGGCATCGGAGGTGGATTAGGGGATCCTCGCATCCTGTGTCCATTGTTTTGTAGGTTCTAGGTTGGAGAGAAGCTAGGAACGGAAGGTGAAGAGGGGAGAAAAGAGGAGCATTCGACTAGTGCATTAAAGGCGAATTTTTGTGCAATAACAGTTGGTGCCGTCTATGGGAAGCGAAGATTCAAACCCACAAAGATCGATTTCCATGGCTAGCAAAGCCAGAAAAGAGCATCACCTCGGGATTCACGCGAACCCAAGGCGAAATCGCAATCGCGAATCATCGACGCAATAGCGACCGCAGCCGTGGCAAGACCAACCGCGACCACGGCGGCAGAACCCACGACTGCTTCCACTTCTTGGTCCCGAAAAGACAATGAACTCACGAACCGTAGTCGCCAACGAATTTGGGCACCACCGCGATCGCGGCCCAAACATCCGCAACCGCTGTCAAAGAAGTCGCGACCGTGGCCCAGACGACAGCGACCGCCGCCAAGGTAGCATCGCTTGCTGCCCACTGTTGGGAGGGTTTCTTGACAACAAATAAATTTATATCAAGACCCCTCTGTTGTATAGCAGAGTCAGGTTCGTCCGCAGGGAGAAAGTCAGTGCTAAGTTCTATTACTTCTCACGCAAGCAATCAACTAAAGGTACGGTTTTTAACAAGGAAAGAGATATTCTAAGGTAAAGGTGTCACCACAACAACAATTATGCATGCCAAACGTTAATGAAACATATAGATCATGCTTTTATCACATAAAGGTGCTAACTTTCGTTAACTAAAGCAAGTAAATCAATCAACTTTCGCTAAATCAATAAACTTACTAGCTAATCTCTTCTACTTCAACTAGGATTGATCCGCTTTTGCTTCAAAACCCTAATTTGACTATTCTGATTCAAGGTTTCCGCTTTCGCTTCAACTATGAATGAGAAATTCCTTTCAACTTTCGTTTCAAGGATTAAGAGCAAGAGAAAAGATTCATGCAATAAAAACAATCAAGACATGATCATAAACAAGCATGCACAACCATTGTTGGGTTTAACCCCAACCTTAGAGAGGAAGACTACTCACAAAGCATGATTAAAACAAAACAATTAAATTAAAATAAAAAGCTTACAACTTGAATCCAAAACAATAGTTCTTCTCCACAGACTCGTCTCTCTCACGCCCCACGTCTCTCTCTAACTTCTCTCTTTCCCCCTTACTTGCCCTCCAAGGCAATTGATTGTGTAGAGAAAAACAAAGGGTAGTCAAGAGTATTTATAGAGAAACTAATCTATCTTAAATCTATCTTTAAGGAAATAAATCTATCTTAAATCTAACTATAAGGAAATAATATCTTCTAATAAAATATATCTCTTCTATCTATCTAATAACATAAAAGGAAATAGGATAAAAGCCCATTAATAGCACCGACTCAGTCTTCCGCTACTCCTCGCGGTACCTCGTTAACGACCTTGACAGGGTCGTTAACGACCCTGTTCAGCACTTCGAACAGCCTTGAGTAAAACTTGCATAGAAGATTCGTTACAACTCCGTTTGACTCGATTCTTTTTCCTATGTTCTTGTAACGAATTTCTCTATCTCTTTCCAAGCTCAAACCTGATCTTCAATGAACTTACTTGAGCTCTAAATCTTCATCTTCTCTTCATTCTTGAGTGCTATCTTCACCAGCTTTGCTCCTTTCTTCAAAAATTGCTCCAAATAGCTTCTAAAAACCTACAAAATACCATAAAAGCTTATGTAGACTCCATATCTTAAGAAAATACGAAAACCTACACAAACGACTCAGAACAAAACACAAAACAAAAGAAAAAGACTCAAAGACACTAAAAACACACCCTAAAAACATGACTAAAAAGGCGGACATCAAAATACCCCATACTTAGACTTGCTTGTCCTCAAGCAATCAACAAGACATCAACCAAAACCAATAACACATATATCAAGTCAATGCCCTTATCAAAAAGCAACATCTAAGCACAAGTAGAAATAGATAGACAAGTGAATCTAACATCATCACACATATATGAGCAACCTCAAGCAAAAGCAACTAAAAATCCAACCTCACAAGGGATATGTGTTTCACTCAACTCTCAAGTGTTTTAGGCTTATAATAACAACTCTCAACTCAATCTAATATACAAATATCAACATAGTCATTGTTACTTATATCACCAAACTCTCCACCTGAGATGTCAAAACATGCAAAAATCATCAAGAGAACTTAGGGGGCTCAATGAAAAACTTCATAGAAGCTTCCATTCGGTCGGGTTGTAACGGGGCTTGGTAAAGACAAATAGGCGTGGAAAATTTTGGCTACGTGGTTCTAATAATATCCGGGAATCAAAGACTCCTAAAAACTCACACACATCCAAAAACTCTCAAAACAACATACCAAACTCACTCTTACATTAAAGAACAAACTTCTCATTAACCTTTTAATATCCCAACTAATCTTGCTTACAAACAACAAGGAAATTTGGCTCATGCACACTTTATTACTATTCAGCTTTTTCTTTCTTCTTCCCTTCTTTATGATCTTCATCATTTTTTTCTGTGGGAAGTCAGTACCGAACCCACTGGGTCGGTAACGATGCACTGTTCATTCTTTTTCTTAACTTTCCACTTCTTTTGTAAGTGCATTCAGGGAACCTAAATCCTTTTACATGACAAACTGCAAGATTCTCAAATACCCAACCCAATATTACCCCACACTTGAACCAAACAATCTCACTCCTCAAAACCATCATACCTCTCCAATCTAAGTCCTAATCCCCGGATAGGGTCAAGCTTATATCGGCTAGGGAATAATTTTGTGGAGCTATGAAAAAAAAGGCTTAAGGCTCAACTTGGCTGTCAAAAAGAAGGATCATGTAAAGGTGGATAGGGATTAATAGGGCTTATGAAAAGTAAGTTCTCTATCATCTGACTTCACATGCAATGAACTAATATCTCCTATAGGTCTCAAGAAATAGATAACCATATCAATGACAAGAGATAATATGCATAAGGAGAGTAAATCACACAAGAAAAGAAGAGGGATTTTTTATGTTCTCCCTATAAGGCCAAAAACAACTCACAAGGTAGCAATTTTGTTGGATTTAAGTCACTTCTACTTAAGATCATATGTGCTCAATTTCATCACATGCTAAATATCCACACAAAAATAAATTTCAACATGATTCAGGCAAAGCTATCCAAACATGCTACAAGAATTACATGATCAAGCAAGTTAAAGCATATCATAGGACATCTAAGTGGAATATTATCAATCCTAAAAACACAAACAAAGACTGACACAAAACTGAGTTACCTTTTCCCATACCCCATACTTAAACCAAACAGTGTCCTCACTGTTTAAAACATAGAATATAAAGAGAATAAGGAGGATAAGAAAAGGGAACTCACAAAATAAAACTGAAGCTACATGAAACCATTGATCACTTGAGGAGTATTGCTGAAATTTCCTTCGATTCAATAGAGGAGGTCGGTACCGACCCTGTGGGGGTCGGTAACGAGCTTGCGTGCTTGTACACCGAATCTTCGTGATTTTAGCACTTCTTAGCACTTCTTCTTCTTCTTTGTACCTGAGTCACTTTAGAAAAACTTCTATCCTACTACACTAATCTAACCTAAAAACAAGTCAAAAGAAAGCTAGCAAAAAGATCTAGGAAACTGAAAACTTAAAATTAAAACAAAAAGCGGGTTGCCTCTCGTAAGCGCTTTTTTTTAACGTCGTTAGCCCGACGAACTTACCGTAGCTTACCTAGGGCGGCTGCCATCCAGTATCGAAGGGATCATAAGAAACCCCATACTCAGCCTGAAAAACATCATAGCTTCTCTCCAAAGTATTTGGTCCTCGATCATCCATAAGTATTCTTGGTAATCCTACAACAGGGTTAGTGAAATCCGAAAACCAAGGAGGTTTTGACACCTTCACGGTACTAACAGTAGGATGTAATGTAGAAGAAGGATAGGAGAAGGGATCATGACCAGAATTGATTGGATAAGAACAAGAAAAGTTACCAGGGTCATTCGGGAAGGGGCTCGTTACCGAGGCAAGGTGGGTCGTTAACGACCCTGCTGGATCTGGAAGTGGCTCGATGTCGTGCTTGATTCCATCTCTAGCATCGTTTTCCTTCAGATAAGGGTCGTTACCGACCCATGGGGGGTCGGTAGGCTCTTCAATACTACAACTAGCCACTTCGTTCACGATCGGATTGAATTGAAATTCGACCTTCTCTTCTCCAATATCGAACGTGAGAAGTCCTTTTCTGACATCTACACGTGCTCCTGCGGTGGCTAAGAATGGTCTACCTAGAATGATTGGCACCGCAGGGTCCTTTGGCATGTCTAGCACAATGAAGTCGTTGGGGACAAAGAATTTTCCAACTCGGACAGGAACATCGTCAACGACTCCAGTTGCTTTTACAGATGATCCATCCGCCATGTAGAGTTTCATCTTGACAGGCTCTAGTGGTCCCATGTTGACCTTGGTCCAGATAGATAATGGTAATAAACTAGCATTGGCACCTAGATCACATAGAGCTTTAAAACGGTGAGTCCCAATACCAATTGAAATTGCAAACTTACCTGGATCACCGAGTTTTTCAGGGAGCTTTATGGAATGAACCTCATTATGCAACTCTGAGATAGATCGTTTCCTGCTCAAAATCTCTTTCAAAAATTTAGCGTAGGCAGACATTTCATTAAGGGCATCAGTAAATGGAATTGAAATATTTAACCCTTGAAGAATTTTGACAAACCGTCTAAACTTTCCTTCCGTAACATCATTAGACTTCTTAATCGGGAAAGGAAGAGTTTTTGACGGACTCGGGATAGAGAGAAACCCGGATCGAGGCCCTACCGAATCGACAAGAGGGTCGTTCGGTGAAGGAGAAGGGTCGGTACCAACCCTGGTGGGGTGGGTAATGAACTGAGAGCTCGGTTCAGAAGACTTACCTGGCATGGATGACTCGGTATCGAGCTGGGGAGCCTCGTTATCGACCTTGTTGGGGTCGGTAACGAGCCTGACCGGGGCATCATCTTCGTTTTCGTGCTCAGCGTCTTTAGGCTTGGCTCGATCTGGAAACTCCTTGCCACTTCTGAGGTGTACGGCTGCAATTTGTCCTCTAGGGTTCTCTTCGGGTCGGCCCGAAAGTTGCCCTTGAGGTCTTGGAATCCGTGCAGCTAGGTTACAAAGTTGGTAGTCAACGCTCTTCTTCCAGTTCTCAAACTCTTCCCACCTTTCCATTTGTTGGTTCAGGTTGGCTTGAACTTTGTTAACCTTGTTGGTCAATTCGTTAACTTTGTTGGTCACGCCGTTAATGCCTTCCTGCAATCCTTGAACCCATGATGGTGGATCCTGATAGCCTGGAGGTTGATAAGGTGGAACTCTCTGTTCTTGCTGAGGAAGTTGGCTCCCTTGGCCGTATGCATAATTGCCCCAGGTGGGCTGATTGTAATTCCTCCATGCATAAAAAGTATCATCTTGGTTCCTATATGGACCTCTCATGTAGCTAGCCTCTTTATATGCCTCAGCATCTATGGTTTCCCTTTCTCTCTGGATCTCCTCTATCTCTAGACAAAGTTCAGCAATTTGTTCGGCTAGTTCCTCATGTGTAGCCATGGCTCGAGTTCAGGGTCTACTTATTGGATTAGAGACAACTCGGCGTCCTTCAGCTGTCCTATTCTGTAAGCAAAAAGAAAAACAAAAAACGAAATCAAAAAACAAAACGGGTTCTCGGCGAGGGTCGTTAACGAGCCTGGATAGGGTCGTTAACGAGCCTGGAGTGATCCCGTAAAAACCTAAACTGAAAAGAAAGGAACAAACTACCTGTCGACAGGGTCGTTCCCGACCCTGGGGGGTCGTTAACGACTCGACAGTGACCTAGAAAATTAAACAGAAAAAGCACAGCAACTGGGTTGCCCAGCAGGGTCGGTACCGACCCTAGGGGGTCGTTACCGACTCGGCGGAGTCCCAAAAAACGTAAAAAGAACAAAACTTGGCACTATTGAAATCTCCCCGGCAACGGCGCCAATTTGTTGGGAGGGTTTCTTGACAACAAATAAATTTATATCAAGACCCCGCTGTTGTATAGCAGAGTCAGGTTCATCCGCAGGGAGAAAGTCAATGCTAAGTTCTATTACTTCTCACGCAAGCAATCAACTAAAGGTAGGGTTTTTAACAAGGAAAGAGGAATTCTAAGGTAAAGGTGTCACCACAACAACAATTATGCATGCCAAACGTTAATGAAACATATAGATCATGCTTTTATCACATAAAGGTGCTAACTTTCGTTAACTAAAGCAAGTAAATCAATCAACTTTCGCTAAATCAATAAACTTACTAGCTAATCTCTTCTACTTCAACTAGGATTGATCCGCTTTCGCTTCAAAACCCTAATTTGACTATTCTGATTCAAGGTTTCCGCTTTCGCTTCAACTATGAATGAGAAATTCCTTTCAACTTTCGTTTCAAGGATTAAGAGCAAGAGAAAAGATTCATGCAATAAAAACAATCAAGACATGATCATAAACAAGCATGCACAACCATTGTTGGGTTTAACCCCAACCTTAGAGAGGAAGACTACTCACAAAGCATGATTAAAACAAAACAATTAAATTAAAATAAAAAGCTTACAACTTGAATCCAAAACAATAGTTCTTCTCCACAGACTCGTCTCTCTCACGCCCCACGTCTCTCTCTAACTTCTCTCTTTCCCCCTTACTTGCCCTCCAAGGCAATTGATTGTGTAGAGAAAAACAAAGGGTAGACAAGAGTATTTATAGAGAAACTAATCTATCTTAAATCTATCTTTAAGGAAATAAATCTATCTTAAATCTAACTATAAGGAAATAATATCTTCTAATAAAATATATCTCTTCTATCTATCTAATAACATAAAAGGAAATAGGATAAAATCCCATTAATAGCACCGACTCAGTCTTCCGCTACTCCTCGCGGTACCTCGTTAACGACCTTGACAGGGTCGTTAACGACCCTGTTCAGCACTTCGAACAGCCTTGAGTAAAACTTGCGTAGAAGATTCGTTACAACTCCGTTTGACTCGATTCTTTTTCCTATGTTCTTGTAACGAATTTCTCTATCTCTTTCCAAGCTCAAACTTGATCTTCAATGAACTTACTTGAGCTCTAAATCTTCATCTTCTCTTCATTCTTGAGTGCTATCTTCACCAGCTTTGCTCCTTTCTTCAAAAATTGCTCCAAATAGTTTCTAAAAACCTACAAAACACCACAAAAGCTTATGTAGACTCCATATCTTAAGAAAATACGAAAACCTACACAAACGACTCAGAACAAAACACAAAACAAAAGAAAAAGACTCAAAGACACTAAAAACACATCCTAAAAACATGACTAAAAAGGCGGACATCACCCACAAAGCAATAAACTAGATTCTGATCCTCCCTCGGAGAAAAATTGCGAACCGCAGGGCCATCAAGCTGAACTCCAGTATTTTCTCGGAGGATCAAACTCTAGCATGCACCGAGCAAGGCGCCTTGCTCGAAGACGATGAAAGTCGTGACCCGATCTCACTTAAAAAGTGTGGTTGCTCTTCGTGCAAGCTAGCGAAGGTCCGGATTAAGCGGCGTAATCGATGGTTATAAGCGCTACACAATTTGATGGATTCAATCATCTCTGGGAATCAGCGATGTGCGTCTTTGAATTCAAAAGCAACACAGTTTGCAATCGCGTAAGCCAAGACAAGAAACGGCGAACGCGTCCCCCATTAGCCGCGACCGCAGTCCAACACAAGCGCACATCTCGAAACTCGTGCTGATCTTGACCCGAGAAAGGAATTCTCATTCCACTAAGCCTAACCAGTCCTAGATTTGAACAAAGCCAATCGAGTCACGTATGGAACGGACCCATTTGTGGTAGCACAAATATATCTAGGGCATCGGGGTCAAACGGTGGTAATGGGGCAACAACCTCCTCCAAGAATGAAGATGAGATTGTACATACACACACTCTAGCTTCGGCTTTGAAAGAGAACAAGTGGATTCAAGGCAAGCATGATCAAATGGAGTCTTGCCTCGACCAAGCCTCTGAAGAAATCGCTTGAAAGAACCATTCTTTCGAAAAAGATCTAAGGGAAATGCCTTGTCAACGAATCAGTGATCGAAAGGATTGATCGACGACTCGATATCGTTATCAAACTCACAGATAATCGCCATAGTCCCGAACTGATGAGCAATAATGAAAAGTTCGAAGGAATGCAGGCTGACTATGAGAACAATTACCAAAATCGCGGAGTTCCCCGAGCAACAAAGGCAGCGATCGCGGCCAAGGCATCACGGTAGCGACCCTTGAGGTCGCGGTCGCGGATTGTTCCCAAAGACAAGAATTATATCAGTTGAAAAGCACCACGGGCGTGGATTGCGAAACTGCGACCGCGGCTCACTCCCAGGGTGCTGCAAATCGAGAATAACGACCGGCTATAGAGATAGAATTTTTGGCATTCTCTCTCCCTTTCCTCCATTATAAATACATGGGATCTCCATGGGTGGTAAGCATACTTATATTCATTGATCTCGCAAGCAAGTCTTACCTTTACCTCGACATTCCATCGAGAGACTGCTCTTTTGACTTAGGCATCAGAGGTAGATTAGGGGGTCCCCGCCCCTTGTGTCCATTGTTTTGCAGGTTCTAGGTTGAAGAGAAGCTAGGAACTCAAGGTGAAGAGGAGAGAAAAGAGGAGCATTCGACCAGTGCATTAAAGGTGAATTTTTGTGTACTAACAATTTGTATAAGAAATAAAGTTGTTGTGTATTTATAATCATCTCCATACCTAGAGTTTTTGGTGATCTTCTCCATTATTAAAATACATTATCATTATTCTAACATAAAACTTGTTACCTTGGTGTGAGCGGGTAAAACAAACATAGTTACCATAGTTATTTTCGTTATTAAAAGGTATTTCTTAAATTACTGCGTATTTATTTTTATTTTTATTATTTTCCATATTATAAAATTTATGGTAGTTATGCAACTTTATGGAAGATTCTATCCTTCAAATATGATGGAATTAAACCCGGAGAAGGTGAGAATATTCCTAACTTGGGCTCTAAGCAACCCTAGGAGTATAGAAAGTCGACCCCCTGATCTCCTTCTTCCATTATAAATACACGCCCTATGCGTGTAGGGAGAGCCACATGTGCATATCGGCATATAGAGAAAACTTGAATAGGCTAATACTCGCTTAGCTCGACTGTTGAGGGATTCACCATTCTCTTGTAGTACCTCGACATTCGAAATGACAGTTCGCTCTTTTGAATTAGGCATCGGAGGTGGATTAGGGGGTCCCCCGCCCCTGTGTCCATTGTTTTGCAGGTTTTAGGTCGGAAGATTGAAGACGGAGCGGAAGGGAAAGGAGCATTTAATTAGTTCATTGAAGACAGAATTTTTGTGCACTAACAATTGGCGCCATCTGTGGGAAATGAGTAATCGATCCACGCAATCTCATTGATGGATTTGATCCCAAACGAAAAAGTAGGGTTTTCTCGAAACCCTGGGGCACCTTCGACTCGTGAAACCGATCGCGGCGCCCCAGCCGAGCGAAACCACAATCGCGGATTATCACACCGCGATCGCGGAACAGGGAACCGCGACCGCGACCCCTCAAGCCGCGATCGCGGTCGACGGTCAAACCCTAATAATCCCCGAGGTCGAAAATCAGGAGAAAGGTAACGGTTTGGGGGCAGGTGCGTGCCTTAAACCCCAAAAGCGAAAATCGGATCCCGAACAACCTAACAATCGATCTCCAAAGAGACAAAACCCAAGCAGAACGGAGTCGAAAGATCCCAGGTCCGAAAACGAGGATCACACAAGCGGCGACAATCAGGGGGAACCCGATCAATCTCGTGCGATCTCAAACACCCGCCCGGAAACTGGCTGCGAACACAGAATCTCAGCTCGCGTTTGCAAATCTCCAAATCGCGACTACGGCTCACCTCGCCGCGATCACGGCCAACCTAGGGTTGAAAATTTCCGAGAGAAGCAAGAACCTCTTGACTTTGATAATATAGGCTCGGAACCAACCCAAAAATCCGTGGATGAACTTCAAGAGATTTTGGTCGGAGAGCATGAACCCGAGAATAAGTTTTTCACGGGCGCAAACCTTTCAAGCAATGAGCTTTTGGCTATCACACATCTATTGCGAAGTAATCGTGACGTCTTCGCTTAGAGTCCATATGATATGCCCGGAATAGACCCCAACACTTTCTTGCCATAGGCTAAACGTCTATCCCGACGCAAAGCCAATCGTACAATGAACAAGACGCTACTCTATTCAGCACACCGAAGCTGTGATTGCTGAAGTGAAGAAATTGCAAGAGGCTAACGCTATAAGAGAAGTGTGATACCCAACATGGCTAGCAAATACCGTCGTAGTTAAGAAAAAGATGGAAGATTGGAGGGTCTGCGTGGACTTTACCGATCTCAATAAAGCTTGTCCAAAAGATTTGTTCCCACTCCCAAAAATCGATCAACTAGTAGATGCTACTACAGGCCATGAGTGCATGAGCTTTTTAGATCCATATCGGGGATACCATCAAATCCCAATGCATGAATATGATCAAGAAAAGACAACCTTTATTACCCCACAGGGGATATTTTGCTACAAGGTAATGCCTTTTGGATTGAAGAACGCCGGGGCAACCTTTCAGCATTTAGTTACCAAACTATTTAGCCAGAATATCGGAAAGACTGTTGAATCTTACATCGACGATATGGTTATCAAGAGTAGAAGGGCTTCGACTCATCTTGAAGACTTGCAGGATGTTTTTGACATCCTAAGAGCATTCAGACTTAGGCTTAACCCCGCAAAATGCGCATTTGTGGTTGGGTCAGGCAAGTTTTTGGGGCACCTCGTTACTCGCCGAGGCATTGAAGCAAGTCCAGATCAAATCGGAGCCCTTGACACCATTACAAGCCCAAAGAGCATCAAAGAAGTACAAAGGCTAACCGGAATGGCTGCGGCTCTCAACCGGTTCATTAGCCGGTCCACCAACAAGTGCCAATCATTCTTCAAAGCTTTGAAGAAGGGCTGATCTTTTGAATGGACCCAAGAATGCAAAGGGGATTTGCAAAGATTAAAGACTTACTTACAATCCCTCCCAATTTTGACTGTGCCTAATAAAGGAGAAACCTTGAAGCTTTACTTAGCCGTGTCTCCTCGGGCAGTTAGCGCAGTCTTGATCAAAGAAGAGGGCGGAAATCAAAGGCTTGTTTACTATACTAGCAAAACGCTACTTGATGTAAAAACGAGATATTCGCCCATGGTGCAATTACTTTTGGCTTTGGTTACAGCATCTCGCAAACTTAATCATTATTTCCAAGAGCATCCGATTCAAGTCATTACAACATATCCTATTCGACCGCTCCTTTGCAGTTCGGATCTCGCAAGACGGGTTGCTAAATGGGTTGTGGAATTGGGGCAATATGATATCGAGTACATACCTCGGACCGCCATTAAAGCGCAAGTGCTTGCGGATTTCATAGCGGAATTTTCTCGAGATCCAGCGAACAAAACCGCGACCGCGGCCGATAATACCGCGGTCGCGGCGCTCTCTCTTGAGAAGTACGAGTCTCATTCAAGCAGAACCGCGATCGCGGATCCCACTACGGCGGCCACGGATCCTCCCCATCATACGGAAAACCCGTACTGGATTCTCGAAATCGATGGCGCAAGTAATAACCAAGGGTCCAGAGTTGGGATTGTGCTCTCATCGCCTACTGGAGAAGCTCTACAATTAGCCATCCACCTCGGTTTTGATGCCACCAACAATGAGGCTAGTATGAAGCATTAATACTCAGATTAGAAACAGCGGCTAGTCTTGGAGTCGCCAGACTGCTTGTCCTATCTGATTCTCAGCTTATTGTTAATCAAGTATTGGGGCATTATGAAGCTAAGGGAGCAAAGATGATTAAATACATGGAGAAAGCAAAGGCCATGATAGGCGAGTTCGAGCATTGCAAGCTTGAACAAAGATCGCATGGTCAAAACAAGTCCGCCGACGCTCTGGCTGCTTGTTCGGGAGACACGCTCAAGACATCAATCCAGATAGAAGTCTCAGGTTGTTCGGCAATCGATACCTCTAGCATATCCGCAGAAATCTCATCAACGGAAGCCGCGGTTGATGACGATCTTGGCTGGCAATCGCCCTTGATTCGTTGCTTGGACGAGAACGTCTTGCCCTCGGATGTCGCTGAAGCAAGAAAAGTTCGCTTAAGGGCTCACATATTTTGGTTATCACCAGAGAAGATTCTATATCGTCGATCTTTCTCTGGGCCAAACTTGAGATGTGTACCCCCCAACTATAGTTGAGCCTTTATTATATGAAATTCATGAGAGCATATGCAGAATGCACTCCGGAGGTTGCAGTTTGGCATTTCGGGCTCGTTCTCAAGGATATCGGTGGCCTTACAAGCAGAGAGATGCCGAACTATATGTAAAAAAGTGTGACAAGTGTCAAAGGTTTGCCAAGATCTCGCACATACCGGCAGAAGACCTCCACTCTTTGACTAGTCCATGGCCATTTGCGCAATGGAGTCTTGATATCGTCGGCCCATTTCCCAAAGCACTCGGGAACGTGCGTTATCTCATCACTGCCACGGACTACTTCACTAAGTGGGTGGAGGCAAAATCGTTAGCGAACATCCGTGATTTTGACACCCAGAAATTCGTCTAGGAGCACATTGTCATGCATTTCGGCATCCCTTTTGCCCTTATCTCTGACAACGGAACTCAATTCAATAGCGAGAAGTTCAAAGAGTATTGCAGAGGGATGGGTATCAAGAATATTTACTCCTCAGTCGGCTACCCACAAGCGAATGGGCAAGCAGAGGCTACAAATAAAGTGATTGTTGAAGGGCTAAAAAAACGCCTTGAGAAAGCCAAAGGAAGGTGGGCTGAAGAGCTGCCAGCCGTCCTATGGGCTTATCGAACCACCCCGCGTAGATCGACCGGGGAATCGCCTTTTGCCTTAGCTTATGGCACGGAAGCGTTGATACCGCTAAAGATCGGGTTACCAATGTTAAGAACGACGTTTTTTGACCCCGAGAGAAATAATCAAGCGCTCTCCGCCCACCTCGACTTCGCCGAGGAACACAGAGATATTGCAACCGTACGTCTTGCAACTTATCAAGGGGCAGCCGAACGGGTTTCGCTCGACGTGTGATATACCGTACTTTTCGAGTCGGTGACCTTGTACTTCGACAGGTCATAGGAAGCGCACGGGACCCCGTAGAGGGCAAGCTTGCCCCAAATTGGGAAGGCCCATATCGAGTAACGGTAGTGTATGGGTGGGGAGCGTATAAGTTGGAAAGTCTCGATGGTAAGGAAGTACCTCGGACTTGGAATGTCGCACACCTAAAAAGGTTCTTTCCTTGAAAAAGAAAAATAGCGGCCGCCGGATCATCGACCGCGACCGCGGAATAGTAGACCGCGGCCGTGGCCTCTTGGGCCGCAATCGCGGGTTCGTCGGCAATCAGTTTTGCGTCAGAAGCTTCTTGCGTGGATGTTAAGCTAAGGCTGGAATTGCTAGGATGAACACCTTTTTTGTATTCTTTTATTTTCTTAAAATAAAAGGCTTGGCCAAGAACTTTTTTAAATATCAACGTTCTGTTCTTCCTAGTCTGTTTTTGTTTGTTCTAGAGATTCTACCTTAATCCTTGACAGAGGATACGACTCGAAAAGATAGCGCGCACCCCATGATACTTGCTCATGGATGTATGAATATACGAATATACGAATGTACGAATATACGAAAGCGTAGGGGACCTCAAATCGCTAAATCCATATGGCCACTTCGATTAGAAACCCTATTTACCCTACTTCACCGAACATGGTAAAACATGTAAGGCGGTGTAGGTGGGGCATTTGTGAGCGGGTAAAACAAACATAGTTACTACAGTTATTTTCGCTATTAAAAGGTATTTCTTAAATTACTGCGCATTTATTTTTATTTTTATTATTTTCCATATTATAAAATTTATGGTAGTTATGCAACTTTATGGAAGATTCCATCCTTCAAATATGATGGAATTAAACCCGGAGAAGGTGAGAATATTCCTAGCTTGGGCTCTAAGCAACCCTAGGAGTATAGAAAGTCGACCCCCTGATCTCCTTCTTCCATTATAAATACACAACCTAGACGTGTAGGGAGAGCCACATGTGCATATCGGCATATAGAGAAAACTTGAATAGGCTAATACTCGCTTAGCTCGACTGTTCAGGGATTCACCGTTCTCTTGTAGTACCTCGACGTTCGGAACAACAATTCGCTCTTTTGACTTCGGCATCGGAGGTGGATTAGGGGGGTCCCCGCCCCTTGTGTCCATTGTTTTACAGGTTTTAGGTCGAAAGATTGAAGACGAAGCGGAAGGGGAAGGAGCATTCCATTAGTGCATTGAAGACGGAATTTTTGTGCACTAACACTTGGATTAAGAATTAATTGAAAAAATTAGATATTATACAAGCTAATACGCTCTACATTAGAAAAAGATAAGTTTCTAGTAATATGTTTAGTCCATTTTTCAGATTTCGATTCTTGCTATTTTGTAAACCTCTTTGTTGTATTTTAAGATTATACCAAATCAAGTATGCAAGTGAGCCTTCCAGATAGTTGTCTTTAGTCTTTCCCTTTGTATTTATCAATGTCCCAATAATGTTCTCAAAAACATTCTTTTTTATATGCATAATATTCAAGTTATGGCGTAATTTTAGTTTGCTCCAAAAATGCAAGTGAAAAAACTATGCTCTCCCTTCTCCATCCATACAAACTATTTGTCTCATCCCATTTTATCATCTTACCAACCTTTCCAAATGAATCTTAAGCAAATTGGTTGTATTGCATTGATACATCTTCACTGGACAATGGAATGTGAGTAAACTCTCTTTTCACGGTTTTTGTAACACTCGGATTTTAGATCCTATGTAAAGGATTAAGGTGTTGCCCATTTCAACAAGAGCTCTTCTTTTTTAGGGTTCAAGTGTGGGCAAAGAACTCTTAAATTAATCATACATGGAAGAGATTAGTACTAGGATGGATGACCTCCTAAGAAGTCTTCGGGTTGGTATGGGATGACACTTCTAAGATCATGAACCTTACGAAACCATTCCACCACCCGACCCGCAAATTTAATCATTCCAAAAATTTATAGGTTTAGCGACTTCTAAAGTGGTCACTAAATACATAATCTTGGTCGCTAAAAGTGGTTACTAAATGTTTGGTCACAAACGACTTTAGTGACCACATGGTCGTTGACTTTAGCGACCATAGAAAATGGTGGCCTAGATTTGGCGACCATATGGTCACTAATATATGTCACCTATATGGCTACAACATGGTCGCTAGATCTAGCCCTGATTTAGCGACCACATGATTGCTAGTTGGCGACCACGTGGTCACTAAATACCTAAAACGCCATGCGACTCTGGATGTTAACTTAGCATTAGAGCACGATCGTGCGCTAATGGCGCCCGACATGTAATACCTATTTAGTGATCAAGTGGTCGCTAAATCTGCCATATATATACTTTTCATTTTAAAATCAATTATTTTAAAAATTAATTATAGATTTGAATAAATTCATAAATTTTTAAACAAAATTATAAAAATAAAACTAATAAAAATATTTACAAAACTAAACTAATCTGTCCAGTCTGCACCATCGGGGGAGGTGGCGGAGCGGACGAAGACTCCGACGTTTGGTTTCGACATATATTCTCCATAAACCTTTGGAGAAGCTCAATTTGGGATAGTTGCTTAGCTATGTTGGCATACATCGCTTCTTGGATCCGCTAGAGTTTCGTCACTTGAGCACGGAGAGAGGCGTTCTCTTATTGCAACTCCGTCATTTGGGAAGCATATCTGTAGGGCGCTCTTAGCACATTGGCACCGTAGTAATCAGTCGCGGTGCGAAAAATCCCGAAAATAGCTCCTCCCACGATGCATGAATTGTTGCAATGTCCATTCTAGGTCGAGTGTCATCCTAACGGAATTGTGATTGAACGAGATAAAAAAATACTTATAAATAAATCCTTATTGAACAATATTATGCAAAATCTTACCCTTCAATTGTGAAGCCAACGAGCCCGGGTTTCCTCGCCCAATCTACGTAACTCTAAACCCTAGTGATACGACTCGTTGGTGGTCACGAACGTCGACCACTACGACATGGCAGGAGACGGCTCCAACCTACAACATCTCGAAAAACGTGTTATTAAATATTTAATAAATAAGAAGTCTAGCTAATTGACTAAATTTATAAAATGGATTATTTTCTTACTTCCCGTCTACAATGGTGTGTTCCTCGATCTTATTGGGGTCCATTCATTTTGAACATGTGCGATGAAGTTGTAGGGCCAGGCAACAACTCGCCAAATTTGTATTGTCCGGTACCTTCGAAGGTCCCACAACACTCTCATCTACAATCGGGCGCTCGAGTATGTCATCCTCATCAATCGAGGAGGATGGTTTTTGTGTCAACTCAAACAATGGATCTGCCACCTCCGAATGAGGTAGGTGTGACCCTCTACCTCTACATCTATCTTGGGCCATACTTCAAATTCAAATACCTAAGCCAACCCTAAATTTCTTCTATTTGATACCACCACCACCAACAACAACCACAACAACAACATATCAACAACTCATACATTCAAAAATCAACTCCATCAAAAACAACTACAAATTGACTCATCAAAATCAACCCTTTTTTTTATCAATTTCCTCTAAAAATTCATCAAACCAACAATCAAATTCAATCAAAATCATAAATTCATCAATCCAACAATAATTCAATCAAATTCATGAATTCAACTATAAATTCATCAATTTAAGTTTTTTTTAATCAAATTCATCAACAAAATCAACAACACAACAAGACACACCAACATCAATTCAACCATAAACTACAAATTCAACCCTTTCAACCCTAAATACCTAAATTCAAACTTCACATTTACCTAAATCAACCCATTCAACAACGATTTCTCTAAATCCTAAATTTTAACCCAAATTCAACAAAAACAAAACAACAACACAACAATCAACAACAATCCAACATTTTAACAAAAATAATAAAAAATAACCAAAATGGTGACCTACTTGTCAAAGGAGGCGGTGTCGTCGACAAGCGACGATGAGGTGGTGAGGTGGCACGTGTCTGGTTGTGGGGCGGCGTCCAACATTTGGTGGTGGTTAGACTGCAAGGAGGAGAGGAGAGGATAGAGAGGGAGAGCGAAAGATTTGAGGGCGAAAGAAATTGGGATCTGATTCCGCTGTCAATAATAACGAAGGATTTATTTTTTCCTACTGGCCATAAGCGACACGTGGTCGCTAATGCCTAATATTTAGATTTATCGAACGCGTGGTCGATAAATCAAAATCATTAAAATGCCCGCCTTATTATTTTTTCCCACCATTTTTTTGGGCTTAGCGACCATGTGGTCACTAAATAGCGACCACGTAGTCGCTAAACCCCAAAAAAATAAACTTGTCGCTTTGAGAGAAAATCTCCACCATTAATTTTGGTATTTAGAGAATACGAGGTCTCTAAATACACGATGCTGGATGGAAATTTTTCACATCTGAGCTATTGTGTTTTAGGTCGTGCAATCAGGATAGAATGTCCTAGGAAAAAACGCGGTCAGGGAAGAAAAAAGACGCGTTCATGTCTTTCTTCTTAGGCCGCATTATTATGTTTAGCGACCATGTAGTCTCTAAACACACATATTGATTTTTTAATTTAAATATATGTTCATTGAAAATTAATTGGAAATCTGATTGATTAACAAGTCTTTCTTCATAGTGCTCAATTTGACAACTTACACGAAATTCAATACGTTCATCCAATTAATTTGCCCATTATACGTGAGTGATGAAATAAAAAAAATTCATTACAACTCTTCCTCATTAGTATTTGATTCACTCTCAAATTCCCCTTCTAATGTTTCGCTAGACGTCCCAACATTTGCATCAATGACATGATCAATACTGCTTGGTTCATTTAGCGGACCAAGTTGATTAGCATTGTGTGTATCGTCATTAATTTGTGGAACTGACGAATCCTGTTAAAATTTCTCCTCAATGGAAACTCGACGTGAACTGCTCTCATTAGGATCTACACATGTACTTTCATCATGCCACTCCTGCGACTTCACTTTAGATACTGTTATGAGCTATCCAATCAAAATTTCCACGCCTAACCTTTGGGTAGTAAGGAAGTAATCTTGAGTGTCTTGATGTGCTATGATGTAACGTTCCTTCGTTCTCAATAATTTATGTATGTTCACATCAAAAAATTTGATTTGATGGTGAAAGCGGGTCCCTCCATGGCTTCTAGTGTCAAACCACGAGCAGTCGAAGACAAAAGGGCTCTTGACGGTTGGCGGTATGCAATTGAGCTAAATCATTTTCGTCTAGCACACTATAGTAGTCCTCCTCATCAGTGTCGATGCTTTGTCCAAGAACACAAAATCCACTACTATCAGTTGCCCGCATTGATGTGCCTGTCTTTGTGTGGAATCAATAACCATTGACAAAATAACCAGAATATGTATTGATAGCTCTAGCGTGTCCACGAGCTAGTGTTGCAATGTTAGGATGAGAAATGGTCGGACTGTCAGCCTACATATACTGACTGGAGGAATTTTGGTAATTAATTACTTCATTATACATTATTTTTGAAACGCCTAACCTTTGCATTTATTTCAAACGAAGATGTTGCTAGTTATAGGTGGGTGTTAACTCAATTGAAAGGCGTGTACGACGAGCTTGGAGTCCAAGTCAATGCAATCATGACAGATCGCGAGCAGGCTCTAATCAAGGCGATAAGTCAAGTTTTCGGGGACGGAGTCCAACATTTGTTGTGTTGGGTGCACATCAGACACAAAATTCTAGCGTACGGCCTAAAGGTGTTTGCGAACGCTAAAAAACCACATGAGTTGTCACGCGGGTTTGCAAACGCTTGTTGGGTGCTCTTTCCGTCCACCACAAAGGCGACATTTGAAGAAAGGTATGTAGAATTGAAGAGAAGATGGCGACCGACACTTATTGAATACGTGGAGAAGGTGTGGCTTAATCCATTCAAGAAGAGCATAGTTCGTGCTTGGACGGATCATACACTCCACTTTCAAATGAGAACCACCAATAGGTAATTTCATTTTTAGCATTTGAATTCAGTTTGAATTGTAGAAAGTGTATTAGTTCAATACTTAAACTTTGACATGTGTTTTTTAGGGTCGAAGGGATGCACGTTGTGCTGAAAAAGATATTGGATTCATCTCGAGGAGGCTTCAACACCGTGATACTAAGGATTCACATCCAGATGCAATCTCAAACCAACACTTTGAGGACAGCCATTGAGAGAACCAGAATACAGAAACCAACAAAATACAAACTACTGGCGAATAAGTTCAAAGCGCTGTTTCGTCCTATACGCGGACACGTTTCAAGGCAATGCCTAGGTAAGTTGTTAGACATGTATTATGATATAGCAATTGAGTTGACGCAGGGTACACTCGATATGGAGTGCCACGACTACTTTTGGAGGGAATGTCAAGGTCTTCCATGCAAGCATCGAGTTGCACACGCTATCATAACTAAAGTACCCATCGATCTGGAGGAGATACATCCTTTTTGGAAACAGATCGAAGGGGATGACCTTAGCGATGACAACGATCTTGCCCTTGCCTGCGTACCCATGACCATTCAAGACCCAACGTGGGACGAAATGGTGGCAAAACGAAATAGCGGTCAGATCCGTAGAGACCAGTATTTGCAGATCACATCAGCGTTCAAAGATTCAGAGCATCCTGAAGACACAAACCTTATTGAGCCGATACCTTACGAGACGCCCGATGGAACCAACAAGTATTCAACCACCTGGGAGAAAACACACCTTGAGCACGTACTGGAAGAGTACGAGAGGGAGCAACAAAGACGGAAAGACAACGACAGTCGGAGCAAAGCAAATACATCGGTGCCATCCCGACCACGCGGACGACCTAAAGGATCTAGGAATAAGAAACGGACCGGAGTTGGAGTTGATACGCCTCTGGTTGCGACCGCGCCTCCTAGCACCGCTACCCCCGCCGCTGGAAGCCACCGTGGCCCCTCGACGAGCGTCAAATGGCGCGGGGTTAACTTTGGCATCGGTAATGTGGATAGTTTTGTATTTCCGTTCACTGATGATGCTAGAGACGTGATGGGAGACGGTCATTGCGGTTTTCGATCACTTGCTTGCGTATTGGGGAGGCAAGAGGATGAGTATTACAGTATTCGATGGGAGCTTCAGGCAGAATTGATGCGGAACAGAGATATGTATGAAGTCTTGTTCACTAGGGGCCTTACACCATTTGCTGAGTTCTTGAAGCAGATCGGCCATGTGGAGTCTCCTTGCCCGAACAGATACTGGCTAGATATGCCGCTACACGGCCTTGTGTTTTCTACCTTTTATCAAGTGCCACTTGTGTTGTTATCGAGGGATCGAGGCTCCCACACGTGTTTACCGTTGCGGATTTTTGGTAACAATCAAGGACATGGGATACCGCCACCAGTCGTTGCTATCGCCCACGTTGGTCAACGGGACCACTTCATACCGGTGAGAAATTTGTAATCACTTTTTTTTAAGTTTTTTGTTTTTGTACATCTTGCTTGCGTATATGTGACATAACATTTCTTTTCAGGTATGGCTTACGGGGAACGCGCATATCCCCCCACCTCCTCATGCATGGCGTCAATTTCACGACCCCAGCGCCGAATACTGGCTCGAGGCTCTTACCCCGAGGATTGACCATTGGAAGTCTTGCCGAAGGGACATCGGTCGGGATCCGGAGACATTTGCTTAGGACAGTCTTGTTGCAAGAAGGATTGTTATGGGATATATGTACTTTATTAAGAAGAACATGTTTTCATATTTCATGTATTGTGTGCCCCGTTTAGGGGATTTATGAACTTTTTAAAGATGTTTCGATGTAAGTGGGTCGAGCTTTCCCCTGTTTGATGACTACTAAGCTCAATTTATCTTAATTTTAATAAAAACCCCCTAGAGGGGACGAAGAGCATTGTCATGTCTTACTCGTTTGAATTTTTACCTCTAATGTTAGAGAACGAATCTTGTTGAAGTGGGATGAATTTCAAACTCATGCATTGTAATCTCGCCCTTCCCGCTTGGGGGAGGGAGAGCAATAATTTGGTTCACTGCGTAGGTATTTTTTTTAATAGTATAATATCCGTGTTTTCCACCACAATTAACAGAAGGCCCATTGCGCGCCTTCTGTTACCCCTTTTACCCAACTGGGTAATTCCGCGCATGCCCAACTTTTCTGGTGACAAGACTTATGCATGCACAGCCATTCGAGCAAATTCCACGTATAAAATGAGACCTAAACCTTCTCCATTGATGCTCCACTCTCTATCAACCCTAAACTCTAAACCGGAACCAGAATTTCATTATCGGCACACCAATGGCTAAAAGGAAAGCGTGTTCATCGCGAACCTACCCCTTCTCTACACCCATCATAAACTTCTCCATCGTCCACGTCCGTGGGGTGAGGGAGACAAAGACGGAATGGTCTGTTATACAAGGCGCATCAATAAAAAACATCATCATGAACTGGAGCGAAGCTGGCTATGGAGCACCACCAGGATATTGTCGCTTCTTCTTGAATGACAACGATATAACACATCGCATCTATGCCAAAGAAACGACGATGCAGCTTCGCCTGACTGAAGGTGCCGAGATTCGGGCGATTGATGATATTTCGCCGAAGAATTAATGATGTGGTTTACTGTTATAAGTCACTTTTTATGGATCCAAGTGTTTTTTCAGTAAGTTGTTTAGTGGTATAAGTCATAATTGTTGTTTAGGGTTTTTTCTGTAAGTTGGTTGTAAGCGTCATCGAAATGTGGATCCAAGTGTTATAAGTCACTTTTTATGAAGTTATGTTTGTCAAATCTTAAATCTGAATATCTCAATTGCAATCATATACATACACACATAGATATATAAAGTGTAGAGGTAAATTGACTTTTTCCTACGCTGAACTCTAATTGAGACTTAAACCCTAAACCCGTTGTTTCTGCCGCTCATGTCAAATGCCAAACGAAATCATCCAAAACATCTGAAATCATCCAAAACTAAATCATCGGTAAGTTGGTTGTAAGCGTCGTCGAAATGTGAAATCATATACATACACACATAGATATATAAAGTAGTAATGTATGCCAAACGAAATCATCCAAAACATCCGAAATCAAGAGTAGTAATGTGAAATGAAATCAACAATCCAAAACCATCAAAAATAGATACATAAAGTACTAATGTATGTCAAATATGAAAACATCTAAGGCTGCCGCTCATGCGAGGTACCGCTGCCACTGTCGCGCTCGTGCACTAAATCCGGGAAGTGCCGGGTGGGCATCGGTGGGGGAGGCGGTGCGTCAGAATCTAGGATGTCGAGCATGTGCATGAGATGCTGCGCAGCCGGATGATCATGAGGCATATGCAGTAGCTGGGTCCGGGCATATCCCGATGCGTGTTGTACCCTCTGCGCAAATAAAATCAAATCATATTAGTTTGTACACTCAAATATCACCCTAAACATACAACTAAAAAATAATATGTTCTTACCATCCTGTCAGAAACTGCCGGTATCGGGTGAGGCACAGGAGGGCGAGCGTCATCTTGGTGCGCTGAAGTCGGGTCGACATACACGTGAGATCGGGCCCTAAACCATGCCAAGTAGCCCTCATCCACCTGCCATGCATACTCGGTACGCTGCACATCCAACTTGATCAGGTGCTACGTACGCTGTGCCCAGTGAAAGTCCGCCGGATCATATGAAACAATGTATAGGCGGTGTTGAATGGCCTCATGCCTCTCCACAAACCTAGGCTGCAATGGTGGAGGAGGGATGGTCTGGATGCGGCTAAACTGGCGCAACGCCCTCTCTGGATGGTACGCCTCATGTACCCTATCAAGTACCAGGATGCCCCTATAGCGAGACACCCCATACGCGCCATCAAAATCCAAGTCGTTGTCCCACGACATCCATCGAATGTGCAAAGCGGAATAAAAATCATCAATCGTCGCACTCACTCTATATAATGTACGTTAGGTTGATTTTGAACTCTAACCTCCTCTGCACGGATCGTGTCTAGAAGCCGCCGCAGCACATCCAGCCTCGACGGGTCTCGGCTGGGGGCCCGATCACCAGTCTGTCGTGCGGCTGCACGACGGTCATTTCGCACCGCCATAGCCAAATCGATCCGCTCCCGGATGTGCTCGAAATAACTCATGATCCATGTCTGAAACAATACTCATAAGATATTGAATCCAACCAAATTCGAAGAATGAAATATTTAGGCCGAAGCACGTACCCTCATAATAAGAGCGCAACCCGAGCATCCCCTAGCATCGGCGCGTGACGTCATGCCGAGCTCACGATACACCCCCGCCACTAAACCCACCCCCCAAGCATATCGACCCGTCCTGTCGTGGTCGAATAGGAACCCTAATATCCACGTCTTGATACAATTCCCGCACTTGTCGACGAATAACGTCATCCCGAGAAAGTAACATAGAAAAACAGTGGCAATGGTATGTGGGGGTGCGGTTCGGGTCCCCCTAAACATGTCCGACAGAATAGCTGCGATAGCCTCGTTAGGGACCCGTGTCTTCCACGCGTGTGCTGTCTGTGGACCGAGGTCGAGCAAATCTCCTAAACGAGCCTCGAGCTGCAACGGATCCATCTGGGGTACCAGAGCGTCTCCATCTATAGGCACACCGAAAATGCGGTGCATGTCATGGAGGGTGATGGTAATCTCGCCCCACGGGAAGTGGAAGGTGTTGGTCTCTGGATACCAACGCTCTCGAAATGCAGAGATGAGAATGTGGTTCGTCGCGCCAAACTCCAGACCGATCAGCCCGGTGAGACCGCTCCGTTGGGCGAGGCCCCACCAAGAATCGGGGCCTCCATGCATATACTGTCGAAACGAGCGTAAAGGATCCAAGTTCCTAGACCACTCTCTAGAGACATGGAGATACTAAAAAGAGGAAAACAAGCGTGAGTTAGAAAAACTAAACATTGCTTTCGAAAAAATTAAGTACTCGTAGTTTGGAAAAGTTTACGTACGGTACGGTCGTTCCAAATCTTGCGAGTCACGTGTGTGGAATACGTCGTCAACAAGTTGCCGTCAATAGGACCTCCCGGTTCGCCCTCCGCAGCGGGAGGGTCCTCAAGAGCGGCCCCTGTTGCTGCTGCAGGGGGCGGGGGTCGCTCCGTAGCGGGGGGAGGGGCAGACCCAGCTGGAACGTGAGGAGGAATGGGTGTTGCTGGAACGGAAGGAGGTATGTGGGATGCTGGAATGGGAGGAGGGATGGGTACTGCTGGAACGGGAGGAGGGGGAGACGGAAATGTGGATGTAAGCGGAGGAGCTGAGGGTCCCGCCACGGATGTAGTGGGATCGGTCGAAGAAGTAGGTGGAGGAATGGAAAAGACCGGTGGCGGTGGCGGGACATGGGTCGTGGTGGGAGGTGGGAGGTGAAATAGAGATGGTGGCCTCAGATATGTGGTAATCATCAACCGACAAATCCTCCGTTGTACCCACGGGAGCATCAAACTGTATATCCTGCTCCATGAAGAGCTGGTCGTCCCCTACGACGTCATCTGGCAAGTCGTCCTGCAGGAGCTCCTCTGTAAAATCCACCTCCACCTCGACGGAGGGGTCTACATCTATCTCCGGTGCATGCAGCAACTTCGGATCACGAGCTATCCGTTGCTGCTCGGTAGGCGGCACTCCGGCAAGTACCGCACGTGCAATCTCGGCGACCGTAAGCTTGGGCGCCTCCTTTTTCCTCCTCTTATCGAGGAGGACGGCGCTCAAGCTAGTGTGTACGTCCTTTAGGCGACAAGTTCAAATTAAATTAGTATGTTTATTATTAATTTTTTTTCTTTTATTTATGTAAAATTAGAAATTCACCCTATGAATATGAATTCGTCGTTTATGTCGGAATTCAAAATCCGACCCAAAAACTCATATATCATTACTGATTTTATTTCAGTTTTCATTACGTTTGTAATGAAAAATGAATAAAACAATAATTTAAACTCTAAATATAACTCTAATTATTATTTTTTAAAGCAAGAATTCAACCTACGACTATGAATTCATATTAATTATAAGTTCATAACTAATAATTCAAAATATAAATATAACTCTAAATTAAGACAAATAAATTAAATAAAACAACTAATAACAACAAAAAAAACTATATATAAATAGGAATTTGATAGTAAACAAATTATGAAATTAAATATCTTACTAAATAAGCGAAATTGATTTACTCAATATAACTCTAAATTAAGACAAATAAATTATGAAATTTTCTAAACTTAACAAAAATCAATTGAAATTAGGTTTATATAATCTTTAACTTTAGATAATTTTGACCAATTATTTACGATTTTCTAACCTTGACAAGAAATCTCAACCTTAACAAAAATAAGTTACAATTTTTTTAAGAGTTTTTAAGATAACTTATAGTAATATTCACTAAATTGAATTTAAATATTTCTCTATCTTAATTCTTAATCTTAGCAATTTAGCTACAAATTTTAATAATCATTTTTCAAGATAATTCTAGATAATCATGACCGAATTTTTTAAAGGATTTTCTAACATAGTCTTAACTATAACCTATTTTTTAAATCATGATCTATTTTTTAACTGGTTGAAATTAAGTCAATTTCATCACAATATCTCAATTTTATATTTTCATCTAACTGTAACCTTCACCAATTTAATGTAATATGTCTCATGTCAAAAAAATTCCAAGTTGAAAATTTAGGGTCAAAGTTAGATTATCTTCTTATTTATCTTGAAAAAAATACTTATCTACTTAATTTAATCATTTATCATTTTTTTTAGGGTCATACTTATCTACTTATCTACCTATATTAATTACAAGTTCATAACTAATAATTCAAAATCTAAATATAACTCTAAATTAATACAAATAAATTAAATAAAACAACTAATAACAATAACAAAAACTAAATATAACTAGGAATTTGAATAGTAAACAAATATCTTACTAAATAAGCCAAATTTACTCAATATATTCAAATTGATTAACTCAATTATATAAACGAAATTTAATACCTAAAATTTGATTAATAATTCAATACAAAATTTTACAAAAATATAAAATTTCGTAATGAATTTAAAACGTACCTCAGCCGTAAACGTCGCTCGGGTGCGGATCCGGCTACGAACCGGATTGGCTTCGGATGCCGTCGGAGCATCGGATGTCGCCGGAGCGTCGGTGGTGGGGCCACGTGGTGGTTGTGCGTCCGGATCGGAGCCGGTGGTGGGCTTGGGTGGTCGTTGGGCGGCCGGATTGGGGCTGGTGGCGGGGCTGGGTGGTGGTTAGGAGGGCGAATCCGAGCCGGTGGTGGGGATGGGTGGTGGTTGGGAGGCCGGATCGGGGTGTGGAGAGGCCGACGGTCCATGAGCGGGGTCGGTATCGGCAGCCGGTGGTGCGGAATCCGTCGTTTGAGAAGCCGACTGTAGGGAATTCGGGCGGGGGGACATTTTTGTGGCTCGAAGTGGTGTTTCGCGGAAGGAGAGGACGGAGGAAGAAGACGACTGGTGCGGCGCTTCACGTAAAGATTTTACCCTAATATTCCGCGCAATGGCGTTTCGAGCAAGCCCATTAGAGCCGCGCGAGCCCGTTTCGAGCGGCCTCGCAGGCCCGTTTCGACTCGCAGGCCCGTTTCGCGCGTCCCTCTCGGCATTTCCCATCCCTTTCCTTTTTCCACTTTTGCCGCTCCGCGCAATATTGTTTCGCGCGAGTCCGCGTTGCGCGGATATTTCTGTGCGCTTTTTAAAAAAAATTGTGCGTATGTATCCCGCGTAAATTTATTATTAAATTATCAGTTTCAAGTTTGAGATCCGGCTATTGATATTGATCTTAGACCATTTATGAAAAAAAAAAAAAATTGGCTACATTTCCAAAAATCACTAGCTCCACCATTGATTTAGCCCTTATTCGGACCATCTATCATCTGCATGTTATTTGGGTGACATGTCACCCTTAAAACTTATATATTTTTTTGGTTTTCACTACTAATAAGGAAATAAATTGTGTTTACTTTTCATCGTTTGCACCACCTTAGTAAAAGTACTTCCCACATGTCATATTGTGAGAAAGAAACTACTTAGGAAGCCTGTATTTTACAACCGGGCATGGAGAAAAAAAGTTAGGGATAAAAATTAGAATATATATATATATATAAATATATATATATATATATATATAAATATATATATAAGTAGGTTAAAAAATATTAATAGTAAAAGGGTGAATCCGAATGAGATCATCTGTCCTCAAGTTTGTGTCTCTTCTTACGTCCCAGCCCTTTATATTTATTGATCTATATTTTTTTTTGTGATTTGTGAATTTTTCAAATTAAAATTAAAAAATAATTAAATTTTAAACTTTTACTGATATTTTATAAAAGAAAACTTACTACACTTGACACAAAAAGGACAGAGAATCGGAGTGGGGTGAATCTCGTGGATGATGATGGGTTAGGTTATTCGGTTAATAAATCTTATCCATATCCGACATCTAACTTGTAAGCTGTATCGTCTGTCACCTGAATTACTTTTCACCCGAACTAAGGTTTTCGTTGTTTTTAATTTGGACCGAGTTATCCGAATAGGTCTATATATCATCGACCATTTTCAGTGCAGACATAACAATGTACTGATATCGATCACCAGTTTAGAACAATATAAACATACATATCTTGAACCAGGTGGATCACTAGCTAGGTAAGAAAATGTCGAGAGCAACGGTTACCTTATTGGCCACTCACACGGTGAAACCGACGGGAGCGCAGGCGCACGAAGGCCCCCTGTACATGACCGGATGGGATCGGATCTTCGGCGTCCTGCACAACAGAACCATCCACTTGTACAGGCCCAACGCGTCCACCCAAGAATGGGCCGCCATGGTGGACACGCTCAAGGGCTCATTGGGCCTAGCCCTGGCCCAATTCAGCCCCTTTGCAGGGCGGCGTAGGTGGGTGGACGGGGACCGCGGCCGGCGGCTGGAGATCGTGTGTAACGGGGAGGGGGCCGAGATGGTGGAAGCCGAGTGCGATCTGGAGATGAGCTATTTCCGGGACCACGCGAATCTCGAGGAGGCGGCGGTGCTGGCGCCGGCTGTCGATTACGAGCGGCCGGTAGAGGAGGCGCCGATTTTGCTGGTGCAGCTGACGAGGTTCCTGTGCGGAGGGGTGGCCCTGGGGACTTCCACGGCCCATGTCGCTGCCGATGGCCAAGCCGCGTTTCACTTCTTCTCTGAGTGGGCTAGGTATGTAATATAATTAATTAATTAATTAATTAATTAATTAATTACGCCGCCAGATCAAATAATTCTGATTGCCTCTTCAGTCTTCACTTTACATCTACGTACGTTAGAAGGCTTATTAGGGGTGGATTTTTAGAATTTTTTTCTTAAAATTTTAAAATGTATATAAATTTATAAGTAAGGAGTAATTGTAATTTAGGGTAAAATAATTGTAAAATATTTGATTTAACATGGTTATTTAGGGGTAATTGAAATTTTTATAGTCCTTAAGTAATTATGTATAGAAAATATATAATTATTTTATTATATATGTAGTTGTTCAAAATAATTTGTTTGCATTTAATCTAGTAGATGGAATATTATTTTAATTTAGTTGTTCAATTTTTAAATAAAAAATATTTTAAATGAATAACATTTATTGACAAGAAAGGGAGGGCTTTAGTTGTAGTACAAATTTATATAGCTAACTAACTCAAAGAGTCTATAATGATTTAGATTCATGATGCGTTCATATAAAAAGAAAATAATTTATTTATTGAACAGTTTTATGTTTGATTCTCTCCGTCTCTAAAATTTTCTTAGACTAGTGGTAATCATGAACCATAAACAAAAATTAATTCTTTTTGATCTTTCGCTCGGTTCGATTAGCCGGGGTCAATCTACGTCCGAATCGGGTACTGCAGAGGCCCATTGTTGGGGGCGACCCTCCCAATTCAATTTTTTCCATACACGCCGCCAGGAAGATTCGAATTTCAAACCTCCTAAACAAATGCTTAAGGAGCCTAGCACCTCATCCCACTAGACCAATTGGTTATTGGTAAAGAAAATTAATTCTTGATCCGTAAAAATTGTTCACACCCTGAACCCAATTAAATACATGTAACTAGCTAGGTCCGAAATAATCAAGACCCAAAAATAGGGTCGAATCGAGTATGGACAATTTGCACCTGATCGCCCTTCGCATGAGAACTCAAACATAACACATATGTTTTAAGTTATTTATTGAACAGTTTTATATAATTTGAAATTTTATAAACCATGATATATTTTAAGTTATTTTTTATGAGTCCTTTCCAATTAACTTTATTATTTAGATTATGTAAATCTATAGAGAAGGCATATTTTAGTAATGTTAATGATCTTGAACTAAAGAATAGAATCCCTCTACAATAGATTTGTTAATCGGATCTGTTCAATCAGGCACGAGTTCGGTTATTTCGTGTTGGGGTTGAGTACGGGTTTGAGTTAATCCATATATTCATATGTATGTATACACATATTTATTTTTATACAATGCATATTCACATGTATGTTATATATATATATATATATAGGGGCACGCTCAGGAGAAACGGGTTTTGAGGAGAAACGAGGGTCTAATTGTGGATCGTTAGATTGAGATTAATCAATGGTTAAAAAGGAGGGTATAGAATAACAAATATGAGGATATAGAATAGGGGGGAAGTCCACGATCTGCCTAATTAAGAATATCCGAAAATTAAGGAAAGGTTGAAAATGAATAACTATCAGATCCGAAAATTAAGGAAAAGACCAAAAATCAATTGTATGATTGATTTTTAAAAAGGAAAGAATCATGAATAATTTCTTCTCTCTCCTATGAATATCTTCCAAAATCAGAAATATATGATGATCCAATATTTCGTACCTTTGTAGAATCGGAGAATATCTATTAATCGATGTTTGAATAACTCAATATGATTGTTTGAATAATTAAAGAATTGTAGAATATTTATAGTCGAAGTTTGAATAACTCAATATGATTGTTTGAATAATTATAGGATTGAACATGCTTTAACGTTTGCATTATTTATGTTGAATAAGTATTCGTCTTACCGTGAAAATCAATTCGATATAGGTTGAATAGTTACATATTAAAATGGGTGGATATGACAAAAATATGAATCTTATATGAACATTGAATATATAAATGTAATACATTGAATAATACAAAAATGGGAATGGTTACATCTCGAATACATACTCCATTGAATTTGAATAAGTACATCTATTTATTTGAATGTACACTAATATAAAAAATAATCTTTGTCTTCAAACTTCATCCATTTACACCTTTCGACCATTGTTGAATATCTCCATTGAAGAAAATACATATCTGGATAACAATTCTTGCATAACAATACACAATATTCTTGAATAACTGCAAAACAGAACACACATCTATGAATAACATTTCACACATATAACGAATAACAAAAAATGCATACATGAATAACAAACCATGTATATTTGAATAATAAATCACTCCACGTATTTATGATATCAAAACATGTCTATATGAATAAAAAGACACGCATATATGAATAACAAAACAAACATGTATGAAAAACTAAACATTCATATATGAATAAAAAACCACACGTATAAATAAATAAACATATATGAATACTAAGACATGTATATATGAATAACAAGTCAGTTATATATGAATAATAATCCATGCATCTATGAATAACAAAATTCATATATATATATATATATGAATAATAAGCCATAGATATATGAATAACAAAACACGCATATATGAATAAACACCTCTCAAGCATTTTGTCATTAACATTCTTGAATAACCCTGTCTAAATACATGAATATTATATCACAATAATAAAAATACATGATTTTCATTAACATTCTTGAATAACACTATCTAAATACTTGAAAATGTTAAAAAATTCACATTGAAATTGTACATACCTTTATTTAGAGACCTCTTATTCTTGCTTTTCGATTTTAGAGATGAGCTATTCATCTTCATCTGATCTGTATAATCAAATCCATATCAGAAATTCAAACAAAAGTAAAACCATACTAAAAAAAACTATAAATTTGGACAAAAATAACGAATGTAAACATAAAATACAGTGTGAAAGAAAGATCAAAAGTCGATGCCCACACATGCATCTTTTCGGCGATTAATCGGCGATTCGTTGTTGGAGAAGCCGAAATAGAAGATAGGCAAGACGATGTCGACACCAGTGTACCCTACTTTATTCGCCTCCCATGGCGGGATGATTGGAGGCAGATCCGGCTCTATAGAGAGAGCTCTATCAATGGCGGAAGGTGTAGTATCAAAGAGGAAGAGAGTAATTAATTTACACGGTTATTCAGATTTAGAAGGAATGAAATATATGGAGAGAGGGGTGCAAATCAAATCCCTAAAATTATGCTAGGATATTATCTAGTGTTTCTCACCCATATAATCTCTTTTGAGCCTATTTATTTTTAATCCTGACCGTCTAATAATACAAATCTAACACACCATATTATTTCCTCTGTTTCTCCCTAAAAGGACGTTCCTCTTGAGCGTAATTCTATATATATATATATATATTCAGCACATTACACGTATTCATTTTTATATACTCCGTAAGTGATATTCATCACATGTTATAGTCATATTCAATAATTCTATTATTTTATCTTCCACTCCCGTAATAATTACGATAATTATAAAATAAATATATACTCATTCTATTATGAATATATAATTTTGTATATCAAATATGATAAAATATAGATGTAATTGTGTCACACGAATATCACCATTCAATTACATGAATATCACTACCCAATAACACGAATATCGCCACTTAATTACATGAATATAACTATGCGTATTACAACCTAGTATGGTGTATATGACCACCCAAATGCATGAATATCACTACCTAATGTTGTGAATATTACCACTAACTATCGTGAATATCACTAAATAATAAGGTGAATATGAGTATATGACGACCTAGTTACAAATATAGCATAGAGACAAAAATCGGCTTATTATAAGCATAGAGTAAACACATCACTATCCAGTACATCCCAAGCGGGACTTGGGGTAGACTTGGGTCCGTCCACTAGAATTGGGAAACTGGAACCGCTGGTTCGGTTTCGGGAATGATTATTATGAGTACCAGAAGTGCATTTAATTTATTTGTACACTTTAATTAGACGTGCGTGTTTGATCGATAATCAAATATTCCACACCTTATTAGGCTTGCTCGTGGAGAACCAGTTAAGGAAGCTCCATACCTTGTTCGAACGATCTTTAAAGGAAGAGAGAGGCCTAACAATGGAAGACAACTAAGCTTCTCCGACCACATTGAGTTTCAGAACTTGCCATTGATGTTAGGTAAACAAAATAGCGTAGAAGAATGGAAGAAGGAGACTGTGAAGTTAGCATTGCCATTAACAAAGGCCCAACTGGATACCCTCAAGAAGGCTGCATCTTCCTCGGTAAACTACAATGGCAACTACAACGGCAATGGCAACGGAAACGGAATTTCTCGTAGTTTCAGTCGTCATGAAGTGGTCGCAGCCCACATTTGGAGGTACGTATATATGTATGGGAAGAATCAATACAATCGACGTTGAAATAGATTTTTATACATGCTTTGTACTATATATATTAGGGTGGTAAGCCACCTTCAAATTGAGATTATGTTTACATATATTGCCCATTAGTCGTCCATTAGATCGATACAATTTCTATGCTTGACGATGCTTTCAAGCTACACGTTGAATTATAGGGTTTTATTGAGTGATGATTAGGTGTGCTTGTAAAGCGAGAGAGCACGAGTACGAGCAACCAACAACAGTATCCATTTCAGTGAATGTCCGGAACCGAAGTCACACAATTCCCTTTCCTCAAACTTTCTTTGGCAACATGGTGGTTATTATGAGAGCAACGAGCCATGCTGGGGAGCTGATCTCGAACCCCCTAGAGTTTGCATGTGGAAGGCTAAGAGAAGCAATCGACAAAGTTGATGAGAACTACACTTGGTCAAACATTGAGCTATTGGAGAAGAAAGAAGACTTGTCCTTCTATGAACAAGACATAAATGTAGCATCAAAAACCCCTAGGGAGGGTAAAGCCTTTTATGGAAACCCTAATTTGAGAGTGGTAAGTTGGCTGTCACTGCCCATTCAAGGAATGAATTTCGGGTGGGGTGACAAGATCGAAACTATCCCTATATCTCGTGACATTGACGGTTCAACGATACTTTTACCTGGCCCGGACAATGATGGATCCATTGTGGTTATTTTGTGCTTGCAAGTGGCTCATGTGGACAAGTTCAAGAAACACTTCTACCAAGACATCCACAACTAGCTACCGCACTATCTTTTTTTAATATTTAATAAATATCATATAGCAATTGAATAATCGTCATATGTGCTTTATGTATGTGAGAATTTGTGTGCCGAAATTAAAGGCCATGCATGATATACATGATAGCTCTCCTTAAACGGATACTAGGAAGTGCTACCACGTCTAATGTAAGCCCCCAACTTGGCAAGCTTTATTCTACCCTTCAAATCTCAAATTTGTATGAAGTTGAACCATTGGAATTTGGTAATTTTTTTAATGTGTGAACGTCTTTGAAAGTTAGGGGGGGGAGAGAAGTTTAGACCCAAATATGAAGTAACTTTAAGTATAACTCTAAATTCAAATCTAATTATAAAAAATAAATTGCAAAGGTTTAAAACTTTAAATAGACCAATGCTAAAATTGAAACTTAGAGAGAAAGGAATAGAAAATGGACGCCCATTGTTCGACAATGAATTTGAAAAATTCATTTGATAGTACCTTTTCTCTAACATCAACAACTGAGGATAACCTCTTTCTGTTTGGTCCAAGGGAGGCTAAACTCTTACTTGATCTTTTTTTTGGGATGAACTTTGACCGTTATTAGCCCATGACATTTTGGTATGAATGTTTGGATCTTGATCAAAGACAATAGCTCTATTTAGCATATTATGATCAGAGGTTATGATTTTTCCAACTTCTAGCACTTCTTGATCATCAGAGGACCATATCTCATCAAAACTAATGTTATTTTTTTGTTGAAATGATTCGCATCCCGAATTTATCATGGAGTTCTGAGAATTCACAAAGCCAACAGGTCCTGGAGCTGAATTTGTTGATGTTTCAACTATGGTTTCATCACAAGGACAATAAGATGTGAGCGTTGGAGTTGTATGAGTCGACGCAGAAGAGCGATAGTAGGGAGAAATAGTTCCCTTCACTAAGCACGCAGCCTATAACCATGCATCAATTGTTATAATCAGCCTAGATAAACACAATAAAGATGAAGAATCAATCAGAATGTGTATAGATCCATATTCAAAGAAGAAAAACAAGCAATTCATCCTCGGGAAAGCATGCACATGAAACTAGTAAAAAATTAATATGATATTTTGATAAAGTCCGGTGGGTTTATAATCTGTGATCGCGCGGTAACGGGACTACCATACAAGTCTAAAGAGGTTCTAATCTAAAATCATATGGCAATGGGTGGAGTAAGTATACGGTAGGCAATTTTATTTCTATTTTTCCATGTGGGATAAACTCTCAACACGCCTCTCAAGTGCAACTGTCTGGGCAGTTGACACTTGGAAATAATCCTTCAAGGTTTAGCGAACCGTCACAACTGGATCGACATCTCCTGTATTGGGAGGGTTGCTTGAATATGCTCATAGGGCCGACAAGTCCGAATAAATCCTTCAACGCTCGCGAACCGCCACTTTTGGGAACCGGTCGCTCTTTTAATGGGTGGGCTGCCTGAACGGGCCCACGAAGCAGAAAACCCGAAGACTCCAAGAAAGAACCTACACCAAAACCTGCTTTGAGATATCATGATAAAGTCCGGTGGGGCGCTAATCTGAGAGTCGTGCGGTAACGAGCCTAACATACAAGTCCAAAAAGGTTTTGTTGGATGAGTGTTAGGGAACTAACACCGGAATAATGGTTTCTCCATTCGAGCAATCGAAGTTTTGATAATGACAAACAGATGGAACTAATTCCCTGTACAAGTGATTTCAGGAAAGATAACAGATTCACAGGAAAAGCAAGGGAAACGTTCCTTGTCAAGCCACCTGTGTACGTGGCAAGTAAATGAAAGGATAGTGAAGACTTTTCACTATTGTCTTGGGCGGCAAGCCAAGCTCCGAAAGAACAAGAATGCAAAAGGGTACGCTAGTCTTTTTGAATAGTATCATACTCCCCAAGACAAGAAGGGCAAAGGCGTCAAAACTAAAGATGGAAACTCTATAAATAGAATGCGATGCCGCTAGGTCGAATGAGCTCTCAAACGAAAGAAAACCAGATCCACAAAAGGAAAGAGAGAAATCGAGAGCCTGAGCTGATTCTGTGAAGATAACAATCCAGAAGTTCAAGGAAGGAAGCATCAAGTGATGAAGACTGAGTGAAGATCTTCGTCAACTTGAAGAAGGTGGTTCCTGTGCTAAAGAGAACTGCACAGGAACGAGTAAGGTTCACCATCTATATTTAGTTGTGCTTAGATCTAGGAACTACTATGTCTTAGTCGTTAGTATTTTTTGTGAGTGGGATTGCGAACAATAGAGAAGTTTGACTTTGTATTGTGGAACCTGAGATCTATCAATAGAATATAGTGTGTGTTCAAAATCCTCCAAGGGAGGTAGAGGTTTACTCTTTAGCTAGTTGGCTAAAGAGGTTCCTCTATAAGGAACCGTGTCCCTGTCTCTAATTTCCTGTTTAAAGTTTGTATTACATTATTCCGCTGCGTAAGGGAACTGTCACTGGAACAGTTCCCGATTGTCTTGACTAACACCGATCTACGATCCTACAATTGGTATCAGAGCTTGGCTCTAGATTTTCTGTGAAAACTCGCAGGATGTCTACAGGAATGTTTTCAGATCTCAGTGCTGTTGGACACGGAAGCAACAAACCACCTAGGCTGATCGAAGGACGCTTTGAGCGATGGCAAGGGCTGATGAAGGATTGGATACGAAGCCACGATTATCAGGCATGGGCCGTAATCGAGAGAGGGAACTTCACCATCAATCCAGAAATCGAGAATGATCTCACAAAATGGGGGCCAAATGAGTGTAAGTTCATGGAAGCCAACTACAAGGCCAAGATGTACCTCAACTATTCCATGAGTGAGATTGACTCAGCCAAGGTTGGAAACCTAAAAACCGCTAAGGAGATGTGGGCTGCAATCGAGCAGATGCACATGGGAAGCTCAGATCTAAAGGAAGATCATCAAATGGATGTTCGCCAGGAGTTCTACAACTTCAGGATGGAACCTGGAGAGACTGTATCATCATATCAGTTCCATTTCGAGGGACTATTGACTAAGCTTGAGAACTTGGGAATCTCAGAAAGTGAAGTCACTGAACGGATCAAAGTCAAGAAGGTGATAGATGGTCTTTCTGGTGAATGGACTCATGATCGAACAACATTCAGAGAAAATCCATCCAACAGGAACCTCATGCTTCATGAGATCTTTGGAAAACTGAAGACCTATGAGAGAAGAAGGAACTCCGACAAAGCCCAAGACAAACCTGAAAAGGGAATTGCGCTTAAGCTTGAAAAAGTGCTTAAGTCTGTTCAGGAACAGTGTGAAGAATCTGAAGATGAGGAAGAGGATGACATAGTGCTCATCACAAAGGCACTACGCAACCTCTACAAGAAGGGAAAGTTCCAGAAGAATTACGGAGGGAACAGTCACTCAAGAGATTACAACAAGTCTGGAGAAAAGGATGTAAAGGACATCACGTGTTTCAAGTGTTTCAAGAAGGGTCACTATGCTAAGGCTTGCCCGCTGGGAAATGACGAGAATAAGTCTGGGAACAAAGCTTACATAGCAACATGGGATGATTCTGATGATGAAGATCCTGAGGCTTGGGCTACACCAAACATGTGCTATATGGCGATCAAGGGAGATCCAAAAGAACCTCAAGAGGATGTGAGTATTTTATCTCTAACTAGTTGCTTTGATAAATACTCTAAATCTGATCTTATTCGTATACTCTCTAAATTTGTTAAAGACAATATGAAGCTACAAAAGGAAATCAGTGGAATTGAAGAGCATTGTCTTAAACTTGAAAATGATGTTGCTGAAAAGGAACTTGAATTAAAAAACATTGAATATGTTGAATGTTCTGAATGTGATAAACTGAAAAAGGAACTTGACTCTACTGTGACTGCTAAAAATGAGCTTATCTCTACTCTTGCCATTGTCACTTCAAAAAAGGAAACTCTTAGTAAGAAACTAGAGATAACTGAGGGAAAGAAAGTAGTAGAGACTCCTAAGGTCACGTTTGTCCCCTCGAGACATGGTATAGGTTACTCTGAAATAGACTCTGGAAATGATCAAAAAACTCTTAATCTAAGGGAACTAAGTGAAAGTAGAGCCCTAGAATTACAAACTGAAAAAATAAAAAATTCTTATCTGGAAGAGAAGATCAGAGTTCTAGAGAGTGGAACTAAAGGGAAAAAGGACTACTACACTGGGAACAACTCACATAAAATTTATGTCAAGATAGCTAAGGGAAATGGTTCCAAAGGTCCAAACAAGGAAACTGTTGAGAAAAATAGAATTCAGAGACCTCATCCTAAGTATTATCTAGGTGAATATTACAAAACTTGCTGGACATGTGGAAGTCATGGTCATTACAAGGAACAATGTCCTAAAGTCAGTTTCTCTGGAAATCTCACAAACAGAAACAACAGAACTCCACATTTAAAATCATATAGGAACTATCACTCTGTTGACGTTAACATTGCAGATTATGTAGATTACTATCCCTGTAAGGAACCAGGCAAGGAACATCTTGCCTGGGTAACCAAACATTAACTCTTTTGCAGGTGAAAGCGAGGGGGAACTGTATGTGGTTCATAGACAGTGCATGCTCCAACCACATGACAGGAAATATGAACAATCTAACCTCGCTTAACACCCAAGTTGAAGGAGGAAATGTTTCCTTCGGCAACAAAAACAAAGGGGCAATTCAAGGATCAGGGGAAGTAAAGCTCAACAGATCAATCAAGGTCAACAATGTCAATCTTGTGGCAGATCTTGGGTACAATCTACTATGTGTGGCACAACTCTCTGATCAAGGAAACAACATAGTTACCTTTGATTCAAATGAATGTCTGGTTGTGAACAAAGAGACAAACAAAGTTATTCTTAGAGGGAAACGATCTAACAATGTTTACATTGTTGATCAAGATTTTCAACCTCCAAGAAAGCTATGTCTCACAGTCTCCACAAGTGATACGGATCTCTGGCATAGACGTCTTGGTCATGCAGGTCTAAATCTCATTCAAAAGTTGTTCATGCAAGATCTTGTGGTTGGCTTACCAAGGATAAATCCAGATACAGCAAAACTGTGTGATGCATGCGCCAGGGGGAAACAAACTAGTAGTTCATTTAAACCAAAGAAGAATGTTAGCACTTCCAAACCTTTGGAAATGCTACACATGGATCTATGAGGTCCAATGGACACATGTAGCTATGGAGGAAGCAGGTACATGTTTGTTATAATAGATGATTATTCACGTTTCACTTGGGTTATCTTCTTGTCTTCCAAAGGAACAGTGTTCAAGGAGTTTGAAGTATTCATAAAGAAGACAAAAGTCAGTCTAGGAACCAAGCTGAAATCCATACGCTCAGACCATGGAACAGAGTTCGATAACTCAGCTTTTCTCAACTTTTGTAATGAAAATGGAGTGTCTCACAATTTCTCAGCACCAAGAACTCCACAACAAAATGGAGTAGTCGAAAGGAAGAATCGCACCCTAGAGAATATGGCTCGAGCCATGATGCTTGAAAGTGGAGTTCCATCGAACTTCTGGGTAGAAGCTATATCAACCTCAGTCTATATCCTTAACAGGGCTATGATTAGACCTTTGTTGCTTAAGACTTCTTATGAACTAATCAAAGGCCGTAAGCCAAACATTTACCATCTCAGAGTTTTTGGTTGCAGGTGCTATATCCATAACAATGGGAAGGATGCTCTTGGAAAATTTGACCCAAGGAGCGATGAAGGAATCTTCACTGGCTACTCTCTTCACAGCAAAGCATATCGAGTCTACAACAAGCGAACCAAAAAATTTGAAGAAAGTATTCACGTCATCTTTGATGAAGATCCCATCCATCATGGATCCTCCTCCAAAGATCCACTCTCAAAGATAGCTGTGAAACCTTTCACTATACCATGGGAACCAACAAGGGAACCAATAGAAGAGGATGATGATCTGAACCCTCGAAGAGATGACTCTGAGTACATCAATGGGAATGGTTCTCAACTACAGGAATCAACTCTTGAAGATGATCATGAAGAAAATGATGCCACAGAGCAATTTGATGATCCTTCAACCAACTTTCCTGAAGAAGAGGATATTTCACCAGAAACAATTGAAGCATCAACTTCTAGGAACAATCCTACTACTGAGATTCCACAAACTCTACCTGAAGCTAATTCCAGTGCTCAAGAGGAACTTCCAGGAACAAATCAACTTCAACCAAGGAACTATCATCAGAGAAAAGATCACCCTCTTGAAAACATCCTCACACCTCTGGAACAGGGAGTACAAACTCGTTCCTCACTCCATAACTTTTTTGCATTTAATGCCTTCGTTTCACTTGTTGAACCCAAAAGCATACAGGAAGCTCTCAAAGATCCTGATTGGATTCAAGCTATGCAAGATGAGCTCCATTAGTTTGAAAGACATCAAGTGTGGAAGCTAGTTCCAAGGCCACCAGACAAGAATGTCATTGGAACTAGATGGGTCTTTCGCAACAAACTTGATGAGTCAGGAAACGTTTCCCGAAATAAGGCTCGACTTGTAGCTCAAGGCTACAATCAAGAGGAGGGAATTGACTATGAGGAAACGTTTGCACCAGTTGCCAGAATTGAAGCAATACGGTTACTCATTGCCTTTGCAACATACAAAGGATTCAAACTGTTCCAAATGGATGTGAAGACAGCCTTTCTCAATGGCTATTTACAAGAAGAAGTTTATGTGAAGCAACCTCCTGGATTTGAAGATGACAACAAGCCAGATCATGTCTACTTTCTTGAAAGAGCTCTCTATGGCCACAAACAAGCACCTCGAGCCTGGTATGATAGATTTGCTTCATTTCTATTATCCAAAGGTTATCAAAGGGGATCTATTGACAAGACACTCTTTTTGAAGAAAGAATCGGGTGACAATTTAATTATGCAAGTCTATGTTGATGATATAGTTTTTGGTTCCACTAACCTTGTGCTTACAGAAAAATTTGAGAAACAAATGAGTAGTGAGTTCGAGATGAGTATGGTAGGGGAACTCAATTTCTTTCTAGGTCTCCAAATCTCTCAAACAAAAGAGCGGACCAAGATTCCTCAACAAAACTACATCAAGGAAATGCTATCCAAATATGGGATGGACACTGCAAAACCCATCAACACTCCGATCTCACCTAGCACACGCCTCGATGCAGATGAGAATGGAACTAGTGTCAATCAAAAGCTCTTTCGAGGAATGATTGGTTCCCTTCTCTATCTCACCGCTAGTAGACCGGATATCATGTTCGTTGTCTGTCTTTGTGCACGGTTCCAAGCAAACCTTAAGGAGTCACATTTGAAGGAAGTCAAAAGGATCTTTCGCTACCTCAAAGGGAGAGACAACCTGTGCTTATGGTATCCTAGGAACAGTTCCTTTGAACTTGTTTCCTTCACTGGCTGATTTTGCAGGGCATCTACTTGATCGAAAAAGCACATCAGGCATGGCACAGTTCCTGGGAGACTGTCTAGTATCTTGGGGATCAAAGAAGCAGTCCTCAGTGGCACTTTCTACTACTGAAGCTGAATATATAGCCGCAGCTGCTTGTTGTTCCCAAGTCCTATGGCTCAAGTTTCAACTTCAAGACTACGGTATGTCTCTTGGAACTGTTCCTATTAAATGTGATAGTACGAGCGCAATAAATATCTCAAAAAACCCAGTGCATCACTCTAGAACAAAGCACATAGAGGTTAGGCACCATTTCCTGCGTGATCACGTAGAGAAAGGTTCCATTGAGATGGTTCATTGCAGGACAGATGAACAAGTTGCTGATATTTTCACTAAAGCTTTGGACAGACAACCCTTTGAGCATCTTCGAATGCTCTTAGGGATGATTCTCTTACATTAAACAAGCCCCGGTCCATCTTTTCCCTCAATGATTGACTAGTTTAGCATTAGTATGACTAGGGAACTGTATGGTTTAGCAACTGTCATTTTAATAATTGCTCTTTGCATGAAACTTGTTTACTTCTATGTATAGGAACTGATTCTTAAAAGCACTTTGTTTCTTTTGGCCCAAAATGATCAACCTGATCGTATCTATCCCTCTCTACAAGCCGAAAGGATGGTTGATCATAAGACTTGTCCCATAAAGCCCATCCAGGTAAACGTTTCTTATGAACCTCAATTAATTGATAAAACCCCTTTCTACGGGATTCAATTACCTGGATGATAAAAACTATTGTTAACCTATCCATATTTTGTTTGGATACTTCTCTTTGTCTTTTCACAAAATACCTTTACGTATCCAAATATGGCCTCCCGTCACTTGTTCATGGAAATAAGGTTAGAAAGGAAAGGAACTACTTCAAGTCACAAGGGAACTACAAGGATTTTTTTGAAACTCAAGCGTCTCATAGCTGTATTATTGGAAAGAGAAAAGGCATTGGAAACTGGGTTTTGAATCGACAGGTTGAGAAAAAGGAAATTTGAATCCGCACCGTTTATCTTGCTACTTTGGCTCATTCTCCGCCACGTATGTACTGTTGATTTGGAAAGAATCTTTGAATGGAAGAAAACAAATCTTTCTAGTTACCCTCAGAGTAACTAGCTACGATTTTCAAGGGAACGCTGGTAAGCCTTCTCACCTTCTCTAGTTCATTCCCTTCCTTACTTAACCCATCTTCCTCATTCCTCTCCATCCTCATCCTCTTCATCTCCAACTTTCTCCTCTGCAAACCCTAAATCTCAACTTCTTCAATCTTATCCTTCGCTCAACCATGGCTAACCAGAACCAACCCAGATACACCAGACTTCACCCAAATCCTCTCATAGAACATTTCCTTCAAAACGACCCAGTCTATCTTCAAGAACAACTCTTTAAAAATCTGGATCTAGACCATCATGAACCAGAATACATCTTCGATGTCAAAGAAAAACTCTATTCTCTTCTTCGAAAGAGAGATGGTCTACCTTCTCTTACCCCTGAAGCCTCACCTCCCACAACTCCTCGATCTGAGATTCCAGTTCTCACAACGAGACCGGATGGATCTTCAACTCTAACTCTCAACATTAAGGGTGTTCAAACCATAGTCTCTGAAACCAACCCAAATACTCTCCTTCTCAAAGATTCCTCCCATTCCTCCCCAAAACACCACACTCAAATCGTTGACAGTTTTGATCCCAAACAATCTGATCCTCTTGCTTCAACTTCTCAAAACCCTAACCCTCAAATCCAAAGTTCCAAGGAACCTCCCTTCTCTACAAGAGCTCCTTCAATTCCAGTTCCACCTCACTGGGAACTCGACCTTCCCAATCTTGATCAAACTCTCTCTCAGTTTGAGAAAGAAGAGTTCCCTACCACACAAGGACCTACACCTACTCTACCTTCTTCTTCCTCCAAAAAGACAACCCCCTCCAAAGACCTTCTCTCAACTGTGCCCACTGGTAAAAAATCAAGGAAGAGAAAGCACAGAAAAGTGAGTGAAGAAGAAGAAGAAGACGAAGAGGAACTACAGCCTCTTCTCTCTGAGCAACTACGGGCCCTCAATCCATCAACAGAAATCGTTACTGTTGAGGGCTCCGATGATGAGATAGAGGAGTACGCAGAGCCTGCTCTTCAAATTGGTTATAAGGAACCGCCATCTGGGCGTCCTTCAACAAGAGGCTCCAAGAAACAGAAGGTGGAGGAAAAGAAGGAAAAGAAGGAGAAGAAAGAAAAGAAGAAGAAAGAAGAGAGGAAGTTGGTCATTCCTCTGATTGTCACTGCTGAATTTCTCAAAGAACACGAGTTCAACGAGCTTTAAGAACTCATCCAGTTCCAAGGGGATCAAGCTCAGGTTAAATTCTTCTACTCCAAATTCACCCTAACAAAGGGAACTGAGCTCGATCCAGTCATAAGGTGGAAAACAGAAGAGGATGACTTCACCTTCACCTCCACCCTGATCAAGAAAATTCTCAAAGTTCCTGGAGAAGGATTTGACACACTTCCCCAACGACCATGGCAAGATACTGATGGACGAGAAGCTATCCTGCAAAGACTTCTAGGTCATGTGCCTTCTCAAGGCAAGGAGGTTTTGACTCACAGTTTGAGTCAAGTGGGGAAGATGGCACACCAGTACATCACTCGGGTAGTGATTCCCAGACAGGAGAAGAGAACAACGCTTAATTCCACTGATGCCATTCTCCTGGATCTGTTCCTGCGCAAGGAAAGAATCAATCTGCCCAAGATCATGATCTTACACATGTGCAAGTGTGTTGCCAAAGAGTCTCATGCCCTTCCCTATGCTGTTGTGGTGAAGGAGATAATGAAGAGGAACGACGTCTATAATCCTCAGGAAGAAGAAGAGCTTGGACAAGAGATGGACATGTCCAACATTCTGAGAATGAAGCACTCCCAAGAACCCAATGAGGAAGTTCCTCCTACTGTGTTCATTGAACAAGGAGATTCAAAGACAGTTCTCCAAGCTCTCAACCGTCTGTGTGGGGTAAATGAGCGGATTCTTGATGTTCTCCTGGACATCCAACAGACAAAGGGAACCAACGAGCACATCCTTGCTGTTCTTCAAGATATTCATAAGAAGTTGCCCTCCTCCTCTTTCTCCTCTAATCCATGAACAAGCCCTCTACAAGAACAATCCTTAGCTGTCTTATCACTCCTTCAATGCCTTTAATGAATCTGATCATGTACTTGCTTAAACGCTGTTTCCATGAAATGCATTTTGCTATTATTCTCTAGTTATGACTATGCTTTACTTGCTTTTCCTTGCTTGTTTATACTTAATTCTTTTCGATGATGTCAAAAGGGGGAAAAGTGGAAAAATGCAGAGATGCGTTGTCTAAGAGAATACAGAATAAATAGCCATAAGCTGAGGGGGAACTATAAGCTTAAAAATCTTGAAAATTGAACTGCTTGTCCATTCCAGGGGGAACTAAGTATCTGCAAAGAATTGCCTGTGTTTTGATGTTTGAATTTCTCATATCTTTCCAGTATCCTAGAACGTTCTTACTTGCATTTTATGAAAGTTTGTCATCATCAAAAAGGGTGAAATTGTTGGATCAGTGTTAGGGAACTAACACTAGAACAATGGTTTCTCCATTCGAGCAATCGAAGTTTTGATAATGACAAACAGATGGAACTAATTCCCTGTACAAGTGATTTCAGGAAAGATAACAGATTCACAGGAAAAGCAAGGGAAACGTTCCTTGTCAAGCCACCTGTGTACGTGGCAAGTAAATGAAAGGATAGTGAAGACTTTTCACTATTGTCTTGGGCGGCAAGCCAAGCTCCGAAAGAACAAGAATGCAAAAGGGTACGCTAGTCTTTTTGAATAGTATCGTACTCCCCAAGACAAGAAGGGCAAATGCGTCAAAACTAAAGATGGAAACTCTATAAATAGAATGCGACACCGCTAGGTCGAATGAGCTCTCAAACGAAAGAAAACCAGATCCACAAAAAGAAAGAGAGAAATCGAGAGCCCGAGCTGATTCTGTGAAGATAACAATCTAGAAGTTCAAGGAAGGAAGCATCAAGTGATGAAGACTGAGTGAAGATCTTCGTCAACTTGAAGAAGGTGATTCCTGTGCTAAAGGGAACTGCACAGGAACGAGTAAGGTTCACCATCTATATTTAGTTGTGCTTAGATCTAGGAACTACTATGTCTTAGTCGTTAGTATTGTTTGTGAGTGGAATTGCGAACAATAGAGAAGTTCGACTTTGTATTGTGGAACCTGAGATCTATCAATAGAATATAGTGTGTGTTCAAAATCCTCCAAGGGAGGTAGAGGTTTACTCTTTAGCTAGTTGGCTAAAGAGGTTCCTCTATAAGGAACCGTGTCCCTGTCTCTAATTTCCTGTTTAAAGTTTGTATTACATTATTCCGCTGCGTAAGGGAACTGTCACTGGAACAGTTCCCGATTGTCTTGACTAACACCGATCTACGATCCTACAGGTTCCAACTCAAAACCATATAACAATCAGTGGAGTAACTCCTTAAATTATATATTAGACAATTTTATTTCTATTTTCCATGTGAGAAAAACTCTCAACACATTTTTTCCCATAGATTTCATATAACTATCGGTGAGGTTCAAGTAGCGCTCACGATAAATAGTACGTGTTAGAGTAATTAGTATTTTCAAATATAAATATAACAGGCTTATTATTTGATTAATTTTGGGGGACTAAGTATATAAGGAATTTGAGTCAAAATACACAAGGATTGGGCTGATTAGGTCTAGCCTAGAAAGGTGCCAATATAGTTGGAGTGTTCCAGAATTAGAGTTCGGTGGAATTCACTGGAACGGGCACATTAGCTAGTCATTAGAAGATAAGAAGAATTCTAGTAAAGTGGAGGATATTAATTACAATGTGAAGTGGTAGAACTTTCTAAGTAAAAATCATTCTATAAGTCGGTTTGTATTTTGCATGTATCAACTGACATACACATGTACAAATAGAAATGTGGGTGTGTATTTTAAGCATCACTCGTGAGTGATAAGTGTGGGTAATGGTAGGATGGAGCACTAGCATTGAGGAAGCTCGATTCATAGTCAGTATGAAACGGTGTTACATGTGTAAGTTAAAATGTGTGGGTGTCCTATTAGTAAAGATTGTCGAGTTATTTGCAAATAAAAGCTCTTGTATATTCAATATATATTACAAAGTCACTTTTGTAAGTTGTATCTTTTTATCGTTGGGGTTTCAGCGGGTCTACAAGAGTCTTGGAATAGTCGATTTTCCAACTTTGGTATCAAAGCTGAGGTTGCGGAGGTTACTGATATTGGTGAAGTGTGCGGGTACAACTCGTTGGTTGAAGGATCTCGTGTTGGCATGATGACGCCCAATTTATTGAGGGTGATCGAGATATCACTCTTTGATGGGAAAAATTAGCTTCGCGTTTTGGCGGAGTTGGTTTAAAACCTATTGGTGTATAGAGTGATAAAAGAGCTAGTCGAACAGGCAATGGTGATCGACATGGAGTAAAGGGTCACATGCAAGTAAGATATCATGGATGAAGGAGGACCTAAAGAAGTTGAGAGCTAGGTCCTTGCACAGGAGTGTTGGTGACTAGTATACCAATATGGTTTGTATTGTTGGTGAAGATGATGTTTAGTTGGCAGTGAAAAAGATTGCCATGTCGGAGTGGTTGATCAAGCTTTTTTAACACCTTAAATAGAGATGGAGAGTTTGGTCACCTCAACATAAAATATAGAGAGAAATTGAAAGTTATAGGTACTGGAAGCGTGAGGATGGAAGTATGGGACAATACACGCCACACTATTCATAATTTGAGGTACATGCCTTCAAACAAAATTAGCATTATTTAGTTAGTTGTGATAATGTTAGAGGGTGGAGGATGTTAGAGTACATCCCACATCTAAAGTTGGGACTGTCCCAACTTTAGATGTGGGAATGTACTCTAACACGCCCCCGCAAGTGCAACTGGGGGAACTAGCCCAATTGACATTTGGACAATACGACGGGGCGGCCCAGGATCGAGAGAGACCGTTAGGTAGATGGCTCTGATACCATAATAAGTCCAGCGGGGTTCCATCCTAAAACCAATTGGCAATAGGATGAGTAGTCCAAGGGGTATATATACTAGGCAAGTTAGGTCCCAACTTTAGATGTGGGAATGTACTCTAACAGGAGGATTGGGTTGATTAGGTCCGGTCTAAAATGGTGCCAATATATTGTTGGAGTGTTCCAGGATTAGAGCTCGATGGAATTCACTTGAAGGGGCACATTAGCTAGTAATTAGAAGATTAATGAGAATTCTAGTAAAGTGAAGGATATTAATTAGCACGGGAAGTACTAGATCTGACTATGTAAAAATCATTGTATAAGTCGGTTGTGTTTAATTAGCATCACTCATATGAGTGATTAAGTGTGGGAAGTGGTGTAGGATTTTGACCATTAGTGTTGAGGGAGCTCGATCAAGCGTTAGTATGAGGTGGTGTTACAGGTGTAAGTTAGAGTGTGAGTATCACATTAGGAAAGAGTGTCGAGTTATCCGTGTGTTATATCTATCATATCTTCACTATATACAATAAAAGTCACTTTTGTAAAATATTATCTTTGTATCAGTGGGATTTTATTGAGTGTAATTTCCCGAAAAATAGTGAGGTGCGATGAGAATCATATTCAAATTAGGACATTCGTATGATCCAGATTAGACTTACATTAGTTCGTGAGATTTTTCGAAAACTAGTAAGAGTTGTATTCACTTCATTGAGATATTCATGCCCTGTCCATGAACAATTATGTGTGACTGTGAGCATACAAACAAGTTTGTTACTTTCGATGAACGCATGGCCTAAAGAATGCTTCAATGTGATCGCGACTATAGAAAATGGATAAATAACTAACACAAAACGCCTTGATAATATATAAACAAATAATCATATGTGATTGAAGGGAACTTACGTGGCCTAAAGAACCCGAATGACCATTTGGATGAAGATTTGTTATAGTTGTTGATCCATAGGCAAGCTTCTCATCATAAATAGCCATTTTGTTTCTACAAGGCGGCTTTGGCCCTCCTTTTATGACATCCTTCACATGTATTCTAAGAAACAAAGGTTCCATTATCTAAGCCCGACTCTTTTCACCTTACCAACTCTATTGAACCGAAAACAAATTTAAAAAAAAACAAGTTAGTTCATCTTTCAAGATTCTGTTCATAATCAATCATCATGACAAAATAAAAATCTAGTTACCCAAAAGATAAATATTCATATTTCAATGTGTACATGTAAATAGTGATTTATCCATTAGCATTAAATATACAAACAAACTCACCTCAAACAAATGTGAATGTTGAAGGAGATTGGCCTAGTGTGATTTACTCGGCACGATCTGTTGTAGGTAGTCAATTCTTTTCCATTTTCTATGATTGACAAAACTTGCATTGTCATATCTATTTTGTTGTATTACTAGCAACAAACTTCCAATTTCAGACTCCTTTATTGGATCTGAGGAATTCAATGCAAGAATCTACCTTGATGGGCGCATGCGATCAGCATCAAATGGCAAAATTGATGTGATAGTGTTTTTTTATGACAAAATTGGATCAAGAAAAATCCGTTCTAGATACTTGGGATTAATGATCAAGAATGTTTCCTTAGAGGGAGGATTTGTAATGGGTATTGACTGAAACTGAAAATAGAATTCATGAAGAGTTTTTTATTCATCAGATCACGATTTGATTTGGGGAATCTTTTTGAGTGGGAAATGAAATGGGAAGGCTATGCGGGCAGGAGAGTTACTAGGACATCAAAATTAAAGTTGGCAGTTTGAGAAAGATATTTAAGGTGTTTATTTCACAAATTTCTTCTCTTGTAATTGCGTGGCAGATTCACACAAGATGCCTTTCCAAATTCTCTTGTAAGTGCGAACACAGTTATCATAAAAAAATAACTTAAAATAATATCAAGTATCCACTTTGAAAATGCGCCTGTTTAAGAAATAAGAATAAATCTCGCTCGTTCATTCCAAAAAATCAACGTCCCTAATTAAACATTCATTAAAAAAAATAAAATACGGCACGAGCGAATTTTTCCCGTATTATTTGCGTATTTTTCAATAAAATACGACACGGACGAATTTTTCCCGTATTATTCACGAATTTTTCAAAAAATACGTTTTTATGAGACGCGCCTAGTTTGTTCATCAGAAATAGCGATTTGTTCATCAATATTCACCAATTGTTCATCAATACTAACTAATTGTGCATTGAGTTTTTGATAACATTGTTCATCGATTTCGAACTTTTTTATTTTTTATTTTTTATTTTTTAACCTTATTTATGTGTAGGAATACAATATTATGTAGTTTTTTATGCACATATAATTAGTTTTGATATACTCATATTTGTTCATTGATATAGTCGTATTTGTTCATTGATATACCCCTATTTGTTCATTGATATACCATTATTTGTTCATTAGTATACTATTATTTGTTCATTAGTATACTTCTTTTTTTGTTCATTGGTATACTATTATTTGTTCATTGATATACCCTATTTGTTCATGGATATACCCTTATTTGTTCATTGATATAACCTTATTTGTTCATTATTATACCCTTATTTGTGAATTGAAATAAACTTATGTTTTATGTGTCAATGCTATCAACTTGTACATTTAGGACTATTAATACCATCAACTTGTACATTTAGGACTATCTATTTGTGCATTTTTTGCATTTATTTTGTGCTTTAAGGCTAACTTGAATTCAAAGTATAATACGAATGAAGTGCTTTAAGGCTAACTTGTCAATACGAATGAAGTGCTCAATATAGTACCAAAATAAGATAAGTTTGATGTAGAAACTTGAATGCAAAAGATAATAGAGATAAAGAATTTGACTTTGCAATAATATGGTGTATGCTAAGAGAACGAGATAGCAACAAATCGAAGAGGTGTGCTTGTGCCTTATTTAGCTATGAACAAATTGATGTTATTAATGAACAAATATGCATATAGTAATCAACAAATTGAGGTTACTAGTGAACAAATATGCATCTAGTAATGAACAATTATATGATAAAGGCAATGAACAAATATGCATAAACCAGTGAACAAATTGATATTACTAATGAACAAATATGCACAAACCGATGAACAAATATGCATAAACCGATGAACAAATATTTTCGTTTTTTTATGAACAAAATCACAATGTTGATGAACATATTGCATGTAATTTTGATACACATTTGTTCATTTTTTATGTACAAACAATAGATTTTTTATGCACAAGCAATAGTTTATTTATGCACAAAATCACAGTTTTGATGAACAAAATCACAGTTTTGATGAACAAATCCACATTATTGATGAACAAATCCACAATACTGATGAACAATCTGGGCGCGTGTCCTATTTCCGTTTTTTTCAAAAATACGCGAATAATTCGCCAATAATTCGCCCGTGCCGTTTTTCCCCTTTTTAAGTGAAATGATCAGCGCCTTTGATTTTTCTTGATCCAACGGCTCCTGTTCTTTCTTATTTCGCACCTGGGCGCCCATTCGCACCTGAACCGGACTCATCCACTTTAAACCAGTAATAATACTAACTTTAAAAATTATCGACAACAATACGAACTATTACGATATTAACCAAAAACAATATCATGCCAATTTCCGATGACTTTTCAGGTAAAATTCATAACGTGGCGATCGGAAACATGACGTGTCATAAAAATAAATTACACCTATCTCATACTATTACTTAAACTAAATTAAAAAGAAAAAAAGAAAAAAACCAAAGAAAATCAGATTTTTATAAAGTAATGAGGGGCTAGGGTTATCAGTTCAACTTCTTCTTCAATTGGTTGCACACTTTTACCTAACATCCTACACTCCAGCAAAGCTCGACGAAGCAAACTTCGAATCTTAATAATTGTAAATTATGTAATCAATTGTGCATGAAAATATATACCAAATTGGTTAAAATTGTGAGATTGAGATCTAAATGGGGAATTTAATTTCGTTGGAGAACAAAACCCAAAACCCCTAATTCAGTCGCTCACACCCTACAATTCTAGGGTTTGGTACACTTAGGCGTCACTACCCACGGCGCCGACGATTTGGTTATGAGTGAGAAAGATCTTCAGAGGGTATTAATGGTGTATATATGGACTTGATGAAATTTCGAAAGAACTCGGTGAAACAAGGGGAATTGGGGCTCCATAGGTTAAAATATGCGAGATTGCTTCTCAAATTGGGATGTTTTTTAATCAAGATCTTGTAAATCAATCAATTATAAACCATAATTGTATACTTTGTACCTATATATTGAATGGATGTATTTATTCCATGTAAATTAAAATTTATTTTTATTCAATTATTTTAACACATCACATATATTATATTTTGATATTCTAGAGTAGTTCATAGATTTAAAAAAAAAATTATTTGTTAGGCACAAAGCTTTCTCATATAACGAGAACAACTATAAAGCATTCCATGTAAAAAATGTTTAAAAAATGTTTATTTTTTTATGATTTTAAGAACATTATAACAAACTAATAATGTTTATGCATCAAACAAACCCAATATAATAACAAAGCAAGGTCATTATATGATTTGTAGCTTTCACAAATCACTTGGTAAATGCAGCAAGCACACGACGCGGGGGTGTAAAGGGGCGACGAGAATGTTGGACTGCATGATTGTCGAGCAAGAGGATATCGCCTTGCCTCCAGGGGATTGCAGCACATTCTTCCTCAAGGATCACCTGACACTCTTCGACCACCTTGAGAGGTATAGTGGAATCATGCCCTAATATGACTGAACTATCTAATTTGTATCTTGGATCCACATGGGTCATGATGACTACCATAAGTGCATTGAACCACATCTTGCGTGGTACATGTCGAGTGTTGTCAATCTTGATGCCGGGGAGTGGCCTAATTGTGATCTTTGCCCCTTTCTCTAGCCAATCTAGCTTCCATCCTAATTTGGTTGCCCCGCCAACTCATTATAAATTAATATGGCTCAATTGTAGTTTGTCTAATTATTTGGTATAAAATCATAAAAATACAAAAATATGTTTGATAGTACAATTATTCAGAACTAATTTAGGTAGGCAAGCATGTTGAAGTCCCACTTTATGTAAGGTCTTGTTCCATTGGACTTTTTTGGTATATTACTTCAATGAATGGGCTTGCATACAAGTCATAAATCTACTTTAGCTTTCAATGTTAATCAATTAATCAATAATGAAAAGGTGAATTAGATATATATATATATATAGTGTAACATGTGATCTCAATTAACAATTACTCACTTGTGTTCGGCAACATTCTTATCATTCGTGGAGAAGGTGGATTTCCAACTCCTGCCGATGGGGGACGAGATGTCTACGTCATGTGGAAGGAATTTTTTATAGAGTAGGCCGTGCTCCTCAAGGCGGTGGATAAAGTTAGGGTTTTTGTTCTTCATTCTCTCATACACAATGTGGCCTGGTACGATTGGGGTCTCTCCTTGGCTTCCTGGTTCCACCTCACAATAAAAAAAATGCCTTGGTTGGATGATCCTCCATCTGCATGCATTTTTATATAGAAATACGTTATTTTTTTAAATAACATGCTTTATAAACTAATTTATTGTAGTTGATTGGGAAAACATGTCAGCAAAAGCATTATTTGTTAATATTTGAGTTGTATAAATACTTTATGTGTTAATGAAAGAGATCAGAATTTCAAAATCAAATTCTCTCTTTATGGAATTAGATCAAATAAAATAAAATACAAAACCTAACCCTAGTTGTTCCGCACTCTTGCCGTCAATCGGCCACCCTTACGCCACCACCCTTCCATTGTGTTTTGTCACCATTTTAGTGCAATAATGCTCATAAAACAAGATGGAAAAGATGTTGGCAATACCTCTAGCGTCAAACCTGTGAATTAACCTTATTATCTTCATCCTTCGGGTCATCCCGAGATGAAGATTTGTCTTGTTATTCTCAAAGGGAACAATTATCAAGAAAGGAAAATGTGCATGTGGAATGCTCTTTGATCAAACCGTAAGCTCAAGTTCATTGATGTAAATATTATAAAGCCTAAAGATCGTGATGATATAAATGACTAGTGGAATGTCACCTGTATGCATGTTGGATGGATTATACAATCGATGGAAGAATCAATTCGTTCCACAATTACTTATTTTGATTCTGCTACGGAATTTTGGGATGACGTTATGTAGCGTTTCTCTAATGAAAACGAGCCTGGATAATAACTAATTCTTAATCTAACATGTTGTACTTAGAAAGGGAAAATGATTGCTTTCTACTATGGCTCTTTGGAGAAACTATGGGATGAATTGTCGTACTATGTGCATACTCAATTTATACATGCAGCAAGTGTGAATGTGATTGCTTTCCTATGGAGACTAAGGAGAGAGAGGAAGAATGGATCCATCAATTTTTTTATGGGTCTTCATTATAGCTAGGCAACAATGCGCTCTAACATATTGGTGCAAGATCCATTGTCGAGGTTGAATAAGGTGTACTCTCTTCCCATTCAAGAAGAGTGACAACAATCGATTACAAATAATTATGAAGAGAAGACGAGGAAGGCGTGTTTTCTGCTCAGGATGCTAGCGGATCATGACCTAATCGGTGCAATTTGGACAAGAGTGAGAAGCTGAGTAGTGGAGGCGTAGTCTCAAATAGGCAGAAGACCGATTGTGATCGCCACAATTGGTTTGTGGCAAATGTGAACGTCGTGACTCGAATTGCCCTATTTGTAATTATTATGGAGGATTGGCTATTGAGACATAGTCGTGTTTAATCTCACTAGGTACCTCGAATGGTGGCTCGATGATCCTAAGATGGATTAGTGGCAATACCCCTCCGATGTTAGATCTACTTCCACGCTAGTGAACACTTCACATTCCAACAACATGGGCTCTTCTCATGCAGCGTCGCTTGGAGCCTCTGACCAAGTGGGCATGGGTCTGTCCGATTCTCAATGGTTGACCCTAGTGAATCTTCTATAGTCCGTTAATACCGATTCGGACAAGTTGTCTAATAAGTTTTGTTTTCATTGAATTTTGGTTATCGAGGCATCGTTTCATATGACAAGTAAATCCCCTTTGTTAAGTGAGTTAATTGCAGTTTCTCCCTCAACAATTCTGATTCCTAATGGGTTGTCAATGACAGGCAAGACTGCATGAACTCTAAGATTGAGTGATGATTGGATTTTGCATAATGTGCTTTATGTGCCCACTTTAATCTACAACCCGATTTCTATTGCTCGGCTATTATTAAAGCATCAGAATTGCATCATTAAATTGACCAATAAGTTATGTATTCTAAAAGACAAGAGTTTGATGATGCTAATTAGAGCTAGTAAGGAGCGAAATGGGTTTACTAGCTTCATGCATTGTTGTCGACAACACATACTTTTGGGTTAGAGGCTGACTCACATGCCCTTTGGCATTCCCGTATTGGCATCCATCTTTATCATTCTTCAAATTTACCTATTGTTAAATAAATGGTCACCTTGACTTATGTGATGGTTTTCTTAGAGCAAAACAAACTCGTTTCTCGTTTCCTATTTTTAATATGCAAACCTTAGAATTTTTTTATTTAATACATTGTGATGTATGTGGTCTATTAGAATGTTTTTCCAAGTTTTGATGGTTCTAAACACAAGTGAAGTGGCCAACATCTAAGAAATATTTCTGACATTTCTGACATAAAAGGTAAAATAGATTTGAAGATCTTAAAGATGCATAAAAGATTGTGTGAGATTGCATATCTGGCTAAAAATAAATAATATCCATTTAGGATAAAAAGAAGCGTGGATCTTCATTAAGCCCTAAGGAGTTGGTTTAATTTATTTTATGTTTTATCCTTAGGAAGATTTGTGTGGATTGGATTTATATTATCTTCCTTAATTGAATATGAAGTGGTATATTCTTTAAACCTTAGTGTGCCAGCCTATTTATGTCATGAGAATTGGATTGAAAGGGTATATGAGCTTACACTGTGGAATTTGAAAGTATAGTTTTAGTGTTCGTCAAAGAAGAAGAAGAAGAAGAAGAAGAAGAAGAAGAAGAAGAAGAAGCTTTAGTTAGGCTTTGTGAGTGAGAGTATGGTTTAAACATAGAGTAAATGAGTGTCAAACTACTAAAGAGGTGTATTAGTTTACTCCAAGTTACTCTTGTTAACATACTCAAGAGATCAATAAATTAAGTTATGGCTTTTAACTCGACCAAGTGAGAACTTGAAAAGGAATGGTTTTTTCTTAGTTAACTAAGTTGGTTGGCTAAGTGTTCTACTATAATACAAAAATACATCATTCTAAGTAAGTCTTTCCCCTTAATGTTTAATTTCACCGCGTGTTTAAAGGTCGACGACTTTGCTAAAGTGGATGACTTATAAGTATTGATCCTATAGGGTCATTATTTTTTTTACATTAGTTGATGATTGTTCTAGAGGAGTTAGGATATTTTCAATGAAAAATAAATCTGCAATTGTCTCTATCATTCTAATTTTTTCACATGATTAACCGCAAATTTAAAATGAATATGAAATGTTTTCATAGCTACAATGGTACCGAATTTACTTGTCTAAGATCTTACTTTGATAAAAATGGCATTGTTTTTGAAACATCGTGTGTTGGTACTCTTCAAAAAATTGGCAAATTTGAACGCAAACGTTGTCATATTTTAAATCTCACTCGTGTCATTCGTTTTCATGCTAATCTTCCTTTAAATTGAGGGTGATTGTATTCTCATTGTTGCTTATTTAATTAATAAAAATCCCATGCCTTTGCTCAAAAACCTAACATAATTTGAAATTTTATATGGCCGATCACCGAGTTATGTCAACTGTGCACTCTCGGTTGTCTATGTTATGCTTCAATAAATCCATGATCTTCAAACCAGTTTGATCTTAGAACAAAAAAGTGTGTTTTCTTTGGTTATCCTAAAGGTCCAAAAGGTTGATTTGTTATTGATTTGGAAACATAAAAACGGTTTGCCTCTTGTAATGGGATTTTCTATGAGATATGTTATCCTTGTAAGATAGCTACACCTTAAGTTCAAAGCCCAACTCATCTCTTGTTTGCACATGAAGGATTTAGGTGTCTTTGAAATATTTCCTTGGGATTGAGCTTGCTCATTCTCCTGTTGGTCTGTTTCTATATCAACGAAATACTATGGATATTTAATTTGAAGTTGGTCTTCTTGAAAGCAAAACTTGTGATTTCCCTATTGAACAAAATCATAAGCTTACTTTGTATATGGCTTTGCTATTTGAGGCTCCAGATCGGTATAGACGTCTTATTGGACATTTGATATACATGACCATTACTCGACCTGAGATTTGTTATGCAGTTCATACTTCGGCGGAGTTTATGTACGTAGAACCCAACTATTGATCATTGGGATGCAACTCTTTGTGTTCTACAATATCTTAAGATTCATCCATGTCATGGTATTTTTCTTTTACAAAAAATCTACCTTGGCTCTTTCTTTCTTTTGTGATCCAGATTATGCGCCATGTCCTCTTTCTCTTCGCTCTATCATAAGTTAGTATATATAGCTTGGTTCTTCTCATGTTTTCTAGCGCACCAAGAAACAGAAGACGGCCTCACAATCCTCGGTCGAAGCTGAATACAAAGCTATGGAGGTTGCCTTCTGTGAATTACATTGGTTGAAGTCTCTACTATGTTTTCTTGGGGTTGTCTACTCGTCTTCTATGTGGCTATTTTGTGACAATCAAATTGCTTTTCATAATGCTTCTAATCTTGTGTTTCATGATTGTATAAAGCATATTGAGGTTGATTGTTATTTCATACGAGATCTATTACTTTGAGGGGTGTTTCGAATAGAGCAAATTCAGACTTATTTCAAACCAACATATGTTCCTACGTACCAAGATTCTAGGTTCTAATCAATTTCGTTCTCTACTTTATAAGTTGGATATTTGAGATTTTCATACCACTTGACATAAAGTATTAAAATTATATCAATTTATATCTTTTATACATAGTTGCTTGGGTCCAAAGTCTATCTTATATAATTCTTCTATAACCGCTTTGTGTTAATGAAAAGGATCGGAATTTCAGACTCAAATTATCTCTTTAGTTAAAGTTGGGTGGATCAATTACGTGAGGTGGTGGTGTACGTCTGAACTAGCAGAACATGCAGAATAAGTCAAAAGTAGTGCTCAAACTTTCAATCAAAATAAAAGTATGTAATGATAGGGCAATATTGTATTAATGGGAAATATGGGCTAGTTTTGTAATATACTAGGAAAGTGTATAAGAGCCCAACCGTACTCAGTGGGTAGATTATGGATTGAATGAATGACAAAATTCCGTTCTTTACTCTCTACTCTCTGAACTCTACTTCTTCATCTCCCTAATCGATCTTTCTCCTTCAATCTCTTTTCTCCCTTAATCTCTTCTTCTTAATTTCCTCTTTAATTGTTAGGGTCATTACAAATTACTTTGACAACAAATAAAGTACCCAAGTGTTTGTGCTAGGACTTGCATCACTAATTGACTAAAAGTCTATAAAAATATTTTTAAATAATAAATAATATATGTTGAATTTAATGTATTTACTTTAATGCAAGTAACATATTGGTTCACGAAAGTATGTGATATGGTCATATGGGCATGGTACTTAGCACTATTTTCCTCTGAATACTAAAAAATGGTTTTTGTTAAAAAACACCTTTTAAAATATGGTTTTTTAAGAAACCATTTTTTTAAAATTTTTTTTAAGTAAAAACACCTCTATAATACAAACACCCAAATTCAACCACCTTAAATAATTTTCAGGTGGAATTTTTTCCGAACTGGACCTATATGACCTTATACAACATAATTAAATTATTTCTAAAAAATAATAAGGTGGTTTAGTAAAAAATTCATAATTTTATAGTTATTTATTTTTAAAACAAATTACAACGAAATTTTGCATTAGTAATATTTTATAATTTACTCTGATCTTATGTACCATGGCAATTAGGATCTCAAGACGCAGAAACGCTTATTTTGCATGTGCGCCCTCAACAGTAAGAATTGTGGATGCTCTTATAGTACATGCCTACCTCTTAATGGAAAAATAAAATGATTGTTATAATAATTTTAAGGGAATTTTTGTTGGGTATCATAATAAAATGCTCTTACAGTACATGCCTCCATGTAATTACTTTTTTGCGTGGTATTTTTGTTGGTATCCTATAATTACTTTTTTGTGTTGATGCTTCGGAGGTTTTTTGGTATTTCAATTAGTTCTTTGGTTCAAATTAATTAAGTTCAAGTCTATTATTATTTTCCTCACTTTTATATTAGTAGGATTCGATTCTTATAACCATCAAATTCATACGCGAACTATCTTGATTTATTTTCAACTCCCCATAAAAATAGATGATTGTTTAGAAATTCAAATCGGAATAACTCAGGCATAAGTTTGGTTTTTTAAGAATCAAATCATACTAATTTGATTGTGAAAAAAATGATGAAAAGCTTGAATTTGAGCAATTCAATCTAAAGAACAGCGACAATCAAAAAACCCAAAACTTAGAGACACAATAAAGAAATTATCCTAAAATTTAAAGCAAAAATACGATTTAAAAAAAAGATGAACTCACATAAGCGATCTCGTTATGAAAGTGCACAACGTTGTGCGGCGAGCTATCATTGGCCGTGTAGACCTGGCCGACGACGTGCGTCCTCGGAGTGGCGATACTTCCAAAAGGGAAGGGCTCGTAGCCGAAGCCGTTGAGAACGTCGTTGAAGTGGTCGGCGGTGGCCACGTCAAACCCCCGGAAGAGGACGGCGCCGGCCTCATGAAGCTTGGCCTCCACCCACGCCTTGTGGGCCCCGACCGCCTCGGCTAGGTTGGTGGAGGCCGACGGTTGCGTTGGGGAGACCACTACCGGAAAGGGCACGCCGTCAAACATCTTTTGTTGGGGTACCGAAACTTCCTTGAACACCTCTTCCACAATTTTCGAACCCATTAGATTAGTTGAGATGGATATGTGTGAAAAAGTTGATTGTGGATATCAGGATATGGATGGGAATAAGGCTAAGTTGGGCAGTTTATTAAATGGAAGCATGTAGTTGACCAAGAAAATGTAGACATGTATTGACATATGTATGCACATCAGCACATGCTAATGTAATGGAAAGAGTGGGATTAATAAATTGCTTTTTTTAACGTTTTATAATATGCCTATCATCAACCCGTATCACAAGCGCATATATTGTTGGTACTAGTGATATTAAATTAGCTTACTTTTAATTAAAGGTTGGTGGGACAATCAACGAGCTAGAGTCATGTACAGCTAAGATGGTCGCCAAATCAAAAAAAAATCAGCGACCACGACCCCTCTAGTCGCTAATATTGCGCGGGCAATTTTGGCGCCAAAGGTTGGCGACCACTTGGTCGTAGATGTTAGCGACCAGGTGGTCGCGGATCTCATGACCCAAGTTAGCGACCATTAATTTGGTCGTAGATTTTAGCAAGCAAGTGGCTGCAAAATCTCGTGGCCCGAGTTCAGAATAAAAGATAAAAGCGAAATAATGAATTTTAATATATCTTTCATTTTTATCATGTAATATTACCAGATTTCTTATGAACGATCTTCAACGAAGATTTGACAACTTTGTTCGATTGTTTGTTAGAAGATCAAGGAAAAGATAAGATCAAATAAGTACGGTCTTATCTAGGAAATCCGAAATCAATCGGTTATAGAAAGAATCGAGTTGGTTGAGAATTGAAATAATCGTCGATATACTTATCTCTATTTTAGTGGGATTTGTCGAGTGGAATATTAGCACAATTAGGCAAGAATTGTGATTGAGATCTAACTTGCCTTGTATCCGTTGAAACTTAATATAAAGTATTCTATTGAAATCCTTTGAGAAGGAGTCTCATGGGTAGAGATTTTTCTTTCTACCACTTGTTGGTCGGGCATAAAGTTTTAGTTTTTCTCTCTAAATACCTTGTTCATATATTAGTTTATTTTCGCTACCCAAAAAACATTGTTAGTTCCCTACTTTGTTACTAACACATCACGATCCAATAATGGTTATTGAAATTTATTAACCGAATTTCCGGTTTACTGAAACTCCAATTAACCTACCGTACCCACCCTGTTAACCGAAACTCCGATTAACCTATCCCGCCAACTCCAACCTATTAGAGTCGGAATTCAACGGCCAAAATTAGGGGTGCTCACAGGTTGGGTCGGGTCGACCCGCGACCTGCAAATTTTTTTACCTTTGACCCGCTACCCGACCCGCGGGTCTAACAGGTCGGGTCGCGGGTCAACCCGTTTGACTAAGTCAATCGGGTCAAAACTAATTTTTTTACCTTAAAAAAATTCATTTTTAACCTAAAAAGTTTAATTTTAACATTAAAACATGTATTTTTTAAAAAAACCCATTGGGTTTGCGGGTCGACTCGTAAATCCATCGATTTTTTATGAAAAAAACAGTTTATACATTAATAAAATTATAAAAAAATATATATTTTTAAACATATTGCGGTCTCGGGTCGACCTGCAGTTCGCAAATTGCGGGTCGGGTCGGTGAGAGTCGCGGGCGACCCGACCCGTAGCCAAAATCGAGAGAACTTTTGAATGGACGATGCTTCTTCTATTTAAGTCTTTAAGATGTTTGAATGAAGAAATCTGTTTCCACCATACCGGCATACCCTGACACGGCCAGTAATGAAAATCATAGATTTAGATTTATCCAGCACGTCACATCCAGCACATGCTGTTATCCCACCTCATTGACATTCACTACGCGATACCATACCCGGCGGACACGGCCAATAGTTTACAGACGTGAAATCAGTCAAAACACCATCCATACATTCAATAAATTAATATTATTATACTCCCCATAGATCGAGTTTAGATCGTGTAAAAAACAAGTTCTTCACTGCGTGTGAAGGCATGCTCTGTGCTTTATAAGCCCACGTCCCTACCTAAACCCTCACTCTCTACGAACAAGACACAAATCAAACCCTCACCAAAAAATATAGTAATATGGGGTCGAGAAGCGTGGAGAAGCCACACGCAGTGTGCGTGCCGTTCCCGGCGCAAGGCCACCTAAACCCCATGATGAAGCTGGCCAAGCTCCTCCACTCCCGCGGCTTCCACATCACGTTCGCCCTGACCGACTACAACCACGCCCGCCTCCTCCGCTCCCGCGGGCCCCGCGCCCTCGACGGCCTCCCTTCCTTCAGCTTTGCCTCCTTCCCCGACGGCATCCCGCCCTCCGACTGCCCCGACACTACCCAGTCCATCCCCGACCTCTCCCACTCCCTCGACCGCAACTGCCTCCGCCCGTTCACCAACCTCCTCCGGGGGCTCAACGAGGCGGCCGAGAAGGGCCAAGGGCCCCGCGTGAGCTGCATTGTGTCGGACGGGTCCTCCCCGTTCACGTTGATGGCGTCGGAGGCGCTCCGGATCAAGGAGGTGCTGTTTTGGACGGCTAGTGCTTGTTCGTATCTTGGCTACAACCAGTATGCGCAGCTTGAGGGAAGAGGGTATACACCTCTCAAAGGTATATAATCATTTTCTCTCAAATTTTGGCAGTTGCTAATTTCACTTTTATTTGCCAAACCAGTTAAATCTCCGTAATATTCACAGATATTATGATATTAACAATGGCGGATCCAAGACTGATTTGATGGGGGCGGAATTTAAACCAGCCTAACCAGTAAAAAACAATTTCACCGTCAAGTCAAATCAATGTAGCTTAAACATTAAAGTAGTATAAAATAACAATATTAATGATAGTTTGACATAAAAAAATAAAACAAACTTACAAAATAAACTATATGTGACTTCTTGCTAGGAAATAATTGAAATTTACAATTATTATATTGACGAGCACATAGCAATTTATCTATATGATTGATTAGCTCCTATAACTATTTGCTTTTAATTAATATTAATATCGGTTTGGTTATAATGTATACATATATTATAGGTATCTAATAAGTTATCCAATTATGTTTTTTTATTCCTTCCAATCTTAATTTATAGACTACAATTATATAACAATTTGTAAAATCATAATAAATTAATTTTTTTTGGAATTAATTCATTCATTATACCATAAAAAAGGGTCGGCTTTTGATAAAAAGGAGAACAAATGGGTGGGCAAGATCCAAGAGGTCCGAAAAAAAGGATCACTCTCAATTTGTTTTGGCTTTTGAGAATCAATGCATTTAAATTATTTCGTGAAGGTCTCTGTCATATCGTATTAAGGAATTTTTTATTGTTTTTTGATTGTACCAGATGCTAGCTACCTGACAAACGGGTATCTGGACACAACCCTAGACTGGATTCCTTCAATGAAAGGCATACGCCTCAAATACCTACCATCCTTCTTTAGAACAACCGACCCTAACGACTTCATGCTCAACTACGTGAAAGTCACACTGCAGCGATCACGCAAAGCCTCAGGAATCATCTTCAACACATTCGACGCATTAGAGCACGACTTCCTCGCATCACTCCCTCCCGACTTCCCTCCTCTCTTCCCAATCGGTCCACTCCACACACTCGCAAACCGCATCAAAGACCGCGAAACCGAGTCCATTGGATCCAATCTATGGAAAGAGGACCAACGTTGCATCGAGTGGTTGGACTCCAAGAAACCGGGCTCGGTCGTGTACGTCAACTTTGGTAGCATTACCGTTATGACCAACGAACAACTCGTCGAGTTCGGTTTCGGGTTGGCCAATAGTGGGAAGCACTTCTTGTGGGTGATAAGGCCGGATCTTGTAACGGGAGAAACCGCGGTATTACCGCGAGAGTTTGTTGAGGAGACTAAGGAGAGGAGTCTTTTGGTAGATTGGTGTGATCAAGAGAGGGTGTTGAGCCACGCGGCAGTTGGCGGGTTCTTGACTCATAGCGGGTGGAACTCGACGATAGAAAGCATTTGCGTGGGGATTCCGATGATTTCGTGGCCGTTTTTCTCGGATCAGCACACGAATTGTTGGGCGTGTAGTGAGGTGTGGGGGATTGGGATGGAGATTGATAGTGATGTAAAGAGGGAGAATGTGGAGAGGCAAGTGAGGGAGTTGATGGATGGGGAGAAGGGGATCGAGATGAGGAGGAAAACAATGGAGTTGAAGATGCTTGCTGACAAGGCCATTGACAAGGACAGTGGTGGTGATAGTTGGAAGAATCTTGAGAAGTTAATTAGCCTTCTGGTCTCTCCAAATTAAATCAGGCCACCAATGAATCGGGATTTTATCTTTCTCAATTTGGTTCACTTTGTTAAATGGGTAGAATGCAAGTTTGATTGGATGCTCCCAACCCTATGGTAAGGTATGGTGTTGTGGCCTGGATAGATATGGAGTATATATAATTTGATGTAATAATGAGCATTGCATTTGTTGGTGTGCATCGCTTTAGTTCAATTGATTGGATGCTCGTGTATCCATAATGTTTCTTATTGTTACTAGTAACTTATATTTACAAATACTTAACCAATGGCCCAAAGTAATAAAATAATGGATAGGGAAGAATCGTGACTTCACGAGAGCTCTTGAAAGTGGACCATGATCGATGTGAGGAGAAACTCTTGAACTTGGGATTCATTTAGTGAAATGTGAACATTATTCAAGACGTTGAAGGAAGTCTTGATAATTTATAGAGAAAGTTCATACGTAGAAAATTGAGAGTATTAGAAGGGATAATGATCTGTTTCATAAAAATTGACGTCTTTGATTATGATTCTATCCTAAGAAATGTATCAGCCTAAACACGATCCTCTCAAAAAATATGTCTGGCCTAGATCTTACCGTCACCCCCACCTCTCTTACGGGGAATCTTCTCGGCGCCGCCAGTGGCACCGCCAACCAATTTCACTTTCCTCAAATATCAATCCGTCTTGAGCGTAACAACTACTCTCTTTGGCGTAGTACAGTTCGCTCGGCTCTCGGTGCATATGGCCTGGCGTCCTTTCTCGCTCCGGCGTCCGTTCCAGCGAAAACCATCCCGGTGGATTCCGCTGATCCAGATCCAACCAAGGTTATTCCTAACCCCGCTTATGAAGAGTGGTACCGCAAGGACCAACTCATTCTGTTATGGCTACGAGAAACAATGGCCACCTCTCTTCTTGGCTACGTGACTCGGGCGACTTCAACTGCGCAAGCTTGGGCCATTCTCGAGCGGATGTTTCATGCTCAAACAGAAGCTCGTCAGATGCATTTCCGTCATCAACTTCAATCGCTTCAAAAAGGTTCGCTTTCCATCATTGACTATGTCGATAAAAAGCGCTCCTTTGTTGATAGTCTAGCGGAATGCAATTATACTGTTGATGATGCTGATCTCAAATCTACTATTGTGTATGGACTTGGCCCAGATTATGGCTCCTTTCGGGCTGCGCTTTCTATGTGTCCCGGAGAACTTACTTCGGACGATCTTCTTGGTCTCCTGCTGCAAGAGGAGCAACGCCTTGAAGAGGAGAATTCTGTTCTCGGCGCTGGCGTGCCCGAGGCAAACTACTCGGCTAGAAACTCTAATCGCCGTGGCCGCAACACCGGCACCAACGGATCGATGGCTGGTGCCTCATCCAGTCGTGCCCCTGCACACGACTCGCAATCACCATCCCCTGGAGCCGATCGTGGCCGCCTGCAGTGCCAGCTGTGCCGCAAACCGAACCACGAGGCCGTTAATTGCTGGCAACGGGCGAACTTCTCCGTGTTTCCCTTCACCAACGGGAAGCAGCCACCCGCCTATCAGCCGCAGGCTCTGACTGCTGGTGCTCGCGCGCAGCAACCCCCGCCTCCATCGCAATCCAATTCTGCACTCGTGGCTTCTACCTCGGCATTGCATGACCAATGGTACATTGATTCCGGCGCGTCAAACCATGTCACCGGTGACTTTGGCCGGCTGTCCCTCAACACCCCCTACGATGGCAATGATAGCCTAGTGATCGGGAATGGTGAGTCCCTACCCATTACTCATTTAGGGCACTCTGTTCTTTCTTCATCGCATTCTTCATCTTTTCCAATTAAATTAAACAATATACTGTTTGTTCCTCAGATTAACAAAAATCTCATTAGTGTGTCTAAATTAACTAGAGATAACAATGTCTTTCTTGAATTTCATCCTACTTACTGTCTTGTCAAGACTTTGCAGGGGCAGATAATACTAAAAGGAACGCTTGAGAATGGGATCTACCGGTTGTCGTCTATGTCGTCTTCTTTGTCGTCTAGTCCTCGTGTGTTTACTGGTGTCCGCACTTCCCTACAGTGTTGGCATCATCGTATGGCTCATCCTCATGAGTCTGTTCTTCGGCGTCTTATTAAAGATTTTAATTTACCTATTTCATGCAATAAATTACTAGATGTGTGTGGCTCGTGTCAACTTGGCAAGAGTCGTCTTCTTCATTTACCTCTTCGTATTGAGTCCGCAGAACATCCGTTTGATTTGATTCATTCAGACGTTTGGGGCCCTGCTCCTTTAAATTCAATAAATGGCAACCGTTATTATGTTTCGTTTGTTGATGATTGTACTAAATTTATATGGGTTTATTTTCTTGCTAACAAATCCCAAGTTTTTACAGTCTTCAAGAACTTTAAACAAATGGTTGAAACTCAATTTTCCACCACTATTAAAGCTCTTCAATCAGATTGGGGGCGAATATAGACCAATTTCCACCTTTCTTCAACAAAATGGTATTCTTCATAAAATCTCATGTCCTTATACTCCTGAACAAAATGGATCCGCTGAAAGAAGAAATCGTATTATTGTTGAAAAAGGACTTGCTTTACTTGCTCATGCCTCTCTTCCTCAAAAATTTTGGGAAAATGCGTTTCATTCCGCTGTTTATCTCAACAATTTAACTCCCACCCCAATCTTGAACTTTCAATCTCCTTTTGGGCGGCTCTTTAACCGAAAACCGGACTACGGGTTTTTAAAATCATTTGGATGTCTCTGTTTTCCATTCATTCGGTCGTACAATCAAAGTAAATTAGATTTTTGCTCTCTACCTTGTGTTTTTCTTGGTTATAGTTCAAAACATAAAGGTTATAACTGCTATCATGTTGAAACAGATAAAATGTATATTGCCAGACATGTTATTTTTGATGAATCTGTATTTCTGTATTCTTTATCTTCCTCTACAGAAACTACGTCATCTCCTCAAAATAGCTTAATCCCCCTCACCCTTTTACAAGAGGCAGCCTGTTTCAGAAGGAGTGGGGTTCAATCTTCCTCTGATTCGGCACCACCGGCGGCTCCTACTCAGCGGCCCGCGTCTCCGCCGGTGACCCGCGATTTGCCACCGCAGAACCTTAGCCCAGCCTCCACACCGCTCCGATCACCTCCTATTGGGGCTTCCACGAGTCCATCTAGCCTCCCCGGCAGTGAGTCGGTACCGATGATCACAACCCAACCCACCTCATTCGAGTCTCCTCCGCGGCTGCCCTCGGCGCTGCCGCCAAATTCGGCCGGTTCTCCCGAGTCTCAAGCGCCCTCATATTATCGCCCCGCGTCAGACTCGACTCACCCTATGGTAACTCATGCTAAAACTCAATCTCTTAAACCCAAACAATTAAATTTATCTACCAAATATCCTGTTTTTGATTCTGATTTACCTTTTGAACCAAAATTGTTCTCCCAAGCCTCAAAAGATCCAAATTGGCAAAATGCGATGCAAGATGAATATGATGCTTTAATCCGTAATGGGACCTGGGACTTAGTTCCCCGGCCTCCTAGTTCTAATGTTGTCGGTTGTAAGTGGGTTTACAGGCTCAAACGGAAAGCAAATGGCTCTATCGACAAGTACAAGGCTCGTCTAGTTGCAAAGGGCTTTCATCAAGAAGAAGGGGTTGACTACTTTGACACTTTTAGTCTTGTTGTCAAACCGACTACAATTCGCCTTGTCCTTAGTCTTGCCGTCACTTACAATTGGCCTCTTCGACAAGTTGATGTCAATAACGCCTTTCTTAATGGTGATCTTCAAGAAACCGTTTTCATGGACTAGCCCCCCGGCTTTGTATCCACCGTCGCCCCCTCTCATGTGTGCCGTCTTCGAAAGGCTTTGTATGGCCTAAAGTAGGCTCCTAGGGCGTGGTTCCATAAGCTTCAAGATGCTCTTCTTCAACATGGCTTCTCCCCTTGTCGATCCGATACATCACTCTTCATCAAAAAGCATGGTCAGGCCGTTGTCTATGTTCTTGTCTATGTCGACGATTTGATCATTACAGGATCCAACGCCAAGTTTGTCAACGAGTTTGTAAGCTTCCTAGGTTCTGTTTTCTCTCTTAAGGATCTTGGAAACTTACACTATTTTTTGGGAATTGAAGTTCACAGAAATTCCGAGTGCTTACTTCTATCGCAAAAGAAGTACATTTGTGACCTCTTACAACGCAGCAACATGACGGGAGCAAAGCCAATATCTTCGCCGGCCGAACCAGCATCTCGGTTGCTCAAACTGGTGACCCACTAACCGACCCATTCCTTTACAGAAGCATCGTTGGTGGTCTTCAGTATGTTACTATCACTCGGCCTGAGATCTCTTATGCTGTTAACCGTGTCTGCCAGTTTATGCACAATCCTTCTGAGCTTCATTGGGCTGCCGTTAAGCGCATACTAAGGTATCTAAAAGGCACACTCTCGGATGGCCTCCTCATTAAGCCGGCCACGGACTCTCGTCTAGTCACTTTTACCGACGCTGGTTGGAATTCTGACCTTGATGACTGTCGTTCTCAGCATGGATATTGTATTTTCTTTGGAGGTAATTTAATCAGTTGGTCATCTCAGAAACAAAATGTCGTTGCTCGTTCTAGTACAGAAGCTGAATATCGAGCGATTGCGTTTGCTGCGACAGAGTTAATCTGGCTTCAACAGCTTCTTACTGAAATGTCAATTTCTGTTCCTGGGCCGCCTATCATTCTCTGTGATAATCTGAGTGCTACTTTTCTTACATAGAATCCCGTCTTTCATCAGAGGTCTAAACACATCAAGCTGGATTTTCACTTTGTGCGGGAAATGGTTCAAGACGGTAGCCTCATTGTTCGACACGTTCGATCTCTTGACCAATTAGCTGATGTTTTCACTAAAGCTGTTGGTACAGCTCGGTTTCAGTCTCTTCTATCCAAGCTTCTGGTTCGTTCCTGCCCATCATCTTGCAGGGGCGTATTAGGATAGAATCATATCAAATCATATCTTATTTTGTGTGATTATATTATGGGATTTTGTAACCATAATTTGTTAGTCAATATTATCTTGTAGGCAAGTATTAGGGTTTTTGTTAGTTCTCTTGTAATCTCTATAAATACCTTGTAAATTATAATGAGAATTATCTTTTGGCCCACAAATTATATTGTTCATAATTTCTAACTAACAATAAACATTTTGATAAATGCTAGCTTCCTCAAAATGGCCTTGGCATTCATCAATCCAAAATCCATCCAAAATAGAACTTGGTTAGGCCAATTTCTTACAATCCTTTCATTGTTAAACACTATAATCAAAATTCCACCAGTTTATCCAATATTAGAGCGAAGCAATGACAATTAGCAAACGAATTAATTCACAAAAAAAAACACACATCACAAGATACAAAAACAATGACACGACGCCACTAAAAACTTCGGGCCGGACACACTTCAGATTCGTCTGTGCATCCATGGCGATCATCGCAGCTCCGTCTTCCACTTCCGCCTCTCCACATCTCCGGAGACCAAAATCCCCAATCTCTTCCCCGCAAAAACCGCTAAAAATCCTCGCCATGGAACCGAAAAAGAAGGTAAACCCTAAAACTTCAATTCGCAATTCAATTGCCGGAAATTCAATCTTATTATCGGTGCTGGGTTGCCGATTTGATCGATCAGGTGAACAAATACGACGGCGTGTTCAAGAAGCTGCTCTAACTAGTAAATTAAAAGGTTAAGATCTCAATAAAAATCTTTATGCATTTGATAAAAAAATTTACTATTGAATTCGACCAAAAAAAAAAAATTTACTATTGAAGTACTAAAATTCTGTTATTTTATAACTCAAAAGACAATTTTCTATATATAATTCGGGAATTTGATCTAAAGGGCTAAATTTCTCTACGCCAAATTCTTGGCTACATAAAAAAATTAAAAATATACAATTTTTTTATATTTTTATATATAATTATTTTTAACAACACCAGTGTTCTAAAAATCACGAAGCAGTCCCTAGACGGAGATCGTCCGCCAATGCGGTCTAAACGAGCGCCTAGACGGACTAGGTGATCTTCTAAACGGGCTGGTAGACTAGGCGGGATAGGACCTTTCAACACCTAAGCGGGACCTAGACGGAACTAAGTGGAGATTTTTAGAACAATGTAAAAAAAATTGTATTTTTCTGTATAAAAAAATTATATTTGAGAACCCTTATTTTATATTTTTCATAAAAATATAAAATTAACCTAATTCTTTTGTACCTAAGTAGACTAGTTTTTATCAAATAACTTAATATTTTTTTATATTTTTAGGGAAAAAAATTTCAAAAATTTGAGTGGGGGCTATATATTATTTTAAAAAATTAAATACGAAATAATATATAATTATAAACAACATCCCGTACATAGACGGTCCTAGGGGAGGGCATGGGTGGGCTCATGCCCCTCCTTCGGTCGGGCTTATTAATAATATGTATGTGAATTTTAGGGTTGAATATGGGTAAATTTAAAATAATTTGTACTAAAAACATGAAAATTAACTGATCAAAAGGGTTTATTACTCAACCTTATATGTAATACATCAATTCACTATAGTTTTATTTTGATGTTTTTTCATTCACATTTCGTGCTTCCCTCAATAAAATAAAATTTTATAATTAAATAAGTATAAGTTTTTCATATTTAAAAATATCTATTACTAATAACTAAAGCCGAAGCAATTTCTGCCACCACGTTGCGCCACATCACCCATTGATTAAAATAATAATTTTAAATAGTTAATTATGTAAAAAAAAGTTATCTCCAAGTTAACATAAAGACATAATAATATTTGTAAAAATTTATCCCCAAATAAACATAAAGATAAAATAATATTAATATATTCGACTAATATAGATAAAAAAGAACATTATATTTATTATATTTGTTAAAATTAGTCATAGCTATCTATAACTATATGTTAAAGTTGTAATTTTTCTAACCACCACATTATTTCTAGCCCCACTTTATATTTAAAAAAAATTATTTTTTTTCCAATCAAATTCCTTTCTATTTATTCATGTGGAAAAAATTAATTTGAATTTTAATTAAAAATAACAAAAACTATTTTACCTTTATATTTTTATCTATTTATCAAAAATATTTATCTTAGATCAAAATTTCATAAAAAGGTAAAATTTTGAAATATCTATATAATTACTTGCCTAAATTAAATTTTTATAAAAAATTACATTATATTTTCCTTAATTTCCTTTTTGAATTTTTATGTAAATATAGAAGATTTTTTATCTTTAAAAAATCTATTTTTTTATCTTTTCTTATTAACTTTTTATAGAAAAGGTTTTAAAAAAATTGAATTTGATTAATTTTTTCTAAGAATATACATTTTGGCTTTTTATTTATTTTTATATATTTACTTTAATAATATCATATTTATAATATGTGTAAAAATTGATGAGTCGTAGTCATGCATGACACGACGGGTACAACTAGTTGACTAACTAAACTTGTTAATAATTCTCGAATTATAGTTCTATTTTATTTTTTTATTCATAATTAATACTTTCCTCCCTAAAATACGATTTTAAAATTAAATAAGTGTACATTTTTAATATTAAGAATATTCACAAAGTAGTCCACAATTTCCGAAGTATTAACTTAATAAGAGAAGCTGTGCCCTAAAATTTTTTCAAAGAGTTCGTAACTGGTCCCGTATATTGTCTGAACTAGTTTTACCCGTCGTACCATGTACGACTACGATTCGATATTTTATAAACATTATAAATAGGATATTAAATAATAAATAAAAATATAATATAAACTTTAATATAAGTAATTTATCGTTCGTAGAATGCATATAATTTTTTAATCAAATATTATATTCTTCCTATTTTATTACTTTTCATGTACGTAAATTTAGAGTTTATCAAATATTTCAATATCTATTAAATATTTTATTATCTATTTTTATTAATTTTAAAAAATTTAACTATTTATTCATTAATTTTTTATAAAAGAAAATCATTATATTTCTATAAATAAATTCGTCAAAAGATATATGATAAAATATTTATATTTATTTTTAAATATCTAAATATTTAATATTTAATTTTAAATACTTGTATAAGGAAGCTTTCAAAAAATATTGTTATACTAAATAGATATTTTTTTGATGATAGAGATAAATTTAAATAGTTAAAAAGAATTTAATAGAAAGAAGTTATAATAATAGAAATAAAAATTAATTTTTTAACTATAAGGTGGGGCTAGAATCGTTTGGTGACTCGAAAAGGTACAACTTTAATATATAGTTATAGATATTACCTATTTTTTATTTTTGAACATTATAACTATTTATCATTAATTTTTTTTATTATAAAAGATAAAAGTATATATATAAATAATTTCATGAAAAGACATCATGCTAAAAGGTAAAAGATATTTATACTTATTAAAAAATATTTTAAATTTATTATCTTTAATTTTAAATATTTGTATAAGGAAGTTTTCAAAAGATACTGTTATACTAAATAGATATTTGTTTGATGTTAAAGATAGATTTAAATAGTTAAAGAAGAATATAATAGGGTAAAGTTAAAATATTAGAAATAAAAACTAATTTCGTAAATATGAGGTGGGGTCAGAATCGCTCTGGTGGATCGAAAAGGAACCGCTTTAATATATAGTTATAGATTAATGTCTTCCCATATATTTACAGATGTCAGTATACATATACTGCTCGCATTCTCAGTATTGTCTAAAAATATCATTTCTAAGGCTTGACTTTTAAGTTTCATAAAATCGCCTCACACACGTACGGATGGCGGAGGAAGCGGGGGCGGAACCATGGCAGAGGTTGGACGGGAAGGTTGTGATGGTGACCGGGGCATCGTCGGGCATCGGCCTCGAGATGTGCCTTGATCTCGCCAGGGCTGGCTGCAGAATCATTGCCGCTGCCAGACGAGTCGAACGGCTCAGATCTGTGTGTGACCAGATCAACAAAGGTACGAGGAGTTGTGTAGAGGCGCCGGTTGCAGTTGCGGTGGAGCTTGACGTGGCCGCGGAGGGTAAAGAGATAGAAGAGGCCGTGCAAAAGGCTTGGGAGGCTTTTGGCCAAATTGATGCTCTTATCAACAATGCTGGAATAAGAGGTAAACTCAAATTAACTAACTCCAGTTTAATAATTATATTGATAACCTTGAAAAAGGTGTGCTATATATATATGCAGGAAAGGTAAGATCTCCGTTAGATACAACGGAGGAGCAATGGGATATGACGATGAGAACAAACGTGAGGGGGGCATGGCTGGTGTCCAAGTACGTGGGCATTCGAATGCGAGATGCGAAAGTTAGAGGATCCATCATAAATGTAACTTCCATATCTGGCCTGAATCGAGCCCATGGAACAGGCAGCGTAGCCTATTCAGCTTCCAAGTCAGCTGCCAATACCATGGCCAAAGTAAGTGCTGTACATTCTCTTGAGTCTTGATAATTGTTTACTTGAAAAACGTTTGTAGTTATATATACTTTGTAATGTAGGTAATGGCCTTAGAAATGGGACAACTTGGGATAAGAGTGAACGTAATAGCGCCGGGACTGTTCAGATCAGAGATCACGGAGAAACTGATGGACATGGACCTCCTAAAGAATTACGCAAAGAGGGCGGTTCCGCTCAAGACATTCGGGTCCATTGATCCAGCATTGACATCGGTTGTAAGATACCTTTTGCACGATGCATCCGAGTATGTCACCGGAAACTTGTTCATCGTGGACGCAGGTACCACTCTGCCGGGGATTGGTATTTTCTCCTCCCTATGATCGAAATCTGTTCTCTTTGATACTCTACAGATCATCGGTGTTTGTTTATTGCTGTTTCATGTACTCACGCGTGCTGTTTAAATAACATTTCATGGGGCTGTCATCTTATTGATCTTTGCACACCACATGGGGCTGTCATAACTATCGTGAAACCCGCGTCAGTGAGATTTTTTTAATGCGTGAAAAAGATGTAACAGTTTTAATAACATTTCATCATTTCAATATTTCTGAGTGTGAGTGATAAGATAGGATCAATTGTTAGCTGTTTTGTCTCTTTGCTTTTGGAAATTATTTATTTACCTTGCTAGTATCTAGTTTGTCTTCCTCGCGAGATTATCGATGCTCGAAACCAGCGCCTAAAGCGTGCCATGGACCACCTCTCGACGAAGCACGAGTATCTTCCTGAGGATCAATCTCCAGGTCTTAGATCTCACCTTGAATGTCAATTCAACATCTTCTGATAAGTTGTCAATTCAACATCTTTTGATAAGTTGTCATATAAGCTTTCACTTTGGATTTTAGACACCCATGCCTCATTCTTTTTTGGTCGAACACCGATGCCTCATTCTATATGACAGGCAATCGGACTCTCCTTCACGTTATTAAACCGAAAAATTCCATCTCCATGAAGCTATTGGATAATCGGGTTGCAAATTCTAAGGAGCAGGATACTTTAATAATCTCCGATCTTGTGAAAATTAAAAATGCATGTGCTTTTTATTCTTAAGCTCGATTGTAATCTGATCTCTTTTGCACAACTCATGTCGGATTTGAAATGCCACATGATACTTACCGATCGTATGTGTATTATACAAGAAAGCAGTTCGAGGTTCGACCAAAAAAAAAAAAAAAAAAAGCAGTTCAAGGACGGTGATTGGAGTGAGTGAGCAAAGGGTGGGATCTACTCGCTACACTTCCTATTGCATGTATGTGATTCTATTAGACTTGTTGCTAAGGAACCATGTGATGTTTGTTTTTAATCTAAAATACTCGTAGTTCATTTCCTTTTGAGTGATAATAAAGTTGATGGATTATTCCAATTGATTCATTATGATGTTTGGTGGCCATATTAGGGCTGTCAAAATTTGACCCGACCCGAGAAACCCGCCCGACCCGTCCGACTCCGAACCCGACCCAACCCGAGAAAAAGATAAAAAAATTTATACCCGAGACATGTTTGACCCGAATCCGAAAAAACCCGAACTCGAGATTAACCCAAACTCGATTATACCCGAATGGACTAAGCCTGATGCAACCCGATATCCGATGCTACCCGACCCGAAATCATTCGAAAATCCGAAGTTACCCGACCCGAAACCATCCGAAAATCCGAAGTTACCCGACCCGAAAGCATCCGAAATTTTCATTATGTTTTAAAATATTAATGATAGTGAATATTTAATATAATTATGTTTTTAATTTAAATGTTACATTAAATATTTAGACCCTAGAGTAGTTAAACAACGAAAAATCATCATTCGATATATGGTCTTAATCGAAATCCGCTTACTCGAAATCAGATTAACCAGAAATTCGGTCAAAGTCGAAATCCAATTCACCCAAAATCCGAAAAACCCGAAACCCGAATCACCTGAAATCCGAAACTAACTAAACCCGAAACCGGACTTATCCGAAATCAAGTTGGACCTAAAACCGAATGACCCGACCGAAATTGACCCGAAACCCGACTTTGTCCGATTAATTGAGTGACCCGACTCGAAATAATCCAACCCAATTTGACCCGATTTTCAAAATATCCGAATTTGACCCAAATCCGAACTTACCCGAAACCGAATTGACCCGACCCAAACCCGGCCCGACCCATAGCGTTCCATCGACTAATGGTGCTAATTATATTTTAACTATTATAGACCACTATTCTCGTACAATGTGGATTTATTTGTTGGTACACAAATCAGAGGTTGCTACTAAATTAAAGTAAAAAAAAATTATGCTGTGATAAAGGCACAGTTTCGGAAATCAGTGCAACGGTTTCATTTTGACGATGGAAATGAATTTACTTGTTTGAAGATTTGCTTTGATGAGCAGGGTATATTGTTTGAGACTACATGTGTTTATACGCCGCAAAAAATGGTCGGGTTAAACGAAAATATCGACACATTCTTAATGTGATACACCTCGTGACGAGCCTACCGTCAAGGCGGATCGGCCCAAACGTACGCATCGTCTTCCAGCAAGGTTAAGGGATTAATTTTATAATATTTCGATTAAATGTAATTTTTTAAACAGAGTGTTATAAACTCCTTCTCGGGTTTTCTTTACGGTTCTTTCCCGGGACGCCTTTATTGAACCGTTAGGGCTTAGTATAAATACTTTGTTATAATTCTTTTATGATTATCCAAGAAAATAGTTTGCCCTAGTTTGTCTGTTCTCCCCCCTTTCCTCGTCACTCTCCCTCCAGGCCGTTAGGCCCTTCACCGATTCAGTTACAGCAGCTTGGCGACAAGCTTTGGTTCGGTTCTTGCCTCTAGAACCGTATCAACTGGTGCTTTCATCTTGAACGCCTTCGTTACCATGGTTAATGAGGAGGCATCTTCTCAGGTTACGGGAAACACATCCGATCTTCAAGAGATCCGGGAAATTCTACAATCCATGTCTATAGAACTGCGGACCGCTCGTCAGGAGCAGGAATATCATCGGCTCGAACTCCAAGCGCAACGTCGGGATCATGAGAATCAAAGATGCCGATTGGATCAAGTGTTCCATATATTGGACAAGCAGAACATCATCAACGATGCCAACAGGGGGATTCGAGCGGTGCATCCGACCGCACAAGCGAACCCTAATATGACGGACAAGTAATTCCGAATCAACAGCCGACGGTAATTCTGCACGCGGTGCTCCCCGCTGCACAACAACCACCGGCAGCAGCACACCAGCCGCAACCGGTCGCACAGGCGGTAGGGTTAGTGCAGCCTCGGCACGGGGATTACCCTAAAATTCGGATCGATGCCCCATGTTTCAATGGTTCGGATCTGCAAGGCTGGGTGTATAAAGCTAAATGCTATTTTGACTACTTTCAGACGACGACAGTTGACCGCCTTCAACTTGTCGGCATGCTCTTTGATCATCCGACATCCGAGTGGTTTCGCTATCAACGACAAAACAATTGCATTCGAACTTGGGACGGGTTTTTGGATGCCGTTAAACAGCGATTCGATCCTCACCACTATGAGGATTATGTCGGACTATTGGCTAAATTGCAACAGAAGACTTCCGTCTTGGAATACCAAACTGAATTTGAAACCCTTTTGAAGAAGGTAGAAGGGTTAGCAGAGAGCACTGTTATCTCATTATTCAAAGCCGTATTAAAGCAACCGGTTAAACGAGAACTAAATCTGTGTAATCCTACAACGATCACTCAACCTTTCGCATTAGCCCGTGAATTGGCGGCATCTTATGTGGAGACTGTTGCGGGCTTTCCTACACAACGCCGCTGGAACAATACTGGTTTTCGCCCACCAGGCGCGGCAACAACGCCGCCTATTCCGCCCGCCAACAACACATCCAGAGGGGCTAACACTTCGACCGCAGCAACTTCGAACCGCGCTGTCACCACCTTGCCTATCAGGCGTTTATCGACAGCTGAACGTGATGAACAAACAAAGAAAGGGCTTTGCTGGAACTGTGATGATCAGTATACGTCCAGGCACCGATGTAAACACCGTTTCTTGGCGTTATTGAGCAGCGATGATCTGGATGATAACGATGTTGTGGATGACAGTGATGTGTTGGTTGTTACCGGAGATATATCGAGTGTCCATTCCATGGAAGGCCATACAAATCCACGCTCACTCAAAATTCGTGGCTCTATTCGAGATGTGTCGGTGCAAGTGTTGATCAATGGCGGTAGTACTCACAATTTCGTCCATCCGTCGATTGTAGAAGCATTACATCTTCAAGTTTCCGACGTGACACCCTTTCGGGTTTACGTGGGGAATGACGCTTCTCTCTTATGCAAACATCAATGCCCGGCCACCCCGGTACATTTACATGATTATGTTTTCCCTATTGATTTGTTTGTTTTGGATGTCCATGGACCGCAGGTCGTGCTCGGAGTGCAATGGCTCCAAACGTTGGGCAAAGTTTCGCATGATTATGCTAAATTAACGATGGAGTTTATTTGGGAAGGCTAATCGATCATTCTGCATGGCGATTCTCAACCGCCAAAAGCTATTTCACTTCATGCCTTACATTGTTTATATGCACTAGAGGAAGTAGCTGAGTGTTTTGAAGTGCTTCCGGTTCAAACCGACACGGCTCCATCCGGGTGTGAAATTCCGGCTGACGTGCACCCCCGTGTGTGTGACCTTATTTTGAGCCATGAATCTTTATTTAGAGTGCCTACCGGCCTTCCACCGCAGCGCCCATGGGACCACTGAATTCACTTACTTCACGAGTCCAAACCAATCAATGTTCGGCCATATCGGTATCCCCGACATTGCTTGTTAAAAAGAAAGACGGGAGCTTCTGATTTTGTGTTGATTATCGGGCACTCAATACCGCTACCGTGGCAGATAAGTTTCCTATTCCTACAGTTGACGAGTTATTTGATGAATTGGGTAATGTTGCATTTTTCACTAAGCTCAATTTACACTCAGGTTATCACCAGATTCGGATGCACAATTCGGACATCCATAAAACGGCTTTCCACACTCACAATGGCCAATTTGAATTCTTGGTTATGCCTTTCGGGTTAACCAATGCGCCATCTACATTCCAAGCAGCTATGAATTAGATTTTTGCAGATTATCTACGCGATTTCGTCATTGTTTTCTTTGACGATATCTTGGTTTACAGCTCTTCTTTGGATTTGCATATTCGCCACCTTGACATGGTACTTCAGATTTTACAGGCAACACACTTCTTTGTTAAAAGCTCGAAGTGCTCGCTTGGCACTCAGAAAGTCAAATACCTGGGCCATATTGTTTCTGCCGGAAAGTTATTAGCAGATCCGGATAAACTTGTTGCCATGTCTCAATGGCCGCCTCCTAATTCAGTCCGTCAACTCCGTGGCTTCCTCGGTTTAACGGGATATTATCGTAAGTTCATTCGTAATTATGCTTTGTTGGCAAATCCACTCACAACTCTATTACAGAAAGACAAGTTCGTCAGGTCTCCTACGGCTTCAGAAGCTTTTGAGCATCTCAAATCCATAATGATGAGTTCTCTTGTCTTACAGTTGCCTGATTTTTCTAAGACATTTATCTTGGAAACTGATGCATCCGATGAAGGGATCGGCGCCGTCCTTTTACAAGACGAGCGGCCGTTAGCCTTTTTCAACAAGACATTAGGCCCAAGTCGTCGTGGTTCTTCAGCCTATCACAGGGAATTATTTGCTATTGTTTTCGCTGTGCAGAAATGGCGTCAGTATCTATTGGGACGCGAATTTGTTATCAGATCAAATCAGAAAAGTCTCAAGTCATTCAGACACCGGATCAGCAATTCTTCATTCGAAAACTTATGGACTATAAGTTTCGCATTGAATACAAGCCGGGTACTAACAACCGCGTGGCAGACGCTCTTTCTCGCTGCATGATTGATGCTGATTCCGAATTGAAACAATTTTTGGCGTGGTCTGCTCCTTTGCCTGATTTATTATATAAAGTTCGCATGGAGAATACGGAGTATGCCGACCTTACAAAATTACATGTTGCGGCTGCTCCAGGCTCTTTACCGGCTCCATTTCGGATTCATGAAGGGATCCTGTATTACAACCACCGCCTTATCTTAAGCAAGGAATCTCAGTTGAAGGCTGATATTCTCACTGAGTTTCACGCCTCTCTGAGCGCCGGACACCCGGGCGTCGATCGCACATTCCGTCGCGTGGCCGAAGTCTTCTTTTGGCCCGACATACGAGGTGATGTTAAGCGATTTGTAGACTCTTGTTTAATTTGTCAGTCTACAAAATATAGTACCGAGAAACCTGTCGGTCCTTTACAGCCCCAGCCGATTCCGCAGAAGGTTTGGGATGAGGTGTCCATGGATTTTATTACCGGCCTTCCACCCTCTCGCGGTTTCATAACTATTTTGGTGGTGGTAGATCGCCTCTCCAAATACGCGCATTTTGGCGCTTTAGGTGCACATTACGACGCGATGAAAGTTGCGTCCCTTTTTGTGGAGATTGTTGTTAAGCAACATGGAATTCCGGCCTCCATTCTATCTGATAGAGATCCCATTTTCACGAGCTCCTTTTGGAAAGAGCTTCATCACCTTAGCGGAACCACCCTTCGTCATAGTTTGGCTTACCATCCTCAATCGGATGGTCAAACGGAAGTTAAAAACAGAAGCTTGGAGCAATATTTGAGGGCCTTCACGCAGGGACGGCGTAAACGTTGGGTTGAATTTTTGTCGTGGGCTGAATTAGCATTAAACTGCACATTTCATGAGGGCTTACGCATGTCGCCGTTTGTTGAAAGGGTTTCTTGACAACAAATAAATTTATAATCAAGACCCCGCTGTGTATAGCGAAGTCAGGTTCGTCCACGGGAATTAGAAGAATCTACGTCTAGCTATGAATCCTAACAAAAGAAAACAAAACAAAGCAAAACACACAAGCAGACGCTCGGCACCGAACCACAACAGGTCGTAACCGACCAACCACTCAACACAAACTCAGAAGAAAAACTAAGGGAACTAGGAGCTCGGCCCCGACCTGAAAGTGGTCGTAACCGACCTATCCGGGTAACGAGAAAACTTCGAAAAATCAAATTAAAAGAGATCTAGAGCAAAGGATTCACCACAACAAGTTATGTATGCAAACATGAATCAAAACCAATCCATATTAATCTCATAAATGACTTTCGCCATGAATAATCAAGTAAAAATCCCAACTTTCATAAAAGATCTAAACTTGCAACCCTACTTGTTTCCTTAAAGGTTTCAACTTCCGTTTTCAACCAAATATTATCCAAATTCACAATTCAATCTTTCAATTCAATCATAAACTCGAACATGCCTCAACTTTCATCAAGGAATTGATAGAAAACAAGTAGACAAAGGATAGAGATTCAAAAGGATTGATCAATCAAAGATTCATGCTTTAAGTCATACACAACTCGTCGGGTTTCACCCCAACCCTAGAAAAGTGGACTACTCACGATTCATGGAACAATCAACAATCATAGACAAAAGAGAAGATATGATTCAAATTCAAACAAACTTCAACTAAAAAGAAAACTTACAAATCTTAAACAAACCTCCAAGTCTCTCCTAAGATTGTCCAAGAGCTTGGAAAATAAAAGTAACCTAGAAATCCCACTTGCAACTTGTTCCGTTCTCCACAAATAACGTCTTCCTCCAAAGCCTCTAAAAAACGTCCCCAAAAGTGTCCCCCCTTGAAATAAAACCCTAGAGATCCTTATATAGTGGTAGAGAAATCTCTATAAGGAAACTAAATTCTATCTTAAAAAGGCCCATAAATAACACATTTACTAAACCTAACTTAAGGCACAAGTTTCAATTCCGCCACACACGGAAGTGGTCGTCACCGACCATATGTGGGTCGTCTCCGACCATCGGCAGCACTTGGTTTCTTCATTTCTTCGCTCAAAACTTGCTCCAAAGCTTGGTTCTTCTTCAATGTTCCTTCTTTAATCGCTCTTGGCCTTCTAAGACTTCCTTTAGCTCCTTCTAAAGCACCTTGATCTTGAAATCTTCATCTTGGAATCCTCAATTTCACCGACTCTCACTCTTCTATTAACATCACCATAAGACCACTTTTAACACCACCTCCTAGAAAGCTTGAAAACTCGGGATATCTCCTCCTCAACGCTTCAAATACCTACAAAACATCAAACAAACTTATGTAGACTCCATATCTTAAGATAATATGAAAACCTACACAAATGACTCAAGACAACACAATAAACTTAGAAAAGACTCAATCCTAGCTAGAAAACTACCCATAAAAACCAACTAAAAAGTGCGACACAGAGCGTATTGGCGCGGTAGCATACCGCTTAGCTTTGCCACCAAATTCCAAGATCCACAACGTTTTTCATGTATCTTTACTTCGGCCTTTTAAGTCAGATGGTTCGGTTACAGCACAGCCTGCGTTCCCAACGGAATTCGTTAATGACCAGCCGATCTCATTGCCCGTCCGTGCCATTGTTGAACGTAATATTTTGGAGAATGGTAGTCCGTGTTTGGAGTGGCTCGTTGTGTGGAGTGATGGCTCGGAAGATGACGCCACTTGGGAACCTGTGGATCACTTGCAACGTGTTTTTCCTTAATTACGACTTGAGGACAAGTCGATCATCAACGGGGGAGAGATTGATACACCTCGTGACGAGCCCACCGTCAAGGCGGATCGGCCCAAACGTACGCATCGTCTTCCAGCTAGGTTTAGGGATTAATTTTATAATATTTCGATTAAATGTAATTTGTTAAATAGAGTGTTATAAACTCCTTCTCGGGTTTTCTTTACGGTTCTTTCCCGGTACGCCTTTATTGAACCGTTAGGGCTTAGTATAAATACTTTTTTATATTTCTTTTATGATTATCCAAGAAAATAGTTTGCTCTAATTTGTCTGTTCTCCCCCCTTTCCTCGTCACTCTCCCTCCAGGCCGTTAGGCCCTTCACCGATTCAGTTACAGCAGCTTGGCGACAAGATTTGGTTCGGTTCTTGCCTCTAGAACCGTATCATATTGTGGGTAGGGCTCTCATGTTTCATGCATCTCTCCCCATAACTTTCTCAAATCAAATCTTCTGTTCCCTAAATATACTCCCTTCTATACTCCCCTACGACATGATTGGGTGTTAAATTCCCAAAATACATTAAAAAAGAAACTTAAGTATTAGTAAAATATTAAAAAATATCTTCTAACCAATTAAAACAAGGGAGTATGATTAGGGAGTAGAAAAATCGGATCGTAACTTTCTAGGGAAAATGTGTGCTCACCGCTTGTTGCCTTATTAACAGGAATATGGCGCCTCTCTTGGGCAACAAAACATCTTTTGATTTCTTTTATGGATTTGCTCCTTCTTAATTGCATATAAGGATTTTTGGGGGCCTTTGTTTTGCATCCAAGATTCCTAAAGATCGAGAAAATTTGCCTCTAGAAGTCATAAGTGTGTCTTTTTGGGTTATCATGCTGGAAAATGAGGTTGGAAATTGTATGACTTGGAAGACAAGCATATTGTTGTGTCTTGTGACGTGATATTTTTTCGAATCAATCTTTCTTTTCTCTAATCCGACTTCGAAACTGACTCCATAATTAGGCACATCTCACCCCGCCATTTTGTTGAAGTATGGGACATGCCACCACCTTGTGAGTCCTTGCAGCAACACCTTTTCCATAACTCGACTTCAAGGCCCTTGACTCTTGTTCTTTCACCTTCGATTGGGCTAGCGCTCTCTCCGTCAAACTCTAACTCGCCCTCCATTAACAAGGGGGTCCAATGTCGCGTGTTGTTGACATCCACATATCTGAACATCATCGACAACCTTCTATTTTGCTTTGGGATTACATCTGTAATACAAGGACTACTCCTTCGACCACCCCCCTCTCTTTGCTTTGCCCATGCCTGCAACATCACCGACCTCAGGTATTCACTACCTTATTGTTGCTTTCGTATCTTGTGATAATTTTTTCTCCAGCTCATGCCAAATTTTTGCGTGCTATTACCGCTAATTGTGAGCCGACACGGTTTTCTAAGGCCATTAAACATGCTTCTTGGCGGGATGCAATGAAAAATTAGCTTGATGGACTTGAATAGAATAATACTTATGTATTTTTTTATTTGCTTGCAGGGAAAAGGGCGATAGGTTGCAAATGGGTGTATTGCATAAATACAAGGCTAATGGTGATATTGAGCGTCACAAAGCTCGTTTGGTTGTTTTGGGTAGTAAACAGATTGAAGGCATTGATTTCACAAAGACATTTGCACATGTTGCAAAAATGGACATTTTTTGTGTTTTTCTTTCTGTCGATGCTATTCGTGACTCCTTCTTTTGGCTATTTAGACACTTCAACACGGAAAGTTTGCAAACTTCAAAAGTCACTCTATGGTTTAATTACAACCGGCTCCTCGGAATTGTTTCTCTAAACTAGCTACCTCTTTGTGTCTCTTTGGATTTGTCCGCCATTGAACACTTCAAAAACTATTTAAGCAACTACTTTCATATGAAGGATTTTGGGTTTTTGAAGCAATTCTTGGGTCTTGAGATTGCTCGTAATTCGACTATACTCTTTGTATCTTAGCGGAAAGATGCACTTAAGATTATTGCTGAAGCTGGCCTGCTAGGTTTTAAACCTTTTGATTTCCCTATGTATTCCCATCACAAGCTAGCTTATGCTATAGTTCTGGATATATATTGTTATCCCCGAGAGGTATAGGTGATTGGTCAACAGACTTCTATACTTGACCATTACACGCCCGAAACTTTGCTATTTTGTGCATAATTTATCATAGTTTATAAAAGTGCCAAAGGAGGCTCATTGGCAAGCAACAGTTCGGGTTCTTCGCTATCTTAAAAGTCATCCATGTCAGAGACTTTGTCTCTCTCGTGACAGTTCACTTCGTTTGACTGCTTATTGTGATTTGGATTGGGCCGCTTGTCCTCTTACACGTCGTTCGATCATTGGATCACTACACCATTCTGCAGATTTAGCGACCATAATTTAGCGACCACGGAATATGGTCGCTAATTAGCGACCACATGGACGCCAATGGTCGCAAATCTGGACGTCAAAACGGGGCAAAAAAATAAAACCAAATTCGCGACCACGTGGTCGCTAAAATGGGCGACCACGTGGTCGCTAAAATGGGCGACCACGTGGTCGCTGGGCCTTTATAGTCGCAATAAGTGCCCGGGGAAATTTCCCGCCAGCATGTAGCGACCATTTGGTCGCTGAATGTAGCGACCATATGGTCGCTGAATGTAGCGTCCATATGGTCGCTAAAATTGGAACCCATATCCGCGACCATATGGTCGCCAAATACAACGTCCATATGGTCGCCAAGGATCTCGCGACCAGTTGGTCGCTGACTTGGATCAGATGTTTTGGCGCGCCACATCTATTTTGGCGGGTAATATCCCGCGTTTTTGGCGAACACTTGGTCGCTAAAAACAGTAATTGGTAAAATTCCTGCCATTTCAGCATATATTGCACTCTCATTCCGCTAAAAAATGCACTCTCATTCCGCTTCAACACAGCTTCACTCTCATTCCGCTCTCTTCCAAAATATTCACAAAAGAAAGAAACAATCAACCACAACTGTGAATTGATTCTAGGAAGAAATTCCGTCAAATTTTACCGACATCCCCACTAAATTTATGTATTTAAATCTTATTCCTAACATTTCATTCCGTCATTATATTGTTTTAGATAAATATTGTCGGTACAAAGCTTTCGTTTATATATTTATAAGTAGCAATTGGTTATGTTGTAAATGTCTGTTCTGATATACTGAATCTGGCGACCATATGGACGCTAAATAGCGACCATATGGTCGCTAAATGCACATCAGCGACCATATGGTCGCTATTTAGCGTCCATATGGTCGCCAGATTCAGTATAATATGCAGTTGAATTAATTTAATTGTACTCGTATTTTGAAATGCAGGAAGGAAAAAATGCGTGAGTGGATGTATGTGCGTAATATAGATGGTTTTTTGAACAACGAGTTTTTAGCTAGCGTAGAGCAGTTTCTGGAATTCTGCAAATCTATGTCGTCCTATAACCCATCCGAAATAAGGTGTCCGTGTCGGAGGTGCAAGAATAAGAAAATGAAATCTGTGGATGATGTGCATTATCACCTTGTTAAGGAAGGCTTTGTTCCGAACTATTACCATTGGGTTTTGCACGGGGAGACAAATGAAAGGTTCGCTACATTGTTGGCCGAGTCTAGACAGCATGAAGGCTGTAGTAGTTCTGATCCAGCACCACCATTAAATGGTGGGAATGATAATCGAATGGAACAGATGGTGTATGATGGCTTTAATTATTGTCGAAGTGATTACACTGCTGAGAATTCCGTGTAGAATGCGGATATAAGGCATGAGAAAGGGGAGCAATATTATAATGAAGCGCCCAATCCCGATGCACAGCGTATGTAGGACATGTTGTCGGCCGCAAATAGGCCTTTGTGGCCTGGATGTGATATGACGCAGTTGGAGGCTGCGACTGAGTTACTGAGCCTAAAGTCTAAGCTAAGGATGACGGAGCGCGGATGTGACATGATCTCGGATTTTTGCGGACGCGTTTCTCACCCGGAGACGACATTACCAGCCACGTTTTCGACACGAAAAAACTGGTTGAGGGTCTCGGTCTTCCTTACGAGATGATTGATTATTGTCCAAACTCTTGCATGATATATTGGGGTGCAGATGCAGAATACGCGGCATGCAAGATATGTGACTATCCTAGATGGAAGCAAGGCAAGACAAAGCTCATTCCCTATTCTCGTATGTTTTACTTGCCAATAACTCCACGGTTGCAGAGGTTGTACGCATCTGTGGTGACTGCCGAACACATGAGATGGCATGCAGAGCACGCACAAGATGGGGTGATGAGACATCCTTCAGATGTAGAGGCATGGAGGCACTTCAATGTTGTGTGGCCAGATTTTGCATCAGAAACACGAAATGTGAGACTAGGCTTGTGCACGGACGGTTTCAATCCGTTCGGGGCGCTAGTACTCATGTTGGCCTGTGATTCTGACACCGTACAACCGTCCGCCGTCGATGTGTATGCGAGAAGAGGTTATGTTTTTGACGGTTATTGTACCTAGACCGAAGAGCCCGAAGCAGAAGTTGGATGTCTACTTGTAGCCGTTGGTAGCCGAGCTGAAGGATCTGTGGCTTAATGGGGTGTGCACATACGATTCTTGGAGGAAGCAGAATTTTGTGTTGCGTGCAACTATAATATGAACTATTAGTGACTTCCCCGCATATTCGATGTTGTCTGGTATGTTGTTAATTTTACATATGCTAATCAATTTGAAACTATTATATATAATAATAATGCATATATATGATTTGTGTCCCTTATCTTAATGTGTCATACAAAATATATGTTTGTGTAGGCTGGAGCACTTCTGGGAAATACGCGTGTCCTTATTGCATGGAGGACACCGATGCGTTTTATCTAACACATGGACAGAAAATGTGCTGGTTCGATTGTCACAGGAGGTTTACAGAACCTGATCATCGCTTCCGAAACAACAAGACTGATTTCAAGAAAGGTAGACGGGAGCGTCGTGGTCCCCCGGTACTTCGTGATGGATACGAGATATTAGACCAGATAAACAATATGGGCTTGATGAAGATAACTAAAGTGGGAGCTGAGGAGCACAATGCCGTGGTCAGTAGAGGTTCGGGTTGGAAGAAGAAAAGCATTTTCTGGGACCTACCTTACTGGCCTAGTCTGCTGGTAAGACATAATTTAGATGTCATGCACATTGAGAAAAATGTCTTCGATAATATTTTCTTCACCATTCTCGATGTTCCAGGGAAGTCGAAAGACAAGTGGTCGGCCAGAAAGGATATAACGGAATTGTGCAAGCGTCCGGAGTTGGAACCTGATGAGGAGGACAATAGGTACCCAAAGGCTTGCTATGCACTAGATCGTCATGAAAAACAAGTGCTTCTAGATTGGTTGAGATCCGTAAAATTCTCGGATGGCTACGTGTCCAACTTGAGTCGTTGCATTGACTTGCACAAGCTTAGGCTCTTTGGAATGAAGAGCCATGATTGTCATGTGTTCATGCAAAGGTTGATGCATGTTGCTTTTCGTCCATTTCTTGATGATAAAGTATGGGAGCCCATAGCTCAGCTAAGTGTGTTCTTCAGAGACCTGACGTGCTACGAGCTGAAGCCTGAGGTGGTTATGCAATTGCACAAGAAAATACCAATAATTTTGTGCAAGCTAGAGCGCATCTTTCCCCTGCGTTATTTGATTCAATAGAGCACTTGCCTATTCATCTGCCACGGGAAGCTTCACTTTGTGGCCCTGTCAATTATAGATGGATGTATCCAGAAGAAAGGTACGTACAGTGGTATGCAGTTGTTCAGTTTTGGATTCATATAATTAACTTGTATAATAAATATTAATGGTTTTCAATGTATATCATCTAGGCTCTTAAAAAGGCTGAAGGCCTCAGTTGGCAACAAAGCCCATGTTGAGGGGTCAATTTGTAGTGCCTATCTCGTTAAGCAAACGTCCACATTCTGCTCGTATTATTTTATCTCACATGTGGCGAGTACTCATATGGATATCGCCCGCAACGTTAGTTGCACACTTCCAGTTGGGGTTGATCCGGGCGATTTGTCTATTTTCACAACAACTGGTCGAACCTTGGGTAGCAGATCAACTGGTCGTTTCCTCACAGATGATGAATTCCATGTGATCCAAACTTACATTCTCATGAACTGCGTCGAAGTGGAACCCTATATTGAGTACGTTTCTATAATCTCAACTAAAGTAGGTTCGATATATATAACGTATGTATTTCATACAATTACTCTGTCGTAGGTACTATTTGACAAACTTCGTGCGGTCGTCAAATTCAACAATAACCGATGCTGAAGAGCAAAACATTTTGGAAAGACACTTTCGCCTCTGGTTCTACTCCCATTTAAGGATTTCTTATATTAATTTTTATTTAATTTCAAAATGTACATATATATGTTGAATCCCAAATTGTATATACATGTTGATTTAAAATTGCAGGCCGACAGTCCGGCAGTTACAGATCCTAACATTGCAACACTTGCTCGTGGACCCTCTAAAAAAGTGAGGACATATCCTGGTTACTTTGTCAATGGTTACCGATTCCACACGAGGGCACACGCATCAACCAGGGCCACTGACAAATAGTGGAGTTTGTGTTCTAGGACAAAGCTTTGGCACCGACGAGGATAACTTCTATGGTGTGCTAGAGGAAATCATTGAGCTGAATTACCTATCTTCAACCGTAAAGCACCCTATTGTCTTTAATTGTTCGTGGTTTGACACTAGAAGTCGTGGAGGAACACGCATTCACCCTCACCTAAAGCTTGTCGATGTTCATCGACATAAAATATTGAGAACAAAAGATCGTTACATATTAGCACATCAAGCCACTCAAGTTTATTTCCTCGATTACCCAAAGGTGAGGCGTGGAGATGATGAATGGAGAGCGGTCTATGAAGTGAAGTCACGTGTGTGGCCCGATGAAGGTACGTGCGTAGACCCTCATGAGAGTGGTTCCAGAGGCGTTGCCGTTGATGAGGCATTTCAACATGATTCTTCCCTTCCACGAGTTATCGACGACACACAAGATAATTATCCACTTGGTCCGTTAAACGACCCAAACAGAGAGGATCATGTCGTTGAGGATTAAGAAGAGACGTCTACTGAAACGTTTGAGGGTGAGTTTGAGAGTGAGACGGATAAAGATGAGGAAGACATGTAATCAGAATACTACTATTGTATTGTCGTTCACTTTTTCGATAACACTATTGTTTTGCCATTCACTTTTCTGATAACACTATTGTTTTGCCATTCACTTTTCTGATAACACTATTGTACATTTTGGCGTCATTCACTTTTCTGATAACACTATTGTTTTGCCATTCACTTTTCTGATTACACTATTACCATGACAAGAGTCATGCATGCACATTTACTATTCTGATTCCTTTTCCAACCATAAAAGGAGATCACCATCTCCAATTCTAACATACCTTCCCAGTGAAAACTCCATCTTCACCTCAAATTCCAACATCAAATCCATCCTTAAACTTCCATCCTCAAATGGCTCAAAGGAGAGCTTGTACCAAACAAACGACCGCCTTAGCTCCAAAAGTCATAAACTTCTCCATTGTGCATGTGAGTGGGGATAGGGAGACAAGAACCGAATGGAGCACCACACCAAGAGAGGAATTAAGACTAGTCATCACTGATTGGACACTATCTCCCCGGGGAGCACCTCCAGGATTTAGGCGTTTTTTCTTGAACGGCGACGACATCACTACTCACATTGCGGCTAGGGAAACGGCTGTGCAGCTTCGCGTGCTCGAAGGTGCTGAGATCCAGGTAGTTCATATTCCATGTACAACATGAGAGTCCATTAATTGTAGTTGTTTGTTTATGTTTTCACTTAAAAGCTTCACTTTGTGTTGTTTGATTTAGTTGTTTGTCCCTTCGTTTAATGTACTATGCATTTAGTGTTTGTAACTTGGTTTCGTTTGGAACCAATGACGTTGTTTGTAACTTGGTTTCGTTTGGAATCAATGAAGTTCTTTTGTCACATAAGTTATTTTTTCTGATAACATTATTATCATTTACCATATATATTCCGATTTACTGAAACAGATTGTAATTGTTGTCCCATTTGCACTCATTTTTTTTCTCCCATTTGAGTCCTCGAGCCAAATATTGTTGGTAGAAAGTGTTTGTTCAATTATAATATCTCCAAATATAGCGACCATATGGTCGCTATATTTTAAAATTTAGCTCGAAATTGAAATTTTTAGCGCGTAGTTTGATTTAATTTCGTTATTAGCGACCATATGGTCGCTATATTTAAAAATTTAGCTTGAAATTAGAATTTTTAGCGCGTAGGTTGATTTAATTTCGTTATTAGCGACCATATGGTCGCTAAATGTTAATTTTCGGCGCCATTCCGAAATCTTTGGTGGGAAATCCAAAATTGCACAAAATATTTTGATTGTGACCATATATAGCGACCATATGGTCGCTAACTGTTAATTTTTGGCGACCATATGGTCGCTGTATACATTTAGCGACCATATGGTCGCTAAATGTATATAATAATGCGAACGAGTCGCCTTCTCCGTCATTCATTCGGAAACCCTCGAACGGACAAACGCTCCCGCTTCGCCTTCTCCGCCGCGTCCCTGCCCTCTCGCCACCTGCTCGTCACCGCCCTCCTCCTCTCCTCCTCCTCCTCCTCCTCCTTCCTCCTCCTCACGCCGCCCTTCCTCCTCCAGTTCCGCCGCCAGTCCGAGCGCCCTCCTCCTCCTCCTCCTCACGCCGCCCTCCTCCTCCTCCTCCTCCGATTCCGCCGCCAGTCCGAGCGCCCTCCTCCTCCGCCTCCGACGCCAGCAGCCACAGCCTCCACCTCCGATGCCAGTAGCCCCCGCACCCTACTCTACCGACACCCTTTTCCTGGTATTTTTCAAAAACAATTTTATTTAGGTTTTTTTTCGTATTTTCGTTAACGCATTCTAGATTGAATTTGTAGTTTAGGATGTGGATTGGATAGAGTTTGATTGATTTGGAAAAAAATTGATTGAATTTGGAAAGAGTTTGAATGAATTTGGACAGAGTTGGAATGAAATTGATGTTTGTTGAATGAAATTGATAGAGTTTGAATGAATTAGAATTGATTGTTGTTGTAGATAGAGTTTGATTTGGAAAAAATTGGACTAAATTGATTGTTGTTGTTGATAGAGTTTGATTTGGAAAAAAAATTGGACTAAATTGATTGTTGTTGTTGAAATGTTGAGAAAAATTGATTGTTGATTTCTCAATTTTGAATGAAAGTCATTGTTGTTGTTGAATAGACTTTGAATAAATTGATTGTTGTTGGGAAAAATGAAATTGATAGAGTTTGAATGAATTAGAACAAGTTGATTGTTGATTTGTCAAGTTTGAATGAAATTGATTGTTGTTGTGCAAATGTTGGGAAAAATGAATTTGTATTGAATTGTTTATTTTTAGTTGTGTTATTATGGCCGGAGGTTCACGCCGACATGCACGAGGTCCTCGTCGGGACGATCCGAGCTCGTCCCGGATACCGAGCGAGGAGAACTCATCCGAGGTGACCCCCACAGACACACCACGTTTGTCCGAGGACGACGGGGCCCGCCATCCTAGTACAGAGGAGGCGGGCACCCAAGCGGAGGAGTCCCGAGCAACTACGCCCACGTCCTCATCGGGATCGAGTCGAGGGCTCGATCCCAATTGCGTTTGGGATCTTTATATTGCCGGCGGGTGGTACATACAATTTCTTCTAAGACAAAATTTTTATTTAAAGTCTTTTCTTACTTTTAAATATGTTATAACATGTTTTTTGAAATCTCGCAGCTTGCAGCCGTTGAACATGGTATCGCGGTGGTCGACACAGATCATACAAAGTCAACCCGACGATAAGGCGTCGTAGTTCGACTTTGCCTCTGCCGCGTCGAAGCAACGTTGGTTTGATTCTTGGAAGGTAAATTTTATTTATTTTGTATTTCTTTTTACAATTTCCGCATTAATTAATTACTATTTTGAATTAATTGTTTGTTGGATTTAATTAGACGCACTTTAGATGGGATGACTCCCAGCCGGGTATGGACGTCGAGTCCGTCCGGTTGTTGTGGGAGAAGAGAGCGAAGAAGAGATACGATGACTTGATCGGGAAGCACCTTCGGGATGAGAAGAAGCCGGAATTCATCGAATCCGCCACTTGGGAGAAGTGGCAGACGACGGATTGGGCCACAGAGGCGTTCAAAGCCAAGTGTGCCTGCCAGAAGGCAATCCGGAATGCCAATCCGGCGAACCACAGTAGTGGTTCGAGGTCCCACCTCGACACCATGCGTCGCTTGGTAAGTATTTTATCTTAATTTGATTAAATTTAAATTAAGTTAATTTTTTTAATAGTTCGTAACACCCTTAATGAATTTCGTAGGAGCAACACCTGTAACGCCGCATCACGCCTCTCGAGCTTCTCATCGAGATGCACACGCAAGGCACCGATCGGCATTTTATAGACGAGTGGTCGTCCTTAATCGCTGTAAGTTTTAATTATTTTTCCTCATTTTCCTCAATTTGAAAAGGAGTTGTTGTTGTTGTTGTTGTTAGTGTGTTTGTTTTTGTTTTTGTTGTTGTTGTTGTTGTTGTTGTTGTTGTTGTTGTTGTTTGATTTGATTGAGAAGATGTTGTTGTTGTTGTTGTTGATTTTTGTTGTTGTGTGTTTGTTGTTGTTGTTGTTGTTGTTGTTGTTGTTGTTGATTGTTGTTGTTGTTGATTGTTGTTGTTGTTGATGTTTGATGTTGTTGTTGATTTGTTGTTGATGTTGTAAATGGTTCAGCTGTTGTTATTGTTTGTTGTTGTTGTTGATTGTTGTTGTTGTTGTTGATGTTTGATGTTGTCGTTGATTTGTTGTTGATGTTGTAAATGGTTTAGTTGTTGTTGTTGTTTGTTGTTGTTGTTGTTGATTGTTGTTGTTGTTGTTTGTTGTTGTTTTATTTTTATTATTTGTGTTATTAGGCTCGGACCCAGAAGATCCTCACCAAGAGGTCGATAGAAACGGGCACCCCTCCGTCCTTTCAGGACCAGTGTGATGCCTTTCTTAAGGCCGCTGGGGGGTGGGCCCGGGAGGTGCCGTCTTCGGCCTTGGCAACGCCGCCCACGAGTTTTACGACGAGCGATTGACGGCGCCCCGTTGTCCAGCTCCTCGGGTGGCGGAATTATTGCAGGAAAACGTCAGCCTTAGGCAAGATGTGCAGGACCTTAAGAGTAGGATGCTCCAGCAGGAGGCGTGGATGCGCCAGTCCCGAGGAATGGACTCGGGTGAGGGTGGGTCCCGCCGGTCCGGTCCCGACGGCTCCGGCGACGAGGACGGCTCCGGCAACACGGACGGCTCCGACGAAGCCGGATAGATTAGCGTAGTTTTATTATATTATTGTAATTTATTTGAATTTATGTAAATTAATGAATTTATGTATGTAAATTATTGAAATTTATGGAAATTAATGAATTCTTAGTAATTAATGAATTATTAAATATTAATTATTTATATTAATTCGTAATTATTTATAATATTTCGTAATTATTTTTTTTTAAAAACAAATTTGCGACCAAGTGGTCGCTAATTTAGAACACGATCGTGCACCCGTAGGCGCACGATCGTGGACTTTGAACCAGACAAAGGCTAGGGTCGTGCGTTTTTTTTTGTGCTTTTAGCGACCACCTGGTCGCTAATAGTCGCCAGCTTTTGGCCACAGTTAGCGACCATATGGTTGCTAACAACAGCGACCACGTGGTCGTTGTGGTCGCCAAGGTGACCACAGGTGACGATATGGTCGCTAACTTCAACGACCATATGGTCGATGTGGTCGATAATTTTAGCGACCATATGGTCGCCAAGTGGTTAGCGACCGGCCTTTTAGCGACCATTTTTAGCGACCACAATATGGTCGCTAAATGCATTTAGCGACCATATTTTGCATTTAGCGACCAGAAATATGGTCGCTAAATTCGCTTTTTTTGTAGTGGATATTCCGTCAGGCTTGGACATTCACCTATTTCTTGGAAGACCAAGAAGTAGCCCACAATTTTAAAGTCGTCAGTTGAGGCCGAATATCGTTCTACAGTTGCTGCTTGTGGTGAGATTCAGTGGCTACGATCCTTGTTGTTGTCATTAGGAGTGCCTCACAAAGCTCATATTCGTCTCTTTCGTGATAGTCGGATTGCTCTCCATATTACAGCTAATCTTTTCTTTCATGATCGAAAGGACCAACCATATAGAGATTAAATGTCATTATGTTCGTGGCTTGATTCTTGTATGTAAGGAGTCCACAACTCATGTGTCTACATCTCATCAACCAATTGACATTTTCACTAAGGCACCTGAAAATCAACAATTTCAATTTCTATTAGACAAGTTGGACATTGTTGATCAATAAGCTCCAACTTGAGGATAAGTATTGACATATTTTAGGATATTTGTAGATATGTTTTCTTTATTTATTTAAATTATATCTCTAAGCTAGAGATATTCTATCTTGTAAATCCTTAGACCACTCACAACGGGAGTTTTTTAAAATAAAATATTAATTGAGCTTTAGTATACAATGCAAAAGCAATAAAAGCCCAGCTCCAAGTCTTCAGAATAGAGACGCTCTTCTTCACTAAAAACCCCAACAGTGCAACGCAGGAGTCCATCGCAACGGCCCATCTCAACTTCATCCTATGGTTGAAAGCAAATTAAATTTCGGTATAATTATAAAACATCTAAGTCCATTTTCGGCCATAAAAAATAAAAACTAAATAATAAATATAATTATTTTTATTTTTATTTTTATTTTATCTATTCATAGAGATCCACTTTGAATATGTTTTGATTAAAAATAAAAAATAATATACATGCTAAATACAAGTAAAATAATTATTTAAAAATAATCTTCATATTTTTTGGATAATTAAATTTATGTATTATGAAAATAATATACTTTAAAAAATTAGATGACATAATATGTGAGTTTTATACATTTATGTAATCAAATAAATATATTATAGGGAATCATGTATGTAAATGAACACATTTTAAGGGTTTAAACCATAAAATGAAATATATTACAAAAACATAAGGTTACATTGATTAAAAAACATAACATATGTGAAGATATTCTTCACTTAGGGAATCGAAAAGCCTAATCGTGAAGATATTCTTCATGTATTCGTTTTAATGTTTTCCGATATTTTCAATTTTATGTGAAATGAATGTGTTGTTTGTTGTTTATATTAACTGATATGAATAATAGTCAAATTAATTTAATTAAAAAAATTGAATTAAATATTATACCAATTTAACAAATATTATCCGAAATCAACCTAAAATAAAAAACTTAAGATGTATATTATTATATTATAAATAGTATAATTGAGTAAATAAGATGAAAAATAAAAATAAAGTAGTTGGTTTTAAAGAATAGAATGGGGATGTGGGGATAAAGTAGGAATGAGTTTTAAAATGAGGTGAATGAGTGAGAAAATTAATTTGGGTGGGTTAAAAACTCAAAAGTGGACTTTGGGTTGTGAGTAGTCTTATATAAACACTTTGAGTTTAATGAAAAAGGCAGAGGAAATTTCCCACATTGTTTCACGTTCCTGGCCACTGTGTCCTAAATAATATAATATTATGACAAATTTTCATAAAAATAATATTTTTATTATACTTTATGTTTCTATTTTGTAAAATTAATACAAAACTATTATTTCTAATATTTTATGTTACGGTGACATCTTAACCACCAAATCTTTCCAAATCCCGTCTAAGGTGGAATTTACACTGGGATGTGTTTGTTGATATTATAATTATATTATACATACAGTAAACACGAGCCATAGTCTAAATTAAAGTTTTCCAATATACAGATAGATAGATATATGTTAGTATAAATATATTGCCCGCGTTCTCAGTATTTGTAAGCTGAATAATTAGGCTCAATATATACCATTTCTAAGACTTGACCCTCGATAAAATCGCCTCACGTACGGATGGCGGAGGAAGCCGCAGCGGAGCCATGGCGGAAGCTGGACGGGAAGGTGGTGATGGTGACCGGCGCAACGTCGGGGATCGGCCTCGAGATGTGCCTTGATCTCGCCAGGGCTGGCTGCAGAATCATCGCCGCCGCCCGACGAGTCAAGAGTCAAAAAGCTCGGATCTGTGTGTGACCAGATCAACAAAGGTACGAGGAGTTGTGTAGAGGCGCCGGTTGCAGTTGCGGTGGAGCTTGACGTGGCCGCGGAGGGTAAAGACATAGAAGAGGCCGCAAGTAGCTCTGATACCATAATTGCCCAGCGGGTTCCATCCTAAAACCAACCAATTGACAATAGGAAGAGTAATGTGCTGAGTTATATATTACTTCAATTTACTCCCAACTTTCAAATGGACATATTCTAACACTATATATGCACGAAATTTAAGATCTGCGTTGGATACAACGGAGGACCAATGGGATATGACGATGAGAACAAACGTGAGGGGGGCATGGCCGGTGTCCAAGTACGTGGGCATCCGAATGCGAGATGCGAAACTTAGAGGATCCATCGTAAATGTAACTTCCATATCTAGCCTGTGCCGAGGCCATGGAACAGGCGGCGTAGCCTATTCAACTTCCACAGTCCGGATCCTCTGCTACAATATATACAACCAATCCTGCTCCACCAATTATATTATGCCATGTGTACTCTCAATTAAGCAATTAAATATTATCAATTTAATGCTATCTGCCTCACCCATCTTCTTCGTCTTTCTTCTTGTGTACTCTGCAATTTCATCTCCTCTTTCTCTATACTTTATATTTATAAAACTATAAGATCATTTCCTCCAATTGAACAAGATCTTTTTAATTTGTTTTAATGGCTTCAAAATTAAGAACCTATTATTTTGACACATGAAAATTAGTCAATTTAAAGTGATTAGTATATACACAAAAGTTGGCGATTACATTACATTAGACAAATCGGGAGCGGAGCCTTCTTTCAGAGTGGGCGTGAAATTGAGGGTTTTGCAGGCTTGACGCGTTCATCTGTTTAGACGGAGGAGACGATGACAAGATCAGCCATGAGAGAACCGGAAAAAGGCTTCTTTGGGTCTCCTTGGGTTCAGATTTGGTAGCCCGTGAGGATTTGTAAATGTAGATTTTCCATGTGTGTTTGTCGCTGTTCATAGAACTTAATTATTGTCACCTTTATTTTTTTTCTGAATTCTCAATTAGAGAATCCATGGGTAGAGAGGATTGAGGGAAAACTGAAAATCTTAATTCATCATTTTTTTGGGTGTATTAAATAGTATTTAATTGCTTAATTGAGTGTACACATGGCATAATATAATTGGTGGAGCAGGCTTGATTGTATATATCGGAGTAGAGGATCCGGACTGCAACTTCCAAGTCAGCTGCCAATCAGGCCGGATCCTCTGTAACTAATGATACTACCAAAGTTGTGCCACAAATAATATTATGCCAAGTGTACGTCTTCTTAATTAAAGAGTTTTTTAAAACATAAAACAAGATATTAAAATATACCGTATTAAGTAATTAACTTCTCATTTTCCCCCTTTTTTCTTCCAACCTCACCATCTTTTATTGTGCATCGTTTATCTTCTCTACCATTTCTCATCTTCTCCATCTTTTCTTACATCTCAGATTTTACAGTCATTGCCTTTTACTTCCGCACATCTTCTAATGCCCTTTCTCTCCTCCAACACAAGTGTCCATCGTCTTCTCTCAATTTAACCCAATGAAGACTGGTTTAAAGTGATTCAAATCCAAATCTGAATGTTTTTCTCAATTTGACCCAATGAATCACTAAATGGGTTAATGTAAAATATTGTCCAATATAAAGTGATAATTGTATATATATGTAAGATTATCAAACCATTCATCATTAAGAGAAGATTAATGAAATTAATTGAGTTAAGTTTTAAGAAATCGGAAACTTGATCTGTCAAGTTCTAATCTCAAACCTAGTTCAATTTGCAAATCAGAAAAAATCTCGTTTTGGACTGAAAAAGAAAAACTATAATTTTGGCCAATTTTCATTTTAGATTATTTGTTTTATCTTTGAAAAAATCCTTAATTAAGAGGACACTTGGTATAATAGGATGCATAGAAAAAAGAGCAGAATGTACCTCCTCTCCTGAAAAGGGACGTAACAGCTCGGCGTTATCCTCATCCGATATAATAGGCGAGATCCCTTGAGGAACCGTGGAAGAAAGTGCATTATGATCAGAGGTAAATAGTTTGCAAAAGTAATCAACAACCACCTTCGTTTTTCCCTCCACACTTCTCCAAGCCATCCCATCTGAATCAACTAACTTTCGGATTTTATTCCTTCTCCGTCTCCCATTTGCCTTCTGATGGAAAAAAGCCGAATTCCGATCTCCCCATTTAAATTCATTTGCTTTAGCTCTTTGAAACCATAACACTTCCTCCTTTTCCATCAAATCATTCCCCTCCCTTTCCAAGGCTCTTCGTTTTGCAATAAGAGCTCCCGACATACCACTTTTATTCAACTCCCTTAGTTGATCACGAACAGCCTTTAGTCAAGCAAATACATTACCAAATTCTAACTTGTTCCACGCCTTTAAAGAATCTGAACACCTCTCAATCTTCCCCATAACTCCCTCATCAAAAACTCTCGAGCTAGGATTCCTCCACTCATTCTCTACAACATGGTTACACCCATTATGAAGCGTCCACATTGCCTCAAACCGAAAAGGACGCCTGCCCTTGAAGCCTTCCTCCCCCACCACCTCTTCCCGAAATAGATCCACAATAATAGGCGTGTGATCCGAACCAACCCTCTCTAAATGTCTAACATTTTCACCAGGGAAGATACCAGACCAAGCAGAATTTGCAAAACCCATATCCAATCTCTCCGCAATAAAATCATCGCCCTCTCTACCATTATCCCACGTAAATCTGGGACCCGAAAACACCATATCATTTAGACTACAGGCTTCTAGAACATTACGAAAACTCGCCATATCCCTGACTTTTGGCCGATTTCCCCCCTCTTTATCCTCATCACACAATACCTGATTAAAATCACCCACACATAGCCAGCCCCTATGAAAATCTTGCCCTAATCTCTCCAATAGAGACCAAGACAAGTGTTTTTCTTCATTTTTTGGCCACCCATAGAACCCTGTAAAACGCCATTCTCCCCCACCTTCAGAGCATTTCACTGTAGCATCAATGTGATGAGAGGTGTAAGATTGACCACCACATCCTCCTCCCAAAGCAAACATAAACCACCAGCCTTTCCCACATAATCCATTGCAAAGCAACCCGCAAACCCTAATTTATTTCTAATTAATTCCATCCGCCTTCTATCACATTTGGTCTCCATAAGGAAAACCAATTTTGGGGCCTCTCTTCTCACAATACTAGTGAGTCTATTAACTGCACGGGCCTTCCCCAATCCACGGCAGTTATAACTGAACACACTCATTGCTCCCGGCAAGAGGGACTCGTCCCTCCCGCCGATATATCAATAATTAATTTCTTTCGTCCATCCCCTGATTCCTGCATTTCAGTATCCCCTTCCAATCTGCCTCTTTTGCCTTTTACTTCAACAGATTGTGAACTACCCCCATCCCCACGTGCCAATCTCTTCCATTTTTTATTATTTTATCCACTCACTCCCTTTCCAACCCCATCTCTCGCCTTTTCTTTTTCTGTTGCACCAGCCTTAAACACCATCACCTCCCTCACTTTTGTCCCCTCTGTCTTCCCTCCCTCATGCTCAGTATTCCCGATAATATTCCCACCCACTTCCTTCCCGCTTTTATTTTCCCCTATTTCAGCTTCCCCTGCACCCTCTTTCACCTCAGCAGCTTTATCCAGAACAACTCTTTCCAGCTGAACCTGGATTTGGCTTGTTGCATCGTCAGCCTCAGCATTGGCCTGATCTTTACCCGTTTCTCCCTTCTTTGACTTATTACCATCTGTCTCATCATTATCAGCTTCATTCAACAGCATAAGCAAGGATTTTCTCCCAGTAATCTTGGGTGTTTCAGAATCATGAGAGTCACTCTTCTTCTCCCCATACATACCAACAATAATAGTACGTTCTTGTTCTCGTTCCCTTTCCGACCTTGGTTGCCAGCGTTTGAGCGGAGACGCCCTTAACCAATCTCCATACTCTTGATGCACACCTCTAGGCTCCTCGTTTTGACAGTCCATATCAACATGCCCAACATGTCCACACGAGTAGCAAAAATTTGGCAACCTCTCATACTTAATATCTACCCACATTCTTTTTCCATTCACCTTCATTATCAAACCTCTGCGCAAGGGTTTCATTATATTCACCAAGACCCTAACGCGTAGATATCGAGCACAAACGAGGTATTCCTCTTCATCTATTTCCTGTAACCCTCCAAAAGCTTTTCCAATGGCTTCAGCCGTTTCCATGGTCATAGCATCAATCGGGAGATCATACACTCGAATCCAAAACGGCACTGTATCAACCTCCATTTTTGAAGGTTGTTCCGACCCTGGTGCTTTTAGAGCGAGCAGTGCCCTATCGAAGGACCAAGGTCCCCCTTTAAGAACCATCTCTATGTCATATTTATCAGCAAAATTGAAGACAAAGAGATTATGTCGGAGTTCTCGAAAAACAAAGCCTTTACGTAGTTTCCAAGCCCCATTCATTGTTGCCTTTAGGGCATAACTATTAAAAGGCCTAGATGTCATCAACGAACCCACAAGAGTCAGACTTGTCGACGCACTTACTGATTTGTTCGGATCGACAACGGCCTCAATTTCTGCAACTTCATCCTCAGTTAATTGGAGATCTCTGTGTTGCCCTTTCTCTGCCATTACGAAAACTAAAAACCTCTGACCTCTATGCACTTACCTCCACTGGCGAACCTCGCACGATACCGGCGAGAAAACCCTAGCCCCCACGGCCCTAACCGGAGAGACGGAAAAAACGATCGGAGATAATTAGAAAACTATCGCCGAAGTCGTTCGCGTGCCCTAGGGAGTTTTTGACTGAAAATATTGTTTCAAACTTTCAAAATTAATTGAGTTAAGTTTTAAGAAATCGGAAACTTGATCTGTCAAGTTCTAATCTCAAACCTAGTTCAATTTGCAAATCAGAAAAAAATCTGGTTTTGGACTGAAAAAGAAAAACTATAATTTTGGCCAATTTTCATTTTAGATTATTTGTTTTATCTTTGGAAAAATCCTTAATTAAGAAGACACTTGGCATAATATTATTGGTGGCACAGCTTTGGTAGTAGTATCGGTCAATACCATAGCCAAAGTAAGTGCTGCACATTATTGATCATTGTTTACTTTAAAAACGTTATACTTATATATACTTTGTATGCATGTAATGTAGATAATGGCGTTAGAAATGGGACAACTTGGGATAAGAGTGAATTTAATAGCGCTGGGACTGTTCAGATCTGAGATGGATCCGCTGAGGACATTCGGGTCCATTGATCCAGCATTGACATCGGCTGTAAGATACCTTTTGCACGTCACCGGAAACTTGTTCATCGTGTACGCAGGCACCACTTTGCCGGGGATTCCTATTTTCTCCTCCCTATGATCGAAATCTGTGCTCTTTAATTAGTATTCTACAAGATCCTCAGTGTTTGTTTTTTTGTTTGTTTTTGGTAGGAAGGAAAATCAGTGTTTGTTTTTTAATTTCCTGTTTCATGCACCTGTGCTTTGCCAAAACGGTGTAACAATTTAAATAACCTTCCATGGGGCTGTCATTATTATAGATCTCCGCACATGCACCACCACATGGGGCTGTCATTTATATCGTGAAACCCGAGTCGTAACAATTTTAATATTTCATCATTTCAATACCGACAAGATAGGATCAACTTGTTAGCTGTTTTGTTTCTTTGCTTTCGTAAATTATTTATTTACCTTTCTAGAATTCTAGTAGTATCTAGTTTGTCTTCCTCAAGCGTGCCATGGACCTCTGGATGAAGCACGAGTATCTTCCTGAGGATCTCTAGTATGTAGCTCTTCAAGTTTCAAGACCTGAATGTATATAGCTATGGCTGATCTTTTCAATAAAGGTATTAATCAAAAAAAAAATTGCAAAATCGCCCTCTACATAAAAGGGAATTTCTCTAACGATACAGTAAATAGACAACATACCTAAACAAAAATCTAGATAATAGAAACTGAGAGCATCATCTCCAACCGATACTCTAAATTCTTAGATGTTGCATTTTTGAAGATTTTTTGCCTATTTTAAGGTTCAACGATTTTTCTATTATAATCTCTATTTTAGAAAAAAAATCACCAAAAATTGTTGTCTCATCTCCGTATTTAGGGAATTTTTAAATACATTTAGAAAATACATTAAATATATATTAAATTATAACTGCTTCCTATTGATCAACTTAGATTTTATAATATAATTAATATTGCTTTGTTGATCATTGATTCTCTTAATTTCCTTTACACCTTAACTAATCTATTGTGGATTTGTAATTCAAACTTCATCTTTAGTTCATAGTCCGACCGAATCTAAACACTAACCACCAAGTAACCTAGGAGACCTCTTAGATTCAACTTGGCAACAACTTTACGATTCAAGTATCAATAGAAACAATTGTCTACAACAACCAATCATCTAGAGTAATTGTGATTGAATTCTCTTCTTTAACCAACTAGTCCAACCAGTCCTAAGTTGATTAAAGTTCTACTCTTGATCAAATTAATACCGTCCGGTAATTAACAAGATTCAGTTATAACTAGAAATTCAATTAGGTGATCAATCTAACAAAACCCTAGTTTAGATTCAATTAAGCATAGAGAAATCAACCTAGTCAAGGTTATTGGGAATCAATCAAACATCACAACTCATGCAAATCACAACATCAATTAACTAGCCAAACACAAGAAAGATTTAACAATTCATAATATTAAAACAAACTTACAAATTTGGTTCAAAGAGCTCTGGAGAAACCTCTCCAGAAAACCCTAGTCTCCAAAGTTGCAAATCCAAAAGTATGAAAGAAAAGTCAAACTAAAGGCTTAAATACCCCCAAGACATCCAATGACAAACTATCAAAGTCATACAAAAAGCCCATCGGAAATTACATAAAACAAGCCCATCTCGAAGCCGAATTTATCGGCCCAACTCACCCGCATAAAAACACCTAGCGTTGTCTTGTAGCAAGGTGCGCGGCCGGCGGCTGTGTCTTCCATCACCAGCCCGCGTCTTCTTCTCTGAGACATCATTCAAGTAACACTTCAGAGATTGTTTTGACCCGGCCCCCTTCGAGTTGGAATTTGGACTCAGAGTAAAAACATGAATTGTATCTCTTTGAATTAGCTTTCCTATGATAACAAATTCAGCTCCATCAGACCACTATAGCTCCCAAATGAAGCATTGTAAGATAGAGGTGTCGAAACAACAACTTCAATCCATGACCCGAATATAAGCGTTCTTTTCCCACAACCTCTTGGCCTTGGTCCTTCTAATCTTCACTTGCATCACTTTTTATCTCCACCCAACTCCACCTTAATCATTTGATATTCGTCGCGTCCACGCATGTTTAATTACCTAAAGATCTACAAAACCAAACAAAACAAGCGTAAAACCCGAATTTCATAGAAAAACCTAAGAGCCTAAGAACTAAGCTAAAACTAGGGTTGTTCAACGGGTCGACCCGACCCGACCCGTAACCCGGAAACAGGGTTATGGGTCGACCCAATGACCCGTAATTAAAAAAAAAGTTGACTCGTGACCCGACCCGTAACCCGAATTACGGGTTATGGATTTTACGGATCGGGTTACGGGTCGACCCGTTAAATCAGACTTCAAGAAAAGAAGCCCAATTCCAAGAACGGCCCATTAAAAGAAGCCCAACTTATGTTGAAAATCGTACGTGATATGCGTTTTTATAGCTTTATCATCTTTGAATAGCAATGTAATAATTCGATGTGGTATAGATAGATACTCGGATGGGAATTTGTGAAGGGCTGGAATCCCACATCGAGAATATCAAAGAGGGAATAAAAATATTGGTATTATAAAAACGCTTAAGTGTATTGGAAAGGAAAGCAAAAGCTTGTAGGCTTTATTCTAAAGCAACTAGGCTATTAAATTGGCCTAAAATTTATACAAATATTTAAATTTTAATTTTAATATAAATTTTTTTTAATATATTTAAATTTAATAATATATTATGGGTTATACTGGTTGACCCGCAACCCGTAACCCGACCCTTAACCCGTAATCTAAAAATTATTAACCCGTTACCCGATCCGTAAATTACGGGTCGGGCACATCGGGTTACGGGTCGCCGTGCCATTTGAACAACCCTAGCTAAAACCTTGTAAAACAAACATAAATATGCATCCTAAACACAACCTAAATGCAAACTATCAGTTTGTGGGACACAAAGGAAAGAAAGGAATAAACATATAAAGAAGGGGATTAGCCAGTCTATTAGGAAAGCATTTGGAACATTCGTTGTTGTACGGTTTCTCTTAGTTTTGATTTTGAGAAACTTTGATGGTATAATATGTTTTTCCATGTTAACATTTCAGGAAAACAGATACATCATCAAGAGTGAAGGAACAATGAAGGGAATGAGTGACGATCTAGAAAGGTTGTCCCGAAGGATACCCATCTTTCAATATATGGCAAGTTACCAAATCTCTTACGAACGATCTTCAATGAAGATTTGACAGCTTTGTTCGGTTGTTTGTGAGAAGATCAAGGAAGAGATAATATCAAATAAGAAAGGTCTTATCTAGAAAATCTGAGATTAATCGATTATGGAAAGAATCTGATTGATTGAAGATTAGAATAATCGTTTAACTACTTACTCCTATTTTAGTAGGATCTGTCGAGTGGAATATCAACACAATTAGGCAAAAAATTGTGATTGAGATCAGACTCGGTAGTTGAATTATAAAAGGCTAGGTTTAGCTAAGGTTTAAGTGTGGTTGACGACGAACGTGAAGAGAGAGTTTTTCAAGTGTTCAAGTTCGTGTGGCTTTTTCCGGTGAAGAATCCACATTGGTGTGAGTACTCATGTCGGTAGTTCACTTTTGGTCCGTAGATTTCTCCTTCTCCTTCTCATCATTGTCTTTCTTGTCTTTTTGACCTCATAGTATAATATTCCTTTCATGCTCTCTATCAAAATCCGATTTATACTCCCCACGTTTCAGAGGAGACGCACAACCATTTCCCATACTCCTGCTAATTATCCTTCTCATCTTCCTCATTGCAATCTACTTCCACATGTCCTACTACTCCACATTCATAGAAAGAGTTCGGTAATCTTTCATATTTTATCTCATCCCAAACTTTCTTCCCATTGATCTCCATCACCAAACCCCTCCTCAGTAGTTTTGTTATGTTAACAAGCACTCTTACTCAAATGTATTTAGCACATATCATCATCAATTTCTTGTAGCCCTCCGAATGCTCGTCCAATAGCTTTCGCTGTCTCATGTCACTGCATTTAAGGGCAAGTCGTACACACTGATCCAAAATGGAACTGTATCTACAACAATCTTTGACATCTGCTTTGTTCCAGGTTCTTTTCGAGCAAGCAGCGCCTTGTCAAAGGCCCAAGGACCACCCCTAATCATTACTTCTTTATCTGCCCTATTTCCAAAATAGAACAAGAACAGATTTTATCTCAGTTCACAGAAAATAAAACCATGTCGTAACTTCCATGCACCCTTCAAACTTGCCTTGAGCACGAAGGAATTGAATGGCCTCGTAGTCATTAGGGTTCCAACTTGTACAAGATCATTTTCCCCGTCCGCGTTTTCTTTCGTCACTGTCGTAGCATCAAACTCTTCTATCTCGTCTTTTGCTAACCGCATGTCTCTCTTCTTTCCCCCTTCCTCCATAACCCTATCAATCTTTGGATGTAGGGCGGGATGAAGGCCCCTAAATGCTCCTTTATCACTTGGATATATGGCTCTTAGAGAGGGTGTGCCAACCCTAGACAAACTTATGTGATACAACATTATGGCGAGATGAAGGCCCCCAAATGCTCATTTATCACGCGTATCCTATACCATAACCATAATGAAATGGCCAAACACTTTATGGCTCGAGTGCTAATTCAGCAAGAAGGTAGTGACAAAAGTTAGCAGATGGTCTCACACCAAGAACATCGGGCAACACAACCACTAATGGAGCCACATGGCCATAGCTTGGAGGAAAAAGAGAAGCATCCAATTTCACACTTGGATCACTTGCCTTTGTGCAACCGTCTACTTTATTTGGCATTGTACAAATATGAAAATGTACCAAAAACACTTCATTGAACCCCATGCATGTGCTCTTCTTATAACCAATTATGTAAGGATATGCATATGCCACTGGGTTAGATGGAACAAGGTTAGTCGAGAAACTAGAAGGTGGCTTACCATCCTAGGCTTGGAAGAAGCAAAGTAATACCTAGGCTTGCCTAGGTTTTGTGTAACTTCATTTTTTCCTTACCAAAGAATGAATTACCATTCATTTTAAGAAAAGTCAAAGTTGAACCTGATTAACGAGCCAAGCTATCAAAATAGTGTATTGTACAAATATATTGTATCATAATCTAATATAACAGGAAGGGCGTGGAGGATGAGATCAAAGGTGAGGATGGAGAAGCGAATTGGTTTCACAACAAGTGTGAATGAAAAGATCATACATCTTAAGGAAAGGATACATAAATATTCCAATTCAATGGCTTCATTATATACATTATAAAGACTCATTATACAAGCTAGAAAATTGGGATGATGAATATAGTTTATGTTTTCTTTGAATTTTTATGTGTGTTTACTATTCGATCCAATGATCCATATACAAGGTTGATAGAGGAAATCAAGGGTTGTTAAAGCCTCTCATTTTATGGATTTTGTGCTATACATACCATAAATGAGATAGAAAAAATACACAAAAATAGAATGATAGTAGTAATTATTAGTCTGTTGATTAATAGAGTAAGGGTTGTGCACGTAAGAGCGCACATGTGCATATAAGCACAATATAAGTCCAACAGAGGTTTATCCGAAAACCAAGTGATAATCAAAAGAGTATTTTAATTACCATCATTATATATTAGACTTATTTAGCCCAACTTTTGATTTGGGGGATTTTATATTCAAGCAATTGTAACAAGATGAGGAAAAACACTTATAATAGGACATGTTTATTTGTTGGGCACAAAGCTTTCTCATATAATGAGAACAACTATAAAGCATTGTACTTGGGTATCATTACACTTTTTTATCAATAGAAATTGTCCTTATGAGTTCTCTGTAAGAATTTTTAAGAACATTATAAAAAATTAATAATGTTTACACATCAAACAAACCCAATATAATAACAAAGCAAGGTCATTATATGATTTGTTGCTTTCACAAATCACTTGGTAAAGGCAACAAGCACACGACGCAGGGGTGTGAAAGGGCGATGATAATGTTGGACTGCATGACTGTCGAGCAAGAGGATATCGCCTTGCCTCTAGGGGATGGCAGCGCATTCTTCCTCAAGGATCACCTGACACTCTTCGACCACCTTGAGATGCATAGTGGAATCGTCCCCTAATGTGACTGAACATTCTAATTTGTACCTTGGATCCACATGGGTCATGATGACTACCATAAGTGCATTGAACCACATCTTGCGTAGTACATGTCGAGTGTTGTCAATCTTGACATCGGGGAGTGGCCTCATTGTGATCTTTGCCCCTTTCTCTAGCCAATCTAGCTTCCATCCTAATTTGGTTGCCTTGCCAACTCATTATAAATTAATATGGCTCAATTGTAGTTTGTCTAATTATTTGGTATAAAATAATAAAAATACAAAAATATGTTTGATAGTACAATCATTCAGAACTAATTTTAGTAGGCAAGCATGTTGAAGTCCCACTTTATGTAAGGTCTTATTCCATTAGACTTTTTGGTATATTACGTCAATGAATGGACTTGCATACAAGTCATAAATCTACTTTAGCTTTCATTGTTAATCAATTAATCAATCGTGAAAAGGTGAATTAGATATATATATATATATAGTGTAACATGTGATCTCAATTAACAATTACTCACTTGTGTTCGGCAACAGTCTTATCATTCGTGGAGAAGGTGGATTTCCAACTCTTGCCGATGGGGGACGAGATGTCTACGTCATGTGGAAAGAATTTTTTTATAGAGCAGGCCGTGTTCCTCAAGGCAGTGGATAAAGTTAGGGTTTTTGTTCTTCATTCTCTCATACACAATGTGGCCTAGTACGATTGGGGTCTCTCCTTGGCTTCATGGTTCCACTTCACAATAAAAAAATGCCTTGGTTTGATGATCCTCCATCTGCATGCATTTTTTTATATAGAAATACGTTATTTTTTAAGTAACCTGCTTTATTAACTAATTTATTGTAGTTGATTGGGAAACCATGTCAACAAAAGCATTATTTGTTAATATTTGAGTTGTATAAATACTTTATGAGTTAATGAAAGAGATCAGAATTGTTCTCTAATTCTTGAGTGTATCACTTTGAATTGTTAGCTCTAGAACTTGCGTTATGACTCTTTTTCAAGACTGCTTTACCTGACTATAATGCATGACATTAATATGATTGAGATATGTTTTTTATTAGCCTATTATTTTCCTTCATACCTTGACAAGATCCATGTTTTTTACACCCCATTTCTTTTGAGCCTTAAAGCCAATTTTGATAGCTCCACAAAATAATTCCTAGCCTATATAAGCTTGACCCATCCATGATTTAGGACTTTAGGTGGTTTTGTCTATGTGGTTGTGAATAAGTATGGAGGAAGTGTGATGAAAGGTAGAAGGAAAGACAACTCTAGTGTGGAAGTTGAGGAAAAAAAATGAAGATGAGAATAAGTCGAAAAAAAATGTTGAAAAGGAAAAAAGTGAGTTTCAAAGAAAGTCATCTCCATAAGATGAGAAAAGAGTTGAGAAAAAAATGAGAAAAGGAAACAAGAGCTTAAGTGTGTGATTAGAGTTGGTAAGGAAAGTTGGAGGTATTAAGAAGTGAGAAGTGTGAAGTTTGGGTTTAGTTAGTTCTTTATCTCAGATTTAGCACCACAAGACCAAATATGATCCCTTCTAAATTGTCTTTACCTTGGCCCCATTACAATCCTTGAAAAGTCCTCATGATTTTTGTTGTGTGTTTGGTCCATAGAGGTGGAGAATTAGGACGCTGATGCAAGCATATGGTAGTCTAATTTTTCATTGTTGATTTGAGTGAAACACATATCTTTAAACTCTTGAGTTAGTGTGCAAACACATTACCTTGGTGAGCTCTGGAATAGATGAATTCTCTATGCTCTCTGCTTTTGTCAATTGCATGCTAGGATATCTTGATCAAGTTATAGTTATATGTTGACTTGCTTTGTGGATTATGAGATGGATGCATGAATTGCAATGTTGTGGTGTGACTTGATTCTATGTCTTACTTGAGGACAAGCATGGTTTAAGCATGGGAGAATTTGATAGCTTGCATATAGGTAGTGTTTAGGATGCATGTTTACGTTTCTTTTGCTTTATTTTTAGGTAGTTTTAGTTAGTTTCTTTAGTGTCTTAGAGTGTCTTAGAGCCTTAAATGTGGCTAATGTTTGGACCCCAATTGGGTAGGACTGGCAACTTCTTGGTCCTTTACTTCCTACTGAGCACTTGGCTCGTCTCCAATCGGTCGTCTTGAGCTCGAATGAAGGGGATATTGATAGTATTTGTTGGCAAAAGACACCCTCTAGGCAGTTCACTACTAGCTCCTCCTTGCAACTTATTCGGGTTCCTTCCTTGAATCCGGTTTGTCCGATTTGGACAACTATTTGGTGCACGCCTGTACAATAGAGAGTTAGGCACTTCTTATATCTAGTTGTCCATGACTCCATTCTTTGTAATTAAACAAGGGTCTGTCGACATCTTGCATCTAGCTAGCTTTGAGTGGGAATAACCTGCCACTGAGTTTCTTCTCTTGTGATAATATTAGGGTTTGGATCATGGATAATATCACAACCCGGAGTTCTTGGTCTTCCACGTTTGCAAATATGTTGTGGAAGACATGGAAGGCAAGGAATAGGCTGGTGTTTGACCAGCATGAGCGCCACCTTCTCTTGTCCTCAATCTAGTCGACCATGACCGCTATTACGGCCGCCTATGCCAACTTCTCTTAGAAAGTCCAACCCCTGCTCCATCCGGAATTGACTTCGATGTTAGTCCCAGAAGCTGTCTCAACTTGGGTACCGTCACTGTCGAGTTGGTTAACACTTAATGTTGATGCCGTCTCTAAAGGCAATCCCGGGAAAGCTGGGGTGGAGGTTTCCTTCGTGATGAGTTTGGTACTTTCATGCTTGCTTTCACCTTCAATTGTGGGTTCTATGATGTCCTAACGACGGAGCTGTGGGTTGTGTTCCATGGCCAAGAGCTGGCTCGTAAACGTGGGTAAGTCGGTTCATCATCCAATCTGACTCGTCCACCCATTGTGAGCTTTTATCCAATGCCTATCTGGTTAACTTCCGCAATCTGCCTCTTGTTCGGACTTGTCAACAACGGTTCCAGGATTATCCAGGGGAGACTCAACTCACGTTCGTAAGGCGCTAATCGAACAAGGTGGCTGATCGTTTGGCCAACCTTGCTATTACTTCTGATGCTCCATTTATTGTTTTTTTATTACATTCCTAGCGTTATTTTAGACTTGTTTAATGTTGATTATGTATCCCATGTAGGGGAAAACTAGTTCTTTTTTCTTTTGATACAATCGCAGGGATATCCCGTTTCTTGACAAAAAAAATAACCTGTTCAACAACAATTAATAACATCAACCAAAAAAACACAACATCATTATGTTACAACTACATCATCACGCACACAGAAGAACATCAAATTAGAGCCATGGGAAGAAGGAACCTGTAGGGGCGACGACGGTGGCTCTCGGCGGTGCTCGACAGTGGCCCACCCTGCACACTAGCCCACACCACCGTCGCGGCCGTACCTGAACCGGCAGCGCAAGAACTCGAATTCCAACGACTTTACCAAGCACTCGAACAACGAAACAACCCAAAAATCCGACCTTCGCTCTTTGTTTGTTTGAATCTTGAAATTTGAGACCAGATTTGATGTGAAATTGTTCAAGAATAAAGCCCCTTTAAATAGCCCCGATGTTGAGAGGGTTTCTTGACAACAAATAAATTTATAATCAAGACCCCGCTGAGTACAGGGAGTCAAGTTCGTTCACGGGAGAAAGTCAGTATCAACTTTTGTTATTACTTAGGGCGCAAGTAATCAACAAAGTTAGGGTTTTTATCGAAGAAGAGAGAAATTCTAAGGTTTTGGTATCCTCACAACAATAATTATGCATGCAAACATTAATGAAACATGTAGATCATGCTTTTATCACATAAAGTCGTCAACTTTCGTCAACTAAGCAAGTAGATCAATTAACTTTCTCTAAATTAATAAACTTGTTCTATCTATCTCTTCTACTTCCACTAGGATTAATCAACTTTCGCTTCAAAACCCTAATTGATTATTCTGATTCAAAGAATCTGCTTTTGCTTCAACTATGAACGAGAAATTCCTTATCAACTTTCGTTTCAAGGATTAAGAACAAGAAAATAGATTCATACGATAAAAACAATCAAAACATGATCAAAAGCAAACATACATAACCATTGTTGGGTTTAACCCCAACCTTAGAGAGAGAGAACTACTCACAAATCATAATTAAACAAAACCAACTAAATTAATTAAATAAAAGCTTAAAACCGAATCCAAGACAAACTTGTTCTTTAAGAAAATTCGTTCCTCTTCTCTCTCTCTCACGCCTCATCCCTCTCTCCTCTACCCTAAAAACTAACTTGAATGATAAGAAAACTTTAACTAGGACAAGAGTATTTATAGAGAAAACTAATCTATCTATAAGGAAATAAATTTTCTAAAAGATATAATGAATCTCTAAAAGATATATCCCCTTAAGGAAACTAATAAAAGGGATAAAAAATACATTTAATTCCGCCGACTCTGATGTTCCTATCGACATGGGACCTCTCGACTTTCGTCTTCCTGAGCACCTCGGTACCAACCCTGTGACCTCGGTACCGACTCTCACTATCTTGTAATTTGGCTCGTTATTGCTTCGGTAGAGGGGTCGTTAACCTCCTTTTGCCTTGATTCTTCTCCCTTAAGCTCGGTAACAGTCTCCTAAACTTCCTTCATGGCTTTAACTTGATCTTCATCTCTTTCTTGAGTGCTTTTCACCGGTTTCTCATCATCTCCTAAAATATGCTCCAAACAGCTCCAAAACATATAAAAACACCACCAAAGCTTATGTAGACTCCATATCTTAAGGAAATACGAAAACCTACACATATGACTCAAAACAAAACACAAAACTAAAGAAAAAGACTCAAACACACTAAAAACACACCCTAAAAACACGACTAGAAAAGCGAATATCATCCGACTTGAAACCCTAAACTTAAATTTCAGATCTGAATTTAAGTTGATTAAATCCAAAAATGTTTGGAATTAGAACGATTGGACTTTGAATTTTATGTGGAGGCTATTAATTTTGGATAAGATTGAACTCGAACCGTCGACGTGGTCCCATAATTTCTCGGGATAAGATCAAAAATTGAAGTGTCGTTCCTTGTCCAAGGTTGAAGGTGACTTAGCTTGGGGAAAAGTTAAATAAAACTCCCTCTCTTATATGTTTGAAAGTCATAATGACACAATTGGTTTGAGTGGTCTTATGTGGCTCGGACACCCACATAAGACCACTTGTAACTTTAAGAAATTAAATATGTAAATATTTTGTTATATTAAAGGAAAATATAAAATTACATCTTTACCCTTGATTAAAAGTAGGGATATTACAATAGTACCCCTTAAAAAGAGTTTCGTGCGCGAAACTAGATCAAGGTAAAGCATTGTCCATGAAAATATTTCTCTCACAAGCTATTCTAAGAATGATTCTCAAAAAAATTCTCAAGAAAGAAAAACGTGGGCGGTTATAACAGTACCCCCTTCAAAATAGTTTTGTCCACGAAACTAAGGCTTTGTGTCACTTTCACCGTAAAATCCCTTTCTACCCAAAATCCACTTTTATTACTCTTGAAATCCATGCAACTCTCTCTGCTTTTTACGTTTTTCAAGACACCAAAAATCACCTTTCACCCAAAAATCCATTTTTACCCACAAGTGAAACAATCCCTAAGTCGAGCACAACTCCTATTAACGAGTTTGCATAACCTTCCCAGTCGAGACCACATAATTCGTACACGTGATACTTTCTTAATTTGTAATGTCGTGACCTGTCACTCCAACACGCGAACAAGTTTCTCCCCTTAATTCAAAATATGTGTCTCATCAGGGATATACTTGCGAAGTAAAGATACCGGGAATATGTTATGAACCGGATTAGCGGATCGATTTAAAAAAATATCTTGGTACCACGTAACTAATCCAACAAGGCATCAATCCGTGATAATGGATACTTTTTTTTATGGTTACATTGCTCAACTCCCGATAGTCGATAGATAATCGGAAAGTCCCATCCTTCTTCTTGACGAAAAGGACCGACGCTCCCCATGGTGATGCGCACTGTCGGATATATCCTTTCTCAAGAACTTTTTCCGACTTATTCTTCAATTCTTTCATCTCCTCTGGAGCCAAGTGATATAGAGCACATGAGATTGGCCCTGTTCAAGGTTCTAGTTCTATGGACAATTCCACGCTTTGGTGCGAAGGTAACCACGAAATCTCTTCTGGGAACACGTTCGGATATTCCAAGATTACGGTTTTCGTCCCTCATTGGGCTAAACAGTTTCCCATTGTCCTCTTCTCGGGAACCTTTGAATTTGCATACGTGACTTCCTATAGAAGTAACTGTCATTATGCGCTTGTTGAAGCTGATGATCGCGCCGTAGCGAGTCATACAGTCCATTCCCAGGATAAGGTTTTAAAGGAGCCATGGGTATACAGATTTAGATTAGTCTCAACCTTTCCACCTTGAATGGTAATCGAAAAGTTAGACATCACATTTGTCCAACCATCTTGTCCCCGTTTGGAGAACTAACGGCGAATGGCCCACACGTGGCCTTACTCTATAATTCTTAACTTATCTATACAATCTTCAGCTATAGTCGAGTGCATATCATGCATGTCAAATAACAGTAATGCAATAATCGATCAAAAAGATTATGTACCTTGCGTCACTAGTGCTTTTGGTTTGTCAGTCCTTGTCATCTCGTATAACCATTGACCTTGCCCCGAAGTCATCGGAGCTTTTCCTTTGTTCTGGGTTGACACTTGACTCGCTTCGGTCTTTGTAGTATTACTTTGTTTCCAGGAGCAATGGACCCCTGCTCCGATCTGGTTGCCTCATTCCCTTTTTGACGGTAGTAGATTTGCATGTGACCCTCCTTACCACAATTGAAGCAAGTCTTCCTTTGCCTTGTGCAGTCGCAATTCGGATGGCCTTTTGCCTCGAAGTTATGGCAGGTTATAGGACCTTTTGAAACGCTCCTAGAAGTGAAGTACGTAGGAGCTGATGAGGCCTTCGATTGTTTGGAGGGATTAGAGTGCGTTGGCAGAGCGGGCCACTTGAAACCACTGAAGTGGGAGGGTCGTCGGTTAGGTTGACCACCAACACCCTTCAGCTTCTCTACGGACACTTATAGAGTAACTTCCACCTTGTATGTGGCGTCCTCGTATGCCTCTAGGGTTGTGCAAGAATGATGCACCATGTGGGGTTTTACCCACAAGTTTATCCACTCATGGAAGTGTTCGATCTTATGGGCCTCGGTTGTCACCTCAGCACCTGTGTACTGAAGTAAGTTGTTAAATTTCAAGGCGAGTTCCGGCACCTTCAGACCTTCGTTATTCGGGTGGAGAAACTCCTTCAGCTTCTCCTTTCTCATTGCGGGCGAAAAGAACCGCGCAAACATCTTCTCTTTGAACATGAACCATGTTAGGTCAGGACTGTCGGCCATGTCGGTGCCTTCCCACCATTCACTAGCACCTTCCTTCAATTGAAGCGAAGCTATGTAAACCTTTTCAACCTCGATACACTTGATGTTTCTCATGAGTCTCTCCACGTGGGAGAACCAATAAGCGATCTTGTACGGCTCCCTGATGCCGTCATAACTGTCGGGCTTCATTGCTAGGAAGGTCTTAAGCGCCGTCCCGAAGTCCCGAGAGTCATCAAGCATGTCAGCCTGTTTCCTCACTCAGTCCCTAAGTTAGGTTTGTTTTACCTCCACGCTTGAGGCTTGCGATGCCACCTCATTCACGTTGTTTTGAGCATTTTGAGCTAAGAATGCACTGAATGCCTCCGCGGTTGCGGCATCCCTCATAACTTGGACATTTTCTGTGGGTTATTGTTCACATTGGTTCTGAACTTGCTGGTGGTTCCCACCACTAGGAACCCCTTCACTGTTTTCGGCTTGAATCATCTAAAGGAATCGTAAAACGTTGGGTCAATCCCCCACGCATATTTAACAAAACATAATACTTTATTCATCTTATTCCAAAAACATAGGTTCCGGCCAAAAGGCATACATGAAGAGAAAAAAAATAAGTTGGGGTATATATCCCATACTTAGTCCTCAAACAGAACCAATATCTAAGACAACCAACTTGAACGAAACAGAAACTAGCACCATATGGTGCGTCCCTCTTCTTCCTCGCATCCACCAAGTATAGGAGTTCAGGATCGAACTTGCTCGGATCCTTCACCCCTCCATTATCTTGAGAAGGTCGAGAGCTTGCTCAATCTAGCATTTCAGCTTCGATAGACTTTCGTGCTCGGTATCCAACCTAGATACCATCTCCGTGATGTTGAGATCGTGGCGGGTGGCGAGTCGTTGCCAAGAGGAAAGAAGGGACCCCAAGATCTCTACATCCACTAGAATCGGTCGTGGAGTGCGATCTCTCAAGATGGATTGGACCAGGCATGAAAAGTTGTTCTCCCTTGGCTCGAAATGAGCACGGCCACCCGATGGCTCGACCTTGAGCCTGTTTGGATTACCCAAGATAATGCATTATCTTGCATTATAATGCATGATTTAATGCAGTTTTGCATTAAATATTGCATTATAATGCAATATAATGAATTATCTTGGGTAATCCAAACATGCCCCTTATTGCTTCCCCCCCCCCCCCTCCCCCGGTTGGAAGAGAGAGCGGTGTGTTTGATGCTAGGACTACATCTTCTTCCCTTGGCTCAATTGGGGGGTAGGTAGGGCGTGGTTACTCCGCCCTAGTCGGAGGTGGAGATTTGAGACCAAAGCTGCCAAGAAATGCTAATGATGGAGATTTAAGACGACAAAAACCAAGAAATGCTAATGATGGAGTTTTGAGACCACAACCGCCAATAAATGATCATGATGGAGACATGAAGCCAGAAATGTCAACAAATGGTAATGAAGATTCAGCTAGTTTTTTGGAAGATACTACAAGTGATCAAAGTGAAGTCCTAGATGCACATAATTTATCATTGAAGGTTGTGGATAAGGTTGTTGGTGAATTTACTTTCACTTGTTGCACACTTAGTTATAAAAAAAATTCTCAATAGTCATGGTAATTTTATCATTGTACTTTGATTAGTTGCAAAAAAGAAGCATCGAGGGAAACGTTTTGCAATGGATTTGAACTCCATTTAAGAATGAGCATGGTGTTGTCATCTTAAAAAAAAATTCACCAACCAGTAGGGCCTACAATCGAAATAGTTAAAGATTTTGCTAAATTTCTTGGAGTTTTAGCAAAAGACTCTAATTACCTTCCTAAAAATTAAATAAGTTGGCATTATGTGCTTGATGCTATAAAAGGAAAGAGTTTAGGAGTATATAAAGGTAATGTTTTTGAATGCTTGTTGCTTTTTATAGTTAACGTTGTTTCCATAAGCATTGTATATGTAGAAACTAATATAACTAGTGTATCTAATGATGGCTTTTATAGACAAAACTCATTGTCCCTAACGAGAGAAAGGAGGAGGGAAAGGAATGGATGCTAGGTGATCTTGGTAGAAAATGGAGAACAGAGAAATCAAGAGTGAATGTCAAAGTACTGCACCAATAGCATCTATGAGACTATTGAAAGAAAAGTTGGCCCATCCACCTGCTGACATGCTAGAAGATGAATTTTATGATCTTTTGCGTATGTGGGACTCCAAAGATGGAAAGGTATGTAATCTTGTTATATAAATATCATATTTCTTATTTTTTTTCCCTTTTCTTTTATCTTACAACGATATCTTTATCTTTAACGTACTGATATATAGGAAATAAGTGAGATAAACAAAAACAACCAAAATAAATAAGGTGACATGCATACTATAGAGCCTGATCGCCTCTCATGGTGTGCGAGGGTCTAGAGATACAATTTATAACCCGACCCCGTTGTAGTACGTGGTGGGTGTCGAACACTCGGGAAGTCTACTCGATCGATGTGCCTAGATACTAGGAAGCTAGAAAGGAGAGCATAAAACAAAGGAAAACAAAGAAAACAGTCGGGACCGACACTGAGGTCACGTCGTGCTCGAGGTTGGCGACGAGAGGAAGTCGGGACCGACACTGGGTAAGTCGGGCCCGAGGTAGCTGGGGATGTCGAACTCAAAGATTTTAAAAGTAGATCTTGGGCTTTTGGGTTCCTTCTCTAGTAGATTAAGACTTATCCACCCCAATTCAAGCAATGAGTGATGATCGGACTAGGATCGAGTGCTTTCGCCCTCGTTCCAACCACTTCTACACATCGATCATTGGGGAAATCCCCTTCGAAGCAAGGTCTTGAGATTGACACATGTTCACTTTCGCTACTTTGCCAATCTCAAGCCTTGATTCCCGACTTTCGCAAGGAATTGTAGCTCTATGTAGAGTGGGTTCCTTAGATCAAACACTCAAGGCTATGGAATTGGGGTTTCTAGCCTAAACCTAGCTAGGGTTTTCCCCCATAACCCAAGATCAAGGAGATCTACTCCATATGGCAAACAAAGAAAGCAAACAAATCAAAAGGGAAAGCAATCAACATCATCAATCTCAAAACAAAGCAAAGTTTCATTCAAATCAAAAGCAATCCACAAATTCCAATCAAGGGTTTCCAAATCCACAAGATCAAAACAAAGCAAAGCTAATCTATCAACCAAACCTATCAATCTTCCTCTCCTTGGCCGATTCTCTCTCTTCTCCTTCTCCTCTCCTTCCTCCTTGCTCTCCAAGTATCCCCTTGAGAGTTTTTGAGGGTTGGCTCCCTTGCTAAGTGTGGGAACCCCTTTCTTAGAAGACAAGAGGGCCTTTTATTAGATGAGGGGCAAAAGTGGAAGTTCACAATTTCGTGCCTTGGAGCCCAAGTAGTTCGGTGACCGACTTGGACCGACACGGAGGACCTCGGGCCCGAGTTACTGTGTATGTCGGTCCGAGGTTGAAACTTCAAGTCGGGCCCGAGGTTGGTTGCAACTCGGTCCTGACCTCGTTCCACCTTCTTCTTAGTTGGCTTCTCTTGTTCTTCTTCATGGCTTGCTTCTCTCTTTCCTCCTTTGCTCGGGCCTTGCTCCATGTCTCGACCCTCCTTCAAATAGATCCTTGATTCACGCCAATTTACCTACAAAACACATAAAATGCGCGTAGTCTCCGAATCTCATAGAAATACGGGAACTAAGCTAAAAAGGAACAAAACGCACAAGAAAAGGGGAAAAAGAAACATATTTACAAAGGAAATCACATATGAAAACACCACCAAATAGAGAGACATCAAAATACCCCATACTTAAACTTGCTTGTCCTCAAGCAATAACAATGTAAGCAAGACCGAAACATAATCTTCAAGTAAAGCCTCGTATGAAAACACATTTTAAGTACAAGTGATCGATATTCAAGCAAGATTACATCATCACACATGATTAAGTGTTCCAAGGAATAAAGTCAATGCAACTAAGCCTCACTTTAGGGATATGTGAATGTGTATCACTCATCATGTGTTTGGGTTTAGCAATGAACACTCAAGCTCAAAAAATCATGCAAGTAAGGACTTTACTATTGAAGCTAATATCACCAATTCCTCCACCTAGAGATGCCTAATGCAAAGTACACAAAGAATTTCGAACTTGGCTCAATGGAGGTCCTCAAAGAGGTTCCATTCGGTCGGGTTGTAATGGGGCTTTTGGTATTTTTCAAGGTGGGAATTATTTGGTCTTGTGGTGCTTACAATGGGGATTGAACAACCTAAACTCTCACCAACTTCACCAAATTCCACAATTACTTTCACACCCACCCAAAAGACTTAACATTTTCCTTTCAACCCAAAATTTCACTTAACATTCCACTTCATCTTTGCTCTTATGCTTTTTGTTGGATTTTCAACACTTTCTACATTTGGACCGACTTTCTTATGACATCGAGCCCGATGTTGCTTGTAACTCGGTCGGACCATTTTCTTCACTTAAGCTCTTTGCTTTATTCCACCTTACATTTCCAACATTTTCTTTCTTCCTTTTCTTTCTTTTTTTCCATTTTTGTACAACAAAGATGCACTACCCACATGATTCATAACACCATTCTTTGCCCTTAAACCCAAGAGAATCTCAACTCTTCAAATACAATCCCAACCTCTCTTATAAAGTCCAATCCCATAAGGGTCAAGTCATATAAGGCTAGGAATAATATTTTTGAGGAGTTTCAAACAAAGGCTTAGGCTAGAACGGGGCTACAAACAAAGGATTATCTTCATGGTAGGATATGGAACATTTATGTGACTAGAAGAATAAAGTTCAAAATCAATGTGACAATGCTAGGACAAATCTCATGACGGTCTTGGAAAATAGATAAACACCGCAATAGCAAGTTTTACTAAGCATGAATGAGCTAATCACACAAGAAAAATGAGGGATATGCAAATATGAACAAGCATCCCTAAAATGGCCAAAAATCAATCTCACAAGGGTCACTCATACTTAGTTGCATAGGAACTCATCCTAGAACTCACATGTTCAATAAAACAAGCAAGATATCATGATCACATCAAAAGCAACATCATTTAAGAGGCTAAACCATCCAAAAATATGCAAAGGAATTTACATGCTCACATTATCATTAGCTTTTATTTGGCAATCTAAGATGGGAATTTCTAGTCCAAAACCTACAAAACACAAAATCTTTTTTGTTGTTTTCAACATAATTTTTCAATTTTTATGGATTTTTTTGCAAAAATTTCTCTAAAACCAAAAACTCATCCATTCAAGACCAAATTAATCACTCATGTTTTTTCATCAAATCACAAACCAAGAAGCAAACATCCCAAACACAAATTAGGAACACAAACTAAATATCCTCAAAATAGTAAACAAACATAAACAAGTGAAATCATGAACACACTTACCCCCACCCCATACTTAAAATTTTGATGTCCCCATCAAACAAGGAAATCAAAACTTAAAAGCAAGAGAGAAGAGTATGAAAAGCTCACAATTTCTTATTCTTCAATGGCATGTATAGGATCAATCGAAGGGGTTGTCACGTCTACGTCCTCTTTGGAGCCTTGCTTGCCGCTCCCTCTCGTACACTTGTTCTTGGTAGAAGTCTTGTGGTGGTGGTTGAAGTTGAGGCTCCGGGCGTGTCCATTGGTCCTCACGGGAAGGGAAGTTCCCGCTCATCCATGTGTTGTAGCTATCTTGGACCCGCCACCTTTGGTCTTCCACCTCCCTAAGCTCCTCTACCTCTCGTCTAGTGTAGCCGAGGGCCCGGTTCATCTCTTGTTGGCTAGCTTGGAAAGAACTTTGTTGTTGGAGCATTTGTTGTTGTTGTTGGTACATTTGTTGTTGATGTTGGTACATTTGTTGTTGTTGGAGATTCACTTGATGGACCTCTTGGAGAACATTTTCTTGTTGAAGTTGGAGATGAGCCATTTGGTTGGCCAAGAAGGACATGTCCACGGCTTGTTGTTGCTCGGGAAACACCATTCCCGGACCGTACCATTGGGCATAGCCTTCATAACCTCCACCTTGGAATTGCTCTCGCCTTGCACCGCTCCCTTCTCCTCGTTCATAATGCCTCGGGACCTCACCACCATGGAATGAAGTGGACCGACGTTGAGGGAAGTCGGGCCCGACTTGGTGTGTACCTCGGTCCGCCAGTGTTGGAGCTTGGTGCGTGGCTCGGAGGTTGGCCATCAAACCTTGGAAGCGCTCATCTTCTTCATTTTGCTCTTGATCGACATCCATGTCTTCCCCACGAGGTGCAAACACGAAGTTGTCTTGGTCGGAATCCGGTGTAGATGGAGGAGAGGTAAACCGAATGTGTTGAGATTGTTGTCGCCGCCCCTCTCTTGCACCTTCGGGGTCACCAAATGAGTGTGGCTTGCCGGCCCACACTTGGTACCAATTTTGATACCGAGAAAGGTCATAGAGGTTGTGCACTAACCGGATCGACACACCCTCATAGTTTGAGTGAGGGGCCAAGGAAATCATGTAGAGCTTCTCTTTGATGATGTTGGCTTTCTTGAAATACTTCATGTTCATGAACTCAACACCATTCGGAGCCGGAGAGTACTTGTCAAGATCAACTCCTAGACGCATGGCGAGCCTTGCTATCATCCCACCGAAGTAGATCCAAGAGGAACTTTGGAAGTCTCGCACCATCTTGACCCACTCCCATGCAAGGTTCATGGGCTTCTCGGTGTTGAAGAGCATCTCATGGAGCAACATGATCTCTTCCTTCATTGGCTTGCTCAACTCATGACGAGCATAGATTGCACACCCCAAGACTCGCACCATGACCCGAAAAAGAGGGCTAGCAATTGCGGTTGTGGAGGCGCCCTTTCTCATCTCACTCTTCCCGGCCACATGACGCCACACTTGGTTCACCCTCTCATTGTTGACGCCGGCCTCTTCTCTTGGGCATGGAAACCCGAAGTAGGTAGCCAAATCCCTAAGAGTGAGATTGTGGTCCTCATTGCCCAATCGGAAAGTGAGCGCCCCTTCCTCATCCTCCACATTATCATAAGTGCACTCGAATGTGGCCATGAATTCCGAGGTGAGGGCGGGGTAGTGAGTGTTGTCCCACCTTAGCATCCCATTAAGACCGATGTGGGAGTAGCATCTTGGAAGGGCTTGATCCATGTCCATCTTCCTCACGGCTTCCCAATCAAGCCACCTCGTGTGGTGCTCAAGCGCCATATATCTTTCATAATTCTCCACTTGCTCATCATCCTCCAAATAGACATCATCCAACTTCGGCTCTTTCCTCGTCTTCTTGGACTTCTTCCTCGGCCTTTCCGCATGAGAGGATGAAGCTCTTGTCTCCATGGTACCTACACACATCCAACCCAACAAAAGGATCCAAGATAAACTCCATACAACTCAACAAAAGCACTCATCAACACACAACAACATTTCAACACAAAGGGAACCCCATACTTAGTCTCCAAACACACATGCATCACAATCCAACGTGAATCATCATGGATATCTTCTAACAATAGCTAAGCAAATGATCATTCTACATCATGATTAGGCTATAGCCAACAATTAAACACATGAATCCACATGATATCACAAGAAGAGAGCAAAAACATCATGGATCGACTTCCAACCTATGTCGGGTCCGACACATCCTCAACCTCGGTCCGACTTGATGGACCGACTTCCACAACTCGGGCCCGACTTTCCTGGGCACTTCGATCTCGACCTAATTCATACTTCGACTTCTAGCCTTAAATCAACCCAAATCACTCTATCATGCACTTAAATTTCAAATTCAACCATCAAACATCCCTAATCGAAGTTCTAAATGGATCTAAGCATGCATAAACAACTTTAAAGCTCAATTTCACAAATCATGCAAATCCACCATTGATGCTCAAGCTCAAGCTCTCAATCAAACATGGCATTACTCAATCTACGCAATGAAAGCACAAAATTTTCAAAGAAATAAGTAGAGATCGAGTAACACATACCGGATTTGAAGAGTATTGAACTTTTAAACAAATAACCAACTTAGAACTCAAATTTTCTCAATCTAGATCTAGATGGGGGATGAAGGACTATATTGAACTCGAGATTTCTACTTGGACTCGGGTTTGGGAGGCCTTTTTGTGGTTGGAACGAGATGAAGTAGAGAGGATGTGGATCGAGTATGGTGAGGGTAGGGGCGGCCGACTTTGAGAATTTTTGAGGGAGAGGGGTTGTATTTTGGGAATGGTGGTTGATATGAAGATGATAGGTAGGTGGGGATAGTATTTAATGGGGGAAAAGGACAAATTAGGTCAAGGGCAAAATTGGCATTCCAACTAGTCAAATCGAGTTGGACCGACTTCATGGACCGACGTCCCTATGTCGGGCCCGACTTACCTGGGCTCGATGTGGGAGTATTCGGGTCACCAATTTTACTCCATCCTCTTGCAACTTCTTTCCCATATTTCCATTTAAATATTTCACCTCAAATCCTACACAACTTTGAAGAATGCACGACACCATAAATCCACAAAACACTAGATAGAGATTGGTTAGAGAAAAGCTAGGCTAAACTAAGAAAAATCAAACTAAAATTACGAAAAGAAAGCTACTAGCTCAGGTTGCCTCCCGAGAAGCGCTCGTTTAGAGTCACTAGCTTGACTTCCTAACCTCAACCTTATGGCGGGTGAAACACGGTGAATTGCTCGCCATTGTTATGCCCATTCCCATTGCCTTCATACCCATAAAACCACCAACGATGATCTACATAGGCATGGCTCTCCGATCTCGGGCCTATCTCATCATACTCCTCCAACGGATGAGATTTCTTCTCCTTACTTGCTCCATCATGTTCCTCTTTTCCTATACCAAAGTTATCCAAAGAATTCCTAGGAGATTCTACCAATTCATCTTTCAAGTCACTAAGGCAAATGTAGGAGTCTCCTAAGTCATCTTTCAAATCACTCAAGCAAATGTAGGAATCAAAAGTTTGGGAAGAATTGTGGTCATCACCAACATCAAAAGGATATAAGTAAGGATACTCTTCATTTCTCCTTGGGCTAGCATTGATCCTTGACTCATCTTGATCCTCAATTTGCTCCAACAACTCCCTTGCTTGTATTTGTTTATTGAAGCCTTCATCACTTCTCAACACAACGACCTCTCTAGCAACTTCCACTTCTTCACCTTTTCTCTTAGCACTCTCTTCAAGTTTGAGGATAGCCAAGGCGTCCGACTCATTCAAGGCCTTGTTGAAGTGAAAATCGACCTTTTCTTCACCAATCTCAAAGGAAACCTTGCCGTTTTTGACATCAAACCTTGCCCCCGCCGTAGCTAAGAATGGTCTTCCTAAGATTATTGGGACCAAGGGGTCCTCGTGCATGTCCAAGATCACGAAATCATTGGGGACAAAATACTTTCCAACTCGCACCGGAACGTCATCCAATATTCCCTTAGCCTTGATGATGGAACCGTCGGCCATAGTTAAGGACATGTCGGCCGGCTCCATTTCACCCAAATTTGCTCTTCTCCAAATGCTAGCGGGCATCACCGAAACACTTGCCCCAAGGTCACATAAGGCTTGGAAATTTTGAGACCCCACACCAATGGTTATAGCAAAACGACCGGGATCTCCTAGCTTTTGCGGTAACTCCAAGGTCTTGACCTCATCTTGCATTTCCACTATGGACCTCTTCTTGCTCAAAATCTCCTTTAAAAATTTGGCATAAGATGGCATCTCACTCAATGCATCGGTGAACGGGATAGAGATGTTCAAGCCTTGCAAGAGTTTGAGAAACCTCTTGAACTTGTTCTCAACAACATCTTTCGGCTTCTTTGAGGGATATGGAAGAATCGTTGCACCTTGAATCTTGCTTGGACCAACTTCCTTAGACTTCCCTACTTCACTCGCAACATTTCCTGGTTGGACCGACTTGGGCACCATATCGGGCCCGATGTTGTGAATCTCGGTCCGAGACAGAGGAGTTGGATCGAGGTCTGTATACGTCGGTCCCGAGTTGCTCTCGACCTCGGTCCGTGGTGAAGGAGTCGATCTTCTTGCTGGGTCGACTTCGGGGAATGTCGGACCCGACTTGCTGGGTAAGTTGGTCCGACTCTCTTCATTCTTCTTAGGCACGTGTGGCTCGGGTAGGTTTCGGCCACTTCTCAATCCAATTGCCCGGACTTCATTTTGATTGTTTTGAGCTCGAGGATTCTCCTCGGGTCGGCCCGGAAGTCTTCCATTCTCTCTCGGGGCTTGAGTTGCAATTTGAGCAAATTGATTGTCGACTTGCCTCCTCCATGCACCAAACTCATTGAATTGGGTCCTCATCTCCTTGAACCCATCTCTCATCTCTTGAGCAAATGTTTGTAACTCATTGAATCCCGGTGGTCTATATGGTGGTGGTGGCGCCCTTGGCTCGTTTTGGTTGAAGTTGTTGTTGTAGCCTTGAGCTTGACCGTTGTTCCACCGGCCATTGCCACCATTGTTGAAATTGCCTCTTCCACCGAAATTTCCTCGGACATAGTTTGCCTCCTCAATTCGCTCGGCCAAGCGCACTTGGCTCTCATTCGGACAAACTTGTGTAGCATGTGCAAAGGATCCACACTCCTCACAAGCTCTAGCATTTTGCTTGTAGTAGTGGACTTGCCTCTTAAGCTTGCTCACTTCACCTTCAAGGAATTGGAGCTTCACATCCCTATCAATGTCTTCTCCCTTTGGATCATATAACTTCCTTGCACCTTCACCTTGAACTTTCACCTCCTTGCTAGCTTGACTCACCCCATACATGGCCTCATAATCGGATAGCTTGTCAAGTAGCTCCCAAGCTTGATCCGGTGTCAAGTCTATGAACCCACAATCGGTGTGGAGATTGAGCTTGTCCTTTGTTACCGGATTGATGCCTTGGAAAAAGATGTCTTGAAGCACATATGGTTGTTGGCCATGAGTAGGACATTGGCGCAACATCTCCTTGAAACGGTCCCATGCTTCGAAGAGGGGCTCATTCGGACCTTGTTGAAAGCTTGCAATCTTCCTTCTTAACTCGGTTGTCTTTGAGGGCGGGAAGAACTTCATCAAGAAAGCGTCATAGAGTGTCTTCCAAGTTGTGATTGACCTAGGAGCTTGGCTCTCGAGCCAATGTGTGGCCTTGCCCCCAAGTGACCATTTAAACGCCTTTAGAAGCACATACTCCAATGTCTCCTCGTCGGTGGAGATCGTCTCACACATATCCACAAATCGTTTAACATGCTCTATGGGACACTCATGTGGACGGCCCTCGAATTGATCACGCTTGATGAGGGAGATGAATTGCGTCTTGATCTCAAAATTCTTGGCAACCTCGGGAAGCACAATAGCCGGCTCGGGTACCCTCAACTCCGGATGCATGTATTGGCGTGCATTCCGGGGTAGAGCGTTGAGTTGAGCCTCGGCTCTCATCCGTTGCTCCCGTTCTCTTCTTGCCACCTCCTCTTGATTGTCCCTCTCAAGTTGCAATCTAGCCATTTCGGCCCTAAGTCGAGCCAACTCCTCATCAACATGGAGAGCTTGATTCTCCATCCTTTTCCTTCTTCGGGCTTCTTTGAGAATACTTTCCGGATCACTCACAAACTCAAGCTCAAGTGTTCCTCGGGAGGAACGAGCTAGCATACACCTATGAAACAAAAACACAAATCAAAAACAAACAAAGGGTTTGGGCTATTCCCTCACCCAAATCACTACCAAAACACAAGAAACTCACCAAATTGGCACTCAATGCACTTAGACTTCCCCGGCAACGGCGCCATTCTTTTGATCGCCTCTCATGGTGTGCGAGGGTCTAGAGATACAATTTATAACCCGACCCCGTTGTAGTACGTGGTGGGTGTCGAACACTCGGGAAGTCTACTCGATCGATGTGCCTAGATACTAGGAAGCTAGAAAGGAGAGCATAAAACAAAGGAAAACAAAGAAAACAGTCGGGACCGACACTGAGGTCACGTCGGGCCCGAGGTTGGCGACGAGAGGAAGTCGGGACCGACACTGGGTAAGTCGGGCCCGAGGTAGCTGGGGATGTCGAACTCAAAGATTTTAAAAGTAGATCTTGGGCTTTTGGGTTCCTTCTCTAGTAGATTAAGGCTTATCCACCCCAATTCAAGCAATGAGTGATGATCGGACTAGGATCGAGTGCTTTCGCCCTCGTTCCAACCACTTCTACACATCGATCATTGGGGAAATCCCCTTCGAAGCAAGGTCTTGAGATTGACACATGTTCACTTTCGCTACTTTGCCAATCTCAAGCCTTGATTCCCGACTTTCGCAAGGAATTGTAGCTCTATGTAGAGTGGGTTCCTTAGATCAAACACTCAAGGCTATGGAATTGGGGTTTCTAGCCTAAACCTAGCTAGGGTTTTCCCCCATAACCCAAGATCAAGGAGATCTACTCCATATGGCAAACAAAGAAAGCAAACAAATCAAAAGGGAAAGCAATCAACATCATCAATCTCAAAACAAAGCAAAGATTCATTCAAATCAAAAGCAATCCACAAATTCCAATCAAGGGTTTCCAAATCCACAAGATCAAAACAAAGCAAAGCTAATCTATCAACCAAACCTATCAATCTTCCTCTCCTTGGCCGATTCTCTCTCTTCTCCTTCTCCTCTCCTTCCTCCTTGCTCTCCAAGTATCCCCTTGAGAGTTTTTGAGGGTTGGCTCCCTTGCTAAGTGTGGGAACCCCTTTCTTAGAAGACAAGAGGGCCTTTTATTAGATGAGGGGCAAAAGTGGAAGTTCACAATTTCGTGCCTTGGAGCCCAAGTAGTTCGGTGACCGACTTGGACCGACACGGAGGACCTCGGGCCCGAGTTACTGTGTATGTCGGTCCGAGGTTGAAACTTCAAGTCGGGCCCGAGGTTGGTTGCAACTCGGTCCTGACCTCGTTCCACCTTCTTCTTAGTTGGCTTCTCTTGTTCTTCTTCATGGCTTGCTTCTCTCTTTCCTCCTTTGCTCGGGCCTTGCTCCATGTCTCGACCCTCCTTCAAATAGATCCTTGATTCACGCCAATTTACCTACAAAACACATAAAATGCGCGTAGTCTCCGAATCTCATAGAAATACGGGAACTAAGCTAAAAAGGAACAAAACGCACAAGAAAAGGGGAAAAAGAAACATATTTACAAAGGAAATCACATATGAAAACACCACCAAATAGAGAGACATCAGAGCCAAAGTCATTGGCTAGGACATTGGTAAGGCCTACGGAAGAAATAAACCCCCGAACTCTTTCTCTCTCGCTTGCCCCCTTTTCCCTGAAAAACCAAAAACCCTACAACCCAAAAACACCAGATCGATCAATTCCCCCCTCATCTTGACAATATTCAGCATAATCTCTCATCAAATTCTTCATGAAAGACTACTTCAAAATAGTGGAAAGACAATATGGCTCGATTCTGTAACACCCCTATTTTACAACATTGGGTATTACTGCCAGTGACCTCGGACTTTACCGTCCAAAGTCACCCAAGGCTTTTAGAATGATATAGAACATTAAAAATGCGGAAATAAACATAATCCATTAAAATAGGAAAGGTGCTCCCGACGGAGACTTAGTTCGTACAGAACATCTTATATTGTCTTCAAACTTAAAGTTACTCGGAATCGAAAAGCAAAACCAGCTTGTTCTTGAAACACAGCGAAACTAAAATCAAAACGAAATGATAAATACATCTTGAAAGTTCTTGTTCTTCCTTTGTCTTCACTTCACGCCTTCGTGGGGTTCCTGGATTCTGGCATAATTCGCGAGGGGCGAGAGAATGCCAGGCAACATGCGGAAAAGAGGAATTAGTCTAAGAGACTAAGCAAGCGGGAATGGAACTTCCCTAGGGTATTTCGGTACTTTCAAATTTTATCGAAGGAGATATTAGGGTTGTGTTTACGATGAGGCTTAATTATGTGGGGTTTTAATGTTATGAAAGAGAGCGTATCTCGAGCGGAGATAGCTCGATAATTTGAGAGAAGAGCTACTAGATTGTAGCCTTCTTTTAGAATCGAGATTATGTTGGGAACGTTTATTAATTCAGACAAGTTAAAAACCTCTCGCGCCCTGAGCGGACCGAGAGCCGGATCGATCATTTGAGACCGGTCCGGTTTTGGTATCTTAAATGTGCATTGGACACTTACCTTATATAGTGACGAAAAGTATTCGATTTCATTAATGATTTTAAAAGGGGGTGGGGGCTTGGATGGCCCGATCCACCAAGGGGAAACCCAGTTTCCCGGCACTTAGCTAGAGTGCGCTCATCCCTCCTTGCAATCGGAGCGGATAGGATCATAATCCTGAAAGTCGTACTTCAAACACGTAGGCATTTACGACTTAGTAAGATTATATAGAGGCGTCGACTATTCCGCGCCCCTCACTAGTTCGTTCGACGTTGATCTCTGAACGAGACCATAAACAACCAAGGCCACAACCATACTAGCATAAATAGTCCTATCAAATAATAATAGCGAACTATATTAACAATGGTCGTTATATCTAACAATCGATATTTCCTAGGTTCATTCGTTACTTAGCACACAAGTTGTTCCAACATTGAGAATTTCACGGAAATAGATATAAAAGGTCACAAGGGAAAATTCCACTTGCCTTAGCTTTTACAATTATGTACGAACGAGCGAACAGAAATCGTTGACTTTACTCGGAACGGAGACTCGACCTATCGACACGAGAGGTACGAACGAACTTTAATAAGAATTTCTTTAATTCTTCTAAAGTTTTAAATATCTCTTATATTCTTTTTATAAGAGAATTAATTTCTAAATTATTATAATAATAATTTAGGTGGAGATGAATAAAATAATAATATTCCTTATTATTATTTTATATTGGTAATATCCTTGTATTTCTTATAAATTCTTATTCTTAATAGGTAAACATTTTCATTCTTGAAAACCAATAATTTCCTTATTTAATTTATTAAAATATTCTTTTAATTTCACTTACTAACTTCTTAAAATAAATAAGCAAGTATAATTCATGAAAGTTTATTATATTATAATTTACCAAAAGGGTATCTTGAGTTTATACAACCCTAAGATTATGAAAACTTTATTATATCTTTATTGAAATATTCCATCTTAGTGTCATTATAATATTATTTTATTTTTCAATAATAATCATAAAAATACTTAGAGTATCATTTTCTCGCCAAAGCACATTTTATTAATAATATTATCTTAATAAAATCTTATTTGAGCATATAGTCCATATTAACAAAGATAGAATAATAATAAACCACTTTCTTGGAAATTTCCATAATTAGGACTTTCTACTTACTTTATAAAGCAACTTTCCAAAACTAACATAGCATTAAATTAATCTTATTTATTCTATTCCCCTATTTCTTTCCATATCTTAAAGTTTATAAAATACATGATCATGGCTTAAAATATCTTACTTTAAACCTAAAGTATATTATTATGATATCTTAGGTCACAAAAATAATATCTTTTTATTTCTTATCATATCTTTTCATGCAAGGCATCCTTTATCTCTTAGCCATAACATAATATATATATTATCTCCTTACTACCACTTCCATATTTTTATTATTAGAAGCTTATATCTATAGAAATCTCTACACCTAGAGATATGTCAACTAATATTTTATTACTTAATAATTTTATTAACATATCTATTATGATTATAAATACTCTCATATATCTTTAAATTCTCTACACCTAGAAATATGCAACATAATTATCTTCTACAAATAAACTTATTCCTCTATTAAAATAATAATCTTAATATAAAAGCTATAAACTTTAACTAGTAACTTTATATAAAATACTTTTGCAAGAGTTCTTATTATTATATTTTCCTCTTATCACCAAAACTTTTTTTAAAGACATGTAATCACCTTATGATATAAAAGGTATTAATATATCATATTATATTACACTTATTCTAGTACTTTATTTATTTTAATAAATTTTCAAGTATTATGTTAAACAAATTATCTTTTTATATTTTAAATATCTTTTTATGCAAGGCATCTCATTATTAATAATATAAAACAATATTATTATCATAATTTCCTTATTATTAACTACACATTGACCATAGTATTATAATATTTTTCTTTTTAAAATTCCATACTTTACTATATAAATCTATCTTATGACTAGTATATCTTATCAATATATTTTTAAGTTTATAAGATGCTCTTTTAAAATGACATGCAATCCCTTTATATATTATAAAAAGTCTTAAGATAATAATTTATATCATCTTGCTCAAATTCTTTTTATTTATTCAATTAAGCTCTAAGTGAGGTAAACATATTATTTATATTATACTTTTCAAGTATATAAACTCATGCAAATTATTTATTTAATTTATTTAACTCCATATTTGTTCTTATTAGCACACTTTATTCAAAATATCTTACTAATATTATTCCAAAGCATATTATAGGTTTAAAAGACATGCAAGACTAATTTCCTTCTAATAAAGTCTTTGTTTTATTAAATTCTCTTATTTTATCCTTTTTATAAAAATATGACCAAGTTAAAATATTTTTCAAAATCAGAATTTTAATTGCTTAAAAGTCATTTATTTTAGTCTTATACCTTATTGGGAGTTATTAATGACTTACCAACATTATTTCCTATTTTAAATAATCCACTTATGATATGATTCTATTTATTTAAATAAATATTATACATATACGTAAAATTATTTTATAAAGAGATAGAAATTAAAATACGAGTCGGGAAATTATACCGAGCGAAAACGAGACGGGTTTGGGCTCGGGAATCAAGATGGGCGGAATTGGGCTTCTTCTTATTCCTTTCTCCTTTAATAAACTCTGATGGGCTACTATTAGGTATATGGGCCTATTTGAATTAGCCCAAAACCAGCCCAAATCACCCTAATGGCTATCAACCTTTTCTTTTTCCACGTAACAGAACCAGAGAGAGGACTTAGGAACGTCGACGGACGAGCTGCAGTACCAAGCGGTTGGGCGGCCACACCGGGCGGAGCTCCGGCGACGGCGGTGGTGCGCGGCACGGGCGGTGGTCCGGCTGGGCAACAGTGGTGGTCCGGCAGCCATAGGGGGCGGAATGAGGGTTTTGTTGAATTTTAACCCAAAAAAAAATTCAGATTTTGTTTGGCTAATTAGGGGCTGACTTTTGAAGATTTTAAATAGAATCAAGATGCTAGAGAGAAGGAGGAGAAATTGTGTGGGTTTTGCCCTTGATTCTCAGCCTTTAAATAGGCAAAAATTGGAGTCCTAGAGATCCATGGCAAAGGGAATTGAGCAATGGTGGAAGGGGGGATTGATGCCCATTGGTGCAAGGTGTGCTAGTTTAGGATGACACAAGGTGATGCAAGTCTTTGGATAGGCTTAGAAGCAAGAATGGAGAATTGGTGGAAGAGAAGGTGGAAGAATGAAGGGAATTGGATATACTCAAAATCAATCAGGCACAATTCTGATTTCTCTTGGAAGAAGAAGAATGAGAGTGTTTATAATTAAAAACATTCCAATATGGGTAGATGAATTGAAATGGCATAGCGGAAATGAGTGTTTGTTGGTTTATGCAGGCAAGAGGTCTCGGGTTCGAGTCCCGGCTCTTACCCCTTCTTATTTGCCTTTCTTATTTTTTTGAAAGCCTTGTAATAGCAAATTATTTATAAAATCGAAATTCACATGATTTATATTTGTTGGAAATTTTATTTGTCACTTTAGTAATCCTTTTAAAATATTTTTATAATTTATTAAGAAAATTATAAAAATAATTAAACTCTCTTTTCAAGAGAAAATATTTAAATAAATACTTGACTTGCTTAATATATTTAAATAAATTGTTAATTGCCATTGTAGTAACCTTTCATAATATAATATGAAATTATAAAGTTTATTAAATTCTCTATTTTAGAGAAAAAAATTTATTGGGATAATTACCCATTTTATTTCATTTAGAATTTAGCGGATATTACACTTTCCCCAAATTGAGAGGTCAGAAGATGAACCCTAGATGGCGAAATCGCTCAATTCAAGCAACGATGACTCAAAGAGATAAGTGGGATCGAAAATCGATCCTCCTACATCAAGGTAAACAAGGGAATCGGCGAGAAGGTATGAAGAAGGATATAACGGGAAGGTCTGGCGTGAGGGTTCCACGCTCGACTGGTGATTAGAACGATGGGAGCGCCGACAGTGGGCTTCCCATTGATGGTTCGAGAGTGTTCACCTCCGGCTTGTGGGGCGGAAATCGGTGGCTATTGGTGAGGATTGATCCAGTGGAGTGGAGACGAATTGTATCTCTAAAGACAAGGCTTCCGTCAATCCATTGGTATATCACAAAGCTGATTGGAGACTCCAATTTGTCCAGGCTGTGTCTTTCTGTGCTTACCCGTGAATTTCTTATGAAAGCTTTGAACTTGTCTATGTATTATGATTGGGGCTGGGGGTCATCTACCCTCACATTTTTTCTTTTACTGAGCATAAATAGCCTCTTTAATCAATCAGAGTTCTATCTTTTGTTGATTCGGGTTTGGGGTTTGGTGGTTACTACGATGGGGAAACAAGATAACATTATAAAGAACAACAGAAAATTTGTCAAAAAGACTTTAGTATCTGAACTCATTTTCTCAAAAGAACAAGTTGGGAATGAGCATGCTCATTCCCAACATGATCCATTGTCCACCATGGTCGATAAGACCTTAGAGGGTGACAAATTGAACAAGCCTTTTGAGGCAGGATCCTTGGGGTCCAAAGAAGAAAAAAGTAAAAGAATAACTGATTCGTCAACCTTCCTTGACTTGATGTCATGTGTTACAGAACATATGCTCTGTTTGAAAGAAGCTTTGATGTCTACTTCTGAATCGCTTTCTTTGAACAGCTCTTCAGGTTGGTTTAGCCTGCAACGTAACGAAACCTTGTGTAAAGGTCATAAAATTGGAAGTAAAGTTGACTTGGTTATAAGTATATTTTGGCCTTCCTTGAATGATTTGCTTGATGAGTTTTGTGAAATGTTTACGAGATATGCTTATGGTTATCTTTGTGAGTTTAAGGGTCGGGAAGATGGAAAATTATCCTGCATATTTATAACCTCCTGGATTTATGTGTTTTGTACAGTTTTTGTAAAACTTGTTAGCACCAAGAGTAAAGAATATATTGCAACCTTGTGTAAAGGTTATTCTAGTCTTGTCTTTCTTTATTATATCTCTATAGAGGAAACTGGTATCCTTAATAACAAAGGAAGATTAGAACAAATTAATAAGAATTATGAGGACATGATGTTAGTAAGGAAAGGTGATGCTTCTAAGGTGATAGTTTGTTGGATTCATTCCATGTTAGTGGAGTGTAAGGAAAAAATAAAGAAGCATAAAAATGAGATGAATTATTTGAAAGTAATGACTGATGGAATAAAGGAAAATAGAACACCAAATAATGACTCATCAGTAGGCTACAACTATGCTTGGTCTGCTAAGTTTCTGCTTGTTCAGGACTGGTTTAGGTTGAGAAGAATGCTCGAGAATGACACTGGAGCTAACAAAACAGAGTTAAAGAACAAGTGCATGGGGAGAAGTGTGGTTATTAAGAAGTTCAGGCAAAGCATCTAGAGAAAATACAGGACTCAAAGAGCAAGAGGAATAAAGAAACAATGGAAGGATGATTCAGTGAAGAAAACAATGAAATGGATTGAAAACTCCAGAAAACATTAGTATTGGCTATGTTTAGATTGTGGGGAAATTTGTACAAAAAAGGATACTGATCATAACTATTATATTAAGATAGTTCGAATTCTTGAATTGAAATGGTGCATTAAGATTATATATAAAGTGTATATTACCAGCTATATGGATGTTGTCAAACTTAAAGGAAATTTGAGTAAAGATCGGATGTGTAGTTTGTATAAGTTAATTGGAAGTAGTGTGCTTGATTATAATAGGAAATATACAATTGAGCAGGCTGTATGCTGGAATGGTGGCCTCCACATACAAGAACAGGTGCTACAAGACCACTATAGATGTTGAGGAAGATATATGTATAAGCGTTTCAGTATGCTAGAGTATTGCCTTGTGTAGGTCCTTATTTTATAACTGGTTGATGCAAATGATTATGCATGGGAAAACCATGATCACATAGAAAATGGAACAGCGGAGATTAAAGGAGTGGGGGCACAAAATAGGGTGTCATAAAGATAGGATTTTGGAATTGTAGAGGTATTGGAAGAAAATCATTTTGGCCTGAACTAGATTCCTTTTGTAAAATTCAGAAAATTCAAATTATGGCAATCGGAGAAACGAAAACGGACACCCTGCCTAGTGATCAGGTTTGGCACAAAGCTGGATTTGATAATGTCCTATGGTCCCCTGCTTCGGGTCGGCCCGACGGTTTAGTCGTGTTCTGGAAAGCACATCAACTAGCTAATGAAGAAATCACGGTGATCGCCCACACACCGAGATACATCATCTTAAAATACTTGCATGTTATTACAAAAAACACACTTATACTATGCTTTGTCTATGCCCCTCCTAATGTTGGGGATAAAGAAAATTTTTGGAATGAACTAAGTTTAGACATAAACAACATAAATCTCCCAACTATAGTGATAGGAGACCTAAATGAAATTCAAGACAATAGTGAAAAAAGAGGAGGAGGTAACACGGAACCACATAGGTTCGAAAGACTAATAAATTTCAAAAACGACTGTCTATTGGAAGATATTCCATCCTATGCGAACATTTATACTTGGAGAAAGAATAGAACGGAGATTGATAATATTTATGAAAAACTCGACAGAGTATTGGTTAGTAGTAGTTTCATTCAATGGTTCCCAAATATAAGCACAACGAATCATGCCTTTACTAGCTCGGACCACTGCAAAATAAATGTGGAATTATGTTATGAGGAAATGGTTAAAGCACAACCTTTCAAGCTAGAAAAGATGTGGATGTATAGAAAAGATTTCCGAAATATGGTAAAACAAGCTTGGCGAGTCCAATTCCAAGGATCTAACATGTTCCAATTAGTTAAGAAAACACATCTGATTAAGTTACATGCGAAAAAATGGAATAAGCATACACTAGGAAACATTTTTGAACAACTAAAAGAGCTTGAAGAACAACTACTTGAAATCCAGCAGAATATCTTAATTTCACCACAACCAAATATGATTCAGAAACAATCTCGGTTACTGAAAAAAAAAGGAGTGTATTCTGAATTACCATAAAAAATATTGGAAGCAAAGGGCTAAATAGCCTTTGCTCCTGGACCAGATGGGATCACGACAGAATTCTATAAAAGGTATTGGGATATTGTTTGACCTTCAGTCATTAAAGCAGTGAAATTTTTTTTCCACTCAGGTAAAATGCTAAAACAAATAAATCATACGTTTATAACCCTCATACCGAAAATTGAAAACCCAGAGTCAACGAACCATTACTGGCCAATTAGCCTTTGCTCTACTATTTACAAAATCATATCTAAGATCATAACGGAACGTCTAAAGAAAGTAATGAGCAAAATTACTCATCCACTCAAAGGAGCCTTTGTTGCAAATAGGGCCATCCAAGATAATGTCCTTATAGCTCATGAAATACTCCACTTCTTCAAAAACACGAAAGCTAAAGAAGGGTGGGTTGCAATTAAACTTGACATGGAAAAAGCATACGATAGAGTTGACTCGGACTACCTTCTAGAGGTCCTTAATAAATTTGGTTTCGATAAAAAATTCGTGGGATGGATTAGAGAATGTATAAGTACGGTTTCACTATCTGTGCTCATGAAAAATGGGCCTACGGACCCGTTTACACCGGAAAGAGGCCTTAGACAAGGCGATCCCTTATCACCATTCTTATTCGTGCTTGCGGCTGAAAGCCTGGCAAGAAAATTACAACTAACAAGCGAAATAGATAAAAAGTCAATTGGATTCCCTATTACTAGAGGAGGTACTAGGATTCCCTTTCTTGGCTTTGCAGATGACATCATAATCTTTGCTAAAGCAACACAGGGCTCATGTACCACAATTAAGAGAATAATAGAGACTTCTATAAAATTTCCGGTCAAAAAGTAAATTATGCAAAATCTGCACTTCAAACATCCAAGAATATGAATGCTCAACAAAAAAGCATAGTTCACCAAACGTTAGGAATCCCAACAATGACTAATATTGAAAAATATCTTGGATGCCCCATGATTTGTGGAAAAGTTAAAAAAGATACATTTAAAGAATCTGTTGGCAAAGCACAACAACAACTTACAAAATGGAAAGCCAACTCGCTGTCCCAAGAAGGAAGAACAACCTTAATCCGAGCCAACCTAGCGAAAAAACCAAACTACATAATGCAAAGCTTCATGCTCCCTACTTCCATCCACAACGAAATATCCTAACTTCCTAACCTAGGTATAGTGGAAGCAAGGGTCGAACCCACAGGGACTCAGATTACTTGTATTTAAATAATATTACTAAGTAAAGGGGGATTTTTATGATTGCAAGCTAACAAACTAAGTAAATAAAACAAAGTAAATAAAGACAGTTAAGATTCAAATATGGAGAAAAGTGTCCAACTAGTTTCGTATCCATTGCATACATGGGTTTTGATCCTTGATTATCCTTATTTCAATTTCCCTTGACTAATCTATTGTGAATTTATGAAATTCAAGCTTAAAGTGGTTATTAATATACACCGTCTTTAATAACCTTTTAATCAATTAACCTAGAAAACCTTCTATGTCAAGTTATGCAATTTAGTTCAAAGCATTCAATAGAAACAATAATTCATGAATTCCATCGTCTATTCATGAAGTCTTGTGATTAAATTCTCCGCCTTTGATTAACCTTATTCCACCGTCTATAAGTTTAATCAAAGGATTCATCCATGAATAATCAAATTCCGTCGTCTATTTAATTATTCTAGTTGTAATTCAACCTAGAAGTAGAATAGGTGATCAAGCTATTATAATCCTAAATGAATTTAATCAATCAAGCATGGAGAGATTCAATCTAGTCAAGGCAAATAGAAATAATTCAAATTTCACAAACCATCATGCATACAACTTCAACTAACTAGTTGGACATGGGAAATTAGCTAGAATTAGACATTAAAGAAGAATTAAACTTACAAGAGTTTGATTTCTCTTCAATATTGCAAACTAGGGTTTTTGTCTCCCTCAAATCTCCAAATTGAAAACTAACGTAGAACTAAGAACAATAGATAGCATAGCATAATCCTCCAAAGAAAACCTAAGGAAACTATTTATATCGTAGCTAAAAACATCCAAAAACACGAATAAAGTCGGCCCAAAAGATAACATGGAGGCCCGAGTCAGTGTCGGATCAATGCGCCGAAGCGCGGTCAAGATCACCCAAAGCGCGGTCGCGGAATGGCCTGTCCTCCCCGCGCTTTGCTTGCAGCAACTTTAGTGACACTTTAGAGGCTGTTTTGACCCCCTTCGAGTTGGAATTTGGACTCGGAGTAAAAATATGAATTGTAGCTCTTCGAGTTATCTTTCCAATGATACCAAATTCAGCTTCATCCGACCACTGTATCTCCCAAACCAAGCATTGCAAGATAGAGGTGTCAAAACAAGACTCCAATGGATGACCCGGATTTAAGCGTTCTTTTCACACAACCTCTTGGGCCTTGGTTCTTCCAATATTTACTTGTATCACTCTACATGCGTTCTTCGGTTCAGTCCTTAGTCTCACACCAACCATCCTTCACCTTTCAACCTGCAATAAAGTACAGAAACGTGTAGATTCCGAACTAAACCGAAATAAAACCTAAACTACAACTTAAAGCAAAACTCTAGCTAGAAATGCATAATAAGGGAATAAAAACATGCTCTAAAACCTATACCTATATGCTCTATCAATTCCATCCACAACGAAATGGATAGAATTAATCGAGGTTTCTTCTGGAATAAAGACAGACAACATAAACCACTGATTGGGGGCGACAAAATATGTAAGCCAAAGGATATAGGTGGACTCGGAATAAGGAAGACGGAGCACATGAATAAGGCGCTCCAAATGAAGTTATTATGAAAAATTTTAGCAGAATTGCATAACATTTGGGTAAAAGTTGTTAGGGAAAAATATCTCAAGGAGGACAACCTTTTTAAAGATAAGCCAAAGCAAAACACCTCATGGCAATGGAAAAAACTATACAACTTAGGAACGACTTCAACAAAGGCTTAATATGGCAAGTAGGGGATGGAAAATTGGTGAACTTTTGGATTGATAATTGGACTAGTAAGGGTCCATTATATCCCCATGCCAAAAATCCATCCATGATTATTGAAACATCAAAAGTTGCAGAGTGGATATCAAACGACAAGGTATGGAAAGAAGAAGAACTAAAACATGTCCTACCAGAAGAGATTGTTGAACAGATTCTAGCAACCCCGATCCCGGATAACTATATACAAGATCGGCTCTATTAGGCACCAAGTAAAAATGGGTGGTTCTCCACTGCCTCGGCGATTGAATTAATAACTAATAGAGGGGATCAAACTCCAAACCTGAACAGTTGGATATGGAAAATGGATATATACCCAAAAGTTAAGAATTTCTTATGGAAGATAGACAATAATGGTCTCCCCACTAAAGAGAGATTACGCGAAAAGAATGTAGTAGTGCCCGGAGGATGTATATTATGTGACTGTACAACTAAAGAAACTACTCATATACTTAATCAGTGTTCGTATATGACATACAATGCAAATAAAGTAAATCCCAACATTGCACATGTATTTAGAGGGATTGATGTATATAATAAAACACCCAGAATCCTCATCAATGAGATTAGACAAACTCTAGGGAGAAAAGAGTTTACAGAACTTGCAGTAATATGGTGGTGTGTATGGCACCAACGAAACAAACTAACGTTTCAACAAAATCAATGTGAGGGTATTCCAGACTTAGCTAGGTATATCCGAACCCAAATTACCAATTGGGAGAAGGCTAGATCTTGGTCGGAAGATGAAGAAAATATAAAAGAGATCAAAATAAGGAAAACAAATAAACGACAGAGAATAACTAAGAGATGGAAGAGACCGGCTGAGGGTTATGTGAAAATCAATTTTGATGCATCTAGATTAACAAATAATCAAGCAACGGGAGGATTAATAATCAGGAACCACCATGGCCAGGTAATTGACATAAAGAAGTATAGCTTTGGCAAAACCTCGGCGGTTAAAGCAGAAGCTCTGACATTTCGAGAAGCTATCCGAGAAATAAAGAATAGGAACCTAGAAAAGGTTGAAATTGAAGGCGACAACCTGCAAGTCATAAAGGCGGTTAAAGGCTCTTCCAAGTGCCCGTGGGAGGTTGAGATTATAATCTCCGACATCCTTGTCTCCATCTATGGAGCCCAGGATATTTCTATTAACCACATTCCTAGGGAGTGTAACGTTGTGACCGATAAAATTGCTAAATTGGGTCATAGTCTCCCCATTGAGTTCATAAAGACTCATCCAGAACTTTTAGTTCTCATCCGAAAGGATGCTCTAGGACGCCCCCCGTAGGGAGTGCCTCCTAATTCTTACCTAATAAAAAAAAAAGTCATTGGCTAGGTTGCGTCATGACTTGTTATGTTCTTAGTCGATCTAAATTACTCTTAATCCCTTGTGCTTATTTTTCTTCTATTTTGTGTGTTGGACTTACTATTCTATGCATGAGATATCAATGGATTTTTTATAAAATTATAAGTTGTCTCCAAATTTCTTTGGATGAGATATCATTGTGATCATGTGTTTGAATTTTTTTTAGCAACAAAGCAACCCCAATAAGTTTTCTCCATCACAAGCGAATGTGTATATGGAATCAAGAAAGAGAACCGATGGATGCACATACTTAACAAAAAAAAGGATAATCTAAGAAATATTGGTGAGCTATTATAATCTTTCACATGGTTTATATTGACTGAATTTGAAGAGCAAGAATATATTGGCTGAATTAACTTTTGCAACATTTTTACATCTTGTAATGTTTTTGTTTTGCATGTATATTTTTAAAAAGGAGAAAATGAAGGAACTTAAAACCTTGAATGATGTGAGTAGCAAAAAAGATCCAACTTCTGATCCATATTATGATTTCATGACTAATAAAGAGGAGAATAGTAGGAGAGTGTGTCTATATATATGATGCAAGTGTCTCAAAGTCTAAGTTGAAGAGCAAGAATATGAAGAATCCATTTATAGTTCTTTCGGGGTGAAATACATAAACAGGTCCCTAAACTTTAACGATTTTGGCATCCATATCCTTGTATTTTGGAGGTTTCAAATAGGTCGTTGTACTATACATATTTTTGCCATTTAAACACTTGACGTTGATGTGGCTTAGCGAGTGTACTTCAATTTATTTTTGAGCGGGTTGAGTGAAATTTTTACTAACATGGATTATTTTAAAAAAAAAATTAATTCTTTTTGTCTCATAAATTATTTTGAAAAAAAATAAATTAATCTTTTTTTTATCTTATACTCCGTAGATTTTTTTTTAATCATTAATTTAACCATCTTCTTCATAATCCTTCCAAGTTCATTTTTTTCTTTTTTTATTTCTGTTTTCTCAAATCTGGATCTGGAGGGCGTATTTCTCTGGACAGAACAATGAATTCGGGGGATAGAATTCGAATTCTTCACGCAGGTATAAAAGAAGGAACTAGAGAGAGTCTACCGGCATAAGCAAAGGAACCAGAGAGAGTCAGAACGGAACGACGGACTCGGAGAAAGAATTTCTTCACCGTCGGCATAACAAGAAGCAGACCTCCAGCCGGTCATCCTACCCCGACCTCCAGCCCCTACCAGATCAACGCCCGACCTCCAGCCCCGACCAGATCTGCGCCCTTCGTCCTCTACCCCGACCTCCAGCCACCGCCCCTCCTTTCTTCTTCAATTGAGTACGACAAGATCAAATCGACCTCCAGTCCATCGTTCCGTTCTGATTGACGAGGCAGAGAAGATATGACGGCAGTGAAGAATGATTGACGAGGCAGAGAAGATATGTCGGTGGTGAAGAATTCGAGCCGTCGATACTAATTCTCTCTGGTTTCCTTCCTAGGATTCTCTCTGGTTTGGGAGATGAGAGGAGTAGTTGATTCTGGGGTATGAAGAATTTGGGGAGCAATTGGTATTATTTTCTTTATCTTTTTCTTTTGAATTGGTATTGTTTCCTGGAAAGAATAGGTTGATTTGTTTATTTATTAGTGTTTTTTATTTTTTTATAAAAGAAAAAATAAATAAAATTGTCTACTTGGCATCTAACGTGGCACTTATGTGTTATCTACCAGTGCGATTGTATTACACGCATGTGAAACTCATGTTATTTGTGTTTAAATGACAAAAAATTATATAGTCCAGGGACCTATTTGAAACCCCCAAAGTACGGGAATATAGTTGCCAAAAACGTCAAAGTTTAGAGACTTATTTATGTATTTCGCCGTTCTTTCGGTGTTCATGAGCAAATGGAGCAAAATATCAGTAAGCAAATTCAAGAAAATATTGCCAAAATGGATCAAAGGTTACTAATATTCTATCAAAAATTTGAGAAGCTAATCCAATGATTGATCTTATTATACATGATTTTTCAAGCAACTAAAAAGATGCAACTAGTTCTGGTGACAATGTGGTTGGATGAGTAAGAATAATACTTTATTTTTGCTATTTTTCTAAATGAAAAGGACCGATAGGAGTAGGTAATATGACTTGGAAAATGTATGAAGGTGTTCTCATTGTGTTTCGATTAGCATTTATATAATATTCTTATGGTATATTTGACTTTAGGGAGCACGCAATGACATCATAAATTATATATATATAGGGTCGAGTTCAAGTAAAGAGCATTTTTATTGTAAATAGTGAGGAGCTATTAGAATCGTCGGATCTTATATAATTAATGGTGTAGATTTGAAATAATAAATAACTTTTAAAAAATAGAAAAAATGGAGTGTAATTCTAGGGATAATGGTTGATTTAATTTTTGAAAATAATTATTCTACTATAAATAAAAAAAATCAATTTACGTAATTGCATGAAGTTTTGTGTAATCTCTCTCTCCTATAATTTTCATCGTTTCTATATAAGCGTTGATGAAAAAACTCTCTCCCATATAGTGCATATTGAACAACTAATATATCACAAATGACAACTACTTGTTCTCGAATGGACAACTACAATCTCACACCTATTAATAAAAAAAAATAATGAACAACTACTTACTTATGAATGAACAATTTGATATAATCAGAAGAACAACTAGGGTAATATTGAACACGGAACAAATAATAAGATATATTTACGAAGTTTTTTTCAATGAACAACTTATTTATTCTATTGAAAAATTCTTTTTTAATTGATAAACAATAACTCAACCCTAATATCGTGAACAACGAACAAATTAGTTCTATCTATGTATGTAAATTTTTAAATGAACAATTTATGTATTGTAATGAACAACTCTATATTAATTGATGAGCAATAACTAAACATAATATAGTGAACAAGGAACAAATTAGTTCAATGTACGAAGAGTTTTTTAATGAAAATTTTTTTTATTGTAATGATATGTCAATTGATGAACAACTTATAATATGATGCAAATGTACGCTACTTTAAACTTTATGGAAATAAAAAAGATAAAAAAGATATAATTTTGATAACTACCATAATCAATGTGATAGGTTTTTTATTATTCTTTTTTCTTTTAAATTATTAATCTTATCAAATCAGTATCATTCATCTCCCTGCATCCAACGCTCCTTATTTCTCTTAACTATTTACACTAAATTACCTCCTTACACTAACTCAACCCTATATATGTGTGTGTGTTGGTGTGTATAGTTGTTGAATAGTAGTATGAGAAATTCACTTTGTCTAGTTTAGTGGTTTGCTGGTGGAGTTAGAATAAAAGAAAAGCTTCAAATTCTAATCGTATATATAAAGTATCAAAATCAAAAGGTAAGTGAGATATTAGAGAAGGATGCTTCAAAAAGTTATACATATTAGGGGACTTATATAATCATTTACTTAACCATTTATGTTGATTAATTTGTCTTGTTTTTACAGGTGTTGATTTTAGGGACTCTTCTCATGACATTTCACATTATATGAGTTACTTGAGCGATATATTTTTTTAAGGTCAGTGTAATATCCGCTAAATTCTAAATAAAATAAAATGGGTAATTATCCCAACAAATTTTTTTCTCTCTAAAGTAGAGAATTTAATAATCGTTATAATCTCATATTACATTATACAAGGTCATAAAGGTTTACTACAATGGAAACTAAGAAGTTAATTAAATATATTAAGCAAGTCGGGTAATTATTTAAATATTTTTCTCCTAAAAAGAGAGTTTAAATATTTTTATAATTTTCTTAATAAATTATAAAAATATTATAAAGGATTATCAAGTGACAAATAAAAATTTAAAACAAATGCGAGTCATTATAATTTTTGAATTTTAATTAATGTAATATTTACAAGCGAACAAAAATATGAAACAAGGCAAAATAAAAGGAGGCAAGAGTCGGGACTCAAACCCGAGACCTCTTGCACCTCTTCTACAATAACACACACTCAAATCCGCTATGCTATTGTAACTTGACTACTCAAATAAGATTTGTATTTCTTTTATCTCCTTCTTCCAAATTGAGACATCAGACTTGACAAGTCTGATGTACGTAGAACCAATGCATATGAAATCTTCCCCCAATTGCCATGGTAGCTTCATTTGACCACCAACACCACCATCATCCCATGTCATCCTTGAAGAAGCACAACCCCCACCAATCCTCTTCAAACTTCTTCCCTTCCATTGGTCAATTTCCACCATGGAGGATCAAGGGTAGCCAATTTCCTCTATTTAAAGGGCTGAATTTTTCCATGGAAGACTCACACTTCCTTCTACCCTTCTTCCTCTTGCAAAACTCATCTCTTTCAAGCCAAAAATCAGCCAAAAAGCCTTTAATTTAGTTGCTGAATTTTTTTCACAAAATCCCCAACAACCCTAATTGGCACCCTAGCCCGCCGGACCACCGGCCGGTCACCACCACCACCCGCGCGCGGCCACCAGCACCCTCCCAAAGCTCCGTCGTCGTCCCTGCTGCCGCCCCTGGTGGTCGTCGTTCAAGCCCCCTTCTCCTCTGCTCAATTGTACATAATCATGTATCACAGAGAAGATAAAAATCTTTTTTTTTAATTATTGTTTTAACCTTTTATTTTATTAAGTAAATATTTTCAGCATCTTTTAATAACAATATGGATATAATTTGTTAGGAAAATCAGTTTTTGGATTTTATTATTTTTCCTTATGCTTAAATGAAAAAAATCAACATGCATGTAAACTTTAATAAAAGGAAATAAAATATGGCAAGACATGAAATAATTTTAAATAAATTACAAGATTATTATATGTGACTTCTAAGCATAAAAAGTATGATTTAATAATATTTTTAACTTGCTTGGATTTTTATTATAATTAACTAAAGAAAATAGACTAGATGAAGGGATTTATTAAGTTAAGACTTTATTAATAGAAAAATACTAACATGTCTTTTAAAAACATATTATAAACCTATATATAATATGGATAAGGTATTCTTATCATAAGATAATTTTATATGATTAAGTTGAAAACTAAAAAGATACATTAAATAATTTGCATGTGTTTTTATATAAAGAAACACATTATAATAAGAGCATGAGATCTAAGAAGTTAGACAAGATAAATCAAAGTTATTATTTTCCTTGTACATAAATAAATTATGCATGTTATTTTGATATAAAATAAATCATATGACATGAGAATTTCTTAAATAAAATAATGGGCTTATTATCATTATTTTTATATACATGGTTAGTGAAATATAAGATATCAAGTATACTTTATAATAAAGACCTAAGTTGTTAGAAAAGATATACTAGTAATATTTTAGTGCTTGTATATAAATAAAATAAATACTTGCATGCTCATATTTTACAAAATAATGTTTCTATTCTTGGAAAACCTTTTTAAATAAGATAGTGGAAATTTATTATTATTTTCCTTACAAAGAAAGAATAATATAATTATTTTAAGCATAATAGTGAAAACTTACTATGTAAGTAAAGAACTAGAATAAGTATATTAATATATTATCTTAATGCTTTTTTTAAAAACATAAAAAGGATTTCATGTATTTTTATAAGAGTTTGTGATAAGATAAAAGGTATAGTAATAAGATAAATTAGTCTTAAGAGATATTGTATGCTCAAGTTATTGAACAAAAGATATTATAAGGAAAAATAAAAGATATTTTATGACAAGGGCATTTTGAATTTTTCACATCCTAAGAATAGTTTTTATAATCAATATTTCATAAATATGGAAACTACACTATTTTAATGGATTTTATAAAATTATCACCTTGTTTGAATTAAATGAGAGAATTATTTAATAATAATAAGAAAGTAATTGTGTGTCTTAAAGGATTTTAATAAATTAAATAATGTTATGACTTGATCTTCAAAAAATTATAGTGAAAAAATTAAGATAAAGATTTTATAATAATAATAAGGGATATTATTATTTTATTACCTCCACCTAAATTATTATTATAATAATTTAGTAATTAATCCTCTTATAAAAAGAATATAAGAGATAGTTAAAACTTTAGAAGAATTTGAGAAATTCTTATTAAAGTCCATTCGTACCTCTCGTTTCGATAGGTCGAATCTCCGTCCCGTCTAAAGGCAACATTTTCCGTTCGATCGTCGTACACAATCGTAAAAGCTAAGGCAAATGGAAATTCTCCTTGTAGCCTCGATATTTGGTTTCCGTGAAATTTCTTGATGTTGGGAACAACTTGTTTGATAATAATAAATGAATCTAGGAATATCGATTGTTAGAAATAACGACCCCATTTGTTATCGTTATTCCGCTATCTAATATTCGATAGGACGATACGCTAGTCTTGTTTGTGACCGTGCTTGTTTAAGATCTCTTTTCGAGATCGGTTTGGATGAAATAGTGAGGGGTGCGGGATTAACCCGACACCTCTATATAACTTTCTAAGTCGAGTGGTATGGCACCTTGCCCTCTCTTCCCGTGACTTTACGGATCATGATCTATGTCTGCTCCTTCTTGAAGGAGGGACGAGTGCACCCTAGCTAAGTGCCCGAAACTTAGTTCCTGTTAGTGGACCCGGGCCCATGCAGGCCCCCCACACTCTTAAAAATCATTAACGTAAGTGAAAGTTTTATCACGACATAAGATAAGTGCCAAAGCACAATTAAAAGAAACTAGAATCGGGTCAAAATAGTACAACTTGCTTGGAAGACCACCCGACTCCCGGTTCTTGAAAAGATCGTCTTTCCAATCTGAATGCTTATTCGGGCTTGTCTAAGGTGGGCGGGTACTTAAGCACCTTCGGGCCACCCACCACCCCCCCATTTGGATCACCGAATAAGATGAGGTTGGTTGAGGTCCGACAAGGGCGCAGGAGGCTTTCAAAACTTGTATGAATTAATAACGTTCCCAACATACTTTCTACTCTAAGAAGTCTACAATCTCGTAGTACTTCTCTCGATTAACGAGCTATCTCATCTCGAGAGATACTCATTTCCGTTACTAAATGCTCCACATAAAGTTCGATACCTCAAACACGTCCCAACAATATTTCTCAAATATTATAAAATTACCGTAATACCCTTGAGAATTTCCATTCTCACTTGCTTAGTCTCCTTGGACTAATTCCACTTTTCCGCATTTTTGCCAGGCATTTCTCGCCCTTCACGACTTATGCCAGACTCTAGGAAGTTCCCACCAAGTTTGAAGACAAAGGATAGAAGATTCGAGAAGAGTTAGGCGAGAATCGAAGGTCAAGGCGAGACGACGTTGAAGGAAGGAAGGAATTCGCATAAGAGCGAGGCATTCCGAAGATAGTGCACCAGCTCTTCCCTTTTTTAAAACCAAGCAAATCATCATCACATGAGTTGTCTTGGGAAAACATACTTGTATTTTAAATTACGTCTTTTCAACCCTTTCTAAATGGGCTTTACTTTCCGCTGCTACATCATTTGTAAAACGACTCTCAATGTAATGAACGAAAGTTCTTATCAATAAATAAAATTCCGCTTTTAGTCAATTTCATCTTCAATTAAAGAACCAAGTCTCATTTGTGAGCATCCGTTAATTTATGTAATGTATCTAAATTTCCGCAATTCTATAAGTTTTAATATCATTATAAAGCCTAGGGTGACTTTGAACGGTAAAATCCGAGGTCACTGACAATAATACCCAATGTTGCAAAATAGGGGTGTTACAGTCACTGAGATGATTGAACCTTTCTCTTGTTGATATGTTTCGTTGTGTCATTAATACATTTTTGATATTATTTTTTTATTTGTTCAGTGTTGACATCGCTCGTTAATTTGGTTGATGCATGTTGTTGGTATTTGTTGTTGTTATAATCGATATCATTGATATGGTAAAATGTCACTGGTTTTTTTTGTGTTGATTTTGCTTCAAAGGCTTGGTATTAATCCAATGATCAAACAACTGGTTTTTTGTGTTGGCAACTTGGCATTGATCATTATTTTAGGATTTACTAGAATTTGATTAAATAGGCGGTGCTAATTAAAGGGAGCCCTTATTTTGTTCACGCAAACATTTTATAAACAGTTGAGCCCTTTATAATGTATTTATTAGTCTAATGAAAATATAGTTTGCTTAATTTATTATATTTGTCATTTTTTTCTTGTCGTGAATCATTGCCATATATAGACCAAATATATAATTATTATTTATGATATATTAAAATCGCTTCAATAAGCTATTTTAAATTTTATCGTTATATCCAAAACTGCTTCATTAGAGCTAAGATATATCTGAATTAGATAAAAATAACCATTGCATTAAAATCTAAAATCCGTTGTATTATGGTGATATAATCACTTCATTAGAATTAAAACTTGCTGCATAAGAAATACTAAACCGTTACAGTAGATAAAAAACTGTTGCAATAGATTTGAGAAACCGCTTCAATAGGCTATGTAATCGCTTCAATACAACCGTTGCATTAGATAAAAAAAAGTAGTGGTTTTTAAACCTAATGAAGCAGTTTTAGAACTTGACATGAAACTGCTGTGTCAGACCTATAAAACCGCTGCAAAAGAGCTAATGTAGTGCCTGACCACTACATTAAGATTAATGTAGCAGTTTAGGACAACAAAGCGATTTTTAGCCATTGCATTAGCCATTTATTATAGTAGTGGGACATGTGCATATAAGCATCTTACAACTATAAAAGTTATCCTCAAAAGCCAAATAAATGTAATAGCTTAATGCTCACTTCAATTTTGCTTTTTTTTTATCCACACTTCAATTTTTCTAATGGGTCATGTTAGACAATTGACAACCTTTTGCATTCTTATATTATTCCTATATTAAAAGTATAATCCTACATTACACTATTTTTTTAAATTTTTACAATCATCCTTTCAAATTCCTTTTTAAATGTATTAATAACAAGAAATTGATTTAGAAGATACTAGAAAATAATTAAAGGCCCATATGTACAAACTAGTAATATATAAATCTAATAGAGTTTCATCATAAAAGGCAATTAATAATCAAAAGTTTACTTTAGCAACATTAGATTAGAATTTATTAATCCCTACTTTTAATGTGGGGACATTTATATTAAAGTAGTTGTAGGGAAAAAAACTTATACCAAGAAATGTTAATTTGATGGGCATAATGATTTCTCATATAATGAGAACATCTATAAATCACTATATTAGGGTATCATCATACTTTTTTTTATTAGTAGGACTTGTTGTAAGATTTTCAAAGGACATTATAACAAATTATAATATCTATGCGTTAAACGAACACAATATAATAACAATGTTTAAGGTTTGATAGTTATAGCTTTCACAAATTACATGGTGAAGGCAACGAAGCAAAGTTTGATATGAGTAGAAACTTTCACAAATCACTTGGTAAAGGCAACAAGCACACGGCGAGGGGGAGTGAAGGGGCGACGGGAGTGTTGGACCGTACGATTGTCGAGCAAAAGGATATCACCATGCCTCCAAGGGATGACCGCACATTCTTCCTCAAGGATCACCTGACACTTTTCGGCCACCTCGGGAGGTATAGCAGAGCCATCCCCTAATGTGACTGAATTTTTTGATTTGTATCTCGGATCCACATGTTCGCTGTTGACTACCATCAAGGCGTTGAACCATATCTTGCGCGATACGTGTCGAGTGTTGTCAATTCTAATGCCGGGGACTGGCCTCATTGTGATATTCGCCCCGTTCTCTAACCATTCTAGCTTCCATCCTTCCTTGGCCGCCCTGCCAACTCATTATAAATTAATATGGCTCAATTGCAATTTGTCCAATTATTTGGTATAAAATCATAAAAATACAAAAGTTGTATCTAATAATATATCATTTGGCACTACTTAATTTAGGTAGGGTACGTATGTTGAGGTCCCACTTTACTTGGGGTCTCGTTCCATTGGAATTTTTGGTACAATACTTTGGGCTTGGTTGCAAGTCATATATCTACTTTGGCTATCAGTATGAATCAATTTGTCAATCACAGAAGAGTGATATATATTGTATAAGTGATCTCGATTACTGATTACATACTTGTGTTCGACTACATTCTTGTCGTTGGTAGAGAAGGCGGATTTCCAGCTCTTGCTCATGGGGCACGAGATGTCAACATCGTGTGGAAGGAATGTTTGATAGAGAAGGCCATGCTCCTCAAGGCGGTGGATAAATTCAGGGTGATTCTCCTTCATTCTCTCATACACAATGTGACCTGGTACGAATGGGGTCTCTCCTTGACTTCCCGGTTCCACCTCACAGTAAAAAAAATCCTTGGTTGGATGATCCTCCATCTAGAGATGATTAACAAATACATATTTTTAAATAAGATGCTATATGAATTAATTAATTTGAGTTGATTAACAAAAAAAAAATGTGAACAAAAGCATTATATACTATAGACAGGTGGATCAAAGTTTGTGCGACGTGCATCATTAATTGACCATGTATGCTTGAAATGGTAATAAAAACAAAACAAAATTTTTATCCTAAACTAGAGTAACTAAACTCTATAAAAATATTCTATGTACTCGCTCTGTTTTATAAAACTTGTCCTTTTAGCCTTATATTTTTTTAAATAAAGTTGTTTTTTATATATTTTGTATATTTTCTTCCAAATTTATCTCTCATTAATATAGGCTCTTTTCGTATATAGACTAATTAACCTTTTAGTCTTTTGTACTCTAGTTTTTTAGAGTATATGAATAAAGAATATTTTGGTACAAAAGAAAAGTTCCTTTAACATGCATATTATAAAGTCCAAAAAAACAAGTTTTTTGAAATGGTGGGATACGTGTTCAAAAGGAGGGAGCTCGAGACTCGTACATAGAGTGCATTTACAACTCTTTTTTTTTTATAAGGAAAGGAATTAGGGAGCTCCACTGTAAAGAGAGGAAAGTTGCCCTATAGCATCCTTGCGGATGAGGTTCCTAATGACCGGGTCGGAGGCAATGGGGAAGGAGGAGACACGTCGAAACGATCTAGCGATTTAGTCCGCAACATAGTTGGCTTCTCGAAAGACGTGAGAAATACTCCAACTTTGAAAGTAGCCTAGCAGATTCTGAATATCCGTTCGAACAAGCTCAATCTCCTATGGACAACTCCAGCCACCTTGCACGGCTTTAACAAGCTGCAGGTTCTCACCTTTAATCTAGATGTGGGGAACGCCACGTCGGATGGCCTCAAGAATCCTCAAACGAAGTGCAATAGCGTCAGTCATCAAAACATTTTGACGGCCAAGTAGTCCACCGTCCAAGCAAACTGGTGCGCCTTGGTGGTCACGAAGGATGAATCCGATTGAAGAGACACCATCATTGTTAACTGCACCCTCAAAGTTGAGTTTAATTTGATTTTGTGGGGGCTTTACCCATTTATCTTTTGCCCTTTTCCTTTTACCGGGATTCTTGATTCCCATGGTGGGGCATTCCGGGTTTGTATTGCTCGCATTTTTCCAATCGTCCATTTGTTTGCGAATGAACGCGCAAATACTGTTTGGGCTAAATTGGATTTGGCCGTCGTCGGGATTGAATTTTTTTGTTCCTGAAGTACCAGATACACCACCAGGAGCATGAAAGCCCTTCCAAATCATTCTTGGAGAGGCTTATTACGTTCGGGGTTAATCTGTTCGATGATACGGACTAGGTTTGGGTTGATGGTTTTTAGGGTTTGGATTGTGAGTGGGCATTTTAGTAGAAGGTGATAAGCATCTTCGTTTGTATTATTGCACCCCACACAGCCTTGCGGGACAGTGATATGGTTTGTAGGAAGTCTTTGTTTTATTTTGTCGGTAGGCCATTTCGGGCCGTTTTCCATATGAAGTTCTTAGTTTGATTTAATTTCCAAATCCAATCAAGGTCAATAGGGGGCTCTCTGTTATTGTGAATCCATTGCATTGTGGATTGTGTTGAGAACTAGCCATTTTTGCTTGGCTTCCAATATATTCTATCTGGTATTTTGTTGATTGGTGTTATGATTTTGGTTATGCATTTTACATTATCTGCATTTAGAAACTGATGGAGTTTTGGTTCGTTCCATGAGTTGTCGTCACGAAGATAGTTACAGACAGGTTCATCCCAGTTTATACTTTGGTGGGTGTTATATTTGGGCTTGAGGGTCCCAATTCCAGTACAATTATCCTTCCAAAAACGAATGGTTTTTCCATCACCCACCTGCCAGATTAGCCCATAAAGAAAAAGGTTGCGAAGGCTCATTCATGAGTTTGGACCATTGCCAGGATTTATTTTGTTTTTTAGCATGATTGAATAAATTGTCCTTTTTGAGGTACTTTTCTGTGACTATTTTAACCCAGATATTGTCAGGTTCAGCAAGGATTTTCCACAGGAGCTTCATTTGGAGTGCATTGTTCATCTCCTCAGCTTTTACGATTCCTAGTCCCCCATGGTGGGGAGGCCTACAAATCGAATTCTAATTGATCAATGGTTTATAGTTCTGATCCTTATTCCAGAAAAAAATTTGTTTATTTTGTCTAGTTCTTTGAGTGTTGCTTTTGGTAGAAGAAAGGATCGCATCATATAGTTTAGTTGTGCCGAGAGATTTGCTTTAATGTGTGTTTTCCGTCCTTCTTGGGAAAGAGTATTAGCTTTCCATTTGGACAATTGATCTCTTGATTTGAGGATGAGTGGTTTAAAAGTGTTTTTGATGACTCTTCCATTGATAATGGGGCACCTTAGATATTTATCCAGTGCATTTGTATTAGTAATGTGAAGGATTTGTTTTAGTTATGTTTTTGAATTATTGTTGATATTTTTAGTAACCTAAAACGCGAATTTCTGAAAATTGACATTGTTTTGCTTAACAAATATTGTGTTTGTTGATAAAAAGCACTCTAGTGGAGCACAACCGATGATCTAGCGTGTTGCTTAACACTGTTTTCCTTTAAAAAAAAGACAATCTATATGATATCTCCTCTTACTTCCACAGTTCCACTCAATTGTATATCTCTAGTTAACCTCAAGGGGTTGGTCTAGTGGAGCAAGACAGGAATCGGGTCTGACAGGTCGCATGTTCGATTCCCCACTAGTTTCCTTGAGGTGAGGCAAATGTAAATCTCCTTGTAAGAGCTCTCTGAGCCCTTGGATCTTCCCTTTCCTTGGACTGGGGCACCATCCCCTCACCCTAAATTTTTCTTCTACCAAAAAAAAAATTGTATATCTCTAGTTATCTAGGATTATCTTTTACTAGGATATGTCACTTACTTAATTGTTTGGAAAATAACTAATTAATTCACAAAATAAATCATAGCTAGTAATCACTATTATATATTTGAGAACTTTTATGAAGAAGTCATATTTTTAAAAGAACAATAACTATTTACCAAAATAAATGTTGCGTACAGCTTTAATCTATGTATATATATAAAAGACGCAAGGAATAAGGTCACCACGTTGCTTCACCTAGGATTTTCCTACGTGTCGTTCCCACATTACGCCACCTAGGATTTCGCTACATAGGATTTTTTATTTTGGTAATTTATATATGTTGATATTATTTTAGGTTAATATAAAAATAGGATAAATTAATCTAGGAAAGATTCTATCTAAAATAAAAAATATTATCTATTATATATTAGGAATTAGGATAGATCTAAAAGATTTTATCTAAAATTAAAATACATTATAGTACATTAGATATTATATATTAAGATAGATATATTAATTTAGTTTCTATCTATTTATATGAAAAAAATTCAATTCGAATTTTATTTAAAATTAAAAAAATTATTTTATATTTATTTTTTATCTATTTATGTAAAATATTTATCTTAAATAAAATTTTGATAAAAATAGAACTTTCAATCTATCAATCATCAATATATATATTATAAAAGCCGACCGTTTTCGAGCCACCACGTTAATTCTAACCCCACCTCATATTTTAAAAAATTAATTATTATTTATATTATTTCAACTTTTCTAATTAATTTTCTATTTTTTTTATTTTTCATAATATCTATCTTTTGCTAACTATCTTAATAAATATTTATGATAAGATCTTTCAACTTTTATTCATATTACTTTATCTTTTCAAAAATAAATAATAAAATTATATTATATTTATCTATGTATCTATTTCTATAAAAATCTTCTTAAATCAAATTTTAATAAAAAAAAGTAAAAATTAAAAGATGACAAAAATTACATTATCGATTTCTTCTTATCCATCTATGATGCAAAATATTTTTAAAAATTGAATCTTGATTAAAAATGATAAAAACTTATCTTATCTATTCATGATTACTTGCATGAATTAAATTTTAATTTAAAACATATATTTTATAATTTTATCTCTTATATAGACAATATATATCTTTCTTATTTCCTTTAATTTTATCTCTAGGATTAAAAAAATCTTCTAAAAATAACTAAATATTTAATAAAAATGTCTATACATTTTTAATATTTCAAAAATTAATACATCAGATTTTTATAGTAAGAATTTATTTAAACGATCATTATTCCTAATATATGAATGTCATACTCTAAAAAATATTTATAAATAAACCATGATTGTTTTTAAGATTTTATATCATATGCAATTTTTAAGTTTTTTATTTGATTCTAAAAATATAATGATTGTCGTATGTGTGCATAAAATTTCTATTTCCTATGTATGCTTATATTTTTAAAAAAACATGCTCATACCTAATTATATTAAAGCTTATGTTATATATTTTGATATTTATATTTTATTTATAATATGTTTAAAAATAATTTTAAAATTCAAGTCGTAGTCGTGCACGGCACGACGGGTATAACTAGTTAGTTATATAAAAATCTAATTTAATCGTATTTTGTAGGACATCCGAGAACAGCAATTCTGTCATTATTATTATGTGAAGTGCAATTATATCCAAAATTAGTTCTACTTCAAATAATATATTTTAGACAACATAGATATTTTTATTGATAAAAGGGGAATTTTTTGTATAGTAGGAGTTTCATATTTGATTTAGTAATTTGTTTCATTTTAAATTAAGTGGTATGTTCACTTTTCCATTACAAAAACAATATAGTTAATGTTATCAAATATAAAACCTTCATACAATGTAATTATGGTTATATTGTGATTTTGATATTATTTATTTTGGTGGGATATATTGTTCTTATTCACCTTACCTATATGAATTATTTATTTAGAAACAAAACATATGACCTAAATTATAAATTTGCACAATCTCTTAACTATTTCAATATCTTAAAATAAGCAAAATTATTATGATCTTAATTATTTTGGTAGAATATATGAATCTCGTTCACTTTAAAATATATAACTAATTAATTATACTAAATGTAATAATCTTATTCAATGTCGTGCAATTTCACAAGCTTTTTTAAATACAAATCCAATACTATCGTAAATCATTCACTAATATAAAAATTTAAGAATTCTATATTAATTATTTTAAATCAAACTTATGCCTAAGTTATAAATTTACAAAAACTTTTTATTATTTCAATATATATCTCAAAATAAGAAAGATTATTTTGATATTAATTCATTTGGTATAATTTATAGCTCACTAATTCATTTTAAAATTTCAATCACTACTTTAAAATAAATGATTTGTCCACCTTTATCTTATTAAACTCATCGTATGTAATTCTTGTAAATGAAATACCCTCATTTAATATCAATGTGATTATTTCTTATATTTCTTTTTGATTGTTTTAATATTAATCAATTTAAATCAAAACTGCATTTTTTTGTCTTAGATTATTCACTAAAATATTATTTAAGATATCAATATAGTAATTAGTTTAAATGAGAGTATTTAACATCAATGTGGTTGTACTTCTTAACTTTATTCTTAATTAATTTAATATTAATTAGTTTAAATCAACACTATATTTTTCAATTAATTATCTTAAATTTTTCACTAAAATTTTATTTAAATCAATATAGTAATTAGTTTAAATTAGAGTAAAAATTATTTATTTTCTTAATATATCAAAATAGAACATTTGTGATTAAGTGCATAATAAATTATTAAGTGCATTAAGTGTAGTTATGTGCACAAAATTATGCTATGTATTATATTATTTTAATATTTTAAAATAGGAGATTTGTGAATAATAAATTAGTAGGTGGATTAAGTGAAGTCATGTACACAAATTTATATATATACAATTATATTATAGATATAGACTAGTCTAGCTTAGCTTAGCTTGTAATAATCATATTTGTAATCAATAGGTTATATATTCCAATACCCCTCTCTCTGCTATAATACTTAATTCAGTACATGCCTCGTAATGATTATCTATTACATCTCATTCGATGAGTTCCCGTTTGAAGATCCTTCATAAAGAAACCGTTTGGGTCAAATTTCAAAGAAACATTATTATTAGTAGTAAATTTATGAACAGAGAAACCGATGGCGAGGGGGATATGGAGGTTGTGAGGGCTTTGGAATTTCTGTTGATCACGACGGGTTTCCTCAAGCACGACCATCAATCGAGCCCTAGCAAAATCCGGCAGCGGTTGAGATTGTTGGATAATGTTGGCCATTGTATCATACTCCTTTAACAATCCAACAATAAGTTGGTTCACCAGTTGGCGGTCCGTGACGGGTGATTCAACATTAGCAAGTTGATCGGCAAGATCTTTGAGATGTTGGCAATAGGAAGCGACCAAAGAGAATGCATCAAGGCGACACCTTGCAAACTCGTTTTAAAGATATACAGTGTGGGATTCCTTGTTATCCTGAAAGATATCTCGGAGTCTATTCCAAGCCGACAATGTAGAGGCACCGGGATAAAGAATGGTAAGCAGAAGGTCTTGCGAAATCATTGCGTAAATCCATTGAAGGATAATCATATCGCATCCATTTGATCCCACAGAATGTCATCAATGTCGGACGAACATGGTATCTTCGGATCAATATGATCCAACACGCGATGTGCACGAGCAGCAACTTTGAACAATTCCGCTCAGGATGTGTATTTAGTGTTTGTAACATCTAGGGTAAGAGGAATCAGGTTCTTAATATTAGAGATCGCCAAGGCCGAGTGAAATGGCTGCTTAGCCGAACCAAAGGAGCTGGCCGACTCAGAGGAAAGAATAGCCCGTGGCGGTGGCGGATCCTTGGTCGGCGGGTCCATGGGCGGTTGATCCTTCGGATCCGTCATGACGAAACGCTTGTTTAGATTTGACGAAACGCTTGTTTAGATTTGACGAAAGGTTGTGGAGGCTGTGAGGGCTTTGGAATCCCTGGTGATGGTGTCGTGTTGTTCACGACAGGTTTCCTCAAGCACGACCATCGATCGAGCCCTAGCAAAATCCGGAAGCAGTTGAGATTGTTGGATAATGCTGGCCATTGTATCATACTCCTTTAACAATCCAACAATAAGTTGGTTCACCAGTTGGCTGTCTGTGACGGGCGATTCAACATTAGCAAGTTGATCGGCAAGATCTTTGAGATGTTGGCAATAGGAAGTGACTGAAGAGAACACATCAAGGCGATACCTTGCAAACTCGTTTTGAAGATAAACAGTGAGGGATTTCTTGTTATCCTGAAAGATATCTCGGAGTCTATTCCAAGCCGACAATGCAGAGGCACCGGGATGAAGAATGGTAAGCAGAAGGTCTTGTGAAATCATTGCGTAAATCCATTGAATGATAATCGCATCCATTTGATCCCATAGAATGTCATCAATGTCGAACGGACGTGGTATCTTCAGATCAATATGATCCAACACGCGATGTGGATGAGCAGCAACTTTGAATAATTCTGCTCAGGATGTGTATTTAGTGTTTGTAACATCTAGGGTAAGAGGAATCAGGTTCATAATATTAGAGATCGCCAAGGCCGGGTGATCGAAATGGCTGCTTAGCCGAACCAGAGGAGTCGTCGACTCAGAGGAAAGAATAGTCAGGCGGTGGCGGTGACGGGTCCATGGGCGGCTGATCCTTCGAATCCGTCATGACGAAAGGCTTGTTTAGATTTGGGAAAGAGATGCTACGTGAATGGCGGAAGGGTGGGCAGCAACCGCGGTCTTAGCCGGCGATCGGTGGGAGAGGAGGGGGAGGCTAGAGGCGGAAACGTACCGACGACGCTAGGTGGAGGCTAGGTTAAAAGTCTGATACCATGTTAGCTTCACAAATTGCCCTTCAAGTTACCCATTCATTCATTAAGAGTATTTATAGTACAAGACTTGCCAAACAAGTTAGGGTAATATTTACAATATAATATATCTACTATCAAAATTAATACTACAAGACTCAGTGTTTACAACATAAATACCATTATTTAAAAATTATCAAGGCACAAATAATTAAGTAGGATTAGTTTTTTTTTTTATAAAAGATATTTAGACTATTACGATAGAGGATGGGAATTCGAACTTGCAGCTTAATAATCACGAACGTCATCACTTATCAGTCAGACCGGTAAGACGTACTTCAAAATTAAGTATGATTAGTTTGGAAAGGCTTTGTTTTATCAAAATCAACATCTTCTACGGCCTAGACATTTCAAATGAAAAATGATCACCTTATCTATTCTTTAAATGAGAAAAAGCATCAAATTAATGTGAACTCACATAAGCCATCTCGTTATGAAACTCCAAGTAGCCGTTCAAAGGGCTATCATTGGCTGTGTAGATCTGGCCGACGACGTGCGTCCTTCGGGCTCCGATCCCAGCAAAAGGGAAGGGCTCGTATCCAAAGCTGTTGAGAACGTCATTGAAGTGGCCGGCGGTGGCCACGTCAAAACCCCGGAAGAGGATGGCGCCGGCCTCATGAAGCTTGGCCTCCACCCACGCCTTGTGAGCCCCGACCGCCTCAGCCAGGTTGACCGAGACTGACGGTTGCGCCGGGGAGACCACAACCGGAAATGGGACGCCGTCAACCACCTTTTGGTGGGGTATTGAAACTTCAGTGAACACCTCGTTCACAATTGTCGAACCCATATATTAGTTGAGATGGATATGTGTAAAAAAGTTGATTGGGGATATGGATGGGGAATGCGGCTTAAGTTGGGCAATTTAAATGGAAAAATGGAGACCAAAAAAAATGGAGACATCAGACATTAATGGCATATATGCACATGCTAAATATTATTTTGGCGGATTTACAAGGGTATCCCATATACAAAAAAAGGTTGCAAAAATACCCCATATTATAGGAAATTACAAAACATGTATTTTTGGCATTTATGCAATTTTATTTTTTATTATTTTATTGTTTAATTATTTGAATTTAAATTTGTAATGTTTTTAGAAATGAATTATTAAATTGAAAGAATTAAAATCAGAAAACGAAAATTGAAAAAATAAATAAATAAAAGTCATGTGAAAAGATATTTTAAAATGATCTATTGGTTATGATCTTAAAGTGTTTACGGAAAATAAGGGGTAAAATAGGAAAAAAGAAAAGTAAAAGATATGACAAAGATACTAGTTGGTTGAGATTTCCGTCAAAGTATACTCGGGTTAGATTTTATACTGCCATGCTTGCCTATTCTACTGTCATACCTCTCTGTGATCCTGTCACGTATTTAAAAAGGAAAAGGAAATTGCAAACGAATTAGATTTGTTACGAAATATTTTGTGTCCTTTAAATGAGAAATATAACGGATATTAGAAAGATAACAATCTTAAAAAATACCAACATTAATGGAAACAATAATAACCAATTATTAGAGGATAAAAGAAAACTCAAAGATATGGCAAAGATACTAGTTGTTGAGATTTCCGTCAAAGTCTACTCGGGCTAGATTTTATACTGTCATGCTTGTCTATTCTACTGTCATACATCTATATGATCGTGTCACGTACTTAAAAAAGAAAAGGAAATTGTAAACGTGTTAGATTTGGTACGAAAAAAGAAGATGACGTGTTTTGTTTTTGATCTGCTTTTAATTCATTCCTCTTAATTTAATTTAAAATTTTTAAATCTTGTTTTTTTAATTAGTAGAAATCATTTTAAGTTTTAAATTGAAAATAAATTTCATAATTTAAAGTTTCAAAAAAAGAAATTATTTTAATATTTTTTTGAAAAAGAAAAGGGCATGATTTTGGGCATTTTACTATATTTTTGGACATTTATGCTATTATTTAGACATTGATGTAACATTAGAAATAAAAAGACATTTTTATAAATAAATTTTTAAAGTGGGACATGAGGTACTAATTTTTCTATTATTTTAAGCTATCAACTTTTTTATAGAGCGGGATTAATAACGAGTCTTGATTATTATTATTATAAGCACGCCAAATGTAATGTAAAGAGTGGGATTAATAAATTCGACCAAAAAAAAAGAGTAATATTAATAAAATACTGTGTGCTGTGCAGTTCATCTCAAAACAGGGATGATGTGAAGAAAACTGATAAACAAGACTATAGTTTCTAATCAGAGGGTTTATCATATTATATTCATATATAATGTGAATTTTAAAATGATTGTGATCGATTCGGCAGTTTTCAGTGTCTGTCACATGACGCACACAGTAAGCTTATTGGAATAATGGAATTTATTAAACCCTCTGAAAAAGTTACCCACTCTACTACAATATTTTATTATTATTATAATCAACGCATGTGACAGACACTGAAAACTGCAGTAAAGTGGGTAATTTTTTTCAATTTTCAATGTGAATTAAAATTTGGTTTTTTTTCCATATCTATAGGCTTGGACCAACCAAGGAAGGAGATTTGAAAAAAAAAATTCGAAAAATAAAAAAAATAAAGTATTAAATTATTTGATAAAAACTAGTCTACTTAACCATTAAAAACTTGGTTAGTTTTTTATTTTCATAAAAAATATAAAATAAGGGTTTTTAAATACAATAATTTTTTATATAAAAAAATGCTACACTATTCTAAAAATCTTCGCTTAGTCTTCCAACCTGTTTAGAAAACCACCTAGTCCGTTTAGGCCTAGGCGGTCCATCTCCGCCTAAAGACCGCTTCGTGTTTTGTAGAACACTATTTGTGTAAAAATATTATACAGAAAAATATTAAAAAAAAGTTATGTATTTTTCAATTTTTTTAATGTAACCAAGAAATTAACCCATAGAAATTTAGCTCTCTCTGGATCGAATTCCTTGGCTACGTCCCTGGTTTGGACAATACATTTTAGGTTCGGATTTATAATTAATGGGATGTATAAATAGCCCTGTTCAAAACTATCAAATTTTTTTTTTTGAAGAATTACGTTATATTGATGGGGGGAGAATATACAAGTACAAAAACCTGACATGAGACAACTACAAAAAGCTCATGCTAGGAAAGGCATCAATGTTCTAAAGTGATGCCAAGTAAATTGGCCCAAGAAGCTGTATCAGAAGAGTGCTTCTTCCATTTTTCAGAGGAGTACATTTTGACCTAAGAGATGATTTCAGTGGCGCAAAGGTACGGATCTGGCTTGGCTTGCTTGAAGATGCAAGAGTTTCGAGCCTTCCATATGTGGTAGACGAGGGAGGTGAATGTTGACATCCCGACTTGTGCTATGAAGGAGTTCTTGTTTCGGCTGAGACTGAGCCAGGAGAGCCATGAACGAAGGTCTGAGAAGCATTTGTGAAGCCTAAGCCAATGCTGGATTTTGGTGAGGACGGTGGTGGTGAAGGTGCAACGCATCCAAAGGTGGTCTTCAGATTCCGGGTGGGAGTTGCAAAGGACACAAGTGGGGGAGGGTGTAAGGTTCCATTGGTGGAGCTTGGAGCGTGTTGGGAGTCTTTTGTGGGCGGCGAGCCAAGTGGTGAAGGAGCATCTAGGGATGTTGAGTTGTCCCTAGATACCATGGCACCACGGGATCGGGGGGCTGGGATTGGTGAAGGCTAGGTATGTGTTATGAATGGAGTAGGTGTTGTTGGGGGAGGTCATGAGATGTTGGATAGTAGCTCGGTCGTGGGAGCAGAGGAGTTCATTTCTAACATTGATGATGGCTTTCCAGAGGCTGTTGGCGGACGGTTTGGCAGGGGTGTTCCAAAGGTCACATCCTCGGTAATGAAACCCGAAATAAACCAGCGCTAGAAGACAAGAAATGGGATTACTTTTATTCGATTGTGCAAACACTTGCTCTTTATTTATTATTTTTATGACGAGATCACACGTCACGAAGTTACAAACAAACGAGATTATAGTTCGCGAGGTTACAAACAAACGAGATTACACTTCGAATCTCCCAAGGGTATTCGAGATCTCGATCTAACAAGGTTCGAGATCTCCTAGTCACTACAGGATTCTATCACCAACAGGCTGCTTAACGAACTCTAGTGGCGAGGTTGTGGCCTGTGGGTTCTTTGGTGTGAGGATTTTTTGTGCGACTTGAAGTCTTTTTGTGGACTTCACTTATCTGCAGTGTGGCTTTTGACGATGATTCAACATGTCGATCTTCAACGAGCAAGATAGTTCTTGAGTTCAAGATGTTTTTCGACCCCTCGCTACCTATGAGGTTCTCCTCTATTTATAGAGATTTGTGGAGTTGCGTTTTGGTGCTTGCTCGATATGGGACGCCCGAGATCAAGTCTTCTGATTGGTCGAGTGTGAGGTGGTTGATCATTGGTTGGAGGAGTGGTGACCGCTAGGTGGTTTAGACGGGGTGGGGGTGTCAGCTTTTGAGCAACGATGTATAGACCTCGTTGTCGAGGTATCGAGGCCTCGCAGAGGTAGGGATCTGTTTGTTTTAATTAGGGATGGGTATGGCAATGGGCCCCGATTTTAACCTTGGGAGTCCCGCCGGATCCGTTATTCCTCGTACCCCGGTCCCACCTCTTATTTCGCCATTTTGAGCACCATCACAACCCCATGGCCTAGGGACCTCGTTCCGAGGACCGCGGGTCATATATGAGTATCGCCTGGTTCACCAGATCCAGGGTGCGAGGTTTGTAGCGAGAAGCGAGGTGTAGAGGTTGGGCGAACTCTTTTGCGAGGGTCTTCCTGGCGAGGAAAATTTCCGCGAGGCTGGATACTTGGATATTTCTCCCGTTATGTGCGTGGCGACCTCCGGGCCTGTTTCCCCGTGTTTCATTAATGGGCCTCCAAGGTGCATTAGGCCCATTAAGCTTGTTTGGGAGCGGGGAGAGGCCCAAGTTTGCTTTCTATAAAAAGTGTCTCCTTCATGCCCCCTTAACGTTTCATCTCCATCTTCTTCCTCAAGTATTCTCTATCTCTCTCTCTTGTTCTTTCGATCTTCAGCAAGCAATCGATGGTTTCTTGACGGTTTCCAGGAGTGCCACCGCCCTCTCCACGCAAATCCTCGAACAAGTAAGTACCCGACTCCCTCTTCGCGTTTTTGACGTTTCTCTCCCTCTTTTGCCGTTTGCGTGCCCTAGCAGGAGACGGCCGTCCTCCGGTGTCTTGCGCCGGTGTCACGGCGGCGAGACGGGGGGGGCGAGGGCGGTGCTGGCGGTTTGGCATCACTCTTGGTTCTTTTTTCGGCGTTTTCTTTTTTTATTGCTTCGTGCCCTAGTGGGAGACGGTGGCCCTCTGGTGTTTTCGCGCCGGTGTCACGGCGGCGAGACGGGGGGGCGAGGGGGGTGCTGGTGGTTTTGGGTGATGCTCCCGACCTTCGGCGCGTCAGCCGGCGGTCGAGCTTCTTCGCCGCCCCCATTTTTGAATTTCGAATTCCTTGGGAAGCCAAACGTCACGACGGCTGATTGACGGGATGTTCAGCCTTCCAACCCGCTGGCTTCCATTCTTCGTTTATGATCTTTGGCGCCTCATATTCTTCTCGAGTCGTCCTATCTGTCAGAGTAGCCCTAGGGTGCCACGTGTCCTTTACCTGTTATCACCTCACATTTTCTTTCTTTTGTAGCTTCGTTCGATGCCTCAAAATCTCTTCTTTTCCAAGTGTTCGCCTTTTGTGGCCTGGACGTCGCTCTTTCATGCCTAGAGGAACTTCCTTGAGCCCTCCACCAGGCTTCACATTTAAGGTTCAAGAGAGGTTTTACGAGGAGCTTTCGGAGCCCGTAGAGAGTGCCGAGACCAGTGATTCTCAGAACGCGAGGTCCCCTTCGCTTGTTTTTAGCAACCCTTCTTCTAGTGACTCCGACGTTTCTGTTAGTTCGTGCTTCCCCTGACTTCGAACGTCTTCTGGTGTTGAGATGGCCTCGTCTTCAAGTTCTGACGAGGAGGTGGTTGGTTCCATTGTGAGGTCCTCCGACTCCAACGACCTGGCGAGCTTTTTTTGCGGAGCATATTACCGACACCGTGTCCAGTGTTCCGCCCGTCCTTGAGGACCGGATACCCATGTCCCCGAACCCTGCGAGAGTGATCTGTCTGCCCGAGGGGGGCCCGACGGTCTTGAAGCGGGGAGACCTCGAGAAGATTGCCAAGAGCTTTGCCTGGCCTGAGGGGGTTGAGCTAGCGCTTCCCAAAGGGGAAGGCTGCTCCTTGGCGCTATAAGAGAGGTGCGTGGTCGTGCACCAGCACAGTCTTCAGGCCGGCTTCAGACTACCGTTGGCCCCGCACATAGTCAATTTCTTGTGGGCCATGCACGTTTGCCCTGCGCAACTGTTTCCCAATGCGTGGAGGCTTTTGTATGCGTACACCATTCGAAGCCACGAGCTCGGAGAGGATCCAGACCTGGACATCGTGTCGAGTTTATTCATGGCGCGGCGAGAACACGGGTCTTGCCTCGTCAATCTGAGTCTGCTCGGGATAAAGATCACCACTACCCCGTCTAACGTCGGTCAGTGGAAGGACAAGTGGTTCTTGGTTCGGGATCCCACGGGGAGATATCTGAATTTCCCCACGGCCCCGGACAACTTCGTCCGACCCAAGGGAACGCAGGATGCCGCCGAGCTCAGGGCTCGGTTCGCACCGGTGAGCCAGACACCGTATGGGGAGTTCCTGGCACAGGAACGACTTGAGCGGGCCGGCCTGAGTCTTACCCTTCCACCCCGCGAGGGCGAAGAGGGTAGGTTATCTTTTTTCCTTAACTCTTAGTTGCTTATTATCCTATTTTTGGCTTAGGCCATCCGCAGCAGCTTGAACCTCGCTTATCTAGTGATGATCACGAGCCTCACTCGGATTATGCACTCTGATTGTTTGCGATGATCACGAGCCTTGCTCGGATCACGCACTTTTTGATTTGTCTGTGGCGAACCTTCCCCTATTCCTTTCATTTAACTTGTTTTTTATGTTTTTGCAGTGGACCTTTTCAACGCTCTTGCTTCAAGGGCGCAGAGGAAGAAGCATACGGCCTCCACCTCCCAGGTCCCGTGGGCCCCGAAGGGCCCTGTTGTAAAGGAACCGACACCCTTGGCGAGGCCGCCAGCCTCACTACCGAAGCCAACAGCCCCCGCGAAGGCCGTGGGGGTTAAAATTACGGAGGGGGGCGTCCAAGGGAGATGCTGCCCGGGGGACCTCGCACGCCCCCCGAGGGTCAGACGAGGGGGCCGGACAAAAATGCAAGGATGCGGAGGTGTCACCCCACAAAGAGAAGAAAAAGAAACACAAGGGGGACAACCAACACAGCTCCCCGGGGAAGGAGATCGTCCCCAGCCGCGAACCCGCGAGTCGGGTCCTTTCCCCCACCGGTCCCCCCGTTGAGAAGTTCCTCTGCCCCGGACCATCCAAGGGGGCACTTAGGAACTGGAAGAAGGACGATTGGAAGGAGGAGATTGCGTGGGCGAACAATCTCTCCGAAGACGCCCTTAATGACGAGGCTCTCCGCTACTCGGCGATGGTATGTCTCGCTTTGTTCTTGTAGGCCTCGCTTGCTAGCCTCATACCTTCTCTTTCATGATGTATCTCTTGATTTTTTGTTTTCAGCATCACTTTTTTTAGAATTACAACTGCAGCCGCATCAACCTCCTCCAGAAAAACTTAGATACCTTGGAGGCGAGGCTCGAGGCTCGCGAGGCCGAATGTGCGAAGAAGGAGAAGGACCTCGCAAAGGCCACGAGACGGACCCGGGCCGCCGAGGTTGCGGCGGCGGACGAGGCCAAGGCCGCAGCCAGGGCCAAGGAGGAGGTGAGGAAAGCTAAGGGGGAGGCGGAGAAGGCCAAGGGGGAGGCGGAAAAGGCCAAGGGTCTGGTTGGGGATCTCAAGGCCGAGGTCGAGGAGCTCCGGACCAAACTTTCTGCGGAGCATAACTTCTTCAGGGAGAAGGAGTCGGAGCTCTGCAGGGTTGAGGAGGAGAATAGCAGCCTCCACAAGCGCGTCAAAGAGCTCAACGAGGAGGTGGAGGCTGCGGGGCCGAGGTACATGTCGTCTGCCGAGTACAAGGAACAGTTGTTGAGCAGCATCGACAAGATGTACCGGCAAGCCATTCGTGCGGGGGTAAGGCAGGCGGTTGTGAAGTATGGGCATATCGACCCTCGCATCGCCTTCTTTATCCCCAATTATGGGCTGACCATGGGCGAGGAAACCGGAGAAGAGCCCCAGGGAGAATGCGAATTCTTCCTAAACAACGAGGATGGAGTCACGCCGACTAAGGGTATCGAGGCGCCCATAGCGGGGGACCTCAGCCAGGGAGCTTCGGACCTCGCCACTAGAGACCCTAACCATGCGCCGAACGTGCCAACCTCGGATCCTGAGGTGATCATTGCCTCACCCGTCCGCCAAGTCCCCATGGACCCTGCCGCCGAGATCCCGAAGGAGTGAGGGGTGCTTGTTTTTGTAAGTTTTTGTCTTTTTTGTTTTAAGTATTTGGTGGCCCCTACCGGGGTTTGTAATTATGATACTCTGGCCCTTGAGGCCTTGTTTTATGTGATTTTCTTTCCTTTCTTCGTCTTTGTTTGTGTTGTGTGCTTTTCAAGGGTCTGTGTTATATTTTGATCCAGTTTATTGTATCCCGATCCAACCCCATGGTTTGAGTGCCACAATATTTGTTGTCCACTCGGACCAAATCGAGCGTCTGTTATACGTTGCGATCCCGAGCCTTGCTCGGATCACTTAAAATAGATTATATGTCGCGATCACGGGCCTTGCCCGGATCGCGCATGATAGATTTTATGCCGCGATCACGAGCCTCGCTCGGATCGCGCATAATAGATTTTATGCCACGATCACGAGCCTCGCTCGGATCGCGCATAATAAATTTTATGCCATGATCACAAGCCTCGCTCGGATCGCGCATGGTTGATTTTATGTCGCGATCAAAAGCCTCGCTCGGATCGCGCATAATAGATTTTATGCCGCGATCACGAGCCTCGCTCGGATCGCGCATGATTGTTTTGATTGTCTCCAACCCCAAGCGGGAAGCGAGGGGTGGAATTGAACTTCTTATAACCGAGAATCTCCAACCCCAAGCGGGAAGCAAGGGGTGGAATTGAACTTCTTAAAACCGAGAATCTCCAACCCCAAGCGGGAAGCGAGGGGTGGAATTTGAACTTCGTAAAACTGAGAATCTCAAACCCCAAGCGGGAAGCGAGGGGTGGAATTTGAACTTCGTAAAACTGAGAATCTCCAACCCCAAGCGGGAAGAGAGGGGTGGAATTTGAACTTCGTAAAACCGAGAATCTCCAACCCCAAGCGAGAAGCGAGGGGTGGAATTTGAACTTCGTAAAACCGAGAATCTCCAACCCCAAGCGGGAAGCGAGGGGTGGAATTTGAACTTCGTAAAACCGAGAATCTCCAACCCCAAGCGGGAAGCGGGGGGGTGGAATTTGAACTTCGTAAAACCGAGAATCTCCAACCCTAAGCGGGAAGCGAGGGGTGGAATGGCGCAACGAGGTTCTTATTTCTGAGACAAGATTTGAAAATTCCACGTAGCCCTTTATTCACGAAATTTTAGGAAACGGTAAAGGGTTTCAAGAGTTTACATGTAATATCTTTTGAGCCGATCGATGTTCCATGTTTTGCTCAGAGTGCGAACCTCTCTATCCTTGAGCTTAAAGGCTCCGGGCACGACTTCTTCCCCGAGGAGGTACGGACCTTCCCAGTTAGGATCCAGCTTGGCACCCTCGGTACGCCTCAAAAGGAGGCTGCCCGTGACAAAAAATCAGGGCCTAACCTTCTTGTCGTGATACACCGCCACGCGTCGTTTGTATTCTTTGGAGCGCAAGGTTGTGACCTCGCGCAGTTCATCTCTGAACAAAAGCTCGATCTTGAGGTTAGCCTTGTTCCCTTTTTCATCGAAGTCAAAAACCCTTGCCGAAGGAACTAAGGTTTCTACGGGGACTAGCGTTTTTGCTCCGTAAGTTAGAGCGAAAGGCGTTTCCCCCGTTGCGCGTCGTCCGGTGGTGCGGTATGTCCATGGGACGAGTGGGAGTAGTTCCACCCAGCGGCCTTGTGCCATGCCCAGACGCTTCTTTAGATCGGACAGGATGCGGGCGTTGACATTCTCCACCTGGCCGTTGGACTAGGGGTGGGCCACGGAGGAAAATTTGAGGGTTATGCCCAGCTCGGAACAAAAGGTCCGAATTTCTTCGCAGTCGAAGTGGGGGCCATGGTCAGTCATGATGGTCATGGGGACCCCAAAGCGGCACACGAGGTTCTTCCACAGGAAATTGCAGACATTTGTCCCTGTGATCTTTGCCATTGCCTCTGCCTCGACCCACTTCGTGAAATAGTCGACGATGACCATTATGTACTGCACCTGGCCGACAGCCTTGGGGAAAGGCCCTAGGATGTCCATCCCCCACATCGTGAAGGGACATGGGGCGTGGATCGAGCGCATGCGCGAGGTCTTGGCGTGCTGGAGGTTTCCGTGCTTCTGGCACCCGTAACATTTCTGGACATAGGCCCTCGTGTTCTGTCTATGAGTGGGCCAAAAATATCCCAAATGGGCGATTTTATGCAACAAGGCGCACAACCCGGGGTGGCCACCGCAGACCCCTTCATGCGCCTCGTACAAGATGTGTTCTGCAGCCTCGGTTGGCACACATAGCAAGTTGGGCTCAGCGAAACCTCGACGATAGAGCCGACCGCCGATGACGCAATAGCGGGCCGCTTGCATTTTGAGCTTTCTAGCCTCTGCGGGATCTTTAGGGAGGACGTCGCTTTCCACATTTCGCGTGATTGGAACCCTCCAGTCTCCGACTATGACGGAGAGAACCTCACTGGTTACACTCCGCGAGAGCTTCCTTTTCACCATCACGCGGTTTCCTACTTCCAAGGGGAGGGTCGATCCCAACCTCGCGAGTGCATCTGCTTTTGTGTTTGTAGCTCGTGGGATGGACTCTACGGCGAAGGTCTCTAGGCAAGACACCAACGCCTTAACTTTTTCTCAGTACGCAGGCAGGAACCCCGTTCGGGTGTCGTATTGTCCATTCAACTGCCTCGCCACCAGCTCAGAGTCGGTGTAGACTCTGATCTTGCGGGCCCCACTAAGGAGCGCCATCTCTATCCCGGCAATCATGGCCTCATACTCGGACTCGTTATTGGTGGCATCGAAGGTGAAGTTAAGGGCGTACTCCGTTTCAATTGAGGGACCAGCGAGGAATACGCCAGCCCCGCCCCCGGCGTCACACCGTGAGCCATCTACAAAGACCTTCCATTCCTCCGAGCTTGCGTCAGTCTCGGGGAAGGTAACCTCCACGATGAAGTCGGCGAGAGCCTGTCCCTTCATTGTTGTTCTAGGGAGGTAGTTGATGTCGAACTCGGAGAGCTCGACTGCCCACTTCGTCATCCTCCCCGAGAGGGCGAGCTGATGGAGGATTTGCCGAAGTGGGAGGTCGGAGAGGACCTGAATAGGGTGGGTGTGGAAATAAGGGCGCAGGCGTCTGGCAGCGGTCACGACAGCCAGGGCCATCTTCTTTGCTGGGGAGTATCGCTGCTCCGCAGGCTGGAGCACACGGCTTATGAAATAGACTGGGTGCATAGCCTTTCTGGTTAGCATCGCGCTGACTGTCTCCGGGCTTACCGCCATGTACAGCTGCAAGTCCTCGCCCGCCATCGGCGGTGACAATGTGGGGAGTTTTGACAGGAATGCCTTTAATCCGGAGAAAGCGAGCTCTAGCTACTCGTCCAAAACAAACTTGTTGTTCTTCTTTAGGGCGGCGAAGAAGGGCAGGGACTTATCCGCCAAACGGGAGCATAACCATCCTAGGTAATTCACGGCGCCGTTGAGCCGCTGTACCTCAGTACGAGATCGTGGCGACCTCATTGAGAGGATTGATTCAATCTTAGCGGGGTTCACATCGATCCCGCGCTCGCTGATCATGAAGCCTAGGAACTTTCCTGACGACACGCCGAATACGCACTTCTCGGGGTTCAGGCTGAGCCGGTTGAGTCTGAGCGTTGCAAAGACTTCTGCGAGGTCGTCAAACGTAGGCCGACACGTTCCTCCCCAAATGGTCTTTGAAGACTCGGTCTATGAGACGTTGGAAGGTTGCCCCTGCATTTTTAAGGCCGAAGGGCATGACCTTGTAGCGGTATGTACCTCGTTGCATGATGAAGGACGTGTCCTCCTCGTCGCATGGACTCATCAAGACCTGATTGTATCTTGAGTACGCGTCAAGGAAACTCAAGACCCCGTGTCCCGCGGTTGAGTCGACCAGCTCGTCGATCGAGGGTAGGAGGTAGCTGTCTTTGGGGCAAGCCTTGTTGAGATCCTTGAAATCCACGCACATTCGCCATTTGCCGCTAGCTTTTTTGACCAACACAACATTGGACATCCATCTAGGGTACTAGACCTCGCAGATAAACCCCGCGGCCAATAGCTTCCCCACCTCGGCGTTTGCGGCGTTCGCCCTCTCCTCATTCATCTTCCTCCGTCTCTGCACCACGGGGCGGGTGGTAATGTCGATGTTCAGGGAGTGTAGGGCCACGGTTCGTGGTACGCCGTGGAGGCCCTTGGCAGTCCGAGCGAACACATCTCGGGACCTGGAAAGCAAGGACTCCAGTGATGTCGTTGATTTCCCGGAGAGGCATTCTCCCAGGTAGATTTTCTCGGCTTCATCCCCGAAGGGGGTACCGTGAAGTCCCGAACTTCGAGATTAGCTTCGTCGGGGGATTCCACCATGAACACCGGGCATTTCTGTTTTGCAGAGGTCGAATAGCATACGCGACCCTCCTCTTGGTTGCCCTTCACCTCTCCGACCCCGCCGTCGGCGGGGAACTTCATCTTTAGGTGGTAAAATAACACCACCGCTTGGAACTTCATCAGGGATACTCTCCCGATGATTGCGTTGTACACTGAGGGCAGGTGCACCACAGTAAATTCCACCATCTCGGTTCGCCTCGTCGAACCGGTGCCCAGCGTCATCCAGAGGTCTATAAGTCCTGCGACGTCGACCTCGTCTCTTGAGAAGGAGGTGAGCTTCCCAGCGTAGGGTTTCAAGGCGGTCTCGGAGATGCCCAACTACTCGAAAGCGCCGTAGTACATGATGTCCACGGAGGATCCCGTGTCTACCAGTACCCGCTTCACCATTTTTGAGCCTACTTGAGCATGTATCACCAAAGGGTCCGAGTGCGGCATGTGAAGACCCTCGGCATCTTCAGAGGTGAAGGCCAGCCCGACGTGAGATCGCAAGGTTTGTGCGATGCTAAACACCGAGGGCTCATGGTGGCTTGCCCTTGCGTACCTCTTTCTTTTCTCTTGGCTCGATCCGGCCAGCGAAGGTCCACCCGAGATGGTATGAATATACCCATCGGGCGTCGTTGTCTGACCTGACCGCGCCTGCTTCGCGGGAGCCTACTGCTCGACGTTGTTGGCTTTGGCCTGACTTGGGCCTTGTGGCACAGTGTTTGCTCCCGAGGCGGGGTTGGCACGTCCCTTCTCATTTGGGTTGTATAAAGGGCCGCCCTTGCCCATGTAACCTCGCTGCCTTCCGCCGAAGCCGTTCCAACTGCCACCGCCACCACCGCGGTTGTTATTGCGGTTGTTGTTGTTGTTGTTGTTGTTGTTTTTGACAGGGTTTTGGGTCTGCGTCACATACGCATCCCTCGCGGCTGGCACGGCCACCTTCGTCTTCCCCTTAGCCTCGGCGACGATTTCCTTGTCGGTCCTCGGTTGCGAGCTTTGGTTGGCGACATCCTCAGCGTACACCTGGGCAGTGATCCGAGCGCACAGGCTATTGTACATTTAGGGATGTTTAGATCCATTTAGAACTTCGATTAGGGATGTTTGATGGTTGAATTTGAAATTTAAGTGCATGATAGAGTGATTTGGGTTGATTTAAGGCTAGAAGTCGAAGCATGAATTAGGTCGAGATCGAAGTGCCCAGGAGAGTCGGGCCCGAGGTGAGAAAGTCGGTCCAACATGTCGGACCGAGGTTGAGTAAGTCGGGCCCGAGGTAGACTGGAAGTCGATCCATGATGTTTTTGCTCTCTTCTTGTGATATCATGTGGATTCATGTGTTTAATTGTTGGCTATAGCCTAATCATGATGTAGAATGATCATTTGCTTAGCCATTATTAGAAGATATCCATGATGATTTATGTTGGATTGAGATGCATGTGAGTCTAGAGACTAAGTATGGGGTTCCCTTTGTGTTGAAATGTTGTTGTGTGTTGATGATGTCTTTTGTTGAGTTGTATGGAGTTTATCTTGGATCCTTTTGTTGGGTTGGATGTGTGTAGGTACCATGGAGACAAGAGCTTCATCCTCTCATGTGGAAAGGCCAAGGAAGAAGTCCAAGAAGACGAGGAAAGAACCGAAGTTGGATGATGTCTATTTGGAGGATGATGAGCAAGTGGAGAATTATGAAAGATATATGGCGCTCGAGCACCACACGAGGTGGCTTGATTGGGAAGCCGTGAGGAAGATGGACATGGATCAAACCCTTCCAAGATGCTACTCCCACATCGGTCTTAATGGGATGCTAAGGTGGGACAACACTCACTACCCCGCCCTCACCTCGGAATTCATGGCCACTTTTGAGTGCACTTATGATAATGTGGAGGATGAGGAAGGGGCGCTCACTTTCCGATTGGGCAACGAGGACCACAATCTCACTCTTAGGGATTTGGCTACCTACTTCGGGTTTCCATGCCCAAGAGAAGAGGCCGGCGTCAACAATGAGAAGGTGAACCAAGTTTGGCGTCATGTGACCGGGAAGAGTGAGATGAGAAAGGGCGCCTCCACAAACGAGATTGCTAGCCCTCTTTTTCGGGTCATGGTGCGAGTCTTGGGGTGTGCAATCTATGCTCGTCATGAGTTGAGCAAGCCAATGAAGGAAGAGATCATGTTGCTCCATGAGATGCTATTCAACACCGAGAAGCCCATGAACCTTGCATGGGAGTGGGTCAAGATGGTGCGAGACTTCCAAAGCTCCTCTTGGATCTACTTCGGTGGGATGATAGCAAGGCTCGCCATGCGTCTAGGAGTTGATCTTGACAAGTATTCTCCGGCTCCGAATGGTGTTGAGTTCATGAACATGAAGTATTTCAAGAAGGCCAACATCATCAAGGAGAAGCTCTACATGATTTCCTTGGCCCCTCACTCAAACTATGAAGGTGTGTCGATCCGGTTAATGCACAACCTCTATGACCTTTCTCGGTATCAAAATTGGTACCAAGTGTGGGCCGGCAAGCCACACTCATTTGGTGACCCCGAAGGTGCAAGAGAAGGGCGGCGACAACAATCTCAACACATTCGGTTTACCTCCCCTCCATCTACACCGGATTCCGACCAAGACAACTTCGTGTTTGCACCTCGTGGGGAGGACATGGAAGTCGATCAAGAGCAAAATGAAGAAGATGAGCGCTTCCAAAGTTTGATGGCCAACCTCCGAGCCACGCACCAAGCTCCAACACTGGCGGACCGAGGTACACACCAAGTCGGGCCCGACGTCCCTCAACGTCGGTCCAGTTCATTCCATGGTGGTGAGGTCCCGAGGCATTATGAGCGTGGAGAAGGGAGCGGTGCAAGGCGAGAGCAATTCCAAGGTGGTGGTTATGAAGGCTATGCCCAATGGTACGGTCCGGGAATGGTGTTTCCCGAGCAACAACAAACCATGGACATGTCCTTCTTAGCCAACCAAATGGCTCATCTCCAACTTCAACAAGAAAATGTTCTCCAAGAGGTCCATCAAGTGAATCTCCAACAACAAAAAATGTACCAACATCAACAACAAATGTACCAACAACAACAACAAATGCTTCAACAACAAAGTTCTTTCCAAGCTAGCCAACAAGAGATGAACTGGGCCCTCGGCTACACTAGACGAGAGGTAGAGGAGCTTAGGGAGGTGGAAGACCAAAGGTGGCGGGTCCAAGATAGCTACAACACATGGATGAGCGGGAACTTCCCTTCCCGTGAGGACCAATGGACACGCCCGGAGCCTCAACTTCAACCACCACCACAAGACTTCTACCAAGAACAAGTGTATGAGAGGGAGCGGCAAGCAAGGCTCCAAAGAGGACGTAGACGTGACAACCCCTTCAATTGATCCTATACATGCCATTGAAGAATAAGAAATTGTGAGCTTTTCATACTCTTCTCTCTTGCTCTTAAGTTTTGGTTTCCTTGTTTGATGGGGACATCAAAATTTTAAGTATGGGGTGGGGGTAAGTGTGTTCATGATTTCACTTGTTTATGTTTGTTTATTGTTTTGAGGATATTTAGATTGTGTTTCTAGTTTGTGTTTGGGATGTTTGCTTCTTGGTTTGTGGTTTGATGAAAAACATGAATGAAAAAAAAAATCCATAAAAATTGAAAAATTGTGTTGAAAACAACAAAAAGATTTTGTGTTTTGTAGGTTTTGGACTAGAAATTCCCATCTTAGATTGCCAAAACAAAAGCTAATGATGATGTGAGCATGTAAATTCCTTTGCATATTTTTGGATAGTTTAGCCTCTTAAATGATGTTGCTTTTGATGTGATCATGATATCTTACTTGTTTTATTGAACATGTGAGTTCTAGGATGAGTTCTTATGCAACTAAGTATGAGTGACCCTTGTGAGATTGATTTTTGGCCATTTTAGGGATGCTTGTTCATATTTGCATATCCCTCATTTTTCTTGTGTGATTAGCTCATTCATGCTTAGTAAAACTTGCTATTGCGATGTTTATCTATTTTCCAAGACCGTCATGAGATTTGTCCTAGCATTGTCACATTGATTTTGAACTTTATTCTTCTAGTCACATAAATGTTCCATATCCTACCATGAAGATAATCCTTTGTTTGTAGCCCCGTTCTAGCCTAAGCCTTTGTTTGAAACTCCTCAAAAATATTATTCCTAGCCTTATATGACTTGACCCTTATGGGATTGGACTTTAGAAGAGAGGTTTGGATTGTATTTGAAGAGTTGAGATTCTCTTGGGTTTAAGGGCAAGGAATGGTGTTATGAATCATGTGGGTAGTGCATCTTTGTTGTACAAAAATGAAAAAAAAGAAAGAAAAGGAAGAAAGAAAATGTTGGAAATGTAAAGTGGAATAAAGCAAAGAGCTTAAGTGAAGAAAAGGGTCCGACCGAGTTACAAGCAACATCGGGCCCGATGTCATAAGAAAGTCGGTCCAAATGTAGAAAGTGTTGAAAATCCAACAAAAAGCATAAGAGCAAAGATGAAGTGGAATGTTAAGTGAAGTTTTGGGTTGAAAGGAAAATGTTAAGTCTTTTGGGTGAGTGTGAAAGTAATTGTGGAATTTGGTGAAGTTGGTGAGAGTTTAGGTTGTTCAATCCCCATTGTAAGCACCACAAGACCAAATAATTCCTACCTTGAGAAATACCAAAAGCCCCATTACAACCCGGCCGAATGGAACCTCTTTGAGGACCTCCATTGAGCCAAGTTCGAAATTCTTTGTGTACTTTGCATTAGGCATCTCTAGGTGGAGGAATTGGTGATATTAGCTTCAATAGTAAAGTCCTTACTTGCATGATTTTTGAGCTTGAGTGTTCATTGCTAAACCTAAACACATGATGAGTGATACACATTCACATATCCCTAAAGTGAGGCTTAGTTGCATTGACTTTATTCCTTGGAACACTTAATCATGTGTGATGATGTAATCTTGCTTGAATATCGATCACTTGTGCTTAAAATGTGTTTTCATATGAGGCTTTACTTGAAGATTATGTTTCGGTCTTGCTTACATTGTTATTGCTTGAGGACAAGCAAGTTTAAGTATGGGGTATTTTGATGTCTCTCTATTTGGTGGTGTTTTCATATGTGATTTCCTTTGTTTATATGTTTCTTTTTCCCCTTTTCTTGTGCGTTTTGTTCCTTTTTAGCTTAGTTCCCGTATTTCTATGAGATTCGGAGACTACGCGCATTTTATGTGTTTTGTAGGTAATTTGGCATGGATCAAGGGTCGTTTTGAAGGAGGGTCGAGACACGGAGCAAGGCCCGAGCAAAGGAGGAAAGAGAGAAGCAAGCCATGAAGAAGAACAAGAGAAGCCAACAAAGAAGAAGGTGGAACGAGGTCAGGACCGAGTTGCAACCAACATCGGGCCCGACTTTGAAGTCTCCAGAACATCGGACCGAGTTGCACAGTACCTCGGGCCCGAGGTCCTCCGTGTCGGTCCAAGTCGGTCACCGAACTACTTGGGCTCCAAGGCACGAATTTGTGAACTTCCACTTTTGCCCCTCATCTATTAAAAGGCCCTCTTATCTTCTAAGAAGGGAGTTCCCACACTTAGCAAGGGAGCCAACCCTCAAAATCTCTCAAGGGGATACTTGGAGAGCAAGGAGGAAGGAGAGGAGAAGGAGAAGAGAGAGAATCGGCCAAGAGAGAGGAAAATTGATAGGTTTGGTTGATAGATTTGCTTTGCTTTGTTTTGATCTTGTGGATTTGGAAACCCTTGATTGGAATTTGTGGATTGCTTTTGATTTTGAATGAAACTTTGCTTTGTCTTGAGATTGATGATGTTGATTGCTTTCCCTTTTGATTTGTTTGCTTTCTTTGTTTGCCTTATGGAGTAGATCTCCTTGATCTTGGGTTATGGGGGAAAACCCTAGCTAGGTTGGGGCTAGAAACCCCAATTCCATAGCCTTGAGTGTTTGATCTAAGGAACCCACTCTACATAGAGCTACAATTCCTTGCGAAAGTCGGGAATCAAGGCTTGAGATTGGCAAAGTAGCGAAAGTGAACATGTGTCAATCTCAAGACCTTGCTTCGAAGGGGATTTCCCCAATGATCGATGTGTAGAAGTGGTTGGAACGAAGACGAAAGCACTCGATCCTAGTCCGATCATCACTCATTGCTTGAATTGGGGTGGAAAAGCCTTAATCTACTAGAGAAGGAACCCAAAAGCCCAAGATCTACTTTTAATCTTTGAGTTCGACATCCCCAGCTACCTCGGGCCCGACGTGACCTCAGTGTCGGTCCCGACTGTTTTCTTTGTTTTCCTTTGTTTTATGCTCTCCTTTCTAGCTTCCTAGTGTCTAGGCACATCGATCGAGTAGACTTCCCGAGTGTTCGACACCCACCACGTACTACAACGGGGTCGGGTTATAAATTGTATCTCTTGACCCTCGCACACCGTGAGAGGCGATCAGGAAGAGTGGTGACCGTTGAGTGGTTTAGACGGGGCGGGGTGTCAGCTTTTGAGCAACGAGGTGTAGACCTCGTTACCGAGGTATCGAGGCCTCGCAGAGGTAGGGATCTGTTTGTTTTAATTAGGGATGGGTATGGCAATGGGTCCCGATTTTAACCTTGGTAGACCCGCCGAATCCGTTATTCCTCGTACCCCGGTCCCACCTCTTATTTCGCCATTTTGAGCACCATCACTCGGAGAATGTACTCATTGATCCATGTAGTCCATATGTTGCATTGGCCCGAGTCAAGTTCGAAAAGTGACCTGGCAATGCTTGCCTTGTTCCAAGACAGTAATTCCTTGAAGCCAAGCCCACCTTGGGCTCGAGGTTTGCAGACTTGGTCCCAAGCGACGAGATTACAGTTCCCTTCACTATTGTCGGTCCAAATGAAATTTCGGAGAATGGCGATAATTTTTTTAAGGACATGTATGGGGAGAGGAAAGATGTTACTCCATAAGACTTGAATTCCGAACAATACGGAGTGGAGGAGTTGAAGGCGTCCGACATAAGAGAGGGTGCGAGCAGCCCACGAGTGGACTCTTTTTAGATGTTGCTGATGAGGGGGTCGTAGTCACTGGTGAAGAGGCGTTTAGAGGCGAGCGGGATACCAAGGTAGCGAATTGGGAGTTGGCCAATTTCCAGACATAGTGAAATCAACTATTTCCCCTTTCTTTATGCTAGTTTTTGTTCCTATCCAAAAATATTCGCTTTCTGTTATAAAGAATTGCGATCAGATGTGAAAGATTGCTACAGCGTTTTATGCAAGCATTTGGGAGCCGTTCAATCGATTTGTTTTAATGGTCAAGATGTGTTACACGTGTTTAATTGATATTATAAACGGAGGGGCATTTTCGTCTTCCACCCATTAAATTAGAACACAAGCTGCATGTAACACCCCAATTTCACATCGGGAATGTCACACGCCAGTGACCTCGGATTTGAAGTCCGAAGCCATCCTAGGCTTCAATCCGAACAATTAATACAATTAGTTATAATAAATAAAAGAAATCGAAACATAATATTGGATAAAAGTGAGATAGAAATTTTTTTTTCTTTTATTGAACTTCTCCTCATAAAGAAAAATAAAACCTTACAACGGAAGATTCATGAAATGTTGTATTTGAAATTACATCAAGACAGTAACTCTTGCGCCTATACTTTTTCTAGGAAATAAAACCCTAGACACATTTAACATAAACAAAAAAATATAGTTGACCTTGTAACTTTTGACAGAATATCCAACTGCAGCTTGTCCCATCTCGAACATACTTCTCACAACCTAAATGGAAAGATCGGCTGATGTGCCGCGACGATAAATACGGTTGACACCAGCCGACCATGCAAGGAAATAAACGGTCGGGTTAGTCTTGTGACAGACTAAGCAAGTGAGTTTTCTAAGGTGGTTCCTATTTAGGAAGAGAGTGTAATTACGGGGATCGAAAACCGAATTAAAGCCGGTCGAAACTCAATAGCTACATCCTTCTAGGAAAACGTTATGAATTTTCGAAAGAGTTAAAGATGAGACCATCACAAAGGTGACGCCTCGGACTTTAATGTAGATATGTTGGGAACGTTGTTACACACAGATCGTTATAGTCGGTTCATTAAACCCTCATTGACCCCGCGCACCTCAACCAACCTCACCGCATACGTGTTGTGCGAATTCAGATTGGAACCAGGTGACAACGGAACCCGAGAGCGAGGACGGTTCCCATTTTGTACCGACCATCCAATCCATATTACTTTGTGTACAAGTACACTTATCTGAGTTGCTTTTAAACATTTAAGAATAGTTCCACTTGGATTATTATGTACTTTGATCAGAAGAGACATAGTCTCAAAATACTTCTTTAATTTATACGGGCACTTATGTCCCATTGCACTTAAAAAGTGCGAGCACCCCTCAGTGGTTGAGGGATTCTTTAAGATATACGGACACCTACGTCCCATGGCACTTAAAAAGTGAAAACACCCCTCAGCGGTTGAGGGATATGGGTCATGACTTTAGCTAGGGTTTTAAAAAAACGACCTATTGAGAATTAATTAATTATTATATAATATAAGTCATACGACTTTACGTTCGGCTCCTTACAATGGAGCTTAAATAAATATACACACAGCATCACAGAGCAATAAGGCCTACATCCATAACTAATGCAGCCTAAAATATGACTAGGAATAACAGTCATTAAATCTAGGAATCTAATACAATCCTATGTTCCATTTTATTCACACAGAAGTTCCCAACATATATTAAAAAACATCATGATATAAATCATGCTTTTAAACAAATGCGGAAAAAGGAACCGAGTTCACTTGCCTTGGAAAGACGATCACTCGAGATTACAACTCGAACTAGTTCCTGTTTCAATCAACCACAAAATAAATTACCGCCAATTTATTTTATAACCCAAAGATGTTGATTTAGGAAAGACGAAACATGACTAAGTTTATATTTTAAATAAACTTTAGATGTTATACTAATAATATTCTAATTTTTAATATAACGAAGAATATGGTTATAGAAAAGTTATTAAATTTCACAAGAACTAAAAACTTTTTTGTTGTAAAGGTTAATATTTTTAAACCTTTAAAATTCACTTGAACCACTGTAAAAATGACCTAAACATATTTTCATAAAATTTAACCATATTTTACTAAATAAAAATATCCAAAATACCATGAAATACCTAAGAGACCGAGGAGAGTCGGTCGGGCCGGGTCGGACCCGCGGGCCGTATCCATCATTTGCCCTTCACACGCAGCAGCATCTAAAAAATAAAGGCAACTTCAACAGACTCGTTCTCGATGGTACGGCATCGGATTGAGGCATGGCTGGTATCCCTATAACCGTAGCAAAGTCTAGTTTACATTGTTCCAAATGGATCATAAAAATGTTGAGAAACGAAGGAGATATTCAAGTTTTACTAAGGGTATGTAGTGCAGATTTTCGAGGCACAACTTGAGTATTCGATCGAGTTTTTGAACACATTAGAGGATGAATTCGGACGTGTAAATATAGTTTTTTGTATGGAATTTTGTTTAGAATATGGATCTGGTTTCGGATCTAATTTTCATTGAGTTTAGAATGAGAAAGATCCCAAAAACTGACCGACTCCTCTGTTTTTGAATGTGGACAAGGAACCGACTTCACTCGAAATTTTGGGGTTGAAAACGGCGTTTTTATGAGATGATCTATGAAGAATAGTGGTAAATGACAATGGTCTCTACATAATGGGATTTTATAGAGTCCAAAAAGAGCTTGAAATGGCGTTGGATATTGAAATCGAAGTCATCCCATCAAACCAAGCATTTTTCCACTTTGCCATCAATTTCGGTATTGAATTTGTACCAATCCACCCATTCACATGCTACATTATTAAGTTCTTATCCACCCACAATGTCTACTCATGCCAATCAATGGATAAACCTCATTAATTAGACCAAATTCAAGTCACTTTAGATAGAAATGACTCTTGAACTAATCGTATGCCCAAATACACATTCAGGTACATTTCCTCAAATTGATTGAGGGTTTTTATAGAACATGTCATGAGCTTTCCGAAACATCTTTGGATCGAAAATCCGTTGAGCAACGAAGAAGTTATGATCAATTGAAGTTTCGGGTTGAAGGTTGAAGACAACCCTTGAGTTCTTCAATCCATTTCCGGAAAATTGCCCAATCAACCCCTATAGTTTTATAAAAAGTGATAAAGATGCCCCTCCCACCTTGACTTGTGGACTTCCAATAACTCAATTAAATATCATATGACCTTTAAATAATTTATTTTATTAAAACTTTTGCTTAAAAGCATTTATATAACTTTTAGAAATATTATTATAATACATCTTCATAAGTTTTATCACTTATAATTATTCTCTTATAATTTTAAACAATAAATAAGACTTATATTATTCATGGTTACATTTTGTCATATTATAAAAATTATAAAACCATAGATCTTATGGTTCATAATTAATATTCATAATACGAGACAATAATTTTTGTAAGCTTTAATATGATCTTAAACTTAAAAACCAATCTTATAACATTTATAATGTTATAAGATTATAACTTTAAGAAATAAAGTATGGAAATATTTTATTATATTAAAGAAAAATATAAAATTACATTTTTACCCTTTATAAAAATGAGGGATATTACAATAGTACCCCTTAAAAATAGTTTCGTCCCCGAAACTAGCTTAAACTCAACTAGGAAGTTCCTACGAAAAATGAGGGTCATTACACTGCATGGGTCTTCTTCAACTTCTACATCGTGTCTTTTACTCTGCTTTTTTGAATCTTCTCCATTCTTGTTGTCTCTTGCTTCTTCTAATTTGGCTCGCTTTTTTGTTGATTTTGGTGTAACGCCCTGACTTCCGACAAGGCGCTACTTAGAAATAGACCTTACTAGGTACTACTTAAGTAGGCTGACAACTACAATTTAGGATCTTGCAACGCGGGCACGACGAGAAAACTTAACAAAAACATCCAACCTTTCATCTCATAAAAACATAGAAAACGTAGTTATGCATGTATTCCCGAAAACATAAATATTCAAATCCGACGAATCACTACTAACAATAAATTATTCGAGGAAACAAAGACAAATAATAAATACTAACTCCATCATAATAGTAAAACCAACATCCCAGAAAGTCATAAATAAACTAACGTAAACCCGTCCCTCCTATGACACGCGCTCTTCACCGCTCCGCCCCGCCATTTGGCCTCGGTTCCTGCACGGTTCCCTGATTCATACCTGGAATTGAAAAATATTCCCCGAAGGGTCAGCTACTAATCTATCAAGTTAGAAAGAATACGGAAATTATAAGATGTTTGAAAGCACTTTTAAAGTCAGCATCCAAGTCCACAATCGTAACCATAACTCTAAAGGCCAATACCTAAATTAGTTATAATTAGTCACACATAACCACATACACATTCACAAATACAACCTCACAATAATTCAATCCCTCTGTCTCGCAATCCAACCACCAAGGCGCTCATCGCCGCGCCGAGTGCAGAGGCAGGCCCTCTCACTCCACTTCACAATCTCACTTCTAACCCCGGCTAAGCCTCCACTGGAGCACTTGCCAAAACACATAGATAATAATTTTCGTTTTGAAGGGGCACGGTTTCCCTGTCACACGGGTCATACATAGCCAACTCTTCCTCAACGCCAGCTACGATGAGGTCGTGTCGGAAACGGTACCAACACAAAGAAAACGTTCCAAAAATATTTTGCCGATAAAATGCGTCCAAAACCATATTACACACACAACAATTCAAGAAGTTCAAAACAATTTAAAAAAAGTATTCGGGACTAGTTCCCAAAACCCGCCCTACAATAACGATATGCAATCTAACAGGATAGAGAAGAACCGAGCAAGTCGAAAACGACTTACCTCGAACTAGGATTCCTTTGAAGGAGTCGGAATTAAGAGCGTAGGCAAAAATGGCTTCCTAAAAGAAATATTAATGTGACAGTGATTAGGTTCAACCCAACTTCTTCTAACGAGATATATGAAACGAACAACTCTTATTTTACGAATCCGACCTAAAGCGTGACCCAACCACAAAATTTTTAACTAAACTAACCTATATACATAAAATAAAAGCTAGGAACTAAACTAAAACATACTATTCTATGCTATTATATAACACGTGACACTAACTTATAATAAATACTACTATCTCCCATCTTATTCCACTAAACCATGTCAGCCCACGCATCATACACACCTAATGAGACAACCTAAGCCCACCAACTAAAATTTTTCACTCTTCACCCCAAAAGATCGGTCCAACTAATTATAAAAAAAGAAGGCCCAAACCAATCTTTTCTGTAGATAGCCAACCCGATTGGAAACGCTCGTCTCCCTTATTGTTCAAACACAAAGACTATCAACATAGCAAAACCCCCACCTTGACCTTTCAACGCGGCCCCACACCCCTTCCTTTTGACCAACCTACAGTCAACTCCTTCTTCTTCCTCCCGCTGCTGCTGTACACCCGTGAACCCCGACCCAACCTTCACAACCATACCCTCCAATACTTGCCCGCCCTCTGCATTCTTACCAGAAATCTCCCCGACGCCCTCACACCGCTTCTCTAATCCGGGTACTCAACTAGAACAGAGAAAGGGTGAAAAGAAGGGATGGTTTGGTTCTTACCGGAACGACGATCGGAACACGATTCGTCGGCCTGAAACGGAGGCTTGAGCGGAAACAAAGATCAACGATTGAACGGCCACTGATGAAGAAGGGATGTCCCGCGAAATTTGCAGCGTTTCCGGCGAAGACGAATCAGCACCGCTCCACGAAGAATTGGACGGAGAGATCGGCGTTTGAAACGATCGACAACGGCGGTGACCACAACCCCGACGACTTGCAAGTACTTGGCTGGTTTCAGATCCGGAGATCGCGTTCTTTACCGAGCACGATCGAAATTAAACGAACTCGCCTGGGTTTTGATATCTTGCATTTAGGTAGTGATTAGTATGCATATTTATGTTTATTTTGCATGGTTTTAACTTAGTTTAGTCTAGTTCTTAGGTTTTTAGGTTTTCTAGGAAATTCGAGTTTTGTGCTTGTTTTGTTCGGTTTTGCATATCTTTAGGCAAACAAGCATGGACGGGATGGATCTTAGAGGACTATGGTGAAGTTTGAGGAAGCTTAGAGTGATACAAGTGAAGATTAGAAGAGTTAACGCCCAAGAGCTTGTGTGAAAAGAACGCTTAAACCCGGGCTATGCATTGGAGTTCTTGTTTCGACACCTCTATCTTGCAATGCTTGGTTTGGGAGCAATAGTGCTCGGATGGAGCTGAATTTGTTATCACTGGAAAGCTAATTCAAAGAGCTACAATTCATATTCTTACTCCGAGTCCAAATTCCAACTTTAAGTGGGTCAAAACAGCCTCTGAAGTGACGCTTGAATGCTGAACCGAGGCAAAAGCGCGGGATGACAATTGCTCGGCCGCGCAATTCATAGGCTAAGCCGCACAATTCCAACTGAGGGATGATTGCGCGGGATGACAATTGCTCGGCCGCGCAATCCTCATGCAATCCGCGCAATCGGTGTTTTCTACACGGGGAAGTTTTGGGCTTGACTTTTGGGCCTAGGGTTATATCATATCCGAGTACAGCTTAAAGATAGATCTTTTGAGGATTATTTGGAAGACATACACAAACCTTATGTTAGTTTATTTTTAGGAGAACTTTGATCATACTTTTGGAGGCTAGGGTTTTCTCTCAAGGAAGAACCTTTGAACCTTTGTAAGTTTGATTTTAATTTAATTATGCGTTGCTAATTTCTCTTGTGTTTGGCTAGTTATTGAAGTCATGATTTGTATGTAGTTGTGAGGTTTGATTGATTCTCAACAAACTTGAATAGAAATTATTCCCTGTGCTTAATTGAATCTAAATTAGGGTTTTTATTAGATTAGCTACCTAATAGAATTTCTAGTTAAAACTGAATCTGATTAAGTACCGGTTGGAGTTAATTGGATCAAGAGTATACTTTAATCAATTTAGTACCGGTTGGACTAATTGGTTGAAGAAGGGAATAAATTCACAAGTCACTTAGATGTCTGGTTGCTCTAGGTGTTTGTTTCTATTGATAACTTGAATCGTCATGCTGTTATTTAATTGAATCTAGAAGGTCTTCTAGGTTATTATTTAATTAGGGTTGTTAGACTGGTAGTTCTATCAACTATATATGAAGTTTGGGTTTTAATCCTTAGTAGGATCATTATCCACAATAGATTATTCAAGTGAGAAGAGAATCAAGAGAATCAATGATCAACGAATCAATATCATGATGGATTTAACTAGTTGAACACGCTTGTTTCCTATTTGATTTAAATCATCTTTGCATTCATAGTTAGTTTTATTCTTGCATATTAGTTTAGATTAAACATTCCAAAAAACCCCCTTTTTAGTTACTTGGCACGTAAGCAATAACACATTTACAAGAGTCTCTGTGGGATCGACCCTTGCTTCCACTTTACTCAGGTTAGGAAGTTAGGTATTTCTTTGATAGTGCTTTTATAGCGACGTAAAAGTGCTCATCAGGTTTCTCGAGGGCCTGATTGCTCTCTTCCTTCTGACGAGGATGACGACTCGAAGGATTGGAGTCCAAGTTTGGGCTTTTAACGTGATTTGGTTGGTTAAGATATGAAGAATCCGTTCGGATCGGGATAAGAGATTAAGGATAGATTTTCGGGTGAGATTACGGACTCCAGTTAGCTAGATTAGATTGAAGAAAGTATCTATAGAGATTTTAGTAAAGAGGGTATATAATTTAATATATAGTTTATGACCTTATATTCCTACTATATAAGCTAGTACTGTTTTTAAATGAATATTAAAACGAAATACTTGTGGACCAATAGACTCGTTTTTCCGACGGAAAGAAAGAAAAATAATAATAAAATTAGAACTCGAATATTACATATGGCCCCAATTTATGTTCTCTCTTCATAGATTTTGCTATAGATCTCTTTTCTATAGTTTCAAGTTTACATTTGGAGTTTTTTTTCAAAATTTGGAGCTTGGTACTTCAATTACATGTTTTTGTGTATTTTGGACTAATTTTTGTTGATTATAATGAAACCTATGAAGATTGCATGTTTTGCTTTACAATTTCAAGTTTTTGATTGAAAACAAAGGTTAATGACTAATGCACATCTAACCGCATACCATGTGTTCGAAAAAATGCCCAAATGTTCAACTTAGCGCTTAGATCTTTTTTTTTACCAATTGTTCATAAATTATGAACCTAGTATACCAAAATTATTAACTTATACCATTTATGAACTAGAATACATGACACAAGTAACAATTATTGTGAATTGAATTTCATGAACCGTATTAAAATTGTTATGAACCTAATCATAAAAGACATGAACCCACAAAATACGATTTATGTATTAGATTACATGTCAAAAATAACAAGTATTATGAATTAACACTACAAGATTCTGGAGATTTAGCGACCATATTTGGCGACCAAGTTGGTCGCTAAATCGATTTAGCGACCAGATTGTGGTCGCCAAAAATGGTCGCTAAAAGGCCGGACGCTAATGTCTCAGTGACCACGTGGTCGCTAATGGTAGCGACCACAGCGACCACATGGTCGCTATTTCTAGCGACCATGGACGCCTCTGGTCGCCACTATTGTGGCGACCGGTACTGCGACCAATGCGACCACACTGGTCGCCATGGGCGGCGACCACGTGGTCGCCGATTGACGCCACCTATAGCGACCACGTGGTCGCTATAGTGGCGACCACCTGGTCGCTAAAATAAAAAATAAACGCACGGGCATGGCCTTTGCCTGAACCTAAACGCACGATCGTGCGCACATATTTGCACGGGCGTTCAAAATATAGCGACCACATGGTCGCTAATATTTATTTAATTAAAAAAAATAAAAAATTATTTCCGCTTTATTAATATTAATTTAAAAAAATTAGAATTGCAGAAAACAAAATATTTACAAATTTAATTCCAAAAATATTTACAAAAATATTTACAAAATTAATTACAAAAATATTTACAAAATTAATTACAAAAATATTTAAAATAAACTATCTAGTTGTTTCCGTCGGGGTTCGCCGCATCACTTCCGCCTGCACCATGGGACCCACCTTGCTGCGGGTCGAAATTTTGCTACATCCGAGCCATGAACTCCTCGAGCCGAGCGACCCTACTACGCAAGTCTGTCACTTCGGTCGTAAGCTCGGCGTTGCGCTGCGTCAAATGCTCCACCCGAGGAGGTTCCCGACGGGGCGCCGTCAATCGTGACCCATAGAACTCGGAGGCGGAGTTGCCAAGCCCGAAGACAGCGCCGCCCGGGCCCACCCCTCCAGCGGCCGTCAGAAAGGCATCGCACTCGTCTTGAAAAGACGGAGTGCTGCCCGTCTCCGAGGACCTTTGGGAGAGGATCTCCCGGGTCCGAGCCTAAAAAAAGCGTAATCATATAAATAAAAATAATAATAAACTAAATATAATAAGAAATGAAATAAGTGAAATACTTACAGCGATCTGGGCGGACCGGTCGTCTATAAAATGTCGGTCCGGGCCCTGTGTGTGCGTCTCGATGAGAAGCTCGAGAGGCGTAATCGGACGACCCCGTTGGGTTTCCTACGAATGATTAACATGTATTAATATTTATTAAAAGTATATTAACCTATTATAAATAAGTTTAAAATAAAATACATAAATTTAAATTAAAATAACGTACCAAATGTTGCATGGTATCGAGGTGTGACCTCGAACCACTGTTGTGGTTCGAGGGATTTGTATGCCGGATTCTCTTCTGACGCTCACACTTCGCCTTGTACTCGGGCGTGTTCCAATACGCCACCCAAAGGTCCCAAGCGGCGGAGTTGATCCAGCTCGGCTTCTTCCCCGCCCGACGACTCTTCCCAACCTTGTCGTCGTATCGCTTCTTCGCGATCTTCTCCCACAATAGCCGGACCGTCTCGACGTCCATACCCGGCTTCTTGGCATCCCATTGGAAGTGCGTCTAAAACAAAATAATAAAGCAAACATATTAGTCGATAAATACGAAATATTGTCTGAAAAAAAATATATACGAAATATGTAAAACGTAATGCGAAATAAAATAAAATTACCCTCCAAGCCTCAAACCACCGCGCCTTTGATGCGGCGGTGGCAAAGTCGAACTCCGACACCCTATCGTCGGGTTGGCCGGTAATGATGTGCGTGGACCACCGCGACACCATTCCCGACGGCTGCAAGCTGCAAGATTTCGCAAAAAGACATTATAACATCTTTTTTAAAATTTACAAATTTAAAATAAATTGAGTATTACCTTCCGCCGCGAATGGAAAGGTCCCATACGCGGTTGGGATCGAGCCCATTGCTCGATCCCGCCGAGGGCGCCGGAGTAGGTGTTGTGGACCCCTCTGCGAGGGCAACCTCGTCGTCGGACAAATGAGGTGTGTCCGTGCGGGTCGCATCGGAATCGTGCTCCTCCTCGTCCGGAAGAGGAGCTCGTGCACGACGTCCTCCTCCTCCTGACATACTAAAACAACAAAACAACAACTTAAACAACAACAACACCATGAACAACAACAAAAAAACTCAATTTAAACAACTTCATTAATTCCAAATTCATCAAACTCTATCCAAACACAACAACAACAACAACAACAACAACAACAACAACAACAACAACAACAACAACAACAACAACAACAACAACAACAACAACAACAACAACAACAACAACAACAACAACAACGTGGTCGACAACACCAACAACAACAACAATTTCTCCAACAACAACAACATATATAACAATTTCTCCGACAACAACAACAACCCAAACAAGATTCAAATTATATCCAAATTCATTCATTCAATTTCAATTTCTATCCAAAATTCACTCAATTTCATTCAAACAAAACCCTAATTCATTCAATTTCTATCCAAATTCAATCACATTTTGTCCAAATTCATCAAAATCTATCCAATTTCAATCCTAAACTACAAATTCAATCTCAAATCCTTTAACGGAAATAAACCGAGAGCGGAGAAAATACCCGGAAAAAGAGGCGGAAATCAACCGGGGCGGAGAGGGCGGTACGGGGGGCGGCGGCACTGGCAGGCGGCGGCACTGGCGAGGCGGCACTGGCAAGGCGGGCCGGAGCGAGGAGGCGGGGGCCGGAGCGAGGAGGAGGAGGAGGCCGGATCGGCGCGGGCCGGAGCGAGGAGGAGGAGGAGGAGGCGGCGGGGGGGAGGAGGTGGCGGGGGGAGGAGGAGGCCGGAGCGGCGAGGCGGGGGATGGAGCAGTGAGGCAGGGCCGGAGCGAGGAGGCGGGGGCCGGAGCGCCGAGTCGCGCGGAGGAGGAGGAGGAGGAGGAGGTGGGGGGAGGAGGAGGAGGCGGAGGAGGAGAAGGAGGAGGAGGAGGAGGAGGCGGGGGGAGGAGGAGGCAGGATCGGCGAGGTGGTGGACGGAGCGGCAAGGCGGGGCCGGAGCGGCGAGTCGTGCGGAAGAGGAGGAGGAGAGGGACGCGAGGGAGAAGGAGGCGGGGGGAGGAGGAGGCCGGAGCGGCGAGGCGGGGGGGAGGAGGAGGAGGAGGCCGGAGAGGCGAGGCGAAGAAGTGGGGGTGAGGCGGTGATTCGCTCGATCGGGAGGCCGAAGGAGTTGAGGGTTTGAGAATGAAGAAGATGGAGACGCGATCTCCTTCTTATTCAGAGGTGGCGACCATATGGTCGCTACTTAGCGACCATATGGTCGCCATATTCGATTAAATGAAGAAGTGGGGCCGCCCTCAACATCGCGACCATATGGTCGCTAATTAGCGACCATATGGTCGCCACCCCTGAAACCCAAAAATTCGGATTTCCCCCTTATTTTTCGAAATGGCGCCGAAAATTTCAGTTTAGCGACCACGTGGTCGCTAAAACGAAATAAAATTGAAATACGCGCTAAAAATTCCAATTTCGAGCTCCTAATTTGAAGGTTGGCGACCATATGGTCGCCAAAATTTTAATGGTGGCTACTATATGGTCGCTAAATTAAGAACTTGGCGACTACATGGTCGCTGAAATTGCTATAGTGGACAAAGTAATTGGTTCGAGGGCTCAAATGGGACAACAACTACAATCCGTCTCAGTAAATCGAAGACTAAACCCAGTTCTCAAAAAACAACTTCATTAATTCATAACGAAACCAAGTTACAAACAACTTCATAAACTCGAACGAAACCAAGTTACAAACACTTGCTTCCTAAGTACATTAATTAAACGAACGGACAAACAACTAAATCAAACAACACAAAGTGAAGCTTTTTAAGTGAAACCAAGTTACAAACAACTACAATTAATGGACTCTCATGTTGTACGTGGAATATGAACTGCCCGGATCTCAGCACCTTCCAACACGCGAAGCTGCACAGCCGTCTCCCTAGCCGCAATGCGAGCAGTGATGTCGTCGTCGTTCAAGAAAAAACGGGTAAATCCTGGAGGTGCTCCCCCGGGAGATCGTGTCCAATCAGTTATGACTAGTCTTAATTCCTCTCTTGGTGTGGTGCTCCATTCCGTTCTTGTCTCCCTATCCCCATGCACACGCACAATGGAGAAATTTATGACTTCTGGAGCTAAGGCGGTCGCTCGTTTGGTACAAGCTCTCCTTTGAGCCATTTGAGGATGGAAGTTTAAGGATGGATCGGTTTGATGTTAGAATTTGAGGTGAAGATAGAGCTTCAACTGGGAAGGTATGTTGGAATTGGAGATGTGGAGATCTCCTTTTATGGTTGGAAAAGATGAATACAATAGTGTTATCAGAAAATTGAATGCATGGCAATACAATAGTGTTATCAGAAAAGTGCATGGCAATACAATAGTGTTATCAAAGTGAATGACAATACAATAGTGTTATCAGAAAAGTGAATGACAATACAAAAGTGTTATCAGAAAAGTGAATGACAATACAATAGTAATATTCTGACTACATGTCTTCCTCATCTGTATCCGTCTCACTCTCAAACTCACCCTCAGACGTTTCAGTAGACGTCTCTTCTCCATCCTCAACGACATGATCCTCTCCGTTTGGGTCATTTAGCGGACCTAGTGGATCAATATCATGTGTGTCGTCGATAACTCGTGGAAGGGAAGGATCATGTTGAAATGCCTCTTCAACAACAACCCCCCGTGAACCACTCTCGTTAGGGTCTACACACGTACCTTCATCGGGCCACACACGTGACTTCACTTTACAAACCGCTATCCATTCAGCATCTACACGCCTCATCTTGGGGTAATCTAGGAAATAAACTTGAGTCGCTTGATGGGCTAAGATGTAACGGTCTTTTGTTCTCAACATTTTATGTCTATGAACATCCACCAGCTTTAGTTGAGCGTGAATGCGTATTCCTCCACGACTTCGAGTGTCAAACCACGAACAATTGAAGACAATAGGGCGCTTCACTGTAGGAAATATGTAATTCAACTCAATTATTTCCTCTAGCACACCATAGAAGTCCTCCTCGTCAGTGCCGAAACTTTGTCCTAGAACACAAACTCCACTACTGTCGGTAGCCCTGGTTGATGCGTGTGCTTTCGTGTGGAATCGATAACCGTTGACCACATAACCAGCATATGTCTTCACTTTTTTGGAGGATCCACGAGCTAATGTTGCAATGTTAGGATCTGTAATTGCCGGACTGTCGGCCTACATGTACGTCGAGCGAGGACTCAAATACCATTTATGCACAATTAATTTGAAACCCTTAAACTGAAAACAATAGTACAAAATCCTTACATGGGAGTAGAACCATAGGCGAAAGTGTCTTTCCAAGATCTTTTGCTCTTCGGCTTCGGATATTCTTGGATTTGACGGGCGCACGAAGTTTGTCAAATAGTATCTATTACAAAGAATAATTGATCGAGTCAAGTACTTATATATAGATTATTCATATCAACAGAAAGAGAAACTTACTCGATATAGGGCTCCACTTCGACGCAGTTCATTAATATGTAAGTTTGGATCACATGGAATTCCTCATCTGTGAGCACACGACCACTGGATCTACCCAACGTTCGCCTAGTTGTTGTAAAAACAGACAAATCGCCCGGATCAACCCCAACTGGAAGTGTGCAACTAACGTTGCGGGAGACATCCATATGATTACTCGCGACATGCGAGTTAAAATAATACGAGCAAAAGGTGGACGTCTCCTGAACGAGATAGGCACTACAAATTGAGCCCTCAACCTTAGCTTTATTGCCAACTGTCCCCTTCAGCCTTTTTAAGAACCTACAATATATATATATATATATGATATTGAAGACTCTAAAACCAAATTAACTAGCTACAACTTATCAAAAATTACAATTGTACATACCTTTCTTCTGGATACATCCATCTATAATTGACAGGACCACAAAGTGAAGCTTCTCGTGGCAAATGAATAGGCAAGTGCTCCATCGAATCAAATAACGCCGGGGGAAAGATTCGTTCCAACTTGCACAAAATAATTGGTATTTCCTTGTGCAACTGCATAACCACCTCAGGCTTAAGCTCATAACACGTCAGGTCCCTGAAGAACGCACTTAGCTGAGCAATAGGCTCCCAGACTTTGTCATCAAGAAATGCTCGAAAAGCAATAGGCATCAACCGTTGCATGAACACATGACAATCATGACTCTTCATCCCAAAGAGTCTAAGCTTGTGCAAGTCAATGCAGCGGCTCAAGTTGGACACGTATCCATCCGGAAATTTTACGGATCTCAACCACTCAAGAAGCACATGTTTTTCATTACGATCTAGTGCATAGCATGCCTTTGGGTACCTATTGTCCTCCTCGTCAGGTTCCAACTCCGGGCGCTTGCACAATTCCTTTAGGTCCTTTCTAGCCGACCATTTGTCTTTCGACTTCCCCGGAACATCGAGAATGGTGAAGAAAACATTATCAAAGAAATTCTTTTCAATGTGCATGACATCTAAATTATGTCTTACCAGCAGACTAGGCCAATAAGGTAGGTCCCAAAAAATGCTTTTCTTCTTCCAATCCGAACCTCTACTGACCGTCTTATTATGTTGTTCGGCTCCCACTTTAGTTATCTTCATCAAACCCATATTGTTGATCTGGTCTAGTATCTCGTATCCGTCACGGAGTACAGGGGGAGCACGACGTTCCCTTCTACCCTTCTTGAAATCGTTCTTATTGTTTCGGAAGCGATGATCATGTTCTGTAAACCTCCTATGACAATCGAACCAGCACATTTTGTGTCCATGGGTTAGATAAAATGCATCAGTGTCTTCCATGCAATAAGGACACGCGTATTTCCCAGAAGTACTCCAGCCTACACAAACATATATTTGGTACAACACATTAAATTATTTAACGGCTAGCTTCATGATATATGCATGAATATATATAATATACTTGACATTATTTAAGTTGAGTCTAGAACAACATACCTGACAACATCGAATATGCCGGGAAGTCACTGATAGTCCATATTACAGCTGCACGCAAGACAAAGTTTTGCTTCCTCCATGCATCATATGTGCACGCCCCATTAAGCCACAAATTCTTCAGCTCGGCTATCAACGGCTGCAAATACACATCCAACTTTTGCTTCGGACTCTTCGGTCCGGGAACAATAACCGTCAAAAACATAACCTCTTCTCGCATACACATCGATGGCGGAAGGTTATAGGGTGTCAGAATCACAGGCCAACATGAGTATTGACGCCCTGACGCACCGAACGGATTGAAACCATCCGTGCACAAGCCTAGTCTAACATTTCGCGTTTCTGCTGCAAAATCTGGCCACGCAGCATTGAAGTGCCTCCATGCCTCTGCATCAGACGGATGTCTCATCACCCCATCTTGTGCATGCTCTGCATGCCATCTCATATGCTCGGCAGTCACCACCGATGCGTACAACCTCTGCAACCGTGGAGTTATTGGCAAGTAAAACATACGAGAATAGGGAATGAGCTTTGACTTGCCTTGCCTCCATCTAGGATACTCACAGATCTTGCAGGCCGCGTATTCTGCATCTGCACCCCAATATATCATGCAAGAGTTTGGACAACAATCAATGGCCTCGTACGGAAGCCCGAGACCCTCGACCAGTTTTTTCGTGTCGTAAAACGTGGCTGGTAATGTGGTCTCCGGGTGTGAAACGCGACCGCAGAAATCCGAGATCATGTCGTATCCGCGCTCCGTCATCCTTAGCTTTGACTTTATGCTAAGTAGCTCAGTCGCCGCCTCCAACTGGGTCATATCACATCCAGGCCACAACGGCATATTTGCAGCGGACAACATGTCGTACATACGTTGTGCATCGGGATTGGGCGCTTCATGATAATATTGGTCCTCCTGCTCATGCCTTATACCCTCAGTCTGCACAGGATCATCAGTAGTGTACTGACTTTGGGCATTAAAGCCATCATACACCATCTGCTCCATTCGATTATCATTCCTCCCAGATACTGGTTGTGTTGGATCAGTACTGCTACAGCCTTCATACTGTCTAGACTCTGCCAACAAGGCAACGAACATTTCGTCAGTCTCTCCGTGCGAAACCCAATGGTAATAATTTGGAACAAACCCATCCTTAACAATGTGATAATGCACATCATCTACAGGAATCAGTTTCCTATTCTTGCACCTCCGACAAGGACACCTTAATTCGGATGGGTCATATGTCGGCATAGCTTTGCAGAAGTCAATAAATTGTTGAACGCCAGCCAAAAACTCGTTGTGCAAAAACCCATCTATATGACGCACATACATCCATTCACGCATTTTTTCTTCCTGCAATTCAATATAAGACTATAATTAATTGACTTTTGCAGTGTATAATCCTGGATATGGCGACCATATGGACGCAGATTAGCGACCAACTGGACGCTATATTCTCTTTGCGACCATATGGTAGCTAATTAGCGTCCATATGGTCGCCAACTTCAGAACAGCAGAACACAAATTTACAACATAACCAATTGCTATTTGCGGTAAAATTCTGTAATACAATCTCTTTTAAATATATAAACGAAAGCTTTCTACCGTCAATATTTATCTAAAAGAATATAATGACGGAATGAAAAATTAGGAATAAGATTTAAATACATACCTTTAGTGAGGATGTCGATAAAATTTGACGGAACTTCTTCCTAGAATCAATTCACAGTTGTGGTTCTCTTTTGTGAATATTTTGGAAGACAGTGGAATGAGAGTGAAGTTGTGTTGAAGCGGAATGAGAGTGCATTTTTAGCGGAATGAGAATGCAATATATGCTGAAACGGCGGGAATTTTACCAATTACTGTTTTTAGCGACCAAGTGGTCGCCAAAAACGCGGGAAATTACCCGCCAAAATAGATGTGCCGCGCCAAAACATCTGACCAAGTCAGCGACCATATGGTCGCACACTTCAGCGACCATATGGTCGCTATAACGTTTGCGACCATATGGTCGCAAACGTCAGCGACCATATGGTCGCTAAGATGTGTTCTGATATTTGCGACCATATGGTCGCAAATATCAGCGACCATATGGTCGCTACATGCTGGCGGGAAATTACCCCGCGCACTTTTTGCGACTATAAAGGTCTAGCGACCATGTGGTCGCCCATTTTAGCGACCACATGGTCGCTAATTTGGTTTTATTTTTTTCCCCGTTTTGACGTCCAGATTTGCGACCATTGGCGACCATATGGTCGCTAATTAGCGACCATATGCCGTGGTCGCTAAAATATGGTCGCTAAATCTGCAGAATGGTGTAGTGTAAATTTCATGAACCTTAATGACAATTGTTATGAACTTAACTATATAATGACTTGAACCAACAGAATATCATTTATGAAAAAATGACACAAATAACAAGTATTGTGAATTAATTTTCATGAACCTTATTAACAATTGTTATGAACCTGACCGTAAAAAGCCATGAACCATTAGTCCAACTTTTATGAACTAAAAATCGTAAGATGAAATATTATAAACTTATGCTTATAAAAACATGAAATAAAAGAACAAAAGTCATGAACCAAAATAACTAGTATGACTTAAAAGACATGAACTATAAGATTATTAAGAATTAAAAGTCATGAACCATAAGAATTATTATGAACCTAGCTTACAAAAACATGAACTGAAAGAACAAGTACCATGAACCACAAATCACGAAAGAAAATAATAACTAGCATGAACTAAAAGACATGAACCATAAGATGAACTTTGATGGACCTAAGGTTATTCAAACATGAATCAAAAGAAAAATAGTTATAAACAAAAAAACATGGAACAAAATTTATGAACCATAAGAAGAAATATTATGAACCCTATCTTAAAAAGTCATGAACCAAAAGAACAACTGATATGAACAAAAAGACATGACCGTATCAAGAATTAGCCTATGTGGGATTTGAACCCATATCTATGTGCACATGCACATTGCTCTACCATTTAAGCTAATAGGCTACCAAATGACATGATCATTCAAAAAGTTTGATTTTCAAACATTTCAAAATCAAATAAAATCACCAAAATATGTAATGAACATGATATTTATTATAACAACCTCTCTATACCTGGGGCAAGCAACAATATACAAAATTTACTACATTAACCACACCATGAATCAAATAATATCTATCATGAACCAAATGTTATGATATAATTGCCATCATGAACAAAAAAACAATGAACCATAATAGTGCTTATGATGAACCCTATCATACAAAGATGTGAACCAATAGAACAATTAATATATTTTCAGGACAACCATATATCGAAACAATCAATTCAACGATCAATGCACCAAATTTCCTCCTCAAACTTTAATTCAATAGATGCACATTTCTTAGATTCAATACATTCGGCAACCAACATCTCAACAACATTCATATTCAATACTAGATCTGAAAGTATCAAATTAGGTCTAAGAATCCATATTGAAACCGACATTGCAGATCTACATCATAGCCTAACTTTCCAAGTAAAATCAGCCACGCAAAGAGTTGGGAATTGGAACGAAAATCAAAATCTCGATCAAACAAGAAGCAAAAACTAATTTGTTTTCTTCTTCTATGGATGTGTTTTTGTGAAGATGAATTTCAGAGCAGCTTGCTGCGCTTTCGAGGATCTTTCCAAAGATAAATATTTTTTTACGGATCTTTCATTTGCAAAAGTCTCCATCTCGTATTTTTATGTGTAAAAAAACTTGTTGGCTATGATTTAGATAGTGTGCTCATTAAGGTGACGTTTCCATTTTATTTTGTAAATTGAACCTGTAGCATCCATTTGAGAGGTTTTGCAGTACCTCTGGCTTTGCAAAAGCTATGCGAGTATTCCTATTTATGATTGCATCTTTGATTTTTGCTCCTAACTCTTAAGCACTTGGCCAAATCTGTAGATGCACCAACAAAATTCGGTCTCATGTCTCTTGCGTGTAAACCGGATCTAAATCATAGTTCAGATTCAAGTTCATGTTTTTTTAGTGCTATGCATCTCAATTGCATTCTAATTCAAGCAACAAAAAAAAGAGAGAGAATAGAATATTCCTCACCTAAAAAATGGGAAAACCATGACTACAAATTATGTTGGGACTGAAATTTTTGTTCTAATTCAGATTGGTAAATATCAAGAATGAAAGAAATTACTTAGAGCATGACAACTAAAAATTCTTATTTGTGTTGTTTTATTGGGTTCGGTTATTATCTATATTTTGGTTGCATGCTTGCTAAATGGGTTACTGCTTTCCCCCTGCTTTGGTGTAGTTTTTACTTCTGGCTCTTTGTTTTCTGCTTTTTGGTGAATGTACAACTTCTTAAGTTTAGGATAGTGAGTATCTTTATTTTAGCGATTACGGTATTCGTTCATCGATATTTTTGTAATGGCTCGATTGGCCTTCGTTGTGGTTTCCATGTACGGTTTTCACAACTTCAGTTTTTAAACAATTTTAAGTTTTGAGGGCCAGGAACCATTTAATTCTCCTTCTGATTGGTATGGGGTGATTATGAGAAGATCCTTCCTGTTTTTCTTAATGATAGTGTTCAACATTGTGATTTTAAATAGTTGTGTAAATGCTATCGATAAATTATTATATATGGAGTAGGTTTATGTGTGTAACTAAATTCTTTATGCAGGCTACTTATTGCAGCTATTGCTTGGCCATCTTCAGCCACATTTTGTTTTGGGATTATTCTTTCAACATTGGGAGCTGCACTTTAGTGTTAATTGGTGCTCCCCGCCTTCTAGCTGCCATAGCAAAATTTTCCATTCTGCCAGTTCTCAACGTTTTCAAAGTAGTTGATGGCAGTGAACCACATCTTCCTACTTTATTTATTGATTTTGTCTGTATTGCATTTGTTATGCAGGTGTGAACTTATGTTGTTTAGTAACTCTTCCATAGAACAGAACTTAGGCTAATTTTCACTTGCAAAGAAAAACCAAAAAACACACGCACACGATCCTCCCCTTTTAGAGTTGTCAAAAGCTGACCGAACCCGCTAACCCGACCCGAACCGCCCGATAATTTTAGGGTCAAGACCCAAAAATTTGAACCTGAAACCCGAAATCAACTGAACCCGATAGACCCGAAACCCGTTGAGTTGACCGATTTAGTATATTTATAGAATTTTTATAATTTATTTTGAAATTTATAATATATTTTATCATTAAAATAAATGAAAATAATATATTTCAATTAAATAATATTATTTAATTAAAAATTGATTTTAATAATCATAAAAAAGGATATTTTAGACTCGTTGGTCAACCCGAACCGACCGAAAACCCGCTACAACCCGACCCGATTCACCCGTAACCCATAACGAAACCGAACCCGATTTAACCCGAACCCGAAATGACCGAACCCGAACTCGCCCGACCCAACCCGATTGACAGGTCTATCCCCTTGTAATGTAAAGAGTGGGAATAAAATTGCCTATTTTCGTTTTATAATATGCGATCAACCTATATTATAAGCAAATATATTGCTGGTACTAGTGATATTAAATAGCTGAATTTTAGTTATTTTTTGGTGAGATAATCAATCGGAGTCGTGTTTACCATAACGCACATGTACGGTAAGCACATCACACAAGTCTGGCGAGATTTTATCTTAAACTCAATTGATAATTGTGAAAATATATGTATTATTTGCGCGAATTATATCTTAAACTCAATTGATAATAGTGAAAAAAATACGTGTCGTTTAATCAAGATGACAATTATTAATGATATAATAGGATTTTAGCCCAAAATTACATTTTAAACATTCTTAAAATAAGTGCAACCTCTCTATTTTTTTACGTTTACAAGGCAACCAAAATAACATTTTAACCCAAAATATCACTTTGCCTTTAAAGTGAAAAGCCTTTAAAGTGAAACATACCCTTATAGTGGAAGTTTATAATGTGAATAATATAGGTAATCTTAGTATTTTGCTAGAAGTCAACTATGACTAATTATGACACAAATTGGATTTGGTTCATTGTTATTTTATCCGAGTCCTATAAGATCTCATAAAATAGAGCAATTGAGCTAGATAGAAAGCAATTTAAGGCTCATAGTGGGTCTACATAATGCTCCCCGCCTCCATCCATAATGAAATTGATAGAATTAATCGAGGCTTTTTTTGGAACAGAGATAGGCAATATAAACTATTGGTAGGGTGGGAAAAAATATGTAAGCCAAAGGAAATAGGTGGACTCGGAATAAGAAAGACGGAGCATATGAACAAGGCGTCGCAAATGAAACTGTTATGGAAAATTTTAATAGAACCGTATAACATTTGAGTTAAAATTGTTAGGGAGAAATGTCTTAGGAATGACAATCTTTTTACATATAAGCAAAAGCAAAATACTTCATGGCAATGGAAAAAACTAATACAACTTAGGAACGACTTCAGCAAGGGTTTAATATGGCAAATTGGAGATGGAAAAACAATGAATTTTTTGTTTGACAATTGGACTATTAAGGGTCCATTATATCCCCATGCCATAAATCCATCAATGATTACTGAAACATCAAAAGTTGCAGAGTGGGTATCAAATGACAAGGTATGGAAGGAAGAGGAACTAAAACAAGTCCTACCATAAGAGATTGTCGAACAAATCCTAACAACTCCTATCCTGGATAACTATATACAAGATCGGCTCTACTGGACACCAAGTAAAAATGGGTGGTTTTCCACAGCTTCGGCGATTAAATTTATAACTAATAGAGGGGAACAAACTCGAAGCCTGAACAATTGGATATGGAAAATGGATATCTACCCAAAAGTTAAGAATTTCTTATGGAAGCTAGACAATAATGGTCTCCCCACTAAAGAGAGATTACGCAAAAAGAACGTAGTAACGCCCGGAGGATGTATACTATGTGATTGTACAACTGAAGATACTACGCATATACTTACTCAGTGTCCGTACATGACATACATTGCAAATAAATTTAACCCTAATATTGCACAGGTAATTAGAGGTGTCGATGCCTACAATAAAACACCTAGAATCCTCATCAATGAGTTTAAACAAATTCTAGGGGGAAAGAGTTTACTAAGCTAGTAGTAATCTGGTGGTGTGTATGGCACAAACGAAACAAGTTAATGTTTCAACAAAACTAATGCGAGGGTATTCCGGATTTAGCTAAGATATATCCGAACCCAAATTAAAAACTGGGGAAAGGCTAGATTGTGGTCGGAAGACGAGGAAAATATAAAAGTGGTTAAAACGAGAAAAACAAATAAACAAAATATAACAACTAGGAGATGGAATAGGCCGCCGGAAGGTTATGTGAAAATCAATGTTCATGCATCAAGACTAACAAATAATCAAGCAATGGGAGGATTAATAATTAGGAACCACCTTGGCCAGGTAATTGACATAAGAAAGTATAGCTTTGGTAAAACCTCGGCGATTAAAGCAGAAGCTTTGGCATTTAGACAAGTAATCCGGGAAATAAAGAACATGAACCTAGGAAAGGTTGAAATTGAAGGTGACAACCTGCAAGTCATAAATGCGGTTAAAGGGTCTTCTAAATGCCCGTGGGAGGTTGAGATTATAATCTCCGACATCCTTGTCTCCATCTATGGAGCCCATGATATTTCTATTAACCACATTCCTAGGGAGTGTAATGATGTGGCCGACAAAATTGCTAAATTGGGCAATAGTCTCCCCACCGAGTTTATTAAGACTCACCCAGAACTTTTAGTTATCATCCGAAAGGATGCTCTAGAATGTCCTCCGTAGTGAGTGCCTCCTAATTCTTACCTAATAAAAAAAAAGGCTCATAGTGGGTCTAGGATTTTCGGTCTACACACAACATATATGGAGAATGACTTATTGATTAAGTAATAATAATAGTTATTATTATTTTATAATATATCTTTACAGAAAGATATACTTTTTGATTATGATCATATATTAATAAGGTACATAGAAAGGCAAATTAACCTAAGAAATTCCCACCTCCTCCCCCCCTTCGCGTGTGCGTGTATGTTCTACCGAGCCCATTAAAGTTTTTTTTTGTGATCCTCGTTCATTCGTTCTAGCAAGCAAGGGCAATGCAATCTAGTATCGTGTTTGTGTGGACAAAGTAGAGGAGTTACAATTGAGGCTCTCTAGTCCAAAGTAATTTCGAATCAATTACTTGCACAACAAATTATACTTGTTTCTCATATATATTTCATATTGGTTTATGCATGAGATGTTGAGTTAGATGTTATAAAAGTGTTTTTTGAAATTCCACTCAAAACATCTAAACCCCATGCATATTTCTTGTTGATTTTGATTCAATTTAGTGTAAAATTGATGCATGGATTAATTTGTATAATTCAAATTTGTGATTTTAATTGATTGGACGCATAAAGTTGTGAACTTACCCTAACATATATACTCGAAAATAATAAAAAATTAGTCCCTATTATCGATTTTTATGAACACGTTGAATCTCTATTAATAAGAAAACATCTTAAGCTAGAGATGTTTTTCGACCCTTAAACATTCACCTTCTTTAGCTATTTGTAGACGTTGGGAGAGGCGGGAAGCTGGAGTTTCTCTATATGGGAGAACTTTATTGATCTTCGAGGTGTCGACTGTTGATCGATTGGTGAAGTGTGAGGTGTGCGACGTGTTGCATTGTCGTTGATGGGTGATGCGGTTTCAGTTGAAGCTTCAAGATCTTTCGATGTGGAAGAGTCTTTGTTGATCTTCGAGGTGTCATATGGTGATTGGTGGAGGGTGAGGTTTGTGACGTGTTGCATCGCCGTTGGTGGAAGATGCGGTTCCAGTTGGAGTTTCGGTGTCTTCCAATGTAGGAGAGATTTGTTGGATCTTCGAGGTGTCAGTTGTTGATTGGCGGAGTGTGAGGTGTGCGACGTCATCAATCATCATCACTAATTAGGGTTTCCGTAGATTGCGACCGCATCGGCCATTTGTTCAGCGCGCTGTTCAAGAAGGGTAGTCGGGAGCTATGTAGGATGAGCACGCTATTTACACTTGGGCTTTGTGGGAGCTATTCACTCTCCTTAGGGTCTTTAAGCTTTTAGTTGATTCTACGCGCTGTTTATACACTGGTGAAGCCGCCTCATCTAGCCGAGTGTATGCGATGGGTAGGGACAGTGTCGGATCTAGGAATGTTCGGAAGGGGGGACCTTAAACAGATTAAACTAGTTTAGCATATCAAGCAAGTACATAAAAATTAACCTTGAACAAATCAAGCTAGTACAAAAAAATAAAATAAAAATAATTTAAGATAAAAAAAACAAAAAAAACATATAAATTAAGTTATGCTTGACTTTATGCTACCTGATAATTGATACCTAAAATAACTTTCTTTTGTCAAGTGTACTGTTCATAGGAGTCGAAACAGAAACTCCATTATACTATCATGAAACCTTAACTATTTATCTAAAGACGATTTAAAATAACTTTGTTATCAATAAATATTCTCATCTCATAAATACTATCAACTTTAAAATAAAGTTAAAACTTTTTTTATTACTCGTTGAATATTCAACCCGTGCCTCGTTTTTTAATATTGAAAATGCAAATATGAAAATGCAAATTCAGATGTGAAATCCTGTATTTGGACCCTAAATTCAAATCTAAAAGTTTCGGCACCGCTTCTTGCAAAGCAGGTTCGAGCCCCGAAAACCCGCGACCCAAAAAAGAAATTAAAAATACAAAAGAGCCACGCTAGTATAGTGAAACATATGATTTAGCCAAAAATTCAAATATGATTTTTTTAAAAAGTTTAATATTATAATGCTTTATTAGTATGTAAAATGTTGAATGTGTTGGGCCCGGGTTATCCACCTTGTTGGGCCACATACACACATAGGTCCACAATAGTATCATATTGTTCGCCTTGGGCCTAGCCCGCACAGATTTGTTTTTGGGTTCCTTCCAAATAGAGATAGCAATGGGTCGGGTTCAGGTCGGATGGAGGATAATCCATGCCCATCCGCTAGCCAATTTGGGTGCATCCATCCGTCATCCGTCGAGTGATTCGGGTGGGTCGGGTTGTCCATGTATGATTGAAAAATATAATTTTATATAACAAATGATGTGCATTTAGAATAGTTTAAAACATGTAATACAAAATTCTCGTTTGTATATCAATAATATTATATAAATAAGATATAAGAAGAAATTCAAAATGTATTAAGTAATATTTAAGTGTAAAATTGGAGCAATAAGCACAAATTAAAATTTAATATTAGTAATTTTCACTACTAGAAAACGTGCATATAGCCAGGAAATTATAACCAGGAAATTCCTGTGTGGTTAAGTTTGTGGGTAACTGCCACAACATCCCCCACAAATCTCAAATTTTCTGGCTGTTTACCCATGAAATTCATGGTTGGGGCTATATTTGCGGGAATATTGTCGCGAAATATACACACATCTAAGTTCGATTCTAAGTTTGTGGCCATATAGCCATGAAAATATGGGTTGCGGCTATTGTTGCGGCCATATTGACGCGAATATTTTTCGAAGCTAAATTCGGTTCTAAATTTGTGGGAAAATTGTCGCGAAATAATCACGCAGCTAAGTTCGATTCTATGTTTGTGGCCATATAGCCATGAAAATATGGGTTGCGGCTATAGTTGCGGCCTTATTGACGCGAATATATTACGAAGCTAAATTTGGTTCTACATTTGTGGGAAAATTATCGCAAAATAATCACGCAGCTAAGTTTGATACTAAATTTGTGGCCATATAGTCATGAACATATGATTTCCGGCTATAGTTGAGGCTATATTGACGTGAATGAATTACGAAGCTAAATTCGGTTCTACATTTGTGGTTGATTTGACACTAAATTCGGTTCTACATTTGTGGTCAATTCGATTCTACTTCCAATTCTAGGCAAGCACAATTATAGTGGCCACACTAAGTGCGAGCCACCATACTTTCATGGTATCCAAACAAGTGCGGTTTGAAAGAATTATATTATTTTAACCAAATTAAACGCATCGAGTACAAGAATCAACATCAAACGACTATACTCAACATACTAAGATTTCATCCTTAGCCTTAAATGACCTGAAAAGTATTAGTTCGAGGACAACCAATCTAGAAGTCCAAGTTCAAATTTTATAATGCCCAAGCTCCAAATTTATAACATCCAAAGCAACAACCTCTCCATATAAAGGTCACATAAGCCAATTCAAATTAAAATAAAAATAGTAAACAAAAGCCAATTCAATTGCATTACATAATATTGTCTACACATAACACAAGTATTGCTTTATCATCCCATGCACTCCTCCTTGTCTTCCATAGACCATAATCTTCTCATTTGAATCACCAAGTATCATTACCCTACTAGTATTTATAAAGATCGATCTGCACATGAAAAATCACAAAATGGTTGATGGTTCATATTCCTTGCTAAAAGACAACACAAGAATTAGCTTAGTCGATCTCCATTGATAGTTTACACTCATAATTGCTAAGAAACAGTTTACATATATTTGTGCTTTGAATTTGAAACAATATGAGATCATTAATAGAGGAATCTCTAGGTTGTTTTAGTTGACAAAAAAATTGTCATGGGCATGTATTCATACTGCAAACAAATAAAATCCTGACAAATGATTACAAGAAATACAACAATGTATACTCTTACAAAACAAGAGAGAAAGTGATTGACTGATTGCATTCAAAAGAACAACACAGAAGTCAGTCAAGTCACCATATATACCAACTTTAACAAAGGTTTCATGTAGCAATAGCCACTCATACAAAGCTAGAAATAAGATTTCGAAGTTATAAACACACGCAAACCAAACCAGTTTCATTAATGACTTCTAGAAACACACAAATCAGTTTCATGAACCTCAAAAGTCAGATTTACAAGCAAATTGAGGGATCTATATTCTTAGAAAAACAAGGTAATAAAGCACAATTTCTACACCCGAAATCCGATAAATTGCCTTGAGATTTCAGTTCAAGTCAATTCACCCTAATTTTTTGTTCTTTTAGTTCAACTATTCAAGTCCACAACACAAATTAAGCATGCCTTCCACAATAAGAGAGTTAAGACAGAAACTCACACAAATGGGTGATCCCGCCGACGAACAGCCGTCACATACCCTGCAGGGTAGATCCCGGCGACGAATCATGACCCCAAACCAGCGGGCGCAACATGTGCTTCCTCTGTTGGCATTGGCGAACAACAATGAACTCGATTTGCTCGATCGACGGCGAACTCGACCAAAGACAACCGGTCCCAGCGGCGTGGAAGGGTCGGCTAGGCGAGACTGGAACAGTGGACCCGCCGTGTGTTTGAGCGACTAAAGACTAGTACAAACGCGGACTTAGAAGAGGAAAGAAGGAGACGGAAAAAGGGAGAAGAGGAGGGATGAGATCACCATTGATTGAGACCGGCGACGTCCACCGGTCAGCGAGACAGAGATGAATCGACGGGCTTGCGATGAGCACGGGCGAACGAATCATCCGACAAGGACTTGGCCGAGGTTAGCGGTTGAAACACGCGATGATAGGACATTGGTCTCTTGCTCACTCTCTTCTGATGTGTGGGTCGGAAAGGCTAGCGGTCATGAAGCTCCAAGGAGCGGCACACAAGAAGAGATCAATTAGAAGGTAGGGCAAGGGAGGAGAAAAAGAGAGGAGAGGAAGAAAAATGGGTTTGGGTTCGGTTATCAGCTTCCAAAAATAAATTAATTGGGCCTTTTGGCCCAAAACAAAAACAAAAGAAAGGATAATTATAAATATTATAAATATTAATTTTGATCCATAAAAATTATGGTTTTATGATTATTTTGATAGGATAAAATGTAACCATTAATAATATGTGTCTTATTTATTAATTAAAATTATAAAAGAACAAGTATAAGTAATAAAGCTTATGTGGAAATATCATAGTATATTTCTAAAATCCATAATAAGAGCTTTTGATTAAAATGTTATCAAATAAATTTTATTTTTTGGATAGTTATATTTTTGGGAGAAATATATTTTTATTCTTATAGATTATTTTAACAAGAAAACATTATATTCCTTTAGAATCGTTCATTCTTATAAGAAAATTTTTTGTTCTTTTAGAATCATTCAATCTTATAATAAAATGTTATATTCACTCATAATTGTTCATTCTTATAAGAACTCTTTGTATTAAATTAGAATCGTTCATTCTTTCCTCTTGCTAAGGATGAACGATTCAAAAGGATTACAACGTTTTCTTATTATGGTTTTAGGGTTGAGGGTTTAGGGTTGGGGGTTTAGGGTTTAGGGTTTAGGGTTTTAAGGTTAAAATCATTCTAATAAGAAATCATTATTTTCCTTTAGAATCGTTCATTTTGATAAGAAAATGTTATATTCCTTTAGAATCATTTATACTAATAAGAAATCATTTTATTCATTTAGAATCATTCATCCTTTCCTCTTGCTAAGGATGAACGATTCAAAAGGATTATAACGTTTTCTTATTAGGATTTTAGGGTTTAAGGTTTAAGGTTAAAATCATTCATTCTAATAAGAAATCATTATATTTCTTTAGAATTGTTCATTCTGATAAGAAATCGTTATATTCCTTTAGAGTCGTCTATTCTTATATATAAGAACTCGTTATATTTCTTTATAGTTGTTCATTTTTATAAGAAAACGTTATATTGCCTTTAGAGTCATTCATTCTTATAAGAAATCGTTATATTCCTTTAGAATCGTTCATTCTTATAAGCAATCGTTTTATTAGTTTAGAACTGTTTATTCTTATAAGAAAACATTATATTTTTTTAAGAATCATTCATTCTTATAAGAAATCATTATATTCGTTTAGAATCGTTCATTCTTATAAGAAAATGTTGTATTCCTTAAAGTAAAACGATTTAAATTTAATGTTTAGAGTTTGGTTTAAGATTAACATTTAGGTTTATGAAATCAATATGGGCCTTAGTTTATTTGTGTTTAAGTGTTCATAAATTATTATTTGTGTTTATGAAAGTAATATGGGCCTCGGTTTATATATATATTTTAAAATATATTCTAATTTTATTACTTAGAATTTTAAATTATATCATGAATTACACAAAAAAAGTCTCTTAATATAGGCTTTTAAATTATTGCATGAGTTATATTAAAATAAGGATAAAAATAAAATATTTGGCTGGTTGTATAAATGATTGAGACTTGGAGGGAAATACAATATTTAATAGAATAGGAGGGAAATAAAGTAAAATTAGTCGGTCAAACTTTTCCTAATTTTATGATCTAGGATTTTAAATTTTTTTTCTAATTTATAATATAGGCTTTTTAATTATTTCATAAATTATATAAAAAAATGATGAAAATGAAATATTGGGCGGGATGTATAATAAATTAGGAGGGAAATAGGAGGGAAATGAAAGTTTGGATTTAAAATTTTCGCGGTTAATAAAGGCCCAATATGTGGTTGGCTGAAATAAGGCCCATATCATCAAACCCTAAAGAACACACCTACCTCTCTCATTTGTAGCGCCTCTCTCCCCCCACCTTCAATCGACGCATCTCTCATACCCTAAACACAGAGTGTAGTGCCTCTCTCATACCCACCTTCAATCGGCACCACCTCCATTGCTTCATCGTTGCCTCTTCTCCGCTCCACCAGGACGAAACCCTAGCCCCGACACCTTCAATCGGCACCACCTCCATTACATAATTTCGAAGCTAAATAGCAACAACTTTACCCACCAAATGTATTTGCGACAAACTTTGATACTAAATGGCCACGACATGTGGATGATTAACACGACTTATTTCTCCCGAATTTAGCCAGAAAAATACTTCGACGCTAACTTTCTGGTAAAATAGACTCAAACTTAGCCACGAAGTGTCTCTGGCTATACCATGTATTTAGCAGAACATGATTTTCGTACCTAATATTGTGGTTAAATAGGCACGAATCTAAGGTTTGTGGCCAGTTTTCACGATATGCTATACCCACGACCGTTTTAACCACAAACTTTTCGTCCTGGGAAAACTGGTGGCTATCTTTGTGGCGAAACTTTTTTCCTGGCTAACTTTGTGGCTTATCGCATGCCAACGCTCCTGGCTATAGACGCATTTTCTAGCAGTGTTTATACATATCTAACATAATTATATATATTATATGGGTGTATCGGGTCAGGTGGATGGGTGAAGGGCCTTCATCCATACACATCCATCACCCTACTTTATTCGGGTTTTCACCCACTTTCTCAGGTTGGACGAGCCGTGTTTCAATCGGATGCGGGTGAGATTGCCATCCCTACTTCCAAAAGGACTCATACTAATGGAGTGTGCTTTCTCCTTATAAGGAGTTATTCACTTCCTTATTTTTTCCATGTGGGACTTTGATTTCCTATCCCAACAGAATGCTCATTGGAAGAATGAAAGGAAGATGCCGACTCGTCTTTCTCATCTTCTCCGACATGTTAATCCAATCTCGTCGGCGTTGTTGATCCGCTCGCCTTCGCGTCCTAATCCGGCCTCTCGTGGGAGCAAGATTTTGAAAAATTTCGCAACTGCTGACCTCTCCCATGTAACATTCATCATTACTCTGGCAGATGTGGGGGACAATCGGGGACCTAGATTAACCCCTGGGTAGAGAGCATCCAATATTTTTAAGTTTTTATAGGGTGTATGGTTTTTCAAGAGTATCACCATCTTATTAGCTCGAATTCTGAATTTGCATACATCATACTCTCTCGCTCTCTCCCTTTGTTTCGATCACTCTTCTTGTCATTCCACACTCAAAAATTTCGCTCTCATCATATCAGACCCTAATTTAATATCAGAGTTGCAATAAATGAACGATTTTTCTATCCTATGCCCCAAGGGCAAGGATAAGAATCCAATTTTAGAAATATATCTTAAATTTTGTATTTAGAATGTTTTTAATTATTTTTATAAGGGTTTAGACTTTCCTGTCTAGGTTTTTAGTTTCTATATTAGAATTTTTATCCTATGCTCTTAGGACCTAAGTTAGAAAAATGAATATATATCTTCTAAACCTGAAGCACTTTTGGGTGGTTTCGTCATTATGAATTTATATTACAACCAACCTATTTTTAATATTGTTTTTTAATCAATTATATATTATGTGATTCAATCACCTTATGGACTTTCCAATTTTATACTCTCAACTTATTTAATAATTTTTTTTTATCAATTTTATATGTGCTTGGATAAATTTTTATCTCTACTTATTATTGCATTATATTCTATGGATAAATTTTTATCTCTACTCATTATTACATTATATTATAATATTTAATTATGGTATGATTATCAATTTCAATATATAGATATAAGATATATATCCATAAGTGTGCAAGCTCGAAGATTTATATTCTCCGGAAAAAAAATATTAAATTTTTTTTCATACCATAATTAAGACTAAATTGTTTTCAATATTTTGCACTTTTTATGTGGCTAATGAGTAATGTATGAACAAAGATAAACTTATTAAAACAAACGGACATAAATTAGGATCGTGAATTATATTTGGCACCTATTAAAACAAGATGGAATTTATGTCCATTTTAAAATATAGGAAGATTGTCGTTTTCAATGAATAAATTGTTTTTTATATTAATGCATACAAATATTAATATGAATCATGAGTTTTAATATGTATAAAAATAAAATTACTATTTGTATACATACCCAAGGATAAAAATTTATATTACAACCAACCTATTTTTAATAATATTTTTTTAAACAATTATATTTTATGTGATTCAATCACCTTATGGAATTTCCAATTTAATACTCTCAACTTATTTAATAATTTTTTTTTATCAATTTTGTATGTGCTTGGATAAATTTTTATCTCTACTTATTATTGTATTATATTCTATGGATAAATTTTTATCTCTACTCATTATTATATTATATTCTAATATTTAATTATGGCATGATTATCAATTTCTATATCTAGATATAAGATAGATATCCATAAGTGTTAATTAATAATTAATTTTTGCATATATCATGATATTTTTTAAACATATTCACAATATCAAATTACGGATTTTTTAATAGTAAGATCTATCCATATGTATGGCACATAAAAGTACTAAGAAAATATATAAGAGTAAAATAGATAAGTTTTTTTATCCATAAATGAGATAATTATAAAATATTTTTAAATAGTTTTTCTATTCATAAGTAAATTTTTAATTACAGATTATTAATATTAAGTTTCTATTCATAAGTATATTTTAATATCCTAAGTACCCTTTTTTTAATTTAATATCCCATAATAATTCATTTTAATATTTCTAAATGATATAGATAACTTTTATAACCATCAGTATGAAATATGGAGTATATTTTCAATTATGGGATTTAAATATTAAATTTTCAAATTCTTTTATATTAACTTTCTATTCAAAATTATAATAATTTTTAATTAGTATGAACCATATCTTTAATCATGCGTTTTTCTATTAATTTTTTTATTTTTATATTAATATATTTATAAGTATGACAATGTATTTAATTAATATTGACCATATTTTTCATGAAAAAGAGTCCCGTGCGAATGGCCGCCTAGGTGAGAAATAAGAATAAATCTCGAGCGTTCATTCCAAAAAATCAACGTCCCTGATTAAACATTCATTAAAATAATAAAATACGGCACGGGCGAATTTTTCCCGTATTATTCGCGTATTTTTCAATAAAATACGACACGAACGAATTTTTCCCGAATTATTCACGAATTTTTTGAAAAATACGTTTTATGAGACGCGCCTAGTTTGTTCATCAGAAATAACGATTTGTTCATCAATATTCACCAATTGTTCATCAATACTACCTAATTGTGCATTGAGTTTTTGATAACATTGTTCATCGATTTCGAACTTTTTTAATTTTTAATTTTATTTTGTAACCTTATTTATGTGTAGGAATACAATATTATGTAGTTTTTTATGCACATATAACTAGTTTTGATATACCCATATTTGTTCATTGATATAGTCGTATTTGTTCATTGATATACCCCTATTTGTTCATTGATATACCATTATTTGTTCATTAGTATACTATTATTTGTTCATTAGTATACTTCTTTTTTGTTCATTGGTATACCATTATTTGTTCATTGATATACCCTATTTATTCATGGATATACCCTTGTTTGTTCATTGATATAACCTTATTTGTTCATTATTATACCCTTATTTGTGAATTGAAATAAACTTATGTTTTATGTGTCAATGTTATCAACTTGTACATTTAGGACTATTAATACCATCAACTTGTACATTTAGGACTATCTATTTGTGCATTTTTTGCATTTATTTTGTGCTTTAAGGCTATCTTGAATTCAAAGTATATACGAATGAAGTGCTTTAAGGCTAACTTGTCAATATGGATGAAGTGCTCAATATAGTACCAAAATAAGATAAGTTTGATGGAGAAACTTGAATGCAAAAGATAATAGAGATAAAGAATTTGACTTTGCAATAATATGGTGTATGCTAAGAGAACGAGATAGCAACAAATCGAAGAGGTGTGTTTGTGCCTTATTTAGCTATGAACAAATTGATGTTATTAATGAACAAATATGCATATAGTAATGAACAAATTGAGAATACTAGTGAACAAATATGCATCTAGTAATGAACAATTATACGAAAAGGCAATGAACAAATATGCATAAACCAGTGAACAAATTGATATTACTAATGAACAAATATGCACAAACCGATGAACAAATATGCACAAACCGATGAACAAATATTTTCGTTTTTTTATGAACAAAATCACAATGTTGATGAACATATTGCATGTAATTTTGATACACATTTGTTCATTTTTTATGTACAAACAATAGATTTTTGATGCACAAGCAATAGTTTATTTATGCACAAAATCACAGTTTTGATGAACAAAATCACAGTTTTGATGAACAAATTCACATTATTGATGAACAAATCCACAATACTAATGAACAATCTGGGCGCGTGTCCTATTTCCGTTTTTTTCAAAAATACGCGAATAATTCGCCAATAATTCGCCCGTGCCGTTTTTCCCCCTTTTTAAGTGAAATGATCAGCGCCTTTGATTTTTCTTGATCCAACGACTCCTGTTCTTTCTTATTTCGCACCTGGGCGCCCATTCGCACGTGAACCGGACTCATTTTTCATATTCTAAATCTATAATATATTTTTAATAATAAGCTTTTATCCATTAGTATATTAAATAAAATAGTAATTTAATATTTCAATTGCCTTTTTTTTACTTTAATACCCCATAATAAATTAATTTGTAAATCTCTAAATGAAATAGATAACTTTTATATCCACGAGTATGAAATATGGACCATATTTTAAATTATGGATTTTCAATATTAAAATTTCAAATTCTTTTATATTAATTTTTTGTTCAAAAGGATGATAAATGTTTTAGTTAGTATGAACCATATTTTTAATCATGTATTTTTATACTAATTTTCGGATATTTTATATAAATTTTATTATTTATAAGCATGATAACGTTTTTAAATAATAATGACCATATTTTTCATATTAATTTCATATTTTTCAATATTAATTTCCTATATATAAGAATTACAACTTTTTAAATTTCTGTCTATAAATATGTTGGGTTTTATAAATTAAGTTTTTATTTATAAATATTACAATTAAATGCATTATTGTCATCAAATTTTAATTCCTCGCTCATCATATTTTTAGTTATGAAATTGTTCATAATAATATTTTATCCATAACTATGACAACTTTTTTAGTTAATATGAACCATATTTTTAGTTGCATATTTTATATTAAATTTAAAATTCTCTTATATTAGTTTTATATTCATAAGTATGACGACTTTTTAAATTTTCTATCCAAAAATATGTTATTTTTTATACTAATTTTCTATTAATAAGTTTAACTACTTTTTAACTGATGTCTCGATATAGATATGTTGTGTCTTGCAATATACAGAGTATTAAATTTCTATTCATAAGTATGTTGAGTTTTTATATTACGGATTCCTTAATAAACAAATGAAAGTTATTGGCCTGTTAATGTTAAATCGGTTAATCGGTCAGTTCAATCCAGTTCATATTCAATCATTTCGAGTTCGAGGTGAGTACATGTTCATGTTGTTAAAATATACGAGTTGATTGGGTTAATTCATTGCAGTTTTTGTGCAGGTTCGATTCAACCCTACGAGTTAAGAACGCCATTTTTTTATGATTAGTAAATAAATATTACAAATAGCATTTTTAAGAATAACATAATATTTGTATACATTTTATAATAAAATAAATTATTATAATTAAAATAAATTATTATAATTAAAATAAATTACAAATATGTAATAATTAATTTAATTATTTATAATATTATTGTTTGTTATACGAATTATAATACCTATATCATATTCAAATGAACATATTATAACTTTTATTTAAAAAAGTTCCCGGGCAAGGCCCGGGTCATCAACTAGTCGATAAAATGAAAAGGAAAGCCACCACGTGGCTGAATGTGCAATAAATTTGATTTTTTTGATCGAACGTGCAATTTGATAAGAGGTGAAATTCTGCGTTGGAGAAACAAGAATGCTTCGTTAACGAACGCTGTAGTCTTTTTTTTTTTAGAATAGGAAAAAATTAGGTTGACAAAATCAACCTATAGCATCCTTGCGGATGAGGACCTTAAGTCCTGAGTGTGTCTGAATTTGATGAGAACTACAAGAATGGTGTAGCCCCGTAATCAAATCCGCAACCTTATTGCAGTCACGAGGTACATGTGAAAATTTGACTACCTCAAACGACTGCAACAAAACCAGTGTGTTTGATATTAGCATTTCAATTTGCCATGGGCACGATTTATTTCCTCGTAACGCTTTTATAACAATTAGGCTATCTCCTTCGATCACGATCTTGGCCAAATTTCTCTTCCTGGCTTCACATACAACCTCGCACATTGTTGTAGCTTCCGCTTGGATTATATTCCAGTGGTCGTTTGCAAAAGCATTCATCGAAATAGTCTGTCCATTATGATCCCGAATAATATAGCCTGTTGTTGCCAATCATTTTGTTTTTTAGATCCATAAAAATTAAGTTTTACAAATCCATGTTCTGGTTTATGCCATTTCTTTTCTTTCCTCTTAGTTGTAGTTCGAACTGGTACGCCATTATCATCATTAAAGTTCTCTTTTACTTTTTTCGACATCATTACTTGGGTTTTTATGAAGTCTTCTATGGTTCTTGAAGATCCATCCAAAGGTTGACTAAATACTGTTCTGTTTCTGTAATACCATATACTCCACCAAGCTATAATTCATTCATTAAACTTATGCGAGTTCATTGATTCCTTCAGATTCTTTAGAATTTTCTTCATACATTGGTCATTTCCCAGTCCGTTGGTTAAAGATGCAACAAAATCATGATCCACTTTATATAGTGCTTGTAGCGTAAATGGGCATTCCACCAGTTCATGCTTTGTTGTTTCATTTGAAATTGAGCATAACGGGCACTCAAAAGTTACTGTCGTGTGGCGTTGAATTAGTATGTCTTTTGTCGGTAATCCATCTGAACAAATTTTCCAAAGAAATAATTGACATTTTGGGCTTATATCTAAATTCCAAATTCACAGTCACTTATTTGTTACTCATGCGATATGAAAGAAGTAGCAAAGTGTGTAGAGAACCATCCATTCTTGTTGGGAAACCAATACAATCTATCTCTAATTGGGCTTTTCAGAATTAATATCGCCCTAATTCGTTCTGCCCATTCGCATGGTAATATGTTATATAACTCTTGGTCCTTCCATCGTCCATCTTTGTCAATAAATACCGATACTGTGACATTAATATCCGAGTCGGGTATTTAAAGGCAAATATCTACTACTGTCTGATTAGTCACTCACTGATCTTTTCAAAACCTAACAGTTTTTCCATCGCCTATGTGCCAAATTAGTCCTTTTGTTCCCAATAAAGAAGTGAATCCGACCCAAAAACGCAAAAAGAAGGGACCTTCGACGTCGTCGTTTCAATCGCATTTTCATTCTACAAACTAATCTATTTTTTAATGAAAAAAAATAAAAAAGAAAAGGAGGAGAAGAAAGAGCGAGATGAGAAAACAGTTCGCTTTGGATTTTAGAGGATCAAAGCCCAGACGAAATTCCCTTCTGTAGGGCATCATGATATCTTGATCTCCACTTTTTCTCGTTTCACCTCCCCTTTCTCTTCCCATCTCCAGCTCCGCCGCCACCAACAACCACTCACGTCGGGGATACGCGATTCGGGACACGGTGGTTGTTGTTGGTGGTGGTGGGGAATGGAGGATCCCTTGAATTTCTCCTCTGGCAAATCGTGATTTCATTTCAATTTGAAAGAAGGTATTGAAGTAAGAAACAGATTTTGTTTCGCCGTCCGGCTTGTAAGAATTTTGAGGGGTGAGATTTGGATTTGGAGTTCTTGATTTAGATGGATCCCCTTATTGCAAATAAGTTTCGGCTTGGCCAGAAGCTTGGAAGCGGCTCCTTTGGGGAGATCTATCTCGGTTTGTTATTCCTGTCTTGCGTTTTTTCTTCTCAAATTTCCCCCTTTTTGTGAGTGGATTGTTATCATGGTGATTGCTTTCTTTTTGCAGGCACAAATATTCAGACAAACGAGGAGGTTGCAATTAAGCTTGTAAGTGGTTCAATTTTGCCTTTGATTCCCATTACTTTTCTTATCATTCATTAGTTTCCAGTTCTTGAATCATTGATTGTGCTGTGGGTTGATACTAATAGTAAAAGTAGCTCCAATTGGCAATGTCAGAGTTTTGGTTATGGATTGTTGCTAGATAGTCTGGAACAACACATATGACTTATCTTGAATAAGCTTGGTGCCTATAAATGGTGTTCATTATTTGTTTTGGGCACGAGGATGTGGTATTAATACTGCAACAAGCTTTAGGATTACTCCGGTAATATTGTAATTACATGTTGTTTAGGAGAGTTATTAGTAGTGATGCAGTTAAAAAAGCAAGTTAAGCAGCTGGTTGTCAATCTTCTTCTGATGCTCAGTTGTCAATGTCAAGTATTGGACTAGTAGGGTGACTTTGCTTTTGTGTTGAACTAAACAATATTCTTCTCTCTATTATGTTCTTGTTAAGGATGCAGTGTTGCAACGAAATTCAGAGGTGATCAACACCAGATTGATAGTTCATATCAGTTTATATGTTGAACTTTCATCCAACTGAATCTCATGGAGGCCTAGGTTCATTCTTAATGTTTGCGTCAGTGTCCCATGCTTGTCATAAGTTTGGTGCAGACTATGTCAAGTTACTAGTATTTAATTTCTAAGATTTTCTAGAAGGTGGCATAATGAGTTTTTGGTATATTTAGTTTTCTTTTGAAGCCAATATTGCAAGTGGCAAGTTCATTTATTAGCTTATGTTGTTTCCCGTTTAGTACTTGAGATGAAGCTGGAATAAACATCTTGTATGGTGTTAGGACAGTGGCATCTTACGTAATGTAAGGTTGTTATTAATTTGGGAATGAGATTCATAGACTGATTTTAGTAATTTCATTCACATGGTTACTTATGCTATGTACTTCGTTTCAAAGTACTTAATCATATATGGATATTAAATAGTAAAGCATGCAATTCTTTCAAACTATTCAACTCCATGACTTTTTCACTTGTCAATTTTGGAGCTTATCCTAATGAATCAATTCTCTATTCTCAGTATTTCCAATAATTATTGTTTGTTCTCAGGAAAGTGTTAAGACAAAGCACCCACAACTGCTCTATGAGTCAAAGTTGTATAAGATTCTGCAAGGAGGAAGTAATGAGTTCTTTATGTACCCATTTTTTTTAATTGACTTCATCTCTACAACTACCTATTGATTTGCGATTATTTGTGATTTTGGCAGCTGGAGTCCCAAATGTGAAATGGTATGGTGTTGAAGGGGACTATAATGTCCTTGTAATAGATTTGCTTGGTCCTAGTTTAGAAGATTTGTTCAACTTTTGTAGCAGAAGGCTCTCTTTAAAAACTGTCCTCATGCTTGCAGATCAAATGGTAGGATACAGTTGGTACTAAAATGATTGTGACATTCTCTGTTTTGTTTGAGACTCTTCCCCTTAAAATGATCATTTTTTCTTAATTACTAGATTAACAGAGTCGAATATGTCCATGGCAAATCATTCTTACATCGTGACATTAAACCAGACAATTTCCTCATGGGTTTAGGCCGTCGTGCAAATCAGGTAGGCATAGCAACTACTTCCCCGCCCCTCGAGTGTATTTCCTTGCATTTTCTAATATGGTGATATAATACTATGTATAGGTCTATGTAATTGACTTTGGACTGGCTAAGAAGTACAGAGACAGCACATCTCACCAGCATATACCTTACAGGTATATATATTGAATGCTCCTTATCATCTGTTAATCTCCAGGACATAGTGAATGCTTCTTATCATGTCATCTTTTATTCTGCCCTAAAATCTCAACATTACTGAGATGACTTGCATGTTGTTAATGCTGAGAATTGTTAAGATGTTACTTTTAGCTTCTTCTCTTTCTAGATCATATGATCTTGGTGTTAAACTTGGCCAAACCTGATTCAATTGAATAACCAATTCAATTTTCCATTCTTCTAACCCACTCAGTTTTAGAAAATAATGAAAAATTAAAAATATAATATAACTATATGAAGCCACTTCAATTTGAGGCAACCAGAAACCCGGGCAGCTCAATAACAAAACTGTCGTGAAATTAATTATCTCACCTACAGTGATTAGTACATTAACGAAACTAAACTGAGGTTCTGAACCTAAACTAGAGAATCTAGTCCAAAATTACCTAAAATCCAAAATAATTATCAATTAAAGCATCATTAACTTTTAATTTTGAACAATAACTTTCTAAGTTTCATACATTGATTATGATACTCTGGGAAATAAGTTATAATGATCTCATATGACATGGAAAAAAATATTAAGTTAGCAATCTGAGTTTTGGCTTGATTAGAACGAACCAATCTTACCTGTAAAGCTGCTGCAGAGTATTAAATATTAATATTGCATCATCCAAAACTTGAAATATTCCAATCCATCTGTACATGCATTCATTTAATCTGCATCTCGGGAGACATCTTGTTCATCTCATTTGAAATTAACTGTAAACTTGTCCCAATACTCTAATATTTTGTGGACTGAATGAGCTATATTAAAAACACATTTCACCCTGGTGATGCAGAGAAAACAAAAATTTGACTGGAACAGCAAGATATGCGAGCATGAACACTCACCTTGGAATTGGTATTAGTACTTTTTTCAGTAGCTATGTTTACAAGATCTTAAATTGATCTGCAATTTGAGCTTGCACACTTTTGTCAATGCAAATGCTTATGTTTGATGCCTATAATTTGTTCTGTGTTACAGAGCAAAGTCGTAGAGACGACTTAGAATCACTTGGCTATGTTCTTATGTATTTCTTGAGAGGAAGGTTGGCATTTGTGTTACTCTCTGGATTGTTATTGTCTGCATCCTTCAGTTTAATCTTAACAAAATTGTGTCTCTGTAGTCTTCCCTGGCAGGGATTGAAAGCTGGAACAAAAAAACAAAAGTATGACAAGATCAGTGAAAAGAAGGTTTCAACTTCCATTGAGGTAAATTTCTGTAATTGGAGATTTGGTGCTATTTGATGTTCATTGTAAAGCAAATTTATGTGAATTGGCTATGTTAATTCTGGTATATGTCCTTCTCAGGCTCTATGTCGGGGTTATCCCAGTGAATTTGCTTCCTACTTCCACTATTGCCGCTCTTTGCGGTTTGATGATAAACCAGATTATGCGTACTTGAAAAGAATCTTCCGTGACCTTTTCATTCGTGAAGGTTTGCTAGAGACATATTTTCCATATTTGGATTTTTCATTTCTCACTACCATATATTTGTTACTTTTTAGGGCCTTTTCTTCTATGAAATTTGCAATATCGTATTTCTTTCTCCTTCTCAGGGTTTCAGTATGATTATGTCTTTGACTGGACCATTTTGAAGTATCAGCAATCACAAATTGTTGCTCCACCTCCACGTGTTGTGAGGATTCTACTCAACACACAAATCATGCATCTATTTGCAAGATAAGCAAGATACCAATTTATGAAGTTTGTTTCCAATTTATTGTAGGGTCCAGGTGTTGGAACGAGTTCCGGTTTGCTTAATACAGTTTCCAATAATGACAGACAAGCAGGTATGTTTGTACTTCTACACGTTCACGGTGATTGATCTGCTTCATGAAGGTAATAGAAAAATCAGCCTTATCTTATACTATGCAGTTGGTGAAGATGGAAGACCTGCAGGCTGGCCATCTGTAGATTCCTCTCGAAGAAGAATAAATTCTACGAATTTATCAAAGAATAGAATCCCAGTCCCTACTGATCCTGCTGCCTCTAAAGACATTATGGTTCGGACTTGTTCTTTTTCAAATAATATTCCCTAAAATGCGTTTGATTTGCATGCTTTTTCACCTTTCCTCAAGCTAAATGCAAAATCTGGTCATTTGGTTTGATTAACGTACCTTTCTCTTAGGAAACCATATCTGTGATAAGACCAGTGTGTCTATGTGCAGGTAATTTGATGATTTTGAGTAATTATAAGCCAACAAGCCCCATCAACTTATCAAGTGATATTTCTTTATCAATACCTAGCTTAGTTGCTTGTAGAAACATTACATGGTCAACCACAAGACTTCATTCCTTGTACCCAATCCCCAGATAGGCATAGTGCATTATATTGTATTTCTGTTCAAGTATTGCGTGTTTCCATGTTTAGAAACTATACCCTAAATTAGAAAGGATGAACCCTATAAGAAAAGATTTGAAAAAAAAAAACTCTACATCGATATATCTAGAGAATCCGTTCAAATTTTACTAAATCTGTTTGTGCATATGTTAAGAGCTTCACTTCTCGATTCCAAATCACCATTATACTATAATGTGAGGTTTTATCTTGTAATTTGCTGGCAGCTATCTGGATCTGGTGTCCAGAGGGGAAGCACATCAGCAAGGCGACCCATTGCATCAAGCAGTCGTGACGCAGTAGCTCTTGAGAATGAAACCGAACCATCTCGACGGATTACTACAGAAGCCAGTGTTGGAATTAGCCAAAAAATCTCCAGTGGGAGAAGAGCACCACCTCCGCCCATGGAGTCAACCATCCGTGGTATTGAAAGCCTTAACGTCAATAGTGAAGAGAAAGCGGTGCACTGACTAAAACCCTAAAAAACCCGAAAACTGTTGGGGGTAATCTTTTCTGGGTTTTGGTTTCGACAGTTATGTGAGGTTTGTGTTGCTCGTAGGAAAAGCAGAGACCCGAAAACTTGTGAAAATTATGAAGCTGGATGCAAATGGGAGTAGTTGGTCGTGTGAGCTTACACTGGCCTGTAAAGAGTGGTTTTTGTAAGCTGAGCTCCCATTTGTTGACAGTTTATAACTGCATATGCTCTTTGTAATTTGTTTTTTTTACTGTTGTGTTTGGTGATTGGTGATGTTCTTCCGCGGATTAGTTTGCATTCTGCCGTCGTATTGCAGTGTTGATCGGTTGCTTGGTTGGCCTAGTTAGAAGTCCTGGTCAAAATTCTCAGTGTCCATGGCTGAAATTGCAAACTGTTTTTATCACCTTTTGTATTTTATCGAACAAAATCGTTGCATCATATAGCCCTTCGGATGGAGAGGATCGATCTCAACATCTCGTGAGTCAAAACAAAACGTAATTCGTTCTGGGTTCAATTTTTTGGTTCGCCTCTCATGAGATTTCGATTTCAATTTGGTCCAAAATGTGTATGGTTTTAATTATTTTTGTGTAATCGAATAAAAGAAATATTAGTTACTTGAGCCCTTTTGATTGCTTGGAGCATCCTAATCAAATCTCTATTTTTTGGATTTTTTTTATAACTAAGAGATTAGTTTTATGTACCAGACAATCTTGGTAGATCGAGAGACTCAGGACAAAATAAAATGACAGACAAACAAATTGGCCAAAAAAGATGCAAATACGAAAAACTCCAAACTTCTTCAACTATGCAACTCTCCATAAAAGTTAGATTGCCGCCATCCTTAAAGTTGGATTACCGCCATCTTGGCTGCAACTTCTTCAACTATGCACTCAAATGCAATTTGTCCTTCATGGTGTCCACCTCCTCTTAGCTATGTTAAATTGAATGTTCTTCGAGGCATGAATTGTAAATGCATGAATGTGGTTGACCAAAAAATCTGCGGACTTTGGCTTCATGCATTGTTCATGCTTGGTTGTTTGTCCATGAACTAACTCGTATGATGTTGAAAAACAAACACCTATGGTGAAGAAAGAATCCTAAAATTCGCCATCCACTATATGTTTTGAGTCTTGGACACTAATTTGTTCGATGATTTTTTCGTTTAAGCTACGGAGCAAGAAACATAATGTTTTCCTATTGATCAAAGATCAAATCCTTGTTCATTTCCTAAGAACACTTGGAATACACAAGCAAAGAAACTAAAGATCAAACACTTGATTCATTACAACTTCTATGTTCTCTTACATTTTTCACTTGCTAGCTCTCATCAAAGCAACAAAGTATACAAGATAAGAACAACGACCCAGAATTACATAACAAAAACCCATTAAAATTCATTCAACGCCACCCATAAACAACTTGAGAACAAGTGTTCTTGATCCACCTAAAACTCTTCCTGAAAGAGCCCTTCATTTTGCCTTCAACAGCATAAACCTTGTAACTTGCAACCCTCTTCTTCCTCTGCAACTCCGGATCAGTCAAATTCCACCCAAATCCCTTCGAAGAAGAAGAAGATCTTCCATAGCTTTTACTTTCGAAGTTGCTCTGAATCTGATTCTTCTTGGGCTTCAAATTGGTTTGATTTTGGAGATTGTAGGAGTTGCTAGAAGCATGGGAAGTGGAAAAGGATCTGAGATCTTGCATGTTTGATGGGTATGATCCGCCATTGTTGTTGGTGTCCCTGCACGACATGGATCTGAAATTCTCCATTTTTTGTGTGTGTTGTTTTAGAGTGAATGAAAGTTTTTTTGTGGGGATTGGGTTTTGTAGAAAGGGTTGGGTTTGCTTTTTTTGAGTTGTGGGTTTGGTGTAAATTAGAAGCTTAAAGGGATGATCATAGTTTCGGTGGGAAAAAAAGTTGTTATAGTAATGTGGTTGTGATTATTATTTCTTTTTGGTGAAATTTCTTCTTTTTGGGTGTGCGAAATTTGGGGAGAATTTGCCAAAAATTCTACTAGTGATGGTTTTATAATGGTACAAGTAAGCTTGCCTTTGGTTTTGTTGGGTATGGAATATTAGGAATTAGGTTTGGCTATACTTTTTAGTTTTCATTTTTTTGGTTGGATTTTTAAGAGTTTTGATATTTAAAACTTTAATTGCATAATATAGTATATTTTAACACAATTATTTAATAAGAAAGTGAGCTCTAAGAAGTTGTTTTTGAGTGAAAAATCAGGTCTCACCATTTTTCTTTTTATGTGGTTGAGTCAGTCGAGCAAGCCGGTTTACTTGGTCCATTCGTACGCTTTATCGGTTAGATCACGAATCCGGAGTTTCACACCCAAAAAATGGGTGTGCCCTCTAAAAAAATGGTTGAGTTATTCTAAAAATTAATGGATGGACTGTTAATAAAAATTAAGAAATCAAATTAAATCTAAATAAATAAGGATTGAAAGGTCAAGATTTAACCAATCAATTGCCCAAATCAATGTCCTATTTTCAATTTGGTTTATCCTCAATTGTTGCCCCTCTTGTTTATATTTGACTTTCGAATGCAATCAATCAAACTTAATCCTCTATCAAGCTCTAATACATCACCCTCAAAGTTCAATTATTATTTTCTATCCAATACTCAAAGTCTCAAATTGAAGTTTTTGACCTAAACACACCTAATCCATTGTAATTTTAAAGAGTTGCCTTATGTATACTCAATTGGTTGAAGAACCAAGCATAAATTTAAGTGTAACTTACAAAAGCACAAGTATTAGCTGAATTTATGCCCTAAGTTTAGTTGGATGTGACTTCAATAATACTCCAGTCGTAGTATGATTTTGGGGGAGAATGTGCAAAATTAGTCGGTGTCAAGTTTGGAATTTGAATACATGTGGCCACATTTTCTGATATAATAAGCTTCTGACACGTGGATTTGGTCAAACTTCAGAGCTCACTCTTCTGGATTTCTTCAGGTTGACTACTAACTCTTATTTTTCCTTGCCTTTTGGCTCGCCCGGTTCGATTGGTTGGACACCGCTCTATGTCCGAATCGGGTATTTCGTGGCCTCATTTTGGGGAGACCCTCCCAATATCAGTTTCTCCATACATGCCGTCACTGAGATTGGAACTTCGAATCGCTTGGACAACACTTAAGTAGTCTAACTGTTAGAATATACAGTCCATCCCACATCTGAAAGTTGGGACATAAATGGACTAAGGCAGAATACATAAACGGCCCCCTGTACTTGGGCCAATTGGTCACTTGGCCCCCTGTACTTTAGCCCTAACCGTTTAGCCTCCTATAGTTGCACATTGCGACCTATTGAACCCCTATTGAGCCACTTATCCCAGCTTTTTTAGGAGTGTGGTGCACGCGCGATGATGGGTTATATTGTATTGCCACAATGGCGATGACATGGATGCCATGGCGATGACATGATGTGTTATATTGTGTTGCCATAATGGCGATGACATGGATGACATGGCGATGACATGATGTGTTATATTGTGTTGCCACAATGGCATCCATGTCATCGCCACTGTGGCAACATAATATAACACTTCATCGCGCATGCACTACACTCCTAAAAAAAACTAGGATAAGTGGCTCAATAGGGGTTCAATAGGTCTCAATGTGCAACTATAGTGGGCCAAACGGTTAGGGCTAAAGTATAAGGGGCCAAGTGACCAATTGGCCCAAGTACAGGGGGCCGTTTATGTATTCTGCCAATGGACTAATATATAAATCAACGGGTTACTCCTCCTATTGCCAATTGGTTTTAGGATGGAACCCGCTGGGCTTATTATGGTATCAGAAAGGTATAGGAAATAAATGTCGATTTGTCTAACCTATGTCCTAAGAGTATATGTTAAGTTTAGAGCTGTCAAAAGCTGACGGTTAATAAAACAAACAATGCAAGCAGGGAGTTATAGAAATCAACATAGTCTTCACTTAAATCAAGAGCGTAATTAGTTGTTCGCCGAACGGATGACATGTTCGACCCTAAACCATCCAATCCTCCCATGAATCAGATTGGTGCATGAATTCATCAACGAGAAGTGAGGGTGAGTCGATAAATTGTGTGTCTTGAGAAGGGCAAAACGAGCCATCTTAGAATCTGACTCGATAATAAGCTTCGAAATAGCCAAACTCGCCCCCAAAGTTGAGCACGAAGCGAGTCACAAGCATCAACGTTCAGTTTAACCCAGTCATCCATTGGTGGCGTCCAACGAATAGCAGCAGGGAGCTTCTAGATTAATGAATGACACTAAATGTACTATTATAACAACTTCATGTATTCTTTCACATTTTTACTTTATATATTAAAATTTACTATTAACAATCTACTACTAATTATAAAAAGCAAAAATAGTTAGGATAAAAACTACACCAACCCTTTTTTTACTTTATGTATTACTTCTACCAAACAAGCCAAAAATGACTACTACACCAACCCTTTTTTTCACACTTTGAAAGCAAGTAGTTCACGTTCATTTGAAGAATTACGCAATTAAGTTGACCTAAAAAAAAGACTTACGAAATTAAAAATTGTGAATAATCATAAATCATAATTATATGGGAAATTATCAATTGGCAGTCTTTTTTGAACGATAAACCACACCATGAGGAAGAAATTATGCAATTGGCTTTCTTTTTTAATGCAATTTTGGAATCTCATATCTTATGCCTTTTCTAAATTTTCTTTTACATACTTCCATTTTAGTCTTTTTAGATAACATAGGTCAATTTTCGCCGTCTTTTTAACACTTCTTACTCAATAGTTCACTATTATTTTTCCTCACACCTACTCATGAATGGACTCAATTAAAGATTTCCCTTCCTAACAAAAACCTCATCATTATTGAGTATCATGAGAGACAACAATATAATAAACCCCAGAATTTTCAATGACAAAAATGCAAAAACATAATTTGCAATCATTTTTACCAATAACAGGATATGGATTTAATTTTTTATTTTGACAAGGTAATCATCTACTCAAATTATGACAAAGAAAATTAATAGGAACAAAAAGAGATGGAGGCCAACTCCCCTACTGTTATTGGATTTGGTTAACATGACTAATATATGTCCTAAATGGCATTGCAATGATATATGGGTTGATAACTTTGTGTTCGGAATGATGCATTGGTGAACATGGTTTTATTTCTTTTTTAATGACAAACGTTGGTGCTTACTTAATTTCGTAATTTGGGTTAAATTTGTACGTTCAATCTATGTTTATAGATAATTGAACGTTGACATTCAGAAAAGTTAATAAGGGTACTTGTTTAAAAACAAAATAGAGGTTGTGCTCGGAATATCGGTTACAATTTTATCAATAATCCTCGAGAAAAATTCAAGTAATTTAATTGTTACTTCACCTTGGGATAAAAAAAAGACGCTCAACTTTACCAATGAATATAAATAAAGTCAATTTTCCGATAGATCAAAACTTAAAAAGGTGCACAAGTTCAGAGCACCACGATTCAAAATTAATGACATTAAACAAATGGCAACAACACTACCAATACCAACCAATCCACATTCTGTGAACCAAAAACAAAAATTCAGAAACCAAATTTAATCAGAAAACTCGTCGAGTATATAATAGTAATTCCTCGATAACATGTCGCAAAAAGGAATTAAAATACACGAACCCTAAATAAAAGGCTATAATTAATTTGCAATATTCAGATGAGGCAAAAGAGAGTTGTTGGCATACCAATAATAATGGGTTCTTTGCGGAAAACCCACAAGAAAAAGCCTCTTCTTCATCATCATCATCTTTCTTCAACCAAATCAGATAAGATCAGCAACATTTGCAGGCAGCTCCTCAACAACAACATTATAAAACCTCTGGATATCAGCAAGCATCCTCTCATCATCCTTTGTCACAAAGTTAATCGCAACACCCTTCCTTCCAAACCTTCCACTTCTTCCGATACGGTGAAGGTAGTTCTCGGGCTGGGTCGGGAGATCGTAGTTGATGACTAGCGAAACCTGTTGCACGTCAATACCACGAGCCAAGAGATCGGTCGTGATGAGAACACGGGATGACCCGGATCGGAACTCCCTCATGATTATGTCTCTTGTGTTCTGGTCCATGTCTCCGTGGGTTGCTGACACGGTGTGGTCCCGGCTACGCATGTTGTCCGTCAACCAGTCAACCTTGCGACGGGTGTTGACAAAGATGACGCTCTGGGTGATGGCTAGGGTTTCGTAGAGGTCGCAGAGGGTTTCGAGCTTCCACTCTTCTTTGTCGACGTTGACGTAGAATTGTTTGATACCTTCAAGAGTGAGCTCGTCACGCTTCACGAGGATACGAACTGGCTTGTTCATGAATTTCCGGGTTATCTCAAGGGCTTCTGGGGGCATGGTGGCTGAGAACACACCCACTTGAATTTTCGGGGGCAGCAGCTGGAATATATCATAGATCTACAACCAAAAGGAAAAATATCTTACTATTGACATAAAATTACGACGATTTTATCATATTCACTAAAGCATAGGATAAGTACTTTAGACAAGGAAATCAAAAATGAAAAGGACATAAACACAAAAAGGAAACCTATTACTCAACGCCGTCTTATTAGAGTTTCATGTAACTTAGTTGAAAACTATTATTACTTAATTTAAGAAAATGATAAAATGAAACCTAAAATAATAAATCAGATTTGCGATCTTAGCGCAATAGAAAAACTTGTATGATAATACAAAGGAAGGAGTGGTATTTAGAATGTACCTGATCCTTGAAACCACGAGAGAGCATCTCATCGGCTTCATCCAACACGAACATCTTGATGTGGTCGGAAAAGAGAGACTTTCTCCTAAGCATGTCAAAGACACGACCAGGAGTACCAACAACAACATGAACACCACTTTGGAGGATACGCTGATCCTCCCGCACACTGGTCCCACCAACACAAGCATGGACCTTGACTCCAAGGTAGTCACCGAGAGCACGCATGACCTTTTCGATCTGCTGAGCAAGTTCACGGGTAGGTGCAAGTACCAATGCTTGGCATTGGACTAGGCTGTAGTCAAGTTGCTGCAGAATGCCAGAGCAAAAGGTGGCGGTTTTCCCTGTTCCGGATTGTGCTTGTTGAATCACATCAAGACCTTTGCAGAAGGGAACGATTCCTCTCTGTTGAATAGCAGATGGCTTCTCAAAACCTGTGAATATAAATTTTGCAATTAAAAAACACAAACAAATGCTAAATAAATATCACCAGCTCAAATCAAAAAAAAATAGTGAGGATTACCATATGCATAAATTCCTCTAAGGAGGTTCTCTTGCAAGCCCATGGCATCAAAACTGTCGTGAACTTCATCATAGGAAGTAAAGAATTCATCGCTTTCAGCAAGCCTGAACAATAAACACATGAATGTGAGGTAATGAAGCAATACAACCACATATTTTATAGGAATAAATTAGTTCATATACTCACACTTCAGTCATTTTGTTATCATAACGACGGTCGTCATACTGTGAACCTTCTGGCGCTACACCTGCCATGACTGTGCTCCCAAAAGAAAGTGAATTATGATGAGTATCTTGATATAAAGGTGTTAGATGTAAAGAATTTGTTCAAAAAAAGAAGAAAGTGAAAATTTTCAGTAAAAAAGGATAAACAAGATGTGAAATTTTTATCTGAATTTTCCATCAAATCAATCATCTGAAACTAGGAACTTATCATGACACAACATAAACAAAATATTAGTCCACATCTTACAGATATTGAATCTTTACTGAAGTGACAATGAATTGACTTTCTCTCCAATTTATTAAATGTAACAGAAAAGCCAAACTTGCAAGCCACAAACAGTGAGTACAAGCATTAAATTCTGAATTGATTACTGTTTGGAGAAGAATGCTAAGGGGAAAAACACAGTTATCTGACATCCTGGAGTGTTACTCCTTTACCAGACACCATTCCCACTCTCCAAAGACAAGAATAAAGCACATATTGGATCTTATTTGAACCACAAGGTAAAAACAATGAATGAACTTAATGTAACAGAAAAGCCAAACTTGCAAACCACAAAAGAGTGAGTACAAGCATTAAATTCTGATTTAGATTAGTGTTTGGAGAAAAAATGCAAAGGGGAAAACAGCTATCTGACATCCTGGAGATTTTCTCCTTTCCCAGACACCCTTCCCAATCTCCAAAAGCAAAAACTAACAAACAAAGTATCATTAAATCTATTACACAAATTTTATCTTACTTACTACAATTGTAAACCAATTAGTTGGACTAAATTTTTATTGTGACAGAAAAGCCAAACTTGCAAACCACAAATAAGTGAGAACAAGCATTAATTCCTGAATTAGTGTTTGGAGAAGGTAACAAAGGGAAAACAAGACATCTGACATCTAGGAGATTTACTCCACCAGACACCCTTCCCACTCTCCAAAATTTTCACCAGACAATCATTCTACTGGACTAAAATCCAAACGATGTAAACGAGTACTCTCAATCCCTAATCACTAAACCTAGAAACTGTACAAACACAAACAAACACCATCAGAATAACCACATGAGAAAAAAAAACACTCAACATTGTTTCTACCCTGATTACCAATTTTTCGACCCAAAACAGGAACCGGACAAACATAAAGCTCAATACTTGCACCATAAAACAATCGAAAACTAAAGTGTTTTTTGTTCATGATATAAAGTTCGAATCTTTTTTCATGCCATGGATTTATACAACAATACAAGACCAAATATATCAAATAGCCCATATAAATCAAACCAAGGACACGGACAAAAGACAGGAACAAGCGAATAGAACGGGAAAATCAGATCTATACACAAGATCCAATAAAATTTGCGCAGAAAAAAACATAAGCTTTAAAGGGTGAAAAGAAAGGATTCATCATGTAATCGATCTGTGAACGAGAAGAAGAAAGAACCTGAATTGTTGTTGTTCTTGTTGATGTTTGTGTAAGAGAAAACAAAGTGCGGCGTGATAATCACCAGAATGAAAGAGAGTGTGAAAAGGTGACGAGGAAAGAGGCTTTAACGTGTGTTGCCCTAAGGCGGCGATCAACATTCGGAACTCCTACATGGTGTAGGGCTGAACACAGGCCCAAGACAGCAAAAAGCCCAAAACTTAATAGGCATATTAGGCCCACTCAAAAACTATATCTTAAATTTGAGAAGCTCATTGAGCTTATCTCTAAAATAACTGCTATCGCACTGAAAAAAGTAAAAAAAATAGTTTATTCATTTCATAATGATAAAAAAAAATATTGATTTAAAGGAATAGACAGATATAATTTGATGAGATTTCAGATTAAATAGGGTCTTGTTGTGGTATTTGAGATAAAACTTGTAAAAATCTGGTATAATTTTATTGATGATATTACATTGACTGCTTGAAGGTCATAAAGGCCGCTAAGCCGTACGGCTATCAAAGCCGTATAGGTCAAAGTCTACTAAGTACGAAATATGTATAATACAAAAGGGATGAATAATTCACTCATAGTTATTCTTAACACTCACCCTTGAATATCTATCTTTTCATTTGGGGCTATGTATATGCTACTTCATTAAAAACCTGGTTAGGAAAAACCCAATGGAATAAAAACCATAACATATGGAAAAAGAGTGCAACTTGTCTTATAAGTTTTCATAGTACTAGTTATACCCGTCGTGCCTTCCACGACTCGGATTAAGTATGAGCATATTTATTTTAATATACTGATACATAAAAGATAAAAAAAAATTATACTCAGATATGATAGTTTTTTATTTTTAGAATAAAATAAATTTTGAATTTATACAATTTTTATAAATAAATAGAGAGAAAAATTATTTTAAAAAGGTAAAGTAATATAAATATAAGTTGAAATTTTAAAAATAAATTTGGGCCAAAGTCAATGTGGTGGCTCAAAAAGATACAACTTTAATATATAGTTATAGACAGATTTTTTAACCAAAATTTAATTCTTAAAAAATCTTTTACATCATAAATGGATAAAAATACATAGATAATGTAATTTTTATCATCTTGTAATTTTTTTATTTTTTATCATAATTTGATTTAAGAAAACTTGTATAGAAATATAATTTATTTTAATTTTAGATAAAATCTTCTAGATAGAATCAATTATATACTCATAATATATCATATACTATAGTTTATTTTATGTTAGATAGAATCTTTTCAATATATTTAAATTGTGAGAATGACATGTACGAAAAATCGTAGGTGAGTGGTGACACATAATAAAATCCTACATGGTAGAAAGCTTATATTGTGATAGAAAAAATAACTTAAATAATAAATTATTATGAATAATATTCATCAATAATATTTTACCAAATATTTAATGCTTTTATAGTTTATTTTATTTTAGATATAATCTTTTTAACTTAAATAAGTTATCATATCAAATATTTAACATTAATACTTAAGATTTAACATTAGACAACATCTTTATTTTAGATAGAATCTTTCCAAGATTAATTTATCATAATTCTATATTATCCTAAAATAATATCAATATATAAATTCTCAAAATAAAAAAATTCTAGGTGGCGAAATTCTAGGTGGCTTAATGTGAGAACGACACGTAGGAAAATCCTAGGTGGCGCAACGTGGTGACCTTATTCCTTGCGTCTTTTATATATATACATAGATTGTCTCATTAAAAACCTTATCAGATAAAACCCAGTGGGAAAAAACATGAACGAATGGAAAAAGAGTGCAATGCGTATAATTCCCCCTGAAATCAACGTACTTCTCGAAATCTACGCATTCTGTCTTGTACACAAGTTCTTCAAACTTTTTGGGTTGTAAAGATTTTGGGAATAAATCTACAACATTTTCACTTGATCGGATTTGTTGGATTTCGATCTTGCCCTCCTTCTCTAGATAGTGAGTTGACAACAATTTTGGCGAAATGTGCTTTTTGTCCGATCTCCTTTGATGTAAACATCTTTGACTTGTGTGACACATGCATAATTGTCTTCATATATCATGGTTGGCTTATCTGCAATTGATCTTATTTTGTATTCTTTTTGTATGTATCTAATCGTTGATCTTAACCGGACACATTCTCTTCCTGCTTCATAAAGATCGATTAATTCTGCATGGTTTGATGATGTAGCGGTAAGCGTTTGCTTTGTTGACTTCCATTAGATATGATCGATGTATATCCATATGTGAATACATAATTATTTTGAGATTTTGCTTTGTGCGGATCTGATAGATATCATGCATCTGCATATCCAACGAGATATTTTTATTTCTATGATAATATAACCAAGGTCAAGAGTACCTCGTAGGTTTCGAAACACATGTTTAATTTCATTCAAATGTCGTCTTGTTGGTAATGAGTTGTATCTTGATGAAAAGCTTGTAATATCCGCTCTTTTTAATAAAGAGATATTACTCTAATTATTTCGAGTTAATATAAGTAAAGGATTACACTTAATTTAAATCCGCTATAAATGGATAAAACTTGCAAAAAGGAAATTTATTTCTTATGAATGAATTTTTGGCAAGTTAAATCGTATTAGCGGCAAATTTTAATTTGCAAGAGTATAATAAGATAGCAAATAATAAGGAAGTTTGTAAGAGTGGCAAAAATAAGAGTATGTGACTCGAACCCATAACCTCTCACACATGAAAATAAGACACCCAAGCCAACTCTACCAACAAGACATTTGAATTGTAAAGGAAACAAGTTTATTATAGATTGAGACTTGACCATTATCTTCAACAAAGAATAAGTATTTGCCATCTTCCCGAGGTCGGGCGCTGCCTTCATCGTGCTATCGTCACGCCACCGTCGCTGCTTGCCACCTCGTCTAAGCTATCCCTAGCCCCGCTGCGTCATCGTCCCTATTTGCACGCCATATGTTGCCTCGGTTTTGGGTCGACGGGTGTTGTCACAAGCCAAGCAAGCCTCGTGTCGATCTTCTGGCATTTGTGTGACCAGGAAGAGAGGCGATAAGAGGCAAGAAAGGCCATAAAAGGGCTAAAAGGTTTAATCTCGAGAGGAGGGAGGAGAATTGGCAACCGAAAACCAAATCCCGGATTTTGACCTAGAATTGTTCAAAACTTCAAAATTAGATTGTGAACCCGTTTCTTAACCAAAAATCGTGATTCAAGTCTCTAAATTTCGAGGAAGAGGTGCTCTACAATACCCCTCAATAAAATTTGGAGAAACCATTAGAGAATCGAGCCAAAGTAAAGGTTTTATGCACGAACTGATTTCTGCCCAGATTTTTCCGGCATGGTGACAAGTCAAGTTCGTGGGCTTCGTGGTCGACCTTCCGACCACCTAATCCGCCGCAATCTGCCGACAGCTAGTAGAGGGGACGTCGAAGATGTTTCTGTCGCCGCCCTCTCCGCCTCCCAAGCCTTGGTGTCTCCATGTAAGCCAGTGAACAGGCGTTCCCGACCAACTTTGCTGCTGGTTACTTTTACCCAGAAATTTCAGCTTCGGCGAGTGATTTTCGTCGCCTTTGTTCTCCGTCTTCCGGCAACCAATATCAGAACCGTTGCCAACAGTTTGAAGGTGGAAACGTGGGCTTTCCACTGTCGCTTATAGTTGCACCACCCTATGCCTGGTGTCACCTCCACAAGTAGACAAAGATGGCTCAACAAACCTGGTTTTTCAGCCTTAGCTTTCGTGATGACCACAAGCTGTTTTTATCACCACCGTTCTCCGACTTTCTTCGACTAATTAAACATCCGTTGACAACAGTAGGAAGAGGGTAATTAGGACTTCCAACTGTCGCTTGAATCGCCCAAAACGGATGTCAGACGAAGTCACCAGACGTCGAAGAAGTTAGCTCATCGCTCACTGTTTTCCGAGCTTTTATGTGGATTAAAGTGAAAAGAAAAAGGGGAAAGAAAGAAGGAAAAGTGTGTGGACCCGAATTTCCCTCGGTATGCGTGACATGGATTCGATGGATCGTTTTGATTCACATGTTGCCTCGTTTCGCGCATCGCATCGTTTTGCGTGCCACCTCGATTTGCGTGCAAGCAAATCCAAAAAGCGTATTGCTAGGTAATTTCCGCCTTTCGAGCTTGACTTATATTATAGAATGATTTTTAGGATATGATCATTCAAAGTTGGATTTTCGTATTAAATCACGTAAAGCGTGAGTTATCGAATTGGTTAAGTTATAAAGCCGAATTAAGTCAAGCAAGTACTTGAAATCTTGAAACGGAATTAAGTTATAAAGCCGAATTAAGCCAAATTATTATAAGGACATAATAGTTTGTAGTAAATCTTGAAACGGAAATAAATTGATTATAATTTATTTCTCTATTCTTTTCCGGTACAACCCGAGCTCGAGTCTTGGATGCACGTCGTTCGAGATGAAACTAATCGCTTTAAGTGGAGATATCTCGTATAAGGCAAGTGGACGGTTCTCTCTTGCATTATTGTTATTAAATGAGGAATTGAATCCCATTTAATATTTGTGTTGGGAACAACTTGTGTGCTTAATAAAATATGATAGGTCGTTATATTTGTTAGAAATAATGACCATGTTATTCAGTTTCACGATAGAACTGGATTTAGGTCCGTTATGTGTGACCTTGTATGTTGTCTCATGCAGAGACATTATTGTGAAGTAAGTTAGTTTTTCAGGGGTAGGAGTCGAGTCTCCGATGACCTCTTTATAACACAATCTATGTTGGGAGGTTTAGTTCGCTATCATATCCCAATATTCGGGTCATGACTCATGCCTTTCTCAACGCTGGAGGAGGTGTTATGCACTCTAGCTAAGTACAATTGGTACTAGTTGTTCGACAATGATCATGGATGAAATAATCCCTCTTATCTTGACGTCACATGTACATGTGGATTCTCGGCGGTTTCAGTCGATTAAAAGTTACTGACATGTTTGTAAAAAGTTTTAAAAGTAATATAAGATAAGTGCATAAGGCACATTAATGTACCCGGATGGTTAGTCTATTCGATAACCATTCTTGCTCCCGGTTATGAATGATTCTTAATCAAACTTTGATTAAGTCAATCTGATTAGTCGATGGAGGCGTCTCAAAATGTTGTGTGATTGATATAAGTTCCCAACAATTGTTCATGTTTCGTAAAGGAACCACAAACTGTGGTGTCCTACCTCTTGATTATGCATATCTCATTCTTATCTTCTATGGGACTGCTAACTGTTGGATCATCGACCGTTTATCATTCGGATTACGATGCCAATATGTTTAGTCACTACCATAAGAACCAGTCAATTTCTCCACTTGCTTAGTCTTTCATTAGACTAATCCGACCACCTTATTCAATTGCATGGTCGGCTGGTGTCCACCATTGTATACGACACATCAGGTAATTCTTGGAAGTCGATTTGAGAAGTGGATCAAGAAGTTGAAGAAAAGTTTCCAAAAGTTGTGTTTGAGAGAAGTTTATGGTTGAGCCACTACAAAGCTATGTTGGGAAAGAAGAAGCTAAGAGTTTACATACTAAAGGCTTTGTTCAGATGGAAGACTGTTCTATCATCTTGTCATAAAAGCTAATGTTGTTTTAAGACTATTTGTATTTATTCCGCTGTAACGTTTTCTTAAACTTTGTAAAGTTTGAGTTATCAAGTAATAAAGATTAAGTTCTTTTACGACATTTTGTGGTCTTTTACTTTTATACTTTTGTTTTAAATGAATCCAGCTTTTGGATTTTTAGTTGTTCAGTCAGTTTAAAGCCTTGGGTAGCTTCGGTTTAGTTTTAATCGGGGTTACTGACGGTAATACCTCCAGGGTAGGAAGGGGGTGTTACAAAGCTTACATCAAAAGCAATATCTGATATTGTATTGTTTGCGAGATACATTAATGCACCAATTGCGCTTAGGTAGGAGACTTCGGGACCAAGAATCTCTTCATCATCTTCTCGAGGTCTGAATTGATCATCATGTAATTTATTCGATAAATGAAAATTTCATCCTTCAAATGTTCAATTAGGACTTATTTATGCTAACCTTTTGACTCTAAGCGTTGCAAAGAATTCCAAACACTCTTTAATAACGTGAACTTGCTCCATCAATGCTTCTACAAGCAAAATAATATCATCAACGAAGAAAACATGGGAGAGAGCGAGACCTTTTTGAGTAAGTTTTATGGGCTTCCAATGCCCCATAGAAACCGACTCAAAAATTAAGTGGCTAAGTCTCTCAAGGCATAAAATAAAGAGATAAGGGGAAATAGGATCTCCTTGTTGAACACCCCTCAAAGGTGTAAACTGAGTCGGCATCTCCCCATTCCACATAATTTGCATCCTTGGAGAAGAAACACAAGCCATAATGCATTGAATCCAGGCATTCGGGAGCCCAATATCCTCCAATGTGTCCTGAGTGAAGTCCCATATGAGTCTATCATACGTTTTTTCCAAGTCCAACTTAAGTAACATCCATCCCTTTGCCCCCTTCTTTCTATGCATGGAGTGGACGACTTCTTGAGCAATAACCACATTATCCGCTATAAGACGCCCTGACAAAAAGCTCCCTTGCTGAAGGATGTTCGGAATGTTAATGGTTTCAAAGAGGTGAATCAGGTGACCTACAAACTTTCAAATTTAGGCCATGCATTCTTGTCTGTTGCTCTTGAGCAAGTCCAAACTCTTAAAAATCTCACCCATAATGATCCTTTAGGGTGATTCTCAAACCGTCAATAATATTCCCCTAATTATTTCTTTATCCAAAAAAATAGGTGTGAATTGATGAACCCTATTTAAAACAGAGTCAAAATGGTAAGAACTAAATTAGAACTATGTAGGCTAGAGGGCCATTTCAAACAATTTCAAAATCTTACGAACTAAAATAGAATAACTCAAATCTTAGATACCCTTTTGAAATAACTCGAAAAGATTAAAAAAAAAAAAGGTCAAAACAGCAAAAGGACAGCAAAAGGAAAAAAAAAGAAAACCCGATCATTTCAGCATTGGGAAGTTGAGAGGTTCAACCCCCCTTCCTTTTGTCTGTCTATACTCTGCTATCAAGTAATAGCCTTATAGCCCATCTGGATCTGCTCAATTGCTCTCCTCGTTCCTCCGACACGAACCCTAATTGTAGTTCCTCGATTTTCGAAGAAGGATTTTCCTCGATTGTGATCGTTTCTCCCGTTTTCAAGGCGATTTTTCGTTAGGAAGATGACTTACGCATCGCACGTGTTGAATTCATCGAGAAAGGTATTTCACCTACCTACCCATTACCCACAATCCGAAATTCTATTCCTGTTCCGTCTCTCGTTTATCTTTTCACTCTTGTTGATGGTATTAGTACTTGTCTATTGGAATGCGGTTTTACTTTTTTAAATAGCTTTGCATCTGTGTAATTGTGCTGAAGGGATCGGTTATATGAATGATTTGTCAGTATGGATGGTGTCGAATTAGGGGAGAGGTTTTCAGTTTCGTCGATCATGCTTTATTTAATTCTTTTTAATTGCCACATCCGGAGAAGTGTTGCCTTTTGGAGCTTGCAAACGTTGCATTGCTTGAAAGTTGAAATTAATCTAATGCGTGTTATCAAGTTGACGGTAGAAAGTTTCTGAAGTTCTTTGTCTTGAGCAATTAGTTTGTTAGTCAAAAGAGTTTTGAAAGGAGCATTGGAGTTTGGAGTATACTTTAGCTCCATGAATGGCACCAAGGCTTGCTTGTTCTAGGAAAATTGTGGCCAATTTGCACATTGAGCTTCGTATTTTTGAATTTTGCTACTACATTTGTGTTTGTACATATTATAGTCTGTTCTTCAAGTTTTTGAAAAGACAGTTAATGCTATGTAAGTATGCAACATTGTTATTTTAATTGCGAATCTCACATTTTTGGATATTTGGTCTCTGAATCTCTTATGGTATTGTGAGTTTTTAACAGTTAACACTTGGTTCCAAAGTACTGCTACGTGAGCATGCCAAGTTAGTTCGTTGCTTCTCCCATAATGCCTACAACTCTGTGGAGGGAGGAGAGAGTAAGTTGCTGATCCATTTGGATTCCCCCCTTCTTGCTGCTTTTGTCTATTTGGTGTCACCAATTTCACATTTAGAATTTGTCATAACTCATAAGTAACGACTCTTTTGTAGCTTTTTTTTGCTATTTAACCATGAGTTTAAGAAACCTGCCTTCTTTTCTGTTAGTTCGGTTTGGAAAGGAAACATCTTTTCATCTATAATTTTAAATCTCTCGGTATTACAAAACTGCAAATGCTTTTTATGGAATCAGAAGTGTTTGTTATGAATTTGTTGAGAATTGAGATCAAATGTTTCCTGTATTTTCTCACTGCGAAGAGTAATTACATTTTAGGAAACTAGGAATAGAAGATTTTTCTGCTTTTGTAAAAGGTTATACCATAGTCCAAATATTGATTCCAGAACATCAACCACTTATCATAGGTTTTGGTTAAGGCTATTGATTTTCTGTTGACTGTAACTTTATAACAGATGCTGTTTGGACTGGTGAACATGGAGCTTTCATTAGAGAAGGGGAGACAGCTTATTACTCCTCATCTGGATGGAATTCCAGTAAAGTCAACATGCACCATTATGAGAACCAATCAAAGATTGGTGTTGCTGTGGTGGGTAAATTTTATTTGCTATTTGCATTTGTATTTCTGATATTCCAAACCCTGATTAATCTTCTAGTAAGTGAACTACGTCCTTCTAACTCTCTCTTGCTATGTGGCGTAGATTCCGTCAATGGGAATGGTTAGACGCAGTTATTCAAGCATTAGTAATTCTATCATCAGCAACGGGAGCTTGAGGTATGATTGCAGTTTTTTGATGTCCCATTTAGGTGGTCAAAACTCAAAAGTACTTTCCTTTGTTATCTGAGGAAGGAAAGTCTTGATTCACATATTCTGACTATACTTCTTATTAACTAAATTGGTCTACTTTGATCATTACTCTTAACCTTTCTCTTGTCATTTTTGTTGGTAAATGTTCAGTTCAAAGTTGCCTTCTCACCGGAGCTTTTCATCGGCCTCAGGTATACTCTAGGCCTCTATGGTTTTCTTTTCATTGAATATCGTACTCTTACCACTGCATATTTATGTATTTCTGTATAAAATCGAAATGAAGTCTGTTTTGCTGTATAAAATCACTTTCCAGCCAGAACTTAATGTTAATTCCTGATTGCATTGCCCTCAGATCTGCCACCACTTCAGGAAATAGGCATGCCATCTCTTTCACCTACTATGTCAGAGGCAAGTACTGTTTGTAACTTTACAATTTGCTAGTGCCAAGGACTAATTTTTGAAAGAAATATGAATGATGGAATTGCAATTTGCAGGGTAACATTGCGAGGTGGTTAAAAAAGGAAGGAGATAAAGTTTCTCCCGGAGAAGTGCTTTGTGAAGTAGAAACAGTAAGGATTTACTTTTGACTTCATGCTGTAGACTTGTTTTTGTTATCCCTGTTCCATCTGCTTTATGATTTCTGACGTTTAATTAATTTTGAATAATGAAGGATAAGGCTACAGTTGAAATGGAATGTATGGAGGAAGGCTATCTAGCTAAGATAGTACGTGGAGATGGTTCACAAGGTATCCAAGTTGGTGAGGTATTAACTTTCCTGTTAGCTTTTCTTCATGTCCTGATCTCTGCAGTAATGTACATATAAAGCCTATATTCTTGCGACTGAGCATTTGTTGTCTTGTAGTCTTGTAGAGAGGAATTCATCATTGCAAAGCTGTGATCTAGTATTAAAATATACTCCCTCCGATCCAAAATAAATGTCGTTTTAGCTTTCGACACAAGAATTAAGAAAAACATTAACTAAACTCAAAAAGGTATTTTTTTTTCTAAATTTTACCACTCAACACCTTTTTTCAACCAATGAATGAATAACATTAATTAATAAAAACGCATTCCAATAACAATTCTCATAATTCACTCCTAATCAATTGCCTAGAAAACCTAAAACGACATCTAAAATGGATCAAATTTAAAGTCCTAAAATGACAATTAATTTGAATCGGAGGGAGTATGATTTACTAGGTTCTCTTTTTGCACTTTCTTATTTGTCTATCTTGCTCTACAACTTCCACTCACTGTCAACTAGAATAGCTTATTTGCGAGGACAGTTATCTTTATAGATCACCAAGCTTCTACTACGAAGGGTGTCTTTATAACACTGAGCCTTATTTAGCTAAAAAGATTATCTTAAGTGCTACAAAATCTTTGTTTATGGGCACATAGTGCATGCCAATTTTTGAAGTAGCTCTTTCTGACTTGGGGGGTATGTCATGACCTCTTTTGCAGATAATTGCCATCACTGTTGAAGAAGAAGAAGACATTGCAAAGGTCAAAGATTATACACCTTCAGAGACAGGGGCAGCTGGATCACCGGCAGAATCTAAGAAGCCATCTGAGGCTTCTGAGCCTGCTGAACCTAAGAAAGAATCTGTTCAGCATCCAGCTCAGCCAGAGCCGAAAGTTTCTAAGCCCAGTCAAACATCGTCAGAAGATCGCATATTTGCTAGCCCTCTTGCAAGAAACTTGGCTGAAGATAACAATGTGAGTAAACAACCAGATAATTCTTCAGCAAGCCCCAGAGATGAAAACTGTGCTACTTTAGTATACTGCATTTCTTATGTCTTCTTTTTATGTTCAATGAAGGTGTCTTTGTCAAGTGTCAAAGGGACAGGTCCAGATGGACGCATTGTGAAAGCTGATATTGAAGATTACTTAGGTAACACTCTTACCCCTTTTGAGTGTGTGTTAAATGTTATTCACGAAATTCCCAATTTTGATCTATGGTTGTGCCAAATACATCCTGAAGAAATCAGATTTTACTACAACGAAGTGTCTTTAGCTCTGTACTAATCGTTTCAGTGGATTTGTGTGGGATATTTTTAAATCCACAATTATATGATTCTATTATTTTGCTCTTCTGTTAATGTAGCTTCTCGTGGAAAGGAAGCTCCAGCAACAGCCACAGGTGCTGCTGCAGCTACAACATTGGATTACACAGATATACCCCATACTCAAATCAGAAAGGTACTACAATTGATTTATTTTCTCATACTTTGTCAAACATTTTTTTAGCAATTTTGTTAATAAAATGGGCTTCTTTATAGCAAATCTGATGTTGCCTGTCATTTCTTTTGTAGTTTTAAACTTCTAACAGAGTGTATTTAATCTTGCTCTATGAAATCTTGACAGATTACTGCGTCCCGCTTACTGATGTCAAAGCAAACTATTCCCCACTACTATTTGACAGTAGATACATGTGTTGACAAACTTATGGAGTACGTTCTAGCTATTGTGAAACTTCTTTTCTGGGTCTCTTTCCATTTCTTCAATCTTACTTATTTTTACCTACCACGATCTCAGATTGCGTGGTCAGCTCAATTCGTTGCAAGAGGCTTCTGGAGGGAAGCGGATATCTGTTAATGATCTTGTCATCAAGGTACTAGGTTTTTATTCTTCATGCACAATATCTTAATAATATCAAGTAACGACCGCCTACATTGGGAGAAGCTACAATTTTTTCTTTAATAAATTATGCCTAGTAAGAGGAACTTTTAAAAAAAAAATTAGTGTGAGAAGCAGGGCTCTGCAAACTTGCGGACCTGAACTTTTTTCTTGCAAATTAATCACTATCATGTAATGGTTGCCTTTGTCCACCAAACTGACTATATTTGTTTACCCTAGGCTGCTGCTTTGGCTCTTCGAAAAGTTCCTTCATGCAATAGCTCATGGACGGATAATTGCATACGGCAGTAAGTTTCATTAATTAATAGAATGTTCTTTTTGCATTTGTCGCAAATTTTGGCATAGCAAGCACTGCAGATAGGTTTGTTTCACTTTCAGCTTACTGAAATCCTTTTCTTTTGTTTGCACTGTCCAGGTATCATAATGTGAATATTAATGTTGCTGTGCAAACTGACAATGGATTATACGTTCCCGTCGTTAGGGTAAGCATGAATACTTTTTTCTTTCTTTGGAACCAAGGTATCAAATTGGTTCAAAGAATATTAAACTGAAGCGCTGAACAAATTGGTCCATCTGGATTGAACCTTTTGGACTACTGATCAGACTAGCTTTTTTAAGTTTTGACTTTGGGTCCAAACTACATTTTAATTTGGAAAAGATAACAGAAACTCTAAATATTTTTTAATGTAAGGCATATGGAGGCATGTGTTAACCAATTTCTGTTTGACATATTTGGATGTAAAGTTGTGGGCTGCCCTTCATGGGGTTTTTTATGTTTGAATTGGATGAAACTCCACAAAATGGTTTGCTTTGTCTCCTTGGAATCTTGGATTGAAAAAAGTGATAATTGGGATATTTGATTTCATTGAACAATTTCACAAGTTAATTTGCTCTTACGATTCATCTCCATTTAATCATAGGATGCTGACAAGAAGGGTCTTTCTCTGATTGGCGAAGAGGTTAAAAGCTTGGCACAGAAAGCCAAAGAGAACACCTTAAAACCAGAAGATTATGAGGTCATACTTGCACCCTTCAGCGGCAACTAATTATATCCTATATGTTTCTGTAGTAACACGACAATAAAATGCTTTCTTCATTGCCAATGCAGGGAGGAACATTTACGGTATCAAATTTGGGAGGACCCTTCGGGATCAAACAGTTCTGCGCCATTGTTAATCCACCTCAAGCTGCTATTCTTGCAATTGGAACCGGTAAGATGCTGTCATTGCCAATCCTCATGAGACGTAATAAATTATGCAATATAATGTCCTTGGTGATCCAAATGGACCCCTGGTTTCCAAGTTTTTATAAGAAATCTCTCCCCTTTTCTTTTGAACATGATTGATGAGTAAATTTGGTTGGGTTCTTTAGAAATTGTTTTAAGAGACACTTTTTGGTGTTTGGAGTGAAGAAGACTGATCTTCTGTGTTCTGAAACAGCTGAAAAGAAGGTAGTACCAGGATCTGCTCCTGATCAATACAACATTTCTTCCTTTATGTCAGCAACACTTAGCTGCGATCACCGCGTGGTTGATGGTAAATTCCATTGCTATTTTTTTTAAGTTTCATAAAGTTTATAACTTTATATAGCTGTCATTTATACCTTTTCTCATGTAATTTTTGGTCTTGTGTAGGTGCAATTGGTGCACAATGGCTTAAAGCTTTCAAGGGCTACATTGAGAATCCAGAGACCATGCTACTATAAAACTCTTAACAGATTCTCTCTCAGTGTTTTGTTTTCATTGTTCTTGATTTAGCGGCTGAATGTGAGTTCGCGTCATGACCTGGGATAAACGATCCCTCTTCTTCCCATTTTGTGTTAGGCAACATAAAAGCATACGATGAGACCTAGTCTCCTTGATTTTGGTAACAGGCTTCAACTGATAAGCAATTCTTCTAAACTTGTGATATTTGAGGAAGAGCAATAATTCCGGTGTAAAAACAAGTAATAATTTGACCACAAACAATTTTGTACTCGAGTGATTGATTGTATACAGTGTGGAAAACCAATGTTGTGCTTGATTGGTTTAATTCCTCTATTTGGAGGAAAAACGAGTAATAATCTGACCATAAACAATTGTTTACTCGAGTGATTGATTGTATAAAATGTGGCAAATCAATCTTTATAGTTAAGTAGTTCACTAGAAACTATTGTACATCATAATTTTACCGTTCCTTGAGTATAAGCTTGAAATGATATGGGAACATATACAAACCCAATCTTGATGGCAATCACAAACATTTAAGTATTTAACACAACTTCAATACCAATTTACAATAATTTCTCTCGAAGACTCCACATAGAATTTCTTAAGGAATCTTTAATGACATTCACTAAAACTAATAGAAAATTAAGACAAGTTATCATCAATGCAAAAAAAAAAAAAAATTCTACAATATTATCTCTTAAAGGGCAGTAGTCTAATTCTCTATTTTGTCTTCACCCATAAATAGAGCTATTGAAGAGGAACTCAAGAGGCCACGCTTAAAGAGTGAGACTGAGAGCTCAAAAGGTCACGCTCAAAGAGTGAGAGCTCATTAGTTTAGGGTGTGTTTAGATTACACCAAATAAAGCATTATCTTGCATTATAATGTACTAACTTGCACTAAAATCTTACATTATAAATTTATAATGTATTATTTGGTGCAATACAAACACACCCTTACTGACTACCTAATGAGTGAAATGACTACCAAATCAAGAAGTAACTGCATCAAGCTATACCTTGCATTTTGCAAAGCAAGACAAGGGAAAGATCATTAGTTTAGGCTGTATTTGGATTACACCAAATAAAGCATTATAATGTACTAAATTGCATTAAAATATTACATTATCATGCATTATCTAGTGCAATACAAACACATCCTTACTCACTGAGTACCAAATCAAGAAGTAACTGCAACAAGCTATACTTCGCACTTTGCAAAGCAGGGCAAGGAAACAGATCTTTCCAATTTACCATGCTTATATGCAATTCTATAAATAGTAATGCAACGGTATAGCAAAAAGTGAGCTACTTATCAAAGACTTTCACTGTAAGTTTAACCTTCTCAATACCACTATTAGCCTAAACTAGGAATAAATATTAGTAAAAAGTTTAAAACTTTCATTATATCAAAGGCTGAATTCAACAGCAATTTGCATCCTATATTTGCTCCAAGAAAATTTACATCCATTATGTTGAGTGTTGACCTTTTCACCAAGCAAAACAAACAATTACACTGTTACATAGCATATTGCATCAAATCAAGATCAAAACAACAATATTCATTAAATAAACAATCAAACAGACTCATTCAAAATTGAACAACAAAGCAAACCATAGATTAAAAATGACTACAAATATTTGGTGACATCAATCCAACCCCTTGCTCTCCCTTCTTTATATCCTTCTACACCAAAAAGAACAGAACTTTGAAGCCCAAACATGAGCACAAACACAATTCTATATCATTTCAATAAGAAGATCTCAGATAAATAAGCATGTCGTGCTCCTGTCAATTTATTCAACATCTAACAAACTAAAAGTTCCTAAAGTCAAGCATGTTCTTCCCATGCCCAACAAAAGACATGAAATTGCTAGAACAAACCAACATATATAACAATAACATGTCAATCCATCAAATACAACCATTCAAGTCCCTTCCTTCGCCCCATTTTCTCTGTCAACACAGAACAAAACTGTGAATAAAGCATAATAGATATAGTAGCCAACAAAAATCAAAGTACCCCCATTTGACCGATCAAATCGGAACATATCTCTTGACCACCTGCTTCCCGGCCACCGCCAACCCGGCCGCCAATCCTCCAATCGCTCCAGCCACCACGGCGGACCTCGGCCCCGCCGCCGCCTTGTATAGCGCGCCGGTCCCCAATCCCGCCACAACACTGTTGAGCACGTCGTCGGTATCCCTAAGCTGAAGGATCCCGCTCTCGAGACCGGCGTACATCAGCCCGATCACACCAGCGCGGTTACCGAACTTCCTCCCCGCTTGACCGGACCCGTTCAGGATCCGATTGATCCTCAGCTTCATCGTGTCTCCAGGCTCCGACGCCCTGACGCCGTCAATGAATCCCTTTCCAGCTCCGGTGACAGATCCGGCGAGGTACGCGCATCCGGTGTAGAAGGTGAGGTTCTCACCCAAATTGCGGCCATGCCGGACGGACTCCTCTTGGTAGAGGTACTCAGGTCTCGTCGGGAGCTCGTAAAGCGATCGGTTTCTGTTTGGGACTTGGAGGCCTTGGAATGGATCGTAGAGACGAACGTTCGAGTCGTTGGTGTCGTCGGATTGAGAGTGACCTCTAAAAGGCTTGAAGGGATCCATGGAAGAAAGAAGAGATTTTTCCTAGGGTTAGGGTTTTTGTGGTTGGAGATCAGAGAATTTTCTTGGCTTACAGAATGGAAAAAAGAGAAATGGGGAGGGGGCGACGGCGAGGCAACCTCCTTCTAGAGCGCTCAACAAATAAGGTCGGCTTATATATGTGACCTGAACCGGGTTGGGTTATATACAGAGAGTGAACCGGACCGGTTTGATTTGGGTGGCAGAACGACGCGTTTATTGAAAAAAGTATGCGCTACGCATCGTAATACCATGAATGAAATGCAGGTTAAACGTAGAGACAAAAATTTTGACTTTTGATTGCAGAGAAGTAATTTTCTGTTCAGGCGCTCAGTTTGTTTTGCAGATTGATCTTACATTTGACGCCAAATTTTTGGATTCAAGCTTCCAGAAATCCTCTTTCTTTTATTCTATGTGAGTAGTCTTTTTCGTTCCGATGGGTTTGCAGTTGAAGTAGTACTGATCGTTGTCAATTACGGCTGTTCGGATTCTGCTTTGTCGAATTAGGGATTTACAGGTGAGCACTTGTTGAGATTGCTTACACTAAATTAGTATTGATCGTTTTTTCAGTTTCAGTACGTGTTAAAATTGGGTACAACTTTACTCCCGAGCCCTAATTGGATGCTAATTTATGATTTAATATGTATGTCAATTAAATTTATCAAAGTTGCACATCGCCAATTGGTGCAATTTGATGCGCAACAAATTGTTTGGCATCGGTTGATGAGGCATTTGAAAACCCTAACTTTTTATACTGTCATTGCTTAGATCTCAATCCCTAGTTGGGTGAATGAGAAATGAAGAGTTCTGTACAAATAATTAGGGCTGATATCTACAATTAGCCTATCAGGTTCTAGGGGTTTTTCGGATTTATAACGTTCAAGTAGTAAAGGTAAAGATGATGAGTATTTTTTTTTCCTTCTGAACATCCTTACAGCCTTACACCTGTTCTATGATGATGAACTGCTGTACCCTTCATCCGGTCTAAGTGGATATGGTTGTATGAACATATCCATGTCAGTGTTGCTAGCCACTGATTCCTGATTACAGAAAAAAAAAATACAATGAAAATAATCTTTAGTGTATTGCAACATTTTTTCGTTTACAAATTACAATTGTAGGTTCAGTAGAATCAGGAAAAAGTTTTAACCTGGCTCATCCATGTGCTTCCTGCAGATGATGAGCTAAAACCCGATTCTTCATAGCTCATTAAGGAAGCAGAAGATGTACCAGAAATAGCATAAGCATTTATACGAGTCAGCTCCGGTAAAACCTCTGAACCAAGATCCGGCCTATCCCTCTTCCTCATTTCGCAACACTTTAGTGCCATCCTAGCAAAAGATAGAGCCTCTTCTATTGGCCAACCGTCCACTGTTGGATCAAGTATCTCTGCAAAGTTTCCTTCCTCAATTGCATTTTGAACAGTATGTGATAAACCCATTGCAGGCCTTCCTGTGAGAATCTGAAGAAACACCACTCCCAAAGAGTATACATCTGATTTCACACTGAGCATCCCGGTTTGTTGATACTCTGGATCAATGTAAAAGAATGTTCCTGCTGCTGCCGTCATGTGATATTGAGTCATGTTTTCTGCTGCAGATGGCGGGACCAACCGGGCTAGTCCAACGTCACAGATTTTAGGCACAAAGTTTTGGTCCAGCAAGATGTTGGCTGGTTTGAGGTCTCGGTGTACCAAAGGCTCTGGCTTTGTTGAATGAAGAAAATGGAGCGCACTTGCAATCTCAGCTGCTATCTTGAACCGGGTTCTCCATGGGATTGGAGGGGTATTATCCTTTCGAAATAGTCGGTCCTCTAAGCTTCCATAGTCCATCAATTCATAAACCAAACATCCATACTCTGGACAAGCTCCTAGAAGGAGTACCAGATTTGGATGCTTCATCCGACCTAGTACCTCAACCTGAAATAGGATGATTTTAATTTAAGGTATAATGCCATCTTTATGAATGGGTTCTTGAGGATATTTGTTCCAATGAGCTCAAGATCATTGCATATGGAGAGGTAAAAGGTTGGTGAGAAAAAAATATGTATGATCCTACAAGTTGGCATGAATCTTTGGATGATGTAGCAAAGAGAGAAATTGAAAAAGGGTTGATGAAGATCTCACTTTTGGTATCCTCTGATAAAATGGCCTATGTTCGTCTCTTGTTGAAATTTGTTTTGATTATAAAATTATGTGTTGCTAGTAATATCAATGTTTTTGGTTTAATTACCTCCTTTTGGAACTGCTTTAGCCCTTGTGACACATCTGGTCTCAAAACCTTGATTGCAACTTGTCTTTCGTCAAGTATGCCTCTGTATACAGGCCCATAGCCTCCCTCACCAACCTTCAATGAAGCTGAGAAGTAATCTGTGGCAGTCTCAATGTCTTCAAGAGTGTATTTTTTGTACTGTATAGCATTCTTTATATTCCTTGTATGGTTTTCCATCTCTGCTAGTTGTTCTGATAAGTATGCTACTTCCATGGCAGCCTTCTGCTTGCACCTCTCCAATTCTAATGTCTTTGATTTGCTTGTGTCTTGCCCATTTACCTGAAATTAGTGATTTAAGGTAAGTAATCGGTTAGAGCTTCTTGTTTGATCCTTTTTATAAATTTAATGTCTTACCATTTTTTGCGTCAAATCTGCTTCATTCTGAAAAAGCTTTAGAGCTTCCATGTTATTTTGTAGATGGAGCCTTAATCTCTGCATTTCAGCTTCCAGATCTTGCTGCAATGCAAGGTAAATTTATTAACATACATATACAACACATTTAGTCTTTTAACAGTACTTTTTTACGTCTAAATTTCACTTACAGTGCAAACTGTTGAGCCTGAGCTTGAGCTGCTAGTTGAGTAGGAACTCTGTACTGTTTGAGAGGGTGCATAATTGCCGGACTCCATGGGCAACGGGCCCAAGCCCCCTCTATATTTGAAACTGTTGGGGGCACAATCTTCCGTCTTTTGGAGTGTGGATTTCTCGTGTTCAGGGATCTTCATCAATCTCTTTGGAGAATGGAATGGTGAAATATGCATTTTACTAGGAGTGCCCTCTTCACTCATTCGATCAATGCTGGTTCTGCTGTTGTTATGGCCACTATTATCACTTGATGTACTCAACCTGCAGCAAAACCAGCTCATCAAATGAGGAAAACTGGTATTTATACTTGTGCTTACTTAGGGTTTGTTTGGATTCCCAAAATGCATCGCCCTGCATTATTTTGCATTAATTCTTAAGTAAAATAACGTGTTATCCTTGGATCCTTAGGGGTCGTTTGGTACCCATTCCTGAGGAATCAGGAACGACGGAATCAAGGAGCATTCATTCAGATTTCATGTTCCATTGTCACTCATCCAGATTTTGATTCATAAAATCTAACCAAACATCAAATATTAGGAATCATACTGAATAAATGGGATGTCTAACATCTTTACCATGAGTTATTTGTGGATTCGTGTAGACTCGGTATGTGTTGCAATAACTGGTGCAATGGAGTTAACAACGAGCTTAGCCTTGGCGTTGACATTCTGCTGCTCAATGTGTTGTTGGATCCTAGAGAAGACGTGCTTACCCTGGGAGACACCGACCCTTGCATAGAGACCGGAGTTGCAGATCCTGACACACTAGGCGTGTTACTGACTGACCGGTTTTCCATCGTTCTCATGCTATGAACTTTGGCTTTTGCAACCACGTAAACCGCGCAGTAATCGGGTGCTGATTTGCCTAAATTGGTGGGAACGTCGAACGCCTTTAATTTCCTTGTGAGGACGTTTCGGTTCGAGGCCCCAACGACAATGCAACCTATGAGATTCGTTGTAATGTACTCTATTAGGGCGCTCGACACTTCAATGTCGTGGAGAACGACCTCTTTCGCATCGATCTGGATCAAGTGAGAAACCCTAATCAATGAAGGAATGATCTAAATTGGCATTGTTATTGGTGTGAGTGATGGAATGAATTTCTAGTTTACCCCTTTGCGAGCGCAAAAGCCTCGGTATGGAAGGAACAATTGGTGCATCTCTTCTTCGGTTGGGGCGCGCCCTGTCCTGGCATCTGATACAGGATCTGAAGAAAACAACAAGGTAGAGAAGATCAATGCAACATTGAATCCTACCAAAATCATTTCTTAACAAGGGTCAAATATGAAGGAATGGGACACTTGAGAATTGTGCATACTAGAATTCAAGCTCTGGGTTCGAACATGAACGAGGAAAACAGGGCGGCGGTCTTTAACGATGAGGTTATCGACGGCCCATTTGACGGCGTGCTGGCTGTTCTTGTCCTTGTCGATTCCGATCACTACAACGTCATTGTAACCATTTGCAGGGTTAGGATCCAAGGCCGCCATCGTTGAAGTTTATGACGGCTTTGGACCCAAAAAGCCCCACCTGTCTAGGGCTAGAAGGCCTCAGCAGAAATGTAAATGAGAGAAGGACATCTAGAGAAAATTACACCAGAGAGAAATGTGGAGGAGGGTTAGTTTGAATTGTATGGAAATTATGGCCTCTCTTTTTTTGGTTTGTGTGCTTAGAGAAAATGTCCAAAATTAAGCAGAGAGAACTTTGCTATTATAAGATGTTTTCATGTTGTTATAGCTTGTCTTGCAAGTGCTAAATTTGGCACAAAACTGAAGTCATAGTGACTTGAGCACGGACTTGTCCATTTGTTCGGGTAGATTCAACATAATTTATTTTTTCTTATTTCTTTTGTAGTTTCGAAAGTTTGAATTTTGTGTTATGTACTTGTGTCCCACCTCTTACCAGATTTGTTTTTGAAGGCAGAGAATATATACTATTGAAGATCAATTTCCGCAAGCCTTGTAATATCTTGAGGAAAATTGTCGGGCTACTAGACTCTCCATACCTTGATTCAGCGAAATATATTAAGACACTTATTAGTATTATTGTTGTCGTCGTAATTGTATAATTTTTTAATATCATCTTATTTGAAGGAATTATGTTCATCCGGGATTTAGTTTCCATAAAGTTACCCTAAGTAGAGTTAATGAGATCTTGACCTACAAATGGTACAAATAAATGGTTAAGACTGATTTAGTCTAATCCATTAATTGGATGATCTTTTCATATGCAAACATCCTCCTATACCCTTAGAACATAAAAAAAATACGAGTATAAATCTTGAAAATCTATTCCAAATATGGAGTAATATATATAAAAACCATATTAACCGAATTAACTAATCTGATTATCACTGATTTTGAAGATAATTATGAGAAGTGACCCACATTGAGAGCCAAAGGACAATGCCAACATACTAATTATGTGGGATGCATTTAATGATCTGGATTTAATGTATTGCAACATCAGCTACAGTGTAACATCAAATAGCGTACAACCAATTAAACATGGAAATTAAAGAGAATTCATTTCAGCCCCATTTATCTAACTATTGGAGTATTAATTTCCCTTATACAACGTACTACTGTTTCTAGTCTACCTAGCTTAGCTAGACATGGAAGAGCAAGAGGAGGACGAGGCGGCGGTAGGGAAGAGCTGAAGGGTCTTCAGCCTTTTCCGGTGGCTCTGCTGGTGGTGGCCGCTAGACTCCGACTCGGTGGTCAACCATGTCACGTTGACCACCGATGAAGAACCGTCTTTCTCACCTTCTTCTTCTTCTTCCTTGTTGCTATTGTTATTATCCATTGTTGCCATCATCTCTGGCCTCTCCAAGTTCCTCCATTGAAAATCTCTCATTGCCTACACATCATTCAAATACAACTAATTTAGGAGAATTATCATGAATTAAACTGTAATTTTTCTTACAAAATTAAAGTAAATTTTCCTCCGTTCATTTTGAGCATTATATGAAACCCTAATAAAAATGTATACTCTTGATATCCAATTATTAAAGTCCGAAATCGAGTCCTTTTTTCCGAGTATATTCGTTAAAACAAATATGACCAACGGATGTTCGAATTTATATAAAAAAAATTTCTTTTCGTACGCTATACTCTCCATTAATTATCCATCCCGGCGATTTAAATTGAACATCTTAATAGCTAGAGGAAAAGAAAGCAAAAGCGGCTCGAAATATTAATTAACCAAAGATTTAATTAATGTGTAAATTATGATTACCTGAGCAGGAAAGATGGGGCAAATTCCAGATGGATATTGTTGAGTAGGGAGGTAAACATAGCACAAGAGATGGTTATTGTTATTGTTGTTGTTGTGAAGAAGAAGTTGTTTTCTTGTGAGCTTTTGCTTTTCTCTGGCCTTATGATTTTGGAACCAATAAAACACATTCTTGGACTCCACTTTTCCATACTCCTTAAGCTGAGAAGTGATCTTCTGAATCTGGTGAGCAGAGGGTGTGGTGAGGCCTCCTTTGAACAACCCTTTTAGGATCATCACTTGCTCCGGCGTCGGCCGCCACCGCTTGCTCAGCCTCGATGACGTGGCCTTCGGTGGACCCATGGTGGATGTGGTGGTGAAGATAGTTAGAGAGGAGCTAGAGGGTTTGTAGTTTTAGAGGGAATCTATTGAGTTGTGGTGAAGTAGGGTTTTTGGAATGTAGGGGGAGTGGGTTTATATAGAGGCCGACATAATAATGTTGTAAGTAGATATGGATACGTACAAATTAATTGTGACATCCTCTTTTATTCTCTCAAATAAATTTGTTTGTGAATTATTAGACAAACAAGCTAAGCTACTCTACATTTGGTGGCCGGTGAGATAGTAAATGTTTTTATTTTTAATTTTTTTTTATTAAGGGCATTATCCATAGGAGTCGAAACAAAGTCCTTAAAGTATTATACTGAAGTCCTAATCATTTGATTAGATACTCGAAGACGGTAAATATTTTTCTTGTATAGCTTGAATTCGAGCTCCAAAATATTAACATATATTATATAAACAACTTAATTTTATTTTCACATCTTGCCTAATCTAAATATACTCCTCCAGTTATATAGTTTAATTATACCTATAATTAATTTTTAGTATTTTTGTGTTTTGTGAAGCTTTTTTAAGTCAATAATGGGTTTGTACAAAGCCAAGATAAATGATATATTTTGACCAAAAAGAAGAAGAAGATAAATGACATATAATTGCGGAGTATAACATGATCATCTTAGTTTAGCTAGCTATAGCTAGCTCTCGATCACTTTTGACAAAATCAACTTTTAATTGAACTGCAGTCACTTATCCTAGATTACTAATCAATTCGACAATCATGATTATTGTAACCTTTTTCAAACAAATCTTCAAGGGGAAATAATTAATATCCCAATGTTATTGTAGAATTAGTAGAGTTGAATTAAAACACAAAAATTAAAATAATGGACTAAAAACACAAAGAATTTATGTGTTTTAAGTTTTTTGGAAGAGAACATGTTCATTCTATTAATAGGGCACCTTTTATATAGGAGAGAAGGATAGTCATGTGTTCGGTTCCAGTGGAACCGAACCGGAAAAAATTGGTGGTTTCATAACTAGTGGACCGAGGTCGGCCGAACTGAACCGCTGGTTCCCAAGGAAATAGTCGTTGGAACTGTGATTGCGGTTTTTGTATCTGCGGTCGAGGTTTACTAGTCGTTGGAACCGGGATCGCGGTTCGAAAACCGCGATCTCTGTTGCTATTCCAACGGTCACATGGTTCCAACGACTATTTTTATCCCTATAAATGTCGTATCCCACCTTCAATTTTATTCACACCAATATCATACTCTCTTATCTTTCTTTACTACTCTCGTTCATAATCTCATATTCCTACAAGCTTCCAAGTTGCAAATCTCTTTTTAAATTTCTTATTAATATCCTTCCTAATCTTCTTCAAATTAAAAAATGGATAACCAAGGCCAATGATTTTTGATTTGTTGGCCGAACAACTCTTTGGTGGTGTTGACGGTTCAGAAGAAAGTCAAGTTCATCCCAATCAACCATCTTATCCTCCTATGTCTATGCCAACACAATTCCCTCCTTCCGCTCCTATTCATAACCAAGGAGTTGAGGGAAATGAGGAGGGCGATGACGAGGGAAATGAGGAGAGGGCATCTACGACCAACCAAAGGTCAAGGGTGCTCACTTCTAATATTTTCACAAAGCAATCCACCGAAGGCAATGTATTGGATCATTTGATAATGCATCTAACAACACCACTTCTATTAGTGAACGATTCAAGTTTGTCAACCGGTTTTTGGAAACAAATATTTTCATATACGATGTGGTTGTCATATTTTAATTTATGTGTTCAAGATCATTTGAAAGTTTTAATGTCATATCTTGCACCTATTAAATGTATTGGAAGAAGTTTTGTAATGACAATGGTGTTAAAGCAATACTTTTTGTATTCAAAAGAGGCTAGTCATCGTTCGAACTCCACTTATAAATTACTTCATAAACGTTTACATTACAAACAACTTTTAACTTCCTTTGTCGCTTAACATGTTCTGGATTTACAAGCAATTGAACCTTTTTGGGACCAATGTTACGAGATCTAGGAAATTTAAAAAAAATTTAATGATGCAACTTATAGTTTTAGTCATACTTATACACTAAGTGCTCATATGTTTGTTTTTGAAGTTTTGAATGTGGAGGGTGCCTTTAAGGAAGGGCTTTCATGGCCCGACCGGGGCGACCTTGTTGATGCCATTTTACTCATGAAGAGGAAGTGGTTGATCTATTACAAAACTAATCCCGATATTTATCTTGTTGCTTGCGTTTTTTATCCTAGATGTAAAATACAAGGTTTACAAGATATTTTGTATGCATATTGTGAGTTATTGAATTTAGAAGAACATTATGTTAGAAATTGCAATGTTGATGTCATTATGGAACATGTTAGATCTCTTATTAATGATTTGTATAAGGTGTATAGCACGGGTAGTGAGGCGCCTTCTTCTCCTCAATTACCCCATCATCCTCCTCATCTCGTCGTTCTTTTCTATTCGTTGGATCTCGTTTATTGCAAAATCTTACTAAAAGACCGAGATACACGAGCTCACATATAGAGTTCGATACATATCTAAGCACTACCTATGAGTTTGTTGAAGATTTTGATATTTTAGATTGGTGGAAATACATAAGAAGACATATCCAACTCTATCAAAGATCACCGCTCAAGTATTAGCCGTTCCCACCTCAACGGTAGCGGTGGAGAAAAAGTTTAGCCAAGGTGGCCACATCCTAGACGATATGAGATCCAGATTGGCGCCCGATGCATTCGGCGCTCAAGTTTGTGTCGGAAATTGGAAGAGGGCGGAGCTTAGAGCAAAATCAATGAACTATACGGAGTCATCGGATGATGTACTGAACGACGACAACACAAACCGGGGTTCTTCCACCGAGTCGTCTTAAGTAAGTAGCTAAGTGGGGTTCCGTATCGAAGGTAAGAGAACTACATGGACTTTGATTCCTCTATAACCCCGAGAGGATACATAGGCAACTTAATATCAAGTTCAAACCCTTCTTTTTTCCCAACTCTTCTCTTCCCAAAGGGTGGAATACTGGAATAGGAACTGACCAAACGACTATTTTTAAAAACATTGTTGGAATCAACAGTCGCGACCGTGGTTTCAAAACAACCGCGGTCGCGGTTTTGCATTTTGTCCAAAAAAAAGAAAAATCGTGCGCTTTCGTTTTTTATTTCCAATTACTCTTTTTTGTGAAGGGCTGGAACCGAAATCGAACCTGAACCTAAAGTGGCCCCGGAACCGGAGGGAATCGATCCGAAATTGGTAAAATCGGAACTGGACTAGAACTTTGAATTGAACCGAGATAGTATGGATTAGCCGGTTCCGATCCTAGTTCCATGGTTCCAAAACCGTTGAACTACCGGTTCTGGAACCGGACACACGACTAGAGAAAGGAGACTCATTAAGGTTTCTTAGGGGGTATTAGGGTTTTGATTTGGATAAGGATGAATTGTTATTTAATTATTATTGCTTTATTAATTGATATTTATTAGACTTTTGTTTATTTTATTTATTAAGCTTTTATGATATCTTTTATTTTAGGATTGTAGTTACCCTAAAATATAGATATATTATTATTATTTTATTAATTGGTTTGCTTTTCAAATGTGAAAACATATTCAACGTGTCCTCGTAAGTGTAATTGGTCTGACATAGTTGACACTTGGACAATCGGATCTAGCATTTCAATTTCTTTATAGTTAGCCCAATAATATTGGGTGGTGATAATTTAGTCGCTTTTTAGCCAACTCATCCAAAATAACGGGTGGACCACTTACCAAAACCAAACAACTATGAAATGGACCTAAGATCAGACTTACTCTGATATCATATAAAAATTTATGAGTCTGATAAACTGAGAGTGATGCATGTAACGAGACTAACATATAAATTCAATAAGATTTCAACCTAAAACTATATAATAATTTGTGGAGTAGCTTATAAAAATATATACTACGGAGTAATAAATTTCAATATCAACTTTTAGATATGAAAACTGATCGAAAACATATTCTCAACAAATGTACTGTTCTATATATGCTTAATAATGAGTGGGTGGATTCACCTAGAAATGAAATGGGATAGTCAAAATCTTTACCTTTTTGTGGGGGGAAAATTCGAGTTTTAGTTAAATTTGGAGTTGACATTAACAAAACCAAATAATCTTCTTAATTCTATGGAGTATGACCAGAAAAATAATAATGAGATGGGTATTAAATAAACGCCGGCCGCGCACATTACATACTGTATTTACATATTTTCATGGCAGCGCACGTAAGCATTAGTAGCGGCCATCAACGGCTGACGGCCCCCTCCAGGCCACGTGACAAGTTCATGTCGAGTTAGATAGTGGCCCTGCCTATATTTCATGCATCTCCCTCCCCTACATATATACAATTACTATGCATATAATATTTGATATAAGATACTGAATATATGTGTGCATATTATGCATATACGTGACGTAATCATTCATTAATGCTTATACAGTATTACTATCTCATAAAAATGAAATTATCCCATATATGTCTTCAAGATATATCAATTGGATTGGTAAAAATGTAGGACAATTAGAACCTCTATTATAAAATTATCCCATGTCTTTCAAAATAAGTGATTTAAAGTTTTATTTTCATTTGACAGAGTGTGCCAATTAGAAACTCTATTATAAAATTAATTTAAACAGTCAGTAATTTGCTATGGAATTTTTTTGGCCTAAAGAGAAATGACAATAAAAAAATAAGTGATTTAAAATTTTATTTTCAATTTGGCAAAGTGGGTGCCAATTAGGAACTCTATTATAAAATTAATTTAAACATTCAGTAATTTGCTATGGAATGTTTTTGGCTTCCTTCGTCAGATGGAACTAGTTGAAGTCCCGTGATATTCACGGGATAATTTTACTAAAAAACTATACAATTCTACGATATTAATTTAAAATACTAAATATATTTATATAATATCATAATAAATTATGCAATAGTCAAATTAATTTTTTTAGATTGTACACCATATTTTAATTGAATATATTTTTAAATATTTTTTCATTTTTTGGAGATTTTGTCCAAATTTAGATTGAAATTATTAAAATATTGATTTTTCTTTTTATTGAATATTTTTAAATAATATTTTTTTTATACACTAATATGTATAAAATACTTGGTTTTTTTATAAAGATAATAATAATTAGAATAGGTTATCTACAAAGCATAATATAATTTATTAAAATATATTTTTAAAATTAATTTATTAAAATTATATATTAGGTTTCTTATCTTTTACTCTATAATAATAAGAATGTTTGTAAATATGAAAAATACAATATAAATTCAATCAACCTATCATCCATATTAAATTACAAAAAAAAATAGAGATAAAAAAATTTAAATGTAAGGTGGGGCTAGATAAAAAAAATTCTATTTTACATAAATAAAATAAAAAGGATTTTTTTTATCAAAATTCAATTTAAGCAAGTATTCATCAAGATTTGTAAATTTTTATATTTTTTTATTATCAAACTTTGATTTAAGAAAAAATCTTTAATATAAATGCATAAAAAGATAAAGAAAATCTAATTTTATTAATTAAAATTAAAATTTGATTTTTTTTGACATTTACATATAATCTTAGTCATCAACATAAAATTATATCTTTTTCTCAAAATAAAAATATATCAACATAACAAAATTTATTATTTAAAATTATATTATTATATAGATATAAATTTTATACTTGGAGCTCAAGCCTTGTTCAAAGATTTAAATTTTTTTATTAAGACCCTAAATCTTCTTAAGAGATAAAAATATTAAATTAATATGGAAATATCATCTCATAAGAATTTATGTATATAAAAATTATATAAATATGTTATCTATTGTAGTAAATTAATACATAATCCATAGATAGAAAATTATATACATAAAAAATTATATAAACATGTTATCTATTTAGTACATATAGCAAGAATACTATAAGTTGTTACAAAATTTATTAAAATATAATTTTACATTAATTTATTCAAAAATGCCTTGTGGCGCAAATTTTACAACAGACTTGGGTTTTGCTTTATAATGTATTAGGGTAGATTTTTTTGGCCTAAATCCTAAAAACCAACAAATATATATCATTTTAACTAAATTAAATTATGTTAATAGAGTTTGGTTCAAATGAAACGAACTCTTACCATGAAACGAACTCTTATCCTGAAACGAATGCACTTTTCCTAGTTCATACTGCACTTTTTTTACTCCAGAGTGCACTTTTTCGCATTTGCACTTTTCGTACTTTGTAGTGCACTTTTCGTACTTTTTGTAGTGCGTTTCTTCGTACTGCACTTTTTGTATTTTGCAATGCACTTTTGTATGAAAAGTGCATTACTAACTAGGAAAAGTGCATTCGTTTCACGTTTTAGAATAAGAGTTTGTTTCATTTGAACCAAACTCTATGTTAATATATGCTGATGGGCCTGCATTGGAAAAAAATTTAAGCAAAACACTAGCTAGTAGCTAGGCAGACGTTGCTCATTCAAATCAACAAAACATTAGGCCTTATCATGTTCAAGGTAAGCTGGTTGCCCTTCTGCCTTTCTATCTTGATTTTAATCCTATTCATGATGATATTTCTCGAGCTGACACTTGGGTGAGAATTCCTTTTCTTCATTACTATATTTTTAATGCTTCTGTCCTTGAGCTTATCATGAGGGATAACAATGTTGGGCACTTTATCCGGGTGGATGAAGCTTCCAATTCTAAAAACAAAATGAAGTTCTATCGAGTCTGTGTCAATATTGATGTCACCTCTCCTCTCAAAAGTTGTGTCAAAATACTTTCTCATGATAATTCCCCTTTGATCTTGAAAGTTTGGTATGATAATTTCTCCCCTGGTTGTGGTTTTGGTGATGCTACTCACTCTTTTGCTAACTGTCCTTTGAACAATATTCAGCCCCGAAAGCTTAAAACTGTGGTTGATGATAACCCTGTTGATGTTGCATTAGTGCAGTAAACTAGAAACAGGTTGTTGGGTAACATATATGGTTCCTAAATCCATGGGTTCTAAGGTTGCAGCTGGCCCTACCTTTATTCGCTTCAATGTTGTTGGCCCTTTAAATGCTGCTGCTATGAAGGGTAAAGGGATGTCCATGCAGAATGTGCCCAGTTCTACTGTTGGTACTATTGCATTGGCTTCTATTTCGGTTCTTCCTCCTATTAACCCACTTATGACACTTGAAATGCTCTCCAACTTGGACGTTGTTGTCCTTGTTGATCCTGCTTTGATGATGCATGCAAGGGAACAATTGTCTTATGTGTTATCATCCTTCAATGTGACCATCAATGAGACTATGATGCTTCCTCCTCATCTTTGTGTTTCTCCCTTGGTGTCTGGTGGGTTACCTATGGGAGCTGCTCTTGTGGTTGACCTAATGCACCCTTATGTGGGATTGACTGGGAGTGAGAGAGGATCTGAGTCCACTAACTCTCGCCTTAGGATTCAAATGGATGTTATTGACTTAAAATCAAGTGGAGATAGTAACTCATAATTATCAAAAAGGAAGGACAATGAAGCTCTTGTTGAAACTGTTGAACCTGCTGCTCCAAAGAAACCGCGCAAATTAAGAGGTAGGGGTAAGACAAAAAAATGATGAATGATTAACTCTCCCCCGCTTGCAGTTTGGGCTCCTTTTGAAATTTGGTTTGTTTCCTTTGTTTTAGTGTTCAGGGTTGTTTGGATTGGTTGTGGGTTTTGTTTTGGTTGGTGTTGGTCTTTGGTTTTGGTTTGCTGTTGCCCCAACCTGGTTTTGGGCGCTTGACGCTTGTGCCCCTTCGCTCCAGTTTGTTTTCTGTTTTATGTTGGTTTGTGGTGTGTGTGGTTTTGTGTTCCTTCGGTCTGTTGGGTTGCTTGTTGACAAGCACTTTTATGTCGTGGTAAAAGCATTGTCAAAGAAAATTCCTAACTTCAAAACCTAAGTATAGTGAAAGCAAGGGTCGTACCACAGAGACTCAGATTTTCAGTGTTTAAATAATATTTTTAGAGTAATAAAAGGGGATTTTCATATTTCAAGCTATTAATCTAAGAAAACAAAAACAAAACAAGTAAAATAATTGAGTTTTCAAGTAGAAAGAAAGCGTCCAACTAGTTTCGTATCCATTGCATACATGAGTATTGATCCTTGATTATTCTTATTTCAATTCTCTTGACTAATCTATTGTGAATTCATGGAATTCAAGCTCAATGTGGTTATTAGTATGCACCGTCTTTAATAACCTTTTAACCAATTATCTTAGAAAACCTTCTAAGTCAAATCGATCATGCAAATTTTAGTTCAAAGCATTCAATAGAAACATCGTTCATAAATTCCACCGTATATTTATGAAGTTTTGTGATTGAATTCTCCTTCTTTGATTAACTTTATTCCACCGTATATAAGTTTAATCAAAGGATTCATCCATGAATAACCAAATTCCACCGTATATTTAGTTATTCTAGCTGTAACTCAACCTATAAATCAAAATAGGTGATCAAGCTATTATAATCCTAAGCGAATTTAATCAATTAAGCATGGAGTAATTCAATCTAGTCAAGGCAAGTTGAAATAATTCAAATCTCACAATCAATCATGCATACAACTTCAACTAACTAGTTAGACATGGAAAATTAGCTAGAAAACGACATTAAAGAGGAATTAAACTTACAAAGAGTCAAGTTTCTCTTCAAATTCTTCTCTAGGGTTTAGTCTCCCAAGTTCTCTCCAAATCTCTCTCAAAGTTGAATAACGTAAAAACTGAACTCCTCAAAATAAAACCCTAAAAAGTATTTATATCATAATCTCAAAATATCCTAAAATAACAAGAAGTCGGTTAAAAGATAAATCGAAGCTCGAAATCAGTGCCAGATCAACGCGACCCTGGACGCGGTTTGGCACGTAGGAGCGCGGTCGCGCTCCCGCCTTCTTGACCGCGTTCAGCCTTTAGTGACTTCCATCTCCTCGGCGCAGTTTAGGTCGCCCCCGCGCTGTCCTATCCCTAGCCATGCCTTCCCACGGTTTCTTAATTCCTTGCACTTGTTCCTAGCTCCATAGCTCTGATCCCTTACTTGACATCCACAAGCTCACCTCTCGATCATCTCAATCCTGCAATGAAGCACAAAAGAGCGTAGATTCCGAACTAAACTAAAACAAAACTAAACTACGAATTAAGGTGAAAATCTAGCTAGAAATGCATGAAAAAAGAATAGAAACATGCTCTAAAACCTATAACTATATGCTCTATCACTTGTTTGGACCCTTGGGTGTGTAAAGCTTGGTTGTTTAATATTATATATCAGCTTTTTGAACTATCTTGAAATTTCTTATGACCTGTTACAAATCAAAGTTGTTTTATGAATATAGGGTATTGGAACGTAAGAGGGGTTAGACGTGTAATAACTGCGGTTTTTAAGGATATTTTTGAATTTTTCTCGGATATCCTTTTAACCTCTTTGTCTGTTTTAACGCTTAATCCAATATTTTTATTGAAGATTAAATCCTAGAAAATTCTTGGTGATATCCTAAAATCACAAAGAAATGATTTTATGGATCGGTGTGAATTCTAGGATTTTTCAGTGGAAAAAGAATATTTATTGGATAAGCCGTCTTTTTAATTATGTAACGGAAAGAATTTAAAACACGAAACGGAAGCCTTAAAAATTGAAGGTATCATTATAAAATCATGGAAAATTGATTTTATTGGTCTACATAATTTACGGGACGTTTTTCCTTTAGTAAGTTTTTCCACCCGAGGTACATAATTTTACCGCTTTAACGCGAGTCCCATTCCGAGACGGATTTCGTTTTAAAACTTATCCTTTCATGCCTTACTTATGAAGGAACCAGAGAGAGAGTGGCACGACATATCTTCTTTGCCTTATCCAAAGTCTACTTTGTTTTTGAAAAGAAAACCGAATCAGGACGGAACGACGAGCTGGAGAAAGAATTCGAACCTCCTTCACCGCCGGCGTCTTCTTCTCCTCATCTTTCCCTTCACCTCACCTCCTTCTTCTTCCTCTTTATGGTTGTGGGCTAGTTGCTGCTGCCTGGTTCAAGGAAGGGAGAGTAAGGACGGAACGCCAGACTCGGGGAGAAAGACGTCTTCACCGCCGACTATCTTCTTGCCTCGTTATGCCACGCCGTCGGCGACCGTCAGCCCCTCCGACCACCAACCACAGCAAGGGCTGTCACCGGGCAATACCCAACCACCCTTGGGCTCGGGGATTGAGCCACCATCGAGCCAAACGAGCCATGGGCTCGAGTGAAGGTATATACGATCGAAATTAATTAGCGGGTTGATTGCGGAGCCACCGTAAGGGCCTTTCAGTTCCGCTTTGCTAAGTAAATTTATGATTTTTATAATCTTGACGTTGATACGGTCCCACAGGTTCAAACCGCTCGAGAAACGGACGTCCGGATCTTCAGTTATAGCGAATACATGTTTTGGTTACCGATTGGCAGGTAAAGGACTTCGGATAATTACTCAGGATTCGTTGTTAATCCGTTTGATCCGAGATTTGGTAATCTTTAAGAACTTTTGCTAATGAACAATTTTTATTTAGAAAATTGTTTCAAAAGTGAAGCGGATAATTAGTTATAATTCCTCCAAGATGGCTCCTTAAAGCATGATAACTAAGGATTTATTATATATCGATATTCGGAAATTAAATCGTTTATCGATTAGGAAGTTGTAAAAGCTGAGTATGCAACTAAGAAGTGTTTTCTGTGAGCTCGTTGCTGAGAAATCCTTTTGTTATATTTGTCAGGAGGATGATAAAGATTACTGTTGCAATTGCTAAGGACGTTGAGCACGCCTTCTAAGGCAAGTGGACGATTCTCTCTTGCGTTATTGTTATTAAATGAGGAATTGGATCCCATTTAATATTTGAGTTGGGAACAACTTGTATGATTAATAAAATATGATAGGTTGTTATATTTGTTAGAAATAATGACCATGTTGTTTATTCAATTTTGTGGTAAAACTGGATTTAGGTCCGTTATGTGTGACCTTGTATGCTGTCTCACGCTGAGACATTGTTATTGAATTAAGGTAGTTTCAGGGAGGGGAACGTGGTTCCATATCCTCTCTTTAAAACAATATTACATTAGGAGGGGCCTAATCCTAATGGTGGGTCATGACTCTCTTCCCCTACTCTTCATGTGAGAGGGTTGATAGGCACTCTAGCTAAGTGCAGGTTCGGCACGGTGTAGTGTAGATGACATGGTAATAGGCCTCTGTGATCTCTACCTCACCATATGCAAAAATGAAAGATCAAGGATAGCTTAAGTCCTATGATCTTGGTACATGGTAGATGTCAATGGATGAAATACTCCGATGATCACTACAATACCAAAATATTTCGGCAGTAGTTCGGGCCGATTAAAAGCCACCAAATTGTTTGTGAAAAGTTTGGAAAGTAATATAAGATAAGTGTGTTAGGCACATTAATATACCTGAATGGTTCATCCAGTCGGAAGGTCATTCTTGCTTCCGGTTATGAATGATTCTTAATCAAACTTTGATTAAGTTAATCTGAATAGTCGATGGAGGCTTTTCAAAATGTTATGTGATTAATATGAATTCCCAACAATTGTTTATGCTTCTTAAAAGAAACCACAAGCGGTGGTGTTCTCTCTCTTGATTATGCGAGTCTCCTTCTTATTCTCTATAAGACTGCTAACTGTTGGATCATAATCCGAGTCTAATTGGATTTGGATGCCAATATGTTTAGTTACAACCATAAGAACCAAGTTAGATTCTTCGCTTGCTAGTCTATCATTAGACTAACCCGTCCATTTTCTTTTCTTTTATATGGTCGACTGGTGTCCACCGTTGGTTTACGACACATCAGGTTCTTCTTGGAAGTTGATTCAAGAGGCGGATTCAGATGTTTGAAGCTCCAAAAGTTGAAGAAAGGTTTTCAATGACTATACTTAAAGTGAAGTTCTTGGTTAAGTTGCTGCAAAGCGAAGTGTAAAAGAAGTTAAGAATTTAAGGAGACATTTTAAAGACTTTGTTCAACTAGAAGGTTGTTCTATTTATTTAATCTTTTTGGGTTAAGGTTTGTATAAGACCAATTGTATTTATTCCACTGTAATGTTTCTTTTAGTTTGTTCAGTCAATTTAAAGCCTTGGGTAGCTTCGGTTTAGTCTTAATCGGGGTTACTGGCGGTAATACCTCCAGGGTAAGTAGGGGGGTGTTACAGAAGTGGTATCAGAGCTAAAAGTTCCTAAGTCTTGCTTAAGACTTTCATCTTTTATATAGAATTATGGAGAATTCTATATTGGTGTTGTCTTAGAACTATTTATGGAAAGTGGCTAAGATTGGAGGTCAGACTCGTGAGGAAATAGAAAGAGGAAAGGAAATTGGAGAACATGAGGTCATAAGTTGTAATGGTTTATGTGGAAAAAGGTCCTATGGTAGACATTTGATTCCCTGGAGATGGGAATGGATTCCGAGAAGGATCCAAAGTAAGATTAGGTGAAGATTCCTAAAGTTGAACCGGTTCTAGACCAAGTTCTCAATGAATTCTTATCCTCTCTTGAGAGTCTGAATTGGGTGTACCCTTGTCGTTTCTTCCATATTAGGAAACTTCTTGTGAGATTTTGAAGTTAAGTATTGTACTTCATAAAGACTTTCTATTTTGAAGGTTTCCTATTTTAAACTCGTATGATTGAACATTTCAAGTTAAGAGTTTTCATGAGAATATTTTTATTAGGAATTGTTGAATCTTGAAATTCGAGTATCAATAGAAGTTTGGAGTTGGAACCTCTACTTCTAAGTATTAAGATTTGGAAAATCTTATAAGTCTTTGATGATTCTAAGAGATCAGTATGGATCATGAAGTGATGTAAAAGAATCCTGAATAGAAAGGGATTACCTTTGGAAACTTTCTTCAACAACTGTGTTTGTGACTCTATAGTATAGAATCATGGATATTCTGTACTTTTCTTTGCCCAGTGGGAAGTTAAAGAGCTTTGAAATACTCAAGTGTTGGATCGATTGAATTGTTAATCTATTGGAAAATGCAATTTAATTTTTAACCTGATTGTGTTCAAACTCGGATTTTCATATATGTTGTTATCCTTTGAGTTAAGAGGATTGAGAATCCTAAATGGAATAGGAATTTCTTATGATTATAGTAAGAAAGAAAGGAAGAATGTTGGTTCAGTTTAAGTTGTGAACAAGTGGTTAATCATCAAGGTTGTTGTGAATAAGGTTGATTGGTCAAAATGGATTGAACAGGTAAAAGTTCATCAGTAATGTGTTTATGTTCAATTAACTACTGAGCACAAGTGTTAATTGATTACATGAGTTGTTGATATCCAGATGACTAACCTATGTGACAACGTTATTGGAATTTCGTTGTATGATACCCAACTCGGGATAATGAGAAAAGACTTGAGGTCTATAATGGACTAGAAATGGAATCAACATTGAGATGTTCTAAATTGCCAATGGTATTGACTTATGTATTTTCAAGGATGAAAATGATAAAGTTCAGTTTTGAGAAGATCATTCAAGGAATGATTTTGGTATGTTCGTCTTGACATTTTAAAAGGTTGGGAGAAAAATATCAATCATTCAATATTGTGGTCAATAAGGCTTAGACTCTATCGCTGAAAGGATAATTTCAGTTGTGTAGGATTTTGAAGGTTTTATATCAGTCAAATCCAAAGCCTAAGGTGGAACTGGTGAGACTGTTAAGTTATCGGCAAGTCTCCTAACCACAAGTTCTTCCTTTGCAATCTGGTTTGAAGTTAAGTTAATCAAAAGGTATATGTAATCTCCTTATGGTTAAGTAAGAAGACAAGAGAATGATGGAGAAGTTTAGTTTGTTCACCAATGTTGAATTGAGAAAGGTTTAAGAATACCTTGTTTGGTCATGTGCATTCTTCTGCTAAAAGAGATTGGAAATTAAAAGAATTTCCTTATATGTAGAGAGATATAAGGATTGGATGTTTTGAACTAGATGTAAAGTTTGAAAGTTCACTTTTTATATTGAGAGGATTAAGTTGTAAAAGGATGGAAAGTCCTTAAAACCGTCAAGAGAGTTTGATAGCTTTCACTTTTGGATATCGGAATTTAAATGACTATTAACTTGCAGAAGGCTTGTTGTTGTGTGAATGGATGAACTCAAGTATTGAAATTTTGTCAATGAGTCATATTTGCCTAACTTTAAAGTAGTATGTCAAGGAGGCATACAAGTTGAGAATGATCGAAAAAGAATCTTCGCTATGAGTATGAAGATGTCGGAATCACATTTTTCCTAAGGTTTGCAAGTAAGTGGATTGGAGTGATCAACTCTTTTATTGAACCTGTGAAGTTAAGTTGGGCTAGGATTGAGTTAAATCAGGCAGAGATTACTCAATACTATGGATTATAGAAAAGTCTAGCATTATATTTAATTAAGAAAAGTCAAGGTATGTCATCAAGTTCTACCTTGAGGAGGGAATAAAGTGTCACATTCGAAGGGAAACGTGGGGCTCAAAAGTGAATTGGAGCATCTTAACTCCTTTGAGACTCGGTTTTGATTCAAAACTGTTGCCAAGTTGGTAAGGCTAGCTAATGTGCAAGTGTCATCACGGAATTAGAACAAAGTGTTAGTAGCATCATTAAGATAAGGTCAACAATTTTATTTGATGCATTAGCTTGACGCGCCCATTTCTTCATAAAGTAGCTAATCTTTGTTTCAGCGACATTCAAGGTTAAAGCAAGTATGCTAGTAACCTATGTCGAATTCCTGTCAAGCTGTTATGATTTAAGGGATATTTGAAATTTTTTTGTGATTTTCTCTTTTGAGAAAAATCTTATGACTTTATAGAATTCAAGTATGAATTTTTCAAAAGCAATATTAGTGTATTATAAAGAATTGAGAATATGTTTTTCTACGGTTTTCATGGTGGTGAGTAAGAATGTGATTTGTCTTCCATCTTGATCACATGGTAAGGCAAGATTACATGTCTTATTCCTATGAGAATGCAATAAAGGATTATGTTTATTTTATCTCCCCATCCTGATCACATGGTTGAATAAGATCACATAATTCCTTGGGTTTTAAAGAATAGTTTCTAGTATGATTTGGCAATCATATAAGTTTTGCAATTATATGAGTTTTGCAAGTGTAGTTGGTTGAGATGAAAAGATGCAAGCTTTCTTTTGCATTATAGCAATTTCTATATCTAGTATCTGGTAAAACTCATTTGAGTTAGTATATCCTTGGTATCCTATACCATTTAAGGAGTATGGTCAAACTTCCCAAAACAGTTCGATTATAAGTAAAGAAATTTGGTAAGATTCTTTACAAATCTGTGTTGGTCTCTGAAGAGCATGCAGTAACTCCGTACTTCTCTAAAAGTTTGGGATTGTTTTCAGTCAACGATTATTGGAATTCTCTAAACAGTTTGTTAGTAGTTCATCTTGGTTGACGTCATGACCTAAGAAAGTCATTGCCTTTTTAGCGGAATTGTCTTTGAAAGTAAGTTGATATGGACTCTTGGGATGGAACCCTTTCTAAGGAATGATAATGTAGTAATCCTTTCTTTGGAGTAAAGGATGTACTAGTAATTTCTCCATTAGTTGTTATTTGTTTTCATGTTGTCTTGAAAACTTAAATCTCTTTGAGATAAGATAGTCAAGTGAGGACTTTAAGCAGAACTCCAATGGGTCTGGAGTTTGGATATGTAAATTAGTATTGATATTCAATCTCAGTCTGATAAGTTGTTGGATATAGAGAGTGGACACGTGAGGATATGTTTTTAATCCTAAGAGTTAGGTTGCTCAACAAGTCAAAATGTTAAGTGAAGTCTGAACAGTTCTTTGATGAAAAAGACTGAAAATTTTCAACGGAGACAATTTTGTTGGAAATTATTGGACTAAAAGTATTATTGTCCAATATGTTGGTATAGTAATGCGTAAGAGTGTAGTTTGAAGTAGTTGAGAGAGATAACTACTTTTGAATGTCAGTATGCCAAGCTGACTTTTGTTGAGAAAAGGATTTAACGGATTGACAACATAGATTATTATCTTGTCATGTGTTGGATAAATCTCATATTCTTGGTTAAGGTAATACTGAGATTTTATTCCAAGAAAGGAAATTAAGTAAGGATTCTAAGTAATCCTTGTAAAGAAAAATTTTTGAGAAGGACTAAAGGTTTAGTTTGGATGACAACAAGATTGTGTGAATACCCTAGGATTTTATTCAAAATCTGTTGATCAGATCAAGGAAAAGTAGTATGGGAAAGTAATATTAGTTAAGATCAATGGAGAAGATCAAGAAGGTAAGACACTGGAATTTGTTATTCAAGATTATGGATTGTTTGGTTTCAAAACTGTTCATGAGTATCTGTTGTTGATGAGCTTTGAAAGCTTATTTCAAAGGAAGCATATTTATTTGCTTAATTAGTTCATCCTGGAACAAGTAAATGTATAAGGATTTAAGATAAAACTTTTGATGGACTGACATGAAGCGAAATGTCACCAATTTTGTTTTGATATGCTTGGTTTGTCTGGAATTCCTGATTGAGCATAGAAGACCAGATAGAATGTTATAGTCTCTTCCTATTTCAGAATGGAAGTGGGGAGATGTTACAATGGATTCTTGTCATTAGTCGTTCAAGACTTAATGAAAGAAGGATGCAATATGGAGGTTGTTAAGAAACTCACCTAGAGTGTTCTTTTTAATGCAATTAAGATGACTTAAAGAGTACAGAAGTTAGCTGAGGTGTTCATGCATGAAGTTTTTGATCCTCATAAAACTCCAAAGACTTTTATCTCTAGTTGAGATAGGTGGTTCATGTCAAAGATTTAAAAGGAGTGACATCAAGCTTTACGGAGTAAATTGAATTATAGTGAGGGCTTTCCTCATCACAACGATGAACAATGCAAAGAAACAAATTCAAACTCCTGAGGACATGTATTCTGGATTCCACATGAGTTGGAATGGTAATTTGAGTTTGAGTGAATTCACATACAAGAATTTTGAGTTCACGATAAAGAAAATGACTCTTTTGAGGCTTTGTAAGGCCGGAAGTGTTGGTTGTCAATTTGTTGGAATGACAATGCTGACAAGGTTCTTCATGGGCCAGACTTGGCCAAGAGAACAACAACTGATATTGCACTAACTCGAACAAGGGTGCTAACTGCTCAAAGGCGACAATAATCGTGTGTTGTTTTAATTAGAGAGCATGTTGAGTTCATTGTAGAGAACCACGTTTTTATTCTAGTATCCGCCTTGAAAGGCATATTCCGTTGGGGAAAGCGAGATAACGTAAATGCTCGCTATGTTGGATCTTTTGAGATATTGGAAAGAACTGGTAAGTTTGTTTATCGGTTGGCATTGCCACCTTCGGTGCATTCTATCTGTAATGTTTTCCTTAATAGTATACGTTCAATATATCTCATGTACTCAACAATAATGAGATGGATATTCAACCAAATGACACATGTGAAGAAGGGTCAGGTTGAATCGTGAATAAGAAAAAAATACCTTTGATTAGGTTACCTTGGCCTAAAAATGGAAGTGAAGAAAAGACTTCCAGAACCAGGCAGGAAATGCTGAGTCATTTTCCAAAGTTCATGAACGTTGTAAAGAAGAAGTTTGGTAACTAAGCAATGGTTGATTGTGCTTGGTGCAGAAGTAACAGTATGTTTTTAAGGGGGTACTACAAACTTCTGTATAGGTTTGTAGTGGTTGTGTGCAGTGGCGTAGCCAGTAATTTATTTCAGTGGGGGCTAAATTCCTTTGGATAAATTTTTTGGCTACGTGATGAGATGGATTGCAGTCTCAAAATGTAAGTTTTTCGCCTTTTTCCAAGATAACACACAAATAATAACAACAAAAGTGAAATTTAAAATGATCTTTTATCACACTAAAGTAGTTAAACATTACCAAACATTATTTATATATTTTAAAACTTCAACTAATTTTTCAATTAATTTTGCAACTTCACTTAATTTTAAAATTCCAACTAAATTTTTTTGATAAATTAACAAACATGGTTAGTAAAAAAAAACACAACAACCCAAAACAACATTACAATTGGGCTTTCAGTTGGGCCTTTATTGAATCCAAATCTGAAGCCCCGTCGGCCCATTTCAAACCACCCTTCACAGCAAGTCAGCAACTAACTCTATTAACCCTAAAACCAATCCGAGCAAAGCCGTCATCGTCCTCTCCCATCTCCTCTCACTGGAAAAGTTCCTATAGCAGAGGATCGGAACAAGGTCGGTGGCAAGGCCGGCGCTCTCGGCAACTCCGTCACCGTCACTCGTGAGAAGAGCAAGATCATCGTCACCTCCGACCAGTGGCGTACCGTTTTCTTACTATATATTTTTATTTTTTGAAAATTCCAGTGGGGGCTATAGCCCCCACTGGGCACCATGTAGCTCCGCCCCTGGTTGTGTGTGTGTTTATGCTATCCTTCCTTGTGATCTGAGTTCTCCTTGGTTTCGAGGATGAAACCATTTTTAAGGGGGTACTAATGTAATAAATGCGGTTTTTAAGGATATTTTTGAATTTTTCTCGGATATCCTTTTAACCTCTTTGTCTGTTTTAACGCTTAATCCAATATTTTTGTTGAAGATTAAATCCTAGAAAATTCTTGGTGATATCCTAATATCACAAAGAAATGATTTTATGGATCGGTGTGAATTCTAGGATTTTTCAGTGGAAAAAAGAATATTTATTGGATAAGCCGTCTTTTTAATTATGTACCAGAAAGAATTTAAAATACGAAACGGAAGCCTTAAAAATTGAAGGTATCATGATAAAATCATAGAAAATTGATTTTATTGGTCTACATAATTTACGGGACGTTTTTCGTTTAGTGAGTTTTTCCACCCGAGGTACATAATTTTACCGCTTTAACGCGAGTCCCGTTCCGTGTCGGATTTCGTTTTAAAACTTATCCTTTCATGCCTTACTTATGAAGGAACCAGAGAGAGAGTGGCACGGCATATCTTCTTTGCCTTATCCAAAGTCTACTTTGTTTTTGAAAAGAAAGGAACCGAATCAGGACGGAACGACGGGCTGGAGAAAGAATTCGAACCTCCTTCACCGTCGGCGTCTTCTTCTCCTCATCTTTCCCTTTACCTCACCTCCTTCTTCTTCCTCTTTATGGTTGTGGGCTAGTTGCTGCTGCCTGGTTCAAGGAAGGGAGAGTAAGGACGGAACGCCGGACTCGAGGAGAAAGACGTCTTCACCGCCGGCTATCTTCTTGCCTCGTTATGCCACGCCGTCGACGACCGTCAGCCCCTCCGACCACCAACCACAGAAAGGACTGTCACCGGGCAATACCCGACCACCCTTGGGCTCGGGGATTGAGCCACCATCGAGCCAACGAGCCATGGGCTCGAGTGAAGGTATATACGATCGAAATTAATTAGCGGGTTGATTGTAGAGCCACCGTAAGGGCCTTTCGGTTCCACTTTGCTAAGTAAATTTATGGTTTTTATAATCTTGACGTTGATACGGTCCCACAGGTTCAAACCGCTCGAGAAACGGACGTCCGGATCTTCAGTTATAGCGAATACATGTTTTGGTTACCGATTGGCAGGTAAAGGACTTCGGCTAATTACTCAGGATTCGTTGTTAATCCGTTTGATCCGAGATTTGGTAATCTTTAAGAACTATTGCTAATGAACAATTTTTATTTAGAAAATTGTTTCAAAAGTGAAGCGGATAATTAGTTATAATTCCGCCAAGATGGCTCCTTAAAGCATGATAACTAAGGATTTATTATATATCGATATTCAGAAATTAAATCGTTTATCGATTAGGAAGTTGTAGAAGCTGAGTATACAACTAAGAAGTGTTTTCTGTGAGCTCGTTGCTGAGAAATCCTTTTGTTATATTTGTCAGAAGGATGATAAAGATTACTGTTGGAATTGCTAAGGACGTTGATCACGCCTTCTAAGGCAAGTGGACGATTCTCTCTTGCGTTATTGTTATTAAATGAGGAATTGGATCCCATTTAATATTTGCGTTGGGAACAACTTGTATGATTAATAAAATATGATAGGTTGTTATATTTGTTAGAAATAATGACCATGTTGTTTATTCAATTTTGCGGTAGAACTGGATTTAGGTCCGTTATGTGTGACCTTGTATGCTGTCTCACGCTGAGACATTGTTATTGAATTAAGGTAGTTTCAGGGAGGGGAACGTGGTTCCATATCCTCTCTTTAAAACAATATTACATTAGGAGGGGCCTAATCCTAATGGTGGGTCATGACTCTCTTCCCCTACTCTTCGTGTGAGAGGGTTGATAGGCACTCTAGCTAAGTGGAGGTTCGGCACGGTGTAGTGTAGATGACATGGTAATAGGCCTCTGTGATCTCTACCTCACCATATGCAAAAATGAAAGATCAAGGATAGCTTAAGTCCTATGATCTTGGTACATGGTAGATGACAATGGATGAAATACTCCGATGATCTCTACAATACCAAAATATTTCGGCAGTAGTTCGGGCCGATTAAAAGCCACCAACTTGTTTGTGAAAAGTTTGGAAAGTAATATAAGATAAGTGCGTTAGGCACATTAATATACCTGAATGGTTCATCCAGTCGGAAGGTCATTCTTGCTTCCGGTTATGAATGATTCTTAATCAAACTTTGATTAAGTTAATCTGAATAGTCGATGGAGGCTTTTCAAAATGTTATGTGATTAATATGAGTTCCCAACAATTGTTTATGCTTCTTAAAAGAAACCACAAGCGGTGGTGTTCTCTCTCTTGATTATGCGAGTCTCCTTCTTATTCTCTATAAGACTGCTAACTGTTGGATCATAATCCGAGTCTTATCGGATTTGGATGCCAATATGTTTAGTTACAACCATAAGAACCAAGTTAGATTCTTAGCTTGCTAGTCTATCATTAGACTTACCCGTCCATTTTCTTTTCTTTTATATGGTCGGCTGGTGTCCACCGTTGGTTTACGACACAACAGGTTCTTCTTGGAAGTTGATTCAAGAGGCGGATTCAGATGTTTGAAGCTCCAGAAGTTGAAGAAAGGTTTTCAATGGTTATACTTAAAGTGAAGTTCTTGGTTAAGTTGTTGCAAAGCGAAGTGTAAAAGAAGTTAAGAATTTAAGGAGACATTTTAAAGACTTTGTTCAACTAGAAGGTTGTTCTATTTATTTAATCTTTTTGGGTTAAGGTTTGTATAAGACCAATTGTATTTATTCCGCTGTAATGTTTCTTTTAGTTTGTTCAGTCAATTTAAAGCCTTGGGTAGCTTCGGTTTAGTCTTAATCGGGGTTACTGGCGGTAATACCTCCAGGGTAAGTAGGGAGGTGTTACAAGACGAAGCAATTTCTGGGAAGAAATTGGCTTCTTAAAAAAGAAAAATAAATTGCAAATTCTTTGTTCGGCCGAAACGAAATCAGAAGAACATCCCTTGATAAATTTGGTTCGCAAGTTAGGGTTCCATGATAGTCTCACATCTCCTTCCATTGGATCTAAAGGTGGGTTATGGGTGCTTGTTTGCCATAACACCTTTACTAGACAACTTTCTATTATTTCGATTACTCTCTATCAAATCGTTTTTCAAATTAAGATTGATAACATTAATTTCGTTATAATTTTTGTTTATGCACCTTCTCGTAAAATTGATAAGAATACGTTTTGGTCGTCTTTATCAACAACTATCTATGATCTTAATGGTCCTTTTATTACCATTAGAGATTTTGTTGGAACAATCATTGTTCCATGGTTTCTCGTAGTTTTGATGATAACAAACTTAGTTGGTATAACTTGCTTCTATATGTAAGTGTTTCAGGAAAACAGGTACATAGTCACGAGTGACGGAACATGTGAGGAACGATGGAAGGAACGAGTGACAAATTTAGGAAACGTGTCTTGAAAGGAACACGACTTTCTATTAATAGCAAGTTACCAGATCTTCTGCGAGCGATCTTCTGCGAAGATACGATAGTTGTAGGCGGTTGCTTGAGAAGATCAAAGGAAGGATAAGATCAAAGCTCACACGATCTTATCTAAGAAATCCAAGATCATTCGGTTTTGGAAAGAATCGACATGGTTAAGGATCCAAATCACAAACAATACTTTCTCCTATTATTGTGGGATTTGTTAAGTGGAAAATCTGCGTAATTAGGCAAGAATTACGTATGAGATCAGACTTGACATTTGTTATAAATAGCTAGGTTATAGCTAGGGTTAAAGTGTGGTTGATTACGGCGAACTTGAAGAGAGAGCTTTTCGAGTGTACGAGTGTGTGGCTTTTTCCGGTGAAGAATCCACAAGTAAGTGAGTACAAAGGTCATTAGTTTACTTCCACTTAGGTTCAAGTTCCTTGGTTGGTGCCTTAGTTACCAGGGAACTTGACTTGCCTTGTAATCGTTGAAACTTAATAAAAGTATTCTATTGAAAATCCTCTAAGAAGGAGTCTCAGGGGTAGAGGTTTTTCTTTCTATGACTTGTTGGTCGGATAGAAAGTTTTCCTCTCTAAATTCTGTGTTCTTATTGTTTATTTCCGTTGCCCAAGGAACATTGCTAGTTACCTGACTTGTTACTAACGCTTCACGATCCAACAGATTTAAATGAAATCTTTTGCCTATCCGATAAAATTTGTGGTCGTTTACCAAGTAATTCTCGGTTCTCCCGGCTTCGTGGTTTTCTTAATAACTTTGGGTCGTTAAATGCAAACACGTTGGGCTTTCCTTTTACTTAGCGTAACTCTATGTCTAATTTGGAAACTGTTTTCGAAAAACTAGACCACGTTCTGATCCATCAAGATTTGACACATATTTTCCCAAATCTCTTAGTCCATCATCATCCGTTTACAACGTCGGATCATTGCCTTATTTCTTTTGCTATTGGTCCGACGGATCATTTTCTTAAATTTCCCTTCCGCTTTGGAAAAGGTTGGTGTGCCAATTCTTCTTATTCAAAATTGGTTAAAAAAGTTTGGAATTATTCCTTATCTGGATCTTGCATGTTCCGATTACAGAAAAAACTACATTTATTGAAACAGTATTCAAAAACATGGGCAAAGCATAATACGAATAATAATTTCGAACAATTAAAAAAATCTAATGTTGGCCTAGAAGCACTGCATTCTAATCTTCTTTTAGATCCACTCAATAATAATCTTCGATCAAAACTACACTGTCACTTAAAGACGTATAATGCAGTACTTCAATTCCAACATGACTTTTGTCGACAACGGGCAAAAATTACTCACCTTAAAAATATAAATATAAATAAAAAATACTTCCAATCTGTTTCTAAAATCAGATCGTATAAACGAAAAATTAATTCCTTTACTTCGCGTGACGGGATTGTTTTTTTCGACCACGCTTCGATCTCAAAAGCTATTTCGGAAGAGCTTCTGCTTAGGTTCCAGAAAAATAACTTATGCGATGCTTCTTTCAATGATCTTGATATTATCCCGTCTCTAGTCTCCTCCACGGAAAATGTTGGCCTTTGTCGTGCTCCATCTATCTCTGAAATTAAATTTACAATTTTTGATATAGCAGCGGATAAGTCCCCGGGTCCTGATGGTTTCCCGAGGGAATTTTTCCATCACTATTGGGACATTGTGGGTAAATTTGTTATCCTGGCAGTTAATGCATTTTTCCACTCTGGCCACATGTTGACTTCTATTAATAAATCTTTTATAGCCCTTATTCCAAAAATAGATAATCCAATTACAATTAATCATTATAGGCATATGAGTCTGTGCAACATAGTTTATATAACTATTACAAAGATCCTTTCACTTCGTTTAGCAGCTATTCTTCCGAACATTATTCACCCATTACAAGGTGATTTTATTAAAGGGCGTTTAATTCAAGATAACATTTTGATAGCCCATGAAGTTTTCCACTCATTTAATAAAAAGAAAAAAGGAAAGTCCGGTTGGATGGCCTTAAAACTTGATATGTAAAAAGCGTTTGACAAACTTGATTGGAACTTCATAAAGCTTATTCTTCTCAAATTCGGGTTTCACGATAAGTGGGTAAATCTTGTTATGACTTGTATTTCGACGTCTTCAATGTCGGTTCTTGTTAATAATGAGCCTGGCCCAGAATTTAAACCGACTTGTGGAATCCGTCAGAGAGACCCCATTGCACCCTTTATTTTTGTTATAGCAATGGAATACTTGGCAAGATCTTTACAAGACGAGTCCCTTCAACCAAATCGTCGGGTTGGCATTCAACTTGTGAAAAATGGGGTTTGTCTTCCCTTTCTTTGCTTTGTTGATGATACGCTGGTCTTTGCGGAAGCTTCCTTAACAAACATGCGTTTCATTAAACATAAACTTGAACAGTTCACTAAAATCTCGGGACTATCAATCAATTTTCATAAAAGTACCTTTCAAGTTTCTGCAAATATCTCTCGTCCATTTGCTGTTTTGCTTGCAAGTGTTCTAAACATCCAACTTACTACTTCTCTGGAAAAGTATTTGGGAATTCCTATTTTAAAAGGAAGAATTCAAAACAGTGTTTTTGTTGAAACAACTTCTAATCTTAAAAAACAACTTTCTCAGTGGAAGGCAAACACAATTTCCCAAGCGGATAGGGTTGTCCTTATTCAGTCAAATCTTATAGGTCAAGTTAATTATCTTATGTAATCCTTCCTGCTTCCCAAAGGAGTGTGGGAAGAGATTGACAAAATAAACAAAAACTTCTTTTGGAATAAATTTACTCCTAACTATCATCCTCTCGTCAGTTGGGATAAAATTTGTTCGCCTAAAAATGAGGGAGGTATGGGGTTGCGCATGGCTCAATCTAATAACGCGGCACTTCAAATGAAATTACTTTGGAAAATAATGACTCAACTGTCGAATGTTTGGGTTAGAATCGTTAAAGATAAATATTTGGGGTCGGGGTCTCTGCTCCAGTTCCAAAGGAAAAATTCAATGTCTATATCGTGGCAGTTTGGTCGTCTTCTTAGCATTCGACAGCCGTTTTCTTTGGGTATTCGTTGGATAATAGGCAACGGTCAAAACATAAACTTCTTGTCTGATATTTGGATTGAAAACTTTGAGCTAACGAGTTATTATGACAACTTCAATCCTCTGCTGCGAGATTCATCCTTCATTTTACTTGACGGTTCTTGGGATGTGCATGCCCTGAGTCTCATTATTCCAAGGCATATAATTGACCTCATTCTTCGTATCCGGATTCCTAAAAGTGGCGATGATGACCATCTAGTGTGGCTTCCGGCTACTGATGGGTGCTTCTCGGTGCAAACTGCTTCGACTTTTACAAACCCACCTTCTCGTCCTCTGGTTGGACTTGGTTGGATTTGGAACTTGAACATTCCCCCCAGAATTAAAATATTCTTGTGGAAAGCTTGCTCGGATTGTCTCTCGACGACGGATCGGTTAAATAGGTTTTTAACAAGGTTCCGTGTTGGCGTTTGTTGTGTCAAATTGAGGATGAAACCTCTAATCATTTGTTCTTTTGTTGTCCTTTCTCCCAAAGAATGATTTGTAATTTGGGCTTAAAGTTAAATTCATCCTTTTCAGTTCAGTCTTCGGGAAATTTCCTGGAAAATATAGCTTCCACTATGAGGAATAATGCAAACTTTTTACAGTTATGCTTCTTATGGTGGTACATTTGGTGTCATAGAAACGCGATTATTTTTAATCCGTCTAGGATATCATCGAACCTAATGCCAGACGACTTAGCCTTTTCCCAACACATTCAATGGATGTCTACAAATCCAATCGCTCTTAAACATAGATCTGTCAAGAAAAGAAACAATCATATGAATTGGATTAAGCCTCCTCCTAGCTGGATAAAGTTAAATTTCGATGCTTCGAAAAAACAAAATTCTTCAACTTTTGCTAGTTTTATTATTCGAGACTGTAACAGTAAGATCCTTGGGTTAGATATATAGGAAGGCTCTGCCTTCTATGAGTGTGTTACAAGCTGAAGTGTTTTCTGTTTTGTTTGGTCTTTAATTTGTAGTTTCTTCTAAGTTTTCTCATGTCATTATTGAGGGAGATAATCTTTTCCTAATGTTTGGGCGAACTAATGTTTGCCTATTGTTATAAAAAAAAACATTACTTGCTTTCGATCCAAAAAAACAAAACATTACTCTGTTCTCAATTTTAATTATGTGGTTCACTTTTGTTTATAAACTAAAATTTTAGATACAAAGTTCTCTTAATTGCAACTTCGCTTGAATGAAAGTTGTTCTTTTTTTTAATCCCTGTATAAATACTCTCTATATGTATAGTATTAGCTATATTAGCTATACGCCCCCACTTAGATCTTACACAATCAGGCAATTTAATAGATGAAATTCAGAGTTCTGCCCAGTATAGACACGGGTGAATTAAATGATGCATTATATTAATTATTCTGCCCCCTTTTGCAGATCTTTCCCCATGCAACAACTTTGCCAATTTCGATCAAAAGTTCAAAATCATTAAGCAAATAATTTGTTTTTAATTTTTAAAAGCCCGCAAATAATCTGTTGGTTGCGGATTTTGATCGAAATTGAAGTACAGTTATGTCAAAACAGTTGGAACCCATACTTATCATAGATTTTGATAATGATAAATATCATATAGGAGCGGATCAGATGTTGGAATATCGATTCGGAAGTTGCATTGGAACGGATTTCAAACACATCAATAGTTTAATATATTGAATTAGTATATAAAAATTAACCTCAAATAAACCAAGCTAAAGGAACGAACATACAAATCAAGCTACATGTGATTTTCCGGCTCGACTCAAAGGAAGTCTCATCATTCTTTCTTCCATTGTGTCGAGTCGGTCGACGCAAGCTGGTCTACCTAATTCATGTGTTCACCAGCTAGTTCACGAAATCGGGGTTTAGAAGCCTTAAAACTTGAGATAAAAGTCAGATTTTTATTTAAAAAAATTGCATCAGCCTGAATTAGTGAAAACAATGTTGTCTTATTTTCACCTCGATCTTCACCTGGAACTCCGTCTAGTTTCGTTTAGATCCCACCTAGGCGTTGGAAGATGCTAGCCCGTCTAAGGGACCGTCTAGCCTTTCTAAACACATATTTAGGCCGTCTAGGTGCTAGGTAGTTCTTTTTCGCCTAGAATTCGCCTAGCGTTTTTTTAGAACACTGAATATGTGTGTTGATTTGCTTTGAGTTGATAATATATATATATATATATGTTCTAAGCTAGGTTTAAGAAGTTTCTGAGAGTATTCTAAAATAAAAAAGTCTAGATTACTTTGGAATTTTTGTTTATCTTGAATAATTTGTACTTATCCAAACATGCTCAGAATTGTGTTATATATAACGTACGTGACATATATACATGTGATACATGCATATGAAACTTAAACTAGTGCATTCGTGATAAATGGCGCAGTGTCCCTTTTTCTCTATATATGCATATATGACATATATAGATCGATATGATGATCTCATTTGTCTGAATTGAGCAGGGAGGTTAATTAATTGATGAATGCCATGCATTAAATTGAAGACAATCCCATATACGTATGTGTCTGCATGTATGACGTCATACATATACAAAAGCCAAAAGCTATAGCTATTACGTACGTCGATTATCATATATATACATGCATGCATGTGTAAGCTTCGTAGGAGGCATAATCACTGGCTTGCTATTAATGTCCCAACGGGTAAATTTAGTTTAATTTATTCAAAAAATGGACTACTAAATTAGTTTTTTCAGTTGCAAATTTTGAGTTCATAATCTAGCTAACAACCAAGAATTATAGATCAGGTAATTGATTTGTGTCGAATAACTCGATCTAATAGAAAATTTTAGTATTCGTTTGGTTTGATTCCCTGGGAATAATGGTTAATTTCAGTATATTGTTTGACAAGCCAAAATGTGGTCGATTTTATTTCCAGGAATAGCTCATTCCAAGCCTATAATCTACCGGTTACTCGCTATGAAGAAAATGTCCTACTGAAAGTGGTTGCGGGAATTTGCAACCCTATTCGTGTGGATTCGCGGACGCTTTACACCAATAGATGAAATTTTGCTCGTATATGTGTTGAATTCAATCTTGATCGAAAAACCTCTCAAAGGAACGATTACAATCAATGGTGATCATTACCTCGTGGAATACAAGGGACTTCCAACCATTTTCTATGGGTGCGGAAGCTTTGGTCATTTGAAAATGAATTGTCCTTTTCGTCCAAGTCTAGCTATTACAAATTAGAATGTGAATGAACAAAGACCGTTAGCGATTGAGACATAGAAGTTAAGCACAGCTGCGGTGAACTTGGTGGACCAAACTCCAGCAACAACACATGAAGCTGCAAGAACGGGGAAAGGATGCTACGGTGAATGGATGATACCATTTAGGAAAAATCGATCTCAGAAAGGCAATCAAAAATCCACCCCGGAATCAAAGGAGCAATCTAAAAGGATTCCGATTAAGGAAGGCAATTCCAAATCGGATAAAGGGAAAAGAAATTTATGTCCTTCTTCATCTAAGTTGTTCCCCGAATTAAACCGATTTGAAGCACTATATGTTCAAAACGACGAAAATAATGAAGATAAGAGAGAGAATACCAAGGAGAATCAGGATCTTGGAGGAAATCTTGGAAAAATTAACAATGTAAAGAAAGATAAGAAGACAATGCACATGATTAAAGATATCGCGGGATCTTCAACGGTTACGACGCCGAGAATGGAAAACAAAACAAAAAAGACCTTGAAGAGTGCTGAAGAGGGGACCTATCTGTCATATATTGCTAGTCCAGTAATTTCCAACTCTGTGGTCATCTTCAAAGCTAACGAAGAGTTTTGGCCTACTCAGCAAAAAGCCCATACGAATAAACGGGCTGAAAAGGGGGTCGAAAAGGAAATCAGTAAGTTAAGCAAATAATATTGAGAGCCCATGTTTTTTGGTCACATCTAAGGACCGGTTCTGAGATCTAATGCTAAGAGAAGACGCCGACCAAACGACATGGTAGAAGCTTTTGAGTATGAGATTGCAACAACATGTTATGGCACACGTTATTCTTGAGTCGGAGAAGGATAATGCTATGGATCCTCCTGCTGATCAAGGCATGCACACGAACACAGTGGTTAATGTCAATCTGTTGTTTGCGATGGAGGCGGAAATTCAACAACCGTCATTCAACTTTGAACAACAGGGAGTTTTTGCGATGTCAGAATTTAACTCGTGGCGCTCAAGCCTCGATTGATGATGTTTTTGTTTCTCTTTCTTTTTCCTTTATGGTTGTTATTAATATTCTAATGTGGAACTGTTTCGGCGCTGGTAAACCAAGCTTTCACGCACAATCCGATATATGTGCAAAAATCATAATATTGATATTCTTGCTCTATTTTAAACAAGGATGTCGGGGGATAAAGCTCAAGTTGTTTGTGACAGATTGACTAGATCCTATTTCTCTAATTGTACTCGTGTAGAAGTCGTCGACTTTGCTGGTGGTATCTGAGTTCTTTGGAAAGTTGAGAAAGTCTGTCTCCAGATTGTGGCCAAGAATAACCACTCCGTCCATGTCTCTTTTCTTGATGGTGGGCAGGATAATCGTATTTTCTTTGTGTATTGCCTTCCTTCTGCCAAGCGTAGAGAAGTCTTTTGGGACAATATGAAACATGTTGTGAGAAGAGTCAAAGGTCCAGTTTGGATAGGAGGCGATTTTAATTGCATCTTGTCTAATAATGAGAGGAAAGGGGGATCGGGAGGTTTACATTCGGATTCAGAGGTGTTCAATAGTTGGAGAAACAATCTTGGCCTAATAGACATGGAATTTATGGGTCCAAAGTTTACTCGGAGCCGTAGGTTGTCGACCAATGTTACAGTCCATAAGAGACTCGACCATGTCTTTACTAATATTGAAGGGCACAGTCAATGGTCGGAGGCTCGGGTGAGACATCTTCCCAAGTTCTCGTCTGACCATTGCCCCCTTCTCCTAACTGTGCAACCCTTTGTGTCTTGTAATAGAAAGAGACGGCCATTTCGGTTTGAATCCGCTTGGTTAACTCATCCAAATTTCTTTGAAAAAAATGAGACAAAGCTGGAATAGGGAGATGGACACGCCGACGGCTTTGAATTATCTCTGGAAAGATCTTATCAAGTGGAACAAGGAAGTTTTCGGAAACATCCATCAATGTAAGCGTAGCCTGATCGATAAGCTGGATGTTGTTCAACGTGAATTGTGCAGGGAGAGCTCTCCTCGTTTGATGGACATGGAAATAGATATTAAAGGGGATTTAGAGCTGGTTCTTGAACAAGAAGAGGCGTTTTGGTTCCAAAAATCCCGTGAACAATGGCTCACGCTCGGGGACAGGAATATGTCATTTTTTCATACTTCCACCATTATTAGATGGAAACACAACCGAGTTGAGGGTCTTAAGAATGAGCAGGGGGTCTGGATTGACAAAAATGAGGACCTTGAGCAGCTTGCTCTTGAGTTTTTTTGGAATCTTATAACAAAGATACTGATGATGTGGTCTCGATGCCGAGAATGGGTGTTGGCTTCCCAAGCATCAGGGCCTAAGATCAGAATTTATTAATGTCACTTGTGTCCACTAAAGAGGTTTGGGAGGCGATCAAGAGTATAGGGTCGTTCAAGTCTCCGAGGCCCGACGGTTTCCAACCCGGGTTTTATCAAAGGTGTTGGGATATCGTGGGAAGTTCAATGATCTAGTTTATGCATGATTTCTTTAGAATGTCGGTTCTTTCTGAAGGTCTTAATGACACTCTCATAGTTCTTTTTTACCAAAGTTGATAAGCCGGAAAAAAATCAACCAATTTCGGCTGATTAGTCTTTGAAACGTTTTGTACAAGACTATAACTAAGGTGTTGGTGAACCATGTTCAAGCTTTGCTGAGAATGGAGTTGATAGGGCCCACTCAAGGCAGTTTTCTTCCCGGAAGGATGATTACGGATAACATCGTTTTTGCCCAAGAGATTGTGCATTCCATGAAACGTAAAAAGGGCGTGAAAGGTGGGATGATTCTCAAAATTAGACCTTGAGAAAGCTTATGATAGGCTTAGATGGGATTTCATTGAGGACACAATTCTTGAGGTGTGTTTCTCGACTACCTAGATTAATTGGGTGATTAAGTGCGTGTCTACACCGAGAATGCAAATTTGGTGGAATGACGAGGTCTCCTCTCAATTTCCGACCTCCCGCGGTGCTCAAAAAGGTGATCTGATATCTCCGTATATGTTCTTACTTTGTATCGTGCGACTCAGTCATATGATTCTTAACTTGGTTGATAATCGAGAGTGGAAGCCCATCAAGTTGACCAGGAATGGCCCTTTGCTCTCCCATATGTTCTTCGCGGAAGCCTCCATTGAGCAAATCTGGGTTATATGGGGCTGCCTTGACTTGTTTTGTGCAAGATCCGGGCAGAACGTCAACTTATCCAAGTTGAAATTTTTTATATCTCCCAATGTTTCGGCGAGAGTTGCTCGTCAAATTAGGGCGGAAAGTGGGATTAAAGTTACTAAAAACCTCGGGAACTAGCTTGGTATGCCTATCCTACACAAGCAAGTGAACAAAAATACCTTTGCAGCCTTTAGGACAGGTTTAACTCGAAACTTGTTGGCTGGAAGTCTAAGTGTTTGAGCTTCGCTAGGAGAGTTACCCTTACTAAATCGACGCTAACATCGAATAGACAAGAAGAGATGTTATTTTCAAGACGCTAACTTCTCTTACTAAATTGACGCTAACTTCTCTTCCTCTTTTTTTCAAGACCCTTTCTCAACTTGGGTAAGGAGTAATGTCATGGAAAAAAGGGTGGTGGACTCGTTTGATTGGAGTGACTTGTTTGCAACAACCTTGTGGTGGGTTTGGAAATGGAGAAACACGCATATCTTCAAGGAAACCGTCATGATCAAGGACTAGCTGGATTTTATAAAGGAGAAAGCTCAAGAGTACACCACCTTTGCATGTAAGAATTGCAATCCTATCTCTTGTAGTTCAAAAAGTTTGCAGGATGTTGCTTGGTATAGCCCGGAGGGCGACTAGATTAAAGTCAACACAGATGGAGCTGTTCGGGACATTAGAGCTATTGCGGGAGGGGTGCTAATTAAGGAATAAGGTTGGGCAATGGATTAGAGGGTTCGTTCACAATGTGGGGTCTTGTACGACATCTATGGTTGAGCTTTGGGGAGTGCTGAAGGGTCTCAACTTAGCCTGGGACATGGGATTCAGGCAAGTTATTCTGAAACCCGATTCACAAATTGTGATTAATTTGATTAGTGCAGATTTTCGTACAAGCCACCCGCTCTACAGCCTGGTATCACAGTGTCATGACTTCCTTCGTAGGAAATGGATCATCCAATTCCGCCACATCTACAAAGAGGCTAATACGGTTGCGGATTGTTTAGTGTCTCTTGCTTTTAATTTTCCTTTAGAATATCATGTATTGCTTGCCCTGCCTGAGGGGATTTCTTTATTGTTATTTGATGATGTAAGGGGTCAGGCTATCCCTCGTTTGCTGACTACTTAGCCCTTTTCTTTCGTTATTAATAAAATTCTCCTCGAGAGAATGAAGATTGTCGCCTCTCCTTCTACCAAAAAAAAACTATTGGCCATTAATACAATTTTGATTCTTTGCTTGATCTTATCAACAAAGGTTACAATCATATTTGTGATCTTTTAGGTTCGTAACCCATCTGGTAAAAACACAAACCATATGCTAAGAGTTTATTTTTCCACTTTAGTAAAAAGATTAAAGTAGGATCAAAATCAAATACTCAAACATCCCCTACCACTATTAGGTGGGTGGCGGACTACGAAATTATGGAAGTACTTGCTCAGTTGCATATATTCTTCCGCGGTGAAAATTTAAGAAGTTACTGCTCCACCTTAAATTCTACCACATTATACTACTCGTAGTCGTATATGGTAAATATGCTTGGTGCAAAAAGATATACTGATGCTGCATTGTTGTGCAATGACAAGGCACAGAATTTTGTACCCTAGCCTTAGGCACGTACTGATTCCATAGCCAGACATTTATTAACCCTACTGAAATGTGAATCTCGCAATGCTCACATCATTAAGTGATAACCCTGCATATGAATTAATTATGTCTATACGCGTATATCAACAATGTCGTTGGAATAAAAATGGAGGGGTCACTTTTTATTTGATTCTCGAGTTCATCTACAACGCTAGATAAAATAGATAAATACCAACAAAGAACTTTTCAAATAAACAACTTCCAGTTTAGAGGAAATGTAGAATCTTACTAGAAGATTGTAAAAGTTCGTAGATCAATAGATTAAGGGTCGTACGCATGTAAATCGATGGACCTTTGAGATCATGTGAAAACTTATAGGCCAATAGACTCGAGGTCATATACACATGTAAGTAAAATACGGACGCCCGATGGGGTTTCATTTAAAAACAATTGACAATGATAGAAGTAACTCATCAAACTTATACACTAACATATTAACCTCAACTTTTCTTTGTGGGGAATTTATATTTAAACAAAGACTTAGAGCTAGATTGATAATCAACAAGAAAAAGTTAGTACATTTTTTTTTTTGGTAGAAGACAAGAAAAAGTTACATTGTTTAGAGCTAAGCAACCCATTTTATTAAAAGAAGAAAAGAGGGTTAATTAAGTAGTAATCATATAAGGGATAGCTCCCCTTCTAACATTAACATATAACAAAGAAAAAACACCCTTAATCGGGTCAAATAATACATGAACACCTAAGTTAAAAGAAAATGCAAAGGAACATAGAAAGCATGCAACCGAATTAGCTTCTCTATAAATATGATGAAACTAGATAATTCAATCTCTCAGAAATAAGCCTTGCATTGAGCAACCAGGCTAAACAAGGGATGATAACGATCCACAAATTGTGAATCAATTTCCAATCAAAACCTCTTGTAACCCCGAATCCAAGGCAAAAGTAAAGCGCCCCACAAATCGGCCATTGGAACAATATACATACTGACATACTGAATAAAACTAACATGTCGTCACAATCTCTAATCACTCCTCCAACTTTTGAAACCTTTAACCAAATTTAGCATAACATTTTACAGTTTGTGTACTCAATACCAGTTGGTTAATTCCTTGTTAATAAAGCCATATCGGTGCAAATTTTGCAATCTATAGAACTTTTTTTCGGTCGGAATTTCGATCTATAGTTATAAACTCATGTAGCTAGCTTATCCTTTCAAAGAAAAGGAAATGCTCATATGTTATTGTTCACGTTAGATGCAAAAGATTGATGAAATTAGTAAATCCTTAAACTACACAAAAATAGGCAGCTAATTTTTTTTGGGTCAAAAATAGGCAGCTAATTTATTCGATCGTGATTGATACATTTGAACTCTATGTGCCTATTGATAAGGCTAATACCCAAATTAACCAATTGGGCCAATTCACAAATTTCCATCTCAGCCCAAGCTTTTTCTTTAGGACTCCTACGGCCCCCTACCTCTATTCATTTATCTTTGTTATTTTATTTTTGACAAAAAAGATTTATTTGTTATAGAGAACTAGTTAAAGTGAACCCATAATGGTAGGGATACTCACGGGTCGGGTAGACCCGCAACCCGCAAAAAAAAATTACTTTTGACTCGCGGGTCGACCCGTTTGACCCGTATGACTAAGTCAATCGGGTTAAAAAATGATTTTTTTTTACCTAAAAACATATATTTTTTAAAATAAATCCGTCGAGTTTGCGGGTCGACCCGTAAATCCACCTGTTTTTTATAAAAAATAGTTTATATATTAATAAAATTATAAATATGTATATATTTTAAAAAATATTGTGGGTCGCGAATCGCGGGACCCGACCCGCAAAATAAAAAAATTCGACCTGCGACCTGACCCGCAACCTGCAAATTGCGAGTCGGGTCAGTGCAGGTCACGGGTAACCCGACCCGTTGAACACCCCTACATACTAATAGTAGGATTTGTAGCAGTTGGGCGATGTATTTGCCTTGTGTCTGCTACCAAAGTGAATCCATAGTTGGGGGATAAAGCCCATTTAAAGCAGCCCAGCTTCTATTTGGGAACAAAACCAATCAAAAAGTGGAGGTGGCACCCGGCCTACTCACGATTATGTTGGGTGGCGGGTATAACCACAATTGTAATTAAGGCTCCGTTCGGTTGATTGTAGTTCGAGCTTTTTTTCCATTCATCTAGCGGAAATTGAAGAAACTTGTGAAGAGAGGCTTCTTGAATCCGCTCATTTTTCCGCTCCAGCTAGCTGAAAACGCTCCCAATTCCGCTAGTGCCGAACGGGACCTAAACCAATCGAAAGCAAAAACATTTCAAAACATCAAAAACCGATTTCAAATACTAGTACGACAAAAAATGGTGACAAGAGGTCAATAATTGCAAACCAATACCGCATATTTATATTTAACAATAAAAAAACAACAAACCACCCAATATACTCACGGTACGATCACACTATACCAAGAATGGAACAATAATAAACACAACTAATTGAGGTTGTGTGTACATATTTCCCTTCTTCTTCACAAATTCGCCCTTCTATTCTCCCAGCCTTTTCACCATAACCCCTTTTAATGAACCTTTTCCTGAAATTTTATCTCAAAACTCAATTTTTATCAAAAGTTACTTGGATAATCTAAGATCGTTTTTTGATGTTTGTCCTTGGCTATGGATTTGGTGTTTGTCCAGTTGTCCCCCTTGCATATGGATTTTTCCCAAGAGTTGTGTCTTTTCTTGGATCCGGATCTGGAATTTTCTTCTTCCTCTACTTGCCGCTTTCATCTGGTCTTTGGAACTTTGCCTTGTCGGTGTTGTGATTTAGTTTCGTCCCGCTTTGTTCATCTTAATGATGGTGATGCTTTTGGTTACCCTTTATTTAGGATCTTGAATCGTCTGACTCATTAGGTTGTTGAAGCTTTGGATGTTATGCCTTATGTGTTCTTTGTCTTCAGCTCTCACGGTCCTTTTATTAATACAAGTTGTTCTTCTCCTTTTATTTCCTTTCTTCTTTCTCTTATTTCAAATTTCTGCTCCAAACTTTTCTCTTGTATCTTTGGAGTGCAAATGATTAATGATCCCTAGTGAAGCGAATTCATTTTGGCTTTACATGGATGTCATTTTGTGCTCACTAATGATTTGGGTGAATGAAACATTATATATTGACACTTATATGCCTATATATTGCCAAAATCAGTTGAACATCTTATCTTATTTGATAATCTGGGTGAAGGAAACTTTATATATATTGACACTTCTCTGCTTTGAGGTGTTTAAACATTATTGTGTGGGATATGTGTTGCTTGTCTTTTGCTTTTATCCTCTGAAATTTCTTGCTTCCATTTCAGTTGGCAGTAAATTCCTCTTGTTATCTTCCTTGTGGCTCTTTCTTTTGCAGATTTCTTTTGTTGAGTGTGACTTTGGTCATCTTGATGGTTCTTAGTTTGCTTCTACTTTTGAAAAGAATTGGCAGCATGTGCTCCCTTGTGTGTCTAGCCTCTGGCTTTTCTCTAGGGTCGAGGCGTTGTTGCCTTCTTTTCAATTGAAATTTGAACACTTCAATTAGAGTATGTTCAACAATTGCCCAAAAATTTGGTCATCATGTAAAAAAAATAATAAACAAATACTAAAGAAGGATAGAGATTGCAATTATGGAGGAGAGAGAGAATAATATTCTGGTCATCGTGGTGACCAAAGAAGCAATTGGGCATTGAATGGCAATGTGCCATGTGTATTAAAAGTGAAAAAATAAACATTAAAATATTAAACATTTTCATATACTGCCACGTAGACGATAATGATATTATTTTTTTAATCAATGACCAAATTACTTGGTCAACCGTTGTTAATGCTCTTATGCCTTATTCTACAAGTTTGTGGATATTGTGGCTCCTTTGTCTTCTTGACAAGGTTATAGCCTGGTCTCCCCTCTTGATTTGGGACACTTATAAATTCTGTGGTGAAAATAGGGCATCCGAAGCTTGCTCTTGGTACCTCTTGAGAATTTATCTTTCTCTTATGTTTAGTATGACATATGTTTTTTCAAATTATTTGCATCTCTCTCAAATATATAAGATCCTAATCGAGTATGGTACTGAAATCTTTTGCTACTTTCTTTTCTGCTTTTCTCTTTTAAATGCTACTAATGTTTTCTATATGAACCATATCCTGATTTTTTATTTGCTTCTTTTGCTATTTTCCTTTCTTGAAGATTGCAGGATCCTAATTCCATATTGGTTAAGCATTCATATCTTTGTCTCTTTTATGTCTCCTTTAATTATGCTTTTGCATGAAGTATGCAGGCTAACTTGTTCTCTATTCTATCCTTCTTTTGCTGTAAAATACGCCCCTCTATGTAACCCTTGTATGGCTTCTTATGGCCTTTGTTATCTATATGATATATTATGTTTCAATTTGCTATTCTTGTCTCATGTTGATTATATCCAGCTTCTCTCTCTCTCTCTCTCTCTCTCTCTCTCTCAATTGGTTTTTTGATTAGTCTCCATGAGCCCTTATTTGAAAGGTATTGTATATCAATCTACTCTCTTAATACTGTAGCTCATCTAATATGTCAAACTGAATTGAATACTCCATTTGTTATGTTAAAATGCAGGTTGTATGGTTTGAACTCTTTTCAGCATGAAGTTCACAATATCATCATCTCTTTTATTATTTTTCCCATCATTGCACTCTACATTTGTATACTTCTTTTGGTATTTGTTATATCATCCCTCTTTGTTGCTTTGGTTTGAATTGTTGTAATGGTTTAACTACTTCCCTTGGATCTCTTCCTATTAGTAGTACGACTAATTGCTTGCTATTTTTATCCAACAAACTTCTTTCGTTTAGCTATATTTTAGATCTTTTATCGGCACTTGCAAGAAATATAATGCAAAATCTACTTGGTAATGATTTTTGAAAGGCGAGTTATTATCGATCGAATTTGGGGAAAAATATGTCCAAATATCAATTGGCTTCATGATCTTCTTCTCCAACTTAGGTTATACAAAGTCTATTGCGGTTGGTGATCTTATGGTGCGTCCTGTTGAGCCTGTGAAGTGTCACTGCATGCGATCTCACTTCGAGATTTTGTTATTTGCTTAAGTGGAGTTGAATTTTTTTATAAGTCATTCTTAGAAGGATTGCTAGATTACTTGTGTTGCATAAGTTCTTAATTGTTTAGTTTCATTCTAAGTGCTTGTTGGACCATTGTTGTCTATGCATATGCTCGACATATGCGCTACTCAGTTGGTTCGCATTAAAATTGTGTTGGATTTCCTTTGTGTTTTTGTTGTGAGTTCCCTTTTTCAAGGGAATAAGGCGTGCTAGGTATAAGTATATATGTGTCGATATAGATGTTTAAGGCAAACACATGTTTACCAAAACACGACTTTCATATTTGACAGCTTAAAGTCGTCGTGTCTAATAAAAAATATTCCTATTATTAAACTGAGTGTAGCTAGTAAGTCGGGGTCGAACCCAAGAGAATCTTTTATTTCAAAGTTAATATCTTTGTCAACTAAAGAAGTAGACATGGGGGATTTTGGTTGAAATTCTAACTCTAAGAAGCGAAGTAAAAGACAAACAAGTAAACAAGTTGGTTTTAATCAAGTAGGAAGACAATTTCATTTACAAGTATCCACTTTTACCTCAAGTTTATTGCTTATTGATCCTTATCAAGTATTTTCTTTCCTAAGATTACTGCTAGCTCGATCTTATGTAATTAATAAGACAATGGGTCATGCAAACACTTAATATCAAACAATAATGAAACGATCGTAAATCAATTTGACATTAGTAGTAAAAACAAGGATAATTTAGGATACATACAAATAGTTCACAACGAGTTAAACATTAGCATGCAATCAATCCTCTTCCTCAATTGTTTTAGTCCAACGAGTACTAAAGCAATGACTTTACTACACAGATCACACTTTTCAATGAGAAAACCTAAATCCTAGCAATAGAACACAATCAATCTCAAATAGTTGATCAGGCTAAAAGAAATCAATACATCCTGTTTGGAATTCACACAAGCTACTTTGGGGTCCTGTGTTATGTCTATTGTTGCTATCAAATACTTTTTTATTCCTGAAGTACCATAGGCACCACCAACAACTTGTTAAGAGTTCCATTTCATACTTAGTGGACATGGCCCTGATTTCATTCAAAATTTGGTTTGTTTTTTTGTCTCCCGGGACAATTTGGTCAACAATCTAGGCTAACTTTGGGGTAATTGAGTTAAGTGTAGTTTTAGTGAGGTGGCAGATAAGAAGAATTTGGTTAATGTCTTTATTAGGGTTATTACATGCTACACATCCTTGCAAAACAGGGATGTGGTTAGCCGTGAGACGAGTTTTAGTTGGAAGGACATTACGAGCTACTTTCCAATTAAAATTCTTCATTTTTGGTGGAATGTTAAGCTTGTTAATCCATTCTAGATTGATCTGAGGTTCCCCTTTTTTCTTATGGAGCCCATGCGTAGTAGAGTGAGTAGAGTATCAATCGTTGTTACTTGGCTGCCAATACATCTTGTTTGGAATTTTGTTTAGAGGTGTGATGGTTTTATTAACACAATTTACATCCTCGAGGTTGATAACCTAACGTAACTTGTCTACATTCTAGGTATTGTCCTCATGGGGGTATTTAGCAACATGGTCCTCCCAATTAATGTTAGTTTTGGTATTTATCTTTGGTAGCAGACAACCGTTAACGATCTAGTTGTCTTTCCAGAAGCGGATAGTTTTGTGATCCCCAACTTACCAAATAAGCCCCTTGACAAAAAGGTCTATAAGGCTTATTAGTTTGGACCATTTTCATGACGTATTTTATTTTTTTGCTGTAGTTGAACAGTCCAGCGGGTTTTAGGTATTTTTCTGTCACGATTTTGACCCAAATATTATCTGGTTCCACTAAGATTTTCACATTAGTTTAGTTTGGAGTTTTTGCTTCATCTCTTCTGCCTTGGCGACCCCCCCCCCCCCCCCAAGAAGGTGGATGACAAATCGAGTTCTAACAAATCAATGGCTTGTAGTTTTTTTTTTCCTTGTTCCAAAAGAATTTTTATTAATTTGATCAAGTTCTTTAAGGTTGACTAGGATAGTAAGAAGGATTGCATAAGGAAGTTCGGTTGTGCTAAAAGGTTCGCTTTAATAAGGGTTTTCCCACGATAAGGTGTTGGCTTTCCATTTTGACATTCGGGCTCTAGTTCTCAAAGTGAGAGGTTTAAAAATGCTTTTTGTCACTCTGTCATTGATAATAGGGCACTCAATTTTTTACAATTATTTTTAAACTTAAGAATTATTTTAAGCACCTTACTTGACAATTATCAAAGTAACACACTCAAATTTGATAATTGTTAATAAAAAAATTTCTTCTTAAAAAATTGTATAAAATAACCTCAATTTTAGGAATAGTGTTTCAAAACAATCTAGATTTTGAAATTAGAGAACATCTACAATAGTTTTTTCCATGAATGGTCATAGTTTATGTGAGCGTGTAAATAATTAAAAAATATTTTCTATAAGTATCTTTTCAACTACCTTATTTATTTTCTTTATCACTCTAATGGGAAAATCTATCTTAGTCGAAAGATAGAATTTCCACGTGCATTGGGGATCAAGATATATATATCGCTTGCTTGAGCGACAAGGCAGATCGGCCGACCTAGAGATAAGATTTTCGACAATCTCTCTCCCTTTCGTCCATTTTAAATACATGGGATCACCATGTATGATAAGAACATTCAGATTCGTTGAACTTGCTCGTAAGTCTTAAGTTTACCTTGACTTTCAATCGACAAACTGCTCTTTTGATTTAGGCTTCAAAGGTGGATTAGGGGGACTCCGTCCTCCCGTGTCCATTGTTTTGTAAGTTCTACTGTTCTAGGTTAAAGAAGTTTGGAACAGAGGGTGAAGAGGAGCATTCATTAGTGTATTAAAGGTGAATTTTTATGCACTAACAATTTATCAAATTTAATGTTAATGATATTCATAATCAATCTTAACAAGTCATAAACAACAATAAAATGCTACAATTGGCCATAAAAAATCTCATATCCTTTGATGCATTGGTGCTTAGGTTACTAATGGCAACTTATCTCAGAATGTGGTATTAGGCAGGGAGACCCAATGTCTCCTTTTATCTTCGTTCTAGCTATGGAATATTTTGCAAGATCCTTGCAATGTGAATCATCACAAACTTCTTCAAGAGTTGGTATTCGTTTAGTTAGAAATGGAACTTGTATTCCATTTCTAAGCTTTGCGGATGACACTATTATTTTTGCAAATGCAACCCAACACAATATGCATTTTATTAAGGCTTTTCTACATAAATTCAGTACCCTTTCTGGTCTTTCAATTAACTATAATCAGAGTTCCTTTCAGACTTCGTCAAATATCTCGCGCCCTACAACTTTGTTTCTTGCTAGTATCCTTAACGTTCAAATAACCACCTCTATGGAGAAATATCTAGGCATTCCAATTTTAAAAGGAAGGGTCCAAAATATTATGTTTAACGATCTAATTACTAAACTTAAACACCAGTTATATATCCCAATAGAAGGCTAATTCTATTTCTCAAGCAGGCAGGACAGTGTTGATCCAGTCAAATCTGATGGGTCAGGTTAATTATTTAATGCAAAGTTTTTTACTTCCGAGAGGTATTTGTGATGAAATAGATAAAGTTAATAAATCCTTTTTTTGGAATAAGTTTACGTACTAATCATCATCCTCTTATTAGCTGGGATAAGATTTGTTCCCCTAAAGAAAATGGTGGCGTTAGGTTAAGAACAACCTATAATAATAATGTAGCACTTCAGATGAAATTATTGTGGAAAATTATGAATGAGCCCCTTAATATTTGGGTAAAAATAATAGATGAAAAATATCTTCACTCCCAACATATTTTCAATTTTAAACAAAAAACCTCTTCTTGGCAGTTTGGTCGCTTGTTGAGTATAAGGGAACCCTTTTCCAAAGGATTAAAATGGTTAGTAGGAAATAAATGCAAGATTAATTTTTGGTCTGATGTGTGGATTGATAATTTAAATCTGTTGGAGTTTTTTGATAATGGGGATTTAAATCTCAAAGTTCAAAAGTTTATAAATATTGATAAAACTTGGGACGTTGGTGCTTTACAATTATTATTGCCGCCTTGGGTTGTCCAAAAAATCTCTTGCTTAATAATACCGACTGCTAATATTGAGGATACTTTAATTTGGACGCCTGCGTCGGATGGTGTCTTCTCTGTTAAATCAGCTTCAGACCTAATCAATTCAAAACGACAATTATCGTATTCAGGTTTTTCTTGAATTTGGAAATCTAAACTGCCTCCAAAAATTCAAAACTTTATTTGGAAAGCATGTATGGATTGTCTACCGACAACTGAAAGAATTAATACATTTTATAACTCGGTTCCTCATACCTGTTCTCTATGTGATTCAAATGATGAAACTATAAATCACTTCTTTTTCCAGTGTCCCTTTACTCAGAAAATGATTTCAATGTTAGAATTAAAATTAAATGTTTCCTTTAACATTGTTTCTTCGGGTGGTTTTAATGATAATTTGATTTCCACGCTAAATGTAAATGCTAAGAGCGACGTTCTTTGCTTCTTGTGGTGGTTTATTTGTAATCATAGGAATGATATTATTTTTAACCATGACAATCGGAGTTCTAACTTAAGTCCTAGTGAATTAGATGTTAGAGAGCATTCTTTTTGGGTTGCTTCTCAAGTCAAACAACTTGATCGGCCGGTTGGTGGTTTGCGGAAAAGGAAGAATAGTGTTGCTTGGAAAAAACCACCTATTGATCGGTATAAATTAAATTTTGATGCTTCTAAACAAAATAACTCTAATACCTTTACAAGTCATATAATAAGGAATCACATCAGTACTATTATTAGCATTGATCGTGAGAAAGTCAATCCAATGACAGTTCTTCAGGCAGAGTCCTTAGCATTGTTACAAGGTATGAAAGAGGCTAATCGATTAAATATTAAACAATTAACAGTAGAGGGAGATAATTTAGTGCTTATTAATTCTTTGAAAAACATATGGAAAATTTCTTGGGAAATTAATATATTGGTTAAAGAGATTAGGAATTTGGTTAGGGGGTTCGATGATGTGGTGTTTTTCCATTGTTTCATGGAATGTAACTCTGCGGCTGATTTCTTAGCCAGAAGGCATGTCAATATTTCGCGGTTTCGTCATGCTATTGTTTATTCTCCTTCTGTTTCGGATGTTTTAGACTCTAGTGTTTGTAATTCTAGGGACTCGTATTTTTCTTTTCCTCTCCTGTTGCATTTCTTAAAGATCATCCGTTGTGATGATTTAGGTTGGCCCTGTTCCTTAAGGACGGCCTAATGTTTGTCTTGTAATGAGCTAGTAGCTCATTGTATCAAAAAAAAAAACTTACCCTATAGTTAGGACTTTTTTCTATAACTTAATAAAGTTTAGGTCATTTGTACAACTATTCCCAAAAATGAGGTAATCTTCTTCCATTTTTACTTTCTTCTTTAACGGGGGAACTTACAAACTCAAATTCAGACCGGTAACCTGAAAAATCAAATGGATTTTGAATTCCAGCCGTTGACAGTCCGTCTGAAGTAACGTTTCCTACTGGGACCCACTGAGACCGTCCAAATGCTACACAAATTCTCTTCAATTTCTAATTAACCCTTTCTCCAACTTGACACACAAATACAGCATGATCTGTAATTTTCACATACAAAATTCATCTGTGCCTCAGAAAATATACTAATCGATATAATTAGCAGCAAAATTAAACTAAATAAATCGGTTAATTATCTCAATAATTTCGGTCTCTGTCTTCAACTTCAAGTGCCCCCTTTTTTGCCCATTTCATTTGGGAATACGACTCTTAGCTGACCAGAGGCTTCTTCGCAAGCTATAGAGAGAGATTCAACTCTGCAAGAAAGATAGAGAGAGACGTTATCTTCCTTATTAATTTTTAGAGAGACCCACCATTCTGAGGAGAACCAGATAGAGCTCGAAAGGGTTGAATTTGAAAAAGAAGAAGAAAAACGAGAGCTCGAGCACCTGGCCTTCAAATTAATCGTTTGAATTTGTGCGGGGGGTTTCTCTGTTATCTGATCTGGGGTTCTGCTTGCTGTTTGCTGAAGTTTTTGCATCTGGGACGAGAACAGGCAATTGGGTCTTTGTGTTCGTTGAAGAAGTTGAATTGTCTCATGAGTTGAAGATCAAGCGTCGTCTTCTGCTCACCGAAAGAAGAAAAGGGAAATGGTAAAATTCGAAGCTTGAGTTTGTTCTGTTATTGTATATGCCCTGGATTAATTTTGTACGTTTCTGAAATTTCCCCTCTTTTGCTGTAAGAGGCTAATTAAATAGCTAGGGTGCTCAATCTTATTTTTGGTGGTCATAGTCAGGCAATGACCTCAGGCAGAGGGGGATTTCCTTATATTTGCGTTCATTGAGGGTTTTTCTTGGGTTTATTTTCTTGGATTGGAAAGAGTGGAAGGAGATTGTTACCGTATGCTAATTGAAGGAGCTTGTTAACATATACTAAGCAGTTCTAATTTAGTTGAGAAATGGGTAGAACTAATGTATATATTAGGCATTTGTTTGTTTAAATTCCTGGCATTATTGGCATGTTTGAAGCAATTGAATATTGTGAACTATGGTCAAGAGCGAGTTTGAGTAGCCTAGTTGGCCTTCTTCATGAATGGTGGTTGATGAATTTGGCACTTAAAATTTGTGTATGTATTCTCTTGCCATGTGCAGACTTCTCCAGTAAACATAATAGTCGGTTCACATGTGTGGATTGAAGATCCTAAGCTAGCTTGGATTGATGGAGAAGTCATCCGGATTAATGGTGATGAGGTTGAGGTTCAGACGACTAATGGGAAAAAGGTTTGTTTCTACTCTTCAGCCTTCTGCGTCACTGTAACTCGGTTTCTCTGGCAACATCATTTTATTCCTGAGAACAATGGTGTTAATATATTATTCTTTTGGTATCATTGGTTATTTTAAGACGAGTATTTTTTTTAAAAGTATCTCAAGGTAAATGCCCTATCCAAAAATAGTATTTGGAAGCCTGTCCACAAGGATTTTTAAGGCATAAGCTGCAAATTGTGAGTTGATGATCACCTTTGTCAGAAAGAGTTAAAGATAGCAATTGCATTATCATATTTTTACACTTTCGACTACTAGTTCCATATGGATGGACTAGCTTCTTCTGTTTTCCTTGAAAAGGTAATCAGTTCAAACACATTTGTGAGATCTAACTGTCTTTAGCTTAATCTTCATATTTGAAGGTTATCTGGGAAGCTTTTTGAGAAACTTAAAGCAAGATTGATTTGCATTTTTTACCTATTATATATCATCCTAAAAGTTCTAGTCTATAGTAACACCTTGGACCTGTATCCCACATGTAACTCTAGTGTGGCCAACCAAAACAAAATTTTGTGAACAGAAAAGGCTTACTTCATATAAAAAATATGTACAATGGTAGTTAGCACTTATAAGCTCATGTTTTTTTTATCCATTAAAAATAAATTATTACTAGTCAGTTTTCATTATTGAAAATTTCTGATATGTGCAAGAGAAATTAGTCTAGCATAATAGAATGATCTGGAAAAAGAACTACTAGTATGAACTGAGCACTAGGATGGCCGAGGTAAGCTAAAAAATAATTTATAATTATACATCCAATTTAGGTTTTCTGTTTTTGTAGAGGTATAATGTTTGATAACGCACTTCACAGCCTTCTTTTTAAAATTTTCTTACAGCTGCAAATTACTTGGGTGGATCTAGATTGTTATTAGTCTTGCATCTAGTGTGGATTTGTATGCTTTATTGTCAACTTTGATAATATATTGCTTGTTTCTACGATTGTGCTAAGAAACTATATGATTAATTTGATACAGGCTGTTGCCAAAATTGCTAAAGTCTTTCCTAAGGACACTGAAGCTTCACCTGGAGGTGTTGATGACATGACAAGGCTTTCTTATTTGCATGAACCTGGGGTTTTGCAGAACTTGGCAACTAGATATGAACTAAATGAGATCTATGTGAGTCATCAAAGATTAATTTCCTTGTGTTGTTATCATATAGTTATAATGTTGTTTATTCTCAAACTAGCTCTAATTTTGGCCTTAAATTTTCTCAGACATACACTGGCAATATCCTGATTGCAGTGAATCCCTTTCAAAGATTACCGCATCTGTATGACACACACATGATGGAACAATATAAAGGAGCAGATTTTGGTGAATTGAGCCCTCATGTCTTTGCAATTGCTGATGTAGCATACAGGTTTATTCTGCTCCCTTTTTAGATTCTGACCAATTCTGCATTTTTCTTGCTAACATGCTTCTTATCTGAAACTAGGGCTATGATCAAGGAGGGAAAGAGCAATTCAATTCTAGTTAGTGGGGAGAGTGGTGCTGGTAAAACTGAAACGACAAAGATGCTTATGAGGTATCTGGCTTACTTGGGTGGGCGCTCTGGTGTAGAGGGAAGAACTGTTGAGCAACAAGTTTTGGAGGTTAAGATGTTTTTTAACACTCTTTTTAATTACTTGATTTATCATTAGCATATAAAGCTTGATGTAGTCTCAATGGTTCCAAATAAGTTGAATATTAGTCCTTGTATTGACTATTGATGTACTTGTTGTTGTTGTCTGACACAGTCAAACCCAGTTCTAGAAGCATTTGGCAATGCAAAAACTGTCAGAAATAATAACTCAAGGTGCAATTAGCTTTCTAATAATGCTGTAGTAGCTCATTACAAAAATTCATTTGTTTAATTTAACCTTTACATGCATGACTTCGTAGTCGATTTGGAAAATTCGTTGAAATCCAATTTGACAAGAGTGGGAGGATTTCTGGAGCAGCAATCAGAACATATCTTCTTGAAAGGTCTCGTGTTTGCCAAATTTCGGATCCTGAGAGAAATTACCATTGCTTTTATCTTCTTTGTTCAGCACCATCTGAGGTACTTCTGCCATAATTTTCTCGTCTTTTGCATGGTTTTCGATATTTGAATCAGTGACAAGTTTGAGCCATATTTGCATAAACTGTAGGAAACTGAAAAGTACAAGCTGGGAAATCCCAAATCCTTCCACTATTTAAATCAATCCAGCTGTTTTGAGTTGGAAGGTGTTGATGATGCTGAAGAATATATAGCACTTAGAAGGGCCATGGATATAGTTGGAATCAGTGAGGATGAGCAGGTTTGTCTTTGATTTATACTGTCTGCTTTTGTAATCTCCAATTGTGTCATAACAAGCAGTTTCTTTCAGGAGGCAATTTTCAGGGTTGTAGCTGCGATTCTTCATCTTGGTAATATTGAATTTGTAAAGGGAAAGGAGATAGATTCCTCAGCTATCAAGGATGAAAAATCTAGATTCCATCTTAATATGACGGCTGAGCTTCTCAAGTATGTTGATTCTCTGCTTCACATTGTGGTTATTTTACTACTCTTTTGGAAGCCTACTGATATTAATATCAATATTAATATTTATGATCATTCCACTAACCAATATTGATGTGTAGGTGTGATGCCCCAAGTTTGGAGGATGCATTAATAAAACGTGTCATGGTGACACCGGAAGAAGTTATTACGATGACCCTGGACCCTACAAATGCTGTTGGTAGCAGGGATGCCTTGGCAAAAACCTTATATTCTCGTTTGTTTGACTGGTAACAAGCTTGACATCCTAATTTCCTTTTTCAAGTTGTTTTCGTCATTACTGTAAAGTTCATAATTGTTTTACTTTGTAAATGCTGATGTTTACAGGATTGTGGAAAAAATCAATGTCTCAATTGGGCAGGACCCCAACTCAAAATCGATAATTGGAGTTCTTGATATTTATGGTTTTGAAAGTTTCAAGTTCAACAGGTACGGTAATTTACTTTTTGCCATTCTTGTCTTCTTTAAGGTATGCATTAGTTTCGAGCAGTGTTTTGTCATTCCGTGTTGGTTTGGGTAGCAGTTGGAACTTCACTTGCACCTTTATTACATAACTAATAAAAGAATTAAGTCTATGCCTAAGTTGTGGTTGGTTTCTCTTGTTCCCTATTTTTGTGCACTGTTGTTTTTGCCAAGTGACTTAGAATCAATAGTGATTTCCAGGCTTCAGTTCACATGTAACAAGTTTATCTGCTCACAAAAACCATATCAAAGAAAAAGAAGACTGTTCTTAGCCATATATACCACGCGTGCTAGTTTTACGCATACAGCAACATTGTGGTTTCTTTATGATGTTTGCTTACTAAGTCTTAAATGCACAGTTTCGAACAGTTCTGTATCAATTTTACAAATGAAAAACTACAACAGCACTTCAATCAGGTGAACTTGCTTGGTCATAAAGTTCCTTTTCATCTTCATGCATGGTGTCTGTGTCTTGAGTTGCTGAATATTTTTTTTTGTTGTTTGTGTTTGCAGCATGTTTTCAAAATGGAGCAGGAAGAGTACTCAAAAGAAGAAATCAACTGGAGTTATATAGAGTTTGTAGATAACCAGGATGTGTTGGATCTCATTGAGAAGGTTTAATGTTCTTCTTTTTTGATGCCTTCTATAATTCTGCTTAAACCTTGCTAAGTAGTATTCCAGCAACACGAGTTTTTATCCAATTGGCAAGCTTTAGAATCATTTTCTCACATATGCTGTACTGATAAATTCATCTTTGTACAGAAACCTGGAGGCATTATCTCGCTTCTTGATGAAGCTTGGTATGTAGCTACTTTTCTACTTTCTGTAAATGATAATAGTGTCCATCCATCACTCAAAATCAGAATAAATAGATTTCGTTCGATTATGGTTCCAAATTTCTGAAATAGATATTGAATGATATTGTTCTTCTGTTATGCAGTATGTTCCCTAAGTCAACACATGAAACTTTTGCCCAGAAGTTGTACCAGACCTTCAAAAATAACAAGCGCTTCGTCAAACCTAAACTTTCTCGAACAGATTTTATCATATCACACTATGCTGGCGAGGTTGCTATTCATATTGTAACACCTGAGGTTTTACTGCAGGACTTGGCTATGATAAATCACTGATTCATTTCACTTGAGTTTTAGGTGGCGTATCAAGCTGATTTGTTTCTGGAGAAAAATAAAGATTACGTTGTGGCAGAACATCAAGCTTTGCTGACAGCATCCAAGTGTTCCTTTGCGGTTTCTCTATTTCCCCCACTTCCACAAGACTCATCAAAATCATCCAAGTTTTCTTCCATTGGTTCACGCTTCAAGGTAATCTTGTAAATTCATTTTGTTTAAATACATATAAGATATTGATCGATTGAATGACCTTTTTACAAGGTTGGTTATTTTGCCGAATCAGTTTAATATTGTCAACATAAGTCGTTGCTCTTGAGGGAAAATGAAAAGTAACAAACTTAGAGTTTGTCACAATGAGATCAATGCCGTATATAACATCTAGAGAACCAAGTATTATTCTGAAAAATCATGGTTTTCTCTGAAATTAATTATAATGGTATTATTCTTGGTCACAGATGCAACTTCAATCTTTGATGGAGACCTTAAGTTCAACAGAACCACACTATATTAGATGTGTGAAGCCAAACAATGTCTTGAAACCTGCAATTTTTGAGAGTGTAAATGTTATTCAGCAATTACGATGTGGTGTAAGTCAATCCTTTCATTCACCTTGATTCTATTTCCTATGTGGCTAGTTCAAGACCTCATTATATATTTAGTGTTTTATTCTAAAGTAAACTTTACTCTTATGTTTATCAATAATTTAGGGTGTCCTAGAGGCCATAAGGATAAGCTGTGCTGGATATCCCACAAGAAAGACATTTTATGAATTTCTTCTTCGGTTTGGTGTCCTGGCTCCAGAAGTGTTGGAAGGAAAGTGAGTTCTTACATTTTTTGACTGACTCTGAGGTTCATGGTGAAATTAATGATTTCTTCACTAGCTTCGTTTATTAATATTAGTAACTGACTTGTGAAATGCTGCTGCGTTACTTTGGCAGCTATGATGATAAAGTTGCATGCCAGAAGATTCTCAACAAAATGGGATTAGAAGGATATCAGGTGATGCTTTCTTCTTCTTGAATTCATAACTCTTTTTGTCTGGTATTCTGTCTCTGTCTCCATAGTTTATGCAATGCATATGTCAGTCTTCTGTTAGAGTTCAGATTTGTCATATGTGCATCTTTCTTTCCAAGTTACTGAACTTTAGAGATATTGCCTTGTCTTTCTACTAACAGATAGGTAAGACAAAAGTTTTCTTGAGAGCAGGCCAGATGGCTGATTTAGATACAAGAAGGACAGAGGTTCTGGGAAATGCAGCAAGAACTATTCAAAGAAGGATTCTGACATATATCGCTCGCAAGGATTTCATATCATTGCGCGAATCTGCAATCAAGTTGCAGGCCCTTTGTCGATGTATCTTCCTTTGTCCCTTTATATAGTTTCCTTCCATTTATTTTGTTATTTCTCCTGAAATAATTTATAGCATTCACTCCAATTCTAAATGTGAAGATGCATAGCTTACATGCCTAGTCAGTTAATCTTTTAACGGTCAGCCTTTTAATATTTTGTTGAACAGATTTTCTGTGCTGATTTAAATATTTTTGCTGAACTGAGTGTATGCCTTTAATCATAAAGTTGATTTGAAATCTGATATCTATCGTTCTTTCTTCAAGGAAATTCTAAATGTGTTCTAAGGACCAAGGGAACCATTTCTAATTGCTTGGTTTACAGACTAATTTTGTTTTTTACTAGTACTGACATATTTGCTTTCTCATTTTGTAGATATTTCTGCTTGTAAATTGCACGAGGAATTGATGCGTCAAAGTTCTGCTCTTAGGATCCAAAAACAACACCGCAAGTATGTTGCTAGGAAAGCTTATACAGATGTACAATTGGCTGCAATAAATTTGCAAACAGGCTTAAGATCCATGAAAGCACGGGATGAATTCAGACTGAGGAAGCAAACAAAGGCAGCCATCCAAATCCAGGTATATGTTTTGCTGCCTGATTTTAAAATAAGCATTAGGTAATGACTTTGATGCACAACATAGACTGCCGTAAAAAGCATGCATAACTATCCTTTTCTTTTCACAATAACAATTCAGTTATTTATTTAGTCATTTTTTGTGTTTAGGCTAAATGGCGTTACCATCAAGACTACTCTTACTACAAGAGACTCCAGAAAGCATCTATTGTTGCTCAATGTGGATGGAGGAGTAGAGTTGCTAGAAGAGAGCTTAGAAATCTCAAAATGGTAAGCCAGTGGATCCCATTCACTTTTTTTTAGCTGTTACTAATCTCAGTGGTAAGTGTGTATAAGAAATGAAATATCATTAATGACTGCATTAAAATTTTCTCTAGGCTGCACGAGAAACTGGAGCTCTTAAAGAAGCAAAAGACAAACTTGAAAAGCGTGTTGAGGAGCTTACATGGCGTTTACAACTTGAGAAGCGATTGAGGGTATTAGGACCTCTGTTTTTGGATAAGGATTTACATCTATTTGATTTGTGTTTTCTAGCATATATTGATTGACTTGAGTTTGTACAATTTCAGACTGACCTGGAGGAGGCAAAAACCTCAGAAATTGCAAAGCTGCAAGAAGCATTGCAAGCTATGCAATTACAATTATCAGAAGCCAAGGCCATGGCCATCAAAGAAAGAGAAGCTGCTAGAAAAGCTATTGAAGAAGCACCTCCAGTGATTAAAGAAACACCTGTCATAATTGAAGATACAGAAAAGATCAACTCATTAACTGCTGAGCTTGAAAAAATGAGGGTATGTTTATCACTGTGGAGAAACTAGGAACACGCCTAAGAATGATCCACTTTTCCCTAATATATTCCCTGTGTTTCCCCAACAAGCTTCATAATTATGATTTAAGGAATTTACATGCCATGAATGTATGTTTAATTGTGCAGGCTACACTGCAAGCAGAAACAGTTTCTAAGGAAGAGGCAACACAAGCTCATGCTGCAATTCGTATTGAAAATGAGGAACTGCAGAAAAAGTTTGAAGTTGAGAAGAAGAAATCTGACCAGTATCAAGAAACCATGCAGAAGTGTGTATCTAGAGATCTTGTTTTTTTTCCTATCAACTAGAGTTTATTAATTTGAAAATGAAAAAAAAAACCTAGCAGTTTTAAAGTGAACTGCTAGTCTTAGGTACCTTTAACTCCTTGAAAAGCTGTTCAACCCTCTCAATGGAATCCTGTCTGTCACAAAAGGTTTTGTGAACCTGGCAGCGTATTAGTTGTCTCAGCCATTCTTTTTAGTGTTGCTAACAGTGCAATGAGCATGTATAAATGAGTCTATATAATCTAGTCATTTGAGCCTGATAACTTATTTTGCATGTGGTGTAATTGATACTGGAATTATAGAAGTTATTCCAAGTATGTATGTTAATTTTTTTGATGTTTGTTACAATAAATACCTCTTTCTTGCATGTCAGGCTTGAAGAGAAGGTCTCTAACTTGGAATCTGAAATTCAAGTGCTTCGGCAACAAGCTCTTGTCATGTCACCTACGGGGAAAACTCCATCAACACGACCAAAGACAACAATTATTCCGGTATATTTCTTGTTGCAAGTTACTTGATGTCAAGGCCTAGGTCAATATTGGTATACATGGTCATAATGCTAGAATTATTCTTGTAGTTGCAAAGAACTCCGGATAATGGAGCCTTGAATGATGGAGAAACAAGGAAAATGGTAAAGTACTGATAGTTTTGTTTGCCATACATATACTACTAACTTGTCTTATTTTAAAGCTGATTATCTTTCTTAATTGTTAGGTTCTTGCTCCTGTGCCTTATATGCGGGAACCAGAAACTGAAGAAAGACCTCAAAAATTTCTTAATGAGAAACAGCAGGTAACTGGACCTGAATGTATTTTATTTGACTACATATAATAGTTTTGCTATCATTGACTAGCACCAATTTATTCATCACTTCTGTTTTATTTCTTGGTGCAGGAGAACCAAGATTTGCTAATAAAGTCTATTTCAGAAGATCTGGGATTTTCAAAGGGCAAGCCTGTTGCTGCTTGCTTAATCTACAAATGTCTTCTGCAGTGGAGATCATTCGAGGTTGAAAGAACGAGTATATTTGATCGTATCATTCAAACAATTGCTGGAGCCATTGAGGTATATTTCCTTGCAATTATAATTTCCAATTAGATAATTATCATGGGATACTTTGACCTAACAGTAGGTAATTTTGTATAAGCTTCAGTCACAAGATAACAGTGATGTTTTGTCGTATTGGTTATCAAACTCTGCCACATTATTGTTGCTCCTCCAACGCACATTAAAAGCAAGCGGAGCTGCTAGTTTAACTCCTCAACGTCGTAGAACATCATCAGCTTCAATTTTGGGGCGTGTGTCTCAGGTTAGATTACTTGCTAGCTCTGTTCATACTTTATTCTCTTGGTTTTACTGAAATGTTGTTTGTCTTGAATCTTGGTATTAGGGTCTTCGAGGCTCTCCACAGAGTGTAGGCTTTTCATTTTTCAGTGGCCGGCCTTTGGGTGGGTTGGATGAGTTGCGTCAAGTGGAAGCAAAATACCCTGCTTTGCTTTTTAAGCAGCAACTCACTGCCTTCCTTGAAAAGATATATGGATTAATTAGAGACAATCTGAAGAAGGAAATATCTCCAGTGCTTGGTCAATGTATTCAGGTGAGGAAATTAAAGAAATTAAAAAAAAAAAAGTTTCTCTTCCCTTTTTGGACAGATGAAGATTGAAAATTACAATTACTATATTTTAATGAACTCACAGGCACCGAGGACATCTAGGGGGGGTTTAGTGAAGGGACGTTCCCAAGCTAATGCTGTAGCCCAACAAGCTTTGATTGCTCATTGGCAGAACATTGTTAAAACTCTTAACAATTACTTGAACACAATGAGAGCCAATCATGTAAGTGGACAACTTTACATGCACTGTTACCAATGAAATGCTATTTTGAATTTTATTCCAAGTACCTTAAATGAGTTTGATATTTGCAGGTTCCTTCTTTCCTAGTTCACAAGGTGTTTACTCAAACATTTTCCTTCATCAATGTCCAGCTGTTCAACAGGTATTACATTGCTACAGTTTCCTTGATTGTAATCACTTGGTGCGCAATGTGAATGGTTTAGTTTTCACTACTGACTTCTATTGTTCCAAAATTTAGCCTTCTTCTGCGGCGTGAGTGTTGCTCTTTCAGCAATGGTGAATATGTAAAATCAGGTTTGTCTGAATTAGAGCTATGGTGCCGTGATGCCACTGATGAGGTAAGTTTAAAATGCTGTTTTTCAGATACCCTTCTCATTTAGCTGGTGGGAAACTGGGAATATTGAGCCTTATTATATCTTTCTGCTATTATCAGTATGCAGGTTCTGCTTGGGAAGAACTCAAACACATTAGACAAGCAGTCGGATTCTTGGTTGGTTAAATGCCTTTCATATTTATTAGATATCTTATTGCTTATTTTATTATATTTTTTTATGATCCAATTCTTTCAATGTTGTTTCTCATGAGCAGGTAATACACCAGAAGCCAAAGAAGCCCTTGAGAGAAATCACGAACGATCTGTGTCCTGTGAGTGGATATTCAAAAAAAAAAAATAGTGTACCTTTTCTGTGTTATGAATGAAATAAACTGAATTACTCTCAATGGTTTTTGTCGTCTTCAGGCACTCAGCATTCAGCAGCTCTACAGGATCAGTACTATGTATTGGGACGACAAATATGGAACTCACAGTGTGTCTGCTGAGGTCAGTCATATTCTTCATCTTAACAATTCAAGTTAGAGGCATTAAAATATTTATGTGCTGTAATTACAAATATTCTGTGAGTTTATCATTATATCACCACTCTTACCAATCACCATAAATCAAACTTCGCTCGCCATGTAAGTATTCAACAGTAACAAATTTTATGCCTTGGCAGGTGATTCAAAGTATGAGAGTTATGATGACAGAGGAATCAGGCAATTCAGTGAGCACCTCATTTCTATTGGACGACGACTCAAGGTAAATTTCCTGAAAGGCTGAGTAAGACCTTCACACTCATATGCCACACAAATCATTTAGAGGGAATATTCAAGAAATATCACCCTATTATTAGGTTTTTTTCCCTCTATATACCACCAAATTTGAAAAACTTCCATAAAACCCACCCATATTTTCAATTTTCTTCAAAATCACACCCAGTATTTAGTGTCATTAGATTTTGTCATGTGTGATTTTCATAAATAAAAAATACACCTTAAATGGAAATGGGGTTGAATATAGCTTTCAAAAGGCAAGGACAATTGTTCCATTACCCATAAAACTATTGGGCTTTAGAAGCCCTGAAAACGGGCAAGTCTAATCAAAGTAAAACAATTTGTATGAAAAAAATTAAAACTTTAGGTACCCTTGCACCAAGTTGCCAATTTTTTTTTCCCTTTCTGCTGCAGCATCCCATTTACAGTGGATGACATAGCCAAGTCAGTGGAACCAGTGGAGATAGTTGAAGTTGATCCTCCTCCATTGCTTCGTCAGAATTCAAGCTTTGCATTTTTACAGCAATGATTCTATTGATGCACGAAACACGGCTCTCTCTAGATGGAGAGCTTTGCACATATATCTCTGGTCTGATGAATTTGTGTTTTGTATGTAAATGGTTTCCCCGGGCTTTGGTTTTTTCTGGTTCTGGGTTGGTTTTTGCAGGTTTGTCTTCTGCTGTTTTTATTTGTGGGGCTTTAGCTGTCATTTTGCTGGCTTTTAAAACCCACTGTTGATTTGTGGATCCCAATTTGTTCATGTACATTATTATGCATTATAATAGAAGCATACTGTATTGGTCCCAATTTTTGTGAAATCTATGAGATCAGTTTTCTTGAAGTCTGTTAATGAAATAGGGAATCTTAGGTATTGTAATTGACCATATATAGGCGTTTCAGTATGTGACATTCAAGCTTTGCCATAATGGGTGTTTCAGTTGGATTATATCCACATCTCTAGTTGCCTAGAATTTGTTTTACTGTCCAAGATAAAGCTGTTGCGGGCTTTTTAATGGATTGAAAGCTAGAAGAAAATAGGGTGGTTTTGAAGGTTGAACACTTGCTAAATCATAAACTATGGTTAATGCTAGATTGGTAGGGATGAGAGAGCGCCTGTTGGCTATTGCTCTTTATTTTCTTTTCAATTTTCATGGGCATATGCTATTTGGGTTTGACGGATCCAACCAATGTTCTTATGATCGGAATTCTCGGATTAGATTTTGGAGTGCTTTTGGAATGGATTGTGAAGCGTTTGTGGAATGGATCGTGAAATTGCTCAAGGAAATTCTTATTTTCTTATTCCTATGATAAACCCTAAGGCTACGTAAACAATTTCTGCGACTACCCCTGGTGGTTCTTTGACCGTTCTCTTCTCTCCGGTGACTGGCTGATACGCTAGATTATATTAGTTAGGCTAATTAGGATAATAATTTATATTTAAGAATATTATTTCCTTTTATTTAGGATTTAGTTTTTATATTTTAGTAAGATATCATTTCAGCGTTATCTTTTCCGATTTAGATAGATACGAGAGTTATTATAAATACTCTCCTATTGTTATCATTTTAAGTAATCAGAAAATCAATTATAACAAACCTTAATTCTATCTTCCGTCCTCTCCCTCGTCTGTCTGAGTCACTCTCCCCTTGGCCTTTGGCCCTTCTTCCCTTCACCCGGTTACTTTATTCATTGAATCCGATACGAGATCTATAAGATTACGTATCACTGGCTAGGAGCTAGGGTCATCTTGTTTGCCATTGTGCAGGTAGGTTTGTGTTGTGTGCAAGTGATCGACGCTGGAAAGGATCCTGGTTGAAGGTGGTGGAAAGCGAAATCTGCATTTGTCTAAGAGTGAGTGCCGAGATTGAAGGCAGTTATAAGGGTGATGATTAGGGGTGATAACAACGGATGAGATCCTCTGTCCTCGACTTGTGTCTCCAATTTGTGTCCCCTTTGTGTTTATTAATCTAGCTATAACACACAAAACTTTTTCCCCGTGCACAAGATTTTGCTCGCTTCATGAAGCGAGTCGCTTCATAATGCGAGCCATCTACGGATATCCGAGCGGATTTTTTGCAAAAGCGGCAAAATGACACGCTTCATGAAGTGTGATGCAATATGGTGCGATTTCCTTACCCAATCCAATATTTTTTTACATATATAGGTTCCTCTCGTCGATAGCTTCGATTTGATAGGTAATAAGCTCAAATCCGACACTCGGGCAAAAAGTTATTAATGATTTAAGATTGGACATACGCAAACTACTTTAACACGATGTTTTATTTGGGATGGGATTTAAGATAAGGCTTAGTATATAATATTTTGGTACAGTTTAGGTTTATTGTAAGTATTAGGGTTTATGGTTAGGGTAAGGCTTTAAGGTAGGGTTTTGGGGCTAAGGGTTAGGATTTATAGTAAGGGTTATGGTTTAGTGTAGGATTTGAGTGAGGTTTAAGGTTTGGGTATAAGATTTAAGATAGAGTTTGAATGTATGGTTTAAATTAAGGATTAAGGGTAGGCTTTTAGATAAGGATTATGGTTTATGATGGTGTTTAAGATAAGGTTTAAGGTATGATATTAGGTAAGTTTTAGGGTTTATAGTTAGGGTTAGGGTTTAGGGTAGGATTTGAGTGAGGTATATGGTTTATGATAGTGTACGTTATAGTTTTAGGGCTTAGGATTTATGATAGGATTTAGATAAAGAATTTAAGGTATGGCTTATGTGTAGGGTGTTGGGTAAGGTTTAGGATTTAGAGTAGAGTTTGAGTAAAGGGTTTGATATAAGGATTAAGGTAGGATATTGGGTAAGGTTTAATGTTTATGGTAGAGTTAGGGTTTATGTTTAAGTTAAGGCTTTAGCGTTGGATAAGACTTAGGATAAGAGATATGATTTATGGTAAAGGATACCCAGATAGGGGTGTGCAAACCCGTTTTACCATGATTTTGGTTAAGTGAAGTTTGATTAACCATTATTTCAGTTAATTAAAATCATTAAACAAAATCGACCCTTTAATCTCGGTTAATCAGAGATTTGTTAACCAAATTTTTGGTTCGATTTTCTCGTTAACCAATAACTATTTATTTAATTTTATATTATAAGAATACACTTGAACAACAATAAAGTTATTAGCTTTATAATAAAAATATTATCGCTCGATTATAATTTCAAAATAAATACTATTTTACATGATGGTTATGTTTTAAATTGTTTTTAAAATATGCATTCTATATATATAACCTTTTGGGAGTTAAATATTTAAAAAAAGCATATTTAACTAATCAATGATGGAAATAAAAAAATAATGTTTTCAAAATCAAATATAATTTTAAATTCTCCAAATAAGCATGTAATTCCATTAAGATAAAATATACTCAAATCATATACTAGATAAACGACGTGTGAAAATAGTTTGCATGCGTCCAATCTTTAAACGTTCATAACTTTTTGCTCGGGTGTCTGATTTGAGCTTATTACCTATCAAATCGAAGCTATCGACGAGAGTAACCTATATATGTAAAAACAATATTGTATTGGGTAAGGAAATCGCACCATATTGCATCACGCTTCATGAATCGTGTCATTTTGCCGCTTTGGCAAAAAATCCGCTCGGGTATCCGTAGATGGCTCGCAGTATGAAGCGACTCGCTTCATGAAGCGAGCCAAATCTTGTGTGTGGGGAAAAAAATTTGTGTGTACATATCCTCAACCAAAAATAAGGGTTTTGAATTTTGGGAGTAGTATTTTTTAAAATAAAACATAGTACACTTGATCAATAAATACAAAGAGACACAAGTTGGGGATACAAGTTGGGGACAGAGGATCTAGACCGTGCAAATAACGGGTTGGGTTGCGTACTTGTGTGTCACTTTTTTTAATTTTCGGGTTGCGGGTCGACCCGTAACCTTTTAAAAAAAATTATTATATTATTTCATGCATAAGAGAAAAGATTATATATAATTTTTTATTCAAGATTTAAAAAAAATGATATGATTTATGTATATTATTTAGTGTTTTTATTTTTGAATCATCTTTATTACTCCCACTATTTATTTTAAGTTGTTCTCCATTTAAAAAAATAAATTGTTCTCTTAGCCTCAAATGGGTCGAATTCAACAAATCCAACTCCTTGCCCTGAGCAAAATTGCAAATATACTTCTAGAAAACATTATAACCAATCCAATAGATTCAATAGGCAAATTTCAGCGTTAAGCGAAGAACGAACCTTCCCTTACTCAAATCATAGAAGGCTCGAAGTTAGGACAATGGATCTAGGCATAGATGTGGTTCAACCAAAGTAGAATCCAACATCCAATAGATTCACCAAGCTGTAATCGACTCATTTTCGAGGTAGAATCCGACAGGTTTGGTTTTCATGACGACCATTCGGAATTCGACGTCCTTATTATAAACCTCGTTGGAAACATAGGTTATGGATTTGGCATCGACGACGGATGTAAAGGTGGTACGAGGCGGTCAAAGGTTGTGGCACGAAGCGGTGATTCCTCCGGCAAGAGAAGATGTGAAGTCGGAGAAGTGTAGATTTCGGGGGATGGAAGCTGAAACATAACCCTTATAAATTAGCCATATAACAAAGAAAAAGCTTACCGAGACACAACCGCTATTATAAAGTCAAAAAAGTACTTTTTATACAACCTAACCATAAATTCAGTTAAGATATTTAGGATGAGAAACGTTAATGGTAATGAAATATTAATAGCAACATTTCGATCTTAAAGAAATATTAATAGCAAGGCGAAATCGCCGAAAACCACCTTTATAATAACCTATATTATTACAAACCACCCACTATAATTAAAATTGTTTAAAACCACCCTTATGATTGAACCCGTTAAAAATCAGCCACCCAAACTAGTTTTCCGTTAGTCTATCGTGAAAGTTAGATTTTTTTATGTTTTTTAATTCCATTTATTTAAAAAGATAACAAATAAAAGTAAAAAACCTTCCCAGCCTCCCTTCCTATTTCTTATTCATTTCTCTCCTCCTCCTTTCTCCACGCAGAACACTCCTTCTGCAAACTGCCGCTCTTCCGCCGACCGTCGACCACCACCGATCGCCGACTGCTACTCTCCTACCAACCTCTGGTCACCGACGTCCCCTAATCGGGATACGACATCACATAGGTAAGTTTGAGTTTTTAATACTAATTGAAAATTTCCAATTCTACAAAATGCATGTGCGTGTATTTTTGTTTGGAGATTTAAATTGACTGAAATTGAAAGTCTTGGCTCTATATTCATCCATTCTAGGTCATATATATGGTCGTCTTATGTGTGAAATTTGTAGGAGTAGTTCATGTCCAACAGCTCTCAATTTTCAATGGGTTAGACTTTGAATTTGGGTTTTTTGTTGAGATAGGTTAGGGTTTGAGAATTGGGTTTCATGTGTGATGCCATGTTATTGAATTTTGATATACACTTGTTGATATTTGGAAATTAAATGTGAGTTAGTGATTATTGATGCTTCTTTTTCGTTTGGAGATTGGAATCAACCGGGCCAAAATGAGGCTAATAAACTCTTCTAGCTACTCTCGTGTGAATTAGTTTTATGGGTTCAATCACTAGCTTTATCACTGCATGTTTGCCTCATCCATATGCTAAAGCATGAAAGCATGTTACACATCCTATAGAAAGTTATACAGTGTTAATGTACACTCTGACCTAAATAGCAAATGTCATATTTCCACCCAAAAAAATAGCAAATGTCATATGGCTTTACATACACTGATTGTGGTGAATATGCTTACAATATTAGGAAGCTGATTTACATTATTAGCCTCTCAAGCTTTCTAATTCCCTAGTTTAGCTATCTAGTTTGGTTAATTTTCAATGGAAGCACAATATTTGTGGCGTGTTCTTTCAATCATGTTAACCTTGGAAAGCATTTAGTCTAAACCAAACCATGCCAGATGTTTGAATATAATATAGTGCCACATGCAAGAATGGCAAACCTATATGAGTGAAGCTTTCTAATTCCTTCTTACTCTATTCAAGAATTTTGGTATGGGGTTCTCTAGACTTGTTTTGCTAAATTAAACTGAATTTGAGATAAATTGCACTTTCATTAGCATTATCTATTTGTTGAGAATTGTGGCTGCATAAAGAAAATCATAAGAAATTTGCATATTCCAATTGAATACTCGAAGTTGTGGTGTTCTGTAATTGTTAGAGTGGTTTGTTGTGTCAATTTCATAGGCTCTCTTATCTTTCTTAACTGTTTGTTAAAAATGTGAAATCAGGAGCTTGAGATCGAAGCTACGAATTTGCGTGTTGGAAGAACTGTTGCATTTGTAAGCTTTGATATTAGAAAGAAAGTTATGTGTAAAATGATAGCACAGGGATGTCACACCAAATACATTGCTGTGAGCAAAATGTAATAATAAGATTTTCACTATCTCACTGTTGTTTCTTGAGATGAAATAACTTAATGTTAAGCTGAGGATGTGTAATTGCTAGATTCAAATAGCTGAATAAATGGATACATTGAAACACTGTGTAATATCTATCAAGTATTATTTATCGAATTCCTTCAGATTTTGTATATTTTGATTCTGGAACCCTTTTGAGTTAATTTTGTTGCATCTGTGGCAACTTGTTTCAACCAGCCAAACTAAAGATGGGAACTGAAAAATGCATTGATCGTAGATTATCAAAAATAGTAATACATTGTACAAGAGAAGTGCTAGCATAGAAAGTAGTCAAAGGCTTGAACTATGTTCTCTTAACTCTCCAGCTTGTTTAAATGCATGGTACCTACAGTATGCTTTAACACCAGTTGGTTCTAATATGTTTATCTTCTCCACATACTGTAATGAAGAATAAAGAGATGAAATATATGATAAGATGTTATGGGGATGAAAACAGGTTCTTGGAAAAAAAAAATTAGTCCCTTTCGGGCTCATTGAGCAAGGAGTAACCACGCAATGTTATATAGAATAAAATTCACTACAAAGCAAATGCCATATAGGATAAATTCAGTACAAAGCAAATACTATATAGGTTAAATTCAATAAAAAATTTAAGCATTTAGTTCAAAAGCACACAGCTTGATAAGAAGTTGCAAAAACTCACACAAAAAGCTACTTAATTTAATCATCAGAACACACCACCTAAGCACATTAGCCACTTGAACGCCTAAGTACATTAGCCAATTGATCCTTCGTTCCAATCACCCTTTTTGTGGGCTTTGGAAGAGGAAAATATGAGCTTGACGCGACTGCCTCATCTCCTCTCGATTGTGGTGGTTGTACATTTGATTGGTTGTATGGCACCTACATAATTTATAGACATTTTAAGCTAATTCATAAAATGAATAGGAATATCATATCAAAATTAAAGTATTTTCTTGTACCTCCACAGAATTATTAGAAAATGGAGTAGCTGAAGATTGTGTTCCAGTATCCAAATTCCTAGAAAATTCCCCACTTTGGCACTACAAAAGAGGAGGCAAAGTTACTATATCATGAATACTAATATTCATAGTTCACATAAATTACTTAAACACAAGTTTGTATACCATATCATATCTAGCTTGATTGGGATGGACAGTTGAAGAACCTGATACATTGCTTCCAAGACGAGAAGAATCCTACAAAATAAAATTGTTGTAAGTTCATATGAAAAAATAATAAACTTATCTTAATATAGAGATTGAAGGTCCATGACTACCTTTTTTGTGTACTTTCTTTTTTGAGAACCCACGTAGACAGTACTTGGGTTTTTAGGTCTTCCTCCAGTGTTAAGTTGCTTTCCTGGCTGAGGTGGTTTTGGTGGATTATTGCACTTGTTCTTGTAGTGACCAACTTGTCCACAATTAGAACATTTTGTTTGTCCTACAACTCTTATCCTTTTCTTCTTGCTTGGTATCTCTTCTCCAACCTCTCTTCTTCTTGCCTTCTTAGGCCTCCCGGGTTGTACAATATACTTTGGTGGTTCTGGCGCTTGGTGATCCATCCTTTCCCATTGGGCTTCTCCAGGCATTGGATTGATGATGTTGTTATAAGCCCTCAAATAAGTCTCCTTCGTAAAAAAGGGATGCACAAACTGTTCTAAGTTGTGCCTGTACTTCATGATGCAACACATTGCATGAGGACAAGGAATACCAGTAAGATCCCATCTATTACAGCCACAACTCCTTTGAGCCAAGTCTACAACATAAGTCTTTCCATAATGGTCAACCTCAAATCTGTCTCCACCCCCATAATAAGGTGTGCAACTCCTCAGACATTCTTCCTTGGCAAGTTCTATTCTTTTCTTAGTATGCGGTGTAAACATACCCTCATACTTCATTATACCTTCTCGCTTAGCTAAAAACCTCTTCATCAATTTCCTTCTAATCCACTCACACATGGACAATATAGGCAGCTCTCTTGCAGGTAAAATTAGTGAATTAAAACTCTCACACACATTGTTCAGTAGCATATCGGATTTTGTGTGATGTTTGAATCCATGTCTAGACCATGAATTTGGATTTGCATCAATCAAGTATTTATATGCACCTTCATCCAACTTCCTTACCTCATTCATCACACAATCAAAATCAGGTGTGGTGTATGCCCTGGCAGCTGCCCATACAGAATCCTTGAAAGTCTTACCGGGCCATCGTCCTTTGAAATTATTGTACATGTGTCTAACACATACCCTTGTTTCAGCCATAGGAGCAACATCACGTAATGCCTCAATTAGACCCTACAAAAAAATAGTGAATGATTAATTTAAAAATGAAAATAAAATATTATTGATATTATCAAAATATGAAATAAAAATGGGATGGAAACAAGCTATACCTTTTGCCGATCAGATATGAAGGTGGGGTTACTTTCCCCAATATCTCGAATTAGAATGTCTAAGAACCAACTCCATGTCTCTTTTCTCTCTGCCTCAACAACAGCATAAGCAATGGGATATATGTTCTCATTTCCATCCTTTCCAACTGCAACCAACACCTGACCGGTGTATGCACCCTTCAAATGACAACCATCCAACCCTATTATTGGTCTACAACCCATTAAAAAACCTTGCTTACAAGCATCAAAACAAACATAAAGTCTCTGAAACAACGGCTTCTCTGGATTTTCTAAACACACCTTTACATAACTAGAGCTTCCTGGATTCCATTTCTTAATTGTTGCTGCATAATCCCAAACCCTACCATATTGTACCCTAGCATCACCATGTGTCATCAACATTGCCCTAAACCTAGCATTCCATGCCTGGTTGTACGTGATGTCGATGGTGTGGTCTCTTCTCACAGCATTAATAAACCCTTCCAACTTCCATTGTGGATCATCTCTGTAAAACTCTAGATATCTCTCTGCTAGCCATATTGATGTCAACTTAGAATTCTCATGTTGCCATCCACAATCATGCTTTGCAACCAAGTTCTTTAACTGAAAACTCCCATCTGCACCCATCTTTCTGGCACATGCCTTAAACCCACACTTCACTTTCTTACACACACACTTTTTTCTAGCGTGCTTCATAGCACATTCACACTTTAGCTTACAATAGGCAGATACCTTAGACTTGTCATTGTGCAAATAGTAATAATCACCACCATTTTCTATGGAAAACTGCCTTAAAGCTCTTCTAAAAATTTCATTGGAGCCAAATATCATGCCAACTTTCAGATTGATTTTTTTCTTAAAATCCACAAGTGGATTAAATTCAGGATACTTGACATGTCTCTCTCCATCGGAATCAGTCCCGCTTACACTCTTCAATCCATCAGAATCGTCTAATGGTTTCTCATCATCCACATAAGCTACTCCATCATCCAATTCTAAAATCATATCATCAGCCCCAAACTCACCAACATGCTCATCAATATTTTCCTGAAACAGATCGTCATCTTCATCTTCACTGTCTATGAATTCAAAATCATTATCTGAGGATGAAGATTCTGACCCTAAAACCTCTTCACTAGCATCAGCCGAACCATATGGACCTTCTTCTGTGTGACCCTTGGTTGGATTTGGGATTTCGGTTGGATAAGTGTTCAAGGTTTTGGTTTTTTCATGGCTTGGCACAACTAGTTGAGTTATAGGCTGAGATGTCGGGTCTTGGCTTCTCAATGCAAATGGGCTAACCTCATTACTTTGGACAACATATATATGAACAACTCTGTCATAGCCAACACATTCAACCATTTTCAATACATCAGTATCTCCACTAATATATTTAAGTCCATGGTGAATTGTTTTTCCTGGTTGTGTGAACCACATCTCTACATTTATCAACCCAATTTCTTCCCTTAGTAAAGCTTCCAAAACAACTTTCGATAGCATATCACAATCAACATATCTATAGTAATAAATTTTTCCTTTCTTGTAACATAACTCATCCACCTTGGCAATGTAAAAACTACCCTCATACATAAATCTCAAATCTATATTCATATCTGCGATGAAAATTAAAATAATATATAAATCACGTATTGTACATAAACACTAAACACAACAAATAATGAAGGCATCGATCATGTTATCACTAGTGCTATCATTTTTCACTTTTACATGAATCGTCATTAATCACCTATCAACTATTTTATGACAGACAATCCTAGTTCACATTTAATATATATAAAAAAAATAGTTTTCAATTTTGATAAATAATGCCCACTAATGAAAAGAATCTCTCTACCTATTCAATGCCATACTAATTGTTCAATATCATCTCTGAAATAAATTTAAAAAATCAAAGAGTTAATACAGAGACAACCCTAATCATTTATATATCATTATCATAAAAAAAAGGATTGATTAAAAGAAGTGGCTAAATAACACTCCATATCCATGATCAGTTTGGTGGGTACATCATGGATTGATCTTTATGCGTTCATGTGATTCAATCTAGCTCTCGTTTCACTTCCTCCTATAGACAATTAGACACCAAAATACTGAGGCCAACGTATCATTCACTTCTCTAGCCTTTGTGTTGATTTTGCTATCTTTTAGATTAATAGAAATTTGAAGGCACTCAATAAATCCTGCACACTGCATCCAACATTCTGTATTTGCTATTAATTCTTACAAATAATATTTTTACGTCTGTTTTATAGAGAAACCCTAAATCAAATTACTTGCTCTAACACCATCTTTGCTACTACTATTGAAGTTGCATATGATTAAAAAACAAGCAATATGTAGTGAAAAAACTCAACATGAAATAGTATAAAACCTCTTGACAACTACAAATAATCACAATATAGTAGAACATACCTCCTCAAATGAACCCACCTTACTAGAATTTTTAGATTCTTTCAAAAGGCTTTCTTCAACAAGAGGAGGAGCACTATTCTTCCAAAACCCTAGTTCGACGAACTGAATGAAGCATGAGTCTTCCAAAACCCTAGTTCGAACGACGAACTGAATGAAGCATGAGGAGTACGGTTCTAATTTTCTTAGCGATATATTCATCTAATTTGATTTGTTTTACTTTTTTAAGTTTCTTCCTTTTATTTGTTATCTTTTTAAATAAATGGAATTAAAAAAACATAAAAAATCTAACTTTTACGATATACTAACGGAAAACTAGTTTGGGTGGCTGCTTTTTAACGGGTTCAATCATAAGGGTGGTTTCAAACAATTTTAATTATAGTGGGTGGTTTGTAATAATATAGGTTATTATAAGGGTGGTTTTCGGCGATTTCGCCTAATAGCAAATACTCAAAAGTCATAAAAAAAAATTGAACGTCCACGAAAGACACAGGCTCCTCACTAATATTTATATACAGCCTGGAATCCAAATCCATGAAACCTCAAGCCGTCTTCAAATTTCAAAATCACACAAAAGCTACTTCGCTTCGCTTTGCACCTCATTTTATTTCACAGATTCGAAAACCCAAAAAACCCTCACTTTCCCTCCTCCCTCCTCCTCTCAAATCCCCCAAATTCATTCCTCTATCGATCCTATAAACCCTAGCTCCTGCTCTCTCTTCCACCGCCATCGCCATGGAGTGGAATCCAGAAACCCTACAATTCCTCTCCCAGTGCTTCCTCAACACTCTCTCCCCCGATCCCACCCCCCGCCGCGCCGCCGAGTCCAGCCTCTCCGACGCCGCCGACCGTCCCAACTACGGCCTCGCCGTCCTCCGCCTCGTCGCCGAGCCCTCCGTCGATGACCAGATCCGCCAGGCCGCCGCCGTCAATTTCAAGAACCACCTCAAGTTCCGATGGAATCCCAGCGCCTCCGCCCGCAACGGCGCCCCCGCCCCCAATCCGATCCCCGACCCCGAGAAGGAGCAGATTAAAGCCCTAATTGTCACCCTCATGCTCCAGGCTTCGCCCCGGATCCAGTCGCAGCTCAGCGAGGCGCTCGTCGTGATCGGACAGCACGATTTCCCCAAGGCGTGGCCCTCGCTGCTCCCGGAGTTGGTCTCAATGCTGCAGAAGGCGGTGGAGGCTGGTGAATACGTCGCCATCAACGGGATCCTCGGGGCCGTGAACTCGCTCTGCAAGAAATTCAGGTATCAGTACCAGACCACTGACATTAGGCTTGACCTCAAGTATTGTTTGGATAATTTCGCGGCGCCGTTGTCGCAAATGTTTTCTCGAACGGCTGCCTTGATTGAGTCGCGCGCCTCATCTGGCGCCCAGGCTAGCGAATTGAAGCCCTTGTTTGAGTCCCAGAGGCTGTGTTGCAGAATCTCTTATTCTTTCAATTTCCAGGAGTTGCCTGAGTATTTTGAGGATCACATGGAGGAGTGGATGGTATTGTTTGTTAAATATCTTACTTCCGTTTACCCTGCCCTTGAGCAAGGCGGTGGGGATGGGCTTCCAGTGGTTGATGGCTTACGGGCTGCGGTTTGTGATATTTTAAGCCTCTACATGGATAGGAATGAGGAGCCCTTTGAGAAGTATGTAGATACGTTCGGGAGGGCAGTGAGAGACCTCCTTGTTAGTGTCTCTGCCACTCCTGGTCGAGATGACCTTGCTGTCACTGGCTGTAAGTTTCTGACTACTTTGAGCATGCGTAGCCCCCAGAACAAGCTGTTTGCAGAGGATGGATCGCTAGATCTAATTTGTGGGAGCATTGTAATCCCTAATGTCATGCTGAGGGATGAAGATGAAGAGCTTTTTGACATGAATTACGTGGAGTTCATAAGGAGGGATATTGAGGGCAGTGATCTTGATACAAGGAGGAGGATTGCCTGTGAGCTTCTCAAAGCCATTGCTGCTAATTACAGGGAGCAGATCATCCAGATGGCTCTTCGTCTTGTACAAGGCTTGTTGGCTAAGTTCGCCGAAAACCCAGCAGCAAATTGGAAGCACAAGGACTGTGCTATCTATGTGGTTCTGTCATTATCTGTTAACAAGGCTGGGGGTACTACTGTTCCTACAGGATTTATTGACGTGGGTAGCTTCTTTTCATCTGTTATAGTCCCGGAGTTGCAGAGCCAGGATGTTAATGCATATCCAGTTCTTAAGGCGGCTGCTCTCAAGTTCTTTACAGTGTTCCGTAGCCTGCTGCCAAAGACTAGTGCACTGGCCTTGGTTCCTGATGTGGTACGCTTTCTGCGTTCAGAATCTAATGTGGTTCATTCGTATGCTTCCATATGCATTGACAAGCTTCTTCTGGTCAAAGAGGAAGGAGGTGTACCTAGATATCTGGCTAATGACATTACCCCATTCCTTCCGGTCTTGATGACCAACCTTTTCAATGCTCTAAGTTTTCCAGAGTCTGAGGAAAATCAGTATGTGATGAAGTGTATCATGCGTGTTCTTGGCGTTGCTGATGTTTCCAGTGAGGTTGCTGGCTCTTGCATAACAGGGCTGACATCTATACTAAATAGAGTTTGTCAAAATCCCAAAAATCCCACATTTAACCATTATCTCTTTGAAGCAGTGTCTGTTCTCATCAGACGTGGCTGTGTTAATGCTGCACTTACATCGGCATTTGAAGCTAGCCTTTTCCCCAGCCTCCAGTCCATATTGACCAACAATGTTATTGAGTTCTTTCCTTATGCTTTTCAGCTGCTGGCTCAGCTTGTTGAGTTGAATAGCTCCCCCCTTCCCGCTCACTACATGCAGTTCTTTATTGTGCTCTCATCGCCTGAATTATGGAAGAAGTCCTCAGACGTTCCAGCTTTGGTGCGTCTCCTCCAAGCCTTCCTTCGGATGGCCCCATCTGAACTTATCAGAGAGGGAAAGCTGCAACAAGTGCTTGGAATATTCGACAAGCTTGTCTCATCTCCTAGCACAGAGGATCAGGGATTTTTTGTTCTCAATACAATTGTGGAGAGCCTTGGCTATGATGTGATTGCACCATATATGGGCCACATTTGGGCTTGCCTCTTTAATCGCCTGCAGAATAACAAGACTATGAAGTTTGTGAGGTGTCTTGTGATACTCATGTCACTGATTCTAGTGAAACATGGCTGGAAGAACCTTGTGGATAGCATTAATGCTGTACAGCCCAATTTATTTCTTATAATATTGGAGCAGTTTTGGATACCGAATCTGAAACAGATAACTGGTGTTATTGAAGTCAAGTTGACTGCAGTTGCCTCTACGAAACTTATCTGTGAATGTCCTCTTCTCTTGGATCCTGCAGCTTCTAGACATTGGGGTCAAATGCTGGATAGCATTGTTACCCTCCTTTCAAGACCTGAAGAAGACAGAGTTACTGAGGATTTAGAAGTTCCTGATTTTGTTGAAACTGCAGGTTATACTGCAACCTTTGTTCGCCTACATAATGCCGGGAAGAAAGAAGACGATCCACTTAGGGACATAAAAGATCCAAAGGCATTCTTGGTGTCTTCCTTAACTTCTTCTCTTCATGGTTTCCCTGGAAGTTATCAACAAGTCATCACTGCAAATCTTGATGCAGAAAATCAAAAGGCTTTGAGTCAGTGGCTTGGGATTTAAGTCATGTAATTCAAGTAAGTAGCTGACTTGAAAATCTCTCTTTCAATCTCATTAAACAACTGTTTTGAATTTGTATCTTATGTTATGCCATTTATGTTCATATTCTTGTGAATCATCTTATTGTTTAAAATCGCCACAAGGTTCATTGTCTTACATTGTTCTTTAATGTTCTCACTGTTCAATTTCTTACTCTAGGTTTGCTCTTGTGAAACAGTTGTTGCTTAATACTTTCTTTTTTATATATATTATCCTGTCACTTAAGCAGATTTGTGGTTGTGGAGCCAAAGATCCTGTTCAGTGACCATTTATTAGTCTTAGGGTATCTTACAATTTTTATGTGCTTAGGGTTGGCTTTTCCCTTCATATTGTGTAAAATGACATGTTTTTGGAAGCTATAGAATTGTTTCTGTTTTAGATCCTGGTAATTGCTTTCTTAAGGCTTTATCAATGTATATGGTTGCTTGGCAATGTTATAACTGCATGTTTTCTGTAGGCTTATATCACTAGTATTGCTTATTATTTAATAAGGAGTGGAGATGCAAGTAGCCATGCACTTTATTAGTTATATATGGTTGCTTGTTATAATTGCTTATTAGTTGTATCACTAGTATTGCTTATTAGTTATATGTGGTTGCAGAGTGTTGATCATATTTTCCTCTCAATCAATCTTTTTGACATTGTAGTTCTAATGAGCTTGTTCCTAATACAGTACAATTCTCTACAACTAAAGTAGCTTTTGTAGGACTGGAGTTACTTAGCTTAGTCCTGCTAATTATTATAGTTATCCTTTTTTCTCCTTTTGTTACTTGTGCTAGTCATTAGATATGTATAGTTTTTTTAATATTCCTTTTGTTTAATTTTAATTTTCTCATCATTGAGTTTACATTCAATGCTACCGTTCAGTGGTGTTTCTTTATATTTTATCGTCTTGTTCTATTCTTATTGTTGTTAACCTCGACCTCACCATTCATAGTCTCGTCATGCTATTGTTAAACTTGCTTTGATTTACACGGCGGGATATATCTACACTTTCAGACCTTTTTATACTCCATATTTGTTGCAAAACAATGCTAATTACTTCATTGAAGAAGTCATTAACTTGATGAAAGACATGCCTAGTAAACTAGCTGTTCATGGTTTAACAAAGGAGGGATTTGGGGAAGACTAACCATTCACTATTGACATCATGCACCCCTCATTTTTATACTACTTGCTATGACTATCTCCTTCAATTTTTCTAGAACCATTCTTTGTAATTGTTCTTTATAAACTAGTTATGCATGATTTATTAGAATGAAGGGGTCTATAAAAAGATTTGATTATTGACATTATGTGGAATTTGTTATGCTGGCCATTGCTCAGAGTCTTATCATAATATTGTTGCTACTGTTCTCTGCTACTACAACCCATATCTGTTGAACCATTTTCACTATGCTCTTCACTTGAATCACTTCACATCCACATAGAAGCCAGTATTCCACAAAGTTGTAAGTCTATTTTAAATAGAATTTACTGTGAAGGAGAACTTTTAGATGTTGCCTACAAATTGAGATAAGGATGTTCATTCTCTTACTTGTTCTGTGCTTTTGTGATTTGATTATTTATTGTTGTTTATTGGTGAGTGGGTAGCATTTCCCATTACAATTATTTTCTTGTGTATTCCCCCAGGATGAATTGCCCCGTGCCTGATTTAATTGAACCAATACTATCTTACACCTATGATTTATACTGAATTGTTGTGCTAATAAATTTCTTTTGGGTGATTTTCTCAATGTTCTCTTTCTTGTATCTTAAAGATGTGCATGAAAGCTTTAGCTACGTTTTTTTTTTACTATTGGTGAACTAGGACTCTAAAGTTGGTTTTTTTGTTCTCATTTAACTTGCAGGCTGTCAAAATTTTCAAGTGTGCATGAAGGCTGCTACTTTATGGCTTTACAAAGAGGGGTTTCACAACACCGGTCAATGTTTGGATCTTTGTATTTCTCTTTTGTGGGGAGGGTGGGAGGGAATTTAGGGTCAAGAGTCTCTAGAAACCCCAAATATATATATTTGGGCAAGGTACAATTGAAGAAGAGTCAATATTTGAGTTTGATTCATGGTTTTGCGTCGTTCGGATTTTGCTCGTGTCGGTCATGGTGGTCTTTATGGAATACATGGACCCTTTGAATTCTGATGCCATTTTTGTGGTGGAATATGGTCTGATATGTGAAGAGGGTGAATACTTGTTATATATCACATGATGATGGTCTAGTGTTTTGGGGATGACTTGGTGAAAAGGTCTCACTATCACATATTCACATCTCCTTGGTAGTTTTGTTCAATTTGGGCCGTTATTTTCTTAGATCGAACATCCATATTTTTACCACGATCTAAGCCTGCCGGTCTGCAATTTGTTCGTTTCCTCCACATATATTTTTGTTAGGTTATATTTCAATGCGTGTGGGGTCTTGGTTTGCCCCTATCTAAGCTGGAATTTGGCACTTTTTTTTTTTTTTGATGAAAGGAATTTGGCACTTATTCTTGAAGAGTTGAAGTTATTTTAGACGATTTGGCAAATCCTTTGTTAAAGGGTAATATAAGGTGTTCCTCCAAAAATAATGTATTGTCGATTATGATGGGATTTAAATCAATAAATTAAAATGAAATTATGGGATTTAACTTGTAACTAATAAATAATAAACGTATTCTCCTAGTTAAGTCACTTTATACCTCAATCTCTATATATTTCGAACGATTTATGAACATATTTTGCCCTAAAGTGAAGCCAAGAGGGAGGAGCTATTATTATCCTAAGTAGATTAGCTTAGGTCTCTATATTTGCACTCACTTGATGGATTACTATAATTCACTTCCACTTAGACTATCCTTGTTGATCTTCATCCTATGCTCGTCTCTTTTCCTTCTTTTAAGGCGCGCCTTTTCAGATCATGCACACGGAAACAGAAACGAAAACGGAAACTACAAAAAACTCCCTCCAGGGCCGACACCCCTACCGATTCTCGGAAACATCCTCCAACTCACTGACAAGCCCCACCGTGCCCTGGCGGAGCTCTCGAAGACCCACGGGCCCCTCGTGCGCCTGAAGCTGGGCACTGTCAAAACCCTTGTAGTCTCCTCATCCGCCCTCACTCGAGAGCTCTTCCTCAACCACGATTTAGCCTTCTCGAGTCGGAAAGTGCCCGACTCCATGCACGCCCTAGGGCACGATTCCTTCTCCATCACTTGGCTCCCGGTTTCCACGAAATGGAGGAATCTAAGGAAGATCGTGGTCGTTCAGATGTTCACCACAAAGCAGCTGGACGCCACGCGGCGCCTGCGCCACATGAAAGTGCGGGAGCTCGCCGAGCATGCGCGTGAGTGTTGCGTGAGAGGGGAGCCGGTGGACGTGGGGCGCGTGGGGTTCACGACCACGTTGAATCTCTTGTCCAACACGTTCTTCAGCCTTGACTTGGCCCCTTTGGATGATAGATCATCGTCGGCGGTGGCGGGCGCGGAGGAGTTCAAGGAGATCGTGTGGCGGATAATGGAGTGCGTTGGGAAGCCCAACTTGGCTGACTTCTTCCCGTGGATGAGTTGGCTCGATCCGCAAGGCGTGAGGCGAGCCGCCGCCGATTGTTTCTCCAAGATGATTGGTGTTTTTGATGGTATGATTAGGCAAAGGTTGGCTCGAGATGGCTCGGAGGAGGCGAAGAACGACGTGTTGCAGACGCTTCTTGAGATTGCCAAAGAGGAGGGTTCGGATTTCGGCCATGATGATATCAAGCATTTGCTTGTGGTAAGAAAGAAATACAACTTACTTGCTTTTTTGCCTAATCGTATGTTCCTTAATTAGCTTCAGGATTTAAAATTACGTGTTTCCTACCACGGAGTGTGACCCATCATACAATAACTAATGCCTTCCACCAAAAATACACAATAACTAAGACCCAATAAGGAGGTCCTCGAGTCGTAAACCGACCCGTAATTTACGAGTAGACGCGGGTAACAAATTGGACTTTTTTAACTTCAAGGGTTATGGATTGATTCGTAATTTTTTTTTTAAAAAATACTACACATACATAACATTATATGTTTTCTATTTTTTTATTTTTAAATGGGTATACCTAACAAAAAATTTATACGCAATTTTTTTTCTCTTAACTATTATAACATACTCCATTATAACATGACTGTTGTTGAGCAGGACCTATTTGCCGCAGGAACAGACACTACCTCAAGCACACTAGAATGGGCAATGACGGAGCTCCTCCGAAACCCTTCAAAGATGGCTAAAGCACAAGCCGAGCTCGATGAAGTCCTAGGAAACGACACCTCGGAAGTCCAAGAATCCGATATAGAAAGGTTGCCTTACTTGCAAGCGGTCGTAAAGGAGACCCTAAGGCTTCACCCACCCGCCCCGATTCTAGTGCCTCGCAAGGCCCGAGAAGACGTAGAGTTTCGAGGCTACTTAGTGGCCAAGGACACCCAAGTGCTCGTCAATATATGGGCCATTGGGCGAGACCCAAACGAGTGGCGTGACCCGTTCGAGTTCTCACCCGAGAGGTTCATGGAGAGGGAGGACGGATGTCACGTGATGATGAGAGGAATGAACAACTTTGAGATGATACCGTTTGGGGTGGGGCGAAGGATTTGCCCCGGGTTGCCGTTGGCGTATAGGATGGTTCACTTGATGTTGGCTACTTTGTTGCATGGGTTTAAATGGAGACTTGAAGATAATGAAGATTTGGATTTGAGTGAGAAGTTTGGGATCACATTGCAAAAGGAGAAACCTCTCTTGGCACTTCCGGTGGCGTGTAAATGATCTACTATGAGTTTGAACTTCTTCAATTTTTAAGTTGTCTTTCACATTAATTAATGCATAATATTTGTATTTGAGTGCTGAGTGAGAAGTTTGGGATCACATTGCAAAAGTACAAACACCTATTGGCACTTCTTGTGGTGCGCTAAATAAATGATCGAACGTTTTTAAAGTTGTATTTCACATTAATACATAGTATTGTTTTTTAGTTTGAAGGCATTTAAGTCATTACAACAAGGGAAGAAGATTCAGACTCACAATTTAATCATAGACGCTATCACCTACCAACTAGGTTAGTGAGACTTGACATACATAATATTATATGAAGAAAGAAAACTAGATGAAAGGTTAAGGCTAGGAGTGGTCATGCAATAGAGTCACAACTTAAATGTATCTCATTATTCCTTAAGAAAATGTCATTTGAGTATTAGAATAAACTCAAATCTCCATCTAAATGCTCTTTCATGGAAAACAAAACTTTAAACAATTATAATCAATAAATTTAGAAAAAATATCACATATTTTCAAATTAATTATTCCAATATAATTTAATGCATTAAGTTGCATTAAATTAATGTATAATTTAATACATTAAATTAGCGATCCAAACGGATCTCTACAATCCAAAATGATCATTTTTATTTTCCATGGACATTTCTAAATTCCTATTAGAGAATTGATCGATCACAAATAGATTGTCACCTTCTATTTTAAGATGAGTCAAACCTACTTGTTTTGCTACCAGCAAACCTTGTCCCAGTCCAAAAGTTTCCACCATGTGTATAGTACATGATCCAAATTTCCAGATCCAAGTGTAATTACATTCACACTTAAAGTCTATAATATATCGAAAGGAAGATTCACCATTGGTTGTCTTAGATCAATCAAAATTTAATTTTACAAAATTAGCAACATAAAGTTAGTTGTGTAAAATTAAATTTTGATGGATCTAAGAGCACCTCCATCGGGAGAGGCTCATTTTGGATCCTTAACAATTAAATATTAATATTTTTCACTTTTTTTTGCTAGAGACCGTCCCTCATTTAAGGGACTATGAGGGACTCTCTCACACCATTCAATTTTTTAAATTTTATCTTAATCTTTTTTTTTTGTATGAGGGACAGCTTGAGAGCCCCCAATGGGGATGCTCTAAGTCTTGTTCAATTCGTGAGAAGAGTCATCCGTGAGAAATCGGTATTCTGCTCAGTAAAGTCATGTTCGGCTTGATTTGTAAAGAAGATGAGCTTGAGCACAATTTTAAGGCTTGAAAGATAAATGATTTGAGCTTGAGCGTAAGAAAAATTGGCTCGTTTGTTCACGAGCAAGCTTAATTATATGTTTATGAGCAAGCTCGATTGTACGTTCATGAACAAGCTAGATTATATGTTCACGGACAAGCTCCTCTATGTATTATATAATATGTCTAATATATAGTTAAAGTAAAACTACGTTGTTTTTGATACGTGGCGACTCAATCCTTGTTCATCAAGTATGAATTATGGCCCGATCTTGCACTAGAAATTCCTTCGAAATTAAAATAGATGAAGAACTCAAAAGATTGAATGCAAAACAATCGCGCTATATTTTTTTTGGGGTTCACAGGTTTCCGGACCTTCGGCCCGACTAGTCATGCGCCTCCACGGACCCTGCCCTGGACCCAGCAGAGGGGGTAAATCGTGGGATGTGCAGCAGTGGCGGCGAACCTAGACTTAAAGGTCTGCGTACAGGGGGAGCGGTGTTGCCCACATGTGGAAACTCCACTTGTTAAAGGCAAGGCTCGAACCCTTGACGTGGTGCACACATGAGAGACTTCTAAACCACCATGCCATATGCCCCAGGGGCATCGCGCTAGATTTAAATTCAAGCAAACGAATACGAAGTGTTTGAGTTGAAATTGAAAAGCGCCTTAGACAAAGCGCTCTCAATTAAATTCAACTTAGTTTTAAAAGAAAAGGATACCAAGTGTTTATAAGGATAAACTAGGTTAAAAGAAGATGGAAGCAAAGGCATGACCAATCTTGAAACTCGGCGCCAGTGCACAACCCTCAGTGCAAAATAAGGGTAGGTGCACGATCGGGCACCTTGACGCATGACCTCCAAAAGTATGCACTTACGTCTCTATTGATGTATAGTTTTGAGCTCCTTTGAGATGGAATTTGGAATCAGAATAAGAAGATGAAATGTAGCTCTTCAAGTTATCTTTCTAACAGCACCAAAATGACCTCTAAAAACTATTCGTCCGTGCCAATTTTTTTTCAAAATTTTAATTTAGTTATGCGATGATCTTAGTAGTTGATTTCTCAAAATCAGACGGCCGAGGGACATTCTCAGTTTTCTCATGACCCAGTTCTAGCTCGAATACATTCCAACATAAAATCACCTTTTAAATCCACACACTTGCGCAATTATGTGAAAATTTAAATTCAATGGGTAGATTTGAGAAAACTTATTTAACATGTGGTTATTAAATTACTATTTTATATTTTTCAAACTTATATATGTATAATAATTCAGAAACATGGGATTACACAAAGTTGGATGGGAGCCTAGCAACCAACTGAGCTCCGACACCCTTATTCAAAGCAAAGCACAAACGCTGAAAAATAAAGGAACGCATATTAGCGTTTGTCGTGTTACTATGAGCAGCCCGTGCGACCCTAGACAAAAACTCAAGGGCGTCGCTCCCTAACTCTCCAAAAGTGGAGAAGGCAAAAGCAATAAAACTATATCCATTGTTTGTGCACTTCAATTCATACTTTCTCTTCTTTCGGACAACAGCATTAGAAACCGCAGCTCCATGGATAAAAGCATCAACTCCAGCCCCAATGAAGGGAGAGACACATGTGACATCTAAACAGACGTTCCTCCCTTTGTCCCAAGAGTAAACTAGAAGATCCGCAGGTCGAAGATCTCTACCTTCCTCGGACGGAAAACCAAGAGGTACCTCCTTTTGCACAACAACACCGGCCTGAGTACAAATATCACCCAACACATCCCGGACTAGGTTATGGCGAAACTTGAGACCAATATCATTTCCACAATGTACAACATGATCTCCAAAATAATCTATGATTTTAGATGAGCAACAAGGGCAAGTAAAACCCGCAAGATACATAGGAATAGCAAGGCGATAGCACAAAACACACCTGAATTGTTTTGGGTGCATTGTTTGTCCTAACCCTTCAATTGGGAGGGTTCTCAAGAAATCCAAAGAATGAGTTGACCTGTTACTAATGAGGATAGCCTTTTCCCTAGCACTCGGGTTGTACTGACTCACCAAATTCTTCTCCACCATATCAAAGTACACTGTAGCCAATTTTTTCATAAAAGGGGGGCTGGTACATCACGACAGAGAGCAAGAGGGTCGAAGTTGCACAAATCTCGAAAACTGTTCAAGGCTAACTCACAGGCAGTCCCCCTATGGTAGGAAAATGGCGAAGCAATCTGTCCTGGAGATCAAGTGACTGTAGACGCGAGGCAACAAATGCATAACGGGAAGCATCATGAGCGGTATACACCCCAAAATCACCAAGCCGAAAGGGAAGGGTGGCACAACACCATTGCTAATCACCGAAGCTAGCACCCCCAGCCACAATGATCTCCTCCAGAACCTTCCTTAAGGCATTGTCGAAGGTGAGAGGAGAAGACCCGAGCATCTGTGGGGGACAAGTCCGAAGAGAAAAATATAAGCAGCCTACACCTACATAACTACGGAGAAGAAGAAGCCCCGAATGGGGGTCATTAAGTCCAGCAACAGCCCCCATCAAACTAATAGTTTTGGAAACTTTGTCTCCAATCAAGCGACTGCAAAAGTCAGTGTCCAAGCTAACAAGACCACCAAGAAGCTTGACTCCATCCAACGGGTGAGATATACTAGGAGGGAAAAGCATGGGATCGTAGCTCCTCGGATCTGGGTTCGGCCAAAAGATTTCAGATTTCTCAACATTCAAATGCAACCCCAATGTTGGTCCTTCAGTAGTGATCAAACGCAAGGCGTCCGACACCAAAGCAGTGTCCCCAATAATGGTACCGTCATCTAGGTACCAAGCCATGAAATCCAAGTTGCACTTATCGTTGATCAGAAGGACAAGAGGATGTAAGGTAAGTGCAAAAAGCAAAGGCCCTAGAGGGTCACCTTGTTGAACTCCTTGAGAAGATAGCAAAACAGACTCATCATAGTACAACCTCGCTGGTCGTGCATAACAGAATTCAACCCAAGGAGAAAGTGACGGACAACGACGTCAGACCTCTCTAAGCATCGTACTCTGGTCCAAAAGGTTAAAGGCATTACTAAAATCAACCAAAAGCATAGACATGTTGGTTGCATCTCTTTTGGCCTCAATCAACCTGTTGACAGCATGAAGGATAGCCTCACTGCCATTAGGCACACCGACTCCAAACTGAAAATCCTCCAAATACTTACTGACCTCCTTACCAACCGTGACAACTGCAACCTTAGAGACAAGTCTCCTCCATACCGTCCCAACAACAATGGGCCGAACCCTACCCCCAGGCTTGAGTAAAGGCGTCAGCGGGGCACTAGCAATAAACTCACCAAAGGCAGCAGGACATCTACCAGCAAGTAAAAGATTAACCACAACAGTAATAGAAGTAGCTAAATCATCAGCAACCGCAACGACAACCTTCCCAAGCGCATCAACAAAATGTTGAGCCCGGAAACCATCCCGCCCACAAGACGTTCCTTTAGGGAAACTTCTTATCCTGCTTAAAACAACCTCCTTAGTGGCAGAAATCGCCGCAACATCAACACAAAAGGGAGGCAAGATAGGACAAGGAGCACGGGGGTGCTTCTTCTCCAACTCCTTCAGAGTCTCCGCATTCTTGGGTGCAATCCCGGACGATGTCAAGACCCTAATAGCAGTAGAGAAGTGCCCATCACTGACCTTCCTCATACATTGTCTTCGGTTCCGCTCTTCCAAACTAGCCTTCTCCTTTATAAACTTACCCTCGCCACCTACAACGTGCGAATTCCCAACACCTTCTTGGAGAACCTCTTTGACCAAGGCCTCAGGTCCACCAAGCTCTCTCCAAACACGGAGAGCACGAGCAATACCTTCAACCTGACAACAACCTCTCCTCCCTGACTTACTATCGAGGTGAGTCCGGTGAACTCTAAGTGTGCATAAAGGGAGAAGAAGCAAAAGTACCCAAGAGGCAAGGTCTTGAGGGGAAGCAATGACTTTATCAAGAGCAGCTTTAAGGCACCGAGAAAAGCCAAGCCGATTGACTTTGGGGATACTCTTAACAGTGCGACATTTACCTGCCAAAACTTCATGTAGCAGCTCAATGCTGGCAGAAAAAGAAGAGGACGCACCACTAGACACCACCAAATCACCACATTCAATCCCACGATCCCTATCAAGAGATGGACGAGGGATACCTTGGATATAAAATATGGGGTCACTGACAACACCTTTACACTGAGGCCCGGAAACATCAAAACCGTCAACGTGTTTGCAACTCTTAGACAAAGCATGAGTGTAAAGACAAGTTCCACACATCCAAATATTCAGCCCTTGTAAAGTACGTTCCAAGTCAGAAAAAAGACTAGAGTCACTACCTATAAGCAACTTGTACCTATCAATAGCAGAACCATCGAACAAATGTACAAGCTTGAAATGTTGGACAAGAGAACTAGCCTTCAATCCACGACCTCCACCATTCCTACAATTATCATGATCCCGAAAGGGACACTGAAAAAAATTCCCCATAGCCATGCACCTCCATAGCCACCTCCATAGCTTGAAATGTGGTTTCTTGTAAAAATTTAATTTAACAAGTGCTTTCGTTCACATTAATATGTTTAATGGATGATCTTTATAAATATTGATTTAAAGGGTGATTTTGTATAGATTAAGAAATTTAAAGTATGAACTTCTTATCAAAAAAATAAGTGAAGACCTGAAAAATTAAATCAAAACTATGTCAAAATGATAGAGAAAATTAATTGGGCCATTAAATAATAACTTGTTCTTTAAAGAAAATTAACAAAATGTCTATCATACAGTATTATTTCATTTCATTTTAAATGGGTATGCCTAACAAAAAAATTTATACGCAATTTTTTCTCTCTTAACTATTATAACATACTCCATTATAACATGACTGTTGTTGAGCAGGACCTATTTGCCGCAGGAACAGACACTACCTCAAGCACACTAGAATGGGCAATGACGGAGCTCCTCCGAAACCCTTCAAAGATGGCTAAAGCACAAGCCGAGCTCGACGAAATCCTAGGAAACGACACCTCAGAAGTCCAAGAATCCGATATCGAAAGGTTACCTTATTTGTAAGCGGTCGTAAAGGAGACCCTAAGGCTTCACCCACCCGCCCCGATTCTAGTGCCTCGCAAGGCCCGAGAAGACGTAGAGTTTCGAGGCTACTTAGTGGCCAAGGACACCCAAGTGCTCGTCAATATATGGGCCATTGGGCGAGACCCAAACGAGTGGCATGACCCGATCGAGTTCTCGCCCGAGAGGTTCATGGAGAGGGAGGACGGATGTCACGTGATGATGAGAGGAATGAACAACTTTGAGATGATACCGTTTGGGGTGGGGCGAAGTATTTGCCCCGGGTTGCCGTTGGCGTATAGGATGGTTCACTTGATGTTGGCTACTTTGTTGCATGGGTTTAAATGGAGACTTGAAGATAATGAAGATTTGGATTTGAGTGAGAAGTTTGGGATCACATTGCAAAAGGAGAAACCCCTCTTGGCACTTCCGGTGGTGTGTAAATGATCTACTATGAGTTTGAACTTCTTCAATTTTTAAGTTGTCTTTCACATTAATTAATGCATAATATTTGTATTTGAGTGTTGAGTGAGAAGCATTGCAAAAGTACAAACACCTATTGGCACTTCCTGTGGTGCGATAAATAAATGATCTTACTTCTTTTAAAGTTGTCTTTCATGTTACTCCCCCAGTTCACAAAAACTTGTCATTCTAGCTTGATTTTCTTGTTCAACAAAATCTGTCATTTGAGATATTTAAAGATTTTTTTCCAAGAGCACCTCTATCGGGAGAGACTCATTTTGGGTCCCTTAACAATTAAATATTAATATTTTCACTTTTTTGCTAGAGATTGTCCCTCATTTAAAGGACTATGAGGGACTCTCTCACACCATTCAATTTTATAAATTTTATCTTAGGCTCTGTTCGACATTTTGTAGTTGGAGCTTTAATTTTTTACACATTCAGCTAGCGGAAAGTGAAGAAGCTTGTGAGGAGGAGCTTCTTGAATCCGTTCAAAATTCCGCTCTAGCTAGCTGAATCCGCTTCCATTCCGCTACTGTAGAACAAAGCCTTAATCTTTTTTTTTGATGAGGGACAACTTGAGATCCCCCAATGGGGATGCTCTAAGTCTTGTTCGTGAGAAGAGTCGTTCGTGAGCAATCGGTATTCGACTCGGTAAAGTCATGTTCGGCTTGATTTGTAAATGAGCTGAGCTTGAACACAATTTTAAGACTTGAAAGATAAATGATTTGAGCTTGAGGGTAAGACAAATTGGCTCATTTGTTCATGAGCAAGCTTAATTATATGTTTATGAGCAAGCTCGATTGTACGTTCATGAACAAGCTAGATTATATGTTCACGGACAAGCTCCTCTATGTATTATATAATATGTCTTTTGTTTGGTAGAATATTATATAATATGTCTAATATATAGTTAAAGTAAAACTACGTAGTTTTTGATACGTGGCGACTGAATCCTTGTTCATCAAGTATGAATAGTGGCCCGATCTTGCACTAGAAGTTCCTTCGAGATTAAAATAGATGAAGAACTCAAAAGATTGAATTCAAAACAATTGCGTTAGATTTAAATTCAAGAAAACGAATACGAAGCGTTTGAGTTGAAATCGAGAAGCGCCTTAGACAAAGCGCTCTCAATTAAATTCAACTTAGTTTAAAAAGAGAGGATAACAAGTGTTAATGAGGATATATAAACGTGGTTAAAAGAAGACGGAAGCAAAGGCGTGACCAATCTCGAAAATCGGCGCCAGTGCACAACCCTCAGTGCAAAATAAGGGTAGGTGCACGATCGGGCACCCTGACGCATGACCTCCAATAGTATGCACTTACGTATCTATTGATGTATAGTTTTGAGCTCTTTTGAGATGGAATTTGGACTCGGAGTAAGAAGATGAAATGTAGCTCTTTAAGTTATCTTTCTAACACCACCAAAATGACCTCTAAAAACTATTTGTCTGTGCCATTTTTTTACAATTTTTTAATTTAATTATGTGATGATCTTAGTAGTTGATTTCTCAAAATCAGACGGTCCAGGGACATTCTCAATTTTCTCATGACCCGAGTTCTAGGCTTCTAGCTCGAATAAATCCCAACATAAAATCACCTTTTAAATCCACCCATGCACAATTATGTGAAAATTTAAATTCAATCGGTAGATTTGAGAAAACTTATTTAACAAGTGCTTTCGTTCACATTAATATGTTTAATGGATTATCTTTATAAATATTGATTTAAAGGGTGATTTTGTATAAATTAAGAAATTTAAAGTATGAACTTCGTATCAAAAAAATAAGTGAAGACCGGAAAAATTAAATAAAAAATATGTCAAAGTGATAAGAGAAAATTAATTGGGCCATTAAATAATAACTTGTTCTTTAAAGGCCATGTTGAGTAGAAAACTCACCTACCAAATTTATCCACTATTTTCCCCCTATCACATCCCTCAGATCAGCCACGTGTCACCATCACGATCAGATTGTTTCTATCATGGTCTCCACCACACCTGATCCCTCCCCCACCTCCACCTGTGTGTGGATAAGCCTCTCCCATGCTCGTGCTCGGACAAACCAATCCAAACCGTAGACGAAGCCTCTGATTTCCCCCGCAAAAACCCTAATTCCCCATCTCTCCCTCTCTGTCTGTTTCTTGTCCAAAATTCCTCCCCCTTTAATGTGGGGACGAGTTAATTGAAAGCTCTCGTATCCGGGTTGATCTTCCTCGAGAATCCTTAGCTTTCCTCGTCAACAAAATCTGGATCCTCCTCCTCCTCCTTCTCTCATCTGCGCTTTCTCCAAGTATTCGATCTCTCCTTTTCCATTTATTGATTGATCCTTGTAATTAGTGTGTGGAGATCGGTGTTAGATATGGGTTTGTGCATAATCTGATCCTGATTTAGGCTTATTTCATTGAGGAGAAGATATTTTGTAGTAGATTCATTCATGGGGTAAAAAACGCAAAAAAAAAAAAAAAAGGTAAAGCCCTTTGTTTCTTTGGATTTGCTTTTGTATGATGAGTTTAAGGGAGGCAGAAGAGGAGGATTCCGATACGGAAATCCATTTACCAGCTAATATAGAATGGGAAATGCTTGACAAATCCAAGTTCTTTGTTCTAGGCGCAGCTTTGTTCTCAGGTGTCTCAGCTGCACTCTATCCTATTGTGGTACTCAAAACCAGGCAACAAGTATCCCATTCCCAAATCTCCAGCTTCAAAACCGCGTTTCGAATCGTCTCGACCGAAGGGTTTCGAGGTCTCTACAGAGGCCTTGGGACCTCATTAATGGGCACGATCCCAGCCAGAGCACTGTACATGACTGCCCTTGAAGTCACAAAAACGAATCTTGAAAATGCAACTCTCAAATTGGGGGTTCGTCAGCCGACGGCTTCAGCCATAGCCAATGCAGGAGCCGGCGTGAGCTCAGCCATGGCTGCTCAGCTGGTCTGGACTCCGGTTGATGTCATCAGCCAGAGACTAATGGTGCAGGGAAGCTGTGCTGATCAGAAGAAGTACCTTAATGGGTTTGATGCATTTAGGAAGATCTTGGTGTCGGATGGAGTTAGGGGTTTGTACAGAGGATTCGGGATCTCGATTCTGACTTACGCGCCTTCCAACGCGGTTTGGTGGGCTTCGTACTCGGTTTCTCAGAGGCTCGTGTGGGGCGGGCTCGGGTTTTATGAGAATGGGTATAGGCCGGATTCGAAGACCGTGATGGGTGTTCAAGGGTTGAGTGCAGCCATGGCTGCTGGTGCTTCTGCTTTGATTACTATGCCACTTGACACCATAAAGACAAGGTTGCAGGTTTTGGAGAATGATGAGAATGGGAGTCGGCGTGGTGGGCCCACTTTCGGGCAGACTCTGAGGAACCTGGTACGAGAAGGCGGCTGGACGGCTTGTTATAGAGGATTGGGGCCTCGTTGGGCTTCTATGTCAGTGTCTGCATCGACAATGATCACTACCTACGAGTTTCTCAAACGCCTTTCCACTAAAAACGACCAACAAGTCTTGACTTGATAGTGAATGGATGAATGAACTGATTCAGGAATAGGACAGGCTGAACAACACAAAAAAAATCCAAGGTTTTTGAACTTAGATATATCTTTTTTGGTAGATGCTGAAGATATTATCTTGCCCTGTTATGATGTCTTTCAGCTTCTGCTTTGTTCTTGATTTTGGTTGTTTCTTCCTTAGGCTGTGATATATGCAAGTGATGGCAAGCTTTCCCATCAAATATATATATAAATAAATGTTTTGCATGTCATTCAGCCTTTTATATCTGTATATAACATCTGTTATATGAATGAACCATTGGTATGGTTATGATTTCTTCAAATCCACTTATATGAACCATTCAATTACAAACAAATGGTTAAGATTTTGTCAAATCCACTGATAGAGCCTATCTTCAACTCTACATTAACTAAACCCATCAATATGGCAATAGAAAGCTCATCAGATTGACTCAATTGAGAATCTTTCCCACTAAAGGGTCAAAGAAATTACTGTCTTCTTCAAAGTAACACTAAACTAGGAATTGTCAAAGTTATCCATGAACTAGAAATGACAGTGGCATCTAAACATACACAACTACAACAGCACAAAGGGAAAAGGATTGCTACATTCAACATCCTAGATAAATAAGAGAAGAATACCATTCACAAGTTAAATTTAATTGACAGTGATGGGCATCATTAGTTAATTTATGGAAATCTTCAATCCTCTTGTCAAGGCCGAGCTCTCTTGTTGGTACAAGAAGGGCATTTGTACTGCTTGATATGTTCAGCTCTAGCTGGTGTGATCTTCACGCACTTTCCATGGAACCACGTCTCACAAATGTCACAGCAGATCCAGAATTCATTAGATGCGTAGCTCTCTCCACAAGCGCCACACAGAGTATCACCATGCTCTCCTCCTCCTTCCTCTTCTTCAAACATGGCTTCTTCGTCCTCCTCTTTCTTAGGTGTGGCCTTTGAGTTCTTGCCCTGGGATTCAGGTTGCTGGTTTTGTTTGGTCATCACATGTAAAATAGACAGATGGGTTTTCAAATAGATCTCATCTGAAAACTATATGAAGCTATATATATGGAATAGCATGTCACTACAGAGAACAAGAATTTGTTTATTTACCCGTTTGGAATTTGATTTTGATTTATTGCTGCTCCCATTTGAAGACTTATCCTTCACTATCTTCTTTGCTGTGCCAGTCACGACCTCAAATAGAGTGGGGAGTTCGTTTACCATGTTAAAAAGCCGTTTCCTGCATCGCAAAGGAGCAGTAATACAGAGATTGTCATTTAAAAATCAAGTATTGGCTTGTGATGATGATGTAGCGGAGCCTCACTGGGTCAATGATGATGATGATGATGATGAAGTATTGGTTTGTGATGCCAAAAAATGCATCACTTTCTCGAGCATATATCCCCTCAGACGAGTTTGGACAAAAGGTAGAACATCAAGCAAACAATACATTTTAGAATTTAGGGCTAGTTTAGACAAAAAGGTTGAAATGGGAGCTTTAGCTAAGATTTTCCTAATTTTTTTAATCTTGAGAAGACAAAATAAGCTCCTTAGAATTTAAATCTCATATATTATCCAACATTATCCATCAGACCATCACATGGATGATATTGACCAGAAAATATGCTTATAGTAAGCAAAGGAACAAATTGAAAATTTTGGTAAACTTCATCTAGAGGGGAGAATATTGAACAATACACTGATCATAACTAGGCAAATTAAAGAAAAGGCTCCTCGATTAGCAGATAATACCTGTCAGCTCTGTCAAAACCAAATCTAGCACCAAAATAGAAGGCAACAGAAAGCAACCAAGCGTCACTGTGTACAGCAACGAGCGCTAACCAGTCCTTCTCCTGCATTCCGTCTCTTGCAAAATTAATGCCTAATGCAGGCTCAGGAAGTTCAGGAGGGACTTCCTCAGCAGGTAAATTGACCTCCCAGTTCTCATTTGGGAAGCCATACAAGCAAAGGTTTTCTTTCTCTGTTGAATAAACACAAACGCACACTTAATTAATTTCATCAGGATCAGATGACAAACAGACACATTCATAAAATTGCAAGTGTAAGATGTCAAACACAACTGCTTCTGCTTTGAAATGAACCCAAATTCCTACTGTACACTTCACTTCATCACAAAGAACATCCAAATTAACTAGATATACAATACAAAGAGCCAATTACATTATTACAGTCCAATCACTATTCCAATGGATGAGGTGTCAATGCAACATATGCCATAGATTATTATGAGATGAGATCATGAGACTCTTAAGTTAGAAAAGGGATTATCCAGAAAGTGTATGAACTACACAGTTTAATGATCCAACAACAGAAAAAAAAACATGGTAGGTGGTAATTTCACATGAATATGCCAACTTATGGAAAGAAATCTAATGCTAAACATGGTAGGTAGAAAAGAGCATTCTTAAACTGCTGAGGTTGAAAGAGAACATTTTTACAGCCCACACAACAAATACCAGCGTCAAAATTAGTCAAACCATCTTTTCATTCTTTTTACATGGTCCTACTTCCGAGGTTACTAAAGTGAAATTTGAAGGGGGAAAAGCAGAAAGAAAGAAAGAGAGAGAGGAAAAAAATAAAGGAAAATAGTTCGACCTTACATGAAATCGAAACCAAAATTTTCAAACCAGCAACCAAACAGACTAGAATTTATTACATTTGCATCACCAAATTGCGCAATACAATCTGAATTACACGGCCAGAAAGTGAAAAACTCTTAACAAAAAATTGGAAAACAATGGGCAACGAGAGTTTACGAACTCCGAAGCAGATAGAGATACAGATAGAGATAGAGAGAGCCCTAACCAGGGTCGCACTGCTGGTAAAACTCTTCGACATCTGCAATTACAATACCGAAAAATCCACACATTCAAGACGAACTCTTCAAAATAACTCATCACTCCATGAATTTTTTTTGCAATCGAAATTCAAGTGATATTTTCGCACAAATTAAAAACGCGAAAGGTAAGAGAGAGCAAACCTGTAGTGAGAGCCTTCATCACAGCAGCTCTTCGAGCCTTGAAATCCCTAAACACTTCGTCAACAGTCCTCGGATTATTCTGCACTACGCCATCCATCTCCTTCTTAGTTCTTACCACTTGAAATCCGACGTTTCAGAGGCCGGAGCACATAAAACAGAGAGAGAAGGAAGAGGAAGCAGAAGCACGGAGTTTGAGAGAGAGTGCGAAAGAGAAGGGAAAAGTGGGGGGTATGGCGGACTTGAAAGGAGGTTTTCAAAAGTCTTAATCAGATTGGAGAGCGAGATGACAAATCCGGGGGGCCCGCCTTCAAAACTTTTTAAAACTGTGGAAAGTGAAAAAATATATGAGAGCGCGGTTTTACTCGTCAGATTACCAACTTTCAGTCTCCAATCATAATAAATAATCTATCTATAACTATATATTAAAGTTGTTCCTTTTCGAACCACCAATTAATTTTTATTCTTAATATTTTAATTTTTTTCTTTTAAAATTTTTTTTAACTATTTAAATCTATCTTTAACATCAAAAAAATATCTATTTAGTATAATAATATCTTTTGAAAACTTCCTTATACAATTATTTAAAATTAAAGATAATAAATTTAAAATATCTTTAAATAAGTATAAATATCTTTTATCTTTTAGCATGATGTCTTTTCACGAATTTATTTATAGATATATTTTTTATTTTGTAATAAAAAAATTAATGATAAATACTTATAATGTTTAAAAGTAATTAAAATAGGTAACTATATATTAAAGATGTACCTTTCCGAGCCACCTGAATGATTTTACCCCCACCTCATATTTAAAAAATTAATTTTTATTTTTAATATTATAGCTTCTTTCTATTAAATTCTTTTTAACTATTTAAATTTATATCAAAATCAAACAAATATCTATTTAGTATACTAATATTCTTTGAAAGCTTCCTTATACAAGTATTTAAAATTAAAGATAAAATATTTAAAATACCTTAAAATAAATATAAATACTTTAGCATATATCTTTGATGAATTTATATAATAGTGATTTTCTTTTATAAAAAACTAATGATAAATATTTATAATTTTTAAAATTACTAAAAATAGATCAAAAGTATTTAATAGATATATTGAAATATTTGATAAACACTAAATTTACGTACATAAAAAGTAATAAAATATGAAGAATATAATATTTGATTAAAAATTATATACATTTTATGAGCATTAAATTACTTATATTAAAGTTTATATTATATTTTTATTTGTTTATTAATATCTTATTTATAATGTCTATAAAATATCGAATCGTAGTCGTACATGGTACCACGGGTAAAACTAGTGATTGTAATATCTATCTTTTTATTGTATTATTTTAGTTCTTCTCCCAATTAAATTCCTTTAATTTATTAAAGACTTTTTTTAAATTCCACGTTGAATGATGTTTTTAAAGAAAAAAAGATTATTAAGTTTTTAAAGATATATTTTAACATTGAATGGTTTTAAGTAATTAAGTAATTCCATGTTGATTTTTTTTTAAAAGATAGATTTAACGTTGAATCATTTTAATATCTATCTTTTTATTGTACCAAAACAACTACACCAACTTATAAAAATATAATATTATAATTAATTTATGTATAGCCATATTAAAGCTAAACCTTTTCTATCTATTTATGTGAAAAATACTTTTTAAATTCAAAATTTAATCTAAAATAAAAAAAATTATTGTATCTTTATAATTTTTTATCTATTTATGTAAAAGATTATCTTAAATTAAAATTTGATAAAAAAAAATCAATATCTAGATAATTACTTGCCTAAATTAAATTTTGATAAAAATATCTATTATTATTTTCGTAATTTTATTTTATTTTTCTTATTCATGTAAATATAGAAAAAAAAATATTTAAGAAATTCAGTCTTTATTAATATTTTTCATCATTTCTTATTACTTATCTATTAAAATATTTTAAAAGAATTGAATTTGATAAAAATATTATAAGAATATAAATTATTTTTGCATTTTTATCTATTTTTTAACAAAGGAATTAAAATAATTTATATTTATATTTCCCATAAATGAATTGTCGTTAAGCCATTAAAATCATATTGGCCTTACTTTAATGATTTTAGATTTGTCTCACATTATAACAAATGTAAAATTTATATAAAACATTTATAATAAATAACTTATTTTTATTTTATATGTTAAATTGAAATCATTCATTAAATAAATAAATTATTAAATCCATGTAGTCATGCATGACACGACGGGTATAACTAGTTGTTAAATATAATTGTGTTCATAAATTAACTCTTTTAGAACTTGTAAATGTAAAAGTCGTGCCAAGACTATGATTCGAATTAGGTATGAGCATATTTTTTTAATATAATGATACATAAGAGATAAAAAAAATTATACTCACATACGATAATTTTTTATTTTTATAATCATTTTAAATTTTTACAATTTTTATAAATAAAGAGAGAGAAATTTTATTTGAAAAAGATAAAGTAATATAAATAAAATTTGACATTTTAAAAATAACATTGATTCAAAGTCAATGTGGTGGTTCAAAAAGATACATCTTTAAGTAAATAGTTATAGATAGATTTTTTAACCAAAATTTAATTTTTAATTCTTTTACATTATAAATGGATAAAAAGACATAGATAATGTAATTTTTATCATCGTGTACTTTTTTATTTTTTTTATCACAATTTGATTTAAAAAACTTTTATAGAAATAGATATATAGATAAAGATAATGTAATTTTTATTTTTGTAAATAAATTTCGAATTCTTATTTTTTTAATAAATAAATAGATAGAAAATAACTTTAATTGAAAAAAGATATAGTAATATAAATAAAATTTGACTTTTTAAAATGTAAATTAGGGTCAAAATCAATGTGGTGGCTAAGAAAGATACAACTTTATTTTATAGTTGTAAATTATAGATCTTATAATTAATTGTAGTTGATATTGTCCAAGAATATATTACATAGATACTATTTTTACCCGTCGTACCATGTACGACTATGATTCAATATTTTATAAACATTATAAATAGGATGTTAATAAATAAATAAATGAATATAAAATAAAAAATTTAATATAAGTAAATTTTTTAATCAAATATTATATTCTTCATATTTTATTACTTTTCATGTACGTAAATTTAAAGTTTATCAAATATTTTAATATATCTATTAAATATTTTATTATCTATTTTTATTAATTTTAAAAATTATAATTATTTATCATTAATTTTTTTATCAATGAAAATCACTATATATCTATAAATAAATTCGTCAAAAGATATATTCTAAAATATTTATATTTTTTTAAAAAATTTTAAAATTTTTTATCTTTAATTTTAAATACTCGTATAAGGAAGCTTTCAAAAAAAATATTATTATACTAAATAGATATTTGTTTGATGTTAGAGATAAATTTAAATAGTTAAAAAGAATTTAATAGAAAGAAGTTATAATAATAGAAATAAAAATTAATTTTCTGAATATGAGGTGGGGTTAGAATCGTTCTGGTGACTCGAAAAAGTACAACTTTAATATATAGTTATAGATTATCTAAACCTAGCATATTTTTATAGTTATATTATATATATATAGATATATAACTATAATTTTCGTACCTTATAAGAAAAAGATAGATTTTTAGTTAAAAAAATAAGAAAAATATCTCTAATAGATAGATAGATAACTCTATCTATAAAAATATAATAGAAAAATAAAAATCAAAACACAATAGAACATTATTTGAAAAAAAAGAAGAATTTATCTTTGAACGTAAGAAACATAAGTAGATAATATAATTTTTAGATAACTTATCTTTTTTTAATTATTAATAATATAGTAGAATGTTGTTTAGATAAGAATTAGATTTTTAAATTAGAATAAGATAGAAATAAAAAAAATGAAAAAGTAGAAATAATTTGAATGGAAAAAAAGTTTTTTTTTTAAATATGAAGTGGGGCCAGAATCGTTCTGGTGGCTCGAAAAGGGACCGCTTTAATATATAATTATAGATTGTTTTACAAAAGAAGATAAAAAAAGATTCTATAAACAAATAAATATAAGGTGGACCCATAAGCATAAGATAATTTTTTTAACATAAATAGATTATAAAAATTTAATAAGAAAAGGTGAAATAATATTTACATGTATCTAAATAATATTGAAAATATTGAAAAATCTTATCATAAATATTCTCTAAGATATTTGACCAAAAGATAAATATTAGGGAAAATAGAAATACAAAAAATAGAAAATCGGTTAGAAAAGTTGAAATAATATGAATATAAATTAATTTTTTTAAATATGAGGTGGGACCAGAATCAACGTGGTGGCTCGAAAACGGTCAACTTTTATAATATATATTGATGATTGATTATTAACTCTTTTAAAACTTTTTAAAACTGTGGAAAGTGAATCCAATAAGTATTTCATTCTAACAACTCGCGAGTAAATTTAATGAACTCAATTATGTTTAACAATATTGTAATTCAATAGAAAAATACTGTGACTCCTCCCTCTAATTAAAAACAACCATTTCAATTTACACTTTTCATGACATGCATTGAAACTAGTATAATTGTTTAAATGAAGTTAATATTAAGTAAATATATCCATGCCTTGATTTGGAATGGTTTGCATTAAATAAAGAGAAAATGGACTTATATTTTAAAAATTCATTTGAAGCTTAAAAGGCCCTAAATTGTGAAACGGATGGAGTATTTGTTTGGGATAGTCAACTTCGGGTAACCTTAATTAGCTAGAAGGTAGCTAAGAATAGGACGTTGGTGGGCTTTGGGTCGTGTCAAGTTCCTCTTCTTGTATCCAAGTTGTTATTCGAATTCAGTCCAAGTAATCGGCAAGCCATTAGTTGCAAAGTCCTGAATTCTTCTAGTAAATCTTTTTCAAGGAAACTGCACTTTCTTGCTCGTTATCCCTTCGGAATTGTCCAAACCCCTTCATTCTAGCTGAGTCATTCTACGACTTGCTCGGTTTTTATTCAGTTCATGTTAGACGTTATATTGTGCTTGTAGGATTGGTTTTGGGGAACTAGTCCCTACTTCTCTGTTTATGAAAATTGTTATTTTTATGCTATATGTGTGTGACCCGTTTTTAATTAGTTTTATCGCTTGTGAAATGTTGTGAATGGTTTCTCTGTTCCTTATTCTAGAACCGGCATGTAATGAAGGAAAATAGTTGCATTGCCGGAGTGACATGCAATGTTGGGGAAGGGTTACATTGTCGCGTAGAATGCAATGGTGAAGAAGGGTTGCATTACCGCAAAAAGGATTTGTATGAGTGTGTATGTGTGGATGTGTAGAAGAGGCTGTGTAGGTGGATGTGCAGAATTGTGTAAATGCAAATGTATTAATGTGTATGTGTGACTAATTGGAAATTAGGTTTGGACTGTAGGTTGTTTGTGTGTTTGCTAATCTCGCTTGTGAATGTTAGGAATTGTGTGGTTGTTTTTAAAATGTCTTACTGGTGCGGTGTAATTTTTAACTTGGATTGGAATAGGAACTGACCCCTCGAGGACTTATTTTTCAGTTGTAGGTACGAGTTAGGAACCGTGATAGATCCTTAGCCGAGTGATGGAGCGGATGTTGGCGCACGTGTCAATAGGCTTGGAGTAGTTTGAAAGTTTCAGTTTTTTTTTTCTTGTTGAGTTGTTAGAACTGTTTAAATGAGATTCGTGTTGTGAAGTTTGGTAAATGTTAAGTTTTTTTTGTGAAATGGGTGGTTTCATGCATTCTCTCTAACCTATTATTTTATAAATAGTAGTTGGATGTTTTAATTTGTTTTCTTGTCATACCCGAGTTGCAAGATCCGAATTAACATGTTGTCGGGCTAGACTAAGTAATACCTGGTAAGGTCTACTACCGAGTAGCGCCCCGGGTTAAAGTCGCGGTGTTGCAAATACTTAAAAAGAAAATGATAATATAAAATTTCATCATTTTTAAATGAAAATCTATTTATTAGAAAAATTCTTTTAGATTTACACAAATCGACTAAATCGGAAATTAAAAAATAATGTGATTTTTTTTTATCAAATTTCATTTAGGTAAGCAATCATGAATCTTGTATGACATAAGATAAGCTTTTATCAATTTTTAATCAAAATTTTATTTTTAAAAAATCTTTTACATAAATGGATAGAAAGATAAAGATAATATAATTTCTATCATCTTGTAATGTTTACTTATTATCAAATTTTAATTAAAGAAATTTTTTTACAAAATGGATATATAATATAAATAAGGATAAAGTAATTTTTAAAATTTGCAATTAAAATTTAATTTTTTTTAAATAAATAGATAGAAAATAATTTAATTGGAAAATCTAAAGTAATATGAATAAAAGTTATTTTTTCTAAATATAAGGTGGGGCAAGAATTAATGTTGTGATATAGTTATTGATATATACTATCTAGAAGAGTAATCTAGAATGCTGGGAGCACAAGATAACTTAAAGACCAAGTAATTACTAGAACTCTAGTATAAATAGACCTTCAATCGATCGATCGATCGAACCAAAACAACCTTAAAGCATACCCGAGAAAGAGAGGGAGAGAAGAAGAAAGAAGGGGTACATAGTTCACCTTGCACTTTCTTCATTTCTTCCTTTCTCTTCTCGTACATGCTTCAAATATGGTTGACAAATCCATATATATTTGAATTTATAATATATCGAGTTTAATTCATACTCTAATTGTTAGATTAAATACTAGTGAATAGCATTATAAAATCCAATTTTCAAAGTCTTTATTCACATAATGCATAACTTTTAAAATATTTGTTCAACCCAAATTATTTTTTGTTATAAATCGACCTAGAAAGGTCGTTTGTTTCTCGGTCTTTGTATCAATTATCCCATGACGATGATGACGATGTAACAATTTTTATACGCTTACTTGATGAGAGAGTTAAGCGAAGCTCTCTTGTTTATTGGTACAATATTTCATATTAATAAAAATGGAATTCTTGGCCTAATTCATGTGAAAGGTTGTAACTTTAGGACATGATGGGTTAGATTCATTAGAAAGACGTTGTAATATCCGCTAAATTCTAAATAAAATAAAATGGTTAAATATCCCAATAATTTTTTTCCCTCTAAAATAGAGAATTTAATAAACTTTAAAATTTCATATTATATTATGAAAGATTACAAAAGTTTACTACAATGACAATGAAGAATTTAATATGCAAGTCGGACATCTATTTTTCTATGGAAAAGAGAGTTTAAGTATTTTTATAATTGTCTTAATAGATTATAAAAATGTTATAAAGGTAATATTCGAAATATTCCAAGGTTTGTAAAAACCATTATAATATAATTTATAGTCCTTTTTCTCTATAACAAGAGAACTTAAATAATTTAAATAAATAAATTCAAGAATATATTATAAAGGATTATGAAGGCATAAAAGCATTCAAATAAAAATAAGGCTTTTATAAAATTCAAAATTATTAAATAATGGAGTGTGCAAGACTAAAAATAGTACAAAGAAAATTAAATAAACAGGAAGCAAGAGTCGGGACTCGAACCCGAGACCTCTCGCTCCTTTCATACAAGCACACACTCCTCAAACCGCTATGCTAAAGTAATTTGACTACCCAATTTACCACACTTTTAATAATAAACCCTCCTCCTTCTTCTTCTTCTTCAAGAGTCAAAGAAGTCTGATATTGAAGTGACACTCAAACCAGTGCATGTAAAATTTTGGTTTGACTTCTCCATTCTTGCTTGCAAGACCAACCATAGATTACATCATCAAGAATCATTATCAACAAACACAAATCCCCCTAATCCTCATCAATCAAACCCTTCTCCATTGGTCAAAATCCATTGTCATGGATCACCAAAGCTCCCATGGTTGCCTATTTAAAGGCTGGAAAATTCAATACAAACTCACACAAACTCTTTCTCCTCTCTTTCTCTAGGCATAATTGCTCTCTTTTCAATAAAAAATCAGCCTTGAAGCAATTGTTTACTTGCTGAATTTTTTTTAAAAACCCACAAAAAACCCTAATTTCTTCCCCTAGCCCCATCGGACCACCACGGGAGTGCCGGCCGGCCACCACCACCACTCCGGCGCACCACCACCGGCCGCCAGGAGCCGCGCCACGCTGGAGGAGCCTCGCTGCCCGTCGTCGTTCGTCCGTCCTGTGCTCTCTGGCATTGTACGTCAATCAGGAGAAGAAGCAAGAGCATTAGTGGACCTAATCCTAATTTTGGGTAATTTCTAATTAATATTGGGCTAGAATTTTTAAGCCCAAAATACTTATTAAAAAGCAGTTTTATAAATATTAATTTCTGGAATATTAAAAATCAGATTTATAAACTTTAAATTGCTTATACATAGATTTAATAAAACTAACATGCATATAGGAATATCTAAGGATAAATATTTTTAGTAAGTACTAAATAAATTCCAATAAATTGTAGAATCATAAAAATAACTTTTTAGAATGAATTTCGGATTTAAAAAAAAAAATATTAGCTTGGACATATTTTTCTTCTATGGTAAAAGAAATAGTCTAAAATAAGAGAGATTTAATAAAATAAGACTATATTAATAGAAAAATACTTGCTTGTCTTTCAAATTCATATTATAAACTTGGAAATAATATGGATGAGATATTCTTATCATAAGATAAATTTTATATGATTAAGTTGAAGACTAAAAAGATATAATAAATAATTTGTATGTACTTTTATATAGAAAAATACATCATAATAAAATCATGGGATTAAATTAGGATGAATTAATTAAATAGCAAAAAAAGAGAGCCTAATTAGGTGGATATTAAGGAGTGTGCAAAAATTAGGTAAATGGCAAAACCCCCCATCCCCCACCCCCACCCCACTCCCACCGAGTTGACTCGATCGTTGACCGGGTTGACTCGCCCATTGACCGAGTTGACTCGGTCGTTGACCGGCCGTTGACCGGCCGTTGACCGGTGTTGACCATCATCACAATCATCACTATCATCATTTTCAAAACCGTCATCACAATTTTTTCACCGTCATCACAATTTATTTTATTGTCATCACAATTTTTTAATGACAAAAAGTGTAATGAAAGGTAAAAAAGTGTCATCAAAATGTCTTGATGACATTTTTTGATGACAAAAAGTATCATTAAAGGCATTCAACTACATAAAAAAATCGTCATCCCCCGTCATCACAATTTTTTTCATCGTCATCACAATTTTTTGATGACAAAAAGTGTAATAAAAGGTAAAAAGTGTCATCAAAATGTCTTAATGACACTTTTTTATGACAAAAAGTATCATCAAAGGCATTCAACCACATAAAAACAACCATCATCACAATTTATTTCACCGTCATCACAATTTATTTCACCGTCATCAAAATTTTTTGATGACAAAAAGTGTAATAAAAGGCAAAAAGTGTCATCAAAATGTCTTGATGACAACTTTTTGATAACAAAAAGTATCATAAAAGGTATTCAACCATATAAAAACAACCGTCATCACACGGTTCGAACCGTCATCAACTGTCATCACTTGTCATCGTTACTTGATGACGGTTTGATTGTCATCAACTATCATCTCTACTTGATGACGGTTCGATTAATCTGTCATCAAAAGGGCCTTGATGACAAACAAGTGTCATCAAACTGTCATCACTTAAGCATCATCAAATATGTGTCATCACTATCATCACTGTCATCACTACTTGATGATGGTTTTCATAAATTGTCATTAAAGTGTCATCACATACGATTTTTTCATAAATTGACATCGCTTTTCATAAATTGTCATCACTATTTGATGATGGTTTGATTGTCATCAACTATCATCACAAATGCCAGCTCTACTTGATGACGGTTCGATTGTCATCAATCGTCATCGCTATTTGATGACGGTTCGATTGTCATCAATTATCATAACTACTTGATGACGGTTCGATTTGATTGATTTGTTTGGCATCAAAAGGGCCTTGATGACAAACAAGTGTCATCAAAAGACCTTGATGACATTGATTTGTTTTTCATCAAAAGGACCTTGATGATAATCAACCGTCATCAAGTGTCATAAAAAAATTGAAGATATTATTTATTGAGTTATTTGACATATGTAGTAGTTGTAGTACCTCTATACTTGAATGAATGCTAAACCTAATTGTGCACGAATTAATGAGCTTTGATTAATTTATTTTAAACAAAAAAGGATCATAGTTTTATAATGTTAGCACTTAATAAGCTGCTCATTTTATTAGTATTATCTTCAATAATCGATGCTATTGTAATAGAGTGTATATATTGCAGTGAACCCTTTAGGGTCTATCAACCTTTCTTTCTCCCTGACTCTCTTTGTTTCTCTTCAAAACTTTGTGCGTAGTGCTTTATAAATTATCAACATATCTAGCAGTTTAAGAAGTCAGTGAACCAACAACATGATCTCTATGACTATGTGTACAATATTATATAATGATAGGGCAAAAATGAGTCTTATTTAACCCTATTGCTCCAAAAAATAGCTGAAAATTAGTTTAGTAAACAAACTCAAACGTGTGTTAACATAATAGTATCAAACTTTTATTTGGTACTCCAATACAATAATAGCATGGGGTTTTGAAGTCGCCTAAATTAAGTGATTAAAATGAATAGAGCACACATCCACCATGTTGTCATCTGGGCTTAAGTGATTATAATGAATAGAGCACACATCCAACATGTTGTCATCTGGGCTAAGCTTCCCACTGATCTTCTTCTTGTCATCTGGGCTAAGTTTCCCACTGATCTTCTCGTCCTACATTGTGTTCCTCATGTTGTAAGCGTAGTTCTCAAGGGCGTTCTTGGACTCGACCTTTTTCTTATGCTCCTCATCCTCGGACTTGTACAGATCATGCCACACGATGGCAAAAGTGTCACAATTTCAGAAAGCACCTCAAGATCTCTTTATCTGTATCACCTCAGCTGATCAAAACCAAAATTACAATGACATATAGTTCTCTTTTTTTCACTTTATTCTCTAGCTCCTTTCATGTTTTTTTTTTCTTTGTCCTCATTCCCCTTATTAATTTCTGTACAAGAAGAATCACAATCACAAAGTAAAAATACAACCTATATGAAAATTTCAACCTATAAGCCAAATACAAGACCAATATCTCAATCATATACTAGCAAAAGACACTCTCTTGGAACACAATTGAGTCCTAACTAGTCATGGCTGATGACAGCAGAGCAATCCATCAAGACTAACCTGCATTGCTGAAACATGTCATGGCTGATGACAACAAAAAAAGGCACTTGATAGTATGAAGTTGGCTTAGGCACTAATTGTCTTCGGAACCATTAGTTTAAACTGAATTGTCACCAGAAACTGAAGAACTTCTTCTTCGACATATGAGATAGTATGAAGTTGGTCAGCCTGGATCTTGTCTAGGATCATTTTCCTCAGCCATTCACCCTAAACATATCAAATTAACATTTAATACTTAGCAGCAAGTCCAGCAAAAACTCTTAAAGTAAAACCATTATTGCGACATATACAAGTCTTGATGATACAGATAAACACAAAGGTTTGCTTCACAAAGATTAAGAGCTTAAAATTGACCCCTGAATTATTATAGTATTATATTAGTTCATCTCCAGCAAGATATTAAGAGCCATCAGCAATGCCAAGTAACCAAAAATTATGATTCAGAACATGGCTATCTTGACATTAATAAAAGAGATTTGAACTGAATTTAGAAAAGAGCAAGAAATAATACAACCAACAATGCCAAAGCCAATTGATGAAGTGAACAGAGCTAAACAGTAAACCTGAGCTTTGAGGTATTTGTCAATTTCAGCATCCTGACTCTGCAACCCACAATTGCTACAAACAATTAGACACTTCTTATTACGCTCTTGTAAGAAGATTCATGTTCCAATTGCTACAAAATTTAGCATTCTGTCTTTTAAGTCTTACCAAACAATTTCAAAAGCAAAATAGCCAGAACAATGATTTGTCGTTAGAGGCTGGAAACCGTAGAAATCTCGCACCTGCAAACAAAAACCGAAAACGCCCAATACAACACAATTCATCAATCCCTCATTAACGTCGTTTAAATTTGAAATAAAAAAAATTATTCAATCGTTGCGAAATCCACTGTCGGTGTAATCACTTCACTGAATACTAGATCCGAGTGTGGATTCGCAATAATTCGCCGGAAAACGCGATCGATCGGATTCAATTCGAATCAATCAATAATCAAGTAAGAGTGATTCGCGGAAGAAATCGGTGATTACCTTGAGCATCCATGCAACGGGGAGAGCGCGAGCGGATGGGTCGGTAGAGAGGGAGCGGATCTGTACAGAGCTGTACACCACCACCATGGACGGCATCGCCGAGGAAGCTCGAACATGGCGACTTCCGATTTCGTTGAAGCGAAAAGAGAAACCTAACGATGGAAGGCGAAGCGGCGACCCTCAGATCGGAAAGGAATCAAGTTCATCCAACTGATAAACAACCCTGGGAAGGAAAGAACCAGAGAGAATCATGACGGAATTGCAGACTCGGGAGTCGGGAGAGAATTCGGAAATCAGCAAGAAGAAAACGACAGATGTTAGGGCATGGGACAAAAAAGAGGCTTTTTATATTTGACAAAGACCTAATAAAACGGGTTTGGTTTACAAACGCCTAATTAGGGTAGCCCAAAATGCTTTTGAGCTAAATTTGTTCATTAAATTATGAGATTCATATAAATGAAATAATATGATTACCCTATTTGGAAGTTATTATATAAATATAAAGATCTAAGTTGTTTGAAAAAGATATGTTAAAGATATTATGAATAAATATAGGTATAATAAATAGTTGCATGCTCTTATGTTATAAAATAACTAGGTGGATGGCCCGTGCTATCGCACGGGTTCTCATTGTTTATGTTTTAATTAAATATATCATTGGATGCTATAAATTATTCTTTATGCTACCTTTTTATGCTCATTGGATGCTTAGTCTCATAGGAGATCAAAGGTCAATTGAAATTAAAAAATGTTAACAATAAATTCAATTAATTTAAAGGTCAATTGTAAAAATATTCCCAAAAAATTCTTATTATGCTCATTGGATGCTATAAATTATTCTTTATGCTACCTTTTTATAGTCATTGGATGCTTAGTCTCATAGAATATCAAATGTCAATTGAAAGAATGATTAATTTTTTTATCTATAGAAATCATATATTATGTATAAAATGTGGGGCATTAATTGTCATTGAGATTTAGTCTTATAGTATTATTATAGATATAGATATAGATATATATAGTTAGATAGATATAGTTGCAATAACATTTTCGTTACATGTAACCTTTGAATAATTAAAATTAATTTATAATTAAATGTATCATATAGAAGAAGATTAATTGCAGGTTTATGTAATTTGAAAAAGAAATGTTGCCATTACATTACAAACGTATGTAGGTTGTCATTCTGATGAGAAGGTGAGGATATTAAAATCAATAGACGTTTTTTAAAAAAAAATTGTGTGATGATAGATGTTTTTTGGTTGATGATTGATTTAAGGGCACTTAATACATATCTTAAACTTCTTTTAATTTTCATAGGTTGAAAGAGGATTAAGAGAGTTCAAATAAAAATAAATTCATATTTTATGTTAGTTTATAATATGAAAGGCTAAAATATCATAAATCTTAAATTTATTATAAATTACTAAAATATTTCTTAGACAAATCATGCATCTAAATTACATTAAGTTCTTGCTCGTACAAATTTCCTATTTTGGATGTTAGATCTTCTCGTTCTCTTAAACAATGCACTTCAATACTTGAATTCCCTTTGAGTCTCTAATTATCAAACTCTAAGCTTGTTATCAAATTTTTTTTTGATTATATCAATAAGAAGAGTATGAGCATAACATTATTAGTAAGTCATATTACCAAAAAAAAAAGTCATGATAGTATGTCGATTATCTCCTTCTAAAAACTTGAATAGGAAATGTATATATGATTAAAAAGTATTGGATATATCATGAAATAAGAAATTCTTCACAAAAATAAAAAGGGATTACCTTCAATAATATTTAGTTATTTTAGTACCAACTTCTTGAAATTTTAGAAATTCTTGTGCGTATCTGCATCAAAAGCAAACAATATACACTTGAAAATATAATAGTTGAATATTAAATAAAATCGAATAAAGATTGAAATAGAATGTGTACTCACATTTTATCAATTTTAATAATTTTAAATTGAGGATCAAGAAATGGAGTTGATAAGATCAGTATTTACCCATAAGTGTAGGATCATGAAAGTGGTTTGTGGTAGGTGATTTTGAAGAGATGATGTGAGAAGAGGATTTGGACTTGATTATATATTGTGCTTGATGGTTTCAAGGTTTTACATTGTATACCAAAGTGATTAATTTCACATTAATTTGGTTGACCAAATTTGCTTGATAGGTGTTTTAGCCTTTAGGAAACAAAAGGTCTCAATAAAATATGTAACATACGCCTAATTAATTAGATATTTAATATGTAACCTACGCCTAATTAATTTTTGACTTTATGTTATCTTCATTACATGGATACTCATAAATTCTCTGAAATAAATCACATTGGATTACTAAGGTCATTTTCACATTGGATTCTTTTTTCTAAATTCAATTGTGACTCTCAAATGAATCACATTGAATTCTTCTTACTAAATTCAATTGTTTTTTTCTTTATGTGATTTTCACATTGGATTCTTCTTACTAAATGCAATTATTTTTTCTTTTTTTTAATCTTCATTACATGGAGAGTCATAAATTGGGCAGATTTTTCTACTTTATATGTTTTTATAGATGTTCTAGACATGAAATGTATTAAATAAAAATAGTAGATATGATAAGAGTATTATATATATATAATTAATGTCATAAGATATTGAGCATGCTAGTTTTCTTAAAAGAAATATTATATAAAAAGATAAGAAAATATTTTCTTATGATCTTAGATATAAATAAATAAATTATATGCTCCTAGTGATAAGATAATGTTATAAGACATGATTCTATTATTTTTATAACCTAAAGATATGGGAGAATTTATGTAAATAAGATAATGAGATTATTTTACGGAAAACCTTTACGCACATGAAAAATACGCTCGGCGCACACGGCTTCATACGCTTCATGAAGCGTATGGCCCAAAGGGTGCCGTTCCAGCGGGTCATGCCCAAACCATTACGCTTTATAAATCGGTACGCTTCATAACGCGTGACGCAGTTAATATATAAAGCGCTTTTAAAAGCGTTAGGTCATCGTCTCCTACCTCGCAATCTTCTTTCTCCCGATAGCGAAACCAAAGTCGAATTCAATTGAACACATTTTCTTCCTAATCATTCAGAAATGGTCAGTGTAACACATGGTTGTATAGCTGGTGCTGGCAAAGGACGTCATTTGACGGAGCAATACGCCAGCGTCGATGTGCAGGGTGCTGGTGTGGAGGCTGACGGTGAGAGAGACGTCAATTCAGCAGGTAAGTTTAAAAATAAGAGTAGATTGCACTAACAATAGGTGTTCAATTCTACAAATTTGAAATTGAAATAAAAAACCTAGTTATTTGAGTTATTGAATTTTGGGGAATTTGAGTGCAATGTAGCTTATAATAAAGTCATCTTCAATGGTCGTATTTGCTTTAACAACACAAAAATTTGCTTTAAAAATGATTCTGGCACTGATGGAAAGCTGACAGACATGTTCTCTATTGTTGAATTTGCTTTAAATTTAAATTTGGTGGTAGAATCTGGTTCAATTTGTTATGCAATTTCCTCTGTTGCTGAAATCCCTCCTCAAGGGCTGAAGGGCATGGGCACAAAGGTTTTGAATCAAAAAAATGAAAAAGTATCACAACTTCTTGGGTTATTGCTGTATGTTTGTGAATGGTATTCAAATTGTCTATCTTGGGTTAGACATGAAGAAGAAATTGACATTGCAACCATTGAATGAGAATCTACAATTAATGAAATAAGTCTCTGAATAGTATCACAACTTCTGTACTGATTCTGAATCAAAAAAATGTTCTTTTTGTTTTTTCTGGTGTGTGGGATGGGTTAAGAATGGAAAGAAGTGACCAAAAATAAATAAATGGTTGCATCCTAAAACTTTGAATAATTTACATTTCAATGCTACAGTTTAAACTTTCAATCACCTTTCTAAAAAGACTAAAATAACAGAAAGAGATATACTATCATTGAAGTAACCATGTACATTTCCACAGATAGAAAGGAGTTTCTTACATCAGTGCAATCAAATGAAAAGTTCAGTTAGATGTATCAATGTATCATGAAGGAGAAGTATAGAGTAATTGGAAACAACCATCATGTACTACTGGAACAGACATTGATTTAGGGGTGTCCTCTTGCAGATGTGTAGGATTTGGGTGTGGTTACTGGTTTTACTCAATTTGTTTTGTTATGATGGTTTTTGAAATGGTAGCTGGCTTTTGGTATTTGTTAGTCAACTATATTGCCAAATGGATGTGAGGAAGTACACAAAAAGTAGGTTGCCTGGAAAAGGAGGGATGGGAAATTAATTTAAGTGGTCTGATCCCGATCCAGGGAGAAGAGAACAGGTCTAGTATGAGACAACTCTACCAGTGCAGTCTTTTAATGTGGTGTGGTTCAATTCTAGACTAAGGATGGATTTGTTGTCATAGATGAGTAAAAAAATATCAGCTGAATTCAAACAGGCAATCCAATCCTAGAAAAATCAAGCTAGGAAAATTAAGCCTGGTGTTTTAATTAAAAGAATCTGCAATGCCATCATTGACTGGTTGCCTGCATGGGTCTTGAACGTATTGTTGGCTTGATTTGTTCAACTCTATCGAGTACCACCAGGTCCAACTATTTGTTGCTATGCTGAGTGGGGAAAAATGGGCAGATAACTATTGGATATTGGATGAAGTTTAGTTCATCTCTTCTGATGAAATTATGTTCAACTCCTTCATTTGTAGCTTCTGAAACTGAGTATTGCACAAGTTAAGAGAAGGTGAGAATTGAGACAACTTAGAAGCTAAGGAAAGCTGTAATGACAATTGCTTGGGTGCCCTTATATTATTTTCAAACACCTAGTTTCGACTGTTAGTGTTTTAGTTATGAACAAGACCATAGTTAACAAGGAGGAAGTTTGAGGTGCTTACTTGAGTTATTCGGCTTTTGCATGTATATTTGGTCATTTACATAGTAGAATAACTGTTTATGGCTGTTTCTGGAGTTCCTGTTCTAAGTCCTAACTGATGTTCTGATGTGAATCCTTGCTGGATGCAGTTCTGATTTCCTTCTCACTGAGACTCAGACTATAGGCTTAGAAATGATAATTTTCATTTATTGTTGATGATACTTCAAAATTTTCTGTAGTGATTACTATCAAAACTATGAAGATGTTGACCATTTACAGCTTCACGAGGAATTAGATGAGATGATTCTTTCTAAGCTGGAAGAAAAAGTTGGATTGTTTATTAATCATATCCTTATATTAACGATTAGGCAGTTTTGAGTTTTAGCCTTCTATCAACATATCATGATTTCGTTGTTTTTATTCTACAGTTGGGGGTATGGATGTTGAGGCTAGTGATAGGGCTGCTGATGTTGTTGGTGGAGATGATGGTTTGAGGATTGTTGGCGGGGGTTCTCCGACTCATGCTGATACGAGGGATGGTTGGGGTGAGGCTACCATGATGGTACGTATTCTTTAATTTAGTAATAATAATATGAAATTAGAATTTTTAAAATATCATATATTAGTTATTGTATTACTTGTAATATATGATTGAAGTTTATTAAGTTGGTTTTGTTATAGTAATGTAGTTATGGGCCTTTATTTAGGGAATTTAATCTTATAAGTATGTAAATAGACACTTATTTATAAAAAATATGTAATACCAAAACTGAAGTTAAATTGACAAAAAAATGCAAGAAAATGTAATTGAAGATTGAAGTATAAAAAGTTAATAAAAACATAACAATTGAATGTAATACAGAAAGTAAACAAATAATGAAAATCCTAAGCCGGCGTTTCAGGAGTTGAGTCGGGAGTTGCGTACTCCCGACGCTTCTACACCTGTTGTGCCGAAGAAGAAGAGGACTCGGAATGCGAAGGCACGAGGTATACTACAGTCTGATCGTGCTGAGGCCCCTCCGCCGAAAAAGAGGGCTAGGAGATTAGGGGCTGATACGTTGATATCTGAGCTACGGCGGGACGAGGCAGCGCATGATGCTATGGATATTCAGACAGAGCAGGACGTTAGTCCGTCTACTCCGGTTGAGACTGCTGCGGAGATTCCGATGGACATCGTTATGACTGATCAGGCAGAGGACGTCGATCCGTCTTCCCCTACCCCTACCCAGCAGCCCACCCCTCGACTAGAGTCTGGGCACATTGATTTAGTTAGTTTAGAGACTCCGATTGGGACCGGAGAGGATCTTTCGAGAGACATCGATATGACTCCTGCACTTGCCTCGGTTTCACCTTCTTAGACCTCTCATATCCCGTCCCCTCCCATCATACAGACTATAGTTTCTGAGCATCCACTTCATCCGCCTGATATTGTTCAGCCTGCAGTTGCCCCAGATCCTCCCATTGTTGACCCTCCTCCCGCTCTGGTGCCTCCTGTTACCGATGTACCCATGTGGCAGCCAGGAGGACCACGTTTGGCCGTCCTCCTTCGACACTACCCCACTCATACTGCGGAGTCGATATGGAGGTGGACTCTTCGAGATGATCCGGCCCCTCCTGCTGCCGTCGAGCCTCCAACTGCTCTGGCCCCTCATGCCGCCGTCGATGGTGCAGCTGTTCCCGCCCCTCCTGCCGCAGTCGATCCTCCTACACCAGCTATCGAGGATGTATTGGTGAGCTTATTTACGAATTTTTTTTTTAATTTTTCTGTGTATTGACATAACTGAACTAATCTAATTTTTTTTCTTAATTTTGACAGTGGAGGAAGCTGTATAAGGCATACTCACGGCCGTTGGATTGGACTGATATTAAGCCCCACAGAGTTGATGAGCCGGGTACGTGGTGGCATATTGCAGGGCGTAGTGGATTGAGGCATATCAGGGCTATGGATTATCGAGGATCGGACCACGCCATCATTTCTGCATTTATTGAGCGTTGGTATCCCGAGACCAACAACTTTCATTTTCCATGGGGTGAGATTTCGATCACGTTGCATGATGCAGAGCGCATTTTAGGCTTGCCAATCGACGAGGAGCGTGTCAGCGAGCAGTTCTCTGAGATGGAGTTTCAGACGCGGGTCATGCAGATGTTCTCGATTGATGTGCGGACGTTTAAGAGATATGATTCCCGTGGCATTCCATCTGACGACCTCAAGGCACATGTCATTAGGATGATTGCAGAGGGGGCAACACCTCATTTTATAGCTGCTGCGTACTTGTTGTGGGTCATTGGTTCAACACTATTTGTCAACAAGAGCACCAACAATGTCAGCATTGAGTATTTGCATTGTCTCTTAGACCCCGACCGCACGAGTACATTTGCTTGGGGTGCTCCGGTTCTGACGTTCATGTACCGCGAGTTGGGTGTTGCGTCACGGCGTGATAGCAAGGGCATTGCTGGATGTGTTCTCCTTATAAGGGTAAGAAAATTATTTGAGTAGTACTTTTGTATGTCACTTTATTTTTTATTTATGTAAGAAACTAACTATAATTTATGGCATAGACTTGGATATCAGAGTATATGCAGCTTTTTGGCGGGCATCCAATCTTGAGGATAGATCTTTTGGTCAACCCGCATGCGGGTGCCCGATCTAGAGTTGAGACACGCGCTCCTCCGAAGAAGCCAAAGCGGTTGGAGGAGATTCGTAAAGTATTAGACATGGTTCGCGCTGATGAGGTATGTAACAATTTTTGGAATGAAGTAACCCTAAACCACTTGATAAGATATGTTTTTAACATCTGTAGTATTTTTTTTCAGATTAAGTGGCAGCCATGGAGAGGCATAGATTTCAAGTCAGAGCGTTACCAGGTTTCGAGGCGTGCTTGAGTGTTTTACTATTCGAGAGGCTTACATGCCCGATAGGTGGCTGCGTCAGTACTTCAGAGTCCAGTGCATACCTCTTGATCCGATTGTGCCATCTACAGAGGTTCGTAGCACGTCTTGGCGCAAGTATGAGGTGGAATTTTCCGACGATCAGCTCTACTGGAACCAGCGGTACGACCACCTCATTGACCTTGAGCAACACCCTTTGGCTCGGTGTGCTTACCAAGCGGACCTCACGTACTGGGATTGGTTTAGTGACGTGACACATCCGTATGTAGATCCGAGGTTAGAGCGTCAGGACCGTCCGCGCGAGCCACACACCCACCCATCAGCTGTAGTTGATGCTACACTTGTAAGTAAAAGTTTATTCAATAAATAGTTCCTTCAATCATTAATCGTTTGTATATTTTTAGGGTTTATGTAAAATGTGTCTTAAATTATGCAGCGACAACAGCAGCTCGTTGGATATGCTCACGACGCTTTGGCAGCGATGCCTGCTGATCATCCAGCTAGGTCGTACTTGTTGGACATGCTGAGCATATTAGGGGATGATTGTCCCCCAATGCCACCTCCTTTGAGCAGGACGTTTCGGGATTCTAGATATGATCCCGGTGAGGGGAGTGGGTCTGGAGGTGCCGCACGGTGACATCAGTTATTTTCCATTTAGGGATTCTATATCTTGTGCAAACTAACTGTTGAGATTTTGTATTATAAGTAGATGTATTAGTTTGGTATTGTAAGAATGCTTTGAATGTGACATTTTCCTTCAGTAAAGTTGGTTTGTATTGCTTTCATAAAATTGAAGTTGGTTTGTCTTGCTTTCATTCAATTGAAGTTGGTTTGTCTTGCTTTGAATGCTATGTTTAAGTTTTATTTTTTCTTACAATACATGTTGAGCATGAGCAATGACCTCATAAATTAGCTGATGGTTGTGGCTTGACATTCAGCTGGTGGCTTTTGTTGGTCAAACTCTGAGGCTTGAAATCAGGTATAGAGTCAACGCAACTACTTGCTGAATCATCAATCTTCTTCCTAGCAGCCACCAGCCTACTGTGCTCAATTAAGAAAATGTGAGTTCTAAAATTGCTGACCAGCTGAAGTGATAGAGAAAATGTGAGTTCATCAATTGCCTGGATGTGTCTGTATGAAAATTTCATGGCCAAGCATGTTTCCATCAATTGCTTATGTGTTCCATTGGCATCTTCAAATACTGCTGGAGATTAATCTGTTAGCAAAGCTGAACAAACAATTCAATTGTAATATGATTTTATGGTTTGACACCAAGTTGGGTAATTGGTGAGTATAAATGTTCATTATCCTTGTAGTCTTACTTTGTGTTTGAATATACATTATATCAACATAATCTTCTCATCTGCTATCAGTGCAGTGCAGTTCTGTTCTATTTGAAGGCTACGCTGCAAAAACCAGTACAGTCAAGATTAGCATGAACAAAATTCAGGGCGTGAACTTGATAATTGGAAACAAGTTGTGGAGGAAGGGAATAGCCATTGTCGTTGGAAACCTGTTTACTCAATGTACGTGTGCAGAATCCAATAGAGGTGGCTTTATGTGTGCGATTTTCCTCAAAATATAACTTTGATTGTCTTTCCATTTTTCCAAAACATATAGTACATCTTTATCATTTTCTTTGCTTTAATCTATGTTAAAATAAGAACATTAGAAAGAGAATTTACTTTAGTTTGGTATCTCAAACCTTTGACGCCAGTGACATGCTTTAGTTGGTATTGTCTTAGGGTCTCAGGTAAGCATATGTATCTGTTTTGTTCTTCAGCAGTGTCTTCTCAAGGATCAGATCTTGATAGCTTTCAGCTGTGAAAGTTATTCTGTTTTGTACATGTCTTAGGTTACTGATTCAATGTTTTTAACATAGCAGTATTATGTTTCTTCATGAATTTCAGGTTTTGGGCTCTTATTATTCCAATTTTTCGTATACCCACACGTCGAGAAGCATTTGGGGCCACTCGTTGTGACACGCCTCTCTGCTGTATGTATCTACAACTATTGATATCATTCTTTCTGTTCCTTCTCCCTTCTGATACTAACACCAATCTTGTTTTCAGGCCTTATCAGTTCCCATCTTGGGGAGCTATCCTTATATAGCATTGCTTTCGGGGATTTCCCTTCATCTTGTGATAAATGTCACATCACTTTTGAGAAATTCTCTTGAATGATGCAGTGGTAAGTATTTCATTTCTGTCAGCAATTTGAATGATGCAGGTCTTCTGGTTTCACAACCATCACTGGTGTATCTGTTGCTAAGCATGGAATTATCCAATAGTACATTTTCTAGTGTACATATGCTGATGTTTACTCAAAGCATGGAATTAGCCATGAGAATATACTCCTAACGTACATATGCTGAAAACTGAGGGCTTATTTTTCCTACAAACATCACACCAGGCCATCACATTGAACAATGATTGGAGCAAATTCTCTTTACATGCTTTAGATATAATCTAAAGCATGTCACTGGTGTTGAAACGTTGCAGGTGGTTTGTGCTAAAACTGCTCCTGGCTGTCACTGGTGTGGTGATTCTGTCACTGGTGTTTTTTTTATAGGCTTGCCTTACGCATCATGAAGCGTGCGCTTCATGATGTGTAAGGCTTATCACTGGTGTTTTTTGGGCTTGCCTTACGCATCATGAAGCGCACGCTTCATGATGCGTAAGGTTAATGAGAAAAAAAGGGGTGGCTTTCGCTCGTCCCCCGTTCGAACCGTAGATATACTCCTCAAACGCGTGTACCTGAACCAAGTGTGCCGCATTGGCTATCGATGTATATAGCATATAATTTTATTTTAACCTATCGCAGTTTCGAGGCGGTTTGGTCCGGAATTAAATTAAACCGACCGGTTCACCTAAATTTAGGGTTCGAATAACAAAATTAAAACCGGTTCCTAAGAGATTGTACTTTAAATAATTTTTGGAAGCTATAATAAATGATTTTATGTATATTTTATTATGTGAATCCTTATTAATCATATTAAAAAATTAATATAACCGAACCTGCCTCAAAATAAACTGTAAAAATAAAAATTGTTCAGGTTCTTGAAATTTCATGTTGGAGCAGTTATTACTATAATTTATTTTAAGGTTCCGATTTATGGTTAGGTTTAGGGTTTAGGGTAGGTCAAGTTTAAGTTAGGGTTAGGGTAGGGTTAGGGTTTATGGTAGTTTTTATAATTTAGGAGCCTTCCAAACACTAACTCGACATCATGTCAAGTACTTTGTTATGTTTCTTGACAAGGATTTAGGGTTTAGGGTAGGTTAAGTTTAAGTTAGGGTTAGGGTAGGGTTAGGGTTTATGTTAGTTTTTATAATTTAGGAGCCTTCCAAACACTAACCCGACATCATGTCAAGTACTTTGTTATGTTTCTTGACAAGGATTTAGGGTTTTGTGATATGGTTAATCTTATTGTTATGGTTTAGGGTTTAGGGTATGGTTACTTGTACAGTTTAAAACCTTCTAAAACCTAACCCACCATCCTTACAAGTACTATATTAGGGCGAGGGAGAGTGTTTAGGGTTTGGGAGAGTGTAAGTGTTAGGGTTTAGGGTTTACGATATACGTTTTAGATGATTAGAATGAACATAGTGTATGTTAAAGTGTTAAATACATGGGGTGAAGTTGTTGTTTTTAATATGGTTTATTTTGAAACCCTAAACCCTAAACCCTAAACCCTAATACCCTATCTTATAAAAACTTCATCATTCATCATAACATATTCAAAAAGACATATACAATATATCCATAACATATATACTAACCTTAAAACCATGTCATTGTAACCAACCATAACATCTAAACCTTCGACCTTGGAACATGAAATGTCAAATAGCGGTAGTATTTGTAATGGATATTTGGCGCATTGTATGGGTGTAATGCTAAATACCGTTTTATGTTAGTATTATAGGTAATAGATTATGAATATTAAACCAAATAACATATTTGCACCTAAACCCTAAATCCTAAAACATAACACCATAAACCCTAAACACTAAACCCTAAACCCTAAACCTACACATAAATCGTAACATTACCATAAATTATGGTACTACCAATTATAACATGAAATTTCAAGAACCGGAACAATTTTTTTTTACAGTTTATTTTGAGGCCGGTTCGGTTATATTAATGTTTTAATATGATTAATAAGGGTTCACATAATAAAATATACATAAAAATCATTTATTATAGCTTCCAAAAATTATTTAAAGTACATTCTCTTAGGAACCGGTTTTAATTTTGTTATTCGAACCCTAAATTTAGGTGAACCGGTCGGTTTAATTTAACTCCGGACCAAACCGCCTCGAAACTGCGTTAGGTTAAAATAAAATTATATGCTATATACATCGATAGCCAATGCGGCACACTTGGTCCAGGTACATGCGTTTGAGGAGTATGTCTACGGTTCGAAACGGGGGACGAGCGAAAGCCACCCCTTTTTTTTCTCATTAACCTTACGCATCATGAAGCGTGCGCTTCATGATGCGTAAGGCAAGCCCAAAAAACACCAGTAGTATGCCTTACGCATCATGAAGCGTGCGCTTCATGATGCGTAAGGCATTTTACTTTACTTGCTTTAAGGCTTGCGCTTCATGAAGCGTACACTTCATGAAGCGTAAGTTCTCTGTTCCAGCATCCAGAAAATCTTCCGCGGGCGGTTGTAGATAACTCTTCATCAGCCATGATCCTATATTTACGGAAACGATCTGGGAATTCTGTAAGTTGCCTTGATTTGGCTTTGTTTTGGCGCACAATTTCCCCGCTAAAATCAAACCATGGCCAATCAATTCCACGCTTCTTATAAAAACTTCTACATACCTCTCTAAAACCAGTTGCCTTCCACGCTTCTTCATATCTGCTATATCTCCATCAATGGCATATCCTATTCAAGATGATTTTCGCAAGCACTTGGCGGATGTCCAAGAGATCCGTCTCTTCATTCGGGAGCTAATCAACAGCAAGGAAGTAGGCTTGAAGAATGTCGGGAAACACCTTGCCCGACTCGGTTACCTCACAATGGTGGAGAGAATTTTCAAGGAGGAGATGGAACTCCAAGAAATTGCTCTCTTCAATGCCGAAGCAAGGGCCAACGGCAACCCCGAGATTGAAGTCCCGTCATACACTGATTTACGCTTAGTGAAGCACGAGGAAGAGGATGATGGTTTTGATCCAAACAATCCAATCATCATAGAGTAGATTATGTCTTAGACTATATTATGTCTTATTACTCTGTTTTAGAATAGATTATGTCTTAGTACTCTGTGTTAGACTAGATAGTTGATGCACTTGTTGGCTTCTAATATGAATTCTGTTGCCCTCTGTTTAATGGAAATTTGATTCTCATGGTTTTACCAATTGTGTTACCTTGTCTAAATTTATGCTTTATCCTGTGGTTTTGATCCGATTGCAACTGATGGCTTCTGGAAATTAATTTGGAAAGCACCAACTCTTCAGCGCATAAGTCAATTTTTATATCTGGTGGGACATGATAGAATTCTCACTAATTATGAACGTTACCGACGTCACCTATCTTCAAGTCCAGCTTGTCCTCGCTGCACACAACCTGAGACAAGTCTTCATCTCTTACGAGATTGCCCTATGATCTCACGATCTTGGCGTTCTCTTGGCGGTAATATGTTGTCTACTTCTTTCTTTTTACCTGAACTTCGAGATTGGCTGGCTATCAATCTTTAACAGGCAAATTCATGGAGTACAAAGTTCTGTTTTCATCTCTGGTATATTTGGAAATCAAGGAATAAATTAATTTTCAATGGTGAAAGGTCTGATGTGTTTTCACTGGTGCATATGTCGAAGAACATGGCAACTCTGTTTGCCCAGCTACGAATCCAATACAACAGGAATCTCAATCTTCTTCTAGCAGCAGCCAGTCACCAGTTGTTTGGATGCCTCCTACAAGTGGTACCTTAAAACTGAATACCGATGCTTCCTTGCAACCGTCAACAAATCTTGCTGGTGGCGGCGGGATATTCCGTGATCATCACGGTCAATTTGTCACAACTTATACCTTTGTTTGTGGTAATTGCTCAATTTTGAAAGCGGAACTGTTGCCTGTTCTTCATGGGATTCGATTTGCTGCGGTGAATCACCTGTATCCAGTGAGTATTGAAAGCGACTCTCAACTGTCTTGCCAATTGCTTAATGCTCCTGATTTGCCTTTGACACATCCAGACTATCATCTTATTCGTGTTATAAGGAATGAAATGCCCACAACAGCAACAATTGCTCATATACCAAGATCGTCAAATGCAGTAGCTGATGGTTTTGCTAAGTTGGCTTTAAGTTTAGGCCAAGAGTTTTTTTACTTTTCAGTGTATTCCTAACTCTGTTTTCCCGCTGTATAATGCGGAAGTTGTAAATCCCATTAGGGATAACTCTGTTTCAGCTTTTAACCAATCTAATCGGGCAAAATAGGCCCTCCTTTTCTACCAAAAAAAACTGTTGCCACTGGTTGCTGCAATTGTTTGAAGTTTGGGTGTCGTGACTTTGCGCTTCATGAAGCACAAGTGTTACAGCGACTTTGATTTGCCTTCGTTTGCCCTGATTCTTGCGCATCATGAAGCGTGCGCTTCATGATGCGCAAGGCTTATGAGCATAGCCAATTTTGTTCTTAATAGCATTCATGTTTGTAATTATATGATCCAATTCAAAGCCATTAATAATTATACCAGCACAAAATCATATTTAGCATAAGAAGCAAACACTAATCCCAAAAATGCATTACAAATAAAACTAATACGGTTCTAACTAATGACATATATCATCAACTTCAAACAGCAACATTTGGTTCGATATTATGGCTAATCCGCTTCTCGCGCCATTTTACCATTCTCTGTCTAAACGGCTCATCCCACCCGTTGACGCTAGGTTGATGGCTTCTTGTCCAATCTCTCGGCGGAGGAGGAAGTGGGGAGTCATCGCTCAACCAGACCTGGAAATTAAACACATAATATATTACTGAGTAAAAAAGTATAAGCGCTAATTTAATTTCATGATAATAACGTATGACTCACAGGTATGAAGTGATATTTGTTTCCCACGAGCGCTATGGCATATATCTTCGATGGAGGGTACCGGTTCTCCCCTCTCGCCTGCATCGGCAAGCATGTATGCGATCCATCCCACGACAACAAAACAACTGCAACCTGATGTATTGTAGCAAAGATCAAACCGGCTATGGTCATCTCCATCCAATATCTTTGAGCGCAAGGGCTAACCACATAGGGCATAATATCCAACATGTCATCAATAGGAGATTTGTTCCAAATAGGCTCATATACATCTCTGTTCCTCCTCAATTCGGCTGTCAACTCCAACCGAACTCTGCGGTACTCGCTCTGTAATTGTCCCAACAACACGGCGAGTGATCGATAACCGCAATGCCCATCTGCCATTACATCCTGCACCTGATCAATGTAAGGAAACATGAAGTCGTTAACATTGTCAACTCCAAAGTTGAAATCCAGCCACATCATGCCTCCCCTCTCTTCTTGTGTACTTGTCACCGTCGCAACTTTTTTCGGGGCCTTGTTGGTTGAGCCCTTTGGCCTTCCACACTTTTTGCTGGGCAATGAAGTTTTTACTTGGATCTCCTTTTCCTTCTGTTGCTTCTCCTTTTCATATGCCTCCATCCGATGCTCAAGCAAAGTATTGTTCCTCTTTGTTGACCACTTAGTGGACCCCTTTGGCCGTCCCCTCTTCATAGCATCTATCTGCTCAATCAAAGACGATTCTTTTCCTAGCACATTGTCTACAAACTTCTCTGTGATCGAGTACACATGGTCATATGTCATTCACCCCGACGCTTCCTCTCCACCATATCTTCCCATCTGATATCGGTAAGTTTTTTTGCCTCTTTGTCTTCTATGGGCATGCGCTTCGGATCAACTCCCTCCCATACCACCTGATGCCAAAATGGGTGTATGTCACCTGGTGGAATCGACCGCTTAGTTAGAATGGCTTGGGCAATCCTATGACGGCAAGGAAGACCCATGCACTCCCGTACCCAAAAATCAGCACTCTTTCTCTAATTTTCCTTATGCGGTGTCCCTGTTCAGGTCGTAGTACATATTCAACAACTTCATAATGCACAAAGTTGACACTTTGTAAAATAGGCGCATGAATATCGTCCTAACTCGACTAGGGACACTATTCAACTCAGTTGGAATCTTGCTACGTGACATCTCCAGATCCCCCCTTATATCATTAACTTGGGACTGAATGTGATTGTGGATCCTTCCGATCACTGTGTTGAAGCCTCCTCGAGAACTGTCAAGTATTTTTTTAAGCACGCTGTGCATTCCCTCCGCCCTGTGTCATACATATTAGTATTATGTACCTTACAAATGTGTAAATCACATAATTTGAACAACCAAAAATATGTAAAACATTAAAATGTGTGTACTTGTTTGTTGTTCTCGTTTCGAAGTGGGTACAGTGATCGGTCCATGCTCTAACTATCGACTTCTTGTAAGGCCCGAGCCACGACTTCTCAACATACTTCATCAGCCCTGGCCAATGTTGTTTGACTCTTGTAAGCCTTTCCTCGTATTTTGCCTTCTTTGTCGACATGAATATGCACCAACATATATTAGCAAACCTTTTCGCCTTTTCTTGGTCCTCTAGGATACCTACAGCGTATGTTAATATGTTGCCCTTAACATGCACCCAACATAGAAGATGTTTGACTTCCTCTCCAAACACAGCGTCCTTTGCGTTAATGATTGCCCTCTCTCGATCTGTGACAATCGCATTTGGCATCGCTCCCACTTCCTGGAACAAACGCTTCAAACGCTTCAACACCCATGTATAACTAGCTGTGTCTTCTCTTGAGAGAAATGCAAAACCGATATTGAAAGATTTGTTAGTGCATGTAAACCCAACCATCTGCAGCAAAGCCATGTCGTACCTGTCAATACATGAAATAATTATACAACTTTACAAAAACAATATTTGCCTCAATATATAGAAAAAACTTAACAGATTGTACCTGTTGGTCTTATATGTGTTGTCCATAATTGCGACATACGGAAACAACTTCAGTAGATGCAACGACGTGGGGTGCACAAAGAAGAGGATATCAATATAATCTGAACCACCTATTCTATTCGGAAATACTCTGTAATCGTTTCTTTGTAGAAAATGCAGTGCATATTGGGTGGTTGTCAGATTTGCACTATCCTCTTTCAAATACCGTGCCCTCAAATTTGAAACTTGCTTCCTTGATGTCACATTTCCGGGGTAAAGATTTCTCAACCGCTCCACTATACGAGCAGGTGGCACATATATATAGCTCAATTCCTTCACAAGCAATTTTTGTGCTTCCGTCATTCGGCCTGAAAATGAATTGCCAAGCAAACTAGTGGGGAGGTCGTGGTTGTGAACTCCGCACACAACCGTTAGTGCCCACTTTCCGGTCGATTTACTTCTAACGCCAAGCAACTCGAATTTGCATTTGCACTTTGTGTAAAGGGTTCGCACATGAGGCGGTGTAACAGTAGGGATGCAATCACCCTTCTTCCCAGATCTATACATACCATGCCTATGACATGCTAGCCTGACCAAATTTTCATTTGACGTTTTTATAGGCAACGCCATATATCTTTCACGCCCAACTTGCCTAGCCCAGGCTATCATTTGATCTCGACTATCCCACACCCCATCATGATGAAAGTCAGCAGAAAAATCTCTCCCGTTTACCTATTTATAAATTAAAATTACTTTCAATTAAACTACAAATACACAATATGTTTTTAATAGACCTGAACAAAGCCGGACTAACCCGCCCAACCCGTACCGCCCGCCCGGAAAAATGGGCGGACTTGGACAAGAATTCTAACCCGAAAGGGTAAATAAGCCCGGCCCGCCCGAATTCATGAGCGGGACCCGAACAATATTTTTGACCGAATATCCCGGACAACCCGCCCGAATACCCGAATATATTAAATATTTAAAATAAATATTTATATTTATAAATAAAGATATGTTTGCAAAAAAATATCTTGGGCCATTGATTGTAGAATTAGTACAAAAGAGTGTTAATTATTATAGTTCCTTCACCTTGTCACCTAAAAAGCTAGCATAAATACGATCTTAATTTTAAGTAATGTTAGATAGTGTAATTATAATATCAGAATTTTCTAGTTTTTTAATGGACATGAAAAATAATTATTTTTGAATTTATATACGGGTCCCGACGGGCTACCCGAGTCCGGATGTCCGAGCGGACTTGGACATCCTTGCCGGCCCGAATCACCCGCTTGACCCGAACCCGCTCGGACAAATGGGCATATTTTTTGTTCAAAGCCCGGCCCGGATCCGGCCCGAACCCGACTTTGTACAGGTCTAGTTTTTAACAATAACATATTTTTTACTATTATTTTCCATTCAACTCTACACTATTGAATAACAATAATATTATTTCTAAAGGTATATAATCAGTACAAATGTATAAGATTAATAATTTAATTTTTTTTAATTTACAAATACAAATAGCGATACCTTCAAAGTTCAGAATATAAAACTATAAACTGCAATTTATATTTCAAAAAACTTACCTCGACTATGTCGTTTTCTTCTTCATCAACGTCTATTTCTCCTCCTCCTTCTCCTTCAAAAGATGATGATAACTCTTCATAAGATGATGATGATTCGGCTTCATACGGTTCATCTGAAAAAGGCGATTCCGTCGATGAATTTTCTTCATATGATCTATTGGATGCCATTGTATTTTGTGAAAGTTGTGTTTCTTAACTCATAAACTTTTTCATATATATGAATATATATAGGCCTTAAATGTTTGTTATCTAATCTGTCTTATGATAAAAAGATATAAATTAGATATGAAAATAATTTTTTTCCAAATTTACGTAAACACCTAATTCCATGGCGGCGGTGACGTGGCGCGCGGGGAATCCCTGGAAACCCTTACGCTTCATGAAGCGTCACTCTTTATAAAGAGTGACGCTTCGTGAAGCGCATGAGCCAAGGTCCCCGCGAAGGGCACCCTTGGGTCATACGCTTCATGAAGCGTATGATTCCGGTGTGCGCGGGGCGTTTTTTTCCTGTGCATAAGGAATCGCCCTTATTTTATTATCATACTATATTTATAGAAAGCTTACTATAAAAATTATCTAGAAAGTCCTATTTATGGGAATTACTAAAAATGATGCCTAGTAATATTATTATCTCTACTTAATATTACTTGTATATTTAAATAAGAATTTAATGAGAAATATTATTTTAAAGTAATGTTATGGATATTATTGATAAAAGATAATGTTATAATAATACTATATGAGTTAGCAAATAATAAGGGCGTATTAGACTTTTTAAAATCCTAAGAAGACTTTAGTAATAACTATATTTCTTGTAATGTTGAAAACTATACTATAAGATTTTCATAAAGATATTCCTTGCTTTTTCATTTTAATAAAATAACAAGTTAAGATCGTAAAGGATATTTTAATAATTTAAAGTAAGCTATTACTTGAGTGGCAAGAAGGGTAACAAATAATACAAAACTAAGGATTTTTAAGGAATAAAAGGATATTATAATATTTTAAAAATAATAATAAGGAATATTATTATTTTATTTTTATCCAACTAAATTATTAATATAATAATTTAGAAAATTAATCACTTAAGAAGAATAAAAGAGATTGGTCTTAACTTTAGAAGAATTCGAAAATTCTTAATAAAGTTTTCGGATTATCTCGTGTCTTTAGGTCGAGTTTCCGTTCCAAGTCGTGAACAACGTTTTCGGCTACCTCGCTAATCCGCTATCGTAAAAGCAAAGGCAAGTGGAATTTCTCTTTGTCGCCTTAATAAACTCGTTTCGTGAAATTCCTCGATGTTGGGAACAACTTGTTTGCTAATAATAAAACGAACCTAGGAATACCAATTGCTAGAATTAATGACCCCATTGTTATCGTTATTCCGTTATTTAAATATTCGATAGGACTATTATGCTAGTCTTGTTTGTGACCTTGATTGTTTACAATCTCTTTTCGAGATCGGTTTGGATGAAATAGTAAGGGGTGCGGGCCTAACCCGACACCTCTATATAACCCACTAAAGTCTTATTGCCACCATGCACAAGTTACGACTTGTCGATCATGATCCATGTCCGCTCCTACGCCTCGGAGGGACGTAGGCACTCTAGCTAAGTGCCGGAACTTTTGTTCCTGTCAGTGGTTCGGGCCGGTACATAAGCCCCCCACGCTCTTAAAATATGTCAACCTAAGTGAGACTTTTCATCACTATACAAGATAAGTGCCCAATGTACAATTAAAAGACACCAAAACCGGACCGATCTCAAATGATCGATCCGGCTCTCGGTTCGCAAGGGCGCGAGAGGTTTTCAAAAAACTTGTATGAATTAATAACGTTCCAACATACTTCATACTCTAAAAAGAAGTCTACAATCTCGTAGTTCTTCTCTCGATTAACGAGTTATCTCCTCTCGAGATATACTTTTCTCCGTCCCGATAAGCCCCACATAAAGACCTATACCTTAAAACACATTCTGTTAATATTTCTCGAATATTATAAAATTACCAAAATACCCTTGAGAAGTTCCGTTCTCACTTGCTTAGTCTCCTTAGACTAATTCTCCTACTTCCGCATTTTTGCCTGGTATTTCTCGCCCTTCGCAACAAATGCCAGACTGTAGGAATGTACGCCGAAGTTTTGAAGACGAAGTCTACAAGGTTCGAGAAGCGTTAGGCGAGAATCGAAGGTCAAGGCAAGACGACGTTGAAGGAAGGAAGGAAGGATTTCTCATAAGAGCGAGGCATTCCGTAGATAGTGCACCAACTCTTCCTATTTTTTTTAAACCAAGCAAATCATCATCATATGATTTGTCTTGGAGAAACATACTTGTATTTTGAATTACGTCTTTTCAATCCTTTCTAAATGGGCTTTACTTTCCGTTGCTACATCATTTGTAAAACGACTCTCAATGTAATGAACGAAAGTTCTTATCAATTAAATAAAATTCCGCTTTTGGTCAATTTCATCTTTATTACATTTAATGTCAATTTCCGCATTTTTAATTATTCTATATCATTTTAAAAGCCTTGGGTGACTTTGGACGGTAAAATCCGAGGTCACTGGCGGTAATACCCAGTGTTGTAAAATAGGGGTGTTACACTTTTAATGGTTAATCGATTTAATATGTCACTATGGTTATATTATTTCTCGTAATGTTTTCATCCAAGTTTCGATTGGATCTACCTTAATGAGTAATGACAATGAAACATGCACCAAAAATATTTTTTTGGAGGCCTAAAAACCCTTTTTATTATATTTATTTTTCATACAATCACTTAATTTTATTTGCATTGTTTAATTTTTCTAAATATGAGATATGAGTTTCAAAAGTATAAAGAATTTAATCTCTCTCATCCTCGATCATGTACACAAGCACACAAAATTTTGATGCCATTCATTACTGAATAATGATATCAATCAATCTGGATTAATTTAAAACTGAACAAGTTAGTTAAAAGGTTTAACCTTTGTATAAATATATGAATGGTTGGATTAGGCTAACATAGGCCTTGAACAATAAAACTAATTATAATATGTTCTTTATATATCATTTGTCAATGCAAATCAAAGTAATAGATCAGGCATTACACATTTTCATGTTCTCTAAATTTAACATTCGCATGCCTATTATTCTCAAATACTCAATCATATTAAATCTTGGAACAATCTATTAGTCAAAATTAACTCTAGGACTTCAACTAAAACAACCAATGTTCTCTATATTTCACATGTTATAATTCTTGGTTCTCTCCTTAGGCGATTCAGAACATATCTTCGGGTCAACCTGTATTTGCACAATAAATCAGCTCTCAATTTGACAACTATTAAGGAGAGAATTATAAATTAGCAGAGAATTTATCTTTTTGATATCCTATTGTATATTAACGGTAGAACTTATCTTTTAAGTTATTCTATCCTAGAAAGAGCCTTGGGCTCCAAATTATTATATGTGTATATATAATCCCGGCCTTGATCAATGAATGAAATTAAAAGAGAGTTTTTACACAACTGTATTCTCTTATTAACAACAAGAAGCCAACTTTTAACTATCCCATACTAGTAACATATATCTTCTTAAAACGATACCCGACATTTCAACTTCTCCAACAATTCTAAAACTCACTTTAATTCATCCAAGTTAAGAGTAAGCTAGGAGGGGGTTCACAAACAATCTCCTGCCTCAACAAACACCTTCCAAAGCCCATTTGTGAAAACTCATTAAGAAATTAACAAGGCTAATTTAGCACCTTGAAAATCTAGAATGCTTAAAGTTCTTACTAGTCTTCTTCTGTGATGCTTCTCTAATTGAGGAAGGGATATTTGGACTGAAAATTGAGCAAGTCCTAGAAAATATATTATGGTAAAATATGCAAATTTTGATTATACATTTGGGTTGAATTTTAGTTCCATTTATTTTTTCTTTCATCTAGTTGTATGGATTTAGATATTTTTTTTTCATCTCCCCCTGCAAAAACAATATTCAAGTTCAACTTAGTCAATACCGTCTTTTTTTTTAATAGGTAAAAATTCGGGGTACTAGACAAACCTGACAGCCCGAGAGGCTATCAAGAGATAGCAGCCGAGAGCTCGGCAAGCAACAAGCAAAACAAATAACCACAATTAAGGTAAAATACAACAACCGAAGAAAGGAAAATGAAATAAGATTGGAAGTTGGAGAGAGATGCGTGATAAGTCAAAGCGTCGTAGGACTGGAGGTCAACCCTGAACGATCCAGAGGGATGCGCAAAGGACCATTGACGAGTCTCCATCAGGAGCCGTTAAAACATCATGACCATGCCTAGCAATCCAAGTCCAATCTCAATTCCCAATCCCGATGAGGTACATACACGAAACTGGAGGTCAGCAACACGCAAAAGGCCACAAGCAAGGCAAGGGAAAGCATGCAAACACCATGAATCTATGAGTAAGATTGAACGGACGAGTATGACACTTCCGCGGGTTAGAAACCAAGGCGTATAGTGCCGCCGGATAGCAAGATGAGATCCAAAAGATCAAACTCTAGCCAGAACCCCAACACGTGTAATAACTGCGGTTTTTGAGGATATTTTTGAATTTTTTTTCGGATATCCTTTTAACCTCTTAGTCCGTTTTAACGCTTAATCTAATATTTTTGTTGGAGATTAAATCTTAGAAAATTCTTGGTGACATCCTAAAATCACAAAGGAATGATTTTATGGATCGGTGTGAATTCTAGGATTTTTCGGTGGAAAAAGAATATTAATTGGATAAGCCGTCTTTTTAATTATGTATTGTAAAGGATTTAAAATACGAAACGGAAGCCTTAAAAATTAAAGGTAGCGTGATAAAATCATGGAAAATTGATTTTATTGGTCTACATAATTTACGGGACGTTTTCCGTTTAGTGAGTTTTTCCACCCGAGGTATATAATTTTACCGCTTTAACGCGAGTCCCGTTCCGAGACAGGTTTTGCTTTTAAACCGCCCTTTCTCTAGTCTTAGCAAGGAAGGAATCGTGAGTGAATTGATAAAGTTGAAGACTTGAAGTTGGACTTTTCAATTAGTTGAAAACAAAAGATGGAAACAGAGAAAGGAAGGGAGAAAGGGATCGAAGGACGAGAACGACGACGGTCTCGGGAGAGAGTCTTCACCGCCGGCTGCCTCGTCTTCCCTACCTCACCTCCTCTTCTTCAACTTGTCTTCTTCTTCATTCTTGTTCTGTTTGGGGTTCGTTGGTTATTGAAACCAGAACCATGAGAGAAAGGTCGGAACGACGGACATGGGAGCTCTCCACCGCCGGCAATCTTTCCGCCTTTCCCTTCCACCTCCATCCTCACCTTCATCTCACCTTCTCCTTGCTATGTTGCTGCTGCAAAAGAGGAGTTCGATAGCGAGACGGGGAAGACGACGGCGAGCTCGGGAGAAGAATACGTCACCGCCGGTCATCTTCCTCGCCTCGCCAAGCGACGTCGTAGGCGATCGGTAGCTTGTCCGACCACCTCCCACCAAGAGGACCACCGCCGGGCAATACTCGACCACCCTCGGGCTTGGGGATCGAGCCTTTAACGAGTCAAACGAGCCATGGGCCCGAGTGAAGGTATATACGATCGAAATTAATTAGCGGGTTGATTGCGGAGCCACCGTAAGGGCCTTTTGGTTCCACTTTGCTAATTAAATTTAGGAAAAATTGCATTTAACCACCCTTTATTTTACACTTGTTGCAATTAACCACCCTTTATATTTTTTTCTACACTTAACCACCCCTTATTTGTAAATATGTGCATTTAACCACCCATTTTGATGAAAAACGTTATTTTCTTCGTTAATTAAAGTAAATTACGTTTTTGCCCTTCTTTTTTAATTTTATTTACAATAAATAAAAGAATTTATGAATAAATTGAGCTTGGAATGTCATTATCATTGGATTTCGGCCTACATCTCAACCTTTTGAATCTCGAGTCGTCGTCCATCAACTTAGACACGATCGACTCCAAGGGACGCTCAAAGTCGTCAGAATCAGATCCAAAACCCATGGTCTTTGCATCGATAAAGTTGTGGTTCTTCTTCGCCATTGGATGGAGGGTATGAATTATTATGGAGGAAATTAGGTCAGGGTTATCGACGTATTTGAACTTGATTGAAAGTGTCAATTATGGTTTTTCCTTTATTTATTTATTGTAAATTAAATTTAAAAAGAAAGGAAAAAACATAATTTACTTTACATAACGGAGAAAATGACGTTTTTCGTTAAAATGGGTGGTTAAATGCACATAATTACAAATAAGGGGTGGTTAAGTGTAGAAAAAAATATAAAGGGTGGTTGATTGCAACAATTGTAAAATAAAGGGTGGTTAAATGCAATTTTCCCTTAAATTTATGGTTTTTATAATCTTGACGTTGATACGGTTCCACAGGTTCAAACCGCTCGAGAAACGGACGTCCAGATCTTCCGTTATAGCGAATACAAGTTTTGACATCGATTGACAGGTAAAGGACTTCGGATAATTACTCAGGATTCGTTGTTAATCCGTTTGATCCGAGATTTGGTCACCTTTAAGAACTGTTGCTAATGAACAATTTTTATTTAGAAAATTGTGTCAAAAGTGAAGCGGATAATTAGTTATAAATTCGCCAAGATGGCTCCTTAAAGCATGATAACTAAGGATTTATTATGAATCGATATTCGGAAATCAAATCGTTTATCGATTAGAAAGTTGTAGGAGTTGAGAATACAACTAAGAAGTGTATTCATGAGCTCGTTGTTGAGTTTGAAGGTTGTAGTTTTGGAAAAGTTTGGAGTTTAGTGGGTTAAGGTTGTGGTTAAGTGAAGGGTAATAGTCGGCTTGAGTTATCAAAAGGTCAAAGGGATTCCGAGTCTCAAACATTTACCGTATTCTTTTAAGTTTTAGACTTCATGTTATTTACAATACCTTATATCATGGTTTAGGAAATCATTCCGACAAGTCCTTATTCCATTCAAGAGTTGGAATTTCCAATCAAGAGGTAAGTCTTCTAGACTTACTTAGCTTGCGATCATGTTTTGTATTAAACTAGTAAATTGAATGTGTGGAACTCTATTTTGGAATATTATTCCATACTATATTTTCATATTGGAAAGCTATTGGAGTAGTTTCAATAATTTTTATTGTATGCAACTTGATCTCTGCGGGTGTGATTATGGACACGGACAAGTCGGTGGAGAAGAGACCCCGGACATAGTCATGCGGCGTGTGGAGATCACCTTCAAAAATTGATTGTTTTGGCAAGTGCTCTAGTAGAGGCTTAGCCGGGGAAAGAAGGGTGATGGGAAAGAAAATGGGCATGAGTTTAGCGTGCGCGCTAGTCGTGTACCATGTTTCGAAGGCAGGTCCGGGTTGCCTGAATTGGAGAATGGTTATGGTTTGGATTATGGAGGAACTGTTGCTGGTTGTTATGATATATGTTGCATGAGCATTATATTGATTAATCTCGTGCTTATTTGTTATTGTGGAATGGAGTGTTGGTTTGGAAATTGATATGCTAGTCTATATAATTATACGATGTGTTTTGGTGTGCATATTGGTTTTTGGTATGTATATGAATGACTGAGCGTGTTATTTTGATAGTCTATGTTTTGTTCGATCTACATTTTTGATTTGCTTGTTTGACCCATACCGGGATTGTTAGCTAATGTGTGGCGACTTACCGTTGTCGGAGCTTTGATCGGAGGCAAATGCACACTTGCAAAATGACAAGAAGGACGCTTTCAGGCATCGTGGCGTCGATGTCGCAAAGAAAGAGATAGAGACGAGGGTCGATCCGGCTTGTAGCTTCTGGTGAGGGATTTTAGAAAGAAAGGTAGATTTTTAACAACGTCGGAAAAGGGTCGGCGTTCGATGTGATACTCCGATGCGAGGTCACCGACGAACGAGTCACGGGACGCAAGTTTGGCTTAGTGTGGACGTGGCGGTAGTGAAAGAAACGGAACGAAGACGATGAAGATGGTGGAAGAAGACGGCAGAGGGTCTTGTAGGCGGTGAGGTCTTATTAGAAATATATAGGCGATGTTAGCACTAGGATAGAATTAGGTTTAGTAACTAATCGTATCCACTATTTGATTAATAAAGGATTAATTATTATTTTTCACAAGATAGAATTATGCATGCTAATGATATAGGGGTTGTTTCACTTGTGGTTAGAAAGGGGGTTTTGGGTGAAAAGTGATTTTTAGTGTCTTGGAAAACGTAAAAAGTAGAGAGAGTTCATGGATTTCAAGAGTATTAAAAGTGGTTTTTGGGTAGAAAGGGATTTTGTGGGGAAAGTGAAACAAGGCCATATTTGCAGGGCCAAATAATATCATTGCTATTTATTTTATTATGAAAATTCAGATAACCGAGTTTTCTTGCGGATCAAGAAATCTTGATTACCTACAATTTAAGAAATTCATGTCCCGATCAAAAAGGGATAAGCGAACCGATCGAGTATTACAGTACTTAAGTAAAACAGTGACACATGAGTCTCTGTGGACCGACCCTTACTTACCATTCTACTAAGTTTGGTTAAGTTAGGATTCTATGGTAGGTATTAACGACCACGAAAATACCTCATCAGTATCTGGAGGGCCAAGATTCGGATTTGGCATGGAACACCCAAGCCAACTGTAACACCCCCTCCCTATTGTACTTGAGGTGTTACCGCCAGTAACCCTAATTAGTCCTAATTCAAGGTTACCCAAGGCTTTAAAACTTATAATCACAACGAGTATTACAACACTTTATTACAAACCATAGTATGACTTCCTTCCATACACAAAATCCTAACCACAACTTGGGCAAAAATAAAATATTTACAACAGACTTGTTCTTCTTCAAGCGACCACTTTCAAAACCTTTTTACATTCTAAACTCCTTGGCTAGCCTTCTCTTCGCGGATTAACTTCTTTAGTAGCTGATGCGTCGTATACAGACGGTGGGCACCAGCCGGCCATGCAATTGAATAAGGTGGTCGGATTAGTCTAATGAAATACTAAGCAAGTGGAGAAAATGACTGGTTCCTATGGTAGTGACTAAACATATTGGCATCGAAATCCGAATGACAACCGGTCGATGATCCAACAGTTAGCAGTCCCATAGAGGATAAGAAATGAGGCATGCATAATCAAAAGATAGGACACCACAACTTGCGGTTCCATTATGAAATATGAACAATTGTTGGGAACTTATATTAATCACACAATATTTTTAAAAGCCTTTATCGACTAATCAGATTGACTTAATCAGAGTTTGATTAAGAATCATTCATAACCAGGAGTAAGAATGGTTGTCGGATAGACTAACCATTCGGGTACATTAATGTGCTTAACGCACTTATCTTGTATTACTTTCAACACTTTTCACAACCAAGTTGGTAACTTTTAAGCGGCTAAAACCGCAGAGAATCCACCTGTACATGGAGACGTCAAGATGAGAGGGATGAATTCCATGATCATTGACGAACACCTAGTACCAATTTGTACTTAGCTAGAGTGCACGAACACCTCCTTTGGCGTTGAGCGAGGTATGAGTCATGACCCGAATGTTGGGATATGATAGTAACGAGCTAAACCTCCCAACATAAACTGTGTTATAAAGAGGTCATCGGAGACTCGGCTCCTACCCCTGAAACTAATTTACTTCACAACAATGCCTCAGCATGAGACAACATACAAGGTCGCATATAACGGACCTAAATCCAGTTCTAGCGCAAACTGAATAAACAACATGGTCATTATTTCTAACAATATAACAACCTATCATATTTTATTAAGCATACAAGTTGTTCCCAACACAAATATTAAATGGGATTCAATTCCTCATTTAATAATATTAATGCAAGAGCGAACCGTCCACTTGCCTTATAAGGCGTGCTCTACGCTCTCAGCGATTCCAACAGAAATCTTTATCTGCCTTCTGCATAACAACAGATTCTTCAACCACAAGCTCATGGATACAATTCTTAGTTGTATAATCCAATTCTACAACTTCCTAATCGATAAACGATTTGATTTCCGAATATCGATATATATATATAAATCCTTAGTTTTCATGCTTCAAGGAGCCATCTTGGCGGAATTATAACTAATTATCCGCTTCACTTTTGAAACAATTTTCTAAATAAAAATTGTTCATTAGTAGCAGTTCTACAAGATTACAAAATCTCAGATCAAACGGATTAACAACGAATCCCGAGTAATTATCCGAAGTCCTTTACCTGACAATCGATGTCTAAACTTGTCTTCGCTATAAGTAATAATCCAAACGTCCGTTTCTCGAGCGGTTTGAACCTGTGGAACCGTATCAACGTCAAGATTATAAAAACCATAAATTTACTTAGTAAAGAGGACCCGAAAGGTCCTTTCGGTGGCTCCGTAACCACCCCGCTAATTAATTTCGAGCGTTAATACCTTCACTCGAACTTCGAGCTTGTTCGGCTCGATGGTGGTTCGACCCAAGGACCCAAGGGTGGCGGTGTGGTGTCCAGTGGCAACCCCTGGTGGTGGGTGGTGGTCGGCGAGCTGCTGTTCGCCGGCGGCGGGGCGGCGAGGCAGAAGAAGAAGCCGAAGATGGAGATGGTGCTCCCTCTCCCAAGTCCGTTCCGTCCTGATTTGTCTCCCTGGTTTCGTCTTTCTAACAGCCCGGTTTCACACAACAAAGAGGAGGTGATGAGGGTGGTGGCTGGCAAGGTGGTGGCGAGGAAGATGGCCGGCAGCGGAGGTCGAATTCTATCGCCCGAGTTCGTCGTTCCGTCCGTTCTCTATCTCTCTCTCGGTTCTTTTGATTTGAAATGGAAGAAGATGAGGTTTGAAAAGTCAAACAAAATGGATTATACAATCCTATCTCCCAACTCCTTAACATCTAAGCAAGAGACGGTAAAGTGCAATTTTCCGTCTCGGAACGGGACTCGCGTTAAAGCGGTAAAATTATGTACCTCGGGTGGAAAAATGTACTAAACGAAAAACGTCCCGTAAATTATGTAGACCAATAAAACCAATTTTCCATGATTTTATCTTGCTACCCTCAATTTTTAAGGCTTCCGTTTCGTATTTTACATTCCTTCCGGTACATAATTAAAAAGACGGCTTATCCAATAAATATTCTTTTTCCACTGAAAAATCCTAGAATTCACACCGATCCATAAAATCATTTCTTTGTGATTTTAGGATATCACCAAGAATTTTCTAGGATTTAATCTCCAACAAAAATATTGGATTAAGCGTTAAAACGGACAAAAAGGTTAAAAAGATATCCGAGAAAAATTCGAAAATATCCTTAAAAACCGCAGCTATTACACCGACAAGCACAAATCAATAAATAAATCAGAAGTGAGTTTCAAGCTGCTCGAAATCAAGTCTAAAATCATCTCAAGAGTGAGAGTTTCAAATCTAGATGGACATGGACAAGAGAGAATAAGTCAGGTCTGGAATAAAGTACAAACTCAAGATTGGCCTCCTCAGCCCATGAGTTTAAGCACCCAATTTTTCAAAGAGATTAGTTCTTTATCAATTTGCAGTTCTTTATCAACTTTCAAATTCTACGAATTACAAATCGATTCATATTTGAATGAAGGAGGAATTATTTTTTATAAGACATTGAAGTGGGAAAGAAAGAAGTCAAGATGGATATTGGGCAAAAGTATGAGAAAAGTGGAGATTTTGAAAGATAGGTGGTTTTAGGGTTTTGGCGTGGTCGGAGTTGTTAAAGGGGCTTCTATCATGTTTTGTTTTTGGGGGGATTGAGAGCGTTTTCTTTTTTCCAGCTATCTGTTGTTGCACAAACTGACTTAAAAAAAAAATGAAAACCAAGCACATTAGAGATCTATATTCCAAATGAATTCTCACCCATGACCTCGAAATTTTTGTCAACGGAATAAAAACAAGAAATTTTTGAGAGAGTGTTTCCCACATAAAAGATTTAGACATAAATTTTCTACTATATAAGCCCATGAGTTACTCCTCCCATTTTCATATGATTTTGGGTTGGAACCCCATTAGGCTTGTATGCTAGGGTCGTTACTCGCACGACCCTAGATTATCGGCCCACGGGACGTTATCACGGTATCATAGCATGTTTCAGTGTGGGTTCATTCATGGATTCTCCAGGCTTGCCTACTTCATGGGCGCATTCAGACAGTCCACCCAATAAAGGATCGATTGGGTCCCAAAAGTGGCGGTTTGTGAGCTTTGACGGATTATTCAGACTTGTCGTCCTAAGCATATTCAAGCAGCTCGTCTAATAAAGGAGTGACCAATCCACATGTGATGGTTCTCAAGCCTTGAAGGATTTGTGTATAAAGCCGACGTGGCATAGCTTGGTGGCTCTAAACCTTACTAAGTTATATATATACATATATATATACATATATATATATATATATACTAGATTCTCCAAATTCACATTTTTCAATAATATAAAAAATTATTGGAGATGTCCTTAGGGTGTGTTTGGATGATGAATTAAATCTTAAATTATAAATTTTTTTCAATCTCAAATCAACTATGTACTGACTGAGCCGAGCTTGGCTCCATTACAGCCTAGGAGTGTGGTTGGTTTTGCCGGGAGAAAATTAGGGAAAATAGGGGCAAGGCACCTATTTCTTATTATGAAGTTTTAGTTCTTACTAGTTGTACCCGTCGTGTCATGCACGACTATGCTTCGGATTAGGTATGAGCATATTTTTTTAATATAGCGATACAAAAAAGATAAAAAAAAATTTATGCTCACATACGATAATTTTTTATTTTTAGAATCAAATAAATTTCGAAATTTTACAATCTTTATAATAAATAGAGAGAAAATTTATTTGAAAAAGATAAATTAATATAAATAAAAGTTTACATTTTAAAAATAAAATTGGGTCAAAGTCAATGTTGTAACACCCCTTTCTGGCAATTACCTAGGGGTCACAAGGTTGTAGGCCTCACAATGGGTCTACCAGAACAAACTGACAACAATAGACTGTATTGGACCTTGCAACAAAAGCAATGCGAGTAAATTCAAATAAACCATCCCATCTAGAAGTTCAAAATTTCATGTCATAAAATCATGCAAGCATGAGCCCAAAATCTGTAATACATGACAACAAGACGTCAAAGCTAGTCTAAGGTCCAAACCCTCAACATATACTCCCAAAAAGACTCATAGTCCAAGCATCACTCACAATCTAAGAAAAACCAAAAGACTAAAGTCAATCTTCTAAGACTCAACACGTCAAGACCGAGCTCCACCATCCGGTATGCAACCTCCTGGCACATTTTCCATGTTGGAATTCTTACCTAAAAACGCCACAAGTTGATCACATTAGCCTACGGTCCCGGTATGGGCCAAACAAATAAATCAAACATGTAACAAAACATTTTTAGTAAACTAAACTTGCATATATCCATATACTTAAATATACACACACAATTACAGTCACAATAGAAGTATGAAAGTAGCCAAACAAATATAGTCAAATGTGAAATCATCCAAGGAAACGTCAATAAGGATATTAGCAACAAGTAAAAATATATTACCAAAGCACACATAATCACAACATACATCCTCTTAGGTCATCACTCAAGCATTTTAGACATTTCAAACAAAATCCATCAAATATAATAGCAATTCAACGTTATCCTCCATATATGGCACCCTCCGGCCTCTCATCGATGGCGCACGGTCAGGGCGCGTCCTATACACGTGCCCGTTTTCCCCCATTCACCCTTCTTTCCCCAGCTAAACCTCTACTAGAGCGTTTGCCAAAATAATTTATTTATCTTTAGAAGGGGGTCCCTTCCAGCCGCATGACCATGCCCGGGGGCCACTGCATCTCCAACTTATCCCGTGCTCCATGATCATACCGGTGGAACCCAGTGCACGCATAACAAAAACATTTAAAAGCGATTTCCATAATTTCAAATATATATATATATAAGCACGTGATATGGAATCATTCCAAAATAAGGGCTACACATTCAATTTACTCGTTCAACGCATAACGAGTCGTAAGCTAAGTAAGTCGGCAAGCGACTTAGCTCGAATGCGAAACACGAACACATAGCGGAAGAAGGTAGTTCAAACAAATCACACACGAACGTTATCAATTCCTAACAAATCAATAACCAGAACTATAACATTCGAAGAGAAGAGAAACATAAACTTAACGCCCCAAAAGCTAAGAGTTCTATCTAATTGAGGTTTGTTGACGTGTATCAATTTTTAGGTTAACCCTTACGATTTCCAACCTATGTCCCTAGTTACCATCACCCCCAAAGTGACAAACCCTAATCTAGACAAAGTCATCCAATCAAACCACAACAATTCAATAATCAATACTAAATGAACATTTAAACAATTCCATTGACAACATCACATTTGATAATCAAAGCATATATATCCAATAATGGTTCGGTCAACATTACAATACCAATTCCATACTTGTCCAAAAAGGTTCTACTAAAAACAATATGATATGATTTTACACTAGACAAGTTATAATTATTTGCTCTAATTAATTAATCAAACCAAAAAGAGAACTCTCCTGCTAAGAAAATTGAATAGATCGATTAATTGAAATAGCAACCAAAGAATGCCATTCAATCAACCTTACAATAAAACAACAATTTCACTAGTACACTTTGTAATTCAACGTATTGTTGAAAAAGAAATTGGTCACCAACTTTGATTTCTCTCCTACTGTAAAGTCATCATCAACCTTAAGCTCACACAAGAACATTACTAGTATAAAAATCAACGATTGCCCACAAATTCGACCAGCCTCTTACTAACTTCGATCCTGTCTTTGAACCGAAATCGATTGCCCTCTTAATATATAACAGCATGTTTAAACGATTGGGACTTCGATTATAAACCTAACCCACCCGTTAAGAACAACAAGAGTTTCTGGGAATAAACCTCCGATTGTAGCTCCAATGTGTAATCCCGTAAGAAGGGTCTTCACTGCCACGTCGACGTCGTTTCGGGTAGCGGCGTCGCCGGAGAGGAGAGGCACCAAGCAACGATTCAAAGCAGTTCAAGTGTCCGAGTACAATCTCGAATTCACGACTGGTGGACTTGACATCGGTGCTCGATGGTGGAAGCCAACGATTCGACGAAGACGACGGACGGCGACAACGAACGACGATCTTGACTGTGAAGCGGCGCGCTCGAACCGAGGTGACTACCCACGACGATGACTTTGCATCTGGAGAGGGGGCTCGCTGTATCGACTGGATTCTCCGAGGTTGACGATGGCCGTCACCGGGGTTAGAGTGCTCGAACGGAGGGGAAGACGAGAGATCGGCCGCAGCGTCGGGTTATCATTGAAACAAGAGAAGAGGCGGAGGGGTTGTCGCCCAGAGAGTAGTTACCGAGAGAGAGAAGGTCAAAAGGGGGATCCCGCAGATGTGAGCGGCCGAAAAACGAGACGAGGAACAAAGAGCAATGGAGGTGTGAGGTGAGGATGTTAGTGAAAGAAGTTCAGGGTTGAGCGGCGGTCTCCATTAGGATGAATGAAGATGACGATGAATAGTGGCTCTCCCAAAATTAGGGATAGAAGGTGGAAAGGAAAGGTTCGGGCCAAAAGGAACAAGGGAGAGGCAAGGCCCATTATTTTTATGACCTGGCCCAAAACTAGAAGTGAAATAGAGAAAAGCCAGATTGACCCAAGATTTCAATGTCGAAAGCGATTGTAAATTCTATAACGCTCCAAAAATATTAACGTTACCAGAAAACGAACCCGGGTATTACATATACCCCCACTTTAAGAAAGTTTCGTCCTCGAAACTCAAGTCAGGGTAAGGTAATATACGAATAAGGATGGAAATTGGTTAGCGTCTCACAAATCCCCACCCCTTAACGTAGGTTCGTCCTCGAACCATTTGCTAACGACCACAACAACGAAAGTAAAGTTTACATCAAATGAACGAAGTTCTTCCAGAGCATATAGTCACATAGTATCTACTCTAACATGTCAAAGAATCATTGAATTCCTATAAGCAACCAAGCAATCCAGAACAACAAACGATCATTCAAGCCATCCAACAAGTAAGCAACATGTAGCCAAGCGAATTAACAATCAAGCAATTTAAGGTACTAGATATGTTGCAAGAAAAGCTCAAGTACTAACCAATCCCCACGGACTCTATCAACTTAGAGTATAATTCAGGATAACTCTCTTGTATACTTGCCTCGATTTCCCAAGTGGCCTCCTCAACTCCACGCTTGGACCACTACACTAAGGCTAAAGGTATCTCCTTGTTTCGTAGTTTCCTCATTCGACGATCCAAGATAGCTATCGGTTGTTCAACAAAAGTATGATCTGGCTCGATTCTCAACTCTTCATAACTAAGCTTGTGGTTGGGATCGGGTATGTATTGCCTTAGCTGAGACACATGAAACACGAGATGAACTCCCTCCAAGGATGGATGAAGTGCCAATCGGTAGGCCAATTCCCCGACCCTCTCTAAGATCTCAAAGGGTCCGACGTAACGAGGACTCAACTTCCCTTTAATCCCAAATCTTTGTACCCCTCGAGTAGGCGAAACCCTCAACCACACATGTGCACCAACATCAAATTCTAAGGGTCGCCTTCGTTTATCAGCATAGGATTTCTAACGACTCTGAGCGGCCAACATGCGTTCTTTTATCAAGCAACTTTATCAACTGTCTCTTGGATCACTTGGGGTATCTCACCCACTCTATCAAAGGGGTCATCCCAACAAAGTGGCATTCGACACTTTCGACCATACAACGCCTCATAAGGTGCCATTTGGATCGAGGCGTGCCAACTGTTATTGTATGCAAACTCCACTAACTCTAAATTCTCAGACCAACTACCACCCCAGCCTAGGACACAAGCTCGTAGCATATCTTCAAGCGTTTGAATCGTCCTCTCTGACTGTCCATCTGCTTGCGGGTGGTAAGCTGTCGTGAAATGTAGTCTTGTACCCAACGCTTGGTGCACCTGATGCCAGAATCTCGATGTAAAGCGACCATCTCGGTCGGATACAATTGTTTTTGGTACTCCATGTAGTCTCACTATCTGCCTTACAAACACATCCACTAGTTTAGGAACAGGCCACGTCTCCCTAATCGGTAGGAAACGTGCCGTTTTCGTCAATCTGTCCACTACTACCCAGATGGCATCCTGACCTCGACTGATGCGCAAACCTGTGACGAAGTCCATAGATATGTTTTCCCACTTCCTTTCAGGAATGGAGAGGGGTTGGAGCATCCCTCCCGGTCTCTGGTGTTCTATATTAACTTGTTGACACATCTGGCATCGTGCTACAAACTTGGCCACATCAGGTTTCAGGCCATCCCACCAGTAATGTTGTTTGAGATCCTTGTACATCTTACTTGCTCCTGGATGTATTGAATAGAGCATAGCATGTGCCTCTTGAAGGATTTTCTGTCTCAACTCTTGATCACGGGGTACGCATACTCTCCCATTCAACCTCAAAATCCCATCTCGGATTTCAAAACCGGGTGCTTCCCCTTGACGCACCTTTTGACACAAGTCTTGAATCATCGAGCAAGCCCCTTGCTTTTGACGGATCTCTTCTATCAAACTAGGTTGACAGTCCAAGGAACACAATTGGCCTTGATATCTCTGAATCCATACCTCAATCCCGTTTCTTATCAAATCCTTTTGCAAAGCGGGTTGAGCAGTCAAGCGAGACAACAACTGCTCCTGGGATGATTTCCTACTGAGTGCGTCAGTGACGACATTTGCCTTGCCTGGGTGATAAAGGATCTCCAGATCATAATCCTTAATCAGTTCAAGCCATCTGCGTTGCCTCATATTGAGTTCTCGCTGAGTGAAAATGTACTTGAGACTCTTATGGTCTGTCAAAATTTGGCAAGTTGTCCCATATAAATAGTGTCGCCAAATCTTCAAGGCGTGGATCACAACCGCTAACTCTAGGTCGTGTGTCGGGTAATTTAGCTCATGAGTCTTAAGTTGTCTAGAAGCATAAGCAATCACCCGATCCTTCTGCATTAACACACAACCCAAACCAAGTTTCGACGCATCACTGTAGACCACATACCCTTCTGAGCCTTGAGGAAGTGCTAAGATGGGCGCAGAAGTTAGCCTTCTTTTCAACTCTTCAAAGCTTCTCTGGCAAGCCTCTGTCCATGTGAACTTGGTAGTCTTATGGAGTAAGTTGGTCAACGGTTGAGCTATCTTAGAGAAACCTTTGACTAACCTCCTATAATATCTTGCTAGTCCCAAGAAACTGCGTACTTCCTTTACATTCTGGGGAGGTTGCTAGGATGCTACTGTTTCGATCTTCATTGGATCAACTTTCACCCCATCTGCTGAAACAACATGCCCTAGAAATGTGACCTCAGGCAGCCAGAAGTTGCATTTTGAAAGCTTGGCGAACAAGCGGTGTTGTCTTAAAACTCCCAACACAACCCTTAGATGATTAACATGCTCATCTTGGCCCCGAGAGTAAACCGAGATGTCATCGATGAACACTACCACAAATTGATCCAAGTATTCAATAAAAATCTTGTTCATCAACTCCATGAACACTGCTGGAGCATTTGTTAAACCGAACGGCATCACTACAAACTCGTAGTGCTCATACCGTGTCCAAAAAGGTTGTCTTTGGAATGTCTTCTTCTCGAATCCTCAACTGATAATAGCTAGATCTCAAGTCAATTTTGGAGAACACTATTGCTCCTTGCAACTGGTCTATTAAATCATTGATATTGGAAAGTGGATACTTGTTCTTCATAGTGATTCAGTTGAATTCTCTGTACGTAGTCAATGCACAACCTGATTGATCTATCCTTCTTCCTTACAAAAAGTACCGAAGCACCCCAAGGCAACATACTAGGACGAATAAAGCCTTTCTCTGCCGACTCTTCCAGTTGCCCTTTCAACTCTTGCATCTCTACTGGTGCCATACGATAGGGAGTCCGTGACACATGTCTTGTTCTCGGCTCCAACTCAATGCTGAAATCTATTTGTGTGTGTGTGTGTTGGAAGCACTGGCAACTCCTCAAGAAATACATCCTTGAATTCTCACACGATAGGGCTGTTCTCAAGTCTCGAACTATCCTTGGTTTCTTGGAGGACATAGTACTAATATCCTACACCACCCTCATTCAACAACTTGGCAGCTTTCATAGAACTAATCACAGTTCTAGACTTCTTAGGGTCACGCCCCCAAACATATATTGAGTTCCATCATTAGCGGTTACTATCACTATGTGACTATGAATGTCCAGAATAGCTTTGTATCTAGTCATCCAATCCATGCCTAGAAGCATGTGAGGATCCTTGAGATGGAGCAATCCTTTTGTTGCGACAAGAGTCAACACGGTGACCCTTTTGTCCACAAATATAGCAAGTCAGCAATGGTCAGGTACAAACATACTTCAGATGCTCATGGCTTCCAAAGTTGAAGCACTGCTTTTTGTCCCGTTGCAAGCCCAGACTGTTGAGATTGGCCTTGTTGGTTCTGCCACGTTCCCGAGTTGTTGCCTCCCTGAGGCATGGAACTCGGCCTCCCATCACCTTTGAATCCTATTGCAGTATTCAGCCTCTTGCCACTACCTTGAGTGACATCTGATCGCTTGTAAGTTGGGTGTGGCATCTCGTAAGCCATTACCTTTGTCTGGTACTCTCTCAAAGTGGAGCATTCGAACTCGTCTACATATTGTCTAATCTCTGATCTCATCCTCTTAGCAAAACATGAATTTTTTGCTTATCTGTGGTCACAATGTCAGCCACATAAGTCAAATTTCCCTAAAACTTCTGGGTAACTTCTGCCACTGAAATGTTCTTGGGCTTTGCATTTGCAATTTCTTGAGCTCGAACATCCCTTACCACAGCAGAGCATAACTCATCTCTCAACATGTTAGAAAATTCTTCAAAGTTCACTTCGTGATCACAAATATGTAGAGACCACCAATCAAAAGCATTATCTCTAAGCAAGCTTTAAGCTAGCGACACCTTTCGATCCTTTGGTGCCAGGATCGTGTTGAGAGCTGAAGTGACTTGCCTCAACCGCAACTTCACGTCCTTTCCATGAGCTCTAGTGAAAACGAAAGCTTTGTAACTGAACTCACGAAGTCACTTGTCATGTCTGCGGTCTTGACGACCCCTTTTAACTCGACCTAACTCTTTAGAAACTTCTTGAACGGGTTGGGGCGGTCTCTGAATATCGACATTGGCTCGGGATCTAGGCCCTTAGGGTCTTGGCCTCTAAATATAGCATCAATATGCGCTACATTGGATTGATCATCTTCTTGACCCTGATTAGCATTTCTGACTTGTCCCCGACTCTTTGCAGTTCCCTCAGCCATGGGATTAATATGAAACTCGACAATAACACCTCTTCCTCTACCTTTATGACTTCCTCTACCTCTAACTCTTACCATTACTAAGTGATACTTAACATAATAAATCATATAGATTTTACAAGTAATAACTGTAATTAAACAAACAAAATGCTTATAGAGATTCTTCCCAGATGATGTAGCGGTCTCGACGTGTTTCCCTACCTAAAATGCAGAATGTCTAAGAAAAAGGGTTTTAAATTTTTCATAACTATAAATTGGACCCCACGAGCTCTTTTGTTAGGACCTAGTGCCCTTGTTGCCAACCTGGCTCTGATACCAATCTGTAACACCCCTTTTTGGCAATTACCTAGGGGTCACAAGGTTGTAGGCCTCACAATGGGTCTACCAGAACAAACTGACAGCAATAGACTGTATTGGACCTTGCAACAAAAGCACTGCGAGTAAATTCAAATAAACCATCCAATCTAGAAGTTCAAAATTTCATGTCATAAAATCATGCAAGCATGAGCCCAAAATCTGTAATACATGACAACAAGACATCAAAGCTAGTCTAAGGTCCAAACCCTCAACATATACTCCCAAAAAGACTCATAGTCCAAGCATCACTCACAATCTAAGAAAAACCAAAAGACTAAAGTCAATCTTCTAAGACTCAACACGTCAAGACCGAGCTCCACCATCCGGTATGCAACCTCCTGGCACATTTTCCATGTCGGAATTCTTACCTAAAAACGCTACAAGTTGATCACATTAGCCTACGGTCCCGGTATGGGCCAAACAAATAAATCAAACATGTAACAAAACATTTTTAGTAAACTAAACTTGCATATATCCATATACTTAAATATACACACACAATTATAGTCACAATAGAAGTATGAAAGTAGCCAAACAAATATAGTCAAATGTGAAATCATCCAAGGAAACGTCAATAAGGATATTAGCAACAAGTAAAAATATATTACCAAAGCACACATAATCACAACATACATCCTCTTAGGTCATCACTCAAGCATTTTAGACATTTCAAACAAAATCCATCAAATATAATAGCAATTCAACGTTATCTTCCATATATGGCACCCTCCGGCCTCTCATCGATGGCGCACGGTCAGGGCGCGTCCTATACACGTGCCCATTTTCCCCCATTCACCCTTCTTTCCCCGGCTAAACCTCTACTAGAGCGTTTGCCAAAATAATTTATTTATCTTTAGAAGGGGGTCCCTTCCAGCCGCATGACCATGCCCGGGGGCCACTGCATCTCCAACTTATCCCGTGCTCCATGATCATACAGGTGGAACCCAGTGCACGCATAACAAAAACATTTAAAAGCGATTTCCATAATTTCAAATATATATATATAAGCACGTGATATGGAATCATTCCAAAATAAGGGCTACACATTCAATTTACTCGTTTAACGCATAACGAGTCATAAGCTAAGTAAGTCGGCAAGCGACTTACTTAAATTGAGCACTTTTGCTCTTGTTTCTTCCTAGGTCAGATTAAGTTCTTGTAAGATATTTATGCCATGAGATGTTACAGAGATTTATCTAATTTATGTGGTGGTTGTATAGTATGTTTTGTTCAAATGATCTATTATGTTGTGGCATCCCTAAAATCCTTCCCTAATTGAAAGACTAAACTTGGACTACAAAGTTCCAATGTTGTTGTGTTGTACTACTCTCTTAAATAATACAGTAAATCTTATCTTAGCATTTTTTCCTAATCATTTCTTGCTATGTTGTTTGCTAATTTTGAAGTTGTGTTATTAATAAAGGTGAATTGTTTTAAAATGTATTTTTCTAATAAGTTTATATATTTCATATGAGTGTTTACGTATAACACTAATAGGTTCATGTATTTGTCCACATGTACGTTTATATATTATGTCAAAAAAGATATTACCATATACCTTACATGTCTGTTTTATAAATGTCCATATATAGTTCTAACATGCATACTTATTACTTGTGTAGAAATGAAAAATCAAGTAGAGGAGGAGCAAATGAAGAATCAACTAAAGATATAAGCTATCACCCCAAAACAATGATGAAAATGGCTTCCATCACAAAGGAAGGCAAACACAGTGAAACTTAGAAAAGGAAATTAAAAAGGAAGATGCAAATAGCTATAGATGTTGGGGTTGCGAGACCAAGTGCATAGAGGTGGAGGAAGACATGGAATGACATTTTGTAAACTAGAAAAAGTAGGAAGACATGGAATGATATTTTATAACTAGAAGTTTTGAAATTTATGTTGGTGGCAGTAGAAAACTAGAAAGACATGGAATGACATTTTATAAGCAAGTAAAAAATTATTTTGTGGATGAAGTTAGACACCCATTTTTGTCAAGTTCATGTTTATTATATCCGTGTTCATGTTATTATGTCATGGTTCACATATTTATTATGTGGATTTATGTTTATTCTATAATTGTTCATGCACATTAATAAAATAAGTTTGGCCTTATGATTTATATTTCTGTTGGTTAACTATGCTAGCAATGACTATAACTAAACATGATAAATGAAGGTTAAAAATAAACGAATTTGAAAAAAAAAATTGTGTGTGTTCATATATAGTAATTGTAGGTTCACATATTTAGTATTTGTGTTCACATATTCAGTATCTATGTTCACATATTTAGTATTGTGTTAACATATAACACGAGATAAAAAATTAAACAACTAACCATAAAGAAAGAGGCCAAAAGCATAATTACTTTTATTATAAAATTGAAATGAAGTGGATAAAAACTCTCAACTAGTCTTTGATCGGACTTAAGAAACTGGTAATAGTTATTAAAAGAAGCTGGAAAATCGGACTTGCAGTATACAAGGTACCAAAAAACAAATTACAAAATATAGATCAACTGATACATCCCTAGTATTTGATCGATCGATCTTCTTGTTCCATGGCTTCTTCATCTATATTCCTAATCTCAATGTCTTGAAGCAAACCATTGTCTCTAACTAAAGCCGACGGGTTACAAAACCTCCTTACTTGATCAACATAAGTAGTAGGAATGCTAGTAATACTACTAGAAGTCATGACGATTTAGCCTCCAAAGAGGGCAAATAAGCATTAAAATTATAGTTGGAATCACACATTTGAAGTGGAAGCTCAAAGTTTTCGGGGATTGTCGTAAAGTGGATGTTATTGGCGAGCCACCATAGACAATGAAGGGGCTTTTATCCACACTTGAAGCATGTGACATTTCACCCACTCAAATCAATAGACATTGTTGGACAACCTACAATACATGCCAAATGAAGAAAAAATAGACAAAATAACACACATTTTGATGTAAGGTTTACACCAAAACATATGAGTTCACGTAAAAATGGTAGTGCGTTCACATAAAATCCATCTCAGTTAAAAAACAACTTTCATCTCTTAGGACTTTCATCGAACATGTTATGTGCATCTCAAACTACAAGATAAAACAAATCGGAAAAAAACAAAGTATTGGACAATGGATTATGGAAAAACAAAATGAAATACTTGAAATTTTCTACCAATTCGAACTCATATTGTCAAATTTGATTTTAAACTTTAAATCAACCCAAAGTTAAAAAATTTCGAAAAGAGCAAAACACATACCTTATATTTGAACCCATTAAGAAGGAAAAACAAAGAAGAATTGATCGAATAGAGAAACCAAAGATAAGAAATGGCAAATACAAAGAAGAACCAGTTGAATTTGTAACCTGGAGAAGAGAAGCAAAAAATTGTACATTGTTGTGTTGTGGGAAGTTGGAGAAGATGATGAAATTGGCCAAATGACGAATTTGCCCTTGACTCTTAAAATTAAAAAAAAAACACGCGCAAGTCACAGCCGTATAATATGCACAATCTAACAGACGCAACTAATTTTTAGTTTTCACGTTAATAGGCGTTTCTATCTGATTCAATTCCTATATATATTCCCAAAATAAAAAAATCATATGTGGCGAAATCCTAGGTGGCTTAATGTGGGAACGACGCGTATGAAAATCCTAGGTGGTGCAACGGGGTGATCTTATTCCTTCTTTGTAGCAATCCTGCTTGTACTATTTGTGGGGCTGTCTCGAAGACAACGCTACATGTTTTAAGGGATTGTTCACGACAAGGTCTGTCAAGGTCTGATGATCAATAGAGAATTGGATGACTTCTTGAATGAAGATCTTAGAGCTTGGTTGAGCATGAATTTGGCTCGACAAGGATGCTGGCCATCAACCTTTGCCTACGGTCGCTGGTTGATATGGAAGTGGAGGAACTACCACGCTTCAATAATCCGGAAGAGATCCCGTTTGCTAAACACAAGTTCATCCTTGAGCGAGCGAGAGAATATAGATCCTTGCTGCATCAGAGGAATATAGTTGGGATTGAAAAGAGCATGTCACTGTCACACTAGACCAAACCAACTGAGGGGTGTAAAAAGCTGAAGTCAGATGGCGCTTTCAAGGATGGAGAGGACTGGATTTATGTAGGAGGCTTGATTATGGATGATAAGGGGGAATTCATCCGCACTTATGTCGCCAAAGCGACTAGGACTTCAGCGTTGCAGGGGGAGCTGCTGGGTTTGGTATAAGGGCTCACTTTGGCTAAAGTGCTCAAAATAGGATCTCTGGAGGTTGAGGTAGATGCCTTAGAAGTGATTAATTATATGGCTAGTGATGCTCCGAACAACGCTCTCCACCAGCGATTAATCACAAAATACAGGAACTTGCTCTGCTCTTCTAATTGGCAAGTGAGGATAAAGCATATTGCTCGTAGCGGGAACCAAGCAGCTGACTGGATGGCCGCATTTGGAAAAACTTGTATGGGTGATTTTATCTTATTCAATAACCCTCCTGATGGACTTGTTACCATTATGGAGATAAATAGTTTTATGAGTGAGCATATATGTAAGCTCTTTTATTATGAACTAGTTAAAGTCTCGTGATATTCACGGGATAATTTTATTAAAAAACTATACAATTCTAAGATATTAATTTAAAATACTAAATATATTTATATAATATCATAACAAATTATGCAATAGACAAATTTTTTTTTTAGATTGTACTCCATATTTTAATTGAATATATTTTTAAATATTTTTCCATTATTTGTGGAGATCTTGTCCAAATTTAGATTGAAATTATTAAAATATTAATTTTTATTTTTATTGAATATTTTAAATAATATTTTCTTATTTTTTTAGACACTAATATGTATAAAATACTTGGTTTTTTTATAAAGATAATAATAATTAGGATAGGTTATCTACAAAGCATAATATAATGTATTAAAATATTTTTTTAAAGTTAATTTATTAAAATTATATATTGGGGTTCTTATCTTTTACTCCATAATAATAAGAATGTTTGTAAATATGAAAAATACAATATAAAGATTAATATAGAAGAGAAAATTGTCCTTGATTTAAGAGATAAAATATAGAGAAAATTATATATGCATTATTTTGCAAAATTCAATCCATCTATAAAGTTGTTTTCCATACTAAATTTACATAACGAAGAAATAAAATATAAAGGAAATTAATTTATATGAAAATTTACAAAATTCAATATATTAATCAACCTATCATCCATATTAAATTACAAAAAACATAGAGATTAAAAAATTTAAATCTAAAGTGGGGCTAGATAAAAAAAATAATTCTATATTTACATAAATAAAATAAAAAGGAAATTAAGAAAAATGTAATGTAAATTTTTATAAAAATTCAATTTAAGCAAGTATTCATCAAGATTTGTAAATTTTTCTATTTTTTATCAAAATTTAATTTAAAAAAATATTTAATATAATTGCATAAAAAATAAAGAAAATCTAATTTTATTAATTTAAATTAAAATTCGAATTTTTATTTTGATTTGACATTTACATATAATCTTAGTCATCAACATAAAATTATATCTTTTTCTCAAAATAAAAATATATCAACATAACAAAATTCATTATTTAAAATTATATCATTATATAGATATAAATTTTATACTTGGATCTCAAGCCTTGTTAAAGGATAAAAAAAATATATTAAAACCCTAAATCTTGTTAAGAGATAAAAATATTAAATTAATATGGAAAATATCATCTCATAGGAATTTATGTATATAAAAATTATATAAATATGTTATTTATTGTAGTCAACTAATACATAATCCATAGATAGAAAATTATATATATAAAAAATAAATAAACATGTTATCTATTTAGTATATATAGCAAGAATACTATAAGTTGTTACAAAATTTATTAAAATATAATTTGACATTAATTTATTTAAAAATGCCACGTGGCGCAAATTTTACAACAGACTTGGGTTCTGCTTTATAATGTACTAGTTGTCCCGTCGTGCCCTGCACGACTATGACTCGATATTTTTTAGACATACTATTAAAAAGATAAAAAAAAAAATATAATATAAATTTTAATGTAAGTAATTTATTGCCCGTAATATGTATAAATTTTTTTTTTTAAATCAAATAAAATAAATATAGTTTATTAAGTTTAAAATTGAGAATAAACATAGATTATTAACACAGAATAATCTACATTGCTCATTTCCTTGACAATATTTGATAAGAGTTTGGTTCAAATGAAACAAACTCTTATCCTGAAAAATGAAACAAATGCATTTTTTCTAGTTCGTAGTGCACTTTTGCTACTTCAGAGTGCACTTTTTCGCATTTGCACTTTTCGTACTTTGTAGTACACTTTTCATATTTTTTGTAGTACACTTTTCAGATTGCACTTTTTGTATTTTGTAATGCTCTTTTCGTAGTTTTTAGTGCACTTTCAATTTTCAGGATAAGAGTTTGTTTCATTTGAACCAAACTCTATATGATAAATAGGTTTAGTTTAAAAGAAGGAGATAAAATATGAAGAAAATAAAGCAAAAAAGATATATTTTGAAAATATGAATTTTTTAGTTAAGATATTATCTCTTACCAAAAATTAATATATTATCTAAATTTGGGAAATAAAAATAAATTTTAATTAAGTGGAAAAATGTTGTCATGTGGAATATGAAATGGAAAGAATAATTATTATATATAGTAGATATGTTAGAAACTTCCAAAATTACAATTTGGATTCTTTCTAAAATATTGAATCATATTATAAAATTTGTTTCCAAAACTATTAATTTATTTGAATAATTTATATGAATTAATGAGGAAATGACACGTGTCAAAATCTGATGTGGCGTATTTTAGCAATGACATGTGGCAAAAGATGATGTGGCGCAATGTGGTGGCTCCAAACCTTATTGCTTTTATATATATATAGTAGATTAGGGTAGATAAATGGGTTAAATTCTCCTTTCTACCAAAAAAAAAGTCTTTAATAATTAATTTTAATAGATTATTATGTAGATCCTTGGAGCACAAGATAACTTAAAGTCCAAGTAATTACTATAACACTTATATAAATAGACATTCAATTAATTAAACAAAAAGATTAATTATAATATATATAGTCATGTCATTAAATTAGATCATCAAAGCAAAACAATCTTAAAGCATACCCGAGAAAGAAGGGGGAAATGAAGAAAGAAGGGATGTTCGCCTTGTGCTTTCTCCCTTTTTCCCTTTCTCCCTTTCCCCCTTTTCCTTCTCGTGCATGCTTCAATAAGGTTGACAATATAATTCATACATATTTGAGTCTATAATATATCAAGTTTTTACAAAATCTTCGTTGTTTCCTCTATAGGTCTTTGACGACTTGTACGTATGAAATGAATTGAATGGATTGAATTACTTAGATATATTTACGTATCAAGTATACATGTATGCTGTTTTTTTAAAGAGACAACATGCATATGATTCGATCGAAACTTTCTTTTTGTTTCTTTGATTTTTATGGATAGATCTTCACTTTACGATTTCGCTTTAAAAGTATTGTCTCTCGCTTGCCTTTTGGATTTGTAAGCTTTATGTATACATGATTACATGTAGATTAATTTATTAAGAATGCATATGAAAATAATTATTTTATTACGACAAAATTATAATTATATTACTATAATAAATATGGTATATATATTCCAAACCATTTAAAATTACAAAATTGGTTACATTTTTTTCGTAATTACTTTAGCATCTCCCCGCGACCGAAAGGGGTGTATAACTTGGACACTTCGAGCAATCTAAACCCCATAGAATTATATTTATTGATTTCATTAAAGAAAATGTAAAAAGGGCAAAAAATTACTATTATACTATATGGGTTAAAATTCAAATGCAAAGAGACCAAATTCAATTTTGAATCCCAAGTCCGATCATAAAAGTTTGAAAGCGAAAAGAAAAATAAAAAGTGATCAAAGAGATGATACGGGTAAAAAAAAAGAGAAAGGGAAAATATAGTTGAGGAATAAAAAGTTGTGCCATATTTTTTTTCTTGACGTACCCTCGTCTGTCAGGATGCTCTAGAAAGATTAGTAGATTATTTGTGTTCATCCTAATTCCTTTCCTAATCAAAAAAAAAAAAAAAAAAAATTCTTCCCAGAGAGCTGTGTAATATTTGGATTAAAATTTTTGGTTTATGCACGTGCTTATTTTTAAAAAAAAAGTTCGATAGAAGTGCAATTTCTAAAGTGTGGACCAAAGTTTAAGTTTAGAAAATATATACTTTCTTTAAATATTTTTTTTATCAATCTACTATATATATAAAAACAATAAGGTTTGGAGCCTTCTCATTACGCCGCCTAGGATTTCGCCACATATCGTTCCTATATTTAAGCCACTTCAGATTTTTACACGTGTCATTTTCTTATAATTTAGACGTCTTAATAAATATTCCATGTCATAGTCCACATGTCAAAAATTTTCCATGTCACTCATATATTATGTACACATCATATTACCACATAATCTACAAATCTCAATCAATTTTTTTTATATTGGATTACAATAATGTTTTTTTTGGAAATATAGTTACATACTTCGAGAAATTTACATATAAAAATATTTTTTACCATATCTTTATGATCCTAACAACTCTCCAATATAATCTACCAAAAAAACTCATATAAATATATACCGAGATCTTATCCTATAATATTTTTAAACTACAAAATCAATAATAGATTGTTAATGATCCATATATATGATATGATCATATATGTAAGTACAGAATGAATATATTGAACAAAAAAATTAATAGTTAACCTATTTTCTAGCAAAATAAAAACTGATTCGTAAAAATTAATTTCCATGAAATTGACATAAAAATATTATTTTATGTATTTTATAGGATAAGATTTTAACATATCTTCACGATCCTAACAACTCTCCAATATAATCTAAAAAAACTCACATAAATATAGACTGCGATCTTATTCTATAATATTTTTAAATTACAAAATTAATAGTAAATTGTTATTGATCCATATGATCATATGTATATAACGAATAAATTGAAGAGAAAATTTAACAATTAACATGTTTTCTAAAAAAAAGAATTAGAATAGATATGTCTAGAGATAATCTTAACATATTTTCGACAACCTTATCATTGTTTTGACTTTTCTAATATGAGTTACAGTATTAAAAAAATGAATCATAATAAATATATAGAAAAAATGAGTTACGGTTTTACAATCTAGGTACAAATCAAGTCAATTTTTTTTGTTAATCTATATTTTTTCGCATTATGATATTTAGATAGGATCAGGTCTTTTTGTAACACCCCGACTTCCGACGGGGCGCTACTTTAGAAATAGACCTTACTAGGTACTATTTAAGTAGGTTGACAACTACACTTTAGGATCTTGCAACGCGGGCACGACGAGAAAACAAAATAAAAACATCCAACCTTTCATTTAATAAAAATATAGAAAACGTAGTTATGCATGTATTCCCGAAAACCTAAATATTCAAATCCGACGAATCACTGCTAACAATAAATTATTCGAGGAAACAAAGACAAGTAATAACACTAACTCCATCATAATAGTAAAACCAACATCCTAGAAAGTCATAAATAAACTAACGTAAACCCAACCCTACTATGACACACGCTCTTCACCGCTCCGCCCCGCCATCTGGCCTCGGTTCCTGCACGGTTCCCTGGTTCATACCTGGAACTGAAAAATATTCCCCGAAGGGTCAACTACTAATCTATCAAGTTAGAAAGAATACGGAAATTGCAAGACGTTTTAAAAACATTTCTAAAGTCAGCATCCAAGTCCACAATCGCAATCATAACTCTAAAGGCCAATACATAAATTAGTCATAATTAGTCACACGTAGCCACATACACATTTACAAATACAACGTTGTAACAACGCAATTCCTCCATCTCACAATCTGACTTCCAAGGCGCTCATCGCCGCGCCGAGTGCAGAGGCAGGCCCTCTCACTCCACTTCACAATCTCCCTTCTAACCCCGGCTAAGCCTCCACTGGAGCACTTGCCAAAACACATAGATAATATTTTTCGTTTAGAAGGGGCACGGTTTCCCGGTCACACGGGTCATACATAGCCAACTCTTCCTCAACGCCAGCTACGATGAGGCCGTGTCGGAAACGGTACCAACACAGAGAAAACGTTCCGAAAATATCTTGCCGATAAAATGCATCCAAAGAATTGACAGGCTTACTTGTGATGAGGACGGCGGTCGGACTAGATCGAAGATGGCGATAGCTCGATGAAGGTTGGGCAAAAAGAATTGACAGTCCAACGGAGGAATAACCAGGCTTGGAGAAGAAGGCAACGCACGATCGCTACTCTCGTAGGGTTAACATATATATTTATATATCGGTAGAGAAGATATAATTTTTTTTTTGTTAAACTAATATTTCCGTAGTTCTAGGAGTAATTTGATTGTTAGTTGCCTTATTAATATAAATATATCTCCACTACGTATGCGCGGACCTATACGTATATACTCCTACATTCATGTGTTATGTTGTTTAGCTAATCCTTTAAACTAAAAATAAAAATAAAATAAAAAATAAAAAATAATAAAAAATAAATAGATCACCGGAAATCCGGCGATCCCGACCGACCTGATATTACATACAATCCCCCTTAAGAAAGTTTCGTCCCGAAACTTTTATAACCAAGTAACTATATCTCGAGGCTTCGCAACCACTCTCCCTAGCTACAAAGGGTTCGTCCTCGAACTGAAATTTATTGATAACACAAACATAGCCAATACTAAATCTGCAACACGTCAATCAAATATTTAAACAGTCAAACAGGCAAGTCAAAGCGAACAACAAGCACGAAGCAAACATCGAATCTGAAGACAACACACTAATTACTAATCTTCCCTTCAAACGCCTCTACTAAACCCGGGTAGATCTCTGGGTAATTCTCACTCATCCTGGACTCCGTCTCCCAAGTGGCCTCCTCAACTCCCCGTTGCGGCCATTGAATCAACAACAAAGGAATCTCCTTGTCCTGCAGCTTCTTCATTCGCCGATCTAAAATCTTTAATGGTTGTTTCCGGAAAGTGTGATCTGGTTCGACCTCTAACTCCTCATAATTTAGTCTGTGACTAAGATCCGGGACATACTGTCTCAGCTGTGAAACATGGAATACAGGATGAACTCCGTCTAAAGCGGGCGGCAAAGCTAGCCTGTAGGCCACCTCGCCCACTCGCTCCAAAGTCTCAAATGGACCGATATAGCGGGGACTCAGCTTCCCTTTCACTCCAAATCTCATGACCCCGCGGGTAGGCGATACTCTCAACCAGACGTGTGCCCCTACCTCAAACTCCAAGGGTCTACGCCTCTTATCCGCATAGGACTTTTGGAAGCTCAGCGCAGCTAATATGCACTTCTCGGATCAAAATTACCTTCGTAACAGTCTCCTGAATTACCTCAGGTGTCTCTCCTACCATATTTGATAGATCATCCCAGAATAGAGGTATCCCGCCCCTCTACCCAACAAGGCCTCGTAAGGTGCCAACTTAAACATGAAACACTAATTGCTATTGCACGCAAACCCCACTAATCTTCAAGTACCTTGACCTTTTTTTCATCTCTAATCCATGACACATGTTCTCAGCACTTCCTCCGGTGTTCGCATCGACTAGTCACCTCTCATTTGTCTCCGGAGTAAAAATCCACTAGTCGTTTATTAACCATGTTTCACTGATTTGATGGGAGAACTTCTTAATTGGCATCCAAGTATCGACACCCATGTAACTTCATTTCCTCAATTCTTCATCATCCATTTGCACACCTCCTATTTTTTTTTTCTAAATTGGAAGCAATTTCTGCTTCCCCACCCATTTATGGTGAGTTATCTCGTGCCTAACTAACCTGAACTATTTCACTGTGCGCCATGCTTCCAATACTAGAATTTAATAGTTTCACCTAAACTTTCAAGCCTCTTACTTGTTAATGTAGGAAAGTCCACTACTCAGCCTGAGTATCTTAAAAAGTCATCTATCCTTGGGTCTCGGTCTTACTAGACGCAATCAACCTTGTATTCTAAAATTTCTATCGTCTTGACTTGCACATCTTTAATTTTTGTCTTAACACTCTCTTTTATCCTTCGGAAAGTCAATCGAATATCTTACCAATAAAGAATCTTCTCCACCTAACATGTTGGTATTTTAACCACGTTCTCCACCACGATATCTCTTGAATTCTAATCATTTAAATTTTGCCTCTATGTTGTGTCAGTTAATTGACCATAATAATTTCTATACTAAAAGATAACGAATTTCCAACCCATGTGATCCCACTTGCTTAAGCCCTCCTAGTTGCTCCAGCTTTAACTTACACTAGTTAGAGATGTGTTTTTTTTATCCCACCAGATGCGAGATGATTAACCAGTCTCTTTCAATAATGTACAAACTATAGAGCACCATTAGCACTGGCGTAAACCACAAGATCTCACGACAAATGTGTTTTGGTACTCCAATCACCCTAGTTGTAATTGTTCCGATAACTTGATTCATGCGATCATCTTGTTTTCTTCAAAACTGGTTCACAACGGTTTAGCCCGGAATTTCTTATACACCTTATAAATGGTATCTTATTACTTCCAAAGCTCCACGCTTTCACTAAAGCTCTACACCTATTTGGTGCACACCCCGGTTTTCCTTAAGGTCAACCTTTACTTCAATTCGACCAAGATTACTCATTCTCGATAGAGGTCTTAGCTACCAAATCAAATTCATGATCGTTCTACAAAACTGACATCATTGAACTCTTACCGTGGTCTCCAAATGGAAAGCTTTCTCCTCCGATCCGTTCCAAAGCAATTGAAATATCATTGGTACAAGTCTCTACGTTGAGGTTGGATAGTTAATAAGATTTTTATTCTAAACTTCACCCACTCTAATGACATTAGTTAAACTTGATGGTATCTTTACACTTCTCATACTATTCACATATCAGGTATCCATCTAGTAAATATCCTCTTCCTGCCCCCCCTCCCCCCCCCCCCCTCAACTCGAGCTAGCTCGACATTTGAACCAATTTTGGAAAGTCCTGCATTTCAGTATGGTCGACCCACCTAGTCATCAATCTACAACAGCAGATTTATGGTTCCTATGGTGAGTTTAGACTCTGCTAGGCCCTTGTTGAATGAGGGTTTCTTGACAACAAATAAATTTATAAGTCAAGACCCCGCTGAGTATAGCAGAGTCAGGATCGTTCCACATGAAGCAAGGTTGTTCGTTTATCAACTACTAAAAAGCAAACAAAATCAAACATAAACACACACAAGCAGCCTCGTTAACGACGTTGTCAGGGTCATTAACGAACCACCGTACACAAAAAGACTCAACTAACGACCTAAACAAGTTCGGTACCGAGCCAAGTAACTCAGCAACGAAATTCACTTAAAATAATTCAAATAAAAACAAAGATCTAGGACTAGGGATACCACAACATAGCCAAGCATATAAACTCGTAAGAAGAATAAATCATGCCTTTAAAATAGATAGATTCATCAACTTTCGTTGACCATGAAGTAAATTAACTACTTTCGTAACCTAACTCACTTAATTGCTTGTTTTGGATCTAAAGCTTGAAACTTTCGTTTTCAAACAATATCAACCTTCAAGTTACTAACTTTCTCTTTCAATCAAGTTAAAAACTCAAATTACATCAACTTTCATCTCGATATAAACACAACAAACAATCTTGATAATAGATAAAAAGGCATTCAACACACAATCTTACTCATCAAACATGCTCAACTATGCCGGGCTTTACCCCGATCCTAGAAAAGAAGACTACTCACTAATCATAACTACGAAACAAATAAACTCAATAAAAGAAATCATTGAAAAACAAATTACTACTCAAATTAAATAACAAATATTGTCTTACAGAAAATCAGAAGAAACCAAAAATAAACAAATACCGAACCGAAATACTGACTAACGACCCCGGTAACTCTCGTCCACCGAGCTCTCAATCTCGACTCCAATCTTCTCTCTCTATCTCGGCTCTTCCTCTTCTCTCTACCACTTGCTTCTCTGATTCGTCCCCCCTTTCTTCTAGGCTAAATAAGAGGGCTATTTATACTAAAAAGGCTAAAAACTAATAAGGCTAGAAGATAAAAACTTTCCTAAAAGATAGAAATAAAAACCTAAAAAGATAGAAACAAAATCTAAGAAGATAACAAGACCTAAAATATATAATATAATAACCCTAAAAATCATAAAAAGATACTCTACCGACATGGAAAGAATTTCCCGCACAGGATCGGTGAGTTACAAAGTCAACCCTCGAAATTTCTTATCACGTGGCCTCGTTAACGAACCCTTATAGCCTCATTAACGAGCCTGGGCTTGGTTTCTTCCACACTTTATCTCGTAAAACCTGGACTTTGACTTCTTCAAACTTGTATTCCTCTGTCTTTCACTGTAGCGCTCCAAATTCAGCTCCATATAGCACTTTTCCTTGCTAAAACCTACAAAATACACAAAATAGAGTAGCTTCCATACTTTCTATGAAAATATGCAAAACTATCCAAAAACATACTAAACTAAACCTAAACTTATCAAAACTAAACCTAATAAACAAAGAAAACCTACTAAAAACTAGACTAAAAATACGAACATCAAAATACCCCATACTTAGACTTGCTTGTCCTCAAGCAATCACTAAACACTAACCAAAACCAAACAAACATAATCATCAAGACACAGCCATCCCCTAAAAAGCAATATCTACACATGAGAAAAATATAGCAAAGGATATTTAACGTCATCACACATATATGGACCAAATAGACATAAGAAAATACAATCCAACCTCACAAGGGATATAATGTGTTTCACTCAACTCTCAAGTGTTTAGGCTTATAAATTCAATCTCTCAACTCAATCCAATATGCAAAAACTCATAGAAATTGGAACTTATATCACCAATACTCTCCACCCAAGATTTTGTCAAAACAAGCAAAAATCATCAAGAGAAACTTAGGCTCAATGAAGAACTTCATAGAAGCTTCCATTCGGCCGGGTTGTAATGGGGCTTGGTAAAGACAATAAGGCGTGGAAAATATTTGGCTATGTGGTGCTAATAATATCCGGGAATCAAAGACTCCAAAAAAAAACTCACACAAACAAAACTCTCATAAAAAATCACACCAAACACACTCTCTCATTATGTACACTCATTTTACTCACCCAACATATCCTAGAAAGTCTCATAAGAAATAAAAGAATCTTTGACATTATCTATAAACACACATGCACTTCAAACTCCCTTCTTTTCTTCTCGCTGCCTCGTTAACGAGCCCACTTCAGGGTCGTTAACGAGCTTCATCGTGTATTCTTTTTCCTTCTTTCTTCAACTTATCTCCAACAAATAACTTTATTTTGTGCATTTTTTTATATCAAGAGATCTTTCTTATTACAAGTAAAACAAGAGACTTCCAATCTACCCTTCCCAATAATCCCTCAATCATAGCAAACAATATATGTCTCCCCCGTTTTTTTTATACTCAACAAAAATACCTCTCCAATCTAAGTCCTAATCCCCGGATAGGGTCAAGCTTATATCGGCTAGGGAACAATTTTGTGGAGCTAAAAATAAAGGCTTCAGGCTAGAATTGGCTATCAAAAGAAGAATCATGTAAAGGTGGATAAGGAATAATAGGGCTATAAAAATAAGTTCTCCATCATATGATTTTCACAAGTAATGAACTATAAATCCCATACGGGTCTCAAGAAATAGATAACCATCACAATTCCAAGAGATAATATGCATAAGGAGAGTAAATCACACAAGAAAAGAAGAGGGATTTATTGATGTTCTCCCTATAAGGCCAAAAATTCCTCACTAGGTAACAATTTTGTTGGATTGCATCACTTATGCTATAAAGTATATGTGCTCAATTTCATCAAGTGCTACCTTTTTCTAAAAATAATTTCAAGTTGAAGATTTCGGCTATACTATTAAAGACATGCTTGCAAGGAATTATATGATTAAGCTAGCAACTACTATCATAGAACCTAAGAAAGGGATATCTATCAATTCTAAAACTCTCTTCTTCTTTTTTTTATTTAAATTTAATTTTTTTTTTTGTTATTTTTGATTTTTCCGAAACTACTCAAAACATATAAACACATAAGACAACAAGTTATCTACTTTCTCCCACCCCATACTTAAAATTACAGTGTCCCCACTGTAAGAAAATAAGAAGAAGGAAAGAAATAGAAAAGAAAACAAACAAAGATAAAAATAAGAAAAAGAAAAACATAAAAACTTACAAAGTCTCAAAAGTGGAAAACAAGGAAAAACTTCATCTTCAGGCTGAATCACTGGTTTGGTGGAGGAAAATAGTGCTCAAAGGTACCCATGAAGTCATACATCGTCCTCCAACGCTCAGCATCATCCGCCTCTCTCTGACGATGCCTCTCATCCTCCATCGACATGCGAGCAGAATAGACGGTCTCCCATTTGTCCATCCTCCGATGAATATGGTCCTACTGGAGGTGGAGTTGCTGCATCTGAGCAGAAAGATCCTCGGCCCACGGTGGTGGCATACTCGATCCTGTGTACTCGGGCTGAGGAGGTGGTGGATAGTGAGGCTGGAAATGGTCTTGGTACAGCACCGGGTTGTATGGCCTCAGTCCATAGGGTCGGTAGGAGCTGGCGGTGGGTCGATAGAAGCTCTCGGCGCCTCGTTAACGAAGCTGGGTGCCTCGTGAGGAATGTAGGGAGGAGGCTGGAAATGGTCGTTAACGAGCCTGGTGGGCTCGTCAACGAGGACGTTGCTGCCCAAAACTTCCGTGTCGAGGTCTTCATCTTCGAGGTTTAGCTCCTCAGTTCCTCCCTCGGTATCGGCTTCTTCAGTGTCGTCGCCAATTACCTCGGTATCCTCATCTTCATCTTCATCTTCATCCATTGCTTCACCTTCTCGCTCAAATCTTGTCTCACACGGCCGTAGTGATAGCTCATCCTCCGGCTTAGGCTCTAACGGGTAAGGATGCCCCGTCCACGCTTCGTACCAATTTGGTACGTAGAGTAACTCCAACTTGTCGAGGGTAGGCCTAACGAAGCGGTCTTGAACTTTTACTTTGAACCCCCCTTCGGCTTGAATGAAAATACTAGAGCTATACCAATAGCTCTTGTTGAGGAGTTGAGCGTGGGTCGGTGTGTAGCGAGTGAGGTCAACTCCAAGGTTTTTAGCCAAAAGGCTAACCAAGTTGCCACACCAAACCTCCTTGGACTTGGTTGATTTCTCGACGTAGTAGAGCCATTCATACCCTAAATTCAAGGGGTCGGGCTCCTCGAAAAGGATGGTGCGAAGACAAGCAACTTCTGTCCTCGTTGGCCTGTTCAACTCTCTTTTTGGCCAAAACATAGCGGCTAGACTCGGAGAATGATCCTGAAGATGGGGTTGATGATGCTTGCCCCGGATAATGCCGCTGTGGAGGATTGTTCTTCCCCCGTGATGTAGCTCCATGTCCTAGTCACCTTGTAGTCTTTCAAACTGTAGTCTCTAGACGGATTTGGAAGCTCTAGGAGCGCGTTGAACTCTGCCATGGTGAACTCACGGCTCACATTACCGAGCCGAAACCGGATTCGTCCCGCCGAAGTCTTCGATGGGAAGCTAGTCTCTAGAGTGGCCAAAAACTCGGATGTGAGGGCCGGAAAGTGTGGTAAATTCTCCTTCTTCAGGAGATGGGATGCACCAAGGATAAGGAAGGCTTCCTTGACGTCCGTGTAGATCCCCGTGTTGATAGCACTGGACTTTGAGAACCAACGGGTGTTGTGGTCCTTCTCTAGAATGGCACGGTATCGATGCACCTGGCCTTGAGTACTCAAGATCACGTTGTCCATACGAGGTGGAGATGGGGACCTCTGGTTCCTTCTCTTCTTCTGAGCTCGGGTAGCGAGTCTGCTTGAACTTGCCATGAGATCTAAAAAATAAACAAAACTTTTCCAAGATAAGATCTACTCAAAATAGATAGGCAAGAGACCCCATACTTGGTCTTGAAATAGCCTCGGAATTATTCGTTAACTACCCAATTGGGTTGTTTACAAATCTGGACTGGTTGTAGATTTTTTAGTTTGTGCAGGGTCGTTAACGAGCCTGGGTGGGTCGTTAACGATCCGCCGAGAACCAAATCACAGAATTCCGAGTTTACTCTACCTTAAAAGTCAAACAAAAACCAAGCATGCAATCCTCTATACTCCTCACTAGTCACACAATCGGAAATACGCACCCCATACTTGCTCGATTACCCATCCCGAACATGCTAAATTTTGCCCGAAATTTTGACATGCAAAGTTTGTAGCTTGATACTAGAACAAGAAAAATTCATGCTTTTCACAATCAATTAACTTTTCTCAATGAGATATCTAACATGAATATCCCTCTCTAGATCTAGAGTTACGAAGCAAAATCACAATCATGGGCAAAAATCAAATCATGAACATCGATCCTCTATATGAACTCAATTCTAGACATGAAATTTCTACCCTAAATACCATAAATCATGCAATTTCGAGTTAGGGTTTAGAAAACATACCGGAGAACCGAGAAATTTGAAGAACAAGGGGTCGGAAATTGGGTGAGTAACGAGCTCGGTGAGGGTTATCGAAAGCCTCAGATCTTCGACGGTGGAGGGAAGGGTTTCCGGGCTTCGGTAACGACGGTTGCTCGGTGATGGTTGGCGCGGGATTCCGATCGGTGGGAAGGGGTCTTCAAGATTTTTGGGTGAGTTTTTGAGAAGGTTGGATTTGGGAGGATTTGAGAGTGAAAGAATGTGGGAGGGGTAGAAGGGTTATATAGGAGAGGGTAGGGATAGGAAGGGGTAGAGGGGGTGGCGGCTAGGGTAGTGAAAAAAATAGACTAGGTTAAAAAAACTTACCTGCCCCGTTTTGCCGAATCGGGTCGTCCGAACCGGGTCGTTAACGACCCTGGGTGGGTCGTTAACGAGCCACCGTAGCCTCTTGGAGTGATTTTTCGATCCCTTCTCCTGCATCTTGTTAGCTCAAAATTTAATCCTAATTTCTATCCTAAGAACTACTAAAGAGAACTCACAAGAAAGCTAAAAAAAAAATCTAATTCTATACTAAAAAGCGGGTTGCCTCCCGTAAGCGCTATTTTTAACGTCGTCAGCCCGATGTGCTCCTTTGACTCAAGGTGGCTCCTGTGCAGTTATGTTGGGGTCTTGAGGTACCCCATACTTAGCTTTGCAGTTTTTGTGTGCTTGAGTTGCTAAATTAGGTCCCTTTTCTTCTATCAGTATGCCCGGTATTCCTACATGATGGTTAGTGAAATCCGAAAACCAAGGTGGTTTGGATTCCTCTGTAGTGCATATGATGGGGCATGGTGTAGGAATAAAAGATAAGGAATGACCATCTTTAGCAGATTCATAATTAGAGTAATTACCTTGGTTGTATTCGTGCATGTGGGACTCGGTGATTGGCCAGTGAGGCTCGTTAGGGACGGCTGAATCGAGTTCTGGTTGAGTCAACTCGATTTGTGCGACTGCAATTGGGTCGTTGGCATTCTGATCCAAGTTGAATTCTACCCGTTCCTCTCCAATATCGAAAGTGAGGAGTCCGTTTCACACATCAACTCTTGCACCTGCTGTAGCTAAAAATGGTCTGCCCAGAATTATGGGGACATGAGGGTCTTCAGGCATATCGAGGACGATGAAATCATTTGGTATAAAGAATTTCCCGACTTGAATAGGATAGTCATCCACGACTCCTGTGGCCTTGACACATGATCCATCTGCCATGTACAGATTCATATCTACCGGCTCTAGTGGTCCCATATTAGCCTTAGACCAGATTGAGAGAGGAACTAAACTAGCACTGGCGCCCAGATCACACAAAGCCTTGAACTTGTGGTTGCCTATGCCGATTGTTATTGCAAATCTCCCTGGGTCTCCTAGCTTTTCCGGTAGAGCTATTGATCTGACTTCATCCTGCAGCTCTGTAATGGATCTTTTTCTGCTAAGAATATCCTTCAAAAACTTTGTGTAAGCCGGCATTTCGCTTAGGGCCTCAGCGAATGGGATGGAAATATTAATGCCCTGAAGAATCTTTACGAAACGCTTGAACTTACTCTCAGTTGAGTCCATAGATTTCTTAGTTGGAAATGGAAGAGTTCTTACCATTCTCGGAACCAAGTTAGGCTCGAGAGGTGGTGCTACCGGGTCGTTACTAGGATCGTCAGGTGACCTCGGTGGGTCGTTACCGACCCTGATGGGGTCGTTAACTACCCTGGAGTTGAGAGGAAGGCTCGGTCTAGAAAACATACCTGGAGTCGGGTCGTCAGGAACCCTCGAAGCCTCGTCACCTTGGTATATGGGCTCGTTATTTGTTCTCGCTGGCTCGTTAACGAGCTGTTTGGTGACGTCCTCTTCCTTCTTCTCCTCAGTTTGAACTTGCTCCGGCAATGTCTTCCCGCTCCTAAGGTGCACCGCTGCTATTTGTCCCCTAGGGTTCTCCTCGGGGCGGCCCGGGAGTTGCCCTTGTGGTCTCGGAATTTGGGCAGCGAGGTTCCCTAGTTGGGAATCAACACTCTTCTTCCATATATCGAACTCTCCCCATCTTTTATTTTGTTGGTTCAGGTTGGCTTGAACTTAGTTAACTTTGTTGGTCACTTCGTTAACTTTGTTGGTCACGCCGTTAATGCCTTCCTGTAATCCTTGAACCCATGATGGTGGCTCCTGATGGCCTGGAGGTCGATAAGGTGCAGGTCGTCTATCTGGTGGAGGCATTGCATAGTTTTGATTGGTATTCTGATTGCCTCATGCCTGATAGTTGTTTGACCTGTCATTATAGCTAGGCTGGTTCCTGTATGGTCCTCTCATATAATTCATCTCAGCTATTGTCTCAGCGGCTCTGACCTGCTCTATGTTAGTGCAAGCAGAAGTAATATGTGCAGAAGAACCACATTCTTGACATGATTGAGAGGATTTCAGAAAACTTACCTGCTTCTTCAGATGATTGACCTCATCTTGCAAGAATTGATTTTTAACATCCGGGTCAACTTCGTCTCGGTTAGGTATGTAGAGACGTTTCTGAGGCTGTGGAGTCTGCTGGGTTCCATACATGGCATCGTAATTGGAAAGCTTATCCAATAGTTCCCATGCCTCTGTCGGATTCATCTCTATAAAACCGCACGCAGTATGCGTGTTGATGCGGTTCTTGGTCTCTGCGTTGATACCCTGGAAAAAGATTTCTTGCAAAACATATAAAGGCTGCCCATGAGTGGGGCATTGTCTAAGCATCTCTTTAAATCTTTCCCATGTTTCAACGAATGTTTCATTAGGCAGCTGGTGATAGGAGGTGATGCGTTTCCTCAACTCCGTCGTCTTAGCATGAGGGAAGAACTTTGTCAGAAATTGATCGTACAAAGCTTTCCAAGTCCTGATAGACTTAGAAGGTAGGCTCTCCAACCAGCTCAGGGCCTTTCCAGTAAGGGACCACCTAAAAGCTTTTAATAGAACATATTCAAGTGAGACACCTTCAGCAGCTATGGTGTCACATAAATCAATAAAGTTTCTAATATGCTCCATAGGGCACTCAGTAGGTTTCCCTTCAAACTGAGCCCGTTTAATCAAGGATATGAATTGAGACTTGATCTCAAAGGGTTTCTCTATCGCAGGAAGCACGATTGGAGATTCTGGCACCCTCAGTTCTGGATGCATGTACTGTTTGGCATTCCTTGGATAGGCATCAAGCTCCTCTTGTAGACGAGCATTAGCAACTCGTTGACGCTCAGCCTCAGCAGCAACGCCTTCTTTCTCAGTCTTCAATGCCTCCATCTGATTTCGGAGGTCTTCCATTTGAAGAGCCATCTCTTCTGGTGTGGCCATGGCTAAGTTTTCTCGGAGTCTACGATGCAGGGAACGTTCGGGTTCTAAGTAATAACCAGTGTTGTCAAACTCGAGCCTTCGTCATCCTACCGGCATACGCTGAGAAAACAGACAAAGAAAATTAAAAACAAAAACGGGGTCGGGCTATTCCCGAACCCACAGATAAACTAACAAACACGTTGCTTCCCCGGCAACGGTGCCAATTTGTTGAATGAGGGTTTCTTGACAACAAATAAATTTATAAGCCAAGACCCCGCTGAGTATAGCAGAGTCAGGATCGTTCCACAGGAAGCAAGGTTGTTCGTTTATCAACTACTAAAAAGCAAACAAAATCAAACATAAACACACACAAGCAGCCTCGTTAACGACGTTGTCATGGTCGTTAACGAACCACCGTACACAAAAAGACTCAACTAACGACCTAAACAAGTTCGGTACCGAGCCAAGTAACTCAGCAACGAAATTCACTTAAAATAATTCAAATAAAAACAAAGATCTAGGACTAGGGATACCACAACATAGCCAAGCATATAAACTCATAAGAAGAATAAATCATGCCTTTAAAATAGATAGATTCATCAACTTTCGTTGACCATGAAGTAAATTAACTACTTTCGTAACCTAACTCACTTAATTGCTTGTTTTGGATCTAAAGCTTGAAACTTTCGTTTTCAAACAATATCAACCTTCAAGTTACTAACTTTCTCTTTCAATCAAGTTAAAAACTCAAATTACATCAACTTTCATCTCGATATAAACACAACAAACAATCTTGATAATAGATAAAAAGGCATTCAACACACAATCTTACTCATCAAACATGCTCAACTATGCCGGGCTTTACTCCGATCCTAGAAAAGAAGACTACTCACTAATCATAACTACGAAACAAATAAACTCAATAAAAGAAATCATTGAAAAACAAATTACTACTCAAATTAAATAACAAATATTGTCTTACAGAAAATCAGAAGAAACCGAAAATAAACAAATACCGAACCGAAATACTGACTAACGACCCCGGTAACTCTCGTCCACCGAGCTCTCAATCTCGACTCCGATCTTCTCTCTCTATCTCGGCTCTTCCTCTTCTCTCTACCACTTGCTTCTCTGATTCGTCCCCCCTTTCTTCTAGGCTAAATAAGAGGGCTATTTATACTAAAAAGGCTAAAAACTAATAAGGCTAGAAGATAAAAACTTTCCTAAAAGATAGAAATAAAAACCTAAAAAGATAGAAACAAAATCTAAGAAGATAACAAGACCTAAAATATATAATATAATAACCCTAAAAATCATAAAAAGATACTCTACCGACACGGAAAGAATTTCCCGCACTGGATCGGTGAGTTACAAAGTCAACCCTTGAAATTTCATATCACGTGGCCTCGTTAACGAACCCTTACAGCCTCGTTAACGAGCCTGGGCTTGGTTTCTTCCACACTTTATCTCCTAAAACCTAGACTCTGACTTCTTCAAACTTGTATTCCTCTGTCTTTCACTGTAGCGCTCCAAATTCAGCTCCATATAGCACTTTTCCTTGCTAAAACCTACAAAATACACAAAATAGAGTAGCTTCCATACTTTCTATGAAAATATGCAAAACTATCCAAAAACACACTAAACTAAACCTAAACTTATCAAAACTAAACCTAATAAACAAAGAAAACCTACTAAAAACTAGACTAAAAATACAAACATCAGCCCTCCACGATCTCCTTTGCATCAACCGTTCTCCCTCTCGAATCCAAAAAAAAATTCTTGCGGAGGGGTGGACTAAGTGACAATCTCTTCCACAATATGTCCATCTCCTAAGTCCTCACTCCAACACCACATTTGGCCCGGGCACATCCGCTTGATTGGTCTGATCCTCGACCCCAAGTTACTGTCAAAATTTACTCCTCTCATTAAAATGATGGTCGTGCTAGTCCTTCATAAGACATCCTTAAAGGTTCGTATCACTTAGGTAACTAGGGACCGTATACGCAACTTGACTCCTAACAGACTTGTATCAACTAGCGGATACATTCCGCGTTTGACCAACTCAACTTGCGACATAGTGCTAAAATCTCAACGTATCTCTGCTAAAATCCTCAACTCTCCTATGTCCTATTCACCTCCCCATTATCCTTGCTTAAAGGTCCTCCCATATGGAGTTCCATTGCCAACTTGACCACCAAGTTTTCGATTGTCAACCTTAACAAGCCAATCCAATGGAGTCTTAGCCCAATTAATTAACTTCTAAATCTCGTGGTCAAGGTCTTGTTTAAAGCATCTTTACTACTTAATATTTCCGTCTAGATGGGTTTAGTACTAGTCCAAATCTTCTTCGAGCGAATTTAGACATCGCAAATATTTTTATCCATACTCCATTCGTTCTCTCACGGAATCCATAATTAGGTACACGTCTCTATAGAACTGGCTCAATGGGTTCCACGTCATCATTCATTTTTTTTTCAATGGCCTTGAGCAGATTTCCACTTCCACTCAATATCTCTTTTACCCTACAATTGCATTATTGTGGTCACTACTCTGCCCTAATTTATGTGTGAGGCTTTAGTCTCACACAGACCTAAACAAAGTGTTCCTTAATCTCTTCCATCTACAATTTACTGTTTAAACATGTTTTCTTCCCTTATCTTTCTCATGTTCTTAGTCTTAGCTTCCGCGAATAGTATGGTTTCTTAGCTAGATGTCACCCGACTTAATGTCACAATCCCTTTTCCCAACGCATTAACAAAGTGGGCTTGTGAATAAATTGGCCCAGGGCCCCTACCGCCCTTGATCACTTATTCCTTCTCTATTTGATCTTACATCCTCCTTTGTGAAAGTTTACCTACACATTGCCTCAAACTCATTTTACTCCGCTGCCTTCTTAGATCCTCGTTGCGTCATCTCCTTGGCCTTATCCTATAACTCACTTTCTTATGATTGCTTCAAGTAAGTAGGATCAATCATGAATAACTACATTCTCTTCTATACTCCATTTCAAACTCCTTGCTAATCTTCTTAAGTCGGATATTCGGCTCTTCCTAAAACGAGCAACATCATTTCTTCAACCGATGTCCCTAGTTGAAGTTTAACCACTTCTAATCCAATAACTTATATGCCTAGGTTAGATTTGCTCCAAGTTGCTGCATTATCTTCTATGTCGACCAATTCTGCCTTCCTCTTGCACAAGATTCAAATACTCGATGACCAGTATTATCAATCCTACTTTATTACTTCCTCACACTTATCGAATAATTTGAACACTACGAACGGAATTAGCTTCTATCCAACTTACACTTAGAATTAAAAGGTTAAAAGTACTAACTACCGGAGGTCCTTCAGCTCATGGTGGCGGAGTCGCGACGTGTCACCTACCCCCTATATGCAACATGCCTACCCCAGTAAAACATTTTTAAAAAAAACACCGGCCGGCTTTGGTTTTAAGTTGGACCTCGGGTACACTCGTTGGTCAGTTCCATGTGCCCTGTTGTCAACCTCGCTCTGATACCAATTTGTAACACCCCGACTTCCGACGGGGCGCTACTTTAGAAATAGACCTTACTAGGTACTATTTAAGTAGGTTGACAACTACACTTTAGGATCTTGCAACTCGGGCACGACGAGAAAACAAAATAAAAACATCCAACCTTTCATTTAATAAAAATATAGAAAACGTAGTTATGCATGTATTCCCGAAAACCTAAATATTCAAATCCGATGAATCACTGCTAACAATAAATTATTCGAGGAAACAAAGACAAGTAATAACACTAACTCCATCATAATAGTAAAACCAACATCCTAGAAAGTCATAAATAAACTAACGTAAACCCAACCCTAATATGACACGCGCTCTTCACCGCTCCGCCCCGCCATCTGGCCTCGGTTCCTGCACGGTTCCCTGGTTCATACCTGGAACTGAAAAATATTCCCCGAAGGGTTAGCTACTAATCTATCAAGTTAGAAAGAATACGGAAATTGCAAGACATTTTAAAAACATTTCTAAAGTCAGCATCCAAGTCCACAATCGCAATCATAACTCTAAAGGCCAATACCTAAATTAGTCATAATTAGTCACACGTAGCCACATACACATTTACAAATACAACCTTGTAACAACGCAATTCCTCCATCTCACAATCCGACTTCCAAGGCGCTCATCGCCGCGCCGAGTGCAGAGGCAGGCCCTCTCACTCCACTTCACAATCTCCCTTCTAACCCCGGCTAAGCCTCCACTGGAGCACTTGCCAAAACACATAGATAATATTTTTCGTTTAGAAGGGGCACGGTTTCCCGGTCACACGGGTCATACATAGCCAACTCTTCCTCAACGCCAGCTACGATGAGGCCGTGTCGGAAACGGTACCAACACAGAGAAAACGTTCCGAAAATATCTTGCCGATAAAATGCATCCAAAACCATTTTACACACAACAATTCAAGAAGTTCAAAACAATTTAAAAAGGTATTCGGGAATACTTCCCAAAACTCGCCCTACAATAACGGTATGCAATCTAACGGGATAGAGAAGAACCGAGCAAGTCGAAAACGACTTACCTCAAAGGAAAGATTTCAACCGAGAACGAAAAGGCTAGGAACCGACGTATTAGTGATCTCCTAAACATATTAACGGTAATTTTAGTAACACAAAACTTGGAGTATAAAAGGATTACTAAACAAAGGCCGAACCCGAACCCACTTAGCATTTACTAGGTAAACTTATCATCGACCCCAATTCCCAATTCTGAACCATTAACAACCACACTAATCCACTATACCCTTGCACATAAACGTGTCCCCACTATACGTTCATAAACTAATTAATTCCTATACTAACGATTAACAAATTATCATGTACTACTAGTTACCTAGCCCTAGTTAATTAACAACTAATTCTAATTGAAAATGAATTAACCTAGTTATGATTAACAACACCGAACTAATCTAACTAATGTATCCACTACTAACCCTTATTCTATTAATTAATCTACTGCACAACCATAAACATAAAAACTCCAACAGTACTAAACGATCAATCTAAACTACATGTTTGCTGGAGATGGCATCCTTCAACACATACTATGGACATCTACCTTCTACTCACAACTACTTAATGATCGGTACTACTTCTGACACATAAACTTCCCCTGACCCTTTCCCCATGAACGATCTAATCTCATCAATTGTTTGATAACCCAGAATACCACGATCCACGATAGAAACAAACCCTAAAAATAACAAGTTAACCCGCCCCCCGGCAACGCAAACAATTGGCTACAGGCTTACTTGTGATGAGGACGGCGGTCGGACTAGATCGAAGATGGCGATAGCTCGATGAAGGTTGGGCAAAAAGAATTGACAGTCCAACGGAGGAATAACCAGGCTTGGAGAAGAAGGCAACGCACGATCGCTACTCTCGTAGGGTTAACATATATATTTATATATCGGTAGAGAAGATATAATTTTTTTTGTTAAACTAATATTTCCGTAGTTCTTGGAGTAATTTGATTGGTAGTTGGCTTATTAATATAAATATATCTCCACTACGTATGCGCGGACCTATACGTATATGCTCCTACATTCATGTGTATACCATACGAGTTGTTTAGCTATTTCTTTAAACTAAAAATAAAAATAAAAAATAAAAATAAAAAATAAAAATAAAAATAAATAAATAAATAGATCACCGGAAATCCGGCGATCCCGACCGACCTGATATTACACTTTTGGTTGCCAAATCTTTAAATTTCAATTATGATATATCTTTAAATTTTCAATTTCGATTTTTTTTTATAATTTACATACAAATCTAGCCAATTACAATTGTAATTTTCAATTATAATTTTCCGGTAAATCGGTAATGTTTTTTTGATAATATACTTATATACGTACATGTCAAGTCAATTTTATTTGTTAATCTATATTAAATGTCCCATTATTTTCATTTTTTCTATCAAAGTCTTTAATTTAGAATTATGCTTTTTTTACAATTTATATAAATCACCAATTCACAATTATTATTTATATTATATTTTTATTTATTAATATCTTTTTTATATTATATCTAAAAAATAACGAGTCATAGTCGTGCAGGGCACGACGGGGACAACTAGTCTATATCTATATATAAAAGACGCAAAAAATAAAGCCACCACGTTGCGTCACCTAGGATTTTTCTACGTGTCATTCCCATGCTAAGCCACCTAGGATTTTGCTACATACGATTGTATTTTTGCATTTTTATATAGGTTGATATTATTTTAAGATAATATAAAAAATAAGATAAATTTATCTAGGAAAGATTCTATCTAAAATAAAGATTTGATCAATGTTAAATATTAAGTATTAATATTAAATATTTTATAGGATAATTTATTTAACTTAAAAAGATTCAATCTAAAACAAAATAAATTATAGGAACATTACATATTATGATATTAATGCTATTTTTTATAATAATTTATTTATTTTATTTTTCTACCACATTATAAACTACATGCCACATCGGATCTTACAATGTGCCACCTAAGATTTTTCATGCCACCTAGGATTTTGTATTTTTGGCAATTTAAAATGTTAAAAATATTCTATCTAAAATAAAATAAACTATGTGAACATTAATATTAATGCTAAATATGTTTTATGATAATTTACTTAAGTTAAAAAATTCTATCAAAAGTAAAAACTATAGAAATATTAAATATTAATACTAAATATATGTTATGATAATGTATTTAAGCTATATTCTCTACCATATTATAAACTCAATGTCAATATTATAAAGATTCTATAAAAAAAAATATAGATATAAAAAATAATATAACTCTATCCTAATCTACAACTATATATTAAAATTTGACATTTTTTACCCACCACAATGATTATGGCCCCACCTTATATTTAAAAAATAATTTTTTTTAATTTTAAATTTTTAATTAAATTCCTTTCTATCTATTTATGTGAAAAAAATTAATTCAAATTTTAATTAAAAATAAAAAAAATTAATTTATCTTTATTTTTTATCTATTTATGTAAAAGATTTATCTTAAATAAAATTTTGATAAATTTTTTTTAAAATTTTAATATCTAGATAATTATTTGCTTAAATTGAATTTTAATAAATAAATTATAAAATATTTTTCTTAATTTTCTTTTTGATATATTCGTGTAAATATTGAAGTTTTTTATCTTTAAATATTTCAATCTTTATTCATAATTTTTCATATTTTCTTATTAATTACATTTTTCACTTTATATTTAAAATATTTTTAAAGAATTGAATTTTATTAAACAATTAGAAGAATTTACATTATTTTTACCTTTTATTTATTAATGTAAAAGATTTTTAAAATTAAATTATAAGAATTTACATTATTATATTTTTCCATAAATAAATTAGAATTTAGCCACCAAAATCAGATTGGGCTCACCTTAATAATTTTGGCTTCGTCTCACATTATATCAATTGTAAAATTTTATACACAATTTTTCTAATAAACAAATTGTTTTTATTTTATATTAAATTAAAATACTATTTATTAAATACATAAAAATACAACAACAACAACAACAACAACAACATCTACCCAGGTGGAACCCGGTATGAAATGGGATCTGGGGGGTTGAGATGTACATAAAAATATTAAATCAATATAGTCGTGCATTGCACTACGGGTATGACTAGTTAGTAACAATAAATAAAGAAACTGATCTCGTCGTGTGTATTTAATTTGCGTTGAATTATGATAACAAGTTTTGTTTTATCACATATAAAGCACAATAGTTATGAGTATTTATAATTATTGTGACAATACAACGTAACTATAGAAAAATAGGAACCAAATCTTTTCCATGTGTATCAATTATCATGTATGGCCCTGTGTGACATAAAAAGGGATGCTTATAGTTTGGTAGATATATATATATTTTTTTTGATCAGGTAAGATTTTGGTAAGGGGTTAAGTTACCCGATACGAGAAGCATCCCGAAGGATGAGAGCAATGAGCTCTGGGTGGTTAATTATGGTCGCACAAGTATAATGGTGTGCAAGTTTTGCAATTTTATCTGCAACATTATTTCCACTCCTGCTTATGTGGGAGAAGTTGACCGAATGTAACGTTGAACACACCATTTGGAGATCTGTAACAAGCATTTCAATTTCCCATGGGCATCTTCCTTCTTGTCGTAACGCTTTAATAAGTGTGATATTGTCACTTTCTAGTTCTAGTCTTTGAACTCCTAGTTGGGTTGCCATTAGAAGACCTTTGTATAGCGCAATTGTTTCGGCCCGTAAGATGGACATATCTTCTATCCGTTCTGCCCTTAGTCTATGTGTTTCTCCTTCACTGTTTCTAAGAATAAATCCAATGGTAGTTTTCCCATCATGTGTCTTGGATGCGTCTGCGTTTAGTTTGAACCAGCCATGCCTTGGTTTCTTCCATTTTTGGGGTGTTTTATTTCTGCTTGGGTTAATTGGTGATAGTTGGTCTTTATTGGCCTCTATGTCATTTCGTTGTGCGTTATCCCAAGATTTCCATAGGCTAATGTTAAAGTTACGAAGATCATGAATAAAGTTTTGCTCATCGAAGATGATTTTATTTCTGTTAAACCAAATTGTCCACCATGCTGTAAATATTTTCTCTAGTACCTTTTTGTCTAATTTTTCATATAACTTGAATACAATATCTTTCATGTTTTCATTGTCATTGTCGATTCCATTGATCATGTTGTCGTAATTTGGTTGAATGCGTGACATTACCTCTTTTGTGTACGGGCAATGGAGGAAGAGATGGGCAACGTCCTCGTTACTATGTGAGCAAAAATGGCATTTTGTGTAATCGGGATCTCGTTTGTTATGTAGTTCTTTTTATCCATTAAAAACAAAAGGCAAAAGGAATAGAAAGACTTGTTGATTAAGTACCAAAATTTCTTTAGTGTTTGTGGTGAAGAACAATACTTATTTTGTTACAAAATTCATTCTAGTATTAAGAAGTGATTACTTGTAAGCTTGAAGAGGAAAAGGTGCAAAATGTTGCTAAGGGGTGAGACAAAAGTGCTTTTAAACATGAATTAGTTATTTCCAATTCCATTCTTAACCTCCAAGGAGACAAAATGAAACTACATATGAAAGAAGAAACTTCTTAAAGGTGTTCATACTAAAACATAACATATATGTTAGTAATTTAGTTACGACTTACTAATAACTTTTAAGAACATGGAGCTTTATAAGCTTGCACAAGTTTTAGGGTCAATTGCATCTGTAACACCCCTATTTTACAACATTGGGTATTACCGCCAGTGACCTCAGACTTTACCGTCCAAAGTCACCCAAGGCTTTTAGAATGATATAGAACAATTTAAAATGCGGAATAAAACATAATACATAATGAGAAAAGGTGCTCCCGAGGGAGACTTAGTTCTTACAAAACATCTTACATTGTTTTTAAATATAAAGTTGTTCGGAATTGAAATGCAAAACCTGCTTGTCCTTGTAACGTAATGAAACTAAAGCAAAATGATAGAAAGGTACATCTTGAAATCCTTGTTCTTCCTTCGTCTTCACTTCACTTCACGCCTTGCTGGGGTTCCTAGATTCTGACATAATTCGCGAGGGGCGATAGAATGCCAGGCAAAAATGCGGAAAAGAAGAATTAGTCTAAGAGACTAAGCAAGCGGGAAGGGAACTTCCCGAGGGTATTTTGGGAAATTTCAAATATTATCGAAAGAGGTATTAGGGTTGTGTCTACGATGGGGCTTTATAATAAAGCTTATTTATGTGGAGCTTTGAGGGTTCGAAGGAGAGTATATCTTTCGACCAAGATAACTCGATGAGCAATAGAAGAACTACTAGATTGTAGACTTCTTTTTGGATTTCGAAAGAATGTTGGGAACGTTCATTAAATCATACAAGTGAAAACCTCTCGCGCCCTGAGCGGACTTAGAGCCGGATCGATCATTTGAGACCGGTCCGGTTTTGGTGTCTTAAGTGTGCATTCGCACTTATCTTATATAGTGACGAAAATATTCGATTTTATTAATGATTTTTAATAGAGAGTGGTGGGACACGGATATTCCGAGCCACCCGAAGGAGAACCATCAATTCTCCGGCACTTAGCTAGAATGCCGCACAATCCCTCCTTATAATCGGAGCGGATGGAGATCATGATCCCGAAAGTCGTATGGACGTACAACTTATTAATGTTATCTAGAGGTGTCGGCTAACCCGCACCCCTTTCTAGTTTAATCATGGTAAATCTCTGAACGAGATTGTAATCAATCAAGATAACAAACATACTAGCATATATAATCCTAACAAAGGAATATAAAGCATACTACGCTAATAATTGTCGTTATTTCTAGCAATCAATATTTCCTAGATTCATTTTTATTTAAGCATACAAATTGTTCCCAACATCAAGGATTTTCACGAAATGGAATGTAAAGGTTGCAAGGGGAAATTCCACTTGCCTTAGCGTAACGAGTTCTAGCAAACGAGCCTTGACGAAACTTATGCGATTCCCTACTACGAGCGAGGATTCCGACCTATTGATACGGAAATTTACGAAAAGGCTCAAAATCATGATTTTCTTTCTAAGAATTGGATTATCTCTTATAATATTTTATAAGAGAGTTGGAATTCTAAATTATTAAGATAATAATTTAGAAAGTTATTTTTCTTAAAATAATAATATTCCTTTATTATTATTTTGACTTTGTAATATCCTTTTTATTCCTCAAAAATCCTTATTCAATTAATTAAAATAATTTCTTTTAATTTCACTTGCTAACCTCTTAACATAATTAAGCAAGTATAATTTCATAAAAATGTATGATAACATATTCTTCTTAAAAAGGTATTTTAAATATACATTTTCTCTTTAAAATTATAAAGAATCTATTTTAACCTTTTTACCAAACTTCTCTTAATTACAATATTATTTTTTTATTTTCAAAAAGTTCATTAAGGGACTTAAAGTATTATTTTCCCTTCAAGAATATTTTATTAATAATATTCTCTTAATTGAATCTTATTTAATTACATAAACTATATTAAATAAAGATGGAATAATTATGAACCATTTTCTTAGAAATTTCTATATTTAGAACTTCCTATTTGCTTTATAAAGTAAGCTTTCCAAAAACTAACATAATATTAAATCAATCTAATTTATTTATTCTCATATTTCTTTCCATATCTTATAGTTTATATTGTACATGATCATGACTTAAAAATATCTTACTTTATAACTATAGTATACTATTATGATATCTTAAGTCACAAAATAATATCTTTTATATATCTTACAATATCTTTTCATGCAAGACACCTTCATAACTAAGCAATATAATAATATTTTATATATCCTCTTAAAGTCACAATTATTATATTTATAATAATACTTATGTCTTGTAGGGAAAATCTCTACACCTAGGGATAGATTAAACTAATATTTTATTATCCATAACATTTGTAATATATCTATCATCGTTATTAAATTCATATATCTTAAATTTCTCTACACTTAGAGCTATGCCATATTATAATATCTTTTATATAATATTTCTTTTAAGAAAACTAGCATGCTCAAAATCTTATGGCATTAATTATATATATATATATATAATACTCTTATCATATCCATTATTTTTATTTAATAAGTCTCATGTCTAGAACCTTATATTATAAAAATAGGAGCATGCAACTATTTATTTCTATAATTATGAATAATATCTTTAGCATATCTTTTCTAACAACTTAGACCTTTATATTTTTACAATAACTTCCAAATAGGGTAATCATATTATTTATATTATACTTCTCATATAAATCTCATAATTTTATTATAATGTATTTCTCTATATAAAAGTTCATGCAAGTTATTTAATATATCCTTTTTAGTCTTCAACTTAATCATATAAAGTTTATCTTATGATAAGCATATCTTATCCATATTATTTCTAAGTTTATAATATGAATTTGAAAGAAGAGCAAGTATTTTTCTATTAATATAGTCTTATTTTTTATAACTACTTTTTATCTTAATCTATTTCTTTAATCATTAAAATGACATACAACCAAGTTAATATAGTTTTAAATTTCAACATTTATATGCTTAAAACATTATTATAATTCTTACAATTTATTAGGATTTATTTTATAATCTATTAAATTTATTTTCTCTTGAATCTTATGCATGCATGTTATTTTAAAACAAAATTGTGTACAAGCCATTAAAGTATATAAATCAGATTTTTAATGTTATATAAATTAATAAGATTAAAATCTGATTTTAATTGACATTTTGGGCCTAAAGCTAATGGCCCAAGTTTTAATTATAATTACCTAAAAAAAAATTGGATTAGGCCCAACCTCCTTGCCTTCTTCTTCTTTCACGTACAGGAACCAGTATAGAGCAATCAGGATGGACGACGGATTGCTGGGCAACGACGGTGGCCGGCGTGGCTGGTGGCGCGCGCGTCCTCCGATGAGGTTTCGACGGTGGTGGCGCGAGGTCGCACCGGTGGCCAGGCGGGGGGTCGAGCAGAGTTCGGCCCAAAAAAAAAAATACAAATCTGAATTTTTTTTTTGTGTAAATTTTGATTAATGGGGCAAAACCAGATTGGGCAAAACGGAATTATGGGATTTTCTTGTTTGAAAATTTGGTTGAATCTGGATTGAGGAGGAGAGGGTTTTGTGCCTTCTTCAACTAGATCTTATCCCCCTTTTATAATGGTGAAGAAGGATTTGAAAGTCTCTTTCATGGTGAGGTGGGAGGCTCTTGAAGATGGCTTGACTAGGTAGAGAAAATCCAATTGGTGGAGGAGATGGTGGGAAGGGAGAGGCCAAAGATGGAGGTTAGAACACATGCATTGAGCAAGCGTCAAATCAATCAGACAATTGATTTGATCAATTTGGGGAAGAAGAAGATAAAAAGGAGTTAAAAGGGTTTAAAATCATTAATTGATAGATGAGTTACCATGGCATAGCGGATTATGGGTGTGGGCGTGTGGGAGGAGATGCAAGAGGTCTCGGGTTCGAGTCCCGGCTCTTGACTCCTTTTTATTTATTTTTCCATGTATTAAATTTTAGCCTTGTAAGACCACATTAATAATAAATTCGAAATTTATATTATTTATTTTTGTTTTGGAATTATTTTTTTTTTCACATTTAATAATCCCTTGGAATATTTTTATAATTCATTAAGAAAATTATAAAAATATTTACACTCTCTATTTAAGAGAAAAATATTTAAATGCATATCGGATTTGCTGAATATATTTAATTAAATTTTTAATTGCCATCGTAATGACTTTTATAACCTTTTATAATTTAATAAGAAATTATAAAGATTATTAAATCCTCTACTTTGGAAAGAGAAAAAAAAAATTATTGGGATAAATATCCGTTTTATTTATTTAGAATTTTAGCGGATATTACAATAGTACCCCCTTAAAATTAGTTTCGTCCCCGAAACTGGGAAAGACTTAGGGCGGTACAAGGTTAACACGGAAAGCTCCTCACAATTGTGAGGAAACAACAAAGGGTCTAGTACCCCCTTAAAGAACATTTCGTTCTTTAGTTAAGATGACTGTACAAGTAGAAGAATTATTATTGTATCTTTATCTTAAGGAATCGTTAAGTTAGAAATCCTTAGGAAGATTCCCACATTTGAACTTATGTGGTTTAATTGGAATCAAGGGATAGGATTGGAAATCCGATTGATCTGGCTAGCGAAGTAGGCGGGGTCAATCGGTTTTATCCAAAAGCTTAAGTCAAACCTACGGAAGTTTTGGGTTGACCTTCCCGAACATAAAGGTAGGATAGCTTATAGAATAAGCTTCCTTGTTGAAATGAATTCTTAGGTGTTTCTAGGAAGCGAGTAAGTCCATTACTAATCTACTCTATATTTCTAGAATTTAGTCGTTGTGGAAGAATTCTCTTTAGGTGGATATTCGATAACTGACGATATGGAAACGAAGTTTGAATATGCAAGGGTCATGCCTCGGAAAGAGAATTTCGAGTCACGATTTCTAAAGAAGTTACTACTGGGATAGGGGATGGTTAATTTCCAAGAGGGAGTAACCATCGTTACGATGTTGTATTCGAATATATTCTATACTATCGAGAAGTGGTTCGAGCGTCCCTTTACATTATATTATATAGTATTTATCAAAAATGTAGTTTTTTGTAAGCAAGGTTAAACTCGAGGGACTACGTGGTTTCATTCCACCGATGTGATCAGTACCGGGGAGCGATTTCCAACATAATCGCCTAAAGTGTATATCTTCATAGGAATAAGACCTGAAATTCTACCTCAACCACGTGGCCAAGGTGGGAGGTAAAAGTCCATTCTTATTCACCACCATGAATCTATATTGAAACTTTTGATTTTATAGCTTACAATTTTGTTATGGTATAAAGAGTAGCATTTTGAGGCGAACTTAGTAATATTATGAATATGTCATAAAGTTAAATCAGGGTTTAGCTCGAACTTTCTCTTATATTAAGCTAACGATGGAACATGGTCTTTGGTTTGATACGCAAGGATATAATATGATAACCATAATCATAATATAGATTTCAAAATGAGACACTCTCACGAGGAAGAGTGTCACCGGAATGGTTCGACATTAGCATCTACTGTTGCGATACAAAAGTGCCTTAAGGGCAAAACTAATATGATTACGAAGATTAAACGCGGATAGGAAGGAGGATCCAACTATTCCTTTTGAACATCTGATGCAAAAGGTTTGTCACTGCGGTGCATCTCATAGAACTATTGATCTTGACACTGGGATGTAATCGACCTCTTTCTTTCATCCAGAGATGTAGACTGCACAGAAGCAGCACCCGTCATTCCGTTGGAAAACTAAGGGTATTGGGAGACTGTGTTGGGGCTAGTCGATCCTGACTTATTTGTTGGTTGCCTACAGAATTGGCGGAGATGTCCGTCTCTCCCATAGTTGAAGCACTTCATAGGATTCTTGGTACAGTTTCGGTTGAGGTGTCCTGGTTCTTAGCAGTTGTGACAGACTATAGAGCCCTTCTTGGTCTTCGAGCCTTGGAATGATTTAGACTTAGTTGGATCGGACCCAGTCTTGCTCTTTTTTTTGACCAGCCTGGACTTTGTGGAGAGCCTGGCCTCTTGAATTTGCCATTCTCCTTTTCATGAGGTTGTCCCCAATCTTCTACCCTTGGTGCGAGTTCCTCGAGCAAGGATTTTGCCATGTGGGCCGCATCCACGTATTCTCCCAACGTCGTGCACTTGTGATAACTCATCAAAATTTTTATTTCTGGGCTCAGTAATTCATGGAACCGTTGAATTCTCTCTGCCTTGGTGGGGGCTTTCTTTGTGGCATCTCCTACTTGGGGTTTAAGCTTTGTTGTCTCAGGTATGCTTGGCCCACCAAACTTTTGGTAAGGAACCCTGTAAAACTTCTCTTTTCCCCAAATTGTCCAGAAGTGATCCAACGTTTTCGCTTTGAACATTGCCCAGTTCAACCATGGTTGTTCCGACAAGTTTGAACTTTCCCACCATTTTCGTGCTGCTTCCCTTAGCTGAAGGGAGGCAAGGTGCACCATTTCCACTTCTTTGCACTCAAGCGTGCTTAGGAGGCGCTCCATTTGTAAGAACCATCTGACTATCTCGGGGGTTTCTCCCGTACCGTCATAAATGTCTGGCTTCAATGAGGAAAAAGTTTTCAGGTTCTTGTCACACTCTGAGCAAATTATTGATGAAGAAGTCTGAACGATATTATCCTTTGCATTGGTAGTTTGATCTCCTCCCGCTATCTTCTTCATGTAGGGCAATGTTGTTGGAACCATCTCATGAGTAAATTGTTCCCTGTGGACTCTTGTAGCTTCGATCCTTAAAGGACCACTTTCCTCCGTCCTTGGCGGCCAAGGGACGTGTTGAAGTGGGTCTTCTTGATTTTGACCAGAGCGCTTAGACCCTTCATCATTTTCCTGAGGCGGATTGTAAACAAATGTGCTCCTATTGCTGTTTTCGTTAGCGTTTGCCATCTTTTAACGTTGAGATTCTGATGTTCTTCTAATGTCTACAAGGAAGGGATGGTTAACAAGGTGCAAGAGGACCATCCGAACTAATAATGGAAAACAAAGGTTGGAATAAATAACGTCGAATATGGAGGAGTTACTACTTTAATTGAGACGAAACGGAAAAACGTGCCCACTAGTTGTCTAAATAATGAAGTGACTTTATGGCCCACTAGGCCTACAGGGCAACTTAGCGAATTTATGGTCTACGTCCAAAATATCTTGGTCCTAGCAACTTCTTTTCTAACTTCGTCTATCACCGTGTTGACTTATCGAAAAGGAGGCGAAGAAAAGTCCATGACGTGGCTTTCGCATAGCTTTAACATTGTTGGTTTATTCGGTTGACAAACATCAATTATCACCCCAAGCTTCCATATGTTGGTTGAGCAAATCCTAACTACTTGTCGGTACGTCGGACCAATATATCCTTCATTGATCGGAATCTCGACCACTCCTTTATTATTAGATCATTGTTTGCCCCACACATACCTCTCGATAATTTGTTTCGAGATCTGGTTAAGGGAGACATGTTAGATCTTTAGTCGACTAAGCCTTCCTTGGCGTCCTCTTTGGAAATTTCTATCTTCCCTTGAGTCACTGGCTCAGTAAGTTTGGCTCTCATGGAAACATAAGTATTACCTTTAGCTGATGTGACTTCTTCTCATTCCCAGTGTGCATGAACTTAGTTTTTTATTATAACCATTTTCTGTATATGGCTAACAATTGACATTCATATAGAATATCCGTAATTCTATATTTGAAGAACGATATAGTTGTTTTTGTTAGCTTACGAGTATAGGCAAGAAATGATGCGCAAGTTTAGAGAAGAGAGAACATTTTTATTAGAACTTTTATGGAAACTGATTACAAAGACTTTATATAAAAAGCCATTACACTAGGGATGGAAAAGAAACGATGATGATTCGACCTTTTAAAGACAAAAACGGAAGTCGAGAGGAGCGGACTAGCTTACTCCTTTACAACAAGAAACTACAATTAAGACAAAGCCTAGGGACGGTCGGGGTAACTATACTTATCGAGGAAATGGTCGTCAAAGAGATTCTCATCAAGAATCTCGCTTTCATTGTCCAGTACTAAGTTGGCTTGCTCAATCTGCCTGCGACGATACGCGCTCCTTGCGCGAAGTTCGCTTAGTCGGACTTCGACTTGGAACAATTCGTCTTGTTCGGCCATTTGTCTGTTTAGCCAGCCTTCTTTGCGCCTCTCTAAGAGGTCATAGTTCATGTAACGGGTTCGTCTTGGACAAACGCCTTCATGGGGAAAAACATCCACATTCTGGTAGGACCTTATTTCTTCCGACCTTACCCCCTTATGTTGGAGGAGATCGTCGTAATCTGGTTGACGAATCCTCGTTGGTTTTGGGTCACTGATTGGAGATGGGTTTCTTGCTTGACCATTTGCTTGACGATGGGATGACTCTCCCTGAGTCCAGTTAGCCCATCCATCCACTTGATAGGTCATTGGAACTTGACTTGTGATTTGGTGACGTGGAGTCTCCGTCATGTGTCCCCATGGATGATATCCCGAGAATTCTTGCTCAGTGATTTCCGGACTTGATTGGTCGTGAAGTGAATTATTAACTCCTCCCTCGGGGTATGTTTCTTCAAGATTCTCTTCCTCGAGATTCACCACGGGTGCATTTTCATGCATCTCCTCTTGTAGTGCTAGCTCGGGGTTGTCCTCGGGGTATCCATTTGGCAAAAACGGCCATTGAGTGAATGCCTCGTCAAGCTCTTGAGCGGCCTTTTTGGCTTCTTCCCTGATTCGGGTTTGGCTTCTAGTGAGTACCATTTCTGTAGAGGAGAAGAAGGCGTTTATATAGAATATCCTTTGATTCTATAAGGCGAAGACATGTGGAAGGAAGTTAAGGCATTGTTTATAAAAATCACATATAAAATGTTTACTTTAAGACTTTTCATTTTCTTGGCCCTATTAAAGAGTCTAGGAAATTCTTTTTGAACACGTTACTAGGACGAAAATTTCTTGCTTTACCAACAAGTTTACTAAGGTGAAAGTTAAGTTTACCAAAAAGTTGTATCGAAAATGTCTAGAGTTTAAAAGTTGAAACACTTATACTACTTACGTTTTTAAGAAATAAGTGTTGAGATTACTAACAAGTTCCCTAGTGTGAAGGTGCGAGTATTTTATAAATTTCTAAAGAAGTGTTTAAAATTCTGCTTGAATTGGAATGTTCGTACGACTTAAGTTTTCGAAGGATAGAAAGGGAATTTTATAAAAACGTTAGTTCTAAAACTAAGTACTTGGTATCTAAAGTTTCAAACATTTTTAAGAGGTTTTTCTTAGCTAAGAAGTTTCAAGAGAGAAAGTTATTAATCCTAAGTTTTCTTCAAGGAATATAGAAGGAAATTTTTCTATGTTTGAAAGTTTTAAATAGCGGAAGTAAAAGTTAAGGTTTTAAAAGTTCTCGGTTTTCAAAAAAAAAATCGATTTTAAAACTTTTCGGTTTTTAAAACAAAAACGTTTAGCTCTGATACCACAATTGTAACACCCCTATTTTACAACATTGGGTATTACCGCCAGTGACCTCAGACTTTACCGTCCAAAGTCACCCAATGCTTTTAGAATGATATAGAACAATTTAAAATGCGGAATAAAACATAATACATAATGAGAAAAGGTGCTCCCGAGGGAGACTTAGTTCTTACAAAACATCTTACATTGTTTTTAAATATAAAGTTGTTCGGAATTGAAATGCAAAACCTGCTTGTCCTTGTAACGTAATGAAACTAAAGCAAAATGATAGAAAGGTACATCTTGAAATCCTTGTTCTTCCTTCGTCTTCACTTCACTTCACGCCTTGCTGGGGTTCCTAGATTCTGACATAATTCGCGAGGGGCGATAGAATGCCAGGCAAAAATGCGGAAAAGAAGAATTAGTCTAAGAGACTAAGCAAGCGGGAAGGGAACTTCCCGAGGGTATTTTGGGAAATTTCAAATATTATCGAAAGAGGTATTAGGGTTGTGTCTACGATGGGGCTTTATAATAAAGCTTATTTATGTGGAGCTTTGAGGGTTCGAAGGAGAGTATATCTTTCGACCAAGATAACTCGATGAGCAATAGAAGAACTACTAGATTGTAGACTTCTTTTTGGATTTCGAAAGAATGTTGGGAACGTTCATTAAATCATACAAGTGAAAACCTCTCGCGCCCTGAGCGGACCGAGAGCCGGATCGATCATTTGAAACCGGTCCGGTTTTGGTGTCTTAAGTTTGCATTCGCACTTATCTTATATAGTGACGAAAATATTCGACTTTATTAATGATTTTTAATAGAGAGTGGTGGGACACGGATATTCCGAGCCACCCGAAGGAGAACCATCAATTCTCCGGCACTTAGCTAGAGTGCCGCACAATCCCTCCTTATAATCGGAGCGGATGGAGATCATGATCCCGAAAGTCGTATGGACGTACGACTTATTAATGTTATCTAGAGGTGTCGGCTAACCCGCACCCCTTTCTAGTTTAATCATGGTAAATCTCTGAACGAGATTGTAATCAATCAAGATAACAAACATACTAGCATATATAATCCTAACAAAGGAATATAAAGCATACTACGCTAATAATTGTCGTTATTTCTAGCAATCAATATTTCCTAGATTCATTTTTATTTAAGCATACAAATTGTTCCCAACATCAAGGATTTTCACGAAATGGAATGTAAAGGTTGCAAGGGGAAATTCCACTTGCCTTAGCGTAACGAGTTCTAGCAAACGAGCCTTGACGAAACTTATGCGATTCCCTACTACGAGCGAGGATTCCGACCTATTGATATGGAAATTTACGAAAAGGCTCAAAATCATGATTTTCTTTCTAAGATTTGGATTATCTCTTATAATATTTTATAAGAGAGTTGGAATTCTAAATTATTAAGATAATAATTTAGAAAGTTATTTTTCTTAAAATAATAATATTCCTTTATTATTATTTTGACTTTGTAATATCCTTTTTATTCCTCAAAAATCCTTATTCAATTAATTAAAATAATTTCTTTTAATTTCACTTGCTAACCTCTTAACATAATTAAGCAAGTATAATTTCATAAAAATGTATGATAACATATTCTTCTTAAAAAGGTATTTTAAATATACATTTTCTCTTTAAAATTATAAAGAATCTATTTTAACCTTTTTACCAAACTTCTCTTAATTACAATATTATTTTTTTATTTTCAAAAAGTTTATTAAGGGACTTAAAGTATTATTTTCCCTTCAAGAATATTTTATTAATAATATTCTCTTAATTGAATCTTATTTAATTACATAAACTATATTAAATAAAGATGGAATAATTATGAACCATTTTCTTAGAAATTTCTATATTTAGAACTTCCTATTTGCTTTATAAAGTAAGCTTTCCAAAAACTAACATAATATTAAATCAATCTAATTTATTTATTCTCATATTTCTTTCCATATCTTATAGTTTATATTGTACATGATCATGACTTAAAAATATCTTACTTTATAACTATAGTATACTATTATGATATCTTAGGTCACAAAATAATATCTTTTATATATCTTACAATATCTTTTCATGCAAGACACCTTCATAACTAAGCAATATAATAATATTTTATATATCCTCTTAAAGTCACAATTATTATATTTATAATAATACTTATGTCTTGTAGGGAAAATCTCTACACCTAGGGATAGATTAAACTAATATTTTATTATCCATAACATTTGTAATATATCTATCATCGTTATTAAATTCATATATCTTAAATTTCTCTACACTTAGAGCTATGCCATATTATAATATCTTTTATATAATATTTCTTTTAAGAAAACTAGCATGCTCAAAATCTTATGGCATTAATTATATATATATATAATACTCTTATCATATCCATTATTTTTATTTAATAAGTCTCATGTCTAGAACCTTATATTATAAAAATAGGAGCATGCAACTATTTATTTATCTCTATAATTATGAATAATATCTTTAGCATATCTTTTCTAACAACTTATACCTTTATATTTTTACAATAACTTCCAAATAGGGTAATCATATTATTTATATTATACTTCTCATATAAATCTCATAATTTTATTATAATGTATTTCTCTATATAAAAGTTCATGCAAGTTATTTAATATATCCTTTTTAGTCTTCAACTTAATCATATAAAGTTTATCTTATGATAAGAATATCTTATCCATATTATTTCTAAGTTTATAATATGAATTTGAAAGAAGAGCAAGTATTTTTCTATTAATATAGTCTTATTTTTGATAACTCCTTTTTATCTTAATCTATTTCTTTAATCATTAAAATGACATACAACCAAGTTAATATAGTTTTAAATTTCAACATTTATATGCTTAAAACATTATTATAATTCTTACAATTTATTAGGATTTATTTTATAATCTATTAAATTTATTTTCTCTTGAATCTTATGCATGCATGTTATTTTAAAACAAAATTGTGTACAAGCCATTAAAGTATATAAATCAGATTTTTAATGTTATATAAATTAATAAGATTAAAATCTGATTTTAATTGACATTTTGGGCCTAAAGCTAATGGCCCAAGTTTTAATTATAATTACCTAAAAAAAAATTGGATTAGGCCCAACCTCCTTGCCTTCTTCTTCTTTCACGTACAGGAACCAGTATAGAGCAATCAGGATGGACGACGGATTGCTGGGCAACGACGGTGGCCGGCGTGGTTGGTGGCGCGCGCGTCCTCCGATGAGGTTCCGACGGTGGTGGCGCGGGGTCGCACCGGTGGCCAGGCGGGGGGTCGAGCAGAGTTCCGCCCAAAAAAAAAATACAAATCTGAATTTTTTTTTTTGTGTAAATTTTGATTAATGGGGCAAAACCAGATTTGGGCAAAACGGAATTATGGGATTTTCTTGTTTGAAAATTTGGTTGAATCTGGATTGAGGAGGAGAGGGTTTTGTGCCTTCTTCAACTAGATCTTATCCCCCTTTTATAATGGTGAAGAAGGATTTGAAAGTCTCTTTCATGGTGAGGTGGGAGGCTCTTGAAGATGGCTTGACTAGGTAGAGAAAATCCAATTGGTGGAGGAGATGGTGGGAAGGGAGAGGCCAAAGATGGAGGTTAGAACACATGCATTGAGCAAGCGTCAAATCAATCAGACAATTGATTTGATCAATTTGGAGAAGAAGAAGATAAAAAGGAGTTAAAAGGGTTTAAAATCCTTAATTGATAGATGAGTTACCATGGCATAGCGGATTATGGGTGTGGGCGTGTGGGAGGAGATGCAAGAGGTCTCGGGTTCGAGTCCCGGCTCTTGACTCCTTTTTATTTATTTTTCCATGTATTAAATTTTAGCCTTGTAAGACCACATTAATAATAAATTCGAAATTTATATTATTTATTTTTGTTTTGGAATTATTTTTTTTCACATTTAATAATCCCATGGAATATTTTTATAATTCATTAAGAAAATTATAAAAATATTTACACTCTCTATTTAAGAGAAAAATATTTAAATGCATATCGGATTTACTGAATATATTTAATTAAATTTTTAATTGCCATCGTAATGACTTTTATAACCTTTTATAATTTAATAAGAAATTATAAAGATTATTAAATCCTCTACTTTGGAAAGAGAAAAAAAAAATATTGGGATAAATATCCGTTTTATTTATTTAGAATTTTAGCGGATATTACAGCATCAAAGATCATGATACGTTAATTAGTACTCCCTCTGTTTCATAATATTTGTCTTTTTATCTATTTACACACTTATTAAGGAAGTTATCAAAAATACTATTATACCCTCAATTATTACTTCACTTTTTTACTTTATTGAAAACCGCTACTAACAACCTATTAATAATTATAATGATAAATATGTAAAGTAGAGACCAAAATAGCAAAAAACACACGTATTTTGAAACACAAATTGAAGGCTAAAAAGACATGTATTCTGACATTTAAGCAAATGAGACTCCACCATAAACTAAAATATTTTTCTGAAAAAAATAATTAATCGTTAAAAAATGTTTGTTAGATTAGCAAGCTATGAACACAATAAAACTTTTGTACTCTAGCAACTTAACGACAATTTCAACTCGAATTCATAAATAATCTAGCATTTGTAAGAACCAATAGACACTAGGAAACAAGGTACTTCAGGCAGACTGCATTAATGTTCAAGTGAATTCCCATCTCACTTCCTGTATAAGAGGCACATACCACAATATATGGATCGTTCCTTTCGTATACCACCCATTGGTCTCAAAGGAGTACTTGATACTTTGCCCTTATTTTCTTTATTTTTTTTCTTACTGGTTCATGAACTTTATTTTTTTTCCATTGATTTTTCTTTTCGTATTTTGATCCAGCTTATTCCTCTTTTTTTAACAAAGTCAAGTAATTCTCCAATAACCAGAGGTGTTGAAAAGTCACCAAGTAAGAGGTACTAGTTAGGTGGATTAAGGTATAAAAGTCTTTCTTCAGTACCCTGCACCTAAGTCAATAATATATATGCTAGACTATATACGAGCTTTAGAATTCCATATAAAAAACAACCAAGCTGCTAGAGTTAAAGCTATTCCACCCATAACTTCAAAACTTTTTTATTCAATAGAACCTTAGTGAATTAGAGTTTACTGCAACACTCTCATAGCTAGTTAGTCATCCAAGTAGTTTGAGGTGGTTTCAATAAAAATTAAAATTGCATGCATTTGCCCTCACCCCACACTTAAATATTACATTGTCCTCAATGTAAGGAAGTGACAAATAAAAAGACAAGGAAGTAGGAGCAACACAACCTGGTGAGTGAAGAGAAACGTCCAACAATTATGGCCTAAAGATCTTGCAAAAGTCGCATTACCATCACTACAACCAAGTTCCTGCATCACATAAATCACGTCTCCAATATGAAAAATGAAAAATAAAAAAAATAAAAAACTAAATAACAAAATAATATAGAGAAACCCTGGGTTGCCTCCCAGTTAGCGCTAAGTTTAAAAGTCTTCAGCCAGACTGAGAAACTGTGAATTAGTCCATATAACATGGGTCAACCAGATTAATGGACTCAATAAGACCTTCTTCCAACTCATGAGATACAACATGTTTCAACCGCTGACCATTAACCATCAGCAAATGACCATCTCTTGGATCAGAAATCTGTATAGCTCCAGAAGGAAAAACATGTTCAACAACAAAAGGACCGTCCCACCTAGACCGTAGTTTACTAAGAAAAAACTTAAGCTTAGAGTTATATACCCAAACTTTCTGATTACATTCAAAAGTTTTCCTAGTGATGTTTTTATCATGAAAAGCTTTAATTTTGGCTTTATAAATCTTAGCATTCTCGTAGGCTTCATTGTGTAATTCATCCAATTCATTCAACTGAAGTCTATGGCTAGAACCTGCTTGTTTCATATCAAAATTAAAAGCCTTAATAGCCCAAAAAGTTTTATGTTCTAACTCAACAAGGAGATGACACGCTTTCCCAAAAACTAGTCTATAAGGTGACATTCCTATTGGTGTCTTGTAGGCAGTACGATAAGCCCAAAGAGCATCATTCAACCTCAAAGACCAATTCTTCCTATCAGGCCTAATTGTTTTCTGAAGAATAGATTTTATCTCTCTATTTGAAACTTTTACCTGACCACTAGTCTGAGGATGATAAGGGGTAGCAACCTTATGTGTCACATTATACCTTTTAAGCAAAGCCTCAAAAGAACGATGGCAAAAATGAATACCTCCATCACTAACAAGGGCTCTAGGTACCCCAAATCTGCAAAATATATTATCTTTGACAAAATCCATCACAACTTTATGATCATTGGTTCTAGTCGCTTTGGCTTCTACCCATTTGGAAACATAATCAACAACAACTAAAATGTATAGAAAACCAAATGAAGGGGGAAAAGGACCCATGAAATCTACACCCCATAAATCAAAAAGCTCAACAATCAAAATAGGAGTGAGAGGCATCATATTACGACGAGATAAAGCTCCAGTCCTTTGACATCTATCACAAGCAAGACAAAATTGATGTGCGTCCTTAAATAAAGTAGGCCAGTAAAACCTACTATGTAGGACTTTAGCAGCAGTCCTACGACCCCCAAAATGACCCCCACAAGAATAAGCATGACAAAATGTTAAAATACCATGGACTTCATGATAGACATGAAATGGTCGTGCAAATCACGGCTATGCAAAATAGTCCTAACAAACCTAAAGACTGTAGTCTTAGGGAAGTAAGGGTCGAATCCGCAGGGAGGTTGGTTTATCTTTCTATGTAAATTTTATGTCAATTAAAGTAAAAGGGGTTTATGAAGTAAATTAAGTAAAAAGCATGCAAAACAAATAAGGCAATTAAAGTTGGGTTTTTATCAATTTGGGAAAACACTTAGTCAACCAGAGATCCACATTCGTATGACAAGTTGATCATAGATTTCACTCAATATCGCATGCATATGGAATTCCAATTACTTTTCAAAGATAATTAATAGCACAACCAGATACTATCAATCCTAACTAATTGAATAACCCTGAAACTATCAAGATTCAATTCAAAAGCAGCATGAAGAATAGGAACATAATCAGGATACAATTCTAGCATAAAACAACCAGCTTTTATACTAGAATGCAATTTAACTCTCTTTTGTAATAGACTAGCACAACCAGATACTAGCACAATGCAGTTTGCTACTATGAAATAGAGAAACTCAACCGGTAATTTCTCTAGATCTAGCAATTGAGATTCAATAACAACAATCCTAGAAATTGTTGAAATCAATCACATAAACAATTCAAACAAAAGAGAAAAATAATTCTATGCAATAAATAAAGAGTAGAAATCTCACAACTGAAAGTCAAACAAAGCTTCAAACTGTCTAACTAAGCAAAAGGGCTTAGTTCTCCATGAAAGGCTAAAACTCAAAAGTCTGAAAGAGAAAATATGATAATGATTGATGAGAGGTGGAACTCTCTAAAACCCTAATATAACAAACTAGGTCTAAAAAGTATATCAAAAAATACATAAATCTCGGAATAAAACTGATAGAAAAAGAACCAATCAGGATAAAACATGTGGCGTAATGAGGAGTCTCGCGGTGTCATTGGCGGCGGGTGCCGCTGGGTTGGTGGCGGTCGCCGCCAGCACCTCGGTTCAAAACTCAGGTGACACTTCGGGGGCTGTTTTGACTCACTTCGAGTTGGAATTTGGACTCGGAGTAAAAACAGGAATTGTATCTCCTTGAATTATCTTTCCAACGATACCAAACTCAACTTCATAAGACCACTATAGCTCCCGAACGAGCCCTCACAAAACAAAGGTGTTGAACCAGCAACTCCAATGGATGGCCCGAATTCAAGCATTCTTCTCCTGATTATATTCCTTTCACACTTGTTTACTTTAAGACCTGTAAAACAACATAGAACAAGTGCAAAAACCCAAAACTCCTACACACTCTAATATCTTAAAGAAACTAACTAAAACTACCTAAAAACAAAGCAAAAGAAACGGAAACATGCATCCTAAACACTACCTATATGCAAGCTATCACTTCATTTTCAGGCACACATTTTCTAATGACTTGATCAGAACAATGCTTAAATAAATATGGATCTTCCCAATAATAATACTTAACCTGGGAAAAGAATCTATCTTTCTCCTGTTTCAGCCAATGAGAAGGTATCTTACCTAATGCAAGGTAGTTAACAATATGCACAAAACATAGGAAACGAGTATGAGAAACTGTTATCCTGCAAAACCACTTCATTTGTATGTTCAAGAAAAATCCTATATAGATGATTAACAACCAAATTTTCGGACTCCTTTTTATCTCTAATTTCTAGATCAAATTCTTGTAATAAGAGAATTCATCTGATTAATCTAGGCTTAGTCTCTTTCTTAGACAGAAGATATCGCAAAGCAGCTGATATACACAATTATGTTGTGTATTTAGGATGAGTTTTAGCATACATTTTATGATGTTTTAGGTGGTTTAGAATACTTTCTACAGCTAGAAGAAGAAGACCCGAAGATGCATATTATTGGAGTTTTGGAGCTAGATTGAAGAGAAGATGAAGTTTTGCGTTTTGATGCTGGCGGCACCCGCCGCCCCTGACAGCCGAGAGATCTCTTTACGCGCCACGTGTTTTATCCTGATTGGCTCCTTTTCTATCAATTTTATTATGTTTCTATGTATTTTTGGATAGACTTTTTAGACCTGGTTTGATATAATTAGGGTTATGATCGAGAGTTGCACCTCTCATTCATCATCTACCTATTATTTTTCTTTAAGAGTTTTAGCCTTTCATGGAGAACTAAGCCCTTTTGCTTAGTCAGACAGTTTGAAGCATTCGTGTGACTTTCAATTGTGAGATTTCTACTCTTTATTTATTGCATGGAATTATTTTTCTCTTTTGTTTGAATTGTTTATGTGATTGATTTCAGCAATTTCTAGGGTTGTTGTTATTGAATCTCAATTGTTAGATCTAGAGAAATTACCGGTTGAGTTTCTCTATTTCATAGTAGCAAACTGCATTGTACTAGTATCTGGTTGTGCTAGTCTATTGTAGAAGAAAGTTAAATTGCATTCTAATATAAAAGCTGGTTGTTTTATGCTAGAATTGTATCCTGATTATATTCCTATTCTTCATGCTGCTTTTGAATTGAATCTTGATAGTTTCAGGGTTATTCAATTAGTTAGGATTGATAGTATCTGGTTGTGCTATTAATTATATTTGAAAAGGAATTGGAATTCCATATGCATGCGGTATTGAGTGAATCTATGATCAACTTGTCATACGAATGTGGATCTCTGGTTGACTAAGTGTTTTCCCAAATTGATAAAAAAAAACCCAAACTTTAATTGCTTTATTATTTTTGCATGCTTGTTACTTAATTTACTTCATAAACCCCTTTTAATTTAATTGACATAAAATTTACATAGAAAGATAAACCAACCTCCTTGCGGATTCGACCCTTATTTCCCTAAGACTACAGTCTTTAGGTTTGTTAGGACTGTTTTGCATAGCTGTGATTTGCACGACCATTTCACGCATATCAACAACATGATCAGAGTAGATAATAACTTTAGAGCACAATAAGTATGAACAAAATTTATCAAGTGCAAAAACAATAGTCAGTAATTCTTTTTCAGTTGTGGAATAATTTCCTTGAGCATCTGTAAGAGTTTTACTAGCATAATAAATCACATGAGAAACTTTGTTTACCTTTTGACCAAGAACTGCACCTATAGCATAATCCGAAGCATCACACATAATTTCAAAGGGTAAGGAAAAATTAGGAGGTTGTACAATAGGAGCTGACACAAGCAATGACTTTATCTTTTCAAACGCCTCAACACATGGCTGGTCAAAAGCAAAACTTATATCTTTAGTGAGAAGGTTGGTGAGAGGCCTAGCCAGTTTACTAAAATCTTTAATGAATCTCCTGTAAAAACCAGCATGGCCAAGAAAAGATCTAACATGTTTAACAGAAGTGGGAATAGGAAAATTAGAAATAAGATCTACTTTGGCCTTATCTACCTCGATTCCCTTCTTTGAAACCCTATGTCCTAAAACAATTCCTTCTTCAACCATAAAATGACTTTTCTCCCAATTGAGAATTAAGTTTACCTCTTCACATCTTTTTAGAACAGCAGACAAGTTATGCAAACAATCATCAAATGATGGCCCAAAAAAAGAGAAATCATCCATGAACACCTCTAAGAACTTATCAACCATATCACAAAAGATGGACATCATGCATCTCTGAAATGTAGAAGGTGCATTACACAATCTGAAGGGCATTATTCTAAAAGAAAAAGTACCAGCTAGGCATGTAAAAGTAGTCTTTTCTTGGTCCTCATGATAAATAGCAAGTTGATTGTAGCCAGAATAGCCATCAAGGAAGCAATAAAAACTTTGAGTAGCTAGTTTTTCTAAAATCTGATCAATGAAAGGTAAAGGAAAATGATCTTTCCTAGTCACAGAATTTAGCTTCCTGTAATCAATACAAACCCGCCACCCTGTGGTCTCTCTAGTAGGAATAAGTTCTCCCTCATTGTTTTTCACTACTATAATCCCAGACTTCTTAGGAACAACCTGAACAAGGCTAACCCATTGACTATCAGAGATAGGATATATGATCCCTGCATCTAACAACTTCACTACCTCTTTCATGACCACTTCCTTCATATGTGGGTTTAGCCTACGCTGCATTTCCCTAGTAGGTTTAGCATTCTCATCCAAGAAAATCCTATGCATGCATACAAATGGGCTAATCCCCCTTAGATCAGCTATTGACTACCCTATAGCTTTCTTATGATTAGATAAAACTTTAATTAATTCTTCTTCCTGCTCAAGTGACAATTTAGATGAGATTATAACAGGTAACGTCTCATTAGGATCTAGGAAGGCGTACTTGAGTGTAGATGGAAGAGGTTTTAATTCCAGTTTAGGTGGGGAAACTATAGATGGTGGTGCAGGGGTTTCAGATAAGGGTGGTAAAGGCTCATGTTTGGACACCCAGGAAGAAGTTTCAAGAACGAGAGTTCTATCAAGAATAAAATTTAATTCTTCTAACCTATTCTCTAGCTCATAAGAACTTAAACCTGCATGAGAAATGCTAGCTTCTACAAGATCCCTAGACATAAGAACAGGTAAAGCTTCTTCAACTAACTCATCAATTAAGTCAACAAAGAAACATTCAGATTCATCTTCTAAAGTAGGCTGAGAAGAAGCTTTAAAGATATTGAGTCTAATCCTCATATTCAAAACAGAAACATCCATCTCTCCCGACCTACAATTTATGGTGGCATCAACAATATCTAGGAACGGACGCCCTAAAATGACTGGAACACTCTTAGAAGAATGATCGGGATCCGTATCTAACACTACAAAATCTACAGGGAAGAATCCTTTATCAATTTGAACTAAGACTTCATCAATCCTTCCTCTGGGCACTGTAATAGATCTATCAGCCAGCTGCAGAGTACAATTAGATGGTTGCAATTCACCTAAGCCAAGTTGCTCATACATAGAATAAGGAATCAAATTAACGCTTGACCCTAAATCTAGGAGTGCCTTTTCGATTCTATGATCTCCAATATGACATGAAATAGTGGGGACTCCTGGATCTTTAAATTTAGGTGTGTGATTAAACTGCAAGATAGAGCTAACTTGTTCACTTAAAACAACCTTTTTAGAACAATTTGCTTTTGATTTCCTCTTAAATGTGCACATGTCCTTAAGGAATTTAGCATAAGCAAGAATTTGTTTGATAGCATCTAAGAGAGGAAGATTGATTTTAACTTGTTTGAAGGTCTCTAAGATGTCCTCTTTTTGCTTATTCTTCCCAAAAGGTGAAGGTGCATCTAAGGCTTGAGGATAGGGAATCCTAGGCTCATAAGGAATCAAACTTGAAGATTTATCAGCTTTAGGGGGATCAATTTTAACCTATTCAGTTTCAACTTGACCCACTTTATCTTTCAACCCACCCTTATTATCATGCTTTTGTTGTGAAGCCTCTTGGTTACCTACTTCTTTTCCATTTCTCAACACCATTACAACCTTAACTTGTTCATAATTTTGACCTTTAGGGTTCTCAATTGAATGACTAGGCAACTTCCCATCATCCCTTCTACTAATTGAATTAGCTAACTGACCAATTTGTGTTTCCAACTTAGCTATTGACTGTGTATGAGAATCCACAACACGCATTTGATTTTCAATATTCTGGACAGTAGAAGAAACAGTTCCTAAGGCATGCATGATTTTCTCTAACTCAGATTTTCTACCAGAAGGTTGTGGTGGTTGAGAAACATACCTTTGAGCTTGAAAACCAGGAGGAACATCGGTACCTGATTGGAGTAGTTGGTTATGCCTTTGTCCTGGTTGCACATCCCCACTTTGTTGCTTCCAAGAAAAATTCGGATGATTCATCCAGCCTGGATTGTAGGTATTTGAGAAAGGATTATTGTGGGGAGGGTAACCCTGAGTTGCATTTACCTGCTCATGTGATACTTCAGAGTGAACATTAGGGCAATTATAAGACAAATGAGTAGGGTAAGCACATATTGAGCTGGCATCCATAGGAGAAGTTGCAGGAACTTTATACAAGGTCATCAATTGATCCAACTTTTTAGCAAGATTATCAACTTTATTCTCTAGATCATGAGTATGTGAGATTTCATAAATTCCTGCTTTCCCTAAAGCTCTAGATGAGTTAGTACGAGAAGAAGTGGCATGTTGTTGCGAATTTTCACTTAAGTCCTCAAATAATTGCCATGCCTCATCAGAGTTCTTCTGCATAAAATTACCACCACAAGAAGCATCTATCATTTGTTGGTTATGTTCACTAAGTCCATAATATAAGTTGTGTATCAATTTCCATTTAGGGACTTCATGATGTGGACACTCACGTAACAACGTCCTAAACCTTTCCCATGCCTCATGAAACAATTCACTAGAATTTTGAGAGAAATTTGTTATAGAACGTCTCATGGAACTCAATTTACCAATGGGATAGAACTTTTTCAAGAAATCTCTTTGTAGTTGGTCCCAAGTGGTTATGTTTTGCCTGGCATTCAACCATTCCTTAGCCTTGTCTTTCAAAGAAAAGTTAAACAACCGCATACGAATGGCATCAGCAGAAATATTAGGCAAGCTAAATGTAGAGCATACCTCCAAGAATGCATCAATATGCTTATAAGGATTTTCAGATTCTAGTCCATAAAAAGATGGAAGCATTTGAATGATTTGAGGTTTAATTTCAAAAGTCCCATTAACATTGGGCAGCCTAGTACCAATTGGTGAAGTATAGGTTCCCGGAGTAAAATACTCACTAAGTCTAAGTTGTTCATCAGCCATAGTTTTCTCCTTGTTAAGATCATAATCAATTTCAGAGCTCTTTTTCAATGCCTTTATTTCTCTAAGAGCTCTTTCAATTTCAGAATCGTAAGCTTTCAAATCACAAGGCAAAGATCTACGACCAAACATATAACACCAAACACTTAGAGTATAGCAAAAACAACGAAAAAAAAAACAACTAGCAACTAAAAAGCAAACCTACGAACACTTATAAAAACTAATCAAAAAGAGAGAAAAAGAAAAAAAAACTAAGAAAAACTAGAATAGAAGACAATTAATCTTAATTAACCAAACCGTTCCCCGACAACGGCATCAAAAACTTGATAGAGATTTTAGTCAAGTTTTAAAACCCTAAACTTGCAAGTGCACAAGACCAAGTAGATACTGATAAATATAAGGGTGTCGTATCCGCAGGGAACAATAGATTAATCCTAAATTAAGAGTCTACGAAACAGAATTGAATATAAGTTGAGAATTGGACTTTTGTAACTAAACTAAAACTAATAAATTGACAAGTGTAAACAATCAGGAATAAAGAATTCTAGGGTAGTTGAATCCACCACTATTAATATAATTAATAATCTAGTTTGAGTGAGAATTATCGGTTTATTATGAGAATCCTAAACTACAAGTCAGGATTACTCCAAGGATAAACTATTATTGTGATTAATCTGTAATGATTGTGCCATATTGTGTAATTAGGAGAAATGTATAACACCCCCATTTTATCTACTTATAATGGGATGTTACCGCCGGCGGACTCGGACTTTCCGTCCAAGGCCGTTGAGGCTTTAGTGACCGTAAATGAATAAAGACATGTTTAAACAACATAATCTGATAAAACAGATTGTCTTTTATTCAATAACATGGTTACAAGAGTTTACAGCGGAATACATACAATAGGAATTGCTATTTCTGGAATTACTTTCATAATCTTGGAAACGCCTGTGTGGAGACAGCACGTCTTCCAAAGCTTCCTTTCTTCTTTCCTTCCTTTCCCAACTTCCTTTCCTTTTCGTCCTTTCATGGTCTTCATGCTTGAACTTCTTCAGTCTTCTTCCTAAAACCTGATATTTCCATAGAAGACAGAAATACCAGCCGGACGAAACCGGGAAGAAGCAAGGGTATTAGTCTTCCAAGAGACTAAGCAAGTAGGAGAGTGTTTTGGTTCACAACGACAAGGCCAAGACGTATTAATACCATAATCCGAATTCAAATGGGTAAAGGTATAATAGTCCAAAGGACTACAAAGAATAGGACGGCAATACTCTGAATATGTAGTAAACCGATCAAAGGCTTTCTTAGAAAATAGGAAACCACCAAAAGTAGTTCCTAAGGAAGAGAATGTGTTTTGATATTTGTTGGGAATATTATTAAACAAGCATTTACTTTCAAAAGGTGTATCCATTGACCTTTCAATTCCATAACCATCCTCACGCTGGACATCTCCAGAGTGAGAAATGGAAACTTTCATAGCGAGGAGCCAGAGTGGAAACCACCCTGCAGATTATCATTACTATGCCCGAGGCACTAGTCTTTTATTAGTCATAAAACTTTGCATTGCAGTTATAGATTTTTAAATGTCGATACTCAACCAGTGAGACTTATACCGACAACAGCAAGGGATCAAATCCCAAAGCACTCGCCGGTGCTTCACTTTCTCACGCTTGGTTGAGAAAGTAGGTCATGACAAGTGTCGGACGTATATACCAAAGTATACCTGGAGGTATTACCGCCAGTAACCTCGATTAAGACTAAACCGAAGCTACCCAAGGCTTTAAACTGACTGAACAAACTAAAACAAACATTACAGCGGAATAAATACAATTGGTCTTATACAAACCTTAATCCAAAAAGATTAAATAAATAGTACAACCTTCTATTTAAACAAAATCTTCATCCAGTCTTCCATAAGCTCTTATTTCTGAAACTCAGCTTCACTTTGAAGTGTTCAACCATGATCTTCACTCAAGAATAACCATTGAAAACCTTTCTTCAACTTCTGGAGCTTCAAACATCTGAATCCGCCTCTTGAATCAATTTCCAAGAAGGACCTGATATATCGAATACCAACGGTGGACACCAGCCAACCAAATAAAAGAAAAGAAGATGGACGAGTTAGTCTAATGATAGACTAGCAAGCAGAGAAACTAACTTGGTTCTTATGGTTGTAACTAAACATATTGGCATCCAAAATCCGATTAGGCTCGGATTATGATCCAACAGTTAGCAGTCTTATAGAGAATAAGAAGAAGACTCGTATAATCAAGAGAGAGAACACCACCGCTTGTGGTTTCTTTAAGAAGCATAAACAATTGTTGGGAATTCATATTAATCACATAACATCTTGAAAAGCCTCCATTGACTATTCAGATTAACTTAATCAAAGTTTTGATTAAGAATCATTCATAACCGGGTGCAAGAATGGCTTTCCGACTGGACGAACCATTCAGGTATATTAATGTGCCTAACGCACTTATCTTATATTACTTTCAAAACTTTTCACAACAAGTTGGTGGCTTTTAATCGGCCCAAACTACTGCCGAAGGAACACAATGCTACCGAGGTCAGAGGGCTTATTTCATCCTTGAACAACCCGAATAGCACGAGTCCTGATGTTGTAGAGATTAGAGGGCCTGTTTCATCCATAATCATCTCAACACCAAGATCATAAGACTTAAGTTATCCTTGATCTTTCATTTTGCATATGGTGAGGTAGAGATCCCAGAGGCCTATTACCAGGTCGTCTACACTACACCGTGCTGAACCTGCACTTAGCTAGAGTGCCTATCAACCCTCTCACACGAAGAGTAGGGGAAGAGAGTCATGACTCACCATTAGGATTAGGCCCCTCCTAATGTAATATTGTTATAAAGAGAGGGTATAGAACCACTCCCTGAACTATTTTAATCACAACAATGTCTCAGCGTGAGACAACATACAAGGTCACCCATAACAGACCTAAATCCAGTTCTAGCGCAAAACTGAATAACAACATGGTCATTATTTCTAACAAATATAACAACCTATCATATTTTATTAATCATACAAGTTGTTCCCAACACAGATATTAAATGGGATCCAATTCCTCATTTAATAACAATAACGCAAGGGAGAATCGTCCACTTGCCTTATAAGGCGTGCTCGACGTCCTTAGCAATTCCAACAGTAATCTGTATCATCCTTCTGACAAATATAACCAAAGGATTTCTCAGCAACGAGCTCACAAAAACATCTCTTAGTTTTATTCTCAACTCCTACAACTTCCTAATCGATAAACGATTTAATTTCCGAATATCGATATATAATAAATCCTTAGTTATCATGCTTCAAGGAGCCATCTTGACGGAATTATAACTAATTATCCGCTTTACTTTTGAAACAATTTTCTAAATAAAAATTGTTCATCAACAACAGTTCTTAAAGATTACCAAATCTCAGATCAAACGGATTAACAACGAATCCTGAGTAATTATCCGAAGTCCTTTACCTTCCAATCGGTAACCAAAACTTGTCTTCGCTATAACGGAAGATCCGGACGTCCGTTTCACGAGCGGTTCGAACCTGTGGAACCGTAATAACGTCAAGATTATAAAAACCATAAATTTAATTAGCAAAGCGGCACCGAAAAGCCCTTACAGTGGCTCCGCAATCAATCCGCTAATTAATTTCGATCGTATATACCTTCACTCGAACCCATGGCTCGTTTGGCTCGATCATGGCTCGATCCCCGAGCCCAAGGGTGGCTGGGCGTTGCCCAACAGCGGCCCTTGCGATGGGTGGTGGTCGGACAAGCTATCGATCGTCGGCGATGTCGCTTGGCGAGGCGAAAAGATGACCGACGGTGACGTTTACTTCTCCCGAGCTCGCCGTCGTCATCCCGTCCTTGATTCCTCTCCTTCCATAAACATGGCAGCAGCAGCAGCCCAAGATGAAGAAGAAGAAGAGGTGAGGTAGGAGATGAAGATGGAGGTGGAAAGGTTGCCGCGGTGAAGTGCGCCGAGTCCGTCATCTCCTCTCGTCCTCGCTTTGTTTTCAATCGAATTGGTAGACTTTCGCAAGGCATAAAGATATGCCTCAGCCTAAATCTTATCATCATCTCTCTCGGTTCCTTAATTAGTAAGACAAGAAAATATGCTTATAAAATTCAAAACTCGTCTCGGAACGGGCCTCGCGTTAAAGCGGCAAAATTATGTACCTCGGGTGGAAAAACTTACTAAATGAAAAACGTCCCATAAATTATGTAGACCAATAAAACCAATTTTCCATGATTTTATCACGCTGCCCTCAATTTTTAAGGCTCCCGTTTCGTATTTTAAACTCCTTCCGGTACATAATTAAAAAGACGACTTATCCAATAAATATTCTTTTTCCATTGAAAAATCCTAGAATTCACACCGATCCATAAAATCATTTCTTTGTGATTTTAGGATATCACCAACAATTTTCTAGGATTTAATCTCCAACAAAAATATTGGATTAAGCGCTAAAACGAACAAAAAGGTTAAAAAGGATATCCGAGAAAAATTCAAAATATCCTCAAAAACCGCAGTTATTACACTAAATGAGACTCGTCCTATAATGAAGATGCCTCCTATCGTGCCTTCGTACGAATGGATGCACATCAAATCCGAACTAGTCGTTCCAGAATTGAATTTGGATCAATCGATGACTCAGTCAAAGATGTTGAATGTGAATGATTCCCATTTCTAATCATCGACACTATATTTCAGAATCTTTCTTCAGTAACAACCGATTGTACATAACAACCTATTAAGTCGAATGGAGCCGATTGTACTATATTTCCCGATTGTACAGCTCGGCTTATAAAGCCTATTAAGCATATTACACTTAAAAACCTTCATTTCTCCTAATACACAATATGGCACAATATGACACTATATTCAAGTTTTACAAATGGGATAATCTGAAACGAGTAGAAGCGCAATTACAAGTGTTGAGTAAATTCACCGATTCGACCGCCGATTTCATTAAAGATACAAGTCGACGCTTGGAGGAGAATTAGGTGATGATGGAGACGTTGCACCAGAGTGTTGATGAGATGTGGAAGGTTACGGAAGAACAATTCGGAAATCTTGCGGCTGTTACTGAAGAAAGATTCCGACATATAGTGTCGATGATTAGAAATGGGAATCATTCACGTTCAACATCTCTGACTGAGTCATCGATTGATCCGAATTTGGGAGCCAATTCGGGAATCAAAAGACCGGTGTCATCAAATGAACCAAGGAGTAGTCCTCGTCTCGATGATGGATCAAGAACGTATGGTCAATTGGCTGACGATGTGCAGAAAATTACCGCAAAAGAAGGACAAAATTCGACCCCGGGCAATTTGAGAATCAATTCATTTCCGGGTGCCGCCTGTAAAGATAACCAAGATTGGAGCAAATATAATTGGAGCAAATATCGTGAAATTCTTGGCTCACCCATAAAGGAATTTGGCAAGGGCACTAACAAGAAAAGCTTGTCCTCAAAATCGAAATTCAAGATAGAAGGAGTCGAAACTCTAGGCAATGGGTTGGTGAATTCAAAACTAGAATGGAGTGACACTTCTTTTGAAAAGGTTGATGACGAACACTAGGTGTTCGATGAAACTCCAATTAAGAGAATTGTAGGGAATTTGAATTGTGGAGCGAGTTTTGGGAAACATCAAGCGGACCGACATACCCTAGAAAAACCGCCGAGGGGAGTGAAATCTCAGACTTAGAGATTGACGATGCACAAGAAGTTCTAAACCATTACAATTCTTTCAAGTTTGCTGAATTTGGAGAGCTGAGTGTTGATGTGGGAATCACTTAACCTGCTTTTGAGTCATGTTAAATAACAACTTTTGATTCAGATGGATGGGCTAGAGTGTGGTGAAGTGTTTGGAGTTATCAACAATTCTAAACAAAATTCAAGTTTTGCTTCAAATATTGTGCCTTTCTTACACATAGGTTGTTGTACCTCTCTTTTGCATTAATCTCCTAGATTTTATTTCTAAACTTTGAGGACAAAGTTTATAAAAAGAGGGGAGTAATGTAATGATTGTGCCATATTGTGTAATTAGGAGAAATGAAGGTTGTTATGTGTAATATGCTTAATAGGCTTTATAAGCCGAGCTGTACAATCGGGAAACTATCTTGGAATGAAATGAAACCCAATTACTCTTCCTTACTGAAACACCACGTCTTTCCACAGGGCGCTACGTGGTAGTAGACCTTACCAGGTACTACTTAGGTGGGTTGACAACAACACTTTAGGATCTTACAATGCGGGCACGACGAGAAAACAAGTAAAACGTCCAACTTTCCGATTTATAACACTGAATATAAAGCATGTTTGAATGCCCGAATGCATAAACAAAATTACCAAGTAACGCTTCCCGAATTTTTCCTCAAAATATACCAAACAACACTTAAAAATTACAATTAAAATAATTCAACAGAACTAATAATAATAATAATAATAATAATAATAATAATAATAAATCCTCCCGAAGTACACACGAAAAAACCAAACTAATGACACGTGCGTCAACGATCCATACCACCATCCGGCCAAGGCTCCTGCACGGTTTCCTGTAACATACCTATAACTGGAAAAATAATCCCCGAAGGGTCAGCTACTAAACTACCAAGCTAGATAATATGCGGAAATTATAAGACGTTTAAAAACAGTTTTCTATCGTCAGCAATCAGAATCCACAATCGCAACCATAACTCTAAAGGTCAATACCTAAATTAGACGATTAGGCACACAAAAGCCAAACACACATACACACAATTGCGCAATTAAAGCAACATAAATCATTCTCCATCTCGTCTTCCAATCCACAGTGCAGAGGCTGTCCCTCCCACTCCTCACATCCTTCTTGCTTCTAACCCCGGCTAAGCCTCCCTCCACTGGAGCACTTGCCAAAACACACAGATAGCATTTTCTTTTGAAGGGGCACGGTTTCTCTGTCACACAGACCATACATAGGCAACCCTTCCTCTCCGCCAGCTACGATGGTCGTGCCGGAAACGGTACCAACACAGAGAAAACGTTCAAAAACTTACTTGTAGACAAAGAAACGCGTTTTTTTCGGCCTAGAAGAAAAACGGAACTCGAATCTTACATATTACCCCCCTTAAGAAAGTTTCGTCACACTTACTCTCTATCTCTCTGGACCTTCTATCTTCTTCTCCCTAATCTCTCTTCTTCTCCTTTAATCTCTCTTTCCTTCCCTTAATTTCATCCTTTACTTCTTAATCTCTCGGGGACATGACATAATCTAGTGACATAAACCATCTAACTAAAGCATGACATATTCAATAAACAACCACAATTTCATAAAAAAGCACCATTGCACAACACCAAACCTTGAACTACAAGAACAAAGTTTGTAAATTTAACACCAACTGAAATCAATAATTGTTCTACAAGAATTCTTATCAATCCAAATTGGCAAATAATTATAAATCCAACAATCACAATAGTCATGCAATCATAAACCCGAATTAATTCTCAAACAAAACGGAATTATAAAATCATACTAATAGAGTTTCATCTAAACCCTAGAATGAAGAATCTAGCTACTCATAATTGGAGAAGAGATCACCAAATTGAAGAAAGCCATGGAGAAATATGGAACATAGGAGAAATTTGATTGTGTTCTTCTTTTTCAGCCCTTCGTGCGCCGCCCTCTTCTCTGCACAAACTCCAGCCGACAAAACAAACCCTCTCCCTTCCCTTTAATTCAATCTTACGTAAAGATATATCTATCTCCCATGTTGATTTTTCAACCCTTAATTAATCAATTTGGACCATTGCAATTGCTAATCCAAAGTCCATAAAAGCCACATCCTCTTCCCTGCACATAATTCATAAAAACCATTAATTAATATATTAATCTATGTATATACCATGTTGCGCCACCTAGGATTTTCCTACGTGTCGTTCCCACGTTAAGCCACCTAGGATTTCGCCACATAAGATTTTTTATTTGAAAATTTATATACGTTGATATTATTTTAGGATAATATAGAAATAGAATAAATTAATTCAGGAGAGATTCTTTCTAAAATAAAGATGTTATCTATTATATATTATGAATTAGTATAGATCTAAAAGATTTTATCTAAAATCGAAATAAATTATAGAACATTAGATATTATATATTAAGATAGATATATTAATTTAGTTTTTCTAATTAAATTAAATTTCCATCTATTTATATAAAAAAATTAAATTCGAATTTTAATTTTAATTAAATAAAATTATTTTATCTTTATTTTTTTTATGTAAAAGATTTATCTTAAATAAAATTTTAAATAGAACTTTCAATCTTGATAATCTATTACTAATAACAAGAGTCGAAACAATTTCTACCACCACATTGCGCCACATCATCCCTTTATTAAAATAATAACTTTTTATAGTTAATTATGCAAAAAAGTTATCTCCAAGTAAACATAAAGATAAAATAATATTTGTAAAAATTTATCTCCAAATAAACATAAAGATCAAATAATATTAGTATATTTTACCAATATACATAAAAAGGACATTATATTTATCATATTTGTAAAAGATAAATTAAAAATTTTAAGAAAAAATATGTACATGTGGTCACATATATATCTTTGAAATAAAAATAGCCATATAAATGATAATATCTTTGAAATATCTATCTATCTATAACTATATATTAAAGCTGAACTTTTTTGAGCCACTTGAACAATTCTGGCCCCGCCTTATATTTAAAAAGTAATTTTGTATTCTTATTATTTATAATTTTTTATTTTAAATTTTCTAAAAATCTATATAATTTTTATACAAACTAATGTTCTAATATATTTAATAAAAAAATTAAAAGAAAGGAAAAAAAACATAAGATTTTTTTAATATATAATGATAGATTTTTATCATAATAAGGTAGGAATATATTTTTACTATTAATTTTTTCTATCTAAAACTAACATTACACTATATTTTATATTTGGAAAAAACTAATCCGAATTTTAATTAAAAATAAAAAAATTATTTTATTTTTAACCTTTTATCTATTTATGTAAAAGATTTATCTTAAATTGAATTTAGATAAAAAAAATTATAAATTATAAATATGTATATAATTACCTTCCTAAATTAAATTTTGATATAAAAAAATTATATTATTTTTACCTTAATTTACTTTTTGGATTATTTAAGTTAATATAAAAGATTTTTTTATCTTTAAAAAATTCTATATTCATTCATATATTTTAATCTTTTCTTATTAATTATCTTTTTAAATTTTTATTGAAAATATTTATAAAGAATTGAATTTGAATAAAAATTATATGAATTTACATTATTTTTAGCTTTTTTATTATTTTTGTAAAAAATTTATAAAATTTTATGATTCTAATTGAAATAATTTTTATTTATACTTTTTCATAAATAAATCATCATTAAGCTATCAAACTTATATTGGATTCACCTTAACAACTTTGGTTGTGCCTCACATTATATTGGCTCACCTTAATAATTTTTCTAATAAATATGTTATTTTATTCTTTAGATTAATTTAGAATACTATTCATTAAATAAATTAAGTATTAAATTCATATAGTAGTGCACGACACAACGGGTATAACGAGTTAAACCTGTTTATGAAATATTGTCAAGGAAAAAGAGGAATGTAGATTATTTTATCTTAATAATCTTAATAATCTAGATTCAATTTGTTTTATTTGATTTCAAAAACAAAATAATTTTTATACATAATATAGGAAATAAATTACTTACATTAAATTTTATATTATATTTTTTTATCAATATTTTTTTATAATATATCTAAAATATACCAAGTCATAGTCGTGTAGGGCACGACGGGTATAACTAGTAGATAACTAGTTATGACTCGGGCCTTGCCCGGGGACTTTTTCAAATAAAATTTTAATATATTAATTTATATATAATATAGGTATTATAATTTAAATAGTAAAAAATATTAATAAAAATAATGAAACTAATAATTGCATATATACAGATTTACTTTAATTATTATAATATATTTAATTATAAAATTATATGAAAATTGTATTTTATCATGAAAATATATTATTTACTTGTAATATCAATTCCATAAACATAAATAAGTCAATGATCTTGACCCGTTGGGTCAACCAAAACCAGTAAGAAAACCTCAAAGAATTGATCAATTCAAACCGTAAATTTTAATGAGATGAACCATACTTGATCCTAACCAAAATGACCGAACCAACCTGATTAACATTAAGGGATCATTATTTTCAATTTATTTATTTAGAAATTCGTAATATAAAAAAAATCAACATAGTTATGAATAAAAATTTCAAAAGATGACATAATTTTAAATAGAAAAAATATAAGAAAAAAATCAATATAACAATATGTAATTAAAAATCTGGCACATATTAATTAAAAACAAATCCATAATTCAAGATATAGATCATATTACTATAAAGTTGTCATACCATTATGGATTTATGGATAAAAAATCAATATAAAAAATAAATGCAATATTAATATCATTCCATAAACATAAATAAGTCAACAATCTTCGTTGGGTCAACCAAAACCCGCAAGAAAACCTCAAAGCATTGATCAGTTCAACCCGTAAATTTTAATGATATGAACCATACTTGATCCTAATCGAAGTGACCGAATCAACCTGATTAACATTACGGGATCATTATTTTCAATTTATTTATTTAGAAATTCATAATATAAAAAAAACATACTTATTTATAGAAAATTTTAAATGATGTCACAATTTTAAATAGGAAAATAATATAAGAAAAAAATTAATATAACAATCTATTACTAATAACTAAAGCCGAAACAATTTCTGCTACCACATTGCGCCACATCACCCCTTTATTAAAATAATGATTTTAATAGTTAATTATGCAAAAAAGTTATCTTCAAGTAAACATAAAAATAAAATCATATTTGTAAAAGTTTATCCCCAAATAAACATAAAGATAAAATAATATTAGTATATTTTACCAATATAAATAAAAATACATTATATTTATTATATTTTTAATAGATAAATTTAAAAAAGCTAAGAAAAAATATGTACAAAGATTATCGAATGCTTGGAATAAGGGTTTGTTTGCTTTGTACGCAATTTGCATATATGCTTTTATGTACGTAATTGAAATATCCATAACTATATATTAAAGTTAAACTTTTTCGAGCCACCACATTAAATATGGCTCCAACAAATATATAATAAAAATAATTTTTATTTTACAATTAAATTCCATTTTATCTATTTCTATGAAAATAAATTTAAATTCGAATTTTTAAAAAAATAATGAAAATTATTTTATCTTTTGAAATCACCAAATTCAATTTAGCCCCATCTTATATTTAAAAATAATAATATTTTTATTTATATTTTCAATTAAATTCCTTTCTATCTATTTATATTAAAAAATGTCTAATTCGAAATTTAAATAAAAATATCGAAAATTATTTTATCATTATCCTTTTATTTATTTATGAAAAATAATTATCTTAAATCAAATTTTGAAAAAAAAATAAAAAAATTCATGATATAGATAATTACTTGCCTAAATTGAATTTGGATAAAAAACTTACATTATCTTTTCCTTAATTTTCTTTTTGTCTTATTCATGTAAATATAGAAGATTTTTTATCTTTACAAAAATTCAATCTTTATTAATATTTTTTCATATTTTATTTTTAATTATCTTTTTAAAGTCAATAATAATTTTCTATAAATAAGAATGATAACATTTTAAATTTTCAACCGTAAATATGTTGAGTTTTATATATTAGTTTTCTAACTATAAATATGAAAGTTAAATTCAATATTGTCATTAAATTTTAATGTCGTAGTCACCATATTTTTAGCTAAGAAATTGTTTATAATAATATTTTATCCATAATTATGTCAACCTTTTTATATAATATGAACCATAATAAATAAAAATTATTGATCACTTAATCTTAAATCGGTTAATCACTATCCATATATATGACACATAAAAAATACTAACTTAATCTATTAGAGTAAAATAGATAATGTTTTATTAATAAATTTGATAAATATAAAAATCATTACATAATTTTTCTATTTGTAAGTATATTTTTAATTATAAATTTTTAATATTAAGTTCGTATCCATAAGTATGGAAAATATAAAAGGATGAATTAAGTAAATAGCAAAAAAAAAATACCTAATTAGGTGGATATTTAGGAGAGTGTGAAAATTAGCTAAATAGCAAAACCCCCCATCACCCACCCCCCACCCCACTCCCACCGAGTTGACTCGGTTGTTGACCGGGTTGAATCGCCCGTTGACCGAGTTGACTCGGTCGTTGAACGGACTTTGACCGGTCATTGACCGACCGTTGACCGGCGTTGACCGACCATTGACCGGCGTTGACCATCATCACAATCATCACTATCATCACATTCATAACTGTCATCACAATTTTTTTCACCGTCATCACAATTTATTTTACCGTCATTACAATTTTTTGATGACAAAAAGTGTAATAAAAGGTAAAAAGTGTTATCAAAATGTCTTAATGACACTTTTTGATGACAAAAAATATGATCAAAGGCATTCAACCACATAAAAACAACCGTCATCACAATTTTTTCACCGTCATCACAATTTTTTATCACCATCATCACAATTTTTTGATGACAAAAAGTGTAATAAATATAAAAAGTGTAATCAAAATGTTTTGATGTCATTTTTTTATAACAAAAAGTATCATCAAAGTCATTCAAAAACATAAAATCAACCGTCATCACTGTCATTACTTGTCATCGTTACTTAATGACGGTTTGATTGTCATCAACTGTCATTACTTGTCATCGTTACTTGATGACGGTTTGATTGTCATCAACTATCATCTCTACTTGATGACAGTTCGATTAATTTGTCATCAAAAGAGCATTGATGACAAACAAGTGTCATCAAGTGTCATCAAACTATCATCACTTAAGCGTCATCAAATATGTGTCACCACTATCATCACTACTTGATGACGGTTTGATTGTCATCAACTCATAAATGTCATCTCTACTTGATGACAGTTCGATTCTCGTCAATTGTCATCGCTATTTGATGACGGTTCGATTGTCATCAATTATCATCACTACTTGATGACGGTTCGATTAATTTTTCATCAAAAGGGCCTTGATGACTATGGTCTTGAAGACAAACAACCGTCATCAAGTGTCATCACTCAAAATTTGTTCGTTTTTATCATCACAAAAAATTTGTCATCACCGCATAAAAACAATTGTCATCACAAATAAAAAAACAAAGTTGTCATCAAATATTTATCATCGCGTTTAATTTTTTAGTGTCATCACATATCATCACGTTTAATTTTGTAGTGTCATCACATATAATTTTTAGTATCATTATTTAAAGTGTCATCACGTACGATTGTCATCAATTGATGATTGTTCGATTGTCATCAATCATCACATACGATTGTCATCAATTGATGATGACAAACAAATCAATGTCATCAAAAGGCCTTGATGACATTGATTTGTTTGTCATCAAAAGGGCCTTGATGACAAACAACCGTCATCAAGTGTCATCAAACTGTCATCACTTAAAGTTTGTTTGTTTTTATCATCATCACAAAAAATAGTTGTCTTTAAATCTCATCACCACATAAAAATAGTTGTCATCACCGCATAAAAAATAATTGTCATCACAAAAAAAATCAAATTGTCATAAAAAATTATCACTTATCATCACTAAATATAAACATGTCATCAAAAAAAATAAATGCAATAAAAATCATTAGTAAGCCTATGTGGGATTTGAACCCACATCATTATGCATTAAGCACATTGATCTACCATTTGAACTAATAGGCTAACCAACATAATGCACAAAAAACACCTAACAAATAGCAATGTGCAACAATAAAAAACAAAAAAAATGGAAAAATATTAGTGGAAAAAGTACCTTTCATATGGTCAGCTATCATAAGAAAAGCATATTAAAGGCTGTTTTTTATAGCATAGTGGGGGTTATTTTATAGCATAGTGTGGGATCAATTGAATACCGAGATAAACTTGGGGGTAGAGAAGATGCATTCATCTTACATTTCCAAGTTTGAAATAAAACATTAAAAACCTCCCAAAAAGTAATTAAGTATACATGCCATTTGTTTAGTATTTATCCCTACTGTTCCCATTTCCTTTCAATAAGACAAATATCAGTCAACTAATATGCATTAACAAATTTTGACCAAAAAATATGCATTAACACGAATTTTCCAAGATCTGTTTATTGTTCCAATCAGTTTAAATGCAAACTAACAATTCAACAATTCAAATATGCACATCAGTTTATTGTTCCAATCATTGCTGAATAATTTGTAATACAGAAATGCAATTCAAGACTTGCATTAGAATTCAACACGTGCTATCTACAACTACTAAACTACTTTCCTTGAAAGTAGCTGGTGATGAAAGCTTTCATCTTTAACTTGATTGCTCCAAAGACCTGATGAAAGCTTTCACTATTAACACTGATTTGAATAATTAACAAAGTTAATACATACCTCGTGATGATCAGCTTTCTTTGTTGTCTCTACAACCATCAAAGATGTCTCTAGATAAGAGGGCAAGATGAAATATTGTGAGGAATTTCAATCGCACTTGGATCCAGTGGCTTCAATACTTGATACATGTATTCAAAACAAAAGCTTCCCTACAAGAAAATGGCAACAAATAACATGAATACATTAAGAAAATCCAAAAAACTGAAAAAAATAGGATTTGCTGATGTTCTGTATTAGGATCAGCAGCACATTCCATAATTGAAAGGCTAGAAACTAAACCATCCTTACTCAAAAAAGCAGTACTTTCAACTGAATCAGCCAAGTAGTCAAACAAAAGTTCATTGCTCGTTACAGATGTAGCAACTTCAGCACAGTCAAACAAATAGACTCAGATAAACCCTAATTCAAGACAAATTTTCATTCAACAAACAGAATTTCAACCATTCCAGAAGCTCAAACAACTGAAATGCTAACCTAGAAACACAAGCAACAAGGAATTCAATGGAGAGCTCCTCTACTCCAGCCACCGACGAAGTTTTTCTGGCATCTTACCAGAGCATCGAGATGGAGACGATGAAGAAAAATAGAGCTCCTCATCATCTTCTTCAAACGAACAGCCTCGTCGAACAGAGGAATCACCGTCGCAACTCCGACGGGCGATTCTCTCGTCACTAAAAACTATGGCTCCGGCGACGCCATGGATCGTTCCTTCCCTCCTCCATATGTATTCGGCTTCGGCCGGCGATTTGGATCCGTTGGGCGGCGAAAGTAAAGACGATGAAGAGAAGAACGAAGAGATCGCCTATGGGGGAGATGAGGACGATAGACGAGGAGCAGGGGCACGAGTAACACGACAGATGACAGAAGGAGGAGAGAGAAAAAAAATTAGGGTTTTTATACTTAACAAATAGCTAATTTATTAAGGAGCTTAACAAACACCTAAATAGGGTGGCCCAAAATGCTTTTGGGCTAAACTAGTGTAGTTACCCGCGCCATGCGCGGATTTTAAAATTTACTTTGCTCCATTTAATTTTATATTTCATTTTAGGCTCAAAATCATGTTTATAAAAACTTGTTCATGAATAGTGTAAATTTAAAAAATTGGTTACAAATACTCTCTCCGTTTAGAACTAAATGGGGAGTATATCATTTTACATAACGATCTAATACATGTTCATGAGTAATGAAAGATATTAATATAAGAACTAATATATAAATTTAAACACATTTTAATATTCTAAAAATTAGTTACAAATACAAAATACATTGTAAATTTAGATGACATGTCAACTTATGTATAATTTGACATGGTAAATTTTTTAATAATCAGTTTAATGTTTACAAATAGAACATGTATAGAAGTACTTAGATGCATCAAAATTAAAATCAAAACATATTAATTAAAATTGTATATTATTCAAAAGATTAGAAAATATAAAAATTCTCATCAATTCCTGTAATAAAGGTAAAAAAATGTATATAAATTTTAAGTTTTGGGTACATTTTTATAAGGTTAAAATATTAATAATTTAAATTTTAAAGGTGTGTAACAATTAATAAGATTAAAATATTAACAAATCAATAGTAATGAGCTTATTCTAGGTAAATGAGATCAAAAAATAATTGTGGAATCATTAACAAATTGAAGATACTTTATATTATTTGAACTATTTAGAAAATATTAAAAAAAACCTCTTGATACTCTCCAGTCTCCACATCATTTTAGTTTATTTGGATATAAATTAGAGAAGTTATGATAAAGACACACAAATTTATTTTATTTAGATATAAAAGTAAAAATAAGATTATAAGAGTGAGTTTGTTCAGATTACTGGGGCAAATAAATTGGTTAAAACAATTACTCAAAAAGAAGTGGTTAAATAATAATAAAAAAGACAATTGTAAGGATGGAGTTTTTGTAATTCGGACGATCGAAATAAAAAAAATAAAAAAAATATTTTTTTTTGGTGGAAAATCTATGTAGAAAAAATTGGAAATAAAAGTTATACAATCTTACTATTTGATTCTATTTATAATAAATTGTTAAGAATGTCTTGATTTATTCATTATATATGGAAAATGTTGTTTTGGAAATAAAAAAAATTACACAATCAGATTTTTAAAAAGAATTATATATTAATTTTATAGTTAACTGTTTATGAAAATAAAAGACTATGTTTAACTTGTTGGCAAATGTTGTACATGGAACTAAAAAATTACATAATTAAAACAAAAAAAAATACATAAATACTATAAATCTGGACATTTGACAATGGTTCTTAAAATGGCAGTTAGTCAAATCTTTTTGTAGTCGAAACAATATTCAAAAATCAAATCTTCCTCGAGATATTAGAATTAAGTAAAATAAATTTTGCTCGAGATATTAGAAAGTAACACAAATTATTCGAAATGTAATTAATTATCTTATGCGATTATTATCATATTTGTATTTAAAAAGAAAGATATATGTTATACAAATCTATTAGAAAATCTGTTAATTTGTTTGAATAGGATTTTACAATTGTAAAGATATTTTAAAATATTTGATAAAATCATTTTTCATATTGTATTATTTTATTTTTTTTTGAGCTCTTTCATATTGTATTATTAACATAACTAATTTGAATTGTTTATAAAAATAATCGTGCTGACTACTTTCACTAATACGAAATACAAAATAATACAATATAAAAATAAAATATTTTATACGTTCTTATTTATTAATGTCGTAATATCATGTGTAAAGGATATTGTTATACAGAATATATTTTATTTAAGTTGTTGACATAAGCAAAAATTAAAACAAACCAAATCATAGATTTATCTTGATTTAAGCGAGTATGTTAGGATTTTTGTATTTCATAGTTGATTAAAATTACGTTAATTGAGGATTTTAAAATTACGTTAGTTGATTAAAATATCTATTAACAAATTATCTATTCATAACAATTAAATAAAATATGTAAAATCAATTTATAAACCTTATCTATTGACAAATTATCTATTCATAAAAATTAAATAAAATCTATAAAATCAATTTATAAACCTTTAGAAATCTAGATAGGACTTCGATGCACATGTTGAGGATGAAACTTTATCATTTTTGTATTTGTTAGAAAAGTTAGATGGTTCGAAATTAATCTTTCAATTTTTAGTTTTCTGTAAGTTTGTCTTTGATATTGAAATCTTTGAAAGTTTTATTAATATTGATGGTTGAATTTTCATAACTTTTAATGGATATTTTTGCTTTTGTTTATGGAAAATCTTAGATGCGAGGGATGAAAAAATGTGTAGCATTTGATCGATTTTGTTTGTGCATATCTTTTTTTATGGGGTTCATAAGAGTTGATCGGCGACAAATTATGTGGTGGAAAGATTTGAGAAACAATGGTCATGGTGGTGGAAGAGGAGAAGGTGGAGGCGGTAGAGCAAGATGACCAGATTATGATTCTGTATAAACCCTAATGGAGGTGAATTAAAAGGAGGAAATAATATTTGTAATTGATTTTTTTTGTTAAAGTATTTAAATTATGAATTTGATTTGCATATGACGTGGAAAAAGATTATATGACATGGCTTAAACGAAAAGGATTATTATATAACGTGGTTTAAGGAAAAAGCGACATGTGTTAAAATCTTAGGTGGCGTAATATAAAATCGCCATGTGGCGTAATCTGATGTGGCGCAATGTGGAGGCCTGAATCCTTAGCGGTTTTAATTATATATATAGATTTGTTCAAATATAAAATAGTATTTTAGTATCCCAGATATCTTTTTTTTATTTTAAGACAAATTAGTAGTAAATATACCAAAAAAAAGTCAATATTGCGAAAAAGGTATACCTTTTTTCAAAATTGCAACTTTACCAAAATTAATTAAGTGGGTACCCATTTTTATTGCAAAAATACCCACTCATCCCCCAAATGCAATTTTTTTTGAATTAAAGAAAAAGTTAAATTAAATATTTATGTTTAATTTTGTTTAATACGAAAATTGAATCCTTCTTTCTTTTTCAGATCTACGCCTCCCCCATTACAAACTCGAATCCGACGCCTCCCCCTACAAGTCTGCAACTCGAATCCGAAGCCTCCAATGACTCGCGCAACCCGCCCCGGTGCCCCTCGGCCCACTGCCCCGCCTCGCCCCGGTGCCCCCTGCTCGGCGGCTACTCCGGTGCCCCTGCTCGTCCTAAACCCGGCCGAAGCCGGATCCCTGGCCAGACCCCACGGCTTCGCCACCGTGGCCGACTTCCTCCCGAGCCTCGTGGACCTCGGCCGCCGCCACGCCCGCGTCCTGATCTCCGCCTTCCCCGTCTGCGCCGCCGCCCTGGCCGCCGACGGCTCCGTCTTCCTCGGCGTGAATCTGGAATTCCCGGGCCTCCCCCTCCACCACTCTGTCCACGCCGAGCAATTCCTCCTCACCAACCTCTCCGTCCACCTCCAGCCCCATCCCCACCTCCTCAACGTCGTCGGTTCCGCCTTCCCCTACGGCCATTGCCGCCAATTCCTCCAAGAAATCCGCTCCGCCCCCTCCATCCAAATCCTCATCCCTCCCAAACCTGGTTCGTCCTCCGAACCCGGTTTCCAGCCCCTCTCCCACCTCCTCCCCAATCGGTTCGGCCCCGACAATCTCCTCGTCAACGACGTCCCGCTCATCCTCGAGGCCCACAACAACGGGCTCGATTTCAAGAACCAGATCCAGGAGCCGGATCTGAGGCCGCTGGCCTCCCTCTGCAAGTCTGCAACTCGAATCCGAAGCCTCCAGTGCCTCGCGCAGCCCGCTCCGGTGCCCCTCGGCCCACTGCCCCGCCTCGCCCCGGTGCCCCCTGCTCGGCGGCTACTCCCTTCATCTTCAACCCTTCTTTCTTTTTCAGATCTACGCCTCCTCCATTACAAACTCGAATCCGACGCCTCCCTCTACAAGTCTGCAACTCGAATCCGAAGCCTCCAGTGCCTCGTGCAGCCCGCCCCGATGCCCCTCGGCCCACTGCCCCGCCCCGCCCCGGTGCCCCCTGCTCGGCGGTTACTCCCAGTAAAAAATTCTCCGGCGACAGGATAAAGCATACATAATGACAAGATGTACTATATAGAAAGACGGGATAGAATTTTCATATTTCTTTTAAAACTCATAAATCAAAAAAATAATTTTTATTTATTTAAAAAAAGATTTATTAATGTTCATTTTATAGCAAAGATGCCCACGTGGATATTCAAATGCTATTTAAGTATAACATGGTCATTTTTGCAATAAACACTTTTAGTTGGTGTATTTCTGCAAAATCGCCTTATTTTAATACCCTATTTAAAATAATTTTAGTATCTCTAAATGAAATAGATAACTTTTATATCCATGAGTATGAAATATGGACCATATTTTAAATTGCGAATTTTCAATATTAAATTTTCTTATTCATATTAACTTTCAATTCAAGAGTATAATAAGTTTTTTAATTAGTATGAGACATATTTTTAATCATGTTTTTAGATTAATTTTCATATTTTTAATATTTATTTTATTATTTATAAGTACGATAACAACTTTAATTAATATTTACCATGTTTTCATAATACTTTTGGATTTTTCAATATTAATTTTCTACAAATAAGAATGATAATTTTTCAATTTTCCATCTATAAATATTTTGTGTTTTATATATTAATTTTTAATCTATAATTCTATAAATATGATAGTTAAATGCAATATTGTCATCAAATTTTAATGTTTCAATTACCATATTTTTGGTTACAAATGTAGAATGCTTGGAGGACAAGATAACTTAAAGTCCAAGTAATTACTAAAACTCTTATATAAATAGACCTTCAATCAATCAAACACAAAGACTTACAATATACTCGTGTCATTAAGTCCGTCAAAGCAAAACAATCTTAAAGCATACCCGAGAGAGAAGGGGGAAAAGAAGAAAGAAGGGGTCTTCGCCTTGTGCTTTCTCCCTTTTTCCTTTTCTCTTCTCGTCCATGCTTCATATAAGATTGACAAATTCATACATATTTAAATCTATAATATATCGAGTTTATACAAATCTTCGTTGTTTCCTCTATAGGTCTTGACGTCTTGTACGTATGAAACGAATTAAAGGGATTGAATTACTTTCCTCTATAGGTCTTGACGTCTTGTACGTATGAAACGAATTGAAGGGATTGAATTACTTAGATATATTTACGTAACAAGTATAAATTTATGCTTTTTTTATATATAGGGTAAGAATTAGGGTTGCCATATGTATTATTTGGGCTCGCCTAAAACATCCACGAAGGATGAGAACTGATTACTAACCGATTCGAGTGAGAAATGGACAAACCGTCGCTCGTGGAGTTTGAAACGGTTATAATTAGGACCCTCCCCCGTAGTTAAAATCTTATGAAATGCAGGATTTGAAAATTCATATAAGAATTATGGATTTTTCAATATAAAAGTTTTAGCCAAACAAATATATTTGATATATTTATTGGGGCAACTTGCAATGAATTTATTTGTCGAGTAAACGAACCCTTAGTTAAGTTTTTTTGTATTAAGAATCTCGTTTAATTCGTTTTTAGAACTCAAAAGTCAAACCTTGCTAAAATGCATAAATTCTATAATTTTAAATTCTAAACAAATAATTTAGCAATTTTTTTTCCAGATAAAAACCGTACATTCTTACCTTAAAAGTGCAATTTAGGTATGGGTCACATGAAGGCATGGATCCGACCCAATGTGAAGGCCTAACCCATATAGTTGATCGATAAATAAAGCCCAGATCAATCAAGAAGTAAGCCCACTTCAAAATTTGTCATACGTTAGCGTTTGATTCGATTGAAACTAGTTGTCCACGTCGTACCCTGCACGACAATACCTCGATATTTTTTAGATATACTATAAAATAATATTAATAAATAAAAATATAATATAAAATTTAATGTAAGTAATTTATTGTCCGCAATATGTATAATTTTTTTTCCCTTAAAATAAAATAAAACAAAATATGTCATGTATCAAAAGCTAAGTTTTAGTTAACAAATTTATTAATTTTTGAAATAAAATATATGTAATTGAGTATATTCATATTTTAATATAAGAGAGAGAAAGACACAGCTAAAATGTTAAAAAGATTGAGCATATATATTTTATTGGCTTATAAGGAAAAAATCCAACCATTAGTTAACATTTTTTAGTTAAGATATTATCTCCTACCAAAAATTAAGATATTATCTAAATTTGGGAAATAAAAATAAATTTTAATTAAGTGGAAAAAATTTGTCATGTGGAATATGAACTGAAAAGAATAATTAATATATAATGTTTATGGAGCAAGGATTAAATGCCATTTGGCAAAATCCTACGTGGATTAATAATGGGATGTCATGTGTTAAAAGTTGAGGTGGCGCAATGTGGTGACTCCAATCCTTATTGCTTTTATATATATAGTAGATTTTTGGGGAAATATCGCCCCTTTTCTTGATGGATGTATTTATTAAAAAATCATTCCTTATTTTACGTTTTTATAGAAACTTACCCATTATCTTACAGCATTTGCAAAAAATTATCCCTTATTTTAATTTTTATAGAAAACCTCCCCTTATTTCTAAATACCAAAAATTACATGATTTTGTTAAGTAAAATAAGGGGTAATTTTTTATACATACCCTAAAATAAGGGATGATTTTCCGTATTTTACCCTAATTTTTTTTAAATTAACTCATTATTATATGTCATGTATTGGGTTTATAGTACCATAGTATCTATCTATTACTAATAACTAAAGCCGAAGCAATTTCTGCCACCACGTTGCGCCACATCACCCCTTTATTGAAATAATAGTTTTAAATAGTTAATCATGCAAAAAAAAGTTATCTCCAAGTAAACATAAAGATAAAATAATATTTGTAAAAATTTATCCCGAAATAAACTTAAAGATAATAAATATTAGTAGATTTGACCAATATAGATAAAAAAGAACATTATATTTATTATATTTGTAAAAGATATATTAAAAAAATAAGAAAAAATATGTATACATGATCACATATATATCTTTGAAATAAAAATAGTCATATCTATCTATAACCATATATTAAAGTTGTAACTTTTCAAGCCACCATATTAATTCTAGCCCCACATTATATTTAAAAAAATTAATTATATTTTTTTCAATGAAATTTTTTTCTATTTATTTATATTTTATATCCTTACTTATTAATTATCTTTTTAACTTTTTATTGAATTTTTTTAAAGAATTGAATTTGATTAATTTTTTTAAGAATTTACATTATTTTTTGGGTTTTTATTTATTTTTGTATATTTACTTTATTACTATCATATTTATAATATATCAAAAAATTGGTGAGTCGTAGTCGTGCATGACACGTCGGGTACAACTAGTATAGTATAAAAGGAGAATAATTGTAATTAGGAAGGAACTTTGGAAATAATGAAATCAAATTCCCTTTTCTAATATCTTTATTCTATCTTTCTCATCTGCGCACTACGCCTTCTCCTTCTTTATCTTTCTGTGTTCTTCTTCTCCCTCAAACCTCCTTCCTTCTCCTCTAATTTTCTTGTCTAATTCTCAGTTCCTAATTGGGACATAGCAATTGGTATCAGAACAACGAATCCAGCGCAATTTTTTTTCCAGATTCAACCCTAATTCAGAAGTTCAAACATGGCGGAAGGCACACGTATGCGATCGTTGGAAGAATCAGTCAAGAAAATGGAGTTGCAATTGCAGGAAATCAATCAATTCGTAGCGATGAGTCGGACCTTCATGAATTCAACTCAAGAAGTGATGAAGGAGACAACACGAAAGCTCGAAGAACATCAGAATTTGATCGAGGCTTCGCAGCAGAAAATTGAATCAAGAATTGAAAACTTCAAGGAGATGAACGATCAGAAGATGGAAACCCTTGCCAATTCCCAACTTCGATTGGAAGAACATCACAATCGAATGGAGCAGAAGATCGAGAACGGCCAGAAGTATACTGATTCGAGGATTGAAAACCTAGGGAATATGGTCAGAAATTTGGCATCTGCGATTGAAGGATTGACTGCTTCACAAGAAAGGTTCAGTCAAGGAGTGACGCTCAATCAGTCCAAAACGGGAGTGAATGTTGGAGAGCCGAGTCAGGAATATTTTTTTAACCCAAATATGGCCGATTCTAGTGACAATATCGACCCTGGAGGAAGATCGAGTTCTCAGGAATTGGTAGCTACAAATTCAAGGAACCCGGATCGATCGAACAATTCGGGGACCTCCAATAGAGCATCAACGCGTGGAAGATTCAATTGCTCCTCCACCAGCGAGAATTAGGGGTTCTTCGAATGGCGGTGGTGTGACAGGAAATGACACGAATCCTCACCGAATTGCTACGCAGTTGGGAACCAATCAAGATTCAGTTGTTCGGATGAATTCTTGAGGAGCAGGCTTCAAATCAGGTAACAATCGAATTCCCAAACTAGAATTTCCGAGTTTTGAAGGTTCCAAACCTAGGAGTTGGGTTAGGAAATCAGAGAAGTATTTCAAAATTTTTGCAATTGGGGAAGAACAGAAAGTAGAGATTGTTGTTATGCACTTAAACGGGAAGGCTCACATTTGGGCACAAGGGTATTTGTTTCAAAATCCGAGGGTTAAGTGGAAAGAATTTGGGGATGCAATTTGTGCTCGTTTTGGGGAAAAGCAAGGAATGGAAATAGTTGAGGAGTTCAATAAACTAGTGCAAACTGATGACATAGAAGATTACACAGAAAATTTTGAAGAACTGAGGTCATGCATGTTAGATTGCAATCCAACCTTACCTGAATCCTTCTTTGTGTCAAGTTATATCAGTGGGCTAAAGGATGAGATTAGGTCTCTTGTTAAATTGAGTCGACCAAATTCTCTGTCAATGGTTTATGAGCAATCTCGATTGCATTATGGAGCAATGCATGCCATAGTTAGGATGAGCAAGATTCCATGGAGTGCCAACCCTCAACATCCTAACCCAAATCTTGTTACTGATAATCCACCTATAAGAAATCCTTTGACCACGTATAACAACCAATTAGCGATCCGAGAGGAATTTCGAGGCCTTGTTATAAGTGTGGATACCATTATTTTGTAGGGCATAAGTGTAAAACTCAGTCAATACATACTCTGATTGTTACTGATGAGGAGAATGTCCAGAACTCTCAGTGATGCTTGATTATGGCTGAGGAAAGTGACCTATTAGTAGCTTAGATTGAAGAAGTATAGCTAGTTGAACTTGGTGATTTGGATACTAGCTTGGTGATTGAAAATGCAAGGCTGAAGCTGTTGGAATTGGAACTTCTGTGCTGAATTTCAGTTTCACTGATTTGTTGAAATCTATGATAATGCTAGTCATTACTGTGAATTTGGTGATTGATAACGCAAGTTCATATGCTGAAATCTTTGATGGATATGCAAGAATGGTGCACTAAGAGAAAAGACTACTTGTTGTTGGAATGGGTCATGTACTGATGGTGTGTATAGGTGGTTTGGCACAATTTTATTGCAATTGTTGTGTTGCTGCAGTAAAATACTTAATCAATTCTTCAGCAATTCAGTTGTTGCAATATTTTTCCTGTTGTTGTTATAGAACCTTGAGGGCAAGGTTCTTAAAGGGGAAAGCATTGTCATGTATTGGGTTTATAGTACTATAGTATATAGTATAAAAGGAGAATAATTGTAATTAGGAAGGAACTTTGGAAATAATGAAATCAAATTCCCTTTTCTAATATCTTTCTTCTATCTTTCTCATCTGCGCACTACGCCTTCTCCTTCTTTATCTTTCTGTGTTCTTCTTCTCCCTCAAACCTCCTTTCTTCTCCTCTAATTTTCTTGTCTAATTCTCAGTTCCTAATTGGGACATAACATTATATTGTATAAAACTTCTCCTATGTTCAAAAATAAAGTGTATGCTATGGAAGTAGACTTGTCAATCAGGTCAGGCCGGACGGGTTCAGGTTCGGTCATTTCGGGTTCTGTTTAAATCAGGTTCGGTTTCGTTTCGGGTCACGGTCAATCGGGTCGGGTTGTTGCGGGGTTTTCGGTCGGGTCGGGTTGACCAACACATCTAAAATATCGTTCTTTTTATGATTATTAAAATCAATTTTTAATTAAATAATAATATATTATTTTTATGTATTTTACTAATAAAATAAATTATAAGTTTCAAAATAAATTCTACAAATATAATAAATTGGTCAACCCAACAGGTTTCGTGCTTCAACCCAACGAGTTTCGGGTTCTAGTAGGTTTGGTTTATTTCGGGTTTCGGGTTCGAATTTTCGGGTTTTGACCCTAAAATTATCAGACGATTCGGGTCGGGTTTGCGGATCAGGTCAACTTTTAACACCTCTATATGGAAGTATTGAATTATTAACGCATGTATTCATAATTGTTATATTATGATAGTTTAATTAACAATATGGAATTTTGTTGGTATGATGGGCACGACAATTGGTCTTGGAGTTTTCGGAAACACATTCCTAACTCGTTTAGAAAAAAGGTGAGCGTATCTCTGATGTTCGTATTTTTAGTATAGTTTTTAGTAGGTTTTCTTTATTTATTAGGTCTAGTTTTGATAAGTTTAGGTTTAGTTTGGTATGTTTTTGGATAGTTTTGCATATTTTAATAGAAAGTATGGAAGCTACTCTATTTTGTGTATTTTGTAGGTTTTAGCAAGGAAAAGTGCTATATGGAGCTGAATTTGGAGCGTTACAGTGAAAGACGGAGGAATACAAGTTTAAAGAAGTTTTAAGAAGTCAGAGTCAAGGTTTTACGAGTTGAAGTGTAGAAGAAACCAAGCCCAGGCTCGTTAACGAGGTTGTAAGGGCTCGTTAACGAGGCTACGTGATAAGAAATTTCGAGGGTTGACTTTGTAACTCACCGATCATGTGCGGGAAATTATTTCCGTGTCGGTAGAGTATCTTTTTGTGATTTTTAGGGTTATTATATTGTATTTTAGGTCTTGTTATCTTCTTAGATTTTGTTTTTATCTTTTAGGGTTTTATTTCTATCTTTTAGGAAAGTTTTTATCTTCTAGCCTTATTAGTTTTTAGCCTTTTTAGTATAAATAGCCCTCTTATTTAGCCTAGAAAGGGGGAATTCTTGAGAGGATCGATAGATAGAGAAGTCGAGCATAGAGAGAAGAGGAAGAGCCGAGAGAGCGAGGAGAGGATCGGAGACGAGTCGTCGGGTCGGTGGACGAGAGTTACCGAGTTCGTTGATCGAGTGTTTCGGTTCGGTATTTGTTTGTTTTCGGGTTTTCTTCTGATTTTCTGTGTAAAACGATATTTGTTATTTAATTTGAGTAGTAATTTATTTTCAATGATTTCTTTTATTGAGTTTATTTGTTTCATAGTTATGATTAGTGAGTAGTCTTCTTTTCTAGGATCGGGGTTAAGCCCGGCATAGTTGAGCATGTTTAACGAGTGAGATTGTGTTGAATGCCTTTTATCTATTATTGAGATTGTTTGTTGTGTTTATACCGAGATGAAAGTTGAGGTAATTTGAGTTTTTAACTGGATTGAAAGAGAAAGTTAGTAACTTGAAGGTTGATATTGTTTGAATACGAAAGTTTCAAGCTTTAGATCCAAAACAAACAATTAAGTGAGTTAAGTTGCGAAAGTAGGTTAATTTGCTTGATGGTTAACGAAAGTTGATAATTCTATCTATTTAAAGGCATGATCTATTCTTCTTACGAGTTTATATGCTTGGCTATGTTGTGGTGTCCCTAGTCCTAGATCTTTGTTTTTATTTGAATTACTTTTAAGTGAATTTCGCTACCGAGTTTGTTTAGGTCGTTAGTTGAGTCTTTTTAGGTACGGTGGTTCGTTAACGACCCTGACAACGTCGTTAACGAGGCTGCTTGTGTGTGTTTTTGCTTGATTTTGTTTGCTTTTTGGTAGTCGATAAACGAACAACCTTGCTTCCTGTGGAACGATCCTGACTTCGCTATACTCAGCGGGGTCTTGACTTATAAATTTATTTGTTGTCAAGAAATACCCTCTCAACAAATTGGCGCCGTTGCTGGGGAAGCAACGTGTTTGTTAGTTTATCTGTGGGTTCGGGAATAGCCCGACCCCGTTTTTGTGTTTAATTTTTGTTTTCTTTGTTTGTTTTCTCAGCGTATGCCGGTAGGACGACGAAGGCTCGAGTTTGACAACACTGGTTATTACTCAGAACCCGAACGTTCCCTGCATCGTAGACTCCGAGAAAACCGAGCCATGGCCACACCAGAAGAGATGGCTCTTCAAATGGAAGACCTCCGAAATCAGATGGAGGCGATGAAGACTGAGAAGGAAGGCACTGTTGCTGAAGCTGAGCGTCAACGAGCTGCTAATACTCGTCTACAAGAGGAACTTGATGCCTATCCAAGGAATGCCAAACAATACATGCATCCAGAACTGAGGGTGCCAGAGTCCCCGATTGTGCTTCCAGCGATAGAGAAACCCTTTGAGATCAAGTCTCAATTCATATCCTTGATTAAACGGGCTTAGTTTGAAGGGAAACCTACTGAGTGCCCTATGGAGCATATTAGAAACTTTATTGATTTATGTGACACCATAGCTGCTGAAGGTGTCTCACTTGAATATGTTCTGTTAAAAGCTTTTAGGTGGTCCCTTACTGGAAAGGCCCTGAGCTGGTTAGAGAGTCTACCTTCTAAGTCTATCAGGACTTGGAAAGCTTTGTACGATCAATTTCTGACAAAGTTCTTCCCTCCTGCTAAAACGACGGAGTTGAGGAAACGCATCACCTCCTATCACCAGCTGCCTAATGAAACATTCGTTGAAACATGGGAAAGATTTAAAGAGATGCTTAGACAATGCCCCACTCATGGGCAACCTTTATATGTTTTGCAAGAAATCTTTTTCCAGGGTATCAACGCGGAGACCAAGAACCGCATCAACACGCATACAGCGTGCGGTTTTATAGAGATGAATCCGACGGAGGCATGGGAACTGTTGGATAAGCTTTCCAATTACGATGCCATGTATGGAACCCAGCAGACTCCACAACCTCAGAAACGTCTCTACGTACCTAACCGAGACGAAGTTGACCCGGATGTTAAAAATCAATTCTTGCAAGATGAGGTCAACCGTCTGAAGAAGCAGGTAAGTTTTCTGAAATCCTCTCAATCATGTCAAGAATGTGGTTCTTCTGCACATAGTACTTCTGCTTGCACTAACATAGAGCAGGTTAGAGCCGCTGAGACAATAGCTGAGATGAATTATATGAGAGGACCATACAGGAACCAGCCTAGCTATAGTGACAGGTCAAACAACTATCAGGCATGGGGCAATCAGAATACCAATCAAAACTATGCAATGCCTCCACCAGATAGACGACCTGCACCTTATCGACCTCCAGGCCATCAGGAGCCACCATCATGGGTTCAAGGATTACAGGAAGGCATTAACGGCGTGACCAACAAAGTTAACGAAGTGACCAGCAAGGTTAACGAAGTATAAGCCAACCTGAACCAACAAAATAAAAGATGGGGAGAGTTCGATATATGGAAGAAGAGTGTTGACTCCCAACTAGGGAACCTCGCTGCCCAGATTCCGAGACCACAAGGGCAACTCCCGGACCGCCCCGAGGAGAACCCTAGGGGACAAATAGCAGCGGTGCACCTTAGGAGCGGGAAGACATTACCGGAGCGAGTCCAAACTGAGGACAAGAAGGAAGAGGACTTCACCAAACAGCTCGTTAACGAGCCAGCGAGAGCAAATAGCGAGCCCCTATACCAAGGTGACGAGGCTTCAAGGGTTCCTGACGACCCAACCCCAGGTAAGTTTTCTAAACCGAGCCTTCCTCTCAACTCAAGGGTAGTTAACGACCCCATCAGGGTCGGTAACGACCCACCGAGCATACCTGACGACCCCAGTGTCGACCCGGTACTCCCAGCTCTCGAGCCCAACTTGGTTCCGAGGATGGTGAAATCTCTTCCATTTCCAACTAAGAAATCTAAGGACTCTACTGAGAGTAAGTTCAAGCGTTTCGTAAAGATTCTTCAGGGCATTAATATTTCCATCCCATTCGCTGAGGCCCTAAGCGAAATGCCGGCTTACACAAAGTTTTTGAAGGATATTCTTAGCAGGAAAAGATCCATTACAGAGCTGCAGGATGAAGTCAGATCAATAGCTCTACCGGAAAAGCTAGGAGACCCAGGGAGATTTGCAATAACAATCGGCATAGGCAACCACAAGTTCAAAGCTTTATGTGATCTGGGCTCCAGTGCTAGTTTAGTTCCTCTCTCAATCTGGTCTAAAGCTAATATGGGACCACTAGAGCCGGTAGATATGAACCTGTACATGGTAGATGGATCATGCGTCAAGGCCACAGGAGTCGTGGACGACTATCCTATCCAAGTCGGGAAATTCTTTATACCAAATGATTTCATCGTCCTCGATATGCCTGAAGACCCTCATGTCCCCATAATTCTGGGTAGACCATTTTTAGCCACAACAGGTGCAAGAGTAGATGTGCGAAAAGGACTCCTCACTTTTGATATTGGAGAGGAACGGGTAGAATTCAACTTGGATCAGAATGCCAAAGACCCAATTGCAGTCGCACAAATCGAGTTGACCCAACTAGAACTCGATTCAGCCGCCCCTACCGAGCCTCATTGGCCAATCACCGAGTCCGACACGCACAAATACAACCAAAGTAAGCACTCTAACTATGAATCTGCTAAAGACGGTCATTCCTTATCTTTTATTCCTACACCATGCCCCATCATATGCACTACAGAGGAATCCAAACCACCTTGGTTTTCGGATTTCACTAACCATCATGTAGGAATATCGGGCATACTGATAGAGGAAAAGGGGCCTAATTTAGCGACTCAGGCACACAGAAACTGCACAGCTAATTATGGGGTACCTCAAGACTCCAACATAGCCACACAAGAACCACCTTGAGTCAAAGGAACACGTCGGGCAGACGACGTTCAAAATAGCGCTTATGGGAAGCAACCCGCTTTTTAGTATAGAATTAGATTTTTTTTCTTTTTAGACTCTTTTTCTTAGCTTTCTTTTGAGTTCTTTTTAGTAGTTTTTAGGATAGAAATTAGGATTTAATTTTTAGCTAACAAGATGCAGGAGAAGGGATCGAAAAATCACTCCAAGAGGCTACGGTGGCTCGTTAACGACCCACCCAGGGTCGTTAACGACCCAGTTCGGACGACCCGATTCGGCAAAACGGGTAGGTAAGTTTTTTTTTAACCTAATCTATCTTTTTCACTACCCTATCCGCCACCCCTCTACCCCTTCCTATCCCTTCCCTCTCCTATATAACCCTTCTACCCCTCCCAAATCTCTTTCACTCTCAAATCCTCTCAAATCAAACTCAACCAAAAACCTTTGAAGACCCCTTCCACCGATCGGAATCCCGCGCCATCATCACCGAGCAACCATCGTTACCGAAGCCCGGAAACCCTTCCCTCCACCGTCGAAGATCCGAGGCTTTCGATAGCCCCCACCGAGCTCGTTACTCACCCAATTCCCGACCCCTTGTTCTTCAAATTTCTCGGTTCTCCGGTATGTTTTCTAAACCCTAACTCGAAATTGTATGATTTATGATTTTTAGGGAAGAAATTTCATGTCTAGGATTGAGTTCATATAGAGGATCGGTGTTCATGATTAAATATTGCCCATGGTTGTGATTTTTGCTTCGTATTTCTAGATTTAGAGAGGGATATTCATGTTAGATGTTTCATAGTGAGAAGTTAATTGTGAAAAGCATGAATTTTTCTTGTTCTAGTATCAAGCTACAAACTTTGCATGTCAAAATTTTGGGCAAAATTTAGCATGTTCGGGTTGGGTAATCAAGCAAGTATGGGGTGCGTATTTCCGATTTTGTGGCTAGTGAGGAGTATAGAGGATTGCATGCTTGAATTTTGGCTTGATTTTTAAGAAGAGTAAACTCGGAATTCTGCGATCTGGTTCTCGGCGGGTCGTTAACGAGCCTGGGTGGATCGTTAACGAGCCTGCATAATCTCAAAATTCAACAACCAGTCCAGATTCGTAAACGACCCAATTGGGTAGTTAACGAATAATTCCGAGGCTATTTCGAGACCAAGTATGGGGTCTCTTGCCTATCTATTTTGAGTAGATCTTATCTTGGAAAATTTTTACTCATGGCAAGTACAAGTAGACCCGCTACCCGAGCTCAGAAGAAGAGGAGGAACCAGAGGTCCCCATCTCCACCTCGCATGGACAACGTGATTTTGAGTACTCAAGGCCAAGTGCATCGATACCGTGCCATTCTAGAGAAGGACCACAACACTCGTTGGTTCTCGAAGTCTAGTGCTATCAACACGGGGATCTACACGGACGTCAAGGAAGCCTTTCTTATCCTTGGTGCATCCCATCTCCTGAAGAAGGAGAATTTACCACACTTTCCGGCCCTCACATCCGAGTTCTTGGCCACTCTAGAGACGAGCTTCCCATCGAAGACTTCGGCGGGACGAATCCGGTTTCGACTCGGTAACGTGAGCCGTGAGTTCACCATGGCAGAGTTCAACGCTATCCTAGAGCTTCCAAATCCGTCTAGAGACTACAGTTTGAAAGACTACAGAGTGACTAGGACATGGAGCTACATCACGGGGGAAGAACAATCCTCCACAGCGGCATTATCTGGGGCAAGCATCATCAACCCCATCTTCAGGATCATTCTCCGAGTCCTAGCCGCTATGTTTTGGCCAAAGAGAGAGATAAACAGGCCAACAAGGACGGAAGTTTCTTGTCTCCGCACCATCCTTTTCGAGGAGCCCGACCCCTTGAATTTGGGGTACGAATGGCTCTACTACGTCGAGAAATCAACCAAGTCCAAGGAGGTTTGGTGTGGCAACTTGGTTAGCCTTTTGGCTAAAAACCTTGGCGTTGACCTCACTCGCTACACACCGGCCCACGCTCAACTCCTCAACAAGAGCTATTGGTATAGCTCCAGTATTTTCATCCAAGACGAAGGAGGATTCAAAGTAAAAGTTCAAGACCGCTTCGTTAGGCCCACCCTCGACAAGCTAGAGTTACTCTATGTACCAAATTGGTACGAGGCGTGGACGGGGCATGCTTACCCGTTAGAGCCTAAGCCGGAGGATGAGCTATCACTACGGCCGTGTGAGACAAGATTTGAGCGAGAGGAAGAAGCAATGGAGGAAGATGGAGATGAAGATGAAGATGAGGATACCGAGGTAATTGGCGACGACACTGAAGAAGCCGACACCGAGGGCGGTACTGAGGAGCTAAACCTCGAAGATGAAGACCTCGACACGGAAGTTTTGGGCAGCAACGTCCTCGTTGACGAGCCTACCAGGTTCGTTAACGACCATTTCCAGCCTCCTCCCTACATCCCTAACGAGGCACCTAGCTTCGTTAACGAGGCACCGAGAGCTTCTGTCGACCCACCGCCAGCTCCTACCGACCCTCAGTCTTATGGACTCATGCCATACAACCCAGTGTTGTACCAAGACCATTTCCAGCCTCACTATCCACCACCCCCTCAGCCCGAGTACACAGGATCGAGTATGCCACCACCATGGGTCGAGGATCTTTCTGCTCAGATGCAGCAACTTCACCTCCAGCAGGATCACATTCATCGGAGGATGGATAGATGGGAGACTGTCTATTCTGCTCGCATGTCGATGGAGGATGAGAGGCATCGTCAGAGAGAGGCAGATGATGTTGAGCGTTGGAGGACGATGTACGACTTCATGGGTACTTTTGAGCACTACTTTCCTCCACCGAACCAGTGATTCAGCTTGCAGAAGGCGTTTTTCCTTGTTTTCCACTTTTGAGACTTTGTAAGTTTTGTTTTTCTTTTTCTTATTTTTTTTTATCTTTGTTTGTTTTCTTTTCTATTTCTTTTCCTTCTTCTTATTTTTCTTACAGTGGGGACACTGTAATTTTAAGTATGGGGTGGGAGAAAGTAGAAAACTTGTTATCTTATGTGTTTATTTGTTTTAAGTCGTTTTGTTTCATAAATCGGAAAAAAAGAAAAAAATCGAGAAAAAATTGAAAAAAGGAAAAAAAAAGATTTTAGAATTGATAGATATCCCTTTCTTAGGTTCTATGATAGTAATTGCTAGCCTAATCATATAATTCCTTGCAAGCATGTCTTTAATAGTATAGCCGGAATCTTCAAACTTGAAATTATTTTTAGAAGAAGATAGCATTTGATGAAATTGAGCACATATACTTTATAGCATAAGTGATGCAATCCAACAAAAATATCTACCTAGTGAGTTATTTTTGGCCTTATAGGGAGAACTTTAATAATTCCCTTTTCTTTTCTTGTGTGATTTACTCTCTATATGTATATTATCTCTTGGAATTGTGATGGTTATCTATTTCTTGAGACCCGTATGGGATTTATAGTTCATTACTTGTGAAAATCATATGATGGAGATCTTATTTTTATGAGCCCTATTATTCCTTATCTACCTTTACATGATTCTTCTTTTGATAACCAATTCTAGCCTGAAGCTTTTATTTTTAGCTCCACAAATTTTCCCTAGCCGATATAAGCTTGACCCTATCCGGGGATTAGGACTTAGATTGGAGAGGTATTTTTGTTGAGTGTAAAAAAAAGGGAGTGATATATGTTGTTTGCTATGATTGAGGGATTATTGGGAAGGGTAGATTGGAAGTCTCTTGTTTTACTTGTAATAAGAAAGATCTCTTGATGAAGGAAAAAAATGCACAAAATAAAGTTGTTTGTTGGAGATAAGTGAAAAAACTGATGGAAGAATACACGATGAAGCTTGTTAACGACCCTGTAAGGGCTCGTTAACGAGGCAGCGAAAAAAGAGGAAGGAAGTTTGAAGTGCATATGTGTTTATAGATAAAATCAGGGATTCTTTTATTTCTTATGAGACTTTCTAGGATATGTTGGGTGAGTGAAATGAGTTTGCATAATATGTTAGAGAGAGTTTGGTATATGTTTTTTTTATGAGAGTTTTGTTTGTGTGAGTTTTTAGGAGTCTTTGATTCCCGGATATTATTAGCACCACATAGCCAAATATTTCCACGCCTTATTGTCTTTACCAAGCCCCATTACAACCCGGCCGAATGGAAGCTTCTATGAAGTTTTTCATTGAGCCTAAGTTTCTCTTGATGATTTTTGCTTGTTTTGACAAATCTTGGGTGGAGAGTATTGGTGATATAAGTTCCAATTTCTATGAGTTTTTGCATATTGGATTGAGTTGAGAGATTGAATTCATAAGCCTAAACACATGAGAGTTGAGTGAAACACGTTATATCCCTTGTGAGGTTGGATTATATTTTCTTATGTCTATTTGGTGCATATATGTGTGATGATGTTAAGTATCTTTTGCTATATTGTTCTCATGTGTAGATGTTGCTTTTTAGAGGATGGCTATTTCTTGATGAGTATGTTTGTTTGGTTTTGGTTAAGTGATTAGTGATTGCTTGAGGACAAGCAAGTCTAAGTATGGGGTATTTTGATGTTCGTATTTTTAGTATAGTTTTTAGTAGGTTTTCTTTATTTAGTAGGTCTAGTTTTGATAAGTTTAGGTTTAGTTTGGTATGTTTTTGGATAGTTTTGCATATTTTTATAGAAAGTATGGAAGCTACTCTATTTTGTGTATTTTGTAGGTTTTAGCAAAGAAAAGTGCTATATGGAGCTAAATTTGGAGCGTTACAGTGAAAGACGGATGAATACAAGTTTAAAGAAGTTTTAAGAAGTCAGAGTCAAGGTTTTATGAGTTGAAGTGTAGAAGAAACCAAGCCCAGGCTCGTTAACGAGGCTGTTAGGGCTCGTTAACGAGGCTACGTGATAAGAAATTTCGAGCGTTGACTTTGTAACTCACCGATCCTGTGCGGGAAATTCTTTCCGTGTCGGTAGAGTATCTTTTTGTGATTTTTAGGGTTATTATATTGTATTTTAGGTCTTGTTATCTTCTTAGATTTTGTTTTTATCTTTTAGGGTTTTATTTCTATCTTTTAGGAAAGTATTTATCTTCTAGCCTTATTAGTTTTTAGCCTTTTTAGTATAAATAGGCCTCTTATTTAGCCTAGAAAGGGGGAATTCTTGAGAGGATCGATAGATAGAGAAGTCGAGCATAGAGAGAAGAGGAAGAGCCGAGAGAGCGAGGAGAGGATCGGAGACGAGTCGTCGGGTCGGTGGACAAGAGTTACCGAGTTCGTTGATCGAGTGTTTCGGTTCGGTATTTGTTTGTTTTCGGGTTTTCTTCTGATTTTCTGTGTAAAACGATATTTGTTATTTAATTTGAGTAGTAATTTATTTTCAATGATTTCTTTTATTGAGTTTATTTGTTTCATAGTTATGATTAGTGAGTAGTCTTCTTTTCTAGGATCGGGGTTAAGCCCGGCATAGTTGAGCATGTTTAACGAGTGAGATTGTGTTGAATGCCTTTTATCTATTATTGAGATTGTTTGTTGTGTTTATACCGAGATGAAAGTTGAGGTAATTTGAGTTTTTAACTGGATTGAAAGAGAAAGTTAGTAACTTGAAGGTTGATATTGTTTGAATACGAAAGTTTCAAGCTTTAGATCCAAAACAAACAATTAAGTGAGTTAAGTTGCGAAAGTAGGTTAATTTGCTTGATGGTTAACGAAAGTTGATAATTCTATCTATTTAAAGGCATGATCTATTCTTCTTACGAGTTTATATGCTTGGCTATGTTGTGGTGTCCCTAGTCCTAGATCTTTGTTTTTATTTGAATTACTTTTAAGTGAATTTCGCTACCGAGTTTGTTTAGGTCGTTAGTTGAGTCTTTTTAGGTACGGTGGTTCGTTAACGACCCTGACAACGTCGTTAACGAGGCTGCTTGTGTGTGTTTTTGCTTGATTTTGTTTGCTTTTTGGTAGTCGATAAACGAACAACCTTGCTTCCTGTGGAACGATCCTGACTTTGCTATACTCAGCGGGGTCTTGACTTATAAATTTATTTGTTGTCAAGAAATACCCTCTCAACAATCTCGATTCCTTAAATTCCGCTCAAGATGGAAATACTGGGTACGTAGTACGTTGTTGTTGTTGTTGTTGTTGTTGTTAGTGTAATAACTTTGGGTTTTGAGGATATTTTTGAATTCTTCTCGGATATCCTTTTTAACCTCTTTGTCCGTTTTAACGCTTAATCCAATATTTTGTTGGAGATTAAATCCTAGAAAATTCTTGGTGATATCCTAAAATCACAAAGAAATGATTTTAGGGATCGGTGTGAATTCTAGGATTTTTCGGTGGAAAAAGAATATTTATTGGATAAGCCGTCTTTTTAATTATGTACTGTAAAGGATTTAAAATACGAAACGGAAGTCCTAAAAATTGAAGATAGCAATATAAAATCATGGAAAATTGGTTTTATTGGTCTTCATAATTTACGGGACGTTTTGTATTTAGTAAGTTTTTCTACCCGAGGTACATAATTTTACCGCTTTAACGCGAGTCCCGTTCCGAGACGGGAAATCCCGTTTTAACCGACCTTCTTTTGCTTAGTGGGGGAGGAAAGTTGACCTTTCTTTCGAGATGTTATGCACTTTTGGATAAAAGTAGAGGAAGAGAACCGAACTAGAGAGCGAATCAAGACGACGAACCGAGGAGGAAGAATTCGACTCATCTTCACCGCCGGCTGGCTTCTCTGCCCCGTCCACCGCTCTCCCCTTCACCTCATCTTCTTCTTCGTCTCATCTCCTTCCTCTTTGTGATCTTGAGCTCGTGGCTGCTGCAGAATCGAACCAGCAAGAGAACCAAGACGGTGCGGTGGACTCGGAAAGGAAGAACTCACAGCCGGCTACCTTCTCTGCCTCGCTGCGCCATGCCTCCGACCACCACCACTCCTCCGACCACCACCCACCGTGAGGGCTACTCCCGGGCAACGCCCATCCACCCTCGAGCTCGGGGATCGAGCCACTATCGAGCTAAACGAGCCATGGGATCGAGTGAAGGTATATACGATCAAAATTAATTAGCAGGTTGGTTACGGAGCCACCATAAGGACCTTTCGGTTCCGCTTTGCTAATTAAATTTATGGTTTTTATAATCTTGACGTTGATACAGTTCCACAGGTTCAAACCGCTCGAGAAACGGACGTCAGAATCTTCAGATATAGAGAATACAAGGTTTGATACTAATTGGCAGGTAAAGGACTTCGGATAATTACTCGGGATTCGTTGTTAATTCGTTTGATCCGAGATTTGGTCACCTTTAAGAACTGTTACGGAGAAACACTTTTTGTTTAGAAAGTTGTTTCAAAAGTGAAGCGGATAATTAGTTATAATTCCGCCAAGATGGCTCCTTAAAGCATGATAACTAAGGATTATTTATGAATCGATATTCGGAAATCAAATCGTTTATCGATTAGGAAGTTGTAGGAGTTGAGTATACAACTAAGAAGTGTTTCCGTGAGCTCGTTGTTGAGAAATCCTTTTGTTATATTTGGCAGAAGGGAGATAAAGATTATTGTTGGAATCACTCAGAACATTGTGCACGCCTTCTAAGGCAAGTGGACGATTCTCTCTTGCGTTATTGTTATTAAACGAGGAATTGAATCCCATTTAATATTTGCGTTGGGAACAACTTGTATGATTAATAAAATATGATAGGTTGTTGTTTTGTTAGAAATAATGACCATATTGTTATTCATTCAGTTTCGCGCTAGAACTGGATTTAGGTCCGTTGTATGTGACCTTGTATGTTTAGTTGTCTCATGCTGAGACATTGATATGGATTAACTTAGTTCAGGGATGTGAGCTTAGTCTCGGAAGCATCTCTTTAAAACTCGTATTAGGCAGTATCAATATTGATCCCCTAATACTTAGGTCATGACCATGGCCCGCTCTACACTTGAGGGGCGACTATGCACTCTAGCTAGGTGCATTTATTAATATGTGTTGGTAGAAGATTATGGATGAAACATGCCCTCTAATCTCTCCATCATTGGGACCCGTACTATTCGTTGTTCAAGGATGAAACATGCCCTCTGACCTCGATAGTATTGTGTTCCATTTAATATGTGTTGGTAGAGGATTATGGATGAAACAAACCCTCTAATCTCTCCATCATTGGGACCCGTGCTATTCGTTGTTCAAGGATGAAACAGGCCTTCTGACCTTGATAGTATTGTGTTCCACCTGCAGTAGTTCGAGCCGATTAAAAGTTGCCAACTTGTTTGTGAAAAGTTTTGAAAGTAATACAAGATAAGTGTGTTAGGCACATTAATGTACCCGAATGGTTAGTCTATTCGATAACCATTCTTGCTCCCGGTTACGAATGATTCTTAATCAAACTTTGATTAAGTCAATCTGATTAGTCGACGGAGGCTTTTCAAAATGTGATGTGATTAATATGAGTTCCCAACAATTGTTTATGCTTCTTAAAGGAACCACAAGTTGTGGTGTTCTCTCTCTTGTTTATGCAAGTCTCCTTCTTATTCTCTCTCTTCTTATTCTCTATAAGACTGCTAACTGTTGGATCATAATCTGAGTCTACAATCATAAGAACCAAGTTAGTTTCTCCGCTTGCTTAGTCTTTCATTAGACTAACCCGTCCATCTTCTTTTCTTTTATATGGTCGGCTGGTGTCCACCGTTGGTTTACGACACATCAGGTTCTTCTTGGAAGTTGATTCAAGAGGAGGATTCAGAGGTCTGAAGCTCCAGAAGTTGAAGAAAGGTTTTCAATGGCTATACTTGATGAAGATTTTGTTTAAATACAAGGTTGTTCTATTTATTTACTAATTCTTTTTAAGTTAAGGCTTGTATAAGACCTTTTATTCTCTTTTCCGCTGTAAAGTTTTACTTAATTTTGTTAGGTTTTAAATGGTTTCATTTACCTTGTTCTAGTAAGTTCTGTCAGGTTAAAGCCTTGGGTAGCTTCGGTTTAGTCTTAATCGGGGTTACTGGCGGTAATACCTCCAGGATAAGTAAAGGGGGTGTTACAGTTAGGGTTGATCAAAGGTTTACAGTCGAACCGAATCGACAAAAACCAAATTGAAACTGAAATGGTTTGAATCGGTTTTGTCACTTTGAGATGGATAGAGGTTATTCTTTGGGAAATTTAAATCGAACTGAAATTTGAAAAATTCCTAAACCGAACCAAATAATATCAGTTTTGGTTCAGTTTAAAATTTTAGTTTAGACCGACTCATACTCAACCTCTAGTTGTTGTTGATTGGCACGTCAAATGATTAATTATAAGCTCGTCTTAATTTTATTCTATATTTTTATTTGTATCATCCATCATTCTAATTTTAGAGCACATACAATTCAAGTCTTTAATGATTAATTTTAATAGATTATTATGTAGAATGCTTGGAGGACAAGATAACTTAAAGTCCAAGTAATTACTAAAACTCTTATATAAATAGACCTTCAATTAATCAAACACAAAGACTTACAATATACTCGTGTCATTAAGTCCGTCAAAGCAAAACAATCTTAAAGCATACCCGGGAGAGAAGGGCAAAAAGAAGAAAGAAGGGGTCTTCGCCTTGTGCTTTCTCCCTTTTTCCTTTTCTCTTCTCGTGCATGCTTCATATAAGATTGATAAATTCATACATATTTAAATCTATAATATATCGAGTTTATACAAATCTTCGTTGTTTCCTCTATAGGTCTTGACGTCTTGTACGTATGAAACGAATTAAAGGGATTGAATTACTTTCCTCTATAGGTCTTGACGTCTTGTACGTATGAAACGAATTGAAGGGATTGAATTACTTAGATATATTTACGTAACAAGTATAAATTTATGCTTTTTTATATATATAGGGTAAGAATTAGGGTTGCCCTATGTATTATTTGGGCTCGCCTAAAACATCCACGAAGGATGATAACTGATTACTAACCGATTCGAGTGAGAAATGGACAAACCGTCGCTCGTGGAGTTTGAAACGGTGATCTCGAAATACTATCCCAAAAACTTAACTGTTGAACCAACTTCCCGAAGGTAAATGTATGCTTTTTTTTATAAAGAGGCAACATGCATATGATTCGATCGGAACTTTCTTTTGTTTCTTTGATTTTCATGGATAGATCTTCACTTTACGATTTGGCTTTAAAATTATTGTCTCTAGCATGCCTTTTGGATCTGTAAGCTTTATGTATACATCATACATGTACGTAGATTACTTTATTAAGAGTTGATTTTACACCTTACTTGAGAAAAAAATATTATGGATATGAAAAAAATTATTTTATTACGACAAAATTATAAGTATATTACTATAATAAATATGGTGATTTTATTCCAATTTCCAAACCATTTAAAATTACAAAATTGGTTACATTTTTTCGTAATTACAAAATTGGACACTTCGAGCAATATAAACCCCATAGAATTATATTTATTGATTTCATTAAAGAAAATGTAAAAAGGGCAAAAAATATACTATTATATTACATTAAAACCTCTATAAATTAATAGGGTTGGAACTTGGAATCATGTTATTTTATTATTTTATAGAGTTATTAATTAATCGATAAATTAATATTTATTAATTTAAAGAGATTTTTGCAATAAGAACTTTGAAAATGTAATATCATATATAGAAGATTTTATTGTAGGATTTTAGAAGACTGTGAGTTGGGACAATCTGATCCATGTAAGATTAATGTTTTGGATGCTATCAATCTTGTAGTCTCGGCTTGGATAGTTAATGTTGAGCAAGAGGCAATAGCAAATTGTTTTAGACATTGTAAAATTCGTTCATGAGATGAAGCCTCAAAGAATTATTATAGTTGATATTGCAAAATTTGTTTATAAAATAACACTAGAAATGTTGGATCCAACAAGAAAAGTTAGAGATGAGCTCCAAATAGAACCAAAAAAACAAACAACACTACAATCATATTTCATTAGATTTTCTTAGTTATGACTATGTAACTTTTTATATAATTATTAATTTATGATATTAATGAGACTTTATATTTATATAGTGGTTTTTTGAAAATATATTATCTTATTATCTTATCGAAATTCGTTAAATTTTACATTGGCTCAAGTCAGGACCGGAGAAAAATATTAATTTAGAGAGTTTATTAATATACAGAGTATTAATTTATAGAGATTCTATTGTATATGGGTAATGGGTTACAAAATTCAAATGCAATGAGACCAAATTCAATTTTGAATCCCAAGTCCGATCTTAAAAGTTTAAAAGCGAAAAGAAAAATAAAAAGAGATCAAAGTGAAGATAGGGGTAAAAAAAGAGAAAGGGAAAATATAGTTTTTTTTTTAGAGGAGGAAAATATAGTTGAGGAATAAAAAGTTGTGCCATATTCCTACCAAAAAAAAAAAAGTTGTGCCATATTTTTTTTTCCTTGTCAAAGGAGCAGTGTAATATTTGGATTAAAATTTTTGGTTTATGCACGTGCTTGTTGGATTTTTAAAAAAAAGTTCGATAGAAGTGCAATTTCTAAAGTGTGGACCAAAATTTTCAAGTTTTGAAAAAATATAATTTCTTTAAATATTTTTTTTATCAATTAGTAACAATAAATAAAAAACTGATCTCCTCGTGTTGGCTTAAGTTGTGTTGAATTATGATAACAAGTTTTCTTTTATCATATATAAAGCACAATAATTATGAGTATTTAAAAATTATCGTGACAATTCAATAAAACATATATTTTTTTTGGTTGGAGACAATAAAACATATATAACTATAGAAAAATAGGACCCAAATCTTTTCCATGTATCAATTACCACGTATGGCCATGGTGACATAAAAAGGGGTGCTTATAGTTTGGTAGATATATGATTGGCTACTAAAGCCTATATAAAGTAAGTTTGTTATGTAGTTCTTTTTATCCATTAAAAACAAAAGGCAAAAGGAATAGAAAGACTTGTTGATTAAGTACCAAACTTTCTTTAGTGTTTGTGGTGAAGAGCAATACATATTTTGTTACAAAATTCATTCTAGTATTAAAAAGTGATTACTTGTAAGCTTGAAGAGGAAAAGGTGCAAAATGTTGCTAAGGGCGAGACAAAAGTGCTTTTAAACATGAATTAGTTATTTCCAATTCCATTCTTAACCTCCAAGGAGACAAAAAGAAATGACATATGAAAGAAGAAACTTCTTAAAGGTGTTCATACTAACATAACATATGTTTTAATAATTTAGTTACGACTACCTAATGACTTTTAAGAACATGGAGCTTTATAAGCTTGCACAAGTTTTAGGGTCAATTGCATAAAAGATCACATACAAAATTTTGCGTTAAGTTACAAGTTTTTTAGTTTAATTGTGTTTGGTGCTACGATAAAAAAAGAATCGAATTAATGTAAAATACACAATTACTAAACCCAAGCAAAAATTTTTTGCTTAATATATGTTCAAATTTGTCTATGAACAACTATTGTGAAACGGAGGGAATATTGTTTTGTATAATTCTTTGTGTGCTAATGTGTCTTTTATTACTTTATTTTATTTTTTACATGCGTGTTTTTCAGGGAAAAACGGACAGCGCTAAACAATAGCCCAACCCAAACCCTATGGACATGCATGGTCATGATATTAGGCCCTGAAGAGTAGGCTTAAGCCTGACCTAGCTCCCTTATGCGGGTTGAAAAAAGGTGTCTTGCCCGTTCCAAGCCTGCATTGGTGCAACCAACTCAAAATTAGGATTTTGAGTGTAATTTTATCAATTTGTGTTATTGGGCGCAATCTATCCTAAATTCCTAATAGATAGATAGATAGATAGATTTACCCATTCAAAATTCTTTTCAAAAAATATGTAAGCGGATTTTGATTGTAAAATTTCAAAATATATAAACCAACTTTCAAACTGATGTATGTAATTTTCACATGAAACTTCAAAGAAGGGAAAATTAACTTTCAATTCGATTTATTAGTTGTTAAATAATCATAAAAAGATCATAAATAGTGATATTTATCAATAAGCTTTAATTTGCAGATGGCAACCCGTTAAAGATCACAACAACACTTACTGCATTATCCAATTGTTGTAAGAACTTTGCCTGGAACGTAGAATCACCTAGTTTTTTTTGTTTTTTTATCTCTCGTTCGGTTCGATTAGCCGAGGCCAATCTACGTCCGAATCGGGTACTGCAAATCACCTAGTTTCTTACTTTGAGATCCAAAGTGAATTATATATAAAATTAAATATTTTAAAAAAAGAATTCCTTATATACCATGGATTTCTAACACACGATCATTTCTTAATTCTTACCATGATATAAGACGCTTACACAAACATGATATAATATCTTACGTCGATGCAAACAGCGTCGCGTTTTCAACGGACAATTTGTTATTTTAAGAGTACACTAAGAATAGTATATTACTTTAACTCGTCGTTGGGTGAAAAATATCAAAAAAATAGTATATAAAGAGGGCAAGTACCAAAGCATAAAAGCAACAAGGCTTCGGACTTCAAAGGAAAAAGATAAATTACACAAAACTCCCTTATTTAGATGAATTTACACTTTATTATCTTTTATGGATATATTAAAAACTTTTGTTTATTTTTTAAGAAAGTTAAAATTAACCTTTTTTGGGTACGTGACAAATTTTGTTTAAACTTCAAGGTTACTATGCGAATTTCATATAAACTTCAAGGTTACCGCGTGAATTATGTCAAACTTTAGTGCACCTTATGAATAATATCAAACCTAAAAGTTACCATACGAAATTTCTGAAAATTTAAAATTTCCAAAATATATTTTATCAATGCATATTTGACATTTACATCTAAGTGAAAATTAGACTAGACGTTTTAATACTCTTTATGAACTTTTTATAAAGATAATACATGTGTGTAGCCTACACACATGTAGGTGATAGATTATGAAGAAAACATGGATAAAACTAGTTTAAGTGTAATTGTTTAGGATATGGGGCGAATTTCTACAAAATAACCCAAATAAGGGGTCATTTTGTACTATTTCACGTGAAATTGAGGAGCATAATTAAAGTGGTCTGACATGGTGTTTCGAAGTGAGTTTGGTGGGGGGCTCTCTTAATTTGCATGCACATTATATCATAGTTGTAAACTCACAATTAAAATATAGAAACCAGATAGCATTATTTTAAAAAACACTAGACAGATCCTAGGTTGAGAGGGACCGCCTACATGGACAAGACGGTATCTTAGACGGAGTAGAAGGCTGGGCGGACTAGTACCTTCTGGCACATAGGTGGGACCTAGGCTGAGATTTTTAGAACAGTGCCAGATAGTACTAACCATTGTCATTATAGCCACTGGCGAATCTACGATTATTCATAAGGGGGCGTAGTCTCCACGACTCCACCCCAACCCATGCCTCCACCCTTGCCCAATCACCCCTGTTCAGGCTACTAGAAGGGATGCATCTCTAAATTCCGCTATAAAGTTTTGCTCCTCCGTTTGCCAGTGGAGGCAACCGCCCTTTTCCTACATATATCCGTAACTGATAATAGCATGTCATCATTCATCATCGACCTAGTGAGGCTCCGCTACAGCGGAATCTGGGGGTCAAGATGAGATTACCCCTGCCCAAGGGAAAGGGGGCACGCCCGATAGACCCAAGAAAAACTGAAATTTAGCTATGTAACAATAATAACTGAATTTAGTTAGAATGCACCAAAATTGATATAGGGACTAAATCCATCTCAAAGTAAGTGTATAAAAGTCAATGAGCAAGAGGATGTGCCACGTAACTGATAATAGCATGTATTACAAAAATTTTGGCGAATTAGAATTAGGCCTTCCTACACTCCCCCTAAAAAGCAATTTTTAATAAAAAAAAGTGTTGTTCTTTTGTCTTAAAATGTGTGAAAACTATTTATTTTTATACATTTTAAGATAAAAAATCATATATTTTTAAATTAATAAGTACTTTTGGTGGAGAAGTATAGCAAGGCCTTAATTTGATGACGTGTACATCGAAATTCTAATTGAGATCCATGTTTACAAAATCATCTTCATCGAGCTCCTCCGAGTACACCACTAAAGGTCCGCCGCAGCGTCGCTCCTATGCTCGGAGATCGAGATAGGCCGGGCAAGTGTCCAAGACAACACCGGCCACTAGAAGTTGTGTATTAATTCAATTTTATGTGTCCAAGGCCATCTGTTATTAAAATGACTAATCTTCCTTTTTACTTTCCATGTGGGTGTAATCAAAACACCATGCGTGCACTTGGTCACTTGGTACTTACTTTGGTAGGGTGATTATAATAGACATTTTGTGTTTAGTGTTTAAGCACTGAACTCATAATAGAATAGAAGGTCCATTTTAAAACAAAGTGGGCCGGGGATCGATGCCAGTTGGTAGACCTCGTGTACACTATGTAAAAAAAAAGTACTCGAGCTTTTTTTGGTCCATAAAAAACCACTCAAGTTTAGTACTAGGGTCGTAAATGAACCAAGCGGTTCATGAGAATTTTGGTGTTCGACTTCGTTAAATGTCGTTTGTGTTCGGTTCGATTATAAGCGAACTGAGCTTGAGTAAGCTCGAAAGATAAATGAACTAAGCTTGAGCGCAAGAAAATTCCGCTCGTTTGTTCGTGAAAAATTCGATTATAGGTTCGTTAGCAAGCTCGATTATACGTTCGTGAACACATTCGATTATATGTTCATGAACAAGTTTCAATATATATATATATATTATAGAATACAATAATATATATTATATCTCTAATCCTAAAAAAATATTAAAATTAATATTTCATTAGTCTATTAGAATATTAGCCATTAACCCTAAATTCCTTTTTTTAATCTCGTTTGATTTGATCTGTATATAGTTAAATAGTTCATGTTGGCCACCAACTGCTACCTAAATTCCATATTTTCTTCTTCTTCTTATTGCAATTTACAATAATGTTTTCAATAGTACATGTACAACCCTATTAATAGACATTTAATTGATGACATTATTGATATACTTGTAACAGATTCTATTTTTGCAAAATTTGCATTTAAAGCAAAATAATTGAATTATACTACGTTACCTAACGTAGCATTAACTTTTTTCACTAAATGATAGAAGTTGTTTTTACATAATTTTAATATAAGAAAGTAAAACAAAATATTTAAAATAAAACCTATCCTACATCTGAAATACAAAGAAAATTAATCTAATATATATACCCTTGACTTACTCATCCTTTGTCTCTCCTCCGTCGTCGATATTGCTCCTTCTCAACCATTGGTGAAAGTACGAGCTTCTTTAGAAGACAGAGGGGGTGGGTGCAAGGATAGACCTCCGTTTACGCCCATCGTCAATGAGGGTGTGATGATCGAGGAGATCTAGGGGATATTTTAGCAATTGAAAAGTTGCTTAACAAAAGCAGTGATATTTTTCTGGACCTCTTTGCGAACCCTACCTCGCTCACTCATGGTAGTATGAGCTATATGAAAGTTGATCCATCAACCGATCCTTCCCCATACGCGGGTTACCAATTTTCCTCTCAGTATCCGGACTAGCTATCATATGTGGCGGCCCTACCAACACCTCTTTACTTACCCACTTCCACACCCATAGGACACGTTAGATTTGGGATCACCAACAGGTAAGCACGACACATAATTTTAAATTATTGATAGTGTTTATAATGTTCAAAATTTATTTTTTTTGTTGCAATCTGAACAATGGACAAAACTGCTTAAAGTCCAATGTCGGTCCGGGGCGCTAGATATGTTAAGAGACTCGGCGAATAACAATCAAGGAGCGCAGTGGATGGCACTTGTTAACCAAAGCAGCTTGGCCCACTTAAAGGATTGGATATTCATGGAACATGACCAAGCGTTGGTATCTGCATTTGTGGAGAGATGGCACCCAAAAACTAATAATTTCCACTTTCCTTGGGGGAGATGACCATCACACTCCACAATGTCTCGAAGATACTGAATCTGCCAATGAATGGCATAAAGATATCCGTGTTACAAAGCAGTTTGAATGACCTTGGTATACATCATGTTAAGCGTTGACATTGTGGAGGTGAACATGTAGATAAAGAGTGGTGGCATCAACATAGCCGCTCTCAAGACTAGGCTAGGGAACTTGTTGGAACAAGAAGAGGACTCCCACTTGCAAGACAAATGTTACTGGCAGCTCGATTACCACCAGAACATCCCTGTGTTGGACGTCATCAGGCCATACAAGGTGAAAAGAGAAGACTGCTTGACCCATTACCAGTATGACGTCCATTTCAACAATGAATATGACCATTGGAACTCCCGCTTCCAATCCTTGGTGCCTGTGGGGAGCTAGCCATCTTCCCTTACGCTATGGATGATGACTATGTACCATGGCTTCAAGAACGGTTTCATCCATCTTTGCTGAGAGGTCCACATGCTCATCAAGCGGTAGCGCCTTATGAGGTTGATCTGATATCGATACGGTCTAGATTTAATTACGCAATTAATTATTTAATTACTCATTTTAATTATTTATAATTATTTAGTCAACCATGTTGTTTTATGCATCACATGGCTTATTTGGAAGGGTTCGTCCGAAACTTTCGTCCATAAAAGACCGATATGAGAGGATGAGGTAGAGCCTTTTCGATGTTGTTCAGAGGGGTGTATTCGGACAGTTGCTTGAAGCTCAACCGAACGAGCACCCTTCTCAGTCTCCCCTCTACCAGCCTGGACATCATAGTGACGCGGGATATTATAGATAGATTTCGTGTAGTTGTTTTAAGGATGTTTTTTTCTTTGATTTATAGATTATTGTTTTATGGATTGTTATTTTTTTCTATGATTGTTTTATGGATTGTTTTTTTTTATGATTTACCCACCCTTAAATAATAATAATAATAAAATTATAATATTAATAAAATGTGGTAAGATGGGTTTTACAACATTTCATAAAACATCCCAAAAATACAAATAGTCTGCTAGACATATTCTAAAAGTAATTAGGATGTAACCAATATGAGTTGCGGTAACTCTCGTACAATGCCATACTATCATGAAATCGATGATTCACCCCCATCAACGATATAGTGATGAAAATCGGTCCAAACCTTCGCAGATGGAGGCAGGGGGCGTCATCTACGAGTATAACCTACAATAACAAGTTCGTAAATAATATAATAAAAGTCAGAGCAAAATTTGAATTCATGTAAACAAATGACGCTTACCGGGACATAATGGTTCCCTAAATGAGCAAACGTCACAACGCCATTCCACGTAGGATTGTCTAAAGTTTCACTCGTAATCATCGAGAGGCATGTGTGAGGACTACGCTCGGACAGTATGACAAGTTCACACTGGGATCTAGTAGCAAATGCCAATCTGACCATTGACGTCTCCATCCATAAGTAGTATGTGTTGACTTGGCTAATCAATTAATCAATGAGTAATATATGGACCACTCTTTTATTATAAATACTTACATGTTCATTTTGTATGTCACGTCCATAATCACGACATACGGAAACAACTTCAGTAGAACCAATGACTTAGGGTAGGTAAAGAAAAAGTCCATTATCTCATTGCTTCCATCCTCGGTTCGATGATTGACATAGTACCCATTGGACTTTAAGTAATGGAGTGAGAATTGAGTTACCATCATTGAGCTCATCTCTGCCTTCAGAACCTCATGCTGAAAAGTGTACAACTGTCTTATCGATGTTGTCACATCCGACCACTTTTGGCGTAAGTATGTAATTACAAACCTCGCTCACCATGTGCGAGGGTTAATAGCTTTGCATCCTCCTTTTGCTCATCGGTCATGTGGCCGACAAAAGCATACCCCTCCAAACTTGTTGGAAAGGTCGTGATTGTGGCGGTCGGATTTCACGCTTAGCCGCCAAAGATAGGTCCTCTTGTCCCGTTGTCCAACCAACTCAAACGGGCAACCAATCTTCCAACTTGTAGGGTTTGTGATAGCTTGCATATAGGAGTAGTTTAGATGCATGTTTTATATATGTTTTAGTTGGTTTTAGATTAGTTTTTATGTAGTTTTTAGGTTTTTGTGTTATCGGGTATTATGCGCTGGTTTGCTCGGTTTTACAGGTTTTTAGGTTAAGGAGCAACAGCGGGGCGAGTACAGATGGATCATGGTGGTGGTGGACGAGCCAAGAGAGCTAAGGGATGCTAGGAGCATGGATGAAGAAGAGCCAAGACAAGGAGAAGACAAGCCAAGTTGAAGCCGAGCAACGAACCCGCGCATTCCTAACTGGTTGCCAATTGCGCGGGATTGCAAGAGAAAGTGCGTCGCGCTTTTGCGTGACGAAGCCGCGCATTCGGAAGTTTTCAGCGAGCAAGTGTTTTGGGTCGAGGTTTTGATTTGGGCTTTAGTGTTTGTTCAAATGGGCTTTTGTCATTCGAGTAATATGTTGAAGATATAGTTATTGAGGGATATTTTTAGTAGACATATAAATACTTTATGTTAGTTTTATTTTCTGAACTTTTGATCAACTTTGGACACTAGGGTTTTCTCTCTGGAGGCAAACTTGAACCTTTGTAAGTTTTCTTAATTTCAATTATGAATTGCTAAATTTCTCTTGTGTTTGGCTAGTTATTGAAGTCGTGATTTGTATGTAGTTGTGAGGTTTGATTGATTCTCAACAAACTTGAATAGAAATTATTCCCTGTGCTTAACTGAATCTGAATTATTCTAGGGTTTTGTTAGATTGATCACCTAATAGAATTTCTAGATTGATTTACAACTGAATCTGATTAATTACCGGTCGGAGTTAATTTGATCAAGAGTAGACTTTAATTAATTTAGTACCGGTCGGACAAGTTGATTAAAGTAGGGAATAAATTCACAATTCACTAAGATGTCTGGTTGCTCTAAGTTGTTTGTTTCTATTGATAACTTGAATCGTCATGCTGTTGTTTAATTGAATCTAGAAGGTCTTCTAGGTTGTTAAATAATTAGGGTTGTTAGACTGGTTGTTCTATCAACTATATATGAAGTTCGGGTTTTAATCCTTAGTAGGGTCATTATCCACAATAGATTATTCAAGTGAGAAGAGAATCAAGAGAATCAATGATCAACGAATCAATATCATGATGGATCTAACTAGTTGAACACGTTTGTTTATCATATATTCAAATCATCTTTGCATTCATAGTTAGTTTTATTCTCGCATATTAGTTTAGATAATCATTCTGAAAACCCCTCTTTAGTTACTTGGCACATAAGTAATAACATTAATACACGAGTCTCTGTGGGATCGACTCTTACTTACCGCTCTACTGAGTTGGTTAAGCTAAGATTTCTTTGATAGGTATAAACGACCACGAAAAATACCTCATCAAATTTGGCGTCGTTGCCGGGGACTCGTCGCTATTTGTGTTTATTACTTTCGTGCTGTTTTGGGTGTGAACCTGTTATATGGTTCATACCCGTGCTACTAACTCATCTCCCCTGTTGTTTGATCCAGATATTGACAGGACACTCTTCAAGCTAAGGAAGGAAATCCGGAATCACTTTCAAGCATTGCCATTCTTTCTTGAAGACTCTGACTCGGAATCTGAATCTGCTGAATCCGTCGAGATGGGTGACCGAACATTGAGAGAGTTGACTGCACCGAATCTGGCACAACAACCGTTGGCGGTGCAATTTCCTGCTCTTGCTGAGGGAGTCAAGTTTGAGCTGAAATCCGGGTTGATCCACCTTTTGCCTTCATTCCATGGGCACAGTGGTGAAGACCCCAACAAGCATCTTTCTGAATTTCATGCTGATGTGACTCATGACCAGATCGCGCTGAGAGCCTTTCCTTTTTCTCTCAAGGATCAGGCTAAAGACTGGTTTTACTACTTGGCTCCGGGAAGTATTGATACATGGGCTAAGATGAAAGAAGCTTTTCTGGAGAAGTACTTCCCTGCTACAAGGCTCAATGATCTGAAGAAGCGAATCAGTAATATTGAACAAGAAGCAAGCAAGTCCTTGTACGAATATTATGAGAGATTCAAGAGGTTGATAGCCAGCTGTCCTTTCCATGGCTACACTGACCAGGACCTGATCTTATATCTGTTTAATGGCCTCTTGGACGATGAGAGAAGAATGGTCAATGCAGCTTGCCAAGGTCACATTCTTAACAAAACTCCTGTTGCTGCGTTTGACCTATTCACACAATTGTCTGAGGGCACAAGACAGTTCAAAAAAGAAACTAGCTCGAAGGCTGCAAACTCTGTGGTGGCTAATACAAGAATTCAAGATGAAGTCACAAAGTTGAAAATGATGATGAAGCAGCTTTTGCAACAAGGTGGTAGACAACAGGTGAAGTCTTGTGAAATTTGCTTTGATAACATGCATCCCACTGACTCTTGCCCTACACTTCAAGATCCAAATGCTGAGGTGAATGCAGTGGGAGGATATGGACCACCTAGGCCGAGGTATGATCCCTTTTCCAACACCTACAATCCAGGCTGGAGAGATCATCCTAATCTGAGGTACGGAAATCCAAACAATCAACAATTCAATCAGCAGGGTGGCCAAGCTCAATACAACCCACCTTTTCAACCCCGTCCTCAGGGGCCCAATCAGAATGCTATGTCTACCGAGGATATGATTCGGACTCTTGCACAGACTGTGACTACAATGCAAGGCTCAATGAGCCAATTTCAACAAGAGACCAAGTCTAGCATCCACAATCTAGAGACTCAAGTCAGTCAAATTGCCAATGCTGTGGGCAAACTGGAAGCTAGAGACTCAAGCAAGTTGCCATCCCAGACCGAGCTCAATCCAAAACAGAACGTCAATGCTATTACTTTGAGGAGTGGGAGAGAGCTGCAAGTAGAGCCCATGGACGGGCAAGAACAAATCAGAAGGGGAGAGGCAGAAGAAGCTAAGGTCGATACAGAGGAAATTCCAGCAAATCATTCGACGATGATTTGCTCGGCCTGCCTGCTAAATGCATGGCCGAGCAAATGCAACCCCGCGCAATGCCATCTCAGTTGAAAATGCGCGGGGACGAGACGCCAAAAAGCGCGGCCGCGCATTTGCCAAGCCGCGCAATCCCGTCTCAGTTAGGATTGCGCGGGATGACATCGGAAAGCGCGCCCGCGCATTCCGAACTGAAGCCGAGCAATTCAGACGAGGTTGAAGGTTCATCTGCAACTCTTCTAAAGTCTTATGCACATGTTCCACCTTTCCCAGAGGCACTAAAGGAGACCCGAAAGCTGGAGAATGACAAGGAATTGTTCGAGACGTTCAAAAAGTGTGAGGTAAATATTCCTTTACTTAAACTGATTAAAAGCATTCCTAGATATGCTAAGTTTTTGAAAGAATTGTGCACCATCAAAAGAACTCAAAAGCTAAAAGGGAAACAGAAAATCTCTGTAAGTGAGCATGTGTCTGCTGTGTTTCAAAGGCGTATGCCTCAGAAATATGGTGACCCTGGCATGTTCACTATTCCCTGCATTATTGGTGATACAAAGATTGGTAAAGCCATGCTAGATCTAGGAGCTTCAATTAATGTTCTACCTTACTCTGTGTACAAAATGCTTGAACTGGGTCCTTTGCAAGAAACTGGCGTGGTTATACAGTTAGCTGATAGGTCAAATGCTTACCCCAGAGGAATAGTTGAAGATGTGCTTGTAATGGTTGATAATCTCATATTTCCTGCTGATTTTTATGTCTTAGATATGGACCATGATAAGCATGCTGCACCTATTTTGCTAGGTAGACCTTTTCTGAAAACAGCTAAGACTAAGATTGATGTCTGTAGTGGTTCTCTGACTATGGAATTCGTTGGGGAAAGGGTAGAGTATAATATTTATGATGCAATGAAATACCCTCCCGAAGATTCCTCGCTGTGCTTAGTTGATATGGTAGAGCCACTTGCTCAAGACTTTTTCAATATGCATGAATCTGAGGCTTTGAAATCCACTTTGGAAAATGCTATTATGAATGAAACTTCAGATTTGGATTTACAGACTGACCTGCAGGAAGTGGTGGCAGAGTTGAATGCTCACTTTGAGCGTCCACTTATGCCACCGGGCTTAAAGCCCATACCACTAACCTTGCCTAGCGAGAAGCTTTTGCCATCTATTGTGCAGGCACCAGTGGTAGAACTGAAGCAACTTCCAGACCATCTCAAGTATGCTTTCTTAGGTGATGGGGATACCCTGCCAGTAATTATATCCAACAAGCTCACCAAGGAGCAAGAAGGACGATTGGTGGCAGTTTTGAAGGAGCATAAGACGGCTATAGGATGGACCATTGCAGACATTAAGGGGATTAGTCCCTCAACATGTATGCATCGGATTCTACTAGAAGATGAAGCTACACCGTCTAGACAGCCCCAAAGAAGGTTGAATCCCCCGATGATGGAGGTGGTAAAGAAGGAGGTGTTGAAGCTCCTTCAGGCAGGTATGATCTTTCCCATTTCTGATAGCAAATGGGTCAGCCCAACTCAGGTTGTCCCTAAAAAGGGTGGTATCACAGTGGTTGAGAATCACAAGGGTGATCTCATTCCCACAAGAGTTCAAACCGGATGGCGAGTCTGTATTGACTATCGTAAGCTTAACGCTGTAACCCGGAAAGATCATTTCCCATTACCTTTCATTGACCAAATGCTGGAACGACTTGCCGGTCGTTCATTCTATTGTTTCTTGGATGGATATTCTGGATATTTTCAGGTAGCCATAGCACCAGAGGATCAGGAGAAGACAACATTCACTTGTCCTTTTGGCACCTTTGCATACCGAAGGATGCCTTTTGGGCTGTGTAATGCCCCAGCTACATTCCAACGGTGTATGGTTAGTATCTTTTCTGAGTACATAGAGAAATTTATTGAGGTATTTATGGACGATTTTACCGTTCATGGGAATGACTTTGATTCATGCTTAACTCATTTGACACTAGTGCTTAAAAGATGTGAAGATACTAATCTTGTTCTAAACTCTGAAAAATGTCATTTTATGGTAGAACAAGGTATAGTATTAGGCCATGTAGTGTCTTCTAAGGGTATTGAGGTCGATAAGGCTAAGGTTGAAGTAATTCAATCTTTGCCTTATCCTACTAATGTGCGTGAAGTGCGTTCTTTTTTAGGCCATGCAGGGTTTTACCGCAGGTTTATCAAAGACTTCTCAAAAATTGCCTCCCCCTTATGTGAGTTGTTGAAGAAGGAAGCAGGATTTGAATTTGGTGATGGATGTAAGGCAGCATTTGATGAGCTAAAACTCCGCCTCACCACAGCTCCCATTATTCAAGCCCCAGATTGGTCTCTTCCTTTTGAGATCATGTGTGATGCTAGTGATTATGCAGTGGGGGCTGTTTTGGGACAAAAGAAGGGCAGAGCATCTCATGTGATTCACTACGCCTCTATGACATTGAATGAGGCCCAGAGGAACTACTACACCACGGAGAAGGAGCTCCTAGCAGTTGTATTTGCATTGGAGAAATTTCGCTCTTACTTGCTGGGAACAAGAGTGATTGTTTATACAGATCACGCAACACTCCGCTATCTGCTGACGAAAAAGGAGGCCAAACCCAGGTTAATCAGGTGGATCTTACTGTTGAGTGAGTTCAACATTGAGATCAAAGACAAGAAGGGGGCTGAGAATGTGGTTGCTGATCATTTGAGTCGTCTGGTGATGGAAGAGCAACAGAGGCCAGAGAGTTCACCCATTCAGGAGGAATTTCCAAATGATACCTTGTTTGCTATTAAGGTTGTAAAGCCTTGGTATGCACACTTGGTTAATTTCCTAGTTATGGGTGAGTTCCCACCAACATTCACAAAAGCTCAGAAGGACAAGTTAAGAAGTGAAGCAAGATACTACATCTGGGATGATCCATGTTTGTGGAAACACTGCGCTGATCAGGTAATCCGACGATGTATCCCGGATAACGACGTAACTTCTATCTTAACCTTCTGTCATAATTATGCATGTGGGGGCCATTTTAGTTCCAACAAAACAACTAGGAAGGTATTGGATGCAGGATTTTACTGGCCTAGCATTTTTCGGGATGCTCATGGGTTTTGTAAATCCTGTGACCGATGTCAAAGAGTTGGGAATATGTCCCAAAAGAATGAGATGCCTCAATCTCCTATTATTTTCTTTGAAATCTTTGATGTATGGGGCATTGACTTTATGGGTCCATTTCCTAATTCTTTTGGGAACTATTATATTTTGCTTGCGGTGGACTACGTTTCCAAATGGGTGGAAGCGAAGCCCACCAGGACTGATGATTCTAAAGTGGTGATAGATTTCTTGAAGACCAACATTTTTACAAGATTTGGTGTCCCTAGAGCTTTAGTTAGTGACAAGGGGTCTCACTTCTGTAATAGGATGGTGAGTGCATTGTTGAGAAAATATCATGTCACACACAGAGTCTCTACAGCTTACCATCCTCAGACAAATGGCCAGGCAGAGGTGTCTAATAGGGAAATCAAGTCCATTCTGGAGAAGACAGTTGCACCAAACAAGAAAGACTGGAGTGTTCGGTTGGATGATGCACTATGGGCATACAAGACCGCTTTTAAAACACCAATTGGGATGTCACCATTCAGGTTGGTATTTGGAAAAGCTTGTCATTTACCGGTGGAAATTCAACATAAAGCATACTGGGCAGTCAAGAAGTGCAACATGCAAGAAAATGAGGTGGGCGAATTCAGGAAACTTCAACTCCAAGAATTGGAAGAAATCAGGCTTGATTCTTATGACAATGCAGTGATATACAAGGAAAAGACAAAAGCCTGGCTTGACAAGAACATTTGGAGGAAGAATTTCAAGGTTGGAGACAAAGTACTTTTGTTCCAATCACGCCTCAGACTATTTCCCGGGAAACTAAGCTCAAGATGGAGAGGTCCTTTTGTGGTAGCAAAGGTATACCCACATGGAGCAGTTGATATCTATGATGGAGTTTCTCATTCCGTCTTTAAGGTGAATGGTCAGAGGCTGAAACCATATTATGAAGGGTTCAATGGTGCTACTTTGGAAGAAACGGCTCTCCACGAGCCGGAGCAAGAGCCTTAGTATCCTTTTTACGTCAAGCTAAAGACGTTAAACAAGCGCTTCTTGGGAGGCAACCCATGTTTTAGGATAGATTTGCTTTGATTTTGCTTTCTGTTTTACAGTTTTTATTTTTATTAGTTAGTTTAGATAGAAATAATCCTCAAAGTTTCAGATAGCTCAGGCAAGCTTTGAAGTACAGAGAAACTCGGAAGGGGGACAAAAATTGCGTGGCCAAAAGATCTGTATCCAAGTCGAGCAATGCACGCTCAGAGAAGAAAGCGCGGCTTGGGGCTGCTAAATGCGCGGCCGCGCAATCCCGTGCCCGAAGCCGCACAATCTCGACTGGGGGCATATTGCGCGGGATCGCAAATGCGCGGCCGCGCATTTCAGTGTGATCCCGCGCTTTTGGCCGCTTCAGCGAGAAATAAACTAAAAGAACCCGAGGCCTTCTTTTCCTTCCCCATTATAACGCAACCTCCCTTCTCCTACCTTCCCAAAACTCCATTAAAGCTCAAGAGCTCAAGCTTCCCCCTAGCCATTCAAGTCGGATTTTCAACCTCAATCAAGCAAACAACTCCAAATCAAGCGGGATTCAAGTAAGTTGTCTCAAATTTCTCTCAAAAATTCGGTTTTGATTAATTAAATCTAGATCTAGGTTTGATTAGAAAAACCCGAATTTGACCCCTTTAGGCTTGAATTTAGGCTTAAGTCCTTTACAAAAGTTTGTTTATTGCATGATTCTAGGCTAGATTCGTGTTTTATTTGAACTTTTTATGCAAATCCGAAAATCACCTAGAATTTGATTAGAATTTGATTAAAATTTGATTAAATTTTGATTAAAATTGTTCTAGGTAGTGAGGGAAGAGAGTGTTTGAGTGATTATCTGTGCAATATTGATGTGGTTGTCCTTGCCGGGACAACGGAATTGCGTTTGTTTGGTTTGTGTGGTGTTTGTGCAGGTTTACTTGGAATTCTGATATCATGGGTAACAAAAGAGGCCGAACTGATGGATCTTCATCATCCCGTGCCGCTTTAGCTCCCCCTGCTGTGGTGGGGGAGGTCACCCAAGAAACTTTTGGGATCACTCTGACCAAGGACAATCATGTGATTAGGTTTGAACTTCTGAAGGACAGAGAATGGAAAGCAACTCGGTTCATCGACTGGGATCTGATGAACCAGATTGGGATAGCTCATCTGTTAAATGAAATAGGAGCATATTTGCATATGCGTGAGTTTTTGAAGCTATGTGAACCGACCTTCAAAGGGTTAACACTGGAGTTTCTGAGCACTTTGTCCACTAATTTTAAAGGAGAAGGGGAGATTAAGTTTTGGCTAGGGGGAGTTAGAAGGAAGATGACCTTGAAAGAGGTCAACCGAGTGTTTGGGTTCTGTAATTTTCCTATCAGTAGAGATTTAGTGCTTACTGAGGCAGGAGCCACTTGGGCTGACAGGCATTTCTGGAAAGCCATCACAGGGAGATCCCAGTATAATCCATCTAGAGAAAAGGCTTCTCCCATCACTCATCCCGCTATTAAAGTCTTCCAGCGGTTTATTGCAAGTACTCTGAATGGGAGAGGTGATGGGGGAAACAATTGTCCCAAGAAAGACGTCACTGTATTGGCTGCGAGCTTGAAGAGGAAGCCGTTGAACTTGGGTGCTATGTTGATGCACCACATGGTTCATGTTGGGAACAAAGGCGGTGGAGCTATTTGTATTGGCAGGATTGTGACTGTCCTAGCCAAGCACTTTAGAATCGATCTTAGCGAGTTAAATGTTGATATTCCGCCTTCACCTATTGACTTCATCATGTTGAAGAAAATGGGCGCTCTCTACAAGTACAGAAACTCTTACTTCTGGGTGATTGGTGATTCTGGAAGGGTTATGAAGCTTCCTGATGGACACCGAGTGCAGATTGGAGATAGTCCAGCTAACTGGCTCATTAAGGTTCAGGCTGACGATTTGGATGTGGCAACCGTTAAGGGCCCTGTTAGGGGTAAAAAGGCGGTTTTAGTTCCTATTGTGGTGGATTCTGATGAAGAGGAGATGGATGAGGATTTCACCATGGATGAAGAAGAAGAAGAGGAAGAATCTGCTGAAGATGTTGATACTGATGAGGAGGAGGAGTCTGAGGAGGATGATCAGCAGAGACAATTTGATCCGTCTATACATGCTGGAGGTTTACGTTACTCTGATGCTCAGTATAACCAGATGATGGAGATGATGAGACAGATGCAGCTAGACAACACGCAGCGATACAATGGTATGTCTTCTCACATCGATCAGAGCTTTCAGGGCATGAGAGGTTATGTGGATCAGAGGTTCACATCTTATCAGACTCATCAGGATCAGCAGCTTGCTGCTTTTCAGGCTCGCCAGGATGAGCAGTTCAGACTGCTCAACACCAGATTGGATGGATGGAGCTCAGCAGGCTATCCGCCTCATCTGTCGTATCCTCATTATGCCTTTCCAGATCCACCATATCCTCAGTTTCCACCATATCAGCAACCACCAGCACAGGAGATTCCGCCGTACCATCCACCACATCCAGAGTATCCACCGGAGTTTCAGGCACCACCACCACAAGATTTTCCGCCTTATTACCCGCCACACAACTAGAGTTTTGTGAGTTTTTCTCTTTCCTTTACCTTCTTACTACACTTTGGGGACAAAGTATGTTTTAAGCATGGGGGAAGGGGATTACTTGTGCATTGCATGTAGTTGCATTAGATTAGGTCATATTTCAATTTTTGCATGCATTGATTAAAATTCTTGAAAAATGAAAAAAAAAATCAGAAAAATTTGAAAAAATACAAAAATATTGCATTTAGGTTCTTATTTCCCCATTGTTTGATTCCTCTTGTGTTTCTATGCTAAGTATAAATTCTAACCCATGATTTGCATGATTTACTGAAGTTGATATGATATAAGCATGATCATTGATTGATTACTTTGATTATAGGATGGAGCATGTATTTAGCTTGAGTATTTGATTTATTCTGAAATTCTAGACAAAACTTTACCTTGTGAGATTTTTGGCCTTTCATGATTATATTTGTTCTCTATATTTCTTGAGTGTATCACCATGATTATCTAGCTCTAGAACTTGCGTTAATACTCTTTGTCAAGGCTGCTTTATATGATTGAATACATAGCATTAAAATGATTGAGGCAATGTTTCTTATAGCCTATTGTTTCCCTTTCTACCCTACAAGATCCATGTTTTTGACACCCCACTTATTTGAGCTTTAAGCCTATTTTTATTAGCTCCACAAAATGATTCCTAGCCTAATAAGCTTGACCCATAATCCGGGATTTAGGACTTTAGGTTTTGTTTTTGATTTTGTGTGAGTTATGTACAAGTATGGGGGAATTGGAGGAAAAGGTGGAAAAAGAGGAAATAAAACTCTTGGGTTTCAAAGAAAAAAATGGAGATGAATTATGTTGCAAAGCAAAAGAAAAATTGCTTGAATTGTGTGTAGTCTTCATTAGTATAAGAGAAAAGAGTTGAAAAAGAGGCAAAAGAAAGAAAAAAGAAAAAGAAGAAGCAAAGTGCTTAAGTGTAAATACATGGAGTTAAGAGTGAAGTTGGGAAGTGTTATGAGAAAAAGTGTTGAATTTCGGTTTAGGACTAGTTCTTTATCCCGGATTTAGCACCACATGCCAAATATGATCCCTTCCTAATTTTTCTTTACCTTGGCCCCATTACAAGCCTTAAAAAGACCTCATGATTTTTGTTATGTATTTGATCCCCAGCGGTGGAGATTTAGAATTCTGATGCAAGCATATGGTAGTCTAGTTTTCATGGTTGATTTTGAGTGAAACACGTCCTTAAACACTTGAGAGTTTGAGTGCGAACACATATACCTTGGTGAGGTCTAGAATGAATGAATGGTCTTTACTCTATGCTTATGATGATGCATGTTAGGAAGTCTTGGTTGGGTTTTTGATTAAATGTGAAATGTTTGTTTGACTTGAGATGGATGTAAGATTGCATTTCTATGGTGTGATTGGATTTATGTCTTGCTTGAGGACAAGCAAGGGTTAAGCATGGGGGAATTTGATTGCTTGCATATAGGAGTAGTTTAGATGCATGTTTTATATATGTTTTAGTTGGTTTTAGATTAGTTTTTATGTAGTTTTTAGGTTTTTGTGTTATCGGGTATTATGCGCTGGTTTGCTCGGTTTTACAGGTTTTTAGGTTAAGGAGCAACAGCGGGGCGAGTACAGATGGATCATGGTGGTGGTGGACGAGCCAAGAGAGCTAAGGGATGCTAGGAGCATGGATGAAGAAGAGCCAAGACAAGGAGAAGACAAGCCAAGAACAAGCCAAGTGCTCGGGTTGAAGCCGAGCAACGAACCCGCGCATTCCTAACTGGTTGCCAATTGCGCGGGATTGCAAGAGAAAGCGCGACCGCGCTTTTGCGTGACGAAGCCGCGCATTCGGAAGTTTTCAGCGAGCAAGTGTTTTGGGCCGAGGTTTTGATTTGGGCTTTAGTGTTTGTTCAAATGGGCTTTTGTCATCCGAGTAATATGTTGAAGATATAGTTATTGAGGGATATTTTTAGTAGACATATAAATACTTTATGTTAGTTTTATTTTCTGAACTTTTGATCAACTTTGGAGGCTAGGGTTCTCTCTCTGGAGGCAAACTTGAACCTTTGTAAGTTTTCTTAATTTCAATTATGAATTGCTAAATTTCTCTTGTGTTTGGCTAGTTATTGAAGTCGTGATTTGTATGTAGTTGTGAGGTTTGATTGATTCTCAACAAACTTGAATAGAAATTATTCCCTGTGCTTAACTGAATCTGAATTATTCTAGGGTTTTGTTAGATTGATCACCTAATAGAATTTCTAGATTGATTTACAACTGAATCTGATTAATTACCGGTCGGAGTTAATTTGATCAAGAATAGACTTTAATTAATTTAGTACCGGTCGGACAAGTTGATTAAAGTAGGGAATAAATTCACAATTCACTTAGATGTCTGGTTGCTCTAAGTTGTTTGTTTCTATTGATAACTTGAATCGTCATGTTGTTGTTTAATTGAATCTAGAAGGTCTTCTAGGTTGTTAAATAATTAGGGTTGTTAGACTGGTTGTTCTATCAACTATATATGAAGTTCGGGTTTTAATCCCTAGTAGGGTCATTATCCATAATAGATTATTCAAGTGAGAAGAGAATCAAGAGAATCAATGATCAACGAATCAATATCATGATGGATCTAACTAGTTGAACACATTTGTTTCTCATATATTCAAATCATCTTTGCATTCATAGTTAGTTTTATTCTCGCATATTAGTTTAGATAATCGTTCTGAAAACCCCCCCTTTAGTTACTTGGCACATAAGTAATAACATTAATACACGAGTCTCTGTGGGATCGACTCTTACTTACCGCTCTACTGAGTTGGTTAAGCTAAGATTTCTTTGATAGGTATAAACGACCACGAAAAATACCTCATCAGTTTGCACAATAACGCTAGATTTCCCCTTCTTCTTTGGCTTGTACTCACCAGACAACACACCCGCTAAAAGGACCTTCGTTTCCCAAGTGTTCTCAATGGTCAACACTATGTTCAAATTTCGTCCTATTTCTCTAGCCCATTTTAGCATAACCTTCCAATCCGGCCACTCATTATCAGACTCAAAGTGACTAGAAAAATGGAAAAACTGGCCGCAATTGATTACAAAAATTAAGAGCTATAAAATAATAATTATATAACAAATGATTAATGATAACAATTATAAAATAATGATTAAATATAGCAAATGATTAATTATAACAACTATAAAATAATAAACCTAACAATTTCTACTCAACCTAACAATTTTGATGTAAAACGACCTCGTTTAGATGTCCACTATAGGGAATTGCGTCTCCACCTCCGTCTTCATCTATGTGTTCCTCATTTAGATTAATCAGATTTGGACGAGAATGTCCTCGCCCTCCAAAAATAGACCAAAAACCCAACATTGTCCTCATAGTGATTTTGTGTGTTTATGGTAAACTGTGAGATGATGAAATGTTAGCCAGGTGCCGCGATTAAATAGCCGGGATGAAACACATTTTTTACCCTAACGACTAACTAGTCGCTACCTCTTGAATTTTAAATATAGCGGTAGGTTAAAAGTATTTTTTAATCTTTTTCGCTACCACAATTTTTTTGTAATTTTATCTTTCTACTATTGTTTTTTGTATTTTTTTTTAAATTTGTAGCGGTGAGTTACACCTAGGGGTGTCAATCGGGCGGGTCGGGTCGGGTTTGGGTCGGGTCAATTTAGTTTCGGGTAAGCTCGGGTTCGGGTCAAATTCGGATATTTTGAAAATTGGGTCAAATTGGGTTGGATCATTTCGGGTCGGGTGCTCAATTAATCGGGCAAAGTCGGGTTTCGGGTCAATTTCGGTCGAGTCATTCGGTTTTCGGTCCAACTTGATTTCGGATAAGTTCGGTTTCGGGTTTAGTTCGGTTTCGAGTTTAGTCGGATTTCGGGTGAGTTCGGTTTCGGATTTTTCGGATATTGAGTGAATCGGATTTCGACTTTGGCCGAATTTCGGGTTAATCTGATTTCGAGTAAGCCGGAATTTCATTCAGACCATATATCGAATGATTATTTTATGTAGTTTGACTACTTTAGGGCTTAAATATTTAATGTAACATTTAATTTAAACATAATTATAATAAATATTCACTATTATTAATATTTTAAAACATAATATAATTTTCGGATAGTTTCGGGTCGGGTAACTTCGGATTATCGGATGGTTTCGGGTCGGGTAACTTCGGATTTTCGGATGACTTCGGGTCGGGTAGCATCGGATATCGGGTTGCATCAGGCTAGTCCATTCGGGTATAATCGGTTTTGGGTTAATCTCGTGTTCGGATTTTTTCGGATTCGGGTCAAATCAGTTCGGGTCAAACATATTTCGGGTATAAAACTTTTTATTGTTTTCTCGGGTCGGGTCGGGTTCGGAGTCGGACGGGTCGGGCGGGTTATTCGGGTCGGGTCAAGTTTTGACAACCCTAGTTACACCGCTACAATAAAGTCAAGACCCTCTTCAATTTTGACAAGGGCGCCCTAAGTACACGTATTTTAATGATTCATAATCTTTTAGAACAAATTAATAATTGTTTTATTACCCTAATACTCCATACTAATTCGCAAATCTTAATGTTTTAATTTTCAATACCTTTTGGAACCAAGTTGTCCAAACATTAGCTCTCGTAATTTACCAATATTTAGGATCTAATATAAATAAAATTACATTACCTACAAATAAATTTTTGTATAAAATTATAATAAAAAAATAAGTCATACCTTCATTGTTTGGTCATGGACTATATTGTAGGGGTAGTATTTTGTTTGAAGAATTTAATAAAATTTATTTGATTAACGAGTGATTCTATTTCTAAGTAATTTCCATACCATATATTCCCTTTTTAAATTTCGAAAAAAAGTATTATTTCCTTTCTCAAGTAGAAGTAGATATCTATAAAAACCCACTTCTAGAGTTTGAAGGCGAAGTAGGGTGGCGCAATCGGAGACCTAAACCGACAACGAAATCCTCCCACCGCCGCCGGCGGTGCCAAGGCCTACACCGTACCGCCGCCGCTACATTTATAATAGCCTTCCATCTGACCATTACTTCCTCCCCCACACACAATCCCTCCTTATTTAATTACCCATTTATTAAATCAATTAATCCCAAATCGTAATTTTTTTCCTTTTTTTACACTGAGCAATTTGCAGGGCTCTCCTCTCGTCGTCCCAAATCTCAACGCTGTTGAGAGAGAGAAAATCTCAAATCCCTAATCTCAAGCACTGGGGAGTTGGGGGAAAACTGACTTCTCAGAAAAGAGCCTGAAAATGGCGATTCGTCAATGTGCATATTGTGTGCTTTTATGGCAATGAATCGCTTCGTTTCTTTGCTTTTCTTTGATTGATCCGTAAACCTTCCATCCATCCCTCTCTCACACACTGTTTCGCGTGCTCTTCCTTCTTCTCTCAGAATCAATCTTTTCCTCCGCTCAGCTTTTGTCATTCACAATCTAGTCCCCCACTTCACTTTTCTCTTTGGGAATCGTCGTTTCGTGTCAAAGTGATTGTGGTACTCATTCCCTAGTTCCTGCTCTGCTGAACCTAGCCAGCCATTAATGGCGGCATTTAAACCTTTTGCCTTGTCTCTTTCAGCTCACGTCACAGGTTAAAATCGAGGGGGGAAAACTGAAAATTATTTGAGTCGTCTACTGTTTGTGAGTTCTTCTAGTAGAAAAAGACCTTTTTATCGCCATTCCGTTTGGATTCTTCTCGTTTGCTTAGATCCCAGATGTTGACCTGCATAGCCTGTTCGAAGCAGTTAAACAACGGATCTCTTCCGCAGCAACCGAATCAGGATGAAGACGACGTGGTTGCGACCACCCCTAGCAGGAAGCAATCTATCAAAGCCCTCACCACTCATGTAAGAATATCACTATCAGCTGCTTTTCTTGTCCTCTATGTCATCAAATTCTATCTGGATTCTTGGCATCGTATTGGCTTTTACTGCTTTTGCATATCATTTGAGTTCTGCAGCAACTTAAATTGAACTTTTCTGCTCCATTTCTATATTAATTATTAACATTTTCATGGACTGTATTTGTTAGATCAAAGATATGGCAATCAAGGCTTCTGGTGCATACAAGAATTGCAAGCCCTGCTCAGGGGGCCGGAATGAGAACCGAAACTATGCAGATTTCGATAACAATTCGGCTTCAGAAAAGTTCAAATTGGGGTACCGAAGGGCAGGGAGTTCCAATTCAACTCCAAGGGTGTGGGGAAAGGAATTGGATGGAAGGATAAAGGGGCTATCCAGTGGAGAAGGGACGCCGGCGTCTTTGAGTGGAAGGACGGAGTCTGTGGTTTTCTTGGAGGAAGATGAGCCCAAGGAATGGGTTGCTCAGGTGGAACCTGGTGTACTCATCACCTTTGTTTCGGTCCTGCAAGGTGGCAATGATCTCAAGAGAATCCGGTTTAGGTGAGATTCTCACTCATCCAATGCTTTATGATGTTTTGATTATTTTAGATTGTGTTGCTTTTCATTATTCATGCAGAAGTTGTGTTTGCTTGTTCAGTTCTTTGGTATTTCTCTCAAATGTTTTTTTATTATTTGTAAATGTTCAATTTCCAGCAGTATTTACATTAATGGGTTTAAACTGTGTTCTTTGGTCTCGAATTCTTGATTGATTCCTCTTTAGTCCTTGAACCACAATTTCCCTAATGAATTATGTCCAAGTATGTTAGTATTTACTATTCCTCAATGCTGATGAATTATGTCTAACGTGCTCTGCTCGTATTGCATCATAGTTTCAACTTGATGGTTCAAGTTTCCTATGGGTTTTATAATAATTAGTCTAAAGATGATCCACTGCTAGTGAACAGGATCGAATTCTACTCATGTTGTATTGATTTGCCTGACTGATGATTACTTGATTACTTGGTCTATGCCATGCCATTTGAATCTTTGTTCCTTGAAAAAATTTGTTCATAGCTGGATAGACCAGATCCATAGTGGAAAGCAATAGGCTTAACAAAAGATAAACAGTGAAACACTCTACAGTGGTGTTTAGTTCTGATAATGACTTTTGTTTGAAGGAAGTTACTTGGCACAAGTGGTAAGCATGTTCCAATTAGTATGCAAAGCAAAGGCTAGAGCTTCACTGGCCTCTTAATAATTATAACACCTATTTTCATTCAAATGGATTTCCCTTCCCTTTTCATTGGGTCAGTATTACAATGCATACTTTTGAATCCTATGTCATATTTGCTGTAATTTAATCGTTTCTCACAAGTAATACAAGAAGATGCATGCTGTCTTTATAGTTTTTGTTGCTTGCTTGCTTGAACTGGATTGGTCCCTCATTAGATGAAACTGATTCTGAGTTTCGGTATATCCCCTTTGCTTTTTCTTATTCTTCAGCCGTGAGCTCTTCAACAAATTGCAAGCTCAAAGGTGGTGGTCAGAGAACTATGAAAAAATCATGGAGCTGTATAATGTTCAGAGGTTCGACGAAAGCGTCCCACTCCCAACACCTCCTCACTCTGAAGACGACGTAAGTTTCATAACTCATGCTTTGTATGTAGCTTGTTAAAAACATCAATTCTGTGATACCACTGATGCGTATAACTGATTCATTTTCACTCTTTTTCAGATCTCCAAGATTGGATCTGCAGAAGGCAGCCCAGCAACCCCTCCTTTAATAAATGAGTCCTTACCTCGAAAATCCCGCCGTCCAAAAGGGATGATGGGCTATTCCTCCTCAGACTCACTAGAGCACCAATCAAGAAAAGGCCGAAACCATGGCTCCTGTGGACTTGCATCAACTCCCAAGCTCTCAAACACCAGCCCTGTAAAGACAGAGACGTCATTTGCTGATGCTTCTGCAAGAAGCAGCTCATCAAGAGAAGCAGATCACTCTGGTGAATTCTCAGTCAGCAATGCTAGTGATGCTGATACTGAATGGGTTGAACAGGATGAACCGGGCGTCTACATCACCATCAGAGCTTTGCCAGATGGCACAAGAGAGCTTCGACGTGTTCGGTTCAGGTTAGAACTTACTTTACCATACTGATGCTTCAATTTTCTATTAGAAATCTGCCAACTCTGATCTAACAGCCTAATAATACTAAGATTAACCATTATTCAGATTATATAAATATTTTATGTGAAGGGTCTTTCTTGGGCACATGTTAATAATCTATAGTTGGGAAACTGTAATTAAACTATTCCATAAATTGGAACGAATTAGCCTTAAGGGATTATGTTGAAATTAATAAATGAATTTTTCTATAATGTGCCCCAAGGGCACATGATTAAGATCTTCAATAGAATTAATATGTTTGCTAAATTGGAATTATTAATGTGTGCCATTAGAAAAACCCTTATATGAAAACCTTGGTAAACCCAGGTTGCATTCAACTTGCAACGTGCTGTCTTCTGTCAAAAGCAAATACGAAAAAGTGTAAAAATGAACAGAGCTGGATGGATCCAGCAAGAAATGATGCAAATCCCATGTTAATCTACCCAGGATGGCTTGGACCATTAGCTTAGACCCAATAAAATATACAGCAAGGTTATTATTTTAAGATACTAGGGAGTAATTTTATACGTAGGATTTATTTTAATCTGCATGACCAGTAGCTCAGATCTCTGCTTTAACTTAAACAAATAATTAATTTTTGCTTGTGTGATACAGCCGAGAAAGATTTGGAGAAATGCAAGCAAGATTATGGTGGGAAGGAAACAAAGCCAGGATCCAGGAGCAATATTTGTGATATCATGGGCTCGGGTTCTCTGTTGTAGGTTCACAGAACTAGAAACCGAAAAGTTGGGTGGTAAAGAAACGGATTGAATATAGCAAGCACATTTTCGGGTTTCCGTAGGAATCTTGTGTTGTTTCTAGTGGTGCTGTGATGAACTCTGCAAGAGTGAGCTTCTGAAGAATGCATGAATTTGTGGTTGGCTTGAGAGAGAAGGTGAAAGTTTTAGTATGAAACGAAGTAGTTTTTAGATACTTAGAAATTAGTTGAAATCTACAGTGATACCTTGTAGGTTTGAAAGGACATGGACTGTTGGTGTTGAGAGAGCTTTTCTTCATTGATGTAATTGTTGGTTGGTTGGTGTACATTTTGTCTGTTTCACAGGTTAAAAACTGATGTTGGGGAAAAGGAATAGAATCAGTGAATCCGTTTCATTATGTTTTGGTTCAAATAAAAAGTTTAAAGCTTGTTTGTTCAGTGGGGGGCCTGGTATGGTTTGCTTCTAGCCCATTACAAATTTAAGTTTTTTTTGAAAGGGTGAATTGCAGAAAACCACCCGCGAATTGCATAGTTGTGCACAAAACCACCCATATAAAACGAAATTGCAGCAAACCACCCATAATTTGTTTCCGTCTACAAAACGCCACCCAGGAGGGTAATCCGTTTGATTTCCCGTTAGTGAACTCTCAAGTTACATAATTACCCCTAATTAATCTATCTATCTCCTTTGTAAAATTCATTTCACAAATTACGTAGAAATAAATCCCCACCCAACACAAGGAGAACACGATGGCGATGGCGATTTGATCGATCGATCGATCGATTTGATTTCTCCCAGAGGCGAATTGACATCGGTGGTCGAAAAATCTAGTGCTTCATATGAAAGAAAGAAGAGAACGAAGTTCAGCGAAGCTGAAGACGGCGATGGCGATTCAAGCGCTTGATTGATCGATCTTCGATTTGATTTCTTTAGAGGAAAATTGGCATCAGTGATCTCTGTATTTCGTGCTTCATATCAGATTCGTGTTTTCCAGGTAAGAAAACACCCGACATTTCAAAATCTAGGGTTTGGGGTAGGATTTGAATAGCAAAAATTGTTGTTTTAATAGTCGAAATTTGGTGATTGTAGTGTATGCTTGGCAATTTTGATGCTGGAAAATCTATGTCGTTGGTTAAATTTTTTTGATTTGTGTATCCAGGTTGAATCTATCTGGATGAAGTCGAATTTTTTTTGATTTAGTGTATCATTTGTTTGCTCTTTTTGGCAAACACTCCCACGCTGATTTTTCTGTATAAAGTTAACATGAATTGTCAAGAAAGGGTTAAACCAGCCTCCCAATTTCAAAGATCATTTTTTTATCAGTGCACCATACTTTTTCATAGAATTCGTCTTTTGCCACTCTTTCATGCTGAGGCAAATAAAGACAAACTTTAAGAGCAAAAGAAATCCAAAATGCAAGTGGTTAGAAGAAGAAAAATATCTCACCAACTTCATCCTTATCTCTGATGTTTTCCTGTGTGTTTATGCAAACTTTTTATGTAATGATGCAACTTATGATGACTTCTTATATAGCCTTGAGGCCCATAGCTCAATCATTAATCCAGCCTCTTTTGTACTGCTTTGGATTAACTTTGATGTAGTCTTAATTGTGGAGTATGAGTGTAGATATTGATTTTATATATATAGGACTTGATTATGGTACACGGGCTACCTTTGCAACATTACTCTTGAATGTGATCAACCTTGTATATATGTCGTATTTTGGGGCTATAAGATTGAGCATGATCAGACCCTCAATCTAACTCATAACAATATAGATAACACTGTGTAATTTTACTTGGATTAATAAGCAAAAATACTAGTACTTGCATACTTGAAAAATAATGCAGACTTCAGTTATAATGGCAAATGAAAAGTAATGCAGACTTCATCTTATGCCTATATAAACTTGTTGTTTTATCAAAGATACTGATCGTGTTTTTGTTGTAATTTTGTAGAGTTATTAAGATGTCAAACTCTATTTCTTCATCTAGTAGTGTAGAAGATCGCTATTGTTTCTGTGGTATTCAAGCTAGGCTTTTGACAGCTCGTACCGATGGCAATTATGGTCGAAGATTTTATGGTTGTAGAAATTATGGTGGTAACCAAATGAAGTGTGATTACTTCTCTTGGCATGATGACCAATTTCCTAGAAGAGCATCACAAGTGATAAGAGCTTTGATCCATGAGAAGATGAATATAGCTGAGCAATTGAGAAATGCCGAGGCAACAATTGAGAGATTGAAGATGGGAAATAAATCTCAACTCCTACAAATTGAAGAATGCAAAAAAAAGCCGAAGAAGAAAGACTATGGCCATATGCCCATCATTGTTGGTTTTGTATTGGTTTTCATCTTGAATATTGTAATGGTGAAACTAATTCTGTAATGATGCAACTTATGCATTTTGGGTAGGTGGTAAGATCAAGTGAAAATTATGTAATGACTATGTATTTTGGGTAGGAATGATAATTATTCACTGGTGACAAGAAGAACATGACATGTATTTACTGTTGGCAGATGAATGTAGTTGATATGAACCAATCATTTTGTCTTCATGTGAATAGATTATGCTAAACATCTTTATTATAATTTAATTAATGTCTTCATGTGAAAACAAACCTACGTTCCATACTTTTGACTTAAAATGGGCTATATAGTGTCCTGCAAATCAAAAGTATGAAAGCTGAACCTACAAGAAGTATAAACTTGATATGCAAAAAATAAGTAGCAGTATGAAATAAGTACCCAAATCAACATAAAAATAAGTACCCATTAGTAAGTGTCATGTAATACTTGATAAGTAGCACCTACTGTCTGATTTACATAGGATGCTAAATAACTATCAACAAAAAATCAGTAAGAAATCAGCAGCATCACCCGATTCAAAATGCTAACTAATGTCAGCAGCATCACCATAAACAAAATGCTAACTACTATCAGCATCATCACCATAAACAAAGTACTAACCACTGTCAGCAGCATCACCATAAACAAAATGCTAACTACTGTCTGATTTACTTAGAATGATCAACAAAATATAACTAGTTCTAAGAAGGTAGGTTGTCTATGGGCATAAGAACTTCAACAGCTACTTATGGCTTCCATGGAGCTTTGTTGTTCTTGTTGGGGGCTTCATATGTTCTTGATGCACCTTCCTCACTTGTTTGGCTCATCCAAGTCCACTGTGATGCTTGAGTTTCAAGGTAGGAGTCATGGTTATTGAATTCAGCTGAAGTAGCTAAACCCTGGATATAGAAAGGCAGTACATTCAGCTATTACACATAAATCTGTATGATATAGAAAGGTAGTACATTTTAGTCCATTTTGCACATAAATTGGACTGGATTATAGTAGTTGTTTTTCTTTACCTGAACCTCGTTTGATGCTTCCTGTTGACCTTGAAAAATGGATGGGGTTACATTACCAACAAACTCAGCTTGACCTCGATTCTAAAATTAAACGATATAGAAAAAATTGGTTTTAGTAAAAATATTACAACAAGTATCAAAATAAGACCAAATTAACAACATAACCTGTGTTACTATTCTTCTCTTGGACTGACTAGGAACTTTGATAGTGTTTGGATTTTTGGGTCGTCCACCTTTGTTGTGTCCTGGATGCTGTGAGGGTTTAGGCAAAGGTTGTGTCTTGGGTGGATTATTGCACTTCTTCTTAGTGTGTCCCTCTTGGCCACAATGAGAACATTTGTACTTGCCACAAGTTCTTTTATGTTTCTTTGGTCTATCCTCACCCTCTTCTCTTCTTCGGGCCTTCTTAGGCCTTCCAGGCTGAACTACAAACATGGGTGGGCGTGGAGGTGTTTGATTGGTTTTCTCCCATTCTTGTTGTCCAGGCATAGGATGGATGACTTGACTATATACTCTCAAGTATGTTTCCTTGCTATAATAAGCATCCACAAAATCCTCTAATGTCTTCCTCTCTTTTAGAATACACGCCACTGCATGTGGGCATGGGATCCCAGTCAAATCCCATTTCAAACATCCACAAGTTCTTTGATGAATATCAACCACATACGTTTTACCACAATGGTCGACTTCAAATCTGTCTTGTCCTCCACCAAAATGAACCCTACAGTTCATGTGGCCCTCTTTCCTTGCAATCTCCAACCTTTTTTTAGCCTTGGGTGTAATGGAGCCAGCATAAGACATCATACCAGATTTTTTGGACACAAACCTCTTCATTAAAGCTCTTCTAATCCACTCACACATGGTTAGAATAGGCTTGTCCCTAGCTTGCAATATATAGCTATTGAAGCTCTCACATACATTATTAAGAAGCATGTCAGACTTGCAATATACCTTAAAATGAGACCTCGACCAACTAGACGGGTTGACTTTCATCAAGTATGCATGTGCCCCTTCATCAAGATTCTTCATATTTTCCATTTCCTCCTGAAAATCAACTGTAGTAAAGGCTCTTGCAGCTGCCCATAATGTATCCTTGAAGGCCTTTCCCGACCACTTCACTTTAAAATTGTTATGCAAGTGTCGAACACATACTCTTGTGTCAGCCATTGGTACAATCAAATTCAAAGCTTCAAGCAATCCCTGCAAAGGTGAAAACCTAGAATATTAGATAAGAAAATTGATAAATGTAAAGAAAGAAAATTTGAATGTAAACCTTTTGTCTATCTGACATGAATGTCAATGGAATCTCTCCCAAATCTCGCATAAGATTCTCCAAAAACCAACACCAAGTTTCTTTCCTCTCAGCCTCAACGACTGCATAGGCAATTGGAAACATGTTTTCATTTCCATCCTTAGCAACAGCTGTCAACACTTGACCTGTAAATGCACCCTTAAGGTGACAACCATCAAGGCCAATAATTGGCCTACAACCACTCAAGAAGCCTTTCTTACAAGCATCTAAACATATATACAACCTTTGAAACAGTGGCCTTTCTGGGGAATCAAGAGAGACTTTCACAAATGCTGAGCTTCCACGATTCCACTTAATCAATGTGGCAGCATAGTCCCAAACTTTAGCATATTGAGCACTAGAATCACCTTGAGTCATCAAATATGCACGAAACCTTGCTCTCCATGCTTGTGTATAACTGATATGAACACCATAATCCCTTTTTACAGTGTTAATGAAAGCTGACATCATCCATCCAGGATCATCTCTGTGATGCTCAACATACCTCTCAGCTAGCCATACAGAAGTAACCTTTGAATTCTCATTCTGCCAGCCACAATCATGATTAGGCTCCCAAGTCTTTAGTTGGAAAGTACCATCTTGTCCCACCCTTCTTGCACAAGCCTTAAAACCACACAATCTCCTCTTGCAAACACACTTTTTTCTAGCATGTTGCATACCACAATCACACTTATTTTTTCAATATGCAGAAACCTTGTTCTTGTCATTATGCAAATAATAAAAATCACCACCATTTTCAATGCAATGCTGTCTTAAAGCCCTTCTAAATATATCATTGGATCCAAATTTCATCCCTACTTCCAAGCAAATTTTTCTTTTGAAATCAGCTTTTGCATTAAACTCAGGGTACCTTAATTTTTCTTCACCATCAGAGTCACTAAGGCTTATAAGATTTTCAGAATCATCATCTGACAAAAGCTCCTCTGCAATAATTGGCTCATCAATAAGTGTAAATCCCATTCCCACATCATCTTGGACAGAATAGTCGACATTTCCATCATAAATGTCATCATCCTCATCCTCACTTTCTTTGGAGCTAAAGTCTGAACCCGAGGAAGATGACTCTGATGCTACCACAACACCTTCATCTTGGACAAGCAATTCCAGGGTATGGTTTTTCTTTTTAGGAAAGGTGTTTGAGGACTTTTGGATAGTTGGAGTTAATGTGTCACATATGGGCTGTTTGGCTTTTCTTGGGCTTCTTCTAAGATGAGACATGGGTATGAGGCTTGATGTGGGCTGCAATAAAGAGGCTTTATCTGGATTGGGCTGTACTTCTTTAGTCTGGAATAGGGTGGACTCATTTCTCCTAATCACAAGCTTTTTTCTTGGGCTCCTCCTTAATTCTAAGCCCTTCACTAATGGTTTCATCAAAGCTGTTGGACTACTCTCATTGTTTTGAACAACATAGACATGAACTACTTTGTCTCTACCAACAGAACCTATCATTGAGGTAATATCCTTGTCCATCAGAATTTGTCTTAGGCCATTAGTAATTGTATATCCTGCCTCCAAGTACCAAAACTCTTTCACATTACTTATTCCCAATTCATCCTGTAAATACCCTTCCATTTCTATCTTTGATAGCAAGTCAGGATCCACATCTTTTTTGTTAAATACCAATCCTTTTCGGTATATCAGTCGATCACCAACACATTCAAATAAACCCCCATACAGGAATCTAATGCAAATGTTCATCTTTATCTGCATATACATAAAAAGAGATAGGAATAAAATATAGTATAAGATCAAAAAGCATATAGGACAATATTCATGGGACCACATGACAACTATACAATACTATATAGCAAAAAGATCAATTGATGTATCAAATTCTGCAGGTTTATAATGAAAGAGCATTGCTTTTGAACTAAACCCAAACCCCGCTTGCTCACACACCCCAGATTAAACCCATGCTTTTGAACTAAACCCAAACCCCGCTTTGAGGAGCATAAATTAATCACAAACACCCCAAACCCTAAACCCAAACATCAAATTTTACCATTCAAACCCTAGATTAATCACAAACACCCTAGATTGAAATTTTGGACATTTTCTTACCTGGAGAAACCAAATTTCATATGAAGCACTAGATTTTTCGACCACCGATGTCAATTCGCCTCTGGGAGAAATCAATCGATCGATCGATCAATCAAATCGCCATCGCCATCGTGTTCTCCTTGTGTTGGGTGGGGATTTATTTCTATGTAATTTGTGAAATGAATTTTACAAAGGAGATAGATAGATTAATTAGGGGTAATTATGTAACTTGAGAGTTCACTAACGGGAAATCAAACGGATTACCCTCCTGGGTGACGTTTTGTAGACGGAAACAAATTATGGGTGGTTTGCTGCAATTTCGTTTTATATGGGTGGTTTTGTGCACAACTATGCAATTCGCGGGTAGTTTTCTACAATTCACCCTTTTTGAAATGATCCAAAAGAGGGCCAAGTCCTAAAACTTTATTCATGTTCATCGGTGAGATCCTATCATAACTACCCTTCATAACATACTTAAAATAATAATTAAAAACAAAAATTTATCTAATTTATTAAAAGGTCTTTAATTAAAAAAAACCCAACTCATTTCTTGCATCTAGGATATGCAGAGATCTCAAGATTGGTTCATCCATGAAATTGCAAATGTTTCATTCGTGAAATTGGATCATACATTACCAAGTAAAGTACCTTGATTAGCCCAACAAAGAACCCACGTTTTATTGGTGAATTTTTGATTAAATGTGTGAAGTGTCCCATTGTTCAATTAATTTGGTTGCTTTATAGTTAATTTTCTCGAAAAAAAATTAAGTCTACAATTCTTGATCTCTTCTACAAACCAAGCCCACATGAGGCGAGATCACATTATACAAACGTCATGTGAATTGACATCATTTTTTTAACCGTGATTAAATGTGTGAAACGTCTTCTGTTAGCAAAACTCAGACTTGAGATGCAAGGAGTGGTTGACCACTAACAAACGAATTGAAGGTAGGTGGTCACAGATTCGGCGACGACCATGACATCACTTAAGGGCATTGGTGCGAGGGCGAGGTAGATACTTCAACATTCAAACCTTCGCCCGAGATCTGAACGGAGGACAATGACGACGCTAGGGCGATGGCGCAAAGTTGAGGACGAGTAAGGAGGCTAGGCCCGTCTTAAAGATTTCGGAGGCCCTGTTCAATTTTAAAAAATTGGGCCCTCATATATTATAAAGTAATACTGTACAAATTTTAATACATATTGGGTGTAAATTTTTTGATGACACACAATTTAAATAAATAATATATATTCTCAAATACTTTCATATAGCAATAAACTATTTAACTAAGTAAAGAATATAATATTTTATTTATATTAAAATCTCAATACATCTTCAAGCATATATCACCTTCTATCTAAAAATTGTCATTTTTCTAGGCCGATTCCTTATGCACAGGAAAAAAACGCCCGGCGCACACGGATTTATACGCTTCATGAAGCGTATGACCAGAGGGTGCCCTCCGCGGGGACCCAGGGGCAGGCGCTTCATAAAGCGCCACTCTTTATGAAGAGTGACGCTTCATGAAGCGTAAGGGTTACAACTTTCTCCGCGCTCCGCGGCACCCCCGCCATGGAATTAGGTGTTGACGTAAATTTGGAAAAAAAAAATCATACTCTAATTTATATCTTTGTATCATAAGATAGATTAGATAGCAAACATAGAAGTCCTATATATATTCATATATCACAAAAGTTTATGAGTTAAGAAACACAACTTTCACAAAATACAATGACATCCAATAGATCATATGAAGAAAATTCATCGACTGAATCGCCTTTTTCAGATGAACCGTATGAAGCTGAATCATCATCATCTTATGAAGAGTTGTCATCATCTTTTGAAGAAGAAGGAGGAGAAATAGATGTTGATGAAGAAGAAAACGATATAGTCGAGGTAAGTTTTATAAATATAAATTGCAGTTTATAGTTTTATATTCAGAAATTTGAAGGTATCTTTATTTTTATTTGTAACCTAAAAAACAATTAAATTATTAATCTTATACATTTGTACTGATTATGGTAAAAATATGTTATTGTTAAAAACATATTGTGTGTAAAAAGACATATTATTGTTATTCAATAGTGTAGAGTTGAATGAAAAATAATAGTAAAAAATATGTTATTGTTAAAAATATACTGTGTGTATTTGCAGTTTAACTGAAAGTAATTTTAATTTATAAATAGGTAAACGGGAGAGATTTTTCTGCTGACTTTTATCACGATGGGGTGTGGGATAGTCGAGATGAAATGATAGCCTGGGCTAGGCAAGTTGGGCGTGAAAGATATATGGCGTTGCCTATAAAAACGTCAAATGAAAATTTGGCCAGGCTAGCATGTCATAGGCATGGTATGTATAGACCTGGGAAGAAGGGTGATTTCATCCCTACTGTTACACCGCCTCAGGTGCGAACCCTTTACACAAAGTGCAAATGCAAATTCGAGTTGCTTGGCGTTAGAAGTAAATCGACCGGGAAGTGGGCACTAACGGTTGTGTGCGGAGTTCACAACCACGACCTCCCCACTAGTTTGCTTGGCAATTCACTTTCAGGCCGAATGACGGAAGCACAAAAATTGCTTGTGAAGGAATTGAGCTATATATATGTGCCACCTGCTCGTATAGTGGAGTGGTTGAGAAATATTTACCCCGGAAATGTGACATCAAGGAAGCAAGTTTCAAATTTGAGGGCACGGTATTTGAAAGAGGATAGTGCAAATCTGACAACCACCCAATATGCACTGCATTTTCTACAAAGAAACAATTACAGAGTATTTCCGAATAGGATAGGTGGTTTAGATTATATTGGTATCCTCTTCTTTGTGCACCCCACGTCGCTGCATCTACTGAAGTTGTTTCCGTATGTCGCCATTATGGACAACACATATAAGACCAACATGTACAATCTATTAAGTTTTTTTTCTATATATTGAGGCAAATATTATTTTTGTAAAGTTGTATAATTGTTTCATGTATTGACAGGTACGACATGGCTTTGCTACAGATGGTTGGGTTTACATGCACTAACAGATCTTTCAACATCGGTTTTGCATTTCTCTCAAGAGAAGACACAACTAGTTATACATGGGTGTTGAAGCGTTTGAGGCGTTTGTTTCAGGAAGTGGGAGCGATGCCAAATGCGATTGTCACAGATCGAGAGAGGGCAATCATTAACGCAAAGGACGCTGTGTTTGGAGAGGAGGTCAAACATCTTCTATGTTGGGTGCATGTTAAGGGCAACATATTAGCATACGCTGTAGGTATCCTAGAGGACCAAGAAAAGGCGAAAAGGTTTGCTAATAGATGTTGGGGCATATTCATGTCGACAACGGAGGCAAAATATGAGGAAAGGCTTAGAAGAGTCAAACAGCATTGGCCAGGGCTGATGAAGTATGTTGAGAGGTCGTGGCTCGGGCCTTACAAGAAGTCGATAGTTAGATCATGGACCGATCACTATACCCACTTCGAAACGAGAACAACAAACAGGTACACACGTTTTAATGTTTTACATATTTTTGGTTGTTCAAATTATGTGATTTACACATTTGTAATGTACATAATATTAATATGTATGACACAGGGCGGAGGGAATGCACAACGTGCTTAAAAAATACTTGGCGGTTCTCGAGGAGGCTTCAACACAGTGATCGGAAGGATCCACAATCACATCCAGTCCCAAGTTAATGATATAAGGGGGGATCTGGAGATGTCACATAGCAAGATTCCAACTGAGTTGAATAGTGTCCCTATTCGAGTTAGGACGATATTCATGCGCCTATTTTACAAAGTGTCAACTTTGTGCATTATGAAGTTGTTGAATATGTACTATGACCTGAACAGGGACGCCGCAGAAGGAAAATTAGAGAAAGAGAGTACTGATTTTTGGGTACGGGAGTGCATGGGTCTTCCTTGCCGTCATACGATTGCCCAAGCCATTCTAACTAAGAGGCCGATCCCGCCAGGTGACATACACCCATTTTGGCATCAGGTGGTATGGGAGGGAGTTGATCCGAAGCGCATGCCCATAGAAGACAAAGAGGCAAAAAAAACTTACCGAGATCAGATGGGAAGATATGATGGAGAGGAAGCGTCGGGGTGAATTGACATATGACCATGTGTACTCGATCACAGAGACGTTTGTAGACAATGTGCTGGGAAAAGAGTCATCTTTTATTGAGCAGATAGATGCTGTGAAGAGGGGACGGCCAAAGGGGTCCACTAAGTGGTCAACAAAGAGGAACAATACTTTGCTTGAGCATCGGATGGAGGCATATGAAAAGGAGAAGCAACAGAAGGAAAAGGAGAGCCAAGTAAAAACCTCATTGCCCGGCAAAAAGCGTGGAAGACCAAAGGGCTCAACCAACAAGGCCCCGAAAAAAGTTGCGACGGGGACAAGTACACAAGAAGAGAGGGGCGGCATGATGTGGCTGGATTTCAACTTTGGAGTTGACAATGTTAACGACTTCATGTTTCCTTACATTGATCAGGTGCAGGATGTTATGGCAGATGGGCATTGCGGTTATCGATCACTCGCCGTGTTGTTGGGACAATTACAGAGCGAGTACCGCAGAGTTCAGTTGGAGTTGACAACCGAATTGAGGAGGAACAGAGATGTATATGAGCCTATTTGGAACAAATCTCCTATTGATGGGATGTTGGATAGTATCCCCTATGTGGTTAGCCCTTACGCTCGAAGATATTGGATGGAGATGCCCATAGCCGGTTTGATCTTTGCCACAATACATCAGGTTGCAGTTGTTTTGTTGTCGTGGGATGGATCACATACATGCTTGCCGATGCAGGCGAGAGGGGAAAACCGGTACCCTCCATCGAAGATATATGCCATAGCACTCGTGGGAAACAAAGATCACTTCATACCTGTGAGTCATACATTATTATCATGAAAGTAAATTAGCGCTTATACTTTTTTACTCGGTAATATATTATCTGTTTAATTTGTAGGTGTGGTTGAGCGACGACTCTCCACTTCCTCCTCCACCGAGAGATTGGACAAGAAGCCATCAACCTAGCGTCAACGGGTGGGATGAGCCGTTTAGACAAAGAATGGCAAAATGGCGCGAGAAGCGGATTAGCCATAATCTCGAACCAAATGTTGCTGTTTGAAGTTGATGATATATGTAATTAGTTAGAACCGTATTAGTCTTATTTGTAATGCATTTTTAAGAAGTGTTTGCTTCTTATGTTAAATATGGTTTTGTGCTGGTATAATTGTTAATGGCTTTGAATTGGATCATATAATTACAAACATGATGTCAGGTTAGTGTTTGGAAGGCTAATAAACTATAAAAACTAACATAAATCCTAAACCTACCCAAAAATCGTAACATTACCATAAATTATGTCACTAACAATCACAAATGAAAATTCAGAGTACTTGATTGACATTGATACATGTAATTAGTTAGAAGCCACCCTTTTTTTTCATATGCCTTGCGCATCATGAAGTGCACGCTTCATGATGCGCAAGATTAGGGCAAACGAAGGCAAAGCTTAAAAGAATGGGTAAATTTCAATGAAGCCAGTCAATTGAAGTTCATTGCTAACTCAAACTAGAGTATCAGTTGCCTTTTTGGTTCAAAACTTGAACCTGTAATCTCTATTTCAGCTTGAACCTCTGGAAATATCTACTTCAACTTGAACCAAACAATAGAATCATTTTGATAAGAATTGAACCTGTAATCTCTACTTCAGATTGGTAATGACACTACTCACTTCATCTACTTATATTTCGACCAGAATTCTATATTGTTGTTCACATTTGGTTCACTCTATCTGAATGCTTCTCGGTTGTGACATTGCCTATGACAAATCAATGGTCCAAACATTCGACTAAAACATATATTGCACTCGAAATGGTCCACTAAAACATACATTGCACTCGAAATCCACAACTGTGCTCAAATCAATTTCACTTATGCCCTTCACAATGAATTTTAGACACATTAATTACCCATTCCCATTGGAATCCAATCTCAGTTTGAAAGATACCTAGGGATTGGTTGTCTCTCTGAAGGTCGGACTCTGTATCAACCGTCTGCACATCGCCACCGGCTTCTTGCTCTGTCAACCCACGACCTCTGCCAACACCAACGATACAACCACGACTAACACGAACCATTGACGTCGCGCTTTAGGAAGAAAATTTCCACCAAGATTGAACAATTTATGCTGACCTAACGCTTTCAAAAGCGTTTAATATAAGGCGAACGAAACGCTTTATGAAGCGCACGCTTCATAAAGCGTGTAAAATGCCCCACCCCAACGGGTACGACCCCATACCCTTCTAGTGGGTAGTATAAATATTACGCTTCATGAAGCGTGCGATTCATGAAGCGTATAAATACTCTGTGCGCCTGGCGATTTTTTCTTGTGCATAAAGATTTCCCGTTTTTCTAATGTTTTTTTACGCAAAATCATCAACCTAGTTGGACCTCGGTTCTATCAATTCTTAATACATCTCCAACGCAAAATTGTCATATTTCTACTTTCTCCAAATGATCATTGTCAATTGCTATCAATTCTGAATATTTCATATATATATATATATATATATTAAAACAAATTGGCAAACAAATAGCATAATCATAAATTCCTAATTCCTAATCGGCTAACCCTAAACAGAGAAATGGTGATGATATAAAAATTAAAATAAATGAACAAATAAATAAGAGAATCAAGATCTCATAGATTTACCTTAGAGTGGGCTTCTCCTTCAAGTTGTACAATTGGCAAATTTGTGTGATTTTCAATCCCACAAATTTTCGGAAACACCAAAACAGTACATGAGTGAAGAATAGCATGCAATTGTTTGAAGAGAAAATTTAGAAGTATAATTGAAAAGACACAAAGAAAATTTCATTATATAAGCCTATTGAGGAGAAATTAGGCGTTTGATTATAAATTAGAAATTTGAAGATTTCTCCGTTAAGAAATTTGGAATTGTGATTTGAGAGAAGGTGGGTAGATCACTATACATCGAAAATAGGAGAAATTAATGGAAGAAAATGGAAAATTGAAAAAATTAAAGGCGTTCTAATTGAGATTTGAGAGAGGTTTTGGTGGATAGAGATAATTCTACATGGAAAATAGGAGTAATTAATGAAAGAAGATAAAACTTAAAAGATTGAAGGCGTGAAAAGTGGAAAGTTGGATGCAGGATAAGTGTAAACGTCATTCTCCATTAATTAGTTGTGATTTTATGATTTATAATTATGTTTTTTAAATTCGGGCCCTTGTATTTTTTGGGGCCCTGTGCTAATGGGCTGTTTGCACTCCCTAAACTATGGGCCTGAAGGAAGCCATTCGATGTTGGAGGAGCCACAAAATGACGACGATCGTGACTATGAATGGGAGCCTAGGGACGTGTTCACCAATTCCTTATGGGTCTTGACGACAGTTATGACACCCTTTGTTCCAACGTCACGGCTCAGGAACCTCTTCATGCCCTTGGTAAAGTATACTCGTTGACAATCTAGGTGGAGCCAATGAAATCAGTTGTTAAAAGCCGGGATTCTCAAATCGACTCAGTGGTTTTTGCTTCCCGTCGATTCGCATCGTCTTCTACTCCTGGCGATTCTTCGACATCTCAAACAATCGTCGATCGTCATCTTCCGACTTGTATATAAAAAAACTATTTATAATTAGTTACAAGCTACAAATTCTATTTTTATTTAAAAAAAGAAAAGAAAAAATTACTATTATTTTCATTTTAATTAATTTAATCAAAACATATTGTGTATATATCGAGGATTCAAAGAGGATAGTATATACCCCGTGCCCACCCCATTTTCAATCGGGAATACGAAATTGATTCCCATCCCAACACCATTCCCAAACCAAGTCAGGGAATCCCCACGGCCCCGTCCTCATGTGTTTTTTAACATCTCTAATACTTGATGCATATTTAATTTGGAACATATTATAACCCAAAAATAAAAACTTGTCCGATGTTTTACATTTATTTCCTTTATGAATTAGCATTATGAAGATTTTCAGTTGAAAACTTTGAGATGAAGCAAGCAAGCATAGAATCCAATGATGTGGGAAAGGGGGGGAAATGAGGAAGTGGATAGGAATTGAAGAAAGCACATAGCTTTTGGAGTCTTGTTTTTTTTTTTATCAGAAGCTTTTGGAGTCTTTTGGAGTGGCTTAATCATTCCTTTATGCTTCTTACCTATGTCATGTATTTTTCATTTTAGCTGATCACTTGCTCGTTATAAGGAAACTAAGTTATATATAATCATTCATATTACTCAGATATACGCTTATCTACAAAATTGTTCAAAACCCGGAGGTGAAACTAAGATTAGTACTCAAATTAATCTTAGTACTCATTAACATATGTGAAACTAAGTTATATATAATCATTCATATTACTCAGATATACGTTTTTGGAGGCTAATGAGTTACACATATGTTAATGAGTACTAAGATTAATTTGATTATTTGAAGAATATATTGCCAATATGGGTTAAAGTCCGGTGAACCAACGAATCCAATTGGCAATTGTCTGGGATAGTTGATGCATGATGATTATGGCATTAGAGTCGACAAGTCGCTGACGAGCCCAAGGTGCTAAGCCCAAATCATACCATCATGGTAGGATAGCCCAAACAAGGGTGGGAGCATTTCGTGAAGCCTAAACCAAATAACCAAGAAAGAGACCCAAGACTGAACAAACTCTGATATCATATTAAAGACCGATAGGCCAATAATAACAAAATGGGTGTCCGTCCTTATGCACATATGCTTTAGACTCAACATATAAGTTCAATATGGTACATACTAAAACTAACTAATTGGTAATAATCTATAAGCTATCTTATATACTACTTTAGCTATTTTATGTCCAATGATCACATCTAGTTGGAACATATATGGCCTTCCGGGTTAATATATTGTCTCCCATTAGCTCATATTACGTACTTGTTTCCCATCGAAGAGAAAATATAATTAATGAACCAAAGAAAACAACGCAGTGGAAGAGCCCACGAGAGAAATGATTGCAGCTTATCACAACCTATTACATTTGTTTGATTATCTAATAAGATATCCATTTTGAGGTGTGTGTAACGTAGGAGAGGGAGAAAATTGTCTGCGGAGCAAATATTACCAAACCTTATCGATTATAAGGATAAAAACCCGATAAATTAATATGAGTAATTAATGCTAAAACGTGATAATGTTATGAATAAATGAAAGGTAAATGATCATTGTAATTGGTTTTACCTTCACCTTTGTTATAATGCTAAATAATGATAATTGATTGCTAACTAGTGAAAATATATGAGTGATTGTATCATAATGAACATAGCAATTAAATTCTAGGCTATTTATATAACATGAGGAGGGTACTTGAATATTATGAGGTTAGTCTAAACTATCGAAGTGAATATTTTATTAAAATTCTCTAATATAATAAGAGACCAAAATTTCCGTCTGTGTGATGAGTTTGAAGATAAGAACACATCCCTCATAGTTGGAGGATAAATATCATATGTGGCTGGCTAGAAATCTTTAAAAAAAGAATTTCAAAAAAGTTAAATAATCCTATAAAATTAAATTTAATCAACTTTGAATAAAGATGTTTTTATTACGTGTTCGAGATAGGATTAGACATGGTTCTGGTTCCACCAAAACTTAGAACTGAAATCATAATCAGAGCCTGGTTAGTTCTATGGTTTTGGTTCTGGGCGGTTCCAAAAAAAGTTCCTCTTGGTCTAATTTCGAAACCGACCATAATAAAAAATGTCTAGAAGAGAACTCGACAGAGTTTTCGACCAAGTTACGTTCTACACTATTTTGGCCTTTTGGGCCGGTATTTCACTACTTCTGTGCATTTGAAAAAATTCTTATAATTAAGTTTTTTTTAAGAAACATTCACAATTTAATACTAGTAAGGACTTAATTACATACTCTTTATAAAAAAAAATTACATACTATTGATAAAAAACAACATACTCTTGATAAAAATTACATTAATCCCTACTCTAGAGTATTAGTAATAACTTAAGTACATACTCTTTTAACCAAAAAAAGTACTTACTATTTATAAAAAAAATAGGAAGAGTTGCATAATTAAAGGGCTTGAACTTAAAATTAAGTTGCTTATGTATTCTCTCAAGGTTATAGAAGAATCAAAGCCAACATTGTTCTCTTACCTTTCGATACGAAACCCAACTTACCATCTACGACGATCCATCAGAACCAGCGAAAGCCGAGGAAGCGCTTTGAGAGTCGTCATCTAGGTCGTCCGAGCCAGAAGTATCTATGTAGTTCGACTTTTGTTTACAAATTTCCACCCTCTTCCAATCATGCACACCTGGGCTTTTAAGACATCGGGTTTTAAGCTCGATTGCTTTGCGTCTAGGATTTGTCCTCCTTAAATGTTTGCTCCACCGATACAGTTGAGGCGGGAACAACAAGCACTTGAGTCGCGATCTTTACCAAGGTTGGGAAAGTGTTCTTGTGGGCTTCCCACAGAGCTAAAATATCAAATTCATATTCAACAAACTCAAAATGGGTTGTTAGATAACTCTGCATTTGAGCTTGAATGTCTCAGTCTCTTAGTAAGGTTTAGTAAAAATACTAACCCCCATTTTTTTTACCGAGGCGGCTCAAACTCGAAGTGAATGGAGATTGAGGAGAGGTAATGGAGAAGAAGAACTATCACTAGATAAATATTCCTTAATCAATTCTTCAATTACTCTTCTGACTTTACCAATCATATCTCAAACACTACAATCCACATCATAAATGTCCAATTCCGATGCTTCATAATAACCATTTAAAAACATTTCTAAACCATTTACCTTAAACCTAGGATCAAACAAAAAAACAACAAGATAAATACCGGAACAAATTTATAATAGTTCAACCATTTTGTCTTCATAGTATCCATAACATCACAAAGTTTGAGGATTTTACGCCTCACAAAAAGCACCTACCACATTCAAGGCTTCAAAACAAAACAAATGAGAACAAGGTTTATAAACATGACAAAAAGTTAAAGTTACATCATGAAAACCTTTAAAAACATCTAGGATTCTATAACAATAATCCCAAGCAAAACCAATAATGGGAGAGTCCAAAAACATTGAGCATCAAAAGAAGTTAAAACATCTTTGTAAGGCTTGCACACATGAAGTAGTTTATAAGTGGAGTTACAACGATGAAAAACGTGTTTTAGAAAAGTTTGGTGTCTAACACCCCTTTGTGTACAAAACGACTTCCAATCTTGGGCGGTTCTGGTGCTAGCCCACATACGACTAACAATATATCTAATAGGTTGAACTAAAGACAACATAATAACTAAACCATCTTTGACACATAAGTTTAAAATATGAAAAACAGATCTTATATGAAAATATTTCGCTCCAAGGCACTACTAGAAAAAGGGTTTTTTAACGACGAACAAATTTGTCGTTATAAGTCAAAAATTTCATCGTTAAAACTTTTAACGACGACAAAAAAGTTTGTTGTTTGTTTGTTGCAATAGCTTTCGACGTTATTGGTTTTAACGACCTTGTTCGTCATTAATTATTAATGACAACATGCCCGCTCGTCATTAATCATTAACGACAATAAACCTACTCATCGTTAATTATTAACGACGACATGCATCATTGTCGTTATTTATTTGCGATAAACAACTTGTTTTCGTTATTCAATAGTGATAAAATCTCTCATAAAAATATATTGTAATGAACAAAAATTAATTAAACTAATACAATAATGACCAAATTTTTTTGACAAGCGCGCTCAGTTCCCTTAAGGGGACTCATGAGAGACAAGTTCCCAAGACATGAGAAATTACATGTGAAGACAAGACAGTGCAACACAAATGCGGAGGCCTGTTTCTCAGACTGACCGGATTGATCCAATGGTCCGATTAGCTTCAAGAGTTGACCAATTTCAAATGGAATCACATGGGAAGAAAGTACATAGTTGACTAGCAAGAGAAGGGCGTTTTGGACAAGTGCAAAATGAAGAATCATCCCTAAGCCTCAAGAGTCTATATAAGCCAATGAATAGTATGTCTTCTTAATACTTCTCGAAGAAGCCTCAAGCAATATGAAAAGGAGCAAGTCAAGAACGGATCAACCAAGAGAAGTCACCAACAACGAGTGTGTGATCTCGGCGACGTGAATCTGGCGTTCCCTATTGAAAGGGAACTAAGAGCATCTCCGACAAAATCTCCATTTTCTTAAAAATGGTAAATTTGGAGAATTTAATGTGTGTCTTAAGTCCAACAATTTCTCAATCTATTTCTCTAAAATGGAGAGAGTCTCCAAAATATAACTACACATCTCCAAATTTAGGGAATTCACTAAAAATATTTAGAGAACGCATTAAATGTATATGTAATCATGTCTTCTTCCAATTGGTTAAATTAGATTTTATAGCATTATATAAATAAAAATAATATGAATATAAATATGATTCTTCAAAGTGGAGAATTTGTTGAAGTTAGGGTATAAAAAATTTAGAGAATATGAGATTTTGTTCTCCATTTTGGAAAAAATAATAGAGAATTTGTTGGAGATGCTCTAAGTCAAGATACAAGCGTAGAGTGTAAGGTTTGAGTTTCATGTTTTAGTTGATATGTTGTCCTAGTACTTAGGTTGAGAAAGTTCATTAATTAGTATTCTCAAAGTTCGGTGACGTACTATTGGGAAAAGAGAAGTTTTAGCTTTGTCTTGTAGTAGCTGTTGGATCGTGACGCGTTAGTAACAAGTCAGAGAACTAATAATGTTCCATGGGCATCAGAAATAAACAATAAGAACACAGAATTTAGAGAGGAAAACTTTCTCTCCGACCAACAAGTCGTAGAAAGAAAAAACCTCTACCTCTGAGACTCCTTCTTAGAGGATTTTCAATAGAATACTTTTATTAAGTTTCAACGATTACAAGGCAAGTCAAGTTTCCTGGTAACTAAGGCACCAACCAAAGTTCAACCAACTAGACTTCTACAACCCTAAGCGTAAACCTAAGACAAAGTAAACTATTGACTTACTTGTGGATTCTTCACCGGAAAAAGCCACACACTCGTACATTTGAAAAGCTCTCTCTCCAAGTTTGTCGTCTACAACCACACTTAAACCCTAGCTATAACCTAGCTATCTATAAGATATGTCAAGTCTGATCTCATACGTAATTCTTGCCTAATTACGCAGATATTTCACTTAACAAATCTCACACAATAAGGAGAAAGTATTGTTTGTGATTTCGGATCCTCAACCATGTCGATTCTTTCCAAAATCGAATGATCTCAGATTTCTTTAGATAAGATCGTGTGGAGTTTGATCTTATCCTTCCTTTGATCTCCTCAAAAAATTGCCTACAACTGTCATATCTTCGTAGAGGATCTAGTAACTTGCCATTAATAGAAAGACGCGTTCCGTCTGATATGCGCTTCCTAAATCTGTCACTCGTTCCCTCCATCGTTCCTCACAATGTTCCGTCACTCGTGACTATGTACCTGTTTTCTTGAATCACTTACATGTAGAAGCAAGTTATACCAACTAAGTTTGTTATCATCAAAACTAAGAGAAACCATGGAACAACCATTGTTCCTACAGTAGCTTAGGGAACTATCAATAAAAGAAGGAAGTCTTTCAAAATCTTCCAAGCGGAGGTAGAGATTTACCCATACAACTAGTTGGTTGTAGTGGGGTTCCTCTATAAAGGAATTATGTTCTATCCTGTTTTATTACTTGTGATTTTCTGTCTTAATCCTGCTGTCTTGAGAACAGTCCAACGTTTATTCCCAACTCTCTACTAACACATTACGATCGAACATTCATGTTGGGCTTTTAGTACGATTACAATCTCGATTCTTATGTAGTGTCTGATTCAAATTAGTACGTAAGAAATCACAATCACACTTAATATTAGTAAATTTATTGAGTTTTATTTCAGGATTTCGGATCATGCTTTTTTTTTGGTATAAGAACAAGTGAAAAAGAAGTGATTACAATTTACAATCCTCATCCGAGAGAGCTGACAAACACTATAATGTGCTCTAATGTGCATTTGAAATCTGAACAAAATGTGCGTTTGATTTGAAATTAGAATTTTGATTTTCTATAGGTGATTCTGTTAAAAGACGAAGTTCAAACAAGTTTATCAACACAAATTGGAATTCGGTATTCTAATCTTTGAAATAACACAAAATTAAATTTTAAAGTGCAATCATTCAAGTCACAAAGCTCTCGGATAATTTGATTGAATATCAACATCGAAGTGGAATTTTCCCTATTGAGTATCCTTATCGCACTTTTGCCCGGCCCATAGAATTTTCATGCACATGCGCATGCAATTATGAATAAATCCGCCAATTAAAAATCCACTCTTTACATCAAAATGCATTAACCATCCATGTCCCTTGATATCCAATTGTTTTGTATATCCACCCTTTATAACAAAGTCTACACAAAACCACCCCAAATTCATAATTTGTTGCAAACAAACCCAAAACCTTACTTAATCATCTTTTAGTTGTTTAAGTTCACTTTTATCTGAACAAGATAAAACACCTAAATCTAGAGATGTCATCAGTCCAAAACAAACGGGACTCAAAATTCTTTCAAAACATAGAATGAAGACCGGATCAAAATAATCAGAGTCGGAATGGTGTAGTTGTGCTTACATTATCAATTGCAATATACCTAAAAACGAACCGACATTTCTTAGATTAATATAAATATTTTAAAGTAGGCGTATTATTTTTTGTTATTCGCTTTTAATTTTAATGCAATTGATGATGTAAGCATAATTACACCATTCAGACTCTTATTAAAGTTCGATCTATTAATTTTTTAAAGTAGGCATAATGTAATTAAATTATAATAAACCTATTAATTATTTTTTTTAAATCTCAATTGTGTAGCATAGGTGATAGGTATGAACCAATATTCAAATATATTAAAGAAAGTAGATGAAAAATATCGAATGTTGGTATTTTTTCTTGTTTGGGTGAAATTGAACTAAAAATAATGAATGATTGTTAAACAGATGAAATGAAACCTTTTGATTTTTAATATATTGAATTGAACTTTGTAACAAAATAACTAAATAAGGGTTGGTGGTTGTTTGTAACAAATTATTTATAAAGAGTGATTTCATGCAAATTTTTGTATAAGGTGTGATTTTGTGCAAATAAGTGAAAATAAGAGGTGATTTTACAGATTTTATACGTACTTTCTGAAATGTATATAAATGGTAACAAATATATTATTTCCTATAGTAGCTAATATAATATTTAATGATATCAAAACCAATATTATATCCTTGCACATTCTCTGGACCGTAATAAAATCGTTAGCCACGTCATTATCTCCGGGCTTCAGCAGCCTATCATATTCTGCCAGCTCAGTCTACACTCCCTCTTTCTCATCTCTATATAAAGCGACCTTCATCACTCTCGCACGCACGGGGCTCTCGCTTAACCCTCATTTTTTAGTTGCTTTGTCTTCTTCATCGCCTGCCGTGGATTTAGGCTTTTTTTTCTCTTTTCTCCCCTCAAAACACTTTAATCATCCAGAAACAATCGATTCATTTTGTCTTCATTCTCAAATCTCCTCTCTCTTTCTTGTTTTTGCTTCCACCAACCGCCATTGACGCGCTGAGGGCGGCCTCTCGCATTGCATTCAATTATTCACATAGACGAGGGAAGAGAGAAAAGCAAGCAAAACACCATCATTAATTCGGACTACTACTTTGTTTACCTACTTGCTTCGCTTCCATTTCTCTGTTTACTTTGTTTGAATATGGAGAACAGGTACGGAATTAACAGAGATCGCTGCCGCGGAAAAGATCCTCCTCCGTCGTTCTCCTCCACTCTCCTCGATTCCATCTACCGCTCCTTCGACGATTCCGGCCACGAGCGCTCCCGATCGCGTTTGCTGCAGAGCGGAGATGGAGGCTCGAATCGCGGAAATTCAAACTCCGAGGCGGCGATAATGATGAGGAGTAGCAGTTGCAATCCGGAGAGATCAGTGAGGAGAAATCGAGGAGTTGGAGAGGTCGATGGCGGCAGATCACGAGATCGGATCGTCGACCGGTGGATGGAGAAGACGACGACTCGACACGACGAGCTCGTCGTTCGCCGGAGACATGCTCCGCCGAATATGCCGGTTGAGTTTTCTAGCAAGATTCCGGCGGCGGCGGATGGCGCCCGACGCTCGCTAGGTTCGGTTAAGATGAAATCGTCGTCGATGAGCTCGTCGGATTCGAGCTCCGGCTTCGGATTTTCGTCTTCTGATACCGATTCCTTCGCCGGCGCCAAGAAGAAGAAGTCACTGAAGCCGATCAGGACGACGGCCTCCGACTGCTCCGAAACGCTTCGTCCTCTTACGGCGAGAACGGAGAATTTCACCGAAGAGATTATCTACCGGAAGAACCCACATTCTGTCCAGAGGCCGGAGACATTTGACGGATCTGGCGGCAGAAGGTCGGCGAAGTCACGAGCGATGAAATTTTACGGCGACCTAAAGAGGATTAAGCAGCCGATTTCGCCTGGAGGCAAACTAGCGACATTTCTCAACTCTCTATTCACCGTCGGCAGCAACTCCAAGAAGCAGAGGATTTCGACATCGATTCCAGCGACGGTTACCGGCGGCGATTACGCCAATGTGAGGTGCGAGAGACCTGAATCCAATTCCAATTTTACATCGATTTCGACGCCAAGCTGTTCAACCGCTTCTTCCTACACGCGATCCTGCCTTAACAAATCGCCGATGTCAGGCGGTGCGAAACGGTCGGTTAGGTTTTGTCCGGTGAACGTCATTCTGGATGAGGAACTGACTGTTGCTACAAGTAGAACAGATCCGAAGGCCGCCATTGAAGGAGAATCGGAGTTGACGATTCGAGTGGTGGAAAGCAATAGAAAATCAGTTGAGAAAGTGGCGAAGGATGTGATGAGAAATTATTATAAAAAATGGGAAGTAGTAGAAGGTGCGAAGGAGGTGGAGATGATTGATGATCGGGATGATGATGGTGAAGATGTGGAGAGTTGTTGCAGCGCAGATCTGTTCGAGTTGGAGAATCTGATGGAGATTGGAGTTGACAGGTATTGTGCGGAATTGCCTGTTTATGAGACTACTCATGTTAATACCAATCGTGCTATTGCCAGTGGTTTGATCTTGTGATTCCGATGTCAACAGACAACAGGGGATGGATTTGAATTGATTAATCAGGATTTACACGAAAACAATTTATTCTCTTATCTAAATATAATTTTTCTTGTTGCTAACATGCATGTTAATTAGTGGTGCATTAACCGGGTATATATAGGTGCAGGTTCTTTTAATTTCTTTGGTTATTATTTTGGTAATTTTCAATTCAAGTTAATTTTTTATTGATAAACAATCAATGCAAATCCTCCTAGCCAAAACCAAATAATTCGAAACAGAAAAAAAGTCAGCAAGAAAATATTCTTTTAACAAGAACGTAAAAGGAGGGACTCAAACGACTCCACCAATTTGCTTCTTCATTAGCTCAATGCCTAATCAACTAACTCCTAATGACAATTGACAAAATCATATTTTAACTCGACTCATAAGCAGAATAGAACCAACTACAATGCGAGTGTCGGGCAATATGCCAACTTTCAACTTCTACATAATCGACATACAATCTTACTCAACAATCACTCTTTTCAACCTAAAAGACCACATAACTTTCAACTAATGTTCTAAAAAACATTAGGCGAGTGCCTAGGCGGTCTAAATGAGCGCTAGGCAAGGCCTAGATGAAACTAGACGATAATTTTTAGAACAGTTCTTTCAACCCTTACTAAATGGCTTCTAACTCAACCACTTTCACCGCCGTGGACCCTAATTGAGTCCGCCTAGAGCTAGCAAACTGAATCTCCCCTACGTACACACAATGCCAACCCCACAATCAACTCCAATAATTTAGGCATCACAATTATTTTTGAACCGCCCATCGATCCACTCTTCCTCCTCCGAAACCTCCCCGGGCGATCCACAAGCTCCATTGCCTCTAACATGTCGTCGTAACCCTCAAGACACCCATCAATCACTTTCGCCAGAAATTCCTTCAAATTAAATGGATAGACCGAGTTAACGTGACAATATTTTGAATGTAATTATAATTTCTTTTGTTCGGAACCAATTAACCGAAGACACCGCTCTCTCTCTCTCTCTCAGAGGTTGTGGCATAGTACTGAACATTCCATTTTTCACTAGTATCCGGTCTCCGCTAATAGTGGCGTAAATTATTTTTGTATTAAGATCACAAAACAATAGTACTACTGTACTATATAACCAAGTTAGGAAATTATATATTGGGAGCTGTAAAGTGGGAATGTAGTGGGCGTGAGATCTGTAGAAGATCTTTGTTGGGGTTGATAAACTTGTAAAAGTCAAATGATTACCTATTATTAATTGGAGTATATTTTAATCCTTCAACTAATTTCCTTAACCATGAAAAAGTCCTTTTATAAGGTTGGAATTTTCTCCTTAATTAATTAGTGGCAAATAAGTTTTAATTGCCTTAGACCATCTCCAACAACTTCCCCATATTATTGGGAGCTGTGCATTTGGAGAATTTGGCATAAAAATTTGCCCCAACAACTTCTCTATCATGTTCTCCATTATGGAGTAAAGGGGAGAAATACTTCACTCCTTCCCTAAATTTAGAAAGTTCTCCATAAATTAAAGGGTTCTCCATATGACTTTTTTAATATTTTTTTATTTTTTATTGTAGACAAATGCTTTCCTATCATTTGATTTAGGTGGAGTTGGAGTTTTTTGTATTGATGTAAATGAATATATAAAATTTGTATGATTTATTAAGTTGAGATTCTAGAATTTTTTATTTTTTTTACAAGTCAAATGACAAATAATTTATTAATTATTTGGTAAAGATTCTAGATATTTTATTTTTCTATTAGCCAAAAAATAATATATTAGGTTAAGATTTTAAAATATTTGTATTTCCTTATATATAAAATAAATATTTTATCATGTATTAGGTTAATATTAAAAATATTATAACTTTCTTATAATTAAAGTAAAAAATAACTTATCTATTAATAGGATAAGATTCTAAAATATTTTTATATTTGTCAAAAATAATAATTAATTAATTAATGAATAAATGTTATAAAAGATTTCATATTATGTAAAATAGAAATAATAAATACAACATTCTCCAAAATAGGGAAGCTGTTGGAGTTGGAGCGAATTTTTTTTGGAGAATATGACATTTGATGCTCTATTTTGGAGAAAATTTTGGAGAAGCTGTTGGAGATGGCCTTAGTGAGCCTTTGATGGCGTATTATAGTTCTTTATCTTGGGTGCCTTCTTGGAGTAGATATAGCACTATTGTCCCTTAACATAAAGTAAATTTGATATATTTTTTCTTTCCGAACTCTCTCTTTTTGAGCTTTCTCGATGTCAAGTGAAAATCCGGCCACCGCGGCGATGCAACTCGATGTTGCAAGCAGCGGCCAGCCTCCTGCTAAACCGCCAGAGCCACCGTCCTCCTGGAAAGATGTACTCGTCACGGGGGGAGCAACTCAACAGAAAACTCTGATCAACAAAAAATTCCTCGAGGGGAAAATTGCAATCGGCTATCCGGAAGGTGAATTAAGATGGTGAGCCAACTGTGGAGATTGCTGAAGATGTAATGGAGGCGCTGGCCTCTGTATGGACCAAGTCTGTGGTCGTCAAACTCCTTAGCCATCCAATTGCCTTTCCGGTCATGGAAAGGAAGATAAGAGAAATGTGGCGCTTCTCCAACACAATGCAAATCATTGATTTAACCCGTGGTTGTTTCCTGGTTCGGTTCGAGCATGAAGAGGAAGTTCTGACTGCGCTCACCACTGGCCCTTGGACGGTCTTCGGGAGATGCATGACAGTACACCGTTGGTCTCCCGATCTCCGAACTTCAGAGCCAATCAAGACAACGCCGGCATGGATTCGGATCTCGGACTTACCAGTTACTCTATATGAGGAACAAATTTTGCTCAAGATTGCTTCTGCAATCGGGAACCCTGTCCGTGTAGATCCGAAAACTTTATTCACCTATAGAGGAAAGTTCGCGCGCATATGTGTCGAGATTAATTTAGAAAAGCCCCTTAAAGGAACAATCAACATCAACGGAAGCCGCTATATGGTTGAATATGAGGGTCTCCCGACTATTTGCTTCGACTGTGGCGGATTTGGTCACGTTAAGACACATTGTCCCTTCCGGCCATCTTCCCCAAAACCAACAGCGAGCACATCAGCAGGCCAACTGGCAAACAGTGATAAAAGCTCTAACCAAGAGTCGTCCGGAACTCCTCCCACCAGCCAACCCATTTTGGCTCCGTTAACAGCTCATGAAGCTTCCCGAACTGGCAAAGGTTTGTTTGGTGACTGGATGAAACCGCCTAAGCGAACGAAACCACGCAAGCCTTTACCCAGGAATGCGGGTGAAACACAAGTTTTCCAAGCCCCTGCTACAAAGACCTAACCTTCGAATGGAAACAATGTCAAAAACACCAAGGGAAAGGCAACAGCAGGACCGTCTCCGGTACAGGTTCGTCCAACTAAGCCAGTTGGCCCGAGTGGTTCCAGATTCACAATTTTAGCAGATGATGTTGATGGACAGGATCTACAAGTTAATGCCGATTCCGGCGAGTCGATGGTCACCGATGACAAATCTGGGCAAGAGCTGGCAGTACCCGCAAATTCGGCGGGAGGAATCACGAATTCAAAAATTTCCCCCATGCAAATCGTGACGTCTATCCCGGTAAATCCGGAAGTTTTCCAAAACAGCCGAGGAGTATCCTACGAACAATCTCCTAAGATCAGGCAATTAAAAGATTATGGCAAGATAATTACTGTAAATGATAAAAGAAAATCTAGGAGAGAGGGAGTTCAGATTTCAGTTAAACGCAATCCTGCTAAGGCGAGTACAAAATCGACTGATTTGGAAACAAAAAAATCCTATCCAATCACGAAGGATATTATTTCTGATCCTTGCCAAAACAAAAAGTCGGTATCTTCGGGAGCTGATCCACTTCCAATTACGCCGTTTGATTCAACTTCCATAGTGATACCAGAAATTCCAGAAATTCCGACTCTTGTTAGAGACTTGAACCAAGAAACAGAACCCTTGCAAATCACCAACTCAACCGTGCATAATGACCAGGGGAATGCGTCCGCGAGTGTCAGCACTGTCCCGGTTGACAATCAACAGTCGACAGAGCTTTCTCTTGTCACATCGTCGAACGGGACCGATCATGCCATCGCTGCCCAGACTAGCGAACAAAATGATTGCCGAATTCATACCACTGTTGACGGAGGAAAGATCGATGCTGTGTCGGGTGTCAATGCCTCCGAATCTCACTAGTGCGATAGCACTACTAGCTGGATTCCCGGTTTTTCGTTCACTCCTTAATATTGGTTCTACTATGAATGGTCTAAGTCTCATGGTTTGGAATGTTCGTGGCGCAGGGAATGTTCGCTTTCTCAACTCTCTACGTGAATTAATAAGACTTCACCGTCCCAGTGTCCTCGCATTGGTTGAACCTCGCATTAGCGGTGCACGCGCAGACTCTATTTGCCAACGTATTCATTATGATGGTGTTTTAAGGGTCGAGGCTGATGGTTTTGCTGGCGGAATTTGGCTTTTCTGGAAAACGACGGAAGTCACTGTAACGCCTATCTCTATTCATCGCCAACACATCACTATTGAAATAACTCGGAGAGAAGACGAGCCATGGCTTCTCTCCGCTATTTATGCAGCTCCTAATCCAGCACGAAGGCTCGAACTATGGGATCGACTTTGCTCGTGTTAATAACCGCCCTTGGCTTCTAGCGGGGGATTTTAATGCCACAATCAGGAGCCACGAGCGAGTTCGTCACTCTGAGAGAACGACTCAATCTTCGCTTTCATTTATGGAGAAAATTGATCAACTTCAGCTAATTGATCTCGGATTCTCGGGTCCGCCTTTCACTTGGTTCAGTGGGAACTCAGAAGAGACTTTTAATGCAGCTAGACTGGACCGGGGTCTTTGTAATGAGGCATGGCGGCTGCAATTTCCTCAAGCTTCTGTATTACACGTCGCGGAACCTTATTCCAATCATCTTCCACTCCTGATTCACACTAGTACGACGGAAACTTATAACTCTTCCCAAAGGCCATTTTGTTTTCAATCAACATGGATGTTTCATGATCAGTTCAACGCATTCATGTCCGAGAAGTGGAATGCAGGGGCGGATTTATTTTCCGCTCTTGACTCTTTTACTGGGGATCTCAATAACTGGAACCGCAATGTTTTCGGAAATATTTTTCACAATAAGAGACGTCTTTGGGCTCGTCTAGGAGGCATAACTAAAGCTCTTGCGCTGCGTCCGCACAACCGGCTTCTTGAGCTTGAGAAAAAGCTGAGGCAGGAACTTAATGTCGTTCTACATCAGGAACAAATTTTCTGGTTTCAGAAATCACGGGCTCAATTCCTTATTGAGGGAGATTTAAATACTCGCTTTTATCATCTGTCTACAGTGGTGCGTAGGAGTTCTAATCGTGTTCTCACACTTCAAAATTCTGAGGGGAGGTGGATTTCAGAAAGAACTGAGCTTCAAAATCTGGTCCGAGATTTCTTCTCTAACCTCTATACTGATGAACCTGGTTCTGCTGCTCCTACCTATCCGTGCTCGATCTCGTTTCCAACTATTGATGATAGCCATCTAGAGAATTTGTCTCATCCCTTTGATCACACTGATGTGTGGAATGCGCTCTCTCTTATGCATCCGTACAAGGCCCCGGGCCCCGACGGATACCCGGCATATTTCTTCCAAAAGAATTGGACTCATGTTAGTGACCAAACTATATCCACAGTGCTGGACATGCTTAACCGAGGTATTTTTCTCCCTAGAGTTGTTGATGCCTTTATCACTCTATTAGCTAAAGTGGAAACTCCCACAACACCGGCAGATTTCAGACCTATCTCGCTCTTAAATGTAGTGTTCAAAGTTGCTACTAAAGCTATTGTCCAACGCCTCAAGCCTGTCCTATCTGATCTCGTCTCACCGGCTCAAGCCAGTTTCATTCCGGGCCGCCAAATTATCGACAACGTGGTTGTCGTTCAAGAAGTGCTCCACACTATGACTGCCTATAACAGCTCTGTTAGATGGATGATGCTTAAAATAGATTTGGCTAAAGCATATGATCGTGTCAAATGGAGCTTCTTACATGAGACATTAATGCAAGCGCATTTGCCTACTCACTTGATTAATATCATTATGAAGTCTCAATCTGAAGGTAATATGGACATTCTTTGGAATGGTTCGCGTGCCGGCTCTTTCAAACCATCTCGAGGCGTTCGCCAAGGCGATCCGCTCTCCCCGTATCTGGTTGTACTATGCATGGAACGCTTATCCCACATCATTCAAGATGTCGTTTCGAGCTCTCGTTGGAAGCCTGTAGAACTGGGTGGAGTCTCTCTCTCTCACTTATTTTTTGCTGATGACCTTGTATTATTCGCCGAGGCGTCTATTGAGCAGGCCTCAGTAATCAAGGAATGTCTAGACAGGTTTTGTGCTATCTCGGGCGAGAAGGTGAATTTTAATAAGAGTTCTGTTGTCTTTTCTAGGAGAGTTCGTAACTCTGTTCGAACAGAGGTGGGTCACTTTCTTTCTATGCATATTTCCGAAGACATGGGGAATTATCTAGGTGTTCCCACAGCCTGTGGCAGATTGACATCAAACCGCTATTCGTATCTCTTGGACAAAGTATCGTCCCGTTTACGTGGTTGGCAAGCCAAAACCCTCTCAATGGCGGGGTGGACAACCTTGGCAAGCTCGGTGCTCACTAGTCTTCCAATGTACGTGATGCAATCTACTCTAGTGCCGCGCTCGATCTGTGATCACATTGATAAAATCATATGTGATTTTGTGTGGGGATCCACTCATGATTCAAAGAAGATGCATATTATTGCTAGAGAAAAAATTAATAGACCTAAAGCTGAAGGAGGTCTTGGCATCCGGTCGATGCGTCAGGCGAATGATGCTGTTCTCGCCAAGCTTGGGTGGAGGATTCTTACAGAACCTAATTCGATTTGGTGTCGGATTATCCGTGGCAAGTATTGTCATGGTAGACTAGATATTGATATGTTTGCAACGGTGCCTCGCTCATCGTATATGTGGAAAGGAATTGTTCAAGGTGCGTCAATCCTCTCAAAAGGCATTCGAATAACCATTGGAAATGGTACTACAACTCTGTTTTGGCTTCATCCTTGGATAAATGATTCTCTGCTAGTTGATGTTGCTCTTGTACCTGTCCCTGAACCGCTAATTGGAGCCACTGTTTCGGAATTATGGACTGGACACTCATGGGATTGGACCGTTCTGTCTGCATATCTCCCGGCATCGATCCTGCAGGCCTTATTAGCTTTCACGGTCAGTCCTGATCCATCCTCAATTGATCGAGTCTTTTGGTATCCTGAGTAGTCGGGAATTTTCTCTACCAAATCCGCTATGGCAATCGCTCGAAGCCAAGTTCCAGCCCCTGCAACACCCAATGTTAACTGGCGGAAAATTTGGAAAATGCCTGTGCAGCAGCGTGTCAGAAATTTTGTTTATCTACTGATTAATGGCGGGCTATTATGCAATCTCAACAGACATCGGCGACATATTGCGCCCTCCCCTGCATGTCCTAGGTGTAATTTGGAAGAGTCCGAATTGCACCTGTTGCATGACTGTGGAAGAATCCACACAGTGTGGCTGGCACTCTTTGGTAACTCTCCACCTGTTGATTTTTTCTCTCTTAATTTGAATGAGTGGATTATATCGAATACCTTGAATTGTGACAAAGCATGCACTATCTTTGCGAATATGCTATGGTATACCTGGAAATGTCGCAATTCAATTGTCTTTAATGATGCTGATGAAACTAACAACCTCTCTCGTATAGTAGTGACTGTCACCGAGGCTTATTAGCGTAGCACAGTTTTGCTGATGCTGAATGATAAGAGCCCTGCCATACCTGTAAATCCTCCAACTGAAAAATGGGATGCACCTCAAGCAGGATGGCTCAAGCTTAATGTGGATGGGGTTTCTAAGGGTAACCCAGGAAAGGCTGGAGGCGGAGGTCTATTTAGAGATCATCAAGGTAATTTTATCCACGGGTTCACTTTTCAGTGTGGATTTTGCTCTGCTTTGAGAGCCGAGTTATGGGCGATATTTCATGGTATACAATTGGCCATCACTCTCGGTTTCACTCATGTTTTACTCGAATCTGACTCGAGCGTTTCTATTGCTCTTATTAGCTCGGAGATGCCAGCTACTCACCCAGATTTCTCACTGATTCTCCAATGCAAGCAGCTCCTGCAAATCCCTAGCTCCGAGTTCAGGATTTCACATGTGGCGCGTTCATCTAATGGAGCCGCAGATCTTCTAGCGAATTTCTCATTATCTAGCAATCTTAACTTTATTAGTTTTAATGAACCTCCTAGCTTTCTTTCTCATAAGTTGGATTCGGATTCTGTTGCTTTGCTGTAATCTGGTTTGATTCTTTTAATAAAATCCTCTAGGGCCTAGCCCTCTCCTTTTGATCAAAAAATAGTTCTTTATCTTGCATAAGAATGCATGCAGAATATAATGTGAATTGCATTAATCATCTCATATATATGATGCGCGATCCAAATGGGCATTAGCCTTTGATGCCTTGAAATGTCTCATACAATACTTGAAGGGCACCTCCTCCACTCAAGGCATTGTTATATTCACCATCGAGTTTCTCTCTTGCTTCATGGATTTATACATGCATATTGGGTTGATAACGAGGATGATTAACGCATACCAATGAGCAGTTATTGGAGAGTGCATAAACTATATGAGAGCTTGTTCACAACAAATGCTGACGAAGCCAAGTAGAATAAGCCGGGTTAGGCACTGTGACCTCCGGATTGACAAAATTTGGTTGTGTTTTGGGTGGGGCAGGGTACGATCCATCTAAGAATTTGAACAGACCATAGCCTTCGAAAATTGATTGGATTTGCGCCTTCCACGTAATATAATTCGTGGATGTAAGCTTGATTGCATTGTGGAATTGAGCGATGATGAATAACAATCTTGTATAATCATCCAAATAATATCTTTTTGAAATTATTGAAATTTTATTGCTAAAAAGGACATATTAATTGATTTTCTTAATTAATTTCTTTCTGTTTTGCTGGTACTCGTCGAAACTAAACTCTTAGTATATTCCAATCTAATCTCTACTCTGTCATGTAGGCAATTCTTCCAATTGTTCCAAGGTGAGTTTTAAATCTTCCCTACTGTAAATTATTGTTTAAAAAATATCAAATTTGAATTATTGTAATATTGTTCTATGTTCAAGCAATATATTTTTTAAAAATCAATTTAAATTTTTCTTGGGTCAAGAATCAATACTCATACACTAAAATTATTAAAATTGAATTTTCTTCATTTTTGACCAAGAGACCCAATAATTTTACCACCAATTTTAAAGATTATTAAAATAATAAACAACTTAAATGTTGAAGATCACTCTTATAATTACGTTTTTGGTGAGAAATTTCTTTTAAAAGAGATTTTGTTTTTTATAGTTTAAATTTGATTCTTAATGATTTTTAATTCAACAATATTAGATATAACAAATAAGGATAATTAGACAAGATTGTTAAGATTTGATGGGTATATATCCAGTTTTAAAGTTTAGATGGACATATTTCCAATTAAACAAGTTTCAATGGGTACATACTCAATTATCCCTTTCTTTATGTGTGGAGAATGGATCAAGCTCTGATACCATATAGAGATTGTGAAAGGTTGATTGATATTATTAATGGAGAAGACTCCAATATATAAAGATACATAAGATATTGTCCTTGGACTCCAATGCAATATCTTTCTCTAAAGGATAGAAAATAATATGACAATATCTTGCCTAATATAGAAGATAAGATTACATAAAATATAATCTAAATAAGTCAAAGTATCTCCAATATGCAATGTCAGGACTCAGGATGAGTCAGAGAGATATATTGCAAGCTTCTAATGGTCATCCGAAACTCAATGGGCGAGTCTAACAGAGTACTTGGCGTCTTTTGCAACGGTGTAGTGGAGCACACCGGTGTCTAAGTTACCTCGGCATCCCTCTTTGCTTTAAACAACTAGCATTCTCCGAATACTCACCCATCATTCACAAAATCAATACAAGCATCCAAATATGGTCCCCCAGGTGTCTAAGTCATGCAGGTAGACAAGAGTGCATGCGATCTGTCCTACTCGACATTAAATCCTTTTGGGTGAACATATCTTCAAACTCCTTGACACTATTACCGCCCTAATCCATAGTATCTTGAGCTCCTTTCTTTGGACGGCCACCTTATTGCTTGGGATAAGGTCTACAAACCTAAAGAGGAAGGCGACAATTGCATTAAAGAGTTACTCTCATGGAACAAGGCAAGTTTAGATCGATTCGTTTTCGAATTTGCTACTAATGAAGGCAATATCTAGCTAGGCTAATTGCCAATTAGTAATTGGATCAATCACTATGTCCTAAATGGGTAGAGCATTTGGGAGGCTAATGCCAACCCCAAAGTAAGCACTCATTGGAAAGACATCATCACTATCAAAGACGAACTCCTTCAACATGGCAGAAGTGAGGACATCTTGGATACCGTGGTTAGTTAGCTTACAATTTATACCTTTTTTGCGATGTACTACAAACTTGAGCATCTTTTGGTCTGTATTCTCAGCTTCTACTTCTTAATATATCTAGTTAACCTTTCCAAAAAAAAAAGAAAAAAAAGAAGAGAAGATATATAGTCCCACTTTTCCAACCCAACAAAAAAAAACACGAATTAAACAAGGATAAAATGTACAATGTGTGCGGTCTGATTCAGCTTTATCTAAAACTGACCTAAATGTAGACAATGGTTGAAATTTGAAAAGCAAAAAAGAAGTTTTTATTTCGGTCAAAAAAAAAATCTTTACGTATTGTTGGGATGGTGTTGAGAACTCTGGTTCCACAACATCCGAACAACGATGTTATCTCCATTTTGATAATGACAAACGCCATATGGAAACTAACGTTTACACTCAAGTATTTCAAGGGAACTCCATGTCAAGTGAAGAGTTTCTCAAAAGAAACACAAAAGGAACTCAGGTCCAAATGAAAGCAAGTTCCTATCAAGGGAACTCAGCAGAGAGCAGTTCCTCGCATATGGGAACTGACATGTGAAGACAAAACGTGCAGCGCAAATCGCGGGATCTTGTCCTGGACAAAAAAGAGGCACAGTCTGAGGAACAGACTGGGACAAGTGATCCAACGGTCCGATTAACATTTGAAGTTGACTAGTTTCAAATCAAGTCACATGTGAAGATTGACAAAACTTGGCGTGCAAGACAAAAGGCATTTTGGACATCAATGGAATTGAAGATATTAGCCCAAGCTCAATAGACTATATAAGCTAATGAATAGTGTTTGGAATAAGCACTTCTCCAAGAACTCAAAACCTCATACAAAGAAGCAGGAAAGACGTTGAGAAATAGAAGAGAAGTCCCCGACGACGAGTGTTCGATCTCGGTGACGGCGAATCCAAGTTCCCAAGAGTAAGGGAACTGTGACAGTGAGTTCAAGGTGTAAGGTTCGATTTATTTGTGTTTAGTTGGGTTGTTCGCTTAGGAACTAGATTGAGAAGACTTGCTAGTAGAGTTATGAGAACTATTAGAAACAGAGAAGTGTAAGCCTTGCATGTTGTAACTAAGGAACAATCAATAAAACAAGTAGATCGTTCAACATCCTCCAAGCGGAGGTAGATGTTTACCCACACAACTAGTTGGTTGTCGTGGGGTTCTTCTATAAAGGAACTGTGTATTTTACTTTCTGTGTTACTTGCGATTGTTTACTTTCGCTACCTTGGGAACAGCCTAACCGCCAGTTCTCAAACTCTTACTAACGCACGTAGATCCATCACGCATACTGTTAATTAATTTCTTGATAAAAACAGAAGCAAATTTGTACATTTGTCAACGTATTATACTATTTCGATCTACAGTATAACAGTAGGAAATTAACTTTACTTTCGCTGTATATTATTTTCTTGTGATTCTACCAAAAAAAAATATTATTTTCTTGTGAACCTTCCTGGTCTAATATAATGATTTACCTTGTAAAAACAACAAAGTGAATCGTGCATCTTTTATGCTGGAACAGTTTGTTACTAATAAAGCTGGACATATCCAGTTGAAAAACAATTTACCCACCCAACTTCAAAAGCATGACATAATATCTACATTCAAAATTTCAAATAGCCTTTAACTTAAGCTATAAATCATTTTTTTTTTTGTTCCAGAAAATTTAGAGTGAGGGGATGGTACCCCAGTCTAAGGACAGGGAAGACCCAAGGGCTCAGAGAGCTCTTACAAGGGGATTTACATTTGCCTCACCTCAAGGAGACTAGTGGGGAATCGAACCTGCGACCTGTCAGACCCGATTCCTGTCTTGCTCCACTAGACCAACCCCTTGAGGTTAGCTATCATTTACATTTCTGAATATATTTCGTGTCAAGAGATCAAAATGTAGCGAGGTGGCCAGAAGAATCAATAGGTCGTCTCCTTGATAAAGAGTCACACGTGAGAATGGCGCTAAGGTGAGAAATAAAAATAAATTTCGTCCGTCCTTTCTAAAAAATCAACATCATTAGACATTCATTAAAAAAGATAAAATACGGCATAAACGATTTTTTTCCATATTATTCGCGTATTTTTCAATAAAAATAACATAGACGAATTTTTCCCGTATTTTTCAATAAATACGTTTTTATGAGACACCCAGTTTGTTCGTCAAAACTAGCCAATTGTTCATCAATATTGACCAATTGTGCATCAATACTAACTTATTGTGCATCGAGTTTTTGATAACATTGTTCATCGATTTCGAACTTTTTAATTTTTAATTTTATTTTTTAACCTTATTTTTTTTTTGGAACCTTATTTATTTGTATGAATACAATATTATCTAGTTTTTGATGCACATATAATTAGTTTCGATATACCCATATTTTTCATTGATATATCCCTATTTGTTCATGGATATAACTTTGTTTGTTCATTGATATACCCTTATTTGTTCATTGGTATACCATTGTTTGTTCATTGATATACCCCTTTTTGTTCATTGGTATACCATTGTTTGTTCACTAATATACCCTATTTGTTCATGGATATACCCCTATTTGTTCATTGATATAACATTGTTTGTTCATTAATATATATTTATTTGTTCTTTGGTATACCCATGTTTGTTCAATAATATTATTTGTTTGTGCATAACTGCAAGCACTTTGTGCATCAAAAATTAACTTTCATTATGTATCAGTGAATATGAAGTTTGTGCATTACTATCATCACTTTGTGCATTACTACCATGATTTTATTCATCACTACTAGTACTTTGTTTTTTAAGATATCATTTTGTTTGTGAATTGAAATAAACTTATGTTTATGTATTAATACCATCCATTTTTACATTAAGGACAGTCTATTTGTGCATTTTTGCATTTATTTTGTGCTTTAAGGCTGTCTTTTTTCCTTACTCATATAATTAGTTTTGACTCACATACTCATATAATGTGTATGTATGTACAATATCTTTCTCGGTACTAGTTAACAATGGTCTGACAGACCCCGTCTTGCCTGAAAGGGGTCTAAGACAGGAGAAATACCCATGGAAATGCTCATCTTTCAATTGACTGAGTTTCAACATAGCCATGGATTAGTAAGCACGGATGTCGTGGACCGTAAGATAGGTTCACAACACCAACAATAGCACACAAACAAACACACAAATAGCAAACAAGTCCCCAACAATGACGCCAATTTTGATGAGGTCTTTTTACAGTTGTTAATAGGTACCAAATAAACCTAACTAACTAAACTTAGTAAAGTTCATAAGAAAGGGTTGATCCCAGAGAGACTCGTATATTTATGTGTTTACTTGTATGCCAAGTAAGAGAATGAAGGGTTTTTTTTGTTTTAGTGTTTAAGTAGAATCTTCGATAGTGTTTTTATGGTTTCAGTAAGAGAATATGTTCAACTAATTAATATCCGTTATGAATCTTTGTATCGATCATTGATTCTCGTGATTTTATTTTCTCTTGAATAATCTATCAAGAAATTCTATTTTGAACTTCAAGTTTAGTTATTAGAACTACCAGCCTAACAACTCTAATCATTTAACAACCTAGAATACCTTCTAGATTCAATTAAACAATATCATTAAGTTTCAAGTATCGATAGAAACAAACACTTAGAGTAACCAGAAATCTAAGCTTTTTGTGAATTTATCTCCTTCTACAACGGATTAGCCCGACTGGGTCTAAACAATTATAGATTCTACTTTATCTCAATTCCAACCGGTAATTAATCATATTTAGTTGTAGATTAATCTAGAACTCTTATTAGGTGATCAATCCAACAAAACCCTAGACAAACCTTATTCAATTAAGTGAAGGAAAAAAACCCTATTCAAGATTATAGAGAACCAATCCAATATCATAATAATATATGATTCACAAATTCAATCAATTAATTGAACAAAAGAAAAATTAGCTACTCATAATTTAGAACTTACAAATTAGGGTTCAAAAGTCTTCCTTGGAAAAGCTCTCAAAACAACTAACTTGTTCTCCAAATTGTAATTCATAATCCAAAAGATAGAATCTAAAGAGACCTAATATCCAAATTAATACTCAAAAAGATATTATCCTAAAAACATCCAAAATGCATAAAAATATCCAAACACGTGGAATATAATAGTCGGTAAACTTTTCCCCGACATGGGGAATTATTCGGTCTGGGACACAGAAAAGTGTGGGCATGTTATTCAAGCACCAGCCCGCACTTTCCCTCGGTTCAAAATTCAAGTGACACTTCAGAAGCTGTTTTGACCCCCTTCGAGTTGGAATTTGGATTTAGAGTAAATATGAATGGCACAACTCTTTGAATTATCTTTCCAATGATACTAAAATCAGCTCCATCCGACCAATATATCTCTCAAACGAAGTATTGCAATATAGAGGTGTCTAAACAACAACTCCAATGCATGGCCCGGATTTAAGCGTTCTTTTCCCACAACCTCTTGGGCCACTTTGTGTCCACTTAATTTGTTTGAATGGAAAATATAATATATTTTATAAATCTTAAAATAAAATAATTCATTCCATCAATCAAAATAAGTGGGGTCATAAAATGAACTACAAAAGTAGACTAGAAGATCCTTGTTGAATTCCTATCTCAATTTTCTCTCTCATTTCCTTCTTTTGTCGCATCACTCTTTTATTGTTCTCACTTTTCACTATCTCTTTCCTCTTTCTTTATTTTAACCAATAACGAAGAGGGTCTTATTTCATCTTCTTCTCTTACTTTTAAATATATATTTCACCACATATTCTCTGTCATCAAATATTTAAAAATTTATTAACTCAAATTAATTAATAATACATTATATTTACTTAACTCATTTAATCCAATTAATTAAATCTCGAATCAATTATTATAATATAAATTGATTTCTAATTAGCAAAAAAACTTATTAACATTAACATAACTTTAAGTAACAATAGATATTTACGTTTGTGTTAACCCATGAGTTAATATTTTAATATATAATTTAAAATTATTTTTATAAGTATTTAACTTATAAATAATTTTAACTTTTTTATTTAATTTTTTATTGATTTTATAAAAGTAAAAATATTTAATTTATATTTTAAATTATTAATGATGTTAATTTTATAAAAAGTAATAGACTTGATTTTATTATTGTGTTTTTTTTTGTTTTTATAGTTAGAAATTTATTATTTTTAAATTAAAGTAAAATAAATGAAAGTGGTTGAAAGTTAAAATGGACACATGTTAAAATATAAATGGAAGATTTCTCCTTAGCACAAGGATCAATGCATATAATCCTCTATAGAAGGAGGATTGAGAGCAAATCCTCTTTTCCTCTTTGCAAGAGTTTAAAAAAAGAGGATGTCCACTATGAGGTGAGAGAGTACAAAGAGGAGATTCAATCCTCTTGGTTGTACATGATCTTACAATTTAATAGAATGATTATATTATATGGTTAATTATTAGGAGTTTGGTTCAAATGAATCAAGTTCTTATCCTAAAATGTGAAATAAATGCACTTTTTCTAGTTCGTAGTGCACTTTTTATACAAAAGTGTCTTGTAAAATACAAAAAGTGCAATCCGAAAAAGTGGACTATAAAAACTATGAAAAGTGTACTGTAAAGTACGAAAAGTGCAAATCAGAAAAAGTGCATTCCGAAATAGGAAAAGTGCACTACGAACTAGTAAAAGTGCATTCGTTTCAGGATAAAACTTCGTTTCAAGATAAGAGTTTGTTTCATTTGAACCAAACTCTAATTATTAGATGATTTGATTTTAAGTGATTTATTTATGTAAAGCCTATAGACTTCACGTAAATGTACGAATTTAATTAGTGGATACCGGTTAATAAGCTTTATATAGATCAATATAAAAAAGTTTTTTTTTAGGTTTTGGTCCTTAACATATATGTCAAATTAGCTAGACAGTAACTTTCATTCTCTCTTCCTAACACAGAGAAAGCATAAGAAATCCTAAGGTAAAAAGAGTTGGTTCAGAAAGACAATATATCTACCATTCTCGTGATACAGTATGTTAATTTGGTGTTTTCTTATAACTTATATCCTAGTGAAAATTCTTTTACCTTGTTTGGATCAAAGATACAGCCACGGCCTTGTAAAACTCCCCTATCGATGTGTGGAAAAGCTAATGATCGTTCTCACTCTTGTTTAAGAAACTATGTCACGTTTTTCTTCTCGTCAGTAAGCTCTCTAATAAATCCTTCTTTGTAATTGACATATTTGCCCCTTGCAATGTTTTGAAAATGAGGAACTAACACATGTAAGTTTTGCTAAAATGGAAATTACGTGCTAAAGAATGAGTGAAAGATAATGTAACAAGTGGACGCATATGTAGAAAATAAAGATGGGTATTGATCAATATTCTAAAAAATGCTAGATGGACCCTATCTGGCGGACACTGGGCGAATAAGGGCCACCTAGCGCGGGCGCCTAGGCGTCATGAACGGTTGTCTAGACGGTCCTAGATGGATGCCTAGACGGACTTGAAGGCTAGGTGGACTAGGACCTTTCAACGCCTAGGCGAGACCTGGACGAGATTTTTAGAACAACGGTAATGATATGTTTAATTTGTGGATTTTTTTATAAGAAAAGATTTTGAAGCATCAAACAAGCCAATAGATTAATGGAAGACGAAAATAGGCTTGGTAGTCGGGTAGTCTGACATGAAAAAACAAAACAAAGAACAATAACATCAAGTCAAAAGAGAAAACAACCGACATGAGAGATATGAAAATTTAGAATAAGGTGAGTATGGTACAAGCATGAGTTAGTGAAAAAACTAACACGGTTTAGCAAGACTTTTTCTTGGAAGTGTGACGAATCTCTCAAGTGATAAGCCTCTAGAAGCCATTAGGATTCGTATAATCGAAACCTTGTTCGCAACAGCAACTCGCTCTAAACAGTCAGAAACATCTTCACATCGAACTAATGCATCTCAAGAACTAAAAGGCTAAGTACTTAAGTTGATCCACTTGGATTTGATTTTTTGTAAGATCAAATTAGATGTTTAATTAATTAGTAGATGATGAAGAAAGGGAATTAGATGGTAATTTTGGAGAGCCCATTCAAAAAAAAAAAAAAAAAAGAAGGGCTTCAAACTTTCAACCGGTTAGATTGGGCCTAATCTGAGATGTAACTGGGCTACAACAATTTGGTTCACACGTTTGATGGGCCCTCCAATTAGACCTAACGGCCTGTGTTTTCTTTCCAAATTCTTTCAAATCTCTCTCATTCACATTGTCATAGCCTCATAGGTTCGATATTTTCTTCTCAAAAAATAAAAGGTTCCATATTTTACGGTTTAATCCATTATTAATACAGTATAAGGGGCTTTAGCCCTCCTAATCTACCCAAAAAAAATCACTTGTTACATAAATAAAGTCATACATTTTTTTATTGTTTAAATCTTTAGATGTTTATGACCAAAAAAATCGTTAGATTTTTCTATTTACTATTTTTCTAGATGAATGAATTTTTTATTCAATTTAAAAAGCAATTCACCAATGAGATTTCAATGGAACTATGGAAATGTTTGAGGTGAGAGGTCTAGATTGGCTAACGTCACTCTTCAATGTCATTTTCCGCACAGCTATAAGATGCTAAATGAATAGAGGTTCAACAACTTGATCCCACTATACAGAACATGAGGGATGTGTAACAATGCAGTAGCTACATGGGTATTAAACATCTCAATCATACAATGAAGGTGGGGGGAAAGATGATTGAGGCTCGGCTGAGGAGGCTTGTTATCGTGTCAGAAAAATTGCTCAGTTTTATGTCGGGGCGGTCATCTATTGAGGTCATCCACCTAATCAGAAGGTTAGTAGAGGCTTACAAAGAAAGGAAGAAGAACTTTCATATGACTTTTATTCATTTAGAGAAGGCCTATGACAAGGTGCCTAGAGATTTGCTATGGGGGTGTTTGGAAGCTAGAGAGGTTTCAGGGACATATATTAGAATTAATTCTAAGGGACATGTATGAGGCCTCGTTGACAAGTCTGTACACCCTAGGTGGAAACACAAAGTACTTCCAAGTAGGGATTGGTGTGCACCAAGGGTCGGTTTTGAGTCTTTTTCAGTTTGCTATTGTTCTAGATGTTCTAACGAGGGAGATCCAAGAAGAAGTTTCACGGTGTATGTTGTTCGCCGACAATATTGTGCTAGCTAGTGGGTGAGTCAAGGGAGGGATTCTGCAAGAAGTTGGAAGTCTAGATAAAAAAGCTTGAATCAAAGAGGTTTAAGTTGAGCAGGACTAAGACGGAGTACGTGGAGTTTAAATTTAGTTAGGAGGTGGAATCTGATGAATAAGTGCGCTTAGGAGGAGATGTTTGTTCGTGGCTGAGGCTCATTAAATTATTATGTTTGCTTTTCGTACCAATATATTAAAATGATTGGGAGGGTGAAATTTGGTTGATTTTTAAGTGGGTCCAATACCAAATCAATCGTTATCACATGACCCTCTATTTCCTCCTACCCGTTTTTATGTCGTGTTATGTTTCACATGTGCTATACATATATGGCAGAATACATCAACAGACACCTGAACTTGTAACTTTTTTTCAACCAGCCTCTCGTACTATGAAAGTTTCAAAGAAACACCTGAACTTAACTATTTTTGTTCAATCAGACACACCTCATTTTCGTGAGATTGACGCACGCTTATGTGACATTAAAATTTGCCATCTAAGCACCACATCATCCAATTTTATTAAATTTTTGCCACATAAGTCAATAATTTTTGGCAAATAAACCCTAAAATGCCTTATTCTTTTTTTTTTCCTTTTTTTGGAACCAAGAACCAGAAAGATTGATAACGAAACAATGAACCAGACCGCCGGCGTAGGAAGGCACCAGAACCAGACAAAATTCGTTCAACTGCCTCGTCGAAGTCTTCTCTGCCTCATCGAAGACAAAATTCGTTCTATTCGAAATCTTCTCTGCCGGCATATCTTCTCTGCCTCGTCGAAGACAAAATTCGTTCCATTGATAAACAACCCTAGGAAAGAACCAGATCCAGAATCAAGACGGAGTGATGAACCAGATCCAAATTCGTTCAACTGATAAACAACCCTAGGTCTTCTTCCTCGAGGAAGGAATGACGGATCGGGAGTTAGATCTGCACAGGAACAGAAAAAATTACCACCCAATTCCAGAAATTGGATGAGGAAGAAGCAAATTTGAAGCACGAAAGCGATGATGTAAACCCTAGAACGTCAGCGACTATAAAATTGACTACGAGAACCCTCTGATTTCGTTACCGAATTCCAAAAGAGAAGTACAAATTTACCTTTTGGGGCCAAATGTGACCTGAGGCAAGGAAATATAGCCACGGAGCAGATTGATGTGCCGGCGGTGAATTGTCGATTGGTGGAAGCCGAGTCAAGAGTGGAGTGGCCAACAGTGTAGAGTCGAATTCTTTCTCCGACTTCGTCTTTCGTCCGAACTCTCTGGTTCTGGTTGTGAGTGCCGGCGGTGAAGAAGTGAATTCTTTCTCCAGAAAAAAAAAAATTAAAGGAAGGGGAAAAAGAAAAAAAGATACAAGAAAAAAAGAAAAATTAAAAAAAATTGCATATCAGCATCCAAACCACTTAAACTCGCCAAATTGCGCCAAATTGGCGTTTGGTGTTCACTCGCCATGCCATGTCAGCATGAAGTGTTTATTTGTGCAAAAAAAGTTAAGTTTAGGTGTTTCTTTGAAATTTTCATAGTACGGGGGGCTGGTTGAAAAAAAGTTACAAGTTCGGGTGTCTATTGATGTATTCTGCCATACATATATACGTACGTATCTATGCTTGTTTAATATTAGGGTTGAATCTGATAATATAACAAATACTTATTAAGATTCGACTCTTAAAGACTGTGTACCCTCCACACAAAAAAATGAATGTGGGAGTTTAATAAGGTTAAAATAAATACACATATTGTTAATATATACTCGTATCGACCCGTGACACCATCATCGCGAGTCGTAACCCCCACGACTCCCTCTCTGGCCCCTCAGTTAATGTGACCAAACCTCTGGCCGCTTCTTCCGACACGTCATTTCCACCTCGACCCATGACCTTGCCTCCCACACAGCCTTCATCACTACCGTCTCACACAATGACGACCTAGGCTCAGGCCGACATTGTTAAACCACGAAAGATCTTTAACCTTAATACCACGAAAACAACGTAAATAACTAGAAATTTCTAGGGCAAAACAGTAATTGCACAAAGTTAATGAATTTTTTTGAAGGCAATAGTAAACGGGTGGTTAGGAACGAAGGAAATTTAACTTGTATCTTTGAAAAAATATTTGTATGACGGACATTGTTCTAAAAATATCCGTCTAGGTTCCGCTTAGATGTTGGAAGGTGCTAGCCCGTTTAGGGGACAGTCTATCTAGGCACCCGTTTAGATTGCCTAGGCGCTAGGCGGTCCCTCCCCGTCTAGAGTCCGCTTAGCGTTGTTTAGAACACTGGTGAGGGGTGATTTTGTCAATAAATATGAAATATTATAACGAATACCTAAACAAAACAGCCGAATTTTTTCAAATTTTCAATCAATTTAAGAACATTAATTATACACGTACGACAACAGTGACTGTCCATTTTCCCATATCCCCACTTGGTATAAATGCAAGAACTTAGAACTACATTTTTGTCTTTCTCACACTTGATTGAATTCCATAACTTCTCTCATACTCTCTCAAAACATCAGAGAGAGAGAGAGAGAGAGAGAGAGAGAGAGAGAGAGAGATGGGAAGAAAGCCATGCTGTGAAAAGGAAGGTGTGAACAGGGGAGCTTGGACAGCAATGGAGGACAAGATTCTCACCGATTACATCTCCCTCCATGGCCAAGGCAATTGGAGAAAGGTCCCCATCAATGCAGGTCATTTCCCCTTTTTAAATTTCTATTTCTCTAACAAAACAAATTTCATTTCAAATTGATTATACATATATACAATTGCTAGCTCCCTCATCATATATAGGTTAAATCATACTGTATTATATAGGTCTGAAACGATGTGGTAAGAGTTGCAGATTGCGGTGGCTCAACTACTTGAAACCAGACATCAAGAGGGGGAATATAACTCCTGAGGAAGAGGATTTGATTATTCGACTTCACAAGCTTTTGGGTAATAGGTATATCAGTTTTTTTTATTGTTAAAAAGTACCAATTTTGGGAACTAAAATCCTAATAGAAAACTAATAAACACTATCGAAAAATAATTAAATCTAAACAAATATAATTTCAAAATATATTATCGTTTTTAGACTCTTAACCTATGTCGGCATAAGTTAGAAAAATTGTAGGTATATTACTTTATTTAATCAAAACATTATTTTTGTTAATTAGATGTTTTCTTCTTCTTCTTCTTTAGTTTTTTTTTGTTTTTCTATTCATTATTTATAAACTATGAATATTTTATTCTAGTTGTTCCAACCTTAATAACATATAATTCATATTTCCATTTTTCCGGCGTTTCCTTTTCATAGTAAATTTGGTATTGACGTTTTTTCGTTTTCATTTCCATTTCCGCATTGCATAATTTATAAAAAGTTAGCCGGTTTAGTGGTCCAGTGTGACAAATATAGTGAACGATTGATACCTATGTAGACTGTATACCTGCCCCATAATAATGGAAAGTGAAATATGTCTTGGACAGTATTGACTTTTGATGAATAGTCCTACTAAAACAAAACAAGTTGAGTCCTATTAAACCCTTGAGCTTTACGTCCACATCATTAACCATTAATTAAGAAATTGGATCATGACATATACTTACTAACCACTCAAATAATTTGCTCATGTTTTTAGCAACAACTAAATCTATTTTCAACTTAGTTGACAAATTAAAAAGATCAGTTAAATTACTTTAAGAAAAGATCAATGTGTTTTGCTTTTTTGATGTATTTGTGATTCAGAACATTAATTGAGAACTAATCTCAACTAGTTGTTCTTGGCTGAATTATCAGGTGGTCATTAATAGCAGGTAGGCTTCCCGGACGAACAGATAATGAAATAAAGAACTATTGGAACACCTACATTTGTAAAAAGCTCCAAGGCAACCACCCGAAAAATCCACCTCACCTTCATAACCAAAACAAGCCTCGGCTTTCGACAACATCCCTTCACCACCACGACCACCACCACCAGAAGCCGCCAACACAGACTAGTGTAGTCCGTACAAAGGCAACAAGGTTAACCTGCAAAGTGGTCATCTCCGAGGAGCTTCGAAATATCCAACAAATTAAAAACAATGTCGAAAACCCCGGAAAGAAGCCATATGAGGTCACTTTAGACAATACGGGCTCCTTTGGGACACTGCCCGAGAGCCCACAAGGGGTCCTCGAGCCGGGCCCCACGTGGGCCCTCGATGAATCTAAGTCGGTTGATTGGATGATGGGTGTGGACATCGACGGCCACAGTTTGTCTAAGGATTTGGAAGCTCATGAATTCTTGTTGGATACCAACTGGATCAAGAGCTTCTTTGAGTAAGAGCTCTTTGAGGAGTCTAGCCACTAGGGCATATGTTTCGTGCATTTCCATTAGAGATTTCTAACGAGGTAAAAATCAAATGATAAGAAGTTATGGTTAGTACGTACGTATTTGGCATGGTAAATAAAATGAGTAAAACGCACGAGTTTCCCGATCAACGTATGATTATTCATTACGGTGAAATGTGAGAGGTAAGATGTAATAAATGCATCTCTCTAAATTTAATATACTTAAGATGTGTGATATATGTGGACCAGTTGAATTGCGTTGCAGTTATATCTTATGGTCCCGTGTGCTTCTAGACTTCTGAATTAGGGCATAATTTTTTTTTATGAAAAGCAATAGTCGTCTTTCGATTTTCATAAGGGAAAAAACCCTTGTAATGGTATATAAACTAGTTTAAAAAATAATATTATTTTAATTTGTATGTCTAGATGAGTTTGTATGTACACTTTAAATTAGCTTCTAGTTTAAAAAGTATTTTAAATTTTAACTTACAAGTTAAATCTTCTAAAGTGGCTTCTAGTTTGTTTTAATTTCAAAAGTCGATATTATTCTCATCTTTCAATAATCATTACACAATAACAATAAATATGGTAGCTTCTAGTTTGTTGTATGGAATTGAAGAAAATGTGATAACAATAATGAATGATCAAAATTGAACCCATTTTCTTAATTATAGGATGTCTCATACTGACTTTCTTAACTACCACTAGAACTTTAGACTGGGCTCAACAACAACATATATATGAACTAACTTATGGAGCTTATTGCGTTTCTCGATAAAAAATAAGCTTTGTTATAGGTGTCGGCAACGTTAAGCTGATGAAAGCTTATCAAATTTATTTTGAGTTCAAAAAATAATCAACACCCCCGAGCTTACTGAATTTATCGAGCTTATGCTTTTCTTTCTCTTACAATTCTACTGATTTTAGCCCTAGATCCACATCTCTCCCCAATCTCTAAACCCAAGTCTCTCTCAAAGAAGCTCAAATCTCAAATCTAGAGCTCCATTACTACAATTTCAGAGTTTTATTTGCAAGTTCGAAGATTGAAGTTTGTCAACTCTCTCGAATGAGCTCCATTGTTGCAAGTTCGAAAGGTGATGTCCCTTCTTCTTCAATTTTCCTCTTCAATCGAAAACCCCTCCCTCATCTCTGCTCCCTCTATAATTTTTCCTCTTCCCTACTCGTCTCTTCTTCTCCTTTGTTAAAAATTTAGGGTTCTCAACCATGTGGAGATAGAACCCTAATTTTTTTATCTTCCTATTGTGTCATATGCTAATTTTAAAGTTAAATTTATCACCGTTCTGCATATATGTGTAGATATGAAGCCTAATTCTTCTTGTAATGAACCCTGTTGAGAATCTCCTTCCCACATTGGAAGTTGAGAGTTAAATTAGCCTACATATATATCATTGGGTTACTCTTCCTATTGTCAATTGGTTTTAGGATGGAACCCCATCGGGCTTGTGTGTTGGGCTTACGTATGCACGACCCCCTGTTATTGCCCACGGACTTTCACATGGTATCAGAGCTCACGGTTTGGTCCTGGGCCCATTTCCTGGCTTGTTTGGGCTTGGGTTTAGCGGTTGATGCTACCCGCCCGTTATTTGGGTTGCGTTTGGCTATAAAGAGACTGAGATGCCACCACCCGTTCTTTGGGCTAGCTATAAAGAGATTGAGATGCTAGACCCGTTTGTTCAAGTGTCAACTGGGCCAGGCCAGTTGCACTTGCGGGGGCGTGTTGAGAATCTCCTTCCCACATTGGAAGTTGAGAGTTAAATTAGCCTACATATATACTCTTGGGTTACTCCTCCTATTGCCAATTGGTTTTAGGATGAAACCCCATCGGGCTTGTGTGTTGGGCTTACGTATGCGCACGACCCCCTGTTATGGCCCACGGACTTTCACAAACCCTAATTCTATCATTGTTTTGAATATGTGTAGATAGGACCCTAATTCATCTTCTGGTTTCTTTATATGTTTTAATATCTTTCATTTATTCTTGCAAACTAAAAACCCTCTTCTCTCTCTTATTGTCTTGTAACAATTGGTAGCCAAGTTTCTCAATATGAATATATTTACCATACGATTTGTTGCTTCGATTTGCAAGTTTTGTGGTAGAGGTAGCAAAATGTCATTGGCATTATCTTGTGAATACATGAATTTTGGTGTGCAATATGCTTGATTCATGTGTTATCAGTTCAATTTTGTTGATTGTTGGTATCCTCGGATGAATTTGGTGTCGCTAAATTGTGTTGTGGAATATGGTAGGAAGAAATGTTTAAATGCTTTGCTGTATGGACGAAAATGGGATAACATCAATGAACGATCAAAATTGAACTCGTTTCCTTAATTATAGAATGTCTGATTTTGACTCGAAGTGTTCTAGCTACCAAAGCAGGAACCCGGAAAGTATGAATTTCCAACCGGCTCTCCCACGTATGCGAGATGAAAAAGAAGTTGATTTAGATTTCACATGAAAGACGTGTCCTTCTTACTTGTTGGAGCCATCTATTCATTTTTTCAATTATATGTAACAAATAGATAATCAAACATGATATAAAAATACAAACATAAACCCACTCCATAAATTCCATGATATTCAATTCAATAACAAATCTTAAAACCCAATAGAGTCCATGATGTTAACAACCATAACAATAGAATTGAATGTGAAGCATATAAGACCCAATAGAGTCCATGATAGTCAATTCGATCCGAGTTGGGCATGGATAACCAGAGGGTCAATCTGAGGCATGTGCAAATCCTTGGTGTCCTTGGTAGTGAAAATTAAGTCGACATGGATCCTTGAGGATTGCACAATGTTGAAAATAGAGGGATCATGGTGACTCTCTCATGCGTAACTCTTTTTCTCTTGGCAGTTAGACCCCACTAACGATGGCCCGTTAGAGATGGGGTTGATGTAGCCGTTTGGGTTCTCTGCGGTGCATAAGCGCGCCTGTTTTTTTGGGGGGGGGGGGAGCTTGTTGCTCGAGCGGTATTTGTGGAGGTGGAGGAAGGAAAACATTGTTTTTCCCTTAGGGCACATTGTTTTTCCCGTTGTGGAGTGCCCCCTCCCAATCTACTTCGGGCGATGATAGGTGTTGTTCTCCTCCCGCGGTATCCCTGTTGACCACTATCGCAATCGTTCTCCCCGCATGCACCCGATCTGCAACCTCACTCCTTGGAAGAGTTTGTTTGAGGTCGTAGGTTTGTGGGAGTATGTGCCTGCACCATGTAGGCATCGCATAATGGTGGGGGGTTGGCCATAACCTTTCCAATGCCCTTGGTTTCGGTTTGATCCTGCATTACAGAATCAACTTGACCCTTGCCCTTGGATGCAAGCTTTGATTCGCCGCATCCTCGGTGTACACCTCCCGGGTAATCATCACACATAAAAGATTGTATGTCCTTGGTGATTCTTGAAGAAGTAGGTTTTTAAGGGCAGATGGATCAGGCATCTAGACCTATCAAAACTTGAGCCGACCTAAGAAACCTGCCCAACTCCGAACCTGACCCAAGAGTTGAAAAGAATAAAAAAGTGTATACCCGATGCTTGTTTGACCCGAATTGATTGAAAAAAGCCCAAACTCATGATTAATTTGAAATGGATTATACCCGAATAGACTAGCCCAATGCAATCTAATATCCGATGCTCTCGACCCCAAATCACCCGAGAATCCCAAGTTACCCAACCAGATAAATCCAAAAATCCGAAGTTACCCAACCCGAAATCATCCTAAAAACTAAAGTTTCGACCCAAAATCATCTAAAAGTTAGATTATGTTTTAAAATATTCATAATAGTGAATATTTATATTAATTATGTTTTTTAATTTAAATGTTACATTAAATATTTAGACCCTAGAGTAATTAAACAACAAAATTCATCATTCAATATGTGGTCTCAATCAAAATTTGTCTCACCCGAAATCCGGCCAAACTCGAAATCCAACTCACCCGAAACACGAATCACCCAAAATCTGACTAAACCCGAAATCTAACTAAACCCAAAGCCCAACTTATCTGAAATCTAGTTCAACCAAAAATTGAATAACCCAACCAAAATTGACCCGAAAATCCAACTTTGACCAATTAATTGATCATCCGACCAGAAATGGTCCAACCCGATTATCAAAATATCTGAATTTGAACGGAGTCCAAACTTACTCCAAACTGAACTCACCCGACCCGACCCCATGGTGATCGTGGATGTTCTTCTTACGCTTCCTTGCTCACTAAAATGGGACATAAAAACCTTTGTTAGGTGTCTAAACGAAGTGATAGTCCCAGGTCGAAGGCTTATAAACCAGGTTAGGGTCGCTTTTGGAGGGTGAAGGGAAAACTCGAAAATCGACTAATTATAAGAATTGAAGCATATTTGGACCATAAAGTGTTTGACATGGTCATTGGGATCAGTGCTTCCATTGTAAGCATCCATGTGCAACTTTTGCAAGCCTTTGGGCATTGTTTCACGTTGTATCTCTTTGGAGAATTCGGACAGGCCGATGACCCCTACGCGATCCCTCCAAGATCCTTCAACCCACAAATCTTGAATCTCGCAGATCGTTTAGCGCTTGAATTATTCGTGCTCCATCAATACTCAATTAAAAAAGTTAATTAGTGTAATCAAGGATAGTTTTGAACGTGATAAACGTGCAAGCAAGGTGCGGCTAAATGAAGCATGGGATCGACATGATAGCAAATTTACGGTCCCAGCTCCCGATTTGTGTAGAAATCATATGATCCGTCTATTGCACATGCATGGTGCAAAGTTGGCCATACAAATGACAATTCATGAAAAGAGGTCCCACATTTTTAAATGATTACAACACGTATTTTTTTTTTGAAACCATTGCAACAAGTAGTACGGCCAAAGAAAAATTAAAATAGAAGTCCATCAAACAATAGTAAGCTTTCAATAAGTAGCAGACTGCATATATATATATATATATATATATATATATAGAGGCAGTTCCGAAGTGATCGGAGCAGTATTTTGTACGGTCTCCCACTCTCCCTTCACGTGAGCCTCGTGTTTTCCCTTCATGCTCCCTTCAATACAAAGTTGAAGGTTTCATAAAAAAAAATACAAAGTTGAAGGGGTTCGAAGTTGATTGTGTAGACTGATAAAATTAAAATAAATATAGATATATAATCATGGTTAGTAATTTGTTACGTGTTATGCAACACCTATAAAATTAGTTTGCAGTTTTCATTTTCTAAAAAATTTCAATAATACCCTTTGTATTTGTTAATCTTCTTTTTCGATACTCCTCTTTTTTTTGGTAGGTATAGAGTGCTAATACTCATTTTATTTATTAATAAAATAGATTACATCTTTGCAACTAACCTATCCATATTAGGGATCTCTCTAAGATCATTAGGAGGATCATTAAACAAAGTGAAAATACCCATCATTGGCCTATTCTGTTTAGCTAGCCAATCCGCCGCTTTATTAGCTCCCCTATTGATCACTTTGAGTTTAACCTCCCAGTCTAGCTCTTGAATTAACTTATGGCATCTTGCAAGTAGTTCATCACATTACATCTGCAACATAAGTTTCAACTTGTAACTTCTTGATTCCATTTTCCTTTGCAATGGTGAGACCTTGTAGCACCTCAAGGAGTTCAGCCCGGAACGACGAGCTTCCACTGCCAGATGGTGTGTCTGACCAGACAAATTGTCCTTCATGACCCCATAGAATTCCACCAGCTCTTACCGTTGATTCCCCATCCCGGTATGATCCATCCGAATTAAGTTTGATCTGCCCTAGCGGCGGTTCCTTCATTCTTTTCCCGATAAAATCTTTTCAATACTCCTCTTTGAATTTGGAGATTTTAAATTTGGGTTGTGTTGTGTTGGTAATTTACTATGTAGATTGGTGGATCTATGAATAGTATTTATGATTAATGATATTCAATTATCATATATAAACGTGTGACATCAAATTCGGCCTGCTATTTCAAATTACGGAGTACTTAACAAGATTTAAAAATCTAAGCCATGAAGGAGACAAAATTCACCCTGAAACTCTACAACAAACACTTGAATCCAAGAGAGAAGAAGATACGAAATGGATAGTTGCAAGTATTTTAAGGCCTTGTTATCTAATTGGTGTTATTAGAAAACACACCCTTTAGAAGCTTTTATAATTATTATCCGTTTGATAGCTAGAAAAGATATAACACTACTAATTAATAGTGTGGGAGTAAACAAATAAATTTGTGAACAGGATCGATTTCGACATCTCTTTGAATACAGTCCAAATGAGTTTCAAACATAAAAGGAAGGCAAGTGAGAGGAGAGCAGACAACATATTTAAAGAATACGCTATGAGAGTTTGGGGCTTAATTTCTAACGACACAGTTCTTAGGAGGATCATTAAACAAAGTGAAACTACCCATCATTAGCCTACTCTGCTTAGCTAGCCAATCCGTCGCTTTATTAGCTCCCCTATTGATCACTTTGAGTTCAACATCCCAGTCTAGCTCTTGAATTAACTTATGGCATCTTGCAAGTAGTGCAAAAGTATTAAACTTTCCATGGGTCGATGGATCGCGGATCGTGCGTATATAAGCCCAACACACAAGCATAGTAGGGTTCCATTCTAAAACCAGATAATATTTTCAACACGCGCCCGCAAGTGCAACTGGCCTGGCCCAGTTGACACTTGGAAAGACGGGTCTAGCATCTCATTCTCTTTATAGCTAGTCCGTGGATAGTGACAGGTGGTGGCATCATCTCATTCTCTTTTTAGCCGAAAGCACCCGTGCACAGGAAACGGGCCCGGATCGAGAGAAGCCGTTAGGAAGATCGCTCTTTGTTTTTAGACGAAAGCACAAATGCATAGGAAACGAGCCCGGATCGAGAGAAGCCGTTAGGCAGATCGCTTTGATACCATATTAAACTTTCCATGGGCCGATGGATCCAGGATCGTGCGTATGTAAGCCCAGCACACAAGCCCAGAGGGTTCCATTCTAAAACCAATTGGCAATAGGAGGAGTAACCTAAGGTTATATATACTAGGTTATTTCTCTTTATATTTCAGATGTGGGATAAGATAACATTCTCAACAAAAAGAGTCATTAGTTGACCCTGTTGTTTGTAATATGTATCTCATGACATCTGCAACATCAGTTTCAAGTTGTAACTTCTTGATTCACTTTCCTTTGCAATGGTGAGACCTTGTAGCACCTCAAGGAGTTCAGCCCAGAACGCCGAGCTTCCACTTCCAGATGATGTGTCTACCCGGACAAATTGTCCTTCATGACCCCTTAGAATTCCACCAGCCCTTATCATTGATTCCCCATCCCGGTATGATCCATCCGAATTCAGTTTGATCTACCCCAACGGCGGTTCCTTCGTTCTTTTTCGTTATAAAATCTTTTCGATACTCGATGCTCTTTGAATTTGGAGATTTTAAATTTGGGTTGTGTTCTGTTGGTAATTTTCCCTTTCTAGATTGGTGGATCTATAAATAGTATTTATGATTAATGAAATTCAATTAGCATAAACGTGTAATTGACATCAAATTCGGCCTGTTATTTCAAATTACTTAACATGATTTAAAAATCTAAGCCATGAAGGAGATAAAATTTACCGTGAAACTTCTATAGCAAACACTTGAATCCAAGAAAGAAGAAAATAAGAAATGGATAGTTTTAAGTATTTTAATTGGTGTTATCAGAAAACACACCCTTTAGAAGCTTTTATCATTTTTATCCGTTTGATAGCTAGAGAAGATATAACACTACTAATAGTGTGGGAGTAAACAAATAAATTTGTGAAAGGTTCGATTTGGACATCTCTTTGAATACAGTTCAAATGAGTTTCAAACGTAAAAGGAAGGCGAGTGAGAGGAGAACAGACAACATGTTTAAAGAATACCCTATGAGAGTTTGGGGCTTAATTTCGGAGTAGACTTAGTATCAACAACGATTATTAATTATAGGTTTAATTTATGAATTTAGGGTTTTATTTAGAGCTTTGTACCCAAAGTAACCTAACAAAACTTCAAACCTTTTTACAAGTTGATGCGTCCCTCGCTACGGGATGCTGCAAATTAATTTTAGAGGTGCTTTTAATTTTAGAGGTGCTTTTGAGGTTATTAAAAGGAAGGACAATTTTGGAATTTAAAAATTGTGGGTGCTGCAAATTAATTTTAGAGGTGATGCGTAGTATGACCCAATTATTGGGTTTCAACCTAAAACTGATTAACAATAATTGAAATAGTTTTATTTATTTTTTTGGTTGAAATTGAAATAGTTTTATTAGACTCAAGTTGTATTTGCACATATATATAGAAGAATTTGAATCTTGTGCGAAATAAATATTCTGTGCAAATATGCAACAAGTTAAAGGGCATCGTAAAGCATCAAAAGTTCATTGTAAAACCTCGAAAGTGCATTTCTAAATGACACCATTACGGTACATCGTAAAACATAAAAAATGTATTCCTAATTTGAATGCAATTTTGACACTTTACAATGCATGCACTTTTAATAAGGACCGTAGATGGAGTGCATCCAACGGTCAGTAGTAAGCCTCATATTACCCAACTTTTATGTCGCACATGATTCACACTCATACATATAAATTAGTTTAAAAATAAGGAAAAATTGCTCCAAATATCCCAACCTTTTATTCGGTTGCGCACTCTACCTCGACCTTTTCAAATTTCACAAAATTTTCTATACTTTAGGGATAGTTGCGCACTCTACCCTCGAAGTGTCCACACTTTATGTAAAGTTATGAATGTTCCCCTCCCCTTTTCATTTTGTGACAAAAATGTCCAATCCCCATGTACAAACAAATTTTTTTATTTATAACATAACCTTACAGGTTTAAATTTTCTCATTTATAAAATATAATATAATTACTTTTATTATTTGCTAAAATAAATCTCACCATTATAATAACCACATAAATCATTAAACCATAACTTTTACTTTACAAATTTGTTAATCTTAATATTTTTTCATTATTATTTTCTAAAAAATTCGAAACAAGTAAAAAAGATTGCATAACCTTTTTATAAAACTTATGTTATAGCTTCCCACCTTTATAATTAGCCACATAATAATTAATCCATGACTTTTACTTTACAAAGTAGTTCCTTTTACTTTTTTCGTTATTATTTTCGAAATAAATTTAGACACAAGAAAAAATTCATAACCTTTATTTTATGAAATTTTAAAATTTATTTTCTATCTTGTCCAACTTAGCCAACAAGATAGTATATAACTTATGTTCTAGCTTTTTTTTAAACACAATGAAACAAACTAATTAAATTAAAAATATTAAATTAAACATAAAATTCAAATTCCCTTTTCAGTAAATGAAAAACTAAAAAACTAAATTATTTAAAAAATTGAAATCCAAACAACACATTAAAAATATTCATAATTAATTTTTATATTTTGGACGAACAAAAGTTGGACTCGATTATTAAGTAATAACTCAAAGTTTTCAAACTTTTATAAAAACTAGAAAGCTTGACCCGTCCGATGGACGGGATATGATTTCGTGTTTATTTTTATTTATTTAATAAGTGGACATAGGTGAATGTGTATATTATTTGAATTAGAATAAAAATTGTATGTTCAATTCTATCTTTTGAAATTAACCAATTAATTATATGCTAACTCTATCTTTTGTCAATTACAATAAATATAGTGCAAAAAGAAATTCAAACAGTTGTTCTTATAACATTCAAGAAGGAATGTAAGAGGCTAACACACATGATATGGTGCACTGATTATGACAACTTGTGTGCCCATTCGTATTCCAAACTCCAACTATTTGTTAATGGTATTTTTTATTTGAAAAGATAATTCATTTATGCAAATATTTGTTGATGATATTTTCTATTTCAATACATAATTTTAATAGATAGATCATTTATTGGTCTATTGAGGGAGAGTTTTTATAGTTGTATAGATAAGTTTATGAAAATTCTTATTAATTTTTGTCTAAAATTATTTCAAAAATAATAATGGACAAAAAGTATTAAGATGAACTACTTGTAGAGACAAAGTTATGACTATAGATTTATGTGGTTAATTATGAAGTTGAGAATTTATAATAGCCAAATAATTAAAGTAATGACATTATTTTCATATAAATGAGAAAAGTAAATCTATAAGGCTATGTTATTACTTTGGACCTTACACAAAATGTTAATCATCTTAACCAAATATATTTTTATGTAAATAAAATTGATTATTTTATATTAATTTCCACTAAAGTTGATTTAGAACAAAAAGTGATCTAAAATGATTATTTTTGAATGTTTTAATCCTTATAAAGACAAGATTTATAATTTTTAAAAATTATTTATACGCGAGTTGGGTATTTTTGTCGCAAAATGAAAAAGTTTGGAGTCAATCCACAAATTTACCCAAAATATGGACATTTTGAGGATAGAGTGCGCAATTATCCCCAAAGTATAAAATATTTTGTGAAATTCAAAAAAGTCGGGGTAGAGTGTGCAACTAAATGAAATGTTGGGATATTTAAAGAAATTTTTCCTAAAAATAATTTATTTATTTAGGTTTAGATGTGTTTATAACTTCAACTAATTTTTGTCAGTGAGTTGAAAAACATAACCTTATATATAAAACTTTAATTTCTAAACAAAATCACAATGAGCGGCCCCAAATATTCATCTTGGTTGTCATTCTGTCTCGCCACTTGATAAATGATATGCATATATGTATTTGTGTCTTGTTACTGTCACGTACTCATTGACTAGCTTGTACTCGACCCCCAATTTATCTATTAAATGCTTGGTTGCTTCATTGTTGCTCTCTCAGCTCAACCAACCTGCCATAATTAATACGGAGTACTTTATATATATCATCAATATACAAACCAATAACTCGACTAAAACTTAGATACACATACGTACGTACATGTAACTCTAGTTTAATTGGAGACACAAAACGACACAGTTCTATACAATACTCCATAGTTAATAACCCGACTCATTAATGGTGTCTATCGACATATCTGTATCGTAAAATGATGAATTTAACCTGTTGCTTTTAAAACTTAAAATAAAGTTCATGTAGTGAAATTAGCTAGATAACATTTAAAGACTCGAAGGCCATCCCTTGCCGATGCCCGAATTAGACAGCTCTTTAAGATTCTTAAAACCCCATTCACTTAGATGCTATAAGACGACTTAGATGCTATAAGACGATCGATCTTTCGTTGAGGCGATCCTCTTAATTCTTTCGTCATAAAATAAATGTATGAAAATCCAAAATACTAACAGAAGGCCAACACTATCAGGTATATTTGGATCGCACGTTATAATATAAAATTTTATATTATAATGCAAGATTTTGTACTAAAACTTATATTATAATGCAAAATTTGTATTATAATATATGATTCAAAGGCCCAACAAAGTCAAAAAGTATAGTATTGTTGTCACAAAAAAAAAGCAACAAATGATTTAATTTTGGCCATTCATAGTATTTAAACATAGATATAATTAATAATATAAAATAATAACTATAATAATAATATTAAAAAATGCTTATATTATAATAAATAAATATCTCTCGGGTCGGGTATCTAATGCTGTCCCATACACGACGTCACAACCCTAATTTTGTCGGGTCAGGCCGGCCCGAAGGTGCCAATAACCTTGTTCGTGTTCGTTTTTTCGGGCGGACAGACGGGCTGGCCCAGAGTTGTTGAGGTCTTGAATTGCCTCCTTAGCAATACAAATGGGCTACATGATATTGAGACCTATTTGGGAGGATGGGCCTGATGGAAGCCTAGAATAGTAATATCATGGCCCAAAACCTGTTCCTGGGCCGGCTTCATTTATAACCTACGAAATCTTTGTATCAAGTAGGCTTTTCTTATAATCTTTTTCACTGAATTTCAAAATGTTTCTTTTGAGAATTATTTCATAAATTAAATTAATTATAACTGTACTATTCATAAAAAATGCTTTAAAAAAAGTTCAGACATATAACAAACTAGTGATTTTTTCTTAGACACAATCCCGCGTCTCATGACTTCGAATACTTTGTTTTTGTCCGAATTTTCTACAACCCAAGGTGCAACCTATCATACTCCACTTCAGGGGCGGAGCTATGTTGGGGCGAGTGGGGGCCATGGCCCCCCAATCCAAATTTTTGTCCGTATATATGTTCCTCTTGTCAATAGCTTCGATTTGATATATTATAAGCTCAATTCTGACATTTGAGCAAAAAGTTATGAACGTTTGAAGATTGGACGTATACAACCCACTTTTAACAAGTCATTTACTTAGTTAGAATACTTTTATCTTTTGTTAAACATCCTACTTTCATAAAATGATTGAACCCGAAAACTTTGAAACAAGGGTTTAGTTTGGTTTTTATTTTTTAGTTACTAGTTCTTAATATTTATAGATTCAATTAATTTGTATTTTGAAACATTTTTGTTTTCTTAATCTAAATGTGGTCTGAAACATAATTGATAATTATATAAGTCGTCATTATAAATTCTTGTTTTCTTAATGTAATTATATTTTGAAATATTTTAGTCCCGCCTCTATAAAATATGTTCTCTTTTTTGTCTAAATTTGTATTTTTTTTATTTCTACATCTTTCTTGAAACGTACATTAACAATGTTGGAAAATTTTGTCGGCCCCACCAATACTCAGTTGGTCTAGTGGTAAAGTGGTGCTAGACTCCTTAAGTGCTCTCCAGGAGATTCGAAGTTTGAATCCCACTTGCGGCATGTATGGAGAAACTGATATTAGGAGGGTGTCCCCCAAAATGGGGCCACGAAGTACACGGTCCGGATATAGAGCGGTGTCCGACCGAGCGAACCGGGCGAGCTAAAAGGCAAGACCAAAAAAAAAATTTTGTCGGCCCCTACAATGATAAATTTCTGACTACGCCCCTGCTCCACTTGATTATTTAATATTATATAAGAATAAGCATTTAGAATATGAATATATATTTTAATTTTTTTTATCATTATTTAATGAAATAAATAATTAAGTGTCTTTTAGCTAATTTATTTTATCATTAGCCGCCCCACCCGCGACCAGTGGAGCGGGACTTCTCAGAGAGCCACCTTAGGGCAGGAGCAAGGGAAAGAGCGGAGAAGCAGGTCTGGGTGTCGGGGCGGACTGCAATGCCGGGAGGAGGAAGCTGGAGAATGAGATTGTGTCACCACCGGCGGATTGTCAAATGATGATGTATTTGGAAGATTGAGGAAAAATGGAGAATAATGGTTAATTAATTGATAATGTGATAAGTTGGCCTTTTATTTGGCTTGGGGGAATGAAATTGTGCTCTTAACATTAAAACAAATATTATCCATTTTAATTAACCGTCTCTCACCAACCCGAGCAAAGACAGACTTGAAGTTAAAATTTGAACCGTTAATTCTTTAGTTTTAACGTCTTTTTTTAGCTAATTACTAATTAGTTTTTCAATTTTAATTTCGTTTCAAATTCGCACTATGATAAAATATTTACTTGTGTCTTGATTTGTCTATTTAGTTTGTGAATGATGATAATTTTTGTAGAGATTTCTTTTTGATATATAGATTCGATAATTTTATTTATTATGTTTAAGAATTAGTTATTTGTTTAAAACTTAAAATTAATAGTTTATTTTTAATCAAATGAAAATGGAGAAGTATTTTTCAAAAAGGTTAAAAATTTTAAATGATTCGTATAGAATTGAGAGGGTATTTTCAATAATGAAATGTGTGAACTTCACATATTTCATATTGTGAAGAGTGATTTGAGAAATACAATGAGAGATAAATGGTTGAGTGAAAGCTATTGTTGTTTATCGAGAGTAAAATATTTGCAACTATTGATAACGAAGCTATATATTTTAAATCGTTCTAAAATTTAGATACTTGTATATTTCAATTATCTTATAGTCTTGATTTGTACTCCGTACATTTTAATTTACTATCTAAAAATATATTGAATTTAATTTTTGTGTACTTTATATCTTATATATCTTTTAATATGTTAAATTAGCTTTATTTATAAGACATTGGATGGTAAGAGTTGTAAATTGAGGAGGGAAAGACAATCTGTTCTTTCTATTGATTACGTATAAAGAGGTTAAAAATATATGCAATCCCATAAGAATAGGGAAGTTATCCTTATCAGAATCAAATCAAAACTGATTAAGGAAACCAAGATAATACACAATAATTATATACATATATTAACACGCCCCTGCAAGCTCATGAGCGGGAACGAACATGAAGCTTGGAACGTAATGTCTGGAAACGATGAGTGCCAACCGCCTTGGTGAATATGTCAGTCGTCTGATCAAGAGGCCGAACATGACGAACAATCAACTCCTTAGCGGAAACTTGCTCACGAACAAAATGGTAGTCGATCTTAATATGCTTAGACCGCTGATGGAAAACCGGGTTGGCAGACAGGAAGGTGGCACTGAGATTGTCACACAAGAGGATAGGAGGTCGATCAACCGGGATAGCCATTTCGGCGAGGAGCTGCTGAATCCAGATGAGCTCTGAAGCCGTGAATGCGATGGCTCGATATTCGGCCTCTGTGTTAGACCGAGCGACGACCTTTTACTTCTTGGAAGACCAACTGATGAGGTTGCTGTAATATTCGCGATATTCCAAGTTCTTTTTATAATATTTATTATCAATTATTTTATTTCTCTAATTTCTAGAAAATCAAATTAACTTCTATTATTTTTCTTTTGAAAGAGTTTATCAAGAGAATTAAAATAGATAAAAAAATGCAATAAAATAATTCAAGGGGTATAGATTAATAAGTGAGGTAAATTAATAAAAAGAGCATTAGATAAAAATAAGAAATTTATTTTATTTCATAAAATAGATTATACAAAGGCCTAGGAAATTAGTTTACAAGCCTTGCAAAAAGAATGCAAGAGTCGGGATTTGAACCCGAGATCTCTTGCACTCTAACCTCACACACCCCTCACCAAATCCCGCTAGACCATTACAATTTCTTGCTCACTTAGTCCAATCTTTTTCCCTTATATCAAATAAACTCCTCCTCCTCCAAAAGACAACATCAGACATTGTCTGATTGATTGTACGTTGAATTGATTTTGGCCATTGCATGCCATTCTCACCTCCCTCTTGCTTGTTGACTACCACTTTGTGACCTCACACTTCATCACCATGGAAGAAGCACAAGGGTGACCAATGCATGGACTTCTCCTCCTCCTCCATTGGACATCCACCATAGCCATGGATTGAGAGCTCCACAAACTTGTCTATAAATACCCTCCCTCAAGCATTCACTCAAGCCTTTGCTCTCTCTTCTACTTCTTCTAGCAAGAACTCCTCACTTCAACAAAAATCAGCCTCAAACTAGTTCATAATCCTCCATTAAAATATCACAAAAACACCACAAAATTCCCTCTTCTTCCTTTGGAGCTCCCGCCGGACCACCTCCCTGCCCCTGCCGGACGTCGTCGCCCCCTCCGCGCCACCGTCCGCCCACGCCGGAGCCGCTGCCGCCTCTGGTGGTGCCGCCCAAGCCCGCCGGCCTCCTCCCCTGTCTTCTCCTCCACTGTTCTGTAAAATACAGAATACCAAAAAGTATAAAATCCTATCCTAAATTCTATTTATTTAATTCATGCAAATATGAATTTATAAAGTTTTTATATGTTATTAGAAATTATTTTAGGAAAATAAAGAATAAAATTATGTTAGTAAGATCTTGTTAGTTAAAAGCTAGAAACAAACTAGTTTACCTTGGTAACTTAAGATATAAACAAATAGATAGATTTTTATGGATTTTATTACATGCATGCCTCTTTCATAATATAAATAGTGGATTTTATAAAATAATTATAGCATACAAGATAATAATTATTATTGTCATCTTTGATCAAATAGGAATTTTAAAAGTTATTATGCATGCCTTAAACTAAAAGATAAAATCATACTATATGATCTTAGAAATAAAAAGGTTTAGTAAATAAAACCATTAGCATTTTTATATGAAGTTAACAAATTCCCTAAGTTAATAAAAGTTGTTGCATGGCCTAATCTATAAAAGATATAGGATTTATAAAATTGTGTGAATAAATAAAATTACGAAAATAAATATTTATTCAATAAAAATATGAACTTTAGCATATCTTTATATATGAGAGTTATTACAAAATATCATCTATTATTAGGATATGATAAATAAGATATTATTAGCATATGAGTTATTATTAGGATATTATAAGAACAAATATATGATAGCATGAGATTTTTTTTAGTTGTAGAATATAATACTATTAATGGAAATATTACTAATTCATCTATAAGGAAAGAATATTTTTATAATCACTAGGTGTAGAGATATTTGCATTAGATATGAGTTGTAGGATAAAAATATCAAGTAAGATATTACAAATATTCTAGGAGATTATTATAGCATAAGGATGACTTGCATGAAAGAAATCTCCTAATTATAAAGAAGATATTATTTTTTTATAAGCTATAATATTATAATAAAAAATTATAAATATAAAATAAGATTAATATAAATTTAGACAAGTTACCTTATAAGGAAATTTAGAAACTTCTAGTTATAGAAACTTCCTTATAAAGGAGTATATACATGACAATTTTATTTAAAAAGGGATTATGTGGGTAAATACTTTTCTATTAAGAAAATATTATTAATAAAGTATTTTAGATAAGGTAGTCAAAATTATAAGTTCCATCCTAGAATAAAAGGGAAATTTAAAAGTAATAGTTTATTGTCATGAATAAGTAAAAAGGATAATTTTTAATAATTATTTTACTAATTATTTTTAAATAAAGATTTTACGGAATAGTAAGGATATTACAAATCCAAAATAATAATAAAGGAATATTATTATTTTGAGGAAAATAACTTTCTAAATTATTATTATAATAATTTAGAATCTCTAACTCTCTTATAAAATATTATAAGAGATAATCCAAATCTTAGAAAGAAAATCATGATTTTGAGCCTTTTTCGTAAATTTCCGTAACAATAGGTCGGAATCCTCGCTCGTAGTAGGGAATCGCATAAGTTGCGTCAAGGCTCGTGTGCTAGAACTCGTTACGCAAAGGCAAGTGAAATTTCCCCTTGCAACCTTTACATTCCATTTCGTGAAAATCCTTGATTGTTGGGAACAATTTGTATGCTTAAATAAAAATGAACCTAGGAAATATTGATTGCTAGAAATAACGACAATTGTTAGCGTAGTATGCTTTATACTCCTTTGTTAGGATTATGTGCTAGCATGTTGGTTATCTTGATTGATTACAATCTCGTTCAGAGATTTACTTTGAATAAACTAGAAAGGGGTGCGGATTAGCCGACACCTCTATATAACCTTACTAAGTCGTACGTCCATACGACTTTCGGGATCATGATCTCCATCCGCTCCGATTGCAAGGAGGGATTGTGCGGCACTCTAGCTAAGTGCCGAAGAATTGATAGTTCTCCTTCGGGTGGCTCGGAATATCCGTGTCCCACCACTCTCTATTAAAAATCATTAATAAAGTCGAATATTTTTCGTCACTATATAAGATAAGTGCGAATGCACACTTAAGACACCAAAACCGGACCGGTCTCAAATGATCGATCCGGCTCTCGGTCCGCTTAGGGCGCGAGAGGTTTCCACTTGTATGAATAAATGAACGTTCCCAACATTCTTTCGAAATCCTAAAGAAGTCTACAATCTAGTAGTTCTTCTATTGCTCATCCAGTTATCTTGATCTAAAGATATACTCTCCTTCGAACCCTCAAAGCTCCACATAAACAAGTTTTACTATATAGCCCATCGTAAACACAACCTTAATACCTCTTTCGATAATATTTGAAAATTCCCATAATACCCTCGGGAAGTTCCCTTCCCGCTTGCTTAGTCTCTTAGACTAATTCTTCTTTTCCGCATCTTTGCCTGACATTCTATCGCCCCTCGCGAATTATGTCAGAATCTAGGAACCCCAGCAAGGCGTGAAGTGAAGTAAAGACGAAGGAAGAACAAGGATTTCAAGATGTATCTTTCTATCATTTTGCTTTAGTTTCATTACGTTTCAAGAACAATCAGGTTTCGCATTTCCATTCTGAACAACTTTATGTTTGAATCAATGTAAGATGTTTTGTAAGAACTAAGCCTCCCTCGGGAGCACCTTTTCTCATTATGTAATATGTTTTATTCCGCATTTTAATTGTTTTATATCATTCTAAAAGCCTTGGGTGACTTTGGACGGTAAAGTCTGAGGTCACTGGCGGTAATACCCAATGTTGTAAAATAGGGGTGTTACAGTTGCCACCAAAATAAACGGAAAAGCCATGCTGTGAGCGACAATCATCCGAATCTAATGCCCAACCTGCGTCTGAAAAGGCAACTAGGCGCTTGTCAGTCGCCTTTTGTAAACACAATCCAGAGGAATGAGTACCTTTAAGGTACCGTAGTATACGCTTGACTGCAGTCCAATGCAACTCGGTGGGATTATGCATGAACTGACAGACACGATTAACAACATATGAGATCTCCGGACGTGTAATAGTGACACACTGAAGAGCACCTACAATGCTGCGATCCAAGTGTGGATCAGAAACGGGATCACCTTGTTGTAGAAGATGAGAGCCTGGTTCAGCAGGTGAAGCAATAGGCTTTACTCCAGACATGTTACAACGATCCAGAATCTCAGCAATATACTTTTGTTGACTCAGCTGAATTCCAGTAGCCGAGCGGGTAACCTCAATGCCCAAGAAAAAGTGTAAAGGGCCGAGATCCTTGAGTGAAAAGGCCCGATTCAAGCTCACCACAAAATCATCAATAAACTGAGAATGAGAGCCAGTAATGATAAGATCATCAACGTAGATCAGAATATAAACCACATGTCGGCCATGCTTCTTAATGAAGAGATAGGAATAAAAAACACATCCCTGAAAGCCATGCCGAATGAGAGCATCTTTGAGCTTATGAAACCAAGCTCGGAGAGCCTGCTTTAGCCCATACAACGCCTTGCGGAGACGACAAACATATTCAGGACGATCAGAAGCCTGAAAACCCTGTGGTTGAGCCATATAAACTGTTTCAGCAAGATCGCCATTGAGAAAGGCATTATTGACATCCACCTATCTAAGAGGCCAATTAAGAGTAAGAGCCAAACTCAAAATAAGACGAATAGTAGTAGGCTTAATAACAGGACTAAAAGTGTCAAAGTAGTCCACGCCAGCCTCTTGATGAAAGCCTTTAGCCACTAGACGAGCTTTGTAGCGATCAACAATGCCATCGGGTTTCCGCTTAATCTTGTAAATTCACTTACAACCAACAATGTTAGCACCCGGAGGCCGAGGAACTAAGTCCCAGGTCCCGTTTCTCAATAAAGCATCATATTCTAACTGCATTGCATGTTGCCATTTGGGATCTTTTGTGGCTTGGTGAAAAAGTTTGGGCTCAACTTGTGAAAGAAGGGAAATAGGGAGAGGATATTTAGTGGCATGTAGAGCTTTTGGTTTGAGGCTTTGGGTTCGGGAACGGGTGGTCATTATGTGAGAGGATTGAGATGGAGGTCGAAACCAAGATGGGGCATTCGGGTAAGGGTCCGGGGCTGAGGACGAGCTATCCGAGGAGGGGGAAGAGGCTACCGGTGAGTTCTGTGCAGCGTTAGATACGAGAGGAACCGAGGGCGATGGGGACGACTCAATAGAAGAGGAGGAATGTCCCAGAGTATGAGACGATAAAGGAGACATCAGAAGTGAAGGAAGAGAGGGGATGGAAGACGCCGGTTGAGGGCCGGCTGGTGGGTCCGATGGGGAATCAGTTGAGGGTATCGACGGAGAACTTGGGAAGGGTGGTGACGGAACGACAGATGCAGCTTGCTGCAGCAGGGCTAAAGACGGGTTTGGTGTCGACGCCGGTATGGATGAGGGAGGGTCCGACGTCGTCATGGATGGATATGGAAAGACAAGCTCATCAAAGACCAAAAATCGAGAGATATAGGTGCGATTGGTAGGAACATGATAGCAAATGTACCCTTTGTGTTTAGAAATATACCCCAAAAATAAGCAGGGATAGGAGCGATAATCTAACTTGAAATTATTGTATGGCCTAAGAAAGGGATAACAAAGGCACCCAAAAGATTTGAGAAAGGCATAATCAGGGGTGTTTCCATACAACACTTCAAACGGAGATTTAAATTTTAGAGTTGGAGTTATAGTTCGATTAGAAAGGTATACAGATGTATGAAAGGCATGTTCCCAAAATTGTATTGGTAGATGAGCATGAGCAAATAAGGAGAGGCCTTTTTCAACAATGACTCGATTTTGATTTTCAGAGGACCCATTTTGTTGGTGAGTGTGAGGACAAGAAACTCGATGTTCTATGCCAAGAGATTGGAGATATTTGGACACATTTCAATATTCACCACCCCAGTCTGTTTGAAAAGCTTTGATGAGTGTAGAGAATTGTGTTTGGATTAATTTAATAAACAATTGAACAGTGGGATAAACTTGGTCTTTTGTTTATAGAAAATAAATCCAAACAAATTTAGAATAATCATCAACAAAGCTAACAAAATATTTATTACCATTAAGAGAAATACTTTGGGAGGGTCCCCATACATCAGAATGAATCAGTTCAAAAGGTTTAGAAGCAGTAGACAAGCGACTAGATAAATGAAAACGACGACTCTTGCCCAGTTGACAAGCACCACAAACTTACGGTAATTTATTGGAGGAAATAGGAAGATTAAAGCTAGAAATTAAACGACGCAAGACAGACTCATGAGGGTGAGCAAAGCGATGATGCCAACAAGAGATGGTGGCACGTTCACCGACAAATGCTACGGGACGAGAAGGGCGAGGGAGATGATAAAGGCCATTTTCAACGGTTCCTCTTAGTAGAATCTGACCTTGCATGTTCTTCACAAGACAATACTTAGCATGAAACTCAAGAAAAACATTATTATCTTTGGCCAATTTAGACACACTTAATAAGTTTTTGGTGATGGCAGGAAAAACTAAAACATTATTAAGTTGCAAGGGCTTAACAACATGCTTTACAGGTAAAATAGAGTGGCCTAAATGAGTTACGGGAAGAGACGTACCATTCCCGACGACTAGGCTATCATTGCCTTCATAGTCGAATTGCAAGTTGAGATTACTAAGATCAGCGGCAACGTGGCTGCTGGCTCCCGTATCAACAACCCACAGATCAACAATTTCGGATTAGCATGACGCTGTGTAAGCGGAGCGATCAGTCGGCGGCTCGGGCTGGTTCAGCGCTGCTGCAGCCACGCGATTTGTGACAGGAAAGTCGGTGAAGTTGATCCGGTTGACGCAGTTGGTGGCCACATGTCCAGGTTTGTTGCACAACTGGCATTGTGGGCGGCTGCGTTTTGATCCCGAGGAGGAGCCTGACGCACCAGAAGAGGAGCGAATTAGCTGACGTTGATACAGAGACGGGCGGCCACTAGAAGATCGGCCACGCCCACGACCGCGGCCCCGTCCACGAGAGGACGCATAGTTAGCCGACAGGGAGATCGAATCAGATAGGCCCCGATTATCTTCTTCGAGGCGCTGCTCTTCTTGGAGTAGAAGTCCAAGGAGATCATCGGAAGTGATGGGTTCTTTGCTGATTCCGCTGGCGAAGCGGAAAGACGCAAACTGCGATCCAAGGCCAAGGATGATGAAAGAGACGAGATCCTCATCGGAGACCTCGTAGAGACAGGCGGCCAATTCATCGGCAATGGCCCGTTTCTTCTCAACATAGTATAACACTGACATAGAGCCTTTGGGTAGCGTCTGAAGTTGATGCCGAAGATGTATCTGCCGAGCCCAAGTTTGAGCATGAAAGATGCGGTCAAGACTGCTCCAGGCTGCCGCAGTGGTAGTAGCGCGAGCGACATGAGCGAGCATAGGCGTTGTCAGCGTGGACCGGATCCAAAGGAGAACTAACCGGTCTTTGCGAACCCAGGCTTGATAGGCCGGGTTAGGAACTCGAGGAGGCAGCTGCGTGGAGGAAAGGGCAGCAATGGCATCCTTCGTTGAAATGGATGAATTGGGCGACAATAGCGCAGCCGGATCACTGATGGTTGTCGGCGGTGGAGCATTCAGGAGAAGAAAGGAGTCCAAGTTGAATGCTTCTAGGGCAGAACGAACAGTATTACGCCAAAACGAGTAGTTCGATCGAGCAAGTCTGATAGCAAAGTTTGGTAAGTGGAAATTCGGAGAAGATCCATCAGAGGAGGCGGAAAAGAGCAATTGAGTGGGAGAGGTGGGTTGGGAAGCTATTGATTGAAGGATCGATAGATTAGGCTGATGCCATGTAAGGGTTGTAAATTGAGGAGGGAAAGACAATATGTTCTTTCTATTGATTACGTTTATAAAGAGGTTATAAATATATGCAATCCCATAAGAATAGGGAAGTTATCCTTATCAGAATCAAATCAAAACTAATTAAGGAAACCAAGATAATACACAATAGTTATATACATATATTAACATGGATGTTTGAAATCCGCCCATTCTCGCCCATTCTCCCTCACTTAGATATAATCTTGGCTCCGCCACTGGTAAAATATAACACTTGCCCTAATTTCAAAATCCTCGTTTTTTTTAAAATTCGATCTTTTTTTTTTGATAATACAAGGCAAACATTAGGTTACCCGTACATTACTGGGCCAACCTAAATCATCACTGCGGATGATCTTGAGGAATTCCACAACAATAGGACACTGACTAATATTGAAACTTAAAGAATCTGAAGTCAAATCATTACAAACTGACAACTGTTGCACTTGACGGACGAACTGTTGAAGTAGAGGTGTTGAGGCGAATCTTCTTGCAATGAAATCGGCAGCACTATTACATTCCCTGTAGCAATGAAAAACTTGAACATTCGGAATAGCGTTAAGCAGAGAATTAATATCCTGAATTACGGGAAAAATTTCCCAAGGTATTTTCCACACTCTTTTTTATCGAATTGATGAGAGAGAGATTATCTCCTTCAATAATGACATGAGAAAACTTAGACGCCACCACAAACTGAAGACCAAACAAAAGAGAAAACGCTTCAGCTTGTAAGACGCTCATCGTCGGAACTTCTTTCCTATCCAAACCAATAATCTTACTATTATTGTCTCTAGCAATAAAACTTGCAAAGGTATTTGAATTTTGTTTCTTCGACGCATCAAAATTTAATTTAATCCAATTCGGAGGAGGTTTAACCCAAGCCAAATTGTTTCTTCTTTTTCTGGCAGACATTTTAACTTGCACCGGCGGATTCGCCGAGTTCCATTGAAGAAATTGAGTGAACGCTAAACTGTCTGGAAGGCAATTAGAAGTAAGCCTCGACGGGTTAAAAATAATAGCATTCCGATGACACCAGACATACCACCATAAAAAGCACAGTTGGATAGAGTGGACATTAGTTTTTAGGGTAATATTCAAATTATCAACAAAATCACCTGCAGACTAAATTGAAAAAGCAAGATTTAATTTTGCACCTAAATTAGAGATCATTTTCTGGGAGAAAGGGCAATCAAAAAACAAATGGTTGACCGTTTCAATAGCATTTTGACACAACGCACACCAGTTCGGAACCCGATTAACAAATCTATTTAACCGCTCCGTAGTGAGCAGGCAATCAGAACAAGATTTCCATAAAAAAGTTTTAATTTTTGGTGGAATGTTAAGTTTCCAAATCCAGCCAAAACCAACCAAATTTCGAGGAGGAGAGCTAACTAAAGACGAAGCAGATTTAACTGAGAAACAACCATCTGGCTCCGGGAGCCAAACCAGATGATCCTCAGCACCGTTCATCGGAATACGAATTTGAAGGATAAGGTTAATAATATTCCGAGGAAGAATAAGAGACAGAGTCGGAACATCCCAAGAAAAGTCATGCAAAATAAACTTAGAAATCCGAAGCACCAGATTAATGTTGTCATAATAATTTGTAAGGTCAAAGTTTTCAATCCATATGTCAGACCAGAAATTAATATTATGGTCATTACCAACCATCCAACGAATTCCCAACGAGAAGGGTTGTCGAATACTGAGAAGGCGGCCAAACTGCCAAGACATAGGGGAAGACGGTTTTCTTTGGAATTGAAGCAAGGAACTAGAACCAAGATACTTATCGGTAATAATTCGAACCCAAATATTTGACGGTTGAGTCATGATTTTCCATAATAATTTCATTTGTAATGCTGAATTGTTAGCCTGTGCCGAGCGCAGGCCCAAGCCGCCCTCGGATTTTGGGCCGCAAATTTTTTCCCAAGAAATCAACGGATGGTAGTTAGGGATAAATTTGTTCCAGAAATTTTTTTGTTTATTCTGTCAATTTCCTCCCAAACCCCTTTAGGCAGGAGGAAAGACTGCATGAGATAATTAACTTGACCCATAAGATTTGACTGAATAAGAACGACCCGACCGGCTTGGGAGATAGAATTTGCCTTCCATTGTGAAAGTTGTTTCTTCAAGTTTGAAATAGAGTCAATAAAAACATTATTCTACACTCTTCCTTTTAAAATTGGAATACCCAAATACTTTTCCATAGGAGAAGTAATTTGGATATTAAGAACACTTGCCAGCGAAGTAGCAAGAGCCCGAGAGACATTTGCAGAGACTTGAAAAGTACTTTTATGAAAATTTATTGATAAGCCAGATATATTTTTGAAAATTTCAAGTTGATCTTTAATAAAAAGAATATTTGTGTGCGTGGCCTCTGCAAAAATAAGGGTGTCATCCGCAAAACAAAGAAAAGGAAGACAGACCCCATTTTTGACCAGCTGGATACCCACGCGACGATTATTGTGTAAGGACTCTTCATGTAGGGTTCTTGCTAAGTATTCCATTGCTATAACAAAGATGAAAGGAGCAATTGGGTCTCCTTGATGAATACCACAAGAAGGTTTAAATTCTAAGCTCGGAGCATTATTGACAAGGACTGACAAGGAAGATGTCGAAATACACGTCATAACCAACTCGACCCATTTGATATGAAAGCCAAATTTAATGAGAATAAGTCGGATAAAGTTCCAGTCTAATTTATCATAGGCTTTTTCCATATCTAATTTTAAAGCCATCCAACCCAACCGGCCCTTTTTTTTCTTATGAAATGAATGGAATACCTCATGAGCAATTAGGATATTATCCTGGATCAATCTACCTTTAACAAAGGCACCCTGTAAGGGATGAATAATCCGAGGAAGAATATCAGCTAAACGAGATGAAAGGACCTTTGTGATGGTTTTATAAACCGTATTACAGAGACTAATTGGTCTATAATGGTTAATAGTAGTGGGGTGTTCAATTTTAGGGATAAGAGCAATAAAAGATTTATTTATAGATGTCAACATATGGCCAGAGTGGAAGAACGCATTAACTGCAAGAACGACCGACCGACCAATGATAGGCCAAAAATGTTGGAAGAACTCCCCCGGAAATCCATCCGGACCCGGGGATTTGTCAGCAGATAAATAAAAAATAGCATGTTTGATTTCTGCTTCAGATGGAGAACAACTTAGCGTGTCATTGTCCACCGAGGATACTAAAGAAGGAATAATTATGAGATCATTAAAGGACGCATTGCACAAAACATTCTTCTGAAAACGAGCTTGCAGTTCATCCGAAATTGCATTTGAGATAGACATTTGGTCAAAAACCATAATTCCATCATGAGAAGTAAATGAACAAATTTTCTGTTTATAAGATCGAATTTTAGAGACTGATTGAAAATATTTTGTGTTCTTATCCATATTTCGCAAGTGTGTTGTTTTCGCCCTTTGTTGCCAAAAATCATGCTGAAATTGTAACAAGGCATTATAAGTTTTTAGATGGCGAAACAATTTAGAGCGAATGCACAAATTGCGAGGATCTAACAAAAGTGCAGCCTGAAGGCCATCTAAAATGTAAGTCGACTTTTTTATTTGTTCATAATTATTGTTAGTATTATGCTTCGCCCACTTTTTCGAGTACTGTTTCAACAAATGTAATTTCTGGTGTAAACGGAACATACAAGAGCCATTTAAATTATAACGCCATACTTTTTTAACAAGATTAGAGTAAGAATGGTTAGCACACCATCCTTTCTCAAACCTAAACGGAAATTTAAGGAAGGAATCTAAAGAACCCACCGCAAACGTAATAAGGCAATGATCCGAAGTTGTGAAAGGGTGGTGATGAACCACTAAGTTTGAGAATGTAGTTGTCAAGTCTTTATGGATCAAAACACGGTCTAGTCTTTATGGATAAAATTCGATCTTTTGACTTGATGTTCGTCTTACACCGTCGTCGGGTCCGTCTAATCCCTAAAACCATAAAATATTTGTAAGCGGTATCGGTGTTCTTGCTTAGTATCTGAATTTTCTGTTATTACAAATACACTTTTTTGAACTTCTATGTATACATGTAAGCTTTTTGCATTTGCTCTAGTGGATACCTCAATTATTGGGCACTCGATATGCATGGGAATATACATTTATATACCCCACAAAAGAAAAGTTGCTACAAAAAATTGACACCCAAATGACACAATAACAGAGCAACATTGTGCATCTTACTACTGATTGATATAATCCATCTTCTGTCAATCTTGTGTTTCAGATTAGCTTATCTCAATCTCTTATCTTACTACACTCAGAATTTGTCTGCCACTAATGGGTTTCTCCAGGGTGTAGAAAAGATAATTACAAATATGTAATTTCATGACGATAAAAGGAATGTGGCCCGAGCCGTTCTGAACATGTGTATCTAATACATAAACATCTTATAAAACGTTCTGATTCCGAGTGCAATGGCACAACTATCTTATAAAACATCCTGCAAACAATAAACAAAAACAACTTTCGAATATATTTTAATTTAAAAAACATAAATTATCATTTATTTATGTCTCTTCTCAAATCCTTATAACTCTTTAATCCCTAATCAAATAATCCTAATTTGTCCTCAAATTCTACCCTAAGAAATATATTCACTCGAACCATCCTCTAAAATTTATTATCAACTCGTTTTCATTTTAAATTTTTATAAAAACGTATTTTATTATTAAATATTTAAAGCATAAATATCATACAAGTACACAAAATATACTATTTATTCGAGCCCATGCATCAACTCTGATATGATATTTTTTGTTTGTTTCATTTAACATTTTGCTCTATTCGTTCGAAAATGCTGTGTGACAGTATCGGTTTCATCTGAACCATACTGAAAACTTTAGTACGTAGTTTAATTTGCATTGATATTGTATTGAGTTGACACCATTAAAATTGTTAAAGCTAAAAGAGAAGTATATGCGTATACTTCACGTGGTATGGATGGATGTTAAAATGCCCTCATTCTAAATATCATTATTCATGAGACTGAGGAACAAAAAGAGGCCAAAAAATACACAAATTAATGCATCCATCTTTCCTTTTCACGTACAATGCTTTAAATCCTCATCGGGTTAATTGATAGTGTTGTTCAATCACAAAGTTCAATTGTTGCACACACGCACAATATAATCATTTTGTTTTGCTTTCATCTTTAATCAATTTAGTATTGCAATCCATCTGTAAAAGAGAATGTTAAAATGGTAAAAGTTATTTCCCCCATTGGAAATTATGGGGAAAAGGGTGACATGACAAGCCATCAAAATTTCATGATGGGAAGTTCATCATCTACTTAATCGGCTTTTGTTTGGTTTCATGAACGTAGTTTATGTATGATGCTTTATTTTGCTTTACAATTAGTGCAATTTGTATGAATATTATTTGAAATTGTGAATATTGAAGTTCTCGTAAATAATACTCCGTACAGTAAAAAAAATATTGTGCAAACAAGATATGAACATGTGTACGTTGAGTTGAATATGTGATATGTATGACAATGCATATATATACTTTCATGAGTACGAATACAATCATTTGGATTTGTGTATTGGACTTACGTACGCACGGTCTCTGTTTATGGCCCACAAACTTTCACAAAATTAATATGTTATTTATGAATATGAGTACATTCTTGTCGAATACATTTGATCTTGTGTTCCATTTATGAAATTTAGAATAGCGGATTTGCAGGGTGCCCCATACAAAAAAATACAAGATATTATATGATTTTAATTTAAGAAAATGAAAAATAAAAAAAAAAGATAAAAGGAAAGTAAAAGATTTTGTAAAATAACTTAGTTGGATAAATTAAGAAAACAAAAAAAATGATAAAAGAAAAATAAAAGACATTGTAAAATAAACTAGTTAGTTATGATTTTTGTTGAATTCTACCGGGGCTAAATCAAATAAGAAAATCTAGGCAACTTGTGTTGTTTTGCTAGCACACAAATGTCACATTCAAGCTGCTTCAAATGCATACAACCATTGTCTGAAATATGTTGCATCTTAGACAATGAAACATGTCCTAATTGAGCATGAAGTAAGTCTATATTGCTCTTATTACACACGGTATTCAAAGTTTTGGAACCTATTACATGTGTTTCCAATATATCAAACTTGAAATTCTGCTTGAATCAACCTTTCTTCCTTTAGTGACATTATAATGTCCTTTTTTTTTACTCTATATGCAAGTATTTCACTAGTCGAAAGGACATGCAACATGCATCCTCGATCTCCAAACACAAAGACATGCATATATATGTTATTTATAGTGACCTAATTTATTGTACAAGCAAATTTACCCTATATATGTCTGTATGAATGTTAGTACGTACTTAAGCGAGTCGTCGACTCCTGCGAAGTCGTCGACTTTTAATAAACACGCAGTGGAATGAACAAACAAGAAATAGTGTTACCGAACTATAATATGAGACTGTTATGTATAGTGGAAACTCCTTATAAACTAACTAGTTTACTTAGAGAAAAACCACTCCCTTCCGAGCTTCTCACTCGGTCGGATTTCAAGAGTACTTAGACTCGCTCTATTCAAGGACGGATGTAGGGGGTGGCCGGGGTAGGTCTCAGCCCACCCTAAAAAAATAAAAACTAGTAAAAATAGGGTATATTTAATAATACGAAAAATAAAAAAATAAGGTAATTTTAGTGGTAAATTAGTTAAAATAAGGTAATTTAGCTTACCCAAAAATTTTAGTGTCAATTAGCCCAACCTAATTTTAATTCCTGGATCCGTCCCTGGCTCTATTTATTTCTTGAGTGTTTACAAAGCTCTTCCGTGTAAAAGTTGAATCCCACAACCTTGAACCACGCTCTACCTTTGTCTCTTACACTCTCAATCTCACGTTATGTCTAAGAACACTAGACTACACCACTTGCACGAATCCCACACACAAGTCTTCTCTTTCTTTCTCACAAAATACAAGTTATGCTCAAGTGTCTAAACCTCTAACCTAAAGCAGTGAAGTATATAAGCTATAAGAAGAGAGATTTCTTGTGATATCATTTCCTATTCGGTTAAGGAAATGACATCCCACGCAATCTTACAAGATCCTTCCTAAAATAACATGTAAGCTCATAAGAAATATCACATAGACATGATTTTCTGATTTTTGCACTCTTTTGTGATGATTTTCTCTATAAATAAACACCCAACTGGCCTATAAGCAATCGGATACAATTTGTGTATTCCTTCCAAAAATAGTTTTCCTGCCAATTGTTTGTGTCAATGACTTTATCACATCAATTGATGTCGATGACTCTCTATGCAACTTCTGTGTCACTGATTCTTGGAACCATCAAAACTAAAACTTGTAACATTAATGTCTATGAATGAGAATGGGAAAACACTAAGGATGATTATACAATTGTGTTCCAATAGACAAGATCCTCATCAAACAAAAACAGGCCACACATGTTGTTCAACTAACTTAGTAGACCTATCTGGTAAACCAATTTTTATAAGCTTATTTAGGGTTCTTAATTCAAGAAATAAATATGTATTAAAGGACACAAGATCAGTCACCCCTAAATATACTATCCAAGTAGACACATGAGCACAATTATGAGAAGAAAAATTACCTACGAAACTGATGGCATTCACTTGTCCATTGCATGTTCCTTCATCCATTAGAACCTTGCCTTTCATATCCTTCACCACTTGAAACAAAACTGCATTAATTAAAGACATATTAGGTTTAGGCTATTCTAGCATAAAACATGTTTCTATCAAGTGTCCAGCTTCTTGGCAATAAGTACATTTTCCATCAAACTTATCATACTTGACTTTCTTCTCGTCTTTGTTATCTCCTGATCCTCGTGAATTCATTTTTATCATATCCATTACCAGCTCCTGAATTATTTCCACCATAATGAGATCAAATACTTCTTCCTAGACTCCTAGTCCTGAAAAGTTTCTTCATCTCTTAACAATCAAAGCATCATGGTTCTAACAACCAAAGATTTACATAGATTGAATTCAACAACAATGACGAACAAGAATCGAACAATTTGTGAGATGATTCAAGCTTGTGAAACAAGGAAGAAGAGAGCGGGATGATTTGGGAATTTCTTCATTATTACTAAAAGAAATAACTAGAACAGAGAACAACCGACTATTTATATGAAGATAAAACTAGCTAGCAAATCTAATCTAACCAACTACAAGGCGCCAAGTTAGTGACTATTACATTAACCAAACAATGCCACATTAGTGACTAAATACAATTTTTCCGGTCTTGTTTTCATGAAATTTATTAAAAACTATATGAGTGAAGTTCTAAAATCTTATACCAAATTGGTGAATAATAGATAAATAATTAAAGAAAATAATAAGTTGATATGAAAAAAGAAAAATCTAATCTCAGCTTTTGATTTTTCATTCAACAATAATGATTGTTCAAACTCTACCCATAGAGTTTGTTGTCAATTCTACTTAAACTAGATCCCAATGCTACTACTCCATATAGCAAGAGGCAAAAAATAAAAGGAGAGTGATAGCCTCCATTCATTTAGTTTGGCGGTTAAGCCTATGAGGTAGTACCAAGTCACTCTTTGCAATTTGCCCTTTCCTTTAATTTTTTAGAATTAGTCAGTAACCAGTTCTTATCCCTAGTGGATGCTCTACACGTTCAAAAAATACTTGTGGCAACCCTAATCCTTACCCTATCAAAAAAAATAAAATGAGAGCGATATAACCTAGACAACTAGTGCCATATGAACAGAAGGTTGGAGAATTTTCTTAGTGATTTCTCCTATTCACAAAATGAAATGTATAGGTATAGGAGGATAAATCTCATATGCTTGCAAAATAAACAAGAAATCAAAACAATACACACAATATCCTACGATATATACAATGTCAAAATATACCACAGATTTGGTATCGTACTACTCCCACAGTTCAAAAATACTTATCGTTTTAGTCTCATTTTCTTATTCAATAATATTTGTCATTTGATATATTTTATCATATTTTTTCCGATATTGTCCTTATCAATTAAAAAGAACTAGTTGAAGTCCCGTGATATTCACCGGATAATTTTACTAAAAAACTATACAATTCTACGATATTAATTTAAAATACTAAATATATATAATATCATAATAAATTATGTAATAGACAAATTTTTTTTCAGCTTGTACTCCATATTTTAATTGAATATATTTTTAAATATTTTTCCATTATTGTGGAGATCTTGTCCAAATTTAGATTGAAATTATTAAAATATTGATTTTACTTTTTATTGAATATTTTTAATTAATATTTTCTTATTTTTTTAGACACTAATATGTATAAAATACTTGGTTTTTTTATAAAGATAATAATAATTAGGATAGGTTATCTACAAAGCATAATATAATTTATTAAAATATTTTTTTAAAGTTAATTTATTAAAATTATATATTAGGGTTCTTATCTTTTACTCTATCACTAGTATGTATTCTCGTACCTTGTACTTGTTTTGCTTAAATAAAATATTAATAATTGTTAATATCTTAATAATCTTCCTATTTATCATATCTAAAAATAAAAGATTATTTTTTAAAAATTAAGAATGAGATCTTCTATCCATTGATTATAGTCATATAAGATTGTACGTACATTACACTATCTTTATATTAAACTTAATTATCTAAACCTAACATATGCATTCAATCTAAAAATAAAATAACTATCCAAATATTTGTATAATATATAACATAAACATTATCTTAATAATCTTCCTATTCATCATATCCAAAACTAAAAGATTATATTTAAAAAAAAAAGGGGGTGGTGTGGTCCAATCTAAAAGTGACATGTGTCCTTTAATAATTTTTTTAACCTCCGCTTTAGGTTATAGTTATGATAATAAGAATGTTTGTAAATATGAAAAATACAATATAAAGATTAGTATAGAAGAGATCAAGAGAACATTGTCCTTGATTTAAGAGATAAAATATAGAGAAAATAATCTATGTATTATTTTGCAAAATTCAATCCATCTATAAAGTTGTTTTCCATACTAAATTTACATATCGAAGAAAAAAATATAAAGGAAATTAATGTATATGGAAATTTACAAAATTCAATGTATTAATCAACCTATCATCCATATTAAATTACAAAAAACATAGAGATAAAAAATTTAAATGTAAGGTGGGGCAAGATAAAAAAAATTCTATATTTACATAAATAAAATAAAAAGAAAATTAAGAAAAATGTAATGTAAATTTTTATCAAAATTCAATTTAAGCAAGTATTCATCAAGATTTGTAAATTTTTCTATTTTTTTTTTTATCAAATTTTGATTTAAGAAAAAATCTTTAATATAAATGCATAAAAAGATAAAGAAATCTAATTTTATTAATTTAAATTAAAATTCGAATTTTTAGTTTTTTTTTTGACATTTACATATAATCTTAGTCATCAACATAAAATTATATCTTTTTCTCAAAATAAAAATATATCAACATAACAAAATTTATTATTTAAAATCATATCATTATATATAGATATAGATTTTATACTTGTAGCTCAAGCCTTGTTAAAAGATAAAAAATATATTAAGACCCTAAATCTTGTTGAAAGATAAAAATATTAAATTAATATGGAAAATATCATCACATAGGAATTTATGTATATAAAAATTATATAAATATGTTATCTATTGTAAGTAAACTAATACATAATCTATAGATATAAAATTATTTACATAAAAGATTATATAAACATGTTATCTATTTAGTATATATAGCAAGAATACTATAAGTTGTTACAAAATTTATTAAAATATAATTTCACATTAATTTATTCAAAAATGCCACGTGGCGCAAATTTTACAACAGACTTGGGTTCTGCTTTATAATGTATTAGGGTAGATTACATAATTATATAATAGAAGATAAAAAAAATCACAAGATTGTGAGTATTTAAATCAAATCATATATTTTTTTAATTTTTAAAACAAATCCTAAAACGACGTATATTTCTGAACAGAGAGAGTATTATCTAACAACTAGTTTTTTTTTTTTTTGTCGTGAAAGAGGGCCTAAGTCCTTGCGAAATTCATTAAATAGAAGTGGGGTTTACAAGCCCCGAAAGGCCTACAATGTCATCGTTGAAAACTGGAAGTAAAGTAGCATCTAAATCATTAAGAATAGTAAAAGGCTCATGTGAATCTTTGGAGCGTTTTGCAATAGCATCAGCGATCTTATTCGCTTCTCTCGGCCGGAACTTGATCACTGGAGGCATGGCAAAGGAATCGAGCAAATTCGAGCAGCTCTAGATTAGATGGATATCACGGTGGGTTTGTAATTGCCTGTCAAGGATCAGTTTGACCGCCATGGTGGAATCAGTCTCGATGAGTAAGTGATCCACTTCTAAGCTAACAGTCAGGCGTACACCATGAACAATCGCCCATAATTCCGCCGTTAGAACGTCACAGGTACCGCATTGAAACATATATGCCTTGAGGAATTGACCGTTAGAATCTCTAAGAACTCCCCCACCACCAGCTTGAAGAGAATCCCTCGTACACATTGCGTCACAGTTGAGCTTGACCCAACCAGTTGGTGGCGCTTCCCAGTGGACCCCATGGCTATTGACAGCAGTGTTCTGTTATCAAGGCACAATCTGGATTTCTGGCGATGGAAAGCAGCTTTGAAAGCTTCAGCATTGGAAGTGACCAGGCGAGACAAAAGCCCGACTTCATCAGTGTGATTGAAAACCAGTTTGTTTCTAATTTTCCAAGAGAACCACAACATGTATCCGAAAGTAGTGCACCAAGAGTCATGGTTTCGAATATTGTCAAAAATCCAATCCTTGATAGAATTACAGGAGAAAAAGGAAGCCGGAGGATTATTACCCGTTAGCGCCAACCAGACTTGCTTGATCTCAGCACAGTCTCTTAATAAATGTAGCAAGGACTCATCATGGTTGCACCTTGGGCAAGCTCCATTTGTGCTCATGTGTCGCCGTACCCTATTCATGTTGTAGAGGAGGTTGTCATGTGCCGCCAGGTAAATGAAGTGCCTGATTCGCTGCTGTAAAGGAGCAGACCAGATTTTGCTCCAAATCTGCTCGCTTGTATGTTGAGCAGGTTGATGGATATAGATGGCAGATTTTGTTGTGAACAAGCCCGAGGGTGTGAGGCCCCAATATGGTTTATCAACAACCTCAGCGTTGTCAAACAGTCTAATTGACATTAAGCGCCGGCGGATAGAAGCAGGAAGCAGGGGAGTAAGGATCTACCAATTCCAATCTAAACCGTTCCATAACTCAGCCACCATGGCGTCGGAGATTGCCTTAGGGATAGCAGCAGAGGCAACTTCAGAGAGAGGCCTATCAATGACCCAAGGGTGGTGCCGGAAGAAAGTAGAATGTCCATTACCAACAGCTATGCGGATCCCACGGGAGAGTGTTTCAGCACCATGGATTATGCCTTTCCAAATGTGGGAGCTAACAGGGCGGTGGGCAAATATATCAATATCGGCGCGGCTACTGCAGTATTTTCCACGAACTAGGCGGCTCTAAAGGGATCGTGGTTCTTGAAGAACGCGCCAACTGAGTTTGGCTAGGAACGTAGCATTTAAATGCCTCATCGAGCGTACCCCAAGACCCCCGTGGCGTTTCGGTTGTGCGATTTTATCCCAGCTCAAAAGATGTGTTCGGCGCTTTTCCGGGGTAGATCCCCATACAAAGCCTCGAACCTGTCCATCGATTGCATCACAAATTTCCCTCGAAATAAGAGATGCTTGCATTACATGTGTTGGAAGGCTCAACAGGACAGAATTTGCAAGAGTCGTACGACCAGTTGTCAATAAAACTTTCGATTGCCAACCTATCAGTCGAGTTTTAACTCGATCAAGAAGGAATTGGTATCTGTCATTCGTCATCCTGCCTGTAGCTGTGGGGATTCCCAAGTATGTTCCAAAATCCGTCTCGATCGGCATAGATAGAAGGGAATTGATCGCAGAAGTCGTGGAGTTGGGAACACGTCTGGAGAATAAAATAGAGCTCTTGTTGAAATTTACTCTTTCACCCGAGTTGGAACAAAATTGATGAAGACAATTGTGAATGACTTGGGCCGGATCGATAGATGCTCCTGCCATTAAAACCAAATCATCTGCAAAGAAAAGGTGCGAAAGCGAGACGCCACCAATAGTAATTGGTCTCCAAGATCCGTTAGAAATGGCTGATTGAATAATATGTGAGAGGCGTTCCATGCATAGGACAAACAAATAATTAAGGGGAAAGTGGATCACCTTGCCTCACACCTCAGGACGGTTTGAAAGAGCCCGAACGAGATCCATTCCAGATAAGTTCCATCAAACCAGTCGTTTGACATTGCATAATGAGTGAGATAAGATGGGTTGGGAATTGAGCTTCAACAAGGATCTCCTTCAAGAAACACCAGATGATCCTGTCGTATGCCTTTTCAAGATCAATCTTCATAATCATCTAACAACTAGTTTTAAATCAAAATTCAAAAGCAATTCAATTATTCTTGTACGTTGATGGAAGCCATACCTAGATGGGAATCTAGCTGATCGAGGTCCGATCTATTACCATGGTCTAACATCTAACTTGTACGATTATTCCTCTAATTTAACTAAATTTCGTAGGGTTATTAATGGTATGGTATAAATCTTTGTTTAAACTTCCCTTTAATTTGTGGATAGACATGAACCCTAATATTACCTTTGGAATCCCTAAAGCTGAAAAAGATACAGGTAGCTAGCGTAATACAGCCTCCCTCTATATAATGTGGCCAATAATATCCCATTTTATTAGTTAAGAATTATTGTTGAACACAAACTATTAAGTACTTCTAGAATCAAATATTGCAACATCTTGAATGTTAACAGAAGAAAATTTTTAAGAGAATAATTGGAACAAAAAAAGAAAAAGAGCTAGGGATCGATTCTTTTTTAATAATGTAATTGTACGAATTTGTCTCGTTATCCTAATGGGGTCACTAGGGGATTTGTATAATAATAGCCCTTTTGGCTTCACTTTTTGTCCATAATAATTGTAGCCAAATCTCCCATTAATTATGTAAATTTATGCTTAGTAGAATCTCTTGTTATGGTAAATTGTGAGTTGTAGGAATGGAAATTATCCACGAATGTTTGATTTATCTACATATCTGATCCAAATATATGGATAAAACTCCGATTTAAGATGGGTGATGGATGAGTGACAGATGGACTAAATAATTGGTGGGTCAGATGTTGGGGAAGGGTCATCCGACCCATCACCCAATCCATCATCCATGCAACCACCCGACTCGTTTAATCCGCTTATTAATTCTATATCCACTTGAGTTTATTTTTCATTTTGTTTTAATATATTGAATTTGTATAGAATATTTTATATATTTGAACTATTTATTATATTTCATTAGGTTGGATTTTAGATAATGGTTTGTCTTTTACTTATTTTGTATTTTTTATTCATTACACAAGTATTGTTTTATAGTGTAATATAACTTTTATGTGTTTTGATGGGCTAGACCAAAAAATACATAATTTCACCTGAACCACCCGAAAATCCAACGGATGATGAACGGATGGTTGACGGATGATAACTTTCACGGGTGATGGATGGGTTGGATGAAGCATTTACTTCGTGGGTCAAGTGATGGTATTAAGTCATTCATCCATAACCCAATCAATTTCCATCCCTAGTTTGATGTGGGTTATACATCCTGCTATTAGAGCATATTTAATTTTACGTGTGTGAATATGCAATAGTATGTGTATTCAAACTAATTGGAAGCTATATTGAAACCTTATGTCTTCATGTTCATAGTAATTGGTAGATATATTCAAACATTTTATATATGGATAACAAACCATGTATATATGATTACCAAGACACGTCTACATAAACGGACATAGGGAGGGGCATGAGGGGGCTCGTGCCCCTCCTTTAGTCGAGATTATTATTAATATGTGTTTCACATTTTAAACTAAATATGAGAAAATATAATTAATTTGTATTATTAAAAATGAAAATAAACTAGTTTAAATAGTTGATTACTCGGTTTTGTAAACAATCCATTAATGTTCAATTCTTCATAATTCGATTTTATTTTTCCCAATTCACAACACCAACAACAACTTAGTTTTAACCTGCATCAGGCAAGGTTTGGAGGGCCAAGATGTACACACCCTTATCCCGACATAAAATCAAGAGGGTGTATATGGAATCCCCAAGCATTATCATCATCGCCTAAAAACCCAAGGAATGACTAACTAGACTAGCTCGTTGATGATTCTCAATCTATTAACACTGTCGATAAGTTGTGCCCCTCCTTTCAATTTGTTTTGCATCCGTCTCTACATGTCTATATAAATAAAAATATTAACAAAACATGCATATATGAATAACAAAGTATACATATATGTATAACAAAACAAACATTTATGAATATCAAAATAGCATACATGAATAACAAACCCCTTATATATACATAAAAATCTACACTTATATTAATAACAAGCCACACATATATGAATACCAAGTCATGTATATATGAATAATAATCCACCTATATATAAATAATAATAAATATATATGTTGACTTGTTTTTTGGTAGAAAAATATTTATGTTGACTCAGGATTCACCATAAAAATTGTCTTACATGAACGTTTCCTTACATCCACTAGAATTGAACCTCAGACCTTATGAATGTAGAACATGCCACTTACCACCGAACCAACTTCCTTTGGTTAGAGCTAGTTTATATAGGGGAATTTTTTTCGGTTTAAAATTTATATAGGGAAATTCTCCTTAGGATAAGGAGGTCTAAAACAAATTAATATATCAATATGTTTCTTCTAGCTTATGTAGTTCTACCCTATCAAATTATGATATCCGGGGGAGTTATTTCTCAAAATATTCTTCTTCATCATCATTGGCCCAGTGAGGTTTTGCTAAAACAGAATTTGGGGATTAAGACGGGGTTACCCCTACTCTAAGAAAAGGTGTAAGCCCGATAGATCCAAGAAAAACTAAAATTCAACTAAGTGACAATAATAACTGAATTTAGTTAGAATGCATCAAAATTGGTATATGGACTAAATTCATCTCAAAGGCAGTGTATAAAAGGTAATGAGTTTTTTTAATATTAAATTAATCCTAACTCGATTGTTATTGAAGAATAAAACAACAGCGGAGTTTCCATTATATCATTTTCGGTAGTGGCAGATGATGGAAGGTAAAGTGAGAAGATGGTGAAAAGAATGATGAGGAAATGTATTGTGCATCTATTGCTGACATTCATTGATCAGAAGAACGAGAAAAAATTGAGGTCAACAAAATGAATTGACTTTATTTATATATTGTCCCAAAAATGAAAAAGTTTAAAACTTTAAGATTTGTAATTAAGTGGCAATTATACTGCCTCTATGATGGACTTTTTGGTGCTTTAAAAACCAAGTAATCTTTCACCAACAAGCAATTGAAAATACAATGACAATGAAACAATATTCTTAAACCAATTCGATTTGGATATGGAAGCAATCGAAGAATAACGTAGAATTAGATAATTACATCCAATATATTAAACCTTGACGGATCAAAATTCAGTACTGGACATGCAAATGTATGTGCGGAATGTACCCATTATCGTCACAAAGATCGCTCTTGCTCTACGAAAAAGTATAAAACAAGCGCAAAACCTGAGGATTCGAACACGACAAATAGAAGGTGGAAAACTCGGTGCCATCAATGTATTCAATGGAATATTGATTGTATATGAGTGTCAAAGTTTCTGGATAGTAAATCGAGAGCCATACACATGTAAGTCTTAACACAAAAATACAATGAAATTTTATTCTAAAATTAATTGATAATAGGAAGAGTAATTTAAGTGTTTATATGTAAGTTAATGTAATCCTAATTTTTTTCATGTAAAAATTACACGTCATCGCAAGTGCAAAATCCATAATGATCTAAACCGATTGGTCAATAAATTTTAACAACCGAAAATCTTGAATTCTTTTTTGAGTACTCTTTTATTTTTATGAAGGACATTGCCCATAAGAGTCGAACCGGTAATCTCTAGGTACTATCTGTAAAGACTTAACCGTTTGACTAGATGCCCGAAGGCCATGTGATGAATACTCGATCTATATTTATAGTACATACATAGTACATGGTACATAAAGTTTTAAATGAATCTATCTTTTTTGGATCAATTTTTTTCACCCTCCAATCAAAATACATATTAAAGTACTACTACACCTAAGTTCTTGGGTACGAATTGATCTACACCTATGGCTATATTCTACGAAAATGTGAAAGTTTTAACATATATATTTGTACACGCAAAAGTCACGATCTACCGATTAACAAAAGTCCTGTATTTTGTTCGCTGAACCTATTATATTCGTTCTTCCTATTTTCTTCTTGAACGTCATTTAATCTAACATTCTTCCCCTCACCTTCTAGATAAAACATACCATTTCGCCTATGTATTACGAGCACGTAGAAAGGAGTGGGTCCCTAATAATAAAGCCTAAAATCATTCTACTTTCCAACCCAACAATTAAAAATAATTTATGTCTATTAATACTGTACTTCCATAATAAATTAGCCGTTAGCAACCAATAAATAAAAAGATAGCAAAATACAAATTGAATCACTTCTACATTGTCCATTAGCTCTCTAGATATATATAGTTCACAATATATATTAATAACACATTGACGAAGACCCCAACTCAACAGTAAACAGTCTGTTGGTGTACATTAAACATGGCTAAAAACTACTTAAAAATTATGATTAAGAAATTATATTTAATTTCCTCAAGAAAATTGACATGAAAATTTCCCATCAAGATGAAGAAACCTGCTAAGCCACTCAAGATTTGATGGGTTTTCATTGGAGAAGTCAAAGAATTCATCCACATTGAATTCAACCTCTCCTGATGATGATTCCTTCAAGTTTTGCTCTTGATTCTTGCTCTTGCAATTTCCCTCCATTTTCTCTCCAACTTCATTTTCATTGCATTTGTTGAGCTCCCTCTTTCTCTTTTGGCCTCTTTGATCCGGTTTTTCGGTCGGATCGGAATTATCTTTCTGTAAGTTCCCTTGCTTTATTTTCTTGCTCAAATAAGAATTCCAGTAGTTCTTGATCTCATTATCTGTTCGACCCGGAAGTCGCCCTGCTATGAGCGACCACCTGCATATATACAAGAGAACCTCAATATGTACTAGAATTCTTCTATATGTATGTATATAACTAAGAAAATTGAGGGAGGGTAAAAAATTAATTACCTATTACCCAGAAGTTTGTGAAGCCTTAGAATCAAATCCTCCTCTTGATCTGATATGTTGCCTCTTTTGATGTTAGGCCTCAGATAATTCATCCATCTAAGTCTACAGCTTTTGCCACACCGGTTTAGTCCTAGTTTTAAGCAAAACAAAAAAATATGAAGGATTTTAATAATACTTGTGTATATATATTGAAAATCTGATAACAAAAATATGAAGAAAAATTAAAGACCTGCTTTGAAAGCAACAGATTTCCATCTTCTTGGGCCATGGATTTGAATAACCTGAGCTAGTTTGGTGTCCTCTTCAGGAGTCCAGGCTCCTCTGTTCAAGCTCTTCATTTTCCGGCCACGAGACGACGACTTTGCTCTTTTGCTAATTGTTTCTTCTTCTTCCTCTTCTTCAAACTCTTCTTCTTGTTGCTCATCTTGGTAATTCCCCATGTTACTTCTTGTACTAATAGTGTCAGCCATTGAGAGAGAGAGAGAGAGAGAGAGATGTAAAATAAACTTAGGGAGCTTCAAATTAAAGAGGAAGGAAGTGTACTAATAATGGGTATTTTTTGAGAGTGAATTAGAGAAATGGGGGCCTCAATCTTGTGGAGTTATATATCAACTACCCTTCTTGAGAGGGAACTATTGGAAGTCTTATACACTCCAACTACTTTGTGGGTATGGCTTATATATATATGTGTGTGGAGATCTTATGAATGTGATTGAGGCCAAGTATTAAAGGTTAGTAGCCAAAAAGGTATTGAGTTTTTTTTTAGCTTATATATTGGTCAATGAAGATCTATTATTTGTGTCACAATATGAGTCACTCTTTCTATTACTTATCTTAATTGATACTTATAATTTTATATGACGAGGAACTTATCTTTGGTGGCAAACTCCAGGCTCGTGACCCAATTAACTTGGACCACGAACCAGGTAAACTGAGTTGCACCGACCGACTCAACCTAATAGAAAGAAGGATAGTATCACTTATGTTTTTACTCAAGTGAATGGGCGGAGGCAGAACCTTCCAATATCCCCTGTACCTTCTACCGCTGGACCACCCTATGTGAAATATTAGTACAATATTTGATTTCTTCATTTGTGAATGACTTTAGTTTATTCTATATGTATCGAACAATCGTGGATAAGTGGTATATATTGAGTTACTGGGGATATTAGTGGTTGACGGGTTAATATTTTTTTGGTCGAAAAAGATGTGACACTCTGCAAAGTTTTATCGAACAATCGTGGATAAGGAATGACCAATAAATAATAATAAAAAAGATAGTTATAGTGTTAAAAGCAAGGTTTCTATTAAGATGTAACCTCAAAGGGTTGGTCTAGTGGAGCAAGATTTGAGTCGGATCTCACAGGTTGCAGGTTCGATTTTCCACTAATCTCCTTGAGGTGAGACAAATGAAATCTCCTTGTAGGATCGTTAAGGATCTTTTGGATTGGATCGTAAAATCGGATCGCTGAATCGTAAGATCCCACATTATAACTAAAAGTATGCGAGGATAACCAAATAGATTGTTTATTTTATTATATATAAAGTAAGAAAATGATAAACATTATTAATTTGATCATTAAAAATATTGTAGGATGGACTAGTCAACTATATTTTAATGGAAATGAGACGTTAACCTTGAAAATTTTAATAATATATATATGTCATAATTGTCATTTTATAGGATTCTAAGAATCGTTTGTAGGATCGTTAGAATTGTTTATAAGATCGTTAAAATCGTATGTAAAATCGGGATCGGATCGAGATTGTATTCTAAATCATTTAAGATCCTACTCCAATAAAATTCTATTTAGTATTGTGAATCGTTTCGCATGTTATAAATCGTAGAATCGTTAGAATCGTATAATCGGATCGGGATTCTGATAACATTGATATATATGATGTTGTACTTAAACAACTAGCCTAAGAAGTCTTGGTATATAACATATTTATTAGTCACAAAAATATATACTAATCAACTTGGAGTAATTTAGGACAAGATTACTATTAAATTTGTATTGGGTCGGTGGCTGGCTGGCTGTTGCAGCTAGTGTCAATCCACCCTCTTAAAAAGCTGAAGGTTCTTGGAATTTTATTATTATTACTTCATAGACAATCTTACAATTTGCTATTTTCTTATTTTGGAATAGGAAGAGTTCATATACACAGTATACCAAAATTGTTTGGTGTAATTTGTAAACTTCACATTAACATCTATAGAGCACTATTTAATGAAGTACAGACCAAATTTCGTCATATGTATAGCAAACAGAGCTCCATAAAGAGGCAAAACATAAAATTTTACAATATATAATAATAGAGTACATATTAGCAACAGTTGTGTTAGTTTGGTTGTATCAGTTTGTATTAATAGCTAAAAAAAGCATATTTGGTTGTATCAGTTTGTATTTTGTGACAGACAGTAAGTATCCTTTCAAATATAAAATAATAGATCACGGAATTTTACAGAGTTCAGAAGACTATCAAAATCAGCACATGTTCTTGTTTGTCTATTCATTGTAGTAACTGTTTGTTATTATGCCTTGCTAAGCATAAACTAAATTAAATTAAATTGCCCATTAAATCTAACCTCCAAAATCAAATTCTCTTCCTAAGAGAAGAAAATAACAATTGAAATAGTCATGATTGAACAATCAAGAGAATTCATGGGGATGGGGGTTATGGATTTTATCAAAAAAAAAAGGCTGCTAAACGTATAAAAAGCCTTCAAAAGTGCTGTCAACTTTCATAGGAATATACTTACTTTACATTAATTCTTTTGCTTTTTCACTAGCAAAGGAAGAATTGGCCATGCATGTGTAAGGGAGAAAAAAAAATCTAGTTTAGTGATTGGTGAGTATTTGCATAGTTATTTTGGTTCATAAAATATACTTTATTGTTATAATGGAAAGGAGGATTTGAACTTGTAATTAAAAAATTATAGAAATAATATTTAAACTAATTAAGCTGAAAAGGCTTGACATATAAACATCTTTTATCTTATTGTATATATCGTCACCTTTCATTTTTTGTGTGAGAGTACTTAATTAACTATCTATCATTAGCAATAATGTGATTTGTAGCTTTGTGAAGGAACGTGGCCACATGGGTAATCATGTACACTAAAATCGTAGTGTTACAAATTCTCATTGCCACTCGAAAAAGAGAAAGGAGTTAGAAAAAGGTTGTGTTGATTTTCTTATAAAGTTAGTAAAGTAATTCATTGCATTAGATTTGAGATGACGTACGTGCGCGCGTATTAGCCATTGCTCTTGATTAAAAATTAAATGAAATTTCAGACAACTCAGCTAAAAAGGTGGTTGCCCTTGCCAACATAATTCTCGGTAAAAAGTGTACGTGCACATCGCTCAACGGTTGAGCATCTATGTGTAAGAGGTCTTAGGTTTGAGCTGTTAGGATTGCGGTTTGTCCTTCTTTCTTAGAATTGGTTAGTAAACCAGTTCACACCTGTTTACGGTGCTCTAGGCTAGTTCAGGTAGTACTTGGGTTACTCTAAAATCTTACCTAATCAAAAAAAAATCTCGGTAAAAAGAAGGAAAAAAAAGTACATTGGCAGGGGACCAGTTAATCGGGTCGGTCGAGTCGGATTCAGGATGAGTTGGGTTCAGATTTTTACGGTTTGTGGGTCAATTGGGTCGGGTTGTTGAGGGTTTTTTGACAGGCCCGGTTGACCAGCGAGTCAAAAGTATCGATTTTTTTATGATTATTAAAATTAATTTTTAATTAAATAATAGTTTTTAATAATAATATATTGTTTTTATGTATTTTAAAAATAAAATATATTATAAGTTTCAAAATAATTTCTATATATTCTATAAATATACTAAATCAGTCAACGTACCCAATGGGTTTCCAGTCTATTGGGTTCGGTTTATTTCGGATTTCGGGTTCAAATTTTAAGATCTTGTGATGTGAACCCATCTCTGAAAGGATTCGAGTACATGCTGGATCTTTGACTTGATTACGTATTGGGTCTCGAAGTGCAATGCGCAAGCTGTTTTGGGTTGAACAAGAGGTTCTTTGATTGAATTCGAGATTGTTATAGCGATGAGAGTTGAATCAAGGGAGAAACGATCTAGAGGAAAGAGATTGGGAAGATTGACGTACCAAACGAGAATAGAAGGAGTAAGGCTTCAACTTGTAAACTCATAATAATATTAACGCGTAACCTAGAAATGATGGTTAACCTCTCTTTATATAGAGGAGGCTCCTACTAGGGTTAAAGCAACATAGAAGGTGGCAGACTAAGGCTAGATGCAGTCTAGGCCCAACATCCACTTAAGCCCATAAATGGGTTACGAAAACTAGCTAAAACAATATTAGAAAGGTTCAACATTTAAAGAACTACTAAAATAGGCAATAAAAGATAGAGGTCTTGGCCAAGGCGACGGAAGTGTCGCGACAAGGCCATGACAAGGTGTGGCGCGGCGTGGACATGCTGGGGCGCGTGGACAAGCACTGACGAGCACTGGCATGCGGACGCCCAACAACTGACGCTGAAAATCTTGGAGGACGCCTCATATACAGTTCCTCGTGCAGATCACCATGTAGGAAAGCATTATGAACATCCATCTGATGTAGGTCCCAATCACGAACAACTACAACAACCAAAAAAGTCCTAACATAAACCATTTTTACCACTAGAGCAAAAGTCTCATTATAATCAATGTCACCCTTCTGATTGTTTCCAAGAACAACCAAACGAGCCTTGTATCTCTCAATAGAATCATCGAACTTGCACTTGACTCAAACACCTATTTACAACCAATAGGTTCCTTCCCTTTAGGAAGACTAGAAAGTATCTAGGTACCATTTCGTTCTAAGGCGTTAATTTTAGGCTCTATATTGACTGACAAAAGCAATAAAAGCAATATGCTAAGACGAAAAACGATAAAAAAAAACGACAAAATTATTAGCTATGGGATAGGAGGTACGTGACTCAACTAACTGAGAAGATGAAGGAGACGACGAAGCTTCTTGTATTTGCACAGTATTACAGACATAATCACGCAACATCACAAAAGGAGTACGATCACGAGGAGAATGATGGGTATTGTCTTTAACGACGACAAGAGGAGATTGAACCCCACTCCCCCTGTCAATTGTTTGCATATGGCTATCTGTGGAGGTAGGGATTGGTTCTTGGACGGGCACAAGAGGAGATTGAACCCCACACCCCTAGTCATCTGTTTGCGTTGGAGCTATGGGAATAGGCAAATCATCAAAAATAGAGGCATGCAAGTATTCTGGTACAAAATCAGTGTGTTCAAGTTGTGGTTGGGCAAGTTTATATGGGAAATGAGTCTCATAGAAAGTGACATCAGGCAAAACAAATCGGTCCTTAGTTTCTAAATCAATAACTAACCAACCTTTTTGACCTTTTGAATAACCCATAAAGACACATTTGCGAGCATGAGATGCAAACTTATTTTAGACTGTGGAATTATAGATGTATAACAAAGGCAACCTAAAGTGCGCAAATGATCATAACTAGGAGGACACCCATATATGATTTCAAATGGCATTTTATTTTCAAGAAAAGCGGTTGGAGTTCGATTAATCAAGTAACTAGTGGTAAGAATTCAATCACCCTAAAAATGTAATGGATGATTAGCATGAAAGCGTAAAGCACACGCAACATTTAACTTATGAGGGTGTTTTCGCTCTACCGTACCATTTTGTTGAGGCATGCCGATACAAGATGTTCCAAAAACAATTCCATTTCAGTTGAAGAAAGATCTTAAACAAATAAATTCAGTCACATTGTCACTTCTAAATTTCTTAAAGTTTTTCTCAAATTGGCGACTAACCATAGCACAAAAATTATGAATAACAGAAGCAACCTTAACTTTATTTTTCATCAAAAATATCCAAACATCTCTAGAACAATTATCCACTATAGTAAAAAAAACGAGCACCATAAATAGGCGGGGTTTTATAACGATCCCAGACGTCACAATGAACTAAATCAAAAATGTCTAAGGCATGTGAATTACTAATTAGAAACGAAGAACGAGTCTGTTTAGCCCTATGACAACTATCCCAAGGGTCAAGGAAATAATTTATTTTAATATTATGCATATATTTAAGAACGGATAACGAGGGATTTCCAAAACGGGATGGCTGGAATACCCGATGAGCTTGAAACAACTCTATTGAATATGTCCAAATTTATCGCAATGATGGCAAATCGGACTGTTGGAATCACCACGCCCGCATCCTCATCCAGACCCGCGAGATTCAATTTGGTGTTGTCGATCAGAGTTATTGCTCCCGGAGATACTTCACTTGTCGGAATTAGGGTTTTTTTCCGATCGGCCCCGACTACTTTGAGAGGCGAAGCGCCCCCCCCCCCCCCCCCCCACATACTTCTCCTCTCGACTCTTCAACATCAATTGTTGATGTTCTTCTGGAACCATCATAGGGTAGATTATGTTCAAACCAGGTAGATGGTCTTGAGCCAAGGTATTCGACCGCACATTAGCAAAATTCTAGTCCAAACCCATAAGAAAAACTGGTGAGTCTGCTCTTCTTTGCATTTCCTTGATGTCGATACGGACCATGATCATGTGTACTTTCCACATGAACAAACTCGATCTTGAACATATTGAGACAACTCATCCCATAATTTTTTCAAAGAACCATAATAAGCCGCAATCGGCTGACCATTCTGAGTACACCAGGCCAAATCTGACCTAAGTTGTTGCACACTGGGACTGTTTTTAATCGAGAAACACTGCTTCAAAACTTCCCACAACTCCTTAGCAGTGTTAAAGTAAGTAATTGTAGATCTGATCGATTCCTCCATGGGTGGAACGATCCAACCTACAAGCATGTAGTTTTCGCTCCACCATCAATAAAGCCAAGTTTGCGTTTTGCCCGAAGGGCATTTCACAAATACAATTCCCATTCTTGGAAATTAGTTCCTTTGAAAACAACGAGACAAATCTTCATGCCAGGATGATCTAGCGAATGAAGATAATACGGAGAGTTTGCAGGTTTAGCGCCAAACGAATCACCCTTCTCATGACCAGTCATGGTGGCGAACGGTTTCAGTGATCCACTGAACGATGATTAGGGGTGTGTTTTTACGCTAATTAGGATTTTGTTGTGATACCATTTAGAAATTATTTAGCCTGTAAATCTTATTTCCATTAACAAAATAACAAGTATTTATACAAGGGTTTCAAGGACTTAGGCCCAAGGCAATTTATATTTTCTCTTTACAAAATATACTAAAATAACTCTAATACTAATAAAAAAATATACTAAAATAACTCTAATACTAATTAATCAACAAGCAATATAATTAAATTCGTTCAACTAAGGATTGATTGCACCTCCCAATCTTCCGTATAGGTCACTAGTGTAAGGTCAATCAAATTTGACAGTCCACAATACTTATGAAAACGTCCACAAATATTATATCACTAGAATTGATGTATGTTGATATGTATTGATGATGTCCAAAATTGTAAAATAAGAGGTGGGCCCAGGGTACGAGAAAACAAACAGATCCGACGGGATTCCCAAAGGCGATTCTGGGGCCCACACCCATACCCCTTCATTTATTTAAACAAAGTTCCTACCCCCATGAGGTCCTCCGAAACCTCGGACCACTCAGCGAGGTCTGTAACCTCGTAACCGACTCTACTGACACGCCTGCCCGCAAGGACCACTCAGCTAACGCCACTTCCCCAAGCCAATCACCGGCTACCTCGCCTCCGGACCAATCAGAAGCCCTGATCTCGGGCGTCCCACATCGGACAGTGATAAGAACTCGACCCCCCAATCCTCTATAAATAGATGAGAACCTCGTAAGAAGAAGGGGTCGAAAAACATCTTGAACTCAAGAACTATCTTGCTCGTTGAAGATCGACGTGATTGAAACATCGTCAAAAGACCTCGCTATAGACAAGTGAAGTCCACAAAAAGACTTCAAGTCACACAGAGACCTCTCCCGCATCAAAGACCTCACTACGCAATCTCACAAGACTCTCTGCACCACGCTCTCAGGTCAACCTCGCATCAAAATCAACCAAGTGATACTCAGGTGGCAGAATCGTTTAGCAAATAGGAGATCTCGAACATTGTTAGATCGAGATCTCGGTTAGTCATAGGAGGTCTAAGGTGTAAATCTCAATTGTTTGTAGGCCTCGTTGGCTTGTAACCTCGATGTAAGAAAACAATCAATAAAGAAGCAAGTGTTTGCATAATCGAATATAATAATCCCGTTTCTTGTCTTTTAGCGAACGGTTTATTTCGGGTTTCATCACTGGCGCCGTCTGTGGGACCTCTTCATCCTAAGAAGTTTCTCGATTCGTGCAAAACTTGGCTTCGACCCCCTCAAAATGGCTTGCCCAAACAATTTCTTCCCTCAACACCCCGATAACATGCCCGAAACTGCGCAGTGGACGGGCGCGGGGCCTCCGGGCTGCCCGTTCGTGGTCCACCCGGGTTGGACGACGCCGCCCCGCAAAACCCATTCCCATTCCAAGGATACGAGCAGGGTGGCGCACCCCCAAACCCTTACCCCTACCCGGCTTATGGGCAGTACCAGCAGGGCTTCGCCCCTTCGTATGTCTCTGTTCCCCCCGGGTGAACCTCACTCCGAGTACGTACCTGCGTACGTCCCTGGGCATGTGCCGGAGCGCGAGTCCTCCACCAACGGCTCGTCAACGGAGAGGCCTCCCCGAGATCCCTTGCAGATCTCGCGGTCCCGATCGCGACGTTCAAGGCTGCAAGACCCAGAGTTGTCCGAAACGGCGGGGAGCGCGGTGCCCTACCCAAGGTCGCGATCACACAAGTCGCGACCACCGCCCCAACCCCAGGTGGAGGCCAGGAGCACCTCTCCGTTCATAGACGAGATCCGGAGCGCGCCCATGCCCAAGGGCTTCCTAAGGCCACAAATGGGGCTTTATGACGGCTCGACGGACCCGGAGGAGCATGTGAAGTACTTCGCGGTCCAGATGAACGTAAACGCCTATAACGACGCCATATTCTGCCGAGTCTTCCCGACCACCCTGGAAAAGGCCGCGATGACATGGTTCTCCAGCGTTAAGATCGGGTTTGTGGCCTCGTTCGCCCAATTGTGTGAGTCCTTCGTCACACATTTCAGCGGCTCTAGGAAGCGCAAGAAGAACATGCGGGATCTCCGCGGAATTGAACAGGGGGAGGGCGAGTCGTTGGGCGCCTTCTTCACGAGGTTCACGACCGTGGTGGTAGAAATTGCGCACGTCGACGAGTCGTCGGTACGCGACACCCTCATGGGCAACCTAAGCATCGGGGCTTTCAAGAATTTCATTTTCTTGAAGAACCCGGCAACATACGACAGCCTGTGCGCCCAGATCACGGCCCAAGTATACGCCGAGGATGCCGCCAACCAGAGCTCGCGGCCGAGGACCGACAAGGAAATCGTAGCCGAAGCTAAGGGGAAGGCAAAAGTGGCCGCGCCGGACGCGAGGGATGCGTATGTGACGCAGGCCCATAACCCCGCCAACAACAACAACAACAACAACAACAACAATAACAACAGCAACAGAAACAACAATAATAACCGGAACAACAACAACAACAACAGGAATAACAACCACGGTAACAACCGTGGAGGCGGCGGCGGAGGTTGGAACTGTTTCGGCGGCAAACCACGGGGTTATAGAGGCAAGGGAGGCCCCGTGTACAACACAAATGAAAAGGGCCGCGCCAACCCTGCGTCGGGTGCCAACACCGTGCCACGAGGCCCGAGTCAGGCTCAGGCCAACAATAACAACCACGTCGAGCAGCAGGCCCCCGCGAAGAGGGCCCAGTCTGGGCAAGTGACAGCGCCCGATGGTTATATCCATACCATCTCGGGCGGACCATCACTGGCTGGATCAAGCCAGGCAGAAAGATGTCGAGGGGCTCCACATGCCACACTCCGGTCGCTGTCATCATGAGCCCTCGGTATTTAGCGTCGCCCAAACCTCACGGTCTCACGTAGGCTTGGCCTTCTTGTCCGAAGATGCCGAGGGGCTCCACATGCCACACTCCGACCCCTTGGTGGTACACGCTCAAATGGGCTCGAAAATGGTAAAGCGAGTGCTGGTAGACACGGGATCCTCCGTGGACATCATGTACTACGGCGCATTCGAGCAGTTGGGCATCGCCGAGACATCCTTGAAGCCCTACGCTGGGAAGCTCACCTCCATCTCAGGGGACGAGGTTGACGTGGCAGGTCTCATAGACCTCTGGATGACGTTGGGCACCGGCTCCACAAGGAGGACCGAGATGGTGGAGTTCACGGTGGTACGCCTGCCTTCGGTGTGGAATGCAATCATTGGGAGGGTTTCCCTGATGAAGTTCTAGGCGGTAGTTTCCATCTATCACCTGAAGATGAAGTTCCACGTTGATGGCGGGGTTGGAGAGGTAAAAGGCAATCAGGAGGAAGGTCGCGTTTGCTACGCGATATTCAAAACAAAAATGCTCGGTGTTCATGGTGGAGTTCCCCGGCGAGGCCAACCTCGATGTTCGGGACTTCACGGTCCCCACTCCTGAGCTAGAAAGAAGGGTGATATCCCCCTTCGAGAGCGAGTCCGAGAAGATCTACCTAGGAGAATGTCTCTCAGGGGCGTCGGCGACGTCGCTACAAGCCTTGCTTGCTGGGTCCCGCGACGTGTTCGCCTGGACCGCAAAGGACCTCCGAGGCGTCCCGTGGACCGTGGCCCAGCACTCTTTAAACGTCGATGTCACCACTCGCCCCGTGGTGCAGCGATGAAGAAAAATGAATGAAGAAAGGGCAAACGCCGCAAATGACGAGGTAGCAAAGCTGCTGGCCGCGGGGTTCATTCGCGAGGTTCAGTACCCCCGATGGTTGTCCAACGTCGTGCTGGTCAAAAAAGACAGTGGGAAGTGGAGGATGTGCGTCGATTTCAAGGATCTCAACAAATCCTATCCCAAAGACAGTTACCCCTTGCCCTTGATCGACGAGCTCGTTGACTCAACCGCATGTCACGGAGTATTAAGCTTCCTCGATGCCTACTCAGGATACAACCAAGTCCTGATGAACCCGCGGGAAGAGGAGGAAACATCCTTCATCACCCAGCGAGGCACTTATTGCTACAAGGTCATGCCGTTTGGTCTAAAGAATGCGGGGCCCACCTTTAAACGCCTCGTCGACCGCGTCTTTAAGAATCATCTAGGAAGGAACGTGTCGGCCTACATCGACGATATTGTTTTCCGGAGCAAGACCCCTGAAGAGCATCTGGTCGACCTCGCTGAGGTCTTCGCCACTCTCAGGCACAACCGTCACAGCCTGAACCCCGAGAAGTGCATCTTCGGCGTGTCGTCGGGAAAATTCTTAGGCTTCATGATCAGCGAGCGCGGGATCGACGTCAACCCCGCCAAGGTCGAGTCGATCCTCTCAATGAGGTCACCACGATCTCGCACTGAGGTGCAGCGGCTCAACGGCGCCGTCAACTATCTAGGGAGATTTTGCTCCCGCTTGGTGGAGAAGTCTCTCCCCTTTTTCGCGGCCCTCAAGAAGAACGACAAGTTCGTATGGGATGAGGGGCTTGAGCTTGCTTTCTCTGATTTAAAGGCCTTTCTGTCGAAGCTCCCCACATTGTCGCCCTCAATGGCGGGCGAAGACTTGCAACTATATGTGGCAGTCAGCCCCGAGACGGTCAGCGCGGTGCTAACCAGAAAGGCCACACACCCAGTCTACTTCGTGAGTCGCGTGCTCCAACCCGCGGAGCAGCGATACTCCCCGGCGGAGAAGATGGCACTGGCGGTCGTGACCGCCGCAAGGCGTCTACGCCCTTACTTCCACGTGCATCCCATTCAAGTCCTCTCTGACCTCCCACTCTGACAAATCCTCCACCAGCCCGCTGATAGCTTGCATATAGGAGTAGTTTAGATGCATGTTTTATATATGTTTTAGTTAGTTTTATGTTAGTTTTTATGTAGTTTTTAGGTTTTGTGTTGTCGGGTATTATGCGCTGGTTTGCTCGGTTTTACATGTTTTTAGGTTCAGGAGCAACAGGGGGGCGAGTACAGATTGACCATGGCGGTGGTGGACGAGCTAAAGGAAGATAGGAGTGCTAGGAGCATGGAGGAGAAAAGCACGGCCGCGCAATTAGACTATCCCGCGCAATCTGGAGTTTTCAGCGGACAAGAATTTGGGCCGAGCCTTGGTTTTGGGCTTTGATATTTGGGTTATTTGGGCTAGATAAAATCCGAGTGGATGGTTTAATATATCTTATGAGGGTTATTTTTAGTAGACGTATAAATACTTTATGTTAGTTTTATTTTCTCATAACTTTTGATCAACTTTGGAGGCTAGGGTTTTTCTCTTTGGAGGCGGACTTTGAAACCTTTGTAAGTTTGATTTTAATTCAATTATGCATTGCTAATTTCCCTTGTGTTTGGCTAGTTATTGAAGTCATGATTTGTATGTAGTTGTGAGGTTTGATTGATTCTCAACAAACTTGAATAGAAATTATTCTCTGTGCTTAATTGAATCTAAACTAGGGTTTTATTAGATTAGCTACCTAATTGAATTTCTAGTTAAAACTGAATCTGATTAATTACCGGTCGGAGTTAATTTGATCAAGAGTATACTTTAATCAATTTAGTACCGGTTGGACAAGTTGGTTGAAGAAGGAAATAAATTCACAAGTCACTTAGATGTCTGGTTGCTCTATGTGTTTGTTTCTATTGATAACTTGAATCGTTATGTTGTTGTTTAATTGAATCTAGAAGGTCTTCTAGGTTGTTAAATAATTAGGGTTGTTAGACTGGTAGTTCTATCAACTAAATCTGAAGTTCGGGTTTTAATCCTTAGTAGGGTCATTATCCACAATAGATTATTCAAGTGAGAAGAGAATCAAGAGAATCGATGATCAACAAAGCAATATCATAATGGATTTAACTAGTTGAACACGTTTGTCTCTCATATATTCAAATCATCTTTTGCATTCATATTTACTTTTATAGTTGCATATTAGATTAGATAATCATTCCAAAACCCCCATTTAGGTTACTTGGCATACAAGTAATAACACATTTACACGAGTCTCTGTGGGATCGATCCTTACTTGCCGCTCTACTGAGTTGGTAATGTTAGGTTTCTTTGATAGGTATTAAATGACCACTGAAAATACCTCATCAAATTTGGCGCCGTTGCCGGGGACTCGTCGCTATTTGTGTTTATTACTTTTGTGCTATTTTTGGGTGTGAACCTGTTATATGGTTCATACCCGTGCTACTAACTCATCTCCCTTGCTCTTTGATCCAGATATTGACAGGACAATCTTCGAGTTAAGGAAGGATATCCGGAATCACTTTCAGGCTCTACCGTTCTTTCTTGAGGCAACTGAATCTGAATCAGAGACTGAATCTGAAACTGCTGAATCTGAGGAGATGGGTGACCAAACATTGAGACAGCTAACTGCAACGAATCTGGCACAACAACCGTTGGCGGGGCAATTCCCTGCTCTTGCTGAGGGAGTCAAGTTCGAGCTGAAATCTGGGTTGATCCATCTTTTGCCTTCATTCCATGGGCTTAGTGGTGAAGACCCCAACAAACATCTTTCTGAATTTCATGATGTGTGCTCAAGCATGAAGCCTGCTGATGTGACTCATGACCAAATCGCGCTGAGAGCCTTTCCCTTCTCTCTCAAGGATCAGGCTAAGGACTGGTTTTATTACTTGGCTTCGGGAAGTATTGATACATGGGCTAAGATGAAGCAAGCTTTTCTAGAGAAGTACTTCCCTGCTACAAGGCTCAATGAACTGAAGAAGATGATTAGCAACATTGAACAAGAAGCTAATGAGACCTTGTACGCATACTATGAAAGCTTCAAGAGGTTGATAGCCAGCTGCCCTTTCCATGGCTACACTTATCAAGACCTGATTTTATATCTGTTTAATGGCCTCTTGGATGATGAGAGAAGAATGGTCAATGCAGCTTGCCAAGGTAATATTCTCAATAAAACTCCTGCTGTTGCGTTTGAACTATTCACACAGCTGTCTGAGGGCACAAGACAATTCAGGAAGGAATCCGGTTCTAAGGCTGCCAATGCTGTAGTTGCTAGTTCACTGTTGCATGAAGAAGTGTTTGAGTTGAAAACCATGATGAAACAGTTTCTATAACAAGGTGGGAGACAACAAGTGAAAGCCTGTGGAATTTGCTCGGATAATATGCATTCTACTGATTCCTGCCCCACACTCCAAGAGCCCCAAGCTGAAGTTAATATGGTGGGCAATTATGGTCAACAAAGGCCTAGGTATGATCCCTTCTCCAACACTTACAATCCGGGGTGGAGAGATCATCCTAACTTGAGGTATGGCAATTCTAGCAATCAACAATTCAACCATCAAGGTGGCCAAGCTCAGTACAGACCGCCTTTCCAACCTCAAGCTCAAGGAGTGAATCAGAATGCGATGTCCACTGAGGAGATGATCAGAAATCTGACTCAGACTGTTTCTACACTGCATGGTTCTCTTAATCAGCTTCAACAAGAGACTAAATCAAGTATTAAGAATTTGGAGAACCAAGTTAGTCAGATTGCCGAGGCAATAAGCAAACTGGAAGCTAGAGATTCAAGTAAGCTACCGTCTCAGATAGAGCTTAACCCGAGGGCGAATGTCAGTTTTATCTCCATTTATGAAGGCTCTGAGGTGGGACAAGTGTACCAGTTGAGCAAGGCTGAAGAAACAGAGGAACAGAACAAAGGCAAATTGCTCGGCTTGGCTGCTAAAAGTGTGGCCGAGCAATCTGCACCCCGCGCAATTACGTCCTAGTTGGGATTGCGCGGGAACGAGGAGGAAAGGGCGGCCGCGCAATTGGATGCGAAGCCGCGCAATCTGGGCGAATTGGAAAATACTTCTGAAACTCGTCTGAAATCCTATGTACCTGTTCCACCCTTTCCTGAAGCCTTGAAAGAAACTCGGAAATTGAAGAATGATAAAGAGCTGTTCGAGGTCTTCAGTACATGTAGAGTAAATGTCCTGTTGTTGAAATTGATCAAGAGTGTACCTCGGTATGCTAAGTTTTTGAAGGAGTTGTGCACTCTGAAAAGGGGACAGAAGGAGAAAAGTCAAAAGCAAGTTAAAGAGAAAGAACATGTGTCTGCTGTGTTTCAAAAGCGTTTGCCTGAGAAGTGCAGTGACCTTGGCATGTTCACCATTCCTTGCATGATTGGAAGCACCAAGGTGAATGAGGCTTTGATTAATTTGGGTGCATCTGTCAATGTACTTTCTTCCTCCTTATATGAGAAACTCAGTATGGGACCATTGAAAGAGACCCGAACCATAGTTGAGTTGGCTGATCATTCCACTATGAGGCCCAAAGGAAAATTTGAAGATGTATGGGTTACGGTGGATTCCTTGAAATTTCCGGCTGATTTTCTAGTAATGGACATGGGATCGGGAGTTGGAAAAACGTCGGTGTTGCTAGGACGACCATTTTTAAAGACGGCCAATACGAGGATCGACATTCCGCAAGGCACACTGAAGATGGGATTCGACGGGAACGAGATCGAATTCCATAGCTCGTATCCTTCTTGATATCCTTTTTACGTCAAGCTAAAGACGTTAAACAAGCGCTTCTTGGGAGGCAACCCATGGTTTAGGATAGATTTGCTTTGATTTTTGTTTTCTGTTTTACAATTTTTGTTTCTGTTAGTTAGTTTAGGTAGAAATAATCCTCAGATTTACAGATAGTTCGGGAAAACTTTGAAGTACAGTAGCTAAAAACTCGGCATTGGGGACAAAAATTGTGGAGTCAAGGAATCTGAGCCAACCCGAGCAATACAAGCTCAGAGGAGATTGCGCGGCATAGGGTGCTAATTGCGCGGTCGCGCAATCCGGGGCACCACACCGCGCAATCTCAACTGAAAGGGGATTACGCGGCTTTGCAATTGCGCGACCGCGCAATTCCGTCCGAAGCCGCGCAATTTGCCGTTTTTCGGAAAACCCCTTTTAATTAAATTCGAGCCCCCTTCTTCCTCCTCCCATTCGCACGCCTCCCTCCCCTAACCTCTCTAAAAACTCCATTGAAGCTCATCATCTCAAGCTCCATTCAAGCCCTTTCGACACGGATTTTCAACCAAAATCAAGCAAGGAACTCCAAATCAAGCGGAATTCAAGTAAGATTTCTCAAATTTCCCTCTAAATTTCGGTTTTAGTAGATTAAATCTAAACCTAGGTTTTGTTCAAAAACCCGAAATTTACCCCTTTAGGCTTGGATTTAGGCTTAAGTCCTTCACAAAAGTTTGTTTATTGCATGATTCTAGCCTAGATTCGTGTTTTATTTGAGCTTTGCATGTAATCCGAATTTACTCTAGAAATTTGATTAAATTTTAATTAAATTTTGATTAAATTGTTCTAGGTAGTGGGGGAAGAGAGCGTTTGAGAGCTTATCTGTGAAATATTGTTGTGGTTGTCGTTGCCGGGACAACGGAATTGCGTTTGTTTGGTTCGTTTGTGGTGTTTGTGCAGGTTTAATTGAAAATATGAAATCATGGGTAACAAGAGAGGTAGAACAGACGGAGCTTCATCATCCCGAGCTGCTTTAGTTCCCCCTGCTGTGGTGGGAGAGATCACCCAAGAGACTTTTGGGATTACTCTGACGAAGAACAATCACGTAATCCGGTTTGAGCTTCTGAAGGAAAGGGAATGGAAAGCAACTCGGTTCATAGACTGGAACCTGATGAATGAGATCGGGATAACTCATCTGTTGAATGAGATAGGGGCATATTTGCATATGAGCGAGTTCTTGAAGCTGTGTGAACCCACCTTCAAGGGGTTAACACTGGAGTTTCCGAGTACTTTGTCCACTGATTTCAGAGGAGAAGGAGAGATCAAGTTCTGGCTAGGAGGAGTAAGGAGGAAGATGACCTTGAAAGAGGTCAACCGAGTGTTTGGTTTCTGCAATTTTCCTCCTGGTAGAGATGTAGTGCTTACTGAGACAGGCGCTACATGGGTTGATAAGCACTTCTGGAGAGCCATCACAGGGAGGGCCAAATATGAGCCTTCTAAAGAAAAAGCTTCTCCCATTACTCATCCCGCTATTAAGGTTTTCCAAAGATTTATTGCTAGCACCCTGAATGGGCGAGGTGATGGTGGAAACAACTGCCCCAAGAAGGATGTCACTGTGTTGGCTGCTAGTTTGAAGAGGAAGAAGTTGAATGTGGGTGCTATGCTGATGCACCACATGGCCCATGTAGGAAACAAAGGTGGTGGAGCCATTTGTATTGGTGGAATTGTGACCTATTTGGCCAAGCACTTTGGAGTCGATCTTAGCAGGTTACAGGTTGACATTCCGCCTTTGCCTATTGACTTTACCATGCTGAAGAAGATGGGTGCTCTTTATATTTACAGGAACTCCTATTTCAGGGTAATTAGGGATTCCAAGAGAGTAATGAAGCTTCCCGATGGGAGCCGAGTGCAGATTGGGGACAGTCCAGCCAACTGGTTCATTGAGGTTCGGGCTGGTGATTTGGATGTGAATGATGTTAAGGGCCCGATCAGGGGTAAAAAGAAGGCTTCAGTTGCTATTGTGGTGGAGTCTGATGAAGAGGAGGTGGATGAAGATTTTGTTATGGCTGAAGAAGAAGAAGAAGAATCTGCTGAGGATGAAGAAACTGATGAGGATGATGAGTCTGAGGAAGAGGATCAGTAGAGGCAATTTGATCCATCTTTACCTTCTGGGAGTGGAGTACACTATTTTGATGCTTAGTACATTCAGATGATGGAGATGATGAGACAGATGCAGCTGGACAACACGCAGAGATACAATGACATGTCGTCTCACATTGATCAGAGCTTCCAGAGTATGAGAGGATATGTGGATCAGAGGTTCACTACTTTTCAGACTCGTCAGGATCAGCAGCTTGCTGCTTTTCAGGCCCGCCAGGATGAGCAGTTCAGACTGCTCAACACTAGACTTGATGGATGGAGTTCAGCGGGCTATCCACCTCATCAGTCTTACCCTCAGTATGCCTTTCCCGATCCTCCGTACCCTCAGTTTCCGCCATACCAGCCACCACCAACACATGAGTTTCCGCCGTATCAGCCACCGCAGCTAGAGTATCACCCAGAATACCAGCCGCCGCCACCACAGGATTTTTCGCCCTACTACCCACCAGACAACTAGGTTTTGTGAGTTTTTCTCTTTCCTTTACTTTTTACTATACTTTGGGGACAAAGTATGTTTTAAGCATGGGGGAAGGGAATTACTTGTTTGCATTACATGTAGTTGCATTAGTTTAGGTCATGTTTAAAATTTTTGCATGCATTGATTAAAATTTGAAAAATGATAAAAAAAATCAGAAAAATTTGAAAAATACAAAAAAAAATGCATTTTAGGTTCTTATTTCCCCATTGTTTAATACCGCTTGTTTTTCTATGCTAAGTATAAATTCTAACCCATGATTTGCATGATATGCTGAAGTTGATATGATATGACATGATCATTGATTATTTACCTTGATTATAGGACTGAGCATGTATTTAGCTTGAGTATTTGATTCATTCTGAAGTTCTAGACAAAAATTAGCCTTGTGAGATTTTTGGCCTTTCATAGTTATTTGTTCTCTAAATTTCTTGAGTGTATCACCATGACTATCTAGCTCTAGAACTTGCGTTATGACTCTTTTTCAAGGTTGCTTTATATGATTGAATGCATGACATTAAAATGATTGAGACAATGTTTCTTATAAGCCTATTATTTCCCTTCCTACCTTACAAGATCCATGTTCTTGACACCCCATTTCTTTTAAGCTTTAAGCCTATTTTTGATACCTCCACAAAAAAAATTTATCCTAATAAGCTTGACCCATAATCCGGGATTTAGGACTTTAGGTTGTGATTGTGTTTTGTGTGAGTTTGATGTAAGTATGGGGGAATTGGAAGAAAAGGAGGAAGAAAAGAGGAAGTAAAACTCTAAGTGTTTAAAGTGGAAAAAAAATGAAGATGAAAAATATGTGCAAAGCAAAGAAAAAAAAATTGAGCTTAATTTGTTAGTAGTCTTCATTAAAATGAAAGAAAAGAGTTGAAGAAGAGGCAAGAAAAGAAAAAAAAAAGAAGCAAAGTGTTTGAATGTAAATGTAAGGAGTTGGTAGAGTGAAAATTGGGAGAAGTAAGGAAGAAAAAGTGTTGAGTTGGGTTTAGGATTAGTTCTTTATCTCGGATTTAGCACCACAGACCAAAAATGATCCCTTCCAAATTTCTCTTTACCTTGACCCCATTATAAGCCTTAAAGATTTTTGTTATGTGTTTGATCCCCAACGGTGGAGATTTAGAACTCTGATGCAAGCATATGGTAGTCTAGTTTTCATGGTTGATGTTGAGTGAAACACATATCGTTAAACACTTGAGAGTTTGAGTGCAAACACAATTACCTTGGTGAGGTCTAGAATGGATGAATGGTCTTTACTTGTTGCTTATCATAACGCATGTTAGGAAGTCTTGGTCGGGTTTTTAATTATATGTGAAATGCTTGTTTGATTAGAGATGGATGTATGATTGCATTTCTATGGTGTGATTTGGATGGGAGTAGTTTAGATGCATGTTTTATATATGTTTTAGTTAGTTTTAGGTTAGTTTTTATGTAGTTTTTAGGTTTTTGTGTTGTCGGGTATTATGCGCTGGTTTGCTCGGTTTTACAGGTTTTTAGGTTCAGGAGCAACAGCAGGGCGAGTACAGATTGACCATGGCAGTGGTGGACAAGCTAAAGGAAGCTAGGAGTGCTAGGAGCATGGAGGAGAAAAGCGCGGCCGCGCAATTAGACTATCCCGCGCAATCTGGAGTTTTCAGCGGACAAGAATTTGGGCCGAGCCTTGGTTTTGGGCTTTGATATTTGGGTTATTTGGGCTAGATAAAATCCGAGTGGATGGTTTAATATATCTTATGAGGGTTATTTTTAGTAGACATATAAATACTTTATGTTAGTTTTATTTTCTCAAAACTTTTGATCAACTTTGGAGGCTAGGGTTTTTCTCTTTGGAGGCAGACTTTTAAACCTTTGTAAGTTTGATTTTAATTCAATTATGCATTGCTAATTTCCCTTGTGTTTGGCTAGTTATTGAAGTCATGATTTGTATGTAGTTGTGAGGTTTGATTGATTCTCAACAAACTTGAATAGAAATTATTCTCTGTGCTTAATTGAATCTAAACTAGGGTTTTATTAGATTAGCTACCTAATTGAATTTCTAGTTAAAACTGAATCTGATTAATTATCGGTCGGAGTTAATTTGATCAAGAGTATACTTTAATCAATTTAGTACCGGTTGGACAAGTTGGTTGAAGAAGGAAATAAATTCACAAGTCACTTAGATGTCTGGTTGCTCTATGTGTTTGTTTCTATTGATAACTTGAATCGTTATGCTGTTGTTTAATTGAATCTAGAAGGTCTTCTAGGTTGTTAAATAATTAGGGTTGTTAGACTGGTAGTTCTATCAACTAAATCTGAAGTTCGGGTTTTAATCCTTAGTAGGGTCATTATCCACAATAGATTATTCAAGTGAGAAGAGAATCAAGAGAATCGATGATCAACAAAGCAATATCATAATGGATTTAACTAGTTGAACACGTTTGTCTCTCATATATTCAAATCATCTTTTGCATTTATATTTACTTTTATAGTTGCATATTAGATTAGATAATCATTCCAAAAACCCCATTTAGATTACTTGGCATACAAGTAATAACACATTTACACGAGTCTCTGTGGGATCGATCCTTACTTGCCGCTCTACTGAGTTGGTAAAGTTAGGTTTCTTTGATAGGTATTAAACGACCACTGAAAATACCTCATCACCCGCCCTCTCCGGGAGAATGACGAAGTGGGCAGTCGAGCTCTCCGAGTTCGACATCAGCTACCTCCTGAGGACTGCCATGAAAGGGCAAGCCCTCATTGACTTCATGGTGGAGGTCACCTTCCCTGAGACAGACGCAAGCTTCGAGGAGTGGAAGGTATTCGTTGACGGCTCACGATGTGATGCCGTTGGCGGGGCTGGCGTATTCCTCGCTGGACCCTCGATCGAGACAGAGTATTCCCTTAACTTCACCTTCGAAGCCACCAATAACGAGGCCGAGTATGAGGCCATGATCGCCGGGATTGAGATGGCGCTCCTCAGTGGTGCCCGGAAAATCAGGGTCTACACCGACTCCGAGCTGGTTGCGCGCCAGCTCAACGGTCAGTACGACACCATTACTGGGTTCCTGCCCGCGTACCGAGAGAAAGTCAAAGCCTTGGTGTCGTGCCTGGAAACCTTCGCGGTTGAATCCATCCCGCGAACCTCGAACACAAAAGCAGATGCTCTTGCGAGGTTAGGATCCGCCCTACCCCTGGAAGTAAGGAATCGAGTGATGGTGGAAAGAAAACTCTCGCGGAGTGTGACCAGCGATGTTCTATCAGTTACTGCGGGGGATTGGAGGATCCCAATAACGTGGTGTGTGGAGAGCGGTGTCCTCCCAGAGGACCCCGCACAGGCCAGGAAGCTGAAAATGCAGGCGGCGCAGTATTGCGTCGTAGGCGACTACCTTTATCGCCGAGGCTATGCTGAGCCCAACCTGCTATGCGTACCGACCGAGGCTACGGAGCACATCCTCTATGAGGCCCATGAGGGGGTCTGTGGCGGCCACCCAGGCTGGCGAACCCTATCACATAAGATCGCTCACTTGGGGTACTTTTGGCCCACTCTTCGGCAGGACGCGAGGGCCTATGTCCAACGATGTGACGGGTGTTAGAAGCCCAGTAACCTCCAGCACGCCCCGACCTCGCAGCTTCGCTCCATACACGCGCCATGCCCCTTCGCGATGTGGGGGATGGACATCCTCGGCCCCTTCCCCAAGGCTGCTGGCCAGGTGCGGTATATCCTGGTCATTGTCGACTATTTCACGAAGTGGGTTGAGGCGCAAGCAATGGCAAAGATCACGGGGACTAAGGTCTGCGACTTCCTGTGGAAGAACCTCGTCTGCCGCTTTGGCATCCCCATGACCATCATGACCGACCATGGCCCCCAATTCGATTGCGAAGAAACCCGAACCTTCTGCTCCGACCTGGGCATAACCCTCAAGTTTTCCTCCGTGGCCCACCCTCAGTCCAACGACCAGGTAGAGAACGTCAATGCCCGCATCCTGTCCGATCTAAAGAAGCGGCTGGGCATGGCCCAAGGTCGTTGGGCGGAGCTTCTCCCACTCGTCCTATGGACATATCGCACCACCGTGCGCCGCGCAACCGGAGAAACGCCTTTCGCTCTAACCTACGGAGCGGAAGCGCTAGTCCTAGTAGAAACACTGGTCCCTTCGACGAGAGTGTTTGATTTCAATGAAAAAGAGAACGAGGCCAATCTCAGGGTCGAGTTGCTCTTCCGTGACGAGCTACGCGAGATAGCCGACCTGCGCTCCAGGGAATACAAACGCCGCGTGGCTGTATACCACGACAAGAAGGTAAGACGGTGATTCCTGGTCACAGGTAACCTCGTCTTGAGGCGTACCGAAGGTAGCAAACTGGACCCCAACTGGGAGGGGCCATACCTCCTCGGCGAGGAGGTCGCGCCCGGAGCTTTCAAGCTCAAAGACAACGAGGGGCGTACCCTGAGCAAAACATGGAACGTCGATCGACTCAAAAAGTATTTTGTGTAAACTCTTTAAACTCCGTTACTTCTCGCAAGTTTTATGAATAAAGGGTTGTGGAATTTTCAAATCCCTCTCAAAAATGAAAATCACTATATGTTTGATTCCACCCCTCGCTTCCCGCTTGGGGTTGGAGAATCTCGTGTTTAATTCCACCCCTCGCTTCCTGCTTGGGGTTGGAGAACCTCGTGTTTAATTCCACCCCTTGCTTCCCGCTTGGGGTTGGAGAATCTCGTGTTTAAAGTCCACCCCTCGCTTCCCGCTTGGGGTTGGAGAATCTCGTGTTTAATTTCACCCCTCGCTTCCTGCTTGGGGTTGGAGAATCTCGTGTTTAAAGTCCACCCCTCGCTTCCCGCTTGGGGTTGGAGAATCTCGTGTTTAAAGTCCACCCCTCGCTTCCCGCTTGGGGTTGGAGAATCTCGTGTTTAATTCCACCCCTCGCTTCCCGCTTGGGGTTGGAGAATCTCGTGTTTAATTCCACCCCTCGCTTCCCGCTTGGGGTTGGAGAACCTCGTGTTTAATTCCACCCCTCGCATCCCGCTTGGGGTTGGAGAACCTCGTGTTTAATTCCACCCCTCGCTTCCCGCTTGGGGTTGGAGAACCTCGTGTTTAATTCCACCCCTCGCTTCCCGCTTGGGGTTGGAGAATCTCGTGTTTAATTCCACCCCTCGCTTCCCGCTTGGGGTTGGAGAACCTCGTGTTTGATTCCACCCCTCGCTTCCCGCTTGGGGTTGGAGAATCTCGTGTTTAAAGTCCACCCCTCGCTTCCCGCTTGGGGTTGGAGAATCTCGTGTTAAAGGTCCACCTCTCGCTCCCCGCTTGGGGTTGGAGAATCTCGTTTGAGATCCACCTCTCGCTTCCCGCGTGGGGTTGGAGAATCTCGCTTGTAAAGTTAAGCCCACCCCTTACCGACCCTCTAAGTAAGCGGGGGTCGTAATTCTCTAAAAGGGACGAGGTCCTAACTCTCTTAGCAAAAGAAGTTCGTTGACTCTCTAAGTAAGCAAGATCCGCTAACTCTCAAGGGTGATGGGGTTTTAAAACGAAACGAGTTTTCAATCGAGATGTGTAAAAAGTTATCATTTCTACACCAGCACTTAGTCTGGGGGTAGAAGAATCTCATTCCATCATGCGAGATCCGAGCGAAGCTCGGAACTTCGGCATAAAAACAAGCACCCGATGTGGCCCAAGTATGCCACAAGCCTTGTGGCACTTGGACCATGGGGTTGGACCGGGATACAAAATATGTATGCATGAAAATTGAAACAAGAGAAACACACAGCCATAAGACAAAAAGAAAGAAATTGCATAAAAAGGGCACAAGGGCCTAAGTGTTTAAATACAGACCCCGCGGGGCCACCAACATAACAAAATAAAAAAAATTAAAAACCAGAAACACTCCTTCAATTCTTCGAGGCCTCGGCAGCGGCATCTTTCTAGGCATCAGCGGCGGGGTCCGTGGGAGCGTCGAGGACGGGCAAAGAGGAAAAGGCGTCGGGCTGGGAGCTCGGGGCGTCGGACGCGGGCTGAGGGCCCATAACGACGTCTTCCGGACCTCCTTGAACGAGGTCCACCCCGGGAGGTGCCTCGGTAGCCACAGTCCCATCTTCATTGAGAAAGAACTCGCATTCTCCCTCAGGTTCCTCCCCAGCTTCCTCCCCCGTACTCTCTTTTTAATTGGGGTTGAAGAAGATAATACGGGGGTCGAAGTCCCCATACTTCGCCACCGCCTGCTTGACCCCCATGCGGACGGCCTGGCAGAACATCTTGTTCACGCTCTCCAGCAGTTGCGCCTTATATTCTATCGACTCCATATACTTAGGCCCCGCAACCATCACCTCCTCGTTGAGCTCGCTGACACACCCCCGAAGATTGGTAATCTCGTTCTCGGCTTTCAAAAGCTCCGCCTCCTTCTCTTTGAAGAACTTGTGCTCAGCGGAGATCTTGCCCCGAAGCTCCTCGTTCTCGCTCTGTAAAGCCCCAGCCACTTCCTTCGCCTTCCTCGCCTCGTCCTTTGCCTTGCCCACCTCGTCCCTCGCCCTCGCCGCCGCCTTAGCCTCGTCCCTCGCCGCGGTCTTAACCCGCTTCCCAGCATTAGCAAGCTCCTTCTCGTGCCTCGCGCACTCCTCTGTGCGGGCTTTAAGCACCGCCTCCATCTTGTCCATCCTCGTCCGGAGGAGGGTGAGGCGGCTGCGGTTGTAGTTCTCAAAGAAGGTATGCTGAAAATTCACGAAGTTATTTTTTAAAAAAAAGAGGCACGAAATCCAAAACAGAAGCGAGATTCAAAAAAGCGGAACATACCATGGCCGAATATCGGGCAGCCTCGTCGTCAAGGGCCGCCTCGGTGAGGTTATTGGCCCACGCGACCTCCTCCTTCCACTCCTCCCGACCCCATTTCACGGAGGCAACCCTGATCGGCCCAGGGCAGTGGAACTTGGCGGGCGAGGGACCAGCGACGTTAAGAGCTCGTCCCTCAAAGTTGAAAGAGGGGATGATCTCCTTCCCCGACGGACCACGCTGGTCCTCCCCCTGTGTTTTTTCTTTTTATCCCCACGAGGGGACTCCGTGCCTTTCCTCTTGGACCCGGCTCCATCGCCGGACCCTCGGGAGGTTTGGGACGACGTCTTCGCGGTGTCCCCCTTAGGCGGGGCCCCCGCAGCGGTCTTCGCCCGGACGCTTTCGGCTCCGAGGGTGTTGCCTTCGGCTGCGAGGTGGGAGGCCTCTCCAGCGTGCTTGGCTCCTTTATAACTACCCCCTGTTGACTTCGGGGGACCGGAGCTTTGGAACTAGAAGTCACAAGCTTCTTGCCCTGCGACCTTGAGGTGAGAGCGCCAAAAAGATCCATTGCCGAAGAAAAGCATGAAAATAAGTTAGATAAAAAGTAAGAAACAAGGCATAATAGCGAAGCAAGCTAGCGAGGTTTTTGACCTCGTGGCCTAAAAAACGGAGAAAATAACGAAAACAAGCAAAAAAAAGAAGAAAGGAAGTACCCTCTTTACCCTCGCGAGGAGGTAGGGCGAGGCTCAGGTTGGCCCGCTCAAGCCGGTCCTGTGTCAGGTACTTCTGGTACGGTGCCTGTTCCGCCGGAGCATATCAGGCCTTGAGTGCCTTGAGTTCGGCAACCGTGTGCGGGCCCACGGACCGGACGAAGTTGCCCGGCGTCGTGGGAAAGTTGAGATACCTCCCGGTGAGATCTCGAACCAGGAACCAATTCTTCTTCCACGACTCGACGTTCGAAGGGGCCGTGGTGAGTTTGACACCCGGTAAGCTGAGGTTGATAAGGCAGGACTTTTGTTCCCGCCTCACTAGGAACAGAGTCCACATATTGTCGAGATTCGGCCCATCCCCAAGCTCGCGGCTGCGAAGCGTGTAGGCGCACAACAACCTCCAAGCATTGGGAAACAGCTGTGCAGGGCAGATCTGCATGGCCCACAGAAAGTCGATGATGTGCTGGGCCAGAGGTAACCTGAAGCCTTCCTGGAGACTAAACAGGTGCACAACCACGCACCTGTCGTAGGGCGCCAAAGAGCAGCCCTCCCCTTCGGGAAGCGCTAGCTCAACTCCCTCGGGCCAAGCGAAGTTCTTAGCGATGTCCGCGAGGTCTTAAGGCTTTAGATCGGTAGGTACTCCCTCAGAGAGAAAAGCCTCGTTCGAACCCGAGGACATGGGGATCCGCTCCTCAAGAACAGGTGGGACGCAGGACACGGGGTATGTAATATACGCCGCAACAAAGCTCGCGGGCTGGTAGGAGTCAGACGACCTCACCACAACCTCGGCAACGACCTCATCAGAGATGGAAGACAAGGCCATTTCAACGCCAGAATATACGCGAAGTCGGGTGAAGCACGAGTTAATGGAAACAGCGGAGTCGCTGGAAGAGGGGTCGCTGAAAACCAACGAGGGAGACCTCGGGTTCTGGGAATCACTAGTCTCTACACTCCCTACGGACTCGGAAACCTCCTCGTAAAATCTTTCTTGAGCTTTGAACACAGAGCCTGGCGGCGGGCTCTTAACCTCTTCGTAGGATCCCTTCTCAGCTTTGGACGCGAAGCCTGGCGGGGGCTCCAAAGAAGCTTCCCTAGGCATGAAAGAGCGATGTCCAGGCCACAAGAGGCGAACACCTGGAAAAGAAAAAAGAAAAAGGGGGTTGAGACATCGAGCAAAGTAACCGGAGAAAGAGAACGCGAGGTCATAAGGGGGAAGGCCACGTGGCACCCTAGGGCTACTCTGACAAGATAGGACGGCGATGGAGGAGTTGAAGCACCAAAAGGAGGAGAAAGAAGGCGAAATGGAGGCCAGCGGTGGAAAGCAGCGGCGGAAACCCAAACGTCCCGTCAGTCATCCATCATGACGTTTGGGCTTCCAAGGATCTCAAAATTCAAAATGGCGAAAAAAAAGCAAACATACAACCGTCAATTGACGGACGAAGGGTTTGAGGGCATGGCGGTCGCCACCCTTTCCCCACCGTCTCGCCACCACGGCACTAACGGAAAACACCAAGAGACCGTCGTTGCCCACCAAAACCCAAACCAGAACAAGATAAAGCAAAAAGGAGCGAAGAAAATGGTGAGGGCACCGCGCAAAGACGGGAGCCACCCTCACCACCACCGTCTCGCCGCCGCAGCGCTGGCGAGAAACATCGAGAAACAGTCGTCGCCCCGCTGAGACACGGAACAAAAAACAAACAAGGAAAAGTCGAAGGCAAAAAACACCAAAAGACGAGAAGAAGGGGGTCGGGGACTTACTTGCTCAGAATCGGCGTAGAAAGAGCGGCAGTGCAACTGGAAAGTGGCGGAGGTTCGTCGAAAACTGGCTGGAAAACCGCTCGCGGGAAACCGAAAAGACGAAGAGAGAGAAGTTGAAAATGTTGGAAGAGAAGATGAAGGGGAAGCATGTGAGATACGCCCTTATAAAGAGCAGGCTTGGGCCTCCCCCGCTCCCGAAAGGCTTATTGGGCCTATCCCACCTGAACGGCCCATTAAGCAAGACATGAAGAGCGGGCCCAAAAAGCTTCACCCATGCGAGCAAGAGACAATCCTAAGTACGGAGCCTCGCAAGGAGAAAGCCTCGCGAAATGCTCTCCGAACATCCAGAGCCTCACACCTCGCAAAATGCCCTCCCAACCTCCAAAACCTCGTACCCCGCGACCTCAAAGAACTTATGCCCTGCGGCCCTCGGGCGAGGTCCCCAAGCCATGGGGTTGTGATGATGTCCAAAATGGTAAAATAAGAGGTGGGCCCGGGGTATGAGAAAACAAACAGACCCGACGGGATTCCCAAAGGTGATTCTGGGGCCCACACCATACCCCTTCATTTGTTTAAACAAAGTTCCTATCCCTACGAGGTCCTCCGAAACCTCGGACCACTCAGCGAGGTTTGTAACCTTGTAACCGACTCTACTGACACGCTCGCCCGCCAGGACCACTCAGCTAACGCCGCTTCCCCAAGCCAATCACCGGCTGCCTCGCCTCCGGACCAATCAGAAGCCTTGATCTCGGGCGTCCCACATCGGACAGTGATAAGAACTCGACTCCCCAATCCTCTATAAATAGAGGAGAACCTCGTAGGAAGAAGGGGTCGAAAAACATCTTGAACTCAAGAACTATCTTGCTCGTTGAAGATCGACGTGATTGAAACATCGTCAAAAGACCTCGCTATAGACAAGTGAAGTCCACAAAAAGACTTCAAGTCACACAGAGACCTCTCCCGCATCAAAGACCTCGCTACACAATCTCACAAGACTCTTTGCACCACGCTTTCAGGTCAACCTCGCTTCAAAATCAACCAAGTGATACTCAGGTGGCAGAATCGTTTAGCAAATAGGAGATCTCGAACATTGTTAGATCGAGATCTCGGATAGTCGTAGGAGGTCTAAGGTGTAAATCTCAATTGTTTGTAGGCCTCGTTGGCTTGTAACCTCGTTGTAAGAAAACAATCAATAAAGAAGCAAGTGTTTGCATAATCGAATATAATAATCCCGTTTCTTGTCTTTTAGCGAACGGTTTATTTCGGGTTTCATCATGTATAGTATCGAAGATTATATCGTAACTAAGAATTAAGAAGATCTTGTTCTCGTGACCTTAGTTTATTTTGGAATTCATTTTTGATCTTAATTGTTGAGCGTTTCTTTGATCTAAGTTAGGTTTGGGTCCAAACCAAAGTTCATTCACGTAAATCACGATTCTATTTTTCATTTCTAAGATGCTCATGGTTGTCTTAATCCCACTTAGATAAAGTTTCATATAAACGTAAAAAAGTTAGAGCTCTTTGTAATTTAGAATATTTTAAGCATTAAAAGCTAATTTACTTTTATCCTAGTTATGTAAGTGTTGACATCGCTCGAGGCCGAAATCTCTCTTATTGGACAGAGGCATAAAGGGCTCGAACTCTTACACGCCGAAATGGGCCAAAACCTCGCAAATAATAAATGTACAACTCTTAAGGTCCATATGATAATAGTATGCGGTCCAATCGTTAAAAAAAGTCTATAGGTTCACGAAGAAACGCAAGCAGAAATGTCGTGCGACTGCTTATAAAAACCTACTTCATTGTGGTAGAAAGTAGTTTTTTGGTGTCTCACGTGAGGTGGTCTAGTGGTAAAAGGTATGGGGGTGTTGGAAGGTTTCAGGTTCGATTATTATCTCTGCTCCTCACTTGGATAAAAAAATCAAGTCTCACCATTCTTTTTGCCACTAAGTCGAGCCGGTTGGTGTAAGCCGGTTTACTTAGTTTGTGCGCTTTGCCGCCTAGTTCATGGATCCGAGGTTTACCATCAAGACGTAAAAATTTGTTTTTTATGTCTTGAAAAACGTAAAAAGTAGAGAATGCACGGATTTTAAGAGTTTTAAAACTTGTTTTTAGATGAAAAGTAATTTTTGGGTAAAATAGAACAAGGCCCCTTGTGTGCTTTGCGAAAATATTGTGAAAACAAGGGTTGGGCAATCGGATATATCAGATCCGGTTCGATCCAGTATATTAGATATTCGGTAATTTTTTCCCTTAAAATCCTGGTTTTCGAATGAAAGCTTTATATAAATCGTAGTTCCTTAGTTACAAGATGTAGATTTGAACTTCTCTATTATTAGCAATCACCAAATGCTAGTAATACAAACAAATCTACCTATCTGGTTCCTAAGAACTTACAACGATTTAAATAAAGCAACCAAACCTCTTAGCTTCCTTGTACTTGGCTGCCCCTTTATAAGGCGAAGAGAACACCTTTTATCGGTTTATGCTTAGCTTAATACAGATTGCCTTTTGAGATTAAGTCGAATTGTCCCTAAGGTCTAGGCGTCCAACGTTCTAAACCCTAAACTCCCTTGTCTCGGTCGAGCCCTCTAGTGTCGGCCTAGGATCGAACTCCCTTCGGTCCTTTCTTAGCTACCTTGCGTCGATCTAGACTCCATCTGGGCCGACTACTATACTCAAATTAGCCTGCATCCACCATTGATCCTGTTAGATCGTGGAAGAAGATCCACATCAAGACCAAAGATTCGAGTCCGGGGTAGATCGAACCTCTTTTCAGAGGAACAGTTGCATCACTCATCCTATTAGACTCGCAACTGACAGTGATTCAAGTGTTGGTTCAGTACGAGGCTTGCTCGAATGCTAGAATACAGAGCTAAGGCTAAAAATATGTTTTTATAATTTGATTACTTTGAATTAAAGCAAAGACCCTGGGAACAAAACAAGGTTGCATGCATGTTAGCAAACTTGATAGCATTGTCAAGAAATTTGGCCAGACCTACAATACAAGTGAAGATCTACGGATGTCCAATCGTCGATGTAATGGATATAGACGGGGAAATTATAGAAGATTTGGGATGGAAAACTCATTATCGAGTACTTCGATCGAAAATCCTACCCCGGGAAAAAATGAAGACACATAAGGTCCGCTATCGAGCCAACCGATTTTGGCTATCCTTGAGAAAATTCTCTACAAGCAATCATTTACGAGGCCCTACCTCCAAAGTGTTTTGCCCTCCAAAGTGTTTTGCCCTCCAAAGTGGAGCTCCTTTTGTACGAAATCCATGAACAAATTTACGGAATACACGTTGGGGGCACAATTTGGTGTTTAGGGCAATAACCCATGGGTACTGGTGGCCCTGCATGAAAAAGGATGCAGAAAGCTATGTGATGAAATGCCAGAAATTCGCCAAATTAACGCATAGGTCTGCGGAAGACTTGCACGCATTGTCAAGCCCATGGCCCTTCACACAATGAGGTCTTGACATTATGGGTCCTTTTTCGAAGGCACCCAGGAATGTTCTCTATCTCATCACATAGACTACTTCACCAAATGGGTAGAAGTAAAACCTTTGTCTAATATTAGGGACTCATATACCAGAAATTCGCATGGAAAAAATCATCACAAGATTTGGAATCTCATTCGCTCTCGTTTCTAACAACAAAACTTAGTTAAATAGCGAGAACTTCAGGGAATACTCTAAAGAAATGAGGATTAAGAATATCTTCTCGTTAATAGGATACCCACATGCAAATGGGCAGGCCGAAGAAACGAATAAAGCCATAATTGAAGGATTGAAAAAGCATTTGCAAAAGGCCAAGGGACGATGGACCAAAGAGTTACCAGCGGTGATGTGGGCTTATCGGACCAGCCCTCGCAGGTCAATAGGTGAATCACCCTTCTCGTTGGCCTATGGCATGAGAGCGGTGATCCCGCTCGAGATCGGCCTGCCCACATTAAGGACGACTTTATTCAATCTTGAGAAGAGAATGACGAGGCCCTAGCTACACATCTAGACCTGATCGAGGGGAGATTAGAGGCTGCAGCCATACACTTGGCATCCTACAAGGGAGCGGCGAAGTGTACCATAGACCAATGAGTAAAGCATCGAACTTTCCGAGTAGGCGACCTCGTTATTCGACGGGTCATGGATATCGTTGATGGAAAGCTAGGAACCAATTAGGAGGGACCCTACCTAGTCACTACAGCGCTTGGCATGGGAGCGTATACCCTTAAAGATATGAATGGAAAGGCGGCCCCCCATACTTGAAATGTGGCTAATCTGAAGAAGTTTTATCCTTAGTGCTGCTAGTTCTATCCTTAGTACTGCTTGAAGTTTTTTTGCATATCTTTAGGACAATCCTTTTGTATTCTTTTTATTTTTATTTTTAATAAAATGTCGATCGACACTTTTTATTCTGTTCGGTTTTATTTTCATTTTTCTTTCTTTTCTTTTTTTGTTTTATTTTTATGCATAAATAAGGAGTATGTGCTAAAGGGTAGGCCCCCAAAATACAAATGTATGGGTATACGAATATATGAATATACATATAAAATGGGCACCCTTAATTTTGCATGTACACTCACGACTAAGACATGGAGAATTTGAACGTATTGTGATGCGTGTAATCGACAATGTGATTCAAAGGGGCAATTGTGTGTGGACAATTTTGGTAATTAAATATTATTTGTTTTGTGTTTATTATTAATATATTGCATGATATTAATTATATTGATTGTTGCTCATATAATGTCTATCTTGTTAGAATATTTATTATAATGTCTATCTTGTTAGAAAAGTGCATCATCTGATGGAAAAACTGCATTGAAAAGTTTCAAAAGTGCATTGAAAAGTTTCAAAAGTGCATTGTGACATAAGAAAAGTGCATTGATAAATGCCATAAGAAGACATTCTTTACAACAAATACATTCAAATTCATTTTTGAAAAGTTTCAAAAGTGCATTGTAAGATATATAAAGGGCATTAGTAAAGTGGAAAAAGTGCATTACTAAATATATAGTAGAAGTGCTTTTCCATAGTAGTTAAAGTGCAATATTAAAAACAAAAATGTATTCTAAATTTTTCAAGTGCATCCAAAATAGCAGTAGTGCGTTGTACACTAACAAAAGTGCATTCCTAAATGCATATAATGCATTCTCAATAGATATAAATGTGCATTCCAATTAAAGTGCATTATGAAGTGAAAAAAGTGCACTCAAGAGTATCAAAAGTGCATTCCTAACAAATAGAAAGTCTCATTCCAAAACTGTTTGATTGCATTCAGTATAAAAGTGCATTGAAAAGTTCCAAAGATGCATTGTAACATAAGAAAAGTGCATTGATAAATGACATAAGAAGACATTCAAATTCATTCAAATTCATAAGAAGACATTCTTAATTTAGGAAAAGCTTATTAGCTCAAATGGAAGAGCAATGTGCTTATGCACAAAGATGTGAGTTCGAATCCCATATAAGCTAATTTGATCATGATCTTCTTTGAAAAATAGTGGTTAATTAGTTATTTGTCGCACACGATAAAATATAACTTTTTTAGTACCTAGCTAGTTAGGTTAGGAATAAATGCGTTAAGAATTAATTTTTGTAAGATGTCATATTAGCCCATGTAGGAATCGAACCTACATCTTTGTGTAGAAAGCACACCGCTCTACCATTTGAGCTAATAGGCTACTTGTACTAAAACAAAAGTGCACACAATAGTATAAAATGCATAACTATTGTAGAAGTCCATAGCTTCATCCAAAGTGGTGAAAATTTGACCTTTATATGAAAAGTGCATTGCAAAACTGCTAACTAAATCAGTGAAGATCAAGAAAAGTGCATTGCAAATATATTAAAGTGCAGTACATAATAGGAAAAGTGCATTACAAAACTGTTAACTAAATCAGTGAAAAGTGTATTACAAAAAGATATAAAAGTGGTATTAAGTAGAAAAAGCGCACTACACAAATATAAAAAGTGCATTATTAACTATGAAAAGTGCAGCAAAAAGATGTTAATTTAAAGACACGATCATTTGGTCCATATCCACCTTGAAGTCTAATGTCATAACCCTTACTACCAAAATAACAATGTAATTAATTATCATATTTTTGTATTATGAGGCTGATTATAATGTATAAACTATGTTCTCTATAACAAATGAAATTAGATATATGGTCGAATATATGTTCTCTAAACACAAATGAAAAGTGCATTGTTAAGTATGAAAAATGCACTAGTAAGTATGAAAAGTGCATTCTCATTTGCTAGTAATACTCCTTTTATGAAAAGTGCACTAGTAAGTATGAAAAATGCATTATTAAGTCCAAAAAGTGCATTCTCATTTGCTAGTATTACTCCTTTATGATTAGTTCAAAGTATCAACGAGAAGAAGAATTCATTGTTCAAAGTGCGTTATTAAGTATGAAAAGTGCACTAGTAAGTCCGAAAAGTGCATTATTAAGTCTGAAAAGTGCAGTATTAAGTCCGAAAAGTGCAACGAGAAGAGGAATTCATTTGCTAGTATTCTCAATTGCTAGTATTGGCACATACTACGCAGGCCAATTCCAATGGTAGCTACGAGCGTAGATCAATCAAATCACACACTCTTCTACTAATTTGCTAGTATTAAATGTCTTTTTTGCTAGTATTACGTAGAGTCGGATTTGTGAATTCCTCTTCTACTCACACACTCTTAGATAGTTTAGAAACCCTAGAATTTCAAATAACCTAACGAAATCACAAAAAGAGGAATAAAATACCACTTTTTGCCATGGTTTGGCTCAAGCGCTAGCAATGTAGGATCGGAACGAGACTTATGAAATCACCGAATCACCGTTGATGGAACGAGCCTCGCAATCGCCGTCGAGACTCGCGAAGGAATGAGAGCAGTCTTCAATTCGTACCGATTCGCCCTCAATCGATTCGCCCTCAATCGATTTGCTCTCAATCGAGAGTAGTCTTCAATTCGTCCGGTCGTCAATCCGTCCAGTCGATTCACCCCCCCCCCCCAAAACAAAAAAGGAGAAAAAGGATTAATTAATTAGAGAGGGAAAAGACATAATTGCCCATGCCTTTAATAAAAGGAGAAAGAACATCATCCCTTGGATCTCCTTGATCCAAGGGCCCAGAATGCTCCTTCCGTTTCATGTTAAGGGAGTGTTTTATGAGAACCAAACTCTTTATATTAATTAAAAAAGTTATACATTTTACGAGAAATAAAATTGCTTATATTAAAGTTTATATTATATTTTTATTTATTAATATCTTTTTTATAATGTTTATAAAATATCGAATCGTAGTCGTACATGGTACGAAGGGTACAACTAGTTATTTTAAAATGGAAATTAATTGTTGAATTTTATTATTTAGGTTTATTTACATTTAATTTATAGGGTTCGTTAGCTTCCTTGTAGGGTTTTAATTTCTAAAACTAATATACTTAATTTATGCCCTTAGGATATAGGTTAGAAAAACCAATTATCTTATATTAAAAGTATAAGTTAGAAATTTTTGTATTATTTTTTAATTTTACATATGAAAAATTATTATTATTTAAAAATATTTTAACTAAATAAGGCTCGTTAGTCCATCATCGACGGATATTTCCCATCCATTGTTATTAAAATCCAGAATTGGATCTTAAAATCGTGAGATTCTACGATCCGGTATAGGATTTTGATCTGGATCGTTCATTAAGATCGAAATGTATTAAAATCGATTTAAAATCTTTTAGAATCGTATAGAATTGTATAGGATCTCATGAGATCATGTGAAAAATCATAAGATCCTGACCTGTTTTTTACTTTGAGCTTATAAAATTTATTTTAGCACCGATTGACTCAATTGTTATTGAAATTGCTTCATTTAAATGCTCATTTTGTCTCTTTTAACCTTATTTACATCCCAACTTCCCTCGTTCCGACTCCCAATTCTTGAATTCACAACATTTTTTCCCTAATAAAGACCCATAATCTTTCCTTGACTTTCTATGAAAGCATATATTTTTTTTAAAAAAATTGCTTCTTGTGTATATATAAGTTTGGAATGTCAATTGTCGGCATTATAATCATAAATTTTTAATAATTTTTTTTCATTTTAGAGCATATATTTTTTGTATAATGTCTATATTATATATGAGCGGCTAAATTTTAATAATTACCTATTTCCGCTAAAAATATATTTTTATTTATTATGCTATCTTTTACTTTAAATACGGTATTTATTATATTATGATATGCTTTTATCTTCTTTATTATGGTAATTAAATCGCTATAGTGAAAAATTCTATCTAGTTGAAAGATAGAGTTTGCGCGTGAATTGGGAAACAAGAAATCACTTGTGGGGCCTTAAGCAACTCGACCGGTCGGCCCTAGGGGAGGATTTTTGACCCTCGTTCTCCCTTTCTTCTACTATAAATACATGTTTTCCCCATGTATGGTAAGCATACTCATACTCGCTAAACTCGCTAGCAAGTCTTACCCTTTATCTCAATGTTCAATCGACAAACTACTCTTTTGACTTAGGCATCGGAGGTGGATTGGGGGGACTCCCCGCCCCCTATGTCCATTGTTTTGCAGGTTCTAGGTTGAAGAAGGAGTTTGGAATGGAAGATCAAAGGGCGAAACAAGAATAACATTCAATTTGGGCATAAGGGTGAATTTTTGTGCACTAACATTATATTAGTTTTATTGATATTATAGGATTTTACGATCTTACGATTCGATTTTACAATCAGATCCATGAGAATTTCAGTGATCCGATTCTAGAACCTTGATTTTATTAACCTTATTCCTGCCCTAGTGCCCGCATGGGATTAAATGGGGACGAAGTGGGAACGTGAGAAAGAATAAGGGTGAGGAGATAGGTTAGAGAATAAATTAATTATATTAATGCATTTTCTTTACCGCCCCGTCCCAAGTAGAGATGGACACGAACCAGGCCACAACACGGCCGGGCCAGGAAATATGGACCCAGGATCGGTCCGACAAGGCCAGTGCAGGTTTTTTTTTAACTAAAAAATCGGGTCAAGCTGGGCCATTTCGACCCACTTTTACGGGTCGGGCCGCACTCCTGTCCATCGCTACTCCCAAGCGCATTCCTAGTAGGCTAGCATCTTCTTAGAAAGATGAAATACTACAAATCAAACAATTTTCATAAGGTATTTTTGGACCTTATGGAAATCATAATCTAAAAGACTCAAGACTTCACTACTTTTTATTAGAAACTATATTCATGCATTCTTTTTCAACCTTAATTTGATCTTAAAAGAACTTTTACCTAATTATTGATTCAAAATTTTTGTTTTATTTGTTTAAAAGGGGGTTATTTAAGACAATACAAATATACGGAGTATGAGATAAGTATTTAATAGGTGCAAATTGCAAAAATGACCACACCTCTGTAGATGACTGTAGGTATGTGGATACAGATAGACTGCCCACAGTCTCAGACTCCTCCAAAATTGAAAGATGAAGAAGTTGATGCCTGCCCTCAGCCCTGCCCTGCCCTTCCTTTCTTTGGAACGTCTCCCGAGACGGCGAGAAGCCCCCTGCAACTTCTCATTCAAACTTTAATTATACATTTATTCATAAATATTATTATTTTATTTTATATCCCTTTTTAATTACTCAATTTTAGATATTTGTTTCTTTTACTGCAAGTGCAAGATTCATCACTACACAACACATACATAACCCAGTCATTTTCCCTTGATTTTACAGGAGCTTTTTTTCTCATCTGTCACCTGTTTTGGTCCCCATAAACCCATAAAAAAACACAAATATTTTTCATTTCAAAAAATAAAAAAATTTACAACACCAGCAGATTTTATTTTATTTTTCAGCCTCCATGCTTTCGAACAATCCACCCTGCAAAACAATTGTTTGTCCTCATATAAAATCACATTTCGGGCACTGTGTACTAGTGTATTTTTTGGGGGTTCGAGTACACCACCACACAAATCACCAACACAAACCAAAAACATGAGCAATTGGTTAGGGTTTTCCCTCACTCCTCACCTCCGCATCCACGAGAACGACGACGATGCCCCTCAAATCGGCGACGCCGGAGACCCTCCGCCGCCGCCAACCACCGCCTGTTACATGTCCGTTATGCCCCTCCGCTCCGACGGCTCCTTAAGCGTTCCTCACCCTTTCCACCGCCCTCAAGGTTTCTTTTCTTTTCTTTCCCCAATTTTTATTTTATTTTTAAAAATTCATGTTTTTTCTCAGCCGTTGATTTGAGTCGTGCATGCGAACCGTAACGGTTGATTTATTAATTGTTTTAAAATTTTAGAGATGGGGAGGTACGATAATAGGGTGGACCTCGCCGTAGAGGATCCGGCCAGCGAAGAGGCGCCGAAGCTAGAAGATTTCCTGGGCTGCCACGACATTCAATACGCGTCGTTTCAGGGAGCGTTCACTCAAAACGCGCCGCTTCACAGCAGCGATAATATTAATATTAATAATAATCTCCTGTGTTGCGCGGCCCCACCGTATGACGGTGCAACCTCGCTATCCGGGTTCAAGTCCTGGCTCAGATCGCATCCCTGCCCGGAGCCCGACGCCTCCGCCGGCGTCCAGGCGCTGTCGCTCACCGTCTCTTCCGGTGGTGGCGCGGTGGCGGGGAGCGGGAGGAAGAGGGGGGCGGCGAGGGAGGCGGTGGCGAGGAAATCGATCGATACTTTCGGTCAAAGGACGTCTCAATATCGTGGCGTCACCAGGTATATACTTGCAATATAATAATATAATGTTTTTTGTCTTTTTATTTACGAGTTTTCTGTTCCAATTTTGACAAATTGTACTAAAAATAGGCCAACCGTGACATTATTACACTATGCAAAATAATATGTCAACTTCAAGTAAAAGTTTGAATGTCACCAATCAAACATTTAAAAGGGTCTTGTTTTAGAGATGGGAACTGGGAAGTATGGAACTTCTAATTCTTGGGTTCTTTGGAATGGAAGTAGGCATCAATTCACTACTGTATTTAGATAGTGATTTTTCAAATGTGAATTAATGACATAGGGTATAGTTAAATAAAATCTATGTAATACTAATGTATATATGAAGTACTATTTGTTAATATAAATTATTGTTTTAATTTATAAATATAGATTATTTGAGACCGGTAATATTTATTATAATAATATAAGTTAACAAAAAATACAAAAACTGCATTATTATTCAGACAAATTCTTCATTTGAGATTCAAATATTTTTGGTGTGAAGAAGATTAAAAATAAATAAATAATGTGGTGTAAATGTGAAATTGTTGGTAGGCATAGGTGGACTGGGAGATACGAGGCCCATTTGTGGGATAACAGTTGCAGAAAAGAAGGCCAAACCAGAAAAGGACGTCAAGGTTAGCCCATTACTCTGTTTTTATTTTTCCCACCATTAAAATTGCATTTTGTTTTTACAAAAAATAAAATAAAATTCATTTGTATAATTATATTTACCATTTTCTTTTCTTATTTTTCCTTTGTCTTTGAAATTTGTGGTGCAACTCTTCATCTTCTTCAACTTTGGCTATGGACTACTCGCGATCAGTATATCTCGGTATGTCAATTTGTGATATCAAAATTATAACATTACATTATGCAAGCTACCAATTTTGTTTGTTTACTAAGGTTAAAATTGTTTGGGTGTGATTTTGGTTTTGTATTATAAGGTGGATATGATAAGGAGGACAAGGCAGCTAGAGCATATGATTTAGCAGCTTTGAAGTATTGGGGTCCAACAACTCATATAAATTTCCCTGTAAGTCTTTATGGTAAATTCAGTTTAATTTATTGTAGTAACTACTAGTTTGTAATATTGATTGATTGAAATATGTCCTAGTAGCTATGAATCTGCCCTATTTTTGCTATGAATCTGCCATATTTTTGCTATCAATCTGCCATACTTTTTTGTTTATCTTGAATGAATAAACATATTTGAATTACATTTTCATTATTAGATTAATATATATGAGAAAGAGCTTGAAGAAATGAAGAACATGACAAGGCAGGAATTTGTTGCCCATTTAAGGAGGTAATTAATTATTGGCTGACACTAACACTAGTGTTAATTGATGATCTCAATCAAAAAAATTTGCATAAATATTTAATTTTTGTTTAAAATTTATTTACAGGCAAAGCAGTGGATTTTCAAGAGGGGCATCTATGTACAGAGGGGTAACAAGGTAGGAATATAATATACTTTTTAACCATATTTTAAAAAAAATAGGTTCAATTTGTACTCACAATTCCTATTTGATTTATGTCTCAAATTTAGACCCTATCATTGATGATCATATTTTTGTAGTTTCATAATTGCTTTTTATAGAGTGCCTTTAAGATGAATTTAGCTCCTATATCAATTTTGGTGCATGTATTCTAACTAAATTTAGATAATATTGTCACATAGCTGAATTTTAGTTTTTCTTGTGTCTATCGGGCGCATCCTCATGAACATTTCAGGTTATGGGTGCCCCATCTTGACCTCCTAGATCTCACTTGAGTGGGACTATACTGGGAGATGATGTTGATGTTGGTAGTTTCTTAATTGAGTTAATTCCTATTCTGTCAAGCCTTGGAGAAGAATGAAATGAAATGCATAATTAATATTTGTTGTAAGTTCATGCACTGTTTTCTCCTCTTTTCATTTGAGTGTGATAAAATGTCATTTTGGCAGCCTTTTCTCATCAATTATATTGTTGCTTTTTAAACTAAAGGTACAGATCATTTTATTAGTCTTTAGTAACAATAAAACAATGTATGAAAGCTGACATTGTAAATGTTTTCAAAATTGCAATAAAAAATTATAAAGTTAGTGTAGATAAAAACCATTATTAAGCCATTTAATCACACTTTTGACCATAATATAATGAAATATTATTTGAACAGGCATCACCAACACGGGAGGTGGCAAGCTCGAATTGGAAGGGTAGCAGGCAACAAAGACTTGTACCTTGGCACTTTTAGTAAGTTTCATATTGGTGAAAAATCTCATAAAGTTTTAACTCAAATCTCATTCAACATATTCTTGTTCAAATACTTAATGTTCAAATCTAAACGTTATTACTTGTATGCAAGTAGGCCTTGTTCTCTCATTTTATTTTATTTTCGAGTGCAATACTTTGAGATGATGTAGTCCCTATATCAATTTTGGTGCATTCTAACTAAATTTAGTTATTATAGTCACACAGTTGAATTTTAGTTTTTCTTGGGTCTATCGGGCGTACCCTTTTCCCTTGGGCAGAGGTATCCCCATCTTGACCCCCAGATTCCGCTGTAGCGGGACCCACTCTGGTCCATGATGATGATGATGATGATGAGTGCAATACTTTCTGATGTCTGTTATAAAAATTTAAACAAGTCTACGAAATGACAGGCACGCAAGAGGAAGCAGCGGAGGCGTACGACATAGCAGCAATCAAGTTCCGGGGAACGAGCGCGGTCACAAACTTCGACATCAGCCGGTACGACGTCAACAGGATAACCTCGAGCTCCGCCCTCATTCCGGGAGGGGCTGACCACATCGGGAAGCGCAACAGCTCCCCCGCCCCAGACCGAGACCTCCTTCCTTGCAGCACCAGCGCTGATCGTACTAGCCCCGACCCAAACTCCGGAGCCATCGTTGTCCTGAGCGGCAGCAGCAGTGCCAGTGCGGCGGACTCCACTGCTGATGTGGCGGAGATGATGTGGAGCGCCAAGTCAGCGGGGGATCAGTATTCGAACGAGTGTTTCTACGAAGCTGGAGGTAATGATGGAGCTGGTGGTGGCGAGGTGGCGGATCATGGTGGTGGAAGTGGTGGTGGAGGGCGGCTGGGGAGTCTCGGGTTGGTGGCGCACGTGCCCATGTTTGCGCTCTGGAATGATTAAGAAAGAGTTGAAAGATGGAACATCATAGTATGGATGGTGAATTAAGGCATGAAAGTATCAAAAATTGTGACAGGTGAAGTGGTATGTTTTGTTTTTGTATGATTGGGATGTAAGGCTGTCTAGATATGCATATCTGTTTTTGCTGGGTTAACCTCTGAATGATCTTCGAGAATTTGCCAATTGTGATGTTGTTGGTAGCTGGAATTAGGAGAGTTCATTTCAAAGAAAGTGCAAAATTTTGGTCATGAGTCATGAAATTGTGAAAGGATGTTTTACTTCAACATTTATTTTAACCAAAAATACGTACGATGATACGACTAATTATTGAGACTCATGACACAAACAAAAAGTAGAGGCTATTCTATGTAATTAAGTCAAATTAATACTCCAAATATGTAAAACAGAGGGCATAAGTAGCCCCTTTCTTGTAATGGAATAGTGACCTAATGAATCTTCTTTAGATCATGAGCCGCTATCAGAAAACTTTCCATTCACAAACACAACAAATTTTCTTAATTAATCAAAAAAATTCACTAATCATTACTCCCTCCGATTCAAAATAAGTATCGTTTTAGCACTTTATTCTTGATCCACTTTATGTGTCTGTTTTAACTTTTCTAGGCAATTGATTAGGAGTGAGTTATGAAAATGCTTATTGGAATGTGTTTTTATTGACTAATACTATTCATTCATTGGTCCAAAGGTGATGATTGATAAGATTGATAAAAAGTTTAAGATTTTGAGTGTAATTACTACTTTTCTTAAAACTTGTGTCAAAACTAAAACGACACTTATTTTGGATCGGAGGAAGTAGCATTTTTTATTCGGTATAATTCGAAAAACAAAACTATTATTATTGAGAAAAGAGAAAATTAATGATTATTTCCAAATATAATGATCTTCGAGATTTGCCAATTGTGATGTTGTTGACTTGCTGGTAGCCTGTTAAGTTGGAACTAGGAGGAATCTTATGGAAAAAAATTAAAACTTCAAAATAGAATTAATGAATCTTAAGAAGAAAAAAATTAAACATATCCTAAATAAAAAATCGATTTTTCTAACATGTATTCCAAGGACAAAGGTTAAGAAGCTTAAAATAGAAATAATTTTTTAAATTTTATTATTTGGGATTATTTTGATTATTTTTTTAGGGTTCATTAATTTCGTTTTAGGATTTTAGTTGCTATAACTAGTACTCTTAACCTATACCCTTAGGGCTAGGGGTGAGCAAACGGATATATCCGATCCTGTATACCGGATATCCGGTAATTTTTTCCCTTAAAACCTCGATCCGTATCCGATCCGTTAATTGTCGGATATCCGGTAAGAAATATCCGTTTGGAGCGGATATCCGGTAGCGGATATCCGAACTATCCGTTTTGAAAAATATTTCTACTATTTTTGATTTAGGCCCAATTAATACGCATGATTGACGGATATCGGAACCGGATATCCGTCGATCCGTTTAAATTTTAATTGAAAGTTTACATGGTTGAGGAGAATTGAACACTTGATGTGTCGAAATTTTACAAAATAGTCATTTAAACATCTATTCTACTTAGTATTAATGTGTATTTTCTAAAAAATATATATAGTACCGGATATACCGGATATCCGGTTGCTTGAAAACCCTGATCTGTATCCGGTCCGGATATCCGGAAAAAAATCCCGGATCGGATCGGATACGGATAAAAAAATTTGTGATCCATTCGGATCCGGATTTTTTCGGATCGGATAGGACGGATCGGATTAACGTATCGGGCATTTTTGCTCACCCCTACTTAGGGCATAGGATAGAAAAACCGATAAAAAATCACAAAATATTTTCAAAATTAACTTCTTATAGGCACATTATTAAAAAATCCAATAAAAAGATCAAAGATCAAATATAAGAGTAACTTAACATAATGCAATATATATTTCCGTGTATGGAAACGTGAAGATAAAATACTACTAGTACTTAGTGCTTGTTTGGTTAAATGCGGGAAGTATAATTCCCAAGAATTTAATTCATGTGAAGTAATTTACATGAAGTTCCAAATCATAGGAATTTAAAAAACATGTTTAGTTAAAAATCTATTTCCTAGGAAATTATGTGGGAAGAAAATCTTACCCACTCCCCCCTAAGTAATTTTATCACATTGAAATGTAGGAATTGAGAAATCCATGGAAGTTAAAAATCATGGGTTTTTCAATAGCTAATATTCAACCAAACACATGTACTTTATTAACTTCCTGGAATTTTTCAACTTCAAGTGAATTTGTTTAACAACCAAACAAGCACTAAGTGCTTTTTAGCTTAACATGGATCCCAAACTTGCAAAGCTGGTGGTGTGCATATTGGTACTGATTATTCACCCGTAAGTTTGGGGGTTTGCTTCCATACATTTCAACTATGTGTTTACATTTACGCGAATCTCGAACGCATCGACCTAGCTAACAAAGTGGTCATGACGTTTTTTATTTTTTTTCACGATTACGGTGTGCATTGGGGTGTGCGTCATGGTTAGAGAATTGCTATTTCCCCCGAATCAAGAAGAAGAGGAGGAGGAAGAAGATTTGGATTTGATGAGTGATCGGATAATATGACAACAATTCACCGAAGAAGAGGAGAGGAGGATTGAAGAGATCGAAAGAGGGTGCACGGTGTGTGCGATATGTATCGAGGAGTTCGAAAGCGATCAAAACGAGGTCGCTCACATGACTTTGAAGTCGTGCGGACACCAATTTCATAAGCTTTGGATTGAAGGTTGGTTGAAGAAGCGCCGACGCAAGTGCCATATTTATCGTCGGATATCGGTAGGATCTTCGGTTTCGGTCCACGAAGAGTGCTTTTCAAAAGAGGCACATATCAAGAAAATCAGCAGTGTGTCGAGCTTGAACGTCTACTAGCGTCACCGCATTTTGTTCCCACGTTTGAGGTTTTGGTACTTGATTAGGATGGTAATGAGAATTACTTATAGATGAGTTGTTAGCGTCAATTTGTTTTTTTGATTATTTTTAATTCTATTGGTGCATTAATTCTGCTATCCTGCTTGTGTTTTTACATCGGTGGGTGTAACGTAACATCCACGACCTAAGTGCATACGTCATTTTGCATGCATATAATATTAGTATCATATGCATGACATATTGGCATGATATATAGTGTATTTGTAAAAATAATATTTATTTTCGAATTAAGTTTATTATATTTTAAAAAATTTAACTAAAAATTAATTAATAACTATTTCAGGGTAAGGTTTGTAGTAAAAGATATTTGAGGGTGAAAAATGTGATTTTTCTAAATTTTTGCCGACTTCCTCCTCGTTGTTTTATATTATGTGGTATGTTGAATTCTTCTTCATTAAGACTATACTCTATACAGGAACAAAACAAAACGAGAGGAAAAAAAAAGAGAGGAGAGAAGAAAGATTTGATTTTGACTTTGTTTGTTGGATCTGGTACAAGATCTCTTCTATCGAATTTTAATTTCGAAGTACAAGCGTGGTTTGGTAAGTTTTTAATTAGTTAATGGTTTATCTGGATTTCATTAATTTTTCCAGATCTAGATCTATAGTTGATTTTGATTTAAAAATAAGTCGATTTATAGTTCTCAGAGGGTGTTTTCAATATTGGATTTATTTTCGGTAAAAGATTTCAGAGTAATTTTAGGGCTTTGCTTTGTAATAATATTATGGGGACCTTTTGATCGAGTTTTAAAGAAAGGTTTGAACTGGAAAAATGTTCTTCTACATATATAGTTTATCGTTGTCAAGTTTTAAAGGATTTGGAATTTTGCACAAGAAGTTATAATGCATACTGGCATTTAATTGCATTTGGGGTTAAAGTTTGTAAGAGTAAATAGGTTGTTTTTGCATTGGGTTATATATAGGAGCACAAGTCATAGATCGTGGTCAAAGACAAGGGGAAGAGATATAGTATTTGTCTTGATCAGGTGAGTATAGATCGTAGATTAAACCTTATGTGCTATATTTGCTATATGGATATATATGCTATATGAGCTATATGGATATATGTGCTATATGAGTTATATGGATATATGTGCTATGTGACAGTTTTGAAATTTCCAGAGTTGTTTGTACAGAAATTATGTTAGCAAATGGGATATGATATATGGTTACATGATGCACTTGATTGCATAGAATATTGCATGAGATTAAAAGGACATGTGATTGTCTTTCCCTGAATTTGTCTACAAAAGAGACCTAAGGGTCATATATGAGGCCTAAGATGCCTAATAGATGGTATATGGAAAAAGTCGGTATATGGAAAAAAAAAGTTGGTATATGGAAAGAGAAGTTGATATATGGAAAATGAAAAGTCGATATATGGAAAAGGTCGGTATATGGAAACCCGGGGGCAGATTCAGGCTTGAATAGTTCACAGAATAATAAATCAAATACATCCACATTTGCATTTGCATAGTAATTTCATATATGACATATATATATAATATGTATGTATATGTATATGGAGTAAATGTCTGACTGTGTGTGAAATAATTGATGATGGTTTATATTCATTGAGTATGCGACTCACGTAAATCGCAAAACAATTTTTCAAGTTCAGCTAGTTCTTACTGATGTGTGTCTCTTTTAGAGGTCACATTCATACATGTCGTCGGCTGAAGCTCTATGCAACATTCTCCTCCTCATTTTGCATCTTATACATATGAGTTGTAATATAAGTTAGAGTGACAAATGTTTTAGTATAAGAAGTAACTACATATAGGTGTGTGTGTGTATAACCTTTTATGGTTTTTAATTTTGTTTACTACTGATGTGGAAATAGTTGTTATACGTGAATAGATAATATGTCTTATATGTCTATATAAGAGATAAGTTATTACTAAATATACGTCATAGGGTATAAGGGTGTCACAGTGAGGCATTATGCATTATGGCTCACCTAAGCCTAACAAATCCCTTATATAGGTTCTGACAGACACAAAAGGTAGCGTAGAGAATTTGTGTGTTTACCTAACTTGTGATTAAGGGGCAAAATTCTAACCAGTTTCGAGAGGTACAAGGGGCGCATGGCTGATAATTTTAGGTATGTAATATATAAGAATGGTTTAGAAGATGCAGTCCATCTCCTTCACGATTTCCAAGTTTAAAAATAATTGTTTCTGACCTATTTTGGTCAAAATTTTTTGCTTTGCTTCTCAGAATAGTTGGAATATAATTTCAATGATGTTGGACTGAAAGTGGGAGCGCCTTGGTTGACTTTGTTTGCAATTATGATGCAGTGGACATCAAATGTAGGAATGATGTGTGTTTCAATTGTGATTAAAGATTAGGACACTCGGCGAATTTGTTTACAAAACAAACCAAAGAGATTTATATGAGGTTGGATTGGCAGTGGCGAAAGAGATTAGAGGTGAAAGTTGTTGGAGTTGAGGTTTTGATGCTAATGAAATTGAACATGTTAATTACCAGTTATGGAGCTTTTACGCACCTACAACAGGCTTAAAGATTACTCGGGAAATGGGTTATAAACTAGTTATTAAGGGGTTGGATTTGGAATTGGTGGTACTTTTACTTACACAAGATCGGCATTACTCACCCACATTCCTTTCAGATACGCTTGTGTCATGATTGTATTAGAAGGATTGATTAGTTCGTATTAAATATATTTATATAGAAGCTAAATTCATCATTAATGAATTAGCAAGTCCGCCTTTTTACTATTGGATTGTACTTATTAGATTTACAAGGAAGAAATGACAGATTTACAAGAATTATCATTTCTTATATTTTTGGATTTTATTTATTAGATGATTGTCTTATCAATATTTTTATTTAATCAACTTATATATATATACACTCAAAAAAGTTCTTTCTATCACGTGTCAGTCTCATGTTGATTTGTGCTACATGTCAACTTATGGATAATTGCACTTCTTCAAGTTGATGTTGCCTACATGTCAACGTATGGAGGATTCCACATCATCAATGTTTAAAAAAATAAAACTTTTGGTTCTAGCTGTTATTTAACTTAATTTATCATTTAAAATAAATTCTTATCAGATTTGATAAATGTATGACAACTCTTTTACAATTAGTTACCAACTTATTTGAAATGTGGTTTAAACATATACAATCTTGGTTGTAAATTAAAGACAAATTATGGTCATTACATTAGGGAACTGAAAGCTAGGATTAGAAGAAATAAGAATATAATGGTAGTTTCTTGGATTATTTTTCAAAATTTTCCTCAAAACGTGGAACTGAAAGCTATGAACTGAAAGATAGGTTTTGTTTTTTCTTGGATTCAGTGAGGTGGAATGAGGTGGGTGGATGAAGGGAAGGGTAAGCCTTGCAAAATGTGGAAATGTAAACTTCCTTTCCTTTTCCTACCACAAGACCATTCAAATTGTGGAAAGAGTGGATTAATTTTGGATAAAAACGGGTGATTTATCCTCCTTATTTACCTAAAATAAAAAACTTGTGGAGTTGTAAATCTTACAGCACAACGAAACATGCGGAGTTATATTTTATAGAGAGATTCGATTTTTTGCCTAAAAGGTCTCGTTTGATTAAGCTTGGGAATGTCTTCATCAGGAAGAGAAGAGGAGGAGGAGGAGGAAGAAGAAGATTTGGATTTGATGAGTATGATCGGAGAATCACGATAACAATTCACCGAAGAAGAGGAGAGGAGGATTGAAGAGGTCAAAAGAGGGTGCATGGTGAGTGCGATATGTATCGAGGAGTTCGAAAGCGATCATAACAAGGTCGCTCACATGACTTTGAAGCCGTGCGGGCGGTGCGGCCACGAATTTCACAAGCTTTGCATTGAAGGTTGGTTGAAGAAGCACCGACGCAAGTGCCTTATTTGTCGCCGGATATCGGTAGGATCTTCGGTTTCGATCCACGAAGAGTGCTCTTTGAAAGAGGTAGATATCAAGAAATTAAATCAGCGGTGTGTCAAGCTTGAACGTTTACTAGCATCACCGCATTTTGTTCCTACATTTCACGGGTTTCTACTCAAAAGTCTTTGAGGTTTTGGTACTTGATTAGAGTGGTAATGAGAATTGCTTATTGATGGATGGTCAGCCTCAATTTGTTTTTTTATTTATTTTTAATTCTATCAGTGTGTTCATTCTGCTATTCTATTTTTCATGTGTTCTTACAACGGTGGGAAATTATTGCTCGCCTAAGCCTAACAAATCCCCTATATAGGTTTCGATACACACAAAAGGTAGCGGGGAGAATTTGTGTGTTTACCTAGCTTGTGATTAAGGGACAAAATTCTAACCAACTTCGAGAGATACAAGGGACGCATGGCTGATAGTTTTAGATATGTAATCTATAAGAATGGTTTAGAAGATGCAGTCCATCTCCTTCACGATTGTCCAAGTGTCAAAATTTTTTGCTTTGCTTCTCAAAATAGTTGGAGTATAATTTCAATGATGTTGGATTGAAAGTGGGAGCGCCTTGGTTGACTTTGTTTGCAATTACGATGCAGTGGACATGAAATGGAGGAATGATTTGTGTTTCAATTGTAATGAAAGGTTAGGACACTCGGCGAATTTGTTTACAAAACAAACCAAATAGATTTATATGAGGTTGGATTGGCAGTGGCGAAAGAGATTAGAGATGAAAGTTGTTGGAGTTGAGGTTTTGATGCAAATGAAATTGAGCATGTTAATCACCGGTTATGGAGCTTTTACGCACCTATAACAGGCTTAAAGATTACTCGGGAAATGGGTTATAAACTAGTTATTAAGGGGTTGGATTTGGAATTGGTGGTACTTTTACTTACACAAGGTCGGCATTACTCACCCACATTCCTTTCAAATACGCTTGTGTCGTGATTGTATTAGAAGGATTGATTAGTCGGCATTAAATATATTTATATAGAAGCTAAATTCATCATTGATGAATTAGCAAGTCCAACTTTTATAATACTATTGGATTGTACTTATTAGATTTACAAGGAAGAAATGACAGTTTTACAAGAATTATCATTTCTTATGTTTTTGGATATTATTTATTAGATGATTGTCCTATCAATATTTTTATTTAATCAACTTATATATACACACTCAAGAAAGTTCTTTCTATCGCGTGTCAGTCTCATGTTGATTTGTGCTATATGTCAACTTATGGATAATTGCACTTCTTCAAGTTGATGTTGCCTACATGTCAACGTATGGAGGATTCCACATCATCAATGTTTAAAAAAACAAAACCTTTGGTTCTAGCTGTTAATTTAACTTAAGTTATCATTTAAAATAAATTCTTATAAGATTTGATAAATGTATGACAACTCTTTTACAATTAGTTACCAACTTATTTGAAATGTGGTTTAAATATATACAATCTTGGTTGTAAATTAAAGACAAATTATGGTCATTACATTATGGAACTGAAAGCTAGGATTAGAAGAAATAAGAATATAATGGTAGTTTCTTGGATTTTTTTCAAAATTTTTATTTTTTTTGTTTGCATCATTGCACTCAAATTCATGTGTTTACAAGATTTTCATATATTTTATGCACAAGTTTTTGTGTTGAATTTTCAGAAAAAAAAACCTAGAAAATAGAGTTTGATTTTGTTGTTTTGCTTTCTCCAAATTAATATTCCTTTACAATTTACTATTGTATGAGGAAAACGCCCATGTTTTTTATCTGCATTTTGTGGTTTTTGGTTGGTAGAGAATTTATTGTTTAATGAGACTAAAGTCCACGGTAGCCTCGGTCGACCTCTTCTATTCGCTCAGCCCCCCGACAATCTACTGAAAACTTGAATCTAGACTGCTAGTTTTCCGAGCTTCGATAATGTTTTGTTTTGGCCGGTAGTTTGTTTCACGACCGCATTTTTCTCTTTATTTTGCGATAGTTATTTGTTCACCACTCTTAATGACTTTTATTAGACTAGTCTTTTAAGAATCTCGGTTATGTCTTAGTAGGTCAGTGCTCTTTATTATTGTGTGATGGTTTTTGTTATCCTTGTACGTTGTTTGGTTTTGGTTTGTGTGGTGTTTTGTTTGTGTTTTTTCAGGTTTAACTGAGTAAGGTTTCAGGTTTGTATGATTGTGAAATTTGGTTTTGGGATAAGTTGTGGTTTGCTTGTGATTGGCGAGGTCCTTTGGACATGTCCGAGGCTGGTGAAGATCCTTCATCCCGGTGAAGGCAAAATCAGTAGTCCACTTCATCTTCTTGTTTTGTCAGTTTTAGACCCGAATGTTTAAGGAGTTGATCTTTAGCCCCTCACCCTGGCAACTATCCTACTCGTCCTAATTCTATTTTTTCGCCTGTTTGTATTTACTTTACGTGTTGTTGGTTGGCTCAGTCTGTTTTTGCCGGATTTCCGGCTACCATTTTCACGGCCTCTCGATTTTACCGGGCCTGTCTGATTAATTGAAGTCTTATCCTAGAACTCTCGATGCTAGAACTCTTTCTTCCCCCTTTCTAAATCCTCCCTCCCCCCAAATGAACACCGACTAAAAGTAAAAAATGAAATTAGATCTAGATAAAAATTTCAATTTCCCACTTTAATTCGCCATGGTTGAGCTCTTCCTCCATCTTGAATGATTTTTTCCTTCCAGCTCAAGTATAGTTGGCGAGATTTCGTTGTCCCTTATTTCGTTCCCTTGACCAATAAAAAAGTGTGTGTGATCTCTAGTCTTGGGTTCTGATGTAATCTTTTTCTTGCCCCTCGAACCTCCGTTCAGTTCTTTGATGTTGTTTACAACTTTCTTCTTTCTTTAGGGCCCTTTTTCCATTAGCGTTGTACTTTATCGGTCCAGGTCGGGGAAGGTTTGGAAGGGGTTTGATTTGAGAATCGGGCTAGGTCTTGTACTTCTCCCCCGAGCTCTCTTCTCTTCCTGGTGAAAACCTTGTCTGTTGTCCACCTGCTGATGTTTGCAGCCGACAACTGTTGCAGAACCCTTTCTCTAACTCCTATCCAAAGCAATCATACCAAGAAACTAAGTAGGAACATCATGCTGATTAATAGGTACAATCACCCAAATCCTAAATTATTTTATAACTTTGCTACCCTCCCCTCTTACTCTAATCTAATACACTAAATTGTTGGCTTAATTAATGTGTTGGAGTACCTCTCTAACTCTATCTCATCCCGCAATCCTCTCTCTCTCTCTCTCTCTCTCTCTCTCTCTCTCTCTCTCTCTCTCTCTCAAAGCAAGAACAATCACCACTCCCATGGATAAAGGGAAAAACCTATGCTAAAAAACTCTATGCAAAAGCTTCACAAGCCGAGGATTGCATATAAAATTACAACAAAGCCCAACAAGCAAGAGTAGCAAGCATCAACAATAACAACAAGGAAAAAAAACCACAGAATCATCTAGCCCAAACACACAAAAAATACCAAATCTAAGAACAACACAGAATAGGGATTTAGGCCAAGGAAGATCAATGCCTCATCGTTCCTATCCCGTCTTACAAAAATCCAAGAAAATTACCAAAAAACTCCAACAAATCACCCTCATGGGCTTCATGATTAGAAACCCGATTGATTTCACCAATGTTACCTCCAAGCTGAGAATAGGATAGGAAACCGTAACCTTTGGGGATTTTGACTTCATTAACCGACAATTTGGTTGGTTTGAAGCAAGATTTTCCAACCTTCTTGACCAAACCCAAGTATGGGAGAAACACCCATACCATGCTTTAGACAAATTCTCCTACTTAGACCATAAAAACCTTGTTTTGACCCCTAAAATGAACCCATATCTTAGCTTGATCTCTGGGAGAAAATAACCCTACTCCTCACCAAGTACAACAACTCTGAAGCTATCTAAGCCATTGTCAAGGAGAACAAACTTAACAACCTGGTCAAGCTTGATTCTACCAAAGACAAGTGGAAATGAGAGAGATTGCGGTGATCTCGAACAAGTGTTGAACGACTCCCCCCTTTGAAACTACACCCCCAAAACTTCATGTAAAATTTAGGAAGCTCACCGAATGAAGCCCAAAACTTTTTTTGTATACTTGGTGACGATAATTTTTTTGGCGACGATAATTTTTAAATACTACTGTAAAACCCTAAAAACTTTTTTTTAGTCGGCACCCATAAATATTACAGTAGTATTTAAAATGTATTCTCTAGGGCTACTAAAATAAAAAATTCCCCGCGTTAATTTATCATTAAAAACAAATAAACACTATAGGACGACAAAATCTACACTTTGTCGCCCTAAATAATTATGAGAAATTTTAAGTTTTTTTTAATTTAAGAACTCTAGGGCGATAAAAGCATCATTTTGTCGCCCTTAGGTCTTAATATGGGAGACAATAAAGGCGTTTCGTCGTCAAAAAGGATATTTGGCGGCAAATCATACTTTTTGCCGCCCAAATTCTATTTTTGGCAACGATAATTTTTTTTGTCGCCCATAGTGCTTATTAGGCGACAAAAAAAGTTTTGTCGCCTTAGTTCATTTTTTTTGTCGCCCAAAGTCATTTTTCTTGTAGTGTGTAAAACAAAACGTTTTACTTGCAACGCAAGGAGACACAAAACTTGCTCTGCAAGTAAAAAGCTTGTCTCGCAAGTAAGAGAAAAACTTGTCGCACAAGTTTTATTTTTATTTTTATTTTTCTAGCCTTGTTGTCCAAGCAATTTTTTTCTTTTTTCTTTTTTTCTACTCTTGTCTGCAAGAAAGGCAGGCCACCAAAGGGGAAATCGACAGTGGAGGGCGGAGCCGACGACAAGTTGGGCAAATAAACCGACAGCGGATGACCGGGCATCCAAAAGCTAATGCCAGAGAGCTTGGTCAAATCCGTGGCTTACCGCCTTAAGAGGTGATTATGCAGATCCAAAATCGATTCTTCAACAAATTCTATGTCACAAGTTTTATCCATAAACAATTCACAAATATTGGGCAAAAATTTCACACCCCATATCTGATTAAACCAACGCCAAAACAGGGCATATAGAAGAAATTGGATGGTCAAGACACCATCATTATTGGTCTCCTCGACCTAGATGGTGTTAGGAGTCATCAAGATGGGTTCAATTTTCCATTAGAGGGTTCTTTAATTTCCACCCATTAGAGGGTTCTTTAATTTTCAAAGAAGGAATGGATTTGAAGGATTGAAAATCCAAAACCCACTCCTAGGAACAACGCCATCAAAGGCTTGGACATAGATAATTGCGCATGTTATTTAAATTAGAATAGAAATACAAATTATATGTGTTAACCCGTCCAATAAAACAATCAGCAAAACAATGAATAATATTGTTCCATGCAATGCATTGCATGCATAAGATTCTCCTATAATTATAAATAAATAAAACTATGTTAAGAGGAAAGTTTTTTACAAATTGGGCCTCCTAATGTGTTATATTTTACCTTATTGTCAGAAACCAAGGATTTCGTACTTAGATATTTCCCATATGCATTAGTTGCATCCCACTTTCTACATACCATTACTTCAACCTCATGATAAACACCATCAGGCAGTTCATCAAGTTTGCAAATCCTGGGTTGTTCTTGTGTTTTGTTAGTCAAGCCTGACAATTTTTGGGTCTCCATGGATGGATGTACAACCATTTTTCCTACAAAATATAAAACAAAAATGTAATGTTTGTTTCTAATATTTGCAGGATTGTAGTATGAAACCAAAACGAGAAGAAGATGCAACCTATATCCTATCTTGAAATGGGTTTGCAAGCGGAATTCGAAAGGCAATCGATGACTGACTGGATGAAAGGTAAAGGCTTTGAGGCTATGACTATTTATACAGTGCAGGGACTGCTAGCTTTTGGGAAGGGGAAAGAAGGGTAAGTGTTTATTACATTATTACAACATTAATGAAGGAAGTTGAAGGGAGTATGATGACAACATTGATAGATGAATTTGAAAGACTAAAAGATTGATCATGGAATATAAAACGCTGATCATAGAAGTCGGAAATGTCAAATCCATTAATGCTCTTATTACTTTTAATTTCTTAAATGGATTAAATATGGAGAATATGATAGGACATATTAGTAGGATAATTATAATCTTTTAACCTTCCTCTTTAAATGGATAGAATATGGTAAAAAAAATATAATTAATTAACTGAAAAATTGAGTATTTATTTGTGGACAACTTTATATGTTGTATTAGTTCAGATTTGGTTTTATATTGTTAAAAAGCAATTAATCTCTAAACTATTCTTCATATTTAATGCTACTGCTCTAATAGAAATGTACTGTACCTAGTAGAGCTGTCAAAAGCTGACCCGACCCGAACCGTCCGAAAAATTTAGGGTCAAGACCTGAAAATTTGAACCCGAAACCCAAAATAAACCGAACCCGATAGACCCGAAACCTGTTGGGTTCAAACCCGAAACCCGTTGGGTTGACCCGATTTGTTATATTTTTAGAATATATATAATATATTTTGAAAATTATAATATATTTTATTATTAAAACATATAAAAAGAATAGATTATTATTAAATATCATTTTTTAAATAAAATAATATTTTAATAATTGTAAAAAAATCGATTTTCTTGACCTGTTGGGCCGACCCGACCCGCCCGAAAACCCGCAATGACTCGACCCGATTTAACCGATGACCCGTTATGACCCGAACCCGACTCAACCCGAATCCGAAATAACCGAACCCGACTTGACCGACCCGTTTGACACCTCTAGTAGCTAGGCCATAATTCCATAAATGATTAATTACTAATCATTTTATTCAATAAAACCTCGACTCTTTTGACCAAAAAAAAGGAAAAAGGAAAAAAAAACATCCAACGGATTATAGATGACCCGAGTCCCGACCCGAAAGCAAAACGATAAAGAAATCGGGCAATCTAAAAGCATTTAGCAAGCAATAAGCATTCTTTATTCTTGTGCTTCTCTGCAACTTCTTCCTTCTCGCTGTCTGCCGCACTCGACAGCGTGTAAATTAATTCCCCCAACCCCACTTCCTTCATTCAAGATTCAACCCCAAATCTCTCCAATTTTCTACTTCCATTCGATCTGGGTCACCATTATTTGCAGATAAAGCCGACGAATTCATCCAATCTGTTGACCTCATTTCTGCAATTCGGAACCCAAAAAAAACCCTAACCCCTAATTTCAACTCCTCGATTCAGATTCTCCCAATTCGTCGACACTTCAATAGCTCCAGATCGATCAATTGTGTACCCAGCTCTGTAGCTTCTTCAATCCTGCAATTGCTCAGATTTTGGGAAATTCGAGGGTTGACGACCAGATGCGAGAAGAAAACCCTCATCGGAGACCGGAGATTTCGCATTGACTTGGATTTCCGAGTTCGACGGCGCAAATCTATGGAGATTTACTCGATTGGTAGCCCGCCATTAACGGTGCTCTTCTTCTTCGCCCTCCTCCTCTCCTCCCCCGCCGCACAACAACCGCCTCCTCCCTCTTCGATTTCGAAGTTACCGGATCCACCGCCACCTTCCACGCCGCCGCCTCCACAACAGCTGCTCAAGTCACCACCGCCCCCAATTTCGTCGCCGCCTCCTCCGTGGTCACCCCCGCCACCAATTCCACCACCTCCGCCGCCGCCTCCACCACCTCCCTCTCCTCCTCCTCCAGATTCGCCATCGCCACCTCCTCCGACCAGGCCGCCGCCGAGAAAGCAAATGAGACATCCACCGCATCGGACGCCGTTGATGGCGTGGCCGAATGCTGACAAGGGAAATCATCATCATCATCGGAGAAGAGGGATGAACTCTGGGAAGAAGATGGGATTTCTATTTGCTGGGATTGCAATCTTCCTCCAAATCGTTGCAGCGTCGTTCTTGCTCTACAAGCGCAACCAACTCTTCAGACCCTTTAAGGTGCGAGATTGACGACGACAAATCCAATTCAATGGATCTTTTATCAAATTCATGTTCATTTGGAGCTTTACTGTAGCAATTTCGTATTTAATTTGGGGCTTTTGGGATTTTAGGGCGATGAGGAGTTTTTTTTTTGTTAATGTAAATTGGGATTATTCATACTTTGAGAGGAATGTCTTCTTCTTTTTATCTCCCCTTTCCTGTAACTTGTAACACTAACTTCCATATTGATATTGATCACAGTGAGAATAATATGGTTTTGAATCTGATTTGATCTGTTCTTTACACACACATCCTTGTTTCACATTTCTGATTCAGTATTGAGCAGCTTGAGTTTTTGATTTGATTTGTATGGCCAAGTCATTTTGCCATGTGAAGGAAGGGCAAAGATGAATCATTTGATGGTTTACTAGGAGCTGTAAAGGTGCAGAAATTATGTTGATAGACGACCGGGACTTGCTTGGCATCAATGATCAAACACTGATAAAAATAAAAAGTCAAATATGGTTACAACGCATCTTAATTAGGGTGTCTCTATGATTGCAGCTTTACACATCAATTGTGTTTGTGCCAACGGGTCATTTCAGTGCCCTTTACATTGCAGTATTACTTAATTAGAAGTCATTTATAAGCAAGAGAGGAGGATGCTGCCAACAAGTTCCAGTTCAAACAACTCCAAATTTAAAATTCATAGCCTCTGATTTGAAAATTTTGGAGTTAGCTGAGCTTTATGTGCAAGAGTAATGATAGAGTTTATATTATAAAGGATTTATGAATTCAAACATGATGAATTGATGAACAAGATTCAAGATACAATATAGACTTTGGACCAATTCCATTTCTGGAGGGTACCTTAACCATAAGGATCTCCTACCTAGACAAATTTATAACGAATTAGCCCTGTGCACAAAGCTACCTTTTCCTTTTATAAATGAAAGTATGTTCAAACACTTTTTGGTCGGTAGCTTTAATTGATATTCAGCACGTATTTCGTATTTTCAATTAAAAAAACGCGTCAGACATTTTTAGAAAGGCTAAAATAGGGTTTCAGACTAATAAGAAAAAATATTAAGGACGAATAAAGGTGAAGGATATGGTATGTACAATATGGTCAAATTTTGTATATTTTGTCCCAAAACTTGTAATTCCACTCCAGAGATTTCGAACCAGTAAGCAGCATCTGTAACCCGAATACTGCATAAAACCTATGAAAATGAACTATACTTAAAATCAGTTCTAGTATTTCCATTCTAGTAAGGCAACTACAATCACACAACTTTGTATACACACCTCAAGACTTCTTCGATTCTAGGTAAGGAGGAAATTGAGCACTTTTTTCAAGTTTCACGTCTAGCTAAAGACTTTGAGTAGTAGTCTCAAACCTCAAGACGCATATATCCTCACCGAGTTGCGGACTGACTGCCTACAAACGGGGCATTTGGGGCTCATCTCCCGTTCAATTATCAAGCCACACCTGTGGCAACATACCATGTGGCCACAAGGAACAAATGCAGATTGCCTTCTCCTTGCAAGGCACAGGACGCACAGCTGTCCCTCGGGAACTTCTTCCTCTTCCTCTTCCTCTTCTTCTGGTAATACCTCAAATTCACGAGCTTGTTCCTGAGCAATCCGCCTTTCTCTCCATCTCTTCCAGTTCCTGAAGAAATATATAACATATAAAGGATGATTTGTTAATCCAGGTATTAATTGTAAGTAGCATAGGTCTCATATAGGAAAGCTTTTCCATCTTTTGAAGGAATTTACATGTCTCATTAGAGCTTTTAATTGTTTTGTGGAGTTTAAAAAGAGACATTTCTAGGTTCAAATGTTATCCATAAACAAAAAAGCATTTTTTTTCACTAAATGCTATTTATTGCAGAAAATACTTGTTTAAAAATTTTATTTCACCAATTTTCAAGCTACCAAAAAAACAAAACTAGCAGAGAAATCAGTTCTCTATAAAGACAAGAAAACAAAGTGGAGTAGAAAAAATAGCAAACCATATAGCTATGGAGTGACTGTAGTCAAGCAGACAAATAACTAGAAATGTGATAAGAAATGAGCAACTCATTTAATACCTCACAAATGCATAGCCGAGTATGCCGATTGTAAAAGTGCCAATGGCAACACTGCCCCACGTCAACACCTTCTGTTTAAAGGAGAGCTCCGCAATCATCTGATGCTTACCCATTTCGGAACTGCAGAAAATGAGAAAATACACCATGGTTATTCATTTTTCATGAAAAGTACAGCTTCTTATTCCAACAAGTGTAAGAGCCGTACATAAAATAAGTTTGTACAAAACTGAAGCGTCCAACAAAGCAGAAGAACAGAGTGAACATCCAACTAGCATGGCATGCTACAGAAAAATTCCTGTCTGTGGTAATACCCATTATTCTAGCAGGACAAATTTAAGAGTAGGTATAGAAGAATTTCAAGATCAAACCTAGAAGGACAATTTTATGATCTAAGATAAGAGCTCCTTTAAATAAATCTGAGCTCAAACAAGGTCCTTATAATCAATAAGAACTAATGTTCCAAATGAAGCATAAATCATACCAGAACATAACAACCAAGAAAAATATGCTTGATATCAGGATAACAGACAAAAGAAACTTAAGGCTATTCAGAGAAGTAAAATCCACTCACAGAAAATAAGGAAGGCCATTGCAGGACTTTATCTCAAGAACACCGCCTTTCAAACTGCAAATACCAACAGCAGTAATCTCCTTTCCAGTAGGGAGAATTTTTTCCTGGTCAAGAATGCCAACCTACAGAAGGGTACAAATAATAAATAAAGCAACAGACCAAAAATCTGATGATCTATATCATTGCAAAACAATGAGCAGATAGACTTCCATGTAGAAAACTGATGAAAAACCCATTGCTGAAAGAATTGCAGACAAGCTGAAAGAATATTGGTAGCACATTCAAACTGATGAGAAACAAAATAATGTAGAAAACTGATGAGAAACAAAATAATATTGGTAGCACATCATGTAGAAAACTGATGAGAAACAAAATAATATTGGTAGCACATTCAAAAACAAGCTGAAAGAATTGCAGACACGTGATAGTTGATCCAGCAGAATGTTAACAAGCATAATAGCATCATCTTCACTTTTTATGATTTACAAGTTGAGAGAAAACATCACATCAGTTGATGTTAAGCCAGTTAAAGAGATGAGGATGATTGAATATTGATGGATAGGTAACCTGAAAAAAGGCTAGCAGCAAACAACTCACAGCATATTGTCGACCACTTAGAAAATGCAGTAAGGTGAAGGCGGTAGCCTTAATTGGCTGCATCTGATGATGAACTGTCATGAGAGGTAAGGGATGTTTTGATCCTTCCATGTTCACAACAAGATAATTTGAATGCGACTGCTGACCACCTTCCTTGAGAACAAATGGAATCTGCAAAGAGCAAAATGTAGTCCCTGGTTGACATATTTGTGACACTAAAATATATTACAATACAAAAGAGATAAACACAAATGTCAGCATTCAATCCAAAGGACTGAGAAAAGGATAGTAAAGGGATATTCTAAATTTCTAATAAACAAGAACAACTGAATCGGAATACATATCAACCTAGACTCCTTGAGGGAAATGCCCAACTCCTTAGCACAGAAAAAGAACGAGGGGACAGATTCTGGAGGACAGATAGTATTACTAATACCTTACATAGAATAAAGCAGGATAAGCTATCACTTCATGCTTGATTCTAGAGTTTAAATAGCATTACGGATACCCATATGTAAAAATATGCGGGATAAGATTAAAGCACAGTCTTCTTGAAATGACTCTTTTGATTGCTCCAACTATTTCATTGGACGAATAAGTATCTATGACAAATTCACATTTTGCTCATCTCCAAATCTCCAATATTGACCGACAGAATTATGCACAAATGAAGTATTGTTGTTCAATCATACAGTTCAAGACAACACCATATTGAAAAGGCTATAATATCCTTCAACCCATAGTCCCATATCATGAAAATCTAAATCCATTTTCAGTTTTGCTACATTCTAATAATAGCCAGCCATATAAATCACTGTAAACAAGAAGAAGAATATGCAACATAAAGTGATCTTTCAATATACCGCTCTTGTATCTCATGCAGGTTATCCGATTGAACCTTTTCAAAAAAAAAATGAATAATTAAAATACCGTTCTTGTATAGGAAGACTCCTCTTTCAAGGCTCTAGTCAAGATTGATCGAATGTCCAATGCCCAGGGCATAAAACCTACTTGTCCATTATAGATGTACTGCATAGCATGTCAAATAAGAAAGTTAAACAAAAAATCTCAAACCAGAGTTATTTCAACCACATTGAAAATAGTAAACCATATCCGAATACTCAAAGCCCTAAGATACATAATGACGGAATTGAGAGACAATTCGTACATTTCTACATCCCAATTGCCAATTCAAACACGATTTTGATCTCCAAATTGACAAATCAACGAGAAAGAGTGATTACCGATTGAGTTTTCTGGACGATGACAGCGTTCTCTTTGGAGTTTGAAGAGAGAAGAGCACTCATCCATCCTCCCTCCACAGCCGACTTGGCGTCCACCGTTCCCCTCACAACAACGAGAATCTCTCCGCCGGCGCCGCCTTTTCTGCCACTTTCACCGGAGGCGTCAGAGGAATTGTCAGCGGTCGGGGAGATGATGGAGCGGAGATCGGAAACGGAGACAGACGGAGCATCGCGGATCTTCTTGAGTGCGGAGGAAGTGCGGAAGCATTCTACGATGGTACGCACGGCGGCGCACGCAAGGCCGAGGCCGAACAGTGCGCCGTCGGCGGCTTGCGCCAGCTGCCATAGCTGTTCTAGGGTCGCCCAGTCGCCAGCAGACATCGGTGTTTCTTCTTTTCTTGCGCAAGAGAATACCGCAGGCTGTGTATTTTCTTCTTTTCTCGGTTAACTACTCAGTATAATCAACCCACAAAGGCCACAGCTAATCTTAAATGGGTAGATAAACTCTGTTTTATGTTGATCACTCAAGTAAACACCCAACACATTTATTTTTTAACGTTTTTTTAACCTATATTTTTAAGTATTCTTATTTTAGAAAATAAAATCTTATTTAAAAATAAATAAATTTTATTTAAATAAATAAAATTATCCTATATAATGCAAACTAACATATTTTTTTTCATTTCTTGGGGCCTAGGTTAGAAAATTCGATTTTTTAAATTACTTGGATACATTACAAAATAAGAAAAATGGAGAGATCTATTACTTTATTAGACAACTTTGTCTTTAGATATTACTTAGCTCTTTTTCATTATTAATAAAATAATTTTTTGAGGGGCCAGAGAGTGAAAAAAATAAAAAGTCGATCAACCTTCTTAAAGAGTTGTGAAACACACTCACAAAGGAAAAAAAAATTGATTTAGTTGTTACTTGGTGGTGTTGTACTTGGCACCCAAAAAATTAAATTATTTTTTCACAAATTGAAGATAGTGTGATTAGAGACATGAACTAATAAGTAAAACAACGCATTAGAAATTGGCAAAATCACAAATACCTAATGAAGATTATTTTAGGGATCAGAACAAGCAAACCAAACCGCCAAAAATAAATTATGATGAATATAGTGAAGTGCGGAATACAACAATAGAACTCAAGCACAAAGAAACCGAAAGCAAAGACAAAAAGAAGTTTTATTCAACTTTGAGCCTCAATCGAAATGTCAGAGATCCAAGAGGAACAATAGAGGGCAAAGAGAACTGTAAAGTAAAGCAAGCAATCGGAGAGAGAGAAGCAAGGTTAGAGAAGCACAGCTCAAACAAATCAAGCAACCACGAGGGTCTCCAAGGTACTCTCGTCTTCTCTCTTCCTGGTTTGGATTTCAGAGGGAGCTCGGGTCGAGCTCAGGCAAGCTAAGCCGAGTAAAACGCCCTCAAGCAAACCCTAAAGAGAGCTCTCTGAATGATCCAACAAGAGGCAAAAAGGGAGAAGAGGTGCTTTTATATGGCACGCACTAACCCTAACCTCAAAACGACATCGTCCAAGTAAATGAGACAGACTCATCAAAATGGGTTGTCTCGGGTGAACTTGTATTGGGCCGTTTGGCCCAATACAGCCTCCAGCGAGAAGTTGGCCCAATCTGACAAAGCTCTCATTCACCAGTCTTATACATACAAGCCCACTTATCCAAACTTAGGAGATTACAAGCCCATCAATACAACTCTACAATTTGCCCTCCTAATTCCTAAGTTTACATTAGGGTTGGGATATTTCGGTTCCTGGATTTTTTTTAGCCTACACGCAGGGTAAAAAAAATTTTTTTTTTACGGTTCGGTTCCTGGATTTTTTAGTGAAGAACCGTAATAACCGTACCCGAACTTTTATCGGTTCCTAACTGCGGTTATTTCGGTTAACCGAAATACAAATATGGCCCATAAATTTCGGTTCTTCGGTTTTTCGGTTACCCGAATTATGGTTCGGTTCCTATGTTTAATTCGGTTCCTGTTAAAAAATTGGTGGACCAGACTGCATAAAACATTAAAACACAAGCATAAAATGAAGGAAAATATTTCACCAAATTCAAGCATTGAGAGATAATTCATCAAAGTCATAGTTTCACCAAAATCTTGAGATTCAAATCACAAAGAGTATGCATAAAGCCATAAACAACCAAAAGATCCAAAATAATGCCCTTAAAGCAAATCCATAAACAACCAAAAGATTCAAAACAATGCCCTTAAAGCAAATCAAGTTCAAAAGATCCAGGATGCTAATACTTAAATCATTTAAATGCGCTCATGCTGTGACAGTAACCTCCTCCAAGCAAGGGATAGAGAAACTTGAGTCCACCTAGATGCTAATTCAGAGCCAAACACATAGACAAAGGGGAAAAGGGTTAGACTGTTAGAGTTGTTTTTCTAAGTTTGCAAAGCATATCACATTTAGATTGAATACTCATTTGAAAGAGGGAAAAAAATATATGATGTCCTAGCTTAAGAACTGTATGAGCAACTTCAAGCATAAGAAGGGTGTGTTTTGCCAAAAATATGACTTACATTTTTCAAGCTATTTGTTCCTTTGCGAGACACGTGTAGGCTTGTCCTTCGTGAGCTTCGTTTTCTGTTTCTTGGTTACTGGCTGTGCAGATGTAGATGCTCTTCCAGACCCTTGAGGTGTAGGAACAGATGTAGCATTTGGATCACTTGTATTGTTGTTGTTTGTTGCTTCTTGTCTGATTTCTTCTTGCCTCTCTACATATTCACAAAGAGACAACAATGAAAAAAATGCATAGTTAAGGTAGAAAAATGAAATAGTTCCTAGTTCCTACAACTAAGAGTTGCTTATTCAGTTATTCCGAGCAAAACAGAAAATCAGAATGAAATAGTTCAAAAGTTAATGCAAATCTGAATGCAAAGTTAAGGTGATTTATAACAGATGCAATAAAGTGAATAAACTAATAAAAAATGAAATAGTTCTAAGTAGTAAGTAGTATTACCCTTTTCAACGTCCTCATAGAATTCCATTTCTTCAATGGTTGGAATGTATTCCAATGCAACAAATGTATCACTCTTCAACCAATTCTGATAACAAATCAAGGCTTCAACAGTTTGAGCTGTCATCGAGCTTCTGTAAGGATCAATAACCCTCTTACCAGTGCTAAAACTTGATTCACTAGCCACTGTGGACACTTGAATTGTCAACACATCTCTAGCAACAGATTGCAAACATGGATACTTGATGCCATTAGCCCTCCACCATTCTGTTATCTTGAACTTTGCTCTTGTTTTTGGTTTCTCAATAGGATCAAGCAAATACCTGTCTACTTCGTGACCTAAAACCAAGTCCTCACCTTCTTCAAGTTGTTTGTCCCAATTCTCTAACATAGAATTCTTCTTTCCAGAGCAAAGCATCTTATCCTTTACATGTCTTCTTCCCTGACTGTTGCTTTCCACTTCAGCTCCACTCTCTGAATTTCTAGACCTTTGTGAACTAGCACCACCACTAGGTCCATTACCATACTTGTCACAGAGCTTAACCATCAATTCTTTCACCTTGTCTGATATCTTCTTCACCTCTGTTCTGCTCAAATATAGCATCCTTTCAGCTTGTCTCTCCAAGTACTTGAGCTTGTATCTTGGATCAAGAACAAGAGCTACCAGGAATAGTGGATTTATGTCATCTAGAGAGCTAAAATATTTGTTGAATTTGGTTGTCATCTTTTGTGCCATGTCATACAGAATGTGATCTACTTCACTACTGTTGTGATCTGGTAGGTTGGTAGTCACTTCATCTAGCTCAGCTTTGATGCTCACTATGTCATGGAATGTAGAGTGTGCAGTTGGATCATTTGAAGCACTCATATTGACTGTGACTTGGTAGAAAACCTTAAGAAATTTGACAAAGCACTCTGCCTTATCCCAATCCACATCCTTAGGAGGCCCAACTCTCTTTCTTCCTCCTACCCTTTGAGCTTCAACTTCATCTTCATCATCATATAATTCCTCTTCCTCATTGAAATAGCTTTTGTAATTCAGTGTATCATCATCTGCCATCCTCTGAAATGCCCTCTTCAATTCTATGGCAGTGTCCAACATCATGTAGCTTGAATTCCATCTTGTTGGGACATCAAGAATGCATATCTTCTTGCATTCAATCTTATCCTTCTCAACACACTTCTTGAAAGCATCTGTCCTAGCAGCAGAACTCCTAACAAACCTGATTGCATTCCTTATTACAGCAACTGACCTTTCCATCTCTTTCAAACCAGCTTTGACAATTAAATTGATGACATGAGGAAGACATCTAACATGCATAAACTCTCCTTCAAATAATGGTTTCTTACTCCAACCCATCATCCTCCTCTTAACATAATCAATGACATGCTTATTAGGAGAAGCATTGTCCACTGAAATTGTTATAACATTCTCAATCCCCCATTCAATCAATGCATCCTCCAGGATTTTTCCAATTGTATTCCCACCATGATTGGGAATAACACAGAAATTCAATATTCTTTTATGCATTGTCCAAGCAAAATCTATAAAATGAGCAGTTATGACCATGTAGTTGATGTTCTGACCGCTAGTCCATGTATCAGTTGTAAGACAAACACTAACTGATTGCAACTCAGACCTCAACTGCAGCTTCTTTTCCTCATACATCCTCATGAAATTCTTAACAATTGTCTTCCTACAAGGCAATATTAACCTAGGTACAACAACTTCACAAAATAACTTGAACTCAACCCTCTCTATAGCACTAAATGGCAATTCATCAATCACAATCATCTGTGTTGCAGCATCAATACAAGCTTCATGTGGCCATACTCTAGTAGTCAAACGGTTAAATCCTTCAACCAATTCAGAACCTAGATGACTTTGTTTCCCATCCTCTAAATTCACATTAGCTAAGCTACTAGGATATTTCTTGCAATGAACTTCAACATGCTTTTTAAGAGATGATGTGCCATTACCTCTTGAATCACAAGCAAGGACTGTCTTGCAATAATTACACCTGGCCTTCTTCGTTTGCCCTACTTGCTTGTTGACTCCATCAACCAATTCGATAATTGGTTCATCGAATTTTTCGAAATGCAACCAGACCTTCGACCTCAACTCAATTGCTTTCCTCTCTCTCTTTCTCTTTGATGTTCGAACCGGTACAGTCGTCTTGGACTTCTCACTCGTGACTGCAGTGGCTGCGTTGGTCTGATTAGTAGTCTCATCGGCGTCCGAGCTATCACTAGAATTGCTTGAACTGGAACCAGACAGTTCAACATCGCCGACTTGTTGTGCTGAAGAACTCATTGGCTCCTAACACAAATCTTACCTAACAAAAAAAGAAGAAAAGAACCAATAACAAGTTGTCAAATCTCAAGCTTAATGGCCAACAAATACATATTAACACAATTCTTTTAATGTCAAGCTCAAGAGACACATTGAGCTTTCAATTGAGTATTCCGAGCAAATCATTCGTGACAAGGAAACAACACCTACACTGAGTCAACTATGGGATTTTTGCTGCATTTCAAAGTTTAGACTTTAGATTTCAGTTTCATTAGGAAGTGAGGTGGGACTTTCCTACCTAATTTTCTCTACTTGAGAAACTAAACAACCACAACTGATGAATACTTGTTGTTGAATGTGGATATTGGCTAATGGCTAATTTGTTGTTTCATTAGTCTGCACAAAAGTCAAATCAAAATGAAGTTGTATTTTTGATAAATGGTTTGCCTAATCATTGTCCCCACTCCACAAATCACATTTCCATTCATATCACTAAAATGAATGTACCCCCACCTGCTGGCTTCCTCTCATGTGAACCAACATCCATATGACATGCTCAACACAATGACACAAACCACAAAAAATCCACCATCATTCCTACTTACTCCATCAATCATTACAATGACTTTTTTGTTTGTCTTACAGTTTCACGGATAGACAAGTTATAGTACTAATATATTGCAATTGATATGGCAAATGTACAAAAAGATTAATGAATAGAATATGATGAAAGTTACATTCGAGCTAATCAACGATGAAAATCAAGAGCAATGTCACAACCCAATAACAAAAGACTAAATTAAAAACACACCCCACATAGGCCACATCAAATTCTCATCACACCAATCACTAACCCCCAATTAATGTAATGCAAGCATAAACTTCAGATTATCGCTGGGAGTGGGGACAATAACAACTAACAAGTATGATTTTAAGATTTTTTACAGTTCAGACTTCAGATTATCAGCAATGGAGTTGCAGCCTTCGAATACGGTGAAGTACCTAAATGGCGAAATCTGAGGCGCGATGAGCGGCGGTGACTGGTCGAGCAGGCGCGAGGACGAGCAGGCACCGGAGAACAAGCAGGCGCCGGACAAGAAGCTGGGACGAGCAGGCGACTGGGACGAGAAGAATCGTTGGGAGAATCGAATGAGCAGGCGACTGGGACGAGCAGGCGGCTGGGACGAGCAGGCGACTAGGTTTTCGGTTTTCCACTCTTCGACTGGGACGAGCGGCTGGGATATCATCAGATGAAATTGCTTATTAGTTATAATTTTATATTTTTATATATTAATAATATATTCGGTTATTCGGTTTTTTTGTATTTTTTTTTAAAACCGAACCAAACCCGAAATTTATTTACAAGAACCGAACCGAAGTATATAACTATCCAAATTCTTAAGAACCGAACCGAACTGAACTACGCGGTTCGGTTCGGTTCCTCGGGTATAAAGTCCCAGTCCTAGTTTACATCAACAGTAAATCTTCTTTCCTTTTTTTGTTGATCTCTGGTCTTACAGTCTTTCTATCACCGGCCCATTATACCCTCCTCAGCTCTGTTCTGGCTCGATCACATGTAGGAAATCCCTGCAAAAATTATACTTATCAGTTGTAACAATTTTGGTACCAAAGTCTGCATGATTCTTCTTACCATCAATCTTTTCAACCAGAATCAATTTCTTAGCTGCCTTTTGCCTTATGAAATGGTACCTCACATCAATATGTTTGGTCCTTTCATGATACATAGGGTCTTTGCACAAATAGAGGGTACTCTGACTGTCCATATTCAATTTGGACATATAGTTCTTACCTTCAATTTCCCTCAACAATCCTTGGAGCCAAATCGCTTCCTTAGAAGCTTCAGTAGCAGCTATGTACTCTGCCTCAGTAGAGGATAGAGCTACAATAGACTGCTGTTGAGACTTCTAAGAGATGCAATTTCCACACCAAGTATAGACATATGAGGTGGTTGACTTTCTATTGTCTTTATTGCTTGCAAAGTCAGAGTCAACATAACTATAGAGTTCAGAAGGAGAAGAGTGAGCACCATAGAGCAAACCAAAGTTGGCAGTGCCAACAATATATCTCAAACAAAATTTCATAGCATGTCAATGTTTCTCACATGGCTCGGACATATATCTACTCAGAACACTGATGGCAAAAGCAAGATCAGGTCTGGTACAAATCATAGCATACATAACTGAACCAACAGCAGCATCATAAGGGATAGAAGACATCTTGCCCTCCTCCTCTTTGGAGAGGGGCAGCTTGGCTTTTGTCAAGTCAAGGTGCCTTCCTAAAAGCATGGAGGAGGGTTTAGCATTTAAAGCATGGAATCTATCAAGTACCTTATGCAAATAATCAGATTGAGTAAGCATGATTTGTTTCTTAGACCTGTCTCTAACAATCTTAATGCCTAGGATCATTTGAGCATGACCTAGGTCTTTCATGTCAAAGTTCTTTCTAAGGGTCCTTTTCACATCATTGATTTTAGACATGGATTTGCAAATCAAAAACATATCATCAACATAAAGCAAGACATAAATGGGCAAATCAGACTTGACATGCTTAAAGTACAAACATGAATCATACTTGCTAGACTGGAACCCTAAAGATTTCATGCATTTATCAAACTTTATATTCCACTACCTAGGTGATTGCTTCAAGCCATATATGGATTTCTTCAACAAGCATACATAATCAGGCTTAGAAGGATCAACAAAACCTTTAGGTTGTTTCATATATATAGTTTCTTCAAGGTCACCATGCAAGAAAGCCGTTTTCACATCCATTTGTTCAACTTCAAGATCATAAACAGCAGACATAGCAAGCATCAATCTCATGGTTTTATACTTAGCAACAGGGGCAAAGATATCATGGTAATCCTCTCCTTCTCTCTGAGAGAAGCCTTTTGCTACTAGCCTAGCTTTGTATCTAGGTGGATCAGTAGCAATGGCTCCCTCTTTGAGTTTATAAATCCATTTGCAATCAATAACTCTTGAATTTTTAGGTTTGGGAACCAAAATCCAAGTTTTATTGTCATGCATGGATTTGATTTCCTCATTCATAGCTTTTCACCAAAGATTAGAATGAACACATTTAATAGCATGCTCAAACAGGTCAGGAGTATAGGCATTCAAAACATCAGCAATTATGAAAGCAAACTCATCAACATTGTTCACATACTTTTTGTTTGGAATTTTAACCCTAGGGACCCTATCTCTAGTCAACTGATAGTTATTCAAGTTTGGCACCTCATCAAAGGGAAAGTCCTCAACAGGATTATCAACATCATGCACAGAGTCATCAATATCATGCAAATCAGATACAGGATCATGCACATGCAAATCATCAAGAAGAGGCTCATGCATAGATGTAGAGGGAGAAGGATGTGAATTGACCTGCCCACCGTGATGGTGAGGTTGCACAACTAAGTGCTCTTCAGCACTTGCTTGAGCATTCAAGTGCTCATTAGAAATACCAATGCCAATGCCAGAATTTCCAAAATTTCCAGAATGAGAGGGAGAGTATCCAATATCAAAGTCTTCACCAAATAACTCACTTTGAGGTGGAGCAACATAGAATGGAGTATGAACTTGTTCAGACCTGTCTAAGTGCTCAGAAGAAGATGTGAGAATATTTTTGAAGTGGAAGTCACTTTCATTGAAAGTGACATCCCTGCTTACTATCACTCTGTAGCCATCAGGCTGTATGAGTAACCGTTTATAGCCTTTAACCCCTTCAGGGTATCCCATCATCACACACTTTTGGGCTCTTGGATTTAGCTTCCCAACATTATTAAGAGCATAGGCAGTGCATCCAAAAGGTCTCAAATGTGTAATGGTAGGTTTGGTCCCACTCCACAATTCTTGTGGAGTTTTGAAACCAATGGCAGAACAAGGGGATCTGTTTATCAAGTATGCAGATGTTGTGACAGCCTCTCCCCAAAGGGAATGTTTCATCCCAGCACTGATTAGCAGGCACCTGGCCTTTTCAAGCAAGGTCCTTTTCATCCTCCCAGCAATGCCATTTTGTTGAGGTGTGCCAGTGTGACACCCTTATACCCTATGACGTATACTTTGTAATAACTTATCTCTTATATAAACAGATAATTCATATATATCAACTATCCACGTAAGCACATAGCAAACATTAACAACCATAAAAGGTTGTACACACACATCTATGTCGTTACTTCTCATACTAAAACATATGTCACTCTAACTTATATTACAACCCATATGTCTAAGATGCAAAATGAGGAGGAGAAGGTTGCATTGAGCTTCAGCCGGCCGACCTGTATGAATGTGACCTCTAACAGAGACACACATCAGCAAAAACTAGCTGAACCTGAAAAATTATTTTGCGATCTGCGTGAGTCGCATACTCAGTGAATATAAACCATCATCAATTATTTCACACAGAGTCAAACATTTAGTCCATGTACATATACATACATATTATACATATGTCATATAGGAATTTACTATGCAAATGCAAATGCCGATGTATCCAATTTATTATTTTGTGAACTGTTCAAGCCTGAATCTGCCCCGGTTTCCATTACCAACTCTTTTCCATTACCAACTTTTCCTTTCTTTTCTTTTTTTTTTCTTTTCCATTACCGACTTTTAGGCATCTTAGGCCTCATTTGCTCATATACCATCTCTTAGGCATCTTAGGCCTCATGTATGACCCGTAGGTCTCTTTTGTATACAAATTCAGGGCAAGACAGTCACAGATCTTTTTAATCTCATTGCAATATGCTATGCAATCAAGTGCATCATGTAGTCATATATATCATATATCATCTACTAACATACTTCCTGTGCAAACAACTCTGGAAATTTCAGAGCTATCATATAAAACACATATATCCATATAATCCATATTACACATATATCAATATAGCTCATATAGCACATATATCCATATAGCTCATATAACACATATATCCATATAGCATATAATATATCACATATATCCATATAGCACATAAGGTTGAATCTCCGGTCTATACTCACCTGTTTAAGGCAGATACTATATTTCTCCCCCTTGACTTTGACCACGGTTTATTACTTGGGTTCCTATATGTAACCCAATGCAAATTAGGCTATTTACTCTTATAAACTCTAACCCCAAATGCAAAATGACGTATGCACTTTGGTCGGGGATGTTACAGCCAGGCACAGTTAAGTGCCTTTTAATACCATTTTCATGACAGAAAGCATAAAAAGCATGGTTGCAAAACTCAAGACCATTGTCAGTTCTAAGGCATTTTACCTTAAACTGAGACTGGCCCTCAACAGTTTGCTTCCAATGTTTAAAAATGTCAAAGGCTTTAATTTTAGCTTTGAGTAAGTGCACCCAAACCTTCCTAGAATAGTGGTCAATTAGTGACAAGAAATATTTCTTGCCATAAACTGTATCCACCTGGGCAGGTCCCCATAGGTCTGCATGCACATACTCAAGAGGCTTTTGAGCAACAAATTTGGATTTGGAGAAGGGAGTTCTAGCAAGTTTCCCAAACACACAGTTTTCTCACATGCTCAAATCAGAGGGTTTTTGACTTATATGTCCATTCTTGAACAGATAATGCAATCCCTTGTTTCCTATATGACCCAATCTAGCATGCCACAACTTAGTTGAATCAACACCCATGCATGCATTCACTTCAGAAGACATAGTCATAACAGGAGAACCAATGACATGATAAAGGCCACACTTTTTAATTTCTTTTACAAGGACTTTCCCATTCTAGAGACATTTTTGACTCCATTATGGGTGTGGATATGACACTCAAGGTCATCAAACATGCTTTCAGACAACAAGTTTCTCCTTAAGTTAGGTACCCACCTAACATTTTGGAGGATTCTAACAACACCATCATGCATTTTAAAAGGAACAGTACCAACACCCTTAATCTTAAGAGAAGAATGATCACCCAACCTAACCTCACCCTCATCACAAAGATGCAAGTAATCAAAGACATGCTTATGAGGTGTAACATGCATAGTGCAACCAGAATCAAGTATCCATGCATCATGATCAGATTTAACATGATGTGCACACATAAGCAACTCAGCAGAGTAGGAAAGGTGTGATTCAACAATTGCAGAAGTACCATTTTGTGTTTTTGTGGAGGCAGCTAAAGCCTCATCTGTCTTCTTCTTAAAGCGGTCATTAATTAAGTGAGTACCCTTTCCACAGTAGTGACATTTAAGGTTCCTTTTTCAGACTTGGGTTTGGCATTCCCAGAGTTAGAGCTAGAAGAGTCAGATTCCTTTTCTTTCTTCTTATAGCTCTTCTTCTGGTTTTTAGATTTTCCTTTAGTGAACATGACTTCAGTTTTAGACTCTTTGTCAGGTTTACACTTAAACACTTTCAAAGTCTCATTTTTCTGAGTTACAACATCAATAATTTTCTTCTTAGTCAGACCCTTTATGCCATCATGATTAAACTCAAGCACATCTTTAAAGTTATCAAATTGGGAAGGTAGGGAGTTTAGCAAAATCACAGCTCGGTGAGATTCAACAACTTTATCACCACACCTTTTCAAATCCTGATTCATCTTAAGAAATTTATCCAAATTATCATTCAGAGACAAAGAAACATCCATTTTGAAAACAAAGATGCAACCAAGCATGCTAATGACAGAGGGAAGGGATTTTACCTGATAGAGGTCATTCAACGCCTTCCAGAGATTCTTGGAAGTGTCTACTTCGACCACTTGACTAGCAACTTCATCAGATAGTCTAATAATAATCTCAGAATGAGCTATTTGATCCATTTCCTTCTTTTTAGCAGCATCAAAGGTGTCAGGCCAAGATTCATCAACAACAGTCCATCATTTTTCTTTAATCAAGATGGCTTTCATCTTTAGTTGCCACATAGCAAAGTCAGAGGAGCCATCAAGTGGCTTTATGTGGATAGATGAGTGATCAGACATAGTGAGCCTTGCTCAGAGAGAAAAATAACTCAGAGAGATAAAGAGACAGAAAGTTTCAGCAAGCGAGTCTCACAAGAGAGATTCTCACAACAAGTAACCTGCACCTGCAAAGATGTACGCAAAGAGGCTACGCAACAAGACCAACAAGACAAGGCTTTGGCCTGTTGCAAGTCTCAACAGATATCAAGTGAAGTGGTAAATAAGCAATAGTAACAATCAAGTCACAGATAAGGATCAGAAGCCCCAAATCAAGCTTTAGGGTTTCAGATCTAGACAAAGACGCTCTTTTGCAAGAGCTTTGTGTAGGATCCGGTAACGGGATTGAACCAGTATAGCTGGAAACCAGTTTATCAAGGATCCCCTGCGCCTTCCTAGCGAAGGTAAACGGAGATCTACCACTCAGAAGCAAAGAACAGCTTGAAAGCACTTGAAAACAGTTGAGACTATGAGATTTAAAGCAGTTTTAAAGCAAATTTCTTTATGGAACTTATGGATCTGAGTTCTAGAGAGTCACTTGACTCTAGAACTCAAGATTTGGTCCAGAAATGACAAGGAAGAGACTCAAGACTTTAGATCCAGAGAGTTTCAAAGTTCTTAGTGGAACGTAGCAAGAGAAGCTTCGAAAGCAAGTGAAGGAAATCGAAGAGTCAACCATTGAGAACTCAAGATCTGAGAGTAGAAACCCCAGACCAACAAAGAGAGCCTCAGATCTCAAGATCCAACACAAGCAACAACAGAAACAAACCCTATATTCGAAGATTCGGGACTAGAGAGTCCAGAAACCTCAAACCCTAGATTTGTTCGAGCCAACCTGGCTCTGATACCACTTTGAAGTGCGGAATACAACAATAGAACTTAAGCACAAAGAAACCGAAAGCAAAGACAAAAAGAAGTTTTATTCAGCTTTGAGCCTCAATCGAAATGTCAGAGATCCAAGGGGAACAACAGAGGGCAAAGAGAACTGTAAAGTAAAGCAAGCAATCGGAGAGAGAGAAGCAAGGTTAGAGAAGCACAGCTCGAACAAATCAAGCAACCACGAGGGTCTCCAAGGTGCTCTCGTCTTCTCTCTTCCTGGTTTGGATTTCAGAGGGAGCTCGGGTCGCCGGCGTCGAGCTCAGGCAAGCTAGGCCGAGTAAAACGCTCTCAAGCAAACCCTAAAGAGAGCTCTCTGAATGATCCAACAAGAGGCAAAAAGGGAGAAGAGGTGTTTTTATATGGCACGCACTAACCCTAACCTCAAAACGACATCGTCCAAGTAAATGAGACAGACTCATCAAAATGGGTTGTCTCGGGTGAACTTGTATTGGGCCGTTTGGCCCAATACAGCCTCCAGCGAGAAGTTGGCCCAATCTGACAAAGCTCTCATTCACCAGTCTTATACATACAAGCCCACTTATCCAAACTTAGGAGATTACAAGCCCATCAATACAACTCTACATATAGTACCAAAGATGGTTAAGCCTTTTATTAGATCCATTATCATGATCACCTTGTTAATCATATCTCCATGGGCAGTGGTAGTTGTATATATGATTCAAGTGTAAGGCTGAAACATTATCTTCAAGGAATAGTATTGTAAATGCCTAAAGATTTGGACTTCAGGAAATTAAGATAAAGTAAACAATTTGTGTGACAAATAGAGTCATTTTACAAAGGCCGCCCTTATAGTATAAGATATTCCAAAATTTTCATAAGAGAACACCCTAACCACATATAAAAGTAAATTGTTTAAAAATTACATACTTACCACCCTCATAATTCCTCCATCTCTCTTCTTCCTCTCCAACTCTCCTCTCTAGCTCTCCCTTTCTCTAACTCTCCAAAGTCCAATCTCTCCGAATAAAATCCACTCTCAAGTTTTAGGAATTTCTTTCATTTAAATAGAGTTAAAGCTCAATACCATTGAAATCAATCATTTAGAGATATGTATCTTCAATTTCCGTTGAAACTGTTTGAAGCATTTAAGGTTTTTTGAAGCATTTAAGATTTTTGAAGTATTTCCGGTTTATGAAATTTGGTTTGTTTTTATTTTTCTTTATAGAGATTGGTTTGAATAAACTAGAAATTTTAGGATTTAGGGATTAAAAGTTTAGCTTAAGTCGCCCGCTACGTCCAAGTTCTTCGGCTGACATTGTCGAGCTTGTCGAGGAAGACGACGTCGTAGCCGTTACGGTAGAAGTTACTCTAGTCATTACAAAGGAGGCGCATCTGGTCGTGACGGTTGCGACGCCTCTACCGCAATGACTAGGGTACTCCTAGCTATAAAGATTATGGCCATTTTTGTCTAACAGCCAGAAGTGGATTTTTTTTGCCACCCTTTTTTCTCCATTTTCTAACTGAGGTTCACCCAATTGCCTAATTTTTTTATTTCAGATGGCAGATAGGTCAATTCTTTGATGCGACCCGCTCCCATCTCATACCCAAACCCGAGGCATCCCATGCCATGGCGACCCCCTTGGCGTAGGACTTAGCCATTTTTATGTAATTTCTATTATGTCTCATTTTATCCTTCTATTTCGATCATTACTATTTGGGGCGTGTGTTCTCTTATTCTCAAGAGGTTGGCCCAATGAGCTAGAATAAGGCCCATTAGCCATTAGGGTTTAGTATGCACCTTTCTATTTTAATAGTTACTATTTTAGGTTTATGGACTTTTTGGATGTGGGTCTTGATTGCATGCTTGGCCAAATTCGGTCCCTCCTTTGTAAACCTAGAGTTTCGAGCTTGCCTCCTCTATATAAGGGGCACTCGAGACTCCTTTAATTTCACACATAATATGAATTCCACAGTATTTGCTGAATGCTCCCACTTTTTTTGTGAAATCTTCCACGAGTGCTCATTTTTCTAAGGTCGACTAGGAGAGGGATTTGAGGGTGTCGATCTAATATTCCAGTTTTGAGGGTTTTTGTGCTCAACAACCTAATTTCTCGATTCCCTTTTCTTTGTTGTTGATCATCCCCTCCTCGTCTTGAGTGTAACTTTCTAGATCTATAACCTTCGTGTTTGCCAAAGGGAATATTCATTGTTCATCTTTGTTGGTTGGGGACCTACTCTTTGTGCCAAATCTTTAAAATTCTAGTGTTTGATGGACTAAACTCTCGCATAACGTTGTTGGGTCTAGGGTTTCTCACCTTATTTCACCCTTCTGTTTTTGGTAGGCTCGGATCATAAGTGTTCGTTTTGGGGCTTTTTTGTGCAGCTCAACTGAACACCTTAGGGTTTCTTCGTGTTGGATGTTAAATAACACTTTGTTGTTGATTGCATTAGGGTTTCTCACCTTATCTAAGGTAGTAGTTTGCTAGTTTGAATTTTTACAACTAAACCTTGGTAAATCTGTTTAATTGCAGCTACATATAAACAACCTCTTATTTCTCGGACTTATGGAAGTTGAGATTTCTTTTTTGCTACCCGCCTTGTTGCTCTCACAATATGATCACCTTGGATCTTGAGAAGCTGTTGTTGAATGCTACTATTTATGGAAGTATGTTGTTTGTTGCTTAAGCTTGCTATTGCTGCTATTTATAGACTCACAACTACCTTTTCATCATATACGGTGTACTTCCAATTGTGTTGCTGCTTGCTCTTGCTTGAGAAGCCCTCCAATATGGTGCAGTTGTGTTTTCACGCCCAATATGCTGTGTTGCTTTGATTTTCCTACTACATTGACAAGTGTAGATGAATCTGATGGTATTGATGTCCAATGCTTGAGTCCCATAGTTCAGCTAAAATTTCTCCCTTCCTACGCACTTGGCCTTCCTTGGATTAAGTAGTCCGACTATCAGGCAGTTCGTGACACATTTGTCCAAGGTTCCATCTCCCACAAATTATAACCTCAACTAGCGATATTTTTTGTAGCTTTTGGATAGTTGATTGAGGGTTCATACAACAGTTGGTCTTGTCTTGTCATGTGTGGGAAGTCCTAGTGGCCTTTATGAAATTGGTGTCTGATAAATTTTGGGTTAAGCCAACCCCCCATTGTAAGTTGCCTTTAGCAGTGGAAGGAAAAAATTTCAATTAATTATATTACTCTAGCTTTGGATGGGCATTTGCCACAAGGGTTGCACGTTTCATGCGGTTCAACAAGGAATGTTCATGACTAATGCCTTGGATGTCTTAGATCTAGAAAATGGCTTATGCTGGCATATCCTGAAGCACTCGACTGGATTTTCACGCCCTATTAGTGCACTTTCGGTGGTTATGTTATAGGAAGATTGGAGTGGCTGACCGGAGCTCTCTTGAAACCGACTTGGAAATGTCATTGATGGATTTGCTAGGAGTCCTTGTTAGCTGCGTTTCCTGGTCAATCTAGGTCTGTCACTTTCTCCCTTTAAACCTCCGTAGGCTATGGTTAGGGACATCTCATAATTGAACCATCTATCTTATTGCTCTCATTTTGCTAGCCTCACTCGGACAACTTTGGCATATGGTTACCTCTTATAGTCTCATCCACTCTTCCTTTGCTTGAGTACTTTTGAGTGGCCTTTGTTTGATGAGAGCACACACCCCTTCTCTTGTTTTAGTCCACACTTTTAACGTTGCTATCGTCAAGATTGCTTGAATGACCAAAGCCTATGTAGACCAATACAATTAGAGTGGGAGCGGGTTTAATATGGAGCTACTTGGGATCTTCAAAAGAAGAGTTAAGAGGTCGCTTCAAGAGTGTATGATAGTGGCTAAGAACAATTGTAGAAAAGAGATTGCTTAGAGACATGGTTCGAAAGAGAGTCCAAGATGAAAAACCCTTTTGGTAAGTTGCCTTGAGTATTGACTGCCACTTTTCTTTGCTTGCTTAAGGACTCAGTTACTAGATTTAGTAGTGGCTTAATTTGGATATGTTGCCCGAGGTCCTAGACCTGGCTTAGTTTGGCCTCAGATCCTTTTGTTGACATGTATTAGCCATGTACTTCCCACGCTATAGGTCTTCGAACCTAATTAATATCTTGATGTGGCTTGTCTTTTGGGGTTGTAGACCTACTATTGTTAGGCCCCCGTGTGGGCATGGTCGTTGGATCTTTTGATCCGTTTTTGAGGGGTTGTATTTTATGCCCGACCCCCTATTTGGTTAAGGATCTTTTTGTATTTGTCCATTCATATATTTACCACATATTCAAGTTAAAGTCCGACATTGATGACTTAGTGGTAGGAGAAATGAAAGGATGTTTGGAGGTTCTCGGTTCGATTCTTACTTTTACCCCTTCACTTGGGTGAAAAACTAAGTTTCACTATTCCTAATTCTATTGGGTCGAGTCAGTTAACGCTAGCCACGGTTTGTACGCTTTATCAGCTAGATCATGATGATCGGTGCTTAAAATATTGTTGTTGTACACACACATACATACCATGTTCGACTATGCACAACTTCGATCTTCCTACCGTTTAAATTAACCCATACGCGCCTTTCGTTACAAACCCCGGCCGGTTACAAATCAACAGACGCAAAATTAAAGCCCGGCCCAATAATTAGCTTAGTAGCTAACGTAACATATATAAAACCATACGGAGATCGCTGATATATCACTATGAAAATTGGACCTTCTCCATCACGAACAATTGTTTAACAACATTGAGATCGAGAATGCCACTTTAGTAACCAAAGTAATCATTGTAGCATAAACGATTTTACGAGCCCGTTAGCTTCGTGTGGAGCATCCATATTCACTGCATGTCCGCAATCCTTTATTATTGACACGCTCGCTTTTGGCCCCAAATGCCTATCAATTAACAAATAATTACCTTATAATATATAACTACTGGTATATAATATAATTGAACGAAAACCCCACATTATAATAACAAATCTTGTGCTTAAAAAATGCTAGTTGTGTATGATCAATAATTCAATACCTTTGCAGTTGATATGCCATGTATGGCGGGAAAATCCTGTCTTGATCACCCCATATTAAGAGTGTTTCCTTCACCAAATCAATAACACAATTAATTTAATTAAGCGAGCGTACAATATTACAAACAATATGAAAGAATTATTTACAGTAACAAAGTAAAGATTCAAATAAACCAACTTTTACAACTTCAAACTTACTTGGGTAATAGGAGGAAGGTATTGAGAATCGGGCGTTTGCTTTAGCAAGTGATCCACAAGCTCTCTTCTTTCTTGCTTATAATTCTCGTGTGTCACCTACAAAATAAAATAATCTGTGTAATTAATTATAAACTCACAAACAAAATTCTTAATTAAAATTTATAAAAAAAATAAAATAACTCGCCTGCACGAATTGTCCAAGGAAGAAACTGGGGACCCAGTTAAAGCGGTGCTTGTATGTGACTATATCCACCAACGCCCTCAAATCAGCGGGGCCCTCGGGTATCAAAAGATCCTCTATGCTCCTCCCCAGCTTCTCAAGGTGCACCCTCCTCTGCTCCTCACTAAACCCGACCCCACTGCTAACGATCACTACTTTCTCCACCACCTCCGGATAAATCTCAGCCATCCAATACCCAACCCATCCTCCATAACTGATCGCGTACACCGAACACCTCCCCACACCGAATCCGCTCTTAAGCCCCTCCATGACGCACCTCGCCTGATTCTCCACCGTCCGATCGGCGGAATTGGTGAAGGATCGGCCGAAGAAGAGGAGATCGGGGACGAAGAGGTTGAATGCGGCGGAGAGGGAGCGGATCTGCCAGGCGAATTGCCAGAGGGAGTCGCCGCCGAAGCCGTGGAGGAGGACGAGGGAGGGCTTGTGGTGGCGGCGGTGGGTGGAGGCCCAGAAATGGACGGTGGTGGATGGGTTGAGATCGACGGTGTAGGGGGAGAGTCCGCAGGAGCGGAAGTAGAGGGACAGGAGGAGTTCGGCTGTTTTTACGAGGAGAGGGAAACGCGTCGTTTTGGCTAGGAGGGTGATGAAACGGCGGAGTGCGGAGAGGAATGTGAAGAGGTATGTGGAGAGGAGTTTTTGGAGGTGGAGGAGGCTCATTGTGGTGGTGGGAGAGGAAGGGAGGTGGTGACGTGTCTCTTTTAGAGAAGGGGGACAGAGTGAGTGTGTGAGGACTGAGGAGGAGTGGGGAGTTGTTTTTATGGGCACTTCGTCCATGGAACATGGAGAGTCGGAGAATAACTACTTTCTGACATGTGTCGGTATTTTTTCTTTTTTTAACATGGTAAGGATTAGCGTCTCCACAATTACTAACTTGAATTCGTCTAGACTATCCGATTACTAACCAATTTAAGTGAGAAATGGGCGAACCGACCTCGGGATACTACCCCAAAGACTTAACCGTTCAACCAAATGCCCGAAGGCCTAGCATGTGTCGGGTTAAAATTACTACAATAATTTTGTCTTTGGACACATTATAAAAAAAATAATAAAAAAATTAAATATTTTTTTAATTTTTAATAATTTTTTGTATGGTTTATTATTTCTCTTTTAAAATTTAAGTTTAATTTAAATATATTTATTATGTGAAAAAAAAATAAAAAATTAATTTTTTATTATGATTTTGAACAAGTACTTAAAAATATTCTCTTTTACTTTACTCTTCCATACTTAAAAAAAATGTATATTTAATGTCGGGATTGGTTTGAACTTTTAGTGGGGAGAGATGTACACTTTACCCATATGCATGCACGTCCAAAATGTATTACTCCGTATCATGATCTCATTAAATTAAGCCTATTAATATAGTATATAAATTAATACATTAAATGTCCAAACGAACCTAAAGTCGCTCATCTATCGTATTAAGCACTTCGTCTAACACAGGCTGTATACTTATATTAAAAAGTCTAGCGAGCCAATCGTGTCCGTCCAAAAACATAATCAACGTACAATATAAGCAATGATATTTTTAAACTCAAAAAATTTAAAATGAAATCTGGCATTAATAATTTTCCTATCAATGAACTACTGTTTGAATGAATGAGTGATCACTGATCAGTAGATGACCTGTTATTATTCATGCCAGTATAAATTGTCAATTATCTTACATATTGTATTAAGGGTTTGTTTAACACTGTTGAGCTTATATGTGCGTGCCAGAAGCAGATACAACGTGTTAATTATTTATGATAAATTACAAGTTTTTAGTACTCGGAAGTTGATTGTATGGGGTAAAAAATAATAAAATTGGTTCCCTTTTAAGTTTTGATAATGAAAAGTGGGGTTAGAAAGTGGAACAATAAAATACAATATAAATAAAATGAAAACAAGCTACTATAATCTCGAATAATTAGAACATCTACAATGAAATTCCTAATTTTTTTAAAATTCTAAAAAAAAAACTAAAAAAAAATGTCAGTAAAAATTAGAATTAAGAGTTTATGTTTCAGAAGAAGGTTCTTACAAATAATATTGTGCCTGACACAATATCAGTACCAAAAAGTTAACATTTTCTCTATGTACAATGGCTCCTTCTCAGTACTTCGCTGACATAAAAGCACTTTCTAAAATTTATTTCGATTTTGCCTTCAATTTAGGTTAAATTACAAGATCTGTCTAAAAGTTTTAAACTTTTACAAATATATCCAAACTAAATCGGTTTATAAATTTAATGACTTTAAATGGTACTAACTACCATAATCTACTAACTATAGCATGAATAAACTATTTTCTATGAACACAAGCCCACCATGCTCCGTAATTAAAGAAAATTATAAATTAAAGAGGTTTGACCGTTACCTGAGCGTAGTATCGCTAGACCTCCGGTGTTCCTGTAGCTTCCGGATTTCTAGGGGTTGCTAATCCTCAACCAGGACTCCCTTAGCTCAAGAACAACACAGATCTGTTTCGTTTCCTACCTCAGACAGTAGTCTCTAACTTAAAATTTCTCAATTTTAGTGGATGGAGGATTTGTAGTCAAGAAAGAGGTTTATTCAAGACATAGTTTTCGATTAAGTAGCTTTCCCTTACTTAAAAACAAACTTTTATTGAATTTTGAAAGGATTACAAGCACACAAACACACTGAAAACACTCAAACATTCAAACTAGAAAGATCCATAGAAGGATTTGAACTCTTAGAGTGAGGGAACACCGTTTCACTTTCAAGTTCAAAGCTCTCTGTTTCTCTTTCTCTAGATCCAGACTTTATTTTTTGATTTTCGGTGCCCCTCCTTCAGCTTACAAGGGTCTTATTTATAAAGCTTTGGAGAGCATTGGATGCTCTATCAATGCTCTTTACAATTTACTACCGACAAAGTCTTAGGGAATCCACTCACATGGCAAACAGTGCCACCACTCTGAAAAGAAAAAACACAAACAGTGTCCATCACTCTGAAAAGAAAAAGCACACTGAACAGTAATAAAAAGACAACACACTAAAGAGATTCCTTCTGGTGGTCCACGTGGCTTCGCATCATGATGTGGTTTTTGATGGCTAATAATCCATGCAATATTCGATGTTATACATGCCTTCTTCTCCAACATTATCCTCCCAACCTGCATCAGCATCTTCATCTAAGTCGAGCTCTAATTGCTTCATCAAATTTTCTGAATATTCTGGATCCCAATCCATCAGCTTATCCCATATAAAGTCTTGACCTGTGGGCGATAAATATCTCCCAAATTCTATTGTTGATAAGTAATCCTGGATTGAATCAGATGACTCTATTGCCTCCGAAAAATATGGTTGTAGCTCTTTCGGAATTATAACAGTGGTGAATCCTACTTTGAATATCAGCATGTCGGTTTTTTGATACTGCTTGATGTGTTCATAGATGTAGAAAAGTCCCATAGCTCTTGCTTCAGTGGCATTTTTAGGACTGGTTGCCTTATTGTTATTGGATTTGTAGAGAACTAGTCTATAACAAACCTAATCAAGTAGTGAGGTGCTCTTGATTTTCCTCCTTCTGTCTCCATGTTGGCTCCATGCACAAAACAAATTAGCTTATCTTCTATCCCAGATTGCTTGACTTTGTTGAACACATAATTCTGAAACTTGGTGAAATGCTTCCTGATCGGACTCCATTTATAAGGACATTTTCCATATACGCCGCTGCACATTCCATAATCCCATGCCTTCAATATTCCCATGTCTTCAGAAGGATTAGCAGGAAGGTTTATTCCTCCAATCCCAGAATTATCACGAAAGAGAACTAGAGTTCCCCCTTCTTCCCAAATATCATAATATGGACATTTATCTCTGCTCATCACGTAAGAATACCATTGTGGAAACTCTTTATACTTCCAATAACCCTTCAGCTTTTCCTGGAACTCCCAAGGGAGCTGAAGTATTTTATTGGTTATTTCCAATTCTAACACTCGTAAGGTCATCAAATAGTTCACCAATTGATACCCATAACGACACCTACTCTTACTAACTTCTTCCATTATTGAAATTTTAAACTGACTGGGAGGTGATACCCATCCCTTTTGGTACTTTTCTTTCTCCTCAAGTTCCCGCCTCTCTGCGTTTGATGGACGCTGAGACAGGGAATTGTGGACTATTTCAGCCATTTCTTCTGGAGAGAAATTCTCGTATCCATAATCCTGATACAATCTTAAAATTCCTTGTGGAGGTGGTACTCTGTTCACCATTCTTCTCACTTGCAAGTTCTCGTGTCAAGCTGTCTGCTAGTGAGTTCTTTGATCCCTGCACATGTTCAATATTAAAGGAAAACTGGTTAAGGGCTAATTGCCAACACAGGAGCCTCCCTTGCGCTTTCATAATATCCAAATTATTATGGATAAATCCCAATATTCCTTTACAATCAGTTCTCACTGTAAAGGGTTTTGGAGCAAGAAAAATTATGAATTTATTAATTCCTTTTAAGATAGCAAGAATCTCCTTCTCCATTAGAATGTAATTACATTCGGCTTTGTTGAAACTTCCACTGTTGTACCTGCAAAGCTTGTTGTCTTTCTTTAATTTCAAAACAGCACCCCAATGATAATTACTAGCATCAGTTTCAAGAACAAGTTCATCCTCCTCATTGGGTAGGGTTAATACTGGTAGATTCATGCAACATTTTTTAAGTTCTTGGACTACCTTTGTATCCTGATTAGTCCAGTTCCAAACCTCTTCTTTTTTCAACTTGACTTGTAAGGGTTTTCTTAATTTAGCTAATTTTTTTATAAAATCAGAGGCATAAGTAAGACATCCTAAAAATCTTTCTAATTGCTTCCTATCCTCTATTTTATCAGGAAATTTTTCTACCTTTTCTAGGATATGATCTTGTAATACTATTTGTTCAGCTTTAATCTTCAACCCAAGAAATTCAATCTCCGGCATAACATAAATACATTTTTTCAGTCCTAAGATAATGCCATGATTAACACATTCTTGAGTTATAGCCCTAAGGTCGTGCTTATGCTGTTCTAATGTTTTGGAAAATATTAAGATATCATCAATGTAGACAAGGCAACAATGCTTAAGATTTTTAAAGATTTTATCCATTCTCCTTTGAAATATTTGTGGTGCATTTTTTAGACCAAATGGCATAACTACCCATTCATAATGACCTTGTGGTGCACTAAAAGCTGTTAATGGTATATTGTCTTCTTCCAACTTAATTTGCCAATATCCACTTTTACAGTCCATTTTTGAGAACCATGTGGCTCCCTGTATTCTATTAAATAGAACTGTTTTATTAGGGATATAATATTCATCAAAGACAGTATTATCATTTAATTTCTTATAATTGATAACCATCCTAGCCTTTCCTCTCTTTTCTTCAGCATGATTTCTAACCATAAATGCAGGACTAGAATGCAGGCTTTTACTTTCTCTAATTAAACCCTTTTTTAGTAAATCATCAATTTGTTCCCTAAATTCTTGTTGGTCTTTAAAGGTGTAGACCATCTGTTTTACTCTAATAACAGTCTTAGGATCTATTAATTCTATCTTAGCAAACGACTTATCTTTATCTCAAAACTTTAAAGGGTCTTCAGAGTATAACTCCTTACACAAATCCTTTTGTTGACTAATAATTTGTTCTTTTATAGTTATCTCATCTATTAGTAGTGCAAATTCTCTTTGTGTAGGAACAATATGCTCCTCACCACGCTTACTGCGCGTGAATTCAATCTTTTGATGCGTATAGGTCTCTTTCATTTTTCTTACCCAAGCTAATTCTCCATTAACAGTAAATATCATTTTATCTAAACTTTGGGTACATGGAGAATATAACCTTTGGAAATTATTTCCTAATATCATGTCATGAGATGTTTGTTCAGTAGCCCATAATATAGGAATTATACATGGGTAACCCCCTAGCATAATTGGTAGATCTAGAATGACTTCTGAGTCAGTCATGATACTATTATCGACTATTCTTACCTAAATAGGTTTGGATGTTGATTTCCACACAAATTTTGGGAATAAAGATTTCTTCCAAAACACACAGAACATCCACTATCTACGAAAGCACATAATTCATAATCATTAAATCCTTCAATGCATATAGTTATAGGGATATATATGCTATTTGGGTTAATGACTCTCATGAACATTTCTATCTGCATATTTGATTCCTCGTCTCCTTCATAGACAGGTTCACTAATAGTTTTTGTTTTAAACCCTATTAACCTTTTATCAGCTCTAGAAGTAGACGCTTCTCCTGGTGTTGCTGAAAGAAATGTGGGGTTTGAGCTAGTGCTAGAACTAGAACTAGAAACTGATGTTGATCCTAGATCTATACTATGTCTAGCTGGTTCATGAAGTGTTCTTCCAAGGCTGTTAAGTTCTAACTTCCTATTTAATGCTGCTAGAAGACTAGCAATATCTTCATCTACTCGGAATGGACTCTCTTCATTAACACTTCTAATTGAAGGGGATAACTGGTTCCTCTGAGCAAGATTAAGACTAGGATTGAACCTAGAACTTTGACTTCTAGAAAGACTCCTGTTTCTTATTAAACTTGCTGGAGGTTGTGAGTTTGTATGGATTTTTCCTTCCTCGTCAATTGTTAAAACCTTTTCATGCTTAGTGGTTGAAGGGTTTTCAAAGGCATTTACCCAAACTGTTTTTAAATTAATTTGCTCCGGCTTTACTTTAACGGGTATTGTTAATTGTCCTGGTCCACTAATCTCATATTTATCAGCTTCTACCATTTGAGTTCTAAGTGAAGGATTTGTGGTATTTTCTAACTTATATACTACCTTCCACTTTAACTGTAGAGGACAAGTTCCCTTATGCATATTAATCCCTTCAGTTAACAGTTTTAACAATAAAAAATTAGATGCAAATTGGTCTTCTAAACTAACATAATAGTTTGGCCTACATATCCAAGACACTGGTCCTTGACTCAAGTTACACACTACTCCACTAATGGTTTGATCACTAAATTTCTTGTGCCTAGTGTCACAAACAAAGTTAATGCAATGCACATTTTTACCAAAATCTTGTAGAGGAGTGATGAATATTTGGATTCCACACACATAAATATATTTGTACTTTTTATCCTTGTTGTGTTTTTGAATATTTTTCCAATTAATTAGGTTGATTTCAGTAGCTTGATTTTCGTTATTTTCTATTACTATATCTCCTAGCATTTCTTCGCACACGAATTTAGAGAATGCTGGGAAGAAATGTCTCTTGAAGAACTATTCTTTAGCGATAATTGGGAATTCGACCCCTAATTTTCGCATGCTTTCTATTTGTTCTTCATCTACGGATGATTCTGCTTCTTGGAGTTGAGCTAGAGTGGTCATTTCTCCACCTGAATCGAAGGCTTCTTCGGTGAAATTTGAAGAATCTATTTCCTCTCCTTGCATCATCTCATTGACTTCCTCATAACCCGACTCCTCACCTTCTTCTTCCTCAACTACTTCAACAACTCCTTTGTTGTTGCTTAAAGCTAATTCAATAGTTTCGTCCTCGAATATTTCAATGTAATCCATACTTCCTAGTGCTTCTGCTAACTTATTGTTTTTCCTAGATTTGCATTCATTAGCATAATGCCCCGTTTCTCCACATGCCCAACACTTGCAATTTCTTTTCTTTTCAGGGCAATAAGAAACTTTCCTAAAAAACCTTCTTTTCTTAATAAAAGGTTTCTTATAATATTTTTTGTGATATTTCTCTCCTCTTTGCTTGTTGAAGCTTTTATTTTTGTAATTTTTTCTTCTTTGATTATCTCTTCTATCACACCCCCATTCATTTGGTAAATCCCAGCATGGTAGAAATTATCTTTTCATTTGTTGTGTTCCCTTTACTTCTCGACATTTCTTTTCTACCCATCTTTTTATGAATTTCGTTCTATTACCCAAAGTATCTCTAGAATTATACTTATTTTTCCATTCATGGTATCCATCACTAATTTCTTCGTTAATAGGTTTCGGGACTTTGTCGAAGAGCATTTGAAGATTAGTTTGGTTCTCTCCTATCTTATAATAATAATGTTCAAAATTCAGAGAGATAGTTATCCAAATATCTCATATTACAGATTTCAAGAGTGTTTAACTTTCTTTGTCACTCGATAAATTTTTTGTCAATTTCATCTCTTTCTCCAACAAACTCTTCGTCTATGGCTTCACATAATGTGGTAAACATTTCAACTGGAGATTCTTTTGTTCTAAGACTTTCTTTATATTCTTCAGGTATTCCTTCATACCAGTCAGCTACTATACCATACAGACTGTGTTCTATGTAATTTAAAAAAATTGAGGATCTCCAATCTGTATTTAGGTTTAAGACGCTCATCATGCTTTTCTTCCAAAAATCCAATATTTCTTCTCGTCTTCTTACGCTATCCAAATTTAACTTATATCCAGTTTCACTTATTGGCTCTAAAGTGAGTTCTTTTTTATTAGGTCGATGATTTGGCATAATCCTTACTCCAAATCTAGCCGTTTTTTTAAAAACTCTTTAGGTTTAACATTGGGCCTTTGATAGCTACATGATCCCTCTTCATATTTTTTATAGTAGGATCTGTTTGCCTCATTTTTTTCTTCTAACATTATAGGTGTTATCTCTTCCTCAACTTCATTAAAATCTAACACCTTTTTACCAACAATTTTATCTACTCTTCTTTTGACTTCGCTAATGGGTATTGTTTGCATATCTTTTAATTTTATTAATCCCATTTATTGATACATCTCTTCTTCTTCAGTACCATATTCAGATTCTTCGTTACTCATTATACCCGATTCTTCCATAATATTTTCTAGTACCTTAGAGTTATTCTCTATTTCATGGTTCATCATCTTTAGGTTCAGTTTTCTTTTCAATTTTTAAGTTGAGAACTGAAAACGTTTTTGATGGGTTTTGATTTTGAAAAGGATACTTATGTGGAAACAGAGTCGGTCTTTTACCTACTACTGTTTTAGTAATAGCACCTTGGTGTCTAATTTCGTTAGTAAGCGCAATAGCAAATTTTTGGTTTTCTTCTAGGTGGATTTTTTGGACTAAAGTAAGTTCTTCTTTAATTTTTTGGATTTTCTCACTCAATCTAAAAATACAACTTTTTAATTCTGCGATATCGTCGACAATGGTGTTTAATATAGCTTCATAATGTTTTTCGCCAATTTTTAGATGTTTAATATGTGGAGATTCTCGATTAGGACACTTATCGGAAATTTCCAGATTGTCGACTTGATAATTTGTCGTCTACAATAATGTTTAGTATGGCTCTGATACCAATTACAAGACCTATATTATTTTAAGAAATACTAAGACAAACTCAGATAATAGATACTTGATTAAAGCTAATATTTTTAAATCTAAGGATATTTTTTTAAACTTACTAATTAATTTTGTAATTATCTAAGAATAACGGGAACGAAATATAGATACTATAAATAAAAGGGAAAGAACAGAAACAAAACCCGGGCCGCTGAGCAAAAAGCTACGGGCCGCCGAGCACACCTCATTTACAATATAAAACTAATATAAGAGGCCATTTTTCATTAACTTTTTTTCTTCTCTAAAGTAAAACTTAAAATTTAGTGGGGACTATTTGTTTTAAGAAAAACGATATTAGTGTGAATATCATGGATGTAGGGTTAAACATTTTATGGTGATGCGGAAAAGAGAGAATCTTAAAAAGTGAAATAGGAAACTTTGGTTGCGATTGGTTATGCTTATATTGGCTTCTTATAAGCACTTTGTTGCTTATTAATTAGCAAAAATAAGCACTCTGGATGCATGTTTGACAAATATGCTTATCGGAAATAAGCAAACTTATTTGAGGCACTTATAAGCAGAAAAAATAATCAACACCTCATGCTTACCTGAAATAAGCACAAAACTCGTTGTTCTCAATTCAATTTTGTTTCCAATTGTCTTTATCCAAAATTGACCAGTTTGAACTCGTCATTCAACTGATAAAGAATTTTGTTTCCAATTGAACCATAGAGAGAATCAAGACGGAACGTCGTTTATCAATTGAATTCAATTGAGAAAGTTTGTTCTCAAAAACCAAAAAATCCAATTGTTCAATCTTATGTGTGATTGGTAAAGGGTAGAAGAATATGGTAGATTTTATTTCTTTTTTATTTTTATTTGTTTTAAGGGTATTTTGGTCATTTTCTTAATTATCTTTTAAAAATCAGTAAACTCTCGAACCGAATACCACATACTTATTTCGGAAACAAGTTTTTACTTTCAGCATCAGCATCCAATCAGTATCAGCAAAGATTTGCTGAACGCAACCTCTATCCAGCTAAAACCCACCATTGAAGATGTTCTTAGAGTGTGGTATTAAATATTTGTATTTAAAATGTTTAAACAACATTCCTCAAGGTATTATAACTTGACAAAATTAGACATATATGATTGATATATATAATAATACATTCTTATTTTCTCAAAAAAAAATATAGGATAATTAATTTGTTTTTTATGTTCATTTTTTTTTCACACATTTCAAAGATTTTATAAATGAAACAAAAGCAAACCCTAAAATAATACATACTAGTTGAATCCCCGTGATACTCACGGGATAATTTTACTCAAGATTATACAAAATTATGATATTAATATAAGATTTTAAACACTTGTATATAGTATCATAATAAAATTATGTAATTTATAAAAAAAATCTTTAAGATTGTGCCCCATATTTTATCAACATATAGATAAAAAAAATTATATGTTTGGATCTCAAATCTTGTTACAAGATAAAAAGGATATACAAAATTTATGTATTTAAAAATGATATAAATATGTTGTCTATTGTAGTAAACTAATACATAATCCATGGATAGAAAATTATATACATAAAAAATTATATAAACATGTTATCTATTTAGTATATACAGCAAGAATAATATAAGTTGTTACAAAATTTATTAAAATATAATTTCACATTAATTTATTCAAAAATACCACGTGGCGTAAATTTTACAACAGACTTGGGTTCTGCTTTATAATGTATTAGGGTAGATAAGTTGCTCATTCATCATATTAATCCCCAAACAAGCTCCTTTAAACGGGTTTCATTCATTGTTTTTTAAAGTGTGTCAAAGCGTTGTAATTGGACCTCCAAGTAATATATATAAGTTGGGCTCCAAGTAATTGGACCTCTTCTAAGAATAGGGCCACAATTTGAAACACCAACGAAAGAAGGTAACGACTAAGGCCGAAGGCGAGAATGGCGTAATGGGGGTTTAGGAGATTAAGCCATTGGGAGTAATTAAGGAGAAGGGCGAAATCTTCAATGAGGCGTAGAGGAAGAGTAACGTAACTATAAAGAAAGCTATAAAAAGGGATGACAGAAGGATGAGAAGGACCGCGTTCACTCAAGAGAACAGAGCTGCATTTTCTCGACTATTCATCACTTCATTCAAGCTTGGATTTTTTCCTCGATTCATAGATCTCTCGTCTTTCATTGTTGCTCGTTCATTCCCGTGTTTGCATACAAATTCTTACTTTGTGTAACCCTTGAATTGCAATACATCGAGTCCTTTAATTTATTATATATATCTACAAATTCTGTTATTGCTTATTTCGCTATTATAATGTGTTAACGTGTTTCAATTGATGTTTGTTTAATGTTTCCCACATTATAGCAAGTCTCACATTTACGTGTTAGATTTGCCCAAAACACTCTTCATTACTCAGCTCCTTTAACCAAACATTACAAGCCTTGGGCCAGAGATAACAGTCCCGACCCCAGTTCCAGCTACCCATGGATCACAACTAGCTAGTTCATGGACCAACTCATTACAAGATCTTTTGACAAAACTGAACGAAAACATATCAAAAGAACTACAAAGCTCTAAAATGTTCTGAACTATAAAGTCCACCAAATCAATCACATTAAAATTAAGTTTGTCTAGCCTCGAGCCACTTTTCTTCCGCATCTCTTTGCTATACGAACAGTCTCTAACCACATGTATGTCAACTTCAACCTCTTTTCCACAACAAGGACAAATATGAACTATAGTATATAGTCTTAATAAGTGAATAAAGTGTATGTTAGAAGTGGCGTATGTTAGCTTGATAAAGGAGCGCATATTAGTAGAGTTAGTTAGTTTGATATAAAAGGGTTGTTATCCTGTAGCTTATCTCTTATGAGTGTATACTCTAGATACAAAGTTTTGTCTCTGCCTATGGCGATTATGTGATCGATATTCTGATTCTCATTTCATCTTCTCACTTGAGATTGTTACATATTCTGAATCTCAAGTGTTTATATGGTATCAAAGCCAGAAAATTGAGGAATTATTCTCAATTATTTTGAGCGATCAAGTGAGTCGAGCTAGCGATCGTTGCAAATTTTCTCGATTTCTTGATCGAGTAAGGTTTCTTCTTCAAGATTGTTTCTGAAGCTTGATTGTCATTCATGGTTGAAATCACCAACGAGAATTCGCCGTTTGTGAGGAGAAGCCCTTCCGTAGCAGACAATTTTGGTCTTACTGGAAACGGAGGGAACAACAATGGCGGAAATTGGGGAAATTACTCAGATCCTCTTTTCTTGTCAAATTCTGATCATCCAGGTATGCAACTAGTTGCTACGCTTTTTAATGGACTCAATTTTCAGAATTGGAGTCGTAGTGTGAAACTAGCGTTAGGAGCTAAACTGAAATTAGGTTTTATCAATGGATCTTGTTTGAAACATGATGAGGATAGCGAGGATTATCAACGATGGATACGGTGTGACTATATGGTGATGTGTTGGTTGACAAACTCTATGACTAGTGAGGTTTCAGAGAATTTCTTGTTTGTTCGTTCGGCCAGAGAATTGTGGACTGAAATCTCTGAACGATATGCTAAATCCAATGCACCTCTCATCTACCAACTCTAGAGAGAGCTTAGCAACGTCAGGCAGGAGAATTTGACAGTTGCTGGGTACTACAACAAACTTAAAAAGCCGTGGGACGAATTGCAAGCTCTTGAGGGAATTCCTATTTGTGAATGTGGGGCTATGGACAAGTGCATTTGCACACTGATGAAACGGATGCTTGAAAAAGAAGAAGTAACCAGGCTCATGCAGTTCTTGATGGGCCTAGATGATGCTTATGAGAATGTCAGATGCAATATCTTGTCCACAGATCCTCTGCCATCTGTTAATGTGGCTTTCAAAATGATTATAAGAATCGAAAGGCAGAAAGGGATCACTTCTGGAGGCAATATAGTGCATAGTATGTTAAATGCCAACAGGATGTCTGAACACCATGATGGTGGAAAGTCTGGAGATGCTAAGAAAGGAGGTTCATCTAGTTCTGTGATGAGTTATCCTAGTGGTTATAGCAAGTAAGGCTTTACCTGGGCAAGTTTGTTTGCTTAAGAGATCTCTTTATGGACTCAAGCAAGCAAGTAGACAATGGAATATTGAATTAACAAAACATCTTTTACACTTAGGATTTGCTCAGTCAAGACAAGATTAATCTTTGTTTGTGAAGATGGATGGGGATTTGATTACTGTTGCTTTAGTCTATGTGGATGATATGTTGTTAACTGGGAATTCAGAATCAGAAATTGCTCATGTTAAGCATTCTCTTGATCAAGCCTTCACAATTAAAGACCTAGGATTGGCAAGATATTTCTTGGGTCTTGAAATTGCTCGATCTTCTGGTGGTTTATTTCTGAATCAAAGGAAGTATGTTGTAGACCTGTTGGTTGATACTGGAATGACAGATTACAAAGTTTCTACTTTTCCTATGCAAAAGGGATTGCATTTGAGACCAGATGATGGAGAGGTTTTAGAGGATCATGAATCATACAAACGGTTAGTGGGTCGTCTTCTTTATTTGACCTTGAGTCGACCAGATATTTCATATTCAGTTCAACAGCTCGATCAACCAATTCTTACAATCCCCTAGAGTTCCACATATGATATCAGCATTATTTTTGCTTAGATATCTCAAAGGTACCCTGAATTGTGCTCTTTATTATCCTTCTGAGTCTACATTACAGCTTCTAGCATATTCAGATGCTGATTGGGGAAGCTGTGCTTATACTTGTCGATCTTTGTCTGTATATTGTGTGTTTCTTGGTTCTTCACTTGTGTCTTGGAAGACCAAGAAACAGAAAACAGTTTCAAAGTCCTCATCTGAAAGTGAGTATAGGAGTATGTCTTATACTACTAGTGAAGTTGTCTGGTTAGAGGGTCTTTTGCGTGATCTTGGAGTGCGTACTACATTGCCTATTTCTCTTTGTTGTGATAACAAATCAACTCAACATTTGGTTGCTAACCCTGTTTTTCATGAGAGGACTAAGCACCTTAATATAGATTGTCATTTTGTTAGAGATAAAGTTCAAGAAGGATTCATCTCTACTGCTCATGTTAGTTCGAGTCAGCAGTTGGCAGACATTTTCACTAAGCCACTTGGTGCACAACAACATCTATTCCTATCTTCCAAGCTTGGTTTAGTTTTCTCATCGACCAAGCTTGAGGGGGGAATATGAACTATAGTATATAGTCTTAATAAGTGAATAAAGTGTATGTTAGAAATGGCGTATGTTAGCTTGATAAAGGAGCGCATATTAGTAGAGTTAGTTAGTTTGATATAAAAGGGTTGTTATCCTGTAGCTTATCTCTTACGAGTGTATACTTTAGATACAGAGTTTTGTCTCTGCCAATGGCGATTATGTGATCGATAATCTGATTCTCATTTCCTCTTCTCACTTGAGATTGTTACATATTATGAATCTCAAGTGTTTATAACAAAGATTATCAATATTTCCCATTCTCCTATTTAATCTACTTTAGTAGGAAGAGACTAACTGCATAAAGACCTCTGACTGAATTATGATGACCAAATTCTATACATGCTTTGAGTTTATTACGTACATGTTAAGTTTGTTGATTATATATATGTGTATTAAGAAGTCTAGCGAGTAGCGAGCCAATCGTATTCGTTCAAAACACAGCCTATATACACAATAAATGTAAGTGCAATGTAACTAGCTATGTAAGTCCAATGATATTTCAACTCTAAATAATTTAAAACGAAATCTGCGCATTATCATTTTTCCAATCAACAAACTACTATTTGCATGAGTGATCCAGTTTACAAACTCTCAACCATAGCGGACCAATTAAGTTTAAGGTTATAATATAATATTACCAAAAAGCGTTAGCTTAAACACAAAGTATACGATATTCAAATATCATTTCTTGGACAAAACCCACCACTACTACGAGTAACGAGTCTAGTCATTCTTGCTTTTCCTAGCTCATTAATCATTATAGAAAGAAACCCTCGCAAAAAAGTGAAGATTAAAGAAACCCAAGATACCTTACTTGCTAACCCTCAACATCCTTACCTTTTTTGACTATTAAATCAATTTAAATTTATTATTACAATATACTTAATTATATAGTGATGGTGTATTAATACTAACACGTAATTATCATAATATATTCACCTACCATTACAGCCGTACTTCACTAAAATGAATATATTATTACAACATGCTTAGTGATAGTGTTTATTTTATTTGATAGCAACACTTAAATACCATAGTATATTCTGAATAAAATGCTAATATATTCACTTACCATTACTACTTTACTAAAATGAATATACCATTGTACTATATATATGATTCGAATTCTCTATGGCCTACTGTATTCCATCTTTTTCCCAATCCCAACATTACTTGCAAGCTTTTCAACGTCTAGCTAGCTAGTTGTCTCCAACGTCACACAACTTTTTTCCTCTTTATCTTTTTGGCCGGCTCTTTCCATACCCTTCAATGCCCTTTACACCATGAATTCCTCTTTCTCTTCTTTCTTTAACTCCATATATACCCACATAGATCACCCTTCTATATATTCACAATACTAAAATCCCTCTTCAACCTACAAACATCAACACCTAGCAAGAATTCATGGCGACACAAGACTACTCAACGGGCCAATACGCGTCCCAAAGGCCCATGGCCATGGCCCTAGCCTTGGTGGCCGCGGTGGTTTTGTCGCCATTGTATGTTAACCGAAGACATAGCAATGAAACGCGGCATGATCATAGATGGAACTCCGGGTTTGTTCTTCCTGTGTTGCTAGCCGGCCTCATAATAGCAATCAAAACGACTTCATCATCATCATCATCGTCTTCTTCTTCCTCGTCAGTGTCGGAGCAAAGACGATCCATCATTCCCGAGCCGGATGCTTCGTGGGTGCTTAGGATTGGAGGCTCGTCTTGGGGGTTGGCTACTGTTTTGGTTACGTTGTTGCTTGTGCTTTCTTGGCAAGACTCTCTTAAACATTTCTTATGGAAGTAAAAACATATATAGACACTTGTATCTAATTCAATTAGTTTCAGCAGCTTCATATATTATATCATGTATGTAATAAATAATTTCTATATAGATCCACTACGTACGTACGATATATGATGTGTTCCTTTATTCAATTGCAACCAGACTTTTTTACAAAACTTGTCTAAAAATGTAGAATGAGCATATTCACTTAAATGAACGTTCCTGAATTTGTGTAACGTGGTTATAATTAACAATGGTTAAATATGTAATTAATTTGATTGCATAACACAGGTCGTACTATAGCTGCTAAACCGAAACCGAAACCAAAACCGACGTTAGATGTAAAGTCGTAAACCGAAATCGAACCGATGAACCGAAATATTTTCGATTCGGTTAACCAAACCGAAATTTCAAAAAAAATCGATTTGGTTAAACTAAAAAATAACCGGTTTTTTAGTTTTCGGTTCGATTTTTCGATTTCGGTTTTTTAGGGACACCCCTACTCTAGCACAGTGAACCCCTTAACAAATGTACACACAATAAATTGATTTTGTTCCTACCAAAAAAATAAATTGATTTTGTTATTGATGGTCGTCGTGAGTCGTCTAGTTGTTGTATCACTTGCGTCACAATTGTTATGGGTTGCATCTTTTTTGGTCGAAGTTATGGGTTGCATCTTTGTACTAGCTTTGCTTTGCTTTGTTTTTTTTTTTGTTTTTTTTTTTTTGAAAGAGCTTTGCTTTGTTCAGTTACCGGTTAATTCGGTCTCTAATTGTACCATATTATTCTCATGAACTGATTTTTACCTTATCAAAGAAATAACAAGATAAGCGAGACTAACGAGAGTACGAGACCACTCCATTTCAATTCAACATACAATGGATGGTCATAACTAGCCACAACTTTTTCGGCAAAATACATCAACAGACACTTAAACTTGTAAGTTTGTTTGAAGCAGCCCCCTCTACTATGAAATGTTCAAAAAAACACCTATACTTAACTATTTTTGTATTTATAAACACTAAAACTCTAAATGAACATAAACACTAAAGCTCTAAATGAACAACACGCGCGCTGATGTGTACATTTTTTAAGCCACCTAAGCTAAATTTTGGGTTAGTAGTTTGCCACATAAGAATACACCTCACTCAATATCAAGACTCCAAAATCAACTCATAAAAAAATAAGTATTCGTAGATTACCCCCAAGCCCTAATTAGCACCCTAATTAACACTAGAAAAGCACAATAAAACCCTAATTAGCACAAAAAAAGGGGCTAAATATTCGTAGATTACCCCAAGCCCAGAGAGCAACATCATTCCACTTTTTGATCTCGAAACGCTTAGGTTTTTTGGAAGAAGATCCGGCAGCGCTAGCCCTTCTCCTGCGGGATGCATCTCAACATCAGCGACTTTCGCCATAGCTATCTTGGCAACAGAAAGTTTTCTTTGAAATTCTTGCGGATAAGTTTTCTTTGAAATTCTTGCGGATCTAGTATTTGGGAACCAGATCTTAAGCCGGAACGACGAAACTTGCGCATCTAGTACTTGCAGATCTAGAAAGTTCTTTCAAAGAAAGAGTTCGAATCTTCACCGCCGGTAAAATGAACCAGATCCAAAACGATAAAAGGAACGACGGACTCGCCAGACTTGTCGTTCTCAATTGAATTTTGTTTGCTAATGTCTCCATATCAACCGTGCTTCTTATTTCTCAATTGACGCTTGCCGACGGACTCTTGGGCCGGAACGACGGACTTGCCGCTTGCGCCTGGCTGAGAAGCGCCTGGAGAACGATCTCTGGTTCTTTCTCTAGATCCAGATCTGGACAATAAAAAAAATCTCAAGAAAAAGAAAAAGAAAAAGGATAAAGGGAAAAAATTGGAAGAATAAAAGCCCAAAAAAAATAAAGGAAAAATTAGAAGAATGACAATATAAATAAAATTTTTGTATTCTTACATTATTAAGAATTAAACAAGGAAAAGAGGAAAAGGGGAATTTAAAAAAAATCCATGTCAGCCAATTGAAAACACTATACTCGCTAAAATGTCGACTGAGGTTCACGCGCAACACCACGTCATCATGTAGTGTTTGATTGAACAAATTTAGTCAAGTTTAGGTATTTATTTGAACATTTCAAAGTACAAGGGGCTGGTTGATAAAAATGTACAAGTTCAAGTGTCTATTGATGTATTTTGCCCAACTTTTTCTACCCTACCTAAATGCGGAGTAATTTGCAAATCTGCAATGACTTCTGCTCATCTTCTCCTCTAGTGGCATCTCTTTCCTAAGACGAATTTAATGTGTTTCAAATTCTCTTATTCAAGGCAATATAATAATAACAAAAAAAATTAGTTTCTATCAACTTTATATGTCATTTTATCATTTTACATAATTTTAAGGAAAATTATTAATTAATTTCAACTTTTAAAGTTCTTCTCAATCTTAATTAATGTTCACCCTTCTTTTAAACCATTAAATGAAGAGTTTGGAATAAAAATGCTCCATAGTCAATAAAAATAAATAACAATGCTCATAACTCTCTTGATTAAATGTCTAAAATACCTAAAATGACGCATAAAATTAATCATAACCCAAATACTAAACCGACGTATAGAATACTCATATTCATCTTGATCAAAAATTTATAAATACGCTTCCCGTTTTCTTCAAGGACAGTTGGAGAATTTTCACAATCTCATATGTCAAACAAATGGACAGATTCAATTAATGTTTCCACATTTTTACCAAGTCAATAAGACCAAGCAACAAAACAACCTGAGATCAACTAGCTATAATAGGCCTACAATTCGATCTTACCTAGCACCCATCTCTTCTAAGTTGCAATGGCTTCCACCTATCCGAACAATGGCAGAACACACCATTATTTAGTCATTTCTCACTTCCTGTTCCTTCTCTTAGTATCTCTTCCCCTCAACACAAATTCATTGTCTTTCAACTTCACCTCATTCAATCCAAACAACCCACTTGTTAATTTGCAAGGTGATGCCACCATTTCCGGCAACAATGAAATACAGCTTACCAGAAACACAATAAACGGCCCTGTCACCGGAAGCTCCGGTAGAGCATTATACCCAACAACAGTGCAACTATGGGATGCTAGCACAAAACTGATGACCAATTTTACCACCAATTTCACATTCAGCATAACCCAAGCCAACTCAACTTACTACGGGGATGGGCTTACATTTATTCTTGTTCCAAACAACACTCGAATCCCTAATGATTCAAATGGCGGGTGTCTAGGCTTGTTTAGTGAAGGGAACAAAGCTTGTGTCTTAAATCAAACAATAGTAGCAGTTGAGTTTGACACCTTCCAAAACGATGTTGATCCAAGCCCTAACCACATTGGCATTGATGTTAATTCAATAGTATCAAACGTCACGGTCAATGTGTCTATTGGCTTGATTAACAAGACCGCGAAAGCCTTCATATCTTATGATTCTACAACAAAGAATCTAAGTGTTAGCTTGGATGTTGAGCCAACTTCTCCTCCATATAGTGTCTCCCTTTCTTACGTCATTGATCTAAGCACCGTTTTGCCTGAAAAGGTACAAGTTGGCTTCTCTGCTTCAACAGGATTAAGCGTTGAGCTTCACAACATTCTTGATTGGAGCTTCAACTCATCTTTAGAAGAAGGTGGGACTCAAGGAAGACCATCTACAAACATGGGTGGATTGGTGGGAGGCATAGCGGCGGGTCTCTTTCTAATCTTAATGATCGGAATAGCCATCGTTTGGATCAGATTGAGGAAGAGCCGTAGAGAGGCCCAAGAGGGAAACATTGAAGCTACTCAATTTGACATTAGTGAAGATTTTGATGAGGAAGCAGGGCCCAAAAGGTTTGCTTATTCTGAGCTATCCCGGGCGACCAACAACTTTGCCATCGAAGGGAAGCTTGGAGAAGGTGGATTTGGTGGTGTTTATAAGGGTCTTTTAACAAGTCCTGTAAGAAAGGAAATTGCGGTCAAGAAGATCAAGAGTGGATCAAACCAGGGTAAAAAAGAGTATATCTCGGAAGTGAAGGTCATCAGCAGGATTAGACACCGGAACTTGGTCCAACTCCTAGGGTGGTGCCATGACCATGGAGAGTTACTCCTCGTCTATGAGTTCATGCCAAACAGAAGCCTCAACTCCCATCTCTTTGGCAAGAAATTGGTCTTGCTACCTTGGGAAATAAGGTACAAAATTGCTCTTGGTTTGGCTTCCGCGGTTCTCTACCTACACGAGGAGTGGGAGCAATCTGTGGTTCATAGAGACATCAAATGTAGTAATGTCATGCTTGACTCGAGCTTCAATCCAAAGCTAGGTGACTTTGGCCTGGCAAGACTCGCTGATCATGATGTTGGCTTGCAAACCACGGTCCCAGCTGGCACACCAGGCTACTTGGCCCCTGAGTGTCTTTTGACCGGAAAAGCTAGCAAAGAGTCCGACGTCTACAGTTTCGGGATTGTAGCCCTTGAAATTGCTTGTGGAAGGAAGGTAATTGAGGTGAGGGAACAAGAAAGCAAAGTGAACCTAGTTGAGTGGGTTTGGGACCTCTATGGAAAGGGACTCATCCTAGAAGCAGTAGATGAGAGACTAGAAGGGGAATTTGACGAGCAACAAGCAATATGCTTAATGATCGTCGGGTTGTGGTGTTCCCATCCAGATGTTAGCTATCGACCATCAATTAAACAGGCTATCACGACACTCAACTTTGAAACTCCTCTACCTAGCTTGCCCCTGCAGCTTCCAATTCCTATATATGTTTCACCTAGTATGAATAAGTCTCTTTTTCCTTCATACTCATCCTTAAACATGACAGAAGGGAACTACCAACACACTTCAAGCACTAGCACTAGCACATCTACAGCTACTTCTTCTCTGCAATCTGAGAAAAGTACCTCCAGTACTTATCCTTTGATGGGAGCCAAACCATGAGTAAGTAACACGTTTTCTAAAATCTTTGTATTCTTTGCAAGACAATTATCTAAAGTTGTTTAGATATTCCTTTATTGCAGCTTAATGGAATTGCAAATACCAGACTTATGCTATTGAAATTAGATTCTTGATGAATCTTATAAAAAAAGTGAAATATATGATCAAGTCAATAAAGACTTTTTTATGTTCACAACTGAAATGTTCACAACTCTTTCAAAAGAAAATAAACAATACGAAAATATTTAAAAAGCAACCAAAGACAACTGAAATGTTCTTAAAGAGATAAAGATGAGTACCTATTTTGAAGCAAATCGAACAAGCCTTAGGCCTCAACCTTGGGTTTGATCTCCTCCTGCAGCTCCTCCGCCTTGTATTCATCGAACGAACCAGGATAAAACTTCACAGTGCCATCCTCAACTACCAAGATTTGGCTCCTCTCTGCATCAAATGAGACCTGTGAAATAAGTCTTAGAGTCACGTCTAACAAGAACAACTCCGCCAGTGAACTCATCCAATGCATCGACCAATGTGTCAATACTCTCCATGTCCAAATGGTTCGTTGGCTCTTCCAACGACAAGATGTGGGGCCTTGACATTGATACAGAAGTGAACGCCATGCAGGATTTCTGCCCTCCTGACAATTTTGCAAATTGCAATTGGTATCAAATGATTGTGACTCGACAAACTGAATTTTCCCTAGCTTCGCTCGAACTATTTCTTAATTGATTGCTTAGCCCCTCTTGATGAGGGTGAAGACGGAGAAGATACTGAACCGGGTTTTCCTCCATTGTTAAAGGTCAACAAAATGTTGGAAGCTTGAGCCCAATCCACCAAACAACTTGGTAAACCCCAATACAGGTAGGATATTCTTGAGCCTCAGAACCATCTGAACCCATTATCTGCAACTTTTCATACACCATATCTTTTTGGGCACTGGAATCTTTCTCCAAGCCAGAAGCTTCAGAATAGTGAACTTTCCCATCCCATTCGGTCCAACCAAACCATATCTTTTTCCATGAGATATCTTACTGATGTACTTTTCAAGAGTTCTTTACCTCGAGCAGAAACCGAGAAATTATCTATAGTTATGTCCTTGATATTAGCTTCACCATCATCCCCAATTCCCCACCCTCCAAGACTGAAGCCTTTGATCCAATGACAACAGTAAAAGCATCGTGATTATCCTTCAGTGCCTCTCACTTGACCAGCTCAACAGCTTCGAAAGCAATTTTATCCTTCCCCTTGATTCTTTTAGGCGCTGTTCCCCTCGCCCTCATCCTCATCAGATGGTGTAAGATCAATCCCGTCTATATAAGATGAAACTTTGAGAGCTGCTTGTGGCTTGGATGTTGTTGGCTTCTTTGTCTTCTTGGGCTTTTAGTCCAATACTTGCAAACATACCTAAAACTGAGAACTTCTCTTTCTTCCCATCTTTAGTGGTAGCGCCTGCCTTAGCCTTCACAGCTTTCTTGGACTTTTTCTTTCCCATGCAGATTTAGCTAGAAAAAGAAGACAGATGAAAAGCAAGTTAAGCAACAATAGTGAAATTAGTTTTCTAATAGAGAAGGTAATGCTTTCCTGTTTAATACTGTCCATACACAAAGATAATATAAACAAAAAAATGCACTTGCAACTCCATTCATGACCTACAGATACACAGAGGACTATTGTTCCCTACATGTTCCGATTAAGGATTCGTTCGGTTTTATGTTCTAAACTCACATTCAGCAGTAGTAATTCAGCTGTTAGTAATAATAAGCTATGAGGAAACGCTATTTCCAAATTTCATAAGACAATAATCATGAAAGGAAAAAATACCATATAGAAATAAACAATCCTATTCTTGACAATGTCTGTTTGTATATTCTTGATAATGTGACAATGTCTGTTTCTCCTCTGTACAAAATTTGCACCTCCACGTACAATTACCACCTCCATCGTTAATTTCTCAAGTTTTAAAGCATATCTCCAACCAGGATTCCTATCATCTGTAATACTACCCGAAGTGCTAGTTTAAATTTGAAGAAGAAGCAACTATGCATTCAAAATTAAATGTCCAAGAGATTAAATTTTAAGAAAAGACAACCCTAAATTAGCAAACTAACAATATAACACACGCAATGCAAACAAATTCACGCAATTGCACACTGCACACAAAAATTAAGAAAGTGAACTTACTTGCAGAGGCGTCCGGCGTCTGCGTCCGGCGTCTGGTGATCACAGGCGGAGAGTGAAGAGGCCTTTAGCGGTGAGGACTGACGAGAGATCATAGAAGAAGAGAGAGGGCGAGGAAGCGGAAGAAAAGAAATCGGGCGGAATTGGGTATATTGTATACTGCACTGCTTGCAATGATGTTTGATGGTTATGGTAGTATACAGATTGACCCGCATATGAAATGGGCCACCTAATATTTTATTGGGCCTGACGTATTTGTTTTGGGCTGGCCCAATAATTATGGACGAGTTTAATTAGTACTCCGTACTAATTAATTGGTTTACATAAAACAATACATCAAAGGTGTTATTTGACCAAAAAAGCATAAAAAAAAAACATCAAAAATGTTAGGTGGGAGAAGAAACAAATATGTACCATTTGATTCGGCGGTTAAGACCTTGGGGTGGTATCCTGAGGTCACCGTTTCGAATCCCACGGGCGACGATTTACCCATATTCACTAAAATTAGTTAGTAATCAGTTCTCATTCCTAGTGGATGCTCTAAGTGAGCCCGATTAATATTTGTGGCGACCTTAATCCTTACCTTATAAAAAAAAATATGTACATTCAGTACTCTCAACGAGTTACCACTGAATACTTACTATTATGAAGTTTTATTTAAATAAAACACGTTTCCTTTAATTGGGAAACATTGTGTGGATTTTACAAGTTTATAATTTTTTAGAGGTTTCGTCTCTTTAAGTTTTAGCTTAAAATATTTGTCCAGTTGTCCTTATAGCAAAGCGGAATACCTACTATATAAGGTAATTAAGTCGGCTAACAACAATCAACTTGCGCTTTCTTTCTTAAGAAACACGAGTTTTGCTGTAAATATAAACATTTCATCAGGTTAAGATTGAGATTCAAACTGTGTTTTGTCTAGTTGGGAACTGGGATGTTAAGAATAGGGGCATCTTGTCTGGACCATGCATGTGCTTACAAGTTCAAGATGGCATTAATTATGTATTTAAAGTTCATGTATCTCCAAATCAACAACAAAAAGTGATTAATTTGATTAGTAAACACCTACTAAATATCATATCTTCATAACATAATCTTATGAATTTAGTTTCTAATCAATCTTTGGTAAGCGGTTTCTTTTCATTCATTCATTGATTGACGAAAGGGTGGGATGTAATTCAGCCAAATGCTAACAATATACCAATTTAACCATACAAAATATTTTTTGGTGAGGAGGAATCCACCTTCGGTGGTAAATTTCGGATGCGTGGCCGATCCGGTATGGAACAAGAAGCGGGTAAATCAGTTTGCTCCGACCGACTCGATCCAACGGCAAGAAGAATGGTGGGACTAGATTTTTCACCCAAGTGAAGGGGCGAAGTAGGGATGGCAATGGGGCGGGTTCGGGGAGGGTAGTACCCTCCCCGTCCCCATTCCCGTTTAATATTATCCTACCCATCTCCATCCCCATCCCCATCCCCATACTCGTCAGAGATTTAAATTCCTCCTCGTCCCCATTCCCGCCGGGTTTTCCCATCGGGGAATTCTCATCCCCGCTTAATATTCCCCGTTTGCAATCTCTGTCGGGAATCCCAAAAAATTTTCCCATTGAATTTTCCATTTTACCAATTATATAATTTAGTTATAAATGGATGTGTGCATGTATGACATATTTAAGTTAAAATTACAAAAAAAACTTACCTTATAGTATAAAATACGAAGTAATATACAAAGAAAACATTATCAAAATTAAATTAAGAAACTTAAATCTCATTAAAAATTATACAAATGCCTTAGAAAATACCCACAAAAATACCCCCGATGGGTTTTCCCCAATGGAGGCAGGGGCGGGGTGGGGATCGGGTTAGAGACTAGTAATCCTGTCTCCGTCCCTATACTCGAGCGGGGATTTATTTTTGACTCCGTTTCATTCCCCATCCTCATTTATATTCCCCATCTCCACCTGACCACCCCCAGAGGATTTTCCACGAAAATTGGAGAATTTCCTCCCCATTATCATCCCTAAAACGAAAATAAAGATCGAATCTAAGATCTCCCAACATTTCCTCACATCTCTTACTGCTAAATCATCCACGTGCGACAACTATACAATACTCCTAATTACTAATACTGCCTTTGTCATGTTTACAAATTTAGTCATATCTGTTATTTATTAATTATTATTACATTAAATTATTAGTTTAAACAATATCATATCATTTATTGATAAATCTCTAGAAAACTTAATTCTTTTATTTTTTGGTCATACGAAAAGTTCTTACACCTTGGCTTGCAAGCAAAACTTAGAACCAAAGAATTTGTAATGGATGGATCGGAATGTTATTGGATGCCTGGCAAGTGGCAACTTGAAGCTACTAATTACGAGAATCCATAGCAATAAATCACGTAATAAGCTCAGCAATTCAGGGGTATTTTCGTAAACCGACTGCCTATATAAACTCTTCTCTCGTCCTACTACCCTCGTCTCTCCACGGATTTCAGTGACTCGCCTCAAAAGCTCAAAAACCAGAAGAAGACTCGGGTCTCTCTGTTTCCCAAGCAAGAAAAACAAGTGCACATCTACATCTGAAGTAGAAGTTCCATAAACCCTAATTGTACCTTTTGTTTTTGTTGATTTCTGTTCTTCGCAACAAAAAATACGGCGCACAATCACTCCAATCGCTTAATTTGCCTGCAAAGCCCTAGCGGATCCGAACTCCTCGTTGTGCTCCGCCCCAAAAACTCCACCTTTATCTTTCTACGCATCTCCGGAATCTGGATTAGCTTGATTGTTGTGGGGCATTATTGAAATTAACGGATTCTTGTAAACCCAACGAAGGGACATTTGTTATCAATTGGATTTAAGTTTTGAACTGGAGTTGGAATTGGAGAGCGGCTCTTGAGAAGGGTTTTAGATTGGGAGGGATTTAGGGTTTTACCCGATCCACAATGGATGACCTAGAGAAGGCAATAGTCATCAGCTTTGATGAATCCGGGACCGTTGATTCTGCTCTTAAATCACAGGCAGTGGAGTTTTGCCGGAGGATTAAGGTGAATCCGACAATTTCTACAGTCTGTATCGAGAGGTTGTGGTCGTCGAATTGGTTCCAGGTTCAGTTCTGGTGTTTGCAGTGCCTCCATGAAGCTGTTCGCGGACGATACTCCTCGATGAGCCAAGAGGAGCGCTCCTTCATCCGCAAATCCTTGTTTGCCATGGCGTGCTATCAGAGTGCTGATGGTGAGAAATCGGGGGTTAGGGTTTTGGACAGTCCTGTATTCGTTAGGAACAAGCTTGCTCAGGTTGTTGTTGCTTTGATTTACTTTGAGTATCCATCTGTTTGGTCTTCCGTGTTCGTTGATTTCATCCCTCACCTAAGCAAGGGAGCTATCGTTATTGACATGTTTTGTCGAGTTTTGAATGCTCTTGATGAGGAGCTGATTAGCTTGGATTACCCAAGGAATGCGGAGGAGACTGTCATTGCTGCTCGGGTTAAGGATGCTATGAGGCAGCAGTGTGTGCACACAATAGTTAGTGCATGGTATAATATTTTGTCTATGTATAAGAATTCAGATGCAGAGCTCTGTGCTAGTGTACTTGATTCAATGAGGAGGTATATCTCATGGATTGATATAGGGCTGGTTGCCAATGATGTGTTTGTTCCATTGTTGTTTGAGCTCATCATGGTAGAGGGTTTCTCTGCGCAGCTTCGTGGTGGTGCAGCCCACTGTGTGCTGGCTGTGGTTTCCAAGCGTATGGTGGATCCGCAAGCAAAGCTTAACCTGTTGCAGAGTTTGCAGATTCGCCGAGTTTTTGGTTTGATTTCTGAGGATGCAGACTCTGAATTGGTGTCCAGCATAGCTGCATTGCTTACGGGCTATGCCACTGAGGTTCTAGAATGCTCCAAACGGGTGAATAGTGAAGATGGGAGGCGTCTTTTGGGGGATCTTCTAGATGAGGTATTGCCTTCGGTTTTCTTTGTGATGCGGAACTGTGAGGTTGATGCGACATTTAGTATTGTACAGTTTCTTTCTGGTTATGTGTCTACAATGAAGAGCCTTGCAACATTGACAGAGAAACAACTTGTTCATGTGAGCCAAATATTGGAAGTAATTAGGTCTCAAATATGTTATGATCCTGATTATCGTGATCACCTTAATAGCTTGGATATGATTGGTAAAGAGGAGGAAGAGAGGATGCTTGAGCATAGGAAAGATCTGTTTGTATTACTTCGTAGTGTGGGGCGTGTGGCACCTGATGTTACACAGCTGTTTATAAGGAATTCATTAGCCAGTGCTGTTGCATCTTCTTCTGATAGGAATATTGAGGAGGTTGAAGCCGCACTCTCTCTTCTTTATGCTCTTGGAGAGTCAATGAGTGATGAGGCAATGAGAACTGGGAGTGGACACTTGGGCGAGTTGGTGCCCATGCTTCTGTCTATGAGGTTTCCTTGTCAGTCTAATAGGCTGGTTGCTTTAACATACTTGGAGACAATTTCAAGATTTATGAAATTTGTTCAGGAGAACACCCAATACATACCAATGGCTCTTTCTGCTTTTCTGGATGAAAGGGGTATTCACCATCCAAATATCAATGTCAGTCGGAGGGCAAGTTACCTGTTCATGAGGGTTGTAAAGTTGCTGAAATCAAAGCTGATACCTTTTATAGACACAATTTTGCAGGTCTCTCAAGCAATCATCTTGCACTTTTTTCATTTCATTACGGTCTACATTATCTACATCCCATATGTGATATTTTACTGAACTATCTCTTAATATGGCTGTGTCAGAGTTTGCAAGATACCGTTGCTCAGTTTACTAGTATGGGATCTTCAGCGAAGGAGATTTCTGGATCTGAAGACGGAAGTCATATATTTGAGGTAATTGTTTTTTTTTTCCTGTAGACGAAAGTGGTGTTTATGGGAAATTATTATTAAGATTTTGTTTTTCCTCCTTGGGCATTGTTTATAACTATGAACATTTTGTAGGCAATTGGTATACTGATTGGGATGGAAGATATACCTCTGGAAAGGCAAACTGATTATCTATCTTCGTTGCTCACTCCCCTTTGTGGACAGGTTGAATTTAAATTTAGTTCAACCTTATTCAATAATTTGATACCTTTGCATGATTTATGAGTGGTAAGATAGTTTCTTGTTGGTCCAGGTTGAAGCATTCCTTGCCAATGCAAAAGTACAGAATGTGGATGATAATTCAGCAAATTTTTTGATTGTCCAGCAAATAATTATGGCAATCAATGCACTCAGCAAGGTTCTTTTCTTTATGATAAAATTGTCAATATGCCCGTGTATTGGGAAAGCAAATACCTATTTTGGTTTCTTGTTAAGTGAACATCTTACATGGCTTTCATGATTCTTAAACTCGTCCATTCTGGCAGGGATTCAATGAGCGTCTTGCCACTACCAGCCGTCCTGCTGTTGGTAGTATGTTTAAGCAGGTTAGTAGAGGATTATATTGTGTTTTCTACCTTTCTTAATTTGTTTTGCTCCTAAATCTGCTGTGTGTTGTTTCATGTGGCCTTAATTGGTCTCAAATGAGGAATGGCTTAGTATCTTCCATATACACTGCTCATACTTAATAGCTTCAAATGAGGAATGACCAACAATCTTTCCCGTCTAACTCTTTATTTTTGTCTGTTTGTTTATTCTATAGACATTGGATGTGTTGGTTCAAATACTTATCGTATTTCCAAAAGTGGAAAGTTTGCGGAGCAAGGTGAGTTATTATTTATTAAGATAATACTGATAAAAAGATATGGATACCTAACCTTGATAGTTGATTGTGATTGACTAGGTCACATCATTTATCCATCGTATGGTAGAGACTCTAGGTGCATCCATTTTTCCTCACCTGCCTAAGGCATTGGAGCAACTGCTTGCAGAAAGTGAGGTAAAGAACTATTTAATTTTTTATCTGGTTATTTTGCATCTTTCTGCCTAACTCTAGGAGTGTTTTCCTTTTTGGACTTCTTTTCATGGGAAAGAGGATTTCACAATATTAATTTGATTATGTTGCTAGAATATCTGTTCGCTACCGTGTATAGCATAAGTTTATCTGCAGTTTGTGGAGGGAAAGTTGTATCAGGATTGAATTAGAAAGCGCAGCATTAGTGTAGTTCAGTTCTAGTGAAATTTATCATACTTTGAGATGGTAATCTAAGGGAACATCATTTAAAGATACTTCCTTATTTTGTTGTCTCAGTTTTTTTCCTGCTATGTTTGCTCTGGAAAATTTGTAGGGTTTGCCTCTCATAATTGCCTTTCTGTACCAGTGATGGATTAAATTCATTTACAAATTGCTCACTCTCTCTGATGTACTCTCTGTGGAATAAATGACTGAATTTTGTAATTCAGTTACTTTGGTACAATGGACATGCTAATGGAGGTGTGGCTAATTTAGAAAGCACAGAATTAGGGTGTCTCAGTTCGGTCAAATATCTTATTTATATTTTCTGGATTCAATCTAGAGTCAAAGACCAAGGACTAAAGCATGTACCTAGTGTATGTAGTTGAAATCGGAGTTCATGTCCTTTGTAGCATGAACCTCATGTAGGTTACAGAGAGCCTGAGATTATTAATTGTATGGTCTTTCTATAGTGTGCCCTAGGGGCACATTATAAGAAGCCCGATTTGGAAACTAAAATCCTAAAATACAATAAATAAACCCTAGGGAAAAGATTTAAAATATCCTAGATAAAAGATTCACAAAATCATTCTCAAATTGGCTTCTTATAATGCGCCCTTAGGGCACATTATAGAAAAATCCATATTCGTAAAGTACTTGGCATGCTCTAAAATCTGGGTGTTATTACCTTTGGAATTTCAGTTGCTCTATAACATCTCCTTGGTGATAACTGATAAGTATTGGTTAGTAATTTGATCGAACTTTGTTATTATGGTTTCCTTGGCAGCCAAAAGAGATGGTTGGTTTTCTTGTGTTGCTCAATCAGCTTATATGCAAATTCAGTACCTCGGTGCACAATATATTGGAAGAAGTATTTCCTGCTATAGCTAGTAGGGTATTTGCTGTCCTGCCACGAGAAGAATTTCCTTCTGGACCTAATACTGAGGTATTAATACTTCTATAATATCAATCATGCTTTTGCTTTAGAAACCTTAATACCTTATGCATCTTGCAGACGGTGCCTTCTTTGTTGATAATGCAAAGCGGATAAAAATGATTATAGTGCTTGAGTGCATTATTTGTTCTTTGTGATCTTGTTCTTTGTTTGCTTCAACTATTGTTTGTTGATGGTGGATTCAGTTTTTTTTGTTAATTTGTAAGTAGCTTCTAAGTGTTACCTCTTAATGCTTATCAATTATATTGGGACTCTTTCATGCTAAGATCAGATCCTAATTTACAAACAAAATTTGTTAAACCGACTTGTGATGCTCTTGATCATTTGAACTTTTTGGTAATGCAATGTAATATCTTTATTTTTGCCTTGAAAGTTTAAAATCTTCCTTGGCAACTAAGTTTCCTGTGACGGCGATGTTAGTGGAGTATATAATGAAACTGTTTTCTTAGTGGTTTGTATAAGGAGCACTGTGTAATAATGATTTAAGAAGACAGAGAGCATGCACCAAAAATGAAAAAAAAAATCCATGTTTGTTATTTTTCAGATTTTGAGTATATATGATTTCTGACTTCTAACTTCTTACTGTTGTAGGAGCTTCGAGAATTACAAGAGCTTCAGCGGACCTTTTATACGTTTCTTCATGTGATCACTACGCATGACTTGGCTTCCGTTTTCCTTTTACCTAAAAGTAGGCCTTATCTGGACCCGGTTATGCAGCTGCTACTCTATGCATCTTGTAACCATAAAGATATTGTTGTAAGAAAGGTATGCTTTATTATCTCGGGTTTGCCTAGTATCATCCTAATGCTGATAAGATTTATCTGGGTTGCTTCATGGAAGTAGAGTTGATCTGACATTTTTATCTTTTCTATGCTAAACAGACATGCGTGCAGATATTCATCAGGCTAATCAAAGATTGGTGTGTTGGACCTTTTGGAGAAGAGAAGGTATCATACTGTTCTCAATTCCATTTGAATAATCCCGTTTCATAAAGGTTTGAATGTGCGACTTATTTACCAGGTACCCGGCTTTGCGAGGTTCATCATTGAGGTTTTTGCAACAAATTGTTGCTTGTATAGTGTTCTGGACAAATCATTTGAGTTTCGTGATGCAAATACTGTAAGTGGCTATACTCGAACAGACTTCTGCTATATATAATTTAATTAATTCTTCCTATTCTCTTTGTTTCAGAAACTTAGATGCTCTTATAATTGAGTGTTAGTATTTAACGATTTGATTGATTTGTATTGCTGTTACCTGCCTCCCAAAATGTTTGAATAATAAATTGCAATGAACATTAAGTGTTTCCAATTAGTAGGAAGTTAACCAATGATGGACCATCATTAGTAGTTTACTGACTGAAAGCTCGTTCTTATAATGCTGGTGTGACAAAATCAGAAGGTGCGGATATTTTAAACCCAAGTTGGTAAAAAACTAGAAGTATTATATCTTGGAATGGAGAAGGACGGTCTTGTAAACTGGTCCCTAGTTATGCTGGAATTAAATCTTATTCACATGTGAAGCTTTTTAAGAGATCTGATTTTCTTAAATCCAAAATATCCATCTTTTTTTCCCCTGCTCATTAAACAGTATCCAGCTTTTACCGAGAAATAATATCTAACATCAAAAATAAGCTTCTTGTTTCCTATATCTCTTTTGTTTGGAAATATGTACAACTCCACTAAAACATCTCATCTTCAAATAAGTTTTACAGCTGAGATTTGTGTATGTCTTTGTAATGTATATATAAAAACCTATAATAATATTTATAGGAATCTTATATTAATAGATGAAGCTTTTGTTAACTGGACATGTAATAAATGCTTGAAGTTTTATTTTTATAATTAGTCTGTTCAAAAGAAAAAACAAGCATTGCTGGTTGGTGATCGTAGCCTGAATACTGTGCAGTTCAACCCAAAAGTAATTAAATTCTCAGACTTCAACATCCACCTGATAAATAGATCTATGTGACCAATGTTTTCTTACAATTTTATCTGGAAGTAATTATAACTATTACTGCTTCCCTGTGTACTTGCTCTTCAATATGGCTTTCTTGTGCATGACTAAGCCCCTAAGAGTACGTGTTAGAACTTAGAACCATGATCCATAGTGAGAAATAGTGAGAAAAGAAAGGGTGGTGAAACGTGAGAAATTGAGAGAAAGGAAAGGGTGAGAAAATAAGAGGTGAGAATGGAGGGGATTTTCTTATTTTGTTTGTTTGGCTAGACTTATGATTTGATGAGAATTTATGAGTTGATTTTATTTTTATTTTTCTTATTTTGAAGCTTCTATCTCTATTTTCCCATCAAATTCCACCAATTTGGTGAGATTAAATTTCCCATCATTTCCCATCAATTTTTCTTATGAAATACCATCAATTCTCATCTTAAAATGCAACCAAACAATAGAAAAATGATTCCCACAATTTCCCTCCCTAAAATTCCCATCAAATCCCACCATCCAAACATTAGAGAAGGATGGAGATCCCATCTAAACATTTGTTTATACTTTTTTATTTGTACCAGGGTAGATACTTTAAATGCTTTTTTAGGTTTTAAATTGCAATGCCAAGATTATAATCTTGATTATCAATGTCTATTTTGTAGCATGAGATTGGTGAAGTGTTTGTGTTATAATACCTTTGAGTCTGATATATCACCTAACTCCTTGCCACAACCCACCATTGGGCGTGGTTGCTCGATTCATAATTATATTTCGCCCATGATTTTTACCTCTTACTATTTCATTTTACTTCTTTTTTTTTACAGCATTTGTTGTTTGGAGAAATAGTAACGGCACAGAAGGTCATGTATGAGAAATTTGGTGATAAGTTTCTAGCACACTTCGTGTCCAAAGGGTTTCTTGCAACCCATTGCTCCCAAGATCTGGCTGAGCAATACCGTCAGAAGTTGCAGGTCAGATCATGGCTTATTGTGTTCTCCCAAGATCTTGCGACAAATTTCATTGATTGATTCCCTTTCAAGGAGCAATAAATATGAAACTTGTAACCTCTACGTAACTCCATAACTTACAAAATTTGTGCCAACTTTGTTACAGGGCAATGATATAAAGGCTCTTAGATCGTTCTACCAATCCGTCGTAGAAAACATGAGACTTCAGCAGAATGGAAGCCCTGCCTTCAGATAGCATCTTCTTGGAGTCCTTAATTTCAATTGGGGCAAGAATTTTGCTTGATTTTTTTTTCTCTTATCTTATTTTCCGATACAGGTTGGTTATTTCTTTTCTATTTGCCTGTGTTTCTAAGATACATGATTTCCTCTGACCAGACCCATCTAATTTTATTGATAGTGAGATCTGCAGGTTTCGTTCTTCAGTGTAAATATCATGGATGAGCTTATATAGACGGCAAGGTATGGATTAGCTTCCATCCTTTTAAAATTGGCATTTCAATCTCTTGTGATGGAACTTGTTTATGTATTAGGGTAGCTAATAACATATAAGGGTCCGTTTGGATTACATTATCTTTTTTTTCTGTGAATAGAATTGGGATTGATGTGGAGCTTTATTGACAATGGATTGCTGCTTTTTCCTCTTGGACAGGTGAATGATTTCTTGACTTTCTTGAACCAGTTGATCCTGTACTCCGATCTATGGCAAAGACAATCTTCGATTTATACTTCCACCCCAAACTAGTAGCAACCCCTTGATGCAACTGATGATAAAATTGAGCAGCTGGAGGCAAGTTTTTAACTCCAAACTTCCGAAAAGTTTTAATTTAAGCTGCTTTATTCCATTTGAATTCAAAAGCAACACATACCTGTCCTCTTAGATGCCTACTGAGAACCGAGCAAATGGGGGAGGTTTTGGTATTTTCGCTTTCCTGTGTGCAGATGGAATTGGGATTTTCTTAGTCCCATAGAAGTTTTGCTGGCTATGATTTTAAAGCCACCTTTTTTTCTTCACAATTCAGGACTGTTGTTTCTTGTGTTCCATTTTTCCTTTTTTGTTTATTTATTTCGTGTATATTTTTTAACGTACTTGATGAAATTCTTTGGATGGCTATTTATTTTTGAAAATATAATATACTTTGTTCATCAGCTAGCTACAAGTAGACATAAACACAAGAATGCACTGTTTGGAGAGTTTTTTTGTCTCGAAATCCCAATTGTCGGATTAGGAGAGGCGTTATTTCATAGGAAGTTCTGATAAAAATTCATCACCTAAGAGATAGCTTAAAGATTCTAGAACCTTTCTCCCGAGCATTATCCAAAAATTGCTTCAAGGTGTCATGCAAGTCCTTTCGAGAAAGCAAAAAAAGTAGTAGAAATTTATGGGTATGTTTGATTTTTGTTGATGCTATGGCTATTATGCTATTGAAGTTGATTTAGATTCTTAATGAGAGTAGTTGAGATTAGGAGGATAGTAGACTAATTTTATTAGGTGTGTTCTAGATACTTTATTGTAGATATTGACATGCTACTATGCTAGATGCACATTCATAAAAGTGTTGGATGCATTCGGATTCTTTTAATTTTCTTATATAAGTTTTTTTCAAGCATGAGATCAACAAACTTCTTTCGTTTGTTCAAGGAAACTTATTCGAACATGAGTGGTAATTTTTTTGCTTTTGGAATATTGTAGCCATGATTCTTTGCGGTATCCAAAATCTTGTCACTTCCACTTTTTGCATGGTACGCCTTGGTTATGTAATTATCATTTGGTATCCAATTTTCAACTTTTATTATAAGAAAAGGCAAGTTATACAATACCACCTGTAAATTAGTATGTTATTCATATAATCACTCATTTAATGATTATATTAAATTAATCTATTTTGGGCTTTATTTTCAAACACCACCAATTTTTTTTTTTATTGCGTTCCAAATCAATTAGAGTTGATTATAGAAACGATTTAGGGTATATTATAATCCTATGCCACATGATACAAAAAACCGTTATAAGAATATTTGATTCGGAATAGTTTCCAATTTTTTTTTTATAAAATGTTAAAAAAATCTTGAAGAATTCTAAAGTTATACCTATGTGGAGGCAAATGGTTTTCCACAATATGAACGATAATTGTCTAACAAATAAGTACTTGGTTACTCTTCTTATTGTCACTTGGTTTTAGAATGCCATTTCATTGACTTATGTGTTGGGCCTAACACGCTTATGTGTGCTGACGGACATGTGGACTCCCCACGTCATATTGGCCTATCGGACTTTAATATGGTATCAGAGCCAGATTCGTTCTAGGTCCTGACTTCCTAGTCTTATTGGGATAGTCGACCTTAAGGCATGAACGTCAAGTACATCTGGCATATTGCGGGGCCAGACAGTTGCACTTGAGGGGGCGTGTGGAGACAAATGGTTTCCCACATCTAAAATATGAAAGATAATTGTATAACATATCCCATGGACATATGTGCATGGACGGAGCCCCCATGTCGTAATTGGCGTGGGAATTTAACAACCTAACCAAATCATTATAGAAAAATCACAGGTTAAATAAAGAGTGTAAATCGTGTTTGACTCAAACGTGAAACGAAGATATATCGAGTAACAACTAACCAAGAGCAAGAAGAAAAAATGAGCGAACACAAAAGATTGGTGAAGTAGTTCGGCAAATGCCTACGTTTGTGGAGCCTCAGAGAGGAAGCCCATCTCGAATCCACAATATCTCACAAGCATTACAAAGCCGGTTACAAACATGCAACAAAAGAGAAAAAAACAACCAAAGAAGATCAAGTTCAGACAACAAGAACGGAGAAACATAAAAGGTAGAAGAAGAAGTAGACCTAGGATTTTAGCTCTAAGGCTGACGAAGCTCCGAGTAAGAGCTTCGTTGGATCTCGACCACGAATCGGAAGGAGCAAGGTCGTCGTCGACTAACTCCACCACCAGGTCACCGGAAATGCACCAAAGCGCCACCAGATCTCTCTCTCTTTCTTTTCCTCTCTTTCTCTAAAGGCCTCTGGAATACGCTGTTTCAACTAAAAATGAGCGAACAAGTGAAAGCTCAACTTATAAAACTAGGGTTGTGGGCAAACCTCCAAACACACTATTTTGCTTGAAGAGAAGCGAGCCTTCATCTAGTTCAGACACGCTCGAGATTGGGCCATCTTTGTTGGATCATCATCACTAGGGCCAATCTCCAACATTAAGCCCAAGTGATCTTAATAACACACCAACTAACTCGAACCCGAATTATTACCTCCAAATCGGGGAAGCTATAGCCTGATTCGACTAGTTTAAGTGTGCTAAAAATTCCAATGGACCCGGTTCTCTACTTAGATTTATTTTCTACCTCTATCCTATTACATGTTATGTCATACCATAACTTATGTCACTAGGATTTGTACTTGGTTTAATATAGAACATTACAAAGAGTTTTCATAAAACTTACTAAAAATTAAAAAATACACCAATTTGTAAAGATAGGATGCTCTTCATAAACTCAGCCCTTAAAAAATAACGTTTACGCAAATTTACATATGTAGGTGTTTTATTTACAAACCCACCCAAAACAGAATTTTGTTAATAAATATTAAAATGTAGAGCAACAACAATAGGGGAATTTGTTGATAAATATAATAATTTCATTTGACCTTTTAAAAATATAAAGAAGTGCTTTGCACGCAACAAAATCTTTACAAACGTAGTTTATGAAATTCTAAATTTTCATAGGCGATTTGATGTGATTTTGTGCTTTTTTTTTCAGGGAAAAAACAACGTTATGTTTATAATGTGGCGGACATTATATAAAGTGCGTGGATACATCTTCACAACTCACACAAGTAACGACGAGTTGAGAGTTTTTTCTCCAAGCTTCTTTGGACACGACATATATACCTCATCGATCAATGATACCAAAACAAGTATAGTATAGTATATATATATATGGTTTTAATTAAAATTTTATAGTAAATTGACTCAACGATCGAGTTGGTGTAATAGTAGTGTATGATCCTTCTACGTTCACACAAAAGGGAGAGGTTTATTTTGCGGAAGGTTCAGTATTCCAATCTCCATGCGTGCAAATTCTCTTGGGCCAGTGACCGTCGCAATCCGTGAACAATGATTAGTCGCCTTTGATTCGTATAGATTAGGGGACACCCTGGGTCTAATGACCTTGGAAAAAAAAAAAGAGTTCTATAACAAATTGATAAATCTTAAGTAAAATAATTAATAAAATAATATGAGAAAAAAGATAAAAATGTGGTATAGATCGATTCTATTCTTGACCCAAAATCAATTATATTCCGTATATGTAGAAAAAATTAATGACATCATTGTTTGGTGCACGCAATTAAAATGCTCATTTTCGGGTGTAAACTGTGAGAAAGTTCTTCAAGCAGCAAAGTCGGATCAATTTGCTTATATTTTATTATTAGTTATATATAAACGTATATATATATTTATTCGTTGATATAAGTCCAATTATATTTGTTGCTCTACGAATTATTTTAATCCGTGATATAACAAATTAATTTGTTACATCATAATGAGCTATTATTAACATCACTATATATTCTTAGATTCGTTTCTACTAAAATTAAAACAGCGTAGTAATTAGTAACCACCTTTCACTTTGTAATCGATTTCACACCTTTAAAAATATTTTCCCGGTTGTATCAATTATACAATTCACACAAGTAACATGTTGCATGAAAATGTGTTAAGATTGACTAAATTGTTTGATAGAATCATCTATATATAAGAAGTCCTTCATTTGATATCTTTTGGTTATGATTATATTCACATTTTTTAATCGACATTTTCATTCACATTATTCGAGTTCAAACTTTTAACTCAATTATTTATGGCAAGTGACAACTCAGTGTTCCTAAGCAAATTAACGTCACGGTTTCATTTTTGGTTCATCTCAATTCTCAAACAAAGGGAAAAGGATTTTAAAACAACCTCAATATATTACTAGGATGAACATGGAGCGGGACGGTGCGGAGAATGCATTCCTCACTCTCATCCCCGGCCTCCTATTAAGCCCCCATCTCTGTCATGTCCCGCCTAATCTCCAATGGAGAACGAGACGAGGAATTTCCGTTGAGTATGGGGTTATAAACGGGTCTCGTTTATTAAAAAAAACCTATTTGACTAATGGTTTTATATTTAAAACGCTAAAAACGCTTAACATATCAAATTTTAACACAAAATTAAATTATAAGTTTATAATTTGTAGACATAAATAAGTTTTAAAATTAAAAACTACAATTATATTATAAATTTTTTTATTTTATAAATTAAAAAAGTAAATATATATACATATATATACAAGGTATCAAGAATTTGGGGTGAATAGTATCTCCCCTGTCCCCGCATCGTCTCAAACCGGAGATATAAAATTCCCGATCCCCACCTCGTTCCTCATCATCAAGTTGGGGCCGGGGAATGGGGTATGTCCGAGCAAATTCCCGTCCTCACATATTTAATGTGCATCCCTGCTGATATCCAGTAGATAATTATAAAAAATAATCGTCGATCATCAAGCATGTAAATTGTAAATAAATTTTATTGTAGTAATTGAATAAACATCATCAACATTATATTTATAACTTCAATTTTCAATCTATCTTTCGATATTCCCTTGTGGGATGGGACTTGGGAGAAACGTCATCAAGCATCATATAATTAAATAGTCATCAGCCCTATTTTTGTATGTAATTGATTATTCCGGCCTGTGCTGTAAAAATCAAAAGCAAGTCCTATTTTTGCTGTAAAAATCAAAACCAAATCCTTAAAAGAGTAACATAGGACATACTTATGTAATCATTCGAAAGAGGTAGAAGAAAGTCGCAAGTAAAATAGAAACAAATGTAATCATTCACCTAAATCTAGTAAAATACTATATAGTTTTAGAATCGATCTATACATCTTCACATTCTTTTCCTACCTAAATCTAGTAAAATCCATTTATATATAGAGTTACATTTTCTACGACAAGAAGCAAGTGACATTTTAACTTTTCTAAAAAAAATCATCTTATTAATTTCATATGTTTGATTCACATTAAAGTTGTGGAATTTTTTTCTCAGACAGTTGCATTTTCTCCAAATCGCAAAAATTACACTTACCTTGGCTTGTAGAAGTAGGTAAGAACTATTTCATGCATTTTATTATAATAGGAAATTCTTATTTTTCTTATCAATACAAAATTAAACAATTTTAAAGCAAACATGATTTCACACTTGTAGATATATTATGATGATAATTTAATTTCTTTTACTTTCGAAAATTTAACTTCTCTAGCTCGTTGAACCAAATAATGTGTAACATTACAATTTACAACATGAGCCAATAGTTTACATTAAAAAATTAAAATGTATTTTACATAAATTAGTGATCCTCTACCTAGCGACCTCAGCCTATGATAGAAATACATGAGTCCTATAAAAAATAAATATAGATTTTTCTAATTACAATTATATTAGAGCCCCTTCCATAAGATCATAAACTATATAAAACTTTAAACAAAACCATCCATCCTAATTAAAACGGCTTTTAAGATTCACACTTTATCGTATCATCCTGATTAAAATAATATTTGATCAAAGACCGCCACGCCAAATATTGTTTTTGACATGAACTGGCCAAATTGACATTGCGCATTATTTTTCTTATGTTTATACGTAGTCAAGCCATGAAACATCTTTTTCATTCTCACACTACAATTTTTGGAATTGACAATTCCTATAAAAGTATGAATTTGTAATCGAACAAATATTATAATCGCAAGTGATGGAATAATTATACTTCTTACAAATTAATCGATCTAATCCAATTTAGAATGCCTTCACACACAAAACCTATAAACTTGATGTTTTATTTAAAAAGGGCAACTTGTCTTCTCCTTTTTAGCCTAAACCAGGTGAACAAATAAACATGGACTTATAAATAACTCTTGCCAAAAACTTTCATATATAGGACGACAACCAATGTGGACAATCCAGCTTTAAACCTCTTACTATATTATTCAAAAACTAATGTGTACAAACTCATCAAACTTATAGGGTACTTAATTTAGTTGTTGTAACTTGCAAAGAATGAATTAGGAAATTTGTATCTAAATCCACCTTCGACGGTTTAAGGAAAATTATTATCAAGAAAGAAATTGTACATTTTTTTTTAATGCGTAAGATTTAGGAAGATCCCAGCCTCTTCCTAACCTTATGTTAGCAGTCGTCCTAGAACCTCCTTTTTAATGAGAACTACAAATTTTGGATAATTTTAAATGTGGTCCAAAGGAATCTGGGTCACACTTGGTAGTTTTATCAACAATTTTGCATTTCCTTCATTCCTTACAACATGTTTAGTTTGAACGCGAAAAAAATATAGATGAATGAGGATATCAGAGATGGTTAACTTAATTTCCCAAAGATAGTTACAAAAACCTCCAAAATACATTAATAATAATTAGAATGTCACCTTTGATTTCAATTTTCAATTCGTGACACGTAATCATTTGACGACTGAGATAATCTCATTTCTTAGAGCATGCGCCTCAGCCTATACAGTATTAGATTGATCCACATTTCTCAATATTCAAAGCAAGTGGGTTAGCAAGAGAGTCACATATGACACATCTAGAGGTAGCTGAGTTATCCGGATATTTAGAGCCGTCAAAATTTAATTTAATAAAATCAGTTGCACACTTTGATCCACGGAGTTTGAATCGCACTTCTACCTAAACTGAGTTGAATGTTTTGTTATGAAGGTTATTGTCTAATGTCATAAATTAACTTTTCTCAAAGTTTAACTTAATGTACTTCTATCAAATTAAGAACCCACTCTCGTGACGAAACAAAACCGATAGAAACCCTTTAAGCACTTAGAAATCTAGATGGTAAACCAAACTTGCCCCACTCTCGTGATGCATCAAACTTGACTCAAACACCTAGAAATTCTATGACAATTAACCACATGAGAAACTAATTCTCAAGTTCAATTCTAGTTTTTCCAAATAGATAAAACCACCTCTCGATGCGCTCTCTCTATTTTGTTTACTTACTTAGACTACCACCTCTCGATGCGCAACCTAAACAAGACTCTAACAAGTTTAAACCTATTAGATTAAGCCCCTAGAATCAAATCATATTAGTTTCCAACTCAATTCAAGCAAAAGGTATTGAATCTAATCCGCTTCACATTGTTGGGATCAACCAAACCCTAGAACTATAGAGTTTAGCCTAACATAATTAAATTCATGAACAAAACAATTAAATCAAACATGGAATAGAACTAAGAACAATAATTGAAAGAAAAACTTACTAGAGATTCAATTGAAAGAACAATTAGATCCAAAGTGCAAAGCAAATCTCCAAAGCGAAAGAGAGTAGAACTAAAAACCCTAGAAAATCTCTCTTCTCTCTACTTGAAATTAGAAATAATAATAATGCATAAAAGTCCCCCCAAAAGAGTTTTCTAAAGAGTATTTATATTAAAGGCTAAAAATATCCAAAAATACAACATAAAAGATGGCCCCACGCGCAAGAAATAAGTGACTCGCGGCTGCCTGTCCGCCGTCTCGACCGAGACGAGCACCGTCTCGACCGAGACCATGACTTAGCCAATTTTCTCCTCTTTTTCTCGTCTCTGCCTTCATCTCTGGCTTGTTGGCTCGTCTCTGGCACCTCTTTAACCTCATACTCTTGTCCCATGAGCATCTTCAAAGGCTTGTTTCACCTCTCTTGGATCGTAAACGAGTTAGCAAGAGCTTGGGAACTGGCTGTTAAGCTGTTCCCAAGGCAGCGGAAGAAATAATCGCAAGTAATTAAGACACTGAAAAAACACAGTTCCTTATAGAGGAACCCCACTACAACCAACTAGTTGTATGGGTAAACCTCTACCTCCGCTTGGAGGATTTTGAATGACTTACTTATATTATTGATTTGTTCCTTAGTTACAAACAGCCAGATTCAAACTTCTCTGTTCCTACGAGTTCTACCTAACTCTAACAACACTAATGAATCTTCTCAACTGAGTTCCTAAGCGAACAACAATCACTAAATAAGTAACTCAAACCTTACACCAAATCGCAGTTCCCTTGCTCCTGGGAACTCGGCTTCACCGTCGTCGAGATCAGACACTCGCCGCCGGGGACTTATCTTCTTCTTTTCTCTTTCTTTGTTCTGGGTATTTGTAGGTTCTGGGAGAAGTGCTCAATCCGAGCACTATTCATTTGGCTTTATACTCGAGTGAACTTGGGCTTCAATCGCATCTTTCATTTGTGTCCGAAATGCCCTTTGCTTGATGCCCAAGTTGTACTTTCTTCACATGTGACTTCGATTTGAACTAGGTCAACTTCTTGAGATGATCGGACCGTTGGATCAATCGTGACAGTCTGCTCCTCAGACTGTGCCTTCATCCTGTCCAAGACAGGATCCCGTGATATGCGCTGATCGGTCCTTGTCCTCACATGTGAGTTCCCATATCGTGGGAACTGTCCTCTGCTGAGTTCCTTTGAGAGAAACTCTTCATTGTGTAAGCCTGTGTTCTCTGGTCATTCCTGGGAGTTCTTATTTCATGGGAACTTTTGTCTTCAGAGTTCCCTTGATGGGAACTCTTCATTGTGTGCTCATTCATGGAAGTTCTTTTCTAAACCTGTGTTCCTTAGAAATACTTGATCAAGGCACATTAGTTCCCTTATAGCGTTTGTCATTATCAAAACTTGGAGAACTGTATCGTTGATCCGATGTTTAGAACCAGAGGTCCCAACATCGTTCCAACAATTTCCCCCTTTTTGATGATGACAAACCTATCACAAAAAATCAGCAAGTATTTCAAAGCATGATATGCAAATGAGTTCCTACGCGTGTTCCTAGGGAGCCACTTCTTGTGAATCACTGAGTTCGTACTTAGCTTTTTATGCAATTGTTCCCCCTTAGCTATAGCGTATTTTGTGATATCTTTTCAACTTAACTCATCTCGCATTTTTTTGTCTTTCCCCCTTTTGACATCATCGAAAACAAGTAAACACATAGATAAGGAAGGAAGAGAACACGCAATCATACTAAAAACCATGTATTACTTAAACAAAAATTTGTACATAGGAACACAAGAGACAACTTTTGTGGGAACATTTAGGCTAGGAAAAAAGAAGGGAAAGATCATTGGCTTGGGAACAGGGCATCACAAAGCCGTGTCAAGACTTGTACAAGCTTTTCCTGGCCTTTGGCAATTTGTTCTTGGTCCCTTGCCATCTTTTCTTGTTCCCTGGCGATCTTGTCGAGAGTGTTGGCAATGTGCACCAACACTGGAGTGTTCCCATCCTGAGTGCCTTCACCAGATGGCAGCCTTTCGTGTTCCTCCACAGGCTCAGAGTGCCGCATCTTGTGGACAACAGAGATGTCCAGTTCCCTACCTATGGTGACCTCTTCCTGGGATGTGTCGTAGAGGCCCTCTCTGAGCAAGAGTTTCTTGATGAGGCCAGCATAAGGAAGGGAGTGGGATTTGGAAGCCATGCACTTCTCCATGTGCCCCAAGATTATGCGAGGAAGATTGATGGGCTTTTTGAGGAGGAAGTGGTAGAGGATAATGGCATCAGGGATGTTGATAACAAGGCGCTTCTCCTGGCGAGGGATCACCATATTGATGATGAATTGATGAGCCAGCTTTGCAATGAGGGACAAGTGATGAGTAGAGGTGCCAGTGGTGGGAACACGGCCCTCGTAAATCGTGTTGTAAATCTCCTCACTGTTGAAGTCGCCCCAGCTCTTGGTGGGCAGTTCTTGTAGGCCCTGGACAGGGACTTGTAGTTGAAGGCGGATGGTGGAGGTTGTGAAGATGAAGTCATCGCCTTCGAGGGAGAGAGTTCCCTTGGTGCCGTTGTCATGGACCACAAAATGGTTGTAGAATCGGCGCACCTGAGAGGGATCAATACTCACAGCCTCACTGCACATGTGTTCCCATCCTTGGGCCTTGATCAGGTCCCATAGTTGCCCGAGCCCTTCATCAACGAGCTGTCTTTCAGAGAGGATGAGAGGGGGAAGGAGCTTGCGATTCTCAGAGATATGGACTTTCTTGGGCTTTGCTCCTTTCCCTTTCTTCTTGGAGTTCCCCCTAGAGACCGTAGTCTTTCCTTTTTGCTGAGGGGGGTCAGCCGCTTCGATCAGCAGTGGGCGGGTCCTTTCCTCCGGGACCTGTGCCGACACCACCATTTGTTGTTCAGGAGCAGGGGTGGTGGCAAACTCTTTGTAAGTGGGGGCCTCTTCTTCCTCTTCAGCGTCATCACTGGAGGTCCCTTCATCATTGGAGGAGGTCAGCCCTGTTTCCTCCTCGTCGTCTTCCTGACGACGACTGCTTGTCTCAGCACCGTCAGTTGGTGCTGGGTTCCCTTCTTCTTGGGCTTTGCCCCCTTGATTTTCGGAAGGCCCGTTGAGTGCTCCTTCGAATTCTTTTTCGAGGGCCCTTAGTTGGGCTTCCTCTTCAGCAGTTCCCATCACGATGGGGGCATTGGCCTTCTGGCGAACAAGGATTCCGATGGGGAGATTATCCTCGTCGGAGTCAAGGTCTATTGTTTTCTGGGCCGAAGAAGATGGGGAAGGGAGTTTTAGTGTGGTGGGAGAAGAGGGAGGAGGCAAAGTTGCAGAGAAGGAGAGTGACAGGGAAGAATGAGGAAGAAGGAACCCAAAAGTGGTAAAGTAGGGTTTGATTGAGAGAGAGAGAGAGACGAGGGTAGAAAGGGAAGTTGAGAAAGGCCTCGATAACCGTTGGCCAATAAGAGTGGAGAGCCGTTTCAACTTCTCGAGCATGCCTCTGACACGCGTCGTTTTCTTCCAGGGGAAGTCTTTTGAATTTTTGAGTGCTTGGCCCAAAACGCTTCAGAGTCTGACACAATTTCCCATTTCCCTAGTGACGGTTCATCTTTTCAGATCCAGTGTTCCCTTGCTTGTTAGCACCAGTTCCCATGATCTCTAGAAAGGTCGTATTGAGTGGAGAGGTTAGGGGAACTCACACTCAATTTTCTTTGTGAGGCTGGGGAACTCAAAAGAGAACCAGACAATTGCAACTCGATTTTGGGATAAAGAGTGGGGCTCATGAGAAACGTTTGTCTGGTCCTTAGCTTAGGGTAGGTTTTATGATCAACCGTCATAGTGGCTTGTAGAGAGGGTTAAAGGGAACTCTGGTTGATCATTTTGGGTCAAAAGAAATAATGTTCCTCTATACACATCAAGCTCTAGACTAGTAATATGGCAAAATAAAAGCACTGAGTCCTACAGTTCCCTATCATGCATTTCTAGTTAGACTAATCAAGCATTGAGGGAGAGACAAACAGGGACTTGTTTAGTTTAGAGTTATCATCCCATAGAAGCATTCGAAAACGCTAGTAGGGACGTTTGTCTAAAGCTTTGGTGAGAATATCCGCAATTTGCTCTTCCGTTCTACAGTGTTGCATAGAGATGTTCCCATTTTCAACATTGTCACGTAGAAAATGATGCCTAATGTCTATGTGCTTAGTCCTAGAATGATGCACATGATTTTTGGAAATGTTAATGGCACTAGTATTATCACAGAGTATAGGAACTGGGCCAAATGACATACCGTAGTCCTGAAGTTGGGACTTGAGCCATAGTACTTGGGAACAACATGATGCGGCAGCCACATATTCTGCTTCAGCTGTGGAGAGTGCCACTGAATTTTGTTTCTTGGATCCCCAAGAGACTAGGCATGATCCAAGGAACTGGGCCATTCCTGATGTGCTCTTTCTATCAACTAGGTGCCCAGCAAAATCTGCATCTGTATAAGCAATGAGCTCAAGGGAACTGTTCCTTGGATAACAGAGGCACAAGTTGTCGTTCCCTTTGAGGTACCTGAAAATCCTCTTCACCTCTTTCAGGTGTGATTCTTTGGGATTAGCTTGAAAACGTGCACATAAGCACACTGAGAACATAATATCCGGCCTACTAGCAGTTAAGTATAGGAGAGAGCCAATCATACCTCTAAAGTTCCTTTGATCGACACTTACCCCTGTTTCATCAACATTGAGCCTGGAATTTGGGGAGATGGGAGTGTCAATGGGCCGTGAGTGGTCCATCCCATACTTGACTAGCATTTCTTTGATGTATTTCTGTTGATGAATCCTTGTTCCCTCCTTTGTTTGAGAAATCTGGAGTCCTAGGAAGAACGTGAGTTCCCCTATGAGACTCATCTCAAACTCACTACTCATGAGGTCCTTAAACTTCTCTACAAGAGTTTCGTTAGTTGCTCCAAAAGCAATGTCATCAACATAAACTTGAACAATCAAGATATCTGTTGGATCGTGACGCGTTAGTAACAATACAGGGAACTAGTAAGGTTCCCTGGGCAGCGGAAATAAACAATAGAACACAGAATTTAGAGAGGAAAACTTTCTGTCCGACCAACAAGTCGTAGAAAGAAAAACCTCTACCCCTGAGACTGCTTCTCAGAGGATTTTCAATAGAATACTTTTATTAAGTTTCAACGATTACAAGGCAAGTCAAGTTCCCTGGTAACTAAGGCACCGACCAAAGTTCAACCAACTAGACTTCTACAACCCTAAGCGTAAACCTAAGACAAAGTAAACTACTGACTTACTTGTGGATTCTTCACCGGAAAAAGCCACACACTCGTACACTTGAAAAGCTCTCTCTTCAAGTTCTTCGTCTTCAATACTCGTTCAACCACACTTTTAACCCTAGCTAATCCTAGCTATTTATAAGATAAGTTAAGTCTGATCTCACACGTAATTCTTGCCTAATTACGCTGATATTCCACTTAACAAATCCCACACAATAAGGAAAAAGATTGTTTGTGATTTCAGATCCTCAACCATGTCGATTCTTCCCAAAACCGAATGATCTCGGATTTCCTAAGATAAGATCGTGTGAAGATTGATCTTATCCTCTCTTTTATCTCCTTAAGAAACCGCCTACAGCTGGAGATCTTCGTAGAAGATCGCTCGCAGAAGAAAATGTAACTTGCCATTTATAGAAAGTCGCGTTCCTTCTGAGACGCGCTTCCTAAATCTGTCACTCGTTCCCTCCATCGTTCCTCACGATGTTCCGTCACTCGTGACCATGTACCTGTTTTCCTGAAACACTTACATGTAGAAGCAAGTTATATTAACTAAGTTTGTTATCATCAAAACTAAGAGAAACCATGGAACAACTATTGTTCCAACAATTTCCCCCTTTTTGATGATGACAAACCTATACCAAAAATGCATGTCTAGAAACCAAAAGAAATATAGATCAGAAAAAAAATTCCTGTGTGGTTCCCCCTTAACAAATGCACTGTTATTCTTACTCTTCAGAGTTAACAAAATATTCCCCCTTAGCCAAAGTTCCCTCTGTATTTCCTGGATAGAACGCATCTCTGCATTTTTCCTAACTTCCCCCTTTTGACATCATCAAAAGATCAACAATCATCAAGCAAAGACATAGAGCAAATGAACAAATTCAATTGAAACTTAAACCATTCATAAGCAAAAGACAGTTATTATTATAGATAATTGTTGTAGGGGTCACAGCCTAGAGAAAGCATAAAAACATAAAAGTCTTAACATCCAAGAAACAAAAGAAACATTTTAAACTGAGGATAGATAGGCTAAGGAACTAGAGAGGGTCCACATCATGGTTCGGAGGAGGTGGAATCAGCAGCAGCAGCGTCAGTGTCTCTCTTAGCCAGGTAACCAATGATGGTACTCAGCTGAGAGGAAATCTTTTGAAGCTCAGACAACATCTTGGCAGTAACACCTTCACTCAGCGAAGAACTCCCAACATCCATCTGGGCAGTCTTCTTTGTAGCTGTTCCCTTCAAATCACCCTGAAAATTCATCCTCGAGATATTGCGCATCTCCAAGGGTAATCCAAAGAACTCCTCTTTCGAAGGCTTGTACGCCTTTCTCTCCTTCAGTATAGCCCTCACAAAACGAGGATAAGGCAGGCTATGCTTCTTCCCAGTACACTTAGCCATCTGCCTCATCATTATCTCCGGAAGACTGATACGTTCCCTCCTTAGAAACTTGTCCAGCAGAATCATATCGTTGATGGTGAGTGTAGTTCTCTTCTCCAGCCTAGGAACAACAACCTTGATGAGGAATTGATGTGCAATCCGTGCAGTGTAGCTCAAATCATTGGTTGAATAAGGACCAGCAGCAGGAACTTTGCCCATAACACGCTTGATTAACTGATTTTTGTTCCTGGGCCAGTTACTCGAGGTATGGACATGCCCATATCCTTCAACAGGCACCTTCAGAATTGTAGCAACAGATCCCAAAGAAAAAGAGATTTCCATCCCACAGACAGTAGCAAAGCCCATTGGACCGGTAGAGAGATCAGCTAGTTGGAAGGAGCCAAAGAATTGGGAGAGAAGAGACACATCTACCTTGACTCCAGAGTCACAGATTTTCTCCCATCCCTGAAACTTGAGAAGTTCCCAGAATTCCTCCAAGTCATGGCTTTTCAGAAACGCTTCGGCGATCACCAACAGAGCGACAACCTTCTTTGAACCCTGCTTGGAATGGGCCGCTGATTCCATTGGCAGTTTACCTTTTGCCTTGGCAGACTTGAGGTCTTTCTCAACCTCTTCTTCCAACTCCTCCTCTTCTTCGTCTCCTTCTCCACCAGACTCTTTCTTTTCTTCTTCCTCACCCTCTTCAGACTCCGAGCCAACGTCCTCTTCATCTTCCTCTGGATCTTCTTCATCTTCAGAAGATTCCTGAGCCACCGTTTCCTTTGGAACGGTGGAGCGAAGGCCGTACTTGGATCCAGAAGGAGTAAGCTTCGGCTTTTTGTTGGCAGGGGATGGGGTGCGCTCCGAATCAGAGATGTGAAGGATTTGAGATGGTACGGGAGGGACACTCTTTCTTGCCTTTCGCTTCCCACGGCTCGTTGGCTTGACCCACCCTGGTCGCATATGCACGGGTAAAGATTCCACCTTTTCGTGATCATCGGTGGTTTCCTTCGGTGGTGAGTTCACCTCTTCTTTTTCCGACTCCTCCTTGCTCTCCTGTACCTCCCCTGTTTCAGCAGCCTTGACGGAAGGGTTTTCTGAGGGAATCGTGGATTTATTCTTCTCAGATTTTTCACCCTCAGTCTCCTTCTCCGATGAGACCTTATCAGCGGTGGCCATACCAGTATCGGAGACAACATCGAATTTGGTTTCAAGTTTGGAAATTGGGGAGGGGGAGGAAAGTTTGGCCTTTTTGATGGATTCGAGTTGGGCTTGAAGAACGGCGATCTCAGAAGCATCGAGACCGTCGAAGTTGAGGATTGGGGTGTTTGAGGAGGAAGCCATTGTTGCAGAAAAGAGAAGATTGAAGCTTTGAGGAAGATTTAGGGTTTTCGGGAGAAGAACAGAGATGCGGAAAAAAAAAATTTGACCGAGATAAGAGTTTATAAAGCACAGCTCTTTCCTTGTTTACAAGCTCATGATCTTCCCAAAGATCTTCTATCCAAATCTTAACGGCTAAGAGTTGCCATAATGATGAATTTTCACCGCCATTAAATTTTGACTGCGCAGACGTCCTATCGTTCCCTGCAGAGTTACTGTGCAACGGTTGGAAAATTTAAACAAGCAGGCACAACGGCTACAACATAACTGCGATCCCTGCGTTGATTGATGTCTGTTCCTTTGCAGAAAACTTTCAATTATAAATAAGGACGTTCCTTTCAAGTGACACAATTCTCAACCACAAGTTCCATACCTCGTTACCATGAGTGGATAAAACGCTATGTTTGAACAGAAAGGGACTAGAGACGTTCCATTCAAACTTTTTGTGGACTTGGGATATTTTTGACATCCAAACAATTATTCCCCGTTTAAAGGTAATCAAAGGAGGTTCATAGGGAACGTTTGTGTGGACCAGGCTAGGGGGCAGTTTTATACCAACTATCATTTCGGCTTGAAGTGAGGGATAGAATAGATCAAGTTGGTTATTTTGGGCCAAAAGAAAATCTTAGATGTAAGCAATTCAGTTTTAGTTCCTTTTAGCATGTAACACTTAACAATTTCTAATATATACACCATCTATGCACAGAGGAAGGATATAAGCCATTAGAAAACTTGTCAAATGATATGTAGTTACCTGAGAAGTTACCTCTTTAGTCAGGCACTGAGGGAATAGAGGACCGGGACTTGTTTACTCCAAGGAGATCATTCCTAGTAACATCCTCAGATGTTCATAGGGTTTTCTGTCCAAGGCCTTGGTAAAAATATCTGCCACTTGATTTTCAGTCCTACAATGATCCATCTTGATGAAACCTTTTTCAACATTATCTCTTAAGAAATGATGTCGAATATCTATATGTTTGGTTCTAGAATGATGCACTGGATTTTTGGAGATATTGATTGCACTTGTATTATCACATAAGATAGGAATAGTTCCAAGAGACATACCAAAATCCACCAATTGCTGCTTTAACCATAATACCTGGGAACAACATGCAGCTGCTGCAACATACTCTGCCTCGGCCGTTGAAAGAGCAACCGAATTTTGCTTCTTCGATCCCCAAGACACCAAACAGGGACCAAGAAATTGGGTCATGCCTGATGTGCTCTTCCTATCTACTAAGTGACCTGCAAAATCTGCATCCGAGAATCCGACAAGATGGAACGAGTTGTGTCTTGGATACCACAGACATAACCCATCGTTCCCTTTCAAGTATCGCAGAATTCTCTTCACTTCTTTCAGATGTGTTTCTTTAGGATTGGCCTGGAATCTAGCACAAAGACACACACTGAACATAATATCTGGCCGGCTGGCCGTTAGGTACAATAGGGAACCAATCATTCCACGGTACATCGTTTGATCAACATCAACACCGTTAAGATCAGCATCAAGACGAGTATTGGGAGAAATAGGGGTATCAAAACTTTTTGTAGAATCCATACCATACTTCTTCAATAGTTCCTTGATGTACTTTTGTTGATATACCTTTGTTCCCTCATCACTTTGTACCACTTGTAGACCAAGAAAGAAAGTGAGTTCACCGATCATGCTCATCTCAAACTCACTACTCATGAGATTCTTGAAGCTTTCTACAAGTTTAGGGTTAGTAGAACCAAATATAATATCATCAACATAAACTTGAACTACTAAAACCTCACCGTCTTATTCCCTTAGGAACAATGTCTTGTCGATCACACCACGTTTGTATCCATTGGCTAATAGAAACTGAGCAAATCTATCATACCAAGCACGAGGAGCCTGTTTGAGACCATAAAGGGCCTTATCTAGTACATAGACATGGTCAGGGTGATCAACGTCTTCAAATCCTGGAGGTTGTAGCACATAAACCTCTTCTTGTAGGTACCCATTCAGGAATGTTGTCTTCACATCCATTTGATACAGCTTGAATCCTCTGTGAGCAGCATAGGCGATTAGAAGACGAATGGCTTCTATTCTTGCAACGGGAGCGTACGTTTCATCATAGTCAATCCCTTCTTGTTGATTGTACCCTTTTGCTACAAGTCTCGCCTTGTTCCTTGTGACAGCTCCGGTGTCATCAAGTTTATTCCTGAAAACCCATTTTGTTCCTATAGCCATTTTGTGCTTTGGCTTGGGAACTAATCTCCATACTTTGTTCCTCTCGAACTGGTGTAGTTCCTCTTGCATAGCAACTATCCAGTCAGGGTCTTTTAATGCTTCCTTCACATTCTTTGGCTATGCAAGAGAGATAAACGCATTGAAAGCACAAAAATTCTTAATAGAGGAACGAGTAAGCACACCTTTATCATATGGAGTGATGATGTTGTCAACAGGATGATCCCTCTTTTGATGGTAATTCCTGAATTCAATTTGAGTGGGATCTGGACTTGACTCCTCTTGTTCCTGTTGGCTTGTCGTTCCATGTGAAGTTCCTTCACCATGATCTTCCTCTATTTCTTCATTTTGTGAAGTATCATCCTCAGGAACTAGGGCACTTTCTATGTTATCTCCATCCAAGTCAGGACTTGGAGGCATAACATCATCATTTGGAGCTTGTGCACCTTTATCTGGATCGACTTCATCATCTGAATCTGTATTTAGAACCTTCAGTACATCCTCGTTACTAGAGAGGTTCCCTCCATTTTTGGACTCGTCAAAGATAACATGAATGCTTTCTTCAAACTTCTTAGTCCTCTTATTGAACACCTTGTAAGCCTTGCTGTTGGATGCATATCCCAAAAAGATACCTTCGTCACTCCTTAGATCAAACTTGCTAAGCTCGTCTTTTCCGTTGTTGTGAATAAAGCACCTGCACCCAAAGACTTTCAAGTGGGAAATATTTGGCTTTCTGCCCTTGATTAGTTCATATGGAGTTTTAGAGAAGTTGGAACGTATGGTGACTCGATTAATGATGTAGCAAGCGGTACCGACTGCCTCAGCCCAAAAGGACCGAGGCAAGTTACTTGCCAACATCATAGTTCGAGCCATGTTTTGTAGTGTTCCATTCTTTCTCTTAGCTACGCCGTTCTGTTGAGGAGTCCTTGGCGCAGAGAAGTTCTGAGAAACTCCATGTTCATCACAGTAGCTATGGAACAAGGTATTCTTGAACTCTGTTCCATTGTCAGACCTGATAGATTTTAACTTCTGCTCTGTTGATGCTTCTACCTTCTTGATCCAGCTTTTGAAAGCCATGAACGTCTCATCTTTGGAACCTAGAAAAAGAGTCCATGTATATCTAGTAAAATCATCAACAATAACAAAAATGTACCTGCTACCACCATGACTTCTCACCCACATGGGACCACACAAATCCATGTGTATCATCTCAAGGGGATGAGAGGTGCTGACTGACAACTTAGGCTGAAAAGATGACTTGCTTTGTTTTCCTTTTGCACACTCTTCACACAGGCTTTCCTTTTCTGTAAGAACTTTGGGAAGTCCTACCACCAGGTTTTGTGAGTAAAGTTTGTGAATTCCTCGATGATTTGCATGACCAAACCTCCTATGCCAGAGGTCAGTCTTGTCACCTAATGTTACAAAGCAAAGATCTTCTTGTGGTTGGAAACTTGAGTCGACAAAATACACATTGTTGCGCCTCTTTCCTTTCAGGACCACAAGATTTGATTTCAGATTCCTGATCATACAGCATTCTGAGGTAAAGGATACCTCGTTGTTCCCTTGGTCACAGAGCTGAGCAATACTCAACAAATTGTAACTAAGACCTTTCACCAAGCTTACGTCTCTAACGCTGATCTTGTCATTTAGCTTGACTTCACCTGTTCCAATGATTTCTCCTTGATTGTTGTTGTCAAAGGAAATGTTTCCTCCAGCTTTGTTTTGAAGTGAGGACAGAATACTCTTGTTCCCTGTCATGTGACATGAACACCCGCTGTCAAGGATCCAGCGGATGTTCCCCCTCACTTCAACCTGCAAGAAAGAAATCACGTTTTAACGACCTAGGCCTGCTTAGCCTTCCCGGGTCGGTTAGCATAGCTCACAGAATGATAGATTTGTGATTGAACTAAAGTAGCTTTCTGTGGGCTCTTGGAACTAGAAGCAACATTTGAGGGATCAACATAGTTTTTCCCTTTGTCAGCTTTAGAGTTTTGCTTCTTTTGTGGTTGTGGACCTGGTTTCTTTTTATTCTGATGAGATTTGTCATACCCTTGATTTTTCTTACCAGACCACTGTTTCTTGTTGTTCCCTGTGTTCTGGTTTTGACTTCTTTTGTTAGACTCTTCTGACCTTACTTTACAGTCTTTTTGAACATGACCTCCCCCACCACAGTGATAGCACACCCTATAATATTCGCCAAGATAGCGCTTAGGATGTGGTTTCTGGAGGGTACGTTCCTTCGCACGTTCCTTGGAAGGAACTCTGTGCTGGTTCCCTTGAGACTGTTTTAAGTATATTTTATGAGCTGTTTTACCAGAATACCATTCAGAGTTGTTGTTCAGATTACTTTCAAGAACCTTGACTCTACTTTCTAGATGAGTTACCTTATCTCTAGCGGATTGCAATTCCCTAGCTTTTCTTTCCATTTTCTCTTCAAAGGTAAGGTCATCAGGAGGATATTCCGATTTGTTTTTACCATAACCAATACCATACCTAGCAGGATTAAACTCAATTTGAGTTCGTTTGTTAAGCTCATTCTCTAACTCCTCTCCTCTGAGTTTAAAGATAAGCAAATCCGATCTAAGTTCATTATTGGTTTCAGTGAGAGTCTTAATATCTTTCTTTAAATCTTCACACTCTGAACAAGGAACTACACTAGTGACAGTAGTTTCTGATAATTTTTCTTCAAGATTAAGACATTTCTCATCAGAGGCTCCTATTTCTTCTTGCATCTTTAAGTTATCTTCAAAAAGCTTTTTGACCAGGACAAGAAGATCAGATTGTTTAGCATTCTTTAAACTATCAAGGAATTGTTCAGGAGTTACCTCTGGATCAGCATCTTCGATCTTCAGAGTCATGGCACAGACCTTTGGTTCAGATTCATCATTTGAGTCTAGGTCCCATGCAGCGATGTAGGCCTTCTTCTTATAGTGACCCTTCTCTTGACAGTTGTAGCAGGTAACTTCCTTGATGTCCTTCTTCTCTGAGTTGATCTTCTCTTGTTCCTTCCATGCTCCTTGCTTTTTGCCTTTCTTGTAAAAAGCCCTCATTGACTTTGTTATGAGCGCCACATCAGAGTCCTCCTCTGTAGTATACACCTCTCTTCTTGCGGTGATGTTCTCAATGGCTTTTTCAACCTTGAGAGCAATGCCTTTGCCGGAACTTGAGATGCTACTTTTGATCTTTTCATATCGCTCATAATCCGTCAGCTTTCCAAAGATTTCATGAAGAGTGCAAGTCTTTGTGATTGGATTTTCTTTTAGCAAGCCTCTGGTAACAACATACTTAGGACCGAGACCATCAATAATCGCAGAGACCTTTTCTGATTGTGTGATGTCTTTCTCGATACCTAGATGATTGATGCGATTCACCAAGGCTTCAAACCGAGATTGGTATGTTGCTATGGTTTCTCCATCCTCCATCTTGAAGTTGTAGAACTCCTTTTTAGCCTCTTTCTGATGACTTTCTTTCAGATCCGTGCTACCAATGTGCATCTGCTCAATGGTCGCCCATGCTTCTTTGGCAGTTTTGCAGTTCACCACCCTTAGCAGATCTTCAGCACCCAAGGCATTGTTGAGAAGCATTTGTGGCTTGAAGTTTTTCTCCATTCCCGTCCACTCAGCTGGTCCCCATTCAGATTTCTTGTTCTTCTTGGCTTCAGGAATGACATAGTCTCCATCCTCAATGACTGACCATGCTTGGTAGTCATTGCTCTTAAGCCAAGTGGCGAAGAGGATTCTCCAGTGGTCGTATTCTCCAGGAACAAGAAGTGGAGGCTTGTTGTTTCCAATTCCGACGTTGGGAGTGTTGTTTGAATTCATTCTGTATTCCTGCACTAACACACAATCTAGAGCAAACCTGCTCTGATACCAATTGTTGGATCGTGACGCGTTAGTAACAATACAAGGAACTAGTAAGGTTCCCTGGGCAGCGAAAATAAACATTAGAACACAGAATTTAGAGAGAAAAACTTTCTGTCCGACCAACAAGTCGTAGAAAGAAAAACCTCTACCCCTGAGACTCCTTCTCAGAGAATTTTCAATAGAATACTTTTATTAAGTTTCAACGATTACAAGGCAAGTCAAGTTCCCTGGTAACTAAGGCACCGACCAAAGTTCAACCAACTAGACTTCTACAACCCTAAGCGTAAACCTAAGACAAAGTAAACTACTGACTTACTTGTGGATTCTTCACCGGAAAAAGCCACACACTCGTACACTTGAAAATCTCTCTCTTCAAGTTCTTCGTCTTCAATACTCGTTCAACCACACTTTCAACCCTAGCTAATCCTAGCTATTTATAAGATAAGTTAAGTCTGATCTCACACGTAATTCTTGCCTAATTACGCTGATATTCCACTTAACAAATCCCACACAATAAGGAAAAAGATTGTTTGTGATTTCGGATCCTCAACCATGCCGATTCTTCCCAAAACCGAATGATCTCGGATTTCCTAAGATAAGATCGTGTGAAGATTGATCTTATCCTCTCTTTTATCTCCTTAAGCAACCGCCTACAGCTGGAGATCTTCGTAGAAGATCGCTCGCAGAAGATAAGGTAACTTGCCATTTATAGAAAGCCGCGTTCCTTCTGAGACGCGCTTCCTAAATCTGTCACTCGTTCCCTCCATCGTTCCTCACGATGTTCCGTCACTCGTGACCATGTACCTGTTTTCCTGAAACACTTACATGTAGAAGCAAGTTATATTAACTAAGTTTGTTATCATCAAAACTAAGAGAAACCATGGAACAACTATTGTTCCAACAATATCCTTAGACTCCTTTTTAAGGAAAAGAGTTTTGTCTATGGAACCTCGAAGGTATCCTTGAGACAGAAGGAACTGAGCAAACCTGTCATACCATGCTCAAGGAGCTTGTTTGAGTCCGTAGAGGGCCCTCTCCAGGAAGTAGACGTGGTTGGGTAGCTTCTCATCCTCGAATCCTGGGGGTTGTGCTACGTATACTTCTTCCTTGAGGTGCTCATTGAGAAATGCCGTCTTCACATCCATCTGGTATAGCTTGAATCCTTTGTGGGCTGCATAGGCTATGAGAAGGCGGATGGCCTCGATCCTTGCAACTGGTGTGAAGGTCTCGTCATAGTCGATTCCTTCTTCTTGTCTATAGCCTTGAGCCACCAGACGAGCCTTGTTCCTAGCTACGGCCCCAGTATCATCTAGCTTGTTCCGAAACACCCATCGAGTTCCTATGATGTTCTTGTTTTTGGGCCTTGGAACCAGCTTCCATACCTTGTTCCTCTCAAATTGGTGTAGTTCTTCTTGCATAGCTTGAATCCAGTCTGGGTCCTTTAGAGCTTCTTTTATGCTTTTTGGTTCCACCATTGAGACAAAGGCATTAAAAGCACAAAATTATTGAGAGAAGAGCGAGTTAGAACACCTTTTTCATATGGAGTGATGATGTTGTCGATGGGGTGATCTCTCTTTTGTTGGTAGTTTCTTGTTGGAATTTGTGAGACGTCAACCTGTTCCCTTGACTCTTCTCCATCTGTGTCTTGAGTTTCCTCTTCCTCAGGAGAGCAGTTATGTTCAGCTTCTTCGCTGGGACTTTCGTCAGGATTCTCTTCGGAGTTCCCTCGTTGTTCCCCCTGAACACTAGATTCTGGTGCATTTTCATTTTGAGGAACGAGAGAATTGGAGACATCTTGTGGTTCTTCTGTTGAAGAGGGAACTTCAAAGGAGCTTTGATCTGTGGAGTTTTGATCTCCTTCGCTGTTCCCTGATTGTGGGGCATTGTTCCCACTTGGATAGTCTTCATCTTTCTTTCTTGGTTCATCCTCGTCGTCGTCTTCTTCTTGTCTGACCAGCTTAAACAGAGTTCCCTTTCCTTGAACCTCTGTTCCCATCTTTACAGACTTCTCGTCGAAGATGACGTGAATGCTTTCCTTTATCTTCTTGGTCCTCTTGTTATAGATCCTGTACGCCTTGCTATGGGAAGAGTATCCCAAGAATATCCCTTCATCGCTCCTGGGATCAAATTTGCCAAGGTTGTCTTTCCCATTGTTGTGGACGAAGCATTTGCATCCGAAGGTCCTAAGATGAGCGATATTTGGCTTTCTCCCTTTGATGAGCTCATAGGATGTCTTCTTGATCAAGGGTCTGATCATGGCTCGATTCAGGATATAAGTAGCTGTGGAGATGGCTTCAGCCCAAAAGTACTCTGGAACTCCGCTTTCAAACAACATAGTTCTAGCCATGTCTTCCAAGGTCCTGTTCTTCCTTTCGACAACTCCGTTTTGCTGAGGAGTGCGAGGGGCCGAGAAGTTATGAGAGATCCCATGTTTGTCACAGTATCTGAGGAACTGTGAGTTTTCAAACTCTGTTCCATTATCAGATCTGAGAGCCTTTAGTTTGAGTCCCATGCTGACCTCCATTCTTGTGATTAGAACTTCGAATTCCTTGAAGGTATCTGATTTTGATCTCAAGAATAGCACCCATGTGAATCGTGAAAAATCATCGATTAAAACATACATGTACCTCTTTCCTCCATAGCTTTCGGTGTGCATGGGACCACAAAGATCCATATGAATTAGCTCTAAGGGCCTGGTCGTGCTCACCATCCTTTTGGGCTTGAAGGAGGTCCTTGTTTGCTTTCCTCGAGCACAGGCTTCACACATCTTGACTCCTTCAAGGTTGATTCGTGGGAGACCGACGACGAGATCTTGTAGATAGAACTTCAAGATTTGGTTCATACTTGCGTGTCCTAACCTTCGGTGCCAAAGTTCCGTTTCATCAAGGGAACTTGCCAAGCACAGTTTCCTTGGTGGCTCAAAGTTTGTATCCACCACATATATGTTGTTGGACCTTCTTCCTTTCAGGATGATTTTGTTAGTCTTCTTGTTGATCACTAGACATTCCTTTGAGTCAAAGGTGACGATGTTGTTCCCTTGATCACATATTTGAGAGACGCTCAAGAGATTGAATCCCAGATCTTTTACCAAGTTAACGTTGCTGATTTTGATTGATTTGTTGAGTAGCACTTCCCCTGTTCCTATGATCTCTCCTTTATTTTTGTTGCCAAAGGACACGTGACCTCCTTCGGCTTTTGGGTGGAGTGAGGTGAGGTTGTCTTTGTTTCCAGTCATGTGGTTGGAACATCCACTGTCAATGACCCATGTGTTGTTCCCCCTCACTACCACCTACAAAAAAAGGTTAGTTTTTGAGGACCCAGGCAAGATGTCTCTTGCCTGGTTCCTTGCAAGGGAAGACAGTCTCAAATAGCACGTAATCAGCAATGTTAATGTCACGAGAGTACTTGTTATAGGCAAGGTTCCTATAGTTGTTTCTTTTAATGGGAACTCTAGCAGGCTTGTTGGTTTGTTGATTCTGCTTGTTCCAGTACTCATGGTTTTTATGGGCTTGGGCCTTGGCTTTGGGACAGCTTTCCTTGTAGTGCCCATGAGCACCACAGTTCCAGCAGGTCTTATAGTATTCTCCTAGGTAGTACTTAGGATGGGGTCTCTGTATCCTGTTCCTATCCATAGTTTCCTTGTTGTACACTCTAGACCTGTTTCCCTTAGCTATTTGAACATACAACTTGTGTCCAGTATTCCCAGTGTAATAATCTACTTCTCCATTCACCCCACTCTCCAGAACACGGATTTTCTCTTCCAAGTGTGCATTTTTCTGTTTCTCACACTGAAGCTCTAGGGCCCTGCACTCGTTCATCTCTTTTTCACTCAAGGGGGACTTCCCTTTTCTAGGGCTCTCTGACTCATACCCTATTCCGTGTCTGGCTGGGACAAACTTGGTTTGGGAACTAGAGGCTTCAGAGTTCCCTTTTGCTTTACTCAGATTTTGTATAAGGGTGTTTTCATCACTTTCTAGGGTTTTAAGCTCATTCTCAAGTTCTACGATGTGAGACACATAAGACTGAAGTTTTTCTAGAAGGGACACACAGTTGGGACATGGCTCTAGACCAACTAGTTCAGCATTTGTGTGTTCCGACTTTTCCAACTTCTTTTGCAATTTAATATTATCTTTGACAAGACTTGTGAGAATTTTAAGCAGTTTAGGTTTCTCATAATTTGACAAGGAAGCAAGAACGGATTCGGGGGTTACCTCACTGGGTTGTTCCCCAGTGGTTTCTCCTAAGGCCATGGCGCACATGTCAGGTTGAGCCCATGATTCAGGCTCTTCGTCTTCATCGTCACTCCATGTGGCTATGTAGGCCTTTTTTCCTTTTCCTCGGTTGTCCGCCTCCTGAGGGCACTCCTTGGCAAAGTGTCCCTTCTTGTAACACTTGTAGCACGTTACATCCGAGAGGTCCTTTTCAGCAGATTTTCTTTGGGAACTCTGTCCTTTTCATGAGTTCCCATAATTCTTCTTGAACTTCCCTTTGTAGAAAGATCGAAGAGCTTTTGTTACAAGGACTAGCTCTTCATCCTCATCTTCTTCAGATTCTTCATGTTGCTCTTGTACTGCCTTGATTACCTTTTCAAGTTTGAGAGCTATCCCCTGATGTGCTCGCTTTTGCTCCCTGTCATCTATCTTTCTCTTTTCATATCCCACCAGTTTTCCAAAAACCTGGTGGAGCATAAGAGCCCTGTTTTCGGGATTCTCTTTGAACATCGTTCTTTCATTTGTCCATTCTCCAGTTAACCCATTGAAGAGTTGTTGAACCTTCATTTTGTCGGTGACTTCCTCTTTAGTGATCCCAAGTCCAGTCATCTTGGTGCAGAGTCCCTCAAAACGGGATTGGTAACTATCAACGGATTCTCCTATCTCCATCTGGAAGGTGAAGAACTCCCTCCTTGCGTTCATCTGAAGATCTTCTCGGAGGTCTGAGTTCCCAATGTGCATTTGCTGAATGGCTTCCCACACTTCCTTTGCCGTGTCTAGGTTTGCCACTCTGTCGCAGTCTTGCACCGACATGGCATTCTTGAGGTACTGGATGGCTTTGAAGTTGGCCTCCATGCACTTGTACTCATTAGGTCCCCATTTTGACAGGTCATTCTCAATTGCTGGATCAATTTTGAAGTTCCCTTTCTCAATGACGCACCAAGCTTGGTAGTCCTGGCTGCGCATCCAGTTCTTCATGTCGCGTTGCCAGACTTCGAATCTCCCAGTGATGAGCCTTGGTGGCTTGCTGTTGTTGTGACCGACTTGGGTGAGTTCGTGAGCCATGTTTGAGACCTGCGATGCTAACACAAATCTAGACCAGCCTTGCTCTGATACCAATTGTTGGATCATAAACGAGTTAGCAAGAGCTTGGGAACTGGCTGTTAAGCTGTTCCCAAGGCAGCGGAAGAAATAATCGCAAGTAATTAAGACACTGAAAAAACACAGTTCCTTATAGAGGAACCCCACTACAACCAACTAGTTGTATGGGTAAACCTCTACCTCCGCTTGGAGGATTTTGAATGACTTACTTATATTATTGATTTGTTCCTTAGTTACAAACAACCAGATTCAAACTTCTCTGTTCCTACGAGTTCTACCTAACTCTAGCAACACTAATGAATCTTCTCAACTGAGTTCCTAAGCGAACAACAATCACTAAATAAGTAACTCAAACCTTACACCAAATCGCAGTTCCCTTGCTCCTGGGAACTCGGCTTCACCGTCGTCGAGATCAGACACTCGCCGCCGGGGACTTCTCTTCTTCTTTTCTCTTTCTTTGTTGTGGATATTTGTAGGTTCTGGGAGAAGTGCTCAATCCGAGCACTATTCATTTGGCTTTATACTCGAGTGAACTTGGGCTTCAATCGCATCTTTCATTTGTGTCCGAAATGCCCTTTGCTTGATGCCCAAGTTGTACTTTCTTCACATGTGACTTCGATTTGAACTAGGTCAACTTCTTGAGATGATCGGACCGTTGGATCAATCGTGACAGTCTGCTCCTCAGACTGTGCCTTCATCCTATCCAAGACAGGATCCCGTGATATGCGCTGATCGGTCCTTGTCCTCACATGTGAGTTCCCATATCGTCGGAACTGTCCTCTGCTGAGTTCCTTTGAGAGAAACTCTTCATTGTGTAAGCATGTGTTCTCTGGTCATTCCTGGGAGTTCTTATTTCATGGGAACTTTTGTCTTCAGAGTTCCCTTGATGGGAACTCTTCATTGTGTGCTCATTCATGGAAGTTCTTTGCTAAACCTGTGTTCCTTAGAAATACTTGATCAAGGCACATTAGTTCCCTTATAGCGTTTGTCATTATCAAAACTCGGAGAACTGTATCGTTGATCCGATGTTTAGAACCAGAGGTCCCAACATCGTTCCAACATGATATCACACGTCTACTTCATTTGATGTTTCTTCACCTTTTTTTGTTTTAAATCTTCTTTCAGTTATACTTATTTATTTACCGGTCGAGTTTTTATCACGAGTTAGAATACACTCTACCATAACCTAATAACCTTAAGATGAGTTAGAATACACTCTAACATAACCTGATATCCTTAAAATTTCAAGGTTTACTTAAAATATACAGATTTTCGTAAATCCGATTTCTGGTTATTTCAAACATTAGCATTTTAGATCATTAATTTGGAGTTTATTCTAGTGGGGAAGTCTAGGATATTATGAGTCAAAAAGAGGATGATTCCAAACCCTAAACGTATTGAATCGGTTCTTTCGCTTAATTCGTGGCCGCACAAGTGTAACGTTCATCAGCCGATCCCACACGGTTTAGTAAGAAGAATGTGTTCAAGTCAACGTAGAAGAGTCATTGCGGGAAGCCGACAAATATTTTTTGGGGTCCATTTTAAATTGTTATTTTTCGGAAAACCACCCTTAAAATATTCTTAGTTTCACAAAACCATCCTTAAATTGGTCTTCATATCCAGATGAGAAAACATTCACAAATCATAAATTCAAAATCTAGGGTTTGGATTTTTGTGTTTCAATAGTAGAAATTGGTGTTTCAGTAGTGAAAATAATAAAATTCCAATTTTCTAACGAAAAATGTAATGGAATTGTTGAATTGAGTGGTCTTTTGCAAATAGAATATTTTTACGATGGTTTTTTGCAAACAAAATATTTTTACCATAAATTTTTAATTTTTATGGATGGTTTTTGCAAATGAAATAATTTTACGGATGATTTGCTGAAATTATAATTTTTACGCGGAGTTTTGTGCACAAACCCATGATTCACCGGTGGCTTTGTGAAATTCACCCTAAAAAAGCAAAGTTAGGATTCAAGTGGTTAATTGAAATGTTTTTATGTTTATGGGTAGTTTTTTAAAATTAAAATTTTTAAGGGTGATGTTATGAAAATTAGCAAACTTTAAGGATAGTTTTATTTAATTTTGATTTTTTTTTGTGTGTGTGAAGACCCGAGCGAGAGTCGACTCGAGACAAAGGTTTTTTTAATCTTTTAATTAAATTAATTCAAATTTCTGGTTTTTATTCTTCGAGAAAAAAATGATTATAGATACTAGTAATTCTTTGATACCATCATTATTCTTGGAAAAGATAATTTATCGCTTTTAGTTAGCAAGTACGTACGTTAATGTTTACTCTTAAATATTATAAATTAATCATGTGAAAATTGCAACAATTCTACTTCAAATTATGCTGAAAATTAATATGAATGATATTGGATTTGGACAATGTTACATGAATACATGTTTTGGTGGTGATTTTATAGATTGCATATTTGCATCTAATTTTTATCATGAGGATTGTCCAATTAAAATTGTAATTGGTATTTACTATTTCTAACCAGCTAATTAAATTGAAACAATGAGCTAAAATTATGTACGCTTGTTTATTACAAGTTGTTTTTTTAATAATACAAGGTAAACATTAGATTACCCGTAAATTACAAGGCCAACTTAAATCATCATTGTAGATGATATTGAGGAATTCCAAAACAATAGGACGCTTACTAACATTTGAACTTAAAAGGGTGAATATTAATGAAGCATTAATAGTGGAGAGATGGATTTCATGAGAACGAAGATGGAAAAATAAAGGAATGAAAAAAGGTACTCCTTACCGACTCAATTGAGCAAATAGGAGTAATTTCAATCCCGGACAATAATATTCATGATAGACTCTATTGGGCCCGAGTAAGAATAGATGGTTTTCTACTTCTTCGGTTATAGAACTAATAGCGATCGAACATAGAGAACCAGAATCCGAGTAAAAACAATTGGTTATGGAAACTTGATATATTTCCAAAAGTTAAAATTTTTTGTGGAAAATTGAAAACAAAAGTCTCCCTACTAAGGAAAGATTAAGAGAGAAACATGTGATACCTATTGGTTGCATTATGTGTAATAGTCGCAATTTCCGTTAAATGAATAAACTTCATTTTTCGTAATATTTAATTATTCATTAAATAAAATAACCTCATAAAAAGGTCTCTTTCATTCAAAAATCTATTTTCTAAAATAAATAAATTATAATATTCTTATGAAATATTTATTCAAGTAAATGAATTTATTAAAAACGGAATTTAATAAATTCACAGCTAACAAAAATTCTATTCGTAAAACCCGACAGTTCCGGTGTGCGTTTCAAACCGACTTTCGGTCCGTTTACGAACGCGTTGGATCATTTAAAAAGTGGATTTAGGTGCGATTTTGGGTAGAGATTTCCCACTCACGTGAGACTTGTTTTATTAAGTCAAATCTTCCTCTCCCACTCACATGAGCAAGGATCTTGATCATGATGATCTTGATCTTCCACTAACACTTGTTAGTTGGCTTTTAAAGCCTCTACCCTCTCCAAAGACTTCGTAAATCTTCTAACACTTCCTTTCATCCATGAAACACTCTCTTTCTCTACACTAAAACTCTCTTCCATTCTTCAGAGCTCTCTTCTTCCCTTAAAAGATAAAAAATCAGCATTGCACTAGAGCTTTTATGGGCTGATTTTTCACAAATAAACACACCTAAACTCACTTCTTTGTACTCCCTAGCCACCACCACCGGCGCTTCCTCCTCTGGCCGCCGCCTGGCTGTGCCACCAGCCTTCCAGCCGCGCGCCACCAGCCCCAGCTGAGCAACCGCCACCCCTCTCCCCTTGGATCCTTGTGTTGTTCTTCCTACAAGAACATAAAACACATTTAAGGGTCGAAGCTTACGAACCTCATTAAGACTTTCTAATTCCGAGTTTCATATCATCCTGAATGAAATTCACGGCAAGTGGATATTCTACTTGAACCCTTTCGATAAATTCGATTCCGTTAACTTTCTCGATGTGGGAACGCCTTGCTTGTTTAATAAAGAAATCTAGGAAATATCAATTGTTAGAAATAAAGGCCCTCTTGTTAGTAGTATTACTATTATTAATATTGTTAATAGGAATATTGCTAGGCTTGTTGTGTGTGGCCTTTGCTTGTTTAAAATCTCTTTTCGAGATTCATTATGAAATTTAAATAGTTTAATAAGGGGTGCGGGCTCGGCTCGAACATCTCTATATAATATGTCGAGTGGTATGGCAATACGCCCTCTCTTCCCTTGACAACTCGTTATAACTCATCAAGTGGTACGATCGTCACCCTCTCTTCTCTCGGTATTATCGAGTGGTACGACTCACCGCCCTCTCTTCTCTCGGTAGTTCAGATCATGATCTTTTCCGCTCCTACTCATTGGAGGGATGTCTACACCCTAGATAGGTGTTGGAATTTCATTCCCCTTAAGTGGATTCGGATCTTTGATAGCCTCCACATCCTTAAAAGTCATTAATGTTATGCAAGTTTTGACACGTAATAAAGATAAGTGCTAGTGCACATTAAAAGACATCATAATCGGGCCACTCTTAAAAGATCGATCCGGCTCTCGATCCGACAAGGGCGCGAGAGGTTTTCTAGCAACTTGTGTGTAGTTAAAACGTTCCCAACATAAATTCTACTCTAAGACGTTCTAGAATCTCGTAGTTCGTTCTTTCCACTTCAGAGTTATCTCACCTCGAGACTTACTCATTTCCGTTATTAAGCTCCACCTAAAGTTTATAATTCTCAAAACACATCTCGAGTATCTCTTCATGATTTGATAAATGACCAAACTACCCTTGAGAATTTTCATTCTCCCTTGCTTAGTCTCCTTAGACTAATTCCGCTTTTCCGCATTTCTGCCTGGTATTTCTCGCCCTTCGAGACAAATGCCAGACTCTAGGAAACTTCCACCGAAGGCGTAAAGACGAAGATCAATCAAGTTGGAGGAAGGAAGGTCGGATTCAATCAAAGATGTTGTTCTCATTCGTTTTGGACTATACTACGCCTATGCAAACAATGTTTAATTAATTTTCGCTGCTTAGAACTTTTTCATGTTTTTTTATTTCTAACCAAGTCAAGAATGTAATGAATACTTTTGGAAAGTCTAATGCATGAGTACTCTTTATAATATGTAATAACTTTATATTTCCGCATTTTAATTAACTTTAATACCTTAAAAAAGCCTTGGGTGACTTTGGATGGTAAAATCCGAGGCCATTGGCGGTAATACCCATCATTGCAAAATAAGGGTGTTACATTATTTGTAACTGTAACTTTGATGGCACAACACATTTGCTTATAAAGTGCCCCCGCACGCTATATATAACTAGGAAAATAAATGCAAATATAGAACGAGTACTGAGAAGATATGACCCGCACAATAAAGCCTCAAAGAACATCCTAAATGAGATCAAACAAATTCTAGGACATAAAGAATTTACAATATTGGTCGTAATTTGGTGAAGTATATGCCACCAATGCAAAAACCTAACTTCTCAACAAGCCCAAAATGATTTTACACCAGATCTCACTGCCTATATACGAACATAGTTAGTGAATTGGAAAAGAACTAAACAGTTAATGTAAAGAAGATGAAGAGAAAATACTAAACATAAAACAAAGTAAGAGGACAGGACGGACGAATCTTGTAAAATAGAAAAAGACACAACAAGGGTCCATTAAAATCATATTTGATGGTTATAAAATATCCAATGGTCGGGCATCTGGTGGAATAGTTGTTAGAGATCATTTTGGACGAGTACTGAGTACCATGACACGAAACTTTGGGCAAATGTCAACAATCAAAGCAAAGGCCCTAGCCCTGCGCGAAGCAATTCGTGAAGCGAAAAAAGCGAATTGCGTTAAAAATCGAGGGAGATAATCTTCAAGTTATCAACACAATCAAAGACACTAGGAACTGACCTTGGGAGATTGAATTGGTCATCTCCGATATCATTATTTCCTTTCAAGGATTCAGGTTGTTACAATTATTCATGTGAATAGGGATTGTAATATTATGGCCGATAAAATTGCCAAATTGGGCCACAATCACCCTATTAACGTCATTAAAAATCATCCAGAACTCTTTATTCTCATCCGCAAGAATACTCTAAGACCCATCCGTAATCGGAGAGCCTCATAATCCTCACCTAATAAAAAAAAGTACGCTTATATTACATACTAGGCTAACTCTCGGATATTTATTACTTAAAAATGCAATTACATGAGTTGATGTATTGCCCTATTGATCGATGGTGGTAGGTGAAGATTTGACAAAATCATAATAGAACCATAATTTTCATGTGTAAGGACAAAGTCACAAAGCTGATGTGTGATATATAGACACTGAAATTGAAAGAGACAAAAGAGACGGCGTACAACTTCACCCCACCAAAAAATACCATAATATTTGATTAAAGGTTCTGGAAAATGCATAAAACTATCCATTATTTTTACTTGCTTATATAAAACCGTCATTTAAATTATATAAAAATTTGTACAAAACCATCATTTATTGTCACTTTCTTATACAAAACAACTCCTTACAAATAATTTGCATAACAAAACTATTCATAACTTGTTGCAAACAATTGTCCAAATGGACCAAATATCATTTCGCTGAATTATCCGATAAAAATCATGGTAATTTGGTTTGAATAAAGTATGTTAAATTGATGAAGACAATAACTAGGCCTAAGAATCTAAGATCTATCAAAATTTCACATTAATTTAATGTTTTGTGTTGATTTTTTTTTTTTTAATAGGTAAGAATTAGGCAGACTAGGTCAGTCTAGTGCATCCTTGCGGATGAAGGTCAGGACCCATCCATGGTTTGAAATCTGATTGATACTACAATCGTGATGTAGCTTCGCAATCAAATCAGGCACAAAATTGCTTTCTCAAGTGATATGTTTGGTAATGATCCTCTCGAAAAACTGCAGCATCATCAAAATGCATATTTTAGGTTGATTGGAAGTGTACATAGTCTAGTCTGAACCAAACAAAAAGAGATCGGTTGACAGATTTCGATCAAATTATTCAGGACGTTGAAAATCTCTCATCATGGTAATTTCAATTTTTCAGTTCTAGTCCGGTTCAAAATCAAATTATTCGGGTTTAGGCTGGATTGGATCAACATGTTTAAATTAATAGTATAGATTTATGAGAAGCTTTAAAATTTTGTGTGTTTGGATTTCTTTTAACTCGAAATATTAGGGTCGACACACTTATGCTTAGTTATTTTTTTTGTTTGTAGTGCATATTGTAATTATAATTTCATCATATTAACATGTCTACTTTATTTCTTAAGCTATATGACTTAATTAAAGTTCGATTAATACTATTATATAATAAATCATACAAATGTTAACAAAAAATAACAAAATATTACTTATATATTTAAATAATATTACTCCATTTAATCATGTATAGTGTAAACTCTTCGTAAACCAACTAGTTTACTTTGAGAAAAACCACTCTCTTCCAAGCTTCTCACATGGTTGGATTTCAAGAGTCCTTAGACTCGTTCTATTGATTTCTTGAGTGTTACAAAGCTCTCCAGTGTACAAGTTGTATTTCACAACCTTGAACCACGCTTTACCTTTGTGGCTACACTCTCAATCTAACGCTATGCCTAAGAACACTCGACCACGCCACTTGCACGAGTCCCACACACAAGTTCTCTCTTTCTTTCTCACAAGATACAAGTTATGTTCAACGTCTTACCTTCTAATCTTCTATCCTAAACACTGAAGTATTTAACCTAGAGGAATATAGATCTCATGTGATATCTATTCCCATTCAGTTAGGGAAATGACACACACTCAATCTTTACAGATCTTTCCTAAAATATCATGCAAACTTATATAAAATATCACAAGAGAATCGTAACATAATCTTCTGATTTTTGCACTATTTTGTGATGATTTTCTCCATAAATAAACGTCCCAGCTGTCTTGTAAACGATCGAACACGATATGCATATTCCTTCCAAAAATAGTTTTTCTACCAGCTGGTCGTGTCAGTGACTTTGTCAAGTCGCCGACTCTCCATGCAACTTCTAAGTCACTGACTTCGTGGAACCATCAAAACTAAATCTTCTAACAGTCAATCAAACATTTCTTGGCACCATGGATATATGGAGAATAAATAACAATATTGGTTTGAATGTGGAGGTTGATGGAAATGAAATCGGATAAGCGTTATTAATGTTGGTGGTATGGATGTCGCCGACTTTGGTGGTGAATCTACGCTTCTCGGTAGACGAGGCAACGTCGACTTGGACGGTGTGGTCGAGCTTAATGTGGGTGCAGACCGAAGAATTGAAGCTTTCAGGCTATGACATATTCAACTAGACCTCGGTGGCTGGCGAGATAGATCTTCACTGATTTGTTGGAGAAGAACGATGGCTAGATTTGGGTTAAATTTATAAATATAGAAACTCGTTTAATTTAACTGATTTAATTTGAGTGAACCCCTAAAAACGATGGAAAAAATACTTAATTGTCCGTCGGAGTTTGTTTTAAATACTTAACTGTGTTTGGAGTTATGTGTCATTTAAAATAGCAAAACGTCTTTTCAACCAATTATATTCTCTAGGTAATAAAATATGTTCATGTGACTTAGCTTGAACTATTAATTGATAATCAATTTAGATGAAAAAAAATACGATCTGACTAATGCCGGTCTAAACACACAATAAAATTGTTAATTTAAATTATTTTAAAAATATTATCTAAATTGGAACAGAAGAATCTTATAAAAAAGTTAAAATTAATAAATAATTATCAAATTTATTAAAATTATTACTTTATTGTGTGCCTATAAATACACAATACAAATCCCAAAAACGTATATTGTATACTTAAGATACTCATGTCAATCGTCATTGCTTATCATCCAAAGCTAGTATTTTTTTTTTAATTATTCGAAAGTGAAAACAATCCATTCTCTTATCTCTTTCTCTTTTCTTTTCGGAGAAATTTTTCTCTCATTTCCAAGTTTTCTTACACGTACGTGCGGCGGTGCGAGTATCAACCATTAAACGGTAGGATATCCATTATAATGGGCTAGAAAATTCAAAGCAACACGAGACAAAAACTTCAAATCTATTTGATTGATAATTTGTGATTCGTATTCGAAATTCGAATAATAATAATAAATGATTGATCGCATCAATTAATATACACGATGACATCATCGATTCACCCTTCCATACTTCAATTATTTTTTATGATATCAATCCGTATATTTATTTATTTTTAAAAAACTTCTCTTAAACAGGATAATTTATATTTATAATAATGATGCCATTGTTCCCAAATACAAAAGCCTGAAAATAATAATACATTTTTAAGTTAAGGATAAATAGATGTTCGAAGACACCATGATAATGCATATTAAACACATGGATTAACAAACTTGCTAATCTCAATACTGAAACGTGCAGAAAAAAATTTATACTCCGTTACTTATGCTGATTTTGGATTAATTACAAATTAATTAAGCAAGTTTTACATCATCACTCGTCAGCAACTCAGTGTTTGATTGCGTCACAAGTGTGTACTGTGGTGTACATTATTCTGCCAGGCAAATAGGGTCAGCTGGAGCTGTAATTCTAATGCATCAGCTATACAGCTGAGCAAGTGAGTTGTTTCGACTTGAATACTATCTTGTAATTATTCGGGTCTAAATGTGTAACATAATTTTAGTAGGTAGATATATATGTTGGACATTCAATTGCCCCTTTATAATAGGAAAAATCCATAAACTAGAAAGCAAACTTTTTCAAAAATGATATTTGTTTTCTACTATGATTTCATCTCAAACTTGGACCATACGAGAATCAACAATCCAGATTTTATGTTACTTGAAGAGTAAGCCAAAGGATTAAGCAAGAGAGAAAAGCAATATATATTAATCTCAGGCCTCAACTGGAATACCAAGAATCACAAGGTGGGATTTAAGGGCAAAGAGAACAAGAGTAAAAGAGCAGAAGTGTAAGGACGAAGTCCAAAAGGGTAAAGCACAGATCTACAATTGTGGAGAAGCCAAAGCCACTCTATGCAAGATCAACCACAAGAGTCTCCAAGGTGCATCCCTTCGTTTTAGATTGATCGAGTGGGGAGCTCAGATCTCGTCGCCAGTGTTTAGCTCAGGCTGGTAAACCGAGCAAACACTCTCAAGCAAATCCTAGATCATTTGGGAACCCAATCAAGCGACTAGGGTTTTAATGAGCCATACGACGTTGTTCACAATAATCATAAAGAAGAGAGCCAAATGTTAGGCTAGGTCACACGTCACCTCATCTTGGTCGTTCAGCCCAAATGGCATTGCGAGGCCCAACAACATTAGAAGATCTATTACAATGTGTTAATACATGCCCAAGCCCACACAAATGAAACTTAGAGAATTACACATCCTAACACAAATGCTTTACAATTTGCCCTTTGAATTCCTAAGTTTACATAAAGTAAAACTTTCTTGTTTGCATTGATCTTGGTCTTACAACCTTTCTATCATCGGTCTGTCATACCATTTCTCATCACAAGTTGGGGTCGACCACGTGTAGAAAATCCCTGCAAAAAGTAAGACACTTTCTTAGCAACTTTGTCTCGAATAAAATGGTATCGAACATCAATGTGCTTGGTCCTTTCATGAAAGACATGATCTTTGCACATATCAAGGGAACTCTGACTATCCATGTGTAACTCATAAACATATTGTTTTCTTTCTATCTCTCTAAGTATTCCTTGGAGCCAAATAGCTTCTTTAGAAGGCTCAACAACAACAATATACTCAGCCTCAGTAGAGGATAAGGCCACAATAGGTTGTTGTTAAAATTTCCAAGATATGCAATTTCCACACCATATATACATGTAGGAAGTAGTAGTTCACAATTCCAACAATGTATCGTAAGAGAAATTTCATAGCGACCCAATGTTTTTTCGCAAGGGTCAGACATATATCTACTCAATTCACTCACAAAAAAGGCCAGATCAAGTCTGGTGCAAATCATAACATACATGACATAACCCATAACAGCATCATAAGGTATGGATCTCATTTTTGCCTCATCTTCCTTAGACATATACACCCGACCTTGGTCAGGTCAAGATGCCCTCCTAAGGGGATGGAAGAGGGCTAACAATTTCAGACTTTAAACCTTTCAAGAACTTTAATCAAATAGTCCTTTTGGGACAAAAATATTTGATGCTTAGATCTGTCTCGAAAAATTCTTATGTCAAGAATTCTTTGGCTTGGGGCCAAATCTTTCATGTCAAAGAATTTATTGAGAGATACTTTAACATCAGATATTTTTGCTTTTGACTTGCAAATTAATAAGATATCATCCACATAAAGCAAGACATACAAAGGAGAGTTAGAATTGATATATTTGAAATACAAACAAGAATGATAACTGCTTATTTTAAAGCCAAGTTTTTTCATGCAGTAGTCAAATTTCAAGTTCCAATGCCCAAAGGACTGTTTTAAGCCATATATGGATTTCCTTAAAATGCATACATGATTAGGCTTATTTTTATCCACAAAACCCTTAAGGTTGTCTCATATAAATTGTTTCATCTAATTCACCATGGAGAAAAGCAATTTTAACATCCATTTGATCAATTTCATAGTCATACAGAACAATCATATCAATCAATAATCTCATGGTTTTGTATTTATCATTATAGTCAATTCATTTCTTTTGTGTGAATTACTGGGAACCCCTTGACAACCAACTTGACTTTGTAAGTAGATTGGTCCCCAAGTTTCACATCAACTTTAGTTTGAGTTTATAGACCCATTTGCAATCTATAGTCCAAGCCTTTTCAAGTTCAGGAACTAACAACCAAGTCTTATTGGTATGCTTGAGTCTATTTCCTCTTTCATAGCATTCAACCAGAATTTAGCATGGTCATGTTCAAACAGATTAGGTGTATAAGCATTCAGAACCTCAACAATCACAAAAGCAAACTGAACCTCATCATTAAAGTATTTTTTATTAGGAATCCTAACCCGATGGGTCCTATCCATAGTAAGTTGATAATTTGGTAGATTAGGAACTCTATCAAAACTCGTCTTAACATCCAAGTTATCAGAAGGGGTAGAGGAAGAGGGAACTTGGATGTGAGACGAGGGTTCAAAATTACTTACCTGTCCACCTGATTGGTGATGTACGTCTTTAGTACTTGTTTGAACAAGATTTTGTTCATCAGATATTCCAGCATATTCAACATATTAGTTTCCAATATCTTGAGAACCAACCGATTGAGTTTCCTGGTATCTAGCCAATGTCAAAGACAAAATGTTGTTGGTTAACATCCATTTGCAAAAACTTAGTACTTGTTTTTCCGATAAATATGCGTTCAAGATAGAAAGAACATTATATGGGGACTCAAAGAGTGTTTAAAGTGTGGTTGGTTAACATCTATTAATAAGGATCCTCTAATCCACTTTCATAACCTGCTTTGTGGTCTATTAATTTTGATTGAATGAAGTGGATTATTAAATTATTTTTTCAAAACATATATAGTCCTTTTTTTATATTCTTAATCACTTTCTACTAATCAAATTAAGTGAACCACAAAGTAGACTATAAAAAAAGACTAAGAGAATCCTTGTTGAACATTTATAGCCAATGTTTGAATGATTTTACTCATGATCATGGTCCTAAAATTTAGTAGCTTTAGTTGTCTCAGGCATGTTTTGTGTATGAGAAGTGGTTGCCATGATAACACATTAAATTATACTCCCCTAGTTTTTTAAAACATGTTCTTATAGCCTCTTTTTCTTGCTTTATAAAATTTGTCTTTTTAGTATTTTTTCATTTCTTTCCAATTTGTCCTCTTTTTTTTTTTTTATAGGAGTTCTAATTAGTCTTAATACGGAGTAATATTTTAGAAGGGTTATAACTACACATTTTCTAGATGTAGGGGCATTTTGGATAAAAAAAATTATTTCTTAATATGCATGTGTGCATTAAATGTCTTGCTCTAATCCATGAGATTAGATAATTAAATTTCCTGGCTAATTGTGCACCACTTTTTTATGTACATTTTGCATCACTTTTTTGATGAACATTATACGTCAATTTTGAACTTTTTATTTTTTATTTATTAATTTTTATGTACATGAATAATGATGTGCATAAGGTTCCGCCGATAATTTGCTAGTTTGGATACACATAGTATTACATTTGATGCACATACATAAATAAGATGCACGTTTTGGTTATTTTGATTCACATAATGTCAGTTTTAATGCACATAAATTAATAAAATGCATTTTTATCTATTTTGATGCATATATAGTTATTTCATACACACATAATTAAGATACACTTTTCAATTATTTCGATGCACATACAGTTAATTTTCAACTAGTTCTGATGCACATTTATCCAATTTTACTTTACATACAATTCAGTTTTGAAGCACACGCAAATAAGATAAACGTTTTAGTTGTTTTGGTGTACATACTATTTAAAAATATACAAATAATTCACCAATAATTCATCTATACTTTATTTTTCTCATATTTAAATAAAATAATCTGCGTTGTTAATCTATTTCCATTCAATGTCCCTTCTTACTAAAAGCAGGTTTATCGGCACCGAATTCTATCATCGGTGCTAGATTTTATTATTTGTTTAATGAAATTGTTGGGAGTGAGAAGGAGCATGGATGCTCCATTTGAAGATCCTAGCATCGATGCTCTTTTAATTTTGCAGTGCTATTTTTTTCTTTTTAATTTTTTTGAGTAAGATTTAAATATTTTTATACTTTTAAACGCGGGAAGTAGAAATCCTAGGAATTTAATTCATAGGAAATGTAATTCCCGGTGATTGAAATTCATAGGATTTGTCAAAATGTGTTTGGTTATAATTGATTACCCAATAATTAAATTGCTACAACTTATTTGGTTAAAAGAGAAAATCATGAGAATTTATTTAAAATTACTATAAAAACCCTTATCCATAAAAATCGTGAGAATTTATAATTTAAAAAGAAAAAATAATTTAAATAATAATGGAGGAAGTTAATCTTACCCACTCCTATCATAGTAATTTCAGTTCCCCCATTTGTGAGGAATTGTAATTCATGGGAATTTAAGTTCCTGGATTTTTTTATGAAAAAAATTCAACCAAACACATATATTAAGAGCTATTTCCTGGATTTTTAAAATCTTGTAATTTTAAACTTTTAAACAAACAAGCACTAAATCTCTACATAAAGAAATATCTTTTCTTTATCATTGTGTTGTGTTGTGTTGGATGATTTAGGACTTAAGTGAGAGGGCTGCATTGATTTTACTTGTTGGGAAGTGAACTACCACAAATTATAAAATAAAAGCTGATCATTGCTAAAGCCAAAATAATACTCCTCTCGCAATTCATTAAAATTGCTAATTGCAAGTCAACCGCAGGATTCGACAAAAAGGAACTGTTGAAATCAGCTATTATCATCAATCAAACCTTTCTTTAATTTCCTCCTTTTTTATCCGCGTTTTGGACCATCTTATTTCATGAACCTTCAATGAAATTATTGGAAGGAAAAATGGCCTTATCAAAGTTCTTTGTATTCTAATAATATTCCAACAGTATAAAATACAAAGGCAAACAAATGAAGGTAGAAAGTCTTTGGGCGGGCCCCAGAGCAGTTCCAGTCTTATAGAGGGCCCCACTCTCATCTCAAAACATCAACTAATCCTCTATATATATGAAGCCTTTTTAATCATCAACAATCCTTCTAAGTTCTAACTAGTGTCTTGCAACCTCTACCACCACCTAATTGCCCAAAATAATTGACAAAACAAAGATAAAGAAAACAAATCCCATTTCCACCACATTCCAATTTCCATTCAGCCTGTTTCTTCTTCCCAATTTAAAAGGGGAGAATCAGAAATTCACTCTCTCTCTCAAAATTCCCCCTTTTTTTAGGGTTTTGAAAAGATGGGTTTTTGGAAAATCGGCAGCTGCTTCAATGCCAAGACAAAGCAACCCAAGAAAACAGCAAACAAGCCACAAAATTGCTCCCCACAGAGGATTTCACTGACTGATCTGAGCTACCCAGATGGGTCTGAGATGTCAATGAACGATCTTTCAAACTCACTCGTTGGATCCAATCTGTTCGTGTTCACCCACGACGAGCTCAGGCTGATAACCAACAATTTCACCCTCTCAAACTATTTGGGTGAAGGCGGGTTTGGAGCTGTTTATAAGGGGTTCATTGATGATCAGCTCAAACCCGGTTTGGATGCTCAGCTTGTGGCTGTTAAGATGCTTGATTTGGAGGGTACTCAGGGTCACAAGGAGTGGCTGGTGAGTGATGTTTTCTGAATTTTTTTGTTGGGATTTTCAGTTGTTTTTTTTGCATTCTGAGCTGTGAAATTTGATGGGCTTTTGAATTGTTATGTAGGCTGAAGTGATATTTCTTGGGCAATTGAGACACCACCATTTGGTGAAATTGATTGGGTATTGCTGTGAGAATGATCAGAGGTCACTTGTTTATGAGTACATGGAAAGGGGGAATTTGGACAGTCAATTGTTCAGAAGTAAGTACTTCTCTCATTTATTGCTCTTGAGTTTTCTTCATTCTTTCTTGCTTCAGGAATTGTTGTTTGTACTTGTATGTAAAATTGAATTGTTTGTACTTTGTATGAAGAATTGAATGTAACAATCCAAAATTTAGGTCAATTTACTCAAAAAAAAAAAAAAACAATCAATCAGCATTTATCAGATTTATCTGTATATAATTAAGCTCTTGATAGCATTTCAGTGCTGACAAATTGAGTGTTGTATGCTTTATTGCTAATGGAGCATGGATAGAATAGCGCCATAATAGGCTATTATATGCAAATTTGTCTATATTGGATGATTTCATTCACAAGATGCTAGAAATCCAATTGCTGTTACAGAAAAGTTTAACAATGGCTTTGTGATAAACTCAGGGTGCTCTGCTCCATTGCCATGGTTGACAAGGATGAAAATTGCTGTGGAGGCTGCAAAGGGACTTGCTTTCCTCCATGAAGAACAAAAACCCGTAATCTTTCGGGATTTCAAGACAGCGAACATCCTTTTAAGTCCTGTAAGCTATACTACTTTGAATCCTCTTTATATGATAAAATTTTATGCTCATATTTTGATGTTGTTTTTACTAAACTTGCACCTTTCTTTTTAATTACTCTTCTGTAGGATTACACTGCAAAGCTGTCGGATTTCGGATTTGCAAGAGACGGACCAGGCGACGACAAAACCCACATTTCGACCCAGAATATCCTAGGCACCAAAGGCTATGTGGCCCCAGAGTATATCATGACAGGTATCATATTATCAAACATTAATAGTCATCAAGTTTTTTTGCTGTTTGGTAAATCCAAGATATAATGCCTTATATACAATACATTGATATAATGTATTCTGGGTCATAAAACTTAATGCATAATTTAAACCAAAAACTGAATTCTGAATTTTAATGTCCAATACTGCATAAGTTCTGCATTAATTTGATTAAACTCGGTCATTTTTGACAATATGTGTTGTTAATGCACAAAATTATTTGATAGGTCACTTGACTACTATGAGCGACGTGTACAGCTACGGAGTGGTCCTTTTGGAGCTCCTTACAGGGAGAAGATGCATGGACAAATCACGCCCGAGAAAGGAACAAAGCTTAGTAGATTGGGCAAGGCCCCGTTTGAAGGACTCTCAAAAGCTAGATCATATAATGGACCCTAGGCTTGAAGGGCAATACTCTGCAGAGGGAGCCAAGATTGCTGCTTTATTGGCTTATCAATGCCTTAGCCAGCAGGCAAAGACTAGGCCCACCATGAGCAATGTCATAAAGACGTTGACCCCGCTTTTGGATATGAAGGAAGACATTTTAGCGCCTTTTGTCTATATTGCTCCGGGTGAAAGTAACAGAGAAATGGATGATCAGAAGAAGAATGTTGTGAAGGTTGAAGTAGTGGAAAAAAAGGAGAGGAAGGAGAAGCCAAAGAAGCAAAGAGGTGTTAGGAGAGAAAGGACGACTCGGTTGAGGCTCGTGGGCCCGCGTGTCGTTCACTCTGATAGTGAGTTGTATAGAAACCCTAATAAAAATGGCTTGGATGAGCTTGAGTTCTAGTAGTAAGGCATTGGAGGAAGCTGAAAATACAGATGATATATCTCAGTACTTTACAGTTTACAGTAAGTGTGAAACTCAGACACTGCTTTTGTAACTAGCTTCTTTTGTTTTTTGTTCTTGTCTTTCAATTTAGGTGTTTCTTATGTAAAGGAAGATTTTTCTGTGTTTATTCAGTCAATTATATATAGAAGTAAGGATATAAGGATGGATACAAGAGATTTAAGAGTATAAAATAGCCTTATATGCAGCCTCACTTGTCAATTTTACTTTTGTATCAGAAGCTGTTATGTAGTTTGAATCTGAAAGCAAGAAAGATCTTTCTACTGTTACATTGGTTATGTGATCATATATATGAAGTTGTTGTGTATAAAATCTATAATGCATTGATTTTCTTAGAATAAAAATTAGGGAAAATTATGGGCATAATGAAAGACATAAGGTCAACAATTTGACCTTTTAGATGTTGGATACCAGTGGTTTATCACTTATTGAAGGGTAGTTTATTGTCATTAATGCAAGAAAATGAAAGTTGCTTAATTCACAAGGTAATTAAACATTATTTTAATTAGGGTGTGGATAATTTCAAAGAAAGCAATAGAAATTAGGAAGAAGAAATGACACAAGTATACCCTTATTTTCAAATCAGCTCAGCTTCCATTTGTATTAAATAACATTTGAATTTTGCTTATAGCATTGACAGAATAACCCAAGTATATTTGTGTGTGCATCACGTAAGAGACTTGTTGTCCAACTCCATTCATAAATGTTGGAATCACACAAAGTCACCCAAGTTTAGATCACTTTGTACAAAATCATCCTTTATTGAGAACATTTTATATTTTACTAGCAATTTAACATTAATAACTATTTTTCCCTAATTAAATGTTAACAAATTCTTAAAATTGATGAAGTTGTTGAGGATGCATAATACAAAGTTTGCATTATAATACAAAATTTAATACTAAATCCTTTGCATTATAATATGTCATCTAAACGTACTCTTAATCGAGATGAGCTTGTGTAGTTTATGTTGTAATAATCAAAGATATATAATAGAAAAATGAATTTCTTCGAAAAGTTGTAATTGATTTCTGAACAACTAATTGTATGGATGCTGACTTGCTTAGTAAGAAGATTAGAATAATCTCAACAAACATTATTTGACGGACCCATAAATCGTATAATTAAGAATTGGATAGCTGCCCAATACATTGAATTTGTTGCTCTCCTTCTAGAATATACAAGTCCATCTCTAAGAAATACTGCATTATGACAGATTACCAACTTCCACTACATTTAAGAATAACTGGTTATACTTGGAAAATTAAATGATGAGAAAAAAATTTGTGTCAAAGTAGGAAGCAGAGCAAACTTTAGTTCTCCACATGTTTTTCATTTATATTTTGTACTTATTTAAAGTTAAACAAACAGAGATGAATCATGTTGCAGATGTTTCATCCCTTTGTTTTATCCACAAGCCGTTGACGTTAATTTAAACAATTATGTAGTTGACCAATTATTAATATCATCACAAAACCAAATTCTCATATATAAAGCCATGTTTGCTTTAGGCAAGGAAGGTATTGTGTCTATTAGCATCAAGGAAAGAATTGTGTCTATTGTCTCTATATTAGTTTAATTTATAAAGCCATGTTTGCATTTCTTTTTCGAGATGTTAATACTACCAAGTTTGTATTTTTTGTTTTTTTTTGGTCGAAATATTTTTTGTTTCATTTATAAACCCATGTTTGGATATCTAATTTAGTAATTACAGTATTTTTTTAGAGGTGGTTTTATCCACTCTGCCATTATAGGACATCCAAAGAAATGTTCATAGAGACCATGAATTTTGTAATTAAAAAGTTTTGGGTGTTTGATAGTATATAGTTATATACCGCATCTGATTTTTATCAGCGTATACTCCACTATTTTACGTACAAGTATATAACAAATTAATCACTGAAGGGGATAATTTGGTACTTATTAATTTTTTAACAAACACTTGGAAAGTATCATGAGAGATATACCCAATTATTCAAGATATTCGAAATTTGGTGTCGGGGTTTCCTGAGGCGGTTTATTTTCATTGTTTTAGGGAGGCTAATTCGGTTGCTGACTTCTTAGCTAGAAGACATGTCAATATCCCTCATCTTCATCTCGCCATTGCTTCCTCGTGCCGGGATATGTGTTCTCAAGAGGTTTCTTTAAAAAGGTTAAGACTATTGTTTCGTCTTCAACCTTTAGCTTTTTCATTTTTCAAGCTCATCCGCACTCATGATTTAGGTTGGCCTTGTAATTTAGGGGCGGCCTAATGTTTTCCTTGTAATGAGCAGGTAGCTCATTTTCAAAAAAAAAAAGTGTATAACAAATAAGGTATTGGACTGTTATTATAACTAGTTATACCCGTCGTGCAATACACGATTACATGGATTTAATACTTAATTTATTTAATGAATGATTTTAATTTAATATAAAAATTAAAAATAACTTATTTATTATAAATATTTATATACAATTTTACATTAGTTATAATGTTAGACAAATCCAAAATCATTAAAGTGAGCCCAATATGATTTTGATGGCTTAATGATAATTTATTTATCAAAAAATATAAATGTAATTATTTTAATTACTCTTTTAAAAATAGATAAAAACGCAAAAATAATGTAAATTCTTATAAGTTTTTTAATCAAATTCAATTCTGTAAAAATATTTAAAATAAATATTCAAAAATATAATTAATACGAAAAGATGAAAAAATATAAATAAAGGCTGAATTTTTTAAAAATATTTTTTTTTCTATATTTAAATGAATAAGCCAAAAAGGAAATTAAAGAAAATATAATATAATTTTTTTTATCAAAATTCAATTTGGGCAAGTAATTATCTAGATATTGAATTTTTTATCAAAATTTTATTTAAGATAAATCATTTACATAAATAGATAAAAAGATAAAGATAGAATATTTTTGTTATTTTTAATTAAATTTCGAATTTAAAAATTATTTTTTACATAAATAGATAGAAAATAATTTAATTAAAAAAACTAAATTAATATAAATAAAAATTAATTTTCAAATATAAGATGGGGCCACAATCAACGTGGTAGCTCGAAAAAGTTTAGCTTTAATATATAGTTATAGATTAACTCTTGAATATTATACAAAACAGCTAATATATGTGTTTTATATATTATAGTTTATGGTTGTTTTTCAAAAATGTAATGGATTGGCTGGGATCATTTCTCCCGTCCATAAGGTGCTGGGCCCGACTATAGGGCATTGCACCGCGTAATTTAATATTATATTTTGGGCCTGACTGCTCATTGTTGGGCCTGGTTCTATTTGGATCAATACCCCGTACTAGGCCCAGATTACTTCATCTAGAATTTGGGCGGGTCGTTGATATCTTCATTTATACTTTCCAGTTCTGTCTTCCGTTCGTCGGTCTGCAGGAATGCTGAAGCTCGTGTTCAATGGCGTTCAAAGGCATCATTTCTTCTCCCTCCGTCTCAGAGCTCTTAATTTATATTCAACGGCTAGCAAGACATCAGAACAGAAGCTTGCACATTTTATGGTGGAGGAATATTTGGAGGACACGCTTGGATTTTCATTTGAAGAAGCAGTGGCTGCATCAAAGAAGGTGAAGGTTAGTCGCTTGACATCCCCGGAAAACCCTAATTACGTGATTGATCTGCTCAGACAGCTTGGTGTAACCGAGCCTCAAATCAAATCAATCCTTTCCTCGCGGACTCGTCTTCTATACAGAACCGACAAAACCCTAGCTCCTAAAATTAGGGTTTTTCAGGACCTTGGCTTTTCCGGATCTGAGCTCGGTACAATCCTTGCGTCGAACCCTTGTATTCTGACAAGGAGATTAGTGTCTCATATCAATCCTTTAATCAAGATTTTGAGATGGATTCTAGGTAGTGACGAGAATGTGGTCAAAGCCCTTAAGCGTTCGCCCTTGTTGGCTAGTTCCAAAGCCCCCGAGAAAATACTCCGAAACCTGTCGCTGCTTAAGAGTTATGGTATTTCAGATGAGAGAATTAGAAAGCTTGTTCTGAATAACCCTAGGCACTTGATCTGCCCACCTGAGGATCTAGAAATAAGGCTGAGAGTTGTTGAGGAAAAATTTGGGATACCTCGTGTATCACGGATGTTCATACATGGAATTGAAGCCGTATCTTCTTCTTCCAATATGGAGTCTAAGTTTAGGGTTTTCAAGAGCTATGGATGGACTCAGGCTGAGATAACAAGATTGGCAAGAACTTATCCATATTGCTTGAAATCATCTGAGCAAAAAATCAGAAGTGGATTGGATTTGTATATGAAGGAGCTTGGTTATTTGCCCGCTTACATTGCTTCTCGCCCTAGATTGTTAATGTTCAAAGTTTTGCCTAGAAAGGCGTTATGGGAAGGGTTAATGGAGAAGAAGCTTATTAAGCGAAATTGTAGTCTTTATTCGTTCCTATGCATCACTAATGAACATTTCTTGAAGAACTATGTTGCGCATTTCAAGAATGAGGTGCCGGAACTATGTGAGGCTTATATCAACAAGACACGTTATTGTTCTAGGGGTTTCTCATGATACCGTGTAAGAGAGATATTATGTGTCTTGAACCACTAGTTAGGGTTCATAAGATATTTAGAAGATATATTTTATCACTTGATTTATATTTCTATTTAGCAATACTTATTTGTATGACCATTGCTCTCATTTCACAACGCACAATTCATCTCATCAGGTAGTAGCGTCTGCGTGCGAGGGCTAAGGATCCTGCATTGCACATATTGAAGCCTTGGATTAATGAATGACATATCTCAATTGCTCTGGTTTGATTGTATGAACCTTGGTTCATCGTGTCTTTTTTTTGGAAAGTGTAAATTTCCATTAGAAAAAAGGATTATACAAAAGCTTGCATCAAGGAGAGTTTGCAACAACACATTTTTTAATATCTCAGCTCTTTCACAACTGGTGTCGTGAGGTTATTGGGAAAGTCAACGTCTAAGCTTTGATAAATTCATTATAAGTTACAATGTTTGGCTTCAACCTTAAAGTCAGCATTTCATTACTCAAAGCCACAGCCTCATCAATTTTTCCATCAATTAATGCACAACCTATTGATCAATGAACTATAAGCCACTACATCGGGCTTTAAACCCTGAGACTGCATTTCATAGAACACATACAAAGCTGCATGAAAGTCTTCATGCTTGCAAAAACCATCAACAGGTGTATTATTATACAGTATGTGATTTCATCATCTCCTTGAAAAGAGCATCAACTTTACACATCTTTCCAACCCTTCCATTGTTGCAGTATCCATCTGGGTCCGATGCATTGAATGCCGGTGTTATCAACGAGGAAATCGATCTGTCCGAGCCTCTCGAGGATGATGGAGTTGGAGAGCACACGGGCGACGCTCTTGGAGGAAGAACTGGTCACTTTTAATGAAGATCACTATCATAAAAATATTGATTTATACAAAACGAGCTAATCAATTTTTTTTTTTTATTTGGGCTGCCACTCATGCCAATTGGGCCGTTGATATATTCATTTATACTTTCCACTTCTGTCTTTCCACTGCTTTCGTCGGTCTGCAGGAATGCTGAACCTCATGTTCAATGGCGTTCAAAGGCATTTCCTCTCCCTCCGTCTCGGAACTCCTATTCTATATTCAACGGCTACCAAGAAGACATCAGAACAGAAGCTTGAACATTTCATGGTGGAGGAATATTTGGAGGACACGCTTGGATTTTCCTTTGAAGAAGCCGTCATTGCATCAAAGAATTAAGGTTAGTCGATTGAAATCCCCGAAAAACCCTAATTCCGTGATTAATTTATTCAGACAGCTTGGTGTAACTGAGTCTCAAATCAAATCAATCCTTTCCTCGCACACTTATCTTCTATCCGTAAGCGACAAAACCCTAGCTCCTAAAATTAGGGTTTTTCAGGACCTTGGCTTTTCCGGATCTGAGCTTCGTAGAATCCTTGCGTCAAATCCTGGTATTTTGACTCGGACATTAGAGTCTCATATCAATCCTATATCAAGATTTTGAGATCGATTCTAGGTAGTGACGAGAATGTGGTCAAAGCCATTAAGCGTTCGCGCTTGTTGGTTACTTCTAGGGATGGCAATGGGGCGGGGATTCCCCATTACCCGTGGGATTCTCCATTACGGGTACGGGTATGGGGATTTTTAGTGCGGATGGGGGATAAATAATTACCCGCTAGGGTATGGGCATGGGGACGGGGATAGGTGTCCCCGCTCCACCACCCGACTCGAACCCGAACCCATTGGGGAACCTCATGGGGAATCTCTGCCGGGGGACCCATTGGGGAACCCCGTGGGGAATCTCCATCGGGGGACCCATTGGGGAACCCCGTGGGAAATCCCCGCCGGGGGACCCGTTGGGGAATCCTCACTTGGGGATCCCCACCGGGGAACCCGTGGGTAAATCTTCGTCAAGAAACCCTATTTATCTTTGAAAATGACTTAGAAAAAAAATGTAATCAAATTTGGTTATTTTTTATCCCGAAATTCTCAATGGGAGAACCCATGAAAAATCCATATTACGTATGAATAGTATGATAATTGGATTTACAAAATTATTGTTTTGTTTGTTTTTGAAGCTCTTGTTAATTATATAAGTTTAATTGGTGAATTTTGTAAATGGTGTATCAATAGAATTTTTGAAGAAAGTGTACATGAAAGTAAACGAAAAATAAAATGAGTAACTCGTGTGGCTTATACAAGGTGAAAATCAAACGGGGATGGGGAGTCACCACTAGAGATTATAAATGGGGAAATCAAGCAGAGATGGGGAATCCCCTACGAGGATTATAAATGGGGAAATCAAGCGGAAATGGGGAATCCCCGACGGGGATTATAAATAGGGAAATCAAGCGAAGATGGGGAATCTCCGACGGGGATTATAAATGGGTAAATCAAGCGGGGATGGGGAATACCCGACGGGGACGGGGACCCGACGAGGATGGGGACGGGGATAAATTTTATTACCTGATGGGTAATGGGACGGGTATGGGGAGCATATATCTAAATGGGTATGGGTACGGGGAGGGTATTTCCTGCCCCGAACCCGCCCCATTGCCATCCCTAGTTACTTCCAATGTCCCCAAGAGAATACTCCCAAACTTGTCTCTGTTAAAGAGTTATGGTCTTTCAGATGAGAGAATTAGAATGCTTGTTCTGAACTGCCCTAGGAACCTAATCTTACCACCCGAGGATCTAGAAATGAATTTGAGGGTTGTTGAGGAAAAGTTTGGAATACCTCGTGTATCACGGATGTTCATACATGGAATTCAATCCATATCTTCTTCCACCAATATGGAGTCTAAGTTTAGGGTTTTTAAGAGCTATGGATGGACTCAAGCTGAGATAATGACAATGGCTAGAAGTTTACCATATTGCTTGAAAATGTCTAAGCGGAAAATCAGAAGTGGATTGGATTTCTATATGAAGGAGCTTGGTTATTTGCCTGCTTACATTGCTTCTTGCCCAATGTACAGCATGGAGAATCGAGTTTTGCCTAGAAAGACGTTTTGGGAGGCGTTAATGGAGAAGAAGCTTATTAAGCGAAACATTAGTCTTTGTTCGGTCATATGCATCTCTAATGAACGTTTCTTGGAGAACTATGTTGCACATTTCAAGAATGAGGTGCCGGAACTATGTGATGCTTATATCAACAAGACATGATATTATTCTAGGGATTTCTCGTGATACATATAAGAGAGAGATTAGGCGAATTTGTTTTTGGGGTTGCCAATTATCATTGATATGTATATATAGAGTACATGTCTTGAACCACAAGTTAGGGTTCATAAGATGTTTACAATTAATATTCCATCACTCTTTCTATTTAGCAATACTTATTTGTATGACCATGCATTGTTCTCATTGCTTATGTGTATATGATTTTAGACAAAGAATTCAAATTAATGGAGTGTTTAATCTAGACAGGGGGCACAAGTTAATTGAGCAATCCGTAATAGCTATAAGACAGATGAACCAAGGTTCATATGCATTATTCCCAAAAAATGGTTCACAGGCATCTCACTAACTTGGTGCATACTTTACTTGAAAAGGGTGACAGTTGGAGCCTTACCTCTTCCAAACCACCAATGAAAATAGTTATTTTATTTTTACTTTATTATATTTAGTCTATATTAATGTTGAATCATAAAGTATTATTGTTAGTTAATAAATAGGGACAAAAGTTATTTCGTGGGCAATGAAAATAATAATAATAAGTAGGAACATGGTATTTAGAGAGGAAATTGTTTTGTCTGACCAGCCAATCGTAAAAAGAAAAACCTCTACCTTAAGTCTCATTCTGATAGGATTTTAGTAGATTGCTTATCTATCTATACAATAAAATAGAAAACTTCTAAATACTTATTTCTAAATTTAATATAAATTAATTATAAACTTATAAATTAAGCATTTTTAAATTTATAATAGATTAAGGAAGCTTTACAATAAATTTAGAATCGAAATTGATAAATTAACCTATGTTCTTTATAAAAAAAACAATGCAAAGACATAATTAATAAAAATAATTTATAATCTTCTATATATAAATTATAAAATAGAAAAAATTAAAAGAAATCTAATTATCAAATTAAACTAATGATATTATTAGTCATTCAATCCAAAAAATAGTCATCTTGCAATGATAATGAGAATATCAAATAGGCTTTTGGCATTACATATTGCATAAAAATAAATGTCAAAAGATAAGAAGAAAATAAATATGGTCAAAATAAATATTCATATTAAAAGTGCAATTGTAACATACAACTTTTCTAAACCTTTCACATTCCTAAACAACATTTCACATTTCTAAACCTCCAACTTTTCTAATATAAAAAATCACTTCATCCTCTTCATATTGACAACTACATATAAATGGTTTGGTAACTAATGCAATATATCCTATCCCTATACAGGTTCACAACAAGTGAAAAAAATGGTAGATTAGAGGAAAATTTAAAAAGAGTTTATAAGAAGCTAAGTTGGTAGTGGAGAAGAGGCGAATATGTGGATGTACACACAAAAATGTATGGATGCAAGTGTACGTTATCTCTGTATTAAGGTATTAATATAGATTAAGACAACTCTAATGTTTAAAAACATGTCCAAAAAAGAGTGTTAGCGATTATTTACAACAAGGTACAATCTCAATGTATTTTTTATATTAGGTTTTTATGGATGCTTAAATCTATCATTAAATATATAATACAAAATGAAAAATGTTTTGCACGGTCATATGGGTGAGAATCTAGAATTTTATTTTTAACATAAATTAATTTTTACATTCAAATTTTTTATTCTTCTAACTCAACATACTATAGTTAATATTATATTATCTTTGTACTCAATTAATCAACTACACTTCAATGATATATTTAATTAAAACATAATCAATGAGAACCCGTGCGATAGCACGGGCCATCCACCTAGTATATTAATATTTGACAATTACAAGGCATGCCAAGTTTCCTAATAACTAGGTACCAACCTAAGTTCAACGAACTTAACTTTTACAACCAAAATTGTAAACCTAGATCAATAAATGAACTACAAACCTAAGTCTTAAAACCACTGTGGAGTCTTCATCGGAAAACGCCATGAAACACTCGAACAATATGATTCACTCTCTCAAAAATACTTGTCTTCAACATACATCCTAACCCCAGGCAACCCTAGCCTATTTATAAGGAAACTTCTAAATTTGATCACAATCACGACTTGTCTAATAATGAGGATACTCCATTAAGAAGATCTCCATAAAAAAGGGTTAAAATATAACACACATTAACCATATCTTCAATCACTCGGATTATACCCATAACCGAAAGACTTTCGATATCATATCTTAGTTGTCGAATCATCGCTGAAGTCATTTGCTCAAATAATGGGAACTTGCTAAATATAGAAAGTCGAATAGCTTCAACAAATCTTCCAGATTTCATCTTATCTTTTCACAAATATATAACTCGATCTTAGTTATCGAATCACCACTGAAGTCATTTGCTCAAATAATGGGAACTTGCTAAATATAGAAACCTTCATATAGCTTCTCGCGGTGCCCAGATCGTCACCCGTTCCCTCCATAGCTCTCTCGCAACATTCATTCACCATGACAATATGCTCTTCTATTGTAACATTCTTGTGATACTTGTGAAACAACAACATCAATCATTTAAAGTTTGTTATCATCAAAATTAATAAAAATTATGCAACAACGAGTATTTCAATGTATATCTTTTATAATACATAAGATTATGAATTTAGAGATCAACTAGTCTTTTTTTTAAAAAAAATTATACATATCTTATCTAAAAAAACTGTTCAATCCAAAAATAAAACTAATATATTATTTTTTAATATATAAATACAAATATACAACAACAAAATTCCATTAAATTTCAACCAAATATATTGATTTTAAAAAATGGATAAGGTGGGTTCGTTTTATATATTATTTTTACCACTGATTTTTTATTTGAAGTAGATAATAATATATGTATTTTATTTGAAAAAAATTGTCATTTTACTCAATGATTTTTGACATTATATAAATTCACATTGATTGTATTTTAGTTTAATTAATAAATAAATTATCTCTATCTTATTAATTTTATTTTACAGTAATAAATGATCTTTATCTATATTGTATAGCTTTATTTTTTTTTTCAATAAATGGATAACGGTTATTTAGTTCATTTTCTTATCTAGTTTATATTTTCTTATCTAATTTATTCCTTTATTAGATAATAATATAAGCTGGAATGGTGGTTCTCCTATTCAAAGGGGAGTACACCCCCTGCTTTTTTGCATGTCATAGTTGAATTAATTGATACATATTTTTTTTTTGATAAGGAAAGGAATTCGAACTATCAGACAAATCCTGGTATCGGAAGACCGAGATAAAACTCGGTAGCCGGAAAGACCGACAACAAACGACACCCAAAAGAAACCAACTAGAACCAAAAAAACTTAGAAAACGCTAAAAGAGAACAAGGTAGACAAGCAGCAAACACCGAACAAGGAAGCCAGAGAGACTTGAGTCCAAGTAGGAGAAAGTACTTCTGCGGGTCAGTAACAGACTAACATAGGCGTATAGGGCCGTCGGTGCGCAAGACAGCTGCAAGAAGCCGACTTGAGGAGGTGTGACGAATCGCCTGAAAACACACAGGAAACACACCACCGGACAACACCGAAACATATCTCAAACCACGAACCAAACCACGAATTTCAACCGGAATATGAGACAAACCAAGACCTTGCAAAACACTTTTATTAACCACCGGTTGAAACTCAACCGGAATCCGTATAAGGAGAGTTGCTGGAGTTCAACCGATAAGAAGGAGGTGGTGGCTTGGTGCAATGGTTTCAGTTAATCAAGGTAAACACGTGACATATTTTTTTTTTATCCGTTACATTAAGCTTTTCTCGATATTTATGGGTAATGTTTTCAGTTAATCGAAGATTGGTAAAATAATATTACACCGGTTAACCACAATTGCCAAGCCCTTGATTTTCATTTTCGCACAACGCCTTAATTGGACTTTTTCTTCGCCTTTTTTTTTGGTAAGGAAAGAAATTAGGGTGGCCACTAACAAGATAGTGGTCGCCCTAGAGCATCCTGACGGATAAGAGTAAGGAAACTCGAATCAACTGCAAGTGGGACGGAGGAGACACGTCTGAACGATCCAACGATGAAGTCCGCCATAGAATTGCACTCCCGAACGACGTGAGAGATACTCCAATCCTGGAACCGGGCAAGCAAGCAATGGATATCCAAACGCAACAACTCAATCTCCCACGAGCAGCGCCACTCACCGAGCACGGCCTTGACCAGCTGCAAATTATCGCCTTCAATCTGGATCCGGAGAATGCCATGTCTGGTGGCCTCGAGAAGTCCCTGGCGCAAGGCGATGGTCTCGGATATCAGAACAGACTATCGACCAATCAATCATCCGTCAAAATGGATGGGAGAGCCACCAGAGTCCCTGAGGATGAACCCGAACGAAGCCATGTCATATGCATTCACTGCACCATCAAAATTCAATTTAATATAATCTCTTTTGGGTTTTACCCACCTCGTTTGCTTTCTTCCTTCCCCACCCCGCGCACTTTGAGTATGGGGGTCGGGGGAGGCAGAGGTTTCTGCAAATTTCCAGTCTCTAACCTAGTTTCGGATGAATTCCGTAATATGATCTGCATTGGTCAAGTTTGTTCCGTTATTGTTATCAAAGACTCTCTTATTTCTAGAGAACCATAGGCTCCACCAAGTGTTAATGAGGAGTTCCATTTTCTCTTTTGTTGCCAGTTTTTAGACTTTTTCTTCGCCTTAATTGGACTTTTTCTTCGCACCAGTTACAATAATATATATTATCAACTAATGCCATGCCAAGCCCGATGGCTATATTAGCACTTGTGTAGTAATAGTATATTCTCGGGTACGGACCGGGACGGGAGCCAGGAATTAGTTATACTAGTTTTACCCGTCGTACCATGTACGATTATGATTCGATATTTTATAAACATTATAAATAGAATATTAATAAATAAATAAAAATATAATATAAACTTTAATATAAGTAATTTATTTTATATTCTTTCTATTTTATTACTTTTCATGTACGCAAATTTGGAGTTTATCAAATATTTCAATATCTATTAAATATTTTATTATCCATTTTTATTAATTTTAAAATTTTTAACTATTTAAAAGAAAATTCGTCAAAAGATATATGATAAAATATTTATATTTATTTTTAAATATTTAAATATTTAAATATTTTATCTTTAATTTTAAATACTTGTATAAGGAAGCTTTCAAAAAATATTATTATACTAAATAGATATTTTTTTGATGTTAGAGATAAATTTAAATAGTTATAAAGAATTTAATAGAAAGAAGTTATAATAATAGAAATAAAAATTAATTTTTTAAATATAAGGTGGGGCTAGAATCGTTCTGGTGACTCGAAAAGATAAAACTTTAATATATAGTTATAGATATTACCTATTTTTTATTTTTAAACATTATAAGTATTTATCATTAATTTTTTATTATAAAAGAAAAAATATATCTATAAATAATTTCGTGAAAAGACATCATGCTAAAAAGTAAAAGATATTTATACTTATTTAAAAATATTTTAAATTTGTTATCTTTAATTTTAAATATTTGTATAAGGAAGTTTTCAAAAGATATTGTTATACTAAATAGATATTTGTTTGATGTTAAAGATAGATTTAAATAGTTAAAGAAGAATATAATAGGGTAAAGTTAAAATATTAAAAATAAAAATTAATTTTGTAAATATGAGGTGGGGCTAGAATCGTTCTGGTGGCTCGAAAAGGGACAACTTTAATATATAGTTATAGATATTGATTATAAAATAGTTCTCTATATGATTTGGGAATTTTATTTTCGACCCCTTCAAATTACTTTTGAGTAGGGGTGGTAAATTGTGATTCGACCCGAAATAACCGACCGAACAACCTGATTCGAGAACCGACCGTTATCCAAAAAAAGTTACAAAATGAAATTTGAAACCGACCCGATCTGACCGATTCTAACCCGAAACCGAAAGCAACCCGTTTAAAAAAAACCGAAACCGATTATATCCGAAAAGGTCAACCCAATACATACCCGAACCCGATTGTATCCGAACCGGTTATGCCCGAAAACCGAAACAATCCGAATCTGATTACACCCGAAACAACCCGAACTCGATTATACCCGAGACCTAGAATAAGATATTATTTATGATTAATGTATAAGATCCTGTAAATATAAGAGATCAGATAATTATTTGGATATTGGATTGAAATCATTTTAATATCATTAATATATAAGATCATATGAATATAAGAGATCGTATAATCATTTACTTATGAAATAGTCTTAGTTCTCGAACCTTGTACAAAATTTTATAAAATTATTGTATTATGTATTTGTACTTGTACTTGTTAAATTTTGATCACACTGATGATATAAGCAAGAATATTTTAGAAAATATACATATCTTATCTAAAAAAACCATCATTTCCAAAATTAATCATTAAAATTTGATATAGGAAAGGATATTTTAAGAATTATATATATCTTATCTAAAAAATAATCCTATCCAAAAATAAAACTAATATATTAATTTGTTTAATATATATAAATATAAATAATTAAAAATAGTTCGATTAAATTTCAACTAATCGGATTGATTTAAAAAATATGAATGATATATTTTAATATGGAATTGTTTTATATATTATTTTAACCTCCAATTTAGTATATAGTAATAATAATTGAAATCATTTAATGACGTTAGAACTACTTACCATAGTCTCATATAGTCATAGATTCCAATATTATTATTAATCACAAAAGATATATTTCTTCAATAAAATGTAAAGATTTTATTTATTTAAGTATATGATCTTGAAAATGTAAGTGACTATAAAATTATTATTTATGAACTGAGATCATTTTAAATTATTGGAGTATAACATCATATAATCATTAGTTGTAATATGCAATTAGTTGATTGCAATATCATAAGAATTTTTTATGAATATAATATCTTACATATGTTTAATATCATATAATCTTTACTTGTGATTTGTGAATATTTTATCCTATGAATTTGTAAATTGTGATCATCTATTCATTTGATTGACTTTTCATCGGTCAAATATTAATTGATTTATTCTACAAATGGTAAATGCTTATTTCATCTTTAAAAACTCAATATCAAATTCAATTTCAAATTCAAATAGTATATTATAAATACAACGATTCTTAATATTATCATGACCCATTCACTAAATCATACAACCTTTATCACTTAAATAAAGTTATTTTAAACTCTTAATTTCGATTTCAACTGAAATTCAATCAAGACCTAATTCAACCAAAATTTGATTTAACCGAACACTGATTTAACCGAACTGATTCAACCGAAATCCGATTCAACTGAAATCCGATTCGATCGAAAATTACAAAAATTGACTCAACCCGAAACCGACTTAAACAAATCCGACTAAACCGAAACCCCGATTTGCTTGACCGATTTTGACCCGATAACCTCGATGTAACCGAAAATTTACACATCCGACCCGATCCAACCCAACCCGAAATACCATATTACCGATCATACCCGTTATTGATCGAAATCCGAATGATCCGAAATTCGAATAACCCAACCTAAATCCGACCGATTTACCGAATTGCCACCCCTAGTTTTGAGACCGCAAAATACGGGGATAGTAAATCCAGCTGGCCGAATTATGAGGTCCACGAAAGTGGAGTCCGTCACTCACAAAAATCTTCATTTCAATTCAAAGACCAATTTTTTTTTGTGGAAACTTAATGGTATTTATCCTTTTCTGCTCATCTTAATTTTTATTTCATCAAATTAAATGATTGTCATTAATTGTTCAGGTAACTCGCGCGTTGTTTATTGATTGGAAATTTTCAGTTGATGCCCTTGAGTTTAGGAGTATTTTATTTGGTGCCCCAAGATAACTATTTTCCGATGGATGCTCGAACAAGGATCAAACATGCTCATTTAGTTGTTGCTCAATCCACTCACGAGATGTCAAAGAAGCACCAGAGTCCGGGTGGAATATTTGTGATGCTCAAAAAAGGATCAAACATGCTCATTTAGTTGTTGCTCAATCCATTTACGAGATGTCAAAGAAGCATCAGATCGACATACGACAGTCCGACAAAGAGAGGTGGTGTAAAAGGCGGCAAACAAAGGCTCTAAAAATGCTTATGATCGAGTACTCTAAATAACTCTTAAAATGGGGCATTGTTTAGAATTTCAAATCAAGATGGTTATGGTCAAGATGGTTATGGTAAGGATTTAGGGTTTATATGAGTCAAATCCTACTACGTTGAGGAGGCACGATGATGGACTTAAATTTAATCATTTCGAACCAAAGAGGGACACTAGCAGAAAAACCCAAAATCTCAAGGACAACAACCAAAAAAGAGTTATTCTTGAGGCATCAACTGAAATACTCTTAAACACAGGGGCATTAACAGTAATTTTCCCTTTAGTAATTTTTCTTTTTGCATATCCTAATATTGATTCGCTTTTTGGTTGGAATTATTCATTTATTTGTATAGATTAATAATAAGTGTTACTTATGTATGCGATAAAAACACATGCTTGGTCTAGCTTTGTATTTATAAAAAAAATTGGGAAAACAAAACAGATTTTGGAAACACTTTGAAAATTTTCAATTTTTTGCCAAAATTTCGAGAACTAAGGTCAATAGGGTATAGTATGTTCTTAAAATAATTATTCATATTAATTATTGAATAATGAAAGTGCTTAGAAACTAAAGAAATGTAAATTCAAAGTTGAACCAAACTAAATATTAGTGACATATTAAAAAAAAATGAAATTTTATGGGATTCAAATTTCAGCCCAAATGGACCCTAAAATTCAATTACGCTTGTGGTTTTTTCTTTTAAAGGATAAACAATTACGAAAGCTCAATACTTAGGGAAATACTGGTTGTTTGTTACTTGTTACAAATCTAATAGAGTAATAGCATTAGTTAGTTTCTAAAGAAAATAAATAATAAATCAACAAATTACCCTGAAAATTAGCACAGAGTACGTACTTAAGTAAAATGTAATTCTTGATTTTCGTTTTCACATGTCATATGAAGCTTATATGCTCTTGTGTAGTAATAGCAAACTTTCGAGTATGAATCGGAACGGAGCGAGGCATGGGCGAATTTAGGATTGTCCGAAAGAAAATAATAGTTTAATAGAACTTGTACACAAGAATTAACCTTAGGCAAACATTAACTAAACTTAATTTTTGATAGGAGGTAGTCGATCGATCATATATGAACACACCAAAGCGGTTAAAGACGATATCAAAATCGTACTGACAATTGGTTGATGGATATTAGATTGGAGGTGAATCCCCGCGTGTAACAAACCCGTTTTGGGGTAAGATGAGGAGTAAGTCTGATGTCACCAACTCCTAAAATAGGAGTGATGACTCCATGAGTAGATATCACGCATTGGGGATCGTTCATATCCGCAAAAAGCGCATTGGGGATCTAGATTGGGAACTGGATCGTTCATATCCGTTAAAAGAGAACGGTCTGATGTGCAGTGGGACTGTGTTCCTGTGTCCATCGTCCAATGAACGGATGCCATCTAGAAATAAAATAAAATAAAAAAAGTATTTAGAAATAAAAATCACAAAAACCAAAAATCAAAAACCCTCGATCCTGCTAAACCAAAAGTAACCTGAAATTACCGATAAAATCTTGTTTATATCTCAACTTTCTCATGTAGAATTCACACATAACTTCCAACATTCCCAATCACTTGTGAATCCCCCTCACAAGCCTAATCGGCGGACCCACACGGTCCCCAAGTCGAACCATCGACTTTGATACCATTTTGTGGCAGGCAGATGGGCCTAGTTGTCAAGCCCCGCATAATGGTCTAGCGGGGTTCCATTCCAAAACTAATTTAGTGATAGGAAAAGTGACTTATAAACTTATATATTATGTTGTTTATCTCCCAACTTTCCAATGTGGGATTCACAAAGAGCTCCCAAACATATTTCTTAAGACATCTTCCCCTGGCTTCCACCACTCGCCTCCACCTTTGTCATGCCCCGAGCCACCTTGAGGGTGCAAAAATTCCGAAAATTTTATTTGCTTCTGGATCTTCTCATATAGATTCGCCGTTCTTCTGGCCGGATGTGGAGGAGGTCTCCCCGCCGGCCCCCGCTTAGATCCGCCCATGGAGCCAGGGATCATTTATATATTGATTATTAATTGGGTATATGAGCTTGGACCTATTTTTTCGTTATATCATAACTATATACTAAAGCGGAGGTTAAAAAAATTATTAAACGACACATGTCGCTTTTAGATTGAACCACACCACCCCTTTTATTAAAACCAATCTTTGGAAAAATAATTAAGTTTAATATAAATATAGTGTAATGTACGTACAATCTTATATCACTATAATCAATTGATAAAATATCCCATTCTTAATTTTAAAAAAATAATCTTTTATTTTTGGATATGATAAATAGGAAGATTATTAAGATATTTTTATGCTATATATTATACAAATATTAGAATATTTATTTTATTTTTAGATAGAATGCATATGCTAGGTTTAGATAATTAAGTTTAATATAAAGATAGTGTAATGTACATATAAAAATAAAAGCAAATTTAGGCATACTAATATGTGCATGAGTACATATTAAAAAGGGTCAATTTCATATAACCACCCCTTATTTTCTTACTTTTTCACTTAACCCCCCTTATATCTCTCTTTTCAATTAACCACCCACTATCTTAAAATCATAACAAGTAACCACCCAATTCTATTTTCACGTTAAACCATGTTAAGCCTCCGTAAGGGGTTAAAATAAATTGCACCAGATGATACAAGGTAAATCATTCATTTCGTCGACGCTTGAACACAACTACTAACTGAATGAGATTGGGTAGCGAATCGGCGGCAACTTGGGCAAATTTTGGGCGTGGTGACCTTAGCAGCGACTCGGCGGTGATGAGTTCAGTGATCGGTGGGTTAATTATGCAACCTAAACCCAAATACAATGAAGGTAATTTAAAATTTAGGGTTTCCGCATTCTCTTAGTTAATCTTGAAATTTATGGTTTACCTAGGTTGAATTTGTATTTTTTGCACAAAGAAATAGTGAATTTGGGTAGAAATCAAGAAATTTCTGTTGTTGGGTAAAAATTTAGATATGCATCAATGAAGATTGTGGCTAGAAAGGAAGGTTGCAAACTGATTCAATATGGCGATGGGAACACTAGAGTTGCCCAAATTGATGCCTAATTCTTAATTAATGATCTAGCGCTTATAACCTTTCCCCCGTTGTTTTTAAATCTTTCATCAATAAACCTAATTATATCCTCCATTGCATAATTGATTATAAGCTATACTATTGATGGTGTTGCCAACTTCCATGCTTCATGAGCATGTTGATTCTCCTAGACTGTAGCTCCACAAAATGGTGACTCACAAGCTTCAAGTTCGATCTAAAACTATTGTCAAGCTTCAAGATTGATCAAAACTAATATAGAGAAAGTAACCTTGTAAATTCCAAGGATTTTGCAGAAGCCATCCAAAGTAAAATTCCAAAACTAATGGTGCAGCTTTTACTGAATTAAGGGTTTAACATCATAAAATTAAGGATTTTGTAGAAGCCATCCAAAGTAAATTTCAAAACTAAATCCAACATAGGAATACATCAATAATGGAGACTTGTCTTCATAGAAAAATTTAAAAAAAAAAGAGGAAGTATCCCCGTAGCTCCATAGATACCAAAAGTGAATGTATATGTTTGCCTCGTACATGTGACGGTTTCCTTCGAGCATTATCTTTAGGGAGCTTGCTAGACCTTTGAATGACATTGTTAAGCTGGGCTCTAGATGAAACAATTGCTGGTCCCATTCCTCTAATTGGGAACATTTTTTGTGCTCCAATTGATCCATTATTTGATGGAACCCAACAACTAGAAGATGAACTGAAGCTAGGAGCAGAATTTTGGGAAATCTGTAAAAAAAAACAACATGCAAGTCTTAGAGTATAATAATGACAAATACAATAATCTTGCAAAATTCAGGTATGAAAATTACTTGTGAAGAAGGTATATTTGCTAAGAATTGTCCACATTGTGACTGATTTGTTTGGACATGGTTTTCAATCGTTTCTTTTTTACAGGTACTTGTTCTCCTACTTCTCTTTTCCTTCCTTTCTTTGGCCTTCCAGGTTGAATTACAAATGCATGACATAGCATTTTTTCCCAGGCATAACCTCAATAATTTGATTATAAGCCTTCAAATAAGTCTCCTTATGGTAATATTTGTGAAAAAATGCTTGTGGATTCAACCTCTTCTTTTTAATGCATGACATAGCATGTGCACATGGAATTCCAGTTAAATCCCATTTAAAACAGCCACAACTCATCATCATTAGATCAACAACATAGGTTCTTCCCATTTGATCAACCTCATACCTATTATCACCGCTCCCATAAATTATGAACATTCTCAAGCAAGCTAGTTCAGAATTTTGAAGTCTTTTTAAGGCATTGGGAGTTAGAATGCCATCAAAATTACTAATTCCCACCTTCTTGGACACAAACCTCTTCATTAGTTTTCTTCTAATCCATTCACACATAATAAGTATAGGCATGCCCCAAGCTTGAAGAATATAACTGTTAAAACTCTCACATGCATTATTCAACAACATATTTGACTTGTATGCTTGAATGAATGCAAAGACCATGTACTCGGATCAGCTTGCATAAGGTATGAATATGCCCCTTCATCTAGGGTTCGTATGTAATTCATTGCTTCATCAAATCAGCCTTTGTATATGACTTTGCTGCTGCTCAAACTGCATCCTTAAATCCCTTTCCTGGCCATTTGACTTTGAAGTTGTTATACAAGTGTCTTACACATACTCGTGTGTCAGCCATTGGTACCACTTGATTTAAAGCTTCAATTAAACCCTGTAAACAACAAAATGACAAGTTAGATATTATAAACATCATGAAAAAAACACAAAGTATAATATGGTGTCACCTTTTGCCTATCTGACATGAATGTCATGCACACATACCCTAAATCTTGCATCAAATTTTCTAAAAACCAAATCCATGTCTCTTTTCTATCGGCCTCAACCACTGCATAAGCCATTGGAATTATGTTTTCATTCCCATCTTTGGCCACTATAGTTAGAATTTGACCAGTGTAGGCTCCTTTCAAATGGCAACCATCAAGACCAAGAATTGGCCTACATCCTTTTAAGAAACCTTTCTTGCAAGCATCAAGGCAAATATATAATCTTTGAAACAACGGTGTCTTTGGATTATCCAAACAAACCTTTACAAAACTTGAGCTCCCAAGGTTCCACTTTATAATTGTGGCTGCATAATCCCACACTTTTCCATATTGTGCAGCAGAATCACCATGAGTCATCATATAAGCACGAAATCTAGCTCTCCAAGCTTGAATGTAAGTGATATTAACGGTGTAATCCCTTCGAACTTGAAAAATAAATGACTCTAAACGCCAACGTGGATCCTCTCTATAATGCTCAAGACATTTCTCTGCCAACCACGTCGATGTCACCTTACCATTTTCATCTTGCCATCAACAAGTATGACTTGGGTTGAAAGTCTTCAGTTGGAAAGTACCATCACTGGCCATTCTTCTTGCACAAACTTTAAAATCACACAAGATCTTCTTACAAATACACTTTTTCCTTGAATGTTTCCAACCACATTCACACTTGTACTTACAATATGTTGACACTTTTGACTTGTCATTGTGTAAAAAATAGTAGTCACCTCCATTTTCTATTGAAAATTGTTGCAGTGCCTTTCTAAAGATTACATTTGACCCAAATTTCATACCAACTTTCAATGTAATACATTTCTTGAAATCAACAAGGGGGTTAAACTCAAGGTACCTATGCTTTTTTCGCCATCTGAGTCACTACAACCAGATACCAACCCTTCAGAGTCATCATTGCACTCAACTTCATCCATAGAATCGGTGTCATCATCTTGGTTGATAAATACAGTTAAATCATCCGGTACACTTTCATCAACAAATTGCTCAAATATGTCATCATCTTCATCATCACTACCATTCATGCTAAAATCTGAATCTGAAGAAGAAGAAGAATCAGAACCAAAGACAATGACCTCATCTCTAGAATTGTCATTAGGAAATACTACTAACTGGTTGTCAAAGGAGGTGCTTTCAATTTTTGAAGAGAATTGCTTCATCGAAAGGTCAAGAGCTTGAGATGATTGGCTTTCAAATGGTTGAGATTGGGAAGATGTCACATGTTTTAAAGACCTCCTTAATGTAGACGGACTTGGGTCATTGTCCTTCGCAACATAAATATGAAGTGTTCTATCAATCCCAATTGACTTCATCATATCATTTATGTCCTTATCAGTGATGATTTGTCTCAAACCATTTGTTATGTTTTGACCAGGTTGAAGGTACCATAGCTCCTTTATAGTATCTAAACCAATGTCATCCACATCATTCTGCAGATTTAGCGACCATATTTTAGCTACCATATTATATGGTCACGAATTAGCGACCATATAGACGCCAATGGTCGCTAATGTGGACGTCAAAACGGGGAAAAAAATAAAACCAAATTAGCGACCACGTGGTCGCTAATAAGGGCGTCCACGTGGTCGCTAACAAGGGCGTCCACGTGGTCGCTAACAAGGGCGTCCACGTGGTCGCTAACAAGGGCGTCCACGTGGTCGCTAACAAGGGCATCCACGTGGTCGCCGACCCTATATAGTCGCAATAAATGCATGAGGAATTTTCCCGCCAGCAATCAGCGACCATGTGGTCGCTACATGCAGCGACCACATGGTCGTTGTATATGGAACCCATATCCGCGACCACATGGTCGCTATTTGTAGCGACCATGTGGTCTCCACCATGCCAGCGACCACTTGGTCGCAACATATAGCGTCCATTTGGTCGCTAACATGGATCAGATGTTTTGGCGGGCGACGTCAATTTTGGTAGGTAATTTCCCGCGTTTTTGGCGACCACTTGGTCGCTAAAAACAGTATTTGGTAAAATTGCCGCCATTTCAGCATATATACCTAGGTTGTAAAAACTTCACTCTCATTCTGCTACAACACAACCTCATATATACATAGCTCTCTTCCAAAATATTCACAAAAGAAAGAAACAATCAATCACAAATCTGAATTGATGCTAAGAAGAAATTACGTCAATTTTTACCGACAACTTCACTAAAGGTATGTATTTAAAACTTATTCCTAATATTTCATTCCGTCATTATATTGTTTTAGACAAATATTGTCGGTAGAAAGTTTTCGTTTATATAATTATAAGAGATTGTGTTACAGAATTTAACCACATATAGCATATAGCAATTGGTTATGTTATATATATGTGTGTTTTGATATATTGTATGTGGCGACCATATGGACGCTAATTAGCGACCATATGGTCGCTACGTTGTAGATATCGACCATATGGTCGCTATCTAGCGTCTATATGGTCGCCAAAAAACAGGCTTATATGAACCCGAATTAAATTAATTATACTCTTATATTGAATTGCAGGAAGGAAAAATGCGTGAGTAATGAGTTTTTAGTTGGCATAGATCAATTTCTCGAATTCTGCAAATCTATGACGACCTATGACCCATCCAAATTAAGGTGTTTGTGTCGGAGGTGCAAGAATAAGAAACTGAAATCTGTAGATGATGTGCATTATCATCTTGTTAAGGAAGGTTTTGTTCCAAACTATTACCATTGGGTTTCGCATGGGGAGACAGCTGAAATGTTCGTTGCATTGTTGGTTGAGTCTAGACAGCATGAAGGCTGTAGCAGTACTGATCCAGCACCACCAGTAAATGGTGGGAATGATAATCGAATGGAACAGATGGTATATGATGGTTTAATGCCCGAAGTCATTACACTGCTGAGGATCCCGTGCAGAATGAGGATATAAGACATGAGCAAGGGGAGCAATATTATAATGAAGCGCCCAATCCCGATGCACAACGTATGTATGACATGTTGTCGGCCGTAAATAGGTCTTTGTGGCCTGGACGTGATATGACCCAGTTGGAGGCTGCGATTGAACTACATATCCTAAAGTCTAAGCTAAGGATGACGAAGCGCGGATATGACATGATCTCGGATTTTTGCGGACGCGTTTCTCACTCGGAGACGACATTACCAGCCACGTTTTACGACACGAAAAAATTGGTTGAGGGTCTCGGTCTTCCGTACGAGGTAATTGATTGTTGTCCAAACTCTTGCATGATATATTGGGGTGCAGATGCAGAATACGCGACATGCAAGATATGTGACTATCCTAGATGGAAACAAGGCAAGTCAAAACTCATTCCCTATTCTCGTATGTTTTACTTGCCAATAACTCCATGGTTGCAGAGGTTGTACGTATCTGTGGTGACTGCCGAACACATCAGATGGCATGCAGAGCACGTACAAGATGGGGTGATGAGACATCCGTCAGATGCAGAGGGATGGAGTCACTTCAATGTTGTGTGGCCAGATTTTGCATCAGAAACATGAAATATGAGACTAGGCTTGTGCACAAACGGTTTCAATTCGTTCGGTCGCCAGTACTCATGCTGGCTTGTGATTCTGACACCCTAAAACTCTCCGTCGTCGATGTGTTTGCGAGAAGAGGTTATGTTTTTGACGGTTATTGTACCTGGACCGAAGAGTCCGAAGCAAAAGTTGGATGTCTACTTGCAACCGTTGATAGCCGAGCTAAAGAATCTATGGCTTAATGGGGTGTACACATACGATTCTTGGAGGAAGCAGAATTTTGTGTTGCGTGCAACTGTAATATGGACTATTAGTGACTTCCCGGCATATTCGATGTTGTCAAGTATGTTGTTTTACATATGTTGATGAATTTGAAACCATTATATATAATAATCATGCATATATGATTTGTGAAATTTAATGTGTGATACAAAATATATGTTTGTGTAGGCTGGAGCACTTTTGGAAAATACGTGTGTACTTATTGCATGGAGGACACCGATGCATTTTATCTAACACATGGACACAAAATGTGCTGGTTCGATTGTCACAGGAGGTTTACAGAACATGATCATCGCTTCCGAAACAATAAGACTGATTTCAAGAAAGGTCGACGGGAACGTCGTGGTCCCCCGGTACTCCGTGACAGATACGAGATATTAGACCAGATAAACAATATGGGGTTGATGAAGATAACTGAAGTTGGAGCTGAGGAGCACAATGTCGCGGTCAGTAGAGGTTCGGGTTGGAAGAAGAAAAGCATTTTCTAGGACCTAAAAAGGCTGAAGGCCTCAGTTGGCAACAAAGCCCACATTGAGGGGTCAATTTGTAGTGCCTATCTCGTAAAGGAGACGTCCACATTCTGCTCGTATTATTTTAGCTCACATGTCGCGAGTAATCATGTGGATATCGCCCGCAACGTGAGTTGCACACTTCCAGTTGGGGTTGATCCAGGCGATTTGTCTATTTTCACAACAACTAGTCGAACCTTAGGTAGCAGATCAAGTGGTCGTGTCCTCACAGATGATGAATTCCATGTGATCCAAACTTACATACTCATGAACTGCGTCGAAGTGGAACCCTATATTGAGTACGTTTCTATAATCTCAACTAATTAATATTATATATATGTTGATTTGAATAAAGTAGGGGTTTAATATATATATATATATAAGTACATATTTCATTCAATTACTCTTTGGTAGGTACTATTTGACAAACTTCGTGCGGCCGTCAAATCCAACAATAACCGATGCTGAAGAGCAAAACATTTTGGAAAGACACTTTCGCCTCTGGTTCTACTCCAATGTAAGGATTTCCTAAATTAATTTCAAATTGTATATATGTTGATTTCAAATTGTATATATTATATATATGTTGATTTAAAATTGTACGCTGATAGTCCGGTAGTTACAAATCCTAACATTGCAACACTTGCTTGTGGACCCTCTAAAAAAGTGAGGAAATATCCTGGTTATTTTGTGAATGGTTACCGATTCCACACGAGGGAACACGCATCAAACAGGGCCACTGACAGTAGTGGAGTTTGTGTTCTAGGACAAAGCTTCGGCACCGACGAGGAGGACTTCTATGGTGTGCTAGAGGAAATCATTGAGCTGAATTACATATCTCCAACCGTAAAGCGTCATATTGTCTTTAATTGTTCGTGGTTTGACACTAGAAGTCGTGGAGGAACACACATTCACCCTCACCTAAAGCTTGTCGATGTTCATAGACATAAAATGTTAAGAATAAGAGATCATTACATCTTAGCACATCAAGCCACTCAAGTTTATTTCCTCGATTACCCAAAGATGAGGCGTGCAGATGTTGAATGGAGAGATGTCTGTAAAGTGAAGTCACGTGTGTGGCTAGATGAAGGTACGTGCGTAGACCCTGTTGATAGTGGTTCCAGGGGCGTTGCCGTTGAAGAAGCATTTCAACATGATTCTTCCCTTCCACGAGTTATCGACGACACACAAGATAATTATCCACTTGGTCTGCTAAATGACCCAAACGGAGAGGATCATGTCATTGAGGAACAAGCAGATACGTCTAGTGAAACGTCTGAGGGGAGTTTGAGACTGAGACGGATACAGATGAGGAAGATATGTGATCAGGATACTATTATTGTATTGTCATTGACTTTTCTGATAACATTATTATCATTTACTACTCCGATTTACTGTTTTCTATCACTATGCTGATAATACTGTTAGGCTTCACTATTTTCTATTACTATGCTGATAATACTATTCGGATGACACTATTTTGATGACAATATTATCATTTACTAGCTAGATTGATGACAAGAGGCATGCATGCACATCACAAGTCTTCCATCCTTATCTCCATTTCCAACCATAAAAGGAGACTCCATCTTCAATTCCATTAGTCTTCCATCCTTCTCATCTCCAACTCTAACATCAAACCCTCACCTAAAGCTTCGATTTCATCTCCAATTCATCCGATCAATGGCTCATCAAAGGAGAGCGTGTTCCAGGCGCACGACCGCCTTTGCTCCAGAACTCATCCATTTCTCAATCGTGCATGTGCGTGGGGATAGAGAGAGGAGAACGGAATGGAGCACCAGACCATATCACCCATTAAGAGTTGCGATCGCTGGTTGGAGGTCATCTGGTGGGGGAGCACCACCGGGATTTTGCCGTTTTTTCTTGAACGACGAAGACATCACAGACTGCATTGAGGCCGGCGAAACGGTTGTTCAGCTTCGTGTGCTCGAAGAAGCTGAGATTAAGGTTGTTGCTTCTTAAAAATAAATATTGTTTGTCATTTAATTTGTAATTCATTCAGTTGTTTGTTGATGTTTTTGCTTTACAAGAAGCAAGTGTGTTATTCGTAAGCTGTAATGAAATTATTTGTAACTTAGTTGTGTGGAAGCAATGAACTTGTTCGTTTTGTCCCATTTGAGTCCTCGAACCAAATATTGTTGGTAGAAAGTGTTTGTTTACATATACTGTCTTTGACGACCATATGGTCGCTATATTGGATGTAGCGATCGCTATATTGGCGACCACATGGTCGCAAACAAACGATAGATCGTGCACTTGTAGTGCACGATCGTGCGCTTTGCTCTCAGAGAAAGGCCAAGATCGTGCCCTTTCGCGACCATATGGTCGCTAAGTAGAGACCATATTAGCGACCATATGGTCACCAAAATGAAAATTTTATATCGGAATTGAGATTTTCAGCGCGTATTTCAATTTTATTTCCATTTGGCGACCATTTGGTCGCTAAAACGAAATTTATGGCGCGAGTTCTGAAATAATTGGGGGAAATCTGAAATTTCGGTGCTTAATCCAAATTTTAGGGTTAGCGACCATATGGTCGCCTATGTGCTGGCATCGCCCACTTCTTGATTCACTTAAATATCGCGACCATATGGTCGGGATATTAGCATCCATATGGTCGCTAAACCTAAATAAGAAGGAGAAGGATCAGCTTTCCCCTTCATTCTATTCCGTCGATCTTCCTTTCTCTCTCTCGGCAAACCCTCGCCACCCACATCGGCGCCGCCCGCCTCCCTCTTCATTCTCTCTCTCGGCCCTCCCTCCGCCTCGTCCTCCTCTCCGTCCGCCTCTCTCGGGCCTCCCGTCCTCCTCAGTCGTACCGCCTTAGCCCATCCTCCTCAGTTGTACAGCCTCAGCCCGTCCTCCTCTGCCACCGCCCTCGCCTGCTCCGTCCAGACTCGAGTCGGTGTCGCGCCACCGCCCTCCACCTCTCCCTCTCTTGCACACCCTCCTCCTCCACCTCACTCGTGCCGCCGCCTCAGTCGCGTCGCTGCCATTTCACTCGCCGCTGCCGCCGGTTATCGATGCCGCCCACCGCATCAAGAGCCATCCGCCTCCTCACATTTGAGGTACAACCCCTATCCCCTTATGATTTTGTTCAAATTTGGTGATTAATTGATAGGGTTTTGATATGCTGTGTTTTGTACAGCATAACTAGGACTTTTTAGTACATATTTCTTTAGTATTTTAGGCCTATTATGAGCGTTATTGAAGAGCAGATTTGAAGGCCGAAAATTCAGAGTTAGCAAGAATTTGAAGACTTCGAAGAATCTGAAGGCCGCGATCGCCGCCACTCTTAAGGGCGATCGCGGTGGACGTCGCCGAAGGGCCGCGATGACACGAAGGCCGCGATCGCGGCCATGTTCGGGTGGCGATCGCGGTTGCCAAAGATCGCCGATGGGTCGCGGTTTGCAGCGATCGCGGCTAGGTTTGGGCAGCGATCGCGGTCTTGATGGATCTGACGCGCGATTGGATTTATCCGCTTAGTTTATTTATTTTTTATTTTTATATTTTTATCTTTTTAATTTCGACTGGTTCGAGACTATATTAGGTTATTTTTCAGACTTTGTTTTGTATTCTCTTAGACCTAATTTTGAGACTTTGTGTTGTATTCTCTTAGACCTAATTTTTAGACTTTGTTTTTTTCTCTCTTATGATGAACTAAACTCTCTAGATTCTATTCGAGTTGAAGCTTTTCAGACTCAAGTTGTTGTGAGATTCGTCTTTATAGGTTTATTTCTACAGGTTATTTCAATTCTCTTGGGCATAATTTATATTGATTGTATTGATTTCTACTTGATTGATCACCTTGTTGGAATTGATATTATCTATTGCTGGATCTAGGTTTTCTCGTAGCAAAGCCTAATCTTTGTAGCAACTCAATTGGTTTAGGACTTGTTGGACTAAAACAATTGAGAAGAGATTTGAATGCATGTTAATTGTTTGACTCGTTGGAATTCAATTACATGTATCCTGTTTATCCTTGTTCTTATTGCTAGTATTCATATTATTTATGATCGTTTCATGAGTAATTTGGATATTAAGTTTGCATGTCTCGTTGCCATGTCATAATTCTGGTCAGGATAGGAATAACTGAAAGGAATAACTTGTTTGAATCTGTGATCAATTGCTTGAGGAAAAAAAGTGGATACTTGAATCGGATTGTTTTTCCCTAATTGATAAAAATCCAACTTTTGCTTTGTTTGACTACTTGCTTTGTTTGTTTCAATTCTTAGTGTTAGTTTATTAATCAAAATCCCCCCCCTTTGTTACTTATTTGAGTTGATAATAATATTGCTTAGAATTACAAGTGTCTCTTGGGTTCGACCCCGACTTACCGACTATACTAGTTGTGTAACTAGGGATTTATTTTTGATTTGGCATCAACGATTTTAAGCCAGTCAAATTTTAAAATGTGGAATTGGTTGATAAATGTTGAATTGATGGGCTGAATTGGTGCTTTAAACGGGAAATTTGTGTTGTTGTTGTTGTTGTTGTTGTTGTTGTTGTTGTTGTTGTTGTTGTTGTTGTTGTTGTTGTTGTTGTTGTTGTTGTTGTTGCTGTTGTTGTTGTTGTTGCTGTTGCTGTTGCTGTTGCTGTTGCTGCTGCTGCTGCTGTTGCTGTTGCTGTTGCTGTTGCTGCTGCTGCTGCTGCTGCTGCTGCTGCTGCTGCTGCTGCTGCTGCTGCTGCTGCTGCTGCTGCTGCTGCTGCTGCTGCTGCTGCTGCTGCTGCTGCTGCTGCTGCTGCTGCTGCTGCTGCTGCAGGCAGCAGCAGCAGCAGTTGTTGCTGTTGGTGTTGTTGCTGTTGGTGTTGGTGTTGGTGTTGGTGTTGGTGTTGGTGTTGTTGTTGTTGTTGTTGTTGTTTATTTGATTCTTGTTGTTGTTTATTTGATTCTTGTTGTTGTTCATTTTGGGTGAAGAATTAGTAATTTTAAGTTGTTGTTGTTGATTTGGTTGCTCTTGTTGTTGTTTATGTTATAGCTAGATTGTTGTTGTTGTTATTGTTATTGTTGTTGTTGTTGTTGTTGTTGTTGTTGTTGTTGTTGTTGTTGTTGTTGTTGTTGTTGTTGTTGTTGTTGTTGTTGTTGTTGTTGTTGTTGTTGTTGTTGTTATGATGATGTTGTTGTTGTTGCTCTTGTTGTTGATCTTGCTCTTGTTGTTGTTGTTGTTGTTGTTTGAAGGAGTTTGGGTGAAGAAGTTGTTGTTGTTGTTCATTTTGTTGTTGTTGTTGATGATTTTGTTGTTGTTGTTGTTTATTTGATTGTTGTTGTTGTTTATTTGATTCTTGTTGTTGTTCATTTTGGGTGAAGAATTAGTAATTTTAAGTTGTTGTTGTTGATTTGGTTGCTCTTGTTGTTGTTTATGTTATAGCTAGATTGATGATGTTGTTATTGTTATTGTTGTCGGTATTGTTGTTGTTGTAGTTGTGTTATTATGGCCGGATCAGGTCGACGTAGTCGAGCTCGTCCGGACGAGTCGGGCTCCTCCGAGATACCGGATGAGGAGAACTCGTCCGAGACGACCCACAAGGACCCACCACGCTTGTCCGAGGACGACGGGGCCCGTCATCCTAGTGCAGAGGAGACGGGTACCCAAGCGGAGGAGTCCATGGCCCTACATCCGCGTCCTCATGTTGTTGTTGATGTTGTTGATGATGTTGTTGTTGCTCTTGTTGTTGATCTTGTTCTTGTTCTTGTTGTTGTTGTTTGAATGAGTTTGGGTGAAGAAGTTGTTGTTGTTGTTCATTTTGGTATTGTTGTTGTTGATTTTGTTGTTGTTGTTGTTTATTTGATTGTTGTTGTTGTTTATTTGAGGCTAAATACATAAACGGCTCCCTGAACTTGTGCTCATTAGTCACTTAGCTCCCTATGATTTGGCCCTATTCGATGGAATCCCTATAGTCGCAGTTCGGGACCTATTGAATACCTGTTCGCCGAGACTTTTTTTACGTGTATTGTACGCGCGCTGACGTGTGCAATTTTTTGCCACGATGATGCCACATATATGCCACGTCATTTATTTTAATTAAAGCAAAAAAGAAAAAGATTAAAACAAAAATAAAAATAAAAAAATAAAAATAAATAAATTTGAACTCATCTTCCTCATCAAGCTTTTGCATAGATACTTGAATTTTTTTTAGACTTGAATAAAATGCTTGCCTCATGTTATTTCTTAGATCTAGCATTATGTTGTTTTTGTTGGTTGATGGAGCATGGTAGATTTAATTTTTTGAAGCAATTTTCGGATTCAAATTTTAGGGTTCATGAACCCATAATTTTCAGATCCGAAATTCATACTTTTATGCCCTTAAATCTTGACATTGCTTGAAGATATGAGTAGATCTGAGTTAAATTTATGTTTGCCCCATAATTTGATTGCAAATTGCTTAAATTTTGATGCTTAATTGAAAACCTTGTGTAAGCTTCCATTGAAGAAGCCATTGGAGGTGGTGAGAGAAATGTGTGAAGAATAACATGAAAGAAGGTCCTAAATCTCATCTCTATTTTCGCATATCTTTTGTTTCATCAAAAACCCAAATCCACCCACATAAAATCCCAAATCCAACTCCTAATTAATTCTCACTTCAAAAAATGGATTTGGGTGTTCATTAAACATTCATCCATGATAATTAAGCCAAGAGAGAGAAAAGGGAAAAGAAAAGAGAAAAGGGAAAGGAAAAGAGGAAAGAAAATGAAAAAAAAAGAAGAAAAAATGTCATATCAGCGCCCTCACTTGTCCAAAGAAGAGACCAATTGCGTTTAAATTGCACGCGCCTTGCCACATCATCGAGCAGGTGTTTAATAGGTCGCAAAGTGCAACTATAGTGATCCAATCGAATTGGGCCAAAGTATAGGGAGCTAAGTTGTAATAACTGCGGTTTTTGAGGATATTTTTGAATTTTTCTCGGATATCCTTTTAACCTTTTTGGTCCGTTTTAACGCTTGATCCAATATTTTTGTTGGAGATTAAATCCTAGAAAATTCTTGGTGATATCCTAAAATCACAAAGAAATGATTTTATGGATCGGTGTGAATTCTAGGATTTTTCGGTGGAAAAAGAATATTTATTGGATAAGCCGTCTATTTAATTATGTACCGGAAAGGATTTAAAATGCGAAACAGAAGCCTTAAAAATTGAAGGTAGCAAGATAAAATCATGGAAAATTGATTTTATTGGTCTACATAATTTACGGGACGTTTTTCGTTTAGTAAGTTTTTCCACCCGAGGTACATAATTTTACCGCTTTAACGCGAGTCCCGTTCCGAGACGGGTTTTGTGTTTTAAAACTTATCTCTTTCACTAGCTTAATAAGGAAGGCACAAGAGAGGGATCAAGATGGAATTAAAGGCATATCTTCTTGCCTCGTTAGAGTCTATCCACTCATTTGCAAATGAAAAGAAGGAACGAGAGAAATCGGGGACGACGGACTCGTGAGCCTTCACCGCCGGCGTTCTTCCTTGCCCATCCACCACCTACTCCTCCACCTCCTCACCTCTTCTTCTTCCATCCTTTTGGGCTGGCTGCTGCTGCTGAAAACCAGCAAGAAGCAAGGACGGAACGACATGCTCGGGGAGGAAGGAACTTCACCGCCGGTCTCTTCTTCGCCTTGCCAAAGTGACGCCGCCGGCGACCACCAGGCCTCCGACCACCAGCCACCATGGGAGCTGCTGTCGGGCAACGCCCAACCACCCTCGAGCTCGGGGATCGAGCCATGATCGAGCCACACGAGCCATGGGTTCGAGCGAAGGTATATACGATCGAAATTAATTAGCGGATTGATTGCGGAGCCACCGTAAGGGCCTTTCGGTCCCGCTTTGCTAATTAAATTTATGGTTTTTATAATCTTGACGTTGATACGGTTCCACAGGTTCGAACCGCTCGTGAAACGGACGTCCGGATCTTCCGTTATAGCGAAGACAAGTTTTGGTTACCAATTGGCAGGTAAGGGACTTTGGATAATTACTCGGGATTCGTTGTTAATCCGTTTGATCCGAAATTTGGGAACCTTTAAGAACTGTTGCTGATGAACAATTTTTATTTAGAAAATTGTTTCAAAAGTGAAGCGGATAATTAGTTATAATTCCGCCAAGATGGCTCCTTGAAGCATGATAACTAAGGATTTACTATATATCGATATTCGGAAATTAAATCGTTTATCGATTAGAAAGTTGTAGGAGTTAAGAATACAACTAAGAAGTGTTTCTGTGAGCTCGTTACTGAGAAATCCTTTTGTTATATTGTCAGAGGGATGATACAGATTACTGTTGGAATTGCTAAGGACGTCGAGCACGCCTTATAAGGCAAGTGGACGATTCTCTCTTGCGTTATGGTTATTAATGAGGAATTGATTTCCAGATGATCCTCATGTTGGAAATAATTTCTATGTTGAATAAAGTTTGATAGGTTGTTATTTTGTTAGAAATAACGACCATGTCGTTACTGCGGTTTTTGCGCTAGAACTGAACTTAGGACCGTTGTATGATTAGCTGTCTCATGCTGAGACATTGCTGTGAAATAAGATGGTAGAGATGGGAGTTTAGACTCCAAGACCTCTCTTTAGTGGTCCTGTATTGAAACACTGTTGCGAAATAGGTAGTCCAGGGGTAGGAGCCGAGTCTCCAATGACCTCTTTATAACAAAATCTGTATTGGGGGGCGTAGCTTGCTAGCGTATCCCTATATTGGAGTCATGACTCATGTCACGCTTCACGTTGAAGGAAGACAATGGTGCACTTTAGCTAAGTGCAATTGACACTCGGTTGTTGGCCAAGCATGTATAAATGATCATGGATGAAACAGGCCCTCTGATCTCGGTTGTTGGCCGAATCTCGGTTGTTGGCCGAGCATATATAAATGATCATGGATGAAACAGGCCCTCTGATCTCGGTTGTTGGCCGAACTATGTATAAACTATTATATGGTGCGAGTGCACAGTTTGAAAGTAATGAAAGATTGCTGCGTTAGGCACATTAAAGTACCAAAATGGTTAGTCCATTTGATAACCATTCTTGCTCCTGATTAAGAATGATTCTTAATCAAACTTTGATTAAGTTAAGCTGTTTAGTCGTTGAAGACGATGGTGAATGTTGAGTGGTTAGTATAAGTTCCATTAATCGTTTATGCTTCTTAAAGAAACCACAAGCAGTGGTGTTCTCTCTCTTGTTTATGCAAGACTCCTTCTTATTCTCTAGAAGACTGCTAACTGTTGGATCATAATCTGAGTCTATTCGGATTTGATGCCAATATGTTTAGTTACAACCATAAGAACCAAGTTAGATTCTCCGCTTGCTAGTCTATCATTAGACTAACCCGTCCATCTTCTTTTCTTTTATATGGTCGGCTGGTGTCCATCGTTGGTTTACGACACATCAGGTATTTCTTGGAAGTTGATTCAAGAGGCAGATTCAGATGTTTGAAGCTCCAGAAGTTGAAGAAAGGTTTCCAATGGCTATACTTGAGTGAAGATCATGGTTAAACTACTTCAAAGCGAAGCTGAGTTTCAGAAGTAAGAAATCAAGGAAGACTTGATGAAGATTTTGTTTAAATAGAAGGCTGTTCTATTTAGTTATTTATTCTTTTTGGGTTAAGGTTTGTATAAGACCAATTGTATTTATTCCGCTGTAATGTTTGTTTTAGTTTGTTCAGTCAGTTTAAAGCCTTGGGTAGCTTCGGTTTAGTCTTAATCGGGGTTACTGGCGGTAATACCTCCAGGGTAGGAAGGGGGTGTTACAGAAGTGACTAATGGACACAAGTTTAGGGGGGTTGTTTATGTATTTTTCCGTTTATTTGATTGTTGTTGTTGTTCATTTTGGGTGAAGAATTAGTAATTTGAAGTTGTTGTTGTTGTTGTTGTTGATTTGGTTGCTCTTGTTGTTGTTTATGTTATAGCTAGATTGATGATGTTGTTATTGTTATTGTTGTTGGTATTGTTGTTGTTGTAGTTGTGTTATTATGGCCGGATCAGGTCGACGTAGTCGAGCTCCTCGTCCGGACGAGCCGGGCTCCACCGAGATACCGGACGAGGAGAACTCATTCGAGGCGACCCACACGGACCCACCACGCTTGTACGAGGATGACGGGGCCCGTCATCCTAGTACAGAGGAGACGGGCACCCAAGCGGAGGAGTCCATGGCCCCTACATCGCATTTGGGATCTTTCCATTGCCGGCGGGTGCTACGTACAAATCCTCTAAGACATTGCTTGTTTTAAATTCTTATCTTACCTTTAAACATGTTATAACATGTTTTTCGACATCTCGCAGCTTGCAGCCGTTGTGCATGGTGTCGCGGTGGTCGACACAAATCATACAAGGCCAACCCGACGATAAGGCGTCGGAGTTCGACTTTGCCTCCGCCGCATCGAAGACTCGTTGGTTTGAGTCTTGGAAGGTAAATTTTATTTAATTTGCATTTTTTTTACACATTCCGCATTAATTAATTACTATTTTTAAATAATTATTTTTCGGATTTAATTAGACGCACTTCCGATGGGATCCCTCTCAGCCGGGTATGGACGTCGAGACGGTCCGGTTGTTGTGGGCGAAGAGAGCCAAGAAGAGATACGATGACTTGATCGGGAAGCACCGCCGGGCCGGGACGAAGCCGAGTTTCATCTAGTCCGCCACTTGGTAGAACTGGAAGATGACGCATTGGTCCATGGAGCCGTTCAAAGCCAAGTGTGCGCGCCAGAAGCAAATCCAGAATTTCAAGCCGATGAACCACAATAGCGGTTCGAGGTCCAACCTCGAAACCATGCGTCGAATGGTACGTATGTTATTTTAATTTGATTAAACTTAAATTAAGTTAATTATTCTTAATAGCTCGTAACGCGCTTGATGAATTTCGTAGGAAGAACAACGGCGTCGCCGCATTACGCCTCTCGAGCTTCTCATCGAGACGCACACGCAGGGCCCCGATCAGCATTTTATAGACGAGCGGTCGGCCTTCATCGTTGTAAGTTTTAATTTTTTCATGTCTTACTTAATTTCGTGTATTATTATTTTTATTTATATTATTTACGTATTTTGTTAGGCTCGGGCCCAGGAGATCCTCTCCTAGAGGTCCTCGGAATCGGGCACCCCGCCCTCCTTTCAGGACGAGTGTGATGCTTTTCTGATGGTCGCTGGAGGGGCCTGGAGGCACCCTCTTCGACCTTGGCAACGCCGAGCGATTGACGGCGCCACGTCGCCCAGCTCCTCGGGAGGCGGAATTCACGCAGCAGAACGTCGCTCTTACGCAAACCGTGGCAAACCTACATAGTAGGATGCTCGAGGTCGAGGCGTTCATGCAGCGGATGAGAAGTGGAGGCTTCGACCCGTAGACCGGTGGATCCCGCCAACCCGGTCCCGACAGGAATGACCAGGACGCGAACGGCTCCGGCGAAGCCGACTAGATCAGGGTTTTTTGTAAATATTATTAAATGTTGTAAATTATTTAAATTTATGTAAATTAATGCGAATTATGTAAATTAACGAATTAATATGTATTATTTAAATTAATTCATAATTATTTTTAAAAAAATATATTGGCGACCAAGTGGTCGCTAATCGCAAACATGATCGTGCACTCCAAGGCGCACGATCTTGCGCTTTGCTCTCAGAGAAAGGCCAGGGCCGTGCGCTCTTTTATTGATGTTAGCGACCACCTGGTCACCATTTAGCGACCAGTTGGTCGCTAAATTGCGTCAAAAAAACGACGTCAAAAAAACAACTGGTCGCTATTAGCGACCAGTTGGTCGCTAAGAGTGGTGACCACGTGGTCGCTATGGTCGACACAGTGTTGGCGACCATGGTCACTATGTGGCGACCATATGGTCGACATGGTCGCTATATTCAGCGACCGCATGATCGCAAAGTGGTTAGTGACCTGCCTTTTAGCGACCACGATATGGTCACTAAATGTATTTAGCGACCAGATTTTGCATTTAGCGACCATAAATATGGTCGCTAAATCTGCGTTTTTTTGTAGTGTCCGGATCTGAGCTTGGTAGAATCCTTGCGGTAAACCCTGGTATTCTGACAAGGAGATTACAATCTCATTTCAATCCTATAGTCAAGATTTTGAGACCAATTCTAGGTAGTGACGAAGATGTGGTCAAAGCCATTAAGCGTTGGGCCTTGATTACTTCCAGTGTCCCCGAGAGAATACTCGGGAACATGTCGATGTTAAAGAGTTATGGCCTTTTAGATGAGAGAATTAGAAAGTGTGTTCTGAATAACCCTAGGAACTTGACCCGCCCACCTGAGAATCTAGAAATGAATTTGAGGGTTGTTGAGGAAAAGATTGGAATACCTCGTGTATCAGGGATGTTCATACATGGATTTGAATCCATGTGTTCTTCTACCAAGCAGACTATGGAGTCTAAAATTAGGGTTTTTAAGAGTTATGGATGGACTCAAGGGGAGATAATGACAATGGCTAGAAGTTTACCATATTGCTTGAAATTATCCGAGCGAAAAATAAGGAGTGGATTGGATTTCTATATGAAGGAGCTTGGTTATTTGCCTGCTTACATTGCTTCTCGCCCTAAGTTTTTAATATACAGCATGGAGAACCGAGTTTTGCCTAGAAAGGCGTTCCGGGAGGAGTTAATGGAGAAGAAGCTTATTAAGCGAAATAGTAGTCTTTATTCGGTCTTATCCATCTCTAATGAACGTTTCTTGAAGAACTATGTTGCGCGTTTCAAGAATGAGGTGCCGGAACTATGTGAGGCTTTTATCAAGAAGACGTGTAATTCTAAAGTTTTCTCGTGATACCATGTAAGAGAGATTAGGTGAATTCATCTTAGTTAGGGTTCGTAAGATATTTACAATTAATATTCTATCACTTGCTTTAGCATTCTATTTAGCAATACTTATTTGTATGAGCATGCATTGTTCTCATTGCTTATGTGTAGATGATTTTAGACAAAAAAATTCAAATTAATGGAGTGTTTAATCTCGGCAACCCATATCCTAACCTAGGAAACCCTAGCCTATTTATAAGGAAACTTTTAAATCAAATCCCAATCCCGACTTGTCTAATCATGAGGATATTCCATTAAGAAGAGCTCCATAAAAAGGATTAAAATATAACACACAATAAACATATCTTCAATCATTTAGATTATACCCATACCCTAAAGTCGTTCGATATCATATCTTAGGTGTCGAATCATCGCTGAAGTCGTTTGCTCAAATAATGGGAACTTGCTAAATATAAAAAGTCGAGTAGCTTCAACAAATCTTCCAGATTTCATCTTATCTTTTCACAAATAACTCGATCTTAGTTGTCAAATCACACCTAAAGTCATTTTCTCAAATAATGGGAACTTGCTAAATATAGAAAACTACGTAGCTTCTCACGGTGTCCATATCGTCACTCGTTCCCTCCATAGCTCCCTCATGACATTCCTTCACTCTGAATATATGCTTCTCTTTTTTTTGGTAGAAGGAGAGGCGGCACTCTTCGGCCCCTCAAGGGGGCGTTTTATTAATACGAAAAAAATAGGCTAAGTAGTCAGCAAACGGGGGATAGCCCGACCCCTAACATCATCAGACATAATTAAAATAATCCCCTCGGGAGGGGCACACAATACATGGAAACCTAACGGTAAACTAAAAGCATAATTCGCAAGGGAATCCGCAACCCGGTTCGCCTCGCGAAATATGTGACGGACTAGTCCTTTCTAATAAAGCCTTGGCAGCTCACCACCAGGATAAAAAGGGGATGATTGTCTTTAATACATTTAGAAAGAAGACCTACAACCAACTCCGAATCCGACTCGACCTCCACCTGACGAAAGCCTTCATTCCAAGCCATCTTCAACCCCTGCAGGATTCCCCAAAGCTCTGCCATAGGGACGGAACAAGATCCGATATTGTGTGCAAATCCACCTTTCCAACCACCATGATGATCTCTAAGCACTCCCGCTGCCGTTGCACGCCCACCATCTCTAACCGCCCCATCAGTGTTGATTTTGATGATACCCTGCATAGGCTTCTTCCAAGAAATATCACTTATATGTTTAGGGACAAGGGGATTAGAAATAACCTGATTTTTAGAAGCCTCTAAGTACTCCTTGCATCTAGCCATAACGAACTCATTCCTGTTTAACATCGTCGATTCATTCTGAAAACATTTGTTGTTTCTCCACTTCCAAGACCACCAAAGCGCCATTGCAAAACAAGTACTCCATTTCACACCTCCCATAATTCTGTCTTTGCTCAAAATATTACTCCTCAACCACGAAGCAAAAGGTGCTTGAAAGAAAAAAACATCGCCATTAGTAAAGTTAAAATCAGTCCAAGAATAAATCACTGTAGGACAGTCACGAAACAAGTGTTCCAGCGTTTCCTTGCCACTCCTGCAGCATACACAATCAGCACTTATAGCCAGGTGTCTTCGATGACGCTCCCAATTGGTCAAAATTCCACCTTTGCTACATAACCAAACAAAATGTCGAACCCTTTCTGGAACATTTAGCTTCCAAATTCTTCTAAATATTTCTTCATCAGCAAACTGATAATTATCCAGGCCTTGGACAACCTTATATCCAAAAGCAACCGAAAATTCCCCATTAGAAGTGTGTCCCTAGCTCAACGAATCATATCGATCGTCATTTGGAACAACTTCTATCGCTAAATTTTTTTACGGATATCAGCAGGAAGGAATTCATTCAACAGACCCTAGTTCCACCCCTCTTCAGTGACCCAAAAATCGCTAACACAAGAGGCCAAAATATTCTGATCAATATCACCAATCGCTAAATCTTGAAGAGGTCGATCATCGACCCATTTATCCCTCCAAAAATTGATAGTTTTCCCATCGCCCACGATCCATCGAGATCCCTTAATAACAACCTCTTGAATTCCTGTTCTGATTCCACGCCATATGTGAGACGAGGCAGAAGAATTACCCATCGAGCGATTCACATACTTCTATGTGAGTACAATCGACCACAACTTATCCTCTTCCATGATGAATCTCCAACCCAATTTTCCGACGAGCGCTAAATTCAGGTTTCTCATGGTTTTAATACCTAATCCCCCTTGATTTTTGGGTCTAGTAACCTCCTGCCATGCCACCTTTTGCATTCTTCGATCGGTAACTTGGCTACCCCACAAAAACCCTCTGTTTATGCGGTCTAATTTCTTACAAGTTCTCTTCGGAATGAGCGTCGTGGACATAGTATAGACGGGGAGAGAGGTGAGGACCGTCCGTGTAAGAGTGGCTCTTCCCGCAAAACTCAACGATCTCATCTTCCAACCGACCAGCTTAGATTGGAATTTTTCAACTAATTTAGTGAAAGTGTCCTTGTTCACCCTCTTGTTTAGCATTGGCATTCCAAGATATTTTCCAAGGTTTTTGGTGGCTTTGATTCCACTAACACTTTGGAGAGCTTCCACAATCTCATCAAAAACATTACTAGAGACAAAAAGTTTCGACTTGTTTGCATTAACCCTTTGGCCTAACGCCCTGCAAAACCGATCAATACAGCTCTCAATGATTCCTATTTGATCAACCGAAGCCTCCGCCATAATAATGATATCATCGACAAAGAAGAGATGAGAAAGATTAGGCCCTTATATCGTGAGTTTAATGGGTTTCCAGTTGCACATTCTAACCTCCTGCTCAATCAAGTGGCTAAGCCTTTCAATGCACAAAATGCATAGATAAGGAGAAATAGGGTCTCCTTGTCTAATCCCTCTAGAAGCCGAGAATTGTTCCGAGACCACACCGTTCCAAAGAACCTGCAATCTTGGGGATGAGATACATTCAACAACCCATTTAATGAATTGATCCGGTAAACCAGCAATCCTGAGAGTGTCCTCAATGAAATCCCATCTCAACCTGTCATAAGCTTTCTTTAGATCAAGTTTGAGCACCATCCATCCCTTTTTACCTCTTTTTTCATCATGGAATGAACCACCTCTTGGGCTATTACAATATTGTCGGTGATCATTCGACCTGGAATAAAACTCCCTTGTGTAGGTCCTATCAAATCAACAAGGAGATGACGCATTCTGTTTGTGAGGACTTTTGTGATTGTCTTGTAGAGAACGTTGCACAAGCTGATCGGCCTAAATTGGCTTATCGAGATCGGCTTGTTAACTTTAGCAAGAAGCACAATAAGGGTATCATTCACCCCCGGGGAAGAATTGACGTCTGGAAGAATTTTTTAACAAAATCAGTAACTGAACTTCCAACAATTTTCCATCCTTTTTGATAAAAAAATAGGTTGAAATCCATCTACCCCTGGAGACTTGTAAGCCCCCATATCTTTGATTGCGTTCCAAATCTCATCATTTGTAACCGCACTCACCAACGAGGTATAGCGATTCTTATCACAATCCGGAAAGCCAGTGTCAAGTACCCTCTAACATTGATTCAGTCCGTCTTCCACTGAAAATAACTTTCTGAAATACTCGACCGCCAGCTTTTCCATATCATAATCCTTATCAACTCATTGATCATCATCATTCTTCAAGCCCTCAACCCTGTTCTTCTGCCTACGAATCATAGTAGAAAGATGGAAGAAAGCGGTGTTGCGGTCCCCCAAGGCGAGTCATTGTGTTGGTTTTTAGGATTTGCATGCAATCATTTTAGTATGTTTACTTTGTTTAAGTTGAAGGAAAGTCGACCCTTGTAGATCCATAGGATAATCAAGGCATGACGAGTAGACCAATTGAAGGGTAATCTCGTGGGTGTAGGCCATGAAGGCAATCACAATCGACCCCTTTATATCTTTTGTTAATCGACTTGGATAAAGCTACGAGTCACGGGATGAGATCCCGCTTTCCTTCAACATATATTGCCCCTATTCCATGCCAAGGGTTTAGCAATACCATTGTGAGATAAAACGTAACAAACGAACCAATGGAAGTGTTGGCAAGACACAACCATTGAGAACAAGCGTACCTTATTCGAGTCCCATGATTCCTCTTCAATCTTGACTTGAACGAAGTCCTCTTCTATCGACGTTTGGGGTTCGTCCTTCACTCGAACATACTGCCCATACAACGCCTCTTGAGGTTTCTTCCTTGATGTAGAAGATCCATCCATGATGCCCACGAAGTGCTTGAATCACTTGTGAATTTCCACTCAAAACACCGCCTAGTCTAACTTGACTACTTGTGTTTTTCTCACCGATTTTGTGTAGGACAAAGGACTGATTTTCTTATTTCTTTCTTGCCATCAAAATGGCCGACTTTTGCCCTTATATACGCGTCCACAAACTGTCCAAAAACTGCCAAGACCGGCGGTTACAAAACGGTTACACAATTGAGTGGATGAGAGTGATTTTAGGGAGTTTGTTGTAACTTCCTTCCCTCTCTCCTAGTCACCATTTGGGGCGTCTAGGTGCATCCCCCTTGGACTCCAAAATGCTTTTAATTCCAGCAAATAAAAGGCCCAAGAAGGAAGCCCAAAAATCAATCCAAAAAGCCCAAGCACAAGGCCCAACACGCATGGCACAAGGCCCATGCCATGCGTGCATGCTTGCGGCCCAACAGCCCATGGGCGCGCCCCTTGGGCTGGCCCACCACGCCAACCACCTAGCTAGCATAGCTAGGTCACCTAGGTAGTGTCACTACCCCTTAGCTCCATGAGCTAGCATCTAGCTAGTTGAGCTGACTTGAGCTAGTGTGAGTTAGGTTGAGCTGAATTTCTAGCTTGTTGAGCTAACTTGAGCTAGTGTGAGCTAGATTGAGCTTCCATGAGCTAGTTCCTAGCTACATGAGCTTTTTATAAAGCTTATACAATGAGTCTAGAGTTTGTCCAAGCTCATAGAGCTTACTCTAAGCAAGTATGAAGCTTCTAAACTTCTTTCTAGCATACATAGCCATGTGCCAAGCTAAACTTAAGCTTTGGTTCTTTCTTAGAGCATCTACCAAGCTTAGAGAAGCTTCCTAATTTACATTAGAATATGCACAAAGCTTATAGACTCAATTACAAAGCCCAAATACATACCTTAGCCTCACAACTAGTGCTCGACGCCTTGGACTAGTGCCCTAGGCGCGCCGCAAGCTCCACCGCAGCCTCATACGTGCGTCGCTAGCCACTCCGCAGCCTTGCCGTGCCATTGCTTCACCCTAGGCGTGCCTCTATAGGCCATGACTTGAACCTCAAGTCCCATCCTTAGGTGCGCCACACCAGCCAAGTCTCGAATCCTCAAGATCGAGTCCTCGGCGCACCACGCCCTAGCACTACACCGTTGCACCGCGCCGACTCCGAGCCACGCCTACGCCAAGGCGCGCCCTTGCCTTAGGCGGAAGCACTCGAGGTTCTATACCTCAGTGTTGGTGAGCAATCTACTTTTGGATCTTATGACAACTCTCTAATTAAATCATGGAAGGTCATATATGTCAATACTCCAATTGACATTACCAATATGACTTAACAACCTCAACATGCTCTTAGGGATTTGATGACTTGACACAAATCACCAACACATTGCTCCCTAGACTTTTGGAACCACAACGTCTCTTCCTCATTAAGAACATCCTCCAAATCATCCTGAAGTCGAGATTCCAATTTCAGAAGTCGGTCTGAGGAGTACCTACTCAGATTTCTCTAAACAATCTCAAGTTGTTGAATGATCTTCTTCTTCCGCTCATAAATATTTCCAAAGACCCATTTGTTCCACACCAGAAGCTCGTCTTTAAGAATAGCAAGAGCACTAGGCGTTTCCATATCACTACTCCAAGAATGCTTGACTTTCTCCCAAAAGTTCGGATGGGATAACCAAGCCGCCTCAAATCTGAAAGGATGTCTTTTTTTATCTTGCGTAAGCTCACCTTTAATGCAAAGAAGCAAGGGACAGTGGTCAGAAGAAAATCTAGCGAGATGTCTAACTTTAGCAGAATTCCAGAAAAGTCGTCCCTCAGTATTCATCAGAATCCAGTCTAGGCGTTTAGAGACAGCAAGGCTACTATCCTTTCCCCTAGTCCAGGTAAAATTTGGCCCCGTAAACCCGGCATCAATAAGGCCTAGTCTAGTAATGCAGGCATGGAAAGAATCAGTATCAGCATGGAGTGCTCCCGTTCCCTTTTTCCTTTCATGGGAGTAGAGAATACAATTAAAATCACCTCCCACAATTATCGGACTCGTTGTACAACTGATCGCACGTTCAATTTCAATCCAAAAAGGCACACGTCGATCAACTGTCGGCGGTCCATAAACCACAAACAAATGAGCCCGAGTACTGCCATCAAGATAGGAAGCATGGATGAAGTAATCACAGGTTTCCTCAATCCGAAGCTGAATTTTATCCCCATTCCATTAAAGCCAGATACCTCCTTTGAAACCGATAGCTTCCACCCTAGTGCAGTCAGATAAGTTCATACGACCACATATCTGATCAGCTCTAGTCCCCGAAACGCGAGTTTCAAACAGGGCGATAATGTCCACTTTGTGATGTCTACATAAATAACGACTAGCTCTCCGAAAGCCTGGTTTTCCTGCGCCAAAACAATTCCACATTAGTATATTCATCATAAACACACAAGAAAAAATGAGAGTTAACAGATAGAAATCAGGCATCAAGTCCTGTTTGATTTTCAAAATCCTCTGCCATAGCAGAAATTTCCTGATGCGTCGCCTCTGTTGCACTAATCTGCTGGTGGGTCTCTTCCACCACGAACAAAGGGTTTTCATTTAGTGGAGCAGACATATTCTGCAACGAACTCGAGGGCATTATGTTTCTATCTCCAGGATCAAAACCCGATTGGCGAGAAATAACATCTGCTGGTGCAATTGGGTGACTAGCAAGAGAGAAATCCGGTATTACTTCCACCTCTGCCTTCTCCGCTTTGCATTAATACCCGAAATTGGGCCGCTGTGAGCCCAAAGCACTCCTCTACCTTAGATGGGCCTAAAATCTTTCTCGAAGGGCCCCTTAAGGTCTTTTTATTAACATGGGCCTTTTGAGAATCGGGTTGAGAAGCATCCACAGCTTTGAAAGATATTTTTTCAATATTATCCTGCTCCATAACCATAATAAGTTCATTGTTCGATCCACCCCTTGAAGGAGTCTCCGCCACATGGGCGTTGACTTTTCCAATCTTCTTGCCTTTAACAGTATCCCTAGTATCCACCAAATTGTTGGAACTTTCTATCTTTTTTCTCTCCGTTGAACCGCTTCCCTTATTCTTCACAACACGATCCCGAGAATCATTCTTGGTCCCTTCTGTTATGGTACCCAAGGCCTCATATCTATTAACCTCCGGAGAAAGAGCTGAAGAGGATGGAAACAATTTATCCTTTCCTTTAGAATTCTTTGCCACGTTTTCCTTAGCAGCATTCTTTCTTGACATATCTGATTTGTTCTAAGATTTGTTCTCCTTGGGATCATGCGCGTTCTTTGAATTTCCCTTATTTGGCCGAACTTTCCTTTAAATTTTCATCCATTCCCTGTAAAATCCGCGTCCCGTTCTTGCAGCCTCATGTGCCGTCATCGGCGTTGGACCGTCGTTTGTAGCCACCGCCTCGCCTGAAGTGACAGTTTTTGGAACCGCCTTCAATTGATTGGCACCTCCTTGATCATTCTGGACTGAAGTTCCAGGAGCAGGTGTTCTAAAGGGGCAATGAACTTTGAGATGCCCAAATCTGCCACAGCCAAAGCAAATTGTTGGCAAACCTTCATACTCCACCAAATATCTATCTCCATTGATACTAATAGTTCCTTTTAACGGTTTCTCCAAGTTGACTTCTACACATATGCGGGCGAATTTTCCCCTGTTAGTGAACAGAGTTCTTGGATCCACACGAATCGGAGCTCCAATACCAGCAGCAATCTTCATCAACACTCTCTCCTCGTATAAAGTTACCGGCAAGTCTGATATTCGGATCCAAGTTGGAGTTGTTTTTATTGGTTTCGAAGTTCTCAAATTTGGAGCCCACCTTCGAACCGTCATACAACGGCCAAACACCGTCCATGGTCCATTAGTAAGCGCCTTGAGGTAATCCTCTTCGCGTTCAAATCACACCAAGAAACATCCATGTGTGAGGTCGAGAATTTGAAGTCTGTATTCTGTCCACCACATTTCCCTAATTTTCTTCTCCATTATGGGAAAGGCAACAGGGTGTCCAAGGAGTTTGACAACCACCGACCTCTCCCATACTGAAGCAAGGGCTTCCAAAACGTCATCAGCAATTGACACCACAGGATCCCCGTCCTCACCATCAGGAAAGGCAATGGCAATCTTGCCTTCTAGAAAACTTTCATCAATACATGTCTTCTGTTGAATTGCGCTTCCTATAACGACCACATCTTTCCAAGAAGATCGCTGGTCGGGTGGTTTATCCGGCGGACGATCACCATTGGCTTGATCAAAATTCATCTCCATCGGAAGTTGTTGAGTCACCAGAATCACACAAGGTGTTTCAGTCGACATAGAGAGCGTTTTTTTTTTTGCAGTTCACTCTTCGAATATATGCTTCTCTTGTAACATTCTTATGATACTGGAGAAACAACAACATAATATTTAGAGATCAACTAGTCTTTATTTTTTAAAAATTATAAATATCTTATCTAAAAAAGCTATCCACTCCAAAAATAAAACTAATATAAGAAAATCCAATTAAATTTCAACCAAATATATTGATTTTAAAAAAATGGATAGTGTATTAGTGTGGGTTCGTTTTATATATTATTTTTACAACTGTTTTTTTATTTAAAGTAGATAATAACTAGTTGAAGTCCCGTGAAATTCACAGGATAATTCTACTAAAAAATATATAATTTTATAATATTAATATAAAATATAAAATAAATGTATATAATATCGTCATTAAAACTATGTAAGCTATAAAAAATATTTTTAGATTGTACCCCATATTTCAATTGAATATATTTAAATATTTTTTCATTATTTGTTGAGATCTTGCCCTTAATTTAAAGTAAAATTATTAAAATATTAGTTTCAATTGAATCAAATAGTTTTAAATAGTTTTTTAATTCTTTGTTAAGACACTAATATGCATAAAATACTTAATTTTAAAAAGATAAAAATAATTAGGATAGGCTATCTAGAAACATAATACAATTTATTAAAATTATTTTTTAAAATTAATCTATTAAGGTTTTGTATTAGGATTCTTATCCTTTACTCCGTAATAAATAAGATAACATTATTGGAAAATTTTAATATAAAGATTGATAGAGAAGATAAGATAGAATACTATAATTTAAAGATAATAAGGATAGAGTTTTAGCAAGTATAATATAATTTATTAAAATTATTTTTTGAAATTAGTTTATTAAAGCTCTGCCATGTGGCGCAATTTTTTTAACAGAGATGGTTTCCGCTTTATAATGTACTAGTTGATGTATCCGTTCCTTTGCACGGGTCTTTAATAGTAAAATTTATTATATACACATATATTAATTTATATATACTATAATTTTATAAAAGTAAACATTTAATAATTATTTTGAAACAAATCAAATATAACTTAATGTCAATATACTTTCATATCATTTAACCTCCAAATACTAAATAGAAAATAACAATAATAAAATATTTTTGAAATAAATCTAAATCAAATTAGAAAATATATTTAAAATAATGCTTGAAAAACAAATTCATATTTCAAGATTGCAATAATTTGCATGGGGTCCGCAAGCAACTTTGTCTTTCTTTTCGTGCTTCGTATTTTTTTTGGAATAGGAAGTGAAAAGTTGATCTTCGTTAAGTTTTTTCAATTATCATCATCAAGAGATGAGCTTTCATTTGAAAAGCTTTGAAGGAGTTAGTGACTTATTTGACGATAAATTGGAGTGTATTTCAAGCTCAAATGGAGATGGTTCAACATTATTATACAAAAATGAAATATAATGACTTATGAATTAGGATATATTTACATTTAACAATTAAAGTATTAAAAATAGTTAAGGGGAAATATGGTGTTATAGAAGAATAGTAAATACCTTAGGTTTAGATTTTTTTTTACTTTATAAAGGACTTTTGGATTGTTTGTCATATTAGTATCATCAATTCTTAACAAAGATGTCTTTCCAATTAAAACTTTTAGTACTTTCGAAATGTAGTTAATATTTGCTTCTAATAATGTGGTTACCGATTGATTAACCCATCTTTAACATCTTGATCAAAGATAACAAAATCTGCTAAGCTAGACTCATCGTTGATTATAATAAATTGTAATTTATATTAAGAAGATTAATTTAATTATTTAAAAAAGTAAATTTAATTGTAAATATATACCTATGAATGACGTATCTGACAATAGTGACACTTTTGGTGCAATAAATAATTAAAAATTATTTTAATTAGAATCATTAAATTTTATAAATGATTTTAAAAAATAATTAAAAAGCCAAAAGTAATGTAAATTCTTATAATTTTTTAATCAAATTCAATTCTTTAAAAATCTTTTCAATAAAAAGTTAAAAAAATAATTAATAAGAAAAGATAAAAATATATGAAAGAATATAGAAATTTTTTGAAGATAAAAAATCTTTTATATTAACATAAATAATCCAAAAAGGAAATTAAGGAAAATATAATATAATTTTTTTTGTCAAAATTTAATTTAGGCAAGTAATTACATACATATTAAAAAAAAATTAACTTTTTTTTATCTAAATTTGATTTAAGATAAATCTTTTACACAAATAGATAAAAGGATAAAGATAAATTATTTTTTATTTTTAATTAAAATTCGGATTAATTTTTTCAAATATAAAATATAGTGTAATTTTAGTTTTAGATAGAAAAAATTAATAGTAAAAATATTTTCCTACCTTATTATTATGATAACAATCTATCATTATATATTAAAAAATATTATGTTTTATTTTTCCTTTATTTTAATTTTTAATTAAATATATTATAACATTAGTTTTTATAAGTAATTTATTGCCTATAATATGTATAAAAATTATTTTATTTTTGAAATAAAATAAAACAAATTAAATATAGATTATTAAAATAAAATAATCTACATTGCTTTTTTTCCTTGACAATATTTCATAAACGGGTTTAACTCGTTATACACGATGTGTCATACACGACTATATGGATTTAATACTTAATTTATTTAATGAATAGTATTTTAATTTAATATAAAAATAAAAATAACATATTTATTAGAAAAATCATTAAGGTGAGCTAATATAACGTGAGGCACAACCAAAGTTTTTAAGGTGAGTCCAATATAAGTTTGATAGCTTAATGATAATTTATTTATGAAAAAGTATAAATAAAATTTATTTTAATTAGAATCATTAAATTTTATAAATATTTTTCAAAAAAAACTAAAAAACCAAAAATAATGTAAATTCCTATAATTTTTCAATCAAATTCAATTCTTTAAAATCTTTTCAATAAAAAGTTAAAAAGTAATTAATAAGAAAAGATTAAAATAATATGAATGAATATACAAATTTTTTAAAGATAAAAAATCTTTTATATTAACATAAATAATCCAAAAAGAAAATTAAGGAAAAGATAATATAATTTTTTTTGTCAAAATTTAATTTAGGCAAGTAATTATATAGATATTTAAAAAATTTAATTTTTTATCTAAATTTTATTTAATATAAATGTTTTACATAAATAGATAAAAGGATAAAGATAAAATATTTTTTATTTTTAATTAAAATTCGGATTAATTTTTTTCCAAATATATAATATAGTGTAATTTTAGTTTTAGATAGAAAAAATTAATAGTAAAAATATTTTCCTACCTTATTATGATAGCATCTATCATTATATATTAAAAAAATCTTCTGTTTTATTTTTCCTTTCTTTTAATTTTTTATTAAATATATTAGAACGTTAGTTTGTATAAAAATTAGATAGATATTAAAAATTTTAAAAGAAAAAATTATAAATAATAAGAATACAAAAAAAAATTAATTATAAGGTGGGGCCAAAATTGTTCTGATTGTTTGAAAAGGTTCGACTTTAATTTATAGTTATATATAGATGGATATTTCAAAGATATTATCATTTATATGGCTATTTTTATTTCAAAGATATATATGTGACCACATGTACATATTTTTTCTTATATCTTTTTAATTTATCTCTTACAAATATGATAAATATAATATCCTTTCTTATCTATATTGGTAAAATATACTAATATTAATTTATCTTTTTTTTATTTGGAGATAAAATTTTATAAATGTTATTTTATCTTTATGTTTAGTTGGAGATAACTTTTTTTGCATAATTAACTATAAAGAACTATTATTTTAATAAAGGGGTGATGTGGCGCAATGTGGTGGCAGAAATTGCTCCGGCTTTAGTTATTAGTAATAGATAGATAGATATTAGGGTAGATATAATTTTATTTGAAAAAATTTGTTATTTTACTCAATGATTTTTGACATTATATAAATTCACATTGATTGTATTTTAGTTTAATTAATAAATAATTTATCTCTATCTTATTAATTTTATTTTACAGTAATAAATGATCTTTATCTATATTGTACTTTAGCTTTATTTTTTTTTCAATAAATGGATAACGGTTATTTAGTTCATTTTCTTATCTAGTTTATATTTTCTTATCTAATTTATTCCTTTATTAGATAATAATATAAGCTGGAATGGGCTCTCCTATATAAAGGGGAGATCGAACACCCCTGTTTTTTTTTTTTTTTGCATGGCATAGTTGAATTAATTGATATATGTTTATAAAATTGGAGCGATTACTTTTCTATTCTGTTAGTTTTTAGCTTTTCAGGTATATAAGATCGGATCTTGACCCATAAGAGGCCAGACTTGTCAAGGTAAACAAACACGTGACATTTTTTTACTCCGTTACATTAAGCTTTCCTCGATATTTATGTGTAATGGTTTCAGTTAATCGAAGATTGGTGACAATAATATTACACCGGTTAACCACAATTACCAAGTCATTGATTTTCGTTGTCGCACAACGCCTTGGACTTTTTTATTCGCACCAGATACAATAATTTATACTACTCCGTATCAACTAATGATGCCATGCCAAGCTTATTTATACTATAGTACTCCGTAATAGCATATTTTCGGGTAGGAACCGGGACGGGAGCCAGGAATCAATTATATATTGATTATTGGGTATATGAGCTTGGACTTATTTTTTCGTTTTATAATGAGCTATTGGGCGGCCAAGTTATCATTTATTAGTTATTTTAATCTTCAAATTTTCTATTTTTTCGTCTATAATTATAAAATAGCTCTCTATATTGTTGGGTTAATCCCACGTGGAAAGTTGAGACTTGGGTTATAATTAATTGATTTTGGCCAAATTAGGAGGTCGACGAATGTGTGGAGTACGTCACTCACAAAAATCTTACATATTTAAAATCTTCATTTCAAAAAATCTTCATTTCAAAGACCAATCTTTTTCGAAAACTTAATGGAATTTATCCTTTTTGTTGGGTTAATAGAAAGTTGGGACTTGGGAGTGAAAACAAGCTAGTATATAAGGTCATGGGTCACTCCTCCTATCATTAATTAGTTTCGGGATGAAACCCCATGGTCTTTGTATGTAACCAGTGGTATCAGATTCGATGATTCGGCTTAGGTACCGGTATTAGGGACCGGTAGGGTCCATTGTTCGGGCTTGCGAGAGATTCACAAGTGAGGGGGAGATTTTTGGGGTTCAATTGTGAATTCCACTTTGGAAAGTTGTTGGGAATGGTCACCTAGGCTTGGCAATTGGGCGTAACATATAGTCACCTAGGCTTGGCAATTGGGCGTAACATATGATTTGCAATTTTTTTTTTGGGTAGAACTATAAGTATAATATTTTATTTTTGACCCCCTCAAATTACTTTTGAGACCACAAAATATGGGATAGTAAAGCCAGCTGGCCAAATTAGGAGGTCGACGAAAGTGTGGAGTCCGTCACTCACAAAAATCTTCCATATTTAAAATCTTCATTTCAAAGAACAATTTTTTTTTGGAAACTTAATGGAATTTATCCGCTCATCTTAATTTTTATTTCATCAAATTAAATGATTGTCATTAATTGTTCATGTAACTCGTTGTTTATTGATTGGAAAATTTCAGCTGATGCCCTTGAGTTTAGGAGTATTTTGTTCGGTGTCCTAAGATAACTCTTTTTCGATTGATGTTCTTGAGGTTTTGGGTTTGTTAACCCTAGAACCTTGGTCCGGGTGGAATATTTGTGATGCTCGAACAAGGATCAAACATGCTCATTTAGGTGTGGCTCAATCCACTCACGAGATGTCAAAGAAGCACCAGATCGACATACGACAGTCCGACAAAGAGAGGCGGTGTAAAAGGCGGAAAACGAAGGCTCTAAAAGGCAAACGAAGGCTCTAAAAATGGTTATGAGTACTCTAAATAACTCTTAAAGTAGATTTTCAAATCGAGATGGTTATGGTATGGATTTGGGGTTTATATGAGTCAAATCCTACTACGTTGAAGGGCACAATGATGGACTTAAATTTAATCATTTCGAACTAAAGAGGAGACTAACCGAAAAACCCAAAATCTCAAGGGCAACAACAAAAAAAGAGTTATTCTTGAGGCATCAACTGAGATACTCTTAAACACAGAGCATTAACGGTAATTTCCCTTTAGTAATTTTTCTTTTTGCATATTCTAATATTAATCGATTTGCTTTTTGGTTGGAATTATTCATTTATTTGTATAGATTAATAACAAGTTATGTAGGTGATAAAAACACATGCTTGGTCCAGCTTTGTATTTATAATTTTGAAAACTAAGGTCAATAGGGTATATTATGTTCTTAAAATGATTATTCATATTAATTATTGAATAATGAAAATGCTTGGAAACTAAAGAAATGTAAATTCAAAGTTGAACCAAACTAAATATTAGTGACATATTAAAAAAAATTACGAAATCTGGATTCAAATTTCAGTCCAAATGGACCCTAAAATTCAATTACGCTTGTAGTTTTTTTCTTTTAAAGGAAAAACAATTACGAAAGCTTAATACTTAGGAAAATACTTATATTGAACTGGTTGAATCTAATAGCATTAGTTAGTTTATAAAGAAAATAATTAATAAATCAACAAATTACCCTGAAAATTAGTACGAGTACGTACTTATGTAACAACTGAAACTTAACCCTGTAAAAACAAACTAATTACCCCTTTCAAAATTCAAACAAAAACATTAACTCGTTTCTTAGGTTAAATTAGTTACATTTCTTTGTTATCAAACGGAATGAATCTCATATCCTATATTCACGCTCCGCTGTTTGTTACAGAAACGTACGACGGTCAACGCTTAGTTAAGCTCTATTATCTCTTTTTTACTTAGACTTGACGTCCGTACATCTATGAGCTTTTTGTGCTCCTCTATCCCACTCCTCCGCCTTCAAATCTTCTTTAGCTCTCCCCAATCATCAATGGCCGATGTTGAATCCGACGACGTCGTAGCTGACTCTTCGTTGAACGTTCTCGCGGTCGACGCCGATGAAGATTCGCTGCTCAGTCTTGAGAAAGTGTTTGAAGATTGCAATCATAAGGGTATTTAATTAACACTTGTCTTTGCATCTACATTAATTAAGTGCAATTTAATGATTTAAGTTCCGTACTTGATTTATATGTAGTCTTTTAAACTAGGGTTTTGTGAGCCCTAATTTGTTAGTTTGGGTATTAGCGTTTAGCAAAAAACCCTAATTAAATTGGTAATTAAGTTAGGTTGGTGTTTTTGGCATGAAAAGCTTCGATTTCAACATACCAAATGATAGAAGTTGCTCAATATGCAGTTTTTAAGCTAAACCCTAATTAGCTAGGCTAGGTTTAGCAACAACAATTTCTTTTGTGTGTATTAATACTCATGATTGACTATGAACTATATCAATTATTTCACCTTTGTACTTAATTAAATTGGAAATTTTAGTTTTTGATTTAACATTTTAAGATCGAAGTTTTTTATTTTACACTAACAATTCTACTATAATTTTTTACTTTCAGTAACAAAATGCAAAGAGGCTGAAGAATGTTTGACTATGCTTGAAGATGGGAAGACCAAGTTTCATCTTGTGATTATTGATGTTGATCTTCCAACAACTGACGGATATGAATTATGTGCTCTCATACGAAAGCAAAGTGACATTCCTATCATTTGTAAGTTGTCCATATTTAATTACACATTTCAATCTAGGAAATTTATTTAAATTTTGGTTGTGCAACTAATTTATTAAAATTATGTCACGCAGTGATTTCGTCTACATACACCAATGTAGACACCGTGCAGAAGGCTATGAGCCATGGCGCTTGCGATTTTCTACTTAAACCGATAAAGGTCGAAAATTTGAGGAAGATTGACTTGCATACACTTCAGAACCGCGCTTTAGAGAAAGACGCTGGCCTGGTAAAGAAAGAATGGAGTTGTGGAGAAGAAGAACATGAAGTAAGTGTTCCTACTAATAACGACGAACAAGATGTAGATAATCGTGTTTCAATAGAGAAAAGGAAAGGAGACTCGATCACTGGGCTTGATCCGCGTTCTGGCAAGAAAGCGCGGGTGATTTGGACGCCGGAGTTGCATCAGAAGTTTGTGGAGGCTGTGAACTCATTTGGAATTGAAAGTAAGAATATCCCCTTTCATCAATTGCTTTCATATTGACTAGATTTTCGAAGACGACACATATTATTTATTATATGATCATGTGTTTATAATTTTTTAGTTAAATTGAAGAGAATTTTTTTTGAAATTTATATATAACTTTACATGTTGTATTGTATAGACAATATTATAAATAACTAAGCTAATTTATTGAATTTACATTTACTTTTATTAAATAAGCTTATAGACCATTTATTAGATAATAGATAGATTAAATGTATAGAAACTTAAACAATGAAAGCAAATCCTAACTAGCAGATAATAAATAATTCAGATTTTGTTAAAATGAACTCATATATTAGTGATTACATAATGACCCAATTGACAAATGAAAAAGAAATTTTGTATCGTGAATTTGTGAATAATTCGTGGTACATTGTAAGCAACTCCTTATTTTTTGTAGAGGAATTTCTGTTTTTTTAATGCTAATTATTAAAGCTCCCCATTTGAACATCAGAGGCTGTTCCGAAAAAGCTTTTAGAAATGATGAACGTTCCTAGCCTCACTCGAGAAAATGTTGCTAGCCACCTTCAGGTAAATCGCTTATATTCAAGTCTTTAGATTTATAGGGTTGTTTTTTCATTTTAAGGTTTATTTAGTTGATCAAAAGAGTAATGATACAAATACAATCTTCTGTTGTGCAATGCTTGTTATCTAATAAAGTAATAAGCTAGCTTGTCAAATGGTTAAAAAAAAATACAAGTATTGTAGAATGGAAGGACATTTTTAAAGCTAATAGCTTGTCAAATGATAAGACATCTACTTTTATAGAAACTAAAATTCAAAAGAAAATGCATAAACTCTAAGAAAAAATCCTTAAATAAATAAAATTAGCAAAAATATTCAGAACAAAGGGCATACGGAATAAAAATCCAAATTTGAAAACGAACTAATTCTAATACTTTTGTTTTTGCTCTCATCAATCAGAAGTTCCGCCAATACCACAAAAGGTTGCAAGCGGATTCACATCCAAAACTAGAAAAGCAACCACGACGACGACAACAACAACAACAAAAACAGGAGCAACACCAAAGCAAATCAAATGAAGCCATGCTCGATCATGAACCTAATCCTCGCGGCTTCAACATTGAGTCTCAAGTACTCGGAGATCCAACATTTAAACAACCCGATCTAATCCAAGTTCCATTTTATCAACCTCCTACAATGCATGACACAACTCTTGAGGCATTGATGAGTTTGAAGACAAATCCAACTTATGAGGCATTTATGGTGGGTTTGAAGATGGATCAACCAACTTATGAGGAATGGATGGATCCAACGACGACCGAGTATGTTAACTCAAGCAATGAATTTAGCCAACACGCCTATCAGGGTGTGATTCATCTATCAAACGAGACGAGCGGCTACTTGCATCATCAAAGTGCCTTGATGCCAAAGATAGAGCCAAGCTATTATGACCAATCACATTATAACCAAATGGAGGATATCTATGGGAACTTAACTCATAATGCAAGCATGGATCCCGCCCTTATCCAAATTAGTCCTTCTCAAGCTATGTTGACCTCGGTTGGTCATGGCATTGCTGCTTTGCGTGTTGATCATCAGCTCCGTCAAGGTGGACTGGTAGTCGATCCAACAGATCAAGTGAATCATATAACTAAGGTAATTCATCTTTGAGTTTCTAATTTTTTTTTAATTTTCTCATAGTTCTTGGGTCTATGGGACGCACCCTCCCGATGTGTCGAAAAAGGTGCTCCCATCATAGCCCCCGGATTCTGCTATTGCGGAACTATACTGGTCAATGTTACTGTTGTTGTTGTTGTCAAAATAATAACAATAGCTGAAAATATTTTACATTCCACAAGTCACATTGATTCATAAAATTGACAACTATTATTTAACTAAGATGTTCTCAAGAGTTGACCATACAAACCCTTAATTTGATGTTTTGAAATGTAACAGGATAATGCAGAAGCTCAAGAATTTCACTGGAAGGAATTTCACTGGAAGGATTTCTAACATTTGAAATGTTACAAGTTACAATGGATGCATGCATGGATGGAGCGTATTCGGACATTTGTCATATGTATATGACATGTGGTGTTAGACTGTTAGTTACCTATATATTGATGTTAGCTGCTCCTAAATTACTTGTCCTCTTGTGTTTGACATTTCTAAATTATAATGTTATAGAGGACCTTATTATAGAAGGGTTTGTAGCTATTTAATCTAAAATCCCAGAACTGAATATGTGGTTTTAAAATTAATCAGCTGAATTTGCAGCCACATTATTCTACTTGACTAAAATATCACAATCTTAAACATTATCTATTTAGTTTTTTCGAGAATTTTTTGGAAAATATATATCAGCGGTGTTGATGGTTGAAACATCTTTAAAATGATTTAGTGAGGAAAAATGAAAAAATAGTTACTTTTGCGTAGTTGGTATTAAATTAGATTAAATTTAATCATTTTTTGAAATTTAATATTTATCTGTATATTTCTTTATATTTATATATTAGTTATTATATAAATATTTTCTATAATTAAAGATGTTTATTTAAAATATGTCAATTTATATCGAGAAATCGATATGCAAATTAATACATTTATTTTAAAAAAGTCAAACAAAATTTTAATAAAATCCGCGCAAGGCACGGCTAACTATGCTAGTTTAATCTAAAATCCCAGAACTGAATATGTGGTTTTAAAATTAATCAAATTAATCAGCTGAATTTGCAGCCATATTGATGATATGATGTGTTTTTATGTGGCAAGGAAGTCTAAGACCGTATATAATGAATTATATTACCCGAAAATATAATGAAAGATTGTTTTGTGCTTTAGTTTGTTGCATAATCCAGTGATCTTGTCGTGTCTAATTGACATAGTATCCTTAATTATTTATTCATAGAAAAATATTAATAAAAAAGTGACGAAACCAAAATAATAACTACTTATTCTTCTCCTCCGATTTTAAAAATCATCATTGTCTCTATTCCTCTTCACAACGTCTAAGAAACAATAGTTTTTTCTCGGTTTTATTTTGAAGGTGTTGAATGTATTAAAAAAAAAAGAAATGTGTTGAACTGAAATGTGGTCTCAATAAATTTGATCCGTTCGGATCAAAAGAGTACAAAACTAAAAAAAAATTTATCTTCAGCAAACAACCCAAAACCCCAAATAATAAATTAATCTTAGATCACTAACCAAATAATTTTATACTTGATTCTACCAAATTATAATAATAATTTTATACTTGAAAAAAAGGAAATAAGAATTCGGATGGAAAAGAAAACCAAAATGCAAAAAATGAAAAGATAACGGAACCTAAGTAACGGCTACTCATTCTTCTCCTTCGATTTGAAAATCAGCATCATCTCTTCACCCAATCCAGGAAATTTTTGGTTTTTTTCTCTTCCCTCCACTCCAAGAAACACTCGTATTTTCTCCATTTTTCTTCCGCAGTGAAAGCAAGATCTCTGCAATGGCGATCGAAAGGGGCCCCTTCACCCCGCCACCTTCGTTCAATTCGCGACCTTCGTACCCTCCCAAGTCCTGCAGATCTGAGAACCCTCCTTCTCCGATCTCCGATCGCTTTCACGTCATTCACAAAGTCCCCGCTGGAGACTCCCCATACGTTCGGGCCAAACGCGTTCAGGTCATCTTCTCTCGAAACCCTAATTCAATTTCGAATTTCTGATTTAGGCTTTTTATTTTCAATCACAATCTTAGGGCTTTATTCCGTTAATCTTGTCATCTTTGTTGCCCCCCTCAAATCCAAACAATCTTGTATGCAATAGTTCGGAGTTTTAGTATGAATTTTGTGGAGAGTGTGAATTTCAGTGGTTTCTTTTCACAAACAGTTGATAGACAAGGATCCGACTAGATCAATCTCACTGTTCTGGAGGGCGATAAACTCTGGCGATCGGGTTGATAGTGCGCTCAAGGACATGGCTGTGGTGATGAAGCAGTTGGATCGGTCAGATGAGGCCATTGAAGCGATTAGGTCTTTTCGTCACCTCTGCTCAAAGGGAGCACAAGAATCTCTTGATAACATTCTAATTGAACTCTTCAAGGTACTATATGCCCATCCAACTCTTTCTTTCTTTTATTCTTGAAATGATAACATGCTAGTTTGGCTCCCTTATTAGCACATGATGAATTGTGAACGATATAGATCAGTTAACTCAACTTTGTGCTTGGACTTTTGCCTGATTGTTTTGTGCCTTCAATTGTGGTTCCTAATAGGATAAATTTATTAACCCCATGATGCATTGTGAAATGGTATGGATCAGTTAACTCATTGTCCCAAGTGGACTTCAACTTTGTGCTGGTAAAAACAAATTATGCAAATATCATAATGTGTTTGATAACACTGTCCCTTGTATTGTTTGGATTTCTGCCTGATTGGTCTGTGCCTTCAATGGTGGTTCAGCACTCTGGTAGGCAGGAAGACCGGGTTAAAATTCTTCAAGAAAAGTTAAAACACATCGAAGAAGAAGCTTCAAATGATCGAATGAGAACAAAGATAGCCAGATCCCATGGGAAGAAGATCCACCTTACAATGGAACAAGAATACTCACGGTATATAAATAACGCACTGGTTGACCTGACCTTAGTTTACCATTTCCCCCTTCCTGTTTGAGCCATGCATGATAATTTTTGTTCTTTTTCGTATTACAGGGTTTTGGGTAACTTGGCTTGGGTGCACTTGGAGCAAAATAATTATAAAGTAGCTGAAGAGTACTATAGGTAAACAAAAAGAAGTTCTACACTCTTAGAAAGAAAATGCTTCTTCTCATCATCTGTCTTGAAATGAGCCTAACCCGGATAATTATTATTTGTCGTGCAGAAAAGCATTGTCCATTGAGCTTGACAGGAACAAACAGTGTAATCTAGCAGTTTGCTTGATGTACATGAACAGGATCAGAGAAGCAAAGCTTTTGCTTCAGTCCATAAAAGCCTCATCTGCTAATCAACAGATAGATGAGTCCTATGCAAAGTCGTATGAACGTGCACATGAGCTACTGGATCAAATAGAGTTACATGGAGGCTTACACCCATTCATGAAGGCTAAGGAGAACCAGAGTGATGAAGAAAGGGATTTTGACTGCCGAAGCCAATTGGATTATATTGGTGATATTTGCGCAATTGGTGATGGTAAAAAATCTGAAAGCACGCTGCATACTCCAGTAGATAAGTGGAATACTGAAGCTTCAGCACAGCGTTTGTTCACACAACCCAGAAGATATGTAATCTTAGGCTGTGGAGCAATACAAGAGCTAAATGGAGATAACAACACTAAAAGTTTGCCTTGCAATCTTCAATTTAGAAAGGAGGCCGTTTTGTCTGATGGGTCAGATTTAGCATTTCAGGAACCAAATGAATGTAAAACTTTCCAGCGTTCCACAGATGGAGCTATCCATCACAAACTGTTTATGAGAGATTCAAATGACCAGAAGGTGAATAATGGAGAACAGCAGTTTTTCTCTGGAGCTCAGTTATTCTCAAAAAGCGCATCAGTTCGCCGCTCCTTGTCTTTTGATCACCATGAGAAGCAAGATGCGAGTAACTATTCCTGCTGCTGAAAGTTCTAGAGCTTGAAGGAGATCGAGAGAGAAGGATTTGTTAGATAATGGTAAATAAGCTTACACATATATGATTCTTTTGTCTTCCTTCTCTTTTGTGCATAATTGTAGTTAAAAGTGATCATGTGACATGTCTAGTAGTTCAATGTTTGATAGACCAACATTTATGTGTATTTTTCCATATTAAATTAGGTTCTCTCTAATTTTGGCAGTAAAGATTTGGTAGGTGTTGTTAGATTCTACAATTGTATGTATTTTACTAGGGGAACTGGTATTTGCATTAGTGAATACTTGCTTTTATTCTGTTTCTTGGTGGTTCTTTGGATTGAAATTATATGAACTGATTGACAAGTCACAGGGCTAATCTTAGTTGTACATTCGAAGAGTTGAAAGCTCAAATCCGGTGAGCTGACGTTTCAAATCTTCGAACATTTGATTGAAAGGTGAATTTAGGAAATTAATTATGTGAATAACATTTGTACAGGACCACTTGTCAGAAAACCTTGTTGATAAATTAGAAGTATGTAACTAGATACCAGGAAAACAACTCACCTAAAGGTTCAGTGGGTGTCTTTTTTGGGGTTTCGAATTGAAGAGAAATCAGGGAGGGATTTTATCCAACTCTCACAACTTTCATCCTTGTTGATACATTCTAGTAGAATACAATCTGTGTATGAGTTGGGTAAGATCTTCCGGTCATGCATCATCTGAAGAAGCTCTATAACTCTAGCACTTTCATTCTGACGAGCAAAGCCAGCAAGCAATGCATTAAAAGTAATGACGTCTGGGGAGCAACCCTTGGCATCCATTTCAAGAAGCAAATTGTATGCCTGCTCTAGCATCTCTCCTCTACAATACCCATCTATCAATGTTGTGTACGAGACAACATTAGGAGAACAATCCTTCGATTCCATTTCAAGAAGCAAATTGCTTGCCTCCTTAAACATCCCTGCTTTGCAGTACCCATTCAACAGTGTGCTATATGTCACAACATCAATCTCGTAGCCAAAACTTCCCATTAAAGTAAACACTTTTCTTGCATCATCAATCCTTCCTTCTAAACAGAGACCGTTGATCAAAGAGCCGTAAGTGCGTATGCTAGGGAGCACGCCTCTTTGGTTCATCAACTCTAGCAATTTCTTTGCTTGTTCCATATCTCTTTTTTTGCAAAGTTTATCCATTATCACATTGAATGTCACCACATCCGGCGAAATACCATCAACAATCATCTTCTCCAAAAATCTTTTAGCCTCTTCGTCATTTCCATGATGATACAACCCATCAATTAAACAATTATAGACAACGATGTCCGGAGAAACACCGTTGCTTTGCATTTTCGAGAACAACTTTTTTGCCTTATCCACATATCCTTTTTTACAGAGCCCGTCAATCAAAGAACCATAAATATAAACATTTGGATTGATGCCAATACTTTCCATTTCGAAGAAAATCTCTTCAGCCTTATCTACATACCCTTCTTTACATAATCCATCAATCACGGTACCATAAGTAACCTGATTTGGTCCGCAAGGAAATTTATCCATCTCTTTCAGATCACTGAATAAACTTAGAGCATCTTCGACTTTCTTCAAATGAAAAAGCCCTTTCAGCAATGTAGTTATAGTCACAATATTAGGATAAATTTCCTTACAACACATATCCTGATACACTCTCATAGCTTCTTCTATTTTCCCAACTCTACAATATCCATCCACTATTGTGCTATATGTAATAATGTTAGGGGCCTCACCTCTCTGGATCATCATTTGCAAAAGCTCCATTCCTTGTTCTACTTTACGTTTCTTGCAGAGCAAATGTATAAGGATGCTAAAAGTCACAGAATTGGGATGAACCCCATTATTTATCATTTCAACAAAGAGCGACCTAGCATCTTCTTCCATCCCTGAACGGCACAGCCCATCAATCAAGCAATTGTAAGAAACAATATCAGGAGATATTCTAGCATCCTTCCCTTTCGGATCAGATGTAGGCCAGTCTAAAGAGCGACCATCAATGAGAACATATGGCAATGTGTTTGGGTTACAAATCTTACCATGCGCCATTTCCCGGTGCAACTGAAGAGCTACAGCAGCGTTCCCGGTCCTACACAAACCCTGCATCATAGTGCTGTAAGTAAAGACATTAGGAGCACAATCCAACCGAATCATCTTTGAAATCAGACCAACAGCTTCAAAAGTTTTCTTCTCCAAACACAACCCTTTGAGCAACGAATTAAAAGTATAGGTATCAGGACGATGACCACACTTCAAAATCAGACCCAGAGCTGAAAATGCAGCATTCCCTAATTTCATGCTACTATAGCAGTTCAGCAAAACATTCAATGTGACGAGATTTGATTGTGGCCCAAGAGCACCTGAAATATCCAATCTCTTGTAGAAATTGATGGTGAGAGAGATATGCTTACACTTAACCAGAGCACCCAATAGTGTATTAAACCATGAAATTGGCGGGAGAGGTGTCATGGAAAGCATGTGGTCGAAAAAGTAATGGGCGTCACTAATGTCAAATTTACCCAATTTGCAGTCATTTTGCAAGAAACTTTCAAGTGCACTCCTTTTTCCATTACGGGGTATATATGAAGAAGAGAGTTTTTTGATGCTACCTCGTGAGGACATTCTTGCCTGCTCTGTGCTGAAAATGAATACTCACAAAGATGTAATAAGGGCAAAGAAGGCTCAGCTCCTAATTGGCGTCAGATGAAGTGAATAAAGAGAGCAAAATCTGAAAAACAGAGAACACATCTAAGATTCCAAGCAAACTGCAAAGGAAAAAGTTACATTCTCCCAATCATGAAAAACAGAGAACGAGACAGAGAGAAGAGAGAAGAAAGATGGAAACCAAAATCTGTTATTGCAAAAGTTGTGTTTGTTACAGACGTTGAGTCTACTTTTATACTGCTTGTTAACAACTGAAAGTTTGACTATACAATACAAGTATTACAAGCATTACAATGTTCTTCAGAAAATAGCACAAACTTTAGAACCTCCCATTTTCCCTTAAAAACCGACCACTCCAAGTCAGAAATCTCATGTTTAAGAAAAACCCAAAATTCCAGAATCAACTCGAAATTAAACCCAGTAACGCCAAAAATCCAACTATACGGGTTAGATCAGACAATCATCAGTCCTTTCATCAATTAGTTGGAAATGACAAAAACACATCCAAGATTCCTCAACCTCACTAAGGATGCAACTACTCGTGTATATGTGCTAACGACAAGAGGGTGATCTATACTGAATTGCTTAAGATGGATTTAATATAATCCAGTGTCACATTTTGATTCGCCTATTGGAGTTCTAGTTAAGGTAGTAAATGGCGTGACAAAAAACCGAATTTGAAAAATAGGTGAACGGGTTCAATCCTGGATCAAATGGACTGAATGAACTACTTTTTTCCCCTATAAATATTTCTATCTAAAGTTCTCCGACAAAGAGCATTCATGTGAATAGCAAATTTCAGTATTCCTAGTTTCCTACACATTGCAAATAAGTTTTCAGAAATCTTCGTTTTTGAGCACAGAGAGGTGAGAGAGGTCGCTTTGCATTGGAGTGAGAATGTGAAATAAGCCTCGGCTTCCAACTAGTGTCAGATAAAGAGAATAAAGAGAGCACACTACAAAGGTAAAGGTTGCTTATACGTATTAGATACTTCATTAGCAGCACTCAACATTGTTAGAAAAAAATTACATAGAAAAAGAAAATAGCACAAACATTAGAACCTGCCATTTTTTCTCAAAAACGGACCACACATAATAAAAAAAAAATCCCATGTTTTAAAAGACCCACAATTCCAGATTCAACTCAAAAGTGTGTTGGGTAGTGCCAAAAATCCAAACAAATAAGTTAGATCAGACAATCATCAGGAATTTCATCAATTAATTGGAATTCACAACAGCGCATTCAAGATTCTTCAATCTCACCAAAGATGGGAAGAAGGTGATATTCATTATCTTAGATAGAAAGATTGATTAAGATAGAGTTAATCTAATTTAGTGGGTCAAATTTTGATTAAGATAGATTGAATTCTAACTAAGGTAATGAATGGCATGTTCCATACATTAAACGACTATGTAGAGGACATTGACCAAAAACCGAATTTTAAAAATTGGTAAGCAAATGGACTAAATTATATAGTCTATTTTATTGTGACTACTACTGAATTGCATTTTAATCAGGTCATGTACAGGGTGACTACTCATGTAGAGGGTCAGATTTTAATTAAGGTAGTAAATCGGTGAACAGTGAGCACAATAGAACAATGTACATTTTATTCAGTTCAGCCCGGATTCGTTTCGATCCTGGAACAAATGGACTGAATCAACTATTTTTTTCCCTGTATAAATCTCTAGCTAAAGTTCTCAAACACAAAGAATTCATGTCAACATCAAATTTCAGTTTTCCTAAGCATATATTCTTCAGAAATCTTCGTTTTTGACAAGCTTGGTCATAATCAATACGTAGAATTAGGAGATGAGTAGGAATTGCAACCATCAGAAATGAAACATACAACACAAATTAATTACCTTCAAATAAAAATATCAGATTAGACCTACACAGTCAACACACCTCGAATTCGAAGATCTGAGAGCAACAGAGCAATCAGTGAGCGCCGCCGACCTGAAATTGATGAGCAGCGCAGCCAGCTAAGCTGGAGCTGTGAGGCCGAGAAGTGGCCCGCTCGCTTCGCCGGTGTCAGAGATATCGCTTTGACGGCGTCGGCGGTGCGCAACGAGAGTGGCCTGGGATGGTCAGTGTCGAATGATAAACCGGTGCGATCCCCATTCCGGAGTATTTGTATTTCTAGGGCTGGTCTAATTTGGAATGTTTTGGGTCGGACTGGACTTTTTTTTTATTTAGTTAATGGGTTCATAATACTCCATAATTAGTTACAACAAATTCATGAAAGATCAATCAATTACCTTAATGGGTGGCACCTTCGAACATTTGGTTCGGTGGTTGGGCCTTTGGGATAATACCCCAAAGTCACCGTTTCGTCTCTCCTCTTTAGAATTGGGGGGTTTACCCTTTCCTCTTCGAGAATTTAGTAACCAGTTCTCATCCTTGCTCTAGATTGACCCTAATCCTTACCTTTTGAGGTTGACCCCTTGGGGTTTAAGAAAGAAAAAACTAAAGGCATAGATAAGTTGGACATTTCACATGGTTGTATCCCTTGATCAATTGTATGGGGTTATAGAAGATTTTCTCCATTTGAAAAAAACCTCCTTATTTGCATTTGTTCTTGGAGACTTCAAGGCTAAGACAAAAACTTATGAGTAGAAGCTCCAATTTGAAAGGACAAAATAAATCATGTATTCTTAGTTGGAAAACGTGTGCTATGAACACCAATATCTATTTAGAATGTCTGTATTTTTCAATGTTTGGACCTCAGCATGTTCTATTGAAATCTTGCACTTGTAACAAGGTTTGGGAACATTCATGGAAGAAGAGAAAGGAAGAACACCACTGTTTGATTCGATGGTGTGATGCTGGAATGAACCACATGAAAATTTTGACACTGGTGACTGATCTCACAAATAGAATGAATAAAGAAAGGTCACGGCTTCTTTGGATACAATGCATTTGGATAGACCAAACTAGGAAGATAGAGAATAATAAAGAACCTAGAATCTATGCTCTAACTTGTCATATACCATATATACATGTATCCTAAGAATGAAAATGTAAATTCTTCGTGTAATGCAGGTTGTGGAAATGGAATACAAGGCTTTACTTTTTCATCTTTGACCAAACGTTGTATTAAGAAAAGATTTCATAAATTTAAGTGTTGTATAAAATATGTACATTGGGCTCTTGTTATTGTACACCAACACAGTGGATATCTCATAAACAAAGAGACTATGGTTTATCAGGTGAAGAAAATTGATTGTATTAGTTTAAGTGATGTGGATTGTTGAAAATACGAAGTGTAACAACTAGGAGCAAGAATGATGGACATAAAAGAACACAGATTCCTTCAAGAGGAAACAAATCTTTTGCTAAGTCCTTGGATATACACAGCTTGGTGTTGGTTCTTGAGGATTATGATAACTCTACGTTGCAATCTTTTTCCTTATGAAGATAGGATATTGAAATTGTAGGGGAATGGGGCCGTAAATGGCTCTAGCCAGAGATTGATTCCTTTTGCAAAATTGGAAGAATACAAATTATGACTATAGCAAAAACCAAAAAAGATAAAAGTCTGAGTGACCAGGTATGGAGAAGGTCCAAAAGGATAGGGGTCTCCTGCAGACAGTAAAGCAAGAGAAATAGTAGTTATGTGGAAAGAACATCAGCTAATTAACGAGCAGATCTCACTCCTAATTCAAGAACCCAGATTCATAATCTTTAAATACACACACCTGACTACAAAATACATCATTGCAATATGCCTAGTCTATGCAAAGGAAAACCGCACAAACATTAGAACCTCCCATTTCCCCTCTAAAATTGACCACTCCAAGTCAGAAATCCCATGCTTAACAAAAACCCAAAATTATAGAATCAATTCGAAAGTAAACCTAGTAATGCCAAAAATCCAACCAAATAAGTTAGATCAGACAATCATCAGGCTTTTCATCAATTAATTAAAAATGACAAGAACACATTTAAGATTCCTCAACCTCACTAAGGATGCTACTCTGAATTGCTTATGATGGATTTAATAATCCAGTGTGTCACATTTTGATTCCGCCTATTGGAATTCTAATCCAGTGTGTCATTGCTTGGATTTCTTCCTGATTGGGTTCTGCCTTTAATGGTGGTTCAGCACTCTGGTAGGCAGGAAGACCGGATTGAAATTCTTCAAGAAAAGTTAAAATGCATCAAAGAAGAAGCTTCAAATGATCGAATGAGAACAAAGATAGCCAGATCTCATGGGAAGAAAGATTCACCTTACAATGGAACAAGAGTACTCACGGTATATAAATAGCACTAATTAACCTGACCTTAGTTTGCCATTTCCCCCTTCCTGTTTGAGCCATGCATGATAATTTTGTTATTTTTTGTATTACAGGCTTTTGGGTAACTTGGCTTGGGTGCACTTGGAGCAGAATAATTATAAAGTAGCATTGTCCATTGAGCTTGACAGGAACAAACAGTGTAATCTAGCAGTTTGCTTGATGTACATGAACAGGATCAGAGAAGCAAAGCTTTTGCTTCAGTCCATAAAAGCCTCATCTGCTAATCAACAGATAGATGAGTCCTATGCAAAGTCGTATGAACGTGCACATGAGCTACTGGATCAAATAGAGTTACATGGAGGCTTACACTCATTCATGAAGGCTAAGGAGAACCACAATGAGAAAGAAAGGGACTTTGACTGCCAAAGCCAATTGGATTATATTGATGATATTTGCGCAATTGGTGATGGTAAAAAATCTGAAAGCACACTGCATACTCCAGTAGATAAGTGGAATACTGAAGCTTCAGCACAGCGTTTGTTCACACAACCCAGAATCTCAGGCTGTGCAGCAATACAAGAGCTAAATGGAGATGACAACACTAACAGTTTGCCTTGCAATCTTCAATTTAGAAAGGAGGCCCTTTTGACTGATGGGTCACAGTTAGCTGACGTTTTTTAAAGGACACACCAATATAATTTAAGTGAAATAAAAAAAATATGTGACTTAATGTTTACCATAATACTCATTAATTTAAGTGAAACAATCAGGGAGTATTAAATTACATTAAATCCTATATTATAATACAAGATAATACATTATCCTGTGTAATCAGAACAAGCCATAAATGTGTTTAATCACACAACTGTTCTAGCTTAGTTTAGGGAACATATTGGAACTGCGGTAATTCAAATCTTCGATCATTTGATTGAAAAGTGAATTTAGGAAATTAATCATGCGGATAACATTTGTACAGGATCACTTTGTCAGAAAACCTAGTTGATAAATTAAAACTTAAAAGTATGTAACTAGATACCAGGAAAATAACTCACCTAAAGGTTCACTGTGTGTCTTTTTTGGGGTTTCGAATTGAAGAGAAATCAGGGAGGGATTTTATCCAACTCTCACAACTTTCAACCTTGTTGATACATTCTAGTATAATACGCTCTGTGTATGAGTCGGGTAAGATCTTCCGGTCATGCATCATCTGAAGAAGCTCTATAACTCTGGCACTTTCATTCTGACGAGCAAAGCCAGCAAGCAATGCATGAAAAGTAATGACGTCTGGGGAGCAACCCTTGGCATCCATCTCAACAAGCAAATTGTATGCCTCCTCTACCATCTCTCCTCTACAATATCCATGTATCAATGTGTTGTACGAGACAACATTAGGAGAACAATCCTTCGATTCCATTTCAAGAAGCAAATTGCTTGCGTCCTTAAACATCCCTGCTTTGCAATACCCATTCAACAACGTGTTATATATGTCACAACATTGCCCTCATAGCCAAAACTTCCCATTAAGGAAAACACTTTTCTTGCATCATCAATCCTTTCTTTTAAACAAAGACCGTTGATCAAAGTGTTGTAAGTAAATAAGTTAGGGAGCACGCCTCTTTGGTTCATCAACTCTAGCAACTTCTTTGCTTGTTCCATATCTCCTTTCATGCAAAGTTTATCCATTATCACATTGAAAGTGACCACGTCCGGCAAAATACCATCAGTAATCATTTTCACCAAAACTCTTTTAGCCTCCTCGTCACTTCCACAATGATACAACCCATCAATTAAATAATTATAGACAATGACGTTGGGGGAAACACCGTTGCTTTGCATTTTCGAGAAAAGCTTTTAGCCTTATCAACGTATCCATTTTTACACAACCCATCAATCAGAGAACTATAAACAACAAGATCAGGGTCAATGCCGCTACTTTGCATTTCGAAGAAAAGCTGTTCAGCCCTTTCTAGATGCCCTTCTTTACAGAGTCCGTCAATCATAATACCATAAGTAATCTGATCTGGTCCACAATCTCCAAGGTTACCATCCTTTAAATCCATCTCTTTCAGATCACTGAATAAACTTAGAGCATCTTTCATTTTCTTCAAATGAAAAAGCCCTTTCAGCAATGTATTTATAGTCACAATATTAGGATAAATTTCCTTACAAGACATATCCTTATATAGTCCCATAGCTTCTTCTATCTTCCCAACTCTACAATAACCATCCACTATTGTGCTATATGTAGTAATGTTAGGGGCCTCACCCCTCTCGATCATCATTTTCAAAATCTCCATTCCTTGCTCCACTTTTCCTTTCTTGCAGAGCAAATTTATTAGGACGCTATAAGTAACAAAATTCGGATGAACACCACTATTTATCATTTCAACAAAAAGGGACTTAGCATCTTCTTCCATCCCCGAACGACACAGCCCATCAATCAAGCAAGTATAAGAAACAACATTAGGAGATATTCTAGCAACCTTTCCTTTCAGACCAGTTGTAGGCCACTCTATAGAGCAACCGTCGTTAAGAACATACAACATTTTGTTTGGGTTACAAATCTCTTCATTAGTACCCGTCTTACCATGCACCATTTCCCGATGCAACTGAAGAGCTACAGCAGCGTTCCCAGTCTTACACAAACCCTGCATCATAATGTTGTAAGTAAAGACATTAGGAGCACAATCCAACCGAATCATCTTTGAAATCAGACCAACAGCTTCAAAAGTTTTCTTCTCCAAACACAACCCTTTGAGCAACGAATTAAAAGTATAGGTATCAGGACGATGACCACACTTCAAAATCAGACCCAGAGCTGAAAATGCAGCATTCCCTAATTTCATGCAACTATAGCAGTTTAGCAAAACATTCAATGTGACGAGATTTGATTGTGGCCCAAGAGCACCTGAAATATCCAATCTCTTGTAGAAATTGATGGTGAGAGAGATATGCTTACACTTAACCAGAGCACCCAATAGTGTATTGAACCATGCAATTGGCGGGAGAGGTGTCATGGAAAGCATGTGGTCGAAAAAATAATGGGCGTCACTAATGTCAAATTTACCTAATTTGCAGTCATTTTGCAAGAAATTTTCAAGTGCACTCCTTTTTCCATTACGGGATATATATGAAGAAGAGAGTTTTTTGATGCTACCTCGTGAGGACATTCTTGGCTGCTCTGTGCTGAAAATGGATACTCACAAAGATGTAAATAAGGGCAAAGAAGGCTTGGCTCCTAATTGGCGTCAGATGAAGTGAATAAAGAGAGCACACTGCAAAGGAAAATAGCACAAACATTAGAACCTCCCATTTTCCCTCTAAAACCGACCACTCCAAGTCAGAAATCCCATGTTTAACAAAAACCCAAAATTGCAGAATCAATTCGAAAGTAAACCCAGTAATGCCAAAAATCCAACCAAACATGTAAGATCAGACAATCATCAGGCTTTTCATCAATTAATTGAAAATGACAAGAACACAGCTAAGATTCCTCAACCTCACTAAGGATGCAACTACTGAATTGCTTAAGATGGATTTAACATAATCCAGTGTGTCACATTTTGATTACGCCTATTGGAGTTCTAATTAAGGTAGAAAATGGAGTGACAAGAAACCGAATTTGAAAAAATGGACTGAATCAACTATTTTTTTCCCTATAAAAATTTCTACATAAAGTTCTCTAACAAAAAACATTCGTGTGAACAGCAAAGTTCAGTATCCCTACACATTGCAAATATGTTTTCAGAAATCTTCGTCTTTGACAAGCTTGGTCTTAAATAACAGGTAGATTATGAGATGAGTAGGAATTGCAACATCAGAAAACGAACGCAAAGCATAAGTTACCTTGAGATAAATTAAAAATACTAAAAATCAGATTGCATCCACACACTCAACACACCTCGAATTCGAAGATCTGAAAGCAATCAACGAGCGCCGCCGACCTGAAGCTTGGTGTGGAACGAGTGGACAGGGACTGGATGGCACAATAGTGAATAGTATTGAGTTGAGCACAGAAAGGTTGAAGAAGGGTTCAAAAGTTGACGCTCAACCTAGGGCATATTTGCACTAAAAATTAATTAGGTTACGGAGTTTTTCTTTTTTAGGATTACTGAGTTGGAAAAGAATGTTCTCAACCGGGGTATGAACTGATTGATAAGTCACACGGCTAATCTTAGTTGTGCATTCGAAGAGTTGAAAACTCAAATTCAATTTTTGGCATCCCAGGCAGCGTAAATATGTGTTTATGGGTGCCTACATCGGTGTTCTAGTGGCAGGAGTCATGAGGAGATGTTGGGATTTGAGAGATCTCAGGTTCGATTTTTCCTCCGCCCTTCTATTGGGTGAAAAATAAGTCTCACCATTTTTTTACCACTAGTCGAGTTGGTCGATGTAAGCCGGTTTACCTGGTTTGTGTGCTTTGCCGGCTAGTTCACGGACTCGGAATGAACTTTACCATCAAAGGTGGGTCCCTTGTTAAAAAAATTCATGTTATGGGCGTTGGATATAACTTATAAGTAGGGGTGTCCAAACCCGATTAACCGTGATGTCGGTTAACCATGATTTCGGTTAATTAAAATTATTAATCGTAACCGAACCGTTAATCTTGGTTAACCGGCAATCGATTAACCGCATTTTCGGTTCGGTTTTCTCGGTTAACCATTAACCGTTTATGTAATTTCTAAATTATAATTATACACTTAAATAACAATAAAACTATTAATTTTGTATAAAAATATTACCATTTGGTTAGGTATTCAAAATAAATACTAGTTTTACTTAATTGATATGCTTTAAAATTATCCACACAATATGTATATCATATATATAGCCATTTTTTAGTTAAAATATTTGAAAATTATAAATAATTAAGTAATTAATAGCGGTATTAAAAATAATATTATGTATTATCATATATAATGTCAAAATATTTAAATAACCATGCAATTCCATCAAGCCAAAGTATATTTACTATTTTGTTTAAAAAATAAATAAAAATATTTCGGTTTTTTGGTTAACCGAGAATGTTAGTATGCCAAACCGAAACCGACCCTTAAAACCGCAAAATATATCGGTCCGGTTAACCAAACCGAAATCGTAAAAAATAACGGTTCGGTTAACCAAAAAATGTCGGTTTTTTTTCGGTTCGGTTTTTCGGTTTCAGTTATTTTTGGACACCCCTACTTATAAGTTATAAGTAGGGCTGAGCAAATGGATATATCTGATCTGGTCCGGTATATCCAATATTCAGTAATTTTTTCCCTTAAAATATCGATCCGTATCCAATTCGTTAATTGTTGGATATACATTAAGAAATATCCTTTTGGAATGGATATCTGGTAGCGGATATCCGAACTAAATGTTTTGAAAAAAATATTTCTACTATTTTTTATTTAGGCCCAATTAATATGCATGATTGAGTGACTGACGGATATCGGAACCGAATACCCGCCTGATGGTGCGCGAAATAACCAATGGCAAATTAGTATTTAAGTAAGATAAGATAAAATGTTACGTTGTATACACGCATCTAAACACATTCACATTTTATGCTAAGATGGCCCACTAAAATATATGTATGATTGCTTGCAGACTACAATAGAGTCAAACGTATAGAATGGGTGGGGACAAGACAATTGTTTGGTTGGGAAGAGCTATAGACCTGTACATGGGCGGGCTCGGGTCGGGCCAAAAAAAATTTTTGCCCACATCAACGGCCGGGCCAAGCCCGGCCCGGTAATTGGGGCCTATTTTTTTGTCCAAACCCGCCCACAAACACGAGTCGGGCTGTTGATGTGAGCCCCACCATGACGGCAAGCCAAGAAGAGGAAGACATGTCCGTGCGCTCCGACGGACCCATCACTCGAGCCAGGACCCGTGCCATAGCCCGAGCCACTTCGTCCCTCGTCGCGCGCTTCCTCGCAAGCCATGGCGCAGCCACTGCCGCACCACTCACCCGGTGCGTCTCCTTCATCGAAGGCGCGCCGGCACTCCAGGCCGACGCTACGCACCGCGGCACCGAGAACCTCATTCTCGGTGCCGTGCCAGCCTCGCAGGCCGAGCACCATGCCACGTCGGGCCACCCCGGCGTGGGAACTTGAGGTTCGGGTGCACACCAGCCCCGTCGACGCCGAGGCCATGCCGCGCCTCTACCGTGTCGCGACATGCCTTTGGCGCGTCGACGCCTTGTCACGACCTTGTCGCGACACTCGCGACTAGGCCACCGTGACCATTTATGTTTCTTACTATTTTTAGTACTATTTCCATTGCGAAACATTGTTACTTATGTCATTTCTATTTTTATGAGCTTTGGGCTTGGGCCAAGTGGTTGGGCCGCATGCTTGCGCCTCCCTTCACTTCCCCACGCCGCTAGGGTTTTACTAGGGCTAGGCGTGCCCCTTCCTCTATAAAAGAGGCACGCCCCCTCTATTGTTTCTTACGCTTGATTGAAATAATATCGTTACTCTGTCGAGATTGCTCCAGAACGATTTCTCTAAGGCGTCACCCAAATTCTCATCTCATCCAATATTCTTCAGGTTTCCGTCAAACGAAGCCACCTTCTTAAATCCTTTCAATTCTCACCCAAACCCCGTCTAGCCGTTAAATCGGCTCAATCCTATCAAAACCGACGTGAGAACGACCATTTACGAGTCCAAGATCGATCCTTTCGTGAATCCTTTCAACGGGGTTCACATCAACTGGCATCAGAGCCTCGGATTGCGTAAGTCTCTCTCACTCATTTACTCGTTTTTTGCACGAAAATGTTTCTTACCACCATTGTTTTCATTAGCTTCCGCCATCTCTACCAACATCCACTAGATCCATCGTTTTTTTTTTGCTTCGAAAAATTCACAAACAAAGAAAATATTGCCATATCCCTCGCCGACTTGCACTTGTTTTCGGTTCATCATCTTAAGATTTCGAGCTTGCTTGCATTCTTCATGTTTGTTTGAATTGATTGATGTGTGCACGTCTTCCATTGTTTCTGTTTGTGCGAGATTTGGTCCGATCTTGGCCGATCTCGTGGTTGTTAGAAAAGGCAAGAATCTTGCAAAATCTTGTTAGTTGTCGTGTTTTAAAAAAAAGAAAAGAAATTATTGGAAGAGCAAAGCCAAAATAAGGCAATCTCTATCCATTTGGTTATAATACAAAAAAAAAAAGATCTTGTGAGATACACAAGCAAAAATAAGGCAAGTATCTCACAATTAATTCAGCAATCTTTCTCTCTCCAATCACATAATATGTTGCCTTATTTGCATATCTTTGCATATCTTTGATTCTTCCCTTATTGTTACAATTAAATCTCGCCTTCCCTCTTCGGCCGAGATCCTTTCCATTTCTTTCTCCCTCTCTTACGTGCTAAGGCTGCCCAAAGCCGACGCCTCTCATCTTCTTTTCTTACTTACATGCTTGATTGTCTCGCTTGTTTGTGCTTTTGTGTTGTTCCATACTTGTGCAACATCGAGATCCTTATCCTCCCATACCTTACGAGTACTTTTCGTGCAAACTAAGGGTACTTGAGTGGTGAGTCTTACAATATCTTGGCGTTTCTTTTGCTTGCTTGTTTTTTGGAACTTTTTACTCGTTCATGTCTATGGTTGAAATAGGAGACGGAAGTATGGACGGTGACGAGCACTCCAACCAACAACACAACAACACACCAGTCGTGTCGGGGCTCCAACCGGGTCTCCTCGGGACGCCCGACACGACGCTGCCCGGTGCCGTGCCATCCGAGGGCCTTGCGGCGCTTGAGGCACGCTTCACCACCATGGAGCGTATGCTCACCAGGTTTTTCGAGCAACAACAGGCGCCACCTGCTGTGACGATCCACACGCAGCCCGCACAGCCGAGCGTAACGCCACACGGCGTCTCGGTTCCGCGGGCTACGGCGCACGAGAAAGCCAAGGGTCCGATGGTTGAAGCGGCTAACCCGATGGGAGTCCAAAGGTTGGAATCCATGAAGGAAAGTCGCCCGACTAATCAGGCTCAGAATTTAGAAGAGGTTGTTGACGTTCATTCCGATGAGGAGTATGACTCCGAGGAGTGGCGACGTCAACAAGCCAAGAAAAAGAAAAAGGCGGTCACTCCGACGCCTAGGAGAAAGCAACACAAAGACCGCGATGACTTCGATGTCAATGATTATCGAGGTTATCAAAGTCCAACAACTCCAATTTCGGATTCCGAGTTCTCTATAACGGAGTACGAGGAGGATTCCGAGGAGGAATTTGACCACCCTCCGGTTCATGACTCGGAGGAATGGATAGATCGGGATCGGGATTGGATTTCGAGACCCAAGTTGCCCGGGAACCGCGCGGTATATGATCGACTCGAGCGCCGTGACAACCGCGATCGGCCTCGACGCGATGGGGATAGGCGTCGCAATGACCGAGACCGGGAGCACCCTCGGCGCGATGGAGACGACGAGCCCAGCGATGATGGCGACGGGCCACACCGAGGCCTTGGCCGAGGTCCCCGACGCCGACGCACACCGCCTCCGCGTGCCCATCGGCGCGCCGATAATGAACGTCCGGCGCATGTATCACGTCGCGACGTTAAGGTAAAATTTGAAGATTTGTTTGGTAATTACAACCCTGATGAATTTATTTCTTGGCTGCAGGGAACCGAACACGTGCTCAAGCATTGCCATTACGAGGAGCACGAGAAAGTCGAGGTGGTGACCCTTCATTTCAAGGGTGCGGCTCGTATGTGGTGGAACCGATTCGAATTGGATCGGGCCCGAAAGGGTAAAGCTGTAACACCCAAAATTCACATCGGGAATGTCACACGCCAGTGATCTCGGATTTGAAGTCCGACGCCACCCAAGGCTTGAATCTGAACAATTAATCATAATAAACAAGAGAAATTGAAACATAATGCTTGATAAAAATGTGATAGATTTTTTTTCTTTTATTGAATTTAAACCCATAAAGGAGATGAAATCTTACAACGGAAAACTTCATAAAATTTTGTATTTGAAATTACATCAAGATGATAACTCTTGCGCCTATTCATTATCTAGGAAATAAAACCCTACACACATTTATCTTAAACTCAAAAATATAGTTGACCTTGTAACTTTTGACAGAAATATCCAACTGCAACTCGTCCCATCTTCAGCATACTTCTCACAACCTGATTGGAAAGATCGCCTGATGTGCCGCGACGAGAAATACGGTTGACACCAGCCGACCATGCAAGAAAATAAACGGTCGGGTTAGTCTTGTGACAGACTAAGCAAGTGGGTTTTCTAAGGTGGTTCCTATTTAGGAAAAGAGTGTAGATACGGGTATAGGAAACCGAATTAAAGCCGGTCGAAACCCAATAGCTACATCCTTCCACGGAAAACGTTATGAAATTTCGAAAGAGAAAAGAAGAGACCATCAGAAAGGTGACGACTCACAGACATTAATGCAGATATGTTGGGAACGTTGTTACACACAGATCGTTATAGTCGGTTCATTAAACTCTCGTTGACCCCGCGCACCTCAACCAACCTCACCGCATACGTGTTGTGCGAATTCAGATTGGAACCAGATGACAACGAAATCCGAGAGCGAGGACGGTTTCCCATTTTGTACCGACCATCCTATCCATATTAATTTGTGTAACGAGTACACTTATCTGAGTTGCTTTTAAGCGTTTAATAACAATTCCACTTGGATTATTAGGTACTTTAATTATGAGAGACAAAGTATCGGAGTACTACTTTACGATATACGGGCACTTACGTCCCATGGCACTTAAAAGTGCGAACGCCCCTTAGCAGTTGAGGGGTATGGGTCATGACCTTAGCTAGGGTTTTAAACAAAACGACCTAGCGAGAATTAATTATTATATGATATAAGTCATAAGACTTTACGTTCGGCTCCTTACAGTGGAGCTTAAATAAATATACACATAGCATCACAGAGCAATAAGGCCTACATCCATAACTAATGCAGCCTAAAACATAACTAAGAATAACAGTCATTAAATCTAGGAATTTAATACAATCCTATGTTCCATTTTATTCACACAGAAGTTCCCAACATATATTAAAAACGTCATGATAGAAATCATGCTTTTAAAACGAATGCGGAAAAGGAACCGAGTTCACTTGCCTTGGAAAGACGATCACTCGAGATTACGACTCGAACTTGTTCCTGTTTCAATCAACCACAAAATAAATTACCGTCAATTTATTTTGTAACCCAACGACGTTGATTTAGGAACGACGAACATAACTAAGTTTATATTTCATATAAACTTTACATGTTATATTCATAATATTCTAGTTTTTAACATAACTCGGAATATGGTTATAAAAACATTATTAAAGTTTACAAGAACTACAAATCATTTTTATTGTAAAGGTTAATATTTTTAAAACTTTAAAATTCACTTGAACCACTATAAAAATAACTAAACATATTTTTATAAAATTTAACCATATTTTATTAAATAAAAATATCCAAAATACCATAAAATACCCCAAAATACCAAGGGAGGGTCGGACGGGCCGGGTCGGGCCCGCGGGCCGCGTCCATCTCTTGCCCCACACGCAGCAGCAGCCGAAAAGAACAGAGGTGAATTCAGAGGGATCGTTCTCGATGGTCTAGCAACGGATTGATGCGTGGTTGGTATCCTTAGCACCGTCTCGAAGTCTAGTTTACAGTGGACCAAACGGATCGTAAAAAGGTTGAGAAACGAAAGAGATATTCACGTTTTACTAAGGGTATGTCGTTCGGATTTTCTGGGCATAACTTGAGTGTTCAATCGAGTTTTTGAACACATTAGAGGATGAATTTAGACGTGTAAATATAGGTTTTTGTAGGGAATTTTGTGTAGAATATGGATCTGGTGTCGGATTTGATTTTCGTTGATTGTGGGAGGAGAAAGATCTCAAAAACCGAGCCCTTCTCAGTTTTGTTTCGAACAAGACAACCGAGCTTTAAGCTTAAATTTGGACTAGATGGAGAGCGCTTTTGGATAGGATTTCTGAATGAGAAACGTGTGTGACAACTTGTTCTACGGAATGGGATTTTATAATGCTCAAATCGATCTAGAAACGGCTCCTCAAATTGAATTTGAGTCATTAACCCCAAAATGAGCGTTTTTGCTTCAATTAAATCGATTTGAATGTTGTAACGGCTCAATTGATTAAGAATAATTACCTCATTACACACTCGTATCCACTCCTATCCAAACCACGTCACCATATCCCTCCAATCCGAGCATTCAATGCCAAAATCAACCTATTCCGCCATTTCTAGGTCACGAACATAACAGAAAATTGACTACCAAAACAAGTATTGTTTAAATCAATTGATTGAGGGTATTGATAGAACATGTCATGGGCTTTCCGGAACATCTTTCGGATCGAAAATCCGTTGAGGAACGAAAGAGTTATGGTCATTTGAAATTTCGAACCAAAGGTTGAAGATGAAGTATGCCGGGTTTAATCCCTTTCATTTTAATTACACAAACAACCCCTCTAGTTTTATAAAAGTGCTAAAAATACCCCTCCATCTTAACCTTTGTACTTCAAATAACTTATATTAACATCATATGAACTTTAATCTATTTTATTTGCTTAAACTTTATCTTTAAAAACATTTATAACATTTAAAATGTTATAAAGTAATAATATCATGAAAATAAAATATGTAATTTTTTATTATATTAAAGGAGAAATGTAAAGTAAAATTACATTTTTACCCTTATAAAAATGAGGAATATTACAAAAGCCCCCAACCGAGTGGCATCAACTTGTTTTCATAATGAAGAGGAAATTTATCCCACCCGACTACAAGGAATAGGTTCGGATTTTGATCCAAGATGCCCGTCAAGGATCCCGGACTCCGGAGGAGTTCTTTGCTTACTTAGAAGATTTATTCTTCAAAGCCGGCATAAGCGCTTCACCGGGGGCATTGCGGTCTCGTTTCGTGGAGGGACTCCACCAATGGATCCGAGATCGTTTGGTTGTCTTGCCAATCAAGGATTTGGGACGCTTGATACACACAGCCATGGAGCTTCACACGCAATTTAAAAGGCCGAAGACGACCCCATTTCCAAGGTATGGTTCTAACCCTAGTCCTTTCGCTTTGGGTACTAAACCGTTTGTTCCTTCTTCTTATTCTAAAACCAAGGTAAGTACCCAAGCCACGGACTCCAAGGGCGCTTCGGTGGGACAAAACCGTGACAAGGCAACCCCTCCCCCACAGAGGACTCGAGACATCGAGTGCTATCAATGTGGTGGCCGAGGGCACTTGAAACGCGATTGTCCTAACACGAAGCGAGTGCTTTTTTCGGCTCAGTCCACAACATACAAGAGCGTTGATGAGGAAGAGTCGGAAGAAGACAACGCCGCGCCAATCGAAGACGGTGCATATTGCGCACCATCGGACATCGACGCCGGCGTTGACAAGCTGTTGCTAGTGACGCGTCGAGCTCTTAGCATGAGGGAGGCCGTGCCAACCGATCAACGGGAAAACATTTTCCGTACTCGGTGCTTGGTCAAAAATGTCTCCCTTAGTGTGATAATTGATTCGGGAAGCTGCGGAAACTTCTTATCCAGAAAAGTTGTCGATCACTTTAAGTTGCCGCAGTCGGACCATCCGAAGCCCTACAAACTTGCTTGGATTTCGAACGATGGTGACCATTGGATAACGAAACAGGTTAGTCTTTCCTTTTCCATTGGTGTTTATTCCGATTCAGTTTTGTTTGATGTCACTGACATGGACGTCACCCATCTCCTACTTGGCCGTCCATGGCAGTTTGACCGTCACGTGATTTACGATGGCCGGTTGAACACTTACATGTTCAATTACCATGGTAAACGCGTGACCATCTTACCCATGTCTCCTAGTGAAGCGTTGCAGGATGAGGCTGAACGACAACAAGCAATCTCTCGGGAGAAAGCCACGACAGCGCTTACACCGAATTCAATCACAAACGGCGCTTCTGGCCATGGCGACAGTTCTGGCGGCGTTCCTGGTTCCAACACCAAACATTCTGGATTTAATGACGATTCCAGCCAGAAACGCCGAGCAAAAGTGAAGGAAGATCCTCGGACGCCGAACGCGTCCTCGGCTGCGCGGCACACCGCGCCAACGACGTTGCCCAGCGGCGCTGGCTCGATCCAGCCTCGTTCCAGCGGCGCGCCTGGTGCCCCTCTTCCCCACTGGCAAGGGCCTGTTGGCCAGCATCATGGCGCCCATGGCGCATCTCAGACGAGCGAGGACGCCGAGCCCCCACTTCTCGGCTCGGTGCAGGATCGCCTCTTCCTATGCCGACGGCGCGACATGGTCAAACACATCGAGGGGAGTATTACTTGCTTTTTATTGTGTCCTTTACTTAATATTACTATTGATAAGACACATATATTACCTCCCTCCATTTCTGCCTTGCTACAGGAGTTCTCGGATATTATGCCTGTCGAGCTCCCCGACGGGTTACCACCTATTCGGGGGATCGAGCATCGCATAGATTTCATTCCCGGTGCCTCATTGCCGAACCGGGTTGCATATAGGGCGTCGCCTAAGGAAATTCAAGAGCTACAACGCCAAGTCCAATCTCTTTTGGACAAGGGTTATGTTCGCGATTCACTTAGCCCGTGTGCGGTCCCGGTTATATTGGTGCCAAAGAAGGATGGTTCTTGGCGGATGTGTGTGGACTGCCGTGCCATCAACCAAATCACCATCAAATACCGCCACCCGATTCCCCGCTTGGATGACATGCTAGACGAGTTGCATGGTGCCGTGTTGTTTTCGAAGATTGATTTGAGGAGCGGCTACCATCAAATTCGGATGCAAGAAGAGGACGAGTGGAAGACAGCTTTTAAGACCAAACATGGTCTTTATGAGTGGTTGGTGATGCCCTTCGGCCTCACTAACGCTCCTTCTACCTTTATGAGATTGATGAGCTTTGTTTTACGTAAATTTTTGGGACTTTTCGTCGTGGTGTATTTTGACGACATTTTAGTTTATAGTAGAACTTTGGACTCTCACGCGGGGCACCTTAGGCAGGTGTTAGATTGCCTCCGCGAACACACTTTGTATGTAAATTTGGACAAGTGTGTGTTTTGCTTGGATACGACGAATTTTCTTGGTTTCGGCGTATCCAAGGATGGCCTACGAGTGGATTCTGACAAAATCCGGGCCATCCGTGAGTGGCCAACCCCGACCCCGACGATGGTTCATTCTTTTTTGGGGTTAGCTGGTTTCTATAGGCGATTTGTCAAGGACTTTAGTTCTATCGCCGGGCCACTCCATTCCTTAACCAAGAAGGCAGCCACAATCAAGTGGATGCCGCATCACGAGGCCGCCTTCGAGGCCTTGAAAGATGCTTTGTGTCGAGCCCCGGTCCTGCAATTGCCGGACTTTTCCAAGCGCTTCGAGATCGAGTGCGACGCTTCCGACTATGGTATTGGCGGCGTACTCCTTCAAGAGCAACGGCCTATCGCTTATTTTAGCGAAAAGCTAGCAGGGGCTACATTGAACTATCCGACCTATGATAAAGAGCTTTACGCTCTTATTCGAGTCCTTAAGACGTGGCAACATTATCTCTGGCCAAGCGAGTTCGTAATTCATACGGATCACGCGGCCTTGGCTTATCTCAAGAGTCAAACGACTCTGAATAGGCGCCACGCACGTTGGGTTGAGTACATGGAGACATTTCCATATGTCATATCACATAAAAAGGGAAAAGAGAACGTCGTCGCCGATGCTCTCTCAAGAAGGTACATTCTGTTGACCCAACTCCATTCCAAGTTGCTCGGATTCGCGATGATCAAGGAATTATACGCCTCAGATCCGTATTTTTCCTCAATCATTAAAGATCTCGAGCACTCTCGTATCCATGAGTCCTTCTTCTTGGACAATGGGTATCTTTACCGAGCTGGGAAGCTTTGCATTCCGGCCTCATCGGTGAGACACTTGTTGCTCCAAGAGGCTCATGATGGCTGAGGCCACTTTGGCATAGCCAAAACGTTGGCAGCACTTCGTGAGCATTTTTTCTGGCCTCACATGGCTCGAGATGTGAACAAGTACTGTCAAAGTTGTATGTCGTGTCATACTGCCAAGTCTCGGTCGGAACCACATGGCCTTTACATGCCCCTACCTATTCCCGACGCCCCATGGGAAGATCTTTCTATGGATTTTATCACGGGCCTCCCAATGTCGAGGCGTGGAAAGGATTCCATTTTCGTAGTCGTGGACCGATTCTCCAAGATGGCCCACTTCATCGCATGTAAGGGGACTAATAACGCGGTGGAAATCGCTAATTTGTTCTTCGAACATGTGGTGAAATTACATGGTATTCCTAGAACTATTGTTAGTGATAGGGATACCAAGTTCTGCAACCACTTTTGGAGAACGCTTTGGGGAAAGTTAGGGACACGACTCATGTTTTCTACTGCTTATCACCCCCAGACCGATGGTCAGACTGAGGTGACCAATCGGACCTTGGGCACTCTTCTTCGGACGATGCTCAAGGCAAACCCACGTCGGTGGGAGGACTTACTTTGCCATGTTGAGTTTGCTTATAACAGGTCCTTCCACTCTGCGACGAAGATGACCCCTTTCGAGGTGGTCTACGGGCGTAATCCTCACACGCCTATGGACTTGGTGCCCTTGCCTTTCAGGCCCGAGGAGCATGTCGACGCGGCCAACCGCGCCGACCATATCCGACGCCTACATGAGGGCACCAAGGCCCAACTGCTGAAACGCTCGGATCAATACGCGGCCCAACGCAACAAGGGACGCCGCGTGTTGATCTTCGAGCCCGGAGATTTGATGTGGGTCCATCTTCGGAAGGAACGTTTTCCCGCTGCTCGGAAGACGAAGCTACACCCACGGGGGGACGGGCCTTTCAAGGTCCTCCGGCGTATCAACGACAACTCTTACATACTCGACCTCCCGGGTAAGTACAACGTTTCCGCCTCCTTCAATGTCTCGGATCTATCTCCTTACGTGGATCCCGAGTATCATGACGAGGAAACGGGGACGTTTCCCACCCAAGGGGGGGAGGGTGATGTGAGCCCCACCATGACGGCAAGCCAAGAAGAGGAAGACATGTCCGTGCGCTCCGACGGACCCATCAATCGAGCCAGGACCCGTGCCATAGCCCGAGCCACTTCATCCCTCGTCGCGCGCGTCCTCGCAAGCCATGGCGCAGCCACTGCCGCACCACTCACCCGGTGCGTCTCCTTCATCGAAGGCGCGCCGGCACTCCAGGTCGACGCTACGCACCGCGGCACCGAGAACCTCATTCTCGGTGCCGTGCCAACCTCGCAGGCCGAGCACCATGCCACGCCGGGCCACCCCGGCGTGGGAACTTGAGGTTCGGGTGCACACCAGCCCCGTCGACGCCGAGGCCATGTCGCGCCTCTACCGTGTCGCGACATGCCTTTGGCGCGTCGACGCCTTGTCACGACCTTGTCGCGACACTCGCGACTAGGCCACCGTGACCATTTATGTTTCTTACTATTTTTAGTACTATTTCCATTGCGAAACATTGTTACTTATGTCATTTCTATTTTTATGAGCTTTGGGCTTGGGCCAAGTGGTTGGGCCGCATGCTTGCGCCTCCCTTCACTTCCCCACGCCGCTAGGGTTTTACTAGGGCTAGGCGTGCCCCTTCCTCTATAAAAGAGGCACACCCCCTCTATTGTTTCTTACGCTTGATTGAATAATATCGTTACTCTGTCGAGATTGCTCCAGAACGATTTCTCTAAGGCGTCACCCAAATTCTCATCTCATCCCATATTCTTCAGGTTTCCGTCAAACGAAGCCACCTTCTTAAATCCTTTCAATTCTCACCCAAACCCCGTCTAGCCGTTAAATCGGCTCAATCCTATCAAAACCGACGTGAGAACGACCATTTACGAGTCCAAGATCGACCCTTTCGTGAATCCTTTCAACGGGGTTCACATCAGTTGTCCACGGGTTAGCCCGGCCCATAAAACCTGTCTAAATTCCAGCCTCGTTCACAAATTCCAGGCGCTCCAAAAAACAAATCTGAACGGCCAAGAAACAGTTGTTGGATTAATAAACCGAAATTTGAGAGAACATTTCAGAGTTTTTAGAATGGGAGAGCAAAGAGAGGGATTTTCCAAATAAAGATCCGAGGAGTTGAATAGGACTCGTCGGTGCTAGAGTAGATATCTCAGTCGGCGTTGGAGGAGCTATCGAGCAGGGGTCGTCAGTCATCGTCGTCGTCGAGCAAGGGTCGTCACTCGTCAACGGCTCGGCGCTGATCAAGGATGATTCGACAGACGCTGGTCGATGGAGGAGCAGAGGTCTCGGCTCGGCGCAGAGAAAGGAGCAAAGGTCTCGGTTCGGCGTTGGAGGAGTTGTCGACTGTCGAGCAAGGCCGAGGACGTCACTCGTCGTCGTCGAGCAGGCCAGCAACCAGCAAGGGGTCCTGATTCTCTGAATAGGAGGATCGGCCGAGCGGGGATTCAAGGGAAGGAAAGAAGAAGATTGAGTGATTGGAGTTGGGAGTTGGGAGAATAGGAGTGGCGCTCCTTGATTCAGAAATGAGACCATTAAGGTTAGAAAGTAAGGACTAAGGAGTATTTATATTTAAAATTAATTAGTGATATAAAAAAAATATAATATATATGCGGGCCAGGCCATGCCGGGCCTACGGGCTTTTCTTCCTGTCCAGGCCCGGTACTATTTTTTACGAGTCGGGCCAGGCCTTTCGGGCCAAATCATATACCCAAGCCCGGTTTTTTAGCGGGCTGGGCGGGCTGGCCCGGACTTGTCCAGATCTAAAGAGCTAATTAATTGAGTGGGCTTGGCCCCTGACACTTGCCCAAATTTCACACATGCTCGAGAAACCCAGATGCTTGCTTTGCCATACAAAGTTACTCACGTATGTATGGCAAGAATCTCGATTGCACTCTAATGTTTGATTAAAATTGAGGTCGCCACCTCATGCTTAGATTTCATTCGGTACTTTCGAGTATTTGAGCGTCCCACATCGACATATGTTATAAATTCTCAAAGGCAAAACACTATATATAAAGGGAGATCAAGTACAATAAGATGGTCGAAAATCCCCTCTGGCTCGAGAACTATCTCGTTTGCCAAAGCTCGACGTGTTTGATCTCCGAGTGAGATCGCGCTATTTACGGTATAAAGTCTAAAGTCTTTACAGTCTAAAGGCTTTATTAGTAAAGAGTACAAAAACAATAAGCTGAAGGGTGGGGAGGAGGAATAATCCACGTACGAAAACCGTTTGGTTGTACGAATTCCCGAGAGTTAGTATTTTTATAATCATGTTTATAATGCATATTATATCGGGTTTCAACACTGGCGCCGTCTGTGGGAACCTGCTCTCCCTATCCGACCTAACTCTCGGATAATCAAGTAAGTGCGTCCTCTTCCCTCTCTAGTTAGCCCCAGTCTCTGGTGCGGCGCCACGAGGTTCACCCCTGGCGTGCGCGGGCCGCAGTCTCTGGTGCGGCGCCACGGGGTTCGCTCCTGGCGTGCACAGGCCGCAGTCTCTGGAGCGGTGCCACGGGGTTCGCCCCTGGCTTGCGCGGGCCGCTGTCTCTGGTGCGGCGCCACGGGGTACGCCCTTGGCGTGCGCGGGCCGTTGTCTCTGGTGCGGCGCCACGGGGTTTGCCCTTGGCGTGCGCAGGCCCTAGTCTCGGTGTGGCGCCACGGGGTTCGCCCCTAGCGTGCGCCGGCTTGGCCCTAGTCTCGGTTTGGCGCCTCGTGGTTGTCGTCGAACCTCGTTATGAGCGGGACCACCGAGCTTCCCGCTCAGGATTGCCGTCGAATCTCGTTATGCGCGGGACCGCCGAGCTTCCCGCTCCGGGTTGCCATCGAACCTCGTTATGCGCGGGACCGCCGAGCTTCCCGCTCGGGGTTGCCGTCGAATCTCGTTATGCGCGGGACCGCCGAGCTTCCGCTCGGGGTTGCCGTCGAACCTCGTTATGCGCGGGACCTCCGAGCTTCCCGCTCGGGGTTGCCGTCGAACCTAGTTATGCGCGGGACCGCCGAGCTTCCCGCTCGGGGTTGCCGTCGAACCTCGTTATGCGCGCGACCACCGAGCTTTCCACTCGGGGTTGCTGTCGAACCTCGTAATGCGCTAATCTACCCCTCGCTTCCCGCTTAGGGTTGGAAACTCTCAGTTCTAAGTGCGCTAATCTACCCTCGCTTCCGCATGGGGTTGGAAACTCTCGATTCTAAGTGCGTTAATCCACCTCTCGCTTCCCGCTTAGGGTTGGAAACTCTCAGTTCTAAGTGCGCTAATCCACCCCTCGCTTCCCGCTTGGGGTTGGAAACTCTCGGTTCTAAGTGCGCTAATCCACCCCTCGCTTCCCCGCTTGGGGTTGGAAACTCTCGGTTCTAAGTGCGCTAATCCACCCCTCGCTTCCCGCTTGGGGTTGGAAACTCTCGGTTCTAAGTGCGCTAATCCACCCCTCGCTTCCCGCTTGGGGTTGGAAACTCTCGGTTCTAAGTGCGCTAATCCATCCTCGCTTTCCGCTTGGGGTTGGAAACTCTCGGTTCTAAGTGCGCTAATCCACCCCTCGCTTCCCGCTTGGGGTTGGAAACTCTCGGTGCTAAGTGCGCTAATCCACCCCTCGCTTCCCGCTTGGGGTCTGAAACTCTCTAAAGGGACGAGGTCCCAACTCTCTAAGCGAACGAGGTTCGCTAAACTCTCTAAAGGGACGAGGTCCCAACTCTCTAATCGAATGAGGTTCGTTAAACTCTCTAAAGGGACGAGGTCCCAACTCTCCAAGCGAACGAGATCCGCTAAACTCTCAAAAGGGATGAGGTCCCAACTCTCCAAGCGAACGAGGTTCACTAAACTCTCTAAAGGGACGAGGCCCCAACTCTCTAAGCGAACGAGGTTTGCTAACTCTCTAAGGACGAGGTCCTAACTCTCTAAGCGAATGAGGTTCGCTTACTCTCAAGAGGACGAGGTCCTAACTCTCGAAGCGAACGAGGTTCGCTAACTCTCAAGAGGACAAGGTCCTAACTCTCTAAGCGAATGAGGTTCGCTTACTCTCGAAGGACAGGGACCTAACTCCCTAAGAGGACGAGGTTCGCTAACTCTCAAAGGACGAGGTTCTAACTCTCTAAGTGAACGAGGTTCGCTAACTCTCAAAGGGCGGGGTCCTAACTCTCTAAGCGAACGAGGTTCGCTAACTCTCTAAAAGGACGAGGTCTGCTAACTCTCTAAAGGGACGAGGTCCCAACTCTCGAAAAGTGCGCAAACTCCACCTAATCTCGAGTTTAGATTGTGTTGCACAAGTTGTAAATCGATAAAGCATGCGCACCTGTTTATTGTCTCGTTGCCCTCGTCGAACGAGGACACCGGGGCAAGGAGTTGTGATGGTGCGCGAAATAACCAATGACCAATTAGTATTTAAGTAAGATAAGATAAAATGTTGCGTTGCATACACGCATCTAAACACATTCACACTTTCTGCTAAGATGGCCCACTAAAATATATGTATGATTGCTTGCAAACTACAAGAGAGTCAAACATATGTAATGGGTGGGGACAAGACAATTGTTTGGCTGGGAAGAGCTAATTAATTGAGTGGGCTTGGCCCATGAGACTTGGCCGAATTTCACACATGCTCGAGAAGCCCAGATGCTTGCTTTGCCATGCAAAGTTACTCACGTATGCATGGGCAAGAATCTCGATTGCACTTTAATGTTTGATTAAAATTGAGGTCGCCACCTCATGCTTAGATTTCATTCGGTACTTTCGAGTATTTGAGAGTCCCACATCGACATATGTTATAAATTCTCAAAGGCAAAACACTATATATAAAGGGAGATCAAGTACAATAAGATGGTCGAAAATCCCCTCTGGCTCGAGAACTATCTCTTTTGCCAAAGCTCGACGTGTTTGATCTCCGAGTGAGATCGCGCTATTTACGGTATAAAGTCTAAAGTCTTTACAGTCTAAAGGCTTTATTAGTAAAGAGTACAAAAACAATAAGCTGAAGGGTGGGGAGGAGGAATAATCCACGTACGAAAACCGTTTGGTTGTACGAATTCCCGAGAGTTAGTATTTTTATAATCATGTTTATAATGCATATTATATCGGGTTTCAACACTGGCGCCGTCTGTGGGAACCTGCTCTCCCTATCCGACCTAACTCTCGGATAATCAAGTAAGTGCGTCCTCTTCCCTCTCTAGTTAGCCCCAGTCTCTGGTGCGGCGCCACGAGGTTCACCCCTGGCGTGCGCGGGCCGCAGTCTCTGGTGCGGCGCCACGGGGTTCGCTCCTGGCGTGCACAGGCCGCAGTCTCTGGAGCGGTGCCACGGGGTTCGCCCCTGGCTTGCGCGGGCCGCTGTCTCTGGTGCGGCGCCACGGGGTACGCCCTTGGCGTGCGCGGGCCGTTGTCTCTGGTGCGGCGCCACGGGGTTTGCCCTTGGCGTGCGCAGGCCCTAGTCTCGGTGTGGCGCCACGGGGTTCGCCCCTAGCGTGCGCCGGCTTGGCCCTAGTCTCGGTTTGGCGCCTCGTGGTTGTCGTCGAACCTCGTTATGAGCGGGACCACCGAGCTTCCCGCTCAGGATTGCCGTCGAATCTCGTTATGCGCGGGACCGCCGAGCTTCCCGCTCCGGGTTGCCATCGAACCTCGTTATGCGCGGGACCGCCGAGCTTCCCGCTCGGGGTTGCCGTCGAATCTCGTTATGCGCGGGACCGCCGAGCTTCCGCTCGGGGTTGCCGTCGAACCTCGTTATGCGCGGGACCTCCGAGCTTCCCGCTCGGGGTTGCCGTCGAACCTAGTTATGCGCGGGACCGCCGAGCTTCCCGCTCGGGGTTGCCGTCGAACCTCGTTATGCGCGCGACCACTGAGCTTTCCACTCGGGGTTGCTGTCGAACCTCGTAATGCGCTAATCTACCCCTCGCTTCCCGCTTAGGGTTGGAAACTCTCAGTTCTAAGTGCGCTAATCTACCCTCGCTTCCGCATGGGGTTGGAAACTCTCGATTCTAAGTGCGTTAATCCACCTCTCGCTTCCCGCTTAGGGTTGGAAACTCTCAGTTCTAAGTGCGCTAATCCACCCCTCGCTTCCCGCTTGGGGTTGGAAACTCTCGGTTCTAAGTGCGCTAATCCACCCCTCGCTTCCCCGCTTGGGGTTGGAAACTCTCGGTTCTAAGTGCGCTAATCCACCCCTCGCTTCCCGCTTGGGGTTGGAAACTCTCGGTTCTAAGTGCGCTAATCCACCCCTCGCTTCCCGCTTGGGGTTGGAAACTCTCGGTTCTAAGTGCGCTAATCCATCCTCGCTTTCCGCTTGGGGTTGGAAACTCTCGGTTCTAAGTGCGCTAATCCACCCCTCGCTTCCCGCTTGGGGTTGGAAACTCTCGGTGCTAAGTGCGCTAATCCACCCCTCGCTTCCCGCTTGGGGTCTGAAACTCTCTAAAGGGACGAGGTCCCAACTCTCTAAGCGAACGAGGTTCGCTAAACTCTCTAAAGGGACGAGGTCCCAACTCTCTAATCGAATGAGGTTCGTTAAACTCTCTAAAGGGACGAGGTCCCAACTCTCCAAGCGAACGAGATCCGCTAAACTCTCAAAAGGGATGAGGTCCCAACTCTCCAAGCGAACGAGGTTCGCTAAACTCTCTAAAGGGACGAGGCCCCAACTCTCTAAGCGAACGAGGTTTGCTAACTCTCTAAGGACGAGGTCCTAACTCTCTAAGCGAATGAGGTTCGCTTACTCTCAAGAGGACGAGGTCCTAACTCTCTAAGCGAACGAGGTTCGCTAACTCTCAAGAGGACAAGGTCCTAACTCTCTAAGCGAATGAGGTTCGCTTACTCTCGAAGGACAGGGACCTAACTCCCTAAGAGGACGAGGTTCGCTAACTCTCAAAGGACGAGGTTCTAACTCTCTAAGTGAACGAGGTTCGCTAACTCTCAAAGGGCGGGGTCCTAACTCTCTAAGCGAACGAGGTTCGCTAACTCTCTAAAAGGACGAGGTCTGCTAACTCTCTAAAGGGACGAGGTCCCAACTCTCGAAAAGTGCGCAAACTCCACCTAATCTCGAGTTTAGATTGTGTTGCACAAGTTGTAAATCGATAAAGCATGCGCACCTGTTTATTGTCTCGTTGCCCTCGTCGAACGAGGACACCGGGGCAAGGAGTTGTGATGGTGCGCGAAATAACCAATGACCAATTAGTATTTAAGTAAGATAAGATAAAATGTTGCGTTGCATACACGCATCTAAACACATTCACACTTTCTGCTAAGATGGCCCACTAAAATATATGTATGATTGCTTGCAAACTACAAGAGAGTCAAACATATGGAATGGGTGGGGACAAGACAATTGTTTGGCTGGGAAGAGCTAATTAATTGAGTGGGCTTGGCCCATGAGACTTGGCCGAATTTCACACATGCTCGAGAAGCCCAGATGCTTGCTTTGCCATGCAAAGTTACTCACGTATGCATGGGCAAGAATCTCGATTGCACTTTAATGTTTGATTAAAATTGAGGTCGCCACCTCATGCTTAGATTTCATTCGGTACTTTCGAGTATTTGAGAGTCCCACATCGACATATGTTATAAATTCTCAAAGGCAAAACACTATATATAAAGGGAGATCAAGTACAATAAGATGGTCGAAAATCCCCTCTGGCTCGAGAACTATCTCTTTTGCCAAAGCTCGACGTGTTTGATCTCCGAGTGAGATCGCGCTATTTACGGTATAAAGTCTAAAGTCTTTACAGTCTAAAGGCTTTATTTGTAAAGAGTACAAAAACAATAAGCTGAAGGGTGGGGAGGAGGAATAATCCACGTACGAAAACCGTTTGGTTGTACGAATTCCCGAGAGTTAGTATTTTTATAATCATGTTTATAACGCATATTATATCGGGTTTCAACACTGGCGCCGTCTGTGGGAACCTGCTCTCCCTATCCGACCTAACTCTCGGATAATCAAGTAAGTGCGTCCTCTTCCCTCTCTAGTTAGCCCCAGTCTCTGGTGCGGCGCCACGAGGTTCACCCCTGGCGTGCGCGGGCCGCAGTCTCTGGTGCGGCGCCACGGGGTTCGCTCCTGGCGTGCACAGGCCGCAGTCTCTGGAGCGGTGCCACGGGGTTCGCCCCTGGCTTGCGCGGGCCGCTGTCTCTGGTGCGGCGCCACGGGGTACGCCCTTGGCGTGCGCGGGCCGCTGTCTCTGGTGCGGCGCCACGGGGTTTGCCCTTGGCGTGCGCAGGCCCTAGTCTCGGTGTGGCGCCACGGGGTTCGCCCCTAGCGTGCGCCGGCTTGGCCCTAGTCTCGGTTTGGCGCCTCGTGGTTGTCGTCGAACCTCGTTATGAGCGGGACCACCGAGCTTCCCGCTCAGGATTGCCGTCGAATCTCGTTATGCGCGGGACCGCCGAGCTTCCCGCTCCGGGTTGCCATCGAACCTCGTTATGCGCGGGACCGCCGAGCTTCCCGCTCGGGGTTGCCGTCGAATCTCGTTATGCGCGGGACCGCCGAGCTTCCGCTCGGGGTTGCCGTCGAACCTCGTTATGCGCGGGACCTCCGAGCTTCCCGCTCGGGGTTGCCGTCGAACCTAGTTATGCGCGGGACCGCCGAGCTTCCCGCTCGGGGTTGCCGTCGAACCTCGTTATGCGCGCGACCACCGAGCTTTCCACTCGGGGTTGCTGTCGAACCTCGTAATGCGCTAATCTACCCCTCGCTTCCCGCTTAGGGTTGGAAACTCTCAGTTCTAAGTGCGCTAATCTACCCTCGCTTCCGCATGGGGTTGGAAACTCTCGATTCTAAGTGCGTTAATCCACCTCTCGCTTCCCGCTTAGGGTTGGAAACTCTCAGTTCTAAGTGCGCTAATCCACCCCTCGCTTCCCGCTTGGGGTTGGAAACTCTCGGTTCTAAGTGCGCTAATCCACCCCTCGCTTCCCCGCTTGGGGTTGGAAACTCTCGGTTCTAAGTGCGCTAATCCACCCCTCGCTTCCCGCTTGGGGTTGGAAACTCTCGGTTCTAAGTGCGCTAATCCACCCCTCGCTTCCCGCTTGGGGTTGGAAACTCTCGGTTCTAAGTGCGCTAATCCATCCTCGCTTTCCGCTTGGGGTTGGAAACTCTCGGTTCTAAGTGCGCTAATCCACCCCTCGCTTCCCGCTTGGGGTTGGAAACTCTCGGTGCTAAGTGCGCTAATCCACCCCTCGCTTCCCGCTTGGGGTCTGAAACTCTCTAAAGGGACGAGGTCCCAACTCTCTAAGCGAACGAGGTTCGCTAAACTCTCTAAAGGGACGAGGTCCCAACTCTCTAATCGAATGAGGTTCGTTAAACTCTCTAAAGGGACGAGGTCCCAACTCTCCAAGCGAACGAGATCCGCTAAACTCTCAAAAGGGATGAGGTCCCAACTCTCCAAGCGAACGAGGTTCGCTAAACTCTCTAAAGGGACGAGGCCCCAACTCTCTAAGCGAACGAGGTTTGCTAACTCTCTAAGGACGAGGTCCTAACTCTCTAAGCGAATGAGGTTCGCTTACTCTCAAGAGGACGAGGTCCTAACTCTCTAAGCGAACGAGGTTCGCTAACTCTCAAGAGGACAAGGTCCTAACTCTCTAAGCGAATGAGGTTCGCTTACTCTCGAAGGACAGGGACCTAACTCCCTAAGAGGACGAGGTTCGCTAACTCTCAAAGGACGAGGTTCTAACTCTCTAAGTGAACGAGGTTCGCTAACTCTCAAAGGGCGGGGTCCTAACTCTCTAAGCGAACGAGGTTCGCTAACTCTCTAAAAGGACGAGGTCTGCTAACTCTCTAAAGGTTCGCTAACTCTCTAAAATCTCCTCTGGCTCGAGAACTATCTCGTTTGCCAAAGCTCGACGGGTTTGATCTCCGAGTGAGATCGCGCTATTTACGGTATAAAGTCTAGTGGGTTTTTTTGTAAAGAGTACAAAAACAATCAGTTGAAGGGTGGGGAGGAGGAATAATCCACGTACGAAAACCGTTTGGTTGTACGAATTCCCGAGAGTTAGTATTTTTGTAATCCTGTTTATAGCGCGTATTATATCGGGTTTCAACACCGCCAATCCGATTAAATTTTAAGAGAAATTTTACATGGTTGAGGAGAATTGAACCTTTGGTGAGTTGAAAATTTCCAAGAATATATAGTACCGGATATCCGGTTGCTTCAAACCCCGATCTGTATTCGGTCCGACTATTCAGAATAAATTTCCGGATCGGATTAGAAACGGATAGAAAATTTTATGATTCATTCGGATCCGAATTTTATCAGATCAGATAGGGCAGATCGGTGGTTTGATGAATGATGATATATTGTTACTAGCATTGATCCCGTGAGCTGACGTTTCTTACAGGACACAACAAATTTTATTGGATTTTGGTAGTTGTACCACCAAGTTGCATCTTGGTTAGGGCAATTTTGTGGGTGGTTAAGCCTTGTATCCCGTAGTGAGTGCTTTGCTTGCTTTTGGATTTTTGCGGGGTTTTTCCAATGAACTTGTTCATGTGGTGACTTTAGTGAGACTTTCTTGTAAAGTCTTGCTCCTGTAATCTCTCTCTCTCTCTCCCCCCTATATATTTACCATTTCTAGCTTAATGATTACCATATATCATCTCAATAAGTTGAATGAAAGTTTAAGGGACGAATACATATTATATATGTCTTATATCGAATATACTTATAAACACTATAAAAAAAATATTTTCGAAGAAAAAACATTTTTTATAAAGGGTAGTTTGTTTCACCTTTATGCTTTTCTTTGTAAAATAGACTAACTGGCTCGACCGAGTAAAAAGAATGATAATTATTAGGATTAGAAGTTACTCGCAGGTGTTTGACCTATTCTTATAACTTGACTTAAATATAAGGGTAAAAATTCGAACAAAATTAGGTGATGGACGGTTTAGATAATGGGTGAAACGGGTTACGGATGCAAGTGAGAGTTCATCTACCGAATAATATGACCCTTCAACCACCCATCTAAATCACCCGTTTGATTTTCCATATGTATAATTTGTATTTCGACATGTACATGCATCACTTTATGGATATTTGTATTCGTTAATTTGTATGGCATATTGGCAATTGACTAGTATGGACTTAATAGTTGAACTTTTATATGTAGTGTATTTTGTGCTTTCATAGCCAAAATTATTCTTTTGTAAGTAGTGAAAATAAAGAAAATACATCGGTTTTGCGGGTGGATGGGTCACCTTAATAGCCCGCGAATGATGTGTGGGTTAGATAAGAGTGGAGTGTTCCAGGAGTGGGTTGATGAGCCATCTTTCAATCACAAGTCAGGTGGCGGTGGGATGACTCTACCTACACATTACTCGACCTATTCCCGACTCTTATAACTATACTTTGTTTGACATTCTGCAACCCCCTTTTGACGCGACCCCGAGCATGAACGTCATGCACGAGGAGGTCGCCATGTCCCTACGCTTGGATGGCCCGATCACTCGTGCCCGAACCCGGGCCATAGCCAAGGCCACCCAGTCCATCGTAACACGCACCCTAGCGTGCCACGACGTGCCATCCCATGTGCCAAGATCGGTTGTCCTCGTCGCCATCAGCTCCGCGGACGCCTCATGCCATGACACGTCCGAAACCGCGCCATTGGGCCAAGGCCTCCCCGTGGCAGCGACGCCCCATAGCCTCATCACTTGAGGTTCCTCAGTCGCGCTCCCTTGCCGCGACATGCCCTGCGCGCCAGCGCCCGTGTCTTGGTCTCGCCCTGCCGCGCCAGCCTTGTCGCGACACTTCACCTTGGCCACGACGCCTCACGCCTATCTATATTTACCTATTTTTAGTATTTTTCCATTTCTAGACTTTCTAAGTGTTTGGTATAAATTTGGGTATGGGAATGAAATTAGGTATCGGGTTGAGTTGGTATGGGGTTGGAAACCCATACTTATAATCATGTGTTTGGTAAAAAAGTTGAGCATAAAATTAGGGTTTATTTTTGAGATAATTTTTTGGGGGTTAAGTCTGCCGTCTACGTTCTCATCTCTTTAATCTACCAAAAAAAATACAAATCTCTTGAATAACCTAATCAAGTGATTTGAGAAAACTGACAATAAAAATGATTGCGTGTACAATATCTAAATCTCACGAAGATTGCTAAGAAAAAAAATTAATTATCAATGATGATTTCTTCGTGACAAGTAAAATCAATCCAAAGGCGTGAGATTTGAAAAAAAATCGTCATTGATGGTGGAAAGAAATTTTCACAAGCTTTGGATTAATTCTTTGGCGTGAGATTCCATTACTAAGAGCATAGCCAAATCTCACGAAGATGGTGAGCATATATTTTGTCGTCGGGCTCTTCTGTCGATCGGTACCAAGGATGTCTGCGTAAGTAAATGAAAACTCTTCTTCGGTAGATCTTCCATTTATGGGAGAGATTATATTATAAATATGGGTTTCATTTTCATACCCGAGCAATAGGTGAGGTATGATAACCCGATACCTATCGGGTTTAGGGTATAGGTTTGAAATCCTGAAATTGACATACCAAACAAAAAGTATCGGGTTTCCATTCCATAACCCGATACCTCATTCCCAATACCTTTAAAACAAACGCTAATAGTATGTTTGGCTTATTTTAGTACATATTAATGGGTCATTGTCGGCGTTGGGCCTAGCTTGCATGCTAGCCCTAGCGACCACCTCTTTTAGATCTAGGATCTCTCGAGTGATTCCTCTATATATAGATCACTCTTAACTTATTTAAGGTTGACGCATAATTTAGTAACGAAACTTTATCGAAGTTTTTGCTCCACTTTCGTTTGTGCGTCATTCTCCTCTCCAATCTCTCTTCCTCTCGAGTTCTCTCCCTTGAGCACTCATATTCTTATCTCTTGTTCGAAACTCTAACAAAGAATCTCAAGTTCATTAAAATCGCTTCTGCAACATTTATTTGAGACCTACTACGCAGTCAAGTCGACGATCCTTCGCGTACTCAAATCCTTTTGGAGACGGGTTCGCATCACCTTTCCACTAAGCCACCCCAAATATCTTTTGTATTTGAGTTTTTTTATTTATACTAGTATCATTCAGATCACTAAATTATCTAAATAACCTTCTATCACTTTGTGGTACGTTAAATTTTAGAAATATTCCTTTTCTTTGGTCTAAATTAGAAATATTCCTTTTTATACCCCTTTGTTTTCGTTTTCGTTTTCCTTTTCCTTTTTGTGTCCAATTTTTTTTCCCTTTTGATGATATCCTTTAAGTTTATACCAATTCCTCCTCGTAACCTATCTCACCCAAAAACCAAACATTAATCCACTTTAATTCATTTATTTTTATGTTAAAGAAAAAGAAAACTTAAAAAATCTTCACATTCACTGTCTTTTAACTCCCTTTAAAAATCCCTAATCGCACAAATTTACTCGATTGATTGAACCCCCGCCATGGAATTCAAAGCATTCAAATTAGACTGACCTCAATAATACTATAGAGTGCAACGATGGAACAAATTTGAGAAGGAACTTAAATAGATGCAACCTTTTTCTTCATCGTAATCAACAAACTAATTGTTCAACAAAGGAACGATCTCTCTCTCTCTCTCTCTCCCTCCCCCTCCGTCTTCATGTACTAAGAGTCTCTATATTGTGGGGTCCACCGGACATTGTCACTCGTTAGCGTCGAACATATTATTCGGAAAGCTACTTTGGAATTCGTGATGTTGTAAGGGATTACTAATAGACTTGTGATACATTTCAAGGTGAATGCAATTCAACATAGTCCATTTTAGAGTCCATACCATATAATGTGGGGATTATATAGTTTTAAACAATTCATTTTTATATTAAATATTTTTGCTAAGATATTTTTAAGAAAAGTGTAAATACAAAAAAAAAATTACTAATAAATATTTATAAAAGGTGATTAAATATTATTTAACGATTGAAAAATCAAAATTCTGAAGAAAAGCAAAATAAATATAACGATTGAAAAAGAAGGGACCTTCATAACGGCTACTCATTCTTCTTCCCCCTCGATTTCAAAAAATTACCATCGTCTCTGTTTCTTTTTCACAACCGATAATCTCCTCCAAGAAACACTCGCGTTTTCCAACATTTCTTCTCCAGTGGAAGCAAGATCTCTGCAATGGCGGTCGACAGAGGGTCCTTCACCCCGCCACCTTCTTTCAATTCGCGACCTTCTTATCCTCCCAAGTCCTGCAAGTCTGAGAACAAAAAGAACTACTCTTGCGCTTCTCCTTCTCCGACCTCCGATCGCTTTCACGTCATTCACAAAGTCCCCGCCGGCGACTCCCCGTACGTCAGGGCCAAACGCGCTCAGGTAATCTTCTCTCTAAACCCTATTTCAATTCCCCCAATTTAGGTTTTTATTTTCGGTGTCAAAATGTTAGGTTTTTTTTCCGATAATCTTGAGATCTTTGTCGTCCGTTGAAATCAACGCGATCGTTTTTGTTTAATCGTTCGGATTTGAGTTCAATTCTGTCGAGAATGTTAATTTCTTTGGGTTCTTTTCACAAACAGTTGATAGACAAGGATCCGACGAAGTCAGTCTCGCTATTCTGGAGGGCGATAAACACTCGTGATCGAGTCGATAGTGCAGTGAAGGACATGGCTGTGGTGATGAAGCAATTGGATCGGTCAGATGAGGCCATTGAAGCAATTAGGTCTTTTCGTCATCTCTGCTCATCGGAAGCACAAGATTCTCTTGATAACATCTTAATTGAACTCTTCAAGGTATATGCTTATCCAGCTCTACTTTCTCTCATTTCCTTTCTCTTACTGTTGAACTGAAATGTGGTTTTGATTGTGTCTTTCTGATTTTTCTTGCATTACTTTCCGAGAAATTGCATACAAGGTGTTAATACCATTATGGGTCTTAATAAATTTGGTTGATGCTAGCACATTAGTATAAACTTTTTAAGAAAACTGTATATTATCTTAGCACATGATGCAGATAATCATTGAACAGTATTGTCCCAAGTGGTCTGTTACTCTCTTAGAGTAAATAGTTGATGTGCTTACTAAAAGGCTCCTTTTCACAATTTGAGCCTTTTGCTGGTTGTGCAGCGGTCTGGGAGGATGGAAGAACAGATTGAAGTTCTCGAAGAAAAGCTGAAACGCGTTGAAGAAGAAGCATCAATTGGTGGGAGGAGAACGAAAATGGCCAGATCCCAAGGGAAGAAGATTCACATTACAGCTGAACAAGAATACTCAAGGTATATAAACTACTGGTTCGCCTTGTTTCCATTTAACCAACTCATGATAGATTTGTTCTTATGGGTATTTTGGTGTTTACAGGCTGTTGGGTAACTTGGCTTGGGCACACTTACAGCTGAATAATTTCAAAGTAGCTGAAGAGTACTATAGGTAAAAACAAAACAAGTTCAACACTTGCAGGGTGAGTTCCTTGAAATGAGTCTGACCTGAATACTTTTTCTTTATTTGTTGTGCAGAAAAGGGCTGTCAATTGAGCTTGACAGGAACAAGCAGTGTAATCTGGCAATTTGTTTGATGCACATGAACAGAATCAAAGAAGCAAAACTTTTGCTTCAGTCCATAAAAGCCTCAGCTGGAGCTCAACAGATGGATGAGTCCTATGCTAAGTCGTATGAACGCGCACATGAGCTATTGGATCAAATAGAGTCAAGCGGAGGCTTACTTCCATTTATGAAGGGTAAGGAGAATCACAATGCGCAACAAAGGGACTTTGACTGCCAAAGCCAACTGGATTACGTTGATAATATGTGTAAAATTGGTAATGATAAAAACTCTGGAAGCATACTCCACACTCCATTAGTTAGCAAGTGGAAAGCTGACAATGCAGAGGAAGTTTCAGCGCAGCGTTTTTACACTCAGCCTATAATGGGGAAGCACAGACAAGCAACGCAAACTGCAGCTCCTCTCTCTATGAGAAGTTTCTCAAAGAGTCCAGTAGTAATCTTAAAACGTGGAGCCAAGGAAAACGGTCTAAATCTTGAAAAACTGAATATCAACTCAGAGAAATCAAGTTCTGGCTCTCCAAGTGAAAGCAACACTGACCAGAATTCTTGTAATGGTGACAATGCTGTTGAAGAGGCTAAAGACATTTTCTGGCCTAGATTAAGTGGCAAAAGCTGGGCTGACATAGCTGAAGAAGATGAAGAAGAGGGTTCACTTGATCTTGGCTCTCAAATGGATTCCTCCAGGGCTGACCCATCCTTGAAAAATTCCTCAGCACGTCGATCCTTGACTTTTGATCATGAGAAGAAGCAAGACACAGGCAACTTTGAATCTTTGCCACCCAAACCAAAGGCACTGATGAATCGAAAAGGCTTGAATGCAAAAGCAATCTTATGAAGAATCTGCTGAAAGTCCTAGGGCTTGAAACTATGAAGAATCTGTAGATGAATGAGGTAAATAAGCTTACAATGTGTACGATTCTTTTTCACTCGTATTTTTTGCACATTATAGGGAAAAGTGATCTTATGAGCTGCTGTGTACAGTCTTTTTAGCTGCTGAATGCTTGATTGATAGTCAATTGAACAAAGACTTTTTGTTCAATCTAGCTGCAAACTGGAATTTGATTCCACTATTGTTTTGTAAGTTCTTGGGAATTGTCATTCAATTTTATCATCAAATGTTGTAACAAGAGAAACATTTTACTATGCAAATTATTCAGCTGCAACTGCCAATATATGTGATGAAACCAACAAGTTTGATCCTGTCTTGAAAATTGGCTATGGAATTGCAGACTATAGTTTCTTGTATGATTTTCTTAAACTGTTACTAAATTTGATATATAAGCCTGGCAGGTTGAACTTGACTTGAATACTTATGAGTTGTAAGATGAATAACACTAATTCTATAAATGTTGGGATTAGATATACTAGATTATGGGTTGTATCAAGCCTGGCATTGGCATGTTGTTTTAGTGTGAAGTTTGAGTTATTTAAACTTGAGGGTATGTAAAGTTACGTCAATTACCAAATGAGATTACAATGAAATGATAGCCAAGTCATCGGACATATCTCTAATGTTTTTAGCCATTTGAAGAGTTGAAAAGTATTTCCTTGATTAAGACTCTTGAATTCCAAGCAACAGATATAAATGTTGTCGTTTGATGATCTTTTGTTACACGCATTTGATCCCTTGGGTTGACATTTCAAAACGCACAAATATGTACACGATGATATCATATTATATGGTAAGGACTCGTTTGGGTCCGACCTTCGTTTTGAGTTTTGAATTATGTTGCGGAAAAACATCCACTTAGTTAAACAATTTTGAAAGATTCTGTTTTAGTTTGTGGATGGTGTAATTTAAATCAAACATTAGTGTTGAGTGATTTGCATAATTTTTTAAAATTTATGAGAATTTTGTGATTTTTCCAGCTCTTAAACGTTTGAGTTATTCATTTACCAGCCATGATTGCTCTTAATTTTGCACAATAGTTTATTAATGGAGTATATTTTATTCCTCAATAAATAAATTGAGACAATATTTTAACATGGAACAGAAATTTTATGCTGTTTTTCCATGTGTTCATGCTTCATCGTGACAAAATCTCCTACAATAATAAATTGTGGGATCGACCGCAGACAATTACTTCTCGGTGGGGGCGTATATACTCTCGTATATGAGTTGTAGAAAGAGAAAATAAAAAATGCCAGGCTAGCCTAACATGGCAAATAGTTGGCCCATCTGACGACTGCAAATGTCTCCTCTCTTTAAAATGAACGGTCAAGATCCGTCGCTTGAAACGATATTTTCCCACTGACACTCCCCATTACTCGTCTTCTCCTCTTTGTCAAATCTTTCTCACCGAGAGAGAGAGAAGAGAACGCCATTGCCACTCGCATTCTAGCCGTTATCGATCGACCTATTACTTCGACTTGTTGGCGCCGGATTCTAGGGTTCTTTTATTTTCGTTGCAGATCCGAGCCGCCGTTTGCTCAGGTCTGTTCTTGATTTCTTTCATTGTTGCATTGCGATATTTTTAGGGGTTTGACCTGACTCTTTCGAATGTCTGTTTCGTGGTAGTTTCTCTGCGTTCTTTTTCAATTAATAAAGCGGGAAGGAGATCTTTACTGGTCTCCAGATCTGGAACTTTTGTTCTTCGTGTCCGCAGTGACAATTTTTCGATTTTGATAGCCTTTGATCGGAGTAGCGGTTGCTATTTACTTGATTTGATGCTCTTGCGTTTGAAAATTGGATCTTTAGGCGTGGGGCCGAGTGGTTGGGAATGTTGTATTTTCAGTTTATCACCTTGTCAAGTTCAGTCTGTTTCGTGTAGTGGTTGACTGGTTGCTTTCGCCATTAGATTATGTTGTTTTCAGATTTCAAATCTTTAGATCGTGTTTTTACACATTTATGTCATAAGCTACAGTATGAAACATTGCTTTCTCAAAGGAGCTAATTGTGTGCTGGTACTAAAAAGTACCAATCCCTTTTTTCTGATTTTAATTTGTCCTTGATTGACGAATAAAGATTAATATCTATTGATTGTTGGCTTGTTGCTTTGATTTTGGTTTACCATTTTCGTTAAGAAATAATGACTATGGTAGTGAAAAAGACATTTTGATGAATATAACATTTCTCTTAGAAACTGTGAAGTGTGTTATAGGTGCTTTAGTTATCAAATAAAAAATGATCTGAGTAAAGAAAAATATGAGCTTAAGTATATTTGAGAAAGTTAAAGGTTACCAAATTTTGCTTTATTTTTTTCAATGGGATTTATGCTAATGATCAAATGAACCTTGATGGAACTAGACGTCTAGACCTACTACAATTCATGTTCTTACAAATCTTTTTCATTGCCACACGTCTTGTTCTAGTGGACACTGCTGTCCTGAGAAGCATCATACATGTATATAGATGAAGTTAATTCCATTAAAATTGAGAAGCTGAAGGTTTGCAATTTATGTTGTTTAAGTTTACTGGAATAAACTACTATCTTTCACCATCTAATACAATTGACTTCTGTTTTTTTTAGAAGAAAATTTGTGTCCCCTTTCCTTTGGCCATGTCTTTGAAAATAGCAAACTGCTTCTCTGTTTTCTTATCTGTGCACAACTGTGTCATAGAAATGATAGAATCATATCTCATATGAAACTCTTGATGCTTTCTTTCAGTCTATAGCAAGGTAAAAAGATGGTTGCAAAAGGTTTCACTGTGGACCTAAATAAGCCGCTTGTTTTTCAGGTAATTACGATGCTTATTCCTTCTCCATTTTTATGTGTAATTGAATTTGAATCTTAACGGAACTTGTCACCTAATTTTAACATCTAGGTGATGCAAAATGTCCATTGGATGGGTGATGCAAATACTTGTTTTTGATGGGTTTTTTTTTAATTCGTGTCATTATGTTCATCACAGGTTGGCCATCTCGGGGAAGAATATAATGAATGGATTCACCAACCTATCATCAGCAAGGAAGGCCCTCGTTTATTTGCAAGTGATTTCTGGGAGGTAATTTTTTTCCCCTTCTATATTACGTGAATCATTTTTAAAGAGCTAAATTTTGGTAATTGCATAATTCATTTGCTCAAGTTGACATATATGAGTGGTTATTCATTTTTGATGTCTATCTCGTTACACAGTCCTTAACCCGAACAGTGTGGTGGGCCATCCCAACTATTTGGGTGCCAGTCGCTTCCTACAGCATCTCAGTGTCTGCACGGATGGGACGAACAGTTCCTGAGCTAGCATTGATGGTGATATTTGGTATTATCTTGTGGACATTGATGGAGTACACAATACATCGATTCCTTTTCCATATCAAAACAACGAGCTATTGGTATGTTTCTATCTTGCTTTCTCTTTGGATGGAAAACCTTATTCTTGACTGCAGAAAATTAATTTTGGCAATATTGTTCGATGGTACTCATTGTAGGGGAAACACCATGCATTATCTTCTTCATGGGATCCATCACAAGCACCCAATGGATGGCCTTCGCCTTGTTTTCCCTCCTGCTGCAACAGCTGTTCTACTTGTGCCAGTATGTTTCTTTTATTAATGACTTTCTGTCCATATAATTTCCACTGTCTTTTCTCTAGCTGATATGAAGAGTTGAGTACATTACAGCTGATCTTAGGCTTTGTTTCTCTAGTTAAGATTTAACTCTTTGGAATTTGTGTGGTGTTTTAAGCACTTATATTGAACACAATGTTTGAAAATAAGTATTCATTCACAACTAAAAATGTGTTTAGAAAGTATAGTGTCAAACAAGCCCTTGTTTCAAACCGTATGATACATGGATTTGGACTTAATTGGGATTTTGGACTTTAAAACTGTGTGCCTGGATTTGTACATTGGTACATGATTTTCTTTCATGTGGCTCATCTCCTGATAGTAATCATTTGCTTATTTACTTGGTCTTGCTAGTTCTGGAACCTTTTCAAGGCTATTGCAACTCCTTCAACTGCTCCTGCTCTCTTTGGAGGCGTCTTACTAGGATATGTGATGTACGACATCACTCACTATTATTTGCACCATGCACAGCCAATAAACAAGACTCCCAAAAATCTCAAGGTAACTTGCACAAGTTCAAATATATTAATCATATCAGCTTGAAGATTGTTCTGACCACCTATCACAGCTAAAGCTTTACATATTGATAAGCTCTGCATAAAATTTCAGAACTAGGCTTCTTGTTGGCATTGTATCTAGAATACTATAAAGAAGCGCGAAAATGATAATATCTGAATTTGCTGAGTTGCTGTGTATTTTCTGTGCAAATCTGGTTTATGGAATATACTTTGCAAATCATTTCAGTTTTTTGACATTTGCAATGTACCTTTTTTTTAATCCAACCCTTGCAGAAGTATCACTTGAATCATCACTTCCGGATCCATGACAAGGGCTTTGGGATTACTTCTTCATTGTGGGATAGGGTTTTCGGGACACTTCCTCCGTCGTACGCGCCTGAAAAAGTTAAGCAAGTGCAGTAAATGTTCATTTGTTGTGTGGCTTTAGCTTAAACCATTCTTTTAATGTTGTGCTTGGTGAAATCACGGGGTTGTCAATATAGGCACTTGTTCTTTGTTGGGTTTGCAAAGCCTTAGAAAAGGTGTTGATTTACATGAATGTGTCTAATAGATTAGCTCTCGAGTGTTTCGGTTGCATTATTTGTTTTATTCAGATGGAAAAAAAATGTCATTGCGTCTCTGTGTATCATATCATTTTCAGGAACGAATCAATAGAAATGAAATTTAAATGTATGTGTGTATCCTAATACAAAAAAAAAACTTGGATAGAGTAACAACAGGACGACGTACGTAGTAGAGATTCTTGGTAATGAAAATATAAACAAAAAAAAAAAAAACGAGATCCAGAAGGATTTCAGAGGTGCTTAGAAAGCCAGGACAGAAAAACAATAACATGGACGAGATCCGAAGAGTTATAACACCAGAAACAGCAAATGAACTAGTAAAACCATAACCAATGAAGAAATCAAGTGGGCTTTCTTCGTCATGGTCCTAATACAATGTCGAACATTATTGGTGTGGATGTCATCACAGCAATAGAGTTTTTTAAAGCCGGCAAGCTCCTAAAACAAATCAACCATATATTTGGTGAGTAACGTACTAACGTGAGTTGATCTAAATTATTGTTTTTGTAATGATTTTAATATTTTTTAAAATATTGCAACATATATTAACAATAAATTATTTACAAACAATATTATTTTATTAATCAAAAGTATTATCTAATTATAATACTATTTTAATACGGGAAATCTTTATGCATACAAAAAAGTCCCGACGCACACAGAAAATCACGCTGCGTGAGTTGTATGGGTGTCTGCTGGAGTGGGGCCATACCTGGTGGGGAAAAAGACTCACTCTTCACAAAATTTAACGCTTCATGAAGCGTGACGCTGGAGATATATAATATATTAAGCGCTTTTAAAGGCATTAGGTTATTATCGTCTTCCTCCCGATAGCCAAACCAGATCCCAAATCTAGAGATTGTTCCTTCTTCGAAACCGTTTTCTTCCTACTCAATCGTATTCGTCAACGGTGCGTGTTGTTGGTGGTTGTATCGCTGGTGGTGGCATAGGTCGTGCTTTGACAGAGCAAGACAACGACAATGATGTACAGGCGGCTGATGCGGAGCCCGACACTAAGAGAGACGCTCATCCCCCAGGTAAATTACAAATTCATATTAGTTACACTACCCATGTTGATTTGATTTGGGTCAAATTGTTTTTGAAGGGCATATCTGAAAATCTTCTAGGTTGATGCTTAAGTGTAGTCTTGATTTGGGGATTTCAAGTTTAATGTAGGTTATAGTGGTTGATTTGGGACATCTAGGTTATATGAATGCACTTCTGAATAATTGAAATCGAAAATGTGGTGCTACATGATTTACAAGATGATGTGTGGTGTGATAATTGAAATCCAAATTTTTTTCTCACAATAATAGTAATGAAATATCCTATTGTTTGCCATTGTCTCAGCTTTCTTAAACACACACACCTTGGCAAGCTTCCACACAATCATGAACTTTGTTGGCAACAATTCCTCATTTTCATTAACCTAGCTTGTCAACTTTGGATCTTGAACCCTTTACCAGACTTTTTGAACTAACAACATCAGAAGTTGAAGAAAGCTCTCCTTTCTTTTTCTTACTTAGTGGTTTCTAAGTTGTCAAACAACATTATCCCAAGCATGCCAACTCACCTTTAATACTTTAGCCGATGTTGTTATTGCTCTTGGCAAACCACCACATTTAGCAAGTAAATCATTTTCCATAGAGATATACTTTCTGGACTTAAATTCCACATTTGAAATCTTATTTCCCAACCTATCCCGAAACAAGATCTTAACTTCAGCTGAATCTAAGCAACCTAATGGATAATTGTAGTTTCCACCCACCATCTTATACAAATCTGAACTTCTTGATGACAACAGTATTGTGCAACTAGCCTCTCCCTCAAGCAAAAAAGGAATTCCAATTCTCTCAAGAAACTTTTCATCTTCGATGCAAATATCATCAAATATCAATAGGATTTTGCTCTCTTTGTTTGAAAGCCTTGCTTCAGGTTGTCGTACAACAAATTAACCCGAGATTCTTCTTCACCTTGTTGAGGAAAATCTAGTTGGATTCTTGTTGCAATTGATGCTTGGATCATTTTAATATCTAGAGCTTGAGAAACATTAACTTTGGCTAAAACATCAAATAGTGCATAAGCTTTAACACGCTCAACAAGCTCTTCCAACAAAGTGGTTTTACCCACAACGGGAATACCATAAACACTAATCATGCTGAATTTGCTAATACATTTTTCCATTCTTTTCATAAAGAAGAATGGAAAACAAGGATGAATGACTTTAAAATTAGATATCGAAAAAGCTTATGATAAACTTGACTGGAATTTATTAAACTCATTTTAATTAAATTTGGATTTCATGTTAAATGGGTCAATCTTGTTATGTCTTGTATTTTGACTTCTTCTTCATCGGTGATTGTTAATAATGAGTCTGGTGATGAGTTTTCGTCTTAGTGTGGTATTCTACAAGGACATCCAATTGCTCCTTTTTTATTTGCTATTGCAATGGAATATCTTGCTAGGACTCTTCAGCTAGTGTCTTCTCTTAATTCTAAACGTGTTGGTATCCAGTTAGTTAAGAATGGAACTTATTTGCCTTTCTAGGTTTGTTGATGATACTCTTATTTTTGTTGATACGACTCATGCTAATATCAATTATATAAAAGGATTCCTTAATAAATTTACACTTATTTCAGGGTTGTTAATTAATTATCATAAAAGGAGATTTCAAGCTTCAACTAATATTTGCAAAGCTTCGTCTTTGTCCCTTGCTGATGAGGTATTTTTCAGTGGTCGTTATACCTATCAAAGAACCTAACTAAACCAAACTGAGTAGAATGGTAAGTAAGGGTCGATCCCACAGAGACTCGTGTATTTATGTTGTTACTTAGATGCTAAGTAACTAAAAGGGGGGTTTTTGGAATGATTATCTAGTCTAAGATGCAAACTAAAAAGTAAATATGAATGCAAAGTTGATTATAAATATATGAGAGACAAATGTTCAACTAGTTAAATCCATCAAAGATATGCTTATTGATCATTGATTCTCTTGATTCTCAATTCACTTGAATAATCTATCGTGGATTATTATCCAAAACTTTATATTTAGTTGAAAGAGCTAACAATCTGAACAACCCTAATCATTTAATAACCTAAAACAACGTCTAGATTAAATTAAACGACAACTTTAAGTTCAAAGTATCGATAGAAACAAATACTCGACGCAAACAGCTAATCAAGTTATTTTTAGTTTATTCTCTTCTACAACTGAATAGCCCGAACGGGTCCAAACAATTATAGTTGCTACTTTATCTAATCAATCCCAAACGGGACTTAATCAGATTAGTTGTAAATTAACCTAGAAATTCTATTAGGTGGCCAATCTAACAAAACCCTAGATAAATTTTGATCCAATTAAGCACAGGGAATAAAACATATTCAAGTTTGTTGAGAATCAATCAAGCCTCACAATGATATGCAATCTATGACTTCAATAACTAGTCAAAAGAGTTTAGCAATGCATGATTAAATTAAGAAAAACTTACAAAAGGTTCAAAGGTTGCCTCTTTTGAGAAAACTCTCTCCAAAGAAACCCTTGCCTCCAAAATTATGATCCAAGTTACGAAAGAAAAGCTAAAAAACAAGGTTTAAATACCCAAAGGTTTTCAAAGACCAAATTAGCCCAAAATACATCTTAACACGTCGGAACACATAAACTCAAGCCCATCTCGAAGCCCAAGCACACGGCCCAACATCTCCGCACGAAGATAGATGGCGCGGTCTCTTCCTAGGGTGCGGGGCCGCGCACATGATGTTGTTTCCCGCGACACTCTCAGTTCAGCATTGAAGCGACACTTCAGAGGATGTTTTTACCCCCTTCGAGTTAGAATTTGCACTCGAAGTAAAAATATGAATTATAGCTCTTGGACTTAGCTTTCCTGTGATACCAAATGCAACTCCATCAGATCACTATAGCTCCCAAACCCAGCATTGCAAGTTAGAGGTGTCAAAACAAGACTCCAATGCATACCCTGAGTTTAAGAGTTTTTATCCCTCAAGCTCTTGGGCCTTAACTCTTCTAACCTTGACTTGTATCACTCTAAGCTTCATCAAACTCCACCACAATCATCTAAGATCCATCCCGTTCATGCTTGTTTACCTAAAGATCTGCAAAACCGAACAAAATAAGCGCAAAACCCGAATTTCCTAGAAAAACAAAAAACCTAAAAACTAAGCTAAACTAAGCTAAAACCATGAAAAATAAACATAAATATGCATCCTAAACTACACCTAAATGCAAGCTATCACTTGCTAGTATTCTTATATCTAAATCACTTCTTCTATGAAAAAATAACTTGGGCTTCCTATTCTAAAAGAGCAAGTTCAAAAATCTATGTTCTCAGATTCAATTAACAAATTAGAGAAGCAACTTTCTCAATGGAAAGGTAATTTGATTTCTCAAGCGGATTGTGTTGTTTTGATCTAGTCAAATCTCTTGGGACACGTTAAAATATTATGCAAAATTTCTTCTTGCCTAAAGGTGTTTGTGAACAAATTGAGAAAACCAACAAATGTTCTTTTGGAACAAATTTACTCTAAATCATCAACCGCTTATTAGTTGAGACAAGATTTGTTCTCCAAAAGAAAATAGGGAGTAGGTCTTCATACAATTGAAAATGCCAATACAACCCTGCAAACGAAACCCTTTTGGAAAATTATGGTTCTCTTTCGCTATTGGAATAACGAAAAAATTGTTCTTGTCAATTTGGATGTTTAATGAATATTAGGGATAGATTCTCCAAAGACTAGAGATGGACTATTGGTAATGGTAGTTCTATTAATTTTTGGACAGATAAGTGAATTGAAAACTGTGATTTACTACCTTTTTTGATAATGATAACATTAATTTAAATTTTTTATCTTTTATAATGACTCATAAAGTGTGGGATCTCCATGCTTTGACATTGTTGGTTCCTTCATATCTAGTGGTAATTATTTCATCCATTCAAATCCCATATTCGAATTCTAACGATTGACTTGTATGGCTCCTAAATCATGATGGAGAGTTTTCTGTTAGTTTTGCTTCACCAATGATTAATCCACTTGTACAATTTTTTCATATGACTTTTCTTGGATTTGTAAAACTAAGCTCCCTCTGAAAATATAAAATTTCTTTTAGAAAGCGTGTGTAGACCACCTTCCGACCACTGTCGCCTAAATCGTTATTATAATTGTGTTCCAAGTTGTTGTTCCTTTGTGAGATTGAAGATGAAAATTTGAATCATCTTTTTTTTTCATTGCAAGTTTATACAAAATATAACTACTAAACTTCAAGCAAATTTAAATTTCTCTTTCCAATTAGACTCTTCTAATGGTTTTAATGATACTATACTTTCTTTGGTGGTATATTTGGGGACATCTTCTTCAATCCTACTCGAATTGATTCTGATTTACTACCATGTGATTTGACAATTTTTTTTTTGATTGGGTAAGAATTAGGGTGCTCTCCTTTCAGGGAGGGCGTCCTAGCGCATCCTTGCGGATGAGAACTTGCAGTTCTGGGTGATTTCGAATGGTGGATAGAGGGAGACTGTGGCTCAATCTCGCAATTTTATCAGCCACAACGTTGGAACCTCTAGGCACATGAGTGATTCGGACCGATTGGAACCATAAGAGGGTTACTAGAATATCGGTCATAATAATCTCAATTTCCCAAGGGCAGTTTTTCTCACCCTGGGCCGCTTTTATCACTTGTATGTTGTCCCCTTCAATTTCAATGCATTTATACTGTTTTTCTTTTGCTAATCTGATGCCATCTCTGAGTGCAAGAGCTTCTGCCTTAAGGGCTGATACTTGTCCATATTTTTTCGCCACTAATTCCAATACCTCGCCTTTATGATTCCTTAGGACTGTTCCTCCCCCTGCTTGTCCATTCTGTAGTCTCGAACCATCAAAGTTGCACTTTATTATCCCTTGTTGAGGTTTTTTCCATAATTTGGTTTTTTCTTTTTTCCTTTTAACTAACTGCATTTTTGTACCTAAGTATTCTTCATCTTCATTCCATTGTTTCGCTCTTTTCCATTGTTCTATTTGTGTCCTAATGTACATTGGTAGATCTTGGATAAAATCGTTCGGTGTTTGTTGAAAGATCAATTTATTTCTCTGGTGACAAATACTCTACCATGAAACTGCTAATACAATGAATTCTTTATCTCCTAGTTGATTGAAGAGTTCTGTTAAAATCATCTTTGGTGCTTTGTTCTGTGTATTGTAATTTCTTAGGGTTTGTTCAATATTTATGTCAATTTTCCTAATTGTACTTAGCGTATGTGGGCATTCTGTCAGTAGATGTATACTATCTTCATCCGTACAATTACACATAATGCAACCCCCAACAGTTGATATATTTTTTTCTCTTAGCCTAGTTTTTGTGGGTAAGCCATTCATACTCACTTTCCAAAGAAAATTTTTCACTTTTGGCAGTATATCCAGTTTCCATATCCAGTTTATTATACTTGGTTCTTGGTGTGATACTTGAGTGACTAGATTGATTGCTGAATGTGTCGAGAACCATCCATTTTTACTCGGGGCCCAATATAATCTATCTTGAATATTATTATCTGGAATTGGAGTTGATGAGATCAAGTCCACTTGCTCAATTGGTAGGCTTTGTGTTAATGCATTGATATTCCATTTTTTGTCTTGTGTTATAAAGTCGGCAACTCTTGTTTCTTCATTTATAGTAGAAGGGTTATTCGCATATTGTTTTAATGGTCTTTCTAAAGCCCAATTATCATCCCAAAATTTAATTGTTTTTCCATCGCCAAGTTGCCATATAAGTCCTTTCTTAAACTTCGTTCGTAAATTTATTAGCTTTTTCCATTGCCAAGAGGTGTTTGCTTTAAGTTTGTAGGAAAAGAAGTTGTCATTTTTCATATATTTTTCTTTTGACTACCCTAACCCAAATGTTTTGTGGTTCAGCAATGATTTTCCATAATAGTTTCATTTGTAATGCTTTGTTCATGTGCTCTGCTTTCCTTAGGCCTAATCCTCCATGTGTCTTAGGTTTACAGATTTTATCCCATCCTATTAAAGGTTTATAATTTTGATCTTTATTCCAAAAGAAAGTTCTATTAATTCTATCGAGATCTTCATGAATTTTCTTTGGGAGCATGAAACTTTGCATGATGTAGTTTGGTTTTGTGGCTAGATTTGATCTTATAAGAATTGTACGTCCTTCCTGGGAGAGGGCATTAGCTTTCCATTTAGTAAGTTGACTTTGCGTTTTCTCAACTGATTCCTTGAAGGTTTCTCTATTTACTCTTCCATTAATAATCGGGCAGCCAAGGTATTTTTCAAGGTTGGTCATGGATGTTATGCCAAGCGCTTGTTGTATTTGTTGCTTTTGTTGATTGTTCATGTTCTTCGATGGTTGAAATGTTGACTTATCATAATTTACTTTTTGCTCCGAAATTGCATTGTATTCTTCTACTATTTTCTTTACCTTAGTGCATGCACTTTGGGTTGCTTTAGAAAAGATGATAATATCATCTGCAAATGCTAAGAAGGGGATTCTTAATCCTCCTCGGGCAATCGGAAAGCCCACAGAGCATCGATCCTTCTCACACTCTCTTTGGAGTTTTCTAGCTAGAATCTCTGTCCCAATTACAAAAAGAAACGGGGATAATGGATCTCCTTGTCTAAGGCCTCTTTCTGGAAAGAATGGATCTGTAGGCCCATTATTAACTAGAACGGAGAAGGATACTGTACAAAGACATTCCCTTATCCATCCTATAAATTGCTTATTAAAACCAAATTTTTCTAGAACTTGGAAAAGGTAGGTCCAATCTAATCGATCATAAGCTTTCTCCATATCTAGTTTGACTGCTACCCATCCGTCTTTCGCCTTACTTCCTCTAAAGGAATGGAAAATTTCATGAGCAATGAGTTGTCTTGAATTGCTCTATTGCTTACAAATGCCCCTTGAAGAGGGTGAATGATCTTATGAATTATTAATTTAAGTCTATTAGTTATGATTTTTGAAATAATTTTGTATATTGTTGAACATAGGCTTATTGGTCTGTAATGATTTGTTGATGAAGGATTATCTATTTTTGGTATGAGAGAGATGAAAGTATGGTTTATTTGTTTCAAGATTTTTCCTGAGTGGAAGAAGCTTTTAACTGCCTTCGTAACAGAAGGGCCAACTATATCCGAATATTTTTTGTAAAATTCCGCTGTCATCCCGTCCGGGCCGGGCGATTTATTCGATCCAATTTGCATTAGTGCGAGCTTCACTTCTTCATTTGTAACCGGTTTGGTGAGGATAGCATTATCCTCATCCGTTATCTCACTTGTAATTAGTTGAAGGTAATCTTGAGTCAAGTTTTGGTTGACGGGTTCCTTTTCATATCTATGTTTAAAGTCTTTTCTGATTTCTTCTCTAATATTTTCCATTCCTACTATTTGTGTCCCATCACTAGTTTTTATTTCTTTTATATTCTTTCTATTTCTTTTCCCACTTGCTATTTTATGGAAGTATCCTGAATTGGTGTCAGCTAGTTTAATGTGTTTAGTTTTCGCTCTTTGTTTCCAATATACTTTGTGAAAGTTAAGTATACTTTCTTTCTGTTTTATTAGTCGTAATTGTTTTTGTATTATGCTTGGCTGTGGTGATACTATTATTTGTCTTTGTAGTTCTAGCAATTTGCTTTCAATTTCTTTTAGTTGTTCGAAAACGTTTCCTAGAGTTCTTTTGTTCCAGTTCTTTGCACTTGTTTTGAAGAGTTGGGTTTTCTTTATTAGTTTAAACATGTTCGATCCTTGAACATCAAATCTCCATGCCTGTCTTACAACATTCCGAAAATCTCGTCGATACATCCATATTTTTTCAAATTTAAATGGCATTCCTTTTGTGATCACGTCATTGCTAAGATCCACCGAGATTTTACATTGATCGGACGTTGTAAATGCATGGTTCGTGGTTTGAATTCCCGGGAACCATTGAATTATACAATTGCTTACTAGAGCTCGATCAAGTTTTTCATAAATATTATTTTCTTCAGTTTTGTTTTTTCTCCATGTGAAAATATTGCCATTTGTAGGGATGTCTACGAGTTCACATGCATTTTTAAAATTATGTAGCCGTTCAAATCTATATGGTTCAAGGTGTGCACCTCCTTGTTTTTCACTTGAATCTTGGATTTCATTCAAATCTCCTATTATAATAATAGGTAAGTTAATATCTATTAAAGCACTCATAATGTTTTGCCAAAATTCATCTTTTTTATCCGCGTTAGGAGGAGCATAAGCAAAACAGATTGCAATTGTATACTTTGTCATCATATTATTGTATTTTAGTATGATATATCTAGGTTCTTGCATTATAATGGTTAATTCTTCATTAACTAATTGGTAAGCCTTCCACATTACACCTAGTCCACCCGCTCTTCCAGAAGTCGGGGACCATACAAAGTTGTCAAATCCCGCTCTTCGCCAAACCTGATCACTTGGTGCTATGTCGGTTTTTGTTTCTGCAATTGCCATAATCTGGATTTTGTTTATTTTACAAAAGGAATCTATATCCGGCCAGAAAGATTTTCGGCCCATTCCTCTACAATTCCATAATCCTATCTTCATAATAACTAATACAAAAAGATTTACTCTTGATTAAAATTTCTAAATTGGGTTCTATATCCCAGCATTTCCCCTGTGGTAAATATATGAACTTACTCACCAAAATTCCCAAGTACATTCCCTTGTGTTTCCTTTTACAGTCCTTTGGTTTACAATTATTCTTTTCCTGAAATATCACTATTTTGAACGATCCTGCCATTGTATTCATACAAATGATACAAATATTTTTGATATTATTACAAATGGACTTTCTATTCAGCACGTGCTCTTCAACAACTAAATGAAATATATCTTGTTCCTGGTTTAACCTCCTGCTTTGTGGAAAAATCTGTAGGTCTATCCTTGTATCCTCCATGTTCTCATACCAATCTTCATTCCTTATTTTTCCTTTCTGTTTCTTTACTTCTTCTATTTTCCTTTTCCTGAAAAGGTACATCATCTCTATGCAAATATCAAGCAAGCAACATAGAAATTTCATTGCTAGTATATAGCTAAAGCAGTTTATATTCATAGGCCCTTCCATATTTTTCCTAATCCTCAACTTTGGAGGTCTGCTGGCATTTGTGTGAGCTAGGATCATAAAACACCATCCTTCTTCCAAGTTCACAATTTCAATATTCCTTACACATTTAGCCCAAGTATTTAATTTATAACCAAAATGTTGCTTCAGTTCAGTACAATAAGGAGAACAACTTATAATATCACAATAACTATGAACTTGCTGTAACATAAACAAGTTGTTAGCTTTATGGATCATCAAGACAGAAATGTATTTTTGTTTGACTATGCATAAGGCCACAGAGATCAGAACTCTAATAGAAAGTTCATTAGTTTCATCATATCTCCTAAATTTCCAACAGGAAGTTAGATGTCGGTCCACCAACCAGCATTCAACCAGTTTCTCCACTTTATAAGTGCAAAAGGTTACACATTCTACCAGATTCAGTTTCATACACTTCATGTAGCACTGAAAATAATCCCTAAAGGGATTCAGGCAAAAGTGTTTATGCCTTTCACCACTGCATAAGATAGAAGATTCATTCCACAATTTAACCACATTCACTTTGTTGCACCATAGATAGCACTTAAGTTTTCCCTTCATCATAATTAGACTGAATTTTAGTTCAAAATACATACTTTCACAACAAATCAGCAATTTCATTCTATAAGAAATCATGAACATACCACCTAACTGTTTGGTTCTAGGGAACAAAACAAAGCAACAAGCAATAGGTGGCCTTTTCATCACTTTTTCTGGTCCACACGAGTCCATCTTCTCCATACTAGAGAATAGATAACTATCTAGAACACACCCCACATTAAGAAAAGTAGCAAGGTACCAGAAACTAAAAGCAACAGCTAGATAATCGTTGCACTTTTGCCAGGACATGCTCATATTTTCTTTTTCAAGATAGTTCATCCAGTCCATTATAAACAAGGAGCAGAACCAGTAGCTCATACTACTTAACCACATAACAACAGCTTTAGCACAATACAGATGGCTCACATTTTCATCACCAGAACTCATGTAACAAGAGGGTGGTTTTTTCATTAAGTCATAGCCGGATAATTGGCCCAGAAAATCCATCATATCAAGCTTTCCTCTTGACTTGCATTTTTCTTTCTTAGTCCCCAAAGGGCCAGCCTCATTAGGCTTAATTTCATGACTACCCTTTAAGGTCTTATCGACCATGGTAGTATTGGTTCTAGGTTGAGTATGAGAGGCCTCATACTCTTCTTGTTCTTTAGAGAGTTGACGAGAAAGTGTGGGTAACAAACAAATCCAACAGCTCCATATATAGTCAACATCAGTTTTCTTTACATACCACAACACAGACATAAAACCCCAAAGATCCATATAGTGTTTAGAAAGGAAATTTGAAAAGCAATATTTTGGTAAATAAACAAGAAGCGAGGCTCGGATCAGAATTGCATCCAATCTGTTGCCCCAGGTTGTCAATTTATGGCCATAAAACAAGTAGATCCCTAAATATTCATGAAAATTGTGATTCAAGAAAGGAGGTAGGAATTTAAAGCACCTGGATCTCCAATGTATCGCATGAGTTTCACCTATGAATGAGTACTTCTTGCTAGGGAAGAGCCAATCACCGCTCTTACCCTCTTCCTGGCATTGCTTGCGTGATTCACGCGTGCCAGTCCCGCCTTGCTTGTATCCCGACTTTTCCCTTTGATCTGCGCTTGCACAAGAGATAAACTGCGATCGAGAACGAGCGACAGTAGCCCCTCTCACCAGCTTCGGTCCTCGCCATTTCCCATCAATTTTAAGTTGCCTCTGATGATAATTAATCTTTGAACAAAGCCTCTCGATCGTCACCCATCGAATTCTCGGATTGCGCTTTTTAGGGTTTGCACCGCACACATAGAACTTCCAATCGGATTGAATAGCACCCCAATAGGGCTCAATCTTGGTAGAAAACATACTTTCATTCCAAATTTTAGCAGAGATTAGGCAAAAAATGGCAAAGTATAATATGAGAGAGATGGATCTAGGAGTTTGTGGTTTTCGCTTGTTTATCGCCATGACAAGCAGAGAGGGCAAGGGGTCGGGTTCTCTAGTCTATTGTACACCATGTGATTTGAAAATGAATCAACACATGTAATGTAATGGATTTCCACACACTCTATTAATATTAAGCTTCAAAAATCTCGACCGAAAAGGAAAAATCATAGAGTTTGGATTTAGCCTCTTGTAGATTGGTTAAAACATAACTTTGACGCCTCGAAGCAATCAAATTTTGTAACTTACGCTAACTATTTAATTCGTGATCATAAAAGTTCTATTCTACACCGTGAACGAAAACAATTGCAGTCTATGTTTATTTTTAAAAGTTGAAGCTTTCTCCCTATTAGAAGGTGTGAAGCATGTTGCTACTATGAATATTTCTAATTTAATTATTGACTCTAGAAGATTTCGTGGGAAATTGAGTCAATCTTGAAAGACATTCGTTTTTTATTTTACATATTTTATATGGTTTTTTTCCATTGTTTGAGATAGTGTAATTCGTCGACATATTTCTTAGTAGAAGGTATTTTAATCTTGTCCACCTAAGAATTGACTTGCTATTGTTAATATTCTTATAAGATTTGTTTTCGATCCTTTATATCTTAATTCAACTTAGACAGTTGTTTGGCTTTTATTAGGTTGATGGGTTTTATTAGTGTGTATTATATGTAATATATGTATTTATATATTTTATGCTCTTTCCTTGTTTAGAGGTGTAGAGTTTTGTCTTTAGAAGCTTGTATGTAAACTCTTTTATAGTTAATGAGAAATCAGGTTTCCATGCCACAATATTCTTTATGGTATCAGAGCGACGGAAAAATAATCGATCCAAACCCTAGTCGGGGCTGCCGCCTTCTTGCTGCTCACCCCTCACCGGAATTCCACCGGTTCTTCTCATTGTCACTCAAAATTTCTAGTCCTTCTTCTCGCTTCGCAATCATGCCGGGAAAGGACGAGAATCTCAAACCAAATTCGCCATATTATCTTCACCCGTCGGATCATCCCGGGATGAAAATATGTCCCGTGGTGCTTAAAGGAGACAACTACCAAGAGTGGGAGTTGTGCATCCGCAACGCGTTCAGAGCGAAGCGAAAGATCGGATTCATAGACGGCACAATCACGAAGCCGGACGACTTGGTGGAATTGGAAGACTGGTGGAGCGTCAACTCCATGCTCGTCGGGTGGATCATCCAATCGATCGAGGAGTCCGTTCGGTCTACAATCACCTACTACGAATCCGCAAAACAGTTGTGAGATGACTTAAAACAAAGATTTTCCGCTGGCAATGGACCGACAGTCCATCAATGACGATCTGACTTGGCACACTGCACCCAAGGAGGCAAAAGTGTGGCGACGTACTTCGGATCCTTGAAGAAACTCAGGGATGAACTTGCTCATCATCAAAGCAGTAGGCGCTGCACTTGTGGGAAATGTGAGTGCACATGGGCCAATGATCTGATGAAGGAGCGGGAAGATGAACAGATGCATCAGTTCTTGATGGGTCTTGATGATGTGTTTGCAGCAGTTCGGTCCCATATACTCGCTCGGGAGCCAATGCCAAATCTGAGCCGTGCATATGCCCTAGTTATTTCCGAAGAGAGACAACATATGGTGACTTCGGGTCATGACAGCAGTCGTGATGCCTCTGCTGAGGGCGCAGCGTTCGCAATTCAAGGGCGAGGCTCATCGCGCCAGGAGAAGCGCTTTGACACGGCTGAGCGCGGGTTTGGAGCTGGGCGTGATTCTGGTGCAGGGCGAGGCGACAACAAGCGCCGCCTCGGTGAACGCCCTTATTGCACCCATTGCGAGCAGATTGGGCACGAAGCTCGCACTTGTTATCAAGTGGTCGGATTTCCCGATTGGTGGAGCGACGATCGCATCGCTAATTACAAGGCTCGGTTGGCTGCTGGATCCTCTGCTGCATCGGGCGACAGATCGAAGCCAGGCGTCGGGCGCCGCGGGCGTGCCAATGCTTCGCAAGCCGGAGATGCTTCATCGTCTGGTTCGGGGGGTCTTGATGCTCTAACAGCGGCAAATGGTACAGGGTTAACAGATTCACAATTCGCACAATTGGTTAATTTAATGAAATTAAATAATGGTTCGTCAAGCAACAATACGGGTATGTATTCTAACTGGATCTTGGATATCGAGGCATCGTTTCATATGACCGGGGATTCCTCATTGCTTAGTGATTTGAGAAATGTTACGAAATCTACTATTTTGTTGCCTAATGGCTCGACCACCACTGCTTGTCGTGCCGGAGTTGTTCGCTTTAGCGATCGACTTATTATTCGGGATGTACTTTTGGTCCCTCGGTTGACTTGTAATCTGATTTCATGCGCTCAATTGTTGAAGTATCAAAATTTCATTGTGACAGTGACTAATAAGCTATGCATATTACAGGATCGTACCACGATGACCTTGATTGGAGCGCGTGAGGAGCGAAATGGGGTCTACTGGCTACATGTCGCAACGGCAACATCTCTTGCTTCACGAATTGAGGCCGATTCTGCAGCCCTTTGGCATTCCCGTGTTGGTCATCCTTCCCTTTCTGTACTTCAGAAGTTACCTAATGTTAAAATAAATGGTCACTTAGACCCGTGTGATAGTTGTCATAGGGCTAAGCAAAATAGATCTGTTTTTCATATTAGTCAGTCAAATGCTTCAAACTGTTTTGATATTGTTCATTTTGATGTATGGGGCCCTTATCAGACCCCTACTGCTACTGGTGCTCGTTATTTTTTAACAATGGTTGATGATTTTTCTAGAGGAGTTTGGATTCATCTTATGGTTAATAAAAGTGACGTTGCTTCTTTAATTGCTAATTTTTGTGCCATGACTCTTCGTCAATTTGATAAACAAGTTAAATGTTTTCATAGTGACAATGGCACTGAATTTACTTGCACGCGTTCTTTTTTTTATCAAAATGGAATTGAATTTCAAACATCTTGTGTCGGAACCCCCCAACAAAATGGTAGAGCGGAACGTAAGCATATGCATATTTTAAATGTTGCTAGGGCACTTCATTTTCATGCTCATCTACCAATGGCATTTTGGGGTGACTGCGTTTTGACTTCTGGTTAATCAATCGCACTCCAACTCCTCTACTTCACAACAAAACTCCGTTTGAAATTCTTAATGGCCGACCTCCTTGCTATGGTCGTTTACGTGTTTTTGGATGTTTATGTTATGCCTCCATTATTCCTCGAAATTCTGATAAATTTGCATTTAGGGCTAGAAAATGCATTTTTGTGGGTTATCCCAAAGGTCAAAAAGGCTGGAAAGTTTATGATTTAGAGACCAATGAACGTTTTGTATATGCTGATGTTGCATTTTATGAAACACATTTTCCTTTTCAAGCCCTTTTAGAACCTGTTGCACATTCCAGTGCAGAGCCACACCCGTCAATTTTTGACATATCCCATAACCCTAATTCCCATTCGCAGATGGACGACAGGGGGAGTGGGGTTCAATCTCCTTCTGTCTTCATTCAAGAACCCGTCCTTAAATCCACAAATGCCCCAACGCAGACAGATGTTAGGGGGAGTGGGGTTCAATCTCCCTCTGACTCTATTCAAGTCAGTTCTGCTTCTAGCTCCTCATTAGCCCCAACGCAGACAACTGATGGGGGAGGTTAATTTGATAGAGTATATAGATATAGGCTTTAGAGCATGTTTTTATTCCAGTTATATGCATTTTTAGTTAGGATTTCGTTCTAAGTTTTAGTTTAGGTTTTATTTTCTTTTAGTTCGGAATCTACGCGTCTTTGTACATAAATGCAGGTCAAAAGGTGGAAGACGGTAGATGGAAGGCTTGGGACGGACTCTCAGGATGCATAGGAGGCGTTGAAGTGAAGATTTTAGGCAAGAATTACAAAGATAAGAAGTGAAGTGCCAAACCGCGTAGAGGTGCCTAGACCGCGCCGAGAGATCCAAGTTGTTGCGGCGTCAGCGCGGGCAGATCCGGGAGAGCGCGACCGCGCTCTGGGGAGGAGCAAACCGCGCTCCGGCGCGTTGCGGCGACGCCAACTTGGGCTTTGCGGGATTTTGTGGGCCGACTTAATATTGTCTTTTAAGATATTTTTAGACATAAATATAAATACTTTCTTTAGATTTTATTATGAGGATTATGCTATCTATTGCTTGTGCTCTAAGTTTGAGTTTGGAGAATTTGGAGAACAAGAACCCTAGTTTTACAATTGAAGATCAATTCAACTCTTGTAAGTTTTATTTTTCTTCAATGACAATGTCTAGCTAATTTTCTCATGTCCAACTAGTTAGTTGAAGTTGTATGCATGATTGTTTGTGAGATTTGAATTATTTTAGTTTGCCTTGACTAGATTGAATATCTCCGTGCTTCATTGATTAAATTCACTTAGGATTATAATAGATTGGCCACGTATTCTACTTCTAGGTTGAATTACAACTAGAATAATTAAATAGACGGTGGAATTTGATTATTCATGGATGAATCCTTTGATTAAACTTATAGACGGTGGAATAAGGTTAATCAAAGGCGGAGAATTTAATCACAAGACTTCATGAATAGACGGTGGAATTCATGATTATTGTTTCTATTGAATGTTTTGAACTTAATTGCATGATCAATTTGACATAGAAGGTTTTCTAGGTTAATTGGTTAAAAGGTTGTTAAAGACGGTGTATATTAACAACCACATTAAGCTTGAATTCATAAATTCACAATAGATTAGTCAAGGGAAATTGAAATAAGGATAATCAAGGATCAAAACTCATGTATGCAATGGATACGAAACTAGTTGGATGCTTTTCTCCATATTTGAGTCTTAAATCACTTTACTTGTTTTGTTTTAATTAGTTTAATTACTTAGATTTTAGTTTACAATCACAAAATCCCCCTTTAATCTAGTAATATTACTTAAATACAAATATTCCGAGTGTCTGTGGGATCGACCCTTACTTCCACTTTACTAAGGTTAGGAAGTTAGGAATTTTCTTTGTCAGTGCTTTTATAACGACGTAAAAGTGCTCGTCAGGTTCAATCCTCTCCTGTCGCTGTTCAAGAAATGCCTCGTCGTTCTACCCGTGATCGGACTCCTTCTGTGAAGCTAAAAGGCTATATTTGCAACACCGTGCGTGGCCCTGTAACTTCATCGTCTCTTTCATCTCAACCGTCTGGGTTGTCAGGTATATCCTATCCTATAGCTAATTACGTTAACTGTTCACGGTTTTCGCCTGCACATGTTGCTTTCATTGCTGTTGTTCAGTCTATTCCAGAGCCTACTTCTTTTGTTGTTGCTGCTTCTGATCCACTTTGGCAAGCCGCCATGCATGCTGAGATTGACGCTTTAAAGCGTAATGGGACTTAGACACTTTCTGATCTTCCACCTGGTAAAAAACCCATCGGATGTAAGTGGGTTTATCGGGTTAAATACAAGTCTGATGGTACCGTTGAGAGGTACAAGGTTCGGCTGGTTGTTCTAGGAAATAATCAGAAGGTCGGCATTGATTACAAAGAAACTTTTGCTCCAGTCGCCAAGATGGTTTCCGTTCGGATTTTTCTTGTTGTTGTTGCTATTCGGGGTTGGGAATTGCATCAGATGGATGTTCACAATGCATTTCTGCATATGGAGATTTGCATGAGGAAGTTTATATGAGACCTCCTCCTGGTTTTTCTAGCGCTTCTAGCAAATTTTGTCGCCTCAACCGTTCCTTGTATGGTCTCCGTCAAGCACCTCGGAACTGGTTTGCCAAACTGGCAACTGCTTTACGCAGGTAAGGGTTTACTCAATCCCGGGTTGATTATTCTCTGTTCTCTTACACTCGTTCTGGTGTATGTCTTCATGTTCTGGTTTATGTTGATGATCTCATTATTGCCGGGAATGATTCTGCTGCCATTGCTAAATTTAAAGCACAATTGAATTCATGTTTTCATATGAAGGATCTTGGTTTGCTTAAGTACTTTCTTGACATTGAGATAGCCCGTTCTGCTGAGGGTTTGTTTCTGTCTCAACGGAAATACACTCTTGATATTCTGACTGAGGCTGGTATGCTTGGTAGTAAGCCATGTGAGTTCCCTATGGAGCAAAATCACAAGCTTGCTCTTTCAGCTGGCCAACTGTTTGAGGCCCCTGATAGGTATAGGAGGTTGGTTGGGCGTCTGATTTACCTGACCATTACCCGTCCTGAGATTTGTTTTGTTGTTCATACTCTTGCTCATTTTATGCAAGAGCCTAATGTGGATCATTGGGATGTTGCTGTTCGAGTTCTCCGGTATCTTAAGAGTCATCCGGGTCAGGGTGTCTTTTTATCGTCCAGTGGGAGTTTGTCTTTGACTGCATATTGTGACTCTGATTATGCGACGTGTCCTCTCACACGTCGATCTGTTACTGGCTACTTTGTTTAGCTTGGCTCTTCACCAGTTTCTTGGAAGACTAAGAAACAACACACATTCTCCAAGTTTTCTGCAGAAGCTGAATATCGTGCCATGGCAAGCGCTTGTTGTGAGCTTCTTTGGTTGAAAGAGTTGTTGCGTTCGCTTGGCATCTCTCATACTGCTCCTATGCGCTTGTATTGTGATAGTCAAGCAGCGCTCCATATTGTCGCTAATCCGGTTTTTCATGATCGGACTAAGCACATAGAGGTAGACTGTCACTTTATTCGAGATCTCCTTCTTGCCGGCACTGTTCGTACATCTCATATTGGTACTCATTCTTAGCCGGCTGATATACTCACTAAGGCCCTTGGATCTCAACAATTTCATCATTTATTGGGCATTCGGGATCCCCATGCTCCAACTTGAGGGGGAGTATTAGTGTGTATTATATGTAATATATGTATTTATATATTTTATGCTCTTTCCTTGTTTAGAGGTTTAGGGTTTTGTCTTTAGAAGCTTGTATATAAACTCTTTTATCATTAATGAGAAATCAGGTTTCCATGCCACAATATTCTTTAGGTTTTAGCCCATTTTGAGGTTTAAGTTGCTTGTTGATGGTCTAGTTTCAACTTGACCTAGAAGTTTGAGAAATCAGGATGATGAAAGTTGAGATTGAATAATCTCAAAGATATTTTCTTAGAGTTTTGTTTCCTAGAATTTTATGCTTTCTTGGTTCTTTGTTTGCTTTTTTGTGTCGGGTTTGGTCTAGGCTTTCTAGCTTGGCGCACACACTCCTTTGTTTGTGGAGTAATCTTTGGGTTTTAGCCCTCTTCTGAGCTCGATCGTGGTGGTGTGGAGTCTCCTCCTGACATTACTAGTCTATTTCCAATTTCGCCTTGCACCTAGGGCTGAGCACGGTTCGGTTCAAATCGAAATTATAAGCCGAATTGGCCGAATTGACCGAACCGAACCGAACCTGATATAATTCGGTTCGGTTTTCGGTTTAGGAATTTTCCAAATTTCGGTTTTGGTTCTTTTTTTGGTTAAATTTCGGTTCGATTCGAATTTTCCAAAGAATAATCTTTTATTTATGTAAAACCGACAAAACCGAAACCGAATCGAATCAAACCAATTCAGTTCGGTTTTCGGTTCACATAAAATGAAATTTCGGTTGTCGGTTCGGTTCGGTTTTGAACCGATGCTCAGCCCTACTTGCACCGACTTGTCTGGCTATCGGATTTCCGGTCTCTCGATTACACAAGCATGTTTGGTCAATCTAGTTTTTTCCTAAATAAAAAAAAAAACTTAGACAGTTGTTTGGAAGAAAAAAAATCCCGCTACATGAGTTTCACAACACATTTATTAGTTATTAGTTTAAACACTTCCCACCACTGTTCCCCGGATTGTCGGATCGTCGGATCGTTTTAAACTAATTTGTTAATGCTAATAAATAATAAGAGTGAGAGCTCCAAGTCGTCGCCCATGTTCTGAAATGCCCCTATATCTCCATGGCCTTACTCGCCTTCTCCTTCTCCTTCTCTTGTCACACAGAGAAAAGAGAACGCCATTGCCACTCGCATTCTAGGGTTCCTTCATTTTATTTGCCAATCCGAGCCCCATTTACTCAGGTCCGTTCTTGATTTGCTTCAATTTGAGATTCTTAGGGATGCTGTGTTATCTCCTAGTCAATTTCAGTATGGTGTAATTTGGGTATTGGTTGACTGGCTGTTTTGGCCATTACATTATTTTGCTTTCAAATTTCAAGTCTTTAGCACATATATGTCATAAGCTTCAGTATGAAACATTGACTTTTCTCTAAGGAGCTAACACTTGTGCTGGTTTCACTAAACACTACCAATCCCTTTTTTCTGATTTTCATTTGTCATTGTTTGGCCAATAAAGGTTGGTATCAATTGATTGTTGCTCTGATTTGGTTTACCAGTTTCTTTAAGAAATGACTATGGTAGTGAAAAGGACATTTTCATTTTTGTAGCATATCAGTTTTGGTAATCAAATAATAAATGATCTTGAGAAAAGAAAAATATGGGATTCAGACCCAATGAACCTTGACGGAACTAAACCTACTACAATTCAGGTTCCTTACAAATCTTCTTCATAGATTACCACATGTCTTGTTCTGGTGGATACTGCTGTCCTGATAAGCATCATACATGTGACACGAGGAAGTTAATTCCATTATAAGTTTTAGTTTCTGACTTTCTGTTATGAAAGTGAGATGTTGAAGGTTTGCAATTTATGTTATTTAAGTTTACTGGACTAAACTATTGTCTTTATCTCCTCCATATGCTGAAGTATTTTCAACAAGTTGTCCCTTTTATTTTTGCCCTGTCTCTTAAAATTACAAACTGTCCGTTTTATTATCAAAGCACAATTTTGTCATAAATCATATCTCATATGAAACTCTTGATGCTTTCTTTCAGTTTATAGCAAGGTAAGAAGATGGTTGCAAACGGTTTCTCCGTGGACCTAAATAAGCCACTTGTTTTTCAGGTAATTATGATTCTTAATATCTTTTCCATTTTCGGTGTAGCTGAATTTGAATCTTAATGTAACTTGTCACCCAAATTTAGTATCTGGATAATGCAATCTGGGTGATGCAAAATGTCTATTGGATGGGTGATGCCAAATGTCTGTTTTTGTTGGATTATTTTTAATTCATTTCTCCATGTTCATCACAGGTTGGCCACCTTGGGGAAGAATATGATGAATGGGTTCACCAACCTATCATCAGCAAGGAAGGCCCTCGTTTCTTTGCAAGTGATTTCTGTGAGGTAATTTCCCTCATATTGTGTAAAGTATTTAAGAGAGCTAACTATTGTGTAAAGTAATTTTTTTAATATGAGTGGTATTCATTTTTTATGCCTATCTCGTGGTTATAGGCCTTAACCCGAACAGTGTGGTGGGCCATCCCGATGATTTGGTTGCCAGTCGCTTCCTACAGCATCTCAGTATCTGCACGAATGGGACAAGCAGTTCCTGAGATAGCATTGATGGTGATACTTGGTATTATTTGGTGGACATTTTTTGAGTACTTAATGCATCGGTTCCTTTTCCACATCAAAACAACGAGCTATTGGTATGTTTCTTTCTTGCTTTCACTTTGGATGGAACTGGAGAATTTATCTTGACTGCAGAAAATTGATTTTTCTTATGCCGTTTGGTGGTACTCATTGTAGGGGAAACACCATGCATTATCTTCTTCATGGGTTCCATCACAAGCACCCGATGGACAACCTTCGCCTTGTTTTTCCTCCTGTTGGAACCGCTGTTATACTTGTGTTTGTATGTTTCCTTTATGTCCATTTGATTAGCTGATGTGAAGAGTTGAGTACATTACATTTATCATCTATCATCTTAGGCTTTGTTTGGCAGACCATATAATAACAACTTTTCTAGTTATAATGTGGTTTTATAGTAAAATGTGATTATAATGTGCAGTGTCAAACATGACCTTACTCAAAACCTATGAATAGACGGCATTTGTGCATGATTTTCTTTCATCTGGCTCACCTCCTGATAATAAACAGTTACTTATTTACTTGTTCTTGCTAGTTCTGGCACTTTTGTAACGTTGTTGGATCTCCTTCAAATGCTCCTTCTCTCCTTGGAGGCGGCTTGCTAGGATATGTGATGTACGACCTCACTCACTATTATTTGCACCATGCACAGCCAATATACAAGACTCCTAAAAATATGAAGGTAACTTGTTCACTTTTAAATGTATTTTTCATATCAGCTTGAATATTGTTCTGACCACCAACCTCTTGAATTTTTACAGAAACACCCTCTTGAATTTTTTTTTCGGGGTAAGGGTGCGTACATTAGGCCCCCCCACACCCTGCCCGAGGCGGGAATACACTGGGTGGTTGTTGTATGATACTAATATGTTCTCTTTTCTGGTTTTGTTAGCATTATATATTTTGGTAAATGTTAGCTGGGTCTCTCTTAAACTCTGAAAATCAATTTTGATTGGATAACTTTAGCTGAACTATATCACATGCTTCTTCTTGTCATGGATCCTAATGTTATAAAGAAGCTCGAAAATGATATTTTCTTAACTCGCTGCGTTGCTGTGTATTCTCTGTGCAAATCCGGTTTTTGGAGTAAACTCTGCATATAGTTGTTTTCAGATTCTTGACATTGTCTATGTGATGTTTTAACCATTGCAGAAGTATCACTTGAATCATCACTTTAGGATCCATGACAAGGGCTTTGGGATTACTTCGTCATTGTGGGATTGGGTTTTCAGGACACTTCCTCCATCAAACACACCTTGAGAAAGTTAAGCAAGTGCAATAAATGTTCATCTGTTGTGTGACTTAGCTTAAACCATACTGTACTTTTGTAATATCTTGTTCGAGTGTTTCGGTTTCATTATTTGTTTATCAATTGGGAGAAAAAAACTTAAAAACGTCATCACTTCTCTGTGTATCATATTTGCAGAAGAAGAAGCATGTAACCTTGACTTTAACTCTTCTTCTATTTGCTTTGATTCTATCAATTTTTTCTCCAGGTTCATCTCCGTGGCCAGAGATTTTCCCAACATCCTCAAAATATGTCTTTGCTGCTCAGAAGTTTGCATTTTGACTTTAACTCTTGTGCTGTCAAAAGATTTTATCAAGACAAATGTAAAAGTGCACTTATTTCCAAAGATTTAAATATGTGGTAATGAAAAAATACATAAATAGTCACATTCTAATTCTGCTATGAGAGAGGGTACACATTTGAGGTAAATAATTTAAATCCAGTTGAATCATAATTTAAATGCTTTAATCAGATATTTTGCAAGGAACAACAGTTGAGTAACTTACAATTTTCTTCATTTCTGAAACAACATAAGATCCTCCGCAAGTTTGCAGATTGACTCCTCGAATCTGAGACATCCTCTTGTGATTGCTTCAAGCAATGCCCCAGTAGAAACAGCTGAACTTGCCTCTTCCATTGTACTGTCGGAAGCAATGGCTTCAAGGCCACTTGCTCTTTGTGCCACATGCTTCATAAGTATGTTCAGGCTAACCAGCCTCTCAGATGAACAAGCTCCTTTAATTTGCAATGCTGAGTGTAAGAATCCACTGTCTGAAAGATCATAAAATGTGGATAACAGTGTCATAATTCAAGCTTGGGTGAAATGATCAAACAAATGAAATTGACTCATAGCATGGCAGCGCTTTCACAAAGCACAAGTGAATGTCTCATTATCAAACCACAATTCCCTCCACCCTGTGCAATCATTACTGTAAAACGTAATAATTCTATCCAAAAAACAATCCGAAAAGGCACAAAACATTTATCAATGCATAAACATATCACATTTATTAATATAATATTCTTTCTTCATTTATCAATTGAGATTGTTTCTGAGCCCAAGAGAACGTTTGTTTGTAAAGCCCGATCAGAGAGACCCATGTGGCCTAACTCTTTAATTGTCAATGATAGAGAGCCCTTTCTAAGAAATCTACCCCATGTACTCAAAACTGATGATACATCTTTCTCTCAAGGAAGAAGGAAGGCTTTGAATCCGTCCTGCTAGATAAGCAGGCTTTCCGGGTTTCAGAGGTATTCTTCCTTGGAACAAGGATGATATTGCCTCAATTTCTTCTTCATCCCAATCAACAAGCAAACTCCTCTACTACATATAACAATTAAGATATTGTAAATGAACAAGTAATGCATTCATCAACAACAAGTATTATATTATGAATGAGCAATAATTTACGCAAGCGGTGTAATATTTACACCTCTATGCAATTGAACAAGTACTTACTTATTCGCAAATGAATAACTACCTCCTCATAATTATTAATAAAAAAAATGAACAACTAATAGTTAACAACCAACAATCCATATCTAATTTTCTCTCTCCTCTGATATCTATCGCGTCTATATAAGCATTGATGCTAAACATTCTCTCCTCTAATGTATATTGAACAACTAAGATATTGTAATTGAACAAGTAATGTAATGATCATGAACAAGTATTATAATATGGATGAATAAATAATTTACGCAAGCAATGTAGTATTTACACTTATTCGCAAATGAACAACTACATACCCTAAATTGTAAATCATAAACCCTAAATATTTGTTCACGATCAATACATTACTTGTTCAATTATAATATCTTAATTGTTCAATATGTATTACGGGTGAGAGAAAGTTTAGCATGATCAATACAGTAGTTTTTGTCGTCTAGCGCTTGAATTTTTCGTGCTTCATCAATTACAAAACTTATGATTTTTTAATGTGAAATTAATAGGAAATCAAACTGGGAAACCCACGGGGCCCCTCAATGGGGAAAATAAAACGGGGATGGGGGATACCTGATGGATACGGGGACCCAACGGGAATGGAGACATGGACAATTTTCCATCCCCAACGGAGAATGGAGACGGGGATGAGAATCAAAATTTTAAATGAAACCTGTCTCATTGCCATCCCTAGTCGATACGGGTATTACCATAATACTTCCACTTAAATAATCTTTGTAAAATAAGATATTTAATTAACCATTATACTCATCGGGTAAACTAGAAAAATTTTAAAAAGTTAAATTAAAACATTTATTATATTGGTATAAAAACGAGATAAAGTTATACACAAATAAGAAAAATTGATTATATTTTTATTTTTTGGTAATAATTATATTTTTAATAAGTGTGCATCATCCTAAAACTTCTTATAATATGGGAAGGAGAGAATATTAGTTTAAACATTTGATATTTAACATTCCGGCGCAAAACATTTGCACTGGCAGCGAGCCGTCGTTTCGACATTAGTGAGCAACTCGTGCCTTCCCATCATTCGACGGATTGTCGTATTGTCACCAAGTATGGACGGGCCTCGGAAATTTCACAACTCATTTTAAACTAACATATCCATCCTCCCCATGATCAGAAATGCCCCTATAACCATGGCCTTACTCGCCTTCTCCTTCTCTTGTCACACAAAGAAAAGAGAACGCCGTTGTCACTCGCATCTAGGGTTCCTTCATTTTTGTTGCCGATCCGAGCCCCATTTACTCAGGTTCGTTCTTGATTTACTTCAAGTGCCACCCTACCTCGCCCCCAACGTTGTTGCTACTTACTACTCTATAGTTTTAACTTCGGTGAATGGGGTGACCGTCCATCCACACCTCATAAATCCTCATGTGATCCATCCATCCATCACCATCTTGAGTGATCTTGGAGTGACATTGTTTTCATATTTTAATAATATATTTTCTTGAATGAAAAATAAAATAAAATTATGTTATAAAATTTAACATCCATCATCCGTCAACATCCGTCATCATTAAGTATCTTCTATGTAGGGATGCACATGGGGACGGGGCGGAGCGGGAAATGTATTTCCCATCCCCGTCCCCGCCCCTTATTTTTATTCCCGTCCCCGCCCCATCCCCGCTTAATCCCCGACAGGGATCGGGGCGGGGAAAACCCGTCGGTGATATATTTATTAACGGGGCCCCGATTAAGCAATTACCAAATCTGGTTTACCTAATTACTAGACTTTTACTAAAAAAATAGTCCATATCAAACACACTATATATATAAATCTTCTCAATCACACAAAACTATACAAAGAGAAAATTATATAAGCACAACTACAACCTAATATGTTATAAGGTACACCAATAATAGAAAACGAATTGAAATACATATATAGAGGTTGATTCGCATGGAAATGGGGCTTATCATGAAAACTAAGAACAAATAAGGACCCTTGGATTTGAGAAATGGATGGCTAAGATTAGAAGAGATGAGGGCAAAATGGTAATTTTGACAAAAAATAAAAAAAAAAAAAAAAATTTAAAATTTTCTTAGTTTCACTTGTTTTTGTCAAAAACACGAAATTTGATTTTTTACGCTACGTTCACATATTTTATGCATATGTTCACACTATTATAAGACATGTTCACATTTTTCAGTTCAGAGATTTTGTAATATGTTCACATATATTACAAGTGTATTCACATATTATTACTGTTTGTTCATGTTTTTTGGTCATATGTTCATGTTCGATTAAATCATAATACATGCGTTAAACGGCTTAAAAAAATTTGACAAAAAAATAATTTTTTTTTAATTTTTTCGCTTATTTTTGCCAAAAACACCACGGTTGACATTTTACGTTCTGTTCACATATTTTATACACATGTTCAAATTATTACAAGGGCTGTTCACATATAACCGCATTTTAACTTAAGAAAATTTAGTATACGTTCACATATAATATAAGTACGTTCACATATTAGTATTGCATGTTCACGTTTTATGGCCTTATGTTTATACTCGATTTACATCATTCTACATGTAAAAAGACTTAATAAAATAAAGTAAAAAAATCAAAAAAAAATATTTATTTATTTTTTTTATTTTTTTAATCGGATAACCTAGATTCATTTTTAGTGTTTCAATCAGATGATCCAGATTTATTCTTAGTTTTCATGATAAGTTTCATTTTTATTTAATTCAATTTATAATAAGCATAGAAGTTTTACGAAGTAATCAATACGTACCTACATGTAATGTTTAAATAAATCAAGCTGATAGAATAGGAAATATAGTGGGATTTTAATTTCCATATACTAGTTTACTATAACTCTTTAATTATGTATGGCTATTAAAATTCCAAACGAGTTTAAGTAATTAAGGTAATAAATTAATAATAATACATATCCATAAGACCATATAAGTCCGGCGTGGATATTTGCCTTAGTTTGATCCAGACTTTACTTATAATGTATTATACATTTTTTTATAAATTAAAAATATATATGAAACGAGGATATTTCGGGTCGGAGAATACTATCCCCGCCCTCGACCCGACCCCGACCGGGGACAAGAATCATGCCCCGTCCCCGACCCCGATCCCCGTTTAGCCGGGAATAGGGTTGGATCCCCGCGGGTCCCCGTCCCCGTGGGGATTATGTGCATCCCTATTTCTATGGACTGAAAAAAGCTGGGCTAGTGTGAAGCGAGCCCAACCTTTAAATTTATATTTTATTGGACCTAAAAAGATCCGTTGTCTAATTTAAACCCTATTTTTAACTCATTTTCCCGTATCACGGATTCACAACCTGACATCTGTTTCCATTTCTCGCTCCCTCGAAGCTTCCTCTACAATGGCGCCCCAAACCTGGAGCAATCTCCCTCCCGACATCTTATCAACGCTATCGAAAATCCTAAACACCGATGTCGACATTCTCCGCCTTCGCTCCGTCTGCTCATCTTGGAGATCTTCTGTACCTCCTCGGCTGAGACCCTCTCCCTTCCCTCTCAATGTGCCTCCACTTTCGTATTGCAGTTCCTGGATTCACAGCGCCGGTTGCCGCTACACTATCAGCTATTCCACTCTCTATCGTCTTTCCCGGCCGGTACACGGACCTTGCGCCGGCGATCCTTCCGATGGCTGGCTGCTTAAGGTTTCAGAGGTAAACCCTAACCGATTCTCTCTCTTATGCCCAATGGTTCCAAACAGGGTTGATTTCTCTCCAAGCACTATACCTAAGCACTTGAATCTCCTTGATTATCGAATTACTGAAATTTGCAAGTGCTATAAGCTGATATTTGTTGATCCTAAGGGGTTTCCTACCCATGCGCTGGAGCCTTGTTTAAGAAAGGTCATTGTTCTCTGGAATCACACTGAAGATTGTGATTTCATTATTTTGGTTCTGTTTACTGATTCTGCTGCGAGCTATTTGAAGTTTGGGCAGAAGGAATGGACCCTCGTTGATACCAAGGGCTATGGTATTACTGATGCGGTTGTCTGTAAAGGAAAATGTTATGCCATTAATGCCAAAGGTGTGTTGTTTTTATTCGATTCGAATATGAACTTGAAAATGGTTGATATGCCCCCTCTACCTATGGATCATGTCAATACTACCCTCTATTTGGTTGAATATAAGTCAGATTTGTATGTGGAGAAGAGAATCTATGAAAACATTAATCGGCATAGTAATGAGGGAGTTAAAAATGAAGTTCCATTTAGGTGTGAGGTATTCAAGATGTGCAAGAAGAATTGGAAGCCTATCAAATGCTTGGGAGATGGAGTGTTCTTCAATTGTATGGATGTTTCTGTTGGCTTTTCGGCTGAGGGTTTCAGATGTTGCAAGGCTAATAGTGTCTATGTGGCCATTGAGCGTTTCATTCCTGAGCCTGGTGACTCTGGTCGCGTTTTCAAGCATATTTACTCTGGTGTCCATGGTTTGGCTGATGGTAAAGCTTCCTATATGAAAATGACTAAAGATTGTACATTTATGTACTGGCCTCCTCCTAGGTGGCTTACATCTCGTTGATACTTCATGTTCTTCATGTCAATGATAGTAAGTTGTCCCTTCCCTTCTTATCCTTTGCATTTTTAATTTGCATTGCAATGCTTTTTATTTTCTTTCATTTACCTAAGTAGATAGAAAAATATATTATATATAATGTAATAATGCATGTACTCATTGATGAGTTTATATTAAGTTGCATTAGTAGACGTAATGTATTTTATTCTGTCATAATTTAGGTTGTTTTTGTCTTATAAGGTGCATGCAATTTTTTTCTAGCATGCTTCTACTAGGCTTTTGTCTGATACAAGCTGTTCAAAGTTGTGATTGTACTTACTTTCTTATGCTATGCATTTCACATTTGCATGCTATCTTTATTTCCTTATCATCATTTATCAAAGAGAAAGAACTAAATGATTCTTAAATGCCATGAGTAAACTTTGATGTTATTTAAGTGCTTAATGAGTGATGAGTGGAATGGTCAAATTTTAGCTAGCCACTTAGAGAAGTCCCTTTGAAGCTTAAGAGTTACTGAACCATAATGTATAAATCTGCTTTGAAGGCCTACAAAAACTATAGTTTTGCACCAGTAAGTCAGTAACTGAATGATATATTGGCAATTTGGCCTCCTCCTAGTTGGCTAATGCACTAGGTACCTTCTCATTCTTAAATTTGTATTGAATTGATATCTTTTTATGCCTAAACTCTTCAAAGAGAGAAAAATAATGCATTTTTATTTCCATTAACTTCATAAATCTTGTAAAGTGCATTAACAATACTTGATAGGTTGATGTACAAGAATTCAAGATTTTGCCATTGATTTGATAATGAAATTCCATTTGAAGTTATTACTCAAGGGATAGTGTCAAGTTTGTCAACTGTTAACCCTCAACATTTTATATTGTGATTTGAAGTTTTGTATCATTGAAGATTCCCACTTAATATCTCAAGTAACTATAACTATTTTGGAATGTTTTCTCTTGCAGGCTTCTGGACATGCTTGAATTACTGCTGCAAATGATGAACTGGTTGGTTAATGATTAGCTACTTTTTGATGATGCTTAGCTATCTTTCAAGCTCCAAACTTGATACTTTATAATTTACATGTGCTACCTTTTGATGTTTAGTTGTTGGCATGTAAAAGTTACGTCTATGAATGTGGGTGTATGGAGTTAGAAACTCCCGTAAAAATTTACCCATTTGAACTAGGAATAGGCTGTAGAAATGATCGTGATCTAGTAGGGATTTTTGATATGGGTGAACTTTATGAATGATATCATTATCTAGGGATGGAATTTTTGATATGGGTGAACTTTATAAGATTGATGTTTTGGTCATAACCGCAATTTATCACAAAAAAAAAAAAACACTTTGCTGAAAAGTTTTAGCACATAATCATTTTTTTCGCCAATGGTAAAAAAAAATCAATTAACTAAAACATAGTGACTCAATCGGTAACATACAGTAGTTAGTGAGGAATTTGTTCTTGGTTGATGCATGTACCTTATCTTTTGTTGTTGCAACATTGCTCAAGAAAATACGTCAGCTGAGATTGTGCATGGTTTAGACTTTCATTTTGTTAAGAATCAACCAACTTTAGAGCGGTGGTCATACTGCCATACTTTCTCGTCGGAAGATAAGAGTATATGAAGACAACTATTTCTTGCAAGATTGAGCACATTGTATGGGGATGCACAATTAAATTATATAAGAGCATTGATTGAGCACAATTTTTATGCTGTAAAGAACATAAAATGTACTTAACGAAAATAACATAATTTCTACATTGTAAGGGGAAAAAGGCTTATGGAAGGTACATGATTTAACAAAATTTATTTCAATACCAATTCTATTTAAAAAAAATACGAAATAAGTTAAACAACCCGTATTATTTTGTACCCGTATACAAAACGCGTATTTTTCGCCATTTCAGAAATTCTCCCACACTCTTCCTAGTTCCTACCCGAAGTACTACTACATGGTATAACATATATCTAGCTTTTTAAGGTCAACTAAGTTGAATACAAAATTTATATGTCAAAGTTAATTATAATTTTCAGATTATTAGTGTAGTGAATTCACATTTTTAAAATTAATGATCCATAACTTAAAAGTCAAGCATTGCATCATGAAATATCATAACGGGACATCAACAACTGACCTTGAGTAAAAGTGAACAACAAACTAACCAACAAGCAAATACCTAATAGGCTAATACTAATAACGATTTATGTGAATTAACACTTAATATAAGTTGTTCAAGTATCTTAAGTATATGCATAAAAGCATATATCTTATTTAATGATCAAACATATATACATTGGGTTGAGACTTTTTTTTAATCAATAATTTAGATCTCATTATATTTTAACTAATTTATTTTTAAATTAATTAAAATAAAAAATACTTACTATTCCTAAAATATAAGAATTTTAAGTTTTAAAAATCAAATCAACTATTTAATTAAACAAAATCAAAATTTTATTATTTAGAATTTTTTTTAACAAATGTTAGAAGTAGAGAAAATAGTCACAAACTCACAATAACCTACGGAGTACTATTTTTAGAGCGCGCATTTAATAACCACAGTGCATTAACAGTCCGGCGCCACACATTGCATTCGCAGCTCATGGCCCGCTTCAGCGGAAGCGTCATTTTGACGCCAGCGAGCGGTGACTCGCGCCTTCCCACCATTCGCCGGATCGTCGGATCTTCATCAGCAAGTATTGATGGGCATCGGAACTTTCACAACTCGTTATAAACTAACCTATCCATCCACCCCACGACCTGAAATTCCCCCTATAACCATGGCCTTACTCGCCTTCTCCTTCTCTTGTCACACAGAGAAAAGAGAACGCCATTGCCACTCGCATTCTAGGGTTCCTTCATTTTCGTTGCCGATCCGAGCCGCATTTACCCAGGTCCGTTCTTGATTTGCTTCAATTTAAGATTCTTAGGGATTTGCTTTAATTTTTCAATGTTGATAGCCGTTGGTAGGAGTAGCGTTTGTTATTTAGTTTGCGAGTAATTGCGTATGGCCGAGTGGTTGGGATGCTGTGTTATCTCCTAGTCAATTTCGGTGTGCTGTGTTTTTTGAAAACCGGTGTGCTGTGTTTTGGGATAGTGGTTGACTGGTTGTTTTCGCCATTGGATTATCCTGCTTTCAAATTTCAAATCTTTAGCACATTTATGTCATAAGCTTCAGTATGAAACATTGCTTTCTCCGAGGAGCTAACCGTGTGTGCTGGTTTCACTAAAAACTACCAATCTCTTTTTGCTGATATTCATGTGTCATTGACTGACGAATAAAGGTTAGTATCAATTGAGTGTTGCTTTGATTTTGGTTTACGGGTTTCTTTAAGAAATGACTATGGTAGTGAAAAAGACATTTTTCATGTTTATAGCATCTCTCTTAGAAAGGAGTACATTTCTGAAACTGTGAAGTAGTTTGAATGTGCTTTGGTTGTCAAATAATATATGATTTTTGGGAAAAGAAAATGTTTGGGATTTAGACCAAATGAACCTTAATGGAACCAAACCTACTACAATCAGGTTCCTTACAAATTTTTTTCATAGATTACCACATGTCTTGTTTTGGTGGATACTGCTGTCCGGATAAGCATCATACATGTCAAACGAGGAAGTTAATTCCATTATAAGTTTTGGTTTCTGACTTTCTGATATGTAATGAAAGTGAGATGTTGAAGGTTTCCAATTTATGTTATTTAAGTTTACTGGACTAAACTATTGTCTTTATCTCATCCATCTGCAGAAGTATTTTCACCAAGTATTACATTTGCTTTATCTTCTGTTTTATGAGAAAGTTGTGTTCCTTTTATTTTTGCCCTGTCTCTGAAACTTACAAACTATCTGTAATCTTATCCAAGCACAATTTTGTCATAAAATCATATCTCATATGAAACTCTTGATGCTTTCTTTCAGTTTGTAGCAAGGTAAGAAGATGGTTGCAAACGGTTTCTCTGTGGACCTAAATAAGCCGCTTGTTTTTCAGGTAATTACCATTCTTAATATCTATTCCATTTCCTGTGTAGCTGAAGTTGATTCTTAACGTAACTTGTCACCCAAGGCCAAACTTAACATCTGGATAATGCAATCTGGGTGATGCAAAATGTCTATTGGACGGGTGATGCGAATACTTGTTTTTTTGGGTTATTTTTTAATTCATTTCTCCATGTTCATCACAGGTTGGCCACCTTGGGGAAGAATATAATGAATGGATTCACCAACCTATCATCAGCAAGGAAGGCCCTCGTTTCTTTGCAAGTGATTTCTGCGAAGTAATTTCCTTCATATTGTGTAAAGTATTTAAGAGAGCTAACTCTTCTGTAAAGTGATTTTTTTCATGAGTGGTTATTCATTTTTAATGTCTCTCGTGGTTATAGGCCTTAACCCGAACAGTGTGGTGGGCCATCCCGACGATTTGGGTGCCAGTCGCTTCCTACAGCATCTCAGTATCTGCACGAATGGGACAAACAGTTCCTGAGCTAGCATTGATGGTGATACTTGGTATTATTTGTTGGACATTGATTGAGTACACAATACATCGGTTCCTTTTCCACATCAAAACAACGAGCTATTGGTATGTTTCTTTCTTGCCTTTTTGGATAGAAATGGAGAACATTCATCTTGACTTCAGAAAGTTGATTTTTCTTATGCTGTTTGGTGGTGCTTATTGTAGGGGAAACACCATGCATTATCTTCTTCATGGGTTCCATCACAAGCACCCAATGGATCCCCTTCGCCTTGTTTTTCCTCCTGTTGCAACCGCTGTTGCACTCGTGCCTGTATGTTTCCTTTATGTCCATTTGATTCTGAATGTCTTCTCTCTAGCTGATATGAAGAGTTGAGTACACTACATTTATCATCTCAGGCTTTTTTTGACAGACCATATAATAATGACTTTTCTATTTATAATGAGGTTTTCAATTAAAATGTGCAGTCTCAAACATGACCTTACTCAAAACCTATGAATAGACGGCATTTGTGCCTGGATTTGTATATTGATACATGATTTTCTTTCATCTGGCTCACCTCCTGAGAATAATCAGTTACTTATTTACTTGTTCTTGCTAGTTCTGGCACCTTTCTAAGGCTATTGGAACTCCTTCAACTGCTCCAGCTCTCTTTGGAAGCGGCTTGCTAGGATATGTGATGTATGACATCACTCACTATTATTTGCACCATGCACAGCCAATATACAAGACTCCTAAAAATCTAAAGGTAACTTGTTCACTTTTAAATGTATGTTTCATATCAGCTTGAAGATTGTTCTGATCACCACCTATTACAGATGAAACATTACAATTATTTTCTTGGAAACACCCTCTTGATTATTTTTTTCGGAGTAAGGATGTGTACATCTTGGTCCCTCACACGCTGCCTGTGGTGGGAATATATATTTCGGTAAATGTTTAGCTGGGTCTCTCTTAAACTCTGAAGATCAATTTTGATTGAATAACTTTAGCTGAACCATACTGTATATAGGATGTTATAAAGAAGCACGAAAATGATATTTTCTTAATTTGCTGAGTTGCTGTGTATTTTTGTTTTCAGATTCTTGACAATTTTTCATGTGATTTTTTCACCACTGCAGAAGTATCACTTGAATCATCACTTCAGGATCCATGACAAGGGCTTTGGGATTACTTCGTCGTTGTGGGATAGGGTTTTCAGGACATTTCCTCCATCAAGCACGCCTTGAGAAAGTTAAGCAAGTGCAATAAGTGTTCATTTGTTGTGTGACTTAGCTTAAACCATACTGTACTATGTAATATCTTTGCTTGGTGAAATCGTGGGGTTGTCAATGTCAATATCAAACATACTTCTAAAAAGGGTGTTGATTTACTTTCTGTGGGCTTTCCGTGACATTGTCTACTATAATAGTTCGAGTGTTTCGGTTGCGTTATTTGTTTATCAAATGGGAGAATAAACGTCATCACTTATGTGTATCATACAGTATTATTTTCAGCAATGATTCAATAGAAATGAAATTTCAATGTTTGTTGCTCAGACTGTGTCAATGTTAAGCTTTGTATATGCATGCAAAATCATCCATGATTCAAAACTTACTTCAACTCTGCTCAAATTTTATAGAACCCAAATGCAAATTTGGCCGGAGATGTTTGACATTTAACGAGGATGCTTGATCGCCTTCAATTTCCTAATCACACGTTTTGCTTGTTTTCGTCAAATTCTTAGTGTCTTTGGGTAAATTCCGAGTGATGTCCCAACTCCCAAAGCTCTAACACTTTAAAGGAGATTCAAGACATTTGCGGACCTTGCGGTGCTATTTAGTAATCCTCAATTTTCCACTTATTGTTGCTTCTCATATTCAAACTTCGGATCAGCACATTGATATTTTCACTAAACCTCTGGGTCGCCAACACTTCAACTTCTTTGCAAGAGGGGTATTTTTTATCTCCATGTTCCAACACTTACAACTTATATATTGTAATATGTAACTTAAAGCTACAAGTTGCTATGTAAATTATATATATCGTATATTGTTGAGCCCAAAACTTTCAGTTAGGTTACACCGGATGGTCACTGTCTACCGGATCCTGACTGCTCACTGGATGCCCTGCAGCACCAACGAGATCCCTTGATTTTCGGGATTTCTTGTAACCTCTTTGACCAGATCGTGTTCAACATTTCAAAGACCTATTTTCAAGGGGTTGTTACTCATTAACCTCCCAACGTGGAAGACCCATTCAAAGCCTACTTTTTAGGGGGAAGTTACCCATTATCTCCCATTTACTTTTAGATATATAAAAGGGTTATTCCAGCCATGTAAAAGGGGACACGACTTACTCTCATCCACACATTGTAATCCTCTCTCAATCTCATGTGTAATCAGCCCTCGTAACTGATATTACTCTAAAGTCTCTTAGCATCCGAACGGCATTCTGCGGGATCCTGGACGCCAGACGTCGGCCAGTTTGTAATCTCAAGTTTATCATTAATTAAAGGAGGACCAGGGACGATCATATATCTTTGGCTATCTATCCCCTCGACCCCCTCTATCAAGCATCTGTGCTCATCACCGGTCGGAATTTGACCAAAACAATTTGGCGCCCACCGTGGGGCCGGTAGCCGAAGAAAACCGATCGACCTCCTACAAAAAATCGACCCTTCACCATGGAGAATCTCTTTGCACAACTCGATACCCTAAAAAAAGACCTAGATGAAATCAAAGCTCAAACAACCAGATCTAACGCCTTAGTGGCGCAACTAACGAGTGACAATGAGTTTTTAAGATCGTAGATACATACAGAAAGGATCATAGCTCCTGCGGTTGCTCCTCCCGAAGAGACAATTACCATCCAAGATCCAGTATTCGGGATCCTTGCTCTTGCATCAACTCCTTCTGAGGCGACAGCCGCTATCCACGAGCGACTGAAGGAATTTTTCGAGCGAGAGATCCAAGAGGAACTAAAAGCTCTCGATGAGAAGATTGCAAGGATCCCCGGGATCCCGCGTCCTATAGAGAAGGAACCCGAAGATGGTTACGAAGCTTCGCCCTTTGTTGAAGCTATTTCCGTTGTTGAGTTCCCAAAGGGGTTCGTCCTCCCGGACATGTCAAGCTATGATGGCACCGATGATCCTAATGATCATGTCTCGATCTTTAAACAAAAGATGACGATGGCATCCATCCTTAGGAAGGATCGTGAAGCCATCATGTGCAAAAGCTTTGAGGCAACTCTTGACGGCCCAGCCCTAAGATGGTTCATCAATTTGCCGCAAGAATCCGTGGAATCATTTGCCGATCTCATAGATCTCTTTAAGGCTCAATTTATAAGTAGTCGACATCCTGAAAAGTATTCTAATGACTTATACAAAATTGTGCAGGGGTATGATGAAACTCTCCGTGATTACATGAACCGATTCGTTCGAGAGAAAGTCAAAATCCCCAATTGCGATGTGTCAACTTCCATTGAAGCATTTCGTCAAGGTCTTCAAAGGAACAATGAACTCTACAAAGAGTTGACAAAGTACCCATGTACAAACATTGAAGAGGTCCAAGTTAAGGCAATGGCCCACATCCGCCTTGAAGAAGACAAGGAAGATGGCTTCAGGATCCCAGACCGTGACTTTCATATTCCTGAACCTGTCCTCCGGATCCCAGACAGTAAAGAAACTGATCAGGAGACCTCAGATGACATCAACGAGGTTTGCAATGTAATAACCGTGGTTTTTAAGGTTTGCAATGTAATAACCGTGGTAATAACCGTGATCCCAGACCGTGACTTTCATATTCCTAAACAAAATCCGTCCCGTTCCGAGACGGATTTTGTTTTAAAAACCTATCCTTTCTTGCTTATTGACGAAGGAAGAGAGATAGAATTCTATCCATCGGCACATCTTTTCTGCCTTGTCAAAGTTATCAATTCGTTTGAAAACAGAGGAGATCGAGAGGGGGAAAGGAACGACGACGGACTCGGCGATGGAATCCCTCACCGCTAGCCACCCTTCCCCCGCCTTCGCCTGCCACCACCAGCTCCTCCGCCTTCCCTTCTTCATTTATGGTGGGTTCATGGCTGCTACAACATCGAACCATGAGAGAAACCAGGACGGAACGCTGGGCTTGGGAAGAAGGAATCGGCTTCAACACCGTCGGTATATCTCGGCCTTGTTATGGGCTACCGCCAGCGATCGCTAGCTACTCCGACCACCAACCACCACGAGGGCTACTCCCGGGCAACACCCAGCCACCCTAGGGCTCGGGGATCGAGCAACTATCGAGCCAAACGAGCCATGGGCTCGAGGGAAGGTATATACGATCGAAATTAATTAGCGAGTTGATTGCGGAGCCACCGTAAGGGCCTTTCAGTTCCGCTTTGCTAATTAAATTTATGGTTTTTATAATCTTGATGTTGATACGGTTCCACAGGTTCAAACCGCTCGAGAAACGGACGTCAGGATCTTCAGTTATAGCGAATACAAGTTTTGGATACCGATTGGCAGGTAAAGGACTTCAGATAATTACTCGGGATTCGTTGTTAATCCGTTTGATCCGAGATTTGGTCACCTTTAAGAACTGTTGTTAATGAACAATTTTTATTTAGAAAATTATTTCAAAATTGAAGCGGATAATTAGTTATAATTCCGTCAAGATGGCTCCTTAAAGCATGATAACTAAGGATTTAGTATATATCGATATTCGGAAATTAAATCGTTTATCGATTAGGAAGTTGTAGGAGTTGAGTATACAACTAAGAAGTGTTTTTGTGAGCTCGTTGCTGAGAAATCCTTTTGTTATATTTGTCAGAAGGATGATAAAGATTACTGTTGAATTGCTAAGGACGTTGAGCACGCCTTATAAGGCAAGTGGGCGATTCTCTCTTGCGTTATTGTTATTAAATGAGGAATTGAATCCCATTTAATATTTGCGTTGGGAACAACTTGTATGATTAATAAAATATGATAGGTCATTATATTTGTTAGAAATAATGACCATGTTATTTATTCAGTTTCGCGATAGAATTGGATTTAGGTCCGTTATGTGTGACCTTGTATGTTGTCTCATGCTGAGACATTATCATGAAGTAAGTTAGTTTTCAGGGGTAGGAGCCGAGTCTCTGATGACCTCTTTATAACACAGTCTATGTTGGGAGGTTTAGTTCGCTATCATATCCCAACATTCGGGTCATGACTCATACCTCACTCAACGCTGAAGGAGGTGTTATGCACTCTAGCTAAGTGCAATTGGTACTAGTTGTTCGTTAATAATCATGGTTGAAATAATCCCTCTCATCTTGACGTCACATGTACATGTGGATTCTCGGCGGTTTCCGTCGATTAAAAGTTACCAACATGTTTATAAAAAGTTTTGAAAGTGATATAAGACAAGTGTGTTAGGCGCATTAATGTTCCCGGATGGTTAGTCTATTCGATAACCATTCTTACGCCCGGTTATGAATGATTCTTAATCAAACTTTGATTAAGTCAATCTGATTAGTCGATGGAGACTTTTCAAGATGTTATGTGAATAATATGAGTTCCCAACAATTGTTTATGTTTCTTAAAGAAACCACAAACGGTGGTGTTCTCTCTCTTGATTATGCGAGTCTCCTTCTTATTCTCTATAAGACTGCTAATTGTTGGATCATAATCCGAGTCTATTCGGATTTGGATGCCAATATGTTTAGTTACAACCATAAGAACCAAGTTAGTTTCTCCGCTTGCTTAGTCTTTCATTAGACTAACCTGTCCATCTTCTTTTCTTTTATATGGTCGACTGGTGTCCACCGTTGGTTTACGACACATCAGATTCTTCTTGGAAGTTGATTCAAGAGGCGGATTCAGAGGTTTGAAGTTCCAGAAGTTGAAGAAAGGTTTCCAATGGCTATACTTGAGTGAAGATCATGGTTGAACTACTTCAAAGCGAAGCTGAGATTCAGAAATAAGAACTTAAGGAAGACTTGATGAAGATTTTGTTTAAATAGAAGGTTGTTCTATTTATTTACTAATTCTTTTTAAGTTAAGGCTTGTATAAGACCTTTTATTCTCTTTTCCGCTGTAAAGTTTTACGTAATTTTGTTATGTTTTAAATGGTTTCATTTACCTTTTTCTAGTTGTTCAGTCAGTTTACAGCCTTGGGTAGCTTCAGTTTAGTCTTAATCGGGGTTATTGGCGGTAATACCTCTAGGGTAAGTAAGGGGGTGTTACATGCAACAAGGCAAAGACTCTTAATCGAGGGAAACACAGGTTTCATCCGTATCATTTCTAAAGATCTTACAACTCTTTTGCTATTATAATTTTCGTTTTATAAATTCCTCATGAATACAATTACTAACTTGAGCGTCGAAGGGTCGTTGGGGAAACCCACGACCATCTCTCCTAGATATTCAATTTTACCTTGCAGAAAATCCAAAGGACAAAAGCAATATCCACCTGCGAGAATTCAAGATAAATGTATAGGCGCCACTCGCCAGAATCTAATGTACAAACAAATTAAGATTCTCGATTCCTAACCCTAGCCAGTGGGCATCTTTCGCCAGAAACACACCAGCAAACGGGCATCTCCTGCCAGAGAACGCCAACCAACGGGAATCTTTCGCCAGAATAATCAAGGCAGGGAACTTATCTCCCAGATGCCAGACACCCGCACAATAGGTAAACGCCAGATAGTCAACGACCATCGTCAGGGCTCTACAGACATCCGGACAAAATTCGTCAGACGCGCGCCTCAAGACAGGTTAGACTCGAGCGGGCAGGGGCTTGGGGTATCCCTTGGGTCACTCGTACGCCAGCTTGAGCCTTCCTACTGTCGAAGCCATAGCTATGCACATCTACCGACTAGCAAAAAGCCTTCTACAAGGGTTTCTTGCTCATTCAAGCCTCCAGCTTTTGGAGCAGAAGCCCTCGACTCTCGAGGCATAATCCTCCGGCTTCTAGAGCACACGACCCCAGCTCCTGGGGTATGAGCCCTCATCTTATGAGGCTCCATGTACTCCACGTCATGCTTCACCACAAGACATATGACGACTATCGTTGACGGAAGCTTTTACGCACATGGTGAAATTCATCTCGTCCATCTCCTCACGTCAATGTCCAAGATGAATTTGGGGTATTGTTGAGCACAAAACTTTCAGTTAGGTTACACCGGATGGTCACCGTCTACCGGATCCTGATTGCTCACTGGATGCCCTGCAGCACCAACGAGATCCCTTGATATTCGGGATTTCTTGTAACCTCTTTGACCAAATCGTGTTCAGAATTTCAAAGGCTTATTTTCAAGGGGTTGTTACTCATTAACCTCCCAACGTGGAAGACCCATTCAAAGCCTACTTTTTAGGGGGAAGTTACCCATTATCTCCCATTTACTTTTAGATATAAAAGGGTTATTTCAGCCATGTAAAAGGGGACACGACTTACTCTCATCCACACATTGTAATCTTCTCTCAATCTCATGTGTAATCAGCCCTCGTAACTGATATTACTCTAAAGTCTCTTAGCTGGACGCCAGACGTCGGCCAGTTTGTAATCTCAAGTTTATCATTAATTAAAGGAGGACCAGCGACGATCATAAATCTTTGGCTATCTATCCCCTCAACCCCCTCTATCAAGCATCCGTGCTCATCATCGGTCGGAATTTGACCAAAACATACATGTGAATGAGAAGAACAGATTTGATCATCTCCAAATTGTAATCTCCTAAATCTTATCATGCTATCAAAGCATTCGATCTAATTTGACAAACTCTAACCTTATTTTTTTCATCCATTACTGCCAATCCTCTTGTGATGATCGCCACCTCCCGCCAGCACCATGGCAAATCCCAACGACGCACAATCTTCTATAGCCGCTCAGCAATAGGTCGTACATCTAGCCTCCCTTCAACATGCCTTGATTGCCACTCAATCTGCTGCTCAAATGTCTACATAAATCAATTCCCCATACTATCTACACTCGTCTGACCACCCCGGGTTGAGGGGACAACTATCAAGAGTGGGCTAATGCAATGCGGAACCCCATTATCACCAAACGCAAAATCGGTTTTGTTGACAGATCGATAGCCAAATCCGACGCTGCCTCTCCTGATGTCGAGTATTGGTTGTTTGTCGATTCCATGCTTATCGTTTGGCTTGTACAATCAATGGATCCGCCCTTTTGGTCCTCCATAGTGTACTTCACCACCACTCGAAAACTTTGGGATGACCTCCAACAATGCTTTAGTGTTGGAAACTGTCCTCGTACCCTCTACTTGAGATTTGATTTTGCAAATTATCGCAAAAAAGGACAATGAGTTGATGCTTACTGTGGGACTCTAAAGAAACTTTGGGAGGAACATGCAAATTACGTGCCATTGGAATTGTGCGAGTGCAATCATGTATGTGTGGTCTGAATGCCAAGTTAAACAAAGCTCGTGATGAGCGCATTCATCAATTTTTAATGGGCCTTGAAGATAGTGCGTATGGTACGGTTCGTTCCAATCTCATAACACAAGATCCATTGCCTAATCTCGCTCATGTTTATGCTATTGTTATTCAAGATGAGCGCCAAAAATCCATCACTAAAGAATGAGAATCTCAAATCGAGGCTCTAGCCTTTGCATCCCAATCTTCGCACTCCTATTCTGGTTCGTTTAGTACCTCACACCGGAAAAGAAGAAGCTACTAAATTGCACACATTGTGGTCAGCCAGGCCATGACATCTCCATGTGCTTTAAAATCCATGGCTTCTGGATTGGTTCTACAAAAAACGGGGTGTTGGCCATGGGTCTCAACAATCCAGCAAAGGCCATGGCTCGGGGTCTTCATCAAATTTCAACACTGATCGCAATGTTGTTAGTTGTATCCATGATTCCTTGGTGTCGCCAACGCTGCTCAATAGTCAGCACCTGCTAGCTCCAATTCATTCCATCCAAAATCTAAAGATCGTTAAGCACTTCCTCGTCTTTTACTAATGAGCAATGTGCTTCTATGGTCCAGATTTTCGCCTCTCTGAATTCTTCTGTTGCCTCTAACAACCTTTCTGGTAAGTCATCTCGCCCTTGGATACTTGATATTGGGGCGTCTTATTACATGACAAGAGAAATTCAACTCTTACATGATGTATTTTCTATTAGTCGTGTTAATATTTTGTTGCCTACTAGAAATATTTCTATTGTTGAATGCATTGGATCTCTACTATTTGGTACCTTGCATGTGCCTAATGTGCTCTATATTCCTGGCCTTACTTGCAATTTGTTGTCTTTTGCTCAACTTACAGCTAATCTTGATTGTGTCGTCACCTTGACTAGTCAAATGTGTGTATTACAAGACCTAAGCTCGATGAAAGTGATTGGAGCAGGTGAGCAAAGGGGCGTGGTCTATTGGCTTCAAGCGTTCTTAGCTTTGTCGCACATACTTACTCTAAGAAATTTGTTGTTGTTGTGCCTTTCGTACTTTCGTATCAACGTCTCGGGCATCCTTTTGATTCTCTTTTGAAATTTCTACCTATGCTTAGTAATACTACTTTTCCTTCTAGTCATGATCCGTGTAATACTTGTTTCAAAGTAAAGCAGACTAGAACATCTTTTCTTGTTAATTCTAATAAAGCATATAATGTTTTTGATTTGTTGCATTGTGATGTTTAGGACCCGTAGAACACTACTTCTACTCCAGTGCATCCTATTTTCTCACTATTGTTGACAATTGTTCATGTGTCGTTTGGGTTTATTTGATGCAATTTGCTAAGTTATTGGTGCAATACTATCAAGTGTGTACACGCAGATAATGGTACTAAATTCTTGCCATTAATTCTGTTTTCGCCGCTAAGGGCATTCAGTTTGAGCATTTCTGCAAATAAACACCTCAATAGAATGGCCGTGTCGAGAGCAAGCATCGACATCTTCTAAACGTGGCTGTTTGCTTTCAAGCTAGTCTTCCTCTTGAATTATGGGGTGAATGTGTTCTTACTGTGCGCTACTTAATCAATGGAACATCGTCTACGTTATTAAATGGAAAACCTCCATATGAGCTTATTTACAATTGGCTGCCCAACTACAACTATATGTGGATTTTTTGGTGTCTCTTTTATGCTACTTATATTCCCAAAGATCGCAACAAATTTGGTTCTTGGAGTCAAAATTGCATTTTTCTTGATATTCGAATGCTAAACGGGGATGGCATCTTTTTGATTTGGAGACAAAGGAGATTTTTATTAGCCAGGACATGTTTTCTACAAGCAACATTTTCCATTTCGTGGTCCTCCTTGTCCTTCGTTTGACCATGATATTGTAGATGTTTCCCTATTAGTCTACAACGAGATGCCTTCTGCTTCTTTACCATCGGTTATACCGATCGCCGACGATGATAGGGGGAGTCCATCAACTGCTCATGCTCCCACTCGTCAAAGCACTCATGCTTGACATCCTCCGACTCACTTGCAATACTATATTTTTAGTACTACTCGATTTGCTCACCCCCCCTTTGCATCCTCACCATTTGTCTCCAACTCGTTGTCCTTAGGTACACCCTATCCTAGCTATTGCTTCTTATGTTTCTTTTCACAAATTTTTAGGTTCCCATGCTCGATTTCTATCAGTTGTTACTTCAATTCATGAGCCTAGTTCTTACTCTGAGGCCGTTAGGCATGTTGCTTGGAGAGAAGCTATGGCTTCATAGATTGATGCTCTTGAGCAAAATCATACTTGGGTAGTCACCGAGCTTCTTCCCAACAAAGTTGCTATTGGTTGTTAATGAGTATACCGCATAAAATATCTCTATTGAGCGTTATAAAGCTCGTCTTGTTGTCCTCGGTAATCGTTAGGTTGAGGGCATTGATTATCACGAGGGCTTTGCTCCAGTTGCAAAGATGGTTATTGTTCGGGTTTTTCTCTCTATGGTATCTATTAAGGGCTAGGAATTGCATTAGATGGACGTTCGTAATGCATTCTTACATGGTGACTTAGATGAATAGGTCTACATGAAATTGCCTCTTGGTTACTCTACTAATCGTTTTTAGATGGTCTGCCACAGTGCCACCTACAAAAGTCCCTCTATGGACTTCCGCAAGCTCCTCGTAACTGTTTTTTAAGCTTGCTATTTCATTACAAGCATTTGGTTTTCAATAGAGTCACGTCGACTACTCTTTGTTCATATTTTCTCAAGCCCACATTACTCTACATGTGTTAGTCTACGTTGATGACATGATTATTGCAAGTAATGACTCTAGTACGATTTCTCATTTCAAGTCTTACCTTAGCTCATGTTTCTACATGAAAGATTTGGGTGTGCTCAAATATTTCTTGGGTATCGAGGTGGCACGCTCTCCTAAGGGCATATTTCTCTTCCAACGGAAGTATGCTCTTGATATTCTTGCTGAAATAGGTTTGCTTGTTGGGAACCCTGTGACTTTCCCATGGAATAGAATCAGACTTTAGCTACTTTTAATAGTGCCTTTTTTATCAGTCGGATTGTATCTGATGTCTTGTCGGGCGTGTCATCTATTTGACTATCACCCAATCGAAAATTAGCTTTGTAGTGCTCACTTTGGCACAATTTCTTTAAGTTCTAAGATATCTAAAGGGGCATCCTGGCCAAGGCCTTTTTCTTTTAGCCTCTAGCTCTCTACAAATATTTGCTTACTGTGATTCTGATTAGGCTGCTTGTCCTCTATCTCGGCTTCGTATGTCTCGGTGAATCTCTTGCCTTTGGGAAGACGAAGAAGTAGCATACGATTTCTCGATAGTCCGCTGAAGCGAAATATCAGTCTATGGCCTCTGTTTGTGTTGAGCTATTATGGTTTAAGTCTCTTTTGTGGTGTCTTGGCGTTAATCATTTCACACCCATGCAACTTTACTATGATAGCCAAGTTGCGTTACATGTTGTTTCTAGTCACATGTTTCATGAGTGTACAAAACACATTGAAATAGATTGTCATTTTGTGCGGGATCAACTTCAAAACGACCCTATTGTTGCTTCTCATATTTGGACTTCGGATCAGCCCGCCGATTTTTTCACTAAACCTCTTGGTTGCCAACAATTTCAACTTCACTTTCAAAAGTTGGACATTTTTTGATTTTCATGCTCCAACTTGAAGAGGAGTATTAGACTAAATCTAGAGTTATATTTGACTTTGTATGGCCTAATTAATATGCAACTTAAGCTGCAAACAGCTATGTAATTGTTTATATATTGTACATGTAAATGAGAAGAACAGATTTAATCCTCTCCGAAATATATATACAACTCCTAAATCTTATTAGAGAATAATCATTTAAAAAAAATCAAGTATAGGAGATTGGACAATAAAAAAGGTTATTTTTATAAACCATTTTTAATTTTTTTTTAAATAAATCACATTTTAAAATATTTTAAGTCAAAACATCTCTTATAATAGTATTCATAGAATTGTGCCGCCAATACTTATTTTTGTAGAGAAAGGTTTATTAGTTGAATAAACTATTCTTGGTTAACTTATTTTACATTTAATTATCTTATTCATTTGTTCTAAAATTTCATTTTTATTAAATTTAATTCACATTTAAACATTATTTTGATTAAATTCTCTTATTTATAAGTGTTAAATTTCATTTAAATTAATAATTAGCAAATGACATTTTAATTTACTAGTATATGTAATTAAAAAATAATTAATAGTGTTCACATTTTTCAGATAAAATATTTTTTTTAAAAGTTATATCAATAAAAGATGATTTTTGATAAATAATCTATCAAAAATTCAATAACGACGTTAACAGTGCTCTACTGCTCTGTAATGATAAATTTTCAGATTGGTGGCCAAGCCGACTTGCTTCGAGCCGAATCCAATTCCCAACTCCAAACTTTTGTTGGTTCTTACTTCTTATCTCGGTCAAATCATCTCACTTTTGCTTTTGTCACATGCTCGCATGTCGGGACCAAGATCGAACACAACACACACATAAATATCGAATAATCGTATGATATGCCTTGTGGTTTTGTAATTTTCGTTTGGCACATGCATAAGGCTTTAAAAGTTTAAGTCATAACTATCTGTTTTTTTGTATTGTGTTTTTAGATTTGTCATTTGTCCTTGTGATGTGCCATATATCATTACAAGAAATTATTGGTTATAAATTATTCCACAATATAAACTCGTCAAAATATAGTTTTATAATATTTTTTGATAATTTGATTGTAGTTCTTCAACTAGCATAAGTACCCGTACCTTGTACGGGTTTATTCAAATATATTTTTTTAAATAAATAAATTTAATTTGTTTTGATGTCAATATGAATAAAATTTACGCATTATTTTAATATAAGGCCTAATATTTTCTTTTTTCCTTTACTAAAAGAACATGAATTAGTTTAGCAATTTTTAAATTTTGTACACATGTTTAAATTTAAATTCTATACATATGACATTATTAAAAACTATAACATTATTTTACTCAAGAAATGCCACGTGTCGCAATTCTTTCAACATACATTATTTTTGCTTTATAATGTAGTAGTTATACCCGTCAGGCCATGCACAACTACATGAATTTAATACTTAATTTATTTAATGAGTATGATTTTAATTTAATATAAAAAACTTATTTATTAGAAAAAATATATATAAAAAATTTTACGATTGGTGTCATGTGAAACAAGCCCAAATTATTAAGGTGAATCCACTATAATTTTAATGGCTTAATGATAATTTATTTATGAAAAAATATAAATAAAAATTATTTGAATTAGAATCATTTAATTTGAAAAATCTCTTACAAAAAATATAAAAAGGTAAAAATAATCTAAATACTTGTAATTTTTTAACAAATTCAATTCTTTAAAAAAATTTGAATAAAAATTAAAAATATACTTAATAAGAAACGATTGAAAAATATAAATAAATAATAAATTTTTTAATGATAAGAAAATCATCTATATTTACATAAATAATTCAAAAATAAAATTAAGGAAAAGATAACGTAATTTTTGTAATCAAAAGTCGATTTAGGAAAGTAATTATCTAGATTGAAAGTTCTATTTTTATCAATTTTTTATTTAAGATAAACCTTTTACATAAATAGAAAAAAAACAAAGATACAATATTTTTCTTTAATTTCAAATAAAATTCGAATTTAATTATTTCATATAAATAGATAAAAATTTAATTGGAAAAACTAAATTAATATATCTATCTTAATATATAAATGTTCTATAATTTATTTTAATTTTAGATAAAATATTTCAGATCTATACTAATTCCTAATATATATAATAGATAACATCTTTATTTTAGATAGAATCTCTCTTAGATTAATTTATCCTATTTCTATATTATCCTAAAATAATATCAACATATATAAATTTCCAAAATAAAAAATCCTACATGGCGAAATCCTAGGTGGCTTAACGTGGAAACGACACGTAGAAAAATCCTAGGTGGCGCAACGTGATGGCCTTATTCCTTGCGTCTTTTATATATATACATAGATTAGAGCATTTACCACAAAAATATGTAAAAAATGCAAAATCACAAGGCTAGATAATAATAATTTTCAGAGCTTTCGCAGAAGAATAAATCAAATAATAATAATCCATCAAAAAATATCTAATAATAATAATAATAATTTTAATAAAAATAAAAATAAATAAATAAAACAGCTCACTGAAACCAGATAGACACACATCTTGAAAGCGCCTGTACACTTTCTCCCTCACCGCCTCTCTCCCTCTAGAAAACCCTGAATTTCCCTCTCTCTCTCTCTCACTTTCCCCTTCGCCGTAGATTTGATCGAAGAAGATGAGAGAAATCCTCCACATCCAGGGCGGTCAGTGCGGGAACCAGATCGGATCCAAGTTCTGGGAGGTCATCTGCGACGAGCACGGCATTGACCAGACCGGCAAGTACTGTGGCGACTCCGATCTCCAGCTCGAGAGGATCAATGTCTACTACAACGAGGCCAGCGGCGGAAGGTACGTACCACGCGCCGTCCTCATGGATCTGGAGCCTGGCACCATGGATTCCGTCAGATCCGGACCGTTTGGCCAAATCTTCCGCCCGGATAACTTCGTCTTCGGACAGTCCGGCGCTGGAAATAATTGGGCTAAGGGACATTACACCGAGGGAGCGGAGTTGATCGATTCTGTTCTTGATGTTGTTAGAAAGGAGGCCGAGAACTGTGATTGCTTGCAAGGTAAGGGCATTTTCTCAGTCAAACCCTAGATTTTCGTCAATTTTGTGTTGTTTGATTCTTTATTTGAATGTCATTTTTTGCTTGTCTAGATAAGCGTTACATGTTTGTGATTAGAATCCGAGTAGTGTACCATTTGTGTAGGGGCTTGGCTTGTTTCGTTTGTCGGCGTTGACATTGTTCTTGTTGTTTGGACATGTATGATTTTAACTGTTGTATTCGTAGAATTTGGCGATCTATTTCTGCATAAATATCTCTTAATTTGGCTTCTTAATGATGGTGAACTATAATGTTAACGTAATTCTAGTGCACTTTGCTGTGGGAATTTACCAGATACATCATACACTGGCACCCCGAGTTATTTAAATGCTTTGCTGTACGGAATCTGAAGTAATTGTGATTATTGAGATCTAACTGATAATCTTTTTTGGAACAGGATTCCAAGTTTGCCATTCACTTGGTGGAGGTACAGGTTCTGGTATGGGAACCCTTCTTATTTCAAAAATTCGGGAGGAGTATCCTGACAGGATGATGTTGACATTCTCTGTCTTCCCTTCACCTAAAGTATCTGACACTGTTGTGGAGCCTTACAATGCCACTTTGTCAGTTCATCAGCTTGTTGAGAATGCTGATGAGTGTATGGTTTTGGACAATGAGGCTCTCTATGACATTTGCTTCCGAACTCTGAAGCTTTCAACCCCATCCTGTAAGTATATCACTTGTTTATTATAGTAATCACTTCATTCTCGTAGTTTGGCAGTGTCTGAATGATTTTTGACAACTTATTTAGTTACTGACTGTAAATCATAGAGCTGGATATTGCTTATTTGCATTGAGCCGCCCAAGATGATCTACCATTCAATTTCATAAGATACTTATTTTCTCTATTACAATATACAAGTACTAATAAGGAATTAGTTTAATTGAGCTCAAACCTTATAACCTTTGTTTACTGTGGATCTGTTTGTTTCACTAATAAGGACATATTTATCATCCGTGCTCATAAGGTGCTGGTGAGGTGAAAGTTAAGTCTTTATAAGGCCAAGCACGACTGACACTCTGGCAAACAGACCCTTGTGTGATGTGTCTTTTAGCTTGTGTGCCAAAACAGCCTACAAGCTAACTCTTTTAATTAGCTTTGTAATTGCCTATTGCTTATAATTTATTTTTAGCATATTTTTATGAGTCAGGTTTTTTAGGTTGTCATGCAAAATACACTATCTAAAGGTTTGTGCATCATACTGACATTGTCACTATCACCGGTAGGTTATACCTTAGGAATTTGGCTAATAATAAAAGGATCTATTTGCAGCTGTAGTGGTACCCATTACTAGATTAATACAAATTCAAGCTGAAGCCATTCCTTTGCATTCTCTTGAGTATTTTACTGCTTTGTTTACTGGGTCTTTGCTAATCTTCTCTCTTTCATCTTGCAGTTGGAGACCTCAACCACCTCATCTCTGTTACCATGAGTGGCGTAACATGCTGTTTACGTTTCCCCGGTCAGCTCAACTCTGACCTCCGTAAATTAGCAGTAAATCTCATCCCCTTCCCACGTCTCCACTTCTTCATGGTCGGGTTTGCCCCCTTAACCTCAAGAGGCTCCCAACAATACAGAGCTCTAACCGTCCCTGAACTCACCCAACAAATGTGGGACGCCAAAAACATGATGTGTGCAGCTGACCCACGCCATGGCAGGTACCTTACTGCTTCAGCTGTGTTCAGAGGCAAAATGAGCACAAAGGAAGTTGACGAGCAAATGATCAACATCCAGAACAAGAACTCGTCTTACTTTGTTGAGTGGATCCCGAACAATGTGAAGTCGAGCGTCTGTGATATTCCTCCAAGGGGATTGCAAATGTCTTCTACTTTCATTGGGAACTCGACGTCCATCCAAGAGATGTTTAGGAGAGTGAGTGAGCAGTTTACTGCTATGTTCAGGAGGAAAGCTTTCTTGCACTGGTACACGGGCGAGGGAATGGATGAGATGGAGTTCACCGAGGCTGAGAGTAATATGAATGATCTTGTGGCGGAGTATCAGCAGTACCAGGATGCAACTGCTGACGAGGAGTATTATGACGAGGAAGAGGAGGAAGAAGAAGAGATTGCTGGTTGATGAGGAAGCAGTGCGTTTTGTATGTGTTTTTATTCGTATGTTTTGAAGTTTGTCTGTAATGGTTGATTGATGCTCTCTTTCAGCTGATTAGTGATTTGGAAGTTTGGAAGTGAGTCAGTGGAAGAATTGACTATTATGTGGGTTTGGGTTTGTACTCTGTTTGGGGTTGGGTTTTGTGTTTGCATAGTGCGTATGACTTTATCAGAGTAATAGAGTGGATTATAATTTTGTGTCTGCATTGTGGAATTTATTTGTACTATTTTGTGAATTCTTCTCTTTGTTTCCCGTCCAATTGTACTCTATACGCTGGCCGCCAATCATGGAAGCCATTATCGTTTGGTGACATTTTCTTTTAAATTGGCAGCTAGTATCCTTTGGCGATGAAGGTTAGATGATATGATAGTCTCAGCCGTATTTGATAGATTGGTCAAATTAGTCGAATGTTTGGTGTTAATTATGTATGTTTGTCAAATATGGAGTAATTAACTATTGATTGTATTAAATTGAATGCAATTTAATACATTAAATGCAGAGATTTAAACAGAGACCAGAGACTATGTCCATATGAAAACTAATGGGAGAAATTTAAGTTCACATTTACAGTTGACTAAATTCTGCCTAAGAAATTTGTTTATTCCAAGTCAAAAATTCAAGTTAGGGTTGGAGGTTTTTAGCCCATGCCCCATAGTTGTAATCATTTAACGTGTAGGTAACTTTATCGAGAAAATTCGTTAATTTTAGCCCAGCCTTGCTCCAGCAAATTAACAAATGAGTGGCCTATGTGAAGATCTCGTGCAACAGTTGAATTGATTGCCTTGCGAGTTGCAATTATTTGTTGTCGATTGCCAAAAATGTTCACGTTACCTTACAGATCCGATCAATATTTAATTAAACTTTTCTTTTAGTTGGATTTGGATTTAGTGGTCCAGCATCTAATATAGCTGTACTATGATTTTTTCTTGTGTTAGTGGTTCGCATTTTACAGCTGTTTCAAGCTAAAGTTCTTCGTCTTACCACTACTACTAGTTTCATTTCATGCTATCCCAGTATGTTTTAATATAAAATAAATTTATAATTCGTGAAAATTAATTATTGGCAAGCAGGACTCAATGAAATATTCTTCAATTCTTGTGGATCCTTATCGAGTTTTTTTTTTTTTTTAATAAAGGTTTTGGTTAGATAGTACTCCTATAGTAGCCTTATTGCCAAAACTACGTATTAGAAGTTATAAAAAAAAACTAACATTTTCTAAAGTCCAAATTTCCGAAATAGGAAAGTTTGAAGGATCCCTGATATTGTTCTAAATACATTTTACTCTTTTGGTCCATTCTTCCGTTTTGACCTTAAGTATCATTTTCATAATTGACAATAGTATTAGTTATATTCTAACAATTGCATTCATATCACCCTCTTTTTTTTTATACAGGAAAGGAATTAGAGGGTCCTACACTAATGAAATATGAGAATTTCCATTTTGATACAATTCTTTTTTGTTTGATCATCCCGTGCAGGTGAAGTTGATTTCCATAATGATTTGGAGTGCAAAGATTTAGTAGCAATTTTGTTCATGCTTGACCTCATAAGTCATGGCACCTTAACTTCGTTAACTTCATGATCATGTTTGCATTTCATTATTCTTTATCTCAACCTTAATTATTCCCTTTAAATAGTAGCATTGTCAGCTGGTACCAAGAAGCTATAGAATGGAATCAGGTGCGTAACATATGCTACTTTGTTTAAATTGTAATATGTTTTCCATTTAAAAATGGTAAGCTATGTTACAACAAATTTCAGCAGAAAACAGAGACCTTTGCTGAATTTTATTGGCAGCCTGTTGTCACAAGCCATGGCTACTTAAGAGGCAATTGCAAACTGGGTATTTCTCATTACACCTGCTATTAAAGCACCTTTCAAAATGAATGCATGTAGAAGAGTCTGCTTTAAATATTATCAAACTTTGCCAAAAGCAATCAACTATTGAACCAGATACCGGCGGAAATTGCAAAGGAAAATCTGTGTGTTACTTTCGAGCTTGGTTAGTTGTAGAATTGAAGGACCTATTCAAACACACTGTTACATAGATGCAATCATGTTTAGATATTTTGGTCCAATGAGCCCTTGCAACTGAAACAGAAGATCAACTTTCACAAGACGCCCTTATTCCAAAGCTACAAGAAAACACTTACACAATCTTTAGATGTTTTCTAAAGCAAGTATCGCAAGGACATTATCACTCCAGCTTAACTTCTCTTTTCGGAGGATCCAGCTCAAGATAGTAGAAAGGATCAGTTGGCTCCTCCCTGCGCGATGATATTCTCAAATTCATTTACTCCAAAACCAAAACGAATGCGAAAGGGCATTAGCAGAGGGATTTATTGTTATCGGATATGAACGTACCCAGGCTTTGAGCGCATGCATTGCCAGAACAGCTTGAAAGGGCCTGGAACAGTTTTAAATGGGTTTCCTTCAAAGCAAGCCTGTGAAAATGACAAAAGAATATTTCACTTAAGACATTAACTATAACTACATAGATTAAAATAACTTTCTAAAAGATCCTGTGACTAGTACACAAAGCCCAAGGATGTGTAACAACTCACCACATTAAAATGAAAAAACTAGCAAAAAAAAAAAATAAATCCTCATTTACCACAAGTACCAACTCATGATATGCTCTTTTTTATTTTGATTAACTCAAATTTCAGGCTAATTTAGGCATTTGAGTAATACGTGTAACTAATTTCGTAACAGGTAAATTTGAATCTCCGCACATTCTGGTTGAAAGTTTTAAGAGATTTAAGACCAAAAATTGGTCACATTTTATTCATGAAACATGCATTAATGGGTTGGGTTAATTTTGTTCAAGCTGAAGTGTGTTTGAGAAATTTTGTTTCAGTATGATCAGAAAAAGGAGATGTTGTCTCGTGCTAAGGTGAGTGAAAGGTCACCTTCGTGCATTTTTAATACCTTAGCAGTCTCAACTACATTTCACCACACTTTGCCAATAAATGTGTTGCCTAGATAAGGCAAGTGAATGGGCTTGGGAGTCTTGCACCTCAGTGCTGAGGCACACTATTGCAAAACACCAGCAAACACTTTTACACGTATATGAATGTCGCTCTAGAACTATGATATGGCTAGTTTTTATTATGTTTCCACCTTATTTGTCCTGTTGAATTTCACTAAAAATAGGAAACATATTATTCACAAATATGCATCCACCTTATTTGTCCTGTTTAATTTCCTTAAGCATTGATATCAACCTTATTTCAAGTTCACAATCCATCCATTTACCAAACCAGGAGTACCCTATCACTTGATCACATGCAACTTTTACACAATTCCCTTATGCAAATGAGGAGATTTCATCCACAATCAGTGATCAATCCATCTACTATTAAAAACTACAGCTTTTACTTCAGTCTACCACAAATAACTTGAAGATCTTAACTCATATCACTCGCCTGGAATCATCCTCTTTTAGCACAAATTGTGTTTAGTTAAACTCATAATTACACATCCTTCTTCACACAATAGATCAAAGAAAGAAGAAGCAAAGAAAATCAGAGTCCAAGCAGGAAAACTCTTTACAGCACTATATTGGGTGGTATACAAATCTGTCTCAATTAAAAATCAATCAGGGAAGTGATGCTAGCTGCAGGTTCATTTTTCCACTCCAAACAAAGAACTATCTCTGAGTGTTGTGGTCTCAATACTCCCATTAATTTCACACATAGTAGTTGCCTAATTCGCCTATTTATCTCGCCTATTTCTTTCCCATCCACAAAACCCTAAACCAGGACGACTGATCTTGAATCCATCTATTAAAAAGTTCCTGATTCTGACATCTAGGCTGGAATGACAAGTAGCACTGAGAAGAAAGAGAAGGAAAATGAGAGAGGAGAGATTACTTGGATGATGTCCTCGGCACGGTCATTGCAGCGGTGGGGCTTGGGTTCTCGAGTATCGCCCTCCGGCAAACCCCATGGACTTTCTCTCCTCTTCACAGGGCTCGCACTCATCTCTACTCTCTATCCACCCCTATGTAGCACGGACAAAAAAAAGGAAACCAAAATAAGTCAGTACACAGGGAAGTGACAATCCTAAAAAAACAGAAGAAAGAAAAATGGTTATTAAACCGTCATATGAATATCATTTTAAAGCTTTTGTAAAGAGGAATAAACTGATCTTAATCAGAATATATGGTTGCTCCTTTGACTTTCTCTAGTGACAAATCATGCCTATTATCAGTATCCAGCATAGACCTACCACTTAAAGTTCTATCAATTTGGAAGCCTACAATTATGAGCTCTCAGGTTTGGACATGAGCATTAACTCCAGAATTATTACTTACATCAATAAGGCAGAAGTAAACAAAATCAAGAAGCAAACAAACCAAAAGAACTACACCAAGGCTTAGTTCAACCTAATGAACAACAAAAAAATGCTTCCATTAGCATAAACTAATGAGCAACAAAAGGAGAAAGAACCAAAGGGCATCAACCAAAAGAGATTCAAATAAAATGAAAGTGCAAATAGTGAATTAATTGCCAACTACACATAAAACAAGTAATTCAGTGGCGACACAACAGATAGAGCCAACACACCCAACGCAGATGATCGAATTCAGATTTTAAAACTCAACATCAGAAGCATTGCTGCCAGTGGAAGAGGCAGGTGGTGGCCGGAATTTATCGGCCAGGCGCCAGCAGCACAAAACAAGTGAAATTTTGGATATAAAAACATTGGAAAAAAAATCGAGAACAACGAGTTCAAACCGATCAAAATTGGATCTTTAAGAATTACAAACAAGGCGAACGAGAGGAAAACCTAGAGATACATACAAAATTGTAGACTTTGACGAGGCAGAGAAGAAATTCCGCCGCCGGTGAAGAATTCTTTCTACCGAGTCCTGATTCTCTATCTGTTCTAGGCTTTCGCCGATCTACCGTCACTCTTCACAATATGTGATATTTGCAAATCAGTAGAATGAACTTGGGCCTGGTCCTGGGCCTGTTTAAACTCATTAGATAGGCTTTTCAGTTATATAGTCCCAGTCCAAAACCCTACCTATTCTGTTCGACTCCCTCATTCTCCTGTTTTCGTCAACTCCTTCCTTCCATTATCATTGCATTACGTTCCCCGTTTCCCAGATCAGATTCCGCAAAAGCAATGGATGCCTGGAAGAAGCTCCCATTACTCAACCTCCACACGCTTGTTCCTCTGACTCAATCTATCGAACGGGAAAGTTTTTCTAGCTCAGGTCAGCTTGACGATGTGGAGAAGAGCTCTAAAGATTATTTCTTCCCTGAGGAGGTTGAAGAATTCTTCAGATTCATCCATTTTCTTACCCGGTTCTCAGAGGTCTAGTGCTTTCCATAATCAAATTCTTGCGGATTCTTCCAATTCAATAGAGCATTGTTATTTTCTTAGGCCAAAGCTCTTGTATTCGTCGGTCAAAACTTCTTTGTTTATAGGATCTCGCCAACACTACGCCACCACCGCCGCCGAAGCGATTACGGTGACGTCTTCTGAGGATGATGACGATATCCGTGACCAGACAAAGAAATCAAGCATTCCGAGGCCAAGGAATGATCAGCCAAAACCAGTCGTGGAAGGAATGAGTCAGAGGAAGTATAATATCCTTAAGAAGAGGCAGGTGAAGATGGAGACAGAGGCCTGGGAAGAGGCGGCCAAGGAATACCGGGAGCTCTTGGCTGATATGTGTCAGCAGAAGCTTGCCCCAAATTTGCCATACATTAAGTCGCTGTGTCTTGGCTGGTTTAAGCCTCTAAGGAATGCCATTGCAGCTGAGCAGGATTCCTTCAAGGAAAGGAAGAGCCTGAAGGGATATGCTTCGTATTGGGATCTTTTGCCGGCTGATAAGATGGCTGTTATTACCATGCATAAGATGATGGGATTGTTAATGTCTGGGGCTGGCCATGGCAATGCCAAGGTGGTCCATGTCGCTTGCCAAATTGGTGAAGCTATTGAAAATGAGGTGAGTTTTGTGCCAAAATAGTACCAATAGCGATTTGAGCTTTGAAGTTCATAGTATGTTCGTTGGGTCATTAAATTTGCTAGCTGGGGAACTTTGTTGATGCTATGGTATATGTTGGCAAACTGGCAATGCAATTTGGACTTATTTTGACTATTTATGGAATTAATTTGACAAATCATAGCTTTGTTTCACATTAATTACAGATGTGCTAACACTTTGTTTTAGATTAGTGAATGTGCTAGTATTGTTATAAATCAAGTAAGAAATTGTATTAAAGCGTGATGGTTTAAGAATATTCGAGGTTCTAGGAATTGGTTTGTGAAACTAGGGATTGGGAGTCTTTGTAATGCCTAGGTCAAGTGGTCAACTAGACTCTTTTTGTGAGTTTACCTTACCCTTTGAATGAAATCACCCACTCATTCAATAATATTGCAAGTGTTATTTTTTTTAAAAAAAATTCGGAAGTCTGTAGCACACTAGCACTTGGAGGATGGAAATTGGGTCTAAGATGTTCAAGTCTTATGGCAGAAATCATAGGATTTAGTTCAGGATCATCTTTATGGCAAATCTATAGAGTGATGTTTAAAATAGTTATCATGGGTTTAATCCAACATTTAAAGTCTTTGATTTCTGTGACAGCATTAGATAATCCATGTTGTTCTTGGGGAATTTTTTTGCACCTGCTTCCCTATTATCAAAAGAAGGATGCAATAATTTTTCGCCTTATCTTATCAAGATAATGTAGCTGACTGTAATACCGTATTTAGATGGGAAAATTGCTCTAAATTTGCCAACATTTTATGCAGCTGACCTTTTCGAATTTCATAAAATATTCTATACTTTGGGGATAGTTGCACACTCTTCTATCCTTGAAGTGTCTACACTTTGAATAAAATAGCTGATTGGCCCCTCACCTTTTCATTTTGTGACAAAAATGCCCAATATGTGTACAAACAAATTTTCAAAAATTATAAATCTTGTCCTTGAAGGATTAAAACAATAAATAATAATCATTTAGATCTCTTTTGATTTGTAATATTTTTATATATTAATGATTTTACATGCTATTGCAAATTATTGTTAATACTTTGTAGATGGTTGTATCCGATCTTATAACAATAAAAATAATTCGAAGCGTGGGACAAGGTTAAGCAAATTATGTAGTTTGGTTTGGCTCATCACAAAATGAAAAGGTGATAGGCCAAACCACAACTTTATCTAAAGTATGGACATTTCAAGGGTAGGGTGTGCACTAACCACCAAATTATAGGATATTTTGTGAAATTCAAAAAGGTCAAGATTGCGCAACCGCATAAAAAGTTAGGATATTTGGAGCAATTTTTCCTATTTAGTATCAACCAATGTTTGATTTAACTCAGTCTGAATCTTGTATCAGGTTCAAATACATAGGTTCATTGAGAGGACAAAAAACAAGAAGACAGCTACGACAACTGAAGATGAACCTGAATCTCTTACTTCCATGAAAACACAAGAGAGATTGAGGAAAAAGGTCAACTCTTTGATCAAACAGCATCATGTGCGCAAGGTTAGCCAAATAGTTAAGGATCATGACGATATAAAGCCCTGGGGCCAGGAAAATCAAGCTAGGGCAAGTATATGTTTTCTGTATCAGTTCATCTGTCCTTTTGCTGTAAATGTTGACAGTTTCATAATTGTCCCTATGTGACCATTTTCATAAAAATATGCATCACACATTTACTTTCAGGTTGGTGCACGCTTGGTTCAGCTACTTATAGAGACAGCTTATATACAGCTTCCAACTAACAAAATATCAGATGATCCTCCTGATATCCGACCTGCATTTATACACACCACCCAATCTGATTGGAGTGACACACAGTGAGAATGGAATTTATTTGCATTAATGACTTCATCTGTATTTTGCACAAGCATGTATATGCTTCATGTCATACTAACTCATGTTCTTTTTTGATCAGAAACAATGGTAAGAGGTATGCCATCATTGAATGTGATCCACTAGTTCGAAAAGGGTTGGAGAAAGATGTATGTACATAACATTTTTCATCCTTTCTCTCAAATGCACATTGTTGTTCATGCTAGAGTGCTAGGCTTAAAATTTTGTCATGGGCAGGGCATAGTAGGATAAAAATGTTTCTTGCACTGCTAAAAAGAACATCTCCTTACATTTGATTTGTTCAATTGAATAATTCTTCCATTTTCTTGCAATTGTACTTGCAGGCGAGCCACATGGGAATTCCATATATGCCAATGTTGGTTCCTCCACTCAAGTGGATAGGGTATGGAACTCAGTTTCTCTTTGTTTCAGTAACTATTCTTCAAGTGGTGTTTTTAAATTTCCAAGTGTTTGCCAGAGAGGAACCACTCTCTTCCTAATTTCTGTATCTTAACTTCTTCAATTTTTATAAATATGGAGGGATATGATTCACATAGTAACTTTTGTTCAGAGTTGACTAGTATAGCTCATTGACTAGGATGCGGTAATGGTAATATAACTTGAAGACCTATACTATCTATCTTGTGTATGCTCTTGGAGTTGGTGTTGCCCCATTTGTAAAAAATGGGAATTTCATTGTAGTAAATGTATGGTATTGGAAATTGCTAATGATGTACTCTAGCATAGGGTTCTTCTGGACCAGTTCATAGATTTCTTTTTCTATGGAGTTTTTTTCTTCCACTTTGGCAGTTATGATAAAGGAGCATATATTGTTCTTCCATCCTATGTTATGCGTACACATGGAGCAAAACAGCAACGTGAAGCGATTAAAAGAGCTCCTTTTAAGCAGTTAGATCAGGTGTTTGAGGTATGAGAATCTGAAGCCTGAAGGTTGTTTTTTTATTTTATTTTTATTTTTAAGTGGTTAATATTTCAGAGCTGTGATAATTGGTTAACATTTTTAGATTTATATCCGTTGCCAAGTTATCTTGCCACCTTGTGCTGTTGTTCTCTGTTTAAAAAAAAAAAGAAAGGATCTTTGCTTTTACATAATATTATATAATGTTTTTGCGTGCCTTGATTCATCCTTATTTCCCCTGATATAACTAGGCTCTTGATGCACTGGGCAATACTAAATGGAGGGTGAACAAAAGGGTGCTTAATATCATAGACAAAGTTTGGGCTAGTGGAGGTCGTATAGCTGACCTAGTTGACCGTGAAGATGTGAGTTACTCATAAAACATAAGATTCTGTTTCAACATTTATTATTTCATCCTTCGGCTATTGTTTCTGCCAGTTTTCAGATTGGCCTATTGACCATTCAGACTCTCTTCTTTAATATGCTGCCTTTTTACCGTATTACAGATTGCTTTGCCAGAAGAGCCAGACACGGAAGATGAAAAGGAAATTAAGAAATGGAAGTGGAAAGTCAAGGATGTGAAGAAAGTAAACAGTGAAAGGAATTCACTGCGTTGTGACATAGAGCTTAAACTAGCTGTGAGCACCTATTCGTATAAGATGATTTGTGAACTTTTTCCTTCTGCTAATTAATTAATTTGGTGGATTGTTGGATAAGTTTTCATATGATCATGATGCAATAATAGGTGGCTAGGAAGATGCAGGACGATGATGGTTTTTATTACCCTCACAATCTTGATTTCCGTGGTCGTGCGTATCCAATGCATCCTCACCTAAACCATCTCGGTTCTGATCTGTGTCGAGGCATTCTTGAGTTTGCAGAGGGAAAGCCTCTAGGAAAATCTGGTCTGCGTTGGCTTAAAATCCATTTGGCCAATTTATATGTGGGAGGAGTTGACAAGTTGTCCTATGATGATAGAACAACTTTTACTGAGAATCATCTGGATGACATTTTTTATTCTGCGGACCAGCCTTTGGAAGGAAACCGATGGTGGCTAGGTGCTGAAGACCCGTTTCAGTTTTTGGCAGCATGTAATAATCTTACAGATGCTTTGAGAAGCCCATCACCGGAGGCTTATGTTTCATATATGCCTGTTCATCAGGTACTGGTTACTTCTTGGATCTTATTACAATTTGAATTTTAGCTTAACTAGGATTCCTTTAGTTTTTCATTAATTTAATTAGGCTATACCTTTCAGGGCATATACTAAATGCTTCTAAATTCTCTCTTGAGATTAATGTATTCCTGATTTAATTCTCCTTTCTGAGTTGTGCACTTTGGGCTCCCTGCGGGTCTTTCGGTGTACCCCCTTCCCTGGCAGGGGTACCCTGATCTTGACCCCCTAGATTTCGTTGTAGCGGAACCTCACTGGGTCAATGTTGTTGTTGTTATTTTTGTGTGCATGGAGTATTGCCCATGAAAAGTTTTTTAAGATCTGATTTAATATTCCATATATATCATATGAAATCAAGAATATTTAATAGAACTTCTTCCTAGCTTAATTTTCCCAGGTTTGAGTTTTTTTAGGTTAATCTAAACCATTGACATAGTCTGACGTTGTCTCATTTGTGTTTTTTTACTTTCAAAGGATGGATCGTGCAACGGCCTTCAACATTATGCAGCCCTTGTAAGAGACAAGGTATTGAGCACTTATGGCATATTTATATACATTGAACCCCATGCCCCTCCTACATAAAGAACATAAAAAATTTAACAATGACAAATCAAACAGATCAGTATATACTTGAGTAAATCGTTTCTTTCTCCTTTAGTTTCAGTGTAGAATTTTTACCAGCTGAGGGATAATCTTCGCACCCTTGATTACTATGTGCAAATTTCTGCACCTAGAAGAAAGCTGACTTGTTATTGAGAGCTTGAATCTCCTTAAAGAACCTGCAAAAGAATGACCAAGAGGATTCGTCCCTTAAGCCACCTCCAATGGTCAAGTCGGTTCCTAACCGTTCAGGAGAATTCAATGCAATGTAATTAGGAAAAAGAGGCCATACCTGCATTTATAGTGGAAGGATAGGCTTGCCTAGGCGCAAAAGCTGGTGGAAATAAGGTTTAGAAATTGCTTTGAGGCTTGAAAAAATCACTATCTTTAAAGTGATATTTGTTCCCTTATAAGTTGCTGTAGGGTTTCAGACAAATTCACCTCCTAGTATACAACAAAGCCCTATAGAAAATCAGACAACAAATCTGAATTTCTCTACATCTTTTCATTATTAAAAACTTCTTTTAAATGTACAATTTAAAATTTTTAAAAGTGTATAATAAATATATTTTCATGTAAGAATAAAATATATTGACTAATCATAGAAAATAAAACCATATAAATAGTAGCTAACCTATTTTTGAATTTCATCGTCAACCAAACATATATCGGTTGAATTATAAATTATTTTCATAAAAAATAAATTATAGAATTCTCATGTTTTCACAAATTACGATCAATTAACTAATTTCATTATGCATGTGTCAAAGTGACTATATATTGTATACTCCATGTTTTCCAGTTTTTAAATTATTTTGTCCTTAACTTAATGATGCATGTGATTTAAATATCTACGTTTTTTTTATCAAATATTTATATACAAGCGCAAGAAATTGCTACCCCTTTACTTATTAGTAATAGATAGATAGATAGATTCAATAAGTCTTATTAATAGATTTTCTGCAACTAGGGTTTCTTCATAAACTCATTAATTTAGGATATAATTATAATTAAAAGATGGAAGATATCTCAAATATCTTCTTTATATTTTTTTGGTAGTTATTTAATTATCTTATTCCTTAAATTAATATCAAATGTGTTAACTTTCTTAGAAATAAAGCCTAGCCGATTTTATTCCTTTCAATTACTTATGTTAGATTCTTTATTAAGCTGTGTAATTAGTAGGCCACCCGTTTTTGCCTATTTGACCGTTTTCTATTACTTTGATATTTTTTCTCTTGTTTTATAGCTGGGAGTTGCTGCAGTCAATCTTGTGGCTGGGGATAAGCCAACAGATATTTATTCAGGAGTTGTTGCTCGGTAATCTGTTTCTTTTGTCAAATGATTTGAGTACAACAACAGTATTTAATAAAATTGAACATACTTTTTTTACCATATTATCCCTGTATATTCCAAATTTCAAATTGTGGTTTGGTGCTCTGATATTTCTAATGGTCATATCATTATTATATATGATTATTTACTCCCTTCCTCTATAGAAAAACCCTAATAGCTTCTTTAGTATCTGTAGAAAGGCTATTGATTTTCTTCTAACGTGTTCTTGCCCCACAGTGTCCTTGACATCATGCGTAGTGATGCACAGAAGGACCCTGCAATTGAACCTAATGCACTTCGTGCCCAGCTTTTAATTAGTCAGGTATCCTTTTTACTTAATGCCTAGTGTTGGTATTATCTGAGTATCTAACATTAAAAAGTTCAAAGTTATATCTAGCTGTGTTCTTAAAAGCAAAAGTCTGCACGTTCCTTCGTGTAGTTTGTGTGTGTGTTATTAGAGATTCCTTAGTTTTGCAGTAAAGTTTTCTCTTGTCCTTCTACAAACCAATAACTTAATTATACACAGAAGTCATCACAGTCTGCTTAACTAGGTTCCTGTCCACCAGTAACTTAATTATAATTATTTTTAATAGGTGGACCGGAACCTAGTTAAGCAGACTGTTATGACTTCTGTGTATGGTGTTACATATATTGGTGCTCGTGATCAAATCATGAGGAGGTTAAAGGAAAGATGTGCCAGTGAAGGTGATAAGGAACTATTTGCTGCAGCCTGCTATGCGGCCAAAGTAAGTATCTCAAACATGTATCCACTTATAGGCTCATTAATTGGATAACAATTTTGTTCTGTTACATACATTTCACAGTAAAATGAGAACTTTTCTGCTAAGAACTAGTTATAATTCAAAAGAACTTTTCTGCTCATGACTACATTTGATTGGGCAAACAGACCACCTTGACTGCGCTGTGGGATTTGTTTGAATCAGAAAGAAGCATCATGAGCTGGCTTGGCGACTGCGCAAAAGTATATAAATTTTTATATGAATATGCTTTCTTGTTTTCGGCACCCCTTTTGGATCATTTTTTTAATGTCTTTTGAGCTTACATTGGGGTTCTCTATTTGTCAACTGTTGACATTATGTCACTAGATCATAGCTTCAGAAAACCATCCAGTGCGTTGGACAACTCCTCTTGGACTCCCTGTTGTCCAGCCTTACCATAAATTTGGAAGTTATCAGGTAATTTTCTGGACACTAGTACTTTGTATCTGATTCCTGTTTTTTTTTTGGGGTCATACTAGTTGGATATCTTTATTTCTTGAAATTGTTGTTGCTTTAAATGCAGATCAAGACTTCACTTCAGTACATGTCACTTCAACGTGAAACTGACAAGGTAGCCTAATACAGAACTTCACTGCATATTCATGTCATTTCCTAAAAATAGTGATATACTTTCCTTTCATCCAATTCAAACTGGAGAAATTTTTTAGGGAATGGTGAACTCTGAATTCCTGATCATTAGCTATGTTCAAATTTATCTCCATTTGATTTTATTGAGTCCTTGAGTTCTAGAAAATGAATTTCTCTATGTTACTGTTCAGGTTATGGCAAATAAACAGAGAATAACCTTTCCTCCAAACTTCATCCATTCTCTTGATGGTTCCCACATGATGATGACTGCTATTGCTTGCAAAAAAGCAGGCCTAAACTTTGCAGGTTCATGATGATTTTGTAATTTCTTCAGTTTTTTTCTTGTAATGCATGATGCATCTCTCTCTATTCAAGTTTCCTTATATATCTTTCTAATATAGGGGTCCATGATTCATATTGGACACATGCAAGTGATGTTGACGAAATGAACCGGATCCTAAGGGAGAAGTTTGTTGAGCTTTATGAATTGCCTATATTGGAGGATGTAAGTTTTTTTTGGTTTCGGTTCCTAGTATAAGTTTCATGTCAAGTGCCTTGATTTTTTATATGTGCATCAGTAATGCCCCATATCAAGCTAAGACCATATATAGTCCAAGAAAGGAAGATCCCAACATATTACCTGCAAGAGTCTAAGCTAGTGCACACTCTTCTGTATATAATTTGAGCTTTTATTAGACAGGCTTGTGAGATGATTACCACAACGCCAACAACAACATTGACCCAGGGAGGTTCCGCTATAGCGGAATCTGGGGGTACCACCTGCCCAAGGGAAGGGGGTACGCCCGATAGACCTAAGAATAAACCTACTACAATTAGTTTCGGAAATAAATTTTAAGATCAAAACCTACTACAATTAGTTTTGTAGCTCAAAAGATTTGGTAGTCTTCTCTAACCGTCTTCAAACCCAATACCAATACTTGTAAATTGTACTTTTGCCCAATCTGAAAAGATGTTGTTTGGCACAGTTGGTAGCTGAAAAGATTTTGGTTGTATTTTGTGTAAGCATGATATTTTTTTATTACCTTTTGTTTGGCACAGTTGGTGGAGAATTTCCAAAAGTCCTTTCCTAATCTAGAATTCCCCCTTCTGCCTGAGCGCGGAGATTTTGATCTACGGGAAGTCTTGGAGTCTCCTTACTTCTTCAACTAGTCTGTGCCAATGGCTCATGGTGTTCATTACTATGGTCAATGTTCTAAAAAGCGCTAGGCGGACGCTGGGCAGAGAGGGACCGCCTAGCGCCCAGACGGCCTGAATAGTGGTCTAGGCGGTCCTAGACGGGTGCCTAGGCGGGCTAGGACCTTCCAGCGCCTAGGCGGGGCCTAGAAGGGATTTTTAGAATAGTGACTATGGTCTTCAATTCGTTGAAAAAGAGGGCTTGCCTGGAGCACTCTCGGTCTCAGATAAGTTATCTTTGTTTATGGATGGTCTTCAGCTATTATTCCTGACGTGTATATGATTAATAGCTCCTATTCATTCAACTGATTCTCTATACGAGACGTTTCTCTTAAACCCTTCCCATTCCTTAATATCATGCCCCCCAGGATTAGCTTATTTAAGATTATTTTTTTAGAATTGAACAAGAGGTCGAGACATGACTTGTTAAGATTAATTCTTTAGAATTTTAATTTCTAAAAGCAATTTAGAAATCTTTTTTATATATTGTATATGGTAAAGTCACCTAATTGGATATTGTACGGGTTAATGAACTTGTGACTCTACCCACTTTGTCAGTCGAATGCCTCCAATCATTGGTGACTATGCATTTCTAATCTCATCTATCTATAGTTAAGGAGTATAAGCATCTCAGAATTGATTATTAATTGGTTACTCTTTTATGCTGTAGTGGAAAAATGATTGATAACCATGACATTATACCAACCCACAAAAACTGATCTTCACGATCTACTTTGTGGATTTGTGATCTGTGAATTGAGTTTGATTTATATTAATTGGTATTTAGTTATTTTTCAACTTTTAATGGTGAGCCGCCCCACACTTTAGCAGCCTAGCTAAGTTGATATTGTGTGGAGGAGTATGATATATACCAAATAATCGATCAATAAGTTGGTTTAGAGATCGATCATGGTGATACACGCATCTCCAAATAAGGCAGTTTTCAAACTTGAATCTTCTTGTGAGTTAGAGAGTCTTACACATTAATTGTCCATCGCGAACCCCTGTTAGATTTATACTTTTTAGTTATCGGAAAAACCCACGTACTCTCTTTCACATCCAGGAAACAGCTCTCAGAGATCTTTTTTCCTCTTGAAAGATATAGTAGCGAAACAATTAACCTATTGATATTGGAAGACCCAAAAGATTTTTACAGCTATTCTAAAAAGCTCTTTAAGATTTGAACTAGCGTTTGAATTTTTTTTCCCGCATCTACCCTCAACCAATAGAATCCAAATTAAAGTTAGGTGAACTAGCTAACTAGTATTCCTTGGTAAGAGAAGATCCTTGTTGCACAAATTTATGAGGCGCACCCTCATGTTCATTGGTTTTTATGGCTTTAAGACGGATTTAGCCCCTATATTAATTTTGGTGCATTCTAATTAAATTCAGTTATTATTGTCACATAGTTGAATTTCAGTTTTCTTTGAGTCTATCGAGCGCATTCTCCTGATATGTTTGGATTATGGGTTAACCCCCAGATTCTGCTTGAGTGGGATTTACACTGGGTGATGATGTTGATGTTGACATAAGAGTGAAGTATATTAGGAGAGTATATTTAAGAATTGGTAATCTAGTTCGTTTGCTACCTACATAGTTCACATAATTAGTTTGTTTTAGACATGACATGACACATATTTTACCGTACAAAGACTTTTGCATATTAATATATTATTATCTTATCAGTTACCTTATTGGCATAGTTATGTTATCAATGTCTGTTAAACATACCCTTTTATTACTTGTAAAAGACTAATTAAGTAATACATATAACAATTATGAAACTTGTACTACATATAACAATTATGAAACTGCAATACCATAAGAATTTAAGAAAGAAAAGTAGTACTGTTTCATTAAGTAAGAATATCGATCACATTTGGCAACATATGAAGCGCACAATCGATGTTGTGCGCGCAATTCATGAACCCACCATCAACCATACACGTACGCAACCTACAACACATATATAGCTATAGAGACTAGAGTGGCATGTCCACTTTGAGCTTTCTCCCATACTCACCCTAATTAATTATTATTATCATTATCACAACATAATTAATTATAACATATAGTGATGTACGTACTACAACCACCAAAACTTGCACAACTCTACTACTTAATCCAACTTCTCTAGACAACGCACGCTCGCTCTCAAGTGACTGATGACTCAATTATTCCTGATCCAAACACACCCCATACTTAAACCAAGCCACTAATCAACCTTACAACCATTAATTAATCAATTAATTAACCACTCGCTTGCTGACGTGGCCGTGGTGTACAAACTGATGATGAAGGTGCCCATGATGCTTTGTCTTTGCACTCCTTGCGGACGACGACCCCACAGGCAACGGCGGGATACTTTGCTCGTGCCTAAACAAGTTATCCGGATCCACCTTCGTCTTGATCTGCACCAACCGATTGAAGTTGGACTTGAAGTACTTGACCCCCCAAGAACTCGCCTGAACCAAGCTCGAGCTCCCGTTCTTGTCGTTCATCCCCAAGTCCAAGTCTCGATAGTTCACGTACGCTTCCCTAGGAAGCATCGACACGTAAGGCGCCATGTAGTCGTACAACTTCCTTATCCACGCCATACGTGTGGGAGCTGCACCCGCCGCCTCATCCGCATCCTGCCACGTGGTCACGTACTGGATCTTGAACTTGGTCCCATTCCTATACGTTGATAAGGCCACGTCATTGTAAAGTGCAACTACGTACCCATAAACCTCTTAGGTATAAAGTTAAAATCATCATACGACGTCTTTGGCCGAACCTCGACTATCACCCTATGTCGGGAATTAGTTTTTTTGGCGAATCTATATCTATATTTAAGAGTTTGGTTTAAATGAAACAACCTCTTATCCTGAAACAAGCTCTTATTCTGAAACGAGTGCACTTTTCCTAGTTTGTAGTGCCTTTTCCTCGGATTACACTTTTTTCGATTTGTATTTTTCGTATTTTGTAGTCCACTTTAAAACATTTATTTCTCAATGGAGGTAGTATGTGGATATAGGCTCGCCCAAAACAAGTTTCTCGTATATAGACTGGTTTTGGAGATTCGGGTAAGGTCGTTTCTTAGGTATATTTCAACCAAAAAAAAAACTCTTAGGTATAAACAGGCACGGACCGAAGGGCGGGCTGGATACCCTAAAACCCATCCAAAAAAATAAAAATAAATAAAAATAGGGTAAATTTAATAATAAAAAAAGTAACAAATAAAGTAAATTTAGTATTAAATTGATTAAATTAAGGTAATTTAACCTACTAAAAAATTTAATGACAATTAGTCCACCCTAATGTTAAATTTGGGTCTGTAGGTCTAAAGTTACAATTATCATACGACGTCTTTGGTCGAACCTCAAGGTCCTCGACTATCAGCCTATGTCGGGAATTTGTTTTTTTTTGGACCTTTTAAAGTAACTTTATAGTCCTACTTAAAAAAAAAAAAATCAAATATTGGACCTTTTATAATTAAAAAACCAAATTAATTTTGGATTAGTTAATTAATTAATGAAATAATTACCTGTGAGGAAATGGAATTTGTGACTCCGGTATCCGGCTCATCATGCCGCCGTACGGGTTCCAGATCATGAGCGCGCCCGGACCCTCGGACAACCGGGCCCACAACCCATCAAGCCCGGTCTCCGGTATGGCGGTCCGCACAAAGTCCGACTTCGCCTTGAAGTAGTTCGTGAACGTCGGCTTCCCCTGCAACAACACCGACGGGCTCGTCCCGGTCGGGTACCCGCCGATGTACATTACCGAGTCAATCCACCGCATCTCCGTACAGTCCTTCGCCTCGAGCCCGAGCTCCGGGAACTCCCTCTCCATGAGCTTCACAAGCTGCGGGGCGCGCCCTAGGTAGAGCGCCTGGAAAGCCCCCGACACGGTGGCCTTGCCCGCCGGAGACAGGATGAGCCTGATCCAGAGGTTGTCGTCGGTGGAGTCGGCGACCTCCTGCCACTTCGAAACCACCTTGGTCAAACCCTGGTCAACGGTCTTGACCACCGTGAAGGTCGTCACGGTGGCGGGGACGGCGACCAGCCGGACCTTCCACGCGAGGATGACGCCGAAGCTGCCCCCCCCACCGCCGCGCAACGCCCAGAACCAATCCTCCCCCATGGCCTTCCGGTCGAGGATCCCGCCGTCGGGGCCCACGACACGGACGTCGACGACATTGTCGGCCCCGAGGCCGTATTTCCTCATCATGGGCCCATAGGCGCCGCCAGTGATATGGCCGCCGACTCCCAGGCTCGTGCAGAGCCCCGCAGGGAAACCATGCACGGGGCTCTGCTCGAAGACCTTGTAGTAAAGCTCCCCAATCGTGGCCCCGGCCTCGACCCAGGCGGAGCTGTCGTCGAGGTCGACGGATACAGACCGGAGCCTCGACATGTCGAGGACGAGGAAAGGCTGGTCCATCTCGGACGCGTACGAGACGCCCTCGTAGTCGTGGCCGCCGCTCCGGACCCGAAGATTGAGCCCTAGCTTCTTGGAGCATATGACGGCGGCTTGCACGTGGGAGTCGACGAGCGGGAGGAAGATGAGGCGCGGCTTCCCCACGGAGGGGGTGAGGTAGCGGAGGTTTTGGGCGGTGGAGTTGAGGACGGAGGCGAAGGAGGCGTTGGAGGGCGCGAAGCACGTGGAGGGGAAGGCGGCGCGTGTGGAGGCGTCGGAGTTGTCGGCCATGCACTGCTCGAAGCTCTCTTGAGTGTTGGATTGTGCGTGGCTCAAGAGGCTAATTGAGAGGAGGAGGAGGAGTAGTGCTTGGGCTAAGAAGGGAAGCAAGAAGGGACGCTGGAGAGTTGCCATGGAAACAATCATATGATTAGGACTTGATGGGGTTGTGTAATTTGATGAAGTGATGGATGATGTGGAGGTTAATTTGAACTAGGGTGGGGGGTTATATATAATGAAGTGGAGGGGAGGTTGTGAATTGTGATATATAAGTTGACGTAAGGAAAATGTCATGATAACGTGGATTGTGATTTTGGAGGAGGGGTTAATTAGGGGCATCGAATTCGGGTCAAAAAGTTGTAGTACAATATTAGGTAGTTGGAATCCTTGACCCTTGAGGTGATGATGGAATTGTATATGTTGCTTTGGGGTTTTTTCTCCTTTCCCTTTTGTCACGGGAGATTGAATTGTACCGTCATGATTCATGAATGGGTTTCAAAAATCTTAGTGAAGTACTCCATACTCCTTATCTTAGTCGAGTGATCCCTATAAGAGCATGTTTGGATCGCGTATTATAATACAAAATCGCACTAAATTCTATATTATAATGCAGACTTTTACATTATAATACGCGATTCAAACAGATCCTAAGTTTAGTGGATAAGTCCTAATATTAATTAATTTTATAATGAAATTTTATCGCACACAACTCCTAGTCTAATCAGCCCAAAGACTTTCACAAAACCAAATTATAAATTTGATATAAGTTAATGATGATAAAAGGTTTTGAATAACATATTTTTGAAATAAATTAGACCATTAAATTAAGTTTTAATGGATTATTTATTAGGTTGCTAATTCAAAGTACGCGTTATTCTCATCTTCACTCAATATATGAAGTTTTGATTAGAAAACATCATGTTATGGGGAAGGGAATATATTGTGTCGGTTGTTTATTAGCAATTACTTTTAGGGTGATAATTATGGAGGGGAGGTTCTAGAAAATGGGGATTAATGGGATGGTATGTGGAAATGGTAATGCTACCAGTCACAAGCACAAACTATACATGATAGATGAAAGCAAATTGTGGCATCTTCTCCATTTTCATTCTTTTTGGTGGATTGATCTTTTGCCCAATACAAAGAATATATATGTCTTAGCTGTTTTTAGGTGTGTAGTGATAAATTCTATATCTGTATTATGTATGAATGGTTTACATATCATACAAATTAAATTATATATGTGAGGTATAATTGTATCCCGTATTTAACTGAAATTAATCATAATTAAACTGTTATTTTGAAGTTTATTTCTTCTTCTTTTGATTCGAATTAGAGATTGTTTACTAATACTTCATTACTTTTGTGCTTTGAAATATAAACTCTCCGGCTAAAGTTATGAGTAATAAAGCTTCGAAGAGGTCTCACTAGTCTAGTTGGTAGGTGATAATGTCCGTGACTATTAGGTTGCAGGTTTGAATCTCTCTCTCATTATAATGACCCTAAATGAGAAATACTCTCGCATGTAAAATCGATGGACTATGTTATTATTATTATTATAAAGTGTTTTAAAATAAGACCTTATTAAATTTATATACTAAACTTATATGTAAATGTGCACTTATCTTTACAATTCCTAGTCTATATTGGCTCACAAACTTTACTACTTAAGCAAGTTTGAGATTTGATGAGGTGTGTGGTATATCTATAGTGCATGCTATATTGGGGTTCCTTTTCTTGATTTTCTTGCTCCAAGTCTTTTTAAAAGATTTTTTTTGTGTCAAGTGAAATGAACTAGCTAGGTTAAAAGTGGGGGGTTACTCATTAATGGAAGTTGGTGAAGAAACAGTTTGGCTAAAATTGTGTGGCTCATGTTTTGTCAAATGGCTTGGCTTACTTTGTCTTCTTTGCCATGTGCTAGTGATGACCTTAATGTGCTTCGATCCATTTCATATTATAATTATATAGATTTTTTTTAGTTCAACTTGTATTTGGAGGCAAATTTTATTTCAAAATCGTTCATACTTCATAATGTACGTGACAATAACTATTTTGCATGCTCAATTATGATACAATTTGTTCCAAATTTATTTGTGATTATACATTTAAGTAATTAATCATTGCATATTTATCCGATTCCACACATTTTTTCATGGTGTTTTTTAGGGATGGGAAGATGTCTTAATTAGATTGGTTTCATTAATCTTTTCTTTCTTACTTTATAGAGGTCTTTATTGTGGGTCTTTACGTTCTTTAATCATGTTTTAACCCTAATTAAAGTAAAAAATCACTTTTTTTATGCAATACCTTGTGGAAATTTGTTAAAAGCCTCTCCCTTTTCTTTTGGAGGTAAATTAGTGACACAAATTAAAAAGAAAGGCCTTTGGAATAAGAACACAATTGACAATGAATTGATTGAAGGAAATTAAATCATACTCCATCCGTTTAAATATACATGTTTTTTTAGTCTTATTTTTTTCCATTCAATTAAATTTGTTCTTTTAAATATTTTGTGCAATTTTTTTTTCAAATTTACTCCCTACATTTATAATACTTTAGTCAATTCAATAACGGTATGTAGTACGTACTATTACAAACTAATGAGAGCATTGTGTTTTAAATTTAATTACTCCCTACATTTATAATACTTTAGAGGTGAAATATATTTAATGCATTGTGTTTTAATATTGTGAATACTATTACAAACTAATGAGAGCATTTTGGTAAAAAAAATTATTTTCTTAATAAGTGTGTAATTATTTAAAAAGACGTATTTTTGAATGGATGGAGTAGTTGAGTGAAATATATGTCCCCAAAAAAAGCAGATGAAAATTGAATCGGACATTTCTTTTGAATCGATCCCATGTGTAGTGGGTAGGTGACGAGCTAGTTCAAATGTAAAATGAGATACAAAATATATAAGAACAGAAGAGAAATTAAGTAGTGTTATTCAACATCTATATATGTTTGAGTCATTACATTTTTTTTTTGAATAAGAAAGCATTATCACCTCCTTTCATATCGATATTCCTATCCACACCAAACGGTTTGGCGCATTCTTTTTTGCTACGATGTGGGGTTGCATGTGTTGGTTTAGGAAAAGAAATAAAATTGTCTATATGTGCATGGTGGTTTATTTTATCTTGATCAAAGTTTTTTTTAACAAGGTGGATCAATTTAGTTAGTAGGCAAACTAAGCATGGTACGTGTATTTTGTGACTCTAGCTAGTCACTTGTTTTTTAATCCTCTCTCACGTAAGTTCTAGAAATTCATCTTTCAAACAATGCTGCCGGTATGTTATGGAATTTTCTTAATTTTTGAGAATATTAAGCTGTTTTGAGGTGCAATAATTTTGCCATCTCATTTTTCAAAATAAAAATTATTAAAATTCAAAATAAACTAGTGCTAGAAACAAAGGTTTGAACTAATAAAAAAAAAAAAGGCATGTATATAGAAGATTCACTCTTATTCTCCACATAAAATGATTTACGCGAGCTATAACGAGTTTTTATAGTTTGATTGTTCGTGTTTCTTCAGATTATGCACGTTCTTTCTCTTATTCTAGACTTTCTATTTAGTTTTCACAGATTTATTCTAAGTGTTTTCTCTCTTACAAATAGTGACTTGGAACCTTTTAAGATTCCCTCTCGTGAAATAGCGCGATTCTTTAGAATGTCTCAACTTAATTGTCGAGTCTCTATCAACAAGGAGTTGTCTTGAGCTAGAGATGTTTTTCGACCCTTACAACCTCGCCTTCTTCAACTATTTATAGGCATTCGAAAGGGTTGGAGTTCGAGTTTTCTTGATATGGGAGAAACTTAATTATTAATATTCGAGTGTTGGTCACTTATTGGTCGATGTTGGAGAAACTTATTAATATTCGACGTGTTGAGTTATCTTGACACCACATTGGTTCTAACAAAGGTCGGACCAGAAGGAACTCGAGGCACAACAGGCCCAGAGGACATATTTCCATGCAGCCTAACATTAGTTTGGTGAATGAGATCAACTTCCATGGAATTTTTTTTGGATGATAAGTTTTAGTTTCTAGGCTAAATATTGTTAAGAGGACACTCCCCAAAATCATAAGAGGAATCGCTACAACACCCACCACCCAACAAAGACAGTTTCATACAAGACTTTGAGGGTCAGAACAGATTTACAATGAATCTGATTTTTCACACTTTTCTTTAAGAGGGACAAAGACATCAACATTGGAAAGTTGCACATTTTTGAAAGCTTGTATTTGTACATTAATTAAAATAGTTGTGATGGATGAACATAGCCTGAAATTGCCAAATCTTTGTTAAAGTTTTTCCACCTCACTTATTGAAGATTAATTTAACTTTTTATTCCATATATTTTAAATTTTAGCTTGTAATAGCGAACATCTAATTAAATTTTTAACTCGAGCTAATGATTCAGTTTTTGGTCTTGTTTCGGTAGAGTTATGTTAAAACTTTACAGATAGATTTATAAATCCTCTCACAAAAATAATAAATTCTTTAAAAGAGTATAAACAAATTAGAGCAAGAAGAAATCAATCTCAATTCCTTTTTAGTAATTAATGGTCAAAATATTTTAAATTCTACCAATATTCCATTAACTCCCCCTTAGCTAAGTCCTTCAGTTTTAAGTCCATATTTCTTACGGAGTATAACATCTTGGCAAACCACTAGTTGGATTTTGGGGTTAGGGATGTTCTTTTTTGCTAGATATTATTCTAATGGTGACCTTTAAATATTAACCAAATAATTTTTAAAAAACTAATTGAACTTGTAATTTCTATATACTTTACCCTTTTTCACATATTTATATTCTTCGTGAAAAGAAAGTGCTACTTTACGGGATTGAAAAGACCGAAAGCATAGATTGATCATCGTTTTTATTTCTTTTAAGCTTTAATTTCCTCAAGAGTGCACGAGAATCTAATCGCTACAAGCAAGCAACGTATATTAGACGTGCAAAATGGATGAAGCATATATGTCGGGTTCAGACTTCAGACAGTAATTATGTTATTTTTTCGCTTCATTGATACTAACATTTTAAGCTGAAAAATCGCAGTATAGATTTAATTATTATCGTTAAGAAATTGTTTCAATAATAACCTTACAGATTTAAAATTTATTGATCAAAATTTATAAAACCATGGATACTGTGTAATTTTAACAATCTAGAAATTTAAATGTTGAAATATACTATCTTAAACCAAAAGATGGGCAATAAGTCCGATCTTGGGTCACTTCTCTTACAAATTTATTGATCAAAGTTCATATAAGGTGAGTGGACCTCTTCTCTTACTATTAATTGGTTTTACAATTAAGTCTCATCGAACCTATATATTAAGTACTTGTTTAGTTGGATGGAAAAATCTCATGATTTACAAAATTCCATGAATTACCATCTAATATATGTGTTTGGGTGAAAAAAGTTGACTAAAAATCATAGGAAATTAAATTTCTAGGATTTCCAATTACTTCAAAATGAAGGAATTGCAAATACCATGTAGGAGGTGGGTAAGATCTACTTCCACCATTTTATTTTAAGTATTTTTTTCATTAAAATTTTATTGATTACAAAATCTCTAATTTACCCATAAATAAACAAATAGTATTTTTATGGACAATGGCTATGATAGTAATTTTATATAAATTCCCATGATTTCTCAAATCAAACCAAACAACATCTAGAAATCTAATTCCTACAAATTTAATTTTAACCAAACACTTTTTCTTAAATCACATGAATAAAATTCCCACAAATTAACTTCCCTTGATTTAGCATCCTAGGAGGTTAACTAGCTTCTACGGATGGACGAGCAAGGAAGAGAAGCACTTATCTTGTCAATTACCCGTCTTGCTGAATTCGATCATGAAGCATGGCTTGTTGTAGGAGATTTTAACCAAGTTTTACGCCGAGAAGAAAAAGAAGGTGGTTTGGAACCGAGTTGGGCAGAAATGATGGCATTTAGTCAAGCTATTGATGGGTGTGGTTTGACTGAATTGTCTTGTTCCGGTTCGAAGTTCACTTGGGATAATGGTCGAGTAGGTGAGGACTTCATTCAAGAGAAGTTGGATCGAGGCCTTGCTAACGATAAATGGTTTGACCTTTTTCCAAATGGGGTGGAAAGAAATGTGGAGAGGTTTGGGTCGGATCATATCCCTATCTTGATTGATTCTTTTCGTTGTATAGATCGTGATGATGAATGTTCGAAGGGGCCACGTCCTTTCCTGTTCGAAGCCATGTGGACTCAAGACGAAGGGTGTGAAGTGGTGATAGGAAACTGTTGGCAGAATCCTAGTAATCTGAATGGTCGAGACAGGGTGATGGGTAAGATACAACGTTGTGCTGAAGAATTCAAAGCTTGGAATCGTGTTGAGTTCGGAAATATATTCTCTCAGTTGGGTGAGGTTCGAGACGAGCTCAGATGGCTTAATAAGTTAGGCATGAGAGGTCAGTGGGTGACTAGGAGATGTGAAATTGAAAGAAAAGAGAGAGAGATTTGATGGCAAAAGAGGAGATGCTTTGGCATCAACGGGCGAAAGGGAACGAATTAAAATGGGGAGACTGCAATTCAACGTTTTTCCATAAAAAAAGCCAATGGACGACGTAAAAGAAATCAGTTGAGAAGGCTTGTTGACGAGAGTGGAATGGAGTGGAGAAGTAATGATAATATGATGAGGGTTGTTATGCAGTATTTCCAGGAACTTTTCAAAACTGATCAAAACACACATACTCTATCGGCTCCTCAAGGGCTCTCGCCTCTTATGACGGATGAGGATAATATGATGCCCACGCGTCCATTCTCTGGTGAAGAGGTACGTTTCACACTCTTTTCTATGCATCCGACAAAGTCCCCGGGCCCCGATGGTATGTCAGCGTTGTTCTTTCAACAACATTGGCATATCATTGGACCCGAGGTTATTTCCTTTGTGCTTGATATTTTACATGGTGCCCCGTTCCCGGAGCGACTCAATCATACATTTATTTCTCTTATACCAAAAGTCACTGACCCTTTCGTATGAAGGATCTCCGTCCCGTCAGTTTGTGTAATGTGCTTTATAAAATCATATCCAAGGTTTTGGCAAACAGGTTGAAGAAGGTTCTCCACAAAGTAATATCAACTTCTCATAGTGCTTTTGTTCCCGAAAGGCTAATAATGGATAATGTGTTGGCGGCTTTTGAGCTTTTCCACTTCATGAAGAACAAACAAAAGGGGAAAAAAGGTTACACGACACTTAAACTTGATATGGTGAAGGCGTACGATCGGGTAGAATGGACGTTTCTCGAGCAGTGCATGAGAAGCCTAGGGATGAATGACTGATGGGTTAATTTATTAATGAGATGTGTACCTTCAGTGTCTTTTTCGGTCCTTATGGGTGGTAGGCCTTCACGTGAATTTTCTCCGGCTCGTGGTCTTCGGCAGGGAGACTCGCTTTCTCCTTATTTGTTTCTCTTTGTAGCTTAAGGGTTTTCGGCTTTGCTTAGGAAAAGTGAGGAAGAGGGTCATCTCAAAGGAATACAGATTGCTAGGGCAGCCCCTATGGTGTCCCATCTTTTCTTTGCCGATGATAGTATTGTGTTTACTCAGGCAACTTGTCAACATGCAATGCAAATTGTGAATATCCTCCAGGTGTATGGAGTAGCTTCAGGACAACAAGTGAATTTGAGTAAATCAGAACTTTCCTTCAGCAGGAATGTTAGTCGGCAACAAAGGGATGCTTTACAGGAAATCCTTAATGTATAGGAGGTAGAAAAACATGAGAGGTACTTAGGCCTTCCGACCATGGTTGGAAGATCTAAGAGAATTATCTTTGTCCAAGTTAAGGAGCGTGTGTGGAATGATATCCGCCTTTTTAGTCGTGTTTTTAGGGTGTATTTTTTGTGTTTGAGTCTTTTTCTTTAGTTTTTGTGTTTTGTTTTGAGTCGTTTGTGTAGGTTTTCATATTTTCTTAAGATATGGACTCTACATAAGCTTTGGTGGTGTTTTTATAGGTTTTGGAGCTGTTTGGAGCATATTTTAGGAGATGTTGAGAAACCGGTGAAAAGCACTCAAGAAAGAGATGAAGATCAAGTTAAAGCCATGAAGGAAGTTTAGGAGACCGTTACCGAGCTTAAGGAAGAAGAATCAAGGCAAAAGGAAGGGTAACGGCCCCTATACCAAAGCAATAACGAGCCAAATTACAAGACAGTAAGGGTCGGTACCGAGGTCACAGGGTTGGTACCGAGGTGCTCAGGAAGAAGAAAGTCGAGAATTCAGCAGAAAATCCTACCGACCCTGATGGGGTCGGTACCGAGGGTCCCGTGTCGGTAGGGACAATAGAGTCGGCGCATTTAATAAGATTTATCCCATATCTTTATGTTATTAGATAGTTTTAAGGGATATATGTTTTAGAGATTTATTTCCTTATAGATAGCTTTAGTTTCTCTATAAATACTCTTGTTCTAGCTTTAGTTTTCTAATCATTCAAGTTAGTTTCAGGGTAGAGGAGAGAGAGAGGAGGCGTGGGAGAGAGAGAGAGAGAGAGAGAGAGAGAGAGAGAGAGAGAGAGAAGAGGAGGACGAGTTTGTGGATTTTGCTTGGAGGACAAGTTTTGTTTGGATTCGGTTGTAAGCTTTCTTTTTTTAATTTAATTGTTTTTAATCATGATTTGTGAGTAGTTTTTTCTCTCTAAAGTTGGTGTTAAACCCAACAATGGTTATGTATGCTTGCTCTTGATCATGTTTTTGATTGTTTTTATTGCATGAATCTATCCTCTTGTTCTTAAATCCTTGAAACGAAAGTTGATAAGGAATTTCTCATTCATAGTTGAAGTGAAAGCGGAAACTTTGGATCAGAATAGTCAATTAGGGTTTTGAAGTGAAAGCGGATCAATCCTAGTTGAAGTAGAAGAGATATATAGTAAGTTTATTGATTTGGCGAAAGTTGATTGATTTACTTGCTTAAGTTAATGAAAGTTAGCAACTTTATGTGATAAAAACACGATCTACATGTTTCATTAGCGTTTGCATGCATAATTGTTATTGTGGGGATACCAAAACCTTAGATTTTCTCTTTCTCTTGATAAAAACCCTAGCTTTGATTGATTACTTGCGCTCCAAGTAACAAAACTTGACATAGACTTTCTCCCGTGGACGAACCTGACTTCGCTATACACAGCGGGGTCTTGATTATAAATTTATGTGTTGTCAAAAAACCCTTTCAACATGGAAAAAGCTTAAGGGTTGGAAGGCTAGTACTCTATCTAGAGCCGGAAAAGAAACTCTCATTAAAGTTGTACTCCAAGCTATACCTATGTATACTATGTAATGTTTTCTGTTTCCCAGTAGTGTTATTCAAGAGATCGAGCAACATGTGTAATTTCTTATGGGGAGGACAGGATTCTCGGAAGCACAATTGGGTCACGTGGAAGAAGCTTAGTCGGCCTAAGAAAGAAGGTGGATTAGGGTTTCGGGATATGGAAAGCTTTAATCTCGCTTTACTTGCTAGGCAAGGATGGCATTTGTTGACCGAACCAAACTCTCTTATTGCTCGTATGTTCAAGGCCAAGTACTACCCACGTACAGATTTTCTCCATGCCTCGATTGGCTTCAGGCCTAGTTTCTGTTGGCAGAGTATTTTACAAGCTCGGAGGTTTTAGCTGAGGGAACATTCTTGCGGATTGGGAATGGAACATCAATTCAGGTTTGGCATGACCGGTGGATTCCAAGGCCGTTACTGTTTCGACCTATTGGTAATTTTTTTGATTGTGATGAAAACCTTCGAGTTTCTGAGCTCATAGATTAGAGTGTCGGGGCTTGGATTGAAGACAGAGTTCGAAGTACCTTCTTACCAGAGGATGATGACATGATCTTGGCCATTCACCTTGTTGATCCGCCGGGAGAAGATCGTCTTGTGTGGTATTATACGAACGATGGATGTTTTACTGTGAAATCTACGTACCGAGCCTTCGAAACAAGACGCAATTCAAGTTCAGGCCGAGGAGAGGCTACTGATGCTTCACAAATATCTAAACTTTGGAGTAAAGTTTGGAATTTGCAAGTGCCTCCTCGAGTGCGCTGGTTTTTCTGGAAAGCATGTCGCAATATATTACCATGTAAGCAGCTGTTACTGATGGTGCGCGAATTAACCGCTAAAGGTTAAAGGCAATAAAATCATGTGTGGAATTAACTAGTTTTCAAGTGTATGCATGTACGTACTCCATATAACATATTATATAAACAAACTAGTGTATGTATAAACTGCAAAGAAATGAAAGGTGTGAAATCCGCGTGTACATGTGATGGGCTGAGCCCAATTGGCACATTTAATTCAACGGCCCAAGTAGTTTAAAACACGCAAGCCATTGTAAACCGATGGCAAGTATGTCTCGTGGCCAATCTCTATGTGCATGGCCCATTTGGGCTTTGCCACCAAGCCATTTCCATGCAATTACGTGTGGGAATTGCCACATTATTTCATGTGGCACAATACTCACATATTGTCCCACATCGATCATGTACAAATAAACAAGCTATTGAAATGTTATATATAGGAGAAGGTATCGAACAGAGAAATGGTCGAAAATCCGCTCTGGCTCGAGAACTATCTCGTTTGCCAAAGCTCGACGTGTTTGATCTTCGAGTGAGATCGCGCTATAAACGGTATAAAGTCCAAAGGCTTTATTCGTAAAGAGCACAAAAACAACCGGCTGAGGGGTGGGGAGTAGGAATAATCCACGTACGAAAACCGTTCGGTTGTACGAATCCCGAGAGTTAGTATTTATTTAATTTCCGTTTATAGCGCGTATTATATCGGGTTTCATCAGTGACGAAACATGGTGAATGATGCAGGCTGTGAGTTTTGTGGGAAAGTTGAATCAATTGTGCATGCTCTGATGTACTGCCATTGTGCATGCTCTGATGTACTGCCATTTGCCTCAATGTATGTGGGATCAATTTCCACATATTGTTGTGTTGGGGGAAGACTCACCACGGTGGATGTTGCGGAGGCTGAAGCAGTGTTGTGGGGCATCCACATTGGGAACTCGTTAGGGCTGGCTCAGGTTGTGATAGAATCTGACTCGTTGAAGGTGATTTCGCTAGCTGAGAAAGGTGATATCCCTCTTAATGTGTTTGGAAATGTCATGGCGCTTGCGATCGAGCAAAGTCTTCTCTTTGATGATAGCAAATGGGTTCATTGTAAGAGGGGAGCAAACAAATCAGCGGATTGGCTAAGCAAGTGGCGTCCTAAGGAACCTTTTCTTGTTTCTTATAATTGTTACTTTTCGTTAGACTTTTATGCTGTATTGAATGTTGATTTGGAGTAATGGTATTAAGGTTCTTTTAAAAAAACATCCTAGAAATTTCAATTCTTATGTTTAACCAAACAAGCACTAGGTTTATATTCGCATGTGTGCTCATGTATAAACAATCTACGTACATTCTATCGAGAACTTAAATATGATATTAGAGTAATAAGTTCGATCGTGGGTCCGTTTTCTATTTTAATTAGGTTGAGATTAGTGATATAGTATCCATCTCGGTTTTAGGATAAAAACTGAATGAACTTGATCTTATATATCTAAACGGTGAAAAATCTCAAATTATGTCACCCGTTTGATTACAGCCCGTCGAAAATTTATCATGCTATCAGAGTAAGTTTGGTTTGGGTTCGTTTTTCTAGATTTGCGTGTATAGCTAAAAGAGATTGAGATGCTAATGACCCACCGAAAAAATGATTCAAGTGCTGCTAACTAGGTCAGGCTAATTACTACTTAAAGGGGAGTGTCGGAGTACCGTCCCACATCGGACATGAAAAATAAAAACCATTAGTATAAATGGGAGGGTGAAGTCCTACAAATCAACTTAAGATTTTGTGTTAGAGGACGAATCCCGATCTTATATGTCTAAATGGTTAAAAATCTTACACGTCACTCGTTTTATCACAACCCATCGAAAGTTAATAGTATATCTGGTTTATATATGCATGTTTTATTTTCATATGTACGACCCTCATTTTATTTTGCTAATTAATCCATGCCATCATCAGGTCTCTTTTTGTTCGATCCAAACTCGGTTATGTATACTCCTACTCAAATCATAATCAACCCAGAAAATTAACACAAATCATTAAATTAACTTAGGGTTTGATAGATCATGAGTATAGTTGTTATCTTAATTAACTTTCTTGATTTATTCAAACCAAAATTTCTAAAATTTTAATACATAAATCAACAAATAGGATTTTGGTTGTGATTGCTTTACAAACAATTAGAAAGAAGGGATTATAGGCCTATAAGCCTGTGTAACACTATCTACAAAGTCATTTAAAAAATCCTAACAAACCGTCTAAAAGTTGTTCTGGAAAAATTGATCCACCCTATGCAAGGGGCATTTGTCCAAAACCGGAGTATCCATGATAACACTCTTATTTCCCATGAGATTTTTCACTCTTTCTGAAACAAAAAAGGGAAAGAGGGTTTAATTGCAATCAAATTTGATATGAAAAAACTTACGAACGTGTAAGTTGAGAATTCCCGACGTCCGTCCTTAACAAGTTCGGGTTTAATGCCAAATTCTTGGGCTGGATTAGAGAATGTGTTGAAACCGTCTCGTTCTCCGTCCTAGTCAACAATGGACAAACAAACCAATTCTTCTCCCAAAGGGGACTAACACAGGGAGACCCTTTATCACCTTATCTATTCATTATTGCGTAGGTTCTCGCAAGACAACTTCACAAGGAAAGCACCAACCCTAATACTGGTATTGGAATACAAATTTCCCGAAGTGGCACAAAAATCTCGTTTCTGGCGTTTGCTGATGATATCATCATCTTTGCAAAGGCAAAAAGCCAGGCATGTAACAACATCAAAAATATAATTGACGATTACTGCTAGATCTTTGTCCAAAAAGTTAATTTTCATAAATCTGCGTTCCAAGTGACTGAAAACACAAACCACAATACATGTAATCTAATCAAACAAATTCTTCAGATTACCAATACAATAGCTCTGGACAAGTACCTCGGATGCCCCATTATTAATTGTAGAGTTACCAAAAGCACGTTCAAATCGTTAACCCTCAGAACTAGATCACAACTATCTAAATGGAAAGCTAACTCCCTTTCTCAAGAGGGCGGGGATACCTTGATTAAGGCAAACCTTTTGGCACAACCAAATTTCCTCATGCAATCCTTCCTCCTACCCAAAGCCACCCTAAAAGAAATCGACCAAATAAATAAAAACTTCTTCTGGAATAATGAAAGAAACCGTAAACTGCTTATTAGCTGGAACTCTATCTGCCAGCCGCCAACTCGTGGTGGTCTTGGGAAAGTTAAGGCGGAAGAGATGAACCAAGCGCTTTAAATGAAGATCCTTTGGAAAATCTTAGTTGAACTAGACAACATTTGGGTACGCATAGTCTTAGAAAAATATCTGAAATCCGATAGACTGTTTAACTATCAGAAAAAACAAAACACATCATGGTAGTGGGCCAGGCTTATGAGCCTTAAAAACCTCTTCATTAAAGGTATCATATGGAAGATTGGTGATGGTAAAACTATCAGGTTTTGGAAAGACAACTAGACTGGCTCTGATTGTCTAATCCCGAAAGAAAATGTAGAACACAATAGCGTGGCCCTTGTGGAGGAATTTCTCTTAGAGGACAACTCATGGGACCTAGAAAAGATCGAACAAGTCCTCTCGCCGGACGACGTTCAACGTGTAACCCAAATTATTATACCGCGAAACAAAATCCCTGACAAGTTGTATTGGAAACCAAATAAGAACGGTTGGTATTCTACCCACTCGACTATGCAGTGGATTCACAGGAACAAGGGAGAACCCCAACTTAACTTAAAGTGGATAAGTAAGCTAAATATTTCACCAAAAATGAAAAACTTCGTTTGGAAGGTTGCACGTAACGTGCTGCCCACAAAATGTCGGCTTGTTGAAAACCATATCAGTGTCGTGCAGGGGTGTGTCGCGTGAAATAAACCAAACGAGGACATCAACCATATCATGCTTGAAAGAAATCATACTAAAACTACCATTAACAATATTAACCCTAAAATTGCTCGGATTATAAACCAAATCAATCCAGAGGAGAAAAAACCATCTCAAATTCTAGATGAGATTAGGTCTATATCGTCCAACTCAGAATTGGAAAACCTTATTTGTTCGTGGTGGAGTATCTGGTTCTTCAGAAACAGAGCTGTTTTTGAATCCTCCGGATCCAACGATGTAGTCCAACAAGATATAATTTGCGAATTCATTTGCAATCAAATCAAGGAATGGCACAACACCAAAAAGAATGTTGACTACACCTCACCTGTTGGGGACCAATCCGCGAAGTATAAACAAAACCGCTCCAAATGGAGTAAACCCACAACTAATTTTACTAAACTTAATTTTGATGGTGCAGTTAATGCGGAAGGGATGATGTCGTTCAGGTTTGTTCTCAGGGATTGCAGCGGAGACCCCATCCATTATGACGGAGGACTGATTGGTCGGCAGTCCGTTCTTATTTCTGAGACCATCACGTTGCGTGCGGGACTTCTTGAAGCCACCAGACGTGACATTTCCCACATCCAAATTGAAGGCGGCAATCTTCAGCTGGTCAAGGCCGTACTTGGCGACTGGAACTGTTCTTGGGAGATCGAGATGTTACGTGCTGATATCCATTGTCTACTTGCCCGCTTCTGGTTATGGAGCATCGCCTATATCTATCGGGAATGCAACTCAGTGGTGGACTACATTGCTCTATCGTTTTGTCGTGTCTCTTCTGTCCCACTTACAATTGATCCGGTTCTTCGGAACCTCAGCCGTCAGGATGCTCTAGGGAGGTCGCTAGCCTATTAATTGTCCTAATCCCTTTCCTTATCAAAAAAAATTAGAAATAAGGGATGGTTTCTCTCCTTCTACCAAAAAAAGAACGAAGGGATGTTTTATTCAAACTAACTATCAGGGTTCAATTGTGAATAACACATGGAAAGTTGGGAGAAAAAAATAAATCAACATATAGAAGTCATGGATTATTCCTTCTATTATCAATTGGTTTTGGGGCGGAATTCTATTGGACTTGTATGTTGCGCTTGACAGTTGGATATGTCACCCTTATAACAACTAGTATCAGAGCCGATGGTTCGGCTTAAGAATCGGGATGGTCCGCCAATCAGGCTTGTGAGGAATTCACAAGTGAAGGGGAGATTGTTGTACACATTAAAACTTGGGAGAAAATTAAGTGAGCATATAAAATTATGAATTAATTAATCCTATCTATATACTACATATATAAAGTTGTGTACATGTCACATTTATTACCCATTAATTTGATGTTTACATTTATATCTATATAATTAACATTGAAAATGAAATATGCAAGGAACCTATGGCATAGGGATGGCAATACTTTTTAATAATTCATGGGTTTTGAGTTCAATTATCCTTGAGAGTATTTTTTAACATATAGATCATGAAAGTATTTTTTGATGCACCCCATTTTAAAATATTAAAATAATAAAAGAGTTTGATCCTTCATTTAAATTAATTATTATATTGATTTTTTAAATAACATTTTAAGTGAAAAACCTAAGACAAAAAAATTAAAAAAGTAGTGTCAATTACATTTAGAAGAATTATATAGGTTAATTTTTCTAGAAATACAACCATATTAAATGTGGGAATTACATTTAGAAGAATTATATAGGTTGTGTTCGATATGATAAAAGTGGACAAATTAATTTATTTTAAATTATTGATTGAGATATTAAAATGAATGAGTGACACTAACATATATATTCTACCAAATGAATTAATATAAAAATAATCTTGCTTATTTTGATATATATATTGAAATAATGAAAAGGTGTAAATTTATAACTTAGGTTATGATTTGATTTTGTTATAAAATAATTTATACATAGACTTCTTAAATTTTATAATAGTGAAAAATCTAAGACAAAAATTAATTAATCGACACTATTAATATATTGGATTTTGATTTAAAATAAAATTGTATTTGCATTTAAAAAAGGTTGTGAAATTGCAACAACATTGGATGGGGTATTGTATTTTCTATAATTAGTTTGTGTTTTGTAATGGATAAGTGAACATATCACATAATTTAAAATAAAATATATTAGTAAATTAAAATATGAAATTCCTACTATAATAAAAAAAAGGGTAAAATCCTACATTTTTTAATAAAAATATCATTGTAAATATGTGATTTTTTTATTAGTATAAATCCAATTAAGCACATGACAAACCACATATTTTATTTTACATTTGATAGCATTTATTAGGTTGTGCTTTGTAACAAACAAGTGGACAAACCACATAATTTAAAATAAAACACATTATTAAATCAAATATGATACCTCTACTATAAAAAAAACATACTTTTGACATTAAAAATATCTATGTTGTCTAAAGTAGAATTAATTTATGTTATAGTTGCACTTCAAATAATGAATATGATATAATTGTTGTTCTTGGATGTACCATATCATTAAAAATAAAATTAAATTAGTTTTTATATAGCATTTCTAAAATCTATTTATCTATGATTTGTTCAATTGATAACTTCTATATTATTTTATATCTTTTACTCTATTTAAATCAATATGATCTCTTAAACTTAATATTAATATGTTATTTTATTGTAATTTCACCAATCAAATGTAATAACTTCTATATTATTTTAAAATAAATATTCATATATTTATATTTTTTATAATTTCAATTCAACCATATATTTTTATTATTATAATATATTTCTATATAATATACTCTTTAACAAATTGAATACTGAAAAAACACTATATTTTTTTAGATAAATATGTAGACAACTAAAAAACCACTATGTTTTTATTATTTATTAGAATTAATTGATGCTATTGCTATATGATTACAAATATTATAATCCTTTCATTTTCTTATGAATGTTGACACTATTGTACTCTTGAAATCAAATTTATAACTCCAAGTCAAATCAAATTTCACCTTTTCATTACAAGGTTTAAATGCATGCAAATATTATGTTAATTAATTTTGACCCTAATAATTCTCTAGCATAACGTTTTTGTGACAATTATTGCATTCTTGAAATCAATTTTATAACTCCAAGTCAAACCAAATTTCCCGTTTTCTTTACAAAATTTAAATGCATGGAAATATTATGGTAATTTATTTGACCTTATTAATTCTCTAGCATAACGTTTTTAAGCTTTAAGAGGCTATTTATTTAAAAATAAATAAAGGCTATGAAAACGTTTCATATGCCGTAGCTTAAAAGAAAAACGTTTATTAACTTTAAAAGAAAAACGTTTATTAATTTATACTTCCACTATTAAGACTAATTTTGGTTAGAAATCATAGCTATAAACACTTAAACTTTCATTTTGCCTATAAGTTATACCATATAGGTGGAAGGAGGCATCTTCTAGATTATCTCTACCTCTTTAGTCAAGTCACAAATACAAACGTTCATGAGGTATGCATTCTTAATTTTTATTCCTGTATTATCATTATTTTTTATTCTCTTATCAATTGTATATTAGATAGTATATCTTAAATCTTAAATGTTAAGAATATTATCGACTTTTTATTTGTATCTCGCTTGGTTTGGCAGAAAATAGCGTTCAATGGCTAAACACTCAATCGAGCTCTCTATCTTCAATTATTGAAGAGGTAAAATATGGTCATCTTTTAAAATTATCTACTTATAATATGGTTTCTACCTTTTTATAATACGATGAAAAATCTAAGAATTGTTAATTCCTTATTATTATTTTCCGCTTCCGCTCTTACTTATGGCCATTGTAATGTTTGCGGTTTCATTTAAGTTGTAGATTCTCAAGTTTTCTTTCTCGAAAAAGGTTATCAAATTTTTTTTTATGATATATTCTTTTTTCAACAAAATTCCATTATATTACTCTTTAACCAAGTTATGTACATACCCCATGCTATTGACAAAAAATAGCCAACAAATTAATAGATTTGCAAAAAGAAAAATAAAGAATACATTAAGAAAATTGTCAAGCAAATATAAATGGGAAGATAAAAAAAAATTGTCCCGTCATATGCAATAAAAATTTATGAGAATCATAATGTAATCGTGTAATTACTATAAAATTGATCCAAAACTACACAAATAAATTATAATTAATTTATAAATACACATAGACTTATCTATGGTTATCATTGTTTATCATTAAATTATTTTCCAAACGCTTTTGCAATCCATTGGCTAAGACTCTTCACCGTAATCGTTAGATAATTATGGGTCGATAAATTTATATAACTAATTAAATATAATTTTAATTTGAAAACAGTAACATAGTTTTTATGAAATAAATTTAGTTACAAATATTAATTTAGGGGATATAATAGCAGATTGGGGATCAAATGAGAACAATTCTTATCCTAAGAAATGAGAATAATTCTCATCCGTTGATTTTGTGAGATTAAGGGTCTAGATGAGTTGCTATCAACACTCACACTCCCTTATTTTTTAAACCTGGAAGGGTATTATTGTCATTTTACTATGTTTTTTTTAGTTTCAACTTTTATAAAAAAAAAACCTATGTGATTTATCGCCCATCATCGTTCTATGGATCGATCCCTTCATGATTTCATCTGGAAACGACGACGTGCGTGATTAATCTCGATCCTCTTTTCGATCTCGATCTCCCCTTCCTTCGATCCATACTCCTACTCCAAATTGAAGGCACAATGAATTTAGGTAAGTAGTTATGAAGAATACTTAAGAAGAGTTTAGTTTGGTTGATGATTTCTTACTATCAAATAATTCCTAAATTTGTTGTTGTTTATGGTTCTTTGTTGTTTGAGATCATGGAGAAATGTGTTGTACTCTTGGTTTTGGGATTGGAAACAAAATTTTATAGAAACTAGAATTAAAATTTGTATGCTTATTTGATTGCCCACAAAGTGTTTGATAAAATGTCTCAATGAACATGTTTTGCTAATTTGTCTTGGAATATTATTTTTAATGTTCTAGTTAGTGAATATGAAGATAATGTGGACAAATTTCAAGACCTTTTCATGTATTGATGATGTTTTAATGTTCAAATTCCCCCTTGTGGATAAAATGAATGTTTACATATGATGCTTAGTATGCTTTGTTGGATATGATGCTTTCGTGTATATGTCTATGAATAGTTGTCCACATTGACTAGTTGAAGATTGTTTTGAATCAACAATTAGTACCCTTGTGACCTTTGCTAGATCGTTTCACGAACAATACGTATTTTTATTTTATATGAATCGTGTTGTTATTTTCAGTGAACCTTCTTGTTTAATATTATGAACCACGATGAGAATATTTGTGAACCAAATGAAAAACGGTGTTTTGCACATTTTTACTAGATCTCTTCTTTTTCCCCTTTTTATTGTAAGTTGTCATCAAACTCCGGTCATCCTAATTTGTCTAATTCGGATAATGATGATAGTATTGATGGGGTTCAATTGAAGGGTCTTGATAATGATGTTAGTGTTGATGGGGTTCATCAAGCTCCGGTCATCCTAACATTTGAAGCAAACTAATAGATACTGGTCATTTGGTTTCCAGATCAACAAAAAATGACCAAATTTGATATAGTTTATGTCAAATAGTATTGTTATTTACATGAACCGCATTATGATTTTCAATGAACCTTATAGTGTAATATTATGAACCGTAGTGACAATATTTTTGAACCAAAAGAAAAACGTTTTTTTTCCACATTTTTATTGCTCATTATGTGTTCCATGTTGTTTATAAATCAGCTTAATTTTTTTCCTTTTTTTATTGTAGGTTGTTCATCAAGCTCTGGTCATCCTAACTTGTCTCATTCGGATAATGATGCTAGTACCAATGGAGTTTCATTGAAGGGTTTTGATAATGACGAGAATGTTGATGGAGTTCCATTGGATGATCGTGATGAAGCTAGTGACACCTACATTCTTCACTTATCACAATATTGTCCTTCTTTCATTCACAAGAATGAACATTGAAGTTTCAATTCTCTACTTGTCTTTTTAGTAGTTGTTATGTGTTTTGGGGATTAAGTTGTCTATTTTTATGTTACTTTGTGTTTGAAAAATCACTTTGCTGCATTGTAATTGCTTTTAAGGTTGTTTTTTACTTCACATTGAACCCAATGAGCTGAATGTGTTCTTTACAAATTTTATGCATTTTCTGTTAAATGAACTGATTATTTAAAATCCATGAACCTTCATGTTGAACATTATGAACCTTCATGTGTAACAATATGAACCTCCATGTCGAACACTATGAACCGTGTAATTAATTCTATGAACCGTGTAAGTAATCAAGGATCGATCTTTTATATTGTTTCTCAAAATGGACCCTTTTCATTGCGTAGCATCTGTAGTATTTTCCTCGATCCGCTTCTAGTTAACTATTGTTATAACAATGTAATTTAAAATCATAGGTAGTATTCAATCAACCTACAAGTATAAATTGAGATAACAAGTACACTTACAAACACATGAAACAAACTTTAATGTACTTTGAACCAAAAAACAAATGTCATGAACCAAAATTACAACTAGTGCGTATGTATGACTTAAAAAACATGAACTGTAAGATGAACTATTATGAACCAAAATTTAATTTACTATGAACCAAAATAACAAATGTCATGAACCAAAAAGACATGAATTGTAAGATGAACTATTATGAACCGGAGCTTACAAAAGCATGAACCGAAAGAAGAGTTATAATGAACCAAAATATATAAAGCGTTTATAGAATTAGCCTATGTGAGATTTGAACTCACATCTATGTACACATGCACATTGCTCTACCATTTGAGCTAATAGGCTACCCAAACACAAACACAAAGCTCAACCAAAATGAAGGATATCCTTGAAAGATATCTATCGCAAGCCGTGAACCACTAAGAGCGAATCAATAAAAAAAACTTACCGCATTAAGAATGAGTGTGGTGGATCAATTCAGCAATTCAAAGCTAATTCCTTCAATTTTCCCATGAAATTTGGCAATCGGGGGAGATTCAAAGCTAATTCCTTCAATTAGGGTTGACTTAGAAAAAACCTTCAAAAGACTGGCTGGAGCTTATGTTTACCAACTTGCGAAGACGTGCTAATGCGGTGAACTTGCAATAGGCATACCACTGAATCTCAAATATAACAATATTCTTCGTCAACACCCACACAAATTCAACAATGAGGCAAATTAACCAAAAGTAAATGTATATGATATATAAAGATAAATCAGGAATGGTTAACTAATAAGTGCCAACACTTACAAACGGCCTGTCATGCTCAACATGCTTCAGAATAATACAATCTGTATTTTCACTCCTGCAGGAGCCTTGGTATTTTATAACAAAACCTTTTCCCCTGAAGAATGTTGATTATTTATAACTTATGATCTTACTTGAATATCTCATGACCAACAAAGAAAACCAGAAATATGTTACATACCCAAATCTTTCAAGCATTTTACCCTCGTTATCAACGCAATACTTATTAGCATTGGGGTGAGGATCTGCAAAATCAATCAAGAGGGTAGTAACCACTCCACAAGGATTAGAAAGAAAATTAATTAATTAAAATATTTGGGTGATGTAACTGGAGATGTTTAACATCAATTCCCCACGACTTGGATCATCTGTTACAGCCATAGGGATTTGTGATCTTAGTGAAATAAATTTATTAAAATGTTGTTGTAGCAGATTACCCTTGTTGCTTTCCCATAATTCACTTGATAGTTAGAATCCTTCACCATCAATTCCTCCAAAGTCCAAAATCCTAAGCAATGAACTTACAAATCAATCACCTTAATTCCCCACTGTCAAGACAATTCCAAGTAAAAACTAGAATAAATCAGGCCCAAAAACATGCTTCCACTTACACTTTATTGCAAACTTCTGGCCATCACTTTTTCTTCGTGCTCGGTAAACTGTGCCATAACCACCTGCACATTTTGTTTGACGAATAAGAATCTAATGCTTGAAGGAACTTGACGAGGTAGAGAAGATATGAGTTCAAACTTCAAACCGATCAAATTTGAATAATTTGTAGAACAAAATTCAATTGAGAAGGACGAGTTTAAACCGATCAAATTTAGAGATGAATTTGTAGACTTTGACGAGGTGGAGAAGATGTGCCGGATGTCGCTCCATCGCGATTCTCTCTTTGTTGCTTCCTAGGGTTGTTTGAAAAGGAGAAGGAGAAGGAAGGGTATTTTTGGAACATTTTGATTTTTTTCTTTCTAAATTACATTGCTTGTCATTTATTAATGAATCAGCCTCTTTTTTTTTTATCCAATCTCAACCGTACACACTTCTGATCCAACGCTCTAAATTTGTTCTTAGTTTTGACCCTAAGAATTAATAACATCAGAACGGGACTCTATAATAGCAACCAACATTGTATAGTGATATATATATATATATATACCTAAAAAATAAATGAGTATATGTCATGTGCAATGAAAATTTATAAAGAACAATCTTGATAATCATTGTTGAAAAGAGTGTTATAAAAAAATACATATGTAAAAAAACCTGCCCCATGCGTATGCACGGGTCTGTCTCCCTAGTTGTTAATTAATTTTGGAATTGAATCCCATTAAACTTATATGTTGTGTGTTTGACGGTTGAACCGCTTCCCTTATAACATTACCTACCTCATTTTTTTGGGTGAAGATTATCTACCTCATTTGAATCAACGTACTTTTCAAATCAAACTAATTTTACGTGTACGTACATTTGGGCATTTTTTTTTATCTAGCTTTTGACCTGCATAACGGTCCAACAATTACATTTTAACATCCCGTAAATGCGGTCGATCTAAACCTAATTAAAAAAGATGGAATATGATCCTTTTCATAATCAAGAATGACTCTTACTTTTCGTTGTGTACCGGAAAAATAGGAAAACAACAATTTGGCGCAATTGACAAGAAATTTTGTAGCCAAGTTGTATATGTCGACGGTAATTAGTCTGACTTGGACGGATTAAATTCCATTTCATTTAGATTGTTTTTCATGCCTTAGAAAACGTAATTAATTTTAAGTCAGAATTGGTGAACTTGGACTTGGGATGTATGTGTGGTCTTCGCACATTTTTAAGAGTCAAAACGAGGTCTCCGCTCTTTATTCAACGTTTTAGGTACGTCACGGCCCCACGAGTGCTGTTAATTAATTCAGTGTAGAAAGCGGGATAAAGGTTCCTAGTGAATAGTTTGTGAAAAAGTTGGTTTGATTTTTTATAATAGTAGTATATCATCATTAAGTTTGGAAATAATGTAGTAAGGAATTTGATTCAAATAGAAAAATAATAGAGTTGGTTTTTTTAGGTCTTGTCTTATGATTCACTCGGTTCAATTAGTTAGTATCTTTTTATGTCTAGACCATCTGGTCAAATTGAATTGTGAAGGCAATATTCATCAAGGTTAATGAGGATTGTGGGATTATGGCCCTTGGTAACTGGTAAGGGTGTGGGTGGCTCACTTTGATGACTCGGTGTTTGTCGAATTCAGCAAGGGATGTTAATTAGTTGAAGTAAAATTGGCATGCCACCTGGCTGCCTAAGCTCCTTGTAAGGTTCTTGGAGGATTGTCCCACATTGAATATTATGAAGCCAAGCCATTCTCACCACACTATAAATATGAGAGAGCAGCAAGTGGAACAAGGATTAAAAAAGGCTACTATTTTTTTCACACGAAATTTGAGCTTTTAGCGCCACAACATCATATAGCGTAACTATTTCACAGGACCTTGTGCCGTAACATTAAAAAGTATTAAAATAAGATATTCTAATCTCGTTTTAAATTTCTTGCGTAACGTTTAAATATTACGTATTTACGAAGTGTTATATCACGGCACAACGACGCGTGATAATTGGACACTAAAAATTGTCATTGGGCCGGCCCATAGTATCACGGCACCGAAAGAAGTGATATCACGACATGTGTTGCCGTGAAATTAGGCATAGGAAGAAGTAGAAGTCTCGCGTTAAAGAAATTGGGCCGACCCAGGGGTATATTTCACGGCACCCCATGTCGTAAAAATTAGGTTTTAAAAAGCGTGGTTTATATGCGTCCTTTTTGGAGTATATTTCTGAGAGTTCGTTTGTTAGGCATAGAAACCGGATTGCTCATTGTCTTAGCCAAATGTGGCCTTCTTTACCATTTCTTTAAATTTTATTTGCTTTTCGTCAAAATTATTTTCTTCTTAGGAAGAAAATTTATTTCACCTAGTGCTTGTTTGGTTAAAGTTTAAAATCACATGATTTTGAAAATCCCAGGAAGTAGGTTTTAAAATTTAATTAGCGGGAATTACATTTCCTATGAATTAAATTCCTAGGATTTCTATTTCTCACTTTTAACCAAACGAGCACCTATATTGATTAGTCATTTTCATCAAAAAAAAAAAAGAGGAAAAAATGTCATCGAAACAGGTAAAAGACGGAAAGAAAAGGAAGGAGAGGAATACCATCTTCAAGTTATTTTTGTGTATATGTTTGTTAGCCGAATGGTTATTGTTGTTGAGCTTTTCCAAGTAATGTGGTTTTTAGCTTGAAAAAACAAAAAGTAGTATGAATGTATGATGTATAAATTAGAGAACAAAGAAATTTGACCAATTGCTTAATCAGTGGAAAGAAAGCTTTTTATTAATATAATAACTAAAAAATCTTTAAAGTGTTTACTACTTTGAGATTGAATTCCAACAAAAAAATTGAAAAAAGAAACATGTTTGGTTCGCAACTAAAATAATAAAGTTGGTTGAATAAGAATAGTAGGATTGATTTTCACGTGGTACCCTCAAGTTTTGTTAAGTTAATATGATATATATGAAAGTTTAAATTTCATGTGGTGCCCCTCTCATTATGCCTTGATCCATTTTATTTTGAAAAAAAAAGAGTTAAACGTTTCCGGAGTTTTAAGTTTTCATTTTTTTCACATAGAAACAGTTTATTTGTGTTTCATTGAAAATTAGGTATTTTTTAGAATATCTTGTAGGGTGAATGTATTGTTCAGTATGTTTGCGAGTGGGCTTGGTATAATACTTTTTATGGATTTTTCAGTTGTGAAGCCCAGTAATTATTTGGACCAAACAAGATGTTCTTATTATGTGTATTTTTACATATACTAATTGTTGACATTTTTGATACTAATACTTTGTTTGGGTAGACAAAATATAGGAGAAATAGAAAAAAAAACGTAGAGTAAATTGAAAGAAATAAAGAGGAGAAAACTAATTCAACTAAATTGGTGAAATTTGGAAGGAAAGTGTGAATGGAGGTTTTTTTAGTTAAGAAAAAATCTATAATTAATTGTACACTTGATTATACACATTTTCCCTCTCATTCCTTCCAACCAAACACCATTTATAGTTTCCTTGCTTCTTATTTTCTTTTCAACCAAACAACATAAATTTAAATTTTCCCCTATAATTTTCTCTCCCTTTCTTTAAACATGTCACTCTTACATCTCTTCCCTTTATTACCCCTTTACCAAACACAGTGTAAGGATCTATTCTGTAAAACAAGGTTTTTAAGAAGGTGAAAGTTTTTACAGAAATTTTTGGGTAGGTGTAGGTTTTCTTTTTTTAAAACCTCCTAAAACCTTATTAGTGTTTGATATTGTAAGATTTTTAGGTAGGTTTTACTTTAAAATTACCAAAAAGAATATTAATTAAAATATTAACAAAAAAAATTATTGTTAAAATTTCATAAACTTTCTAAAATCTATCTATACCAAAGTTTCAATAAGTACATAAAAAGAGACGCTACACACACATCTCATAATAAGCTCGATCCATTGGATATCAAATTCCATCTTCACCATTCATTGTTCTAAATATGCCCATTCAACTCGATCATACACTTTGGCCATATCCGGTCATTTTAAGAACCATAAAACAACATGTCCCGTCTTCTTTGCACCACCTTGTGCAACACCAACTTCAACCTATTTGCTAACATTTTCAAATGATTTTGTAAAGCAAATTACACAAACTCATAAGTCGAAGATCACACATATGAAAAGGGTCATTTACTTTTAGGATTAAAAAAATAAAAGTACGTTTAAGGCTTTTAGGAGAGAAGCAACATTAAGAATGTCAATATAAAAAGTTATAATGTTATTCATAATAATGCTCCAATGATGTTGGAAAAATAAAGCAGACATGCCATCAAGGCTAGGAGATTTTATTAGATGCATGGAAAGAACGATAGAATGTACCTCCTCTTTTGTAAAGGGGCATAGCAGCTCATAGTTATCAACATCCGATATGATAGGCGAGACTCCTTGAAGAACCATGGTAGATGGTGAACCAAGATCAGACTTAAATAGAGTGCCAAAATAGTCCACCGCCAACCTCGATTTCCCTTCCCTACTACGCCAAGTCACCCCCTCCGAATCCACCAACCTTTGGATTTTATTCCTCCCATGCCAGCCATTTGCATTTTGATGGAAAAAGTTGACTCCTATCACCCTACTTAAACTCATTCACTTTTGCCCTTTGGTACTAAAGAATCTCCTCTTATTAATAAGATCCCTCTCTTCTTTCATAAGTGCCTTACGTCTAGGAACTAAAGAACCCACCATACACTGCTTGTTCAACTCCTTAAGCTTCTCACGGACTCCCCGAAGCTTCACAAGCGCATTATCAAACTCAATTTCGGTTCCATTCCTTAAGCGAGTTTATGCATCTCCCAATTTTTTCCATGATCTTATTCCCCTCATATCTACTACTAGGGTTTGCCTATTCGTTTTGAATGGTTACACCCATAGTTTATTGTCCACATTGCCTCAAATCTAAACGGCCTACTCCCTTGCCTCTCCTCTTCATGCACCATCTCATGCCGAAAGAAATCCAACACAATAGGCACATGATCCGATCCCTCTCAATCCAGATGCCTCACATTGGCTCTTGAGAAATTATCAAACCACATGTTATTTGCAAATACTAAGTCCAATCTTTCCGCAATAAAATGATCCCCTTCCCTACCATTGTCCCACATGAATCTTGGGCACAAAAAAAGTCAAATCATGTAACTCACCCCCCCCCCCCCAAAGAGTTATGGAAGGCCTCCATTTCTCGAACCTCAGGTAATTCCCTCCATTTTTATCCTCTTCACACAAAATTTGATTAAAATCTCGCATGCAAACCCATCCTCCATGTTGATCTTCATAAAGTCGTTCCAAAAGGGACAAAGAGTGGATTTTCTCTTCCTTTTTGATCGTACATAAGACCCGTAAGCCGCCATTCACCTCCCCCCCCCCTTAGCACACCTGATCATCATATCAATATGGTGATCAATGTAGGACTAGACTGCTACCATAACACCCCCCTCCGACAAGAGACCCAAACCCCCAGACTTTCCCAAACAATCCACCGAGAAACATCCCGCAAAACCAAGTTTATTTCGGACCACCTGCATTCTTTTCCTATCACACTTGGTTTCTATAAGGAAAACCAATTTTGGGGACTCCTTTCTCACTAAATTAGTTAGACGACCAACTACACAGGCCTTCCCCAATCCTCGAAAGTTATACCTTATGATACTCATAACTCGGCAAGAGGGACTCATAACCTCTTCTATTTCCACCTCTATCTCAACCCTTCCTCATTTTTGACTTTTCTCACTAACTTGTGAGCTCCCTCCATCACCCTTTGCCAATCTCTTCCATTTTTCCATACCCTTCCCACTGAAACCTTCCCCCTCAACTTCATTTGCAATATTTGCTCTCTCCACCAACCCTACATTTGTCACCAAGTCATCGCCCCTTTGACACCCTCCTAGTGCTACTACCCCCATGCTACTAACTTCCTCATTCATTTTATCTTCCCCTCGTTTTTTACCAACTCCTCCATCATCTAGATCTTCAAACACACTCATATTTCGATTTTCCTTTTCTTTGTGAATACCTACCTTCTCTCCAAATGGATTTGTATTTAGCTAGTTGCTTCTTCCACTTACTTATCATGCTTATGCTCATTTTCCCCAACCCCATCATTAGTCAAATTGTTGCTACCCATCCTTCTCCATATATGCCTCTTTTAGAAGTGGTAATACTGATTTGCAGCCCGCGATGTGAGGTACAACATCCTCAATTTCATCCCCCCTTTCTTTCATAGCCCCACTAGGATTTGTCTCTCTTGCTCATTTTCCCTTTCTGATCTTGGTTGCCCTCTTCGAATTGGGGATGCTCTCAACCAATCTCCGTATTCTTGGACCCCTTTTGTCTCCTCGTTTTGACAATCTAGTTCAACATGGCCTACTACCCCCACACGAATAGAAGAAATTTGGTAGTCGTTGGTATTTAATTTTCACCCATATACACTTGTTTAATCAAACTAGCCAAGTCAAGCCCGTCCGTTGGACGGGGCAAATTTATATTTTACTATTTAAAATGCATGGATGTTTGCAAGCATTTACAAAAATATTACAAATCACATAAAAAATAATTAATTTAATAAAAATCGTAGAAATTTGAACTTTAAAAAAGTACTTTTGTGCAAACCTAACTACTATACAACAAAAACCTTCATGTCTTGCGTTCTCACATTCACTCTCCCCCTCCCAATTCGTGTTTCGATTCGATCAATCTTTCTTGCAATTTGAGGGTTGACTTCTATTTTTCGCTTCATAGCGGATGAAATTATGATGCTTTTATACAAAAAAAAAAGACATATATAGTGAGAAAGAAAAAGATAGAAATAAAATTTTATATTATGTTTTGTTAGCTATAATGTCAATAGTTGTGTTTGATGTTGTGTTTTGTATCTAATATCAAAGGTTATTTGAAATGTCAAATGTTATTATTGTTATTTGAAATATCGAAGGTTGCAAAATTAACTATTTTAAATTAAGATAGTCAATTATGGCGCAAATCCTCCAACTTTAAATAAAAGGATTTTAAATATTTCAAGACATCAATAAAAAAATATTTATTTTGTTTTGATGATATATAACTTCGCATGTTGTAAGATTATAGTTTTAGTGATTTGGATTAATCTAGTAACGCTTTCAAAAATTTTCCATTAAGATTCATGATAGGGGGTATAATAAATCTATTTAGTTTTTTTTGTGAATGATTCGTCTATTATATATAGCCTTATTGTATCATTTGACATTCTCTTAATTATCCATCTAAAATTGAATTTGATCCTTTAGCAAGTGTAGGCTAAATAAAAAGAGATTCAACTAAAATTTTAAATGCACTCTTATATCTAATAACACTACATGAAATTAAAAAAAATATAGTATAGTCGTTTTGATTGTTTGAAAGAATTTGGATCACCTTATAACAGCATGTAATCAAATGGATTGGTGTATACTTATCAAAATTCATATATTGGTTAAGACATTAATTTACATTGTTTTGTGTATTTTTCCAATACAACTTAGCTCCTATGTTTAATAAAAACTATAATTTTTTATATAAATTAATTATAACAAAACGTTTTAAATATTTGAAAAAAATATGAGTCACCTTATAACTACATATAATCAAATAGATTGATGTATAATTAATTAATTATGAAAATCATATATCATTTTTCATACACTTATGTGCAATTGTACTATAAGCATAATAAAGTTTTTATATATCATTCACATATTTTAATATCAAATTTAAATTGAATTTAGTCTTTTGTATGGGGTCTTTTGATTGTGATAAAAAAGTTATCCAAAGTGATTAATATTGCAAAAATCAAACCTTAAACATCCAATAAAATTGTCAAAGCTTCAACCATTGAGCCAAAATTTTATATTCATATAATAAAATCGATATAATATGAGTGAGATGTTTTTCATAAATTTAATATCTTACATAACATTTTAATGAAAGGATGATAATATAATGGTGCCTAAAAAATAATATATTAATGATTAAATAATAAGTGTATATAAATGAAATGAAATATATGCAGCAAAATCACAGTTACCATGAAAGGATGATAATATATTATATACTAATTATAATTATGCCTTAAAACTAAAAGTAAATAAAAGGATCTACCTTATTATGTAATGGTGTAATTGACAATGCATATGGTACATATGACATAATATATCAACGATTCAAAACTAAGAGCGTGTTATTTACCAAAACAAATAGTTGTCAAGATTTGAATCGTGATCTATAGGTAATTGAAAGATTCTTTACCACTAAGCTATGTAGAATTATTTTATTTATTTAAAATGATAAGTTTTCATAAAAATAAATATTATGTAATAAATTTGGCAATAAATGTGGTTTTGTACATAAATTTATCTATTTAGTGTAAATTATATTAAAGGTGAAAAAAACAATTAGAAATTAACATTAAGTGCATTAAATGTGCCATGTACACAAAATTATATATGTACTAGGGATTGACCCGTCCGTTGGACGGGATTAAGTTTTTTAAACTTTTATAACTTATTTAAAATATTTATAATTTGACTTTTCAATTTGATTTAATTTTAACTAAATAATTGAAGAAGTTATGAAAAGTATTTAAAGATAATTTTGTTTATATGAATTTTCAAATAATATACTTGTGCTTTTATTAAATTAGTTTCTCCATAATTACATTTTTTGTGATTTATTCTATAAAAAATATAATTTTTAATCTTCTTATAATAAGATCTTTATCTTCATTCTCGTGACATTTATTAGAAAAACCACAACTTTATATGTATGTTTGATATTTAATATAGACATGTATAGATTATTAATTACATGTGATAATTTATTAAATATAATTCTAATTCTCTTGAATTAGTTTCTTCATATGTATATTTTTTGTCATTCATTGTGCAAAAGAGTACGACTTTTTGATATTCTGGTATTTGCCTCTTCATCTTAATTTTTGTGGCATTTATTTGAACTATTTATTTTTAATCTTTTATATAATACCAAGCCAATGCTATTTATATATACTTATTTTGGTGCTCAAAAAATATATACTTTTATTGTACTCTATGTAAATGAATGTTAATTAATTAAATCTGTATTTGAAGAGATAGTTAGTATCGATCAAATTAGAATGTAAGAACCAAAATGTTGATGATGATGATGATTATTTTTGTGCAAATAAACGCCATCGTAAGCTGGACTTGAATGTAAATCGATTTGCATTCCATATTTAATGGTTTGAATATCAACGATTTAATTATGTTAACAATAGGCTTTAACTTGATCACTTTTATATTGTATTTATATTTATATTATATATCAAGACCGTTTTGTGCCATTAATTTCAAATTTTGTGTAGTAAAATATTTTCGTGCGTTTTGTATATTTGTACGGAAAATAGGTTTGTCGTTACTTTTATATATTAATATATTATTATCATGATAATTATATGCATGAAGGATATAAGCTACAAACTAATATCAATGGTACTCGATTTTGTATGCATGAAGGATATCTGCAAATTAAATTAATATCAATGGATTTAAGTAAAAAAAAAAAAGCAATTTGTAATGGGGAAAAAATTAATAGGTACCTTCATGAAAAGATAATTGGTAGTTTTTGTTATCACCTGCATGAAAAAAGCAATTTGTAATGGGAAAATAAGGATCATAAATAATAGTTGTGAAATCTGTGAGACTTCTAATGTAGTGAGAATCTTGTGAGACTTCTGAAGTAACCAAGGTCGATCATTAACGTCCGCCAATAAGAATTCTGAAAGCTTGAATATGTCCTGTTCACCATAAAACGAAAAGAAGAAAATAAAAAATTCAGTGATAAAGCGCAAATAGTAAAGCATAAGCGAATGATAAATCGATTATTGTATAAAATAATAGATTCTAATATAGACACAAACTTAAAATGAGAAAGCAAATGGAAAAGAAAGAAATTTGGGGGTTGTGTGTGTACAATATCTATATATAGAGAGAGAAATATGTATAGAGAAACCATTAATTTTTTTATGCAAAGCATTTAAATTTGTATACGTTACATTTCTAGGTAATATTATTATGCATAACTGAAATTTGGAATTGAAACGTTTTAGACACTCATAATGAATTTAGTATATTTTTGAAAGATAAAAATAAAGTCTTACAATTAATACGTTGAAATTAATGTGTGCTATTGATTTTCACATCACGTTACTATCGTTTACGAACGGTCAATTTTGCAATTTAGAGTTCTTATAAGCATTAATTATTACTCTATTATTATTAAATAAGTGTGTGAATGGATTTCTTGTAATTAAATGGGTGTAATGAATGGATTTACTGATTTTAATTGTTTGACTGAAGTTGAACGTGTGGAATATTAAGGGGTTACATAATATTTTTGTTATAAAATATCAACTAAATTTGAACATGTGGATAACTAAAGGGTCAGGGGTGGCATAATATTTTTGTTATAAAATATCATATGAATTGAAATAAAATAAATTATTAAATGCATTGACATTCATTACCAAAATGCTTGTCTTATAGGTTTATAGATAGATAGATAGATTATAGATTGTTTTTTGCAATACTAAATTATTTTTGGTAAATTTATGACATTGAATCACATATATATATTGATGAAGTTGGGTGATTTAACCAAAATATGTCATTCATCTATATATTGATGAAGTTGGGTGGTTTAACCAAAATATCATGCATCCATAATGTAAGCTTGTTTTAAGAAGTTGGGTAGTTTAAAAAAAATGAAATAAATAACGGAAATATTTTGTGAAAGTCATAAAGCACATTGATGAAGGGTTTTTTTTTTGTCAAAATAGTAAAAAATCTCATTGAAAATATAGAGCTAGGTGATTCAATTTAGCAAGGTGAACTTATTTTAAAAATATTATAACAAATGATAAAATGATTTATTAAAAATTCTCTCATTTAGAAGTTAGAACGGTGACTTTTTCTTTTTTTTAATCGAATAACCTGTAAACCCGAGTTGGAGAGACAACTGACAACCGGATACTCCGTTTAAATTTTCAATTTTTAAATGTTCGTAACCGTCCGTAAGCAGATTTATTTACTGAAAGCGAGCTACAGCCGCCAAAAAAGAAAAAAGAAAAAATTTAACGAAAGAGTCATGAGCTTCGCGTTCTTGCTCCTACTATCCCTCCCCAATTTCCCACTTTCATGCCTGCAAAATCCCAATTCCACCGATCAATTGCCGCCGTCACCTCCACCTCCAAATCTCCCGCGCACCGCCGGATTCGCGAACTCGCTTTGAGCCTTTCAATTTCACCTCTCGCCTAGCCTACTCTGCTTTAGTTAATTTGAATTTCTCCGAGTTTGGCAGACGAAGAATGGAATTTTGATCTTGATCTCTATCGTTTGTCTCGTGAAATTCTCTCTCTTGTTCGCGCGATTTTTCTCATACCGACTTGATTGAATTTCGTTTTTCTCCGTTTGTGCCATGGGGATCGTCGATTTGGCAGCTTCTATTGATTGGGAGCAAGAGTCTTATCCTATGTACCGCGATTTTGTCGCCATCCCGCTGTTCGCTCTCTTCTTCCCTTCGATTCGCTTGTTCTTAGACAGATTTGTCTTTGAGGTATCGTATGATTCGTTGCGAAATTCGGATGCTTTATTGATTGATTGATTGATTGATGCTTACTAAAGTTAATGGATTCCGTATCACTGTACATAAAATTTAGAATTAAATCGGTTGCTTATTCTGACATAAGTTTAGTAATCACTGCTTTCAAGCTATTCATTTTCTAGGTCTTCCTACTCCACTTTTGGAGAGTATATGACTTTATGTAGTAATGATTTAACGTTATGTAGGTGATGAATTGAAGGTTGTCCGATCTAATAGCATATAATATTGATACTATCAAATGTTATAGAGCTACTTTATGGAAGTATAAAGGAATTTTTCCTTCGTGTTGGAAATATAGCTGTCTAGTTATATAAATGTTTGCTATTTTAAGATGGAACATCTCTCCTTATTTGATGAGGAGAATGGGCTTGATTGGTCTTTGATATTTTCTAGATGAGCATTTCACACTTGTCTGAAAATGACTTATTTGATCCAGAAACTGGGGAAGAGATTGATTTTTGGCAAGGGGCATGACTCTAAATATTTCGATGTGGATATAAGAAAAAAGAAGTTGATGAAATTCAAGGAATCAGCTTGGAAGTGCGTATATTACCTGTCAGCAGAGATTCTGGCTCTGTCTGTGAATTATAACGAACCATGGTTCACTAATACGAAGAGTTTCTGGGAGGGACCTGGAGATCAGAGTTGGCCTGACCAAAAAATGAAGTAAGATATCAAAATTGTTCTCTAATTTTGTTTGTGTACTTTCTCGCCAAGAGTTCTTGAAGACAATGTCTCAACTTACACTTATTTGATATGCAGGTTAAAGTTGAAAGGACATTATATGTATGTTGCTGGATTTTATATATACTCAATCTTTGCTCTACTCTTCTGGGAAACAAGGCGCAAGGACTTTGGCGTCTCAATGGGACATCATGTTGCCACTATCACTCTCATTGTCCTGTCTTATATCTTTAGGTATTTTGCAGTATTTTTAATCATTCAGTACAATTGTTTTGATTTAATTTCTAATGTCTATGTCAATTTTTTTCAGAAGGCACTTCTAAAAAAAATTATCCAATGGATAAGAAGACCTTAATTAGGGATGTATTATTTGATATATTAATTTATTAAATCTGGAGAAGTTTTGAATTTTATGACAGTCTTACATGTTGCTTTGCGAGATAGAAGATATGATGTCTAATCACACATTTGCTTACTAGATTTACTTATATACTTCAAAGTGTTTACTGAAAGTTGATATGTTCATGTCAATAATCAATTTAACACCAAGCTTCTTTTGCAAGCATACGGTATCTATAATTTAATCACTAGCATGGTGTAATACTCTTTGTCAACCTTTCTTTTCAAGTTTAACTAGCCAGATGAAACATTACACTCTCCCTTCAATTTTTTTTTTGTTCTAGTTCACGTTGCTCTAGACTAGTATTTTCACAAGCTTGAAATTTATCAAGGAGCAGCACCTTTCAGTGTGCAATCAAATTAAGAGATTTAAATGAATTCATAAACAGATTTTGGTACTCATTCTGTGTTTTATTATGTCGTGGTGTCTATTGTACTTGTGAATCAAGATCGTTGGTTTAGTGTTTGAAAAAACCGTTATTATTTCTTTGGAAATTTTACTACACTTTCTCCCTAATGTATCTTCATTAACTGCATTAAGCCTAGTGCCATATGAATTAGAGCTTCATTAGACATACACTTCAGATGAAAGAAGAAAACAAATGCTGACTTTGTCATATTTGTATGTGTTCTTGCAGATTCACTCGTGTTGGTTCAATTGTATTAGCTGTTCATGATGGAAATGATGTGTTTCTTGAAACCGGGAAGATGTCTAAATATAGTGGGGCGGAAGCAATTGCTAGTGTTGCATTCATTCTCTTTGCTATTTCTTGGTTGTTACTCCGCGTAATTTACTACCCACTTTGGGTTCTTTGGAGCACAAGGTGAGCAACTTGATACAAATTTGACAATGCTTTTGTGTTCTTTGGATGCTTATCTGCCTTCATATTCAACTTGTAAATTTGTTTACAATTTTGTTTGAAGTTAAAGTATAAGAATATGCAAGTAAATTGTTTGAATTTCAAGCTTGAAATATATATTCTAGAATCTTGTAAATTCTAGAACCATGGGTAATATGCATAAGAGAGAATGTAATTTCCATGTGCATATATAATCTCTATGGACCATGTATTTTGAGTGTTTACGGACTCTTGGGTTCAAGTGATTTAAATTGGGTTTCATGTCGATTCACCCTTTGACAAGTCTAGTCCAAACTCCAAAGGGTTTATGTCACTCATGTTTTCGCTGTTTATACGAGGATAATTCAATCATCTTCTGATTCTCATGACTTAGCCACCTTTGTTTTCTTTTCCTTGTTGCAGCTATGAAGTTATCCAATCATTGGACAAGGGAAAAACCCTTGTGAATGGACCTCTTTACTATTATGTCTTTAACACTCTGTTATACACTATACTTGTGCTGAACATTTACTGGTGGATTCTCATTTGGCGTATGCTTGTGGAGCAAATCAAAGCCAGAGGTCAAGTCACTGATGATGTTCGATCTGGTGAGTTGTATCACATGCTTGTATATTGCTATTTCTCAAGTTCAATGCAGAAAACCATTGAAGATCATAATGTATTGGGTTTTCTGGTCTGTGCAAAACTCTAATTGTAATTATTGATGTTTACAGATTCAGAAGGTGAAGAAGAGCATGAAGACTGATCTTGATTGGGCCAGAAGTATGCAATCCACAGTTCATGCACAGGTTTTACAAATGTTTGCCTCATCCTTATGTTATTCTGCATCATGTTATATTATGAATAGTATTTTTATGTTGGCATTTTGAGCTTTTCTCTTAGACTGATTCTGCGCTGTAGTGTATATTTGGTTAGGGAAAATTTGATGCAAATATAGTTTTTAAAGCGGGTAATTAATGAGACACTTGAAACATTTGTATAGTGGGACATTGAAGATCATAATGTATTGGGACTGCATATTATATAATCACATTTGTAGCTATAAGAACAAGTAAGAACAAGTATTTATGAATGTTGTCCTTTTTGTCCAAAAATGATTCCGATGACGTTTTTTTTTTCCAAAAATGATATTATAACTAAAGATCCCATTATAAAGGCATTTTCAATTTTAAAGTCTTTTAAATGTGTAACAGTAAGTTGATTTTCATGCATATCAAAATTTTATAAATACAAAGGTCTTTATAAGAACAATGAAAAACTAAGGTTAACCCTGTGTTAGCACCCTCTCCATAGGATCAATTCAAACTTGGAGCTGATGCACACATTTCGCAATCTTCCTCCTGTATTAGAATAACTTAAGAGTTAAAGATGCCCATTTCGCAATCCTTCGTATTAAGATAAGCTTTATCAGGGGAATTCGTGAAGGACGATCATCAAACAACTCTATATGCCATATTTCTTTTTGACATATTCCATTTTGTAGATGCACAAAGAATTAGGGCCAGGGCTCTACACAATCTTTTCAAACTTTCTAGATACAGAGCCTTACCTCAGTGAAGATCAGCCTGCCTCTTGTGCTTATTACAATCACAGCTTCCTCCCAAACAATCGAGACCCTGCATCCGACTCCTCACAATGACATGGAATGCTTTTCTAACCTGTCGTTCCAATGGCTCCAAACCTTTCTTTAACCCTTCAAAAACCCGATGCAGCTCCTCCACTTTGCTCCTTACCTCAGCTTCTTTCTCCCCGATAACAGGAAACTCCGAACAAGAATCCAGCAACCGATTCATCTCACGCGCCCCCTTTTCAACCCCGTAAATCTCCTTGAGCAAACCACACGCGTTCTTCCTCTCCCTCTTCTTGCTCACCTCCACAATCCTGTCAATAGAGATAGTAAACATTTTTGTAGTGAACATGAGAGGGATACCCAGTAAATTCGGTTTTCTTATCGGTTTGAGCCATTCTGTATGCACCTGTCATGGATCGATAGGATCGGAGCAGCCCAGATGAAGTGGCGGGAGATAGAGAGGTGGCCATGGAGGCCCCGGTCGTGGCAGGGGATTGCAGCAACTAGGGCCCACATCACGATGAAGAGCACGCAATTCATGGTGTAGACTGCTGCTGTAAGCCCATGTGTTGTGCTGAAGTCGTTCCCCTTGGGAGCTGAGAGGTTGCAGCCGATGGCTTGGATTTGCCTGGATGCAGACCAGCTCCGAGACACGCTCCATGAGAGTGTCTTGCGCAGACTCCTCGGATCCTTGCTACACTGATTCCTCCCGAATGATCTGTTCATATTGTCAATTCCAGCATAATCAATCATTGAAATTGAACTAAATCCCTATTTTGCCTATAAATATGTGTCATTATCTGCACTTGGATGCATATAAACATCCACATTGATTGTGTGCATGTATTTGAATGCACTTAGAAAAATCAGACATTGCTCATGCATACACAGAACACATTTAATACTGTGCAAAATTTATGAAATTCTCAAACTCCTATAATACAAATTATTACTCCACAAAGCAACTGGATCCGAATGCATACAATTTGTTGAGTGTGTGTGTGTTGGTAAAGTAAATGAACCGATTGCACACCTTAACATTTTTTGCTGGTTGGTATTTGTCTCTAGCTAACAAGTCCAAAATCAATTTCATTCAATCTTTGAAAAGTTCAAATAATCAACAGTGAATTCTTGAATTCGTTTTATGTTTTCTCTGTAATCAGTAGTTTGCTTTTTTTTTGGCCCGTTAATTTACCGAAATTTTAGGAAAAAAATTAGAGCAACGGAATTGGGAGATATTAAGAACATGCCTGCTCCTGTGGAAGAACGAGTTGAATCCCTTGTCGTCTTCCGACATCCCAACGGCGAGATCAGCCAACGCCTTCTTCGCACGCCGAATCTGACCTTCACCTAAGCTCTTCTGACAACTCTTCCTCCTACTCTTACCGTTATCAATAGCGTCAAACACAATCTCCAGAAGCTTCTTCCACTGCACGATCTGCTCGATCCCGTCCCTGATAGCATTGCAAACGTCGAGCGCTTTCACGCTCCTCTCGTAGAAATCGCCGATCATCCTCTCCAACGGCGGCTTCGCCAAGCACGACTTATTATTCAGAAGCAGGATCCGAAACTCCTCCTGGCAGATGATGAAGGCCCCGAGGAGGCATCGGAGCCACGAGAGGGAGAGGATTTCGCCGATGGATGACGAATCGGACGAGGAGGAGAGAGCGAGGAAGAGCTGAGCGACTTTGTTCTGGAAGGCGTGGATCTCCTCATCCGCCGCCTCGTCGCGGTGGTCGATTTGGCGGTGGTGGACGTGGCGGAGGGCGAGGATCGTACGGCCGATGGCGTGGAGAGGGAGGATATGGAAATCGGCTGCCGACATCTTCAATTCAAATCTGGTGCGAGTGCGATCGATGATTTTTCAGAGAAGTTTATTGATCGTCATGATTTCGATGGAGAATATCTCAAACATAACTCTGGTCCTTGCTAAATAATTTGTGATGGCCATAATTGATGGTTTCTGATGGAATTGTGATGCTTTCCTGAAGGGGAGATACGGAGAGTGATGGGACGAGGAGGGAAGGAAGGGAATATAACAAGGGGAAGAATCGCATTATTCGGAGGGAAAGAAAATTTTTGGACCAGGTCAAATTTTGGAAGATGTGAACATTTTTAAAAAGATTCTAGAACTCAGTATTGAAAATGAGCAAATTTGGAATTTCAAACGACCACATTTTACACGTGTACGAAGTTTGTGGTTTAATGATTTCTATATTAGGTAAAAATTCAAAATATAAATAGTACTGATGATCTGAGAGACCGTACGAAAAACGACGACTAGATGAGGGGAAAAAACACAAAACACGAATAAGATCGGTTAGGGAGAGTATAAAGAACAAAGATGAGTTTATAGGAGTGAGTAAAACACTAAAAACATAGTGTTGCATGCAACAAGTTAACCATCTTGGGATGTGCAAAATGGACAATTATGTTCCATCCACCAAGATAAAGGATCTTCAAATTAAAAGTCTCCAACCATCAACCGACCTATCCTAATACAATTTGGTCCAAAGCCAAACCCAACTCTAACTCTTCGGAAAATTAGTACCTGAAATGCTCTTCATTCGTTCTGCCAAGCAAAACCGTGCCTTACAAGGCGCAATTTATGCCTATATTTCTTTCTTTTTTCTTCTTACTAAATCCCTTTTCTTTAACATTTTATATGGATCACTATTAGGATAGAATAATATTATCCATTTTTCTAACCTATGTCCAATGACATATGTTAAGAACCTTAAAATGGAAATAATTGTTGAATTATACTATTTGAGATTATTTTGATTATTTTCTTAGGGTTTATTATTTTTCTTTTAGGGTTTTAGTTTCTATAACCAATACTCTTAACATATTCCCTAGAAAAACCGTAATACAGTATTATAAATACGATTTTTCTAACCTATGCCCCAAGGGCATAGGTTAAGAGACTAAAAATGGTAATATATTTGGAATATGTATTTATTTAGATTTAATTATTTTTTTAATAGGGTTTATTAGTTTCCTATTAGGGTTTTAGTTCCCTAAATTAGTACTCTTAACCTATGCCCTTAGGGCATAGGATAGAAAAACCGTTATAAATATTATGATATCTTATATTAGGAAAATAAATCTTTATGTATGACTTAGGTTCCAAGGAGTTCCCATAATTAACCCCTATGATCACGTAGAAGTGGTAGAACGACCAAAAAAAAATTAGCTCTACGACTTGGCCCTGTCCCTCTCTTCTTTCTCTTTCACTCTTATTAGAAGACTCAAAATTAAATCACATGCCTCGCATGATCTGGCAATGGTGTGTCAACCCACCTAAAAACTCCGCAAGAATCAATTTTCTGTAAACAAACACATCAAACCAATTCAAATTTGGTTGAATTAAACTAGAACCTTCAAAAAAAATTCAAAAAAATCTGGAAATTAAACACATTGAACCTTACTCCATAGTTTGGACAACCAAAGAAACGTCTTTCGTGTTTTGATACAGTCCATGAGTGTTTGTTGAAGCCATGACTCCACACATACAAACCGGAAAAAGAATCTGGCCACCTCCGTTTCTCCTAGAAAATCCACTGGATGAAGTCAACGACGAGCTTTTGACATTCGAAGAAGCCATCGTCGTGCTTACATTACAAGAATCCACTCAAAGGAGGTGAGAGTCGAAGGGAAAGAATGATGGTTCACTCTCTATTGCCGAAGATTTGGAGAAGACAATGAATTAGTGAAATTTATTAGACTTTATTATTTATGTATTTTTAAAATAAAGCCATGTCGGTACATTTAGTATCGTATAACTCGCCAAAGCGTCGATTGATGTGCACACGCGATGCAACATCAACTTGAAGTGTTTGATAAAACAAAATCTTTAAAGTTTAAGCGTCTATAATAAAACATTTATATGTAGGTGTCTCCGATTGAAAAAAAAATACAAGTACAAGTTTCCCTAAATTTATTCGGCCCAAACTAAATAATCAAATTCCATTTCGACCCAAAAAAAATAAAATAAAATTCCATAATCTCCCCATCATTCCACTGTAAAGTAGGTTCACCTTACCCGATTGCAATCTAAGTACACCCATAAATCCATTCAATTAGGCCCAGTTCACTGCCTTGTATTGTAATATATTAACATGAATATACTTTTGCAGTACAAGGCCAGTTCACATCCACTTGTATACAAGGCAACACACCATGCAGCCTGAACTCAAACTAGCTGCCAATTAAGGTATTATATTGGCTGCTACCATTTATCTCCTTAGGCATACTCATCTTGTCCACAAAGGCTACATAGAGGAAAGGGAGAAATTAAATTTTTTTGGTTGGCTGAACAAAGGCAAACATGTGTAGACTATAATTAATAATACACATAATTAAGAAAGCACTTAAAAAAGAAATTGTGCAAGAAGTCTATTACAAGCCAATACAAAGGAATAAGAAATCATGCAAGAAGCCTATTACAATCCAATATCAAGGAAATGATGATTTTTTTGTAGTGAAACAGAATAATTACTGTCCATTGTGTAACAAAGACAATGGAATTCTCACAATGTGATCTAGACTTCCTGTGAGCATAATTGCACCAAAGCTGAAGTTAGACATAACTTGTGTTACATTGAGCAATATGTCCAAATCTTGGGTTCCAAGTGGAGCTATAGTGAACCATGAGGGGCTTAGTTGAACCATCACCCCATCCGGTGGAAGCACTGAGCAAACATACGTCTCGGGCTGGCTTCCCACACTCGTCACACTCCTCCTCACCATCTGACTTCCATTCAAGGCGGTTATAGTTATCGAAGGGAGGTTCAAATCCGAAGGATGTGCAAAGGTGTCGTTGCACGATCCTCCCGTTGCACTCTCCACTGTTTCTGATGTCACATTCAACAATGAGCACAAGAATCTCACATAATCTCCCTTCCCTATAACAACGTAAACAATATCATCATCATCATCATTGACCCAATGAGGCTCCACTACAGCGGAATCTGGGGGGTCAAGATGGGGATAACCCTGCCCAAGGGAAAGGGGATACGCCCGATAGACCCAAGAAAAACTAAAATTCAGCTATGTGACAATAATAACTGAATTTAATTAGATAGAATGCACCAAAATTGATATAGGGACTAAATCCATCTCAAAGGTAGTGTATAAAAGCCAATGAGCATGAGGCAGTGTATAAAAGGGACTAAATTGATATAGGGACTAAATCCATCTCAAAGGGAAAGGGGATACGCCCGATAGACCTAAGAAAAACTAAAATTCAGCTATGTGACAATAATAACTGAATTTAGTTACAATGCATCAAAATTGATATAGGAACTAAATCCATCTCGATCAAAGGCAGTGTATAAAAGCCAATGAGCATGAGGTAAGCAATATCAATATAAGAATTATGAGAACATGTGTAGTTTATTATTCATCTAGAGGTAAGTATAAATACAAGAGATAAAACTCTAGTTAAATCTATTGCCTTGTTATGCAAGATAACTTGATATATGATAAGATTGTATTATATCTTGTCTATTTCCTAAGAATATATAACATACCAGGTGAGATTATTAGCCCCGGGTCTATTGCTCTTGTCGGATTGACTAGACCGGCTCCAATGTCAAAAGGTGTCGAAGGAGACAAGCTACCAACTTCGTACCCTTGAGCTTGTATGAGTTGTCCTTGATTATCATACACGGTGGCTGTTGTTGATAATGCAGATTGTATCATAGACGGAGTCCATGAAGGGTTGCGTTGCATAAGCAGAGCGGCTATGCCTGCTATGTGGGGTGTCGCCATACTCGTACCAGACAATAGAGCAAAGTCATTCCCTATAACACAAACTCATCGCGTCAACATCATCATATCACATGATATTACCATAATCACACACACACAATACGATATGAGGAGTAGATATACCGCGAACAATTGGATCTTCAACACTAATGGGGCTCCAAGCAGCCCATATTTGGTGACCAGGAGCAACAATATCAGGCTTCAGAACATCAACTGGTTTCTTGCTGGTGTCTATAATATCAGGTCCTCTAGCTGAGAATCTGCTAACAATTGGTGCTGAACCATTCAAAATAGCAAATCTTCCATCAGCTACAGCAGCTGATCCTTTGTATGTTACCACAAGTCCTTGCCTGTCCCTTTCAGTTTGCTGATCATAGTATTGTAATATGATCTGTGCAAACAATTCAAAAATTAGTATTGTAATAGTGAGTATATTCTTGTGAACATGAAAACCTGTACCTTTGCATCATCTGTTCTTGGGATCATGATCCCTGGTACCAAAAACGGAACTGGCTCAGCGATGAAGTTGCCAAAGGCGGGATTGGCAACCAGTATAAACCCAGCAAAACCAAGGGTGTTTGCAGTCTCAACAATTGCACTAATAGTTGAAGTCATGTTGTAGAACCCGTCCGAGAAGTTGCAAATCACAATACTACCTTGCACTATTTGAGGCTCGAATGCTTCCGGGTGCTGGCACTCCTCTGTATAGTCTGTGGTTCTAGGGAACGTCCCATTAGCCTTGAGAGCATCCTTGGACAACACCAGCTTATGTTGTACCACCCCAAATCCGAAAGTCGGTCCTGAATGAGAAATTGTTTCCAACTTAAGCAATGTGAGTCAAAATGGAGACCTTATGGTACTATCCTGAAGTCCTAGCCGCTTGACTAGATGCTCGAAGGCTCAAAAGGAAGATTTGTTTACCTGATAAGCCCACACCACTAATGCTTTGGCCATTTCCAAGGATAAGAGTGGCAGGGTAAACCCTGTTTGTGTTGCAAGAAGCCACACCCACAACCCAAGGGCTAAAGGACACCACCGAGCTGGGGCTCGGGCCACCGTTCCCTACGGCTTGAACCACGAAGACTCCGGCCCGGCGGGCCAACAACATGAAGATGTCAAAAGCATTAAGGAAAGTGATTGTGTCTTCTGGTGGTTCATCTGGTCCTACTGATAAGGTTAAGATGTCTACCCCATCTTTTACTGCCTGTAAAAAATTGGTACATAACCATGTAATTGTAACTACATTTTAAATGACATAAAGAAAGTTGTATATAGAAAATTAAAATTGAGTTTATCATTTACCTGATCAATTGCAGCCAGCACATCTGCCAAAGTAGCAATGGATGGATATGCAGCCTTGTAAACAGCAATTCTTTCACATGGTATAACCAAAACCAGATTATCATGCAGAATTTTTGTTATAATTCTACTGTTTTTCTGAGATGAAGAAAATTAAAGTAACAAAAAAAGATAAATTTTAAGCTGAGCACCAAGTAGTATACCTTGCACGAGGTGCCATGCCACTTGCCAGTCCATAGAAGAAACCATTCACTTGAACCGGTACTCCATAGTTCCCAGCAGCTATTGATGCCACATGACTAGAACCCCAACAACACAATTCTCATTAATACATACATTATCTAGTAATACACTTTTTTATACTTGAGTAATACAAAAGAATGAAAAAAAAAAAAAACTCATTTAGAAAACTTCAAAAAGATGAGTTAATTTGTTAGATCTTCTAGTTAAACCAAGTAAAGTCTTGGAGCAGGATCTCATTGCAATGACACTTTGATATAAACAAACAATTAACAAGTTGTTACTTGTACCAGCTTAAAACATACCTGCCATGGCCAACAGCATCAAAGGGAGAGAGGAAGTCAACAGACTCATTAAGCTTCATAGCCGCCTGAGCTCCAGTTGCAAAGAACCTCGCCGACACAATCTTCCCATTGCAAGAATTTGCTGGAAAACGCGGGCCTTCTTGACACTCCCCCGAGAAGCTTGACATGGTGGTATTATTGAGAGGGTAGTTATCAAAGCCAAAACTTGGATGGACCGGATTTATTCCGGTGTCCACAAAGCCTATGACGATCCCTTCTCCCGCGTTGCTCTCTCCATCTACACCTTGAGACCACACTCCTTGTGGTAGCCCAAGAAATTGAGGGGTGTAGGTTGTCATGAGCTTTGCTCCTCTGTCCTTCTCCACCTTCTTTACGCCTTTGATCTTTGCCAAAATTTCAGCCTAAAAAGGGCAGCAAAAGAGTCATTAGTAACCATAACTATGAAGATTCATATCATAAAATTTGAAAAGAAACAAACACCATATTGGGGGTTGTGTATAATGGGCCCAGCATACAGGCCCAATGAAGGTCCAAAAACCATATGGCAATAGATGGAATAACTCATGAAGTAAAATACTAGGCAATTTAGTTCAATTTTTCCATGTGGGAACTCTCGACACGTACTTTATGATTCTAAGACAAATTATTGAAACTTTTGTGTTAGAAGTTGAATCTCGAATTTAAACAGGTACCTGAGTGGGAGTGGTGTGGACGGCAAAGCCATTGCTAAGGTGTGTGAAGCTATGGAGCTTTTTGTAACTATCAGTCTCTAAAGAGCTTTGGAGAAGTTGGTCATGAGAGTCCTCCAACTTCCTTGCATGGAAGTTATACAATTGGCTGCCATTTCATGCAAGAATTACAATCTCATGCTTCAAACTAGATAAAAGGAAAGCCATAGATGAAGATTGATTTGTTACCTTTTAGGATCAAGTGTTTTTCCTGCATCCAAAGGATCCAGGCCATGGGAAAATGCTAGCGGCTCCTGCCCCTCGAGTAGAACTATGTAAATCGCGCGCTCTTGTACGATAGAAGAGGCTGGGAACAACAGAGAAATCAAAATACAAAAACAATTCACAACTATTGTGGCTAATCTTGGCATGGCTATTGTATATGTTGACACAGAAATGTAAATGATGGTTTAGGAAGATTTAGATGTGGGTTAATTTATATTATGTGTGAGATCACATTTGTAATGCAAATGGAGGGAAAAAGGGGAAGCGTCATTTAAGATGGGGTAGGCGTTACTCTTCTTTATAATTAGGTTATTGCATTTTTCATGATGCAACATAGTTAAATTTCATGAACTATAAATACCTTTACATTTGTGCACTCTATTTCAGAGAAAATGGTCAACTGAAAGTGTTATCTTTATGTCAATCAGTTAAACTTCTTTCCATGAAATGTGGTGGAAGATTAATCTCGCATAAAACTCATGTTCAGACTCAGCTCAGGTGTTTACATGTATATAGCATGAATCAATATAATTAACCTGAACCTTCAATAATTGATATATGTTGATTAACCAGAACATAATGACCTCTATTTTTTTTATACAGAGTTTTAAAATAAGATATCAACTATCCTAATCTGGATGGAGTTGTGCATATACTCCATTAGCATAGATTAAGTGCAATTGAAGACAGTACATGGTCTTGGACCTCTTGGTCCAATGTAAGATATCATCTAAACAAGCTAAAAGCTTTAACTAGCTCACTGTTAACACTGTTAGATGCATATATAGTGTGGTGACAAGGCTTTTGGTGGGTTTATTTGGGGCTGCATATTATTATCACATTTTTAGTTATAAGATTATATTTTTAACAAGTATTTTTGATATAACAAGTACAGTACCTTTTATAAATAGTGTCATGATTTAGGAAGGTTTTTTTGATGTGCGTTGATTTATATTATGTGAGATCAAATTTCTAATGCAAATGGAAGGAAAAAGGGGAGCATCATTTAAGAGTGTGTTTGAATCGCGCTTAATAATACATTTTGCATTATTATACAAGATAATATATTATCAGATGCCATCTAAACACACCCTAAGATGGGTGACCGTTACTGTTCTTTATATGTATGTCATTGCATTTTGCATGATGCAACATAGTTATATTTCGTGCACTGTAAATGTCTTTCCATTTGTGCACTTTATTTCAGAGAAATTGGTTAACCGAAAGCATTATCTTTTTGTCTATCAATTAACATCTTTCCATGAAATGGTGGAAAATGTCAAGACTAATATTGCATAAAAATCACGTTCTGACTAATGTATTTACATGTATATGGCATGAATTAATATAATCAACCTGAGACCTCTAATTTTTTAAACATCGAATAATACAGAAGCATGAAATGAAGTTGAGATCACATTCAAAGATTCAACTTATAATATGAATATATCACGGTAACATCAGTTAAGAATCCTAATTGCATTGCTAAATAAGTAGACTAATAGTAAGCATTACCAAAACTGGATCAGACTCCAAACCAAAAAAATACACCCTTGACTCCTCTGATCAGCATCTTTCTGAATCTAAACTAAGATTATTTACAAGTGAAATGGCAATGCTTACAAATAAGCATTCATTCCCCTTTCAAGAAGATTTACACCAGATTACACACCATCAAGAAAGTACAAGTAATATATCCAGATTCATCATGTGTAGAAAATCAAATAAATTATGCTTTTCTAATCATTCTTCTTCATCATCCAAAGCAATCACCATCCTCAGCTTTCTTCTCTTGACAGAGCTGTTTGGTGATGCTTTTTGAGTAGTTTCATCTCCTGAATCTATTAATTCAACGTCGCTCTCCTGATAATCAAAGAGCTCATCCCCAGGTGGAATTCCTTCCTCACTTCCATTGTCAATGTCGCGCATTTCGTGTTCAGGACTGTCACTCAAAGAATCAGCAAACTTTTCCCTGCCAGAATTCATTGATGTAATGATTATTTTCCTAGACCTTGTTGTTATCTATTAGGCAAAATCTATCTTTGCACTCACAACACAAACAGTATCACAATACCAATTTTCAGAACCTGCATCAAAATATTAATAGCTTACGTACCTTTCCGAAAAAGCTTGAGGATGATCACGGTCAGACTCAGTTCCAGAAAGAGGCTGTTGATTAAATGCAGATGGTTTCTCCTTTCTCTTCGATTTAGTTTTAGATTTTCTATTAAATACAAGATAACAGTGTCAGAATATGATAAAATGAAACATCCAGTTTCTTTCGTTTTACAGTATTGCATCTAAAATTGTGTTCTCAAAACCATTCATTACTCCAAGAGATGTTCATTCTCCTAATTTTCTTTCCCAAGTTTTTTTTTGGTTTTCTTCTTGGTCTTTATACTATTACTTTAATGGTTGGAACAGAATTTTTCTTGCTGGCAAGACCCAATTTACAGATTGTCCAATGCATAGATTTGGCAATACATTTAGTTCAGACTCTTCAGAGTAATTAGTGCACAACCCCGCATACCAAAAATTACACTGTAATTATTTCCTTCTAACATAATTGGAAACAGACTAATAATGACATAGGAGATTTAGACGGTAGACACGATTTAGAGGGTAAACTCACTTTATAATAGAACTCAAAATTTCATCATCAGAACTGAGTGCAGCAGAATCTTTCCCAGCTGATAGCTCCCTGTCTGGTGATGTTGCATTGACCCCTGCTGCATTGCGTCTGGCCATTACAGTTTATTGTTCCACATTAGTTCAAAGAATAATCGTCTTATACTGAAATCAAAGAATTAGCCAGCATGAATGTCAATTATCAGAAACACTACTATGATTTGATTATTGTTGATTCCTAAATTGTACAGCCATATGAAACAAAGGGTGCCAGCTAGACAACTTCATTCCCTCCTTTGGTTCCTTCCTCTCAATTGCATGAGTGCTTCTCTCTTGCCATATCAAATGGCACATGTTTTTGGGATAAAAATTGTCTATTATATACTGAGTGAAAATTACCTTTTCCTCATTGATGCCAATGTCTGATTGTCAGGGTCCTCATCTGTCATAGGCATGCTCCCATCTTTAACCTGTTTACCAGTGTGAAGGCCTAACTGTTTGAGTTTACGTGAAACTTGCACAGCTGTAAATGTGCTCTCTGAGCTAAGTTCATTGGCAATCAAGTGGGCGCATCTCTTCTGGTCCTTGTATCTGCAAAAAAAACATAAAGCATGACATTAAACTTGAGATAACAGCTTCAGCAAGGCTTGTGCTTCGACTACAAAACAGCACAGCTACAACGCTCACTACCTTTACAAAAGTAATTTTCACAGGATAAAAGTGAACAATGAAGTAAACTGGTCTAATTACAATATATACAGTAGGACTAGATGCAGACATCCGGACTTCGAAAAATCTTTACAGCAGTAATTTGGCATCTGAATGTTTGCTATTCAAAAGTAATGAGAAAAGAGTATTATCCAAGATTAAAAAAAGCCATATAATAGAAGCGTACTTCTCATAAAGTCCTCTAAGTTCTTCCACCATCTCATCACTGAAAATTTGTCTTCTTCTTGGTTTACTGCCTCTTTTTAAATCATCTTTTTTGGAAGGCTCCACTCTACACAAAATTCACAAGCAATGATCAGCAAAAATTTCACAAGCATAAGTAGCAATAAGGGATTTAAGATCAAAGGTATGTACATGTCATCTTCCATGTTTCCATCAGCCAAAGCATTACTTAAGGGTCTGGACCTTTCTCCTGACTCACTGACATATTCTCTCCCCATGTCAGGGACCATCTCTGGCTGAGCTTCGTCTGAATTATCATCCCTGCACATGGGAACATTTTTCAAACATTTATTCCCAGGCATAAAAGATCAGGATCTCCTGTATGTATTTTGTCCATTAAAACAAACTAAGCAAAAGTGCTGTTCAAATTAGAGATGAAGACAAAGCAGGATCAGAGAGCATTTTCTTGATCAACAACACAGTATCAAGAATTTGTAAGAGATATATGTGACATAGTGTCTTACTCATCATCATTGGGTTCAAAAGGCATTGTAATATCAAATTCATCATCGCCAAGTGCATCAGCCATGCTTCTAGGAGCGTTTTTCTTGCCTGGGGGAATAGGAATATCAGTTTCTCCTTCATCAGTAGTATGATTCCATTTCTTCAATTCATTCTTCATATCACCAAGCTCATGCTTCATAGATTCAGCATTAATGAAATGGCAATCTCTTTTTGTCTTTGAGAATAACAACTCCACAAAAAGAAGGGGCTGACTCTCCATTTTCCGGAGCAATCTCCGAACAAAAGTAGTTAGAAAATCAACAATGTTTTTGTAATCCTTGTGAGGACTTGACTTGTGTTCATCCAGTATTTCATAAAATGTGCATATATATGACAGCTGCCAAGTTGCAAGGAAACATGTTAATGTAAGATAAATACATGAATATCAAATTGTTTAAGAGAGCAATAGGTCATCACCTCGTATAGCATTGGAGAGAGATTCAAATCATCGCAAATTCTCCTTAACATGCATATGATGTAGTGGTTTGTACTGACTGAATTGCTCTTATAAAACTTCAATAACCAGCAAATATTTTTTATTGTGGTATTGCCCAGCAGAGATGTAAGCAAGGTCGTTAGCTTAAAATCAACTTCATTTGTCTCAACAACCTGTTCATCATCAGAGGATCCATCATTACTTGCTCCATCCATAAGATTGTCAGCAAAAGCCTCTGAGTCCCCTGTCTGCACATGCTTCGTATTTCCTGCAGTGTCTTGTTTTTCAAACTCTGATGCTTCAATATTCTGAACTGCATCGTTATCAGAGCCTGATTTGTCTTTCCCTGCTTGCAAATCGCTCACACACACATGATCCTGACCATCAGTGGGAGGAGGGTTTTCATTGCTCTCATTCTGAATGATAGGTTGATTTGCCTGAGTTTCATCCACATTATTCACATGCTCCTGACCATCAGTGGGAGGGTTCTCATTGCTCTCATTCTGAATGATAGGTTGATTTGCCTGAGTTTCATCCACATTTTTCACACTGTCCTTGTCATTTTTCCTTCTACGTCTTCTGGCCTTCCGAGCAACCTTCATATTATAAACGAAAGAGGTCAATACTACTATGCTGAAAATAAATGATATGGGAGAGTGATATATGAAAATTTCAGAACTACTAAGCTTCTTCATCTTGATGATAATTTCTCCCTTTATTTTAGATGTAAATATGTAATATATGTACGACTATACAGTGCACAACATATCATTTCATTTCGTTGGATTCTTCTTCAGATTACAGCTCAAAGATCCAGCGATTTGACTAGATTAAGAAAAAAACTTATAACAATGTAAATGGAGATAAAAAACAATCATAAGAGAATTCATAAGATGCCTTCTTGACAGCACAATATTAAATTCTGTAGTAGTGTAATTCTAAATGTAAAACTTAACTAAATCACGATAGGGGGGGGGGCTCTGGAAATCAGGTTTCCCTAAAGGTGGCTGGGAGTTCACAGAGAATTTCTTGAAGAGTCCATGTATGCAAAGTATGATGCATAATAAGCAGCAGCAACAGCAACAGCAACATTTTCCCAGTGTGGCTCCCCTTGCGGGAAATCTGGGGGGTCAAGATGGGGGCAGCCCTGGCTAGACGCAAGGGGGTGTGACCAAGAGACCCGATGATGATGCATAATAAGCAAGGAAGAGAAATTTTAGCATATGGTGGAGAGCTTTCCAAACAGTTATTTCTCTGTTTAGAAAAGACTCATATTGACAAGGAATTAAGAGTAACTTGCTAAAGATACAATGCCATGAACAAGAGAAATAGGTTAGTCATACAATACATTTCCTCAATTTTGTGGAAAAACTTGCAATAGGTAGGCCTTTATTAAGCTAGTGTCCTCACTGACTAATTTTACATGTGCAGTTATTTGAACTTATGTTTATTCATACTGATCTAAAGGTAACAAAAAATAAAATCAAACACAAAAAAAAAGTTTGAATGCCATACCCTTAATTTGCCAAATGTTTGCAGATTCTCCATAAGGCGCAAAATTACATGAATCATCTCCACCAAATCGGCAAGATCACTAAAATTATAAACAAAAAAAATGATTAGAATCCATTAAGAGAATCCATATTGACCAAATGTATAAATCTATAGACTCATTGTAAACTCTATAAACAAACTGATGTATGCATCAACCACTAAGGGTTTGTTTGGATTATGCATTGTAAGACACCTGCTACAGTCCTGATAACTCTCAAATCTAGCCTTCTACTGATAGCTGTCTTCACATTCATCTATCAACTGCTATAGTAATGCAGTACTATTTACAATAGGCAAAAGAAAGGGAACAAAATTTGAGCAGTTAAAAATCAAGGACCTGCTGCAGCTTTTTGAGAGCTAAGACTAGGGCTACAAAGGAAAGAAAATGATGGTATTTAAGACATGCACAAATGTTTCATTTGCAATTCAAAGCAGTTATTTGCAAGGTTGTATATTGGAAACTTTCTTAAAGTATTCCAAACTCAGTCAAAATGCAAATGGTCAACTACATATCAACAGCTAAAACTCAATATACATCGCAATTCTTGTGATGACTAAATTTAGCAGACTTTCCATGGCATATATCTTAACTGTATTACATATTATATTAATAGTACCTCCTTGGCTGTTTATGAGCATCAAATGATTTCATCAAGTTGAAAAGATATTGGGTCAAGCCTTGATCTGTTTGATCATAAAACAACTTATAGAGAAGAATGCAGGCTGTTTGGTGTTCCTTGGAATCTACTGGCTCACGCTTCAGCACCAAATCCAACACACGGATCTGCACAATGTAAGAAACATAGATTGCATTAAGATTACATGACTTATACACAGCTAAAGATTCTCCTAACTACATTTATACTCAAAAATAATATCATTCCTCTAATCACAACATATATATACAAACAACAACCAGAAACAACATATACAAAGCCCCTATATAATTTTCCCCATCATAATGCTTCTGAAAACCATGCAAGGTATACAAAGAAAAGTAATCACAGCAAATAATAACAAGATATCAAATTGAAAATCCCTTGACGAGCTACGGGTTAATAGAATGAATTTTAGTTCATGATCATCAAATTTTCTAAGCAAATAATCCTGATACATTAAGGGTTTTTTTTCTCCTTCACACATAAGCTCTTAAACAATGCACCAAACTTGGAAGAGGATGGCTACATAAACAATACTTTTTCAAACTAAAATCGATTTATATCAAGTATATAGATCAGAGATAATAATACCATGATTTTCACAAGGGAACCTGCCGTTGGCAGAAACTTGTAGTCATTTGTTTCCTTCAAGCCTTCAAAAGCAAAGCGCCATTTTGACATTACTAGCTCAAACATGGATTGATTCATGGTTTCCGCAATTGGCCCACATATGTTTTCCTTTTGTGACGTGCTACCATCGTCACAACCACTGGGTGTTTCCATCATGCCAGCTTCACCATGTGGCTGGTAAAATAAAATCACATCAGGTCCAAGAAGAACTAGCAAATTGTCTCACAAGATTTCATAAAGTGACCAGCCAATAGATTTCAAATAATAGACAGGGTTACTATACTACCAAAATGCATTTTTCTCAAAAGTGATATCTCAAGCAGGGAAATAAGTGCAAATGAAAGAAGATAACGTATCCTACCAAAAAGCAGGGGGGACAGATAGTTGCGCCAAAAATAAGATCATAGAAAGGATGCTACATAGAATGACAATCAAAATTGCCTGCGTTGAGGATATTTTATATTTCTCATGAATTGAGGAGCATGGGTCCAGAGTAGAGCCAGGTAGACCACATAGGTCCACAAAAAAAGCTTCTAAAATTGATCTTTATAAATGTAGTACAATTAGATATCATTAATGGGGAATCATAGTAAAAGTGTTGCTTTCTGAAGAAATTTTATAAAATGATTATTGATTAATTTCAAAATAATAATTGCAGCATCCTCATGACTTTTCTTTTTCAGATTTAACCCTAACTAGACCATGGAGGTATGCCAGTGACATGCCAGTGATTTGGCATGGGAGGTAAGGTAGATAGACATGCAAGAGGCTGCTCTCAGTCCAACCAAATTTTTTGGCCTCATGAAGATTTTTGAAGTGCCTTGAGAGGATTGATTTTTTAAATTAATATAATATAAAGGGCTAAACCTCCAAGATGGTCATATTTCCAGCAGTTTTGACCAAATTCCAGGTTTAAAAATATTTTATGCAACACATAAACAAAACATGTATAACTTCTATGTACCCTTTCCTCCAATATTTCATGATTAATTTACAAACAATATTAAGATTTTATTGTTTAGATTTAATAGATATACAGCCATTTAGAGGTTGAGGAGCATCCTCTATCAAACTTACACTTGATCATCTTTCAGATCAAAACCGCAGTTAGTTATTGCAGGTATAAGACTATACCTGAAAAAAAGGGAACTAGAATTTTTCAGGAGGTCTTACCTTGGTCATAATGGACTTGAAATATTGGAAAGATGTGACAAACTGAGCAAGCTGGAAGAAAACATGAACATCACTATGTTGTACTCCACGATACTCCTTCTCAACATCTTCACGAATAGACTGCATCAGCACTGGAAACAAAAAGAACTAATCAATACAATGTTTATAAAGCGCTGAAAGAGTGAAAATCAAGTACATCAAATTGGCCTTTAATATACCATTATATGCCCCAGATAGAAACTGGTTCAGGAAGTTGTGAAGTGAAACTAAAAGCTCATTATTCACGACAGGTGGCCTCTTTTGATCCCACACAACCCTTTTTGAAGCACCGCGATGGACTTGAGGCTTAGCAAGTACATTGCTTGATGCAGCAGGTGTTCGCTTGTATAATGTTTTGGAACCATCCTAACAAAAAACAAACAATTAAGGCATTCAAATTCGATACAGGTTATTCACTGTATTCTTACATCAAGGTTAGTCCAACAATGCATTACCATGGTAAAGCGTGCAAATGTTCCACTAAACTGGGAGTGTCTGCCCAATGCATTCAATCTTGTCACTTTTTTCTTCTCTTCTTCCTCTTTCATGATTGATCTAAGACTTTCTATACAACCTTTGGCATCACCACCCACCTGAAAAATTGGGCAATAGCAGATCATTTCATTAAAGGCAGCTCTGGATCGTAGAACGGAATAGGCAACAGAATGTACACATGCCAACCTTTGAGTCCTGACTAACTTTAGCAATGTACTCCGAATCTTGGCCCTTAAATATATTGTGGAATATATCTAAGAAAAGCAAATTGTCCTGTCGCAAATGGCAACGATGGCCACCAATATGCTGAGTTAAGACAATAATTAAATCCATGAAATTCTCTCGGAACAACAGGGCCAGGAAACTATCTCTCAAGGATAGAAGATGATTAGCAGATCCCTCAGCATTTTGATGAGCTGAAATCTCCTGCACAGCTAGGATGTTCCGGAACAGAGTCATCACCAGCTGAACCAATTTACGATCATCCTCAGTAAGTGCATCCCTATAGGATTAAAGTAAGTCAGAGAAATTTTTATTATGTAGCATGAAAGAAGAAAAGTGAATAAATCATAAATATAATAAAGAGGTGCTGCAAAGAGGTACAAAAGAGACATTTGAAGCATAAATTAGACAATAAAAAAACATCAAAAACTTCAACAAAACCTTTTCTCCTTCCCTAGGCTCATGGTAAGATTTTGGAGAACAGATTGATTTATAATACATACCAATCATAATTTCACATAAAGTTTCAATAGTGATAGTTTCATGTCTGTGCCATTTATCATAAAAATGTATTAAGTCCTATATCACAGAATTTTATCTCACTATTGGAAGTCACTTCTTCCTTTCAGCTATTGAATTACAAATAAGTCAAGTAATTGCAATCATAAAATTTATTAGATCATAATCATCTACAATATTGGTCCTTATTGGGTAATAGTAGTGCACTGTATTTGATAATTACGATTTGAAGAGGGAATAAAACACAAATGTTGCACATAGTCATATTCACTCACAATCAAGGCTTCATACAACTCGATCATGATCAATGTGATTTTATTGCATTTGTTTCCCCTTTTTTTATAAAGCAAATCACTTCTCAACATGATCAATGTGATTTTATGATGAAATATATTGCCAAAACAATGAGCGTCTATGATATTGATATATGATCTTCTACAGTAAACCGAAAAGAATTCATCTCAACCCAAAAAAACAGCTTGTAAACTCAGAGGGATAGTTAAAGTGATGTACCGTTCCAGATTTTCCAGTGGGACCTCCAACAGAGATACAACCACAGCAATTGCATCACTATGTGTAATTAAATCTTTCAACTTCCACAAATAATCCAACTGTTCATTCATATAAGTTGAAGAAGCATCAATTGGCATGCTGAGGAATACCAATACTTTTACTGCATCAAAAAAAAGTGATTTAGCTAAGTAATCCACTTTTCTCAAAAAGAAATTAACACGAAAAAATATATAATGAGAACAACGAACCAGAATTCAAAACCAGGTCACGATCATCCTGGTATTGCTCAATAATCGGAATCAAATCGTTAGCCACAATATTCCACTTGCTAATCTGCTTGAATACATCCCTCGTTTGAGGATCATCACGGCGCAAAAACCTCACCAAATCCTTCAAATTATCTGCCAAAACAACTCAACATTTCAGCGTATTTGTAGTCAAATGAACATATCGCAGGTAAAAGCTTGAAGGCAATAGAAATTACACCTAAGCAATGCGTGCCTTTGATGTATCCGACGCGCTTTCCGGAACCATCTTCTTCGTTGCAGCCAAGGCCTGCGCAGATACTAGACAGGCCTTCCGTTGCCATGAATTCGCCTGAGCTTAATCGCGTTAGGGTTTCAGGTCGGGACGAAAAACTAGGGTTTTACACTGAAATGTCGAAATTGTGTCTCGGTTCTCGATGAGCTAAGCAATTCGCGATTGGAAGAATGGAGATTTACCGAAATCGGAAGAGTGAAATGGAGAGTGATGGGCAATTGGCAATGGCGTCTGTGGTTTCGGGGGATTTTCTTTGTGAAAGACGGGGCAAGCTTTGGCGCCAAAGTTCGCCATCTCCCGCGCTGGATAGTCAAAACTATTTTGACGTGTTTTTGACAATTTTGCCCCTGGCTAGTTTTAAAAATATTTTAAAAAAGGGAAATTACAGAAAAATCGTGTTTACACTTTTGCCCTTGGCTAATTCTCTGATTCAGTGATTCCCCTCATCAGCAATGGACCTTCACTCGCTGAAATACGGCATCACTCATCACTTCATCAGGTTCTTGTGTATCCTCAATCCTCATATACAATTCAAAATCATTACAAATTTTGCAATATTCGTCCAATTTCAGGAAGAGAATTTACATCTCCACAATCTCATTCTTCTACATTTGCTCTTTCCCCTCGTCGTCATCAGGTAAGTTTCTCTGTAATTTCCTCTCTTCTCCTAGACTTATCAAACGATGAATCATAATTTGTCGAATTTCTGAATTTGATTTCGCGATGTGTGAATATCGTGTTGGTGTTAATGATGTGTATTTGTGGAGATTATTATACATTTTTACAATGGTCTCGATTTAGCTATATTGCACGTCTGATTGAAATTATCAATTGAACTACGTGATAATGGCGTTTTTCGAATTTCTGGAAATAGTTTGCTGTACATTGGTGCATAGTTATCGGTGCAAAACGTTCTATTCCAATTCTGGTCCTACTAGCAGGGAATGATTTCGTGACTTTCTACATCTGAGCTATGAATTATGTTATACTTGCTGTTAGATTTTGAAAACCCTAGATGTTCTTTCTCCAATTTTAAGCTTCAACCCTGAGTGAAACCCTTGTGTAACTTCAGAGCCATCCATTTCCACCTTTTTATTTGATATACCAGTTTTACAATTTGAGTTCTATTAAGCTTCAACCTTATTGTTTTTTAATCGTCTCTTACTACACCATCTTTTTCCTGCAAGCAGTGATAGCAGATGGATTAGGAACTGATTAATACCACCAGCCTAGGTATCAATCAATCTGCTGAAGCTGATATTTTCTAAAACTTGACCATAGGGCTAACTATCAAGACCCAATTTGTAGTATTTGGAGCGTGAATGGAATTAAATATCCCTTACTATGCTATTTGTTTGATCCTTTAATGTTTTCTAAGTTCTAACCATTACTGATGTTTCCAAAAAAAAAAAAAAGTGACAGCCCATTGCAAAAGTAGGATTTTGTGAAGATTAGACTAAAAGATGGTTAAAGCACCAAAAGGATGAAGGCAGTGGCATATGCCTTGTCACCGTTCCAGCATAAGGTGAAACTAGAACACCGTTATTGACTTCGCATATTGTTTTGAAGAATGAAGAGTACTTATTAACAACTTCTCGTACCAAACCATTAGTATGCCTTCAATCACCCTTGTAAATTTTCCTACATGTTCAGAGAAACAATAAAACCAAATCTTTGCTGAAAATCAAATTACAAGTGAAGATGTATCAAAGACTCTATTGTTGTTACTATGGCTCAAGTTTTATTTTTATGCTAAAAAAGTTGTTTGTACGGACAGGTTAATTAAAAGTGCCTAGGAATGTTAAAACTATAAGTTTTTTAATATGTTTATTGGTATGAACTTTCTAGGGTCTCCACATGAGCAGTGCCGAATTCGCCATGGCTTGCTGCAACATCCTCTCCCATTCCCGCCCTTTCCATGCCTCCCTCCACTCCAAACCCTTCCAAATCAACACTCATCAAACACTGAAATTGACTGATTCAAATCTACGAACCTTAATCATCGCGAACGCAGGGGCCACTTTGGCAAATGTTGAACCGGTGGAGGAGTCCGAGGAAAGGCCCAAGTTCAAATGGGTGGAGATTAGTCCAACTAGTGCACAACTCTCTGAGGAGCAGAGAATTGAGTTTTCCAAGCTACCCAGAAAGATGGCCAAAAGGTGTAAGGCGTTCATGAGACAGATTATCTGCTACTCTCCTCAAAAGGGAAGTTTGTTGGATTTGGTGGCTTCTTGGGTTAGAATTATGATGCCCACAAGAGCTGACTGGCTTGCTGTTCTCAACCAATTGAGTGATGTGGACCATCCCCTCTTTCTCCAGGTATGTTCTGTCTTTTTTAAAATTTTACCTGTTAGTTGGCTTCAGTTCAGTAGTTTGGGTTTGGTTTTTCTTGTTAGTTGGCCTTATGTAGTTGTGTATACACTAATTAAGTTGAATTTCACATCAATCCTTGTTGCAACTTATGATGATGATGATTGCTTCGCACTAAGAGAATTATGTATATGCTTTTGAATCTTCATACAATTGTTTGTCTTGCCTAGGTATTTGAATATGCTCTTAGTGAAGACTCGTTTGAAGCCAATATTCGTGACTATACAAAGATGATTCATTTGTATGCCAAGCAGAATCGCCTTGAAGATGCAAAAAACACCTTGTTAGCCATGGCTCAGCAAGGCTTGACATGTGACCAAGTGACATTGACCACCATGATCCACATGTACAGCAAAACCGGAAATTTTGACAAGGCCAAGGAAATTTTTGATGAAATGAAACTCCTGGGTCAACCATTGGATAAAAGATCATACGGTTCAATGATCATGGCATACATAAGAGACGGATTCCCTGATCAAGGAGAAGCTTTGGTTCTAGAAATGGAAGCTGAGGAGATATACGCAGGTAGTGAAGTTTACAAGGCTTTGTTGAGAGCTTACTCCATGAAAGGTGATTGTGAAGGAGCTCAGAGAGTTTTCAATGCTATACAACTTTCAGGCACTTTCCCTGATGTTAAGCAATGTGCACTCCTTATAAATGCATATGTGGTGGCCGGTCAAAGCCAAAAGGCACGTATGGCTTTTGAAAATATGAGAATGGCTGGTGTTGAACCAAATGATAAATGTGTGGCTCTTTTGTTAGGAGCATATGAAAAGGAGAATAATCTTAATGCAGCCTTGGATTTACTAATGCATCTTGAGGAAGATGGTATCATGGTCGGGAAAGAGGCATCGGAAATGTTGGCTACCTGGTTCAGAAGAATAGGAGTGGAAGAAGAGGTAGCACCCATCTTAAGAGAGTATGCTGCCAAATAAATTGCATTGTTTTGTTTCATTATGGAGAAAAATCTAACAGCAAATCTTACTGCACTTCGGTACAGGTATTGTATATTGCTTACTTCAGTTACTTGCAAGAGCCAATATTATAATTTCTTAGGATTTCGCTGTAAATTGCCAGGTATTTCAGCAATGTATGTCTCAGTAAATTTTGATGATTCCTTTGTTTTTTTTGTTTGTTTATTGTTTAATTATAAAAGCAAGTCAGTGGTAAGTTTTGCAAGATAATTTACTTTTTCTCAAGTCATTTGCGAGTTTTTCTTTCCTATTTATTTTCAAGGCTTTCAAAATTTTAAATATAGACACGAAAGTGAAATCAAAGATGTTAAAAATATATATTTCTGCCATGGTCGAATTTCATGATGGATCGATTCTAACAACCCAATCAAACACATTTATTTTCAATTTACTCTATCTAGACATTCTTGATATTGCTAGTATATATAATAAGGGTTATGTTTTGGTAAGGAGTACTCCAAGTCTCTTACAAATAAATAGTGAGAAACAACATAATTGTTCAAATTAAGGCAATCAACATAAGTGTTCTTTGATTGGCTTGGCTTCATAAAATTAAGGCAATCAACATAAGTGTTCTTTGATTGACTTGGCTTCATATTGGCACAAGAAAGTAAATTCAATCTCCTCTGCAACTGGTTTCATGGGGCCTAGCTAGAATTTTCGAGGCACACTCCATTCCATGTAGAATTTCAAGTTTATGTATATATACGTGCATGCATATTGTAAAATAACTCCAAATCTCCAATCTCATAGCTTTATAAAATTTGTCTTATTTATGAGAGCATTAATTGGTAATACAGATATTTGTTTTTGGCAATGCTTGATCTCTAATGAAATTACATCTCTGTACGTTTTGTGAAGATCAGGATGCCCCAGCAGGCTCCACTCATATGCATGTATTTGATCCATATGAGTTGTTCATCCTCGTCTTTTTTTCCATGTTCTTTTCTCAAATCATTATGGCATGTTTCTTTTTTGTTTTTCCCTGATAATTAGATCTTAGATCTATATTGGGTTTTTGGAGCCTGATTCCGAATTAGACGAAAGGAGAAGGAAAGGCGAGCGAAGATGATGATCAGGCGGAACCGTGGTCGCGTCCAGGCAGACTGTGGGCTGGGAGCAGGAGAACGCGATCGCGTCTTGACCGGACGAACCCGCGCTTTGCCAACCGAGAGCAACCAGGAATCGGCATAGAAGAACGCGGTCTAGGGAGGGAAAACGCGACACGCTTTTCCAGAACGAGCCGTGTAATTAGAGTAGACATTATTCAATCTATTTTCTTCTTTGCCTGAGAGTTGAAGTGGAACTATCACGGCTGTCAGTGCTTCAACGGAAAAGGGGAGGCTTAAGTCTGATAATGTGAGTGATCTGATGATGAGAAAGGAGATTCGCAAGAAGGAGTCAGGTTCTACATCGGGATTGGCTTTGAATATAGGGAATAAGGACAGGTCAGATCATGGTGGGTCAAATTCCAAAGGGAAAGAAAAGGCCATCAAGGACGAAAGTAAAATCCAATTACAAGAGTGGTACGCACACCTATGAGATTGAGATACACACGTTTTGCCAGATAAGCAATTTGTGTTTAAAAGACAAAAAAATGTACTACCTCCATTTCATAATGTAAGTCGTTTTTTGATTTTGCACAGGAATTAAGACAAGCTTAAAATGGAAAAGATGATAATTTAATGCTTGTTTTTATCAATGCACTATTAACTCTTCAACCACTAGAATCGCTTGAGTTAATGAATTTTGTTGGAATGTTAAGTAAATTAGATGAAGGTAATGACCTATTTTAGAAAGTTTTACATTAAATAAGGAAAAGAATGACTTACATTATGAAACACCTTTTAGAACTAAAAACGACTTACATTGCGAAACGGAGGGAGTATAGTTTAAGGGTTTGTTTGAATCTCCAAAGTACGGGAAGGTAGTTGATAAACGTGTGAAAGTTCAAGGGCTTATTGATGTATTCTATCTATATAATACATGCACTTTTCCCTTTGATCTTTCTAAGGGTTGGGAACTTTTTCAATTGGACATCAACAATGATTTCTTGAATTTGACTTATAGAAAGCTATCTATATGGATAGGGGCGGATTTAGGGGGGCGAGAGGGGACGGCCGCCCCCACATCGGGTCGAAGGAGCTTGGTGATGGCTAGGGGTTAAGTAAAACTTTCGAAATCCGCCCCCACAGGACGGGGCGATGGCAAGGACGCAAAACCAAAAGGATGAAGGTGCTGTGTTGGAATAGCGACGCCGGCGAGCACATAGAAGACTCGGAGAAGAAGACTGTAATTTGAGGGAAATATTTATCTATCAAATTTTAAACGATGCTCTTTATAAGAGAGCTTTCATTTTTTTTGGTGGATTTATGGTCCAATTGAGGCCGAAGGCCCAAGTGCACACCTAGCCTACATACATATATAGTTTTCACGTGTAAGAAAAAAATAGTGGAGAAATGAAAAGGTCCAATATTCTATTAAGATTTAAAAAAATTCTAAACAATAAATTTTCATTCCTCCGAATAGCATGTGAAAAAACATATTAAAAAGAATAATAATATTTGTATTTAATGTTTATATACATATATAATTTTTCTAGAAAATATAGAAGAAAAAGTTCCATTAATTAATTATACACAATGAATGATGCACACTTAATATTGATATACAGAGTATTTAATAATTTTGTTAATTATTATTGATACATTTGTTTAAAATCATTGTTATTTTTTGAAACTTACATGTTAATGTGTGGTGAAATAAACATAGAGGTATTTTTTTAAATATAAAAATTTTCAATTGATTTAACTATTTTAAATCGTTTACAAAATTTAAATTCTTATAGACGTTAATTATTTTGTCATATATGTGTCTTAATTTATACGTTCTTTTTTCAATCAAACTATTTATTTCAAATTATCTCTTGTTTAATTTTTTATACTATTTAATAATTAAAGTAGCTTTTACTCAAGGTTAATTTTTATGACTTAGATATTAAACTAGTTTGATCAGATCAAAATCTGCCCCCACATTCGAAGTATCCTAGATCCGCCCCTATATATGGAGCAACCGAAAAGATTTGTTGATACTACTCAACCCCTCTATACATGAAACTTACTAAAAGTTCTCTATGGTCTTAAACATGCACCTTGAGCTTTGTTTAACAAGCTCAAGGTGCATCTTCTACTTCATGGTTTTTGTGCTTGTTTTTTTTTACACATCCCTAATTGTCCAAATTGTATATCAAGTAACTACTTATGTTCTTGTTTATGTGGATGCCATTATTGCAACATGCCCTCATTTCTTCCATGTACAAGACTTCACTACAAGAAAACGGGTTTTGGGCTACGAAAAAAGAAACAAAGGTGTCAATTTTTTTTCGTCGTCCAAAGCTTTTTTTAATGACAAAAATAGAATTTGTCGCTCAAAAAACCTTTAACGACAAAAAATATGTTTTGTCGCTAAATGTTGATGTTGGGCAACAAAAACAGTACATGTCGCCCTATTTTCTTATTTTGGACGACAAATTTTGGATTTTGTCTTCCTAAGAAATTTTTTTATATATAAAATATCAATAATTGATAATCGTCTAAAAGTTTAAGCGAGGAATCCAAATTTAGGCGGTGACCCTACTTTTTTGGTGGGAAAATTAAAAATATCTCAAATTTTATCCCAAATATGTACTAAACTCTCGGGCAAATACATCAACGACTCTTTCTCTTCTCTCTCGCCTTCACTGGTTTTGTTCGTCCCCTCCATGGCCAAGCTTCGATCTTCGATCCCAAATATGTACTAAACCCTCACGCCATTTCCTAACAATCTTTTGTTTGGAATCGTCACTTGAACTTCTGTTTGATGATGAGTTGATGACCCACATAAATACATGAAATCAAGAGTGGCTTCCTAATGCTTGAACTTGTTATTTCTTTGCATAAACAATCTATAGACTCTAATAACAATTTCGTGGGTTCTTGTAGATCTTGAAGGCTTACAAGTTATGTTGGAGGAGGCTTTTGAAGTTGTGTTAAAATGTTAGTCTTTTCTGTTTTACAAGCTATGCTAGAGGCATTTGGAGGTAAGGTTTGGCTATTTTGGTATATATATATAGTTAGTAGAAGATAGTTACAGCTTTTGGAATTCTATAGCCATATTGGTATATATATAGTACATGATAGATATAGCTTTTGGAGATACTAGCTAGTACTTAACCGTAGCTATCGACATTCAAAGCATATGATATTACTTTTTGGAATTTTCCCATGTTGTATCTAATTTATTCTTGATGTATGTTTTACGAGCACATGTGACATAAAAATAATAAAATTATGAAATGAAAAATAATTGGCGCCAAAAGTCTTTCAAAGCACAAAATATAGGGTGAGCAAGGTCGTTTTGTCATTGAAACCCTAGGACGACGAAACAAACTTTTGTCATTAAAGACCTAAGACGACAAAATAACCTTTTGTCACTAAAACGCTAGGACGACAAAACAAACTTTTGTCACTAAAGACCTAGGACGACAAAACGTCTTTAGCGACAACTTCGCGACAAAACCATTTTTTATCGTCGTAGGTTTTGGGTGACGAAAAAACCTCTTTGAGCGACAAATATTTTGTCAGCCAAAGGTTTTTTTTTTGGTGAAGGGCACTGTCCATGGGAGTCGAACCGGAGACCTCTGGATATTACCCTTGGAGACTTAACCGCTTGACTAGATGCCCAAAGGCCAATGCCCCATTAACCCTCTAATTTTAGCAATTACTTAAACTGTCCATTAGATAACTTCAAATTAAGATAACATGAAAGAACCTTACATAAATAAATTTATTGAAAAATGAAATAATTTATTGTAGAATGAAATTTGCTACATGAAGTTAGGGTAAACCAATAATAGATTACTCGTACTTTATATGGGAGTGTTGTTTAAATTATTATTATTTTATATTTAAATTTTTAAATAATAAATGTATTTTATATTATAAAATACAGAATTCTCATACCTCAAAATATCTTTTTATCAAATACGTAAAGATTTTTATTGACCTCGTATCTCAATAACTCTTTTTAACTAATACATAAATATTTTCATTGACATATTGAATTTTAATATATAGATAAATATATTATTGTATTAAGTAAATGTTTTTAATATAGAGTGAGGAAGAGCTATTTCAAATAATATTTAGATGCAAATAATAAAATTAAAATTAAAATTTCACGATAAAATAATTATTTAATTAAATAGTTAGAAAAATAAGATCAATATCATCATAACTATAAACTGAAGCGGAGGTTAAAAAAATTATTAAACGAAACATGTCCCTTTTAGATTGGACCACATCACCCTGTTTTTTTTAAAACTAATCTTTTATTTTTAGATATGATAAATTTTTATCCATGTTTTTAGAATATAGGATAGAAAATCTCACTATTAAACAATTTTTTATTTTTGGATATTATAGATAAGAAAGATCATTAGGATATTTTTTTATGCTATCATACAAATTCTAGAATATTTATTATATTTTTAGATAGAATCGTTTTTTTAACTAAGATATCTTAATTGATTATTTTTAATTGTTTATATTTATATGTCAAATATAACAATCAATATATTAGTTTTTTTAAATATCTTTGCATATTTTAATTTTAATTTATTATTTTTAGATAAGATACTATTTTAAAGATAAGATATGTATAGGTTTTTAAAAATATTCTCGCCTATATTAATTTATAATTATTATTTTTGGAAATAATATTTTTTTGCAGATAAAATCTATGTATATATATAAAAGACGCAAGGAATAAGGCCACCACGTTGCGCCACCTAGGATTTTCCTACGTGTCGTTCCCACGTTAAGCCACATAGGATTTCGCCACATAGGATTTTTTATTTTAGGAATTTATATATGTTGATATTATTTTAGGATAATATAAAAATAGGATAAATTAACCTAGGAAAATTCTATCTAAAATAAAGATGTTATCTATTATATATTAGGAATTAGGATAGATTCAAAAAGATTTTATCTAAAATTAAAATAAATTATAGAACATTAGATACTATATATTAAGATAGATATATTTATTTATTTTTTCCAATTAAATTTCTATCAATTTATATGAAGAAAAAAATCGAATTTTATTTATAATTAAAGAAAATTATTTTATCTTTATTTTTTTTATCTATTTAAGTAAAAGATTTATCTTAAATAAATTTTTGATAAAAAATAGAATTTTAAATCTAGATAAATACTTACCTCAATTGACCTTTGTTCAAAAAAAATTACATTATCTTTTCCTTAATTGTTTTTGAATTATTTATGTAACTATAAATGATTTTATTGTCATTAAAAAAATTTATTATTTATTAATATTTTTCATCGTTTCTTATTAAGTATATTTTTAATTTTTATTCAAATTGATTTAAGAATGGAATTTGACAAAAAAAAAATATAAGAATTTAGATTATTTTTTCCTTTTATATTTTTTGTAAAATATTTTTAAAATTAAATGATTCGAATTCAAATAATTCTTATTTATATTTTTTTCATAAATAAATTATCATTAATCCATCAAAAAAATTATAGTGGACTCACCTTAATAATTTTGGCCCCGTTTCACATGACAGTTGTAAAATTTTATATAATTTTTTTCCTAATAAATAATTTTTTTATATTAAATTAAAATCATATTCATTAAATAAATTAAGTATTAAATTCATATAGTCGTGCACGGCACGACGGATATAACTAGTATGTATAGTTTATTCAAAATATCCTATATATAATGACACATGTCAATCACACATTGAACCGCATCATCCATCTTTTTAATATCCTTTATAATCGGGCTATTTTTGATTGGTTGAAATCTAATTATAGACCAATGTGTAATAAAAAATAAATTATTTATTGATTTATTGATTTGTTAAAAAAAAAACTGATTCACATAATTTATTTAAGATAACTTAATTTAATTTATTTTTTAAGTATTATTCAATTTGAATATTAATAATAATAAAAAGTTCTAAATTCTAGAAAAACTTAAAAGATAATTTTATTAAAATAATTTATTTAAGATAACTTGATTTATTATTAATTTTGGATATTATTGATAAAAAAGAGTTCTAGATTCTAATAAACCTTTGAAGTTTATCTTAGTTATATACAATTAAAAATTAATTTGCGTCTTAAGATTATAATTATTTGTTCCTAGATAATTAATTCATGTATTTGAAAAAAACTATTATTAATATTTTGTTTAAGCAAAACACGTACAAGGTACGAAGATACATACTAGTTTTATATACTAAGACTCAAATAATTTTTAATTAAATTACCTAGAGATAAAATTTAGTTTACTTTTTTTTTCCGTTTTTTGTTTAATTTAAATGTAAATTTTGATTATAAACATGACTAAAATCTTACAATCATCATCATTACTAGATACTAAAGCAAATGTTAAAATAATATATAAAATGGTCCCACGTTGAACCACATTATCCATTTTTTAAATCAATCTGATTGGTTGAAATTTAATTAGATTACTTTTAATTAGTGGTATTTATATGTTAAAAAATATATGTTAGTTTTATTTTTGGATAGAATAGTTTTGTTAGATAAGATATGCATAGTTTTTTTTAAAGAATATCCTTTCATATATTAATTTTTATTAATTATTTTTGGGATGATAGTTTTTTTTTTGTAGATAAGATATGTGCTTATAATTAAAAATAAATTTGCCTCTATCAATTTTTAATAATTATTTTCGGAAATGATAATTTTTTATAGATAAAATATGTACTTATAGTTTTATAAAAATATACTTAACTATATCAATTTAATAAAAAAAATTAACAAATATAAATAAATAACAGGATAATTCAATAAAAACTTGTGCAAGACACGGGAACTAAGACTAGTATCATAAAAGATAGGAAATCAATTCCTTGTCTATTGTTTAATAAAAAAACAAAGGTCAAATACACACAATCTTCTTTTATTTTTCTTTTTTATCTATTTATAAAAATGTAAAATATTTTTAAATTATAAACTTTCAATAACTACTAACCTATTACATTAGGTTAGAATTTTTTACCAAATTATCCAAATTTTTTATAAATAAAATTTTGATTAAAACATAATGAAATATATTTTAAATAAAACTTAAATAAATAAAATAAAGGAAATATATAAATGATAATGCAAGTTCTTCTTTTTTTACGTCAATATTCGAGATATTTTGTCATAGAGTAACCCTAAATACCATGTCGTATCCAATACGCTCAACTCGCTTCCACCAATATCGATTCTCAATGGCGGAAGACGATATCCCCAATCTTGATCCTTCGCGATCATGTCCCATGTGCAACCAATCATTTCTCAATCGGTATGGTGTCGAAATTCATATGCGGAACCACGATTCGCCGGTTCCGGTTGATTAAAGAACGTGTCCATGCAGTTTTAAAGCAAAAAACCACGCCGGGTACAGGTGCCCCCACATGAACCTGTGCATTTGGAGTTCAGGCCACCGCCGCTCGGGCTCCAAATGCACAGGTTTCTGCGGTCTGATGTCACTTGTACTCGACGTGGTTTTTTGCTTCAAAACCGCCGCTCGGGCTCACGTTGTCGCTCGGGCTTGCGCCGCCTCTCTCTGCTAGCTTCCTCTCTTGGTGCCGCTCAGACTCCAGATCTGGCAGCACCGAGTCCAGATCTGGAGCCGTCTCTCACTTCTCTGGTGGTTGTACAAGGTGATCTCAACTATTTGAATCTCTGAATCTCACTCTCGGTCAGTATTTAACAATTTTTTATCTGCATTCTTAAATATATAAGACGTTATTGAGGTAGTGATATTCAGAGTTTGGTTCAAATGCAACCAACCCTTAACATGAAACGGAAGGAGAGTTGTCAACCGTCGGATCACATGATCCAATGGCTCAGATTACTCCTGTGTTTTTGAGGGAAAAAAAACAAATCAGCACGGTGGTAATTTTGTAAATAAACCCAACTTCTATACCCTTAACTTCAAATATCAAAAAAAGCCCAAAAACAAATCGAAAACACAAGAGATGCCTTCACATTGATCGCTCATCGACGATTCCAATCGCCAAAACACTCCCAAACACTCCCAACTTCGATCGCTCACCTTCATTCGATCACCCTCACTTTCGATCTCTCCCACAAGATGCCTCCAAAAACAAATCGAAAAGGTAATTCATAAACCCTAATTTTCGTCGCCATGAGTGTTGTAATCCCGTAGAACGAAGTAATCATGCGGAACGAAGTAACCTAGGTTTATGTAGAAGTGAACTAACTGAACTAATCCTTCAACCGTAAGTGCTATCGCTTTTCCTTCTCTCTTTTGAAACCCTAGGGGAAGTCGATAGATCCTACCAAACTGAACTAACTGGTGTAAGTTAAGGTTTTGTGGTGATTTCTCTCGATTCGCTTGTCGATTAGAGGTTTTGGCTATGGGAGATCCTGAAATTTTGGTTGGATTTATGGCATCTTGATTAGATCTTTTCGTTAATTTCTTTACCCTTGAACTTATTGAAATTGTATGTTTCATATGAAAAGTTTCAAAAGTGCATTGAAAAGTTTCAAAAGTGCATTGTGACATAAGAAAAGTGCATTGATAAATGGCATAAGAAAAGTGCATCATCTGATTAAAAAAGTGCATTGAAAAGTTTCAAAAATGCATTGTGACATAAGAAAAGTGCATTGATAAATGATATAAGAAAAGTGCATCATCTGATTGAAAAAGTGTATTGAAAAGTTTCAAAAGTGCATTGAAAAGTTTCAAAAGTGCATTTTGACATAAGAAAAGTGCATTGATAAATGGCATAAGAAAAGTGCATCATCTGATTGAAAAAGTGCATTGAAAAGTTTCAAAAATGCATTGAAAAGTTTCAAAAGTGCATTGTGACATAAGAAAAGTGCATTGTGACATAAGAAAAGTGCATTGATAAATGGCATAAGAAAAATGCATCATCTGATTGAAAAAGTGCATTGAAAAGTTGCAAAAGTGCATTGTGACATAAGAAAAGTGCATTGATAAATGGCATAAAAAAAGTGCATCATCTGATTGAAAAAGTGCATTGAAAAGTTTCAAAAGTGCATTGATAAATGACATAAGAAAAGTGCATTGATAAATGACATAAGAAAAGTGCATCATCTGATTGAAAAAGTGCATTGAAAAGTTTCAAAAGTGCATTGTGACATAAGAAAAGTGCATTAAACAGTTTTGTGAATTCCTCTTCTACTCACACACTCTTAGATAGTATTAAAGTGCATTATGAAGTAAAATAAGTGCATTCAAGAGTATCAAAAGTGCATTCCTAACAAATAGAAAGTCTCATTCCAAAACTGTTTAATTGCCACAATATCTGGGGAATACTTTGAATGAACATACTGCTCTGGATGTGCTGTTTCTCTTGGTCATTCTTTGTATTAATTGTGTAAGTATGCATATGTTTCATTTTTGTAATCTTGATATTCCTGTCTAATGTTTTGACCTTTTGTTGTTGGCTTCATGATGGATAAAAACTTGTTCATATCCGAGCTAGAAATAAGATCGAGTCTCCCATCTAATGTTGTTGAGCAGTTCCTCGTAACATATAGGTGTTTGATAATAAGCATCCTGAATTTCTATAGAGTGCATTTTTTAAGTTGAACTCTATAGAAGTGCATTTTTTAAGTGGTAAAAAGTGTATTGAAAAGTTCCAAAGGTGCATTGTAACATAAGAAAAGTGCATTGATAAATGACATAAGAAGACATTCAAATTCATAAGAAGACATTCGTAATTTAAGAAAAGCTTATTAGCTCAAATGGAAGATCAATGTGCTTATGCACAGAGATGTGGGTTCGAATCCCATATAAGCTAATTTGATCATGATCTTCTTTGAAAAATAGTGGTTAATTAGTTATTTGTCGCACACGATAAAATATAACTTCTTTTAGTACCTAGCTAGTTAGGTTAAGAATAAATGCGTTAAGAATTAATTTTTGTAAGATATCATATTAACCCATGTAGGAATCGAACCTACATCTTTGTGCACAAAGCACACCGCTCTATCGTTTGAGCTAATAGGCTACTTGTACTAAAAGAAAAGTGCACACAATAGTATAAAATGCATATCTTTTGTAGAAGTCCATAGTTTCATCCAAAGTGGTGAAAGTTTGACCTTTATATGAAAAGTGCATTGCAAAACTGCTAACTAAATCAGTGAAGATGAGTAAAAGTGCATTGCAAATATATTAAAGTGCAGTACATAATAGGAAAAGTGCATTACAAAACTGCTAACTAAATCAATGAAAAATGCATTACAAAAAGATATAAAAAGTGGTATTAATTAGAAAAAGTGCACTACAAAATATAAAAAGTGCAGTAAAAATATGTTAATTCAAAGACATGATCATTTGGTCCATATCCACCTTGAAGTCCAATGTCATAACCCTTACTACCAAAATCACAGTCATATTTTTGTATTATGAGGGTGATTATAAAGTATAAACTATGTTTTCTATAACAAATGAAATAAGATATACGGTCGCATATATGCCCTCTAAACACAAATGAAAAGTGCGTTATTAAGTATGAAAAGTGCACCAGTAAGTCCGAAAAGTGCATTCTTAAGTCCGAAAAGTGCAACGAGGAGAGGAATTCATTTGCTAGTATTCTCAATTGCTAGTATTGGCACATAATACGCAGGCCAATTCCAGTTATCCAGTAGTAACTACGAGTGTAGATCAATCAAATCACACACTCTTCTACTAGTTATGACAGTATTGGTAGAGTTGGATTTCTGAATTCCTCTTCTACTCACACACTCTTAGATAGTTTATAAACCCTAGAATTTCAAATAACCTAACCAAATCATAAAAAGAGGAATAAAATACCACTTTCTTCCATGGTTGGAACGAGACTCACAATCACACAGTCTTCGATTCGTACCGAAATCCAACGACACTCGCAATCACACAGTCTTTCAATTCGTACCGAAATCCAACGAGACTCGCAATCACAGATTCGTACCAAAAAACAGTCTTCGATTCACACAGTCTTCGATTGAGTCGCCCTCAATCGAGAGACGTCCTCAATTCGTCCGGTCTGTCCACTCAATTTACCCCCAAAAACAAAAAAAAAGAGAAAAAGGATTAATTAATTAGAGAAGGAAAAGACATAATTGTCCCCACCTTTAATAAAAGGAGAAAAAACATCAGCCCTTGGATCTCCTTGATCCAAGGTTCCATAATGCTCCTTCCGTTTCATGTTAAGAAAGTGTTTTATGGGAACCAAACTCGTGATATTCAATATACATTAAGACTTTTATTCAAGGATTCTTCATTCTTTTGTTGTTATTTGTCGAAATGGCTGCAATTTCGCTCCAGAAATTGCAGCTATTTCGACAATATGTCTATGGGCTTTGATTTTGATTCCACTTATACTCACAATATGTCTTTAGATCGGTTTTTCACGATAAAAAGGGTATATATTTGGATTTGAAGATATAATAATCGCTAATTTAGTAATATATTTTTTTAATTATGAAAATTAGTTTTCTCTCCTAAAAAATAATAATTTCCTAGATGAATAACTTTTGATATTTTAAACTTTTAATAATATTTTCCTAAAAATTTGCTTATGTTAAAATAGTGGAAGTGATTCTTGGTATGGTAAGATTTTGCTCTTACATAATTCTTGTTATTATTAGCCTTGGGTGGACTTGGACGGGAAAAATCCGAGCTCACTGGCGGTAACATCCAATGTTGCAAAATAGGGATGTTACAATTATGGTATCAGAGTCGAAAGTTTTCTAAAATCGTTTTCTTAAGACTGTTTTCAACTCTTCCCTTAAAAAAGAACGAAGTTTTCAAACGTTTTTCAAATCAATAAAAATAAATAAATCTTTCAAATCTCCTTAGAATGACATCTTCACTCCGCCTCGGATATAGAATCACCTTGATTCTATATTAACTTTTGTCCCTTCGTACAGGTCCCCATGCTCGCGAGGAGCATAAGGCGCATTAGGGAGATTTCCCTAGAAGATATAGGAGAAGTCGAGGACGAGTTCCCCCCACTGCCTCCTCGACCACAAGAAAACCCAGAGGACGACCCTTTTCTCCTTCCTGAGAAGGAGATACATGTGGATGTCGAGATCATACCACCAGCACCGAAGGCCGCCGAAGAAGACCCTGAAGAAGACCTTGAAGAAGACCCTGAGGAAGACCCCGAAGAAGACCCTGAGGAGTACGAGTATTACGACTCAGACGTGGAAAGGGAGGAGGCGACGTACTACGTCGGGGAGTACGAGCCCACCCCTTACGAGTCCTCACAGGAGAACTATGAGCCGAAGACACCTCATTATGAGCCGACAGAGTATGATTCCGACCAAGAGATGGAGCAGCTAGAGTATGACCCCGAGGACCCCAAGCCGGGGCAAGAGGTTGAGGCTCCGACTTACGAGTCGGAAGTCCCTCCATTGTTGATCCCCAAGGTGGAGCCGCCGTCGTCGATCCGTTTCCCTGAATACCCCGACGAGATCGGATCCATGTGGAGGGTGGAGGCGGAACAACGAGCCCAGTACCCCTCTTCGGAAGTCGTGTCGGACGACTTCCTATTTTGGGAGGCAAGTGAAGCGCCCACCGAATACCAAATGCAAGGATTTTCCAATTGGGCACAAGGGGAGTCATCACACTCTCAGGTGGAACCAAAACCACAGAACCCCACACCCCCTTGGTTCCAAACGCTGGTATACACCGCTATCCAAATGAGATTATGCTTCACGCAAAAAGGAGTGAGTGGTTGAGCGACCGCAGGTACTACCAATGCGAGATTCCTCGGGATGAGACACGCCGCGCGACTCTCCAAAGTACAATTGACTCGCTCCAAAGGGGCATTGAGCAAACTGACATGTTGCTCAATCACGCGAGGGAGGTTCTCGATGAGAGTTGGTTCGACGATGGTTTTCTTGACTTCTTCTGTGACCCGTAGATCTAGATTTTCCTTAGTTGTTAATCCTTATGCCGAACAAGTTTATTTATACTCAACCATTTCTTTGGGTTCTTGAATGGTTGGGTCGGATGTATCTTTGATGTTATAGACTCTTTGTACTTTGTTTCCCCCTAGTTGGAGACATGCTATGTTATGAACCATGTTGGTTTAATATAATGTCGTTCCTTTCATAGTTGCTTGCTTCTTGCATTACGTAAGTGTTAATTGTTGGAAATGCTTAATGTTCGACTATTCAGATGGTTAACATGCGAGGAAACAACATGCGAAACAACCAAAACAACGCTCGAGATGAGGGCTTGGGTGATGAATTTGAATCTGGAGTGAGAGGCCGACAAAAGGCCGAAAGGGATCCACCACCTAACCCTGCAATAGCCTTCAACGAGGCCACTATGGAAGCATTCTGTACCATGATCCAACAGATGGTACGAGAAGCCATAGCTGCGGTTTTACCCAACCAAGTTAATGCTATGGAAGCCAACCAAGCTAAGGACAGGAGGGCCAATGATCAGCATGAGTGCGAAGATGAGACGAGTAACCCTAAATACCCCGTCGTATCCAATATGCTCAACTCGCTTCCACCAATATCGATTCTCAATGGCGGAAGACGATATGCCCAATCTTGATCCTTCGCGATCTTGTCCCGTGTGCAACCAATCATTTCTCAATCGGTATGGTGTCGAAATTCATATGCAGAACCACGATCCGCCAGTTCCTGCTGAGGAAAGAACCTGTCCATGCGATTTTGAGTACAGGTGCTACCGCATGAACCTGTGCATTTGGAGCCTGAGCGTTGTGGTCTGATGGCACCTGTACCCGGCGTGGTTTTTTGCTTCAAAACTGACCCTCGGGCTCAAAATGCACAAGTTCCTTTTCATTCATGCATGAATTGAATATGGGAAATGGCTGTAATTTTACTCCGAAAATTGCAGCCATTTCAACAATATGTATATGGACTTTGATTTTGATTCCACTTACACTTACAATATGTCTTAAGGTCGGTTTTTCACGATATAAAGCGTATACTTTTGGAGTTGAAGATGACATAGTTTTCTCAAAATCCGCTTTTGTTCGGATTAATTCGATGGTAGTCGTTGTAAAGGAAGTAATGAGATCGAAAGGAATGTTGAATCCACTTGCGGATTCAACCAAAAAAAACCCAAGGGTTTGCTACTAAAGTGTTGATAAACAACGGAATAGAGATCCGTATACTTGGAGCTAATAAATTGTGGGATGTAGCTATCCCAATTGAGATCAAATACAAGAGGATTTTGATAGTACAACTATCTCTATAGATAGCTCTTGATCTCATGATTTGTTTTATGTAAAGAAAAGAAAAAAATACTAATAAAAGAAGGTGTGCTAAAACCAATGGCAAAGAAAACTTTTTGTGATGAAATTGCCTAAAAGAAGTTTAGGGAACAATAGTATTACCACCATAGTCTCTAGAGGAAAGAGCAGAAAGAATTAGCATTACCTTACGTCTTTGATATGTTTACTGCTCTGAGGTAGATTCTAGGCAATTAAAGTGGAAAAATAACTTCACTCTATCTTCCCATATTAGTAGACTTCTGTAGTGGATAATTTTATAATAAATAGTTTTATAATATGGGATGAAGACCTTATAAATAGGTGTATGTTAGGATAGGCAATCCAACTTTCACATGGAAACAATAAGGAAGTGAATAGCACCTTTCGACAAGAATAGGTGTATGCTAGGGTTTATGCGAATCTTCTTTTATTTAAAGGCAACTCAAACTCCTTTTCATTAATGCATGAATTGAATATGGGAAATTGCTGCAATTTCCGTTTCGACAATATGTCTATGCGCTTTGATTTTGATTCCACTTATACTCACAATAAGTCTGAAGGTCGGTTTTTCATGATACAAAGAGTATTTGTTTGGAGTTGAAGACGACATATTTTTCTCTGGATTGGGATCAAAATAGGATAAGAAGTTAAAGGAGAAGGCAAATGAGGCCACTACCAAATTGAGTGGGCTAATAGAAGAGAAGTTGGAGGCAAAGCTTGGAAGCTTTAGAAGGGAGATTCAAATGCTAAAAGAAAAGGTCGATAGGATTAAAAGCCAGAGGATGAAAAATCTTAGAGAGGAAAGGAGAAAGATAACGATATTAGAAGAGAGGACGAAGAAGAGTGGAATCAAGATGGAAGAGACCCAAACATTCCTCATTTCTCTTATGCAAGAGATTAACATTGCTTGTGTTTTGTCCAACAACTTCATTTGGCCTTAATGCTCAAAGACTTGGGCCGACTTTCCTACTTCTCGGGCATTAAGGTATATATTTCTATTGATCTTCTCTACTTAGACTTAGCATAAGTACATGCATTCATGATTTATTAGAACACGATGGCGTGCTTGAGTCCAAATCAATTTCCTCACATGTTGGTCGTGGCTCTCATTCAGATCCACCATGTGATCGTCGTCTCATAGATTTACATCTTTACCAAAAATAATGTCTAGTCTTTAATATGCTAGCACTACCCAGCTTAAAATCAGTTATTCAGTCAATCATGCCTATTCGCATATGCATAGCCCCACACAAGGGTTTGAAGACTTTGTTATCTACAAGGATTTTAGCATAGTGGGACTCCCAATGCCCCCATGTTGATCATGGTCTCAAATCAATGAGACATCTTGTGGTGATCTTATTGCATACTATAATATTGGATGAGTTTTTTATCCATCACACTTTTGGTCTCAACATGGTTTTGTTCTAATTTTTTATGTTAAAAATTTAGTGTTTTGGGGTAAAAGAAGCAAATTGTAATTGTGTATTCTAGCGCGAAAGTTGAATATAGGATAATTGTTTTCACTACTATTGAATTTGTTTAAATTCAGCAGTTATTACATGAGCTTGATGCTCCTTTGTGCAACCTTCCTTTGTTGTGTGGCAATTTTTCTACCATTTCCCTGACTCCAAATCTGATCACCAACATTAGAACAAAACACATTCATATTGACTTTCTATTTTGTGCAAAAAAAGAAGATGTTCATAAGTTGAATATTGTTCGTCATATTCCTACTACAAAAACAACGCCCACACATTTTTACCAAGCCACTTACAAATTATTTCATCAATGATCGAGATTCCTAAACCATCAACTTAAAAGGGGTAATAGAGGATATAAAATAAATATATAATATACATTGTAAATATTGCAAATTGTTATAGTATAATATTATATTTAAATGTACATAGTAAACTCTAGTAATGGACTTATCCATTAAGGCTTGTATTCTCTATATAAAGGCTTATATGGGTGAACTAATATGACTACAAAAAATTCTAGGCTTTTTCTCTTTTCTTGTTCTTTTTCTAATAATTAAAACACAAATCATATGTAAAGATATTTTTAGTATTATCCTGTAATGCCTTATCAGGGTATTATCCTATAATGCCTTATCAGGAAAGTAAAGACTTATCAAAATCTATATAATACCTTGAAATTGTCAATTATGAACGTTAATACATAAAAGTTTGTCAAAACTAATTCTTATACATAGTAATAACTATAAAAATAACCTTTTGTATAATTTACCAATATGACTTGTACAAGTTGTACTAGTACTTTACCAAAAGCTTTTACAATTACTTTCTATCTATTTTCAGCTTTTAATGTGTTTTTTTTGGTGCCCTTTGCAAAGTAGGTATCCATATGATTATGCTCACATACATGATCTAAAAACATTCCTTTCGCTTAGTCTAAATGCATTGCATTATCCTTTGCTCACGACCAGAAACAATTATCTGGACCTCCTTTTGTTTTCCATGCTTTCCTTTTGTCTTTAGAGTTAATTGATATATATAGTACATAAACATAGTTTTTCGGTTTTTAATTTTATAAATATCTGACATCATTACTCCATATAATTCATTTTAGTTTCTAATTGCTATATTCGTTTGGTTTGTAAGCAAATTATTGAACACTAGCCTCTAGTGATAAGAGGTACGCGCGGGATGGAAGGTCTCGGGTTCGATCCTTCTTTCCACCGGTTCGAGCCGGTTGGTGCAAGCCGGTTTACCAGGTTTGTGGTCCTTGTTGGCTGGGTCACGTGCCTAAAAATTTTGCCACCGCAAATGAGTTATTGACCTTAAAAAAATCCGAAAAACTACAATTTCTCAAGAAATAGTCCAAAATGAATTGCTTGGTTGAATATTGAATGATAAAAAAAAAATCTATACCTTCCATTACGTCAATACAATAACTTCATCCAAAACTAACTAGATACGTTTGGTTGCATTATTTTGAACCATATCACTTTGTGAATTTTTGGATAAATTTTAAATTTGGAATTTACTAGGAGTTGATGTATTGTCTGTTTCAATATTTGGTTCGTGTTGAGGAAAATCAACAACAGTTGGGAAAGAGTTCCTTTCGTGTGGAGACAGTAAGGGGACCGCTGTCTTTTATTTCAGCTGTTTTTAAGAATGTCTCTACAATCATTGAAATTCTATTATTATTTTTTCAAGAAAAAATATAAATTTTGTGCTGGCTTGATCCTGAAATGCGTAGAGTTTGATATATACATGTACACTATCCTTACACAAGGCTAAATTTGTGGACATGAAGGCTTACAAATTCTGAATGTCAAATCTACCATTTCTTTAATTTTCCTACCTAGCGCCTATATATATAGTATTAATTGTAACAATACACTTTTTGAACCGGTCAACTTTGAAGTAATTGAAAACATTCTAGGGGAATATGATAGATTGGAGAAATATGTAAGTTTCGAACAAGATATTTTGGTAGTATTATGTAGGTATCAATAATAATGTGGACATGTTTATAGTTTAAGAAAATAATGTGGAGATATTTTAGAAATATCCTAGTGCTCTTAAGTTAATTAAAGATAAAAATAATTTGAAAGTGAAAGTGAAAAAAAAAACATCGATATCATCTAATTAACTATGGGGATGGAAACTTATAACTTGGGTTTGTTGGGTAATTTTGTGGAATTGAATGCATTCCCAAAACCCATCTAGATAGAACCGACCAAATTTTCTGTATCATATATGATTAAGCCTAATACACAAGTCCAATAAAATTCTATCCAAAAATTAATTGACAATAAAAAAAATAACTTAAAAGAGTACTAGATTAATTTAACTCTCAAATTCTCACGTGGAAAAGTCATTCTGTTATAACACGTCCTCGCAAGTGTAACTGGCTTGGATAAACGGGTCTAGACAACGGGCGGTAACATCTCAGTATCTTTATTACTAACTCAAGCAAAATAATAGATGGGTAGTATCAATCGTTACGCCCAACCCAAACAGCCAAAAAAGAAATCGACCCAAGACCAAATTGTTAACTTTGATACTATGTAAAAGTTTGTGGACCATTAACCAGAAAGTCTTGTACGTATAAACTCAATACACAAGACTATGAGCTTTGAATTTTTTATTAAAAAAACAAGATTATTAAAGAATTGACAATACAAGTTTTTTTTTACCTTTATGAAAAAAGAAAAATATACTTAAAAAGTTACCACAACCAAACACTTGAGTTTTGTAAGTAGCTTGTTAAAAATAAAAATTCCTCATACAACCACCTAAAACACTACTCACAAAGATATAACAACAAGTATCCTTGCTTTGCCAACATCCACCCTTGGTATACTATATTGAGTTTGGATGAGTTGAAATGTTAGGGTTAAGAATTGAGATGGTTAAAGCAAGCTCCGAAACTCATTCCAAAAGTCTAACAACTTATTTTAAATATACATTTTCTCTTATCTTCCCAACCACATTCTTCTTTCATACATAATTAAAACTAGCTAGTAAGTTTAATTACTTCAACAATTGATTTTCATATACATTTTGTGGGTATTATATGTTGCATTTTATCATTAAAAAAAATAGCTAGCTAGATACTTTGAATAGTTATCTTATTTTACAAAATTACAGATGAAAGTAATAAGTACATGTCGAGGAAGATGTGATGTGAACAAAAGGAAGTGACCAAAGGACACATAATTTTGTCGGGAATTCTTAGAATATTAACTTTTTAGTTCTTATGAAAAGTTCAAAGTCATGAGACTTGAATCATTGGATTATATATTTTTTTGCTTTGTTTTGTTTTAGTTGAAAAAATTTTTATAAATCCTGGCCACCATGAATATATATGCATGAACCTTTCCCCAAATCTAAGAGGTTCATGCATTTTTCTTATCTTTTTCGTCTATATTACTGTTTTTTTTTATATAGAATATAGTTTGGTTATGATCAGTTGTGGTCGTTGAGAATGATAGTTTGTCCATCGTTAATCGTCTCCGTGGTCGCGCTTTGAGTCTTTCATGCGTTGGTATTTTCTTATCTTCGTTTTTGTGATTTTAGTTTATTCATGAGCATGTAACTAGTTTGTATATACACCCTCCGTTTTACAATAGTTGTTCTTAGACAAATTTGCACATATATTAAGACAAATTTTTTTTCCCAAAATTACCCCTATTAAAAGATACTTTATAGTACTAAAAGTTGCTTTGGAAAAAGTGTATATAATTAATGTGGTGTAATTATTAGGGATATAAGTGGAAAAAAAATTTATATGAACAACTATTGTGAAACAAGAAAAATAGTCTATATAAACAACTATTTTAAAACGGAGGGAGTATATTTCAAGGCAAAAAAAAACCAACTTTTACAAATAAGTGTTTTTTAAAGGTAAGTGTAGCAAGACCAGGCCTATATATCTATCTCCTTAATTAGTCCCTACTTTTTCCTATTAAAAAATCTAATTAGCATTAGTATTTAGGATAAAATGTAGAAAATCCCCCCTTATTTTGGGGTGTTTGTAAAAAATTACCCTTTATTTTACTTTTTATAAAAAATCACCCTTTATCTTGGAGCATTTGTAAAAAAACTCATTTTACTTTTTACAGAAAATCATCCTTTATTTTTACTTCGTTTTCATTGAACCACCCCCATCCTTTTTTCCATCCATTAACCGTCAAAGTACTAAATCGATATACTCTGATACCATAAAATTTTGTTTCCCATCTCGTTTTCCACCCCTGGTCGACTGTTGTTGGGGGTGGGGGTTAATTGGCTCAAGGGTGCTTCATGATCCGCGATCTCGTTGGGTGCTTAGGGAGGGATCAATTCGTCGCGCATGGTGCCTCCTACGGATCAAGAGAGAGCCGGGAGAGGAAGGGCTAGCTCGAGAGTGTTTATCAATTGTCCTTTCTCTCTCGATCCTCTCTTGAGCTCTAGAAGGAAACGATCGTGCTGAGTCGAACTAGGCACCCAACAAGATTGCCGATCATGAAACACCCATGAGTCACCCCCTCTCAAGCAACAACAATTAAGGAGGGATAATTATCATTGTTTATCAATTTGGTACTTTAACCTAGGGACAAATATGTATTTTAATCCTAATTTGATGTTATAATTGATGGAAAATGGGATGAGATAATTCAATTAAAACAAAATAGAAATAAGAGGTGAGTTTTTTTTAAAAGTTAAATAAATGGTGATTTTTTTATAAATACTCAAAGATAAAAGATAATTTTCAGAAAAAAGTGAAATAAGAAGTGGTTTTTTACAAATATTTGAAATAAGGAAGTAGATTTTTTTTTTACCATAGTTTTTATTGAATTTGCCGGATGATTAAAAAAGAGAGGCTATTTGTACTTCACAATACATCAATACAAGTCATTCACATTATGCCTTTGATGACCGATCATTATATGTGCATTTTTTTTGTGAAGGATCATTATATGTGCATTAGTATGTAAGAGTATGTGAAATATACATCAGAGTTATAATGACACGTACATTACTATTTGTTAAAATATGTGCCATAATAGTGTGTAAAAATATATGCATCATGATATTAATAATAAAATGTGAATACGAGTTATGATGAACGACAAAATACATCTACAGACATCTGAACTTATACGTTTATGTAGGGCCAGTCCATATATTTTAGATGCCCGGGGCGAATTACAATAAAAGGGCCCTTTTTTATTTAATTTTTAGACATTTTTCTTAAAATTTTATAATACTTTCGTATAAATTTGTTCTTGTTATAATATTAAGATACGAAGAATTTATAAAATAATTTGCTAAATTTAAAATTGGGTGCTATCATCATATAACAATGTATGAATAAAAGAAATACGATTTTTTTAAATGCATATGCCGTATATTTTAAATCTAATAAAACGTAACCAATATAGACAATTATATAAATAAGAATCATTTACAATAACTATGGTAATACATGACTACACTAATTGATTAATAGTAAAGAAAGATAAATTAAATATTGAGTCTTTTGTCGAAAACCACCCGTATAATAGGCGATATTCCACTTAACCACCCGAATTATACATATTTACTGAAAACCACCCATATACAACCTTCCGTTACCCAAATACCACCCAAGGTAGTTTTCCGTCCTCTTCTCCGTTAGTTTTTGACAAGACAATCTTGCCTTTTCCCTTTTTATTATATTTTAATTGAAATTTGGGGTTTTAATTTTACCTTTTTCTCCAAAATAAAATCAAAGATTGCCTTTTCCCTTTTTAAGAGTTGCACAATTGGGGCTTAGGGTTTCATAGGGAGAGGGCAAAATCCATTCAAATCCACCATTAACACCCCTTTTGAGCTCTCAAATAGCCTCTTTCTAGTTGATAATCCTCAAATCTAAGCCTAATTTCGGATTGTTTGACCTAATTCACCGCTCGAAGAGGTGCCAAGATGGTCAGAGGTCGACGACCACCAGCGAGTGGTCGGAGGTCGACGAGCAGCGCGATGGGACGAGGAGTTTAGGAGCGGAATCGCCATTAAGTTCTAGATCTGGGTTCAAGATTATTTCAGTTCTTTGAATCGCCAAGGCAGGGAGGACGAGGAGGATACGAGCAACGCCATGTTCGCTGAATCGCCAAGGCAAGAGGATGACCAAGACTTAGAGGCAGGCGCAAATAGCGGCGGAGCAATGTCAAAGCATTTTTGAGTTGTAGATCTAGAATAATTTGGGAATTTAAGTTCTAGATCTGGGTTCAAGATTATTTCGGTTCAAGCAACCGAGGAATGGCACAAGTTGACCAACCTCAACACATCTTATCCTAGTCTGAAAAAGGCGGTGGAAGACGATAAAAGGTGGCGATAGGGACTGTGGAAGATTGGAAGGTGGCGGTGGGGGAGAGAGGATGGGAGGCATGAAGCCATGAACGCACAAGGAAGAGGATTTTTTTCATTCAACTGATTAGTTATCTTTTTTTTGTTAAATATATAACATTATAATATAATTAAAAAAGAAGGTTAAATTTGTAATTTCAGATTTTTAACAGATCTTTAACAGAAATTTAGGATGGGTGGTTATTTAATTACTAACGGAAGGCTGTATATGGGTGATTTTCAGTAAATATGTATAATCCGGGTGGTTAAGTAGAATATTTGCCTATTATACGGGTGGTTTCCGACAAAAGACTCTTAAATCTATAATACATATATAATTTTGTGTACATATCACATTTAATGCACTTGATGTAGATAAATTTGTGTACATAACCACATTCATTGCCTCATTTATTATACTTAATCTTTATTTTTATGAGTAGTTAACATTTTAATTAAATAAAATAATTCTAATTAGTTATCATTTTAATTAAATAAAATAATTCTACATTCGCTTAGTGTAAATAATCTTTCAAACAACCTATAGATCATGGTTCAAATCTTGACAACTATTTTTTTTGGGTAGGCAACACACTCTAAGTTTTTAATCATTGATATATTATATCGTATATATGTACCATATGCATTGTCAATTACACAATTACATAACAAGGTAGATCCTTTTATTCACATTTAGTTTTAAGGATAAATTATAATTAGTATATACTATTATATATTATCATCATTTTTTCGTAATTGTTATTTTGTTTTATATATTTTGTTTTGTTGATATACTTTTACTATTTAATCCTTTATATATTATATTTTAGGAACCATTATGTATAATCAATTATAATATTACGCTATTATATAATAAGGTAAATTGTTTTAGATTTACTTTAATTTTTATTTTTTAAATTTATAATATTAAAATGTTGTGTACTAGGTGAACGTATTGAATTTTTGAAAAACATCTCACTCATATTATGTCAATCGTATTATATGTCAATATGAAATTTTGGCTCAACAGTCGAAGTTTTGACAATTATATTGGAGGTTAAAAGGTTCGAGTCTTCAACTAATCACTTTGGATAAATTTTTTACCACAATCAAAAGACCCCATACAAAAGACTAAATTCAATTTGGATTTGATATTAAAAGTATGTGAAATAATATATAAGAACTTTATTATGTTGATAGCCTGATAGCACAATTGTACATAAGTGTATGAAAAATGATATATGCTTTTGAAAATTATACACCAATCCATATGATTATATGTAGTTATAAGGTGACGCATATTTTTTTAAATAGTTAAAACGTTTTTCTATAATTAACTTTTAAAAAATAATTATAGTTTTTATTAAACATAGGAACTAAGTTGCATTGAAAAAACACAGAAAACAATGTAAATTAATGTGTTAACTAATATATGGTTTAGAATAGTATACACAAATCCATTTGATTACATGTTGTTATAAGGTGACCAGAATTCTTTCAAACAATCAAAAGGACTTTGCTATAACTTTTTAATTTAATATAGCAGGCTATATATAATAGACTAAAACAGATTTATTATGCCCCCATCGTGAATCTCAATTGCAAAAATTTGAAAGTGTTACTAGACTAATCCAAATCACTAAAGTTATAATATTACAAAATGTGAAGTTATATATTATCAAAACCAAATAAATTTTTTTTTATTGATGTCTTAAAATATATGAAATTATTTTATTTAAAGTTGGAGGATTTGCACAATAATTATCTATCTTAATTTAAAATAGTAAATTTTGCAACCTTTGATATTACAAATAAAAATAATAAAACATCAACATTTGATATTACACATTAAATTATGAACTTTTGATATTACACACTAAACACAACATCAAACACAATTGTTAGCATTATAGCTAACATAACATAATATAGAATTTAATTTCTCGCCTTTTCTTTCTCACTATATACGTCTTTTATTTTTATATTAATACATCACAATTTCATCTACTATGAAGTGAAAAATAGAAGACAATCCTCAAATTATAAAAATGATTGATTGAATTGAAACACGAATTGAAATAGGGGAGAGTGAACATGAGAACGCAAGACATGAAGATTTTTGATGGATGGTAATTAAGTTTGTACAAAACGACAACTTTTTAAAGTTTAAATTTCTATGATTTTTATTAAATTAATTATTATTTTTTATTTCGATATGTATTATTTTTGCAAATGTTTACAAATATCTATACATTTTAAACATTAAAATATAAAATTTACCCCGTCCAACGGACGGGTTTGACTTGGCTAGTAAAAGATATATAATAGGGCCCACATTTAAAAATTAATATAGTTAAAGTGGTGGGATTTGAACCCAAGACCTCTTTAATAAAGATAAAAACACTATTCCACTAGACCATCTTGTAATTTATGATGTTTTAAACACTCTTTTATATATATTACATTTTAAAAAATTTAGGCCCCTAAAAATTATGGGCCCTGGGCTTGCGCCCACCCTGCCCCACCCTCTGGGTCGGGCCTGCGTTTATGTCAACCAATCCCATGTACTTTGAAATGTTCAAATAAACACCTAAACTTGACAGATTTTGTTCAAATTGACACATCTTATTTTCGTGAATTTGACACGCGCTTATGTGGCCCTAAAAGTTCGGTGGTGAATTTTGTGCAGTAGTTTTTCTCACTTCCAAGCTTCTAAAAGGGGAGGATGAGACCCTTATTTCCCTTGTTGCTAAAGTTAATGATCTAGAAAGGATATATCAGTTTCGTCCAATACAAGTCTTTGTAATATTCTCTATAAAATTATTACTAAAGTGCTTGTTGAGCGAATGAAGGGGGGTTTATTGTAATATCCCTCGTTTTTATAAAGGGTAAAAATGTAAAAATGTATATATCTTCCGCATTTTAAAGTTTTTGGTTAAGTTCTATAATTACTGTAAGCATTGGGTGACTTCGAGAGTTTTAATCTCGGGGTCACTGGCGGTAATATCCCTGTATAAAAAGGGGGTGTTACATTTACCTCAATTAGTTAGGCCAACACAAGGGAGTTTTTTGCCTAGAAGGTTGATCATCGACAATATTGTTCTTACACAAGAGGTTGTGCATTCCATGAGGTGTAAGAAAGGATTAAAAGGTTGGATGTTGGTAAAACTTGATTTGAAGAAAGCATATGATAGACTGTGATGGGATTTTGTTATTGAGTCTCTTGGTGATGTAGGTTTCTCTTCTAGATGGAAGGGTTGGATTCATGAATGTCTTACCTCGACTTCCTTTTAGCTCCTGTGAAATGGTGAGGCTACTGATGAATTCCTTCCGTCTAGGGTGATGAAACCCGAAATGACGCGTTCTCTAAAAGACAAGACACGAGATTATTATATTCGACTGTACGAAACCTTGCTTCTTTATTTATGATTTTCTTTACAACGAGGTTGTGGTAACACGAGGTTTACACCGTAGATCTCCTACGATTATCCGAGATCTCGACCTAACAAAGTTCGAGATCTCCTAATTGCTAGACAATTCTAACTATTGCTTGCTTGACTTTCTGAGCGAGGTTGATCTAGCGGGACGGTGTTGACGACTTGCGAGATCGGGCAACGAAGTCTTTGATGTGAATGAGAGCGAGGTGTAGGCGGCGTGCGAGATGGTGTAGCGAGATCTTTGGTGTGAGTAGGAACTTTGTGAGACTTGAAGTCTTTTTGTGGACTTCACTTGTCTATAGCGAGGCCTTTTGTCGATGTTTCGATCACGTCGATCTTCAACGAACAAGATAGTTCTTGAGTTCAAGATGTTTTTCGACCCCTTTTCCATACGAGATTCTCCTCTATTTATAGAGGATTGGGGAGTCGAGTTTTGGTCATTGTCCGATGTGGGACGCCCGAGATCAAGGGCTCTGATTGGCCTAGAGGCGAGGCAGTCGGTGATTGGCCCGAAGAGCGGCGTTCGCTGAGTGGTCATGGTGGGCGGGCGCTAGTAGAGTCGGTTACGAGGTCGAGACCTCGGAGCGAGGTCTCGGGGGACCTCGTGGGGTAGGAACTTTGTTAAAATAAAAGGTGGGTATGGTTGTGGGCCCCAGGATCATCCTCGGGGGTCCCTTTGATCTGGTTTGACCCTCATACTCCGGGCCCACCTCTCGCTTTGCTATTTTGAGCATCATCACAACCCCATGGCCTGGGGACCTCGCCCCGAGGGCCGCAAGGCATAAGTTCTCAAAGATCGCGGGGTGCGAGGCTCTGAGAGGTGGGTAGGCATTTTGCGAGGCTTCAAGGGTTTCCGAGGCTCATGGGGGGCATCTTGCGAAGCCCTCCTTTTGCGAGGTTCTACACTTAGCTTTTCTTTGGTTGGCAAGGGTAAAGCTTTTCTGGGCTTGCTCTTCGTATTTTGCTTAATGGGCCGCTCGGGAGGGGTAGGCCCAATAAGCCTTCCTGGGCAGGGGAGGCCCGAGCCTGCTCTTTATAAGTGCGCACTTCGCACGCCTCCCCTTCATCTCTTCCTTCAACATTTTCGCCTTCTCTCTTTCTGTCTTTCCGGCTTCTAGCGAGCGGTTTCTCTAGACGGTTTCCGGCGAGCCTTAGCCACCTTCCGATTGCACCACCGCTCCCTCTTCGTCGATTCTGAACAAGTAAGTCTTCGACTTTTCTTCTCCCGTCTTTTGTTCGCTTTCGATTTTTCCTTGCTTGCTTTTTGTTTTGTGGTTTTGGGGAGGCGATAGTGGGTCGCCTGGTGTTTCGCGCCAGCGTCTTGGTGGCGAAACGGCGGTGGTGAGGTCGGCGTGAGTTTCCGCATGCTTTTCCTCGCCGTTTTTTTTTCTTTTGCCATTTTCTCTTTCTTTTCTTTTCGTTCGGCCTTGCGCCCTAGCGGGCAGTGGTTGCCTCTTGGTGTTTTGCACCGGTGCCATGGTGGCGGGATGGTGGGGTCAGGGTGGCGAACGCCATGCACTTGAACCTCTCGCCCTCCAACCGACGGCTGTCTCTTTTTCTTTTTCGGCGGTTTTGAATTTTGAAGTTCTTGGAAACCCAAACGCCCTGACGGCTGATTGATGTGACGTTAGTGTCTCCACCGCCGCTTTCCACCGCTGGCTTCCATTTCACCTTCTCTTTCCTCTTTCTGGCGCTTCGATTTCTCCCTTTTTGGCGCTTCGTTTTCTCCCTCGCCGTCCTATCTTGTCAGAGTAGCCCCTAGGGCGCCACGTGGCTTCTCGTCTTTTATGACCTCGAACTCCCTTTCTTTCGGACGCTGTCATGACCTCGTCTTGCTCTCCCTTTTGTTGTCGTAACCTCGCGCTCTGTTCCCTTCGAGGTCATGACCTCGCATTGTTTTTCCTTGGTTATTCTGCCCGATGTCTCAACGCTTCTTTCTTTTCTAGGTGCTAGCCTTCCGCGGCCTGGACATCGTTCTTTTCATGCCTTGGAGAGCCTCTGCGAGCCCTCCGCCCGGCTTCGCCTTCAGAGTTCAAGAGGGTTTTTACGAGGAGGTTTCGGAGTCCGCGGGAAGTGTAGAACTTAGCGACTCCCAGAACCTGAGGTCCCCTTCGCTGGTTTTCAGCGAGCCTTCTTCGAGCGACTCCGAGGCTTCTATCAATTCGCGCTTCTCCCACCTTCGAATGTCGTCGGGTGTTGAGATGGCTTCGTCTTCCACCCCAGACGAGGTTGTTACTGAGGTTAAGGTGCGTCCGGACGCGGGAACGACCTCGGCGCCGTCTCCCTACGTGCCCCCGAGTTTTCCTGCAGCTTATATCACAGACGCCGTGTCCCGCATCCCGAGCATCCTGGAGGAACGGATTCCCATGACCCCGGGTTTTGCCGAGGCTTGTCTATCCGAGGGGGTGGCCACCGAACTCAAGCAGAAGGACCTCGCAGATATTGCCAAGGACTTCGCTTGGCCCGAGGGGGTTGAGCTGGCGCTTCCCGAGGAGGGGGGCCACTCCTTGGCATCTTAAGACATGTGCGTGGTTGTGCACCTCTTCAGCCTTCAAGCGGGCTTCAGGCTGCCCTTGGCCCAGCATATTGTTGATTATTTGTGGGCCATGAAGATCTGCCCCGCGCAATTGTTTCCGAATGCTTGGTGGCTGCTGTGCGCCTATACGATACGCAGTCGCGAACTTGGCGACGGGCCGAACCTCGATATTTTGTCGGCTTTATTCCTAGCGAGGAGAGACACTCGGTCCCCGAGCCTCATTAATCTTAGCACGCCGAACGTTAAAATCACCACAGCCCCATCGAACGTCGGGCCGTGGAAACCGAATTGGTTTTTGGTCCGGGATCCCACCGGGAGGTATCTCAATTTTCCCGTGGTGCCGGGCACTTTTGTTCGGTGCGTGTGTCCGCACACGGTTAACGAGCTCAAAGCCGTCAAGGCCCGATACGCCACCGCGAGTTAGACACCGTACCAGGTGTATCTCTCTCAGGACCAGCTTGAGCGGGCCGGCCTGAGTCTCAGCCTCCCCCCTAGCGAGGGCAAAGAGGGTATTCAATTTCTGTCCCGATTGTTTTTTTTCTGCTGGCTGGCGAGGTTATTGACCTCGCCATCCTGTTTTGTTTTATCGCCGTCTCTAGGCTACGAGGGTATAAATCTTGCTAATTCGTTTTTGTTTCTTTCTTACCTAACTCCTATGACCCTTTTCTTTTTTTGTTTTGACAGTGGACCTACTTGGCGCTCTCACCTCGAAGTCGCGGGGCAAAAGGCCTGTGACTTCTTCTTCTACGGCCCCCGCCCCCCGAAGTCAGAAAGGGGTCGTTATCAACGATCCGTCAACGCAGGCGAGGCTTCCCGCCCCGCCATCGAAGACGACAGCCCCGACGACGAAGGTATCGGAGTCGAAGCCGAGCGGAGGGACGACGTCCAAAGGGGACACTGCGAGGACGTCTTCTCAAATTCCTCGAGGGTCCGGGGATAAAGCCAGGTCCAAGAGGAAGGATTCGGGGTCTCCCCGTGGGGAAAAAAGGAAGAAACATAAAGGGGACAGTCAGGGGGGGGACCCAAGGGGGCGTGATGGTCGAGCGACCTGGGCCTGCGAGCCGAGTTATCTCGGCCACCGGGCCTCCCGCCGATAAGTTCCATTGTCCCGGACCCTCCCGGGGCGTGCCTGATGAATGGGACAAGTCAGCCTGGAAGGAGGAGGTTGCGTAGAGCAACAACCTTTTGGAGGCCGCCATCAACGACGAAATCCTCCGTTATTCGGCGATGGTACGTCTTATTCTTACGAGGTCGCTTTTTGTTGGCTTTATTGTTATTGCTCGTCTAAACGTATTCTTCGTTTGTTTCAGAACACCTTCTTCGCGAACTAGTACTGTGGTCGCGTCACCCTCCTCCATAGGAAAATGGATAGGCTGGAGGTGAGGCTCAAAGAGCGCGACACCGAGATCGAGAAGAGGGGAAAAGATCTCGCGGAGGCCGAAAGGCGTGTTCGCGCCGCGGAGGTCGCAGCGGCAGATGAGGCCAAGGACGCTTCGAGGGTCAGGGAGGATTTGAGGAAAGCGAAGGAGGAGAACAGGGGTTTGAAGGAAGAGAACGGGGACTTCAAGGACGAAGTCACAAAGCTCAAGGGGCAGCTATCCGCGGAGCACCAATTCTTCAGAGAAAAGGAGGCGGAGCTCCAGAAAGCTGAGGAGGAAATTACCAGGCTCCAACGGCGTGTTGTTGAGCTTAGCGAGGAGGTGGAAGCCGAGGGGCCCAGGTATGTGAAATCCGAGGCCTTTCAGGCTGAGATGGTGGAAAGCGTAAGGAAGATGTTCCACCAGTCAGTCCGGATGGGGGTTAAACAGGCGGTCGCGAAGTACGGGCACATTGACCCCGCATTAAGTTCTTCATTCCCAACTACGAGGAGACCATGGGGGAACTTGACGGGGAAGAGCCCGTGGGGGAATGTGAATTCTTTCTTAACGAGGACGGTACTGTTGCCAGCGAGGCGCCCACCTCGACAGCCATCGCTCGGGAAGATGCGCCGGGCTCCCAGCCTTCTGCCATCTCCGCCCCTGCCCTGGAGATTCCCCGAGACCCTACTGCTCAAGCCTCTAGAGATCCTGCAAAGACCTCCGACCCTACCGCCGAAGCCTCGAAGATCTAAAGGATGTCGTCTCTTCTTTTTGTTTTGTTGTTTTGCTGGTGGCCCTGCGGGGCTTGTAATTTAAACATCTGGGCACACGTGCCCCAACTATTTATGTTATTTTCTTTACCTCATGATTGCTTGTTTGTTCTAGTTTTCTTATATATGCTCGCACATATCTACCCAATCCTATGGTCCGAGTGTCACAACTACTGTGGGACTCGGGCCACATTGGACGCTTCTAATCTTGCATCGGGATTACGAGCTTTGCTCGAACTTCGCACAATGATTTTCCCGAGGCCATGAGCCCTGCTCGGATCTTGCATATTTTCTTCGAGTTTCTCCAACCCCGAGCTGGACGCGAGGGGTGGATCTAACGAGATTTTCCAACACCAAGAGGGAAGCGAGGTTTGGATTTAACGAGATTCTCCAACCCTAAGCGAAAAGCGAGGGATGGACTTAACGAGATTCTCCAACCCCAAGCGGGAAGCGAGGTTTGGACTTAACGAGATTCTCCAACCCCAAGCGGGAAGCGAGGTTTGGACTTAACGAGATTCTCCAACCCCAAGCGGGAAGCGAGGGATGGACTTAACGAGATTCTCCAACACCACGCGGGAAGCGAGGTTTGGAATTAACGAGATTCTCCAACCTCAAGCGGGAAGCGAGGGATGGACTTAACGAGATTCTCCAACACCACGCGGGAAGCGAGGTTTGGACTTAACGAGATTCTCCAACCCTAAGCGGGAAGCGAGGGATGGACTTAACGAGATTCTCTAATACCACGCGGGAAGCGAGGTTTGGACTTAACGAGATTCTCCAACCCCAAGCGGGAAGCGAGGTTTGGACTTAACGAGATTCTCCAACCCCAAGCGGGAAGCGAGGGATGGACTTAACGAGATTCTCCAACACCACGCGGGAAGCGAGGTTTGGACTTAACGAGATTATCCAACCTCAAGCGGGAAGCGAGGGATGGACTTAACGAGATTCTCCAACACCACGCGGGAAGCGAGGTTTGGACTTAACGAGATTCTCCAACCCTAAGCGGGAAGCGAGGGATGGACTTAACGAGATTTTCCAATACCACACGGGAAGCGAGATTTGGACTTAACGAGATTCTCCAACCCCAAGCGGGAAGCGAGGGATGGACTTAACGAGATTCTCCAATACCACGCGGGAAGCGAGGTTTGGACTTAACGAGATTCTCCAACCCCAAGCGGGAAGCGAGGTTTGGACTTAACGAGATTCTCCAACCCCAAGCGGGAAGCGAGGGATGGACTTAACGAGATTCTCCAACACCACGCGGGAAGCGAGGTTTGGACTTAACGAGATTCTCCAACCTCAATCGGGAAGCGAGGGATGGACTTAACGAGATTCTCCAACACCACGCGGAAAGCGAGGTTTGGACTTAACGAGATTCTCCAACCCTAAGCGGGAAGCGAGGGATGGACTTAACGAGATTCTCCAATACCACGCGGGAAGCGAGGTTTGGACTTAACGAGATTCTCCAACCCCAAGCGGGAAGCGAGGGATGGATCTGAAGCCCGAAGTTTCTATTTTTGAGAGAGATTTTGAAAGTCCAACCACCCTTTATTCATAAAAAGAGGTAACGGAGTTCAGAGAGTTTACACAAAATATTTCTTTAATCGGTCGACGTTCCACATCTTACTAAGGGTACGCCCCTCGTTGTCTTTGAGCTTAAAGGCTCCGGGAGCGACCTCCTCGTCGAGGATGTATGGTCCCTCCTAGTTGGGGTCTAGTTTGCCACCTTCGGTTCTTCTCAGGACGAGATTGCCTGTGGCCAGGAACCGAGGTCTCACCTTCTTGTTGTGGTAGACGGCCACGCAGCGCTTGTACTCCCTGGAGCGAAAGTCTGCTACTTCGCGCAGCTCGTCACGGAAGAGCAACTCGACCCTGAGATTGGACCAGGGTTTCTACCGGGACTAGGGCCTCTGCCCCGTAGGTTAGGGCGAACGGCGTTTCTCCGGTCGCGCGGCGCGCGGTGGTGCGGTACGTCCATAGGACGAGTGGGAGAAGCTCTGCCCAACGACCTTGTGCCATGCCCAGCCGCTTCTTTAGATCGGACAGGATACGGGCGTTGACGTTCTCCACCTGGCCGTTGGATTGAGGATGGACCACGGAGGAGAACTTGAGGGTTATGCCTAGGTCTGAGCAGAATGTCCGAGTCTCTTCACAATCAAATTGGGGGCCATGGTCGGTCATGATGGTCATGGGAACGCCGAAGCGGCAAACAAGGTTCTTCCACAGAAAGTCACAGACCTTAGTCCCCGTGATCTTCGCCATTGCTTGTGCCTCGACCCACTTTGTGAAGTAGTCGACGATGACCAGGATATACCGCACCTGACCGGGGGCCTTGGGGAAGGGGCCGAGGATGTCCATCCCCCACATCGCGAAGGGGCACGGTGCGTGGATGGAGCGACGCTGCGAGGTCGGGGCGTGCAAGAGGTTACCGTGCTTCTGGCATCCATCACATCGCTGGACATAGTCCCTCGCGTCTTGCCGGAGGGTGGGCCAGAAGTACCCCAAGTGGGCGATCTTATGCGAAAGGGTTCGCCATCTTGGGTGGCCGCCACAAACCCCTTCATGGGCCTCATAAAGGATGTGCTCCGTAGACTCGGTGGGGACGCACAATAGATTGGGCTCGGCGTAGCCTCGGCGATAAAGGCAGCCACCTATGACGCAATATCGCGCTGCCTGCATTTTCAGCTTCTTGGCCTGTGCGGGGTCCTCTGGGAGGACTCCGCTTTCCACATATCGTGTTATCGGGATCCTCCAATCCCCCGCGGTGACAGATAGAACCTCGCTGTTCACACTCCGCGAGAGTTTTCGTTCTACCATTACGCGGTTCCCCACTTCAAGGGGGAGGGCGGATCCTAACCTCGTAAGCGCATCTGCTTTGGTGTTCGAGGTTCGCGGGATGGACTCCACCGTGAAGGTTTCCAGGCATGATACCAAGGCTTTGACCTTTTCTCGGTACGCGGGCAGGAACCCCGTTCTGGTGTCGTACTGACCGTTGAGTTGGCGCGCCACCAGCTCGGAGTCGGTGTAGACCCTGATTTTCCGGGCCCCACTGAGGAGCGCCATCTCGATTCCAGCGATCATGGCTTCATATTCGGGCTCGTTATTGGTGGTGTCGAAGGCGAAGTTAAGTGAGTACTCTGTCTCGATCGAGGGCCCAGCGAGGAATACGCCAGCCCCACCACCGACGTCACATCGCGAGCCGTCAACGAACACCTTCCACTCTTCCGAGCTTGTTTCTGTCTCAGAGAAGGTGACCTCCACCATGAAGTCAGCGAGGGCCTGCCCCTTCATGGCGGTTCTTGGGAGGTAGCTGATGTCGAACTCGGAGAGCTCGACCGCCCACTTCGTCATTCGCCCGGAGAGGGCGGGCTGGTGGAGGATTTGTCGAAGTGGGAGGTCAGACAAGACCTGGATGGGGTGCGCATGGAAGTAAGGGCGCACACGCCTCGCGGCGGTCACAACTGCCAGCGCCATCTTCTCTGCTGGGGAATATCGCTGCTCCGCGGGCTGAAGCACACGACTCACGAAATAAACTGGGTGCGTGGCCTTTCTGGTGAGCACCGCGCTGACCGTCTCGGGGCTGACGGCCACATAAAGTTGCAAGTCTTCACCCGCCAGCGGGGGCGACAGTGTGGGGAGCTTTGTCAGGAAGGCTTTTAGCTCAGAGAAAGCGAGCTCCAGATTCTCATCCCACACGAACTTGTCATTCTGCTTGAGAGCCGCGAAAAAGGGCAGGGACCTTTCCGCCAGGGGGAGCAGAACCTCCCAAGGTAGTTGACGGCACCGTTGAGCCGTTGTACCTCGGTGCGAGACCGTGGTGACCTCATAGAGAGGATCGACTCGACCTTGGCAGGGTTTACGTCGATGCCCCGTTCGCTAATCATAAAGCCTAAGAATTTTCCCGATGACACGCCGAAGACGCACTTCTCGGGGTTCAGGCTGAGACGGTTGTGCCTGAGAGTTGCGAAGACCTCAGCGAGGTCGACCAGATGCTCCTCAGGGGTCTTGCTCCGGACAACAATGTCGTCAACATAAGCTGACACGTTTCGTCCGAGGTGGCTCTTGAAAACGCGGTCGACGAGGCGTTGAAAGGTGGCCCCCGCGTTCTTCAGCCCAAACGACATGACTTTGTAGCAATAAGTGCCTCGCTGGGTGATGAAGGATGTTTCCTCTTCTTCTCACGGGTTCATCAGAACCTGATTGTACCCCGAGTACGCGTCGAGGAAGCTTAAAACCCCGTGACCTGCGGTTGAGTCAACGAGCTCGTCGATCAAGGGCAAGGGGTAACTGTCTTTGGGACAGGCTTTGTTTAGGTCCTTGAAATCGACGCACATTCTCCACTTCCCGCTGGCTTTTTTGACAAGCACGACGTTGGACAACCACCGGGGGTATTGAACCTCGCGTATAAATCCCGCATCCAGCAATTTTGCCACCTCGTCATTTGCGGCGCTCGCCCTTTCTTCGTTCATTTTCCTTCGTCGCTGCACCACGGGGCGAGTGGTGACATCGACGTTCAAAGAGTGCTGGGCCACGGTCCGCGGGACACCTCGGAGGTCCTTCGCAGTCCAAGCGAACACGTCGCGGGATCCAGCGAGCAAGGATTCTAGCGACGTCGCCGACGCCCCCGAGAGGCATTCCCCGAGGTAGATCTTCTCGGACTCGCTCTCGAAAGGGGATATCACCCTTCTTTCCAGCTCTGGAGTGGGGACTGTGAAATCCCGGACTTCGAGGTCGGCCTCGCCGGGGGATTCCACCATGAACACCGGGCACTTTTGTTTTGTAGAGGTCGCGTAGCAAACGCGACCTTCCTCCTGATTGCCCTTTACCTCTCCAACCCCGCCATCAACGGGGAACTTCATCTTCAGGTGATAGATAGAAACTACCGCCTGGAACTTCATCAGGGAGACCCTCCCAATGATCGCATTCCACATCGAAGGCAGGCGTACCACTGTGAATTCCACCATCTCGGTCCTCCGGGTGGATCCGGTGCCTAGCGTCATCTAGAGGTCGATGAGTCCGGCCACGTCGACTTCGTCTCCCGAGAAGGAGGTGAGTTTCCCAGTGTAGGGCTTCAAGGAGGTCTCGGAGATGCCCAATTGCTCGAACGCGCCATAGTACATGATGTCCACGGAAGATCCCGTGTCCACCAGCACTCGCTTGACCATCTTCGAGCTCATTTGAGCGTGGACCACCAAGGGGTCGGAGTGTGGCATGTGAAGCCCCTCGGCGTCTTCGGACGAGAAGGACAAACCTACGTGGGCGCGCGAGGTTTGGGCGACGCTGAATACCGAGGGCTCATGATGGCTTGCCCTCGCGTATCTCTTCCGCTCTGCCTGGCTTGACCCAGTCGGTGATGGTCCGCCCGAGATGGTATGGATGTACCCATCGAGCGCCGTCGCTTGTCCAGACCGGGCCTGCTTTGCGAGCGCCTGCTGCTCGACGTTGTTGTTGTTGTTAGCCTGGGCCCGACTTGGGCCTTGCGGCTCGAGGTTGGCTCCTGACACGGGGTTGGCGCGACCCTTTTCATTTGGGTCGTGCGCGGGACCTCCCTTGCCTCGGTAACCCCGCGGTCTCCCACCAAAGCAGTTCCAACCTCCGCCACCGCCTCCGCGGTTGTTGTTCCGGTTATTGTTGTTGTTGTTCCGGTTATTGTTGTTGTTTCTGTTGTTGTTGTTGTTGTTGTTGTTGTTGTTGTTGTTGTTGTTGTTGTTTCTGTTGTTGTTGTTGGGGTTATGTGCCTGCGTCACATACGCATCGCGCGCAGCCGGCGCGGCCACCTTTGCCTTCCCCTTGGCCTCGGCGACGATCTCTTTGTCAGTTCGTGGTCGCGAGCTCTGGTTGGCGGCATCCTCGGCGTATACTTGGGCCGTGATCCGGGCGCACAGGCTTTCGTACGTCTCCGGATTCTTCAAGAAAATGCGGTTTTTGAAATCCCCGATGCGCAGGTTGCCCATGAGGGTGTCGCGCACCGACGACTCGTCGACGTGCGCGATCTCCGCCACCGCGGTCGTGAACCTTGTGAAGAAGGCGCCTAAATATTCACTCTCCCCCTGCTCGATCCCGCAGAGATCCCGCATGTTCTTCTTGCGCTTCCTGGAGCCGCTGAAGTGCGTGACAAAGGAATCACACAGCTGGGCGAACGAGGTCACGGAGCCGACCTTCTTACTTGAGAACCACGTCAACGCGGCCTTTTCCAGGGTGGTTGGGAAAACCCGGAAGAATATGGCGTCATTGTAGGCATTGACGTTCATCTCAACCGCGAAGTGTTTTACGTGCTCCTCGGGGTCCGCTGAGCCGTCATAAAGCCCCATTTGTGGCCTTAAGAAGCCCTTGGGCATGGGCGCGTTCCGGATCGCGTCCATGAATGGGGAGGTGATCTTGGCCTCCTCCGGGTTTTGGGGCAGTGGTCTCGAATTGTGCGATCGAGACCTCGGGCAGTGCATCGCACTCCCCGCTGTTTCGGACAACTCTGGCTCTTGCAGCCTCGATCGTCGCGATCGAGACCGCGAGATCTTCATGGGATCTCGGGGAGGCCTTTCTGTTGACGAGCCGTTGGTGGAGGACTTGGGCTCCGGCGCACGCCTAGGGACGTACGCGGGGACATACTCGGAGTGCGGCTCACCCGGGGGGGATAGGGGACGTACGAAGGGGCGAAGCCCTGCTGGTATTGCCCATACGCCGGGTAGGGATATGGGTTCGGGGGCGCGCCGCCCTGTTCGAAGCCTTGGAATGGGAATGGATTTTGCGGGGCGGCGTACGTCCATCCCGGAGGGACCACGAACGGGCAGCCCGGAGGCCCCGCGGCTGTCCATTGCGTAGTTTCTGGCATGTTGTCGGGGTGTTGAGGGAAGAAATTGTTTGGGCAAGCCATTTTGAGGGAATCGAAGCTAAGGTTTGCACGAATCGAGGAACTACTTAGGATGAAGAAGTTCCCACAGACGGCGCCAGTGATGAAACCCGAAATGACGCGTTCGCTAAAAGACAAGACACGAGATTATTATATTCGACTGTACGAAACCTTGCTTCTTTATTTATGATTTTCTTTACAACGAGGTTGTGGTAACACGAGGTTAAAAACGCTTGGAAGTTTACACCCTAGATCTCCTACGATTATCCGAGATCTCGACCTAACAAAGTTCGAGATCTCCTAATTGCTAGACAATTCTAACTATTGTTTGCTTGACTTTCTGAGCGAGGTTGATCTAGCGGGACGGTGTTGACGACTTGCGAGATCGGGCAACGAAGTCCTTGATGTGAATGAGAGCGAGGTGTAGGCGGCTTGCGAGATGGTGTAGCGAGATCTTTGGTGTGAGTAGGAACTTTGTGAGACTTGAAGTCTTTTTGTGGACTTCACTTGTCTATAGCGAGGCCTTTTGCCGATGTTTCGATCACGTCGATCTTCAACGAACAAGATAGTTCTTGAGTTCAAGATGTTTTTCGACCCCTTTTCCATACGAGATTCTCCTCTATTTATAGAGGATTGGGGAGTCGAGTTTTGGTCATTGTCCGATGTGGGACACCCGAGATCAAGGGCTCTAATTGGCCTAGAGGCGAGGCAGTCGGTGATTGGCCCGAAGAGCGGCGTTCGCTGAGTGGTCATGGTGGGCGGGCGCTAGTAGAGTCGGTTACGAGGTCGAGACCTCGGAGCGAGGTCTCGGGGGACCTCGTGGGGTAGGAACTTTGTTAAAATAAAAGGTGGGTATGGTTGTGGGCCCCAGGATCATCCTCGGGGGTCCCTTTGATCTGGTTTGACCCTCATACTCCGGGCCCACCTCTCGCTTTGCTATTTTGAGCATCATCATAGGGGAGTCGGACAAGGTGATCCTATCAACCCTTATTTATTTGTTCTTTGCACGCTTGGAAGGGTTCAGTCATATGATTTCTAATGAGTGTTTGCTAAGAGGTGGAAACCGATTCGTATTTCTCGTAATGAGCCTGAGTTATCACACATTATATTTGTTGACGATATCATGCTTTTTGTTGACGATTATGGATTGTCATAATTTATTCTGCAAATCTTTTGGACAAAAAGTAAATTCTAGTAAGACTCGCAACATTGTGTCTAAGAATGTTGGAAGTGATCTTAGGGATACTTTGGAGGTCAAGAGTGGTTTCATGATGACTTTTGTTCTAGCTCTTTGGAATGTCAATTTTCCAACAAGAAGTTAAAGCGGACACTTTTGATTCGTTGATGGTAAAAATTTCTTATAAGATGAGTGGTTGGCAGGGGCGTTTCTTGAGCATGGCTGAGTGTGTCACTTTAGCTAAGTCGGTCCTCTCTACCAACCCACTTTATACTTTGGTTACAATTTTTCTTCCCAAGAAGGTTTGTTACAAGATTGATTGTTTGATTAGTAGCTTTGTTTCCGGTGATTCTATTGATTGTCATAAGATTCACCTTGTTAATTGGAAGGATATTTGTAAGCCCAAGGTTTGTGGTGGTCTTAATATCCGCGCCATGGAAAATCTGAATATGGAACTTATTGGTAAATTTGGTTGGCATTTTTTTACTAAGGATAATGAGCTTTGGATTGATGTGATAAAATCCAAATATGTGCGTTCGGCTTCTGAGCAGGGTTTCTTCTGAGCAGGGTTTAGGAAGACAAACGGATGAGTGCCATATTATTTGGATTCGTCCAAGAGAAGGTTGGGTTAAGCTTAATATGGACAACTTTGTTATAAATGGCAGGCTAGCTTCTGCATTAGGAGTCATTCGAGATAGTGATGGTAGGTGACAGGTTGGCTTTGTCAGGCACAAATTACATTCCCTAATACATTAGACAGTTGGACAGTTTCGAACTCTTGAAGCGAAACCAAGATATCCGAAACTAGCATTTCAATTTCCCAAGGGCACCTCCCAAAAACCCTTAAACGCATTTATGACTGTAAGATTGTCACCCTCAATCTCTAATTTTCATAGACCCAACAGTGATGCTTTTCGAATTCCGTCAAGGAGCGCAAGTGTCTCAATTTGTAATACGGTGTTACTTCCGTAGTTCTTGGTTCTCATACTAATTAATAATGCTGATATAAGGTTCCTGATAACCATTCTTTCACATGATTTTTTCAAGAAAGAATTTTTTGACCCCCTCTCCACAAATTTATCAAATTCATCAAAGATAGAATAGACAAATAATTAGAACTCTATCAAGTGCCAGCTAGCTAGTCTGAGGGAACAATACATCAACTAAGATCATAACTTAAGGAGACACTCAAATTGTTACAATACCTTAAAATATGCAATGTCAAGCAATACCATCCCTTAATTAACATACCTAACTTAAACCTAATATACCCAGACGTACAAAAAATCACCAATTAGCTAGCATCCATCGATCACGTGACCTCCCTAGTTTGCAACTTCACCTTTCATCTACCTAGTTCACTTGTGAACATACCAAATGAGCTAGCTCTTAGATGATGAAATCAATCTTCTTATCAACTTGTACTATATATTGATTGTAGTAATTTCTATATGGAACCAAAAAAGAAAAAAAAAAACCAGGGACCATTAGAGAGCAGGGAGGAACAGCAGATATGCATGTGGGGTTCACTAATTCTCCTTCCCCTTTCAAATCATTAAATTCATTTGTCATTCTTTTCAGACACACTTTTAATTATTTGCCAGACAACACCTTTATGCCCCTTTAAAATCACCTAAGCTATCACTCCTCCATTTTCCAACTCTCCCTATATATAACCCTCTTCTCATATTTCCAACTTACATCAACCAAACAACCAAACACCTCAAAACCCATAAAAAAAAGTGCAATCTTTACATCATGGCTTCATCAGAGACCACTATTTCTTCCCAACAACAACAACAGCTTCCATTCTCCATTGAAAGCTTCACATACAGCTGGTGCATCAATCTTGACCCTCCGTCTCTAGAAAGCCTCGGCAACTCCCTTAGATTCTCCCTTGATCATCACACTCTTTCCGGCTATTTCGACATCAATCTCCTCGACCTCGAAATCGAACCTAGTGATGATCATCATGGTGTTGATCATCAGCCACATAGAACAATTGAGATTTGTTCTTCGAGGCCGGTTACGAAGAGGTGCAAGAGTTTCATCATGTCAAAGAGGATCTTGAAGAGGTATTTGGGCTTGCTTTTGAGGATGTCAATTTGTAGGAAACTAATGAAGGGAATTAAAGCAAGGCAAAGGATAAGCTCAAGAGTGGATGCTATTGATGATCACAGCTTCAATGGTGGTAGGGAGAATTGGAGAGTTTCTTGTGATTCTGAGACCTCTATTCATGAGGCTGTTCTTCATTGTAAGAGATCTATAGGTGATGTATAAGAAGCTTGTTGCGCCAAACGGAGCCTTAGTTTAGCTAATTAACTAGTTATTTGATTTAATGCAAAGCATGTAACAATAATTATGAGCAAGTAATTTATTAATTTGAGTATCTTGCTTTGGATGGTTCATGTAGACTGAAAGAAAGGAAGGGATTTGAAGAAGAATAAAGAGTACTAGATTAATTTAATTAATTTCTCTTTTTTATTTCATTTAACAAAAACTTGTTGAGAAAAAGGGTTCCAGCTAGTTTTACATGGAATCTTCTTATCCTGTACACAAATTATTTGTTTGGCTGATAATAGAAGAAGCCGCCGACGTGTCTTTTTAAGGTTTGGAAGGTTGCTATATATAATTTGGAGGCATTTGTGGCATGAAATGGTTTTGTCTTTTTAGGTGTCTTGTGGCGAGTGAGGAATGTGTTTGCTTGTTGTCGTGGATACCACACACTTCAACTAACAAATATGATCGACCAAACCCGAGATCCGATCCGATCCAATCCGGCAATGTTGAGATCTTTGTCCTTAAATAAGTCGTGGGAAATCCATAGGGAGTGATTTCTGGCAGTTTACAGAAGTTACATGATAGTTATAAGCGGTTACCAATTGTTCCATCTATCATCAACGACTCTTATTAAAGAGCCACATGTTTTAATAGAAACCAATCATAAAAAGAAGTTACAAATTGGTAAACATCGTGGTTAACATCGGTTCTCAAGGCGGTTATCATCCAATCAACACATGGTGAAAATATCGTCATATCGCAGAACTATAGTTCCCTAATAAGGAACTACGTACTAGGAGAACTGTTGTTCCCACCAAAGCATCAATCCATATCATTCATCCTTAATGTCATATGCAGACTCTTATCTGACATTGTTCCTTAGAAGGAACTTTTGTTGTTCCATTGTTCTTTAATGAGTGACATAACATATCATTAATATATCCTTCAAGACCTCAAGTATACTTACATAAGCGTGTACTCCAAACCCCCGAACTTGTGATATAGCGAAGTGAGATCCTATGACGTCTTATAAACCCCGATCACACTAAAAGGAATTGTTTCTTACATAGATCTCTAGTAGGGAACATTCGCTTGATGACACTAAAATCACCAACATATTGCACAAACTCACCAATCACTTGATGACGCATGAACATTATAACTTGAAATAAGGTTTGAAATATCAAAATTTCTATACCTATTTAGGGGTGTGTGGTATAAATTCGAGTATGAAAATAAGATGAGGTATCAGATTGGAAGGGTATAAGATTGGATACCCAAACCTGAAAAAGGATGTTTGTTAAGAGAAGCTTGGAATTGAAAGAGATTACTCTGAGATAAAAATGAAGAAGAGTATTAGAGTAGAAATGCGATTCAAACTCAGTCCTAAGGAAAGGTATTAGTAAATCCATACCTAGCCGATATGAGGTGTTAGTTTCAATTTAGAAAACCCGCAAACCAAATACTAGGTATAGGGTTTTCATTTCTCAAAGCCACAAATAATTCCTCACACATGCATACCAAATGCGCCCTTGAATATATTGTTTATCGACTTTTAACCTTTTGTATGGAAAATGTGAAGTTTTAGACCGCAAAATGATATCAAATAATGTAATATTATAAGTCGTTTTTTTATACCACCGGTATAATGAACTAGATTTGGAATTAACAAAACCCAAATCGGTGTTTGTTTTGACAAAAGGGTTAGGAATGAGTCATTTTTGGAATCACTTATTCCAGCCTAATAAGCTTGAATTCATACCTTACCACATACAAACTAAAATATGAGTAATTCCATATCCTCAATTTTATTGTGCTTCTTCACCCTCTTACTCGGTTGGTGTCTCTCATACACAATCGTCCTTAGATTTCCTCCAAATCCACAAGAAGTCAAATGAGAAGAGATTTACTAGAAATAGAAGATAGAAAAAGAGGAGGAGAGCAATAGAGACGAAGGAAGAGGAAGATATGTTGATTGGAATATTTGATGTGTTTCTTCTTCCTCCTCTTCTACACTGTCATTTGTTCCTCAAAAAAAAATTTGGGCAAAGGTTCTATTATGACTATAATTGAGGAAGAGAAGAAGAAAAGAGCTATCAGGACAAAGAAAAAAGGAGAAGGGGGTTTTGTTTGGTTTTGAACTTGGGATCCAATTAAAATCCTAAATTGATTCCTAACATGTAACCAAACACCAAATTCAAGGTATCACTTAACCTGATTCCTTATCCTATCCCGATTCTAACCCGATTCTTGGTATCATACCAAACGGGCCTTAATGGTTATATGCAAAGTGATATTTGTGAATTATGAAGGATGATTCTATGAAGACATAGTCCAAGTAGTGAAAGTAAAACATTCTTTACTTTCTTTTTATAATTATTTGATGACAACTTCTATGGAAGAGAATGTGTTGGAAAGGTGAATGTAGCCAAATGAATTTCAAATAGAACTTTAGAAAATTCATGTTCACATTGAATTATGAACAAGCTATTGTAAATTAGTCATAATTATGGATTAAAAAATCTCAATTTCATTCAAGATATGTTGGAAAGGTGACTCAAATATCTACAACTTCATAGTTCATGTTGAGTTGTGAATAAGAAGATCACAAACACGTTTTATTGGGAGTTGTTCAAGATCCTGCAAGAATTACCTACTTTCCTTAATTAGAAGATCTAGATTAAATCTTGTTTCTTTAATATTATATCTATCTTACTGGCTTAGGATATTCTATTATTCTATTTTATATTTTAATATTTTCTATTTATGGACCAAGATTTGGTAATCTTACTCCTTATGAGCCAATTAGGACTATGCATTGGGCCACGGTGTTGTTCAGCCTTTGTAATTTCCTTGGTCTTTAACTAATTTATAATTTGCATTTAATAAAATTGTTGATACATGACAACCCAATCTTGCACCAGAAGTTTCTTCTTGACAGAACTTGAATTGCAATATGAACTTTGAAAAAAAATTGCATACCAATGAAACTTGAATTGAAAACTTAAGCAAGCGATTACAAAGTGTTTGAGTTGAAGATTGAGGAGTACCACACTCAATTAATTTCAACATAGTTCTAAAAAGAACACTAACAAATGTTTATAAGAGATGTTAAACAAAACTTGGTTATTCGGCCAAAATAAAAACAAAACTAGGTTAAAAATAGAAAAATATTATGGGGGTCGCTAGATGCACGATTGTGCGCCTGGTGCACCACCCTCGATTCAACTAGGTGGCGGACGACCCTCCACGTCAACTAAGAGAAACGGCATGATCATGTGCTTATGGCACATGACCCGACACACAACCTCCACCATTAACTAAGAATTTGCGCAGGATCGTGCGCCTATGGTGCACGACCCTTGCTTGAACTGAGCTTGACACACGACTTGCCCTTGAAACTTCTTGATCTGATCAACTCAAACTTGGATTGATCGGAACTCGATGGCTTATCATGGTGACCCACAAGGAGTGTAAAGCTTGGTCTATCATGGCTCCTAAATGAGCTAGAAGTGCATGAGTCGTCTCTTGAATCTTCTTGGCCCGTGTCCTTGTGATCGGTCAATTAATTGACACCTTCGGCTTGTCCTTGATGTTTTTTGGAGTCATAGGCGAATTGTTCTCAATTCATTGTACAAGTCATCCTAAGGCACGAAAAGAGACAAATCTGCAATATTAAAAGTAGATTGGTTACCATACTTACCTTGAGGGAGTTCTAGCTTATAAGCATTCGGCCCCACTCTTTGAACCACACGAAATGGTCCATCTCCCCTAGGGTCGAGCTTAGATTTCCATTGTTGTGGAAACCTCTCATGTGCAAGTGCAGCCACACCAAGTCGCCAACATCAAATTGGACATTCTTCTTGTGCTTGCTAGCGGCGACCTTTTATTGAGCACTCTTTCTTTCCAACTGTAACTCGGTCCTCTCGTGTATAGCTTTTGTACAAACTCAACCCGCTTAGAAGAATCAAAATCCTCCTTATCTTTCATGGGTTGGGGACCGTGATCAACCAAGGTGAATGGATTTCTCCCATAGACAACTTCGAAAGGAATCATCTTCGTCGTTGAGTGCACCGACCTGTTGTAAGCAAACTCAACAAAAGGGAGGCAATCTTCCCACCTCTTAAAGTTAGATTTCAGCATAATTCTTAACAAAGCACCAATAGTTCGATTAGTATCCTTAGTTTGGCCATGAGTTTGGGGATGACAAGAAGTAGAGAAAAGATGTTGTGTCCCCAAGTTAGACCATGATATTTTCCAAAAGAGGTTCAAGAACTTAGCATCCCTATTCGACACAATAGTACAAGGCATGCATCCTAACTGTCTCCCTTAAATACAAGTCAACTACATGCAATGCATCATCTGTGTTATGGCATGTGATTAAGTAAGACATTTTGGAAAATCGATCTATAACCACGAAAAATGGAATCACGACCATGCGCCATCCAAGGTAGTCCCACATGAAGTCCATTGAAATGTCCTTCCATTAATCCTAAGGAACTGACAAGGGGCTAGGGGCTAATAGAGACCATTTGGAACGTTCCTAGACTTAGCCCTGCCATATTGGGCACAACTCTTGACAAAATGCAACACATAATTTAATATTTTAGGCCTAAAGTAGTGTTCTTTAAGATCAACTAGGGTCTTCTCTAGATCCCCCTAACCACGTGAAACATGCACTTCCACAATTAAGAGAAGCCTGATTGATGAAGTATGTATGCACTGTTAGAATGTCCACCCCACATCTGAAACTTGAGAGTAAATTGGACTAATATATAACTCAACGGATTACTCCTCCTATTACCAATTGGTTTTAGGATGGAACCCCGCTGAGCTTAATATGCACAATTTTTCAGATTTAAAATTGAGAGGCCTAATTAAATTGAGCGTTAAAATTAGCTAAGTTTAACTTTAATTTTAATCCCCAAAACTCTCTTGTGTGCTTTTGGCTTCCACATTCTAGAAATTGCCTACTTGATTAATTCAGTGTGTTCATCAACCATCAATTCGTTCATCGTCTAAGTAACTTGTCAAGATTGGGACTTAAACAAAACCGAATCATCATCCTCAAAGAATCGAGGAGAATTATGTCATTATTCTCCATTTAATTACATGATGAGCATTTGGTAAAAAAAAAAACAACCAATTAAAGCTCCATTTAACATATTGAGTTGGAGCTCGAACCGAGTAAGTATCTAGTGGTTGAAGCTAATGTTGGATGAGTTATGAGTAGCTACAACTAAACCAATAGTTGGATTGAGTTAAAGCTGGATTTGTATTAAGAGCTAAATGTTTAAATGAATGGGGTTAAAAAAAATAAGTTAAGTGTGCTAAGCTTCAATAAGTTGGGGGTGACATTAAAAATTTTGGCAAATTTCGGTTGTATTTATTTATCACAAGTTTCGTTAGGTGGCTAATTTTTTTATGCAACACTTCATCATGCAGAAGGCAGAAAATATACAACACTGCATTACAAAATATGAAAAGTGCAATCTGAAAAAATGACTACAAAAGTATGCAAAGTGAAATCTGAAAAAGAAAAAGTGCATTACAAAGTATGAAAAGTGCACTACAAACTACAAAAAAATGCATTATTCTCATATTTTAGAATAAAAGTTTGTTTCATTCATAAGTATGTAACTAATACTTGTCAATTTTTTCAATATTTCATCCCAACTTGTTGAACTTAACAAGCTCAATATAGTTTTTTCCGTTTCTACCCCTTGATTAATTTTATTCACAATTTTATGCATAATTTCTTCTCTCTTTTTTTTTTGTAATTCTAGTATTCTACCACATCAATTTAAAATTTCTGCCCATAATAAATAATTTTTTAAAATAAGTTTAGTTAATCATTTAACTTCAATGATTAACTTCAACTATACTGATTCAGTTTCAATAAGTTCAGCCTTCAGCTCTTCATTTCACTCCAGCCCCATCTCAATATACCGGAAGGATCAAATTATTTTATTATTTTACAACTTTTTTCTTCACATAATGATTTAAATTTGGTTTTTTGTCCGAACCAAAATCAATGATTAGTTTCGAAGATATAATTCGGCTCCATACTTAATTTCATATTATTATTTTTTCCAATTTTTCATTTTGGGAAAACCTATTATTTGGTCACACGATAGTTTTTTTTTTTTCTTGTATCGACTCATGTGACTATGAAAAACTGAAAGTTATTATTAGATTTTCAAATCCAATAATTTGAAATTCCCATACAAAAAAGTAATATAGATACAATATAAATCATTATGAATGATTGAATTATATATGATCAAAAATGATGAGATCTCTCAACAACTCTCGCAGACATTCTCCAAATTAAATTCAATACAAAAATGTTAGGAGGCATCATGACTCAGATGGCATGCCTTAACTGATTAGTTAAATAATTAACAAGTGACATCAATACTGTATTTGTCATGCTTATGCTATGCTTTTTGGAGAATAATTTACGAAGCAATTGATAATTAGTCCCCATCCTAATTATAATGTTACAAATAGTAACGTTATATATGCATTTTAAAAATAAAGTAGATCATATAAATTTTAAACAATGGCTTCTAATTAATCATAGGCTATTTTGACGACACCAAAAAACTAGCTAGTACCTAGTAGTATGGTATTTGAGGTTATATTTGTTAAGTCACAAAAATATTAGATAGAATTGTAAAACTAGCTGATGTTTTTAAAGTACATAAATTTTATTTTTTTGGTAAAGAACACTGTTGATGAGAGTCAAATCGAAGATCTCTAGATATTCTTGAGGCTTGACTTCTTGACTAGATGTGTGAAGAGATATATGAACTCTCTTCGGTAATGTTCAATTAATTTATTGTAATAAGTGAAAATAAAATATTTTATTTTATAGTAGGGTTATTCTTATTAAGAAAATAATTAAATTTTAATTCAAAAAACTACTAAAAACTCCTTCAAAAGTTTTAAAAACTAGCTTTTTTAAAAAACTAGTTACAAACTTTTATGTGACGATCAAATAAACTGTATTTATACGCGTTTGCACAAGTAATTAGAAAACTTCAACTAATTTTTGTTAACCAATTAATTTCAAATATCATTTATACACGACACGAGTACATGTTAATGCAACTAGTTGGAAAACTCCAAACTAGTTTTCAATACCCAACAGACACATCTATATAGACTTGATCTCTCTAGCTCACTAAAAAAGACAATTTTTACCCTAATTAATTCCTAATCCCTTAATGGTGGTACCGGTATATAGCAAAGACTAATCAAGGAGAATATAATCATGCATTCACACTATAATATAACCACTAGATCGAGAAATTTGTAAGCTTGCTATTGTTTGGATTTAGGAGGCCCTTCACAATTCAACACAGTTATAGATATTATCATGTGACGAGAATCCTTTAGCACAAACTATTCTATCAAAAATCTTGTAAAATCATCACATAAATCAATTGAGGCATCGTAGAGTATTCAGCTATAATATTTTTATTTCAGGGGACTTAGGATTTTCAGAGCTCGAACCTGCTTCGCAAAGAGCAATTCTGATTAGACCCGTGCCTCCACGTAAGCACCCTACCCTAGACCATGGGAAGATGGTAAATCACGGGATGTGCAACATTATCAGTGGCTAAAAGGATGGCAATGGAACGGGGATTTCTCATCATGGGGATGAAGGGAGTTTAAACGGTTGTGGGGATGGTACATGGAAAAAATAAATTTAATTTCCTCGCACGAAGATGGGACGGAGAAGGGGTCCCCACCCCTCGCCCCGGACCCAGTAGGAAATCTTGTGGGGAATCCGTTGAGGAAAATTCATCGGTTTAATATAATTTTATCTATTTATATTAAATTATTTTATTTTTCCTTTTTTTTTGTTAAAATTCTAATTACAAATGAGATTATTTTTTCCAATAAAATAATTACAAAATTTGTGTTTTTCTATGGGAAGTTAATATCAGACACTTTGGTTATGTTGCAGTCTTTCGAGGGGGTCATTACCAAACATATCCCTCGATAATGCAATTCTGTGGCAGATTTGATTGCGAAACTAGACTTGGCAATTTCATCCGCACCCGATGGGTACCCGAAAAAAACCGATCAAATCCGGGTGAAAACGGGTTTCGGGTGACCGGGTGATGGAGCGGGTACGGTTTCGGGTATGGCCTCACCCGACCCGACCTGGTCACCCGACCCGATCACCCAACCCGTTCACCCGACCCGATCACCCGGTTTTTTGTCCCACATCGAAATATTGGTAGAAGGAGAGGAGAAGAGGACCTTATAAAAAGGGGAAGGAGAGGAGAAGATGGTTAAGTGTTTGAAACCTAAACATAGAGATGGGCTTTGAGGCTTTATAATTAAATCTATTTTTTGGGATAATCCATTATGCATGCCCTATATAAATAGGTTTAAATTTTAGTTTAAACTTTTATTAGATGGATTAAACGGATTGACCCGTAATCCGACCCGTAAACACGGGTTAAGTTTATTTTGTTTAGGAGCCATCGGGTTGACTCGTTGAACAAACGAACTTAAGTTTCAACATCATTTTTTAACACATGAAAAAAAAAATCGACCTGACCCGAAAACCGACGGGTTTTAGGTGGGTCGGTTTTGGGTGGAACCCGTCGGGTGAAAATACCGGGTCGGATGGGCGGTTTACAACCGCGGGTCGGGTGGTGGAAGTAGTCCACCCGCACCCGACCCGACCCATTGTCATGCCTATGCGAAACTACACCACGATTGTAGTATCAATCAGATTCTCAACCATGGAGGGGTCCTAACCTTCTTCTGTAAGGATGTCCTAAGTTGACTTAGTCTGCCTAATTTTTACCTATTAAAAAAAAAGGGAATCAAAAGGAAAAATTTAAGTTCGACCTAAATGGGAATGGGGAATTTCCATTGGGTACGAGGACTCAACATGTATGGGATGGAGACGAAAACAATTTTCAATCTTCAACAGAAAATAAAGATGGGAATAAAGATCAAAATTCTAAATTTGGACGGGGACAAGGATGGTATTCCCCACCCTATTATCATCTCTATCAGTGGGGCTCGACATAAGGTATTTGCACTCAGGACTCAGGAGCGATCCTATATGTTGCGCCATATGCACCGGGGGTAAAATAATAGATATTATGACGACTAACTTTGGAAAAGTATCGGTTTTAAAGGCTGAAGCTCTAGCTCTCCGGGAAGCGGTTAGACAAATAAAAAGCAGAACGATAGATAAAGTGGAAATTGAAGGGGATAATCTCCAGTCATTAACTGTTAAAGGAAAAACCCATTGCCCATGGGAAATCGAACTCATTACCGATGACATCCTTGTTTCCATTTACGGAAAGCAGGACCTAGTGATTAACCATGTCTTTAGGGATTGTAACGTTGTGGCCGACAAAATTGCTAATTTGGGTCACAGTCTCCCTGCTGAGTGTATCAAAACTCATCCAGAACTTCTGATTCTCATCCGAAAGGATGCTCTAGGGCGCTCTCCGTAAAGAAGAGCACCCTAATCCTTACCTAATCAAAAAAAAAATATATGCACCGGGGCCAATTCTAGAATATTGCTAGATCGATTTGTATTTAAAAAAGACTGAGTATTACTTTAAAAAATGTAATTATTTTAAAAAATATATATAAACTGATCGATCGAGATCGCCCATGGTCTATGGACCATCGTTACCCACCCCATGTGTTGCAGATTACGGTGCTTCATAAAATTGTATGACAGGATGAGATTTGCCAAAGCATCAATGACAAAGATTAATGACAAGTGACAACAACAACAACGAGAATAAAATGATTTTACATTATTATTTTAATTCATGGAAAAAGATGGTACAATATATTAATTCAATGTAATTTCTTATAACTTAATATTAATATATTGTGACTAAAGTCGAATCCTATTTGTCAACCATTTAGGTATGCCACCTGAGCAATTTCATTTTTTCATTTACTGTTTTACCCTTCTAAATTTTCAAATACTACTTAATTCTAGGAGTTTACAATTTCCAATAATTATTTAATTATACCACTCTACTTATTAGTTTAATTTGTCATATTTAACTTACTTTTTTAATCTTATAAAATATAAAAATATATTATTTTATAAAATGTATTACATTTGCAAGATCAATCTGTGTAAACTAATTATTATGTAATTATATCTTTCTTAATTATCTTATATGTACGTAACATTTTTAAGATCAATCCATTTAAATAATTATATTTTAAGATACATTTATCATCAATACTATCATTACTATAAACTAAAGCATACGCTAAAAATAGATATATAATAACATGTGTCAAATTCACATATAAATATTTAATTAGGTAATTTTTTATTGGCTGAAATTTAATTATTTAAGCCCAATAGTGCGTGGAAAGCCCTTTATAAAACTAAAGCATCCTAGAATGTTTTATACCCGAGATGAGATCATTAAATGTGTAGCCCAAACTAAAGCATCCGAGGCTGTGTTTTGCATGTCTGTTTTCCAGCCGCAATAATGAATTTATAGATAATAGCCCAAAATGTCGAGCCCAAAATCATCGTTTTCTAACAATCCACATGCTCAAGCCCATAGTGTATGGTTTTCACTTTTGATGTGTAGCCCAACTGAATGCTCCTATGCCATTTCTTTACTTCAACATTGCTGCATGCCTGCATTACACACATGCGAAGGCGGTGGTAGCACTTAGGGCTGTCAAAATTTGACCCGACCCGAGAAACCCGCCCGACCCATCCGACTTTGAATCCGACGCCACCCGAGAAAAAGATAAAAAGTTTTATACCCGCGACATGTTTGACCCGAACTGATTTGACCCGAATCCGAAAAAACTCGAACCCGAGATTAACCCAAAACCGATTATACCCGAATGGACTAAGCCTGATGCAACCCGATATCCGATGCTACCCGACCCGAATTCATCCGAAAATTCGAAGTTACCCGACCCGAAACCATCCGAAAATTACATTATGTTTTAAAATATTAGTAATGGTGAATATTTATTATAATTATGTTTTTAATTTAAATATTACATTAAATATTTAGACCCTAGAGTAGTTAAACTACAAAAAATCATCATTCGATATATGGTCTGAATCAAAATCCGGCTTACTCGAAATCAGATTAACCGGAAATTCGGTCAAAGTCGAAATCCAATTCACCCAAAATCAGAAAAACCCAAAACCTGACTCACCCGAAATTCGAATAAATCCGAAACTAACTAAACCCGAAACCGGACTTATCCGAAATCAAGTTGGACCGAAAACCGAATGACCCGACCGAAATTGACCCGAAACCCGACTTTGCCCAATTAATTGAGCGCCCGACCCGAAATGATCCAACCCAATTTGACCCGATTTTCAAAATATCCGAATTTGACCCGAATCTGAACTTACCTGAAACTAATTGACCCGACCCAAACCCGACCCGACCCGTCCAATTGACACCCCTAGTAGCACTAGTAGCCTAGGGCCTAGGCATATAATACTATATTATTTTATAAGTTAAAGAATTCGATGTATCAAATAGGTCTAATAGATTGAAAGGTTGAAGAATCCGACAGCCAAATACACGAGTTGAAGAAAACAAACAATAACAAACAAACGAAGAACATTATACAATGTTAACATCGGAATTGCTTGAGGAGCAATCTGTGTAGTTCGCCACAAGAAGAGGAAATAAGAGGTCAAATAGGAAAAATGCACAAGGTAAGATCTTAGGTAGAAAACAACTATGGACACTTTAAATTTGGACTCGTTGGGGTAGCCGCCTGATAGATAGATATATGTTACACGGTTCGAATATTCTACTTCTCATATATTCGTTTCTGTTACGAAAAGGGTTATAAAAATAAAACAACTTGAGCCTTATGGAAAGAACGCTTAAATAACTTTTAGAAGGAACTTTAGATCATTAGAAGAGAGGGAAGGAGAGTAGAACTATAGAGAGTACGTGTATTTCTTACTCTTCATCGATACAAGTTTACAATGGATCGGATGATGACTCTATTTATAGGCCAAGAGTGAAATATAACTTAGGTGAATCTCCATGATTCATGCATGAAATTAAGGAGGTGAAAAAGGTGAATAATTCATTGTTGGTGATTTGTGAAAAGTCATCAATCTCATTGTAAAGCATGTTGAGGAAAAGAAGTCACAAAGAAATGTCGATTGAGAAGATTGACAATGTGACTTGCCATGATATGATAAGAGAAGTAAAGTGGTCATAGAAAAGAAAAGAATCCAAGAGAAGCACACTGATACCGAAGCACAAAACCTCGTATGCAACGGCGCATAGCAAAGGGCGCGACGTGTTGATAAAGGCACGACACAAGCAACGCTCGGGCAAGACGCACCGACGCATGGCAAGCGGCACATGCAACGGCGCACGGTAAGGCGCGCCGTTGCGAAGCGTGCGCGCATGCATGATGCACGGTGGCGACACGAGTGTGCGGGCCGCCGGGGCGCGCCTACACCTTGGCAATGGCATGATCGAGTGTGTGTGGCTGTTTGAAGCAAGGGCACGGTGCTTGCGACGCGCCTAGGGTCTAGGCACAAGGCGCCGAGTAAGTGCATTGAGCTAAGGTTTGGTTTTGAGCATAGTAAGAAGAGTCTTATAGCTTTGTCACTGTTCTAAAAATCCCTTCTAGGCCCCGTCTAGATGCTGGAAGGTCCTAGCCCGCCTAGCCGTCCAGACCGCCTAGGCACCCGTCTAGGACCGCCTAGGCCACCGTTTAGGCCGTCTAGGCGCTAAGCGGTCCCTCTTCGCCTTGCGCCCGCCTAGCGTTTTTTAGAACATTGAGCTTTGTGCAAATTTAAATGAATGTTTGGAAGCTTCTCTAAGCTTGGTAAATGCATAATGCAAGGACCAAAACATGAGAATAGCTTGGCACATAGTTATGAATACTATAAAGGAGTTTTGAAGCTTCAAACTAGTTTAAAGTAAGCTCTAGAAGCTTGACTAAGCTCTTAACTCAAAGAACTAGCTTTGTAGGAAGCTCATGTAGCTAGGGGTTAGCTCAAGGTAGCTCAAACTAGCTAAAGTTAGCTCAAATAGCTTGTATGTCAGCTCAACGAGCTAAAACACAGCTCAAGCCAGCTCAACTAACTAAGGGCCAACTGCACTAGGTAAGTGACCTAGCTAGGTACCTAGCTATGCTAGCTTGCTATGGGCCATGGTGGGCCAGCCCATAGGGCGTGCCATTGGGCATTGATGGGCCGCACATATAGGCTAGAGCATGAGCCACATGCTTTGCCATTTTGGGCTTTGCTTGTGGGCTTTTGGATTGGATTTTCTATGGGAGTTTTGGATCGATTACATGGGTCTTTTTGGGCTGGTTTTGGACGGCACATATGGACTCCTTGTGGGCTGATTTGGACGCCTAGGATGACAAGGAAAGAGAGAGTTTGGATAAGGATAAGGGTGGTTATGGAGAGAGAAGAATCTCCTAACTAACTCCCTAGATTCCATCCTAGATTCTCTCAACTTCCAAACCACTTTTGTAACTTCTAATAACCGATTTTGGACAGTCCTTGGACGCCTATAAATTGGGTGTTTGATCATCCATGGAGAGGAGAGAACAAGACACAAAATTGGCGCCTTTATGCACAAATAGTCGGTGAAGACTAGGGCTTGTGTGAGTGAGTGTTTTCACTAGAAAATCAAACACATTCGTGTAATATTATGGAGCGTCTTTCACATGTACAAGTGAAGGAGGAACCTCGAGATCCATGGCTAGATGGTTTCATCCAAGTGAAGGAAGAACCACACGATTCATGGAAAGATGACTTCGTCCAAGTAAAGGAGGAAGAAGAATCATGGGACTCGAACAAGGCACGTTTGTTCTTGATAGATTTGTCTTGCCAACATCTCTATTGTCGTTTTGGTACGTTTTATCTCGCAACAATATTGCGGAATCCCTTGGCATGGAATAGGGGCAATATTCGTTGAAGGAAAACTCGTTTATTTGAGTGTCTCATAACCTTTATCCAAGACAACTTTATAAAATATTTTATGGGTCAGTGGTGATTACCTTTACGGTCTACACCCAAACGAGACTACCCTTCGGGGTCTACTCACGAGATTACCCTTCGAGGTCTACTCAAACCGCCTTGTTATACAAGGGCCGACTTTTACTCCAATATGACTTTGCAAAAATGCTTTTCCTATTTATACCCTTAAAATCAACATTCACCTTGTACAAGTTATGTACCTCGAATCATACATTATACAATATTACATGTTCAATCAACTATGGACATAAGTAAATATGTGTGGATGACTTGTTGATCTCTTATACGGTACAATATGGCTTAAGATTTATTATTAGTATTTTATTAATGTAATCTTTTTAAATAGAGTTTTATAAACTCCTTCGTGGGTTTTCTTTACGGTTCTTTCTCATGTCGCCTTTATTGAACCGCTAGGGCAGTATATAAATACCTTATAATGTGTTGTATTTCAGAAAATAACAATGAAGAATAAGAATATCATAGTTAACCCTAATTCTCCCTAATCTATTTTCTCTGTCCCGTGACCTTCATCCCTAGTCACTCGACCCTTCTTCCCTTCACTGGTTCGATTGTCACTATTTATAGTTTATTGGTACGAGAAGCTAATATTAATTATATATGTAATATTATAAGCATAGTTATTATGAGCATAATTATCGTGCATAATTAGGAAAAAAGGTCTCATTTTATTAATTTATTGACTAGTTACATACTTACATGTGGTCCTTTCCATATTCAAGTAACTATCAAGCTTTTGGGATTTTTTTTTTGGGTCAAAATAATTGAAAATTCTACTACGGATTCCTCACGAAAGCACATTTCAAGCATCAACACCTTTTGGCTCAAATGATATATTATATCCCAAACCAATTTCATACACACATAATTTAATACATATAGCTAAGTTTTATAATAATATATTAGTTGTTGCATGTGATCAAAAGAATCAAGCACCAACACCAACCACGTAACAATTAAAACACCGACTTTAGAAGATTTTTTTTAAGAAGATTTTTCACTTGGTGTAAATTTTTAGACAACTAATTTACTGTAATGAAACACTAAAGTCTTCTCTCAATTTTATGTACGTAATTTATCCATTGCCCGTTGGTTGTAGACTTGTAGTACTAATCTTAAAGCTTCAACTTCACATGGGAAACGAATTGATTGAATGATGATAAAGGGTCCAAAGTCGACGTCAACGGATCGAGGCCAAACAAACTCTTGGAGGCCACTTAGAACAATTAAGTTGCATCTCAACCGTTGGATACGTACTAACCTTTCAAACTAACTTCATAGTCATAGGTTGATCAACCGTTGGATTTCCCCACCAATTGTCCAACCATATCAATTGCTTTCTTTAAATTGTACTACATTTTAGGATTGAGGAGAGTAGGAGAGCCATCAACATAGAACAAGTCTTGTACTCCCCAATTTTCTCCACTCTTTTTAATACAATGATATCGATCTATTATTCTCCAAACCCTGTTTATACATAGTATTTTTTTATGGATTTATTATACATTCACCCTAATCAAGTAGTATTGATTTTTTGATGTTGGAACCTTATAAGAAACCAAACCCTTCTTATAAATAATCAAGATCATAAATTGGCACATAAAAATATAAATAAATCAAAATTATTTTCAAACAAGGATTCAAATTGGAAATTAAAATACAATATAAATATTGTCAAAGTACATGATGGCACGTCCCAAAATTTTAGAGTTGAAATCTGACCCGAAAATAAGTATGTCAAAGAAATGGCCGAACCCGATAGGGTTGAAACCCAAAACTCATTGAGTTGACCCGATTTATTCTATTCGCATAATATATAATTATTTTTGAAAATTATAATATATTTTATGATTAAAATAATATTTTGTTATTAAATATTATTATTTATTTAATAAAGTATTTTAATAATCATAAAAATTCGATATGCTTGACCCGATGGGTTGACCCGCCCGAAAACTCCCAATGACCCGGCCCGATAGACTTGTGACCTGTAATGACTCAACCCGAACCTGAAATGACCCGACCCGACCCGGTTGATAAGTCTAGGTGAATTGCGTGTTTAGCCTATGTTATAATCTAATTCCTAACATCGGTTTCCATCTAGAGTTTAACGCTCTCAACTGTCAGGAAATTTTTGATTGTGTCCAATTGAGCCGGGTCCAATAAATTCTTACCTAATAAAAAAATAGGGAAATTTTATTTAATACTCCTGAGATTTTGACTTTTTTGAATGATGTGCTAAAAAATCTATTCTAGTCTTGAAATAGTTCGTCTTATACCTTTTGTGGTTTTTCCTTACCTATGGTTGGTTTGTAATAAAAGAAAAAAAATATTTAAAACAATATTTAAATATTTTTATAAACTATAACTTGTACAACAAAAATATTTAATCATTATTTTACTTTGTCCTACTCATTAAGATACTAATTTTGACAAATTTGATTATTGTTTTTTGATTTTAATTTTTTCAAAAGGTTCATTAATTCCAATTTAGGGAATAGTTTTGAGATAATTTCCAAAATTAGCATGGTTATTGTGTGTCCATGGGCACACATTAGCCGTGCCATTTTACTTTATATAAATAACTCATCATTTGTACATTACAAAAATAAAAATAAATAGACGAAGAAGGTATATTCCACATAAAAATATAGTACTTCTTTATCTATTCTAAATTTATTATATACAAATATAATAAATTTAACATTTTTATATTGAATATACTTCTTTATATATTTCATGTTTTTACGACGTACAAATGGTGAACTATTTATTTATCATAGACCCAAGCGGAACTGCAGTGGGTCTATGTTGTTATTGTTGTATTATTTTAACTTAATCAAATACAAAAACCTTTTTATTATTCTTTTATTACAAAAAAAAAACCATATGTAAAAGAAAATTACAAAAAAAAAGGTATAAGGCAAATTATTTCAAGAGTTTAGGAGTATCAACAAGAATAGTTATTTTTTCAGGACATTATCTTGAAAGATCAAAACTTCAAGGGTACCAAACGTAAAATTCCCAAAAAATATATGGTAAGTATGAATACTGACTTTTCCAGGTTTAGTTACAACGGTCTGAACACTAGCATCTTTATGGCAGTTAGCATTTTTGCAGTACATTTTCTTACCTATATACTTATCTATGCAGTACAACTAATTACAATAAAGAACCCAAATTCCAAAATCCCATTCAATCTCGTCACCCAAAAATAAAACCTCACAAAACTCTCTTCCCTCCACCAAATCCAAACCCAAAAACCCAGATTCAGATGGGTCGTCGTCGTCTTCTTCTCGTCTACACGCTATTACTCTGCTCTCTGATTCTCCACGCCAGAGCCGACCAAGACGACGCCGTTTCAGACCCCTCCTCACCAAAGCCCAATCTCCGGGCCAAGTCACTCATCCTAGTCAAAGTCTGGTGCTTGATCATCATCTTCCTGGGGACCTTCATCGGCGGCATCTCCCCCTGCGTTTTCCGATGGAACGACGCGTTTTTGGTTCTGGGGACCCAGTTTGCCGGCGGCGTCTTCCTCGGCACCGCTCTTATGCATTTTCTCAGCGACGCCAACGAGACCTTCGAGGATTTGACCCCCAAAGAGTATCCTTTTGCGTTTATGCTCGCTAGCGCTGGCTATTTGCTTACTATGTTGGCTGATTGCACTATCCTCTATGTCTACCAGAGGCGGAATCGCATTCCCAATCGCGATTCTACTGTTCAGAATAGCTCAATTGAAGGTTTGTGCACTTTCAATCTTACTCAATTGCATAGTTCATAATTTGGGGGTTTTCCTGCAACTGTCCTTGTCTTTATGTGCAAAATATGATCAACTGAAAAGTTTTGAGCCTCATGATCCAACATATATGTCCAAATAATGTGTGTAAACTGTAAAATGATCCCAATCTTAAATTCCGGCAACGCCATTGTTGGTGTAGATAAGGTGTTTGTTGTATTGCCTGGCTGAAATTGTTTGATGGGTCACTGAGCAAATGACATGACAGTATGACACCTTAGCATAATTGTTAATTCTTTAGCATCATCAACTAATTTTACCAAAGTATGGAATAAGATCATTCATTCACTCACATATATTATTGAGTTTAAAAATCATCGTCATCATCATCATTGACCCAGTGAAGCTCCGCTACAGTGGAATCTGGGGGTCAAGATGGGGTACCCCGCCCAAGGGAAAGGGGGCACGCCCGATAGACCCAAGAAAAATTGAAATTCAGCTTTTTGACAATAATAACTGAATTTAGTTAGAATGCACCAAAATTGATATAGGGACTAAATCCATCTCAAAGGCAGTGTATAAAAGCCAATGAGCATGAGGATGCACCCCAATGAGTTTAAAAATCGTATCATGGTTATTCTTGTGCTGAGATTAACTAATGTTGAATTTCTTTGCTTCATCCAGATGGGAAAAGCGCCAATGGAAGGACAAATGTGACATCTCAATCTCAGGCATGATAACCCTCTCTCTACAACACAATTTGTTCTTCTTCAAGAGTATAATTATTGACCAGTCTTTGCATATAAAACAGGTTTATGATGCATCAGGCCACCATAGCCCTAACATATCCACAGCCAGCTCAGTAGGGGACACAGTCCTCCTGATCGTCGCATTGTGCTTCCACTCAGTTTTCGAAGGCATAGCCATAGGAGTATCAGAGACCGAATCCGACGCTTGGAAAGCGCTTTGGACGATTTCCCTACACAAGATCCTTGCAGCCATAGCCATGTCAATTGCACTCCTGAAGATGGTCCCGAACCGCCCTTTTCTCTCTTGTGCAGTGTACGCCTTTGCCTTTGCAATCTCTAGCCCGATTGGAGTTGCGATTGGGATCATCATAGACGCCACGACTCAAGGAGCCGTTGCTGACTGGATCTTTGCCATCTCCATGGGTTTGGCCTGTGGAGTATTTGTCTATGTCTCTATAAACCATTTGTTAGCTAAAGGGTATAGGCCTCAAAAGAGCGTTTGGGTCGATACGCCATTTTGGAAGTTCTTGGCTGTGCTTTCGGGTGTTGGGGTCATTGCTGTTGTCATGATTTGGGATACATGAATTGGGACTCGGCTTAGTTTTTAGAGAAGGTTGTTTTGGATCTAGATTGTGTTAGATCAGTATGAAAATGAATGTAAAACCTTGGTTAGATTTGAGCATATATTTGAATGTATGATCAAGGCTAGCCACCAAATGATGCGCATATATATATGGCTGGTTATGGACCTATGGTGGCACCAAATGTATGTATACAATAGATACAGTATATTAAACAAAACTCACTGCATGGCAATAATCCTAAATGCTGAATTTGACATATTAATTTTTCGTTTGAAGCTAAAGTCTGATTTGGAATTTTGGATAAGAAAATCAGCCAAATCCATGCTCTCTTTATACACCCCGGGAGATATAACGAACACACGCTTTACAACGCAATGCAAATTGTTATCATTCATATGCTTTTGGGTGGCCTAGTTATAAGAGACATGAGGATATTAGGGAGTTTGAAATTGGATCATTATCTCTACCTTTTATTTGGGTAAAAAAATTAGCCTCAACCATCATTTCTTCTATTAGGTCGATTCAACCTTTTATTTGGGTAAGAAAATAGTTCACCATCATTTTTTTTATTAGGACGAACCTGTTGATGCAAGTCAGTTTATCTTTCAATTCTAGTTGTCACCTTAAGTACAATTTCTCAGGATTTACCACCAAATGAGGTCCTTCTCATTCTTTTTTCCTAGTTTTCTTATGCTGAAAATTTTAAGTTAGGTTATCATCACCTTTAAAGTAGCGTTTGCTTAACGCTAGTTAGTTCAGGTAGTTGTCAGAAAGTGTAATGCGCAAGCGATTGAAGCTGACACTCCTTTCGATATGCGGTAATAAAATGAGCATCGTATGGGGGAGTTGTTAACAATGAAAATATTGAACAGGCCCAAGCCCCAAGCCCAAACCCACCTACTTATGACTATGTAAGCTCGAGCTGACACTCCTCTTCCACTGATTTTGAATTAGTTTCCACAGTTTTTTCTGCAATCAACGATCATCACCCTACAACCAAAACAATCAGATTCAATTCGTTTTATCAGCATAGCATGAACCTGGAAGACAAATCTTTTTATTACTACAGTAACCTTTGAAAACTTACAGGATGGCAAAATGCAACCCTCTAAACTTCACCTCTTCACAAACACCTTAACAAAGAACTCACACTAGAAGGAGCTCTAGGGGACAAGCAAAGCACAAATGTACACATCTCTACTACTCTACCCCCCATCATTGCCCCCAAAATACTCAAAATCTTCCGAAACCCGAAATCACGCCCAGAATTCAACACTCCTCATCAACATTACCATCACAAGGCTCAGAGGACGCGTCCATGATCTTACCATCACGGTTAACAGCAACCTCCATTTCCTTGCCATCAGAAGTAAAAAACTTCAAGTAATGCATCAAATCACTACCGCCACCAGAGCCACCGTTCCCCGATTGAAACCACTTTCTTTTTGGAATCATTGGTTTGTCACTGATGGCAATTGCGTCGTCATTAGGGAACAAGTCTCGTAGCACAAACGCGTGAATTATGGTTGTCACGAGAAGGGCCGTCACCACGAGTGTGGAAATTGCACTCAGGGTGACGGCTAGTATTTGGGTGAACAAGCTCCTGACTTCATTTGAGTACCTGATTGTTGCAATGGCTGCTCCTGTCATTGGAAATGTGTAGGCCCACCATGCCAATGAGAATCTGTCACAAATAAGGTAGCCAATTAAGTAGGTCTTCCTATCCTGTGTCCTTAAGAATTGAGATTTGGAAACAAATATCCTAAATTAGAAAACATAAACCCTCTAAAAGAAGTTTTGGATTCTTATTCCTATGCTTCTTGAAAACCGAATAAATAATATGAGATTCGTAGGTTTGTGGACACTGTGAAGGATTTTGGTGTGCAGATAAGTTATGTAGAGTATACCTGAATCCTCTGAAGAAATTCACCCTCACAGCCTGCAAAAACAGACAGAAGACGCCATGTCTTAATCCAAAGTCACTGATTTTGATAAAATAATCTCAAGTTAACAATCTTAGCTAATAAATTAGCGTAATAATCCCTATTCCCAGTATTAATTTTCAACGCCACGAGCCTAGAATTTGCATTGCTGATAATATTCACTTTAGAATAATAGATTATACAAATGACAGATTTTGCTGTAATGTTCACTTGCATGTGCAGACTGCAGAGACAAAAAAAAAATCATACGATTAATGTCGAGTGATAATGAAGACTAACCAATGAGAAGTAGAGGAACAAAGCAACGAAGTAAATGATCTTCGCTCCATTATCAAAGGAGCCCTGGATCTTTGCCCATGCCATAGAAGCAACACTAGGAGCAGCGACAAAAAGGAAAAACACTGGATGAAGCTCCTTTTCAAGTGTCTCATTTGTGGGGAGTCGTTGATACAGAGTAACAAACAGGACCGTGTAGTGAGCTAAGCCAATTGCAAAGAAAAATAGCGGTCCTTCCTTCAGCCCGATTGATGAGCCCAAAAGAGCGCCAACAAAGTTTCCAACAATAGATAGATGATTTGAAGGATTGGCTACTTTTGACAGCCTTCGCTGGCCACCTGACCATAAATCTTCAGCTCAAGGCAAAATATAGGCGTCATAAGAACATACCAAAGAGCATGCGGAATATTTTGGGAGATTGATGGAGGAACACCGAGGCAAAGAAATAGTAAGGCTATCCATGGGGCAAAGAAGAAGTTGACCCGTATAGGATGGTAATATTCACGACGAACTGCTTCAAAGTAAAAAGCCAACTTCATAGTATAGATGGAGGCGACAGTTGCTATCAATACAATAGAGATGATCCACAAGATCAAATTGACTTTCAAGCTTATGTGGAGGAAATTAGTTGATGCAGACGTCGCCAGGGTTTTCCACAAAATGGCTTGGCTGCTGATGCCAAGGCATATACCAAAAGAAGATACAGTGTAACGGAGAAGAAAAGGCCAGTTTCTGTCATCTGGAAGAACTGACTGCTCAAGTGGCTGTAGCAAAGATCAGCAAGGAAATATGTCAGACCTTAGGCATCCGTCAAAACACTCTTATCATTAGTTTGTTTCTCATTTTAATTTGGATGTTTTCTCGTGCCAGTTTGACCGGTTACCAATTTGTTCTGTCTCTTTATGCACCAGTCTTGTTTGGGGCCCTTGGGCCATCGCATCACTTTCCTTTTTTATGAAAAATATGGCAATATCATTAAGTGGCTAAATTACAGAATGATGATCGGCTTGTATACACAAACATACATATTATCGGTGAAGATCAAACATCACAGCACATTCTAAAGAGTGGATTGTATGATTGTGAAGGAAAAAAAAGATATGATTGTGATCTCTACTGAGCAACGGAGCAGAGCACTTACCTTAAGTGTATCCAGCTCTGGCCCCTGTAATGCATCAAAGTAGCGATCTACTGGCAAAGCATCATTTTCAGGATGGCTCCTTTGAATCTCTGACTCAGGTTCCACTGGTTTACCACGTAATATGGATAACTGTCTTTCAAATCTTCCAGAAAATGTTTTGAAAGGATCAAACCTTGCATCCCTTCCAGGCTTTCGTTGAGGAGGTTGGTTAAATTTCACACGATTAGTAGACTGCAGATATTTGGCCCCTTTTGGCATTGGCTGTGAAGAGAATTTATCCTCACTGGTTTGTGCAGTTTCAGGCAGAGAAGAAGTGTCAGGCACATTTTTGGGTATGCTTCGATCATGATCACAGAAGAGAACTCTCTTTGCGATCTGAAGATGATGTCCTGTTGGAGAGGGTGGCATGCTGATAGAGACGGAATGGACTTTGTTTGTATGAATTGGTGGCATAGGTGGCCTCCACCCAAAAGAAGCAGACCTTTCAGATTCCTAGTGTAACAAACAAAGAAATAAGATACACAAGACTTAACAGTATCATTTGATCTTCTTATAAAACCCATGTCACAAAATTACACCGGGGGAGAACATGTATGACGTTGCAAATCGAAGTCAAAAGACCATTTTGTTTATATTGTAGAAATATTTGACACTTAACCATGTAACAAAATTACACCAGATTCCATAATCTTACAAGAGAAAGTATTCTAGCACAAGTGCACAACAGAAAGAAATCACTTGATTTACAATGATGTGCTTTAGGTTACTTTCTTATTTTCTTCATCTGTGAATTAAAAAAAATTAATATTGTCATTCAACAAAGTTTTGTTTCTTATTTTTCTGCTTCTGGTCTGGTAAAACAAAGTTTTGCTCCAAGCCTGATAGTATTGTCATTGAACAGAATCAACACTAAGCAGTGACTAAACAGATAAAGACATCAACTTACCCTGGCTGACATGCTGAAAACCTTAGGTCCACCTAGCTGATCACATTCTTCTATGCTATCAAAGTCATCTAATCCATTGGCACTAATAAATTTGATAAGGGAGGGAAGAGGTTCATTTGATTCCTGCCTCCAGGTGCATGGATCTTCAACAATGTCCATGATTGAGATTGCCTTGCCTAATAATTCAAAGCAGTCCAGTCAGGAAAGGTTCAAAGGATTTACATTCTAAAACAAAACCAGAACAAGATGAGAGTAACTTAGAAACTGAGATCTGATTCAAAACTAGAAGCTAATGTGTTACATATTCCATTTTTAGCTATCCAAGTTACTGATTCAGTATGTTCAGAAAAGATTGGCATCATTAATGCCAATCTTCTTGATAAAAAGAATATTTACCCTGGACCAAATTTGTTTACGAACTCTGCCATTGCAAATTGTTGCAGATGACTGGAGCTCGAAGACGAGAATTATCAGTAACACAAGGATCTTATCAGGCAATAATTTAGCTCTCATACACAACAGCTCAGCTAATGAAGAAAAAAAAAAGAATACCGAGAACAAAGTTCATTGGTCTAGATCAAATCATATTACTCACAGAAGCCAAACCATATCTCACAGTACATGCAACAGTCTTTCTATAAGAAAATTTAGAAAACACACAAAAAAAAAATCTGTACCTCTGAAGTAAGTCTTCCTTGTCTGAAATGTAAGAGGCAGGCCTTTAGAGCTCCACCAGCTTTATATCAGTCTTAGTTCCACAAAAAAGAAAGCACTCCCTTTTCCTCTTGTATCTCAACTGACTGGCAAAAATCAAATCAGAATCAGAATAAGAAAGAACTGAATGAGAGGAAAACCAATGCAACTCTCACTATTTTCTCATCTGGATGACAAACAACACACGCTTCTCTCACACAGGTATCAACTGGACATATTTATATACAGGCAATACAGCAATGCCATAAGATGGTTTGTTGACTTTTATGGTAAACCAATGTGCTTAGTACCCGATTATCTGTCCTGCAATATTGAACCAACTTCTATTTGATGGCATGCATCACGGCATCATGTTGCAAACCAACTACAATGAACCTCATAATAGGACAAAGTGATCGGCTAAAAGATATAAACTACCCATTGCTGTCGATATCATCAAAGAAAGCTCATCTCCAGCAAGTCGGCAACTTGACTTGCAACAATTACTGTGACAAGCTTAGGAAAACATTATTATAAATTGTAACTAATACAAAACAAAAAAAGAAATCATCATATTTCATGATTAGTTTATTACTAATAACACTCCGATTGGATGAGGAGGATACCTGACAACAGAAGCTCTTGACAAAATTGATGATCTTAGCAATTGAAATGCAAGTTACAATTCAGCTCAGCACAAAGTAATGTTCAGAGGAAACTATATTATTATTACAAGAACAACAATGAGAAATGCCTAGAATGCATACACCAACTTACAAGGGTGATGCAAATACTACTTGCAAAAGAAGATGATTATTGAAAGTATATGAAAGCCATATCGCAGATCACTAAGTCAGCCAGCTTTCAGCAGCATCTCAACAGGTTGAAATTCAAGCGTACAGTATTATATTAAAAATATACCCCACAGGATCAAGAAACGCATGTGGTGGCTTAAATTTAAAGACTATTCGGATTCAAATTTTGCTTATTACGAGTATTCAGCAGGATTAATTATTACGTTACAATCAGCAAGAGACTACTGTACTGAGGTTTAAATAATTTCTGCCCGCCAAGCTGGACTGGTGAAGCATCACTCTCAGATTAATAAATTAAATGCAATGCATTCGGAAAAATTATAAAAAAAATCGTGACTACCAAAATCTAGAACGGAAATCGACAGCTAAAGACTTAAATAGATTTTGCATGCTTAAATCGGCGCCGTCGTCAGCACGAAGTTGTACAAATCAAGCCAAAGCAAGAAATACAAGATCAAAGGAAACGTCAATTTTTAATTGCTGAGGTATTGAAAGCGATTAATTACAGGCAATTAAGTCAACACCAGTACAGCTAATCGGAGATTTTAAAACCCTAGAAAAACCTACTCCTCGTTATTAAAAATGGAGGACAAATCGACCAAGATATTCGGAGGAATTAAACCAACGGAAAGTGCGATGATGTACGGCTCTTTCCGATGGGTCCCCGCGAGAGTGACGAGAGAGATGGCGATCGACCTTGTTGGATGCTTCCTCTTGTCTTTGTACGTTGTGACTGAATTTTTATATTTACGTTAACATCAGTGATCCAAGAAGAGATTGGAGTCGGAAGGTTTGTTTTTGTGGAAAAGGCGAGTAACTTGTACAGTCAGTCTGTTTCAGGAAAATTGTGTTTTGACAATCTATGGTCATCAATTAAAATATAGATAAGGTTGCCCAAATATCTTTGGTCATTAATTAAAATATTTGTTTTTTTTCACTTTTACTTTTTGTATGATTAAGGGTATGTTCGGCAGCAAGTACATTACATAAAATAATGAATTATTTTTAAAAAGTGATTTTGGTATTTGTGCATATGAATGTATGGTGAAGAAACAATTTGGCGTACAATCCGAATACGTATTTTTAAATATAATATATTATAATACTAAATAATATATTATTAAAAATAATGTAGTAGCAAATGAAAGGAGCCTAAATCTATGTCCAAGTATTTTCAATGGTTATCAAACATAATTTGGTTATCCATTTTTAAAATTTTATGAAGCAAAAATAAAAAATAATAAAGCATGTTGTCCAATTGTCAAGTGTCACCATATCAAACCATTGCCCAAATTCAAGAAGTAGTCATCACTATAACCTGGTCATCACTATCTCCCTTCTAAATTCATTCTCTTTTATTAAATTTTTTTTTATTGTCTCTCTCCTCAATGACCAAAATTTTGGGCAACCAATTGAGCTTGCTCTTACTGCACTTACGATTTTTTTTTATGTTTTGCCACATCTATAACTATATATTAAAGATGTCCCTTTTCGAACCACCAGAACGATTCTGGCCCCACCTCATATTTATAAAATTAATTTTTATTCCTAATATTTTAACTTTTTTCTTTTAAAATTTTCTTTAACTATTTAAATCTATCTTTATCATCAAACAAATATCTATTTATTATAATAATATCTTTTGAAAACTTCCTTATACAATTATTTAAAATTAAAGATAATAAATTTAAAATATCTTTAAATAAGTATAAATATCTTTTATCTTTTAGCATGATGTCTTTTCACGAATTTATTTATAGATATATTTTTCTTTTGTAATAAAAAAAATTAATGATAAATACTTATAATGTTTAAAAATAATTAAAATAGGTAATATCTATAACTATATATTAAAGATGTACCTTTTCAAGCCACCTGAATGATTTTACCCCCACCTCATATTTAAAAAATTAATTTTTATTTTTAATATTATAAATTCTTTCTATTAAATTCTTTTTAATTGTTTAAATTTATCTCAAACATCAAACAAATATCTATTTAGTATACTAATATTCTTTGAAAGCTTCCTTATACAAGTATTTAAAATTAAAGATAAAATATTTAAAATACCTTAAAATAAATATAAATACTTTAGCATATATCTTTGATGAATTTATATAATAGTGATTTTCTTTTATAAAAAATTAATGATAAATATTTATAATTTTTAAAATTACTAAAAATAGATAATAAAGTATTTAATAGATATATTGAAATATTTGATAAACACTAAATTTACGTACATGAAAAGTAATAAAATATGAAGAATATAATATTTTATTAAAAATTATATACATTCTATGAGCAATAAATTACGTATATTGAAGTTTATATTATATTTTTATTTTTTTATTAATATCTTATTTATAATGTCTATAAAATATCGAATCATAGTCGTACATGGTACGACGGGTAAAACTAGTATAATATTATTTTAAGATAAATTAATGTAGAAAAGTATAATTTTTTTATCTAATGTTAAATATTTTGTATTAATTTTGCGATCTAGTGTGTGTTTTTTGCAATTCGTGTGTTTATGTTTAAATTTAATGCGATTTAGGGTGTGATTTCTACCCTCCATTGTTTTTAGGAAAATTTAGGGTGATATATGATTTAGGGTTTGTTCGTGTAGTTACTAGTTAGGGATCCCTATCAAACATTTTAAAAAACAAAATCACTAATGAAGATGCTCTAATTATAGAGATTTTGGAGAAGCTGGTGAATATTATTAGGAGATAACTCCAATATAAATAGTACATAGAATATATTGTGCTTGGGCTCTAAGCCATACTATCTTAACCTAGGATAGAATAATAGGAAAAGATAACTTCTAAATATAACAAGATAATATAGGAAATAATATCTCAAGATATATCCTTAACATGCCCCCTCAAGCTGGACGCAGGAATTGAAAGACCAAGCTTGGAAGCCAAATGTTGAAACTTGGAATGCGGAAGCGGTTTGGTTAATATGTCAGTAAACTGATCATTAGTAGAGACATAAGAAATGCGTAATTGAGCATTCTGAACAAGCTCTCAGACAAAATGAAAAGCCAAAGTGATGTGCTTCATACGAGAATGAAACACAAGATTGGCACTCAAACTCTTTGCCCCCATATTATCATAATAAATGATTGGATGTCGTGTGAGTCGAATACCAAGCTCAGATAATAGAGACGTGACCCAAACAACCTCAACACACGACTCAGCAAGCGCACGATACTCGGCTTCAGTAGATGAGCGTGCAACAGTCTTCTGTTTTCTAGAACTCCAAGAGACTAGTGTAGAGCCTAGATACAAAAGATAGGTAGTAGTGGAAGTGTAGTCATCTTTATTGCCGGCCTAATCAGCATAAAAAAAACCCATGAAGAGAGAGCGGAAGCTGTCTATGAATGATAATACCATGTATGGTACCTTGCAAATAACGAAGTAGACGTTTCAAGGCACTCCAATGAGCAGCGGTGGGAGAATGCATAAACTGGGAGAGCTTATTGACTGCAAAACTGATATCTGGTCTGGTGAGCGACAAGTGTTGTAAACTGCCGAGAATCATACGAAAATCCGTAGGAGAATCAAGCAAAGTACCCGACATTTTATGCAGAACGGTCGAAGAGCACATAGGCGTGGACTTGAAATTAGCATCAGCCATGTTCACCTTGGACAAAAGATCAGCAATATATTTGTGTTGATTCAAAAACAGTCCTTTGGGATGATCATGAACTTCAACACCCAAAAAATACCGAAGCAGCCCCAAATCTTTCAGCGAAAACCGATCAGAAAGGCGATGAATAATATTGTCAAGCAAAGCAGAATCACTCCCCATAATAATAATGTCATCGACATAGACTAACAGATACAAGACAACCGTGCCATGTCGAAGAACAAATAGTGAGGAATCAACTACTGAATTCACAAAACCAACTTGAAGGAGAAAATTGCGAAGTTCATGTTTGAGACCATAAATGGCCTTCTTGAGTTTACAGACATGGTGAGGAAGATCTTTGTTCACGAACCCTGGAGGTTGTTCCATAAATACATCATCTGTAAGAGAGCCTTGCAGAAAAGCATTATTAACATCAATATGACGAAGGGACCAGCCAGACGACACAACTATAGTAAGAACCGTACGAACTGTGACCGGTTTAATCACCGGGTTGAAGATCTCCGTAAAATCACAACCGGGCCTTTGATGGAACCCTTTGGCCACCAACCGAGCCTTATATTTGTCAACCGAACCATCAGGATTGTACTTGACTAGGAAAACCCATTTACAGCCTACTACGTTAACGGTTGAGTCATGCCGAACTAGCTCCCCATGTCTCGTTTTTACACAACGCATCGAATTCCGCAGTCATAGCACGACGCTACTCGGGATCTTTGAGGGCTTGTGTGATGTATGAGGGCTCACGATGCAAGGTGGTTTGGGCATTAAGGTTAAGTTTTTAGATGGGCTTGAAAACATTGTTTTTGGACTTGGTGATCATGGCATGGTTCGGGGGTGGCGGTGTAGGGTCAGCGAGTGGTTGGGACGAAGAGCTAGACGAAGTCGAGGACGAGGATAAGGGAATGTTAGCCATATTCGGAATTGGTTGAACGGAATTAGTAAAGGGATTGGGACTAGGGTTTGATGCTTGGGAAAGAAGTAAAGGCAAATTAGGGTTAGAGTGGGGAGGCGTGGCTGGGGGCGCTTCAAGAGAGGGCGCCGGAGGTGGCGGGGGAAGGGGTGGCTGGGGCTGAGGAGGTGGTGACGGGGCAAGAGAAACAGCGAGGGACCTCCAAGAGTGGGGCGATGGGCCAGCCGCAGGTTCATGGCTCGATGGACTAGGGTTAAGAAAAGGATAGACATTCTCCATAAAAGAGACGTGTCTTGAAGTATAAATTTTTAGGGTTTTTGGGTCAAGGCAAAAATAGGCACTTTGAGAGAGAGAGAGAGAGAGAGAGAGAGAGAGAGAGAGAGAGAGAGAGAGAGAGAGAGAGAGAGAGAGAGAGTAGCCAACAAAGACACATGGAAGAGATTTTGGATCCATTTTATGAGAAGTATAAGGTCTTAGCCATGGGAAACACAAACAACCAAAGCATTTCAATTTTTGATAATTTGGAAGAGTTTTAAAAAGTTTGAAGTATGGAAACACATTTTGAAGGGTGGGAATGGGCATATGATTTATGAGATAAACCGCAGTTTGGAAGGCAAACGACCATAGATTGATGGGTAGGCCAGAAAACGACATTAAGGTAAGGCCGGTTTCAACAATATGTCGATGTCGACGCTCGGAATAGCCATTGTTCTGAGGAGTATGAGGGGGAGTAGTAAGATGAGTGACGCCAGTTTGGGCGAGAAAAGAGGCAAGCGCAATGTACTCACCTCCATTGTCAGAATAAAGGATTTTGATTTTGGTTTGAAAGTAATTTTCAACTAAAGCTTTGAATTTGATGAACACCTCTTTTGCGTCGGATTTCCGTTTAAGAGGATATAACCATATGTACTAAGTGAAGTGATCCACAAAGATAATGTAATACCGAAAACCATCATGAGACAAGATTGGAGACGTCCACACATCAAAAAAGATAACCTCTAATGGTGAAGAGGACGAGATAGAAGATTGATGAAAAGGTAACTGGTGACTTTTATTAATAGAACACGAATTACAAACTTCAGACTTAATAGAAGAACAACCTAAATTGAAACTAGATAGCATAAACTTAAGAACGGAATGAGAAGGATGTCCAAGTTTGTGATGCCAGGAAGACTCAAGAGATTGTTGGGCGACTAGGGCTTGAGGCGACACTGACAATGGCCAAGAGTAAACCCCATCTATGCAAGGACCACTAAGAAGAACTGTGCCCGTGGGAAGATCCTTCACAAGAAAAGAAGATGGTAAGAATTCAACAGAAAGAGTATTTTGAGAAGTAAATTGAGATACGAAGATGATATTTCTGGAGATTTGAGGAACATGAAGCACATTATCAAAATTGAAACTTCGATTGTTTGTGTTAAGAGAGAATTGACCAACATGATTATTAGAAAGACCTTTACCATCACTAATGTGAAGAGTGTCTGGACCATCATATGGATAGTGAAGGCTCAAATTTTGGAGATCGTGAGTAGCGGTGTGAGAGGCGCCGGTATCCATCAACCAAGATTGACTAGTGTTAGCGGCAAAATTGGCCTGAGGTGGCCGAGTAGGGTAGGATGGAGAATAGGGCGCTGGTGGGCGAGAGTAGGTGGGCGGACGAAGATTCGGGGCGGCCTGACGAAACTCAGCACAGTGAAACATGACGTGACCATGTTCACCGCACCATTAGCACTTGCCAAGGAACGGTCGTGATCCCGTCACGGGCGTGTTAGGGTTCGAGGGTGCGGCGTTAGGGTTTAGAGAATTAGGGTTAGGGTTTTGTGAAGGCCGTGGGGTATAAGGCTGCGATGGAGCCGAGTATGACTGCGGGTTGGAGCGTTGTTTGGAACGAGCCTTAGACTACATATTCATAGCCACTGTTGGAGCCGAGGAGGACTAACCGGTTTCGATCTTGATTTGAAGCTCCTTTTGAATGAGCTTTTCATGCAACTCTTCAAAACTAATGGTGGTTTCCCGGGCATGAACTCCATCAATGACAGCTTGAAAGGAATCATCAAGGCCATTGAGAACATAGCCAATCACATCTTCGGGGTCTTGTTCTTCGCCAAGAGACGCTAAGAGATCAGCACAGTGCTTGATTTGTTGCATGAAATCGGAGACCGATTGGGAACCTTTCGTCAAGTGCCGAAGCTTGTCTTTTAATTGATGAATGTGCCCCCTAGAGGGCTTGGCATAGGTGTCGGCCAAAAGCTTCCATGTCGCCTGAGTCGACGTTGCACGAGTAACTAGGGTTGTAACCGCCGGCGAGAGAGTGCCCACAAGAGCATCAAATAACAACGTATCCTGACGTAACCATGTCGAATACGCAGGATTTGGGGTGGTAGTATTGGGATCAACAAAATCTGGTAGTATTTTGGGAGGGGCAGGATGAGACCCATCAAGAAATTTGAAAAAATCGTAGCCGACAAGAATGGATTCAATTTGGGTTTTTCACGTAACATAGTTGGTGGAGGTAAGTTTGATAGCATTGTGAAATTAAACAATGACGAAAGGTTTGGATGGCTCGACATCATTCAGGATTATGTGATTGTTCGTCGCCATGAAGAATGAACGATCGAACGAAAAAAATCAAAGGAGGGTCAAGCTCTTGATACCATATAGAGATTTGGAGAAGCTGATGAATATTATTAGGAGATAACTCCAATATAAATAGTACATAGAATATATTGTGCTTGGGCTCTAAGCCATAATATTTTAACCTAGGATAGAATAATAGGAAAAGATAACTTTTAAATATAACAAGATAATATAGGAAATAATATCTCAAGATATATCCTTAACACTAATGCGCAAGCGATTTGACACTCCTTTAGATTTAGGGAAATTCCTTTTAGTACCCATGAGGTTTTGGCTTTTCCCGTTGATGCCCCTCCCCGGTTCAAATTAGCTAATTTCAAGCTTACCATTATGTTCATCACCCTTAAATTAGTAGGATTCAACTCTTAAAACACTTAAATTCATAACCAAACTACATCAATTTGAATTTTTAAACAATCCTCTATTTTAAGGGGTTGTTTACAAAATTGTTTAAAAATTCAAATTGATATAGTTTGGTTATGAATTTTGATGTTTTAATAGTCAAATCCTACTAATTTAAGGGTGATGAACATAATGGTAAGCTTGAAATTGGCTAATTTGGACAGGAGAGGGCGTCAAAGGAAAAAGCCAAAATCTTAGGAGTACCAAAATGAATAAGTTTTTTTCTTGGGCACCAAAAGAAAAAGACAAAAACTTAGAGGCACCAAAAGAATTTCCCTTAGATTTAATATTACACGCACGAATAATGAACCAAAATGGTGCCACATTGAGCAGTGTGTGTATGAAGGTTGTCAATATAATTAATCTATCTGTTCACAATGAAAATCTTGAATAGGCCCAAGCTCAATCTCAAGCCCACCTACTTATGACTATTTAAGCCCGGGCTGACACACCACTTCCACTGATTTTGAATTAGTTCTCACAGTTTTCACTGCATCAGTTTGAGATGTTACACTATAACTCATCCTTAAAGCTTTAGGTCATTCGATGTTGGTTGAATAATGATCATCATCACCCTATAACCAAAACAACCAAATTCAATCCATTTTCATCAGCACAGCATGATTCTGGAAGACAAGTCTTTTTTAATACTACAGTAACCTTTGAAAACTTACAGGATGGCAAAATGCAACCCTCTAAACTTCACCTCTTCACAAACACCTTAAAAAGAACTCACACTAGAAGGAGCTCTTGGGGACAAGCAAAGCACACATGTACACATCTCTACTCTACCCCCATCATTGCCCCAAAATGCTCAAAATCTTCCGAAACCCGAAATCATGCTCAGAAATTCAACACTCCTCATCAACATTACCATCACAAGGCTCAGAAGACGCGCCCATGATCTTACCATCACCGTAATGCATCAAATCACTGCTGCCGCTAAAGCTACTGTTCCCCGATAGGAACCACTTTTTTTTTGGGAATCAGTGGTTTGTCGCTGATGGCAATGGCGTTGTCATTAGGGAACAAGTCTCGTAGAACAAACGTGTGGAATATGGTTGTTACCAGAAGAGCGGTCACCATGAGTGTGGAGATTGTACTCAGGGTGACAGCTAGTATTTGGGTGAACAAGCACCTGACTTCATTAGAGTACCTGATGGTTGCAATGGCTGCTCCAGTCATTGGAAATGTGTAGGCCCACCATGCCAATGAGAATCTGTCACAAATAAGGTAGCTAATTAAGTAGGCCTTTCTATCCTATGTCCTTACGAATTCAGATTTGGAAACAAATATCCTAAATTAGAAAATATAAACCCTCTAAAAGAAGTTTCAGAAAATCCTAAATCAAAAAATCTAGAGAATCGTTCCAACTTTGAATTCTTACTATGGCTCTTGAAAACCGAATAAATAATAGTATGAGATTAGTAGGTTTGTGGACACTGAAGGATTAGGAGTACAGATAATTTATCTAGAGTATACCTGAATCCTCTGAAGAAATTCACCCTCACAGCCTGCAAAAAGACACAGAAGACACCATGTCTTAATCCAAGGTCACTGATTTTGATAAAATAATCTGAATTTAACAATCTTAGCTATAAACTAGTATAATAATCTCTATTCCCAGTATTATTTTTTAACACCACCAGCCAAAAATTTTGCATTACTGATAATATTCACTTTGAATCATAGATTATACAAACGACAATTCCTACTAGATTTTGCTGATCATGTTCGCTTGCATGTGCAGACTACAGAGACATAAAACAATCATACAATTAATGCTGAGCGATGATGAAAGACTAACCAATGACAAGTAGAGGAACAAAGCAATGAAGTAAATGATCTTCGCTCCATTATCAAAGGAGCCCTGGATCTTTGCCCATGCCATAGAAGCAACACTAGGAGCAGCAACAAAAAGGAAAAACACTGGATGAAGCTCCTTTGGAAGTGTCTGATTTGTTGGGAGTCGTTGATACAGAGTAACAAATAGGACCGTGTAGTGAGCCAAGCCAATTGCAAAGAAAAATAGCGGTCCTTCCTTCAGCCCAATTGATGAGCCCAAAAGAGCGCCAACAAAGTTTCCAACTATAGATAGATGGTTTGAAGGATTGGCGACTTTTGAAAGCCTTCGCTGGCCACCTGACATCCACTGACCATAAATCTTCACCTCAAGGCAAAATATGGGTGTCATAAGAACATACCAAAGAGCATGGGGAATATTTTGACAAATTGATGGAGGAACACCGAGGCAGAGAAATAGTAAGGCTATCCATGGGGCAAAGAAGAAGTTGGCCCGTATAGGATGGTAATATTCACGACGAACTGCTTCAAAGTAAAAAGCCAACTTCATAGTATAGATGGAGGCGACAGTCACTACCAGTATAACAGAGATGATCCACAAGATCAAATTGACTTTCAAGCTTATGTGGAGGAAATTAGTTGATGCAGACGTTGCCAGGGTTTTCCACAAAATGGCTTGGCTGCTGATGCCAAGGCATATACCAAAAGAAGATACAGTGTAACGGAGAAGAAAAGGCCAGTTTCTGTCATCTGGAAGAACTGACTGCTCAAGTGGCTGTAGCAAAGATCAGCAAGGAAATATGTCAGAGCTTAGGCATCCGTCAAAACACTCTTATCATTAGTTTGTTTCTCATTTTAATTTGGATGTTTTCTCGTGCCAGTTTGACCGGTTACCAATTTGTTCTGTCTCTTTATGCACCAGTCTTGTTTGGGGCCCTTGGGCCATCGCATCACTTTCCTTTTTTATGAAAAATATGGCAATATCATTAAGTGGAAAAATTACAGTCAATGATGATTGGCTTGTATACACAAACAGACATATTATCGGTGAAGATCAAACATCACAGCATATTCAAGAGATTGGATTGTATGTGGCCGGTTTCTGAAGAAAAAAAGATATGATAGTGAAATCTACTGAGCAAAGGAGCAAAGCACTTACCCTGAGTGTATCCAGCTCTGGCCCCTCTAATGCATCAAAGTACCGATCTACTGGTAAAGCATCATTTTCAGGATGGCTCCTTTGAATCTCTGGCTCGGGTTCAACTGGTTTACCACGTAATATGGTTAACTGTCTTTCAAATCTTCCAGAAAATGTTTTGAAAGAATCAAACCTTGCATCCCTTCCAGGCTGTCGTTGAGAAGGTTGATTAAATTTCACACGATTAGTAGAGTACAGATATTTAGCCCCTTTTGGCATTGGCTGTGAATAGAACTTATCCTCACTAGATTGTGCAGTTTCAGGCAGAAAAGAAGTGTCAGGGACATTTTTGGGTACACTTTGATCATGATCACAAAAGAGAACTCTCTTTGCAATCTGAAGATGATGTCCTGTAGGAGAGAGTGGCATGCTGATAGAAATGGAATGGTCTTTGTTAGTATGAATTGGTGGCATAGGTGGTTTCCACCCAAAAGAAGCAGCCCCTTCAGATTCCTAGTGATAAATAAAGAAATGAGAAAAACAAGACTTAACAGTATCATTTGATCTTCTTATCAAACCCATGTCACAAAATTACACAGGGGGAGAACATATACTCCCTCTGATCAGAAATAAGCGTCGTTTTAGCACTTGAATTTTGATGAACTTTATGTGTCGTTTTAGGTTTTCTAGACAATTAATTACGAGTGAGCCTATTGGAATTTGTTTTGTTTGACCTATATACTCTTTATTCATTGGGCCAAAAAGGTAATGAATATGTAAAAAGGTGATAAGATTGAGAAAAACTTTTAAGATGTTGAGTTTAATTAATGTTTTTCTTAAAACTTGTGGCAAGAGCTGAAACGACGCTTATTTCCAGTCGGAGGGAGTATGACATTGCAAATTAAAGTCAAAAGACCATTTTGTTTATAGAGATAATCTTCACTTATATTGTAGAAAGATTTGACAGTTAAACCATGCAACAAAATTACACCAGATTCCATACTCTTACAAGAGAAAGTATTCTAGCACAACAGAAAGAAATCACTTGATTAATTGATTTACAATGATGTTGTGTGTTTTAGGTTAATTTCATATTTTTCTTCGTCTGTAAATAAAAGCAATTAATTTGTTTCTTCTGGTCTGATAAAACAAAGTTTTGTTCCAAGCATGATAGTATGGTCATTCAACACTAAGCAGTGACTATACAGATAAAGACAGCAACTAACCCTGGCTGATATGCTGAAAACCTTAGGTCCACCTAGCTGATCACATTCTTCTATGCTATCAAAGTCATCCAATCCATTGGCACTACTAAATTCGATAAGAGAGGGAAGAGGTTCATGTGATTCCTGCCTCCAGGTGCACGGATCTTCAACAATGTCCATGATTGAGATTGCGTTGCCTAATAATTCAAAGCAGTCCAGTCAGGAAAGATTCAAAGGATTTACATTCTAAAACAAAACAAGAATTACAAAAGAGAAACTGAGAAACTGAGATCTGCTACAAAACTAAAAGCTAATGTGTTAGCTATTCCATTTTTAGCTATCGAAGTTACTTATGTGCAGAAAAGCACAAAAATGTCTCCACAGCTTGCCTCAGTATTAACTGGCTGACCTTCATCCAGATGACTGATTGGCATCATTAATGCCAATCTTCTTGATAAAAAGAATATTTACCCAGGACCACATTTGTTTAAAAACTCTACCATTGCAAATTGTTGCAGATGACTGCTAGAAGACAAGATTACGAGGGGCACAGGACCTTATCAGGCAATAATTTATCTCTCATACACAACAGCTCAGCTTGTCAAGAAAAAAAACAGAATACCGAGAACAAAGTTCATCGGTCTAGATCAAATTATACTACTCACAGAAACCAAACCATATCGTACATGCAACAATCTTTCTATAAGAAATGACAAGAAAATTTAGAAAACACACACAAAAAAAAAATCTGTACCTCTGAAGTGAGGCAGCTCTTTCTATCTCCAGCAGCTTTATATCGTACATGCAACAATCTTTCCTTGTCTGAAATGTAAGAGGCAGCTCTTTCTATCTCCAGCAGCTTTATATCAGTCTATAGAAGTGGATTTTAGTTCCACAAACAAGAAAGCACTCCCATTTCCTCTCGTATCTCCACTCACTGGCAAAAATCAAATCAGAATCAGAATAAGAAAGAACTGAATGAGAGGAAAACCAATGCAAGTCTCACTATTTTCTCATCTGGATGACAAATAACACACGCTTCTCTCAGATAGGAATCAAATGGACATATTTATATACAGGCAATACATCAATGAAATAGGATGGTTTGTTCACTTTTATGGTAAACCAATGGGCTTAGTACTGATTATCTGTCCTGCAATTTTGAACCAACTTCTATTTGATGGCATGTATCACGACATCATGTTACAAACCAACCATAATGAACCTCATAATAGGACAAAGTGATCGGCTAAAAGATATAAACTACCCATTGCTGTCATCATCATCGAAGAAAGCTCATCTCCAGCAAGTCAGCAACTTGACTTTCAACCATTGTTGTGACAAACTTAGGAAAACGTTATTATAAATTTCAACTAATACAAAAAAATCTACCATATTTCGTGATTTGTTTATTACTAATAACACTCCAATTGGATGAGGGTACCTGACAATAGGAGCTCTTGACTAAATTGATGATCTTAGCAATTGAAATTCAAGTTACAATTCAGCTCAGCAGAAAGTAATGTTCAGAGGAGACTAAATTATTATAAGGAAAACAATGAGAAATGCCTATAATACATACAACTTACAAGGGTGATGCAAAAATTACTTGCAAAAGAATCTGATTACTGAAAGTATATGAAAACTATATCGTAAATCACTAAGTAAGTCAGCTTTCAACTACATCTCAACAAGTTGAAAATCAGGTGTACAGTATAATATAAAAATATATCCCACAGGATCAACAAACGCATGTGGTGGCCCCAAATTTAAAAACTGATTGCTATCAAATTTTGCCTATTACGTATTCAGCAGGATTAATTATTATGGGGTTTAATTAATTTTCTGCCCGCCAAGCTGGGCTGGTGAATCATCACTCTCAGATTCAAAAATTAAATGCAATGCATTCGAAACAATTATTAAAAAAAATCATGCCTACCAAAATCTAGAATGGAAATCTACATCCAAATGGATTTTGCATGCTTAAATCGGCGCCGTCGTCAGCACGAAAATGCACAAATCAAGCCAAAGCAAGAAATAACCTCAGATTAAAAATGCGGAGCTATTGAAAGCGATTAATTACAGGCAATTAAGTCAACAACAATACAGCTAATCGGGAATTTTAAAACCCTAGAAAACCTACTCCTCGTTATTAAAAATCGAGAAAATGGAGGACTAATCGAGCAAGATATTCGGAGGAAATGAGGAATTACATCAACGGAAAGTGCGATTATGTACGGCTCTTTCCGGTGGGTCCCCGTGAGAGACACGAGAGAGATGGCGACCTTCTTGATGCTTCCTCTTGTCCCCTTGTACGTTGTGATGAATTTTTATATTCACGTTTGATTGTGGCCTTTGATATCTCTCAAAAAAAAAAAAATTGTGGCCTTTGATAAAAATTGTAATTACTAAATATGGAATAGGATAGGAGTATAGGACGAATAATATAGGTACTCAATTCAATTATTTTAAAACATACTAGCATTTTACTAGAAATAAATTAAGATTAATAGATTAAATAGTTTAAATTTATAAATATTATAAACAAGTTTATGAGGTCACATATATTAAGTTAAGACAAATTAGTAAAAAAAAAAAGTCAATATTACGAAAAAATATACTTTTTTTCAAAATTGCAATTGTACAAAAATTAATTAAATGATACCCATTTTTATTGCAAAAATGCTCACTTATCCCCCAAATATGCCCACTCAAATCAGAAGTTTCAGAAATCTCAGAAAATGCACAAGAGTGACCACCACTTCTCACAATCTCCGAAAATATCCCATAAGCGAAATAACAACACCTCCATTCTGATAACTCCAAAGCTTCCTATTAATACTCTTCGGTTTATTACTCTCCACATTACATGAAGCCTAACTCGATGCAACGGGCGAGTCCATGAAAGAATCATAATCAACATACGAATCCAAAACCTGTGATTCAGGCGAACCAGATGAAGGAGACTGGTCTCTAGAGCCCGATTGATATCTCCCTCTACTCTTCTCAAATTTCGGAGCTATTTCCGCCATTAATTTCTTTGCTGTCTGTAACGCCTCAAAGGCGGCGCCGCCAACGTAAGGCATTTGATCAGATTGACATTTCTCCATCTCCTCAATAATCAGCTCAAGCTCAGAATAAATACTCCTAATATCCAAACACTTCATCAAAAAGTTTATCATCTGAATCGCACTGAACCGCTTTTGCGAATTCTTTTCAACAGCACCACCACTACCAACATTCAAGATTTCAAACCCAGATTGAATATACAATCCAGATTAAGCCTCAACAACAAGACTGTTTCTTTTAGCTAACGACATAACTAGCCACATATGAGATTTCGTCTGCGTAACCTTATCCTTCAAAGCACCAGCAAGCTTCAAACAAATCTCATTCACAAGCTCATCAGGTGCAAACCTCCAATTATCACAACCCACTTTTCAAACAAAGCGCAGCTCCACACGAAAGTGTCTCCTGAGCATAGAGAAGGGAATCCGAAAGAGGCTTACAAAGCGAATGAATTATTCGCCTTTTCTTATCCTCCGGTGTGGTGGGCTCAATTGCATATCTAGCAATTGCAGGAACAACTTTAGAGCACGTCTGTTGAAGAGGAAAAGATCCTGCACTCGCCTTTAGGGTTCGGATAATCGTTCCCATGTTAATGCCGATTTGGGAGATGATATTTGGCCCATGAACTCGAGTGAGGACTTCGTAGAGTGAAATTGTGTACTCTCCACATGAAGATCCGCCATTTTTGGTATCTGAAACCTGAGCGAGAAAAATTGGAATCGCTTTCGAATCTAGCTCTTTGACGTACAATTTTAGGGCTTTCATTGCTGATTTGCGACTATCGGCGCGTTCTTCCGCTTCTCGTAAAACTTATCGGAGAGGTTCCGAATAACAGAGGCGGGGAGAGGATCGGCCATCAGACCAATTAACACAAAAATCAACAAGCCCCAACTCTCAGACTAACCCTACACTGTTGAATTTGAGGTCGAGCGAACACACATGATTATAGCTAGGAGTTAATTTTAGGGTTTTCATTAATTTCGCAATTTTGAACACTTTCTCCAATACATGAGATTCTGCTAAAACTGTTCTCAACAAATCTGCAAACAGATCTAATTGAAGGAATTGTAGGTGAAATTCGGAATCGGAATCGGAGAAGTGCAACCTCTTCTTCGTCTTCAAAGACTTTTCTTCAGCTTTTTGTATGTGAAATGAAAAAATCAGAGCTCAAAATTTTCATTTTATGGCAAAGATGTACACGTGGGTATTCTAATACTATTTCAGTATAACATGGTTATTTTTGCAAAAAATATTTTTAGTTGGTGTATTACTGCAAAATCGCCTTAAGTTAAACGATAGTATTAATCGAAGTGTTAGACATAGGAATTTAGTTAAATATATATTTATTTTACTAAATAAATATATAATGCGTTTAAAAGGAAGAAACTATTATAGAATTTGATCAGTTTTTTACAGAAAAATAAAACTGCTCTTTTGGTATGCTAGTGCCACTCTTCCACACCATTTTCTTCTTGCCTCTAGTTCTTCGATCTAGCAATCGAAAACGAAGGTGATTCTGGTCCCAAACTCGTATTGACTGATTAGAGAAGTCACATCGCTTTTTCTTTCGATTTGGAGAACCTTAATCACGTATCAAGAGGTGTTCTACTAACTATGATCATGATTCCAATCAAGAATGTTTTAGATCCTTGTTTAGATGCAAAAAATTATTTATGAAATTTCGCTTACACGTATCTAAAAACCATCAATGGTATCAGAACATTAAGCATATCTTGATTGGATCAAGAATTTAGGTTTTGTTCTTGATGTGAATTTTGATTCAAATCGATGAAATTGACATATAGATTTTTGTATTTGATTGAAATTGAGAGAGTAATTAATTGGATTAGATACGACTAAGTTAGAGTGTTTTGTTATTGTATGATCAAATTGAAAATTTAATCTCAGTGCCTAACCTCTTTCCTTATCAAACAAAAAAAGAGATAAGATCTTGTTTTGCTTTTAATTAACATGAGAGCATGTTAATTTCATGCGTACTAGATAAGATCTTGTTCGGCACAGAGAGCATGATCTCGTTTATTTGATCTCATGCATACTAGATATCATTTGTACAATTGAAAAGTTAATTGGTAAATTTGTTTTTTGTCTCGTGTTAATTTCGAGTCATGATTATGTCATGATCCGATATAAGAATTAAAATTTCAATAATATAAATCAAGATAAGATCGTATTCATTTAATTAGATAATATTATGATACCATTGTATCTTTGATAACGGCCACTCTTCGAACAACTTTTTCTAGGCTCTCGAGCAGGGACGGACGCAGAAATTTATTTTAGGGTGGGCTAATTTTCACTAAAAATTTTGGGTGGGCTAAATTACTTTAATTTGACTAATTTATTAATAAATTTAACTTATTTTTTTATATTTTTATATTAAATTTACACTATTTTATTTTTTTTATTTTTTTACCCCTATGTCCGTCCCTGTTCTCGAGTCATCGAGATCGTTCTTAACCAAATCTGCAATGCGCTTGATTAGGATGGATGAGTCGGTTGACCAACTTTTAATGTTCAACCAGAAGCTTATATGGAAGCTCCCAGTTCAAGAACGAGTTAGAAACTTTCTCTATATCGTGGCTAAAGGTGCCCTCATGTGCAACTCTGCTCGCTTGAGAAGGCACCTTGGTTCTTCGGACACTTGCCCCAGCTGCACTGAGTTAGAAACCCCTTACATCTTTTACGAGATTGTGCTCCAATCCAGTTGGCTTGGCGTGTTCTTTGATTGTGATTTAGTTCCGGATACTTTATTTATGAACATTTCCAAAATGATTCTTTGAGCACTCAATTTGCAAATATGCTTTGGTACTCATGAAATTGTCGTAACAAGCTGATCTTTGATGGAATTGACGAGGTGCGTAGTTTCACATCCGTAGTATGCTCTACTAGGACTGTCGCTAGAATTTTGTTTCCAAGCCCACCCCTCTCAATAATGTTGCTCGTCCTGATGTTCGTTTGACCCGACCGGAGAACAGATTGCTGAAACTTAACGTTGATGGAGTTTCGAAAGGTAACCCGGGTAATGCAGTTGGAGGTGGCTTAGTCAGAAATTCTGATGGCGCCTTCATTCGTAGGTTCGCTTTTAAATGTGGGGTTTGTAATGCGCTTCATTTTGAACTTTGGGCTCTTCTTCACTGTCTTCAACTGCTCGTCTCCATCAGTTTGTCTGATGTTCTTGTCGAGTCTGATTTTGAGGTGGCGATGGAGCTGATGCATACCCAAAGTCGTATGACTCACCGTGATATACTGATATCTCATTGATTTTGAAATGCAAAGACATTGTCCATGTCTACTCTAACTCTATTCGTTTGATGCACTCACATAGGCAGGCTAATCGTGCAGCTGATCTCATTGCTAATTGGGCTCTTTTTTTTGGACTCTCCTTACCATTATCATTAAGCCCCACCCCCCCTCCCCCTCTTTTTAACTCTATGTCTTTATGTTGTAACTAATATTTTTTGTAATATAACTAATATTTTTTTAATTTGAAAAATATAAAATATTGAAAAATATTCAAAGAAACCCTTAAAAATTATTAGTACATAACTATAATAAATACATAAAACATATAATAGTAATTTTTTTTATATAAGATACGTTTCAAGAAATATGTAGAAATAAAAAATATAATTAGACAAAGAAGAGAATATATTTTATTGAGGATGGACTCAAATATTTCATAATACAATCATTACTATAACCTAAAGCGGAGGTTAAAAAAATTATTAAACGCCACATGCCACTTTTAGATTGGACCACACCACCCCTTTTTTATAAAAAATAATCTTTTATTTTTGGATATGATAAATTCTTATCTAGGTTTTTAGAATATAGATAGAAAATCCTATTATTAAACGATTTTTTATTTTTGGATATGATAGACAGGAGATCATTATGATATTTTTTTATACTATCATACAAATTCTAGAATATTTATGTTAATATGGAAATTGCCTTATTTTTTTACGCAGATTGTAACAAAAATTTATATTTAAGTATTTGCATAATTATTTTTTTAAGATAATAAATATATTTGAAAATATTTTATTATTAATATTTTATTTAAGAAAAACCCGTACAAGGTACGGGAATACATACTAGTTACATTAAGAAAACAAGAGTTTATAAAGACAATTCATACGTTTCAAAATACGTTTAGGTTAAGAAAACAAAAATTGTTTCAGAATACAAACGAATTGAATCTATAAATACTAAAGGTTCGTACCTAAAAACTAAAATTCAAACCAAAGCCCTCGTGCTAATAATGAATTGTGTGATTCAAGACATCCCAACAAGGTAACAATAGCTTATTGTTTCAAAGCTTTCGGGTTCAATTACATTATGAAAGTATCAAGTTTAGCAAAGGATAAAAAAACATATTGACTTAGTAAATCACTTGTTAAAAGTGATTTGTATACATCTAATCTTCAAATATTCATAACTTTTTTTCGAAATATCAGATTGGAGTTTATAATATATCAAACCGAAATTATTGAAAAAAAAAATATATATACTAAAAAAAATTAGATTAGAGGGTCACGACCCACACCCACCCCAAATAGTTCCATTTTGAACTCGTTTGAGGAACACTTTTCATTTGCCTTCGTAGGGGATCTTACCTCGTTTCCTGACAAAAATAAATAAATAAAGAAGTGAATTTGAGTTCCATTGTGCAACGAATGAACATTTCGAGCAACGAATGACTATTGACTAATGAACCGGGCCGGTCACGGGCCTCTTTAAAAAGCAGGCCCAAGTTCATTCAACCGATAAACCCTAGGAATAGGAGGGAACCAGAGAGAGAATCAGGACTCGGTAGAAAAGATTCGAATTCTTCATCGCCGGCGTACCTCCCCTGCGTCGTCAAAGTCTACGAAGGTTTAACCTTAGGTGTATGTATCTCTAGGTTTTCCTCTCGTTCATCTTGTTTGTAATTCATAAGAAATTCCAAGATCCAAATTTGATCGGTTTGTCTTGTCGTTCTCAATCGAATATAGGATCTCAAATTACTCCGGTTAGTGCTTTCTCCTTCCTATAAAAAAAAATGTCGACGCCGGGGGAGCGTAACTCCATTGCTGAAGGAGACTTACAGCTGGTGCCGATCATCGATAACTCGAAGGCAGCGGCACTGCCACCAAGGCCGCCAGGGGATGTAGCAAAGTCGGGCGCTATTGTGGAGTATGTGAAACCATTGTTTAAGGAAGAAGAAGAAGATTTGGAGGTCAAGCTTCGTAGAATTATTGATAATGTTCCAGTTCGTGTCAGCAATACCTCTGGTAGTTCTGCAGGTTCAGGCTCTGGTGACTTCCATCAGGTATGCTCTCTCCCCCTCACATTTTGGTTTCCTTATTGCTGTTTTTATACAATTTAAGGTGTAAAAAGCTTGGTTTACGCCAGAGCAATGCAATGTCTAATTAGGAATTGAAAGAAAGCAAGAAAGAAGTAAACTATCTGAAAGATTGTTGCAGGTAGATGAATTTGCTGTGAGAGCAAGAAAGAATTCCATTATTGTATGTGTTCTTATGTGTTCCTAAATGTCATGGGATGAAGGACTTTATGTCTGGACTCATGTTCATTCAGATTAGAATAATTAGAAGAGTGTACTTACATGATCATGTATTCATATGCGCAATGGGTGTTCACATGATATTTTGTTTGGACTGCTATTTGTTTTTCAGTATCGACAAATGAGAAGGAAAGAGCAAGATCGGCTTGCAAGGATGGAAGTCGACTATCAGAAAAGGAAAGAAGCGGCTGAATTCATCATGAGAAGGGAAGAAAGACTAAAGGCTGCAGAGGAGAGAACAGCAAAGAAGCGTCAAAAGCGCCAGAAAAAGAAGCAGAGGAAGAAGGAGAAGAAGAGTAGGCCAAACGAGGGTGGTGAAGAACAATGTAAAAGAGACTCATCTTCAGATGATAGTGGAGATAGTGATGCCAATGAAAGACCAGGAAGCCATTAGACTAAAAATTTCAAGACTGGAAGAGTTTCTTGTTGATTTGTTTTACCCGTAGGCTGTATCTTACTACTGAAGCTTCAAGACTGGAAGAGTTTGCTGGTGCTACTAATTTCGGAATGATTAGTCGAAATTTGTAAAAGTTCAAATAGCTTCCAACTTTTCTGAAGAAAAATATAGTTTCCGACTGCTCTCGGCTACGAATTATTGTTCAGGTTTGGTTCCGCATCGCCTCTCTTTCATCATCACCATTCTCACTCACTGAAGAACCCTGAAAATCGGCATGGGCGAATCTCACATCTCTCGGCAGTTTCATTATGGGTGATCTCATATGCTGGTAGTCTATGTGATTTCATTAACATTGCCTTTGTTGGTGAGTTGCCTATGGTTTCTTTCATCTACTGTGTTAATTTGTTGTATATTGATTACAATACTTTTGACTCTTTTTTAGGTGTCCTGCTGTCTCTCCCCATCCCAGTGCTGTATGACAAGTACCAGGATCTAATTGCTGATAAATTCTGTCTACTGCATAAAATCGTTGAAGTGCAGTGGAGAAAGTTTGATGAAAGTGTTGTGAGTAAAACTCCAATGTCCATCATGTACAAAGAAAAGAGGAAGAAGACTCAATAGTACCAAAGTAACAACATCTCTCTCGATCTTTATTTGTTTGTCTATTGCATGTATGTGCATTGTGCAATGAGAGTGAAATCATGGTGATAGGTTGAACTGAATATGATGTGTTGGCCTATACAATGATCTTAACTAGTAGCAATTATTGTGTAACAGAAAATATGTCAATTGTCGATATGTCAATTGTCAATATGTCTTCTCTTTAAAGTGATGATCTTGAGTTGAAGGGTTAAATTGAGTGTGAACGCCTGTACTCTCGTCTTCTATATTAGAATGCTTTTATACTTTTTTTTTGGGTAGAAATGGAATGCTTTTATACTTGTGCAAGTTAGTATTGGATTAGGATTTCTCAGTAAATAAGTAAATATTGTTTGAAAACTCTCTAGAGTAGAGAACAAGAGTGAAATTAATATCATAAAAAAGTGCTCTTTGTAGGAGTGCCTGTCATTTGGAAAAACAAGTGCATGATCACAAACCTTTTCTTACATACTGCAATTAGAACTATTTTCTTAACACAAAACAAAAGAATAACCTCAAAATGACAAGTACATGATCACAGTTTTATGTTAGTAGCTATACAGAGCATTGAGCAATGCCAAAGAGGTTAGTGTTATGGACATCATCAGAAATGAGACTCTAAACAGTAATATGGGTCCATTACAAGAAATTGATCTAGCCATTTGAAAAGGAACGCAGAGCAAATCTAGAAAAACTGGAAACATCTTTTTATCATCTATCATGCCTTCGTCTTCCTCTTCTACACATTCTTCATCATCTTCAGCAATGGCCTTGGTATCTGATTCTTGGGTAATTAAAATTACTTTTTGTCAATCGTGGATGATATCATTTTTTGCACATCGACAAAGACAGCATAATATGTGCATTAGTTTTAAAGGCAAATTAACAGCTAAAACCAAGAAGTAATAAATTTATAAACTTTGTTTTCTTCACCTTTTGACCATCTTTTTTGATTTGGTGGTTGAAAGTGCGATCCTTATAGTATTACTTTAATCATCATGCAACAGTAGGGGTAAGAGAACCACCTACCAATACCACCTATAAATTTTGTACGTATTTTTATTAATTTGCCTAAATTTAAAGTTACGGGCTTAATTTCTCTTCTAAGCTATATTGACTCATGCATGTGCATGCCTTCGATCTAGTATATGAAAATGCTCATCATTAATTATCATACAAACTAGCTAATTCTTCTATGGGTGATGGTCCTAGCCTCCTAGGTAGTTGTCATATTCCATTGTCAATACAAATATTAGTATATTACGTTGTTTGGTAACCTAATTATTCGTTTCCTGAATTGTTTTCGCCTAATTAAGCCCGAATCAATGAATTATCATATATTGCTCCGGCCAATGCTCTTCAAAAAACATATAATGTACACAGAGATCTTGTGAGATTTTATATAACCACGTAGATCTTATATAATTAAGACTTCGACGAATTTACTGTCAAAATTAACAAAAAATTGACATGTTTGAATTAGCTTACGATGCTTGGTTTGATATGTAACACTATAATCCAACCAAACTGTAATATTTTGCTATTGTAAGACAAGTCTTCTATTATTACAGTAATATTTTGGAAAGGTTACAGAACGGTCAAAACTCAAAATCTACCCTCAGACAACATCACCTCTTCACAGACACCTTAACAAGAGCTCCAGGGGACATCTAAGCAAGCACACATCTGCACTATCTCATCCCCCATCATTGCCCCCCAAAAAACTCAAAATCTTCAAATACCCGAAAACCGATCATTCAACACTCCCCATCAACATTACCGTCGCAAGGCTCAGAAGGCGCGCCCATGATCTTTCCGTCACGGTTAACAGCAACCTCCATTTCCTTGCCATCAGAAGAAAAAAACTTCAAGTAGTGCATGAAATCACTTCCGCCACCAGAGCTACCATTCCCAGAACCAAACCACTTTTTCCTCGGAATCAGTGGTTTGTCGCTGATGGCAATGGCGTTGTCATTAGGGAACAAGTCTCGTAGAACAAACGTGTGGAATATGGTTGTTACCAGAAGAGCGGTCACCATGAGTGTGGAGATTGTACTCAGGGTGACAGCTAGTATTTGGGTGAACAAGCACCTGACTTCATTAGAGTACCTGATGGTTGCAATGGCTGCTCCAGTCATTGGAAATGTGTAGGCCCACCATGCCAATGAGAATCTGCCACAATACAATAAGATAAATCAAGAGGCATACAATAGAAAAACCGAATTAACAATACGAAATTCATAGGTTTGTGGACACTATGAAGGATTTAGGAGGGGAAATGGTTTATGTAAAGTATACCTGAATCCTCTGAAGAAATTCACCCTCACAGCCTGAAAAAAGATACAGAAGACACCATTTCTTAATCCAAAGTAACGAATTTTGATTACAAAAAACTGAAGTTAACAATCTTAGCTTAAAACTAGCATAAGAATCCCTATTTCAAGTTAATTTCAACACCATGAGACTAAAAATTTGCATTGTAACAGCTCAATCTCACATTTTACCGATTTTTTGCTGAAAATATTCAAATTAGAATCAAAGATTATACAAATGTGAAGCCCTACCTAGATTTTGCTTATACTGTTCACTTGCATGTGCAGATTGCAGAGGTAATGTTAAGTGAGAAGGAAGACTAACCAATGAGAAGTAGAGGAACACGCCAATGAAGAAGATGATTCTTGCTCCATAATCGAAGGAGCCGTGGATCTTTGCCCATGCCATAGAAGCAACACTAGGAGGAGCAACAAAAAGGAAAAACACTGGATGAAGCTCCTTTGGAAGAGTTGCATTTGTCGGGAGTCGTTGGTATAGAGTAACAAAAAGGACCATGTAATGAGCCAACCCAATGGCAAAGAAAAATAGTGGCCCCTCCTTCAGCCCAATTGATGCACCCAACAAAGCTCCAACAAAGTTTCCAATAATAGATAAATGGTTTGAAGGATTGGCTACTTTTGAAAGCCTACGTTGTCCGCCTGACATCCACTGACCATAAATCTTCACCTCAAGGCAAAATATGGGTGTCATAAGAACATACCAAAGAGCATGGGATATATTTTGAGAAATTGAAGGAGGAAGACCGAGACAGAGAAATAGTAAGGCTATCCATGGAGCAAAGAAGAAGTTGACCCGTATAGGATGGTAATATTCGCGGCGAACTGCTTCAAAGTAGAAAACCAACTTTAAAATGTAGATGGAGGCAACGATCACTACCAGTAGAACAGAGATAATCCACAAAATGAAATTTACTTTCAAGCTTATGTGGAGAAAATTAGTTGATGCAGACGTCGCCAGAGTTTTCCACAAAATGGCTTGGCTGCTGACACCAAGACATATACCGAATGAAGATACAGGGTAACGGAGAAGAAATGGCCATTTTCTGTCATCTGGAAGAAGTGACTGCTCAAGTGGCTGTAGCAAAGATCAGGAAGGAAATATGTCAGAGCTTATATCAAACATCACAAGCATATTCCAAAGGAATACTTATTATCAATCAGATGGTGTTATGGCAATATTATTATGTGATCGGATTATACTTAATGAAAATTGGCTTATATACACAAACCTTTGACTGGCTGGTGTATACATATTTCAATTAACCATAATATTAATGAACATGAAATGTCGAAACATATTCAAATGGCTAAAATTTTGTCAACTTTATATCTGATCATCAATTAAATAACAATTTATTTTATGTATCAATTCATAAGGATAAGAACTAGTTTTGGTTGTTGGGAGATATCATTATTCCAAAACCAATGCCTTAACTGCATTTGTGGGTAGAAGAGTAATTGAAGAAACATTGAACCCGGTAGTGCCTCAAGGTTCACAACAAGTTGAATATTTATTCGATAAAGGGTTTATTTGATCCAACTGTACCACATAATCCTTCAAAAGAAGTGTTCTATGTGAGTTGTTTCAGTTGCACGCTTTCTTTCCTTTGAATCAAAATCCAATCAAGCAGTAGGGTCAAATATTTAGTTAATTTTTAATTCTATATGGCCATTTTATGAAGAAAAGGTTTGATGGAGCAGAGGACTTACCTTGAGAGTATCCAGCTCTGGCCCTTCCAAAGCATCAAAGTATCGATTCACTGGCATAGCATCGTTTTCAAGATGGGTCCTCTGATTCTCTGGCTCAGGTTCCACTGGTTTGCCACGTAATATGGATAACTGTCTTTCAAGTCTTCCAGACATTGTCTTGAAAGTATCAAATCTTGCATCCCTTCCATGTTGTCGTTGAGGAGGTTGATTGAAGTTCATACGATTAGTAGACTGCAGATATGTGGCCCCTTTTGGCATTGGCTGTGAATAGAACTTATCCTCACAAGTTTCTGCAGTTTCAGGCAGAGAAGAAGTTTCATGAACATTTTTGGGTAAGTTTCGATCATGATCACAAAAGAGAATTCTCTTTTCAATCTGAAGATGGTTTCCTGAAGGAGAGGGTGGCATGCTGATAGAAAGAGAATGGACTTTATGAGTATCACTTCGTGGTTTCCACCCATAGGTAGCAGCTGCTCCAGATTCCTAGTGTAAATAAACAAACAAGTGAGACAAACAACACTTCTTTGATCTTCTTATCATTATTGGTTTCTGTACTGATGAACAGCGAAGTTAACATAAGTAAGAGGAAACATGTATTAGATTGAAAATTACAGTCAAAAGAGCATTTTGTTCATCAAACATGAGAAAGATTAAGAAGCACAGCAGGTAGAAATCAAATGATTTATAATGATACTAGATATAAGGCTACTTTCTTATGTATCTCCGTCTTTGAATCAAATTCTCCTTCATTTTGTTTTTTTCTGGTAAAACAAAAATTTTTGCTCTGAGCACGATAGTACGGTGTTTCAACAGAATCAGCGCTAAGCAGTGAACGGACAAAGACATTGACTTACCCTGGCTGATATGCTGAAAACCTTAGATCCACCTAGCTGATCACATTCTTCTATGCTATCAAAGTCAGTCAATCCATTGGCACTGATGTATTTGATAAGAGTGGGAAGTGGTTCGTCTAAATCCTGCCTCCAGGTGCAGGGATCTTCAACAATGTCCATGGTTGAGATTGCCTTGCCTAACAATTCAAAGCAGTGCAGTCATGAAAAGATCAAAGGACTGGCATTCTAAAACAAAACATGAACTGGAAAAGAGTATACATCATCATCATAGAGCATATACTGTGCTATAAGAATGTTCTGCAAATCCAGTATACATGCATGTTTATTGTATGAGAAACTAATATCTGCTACAAATACAATAATACTCCACAAGCTGAGGAATCAAAACTAAAAGTTGATTTGTGAGTTATTCCATCATAAGCTATCTAAGTTCCTTTAATTTTCATTTGCAGAAAAGCACAAAAAATGTCAGGAACTTCATTCGGCTGACTGATGATGCCAACCTTCTTGTAAAAAAGAAGCATTTGTTTTCGAAATCCGCCAATGTAAATTGTTGCAGATGACTAAAATTGGAAGACAATATAACTAAGAGCACAAGAACCTTATTGGACGATTATTTACCACTCATACATAAAAGCTCAGTTCATCAAGAAAAACAGAATACCGAAAAAACAAAGTTCCTTGATCTAGAACAAAGTATATTACTCGCAGAAACCAAACCATATCTCACACACTACATGCAACAATCTATCTATCAAAAAATGATAAAGCCTTTGTACCTCCGAAGTAATTATTCCTTGTCTGAAATGTATGAGGCAGTCTCTTAATCTCAATCAAGACGAATTCCAACAATTTTATATACTTCAACAGAAAATTGGAGCCTAATACCACATAAAAGAAAGCACTCCCTTTCCCTCTCCTGTCTCCACTCTCTGGGAAAGATAAGAACAAATTGGATGAGAAGAAAACCAGTGCAACTCTCACTATTTTCTCATCTGGGTGACCAAAAACACACGCTGCGGATGCACAAAAATAAGGAATATATATACAACTATGAATCAGTAAGGCTTTTTTGACATTTATGGGAAACAAATGTGGTAGTTTGGTAAACAGTAGGTCTCTACCCTACAATTTTGAACCAATTTCTATTGGAATGCATGCATCACGTCGCAAACCAATGAACCTCAGAATATGACAAAGTTTGACTGATACCATTGATGTGACTTAGACTTAAGAAAACGTTTTATGAATTTTAAAAACTAATACAAGAAATTAAAACATTTCATGATTAGTTTATTACTAAAATCACTTTCAATGAGATGTGGAAAACTGACAGAGGCAGCTCTTGACAAAATTGACAATCTTACCAATGTAGAAAGTAAGGTTCAGGGAAAAACTGTATTGCCAATTCACGATAATTGATAAAGACACATTGTAATAAGTCTGGAATACAATGACAAACAATTAACAAAGGTGATGGTAAGAAATTCTTGCAATATAATCTGATTACTGAGCAAGAAATCTAATATACTGTTCAGAAGCAATGTGACAACAGAGTAATTATTTGAAGATGAACTGAAAATCAGTAAACAAGTCAGCAGCATAAAACTCAGATGTACAGTAGTATAAAATAAAAATTAACTCCACCTGATCACTCAGGTTTACATGTGGTGGCTCAAAATTCAATCACAATAGCCATTCAAGTTTTGCTAATTACGAGGATTATTAAATAATACTTTACAATTAGCTGGAGATTGGTGCTTAATTAATAATCTGCCCGTCAAGCTGGACCGGTGAGGCATCACACTCAGATTCATAAATTAAAAGCAATGCATTTGAAAAACAATAAGAAAATCACGCCTACCAAAATCTGGATGGAAATCTACATCCGAATACTAAAATCAAATTTGCATGTTTAAAATCGGCGCCGTCGTCAACACGAAAACGCACAATTAAAGCGAAATCAAGCAAGAAAGACAAGATCAAAAAGAAAACGTCAAAACAAAATGCAAATCAAGAATTGTTAGCAATTAAGTCAACAACAATACAGCTAATCGGAAAATTTTAAAACCCTAGACAAACCTACTCTCACTATTAAAATCAAATCGAGAAATCAAAGACAAATCGACCAAGATATTCGGAGGAATTATACCAACGGAAAGTGCGATGACGTACGGCTCTTTCCGGTGGGTCCCCGCGAAAGAGACGAGAGAAATGGCGACCTTCTTGGAAGCCTCTTCTTGCCTCTGTACGTTGTGACTCTTGAGTTTATATTTACGTTAACATCAATGATCGGAGAAGAAGAAATTAAACCAGAGTCGGTGGACGAGTTTGAAAAATGCAACTTGCTCAGTCAGGAAGGCGTTTTTAGTCGGTTTCAGTAGAGATTTCCGTTTTTGACAGCTACAAACGACAATTTTTTCTGCGTTTTGAAGACTGGAAAACTAGTATCACGATTTATCATATATTTGAGAATTTTGTTCTTTAGTCTCTTACATAATTAAATTGTTACTATAAATGTAGATCTACGTGGGACGAGTGATTTATATTTTGAGAATTTCAGATGCGAATATCTTGAGCTTAAGGCCTTAATTAGTTTATTCCACACAATATATTGATTAGCTTTTTTAATGGTTCGTTTGTTTTTTTCCTTGATTGTTTGATTTTTTTTTTTGTGTTTGTGTTTTTATGCTTGGAGCCTTTGATATTTATGTATTATAATTTTTTTTACGCTAATAACAATAAATACAAAGCAACCAAAATAATATTTGTGATTTCATTTGAAAACGGGAAAAAAATGATCGAAAAAATGTCATTTTTTCTAAGCAAGCTTCATACCCATTGGCTAATTCTAAGATAGACATATTATAAAAAAGAATTAGCATTTTTTAGAATATAACTCAAGTGAGAAAAACCACATTAAACTCAATTTTGATGTTGTTGTTAGTCCAAACGATATCTTTACGTTCAGTTATATCCTTTATGATCATTTGGGCAAGCCGATTTAGACTGATGGTGGACTGACTATAGGCAATCTGTGTTGATGGCAAAGGTGATTGCTCTTCGTCAAGGGATTATCGAGGCCACTCAACGTAGCATCCTCCCACATTCAGATTGAGGGCGACAATCTTTATCTGATTAAATTCCCACATTCAGATTGAGGGCGACAATCTTTATCTGATTAAATTCGTATAAAATGTTAGAAGCTGGGATATTGAGTTGATTCGGCTGAGATATTATGTTTTTTTTTTTTTTATCGAAGCTGAGATATGGCCTCTAATCTCTTACGTAAAAATGCTCTAAATCAACCCAATTTCTACGAGTATGGCCTCTAATCTCTTACCTTATAAAATAAATTAGTTTATATTTCAAGCATGCATATTTGGACAATAAATTTGCACTGAAGTTTTCTATTAAAATTCAATATTTTCGGGTTGGAGGTCTAGTTGGTACTCCCTCCGATTCATAATAGTTGGGCTTTTGTCATTTTTCACACTTTTTAAGATTAGCTTAAAATAGAAATATGAAAATTTATTATCTTATACATTAATGTGTCAATGTATATTTTCAATGCAATTCTATTAAGAATTTTATTGAAACTAGAACAAAATAAATGAATTTATGTTATTTTTAGAATGTTTTAGCATTAATTGATTAAAAAAGACTAAATATTATGAATAGACATTTTAAGCTAAAAAGCCCAAATATTGTGAATCGGTGGGAGTATAATTTTGGTTTTTAAATTCATTTTGAAGTAAATAATTTACAATATTCTAGCTAAAAAGGGGTGGCATTAATAAAGTTGTAGACATGTGGTCAAATTCTTGTGTATGCTATTGTTATGGAACATTGTGATTGGACTTTGACCAAAACAAAAGAGACCGTTGAATCTTTACGGTGGCTGGCCTCTTTGAGGTTGTTTCGGCGAAATTTCAGATTTTCTTCAGGAGTCCATGACTCCATGTAATAATTTTCAGGAATTGAGGAATAATAATAGGTCACTATAATATTCTATACAAATACGTTAATTTCATGGGAGAAAATTTGCTGAGGAGCTAATATGCATGCATACACTACCGCAAAACTGGCACAAGAGCAACTTACAACAAATGCAAATAATTACTAGAAGATATATGAATTATCAAATAGAGGAAATGAATAATTTTAACTATCAATATAAAAAGAAATTTAGGTACCATTTGATTTGTTGTAACATATGCAACATAAACGTAATTTGAAAATGTAAACGTAAATGAAAACGAAATGAATCTAGAGCATTTTTAGTGTCATGATACATTTATATAAAAAAATATCTAATAACTTTTTTTGTAAAAGTGGGATGGAAGAGAGTGATTTTACCATTTTGTTACCCACCCTTATTATAGAAGAATGATTATGGTGGAATAAACCTCTTTTTACAATGAATAAAAGATTGTGTAAATTAAAACAAGTTCATTTTTTTTTATCAATGTATCATGACAATACCGCACAAGAGCAACTTACAACAAATGCAAATAATTAGAAGATATATGAATTATCAAATAGAGGAAATGAAAATTTTTAACTATCAATATAAAAAGAAAATAAAAAATTTAGGTCCCATTTGATTTTTCGTAACATATATATGCAACATAAACGTAAATGAAAATGTAAACGTAAATGAAAACAAAATGAATCTAGAGCATTTTTAGGGTCATGATACATTTATATAAAAAAAATATCTAATAACTTGTCCATTGTAAAAGTGGGATGGAAGAGAGTGATTTCACCATTTTGTTATCCACTCTTATTATAGAATCATTAAGGTGGAATAAACCTCTTTTTACAATGAATAAAAAGTTGTGTAACTTAAAACAAGTTCATTATTTTTATCAATGTATCATGACACTAATGGAGTATATTCATTTTTATTTCGTTTTTTTTTTTGGTAAAGTCATTTTTATTTCGTTTACCTTAATTAGAAAATATATAGTACTACTCTAAAATTTTAAGCGATGCTGATCATTATGTACAAACTATAGGGTGCAAATATATTGATGTTTGGTAAGCTAATTATTACACGCATAAACTTAGATAATAAACCTATGCATTTTTTCGGCCGTCACCTACTTAACACATGATTAATCACTTACTAACAGTATGCTGTCTATTATTAGGATGTGCAAACAAATACCTATGTGCTAAAACTAAGCTAAAAATCAATGATTTAGTTGGAATGGTTATGTGCTAAAACTTTTCATTAAAATATTTTTTTTTTTTTTTGTGATAAATTTTGGTTATGACCAAAACATCAATCTTATGAGCACATGCATCAACCAAGAAAGCAATCATCAAATTCCATCCCTACTAGATAATGATCATTCATAAAGTTCACCCATATCAAAAATCCCTAGATCATGATCATTTCTAAAGCCTATTCCTAGTTTAAATGGGCAATTTTTACGGGAGTTTCTAACTCCATATACCCACATTCATAGACGTGACTTTTACATGCCAACGGCTAAACATCAAAAGGTAGCACATGTAAATTATAAAGTATCAAGTTTGGAGCTTGAAAGATAGCTAAGCATCATCAAAAAGTAGCTAATCATTAACCAACCAGTTCATCATTTGCAGCAGTAATTCAAGCATGTCCAGAAGCCTGCAAGAGAAAACATTCCAAAATAGTTATAGTTACTTGAGATATTAAGTGGGAATCTTCAATGATACAAAACTTCAAATCACAATATAAAATGTTGAGGGTTAACAGTTGACAAACTTGACACTATCCCTTGAGTAATAACTTCAAATGGAATTTCATTATCAAATCAATGGCAAAATCTTGAATTCTTGTACATCAACCTATCAAGTATTGTTAATGCACTTTACAAGATTTATGAAGTTAATGGAAATAAAAATGCATTATTTTTCTCTCTTTGAAGAGTTTAGGCATAAAAAGATATCAATTCAATACAAATTTAAGAATGAGAAGGTACCTAGTGCATTAGCCAACTAGGAGGAGGCCAAATTGCCAATATATCATTCAGTTACTGACTTACTGGTGCAAAACTATAGTTTTTGTAGGCCTTCAAAGCAGATTTATACATTATGGTTCAGTAACTCTTAAGCTTCAAAGGGACTTCTCTAAGTGGCTAGCTAAAATTTGACCATTCCACTCATCACTCATTAAGCACTTAAATAACATCAAAGTTTACTCATGGCATTTAAGAATCATTTAGTTCTTTCTCTTTGATAAATGATGATAAGGAAATAAAGATAGCATGCAAATGTGAAATGCATAGCATAAGAAAGTAAGTACAATCACAACTTTGAACAGCTTGTATCAGACAAAAGCCTAGTAGAAGCATGCTAGAAAAAAATTGCATGCACCTTATAAGACAAAAACAACCTAAATTATGACAGAATAAAATACATTACGTCTACTAATGCAACTTAATATAAACTCATCAATGAGTACATGCATTATTACATTATATATAATATATTTTTCTATCTACTTAGGTAAATGAAAGAAAATAAAAAGCATTGCAATGCAAATTAAAAATGCAAAGGATAAGAAGGGAAGGGACAACTTACTATCATTGACATGAAGAACATGAAGTATCAACGAGATGTAAGCCACCTAGGAGGAGGCCAGTACATAAATGTACAATCTTTAGTCATTTTCATATAGGAAGCTTTACCATCAGCCAAACCATGGACACCAGAGTAAATATGCTTGAAAACACGACCAGAGTGACTAGGCTCAGGAATGAAACGCTCAATGGCCACATAGACACTATTAGCCTTGCAACATCTGAAACCCTCAGCCGAAAAGCCAACAGAAACATCCATACAATTGAAGAACACTCCATCTCCCAAGCATTTGATAGGCTTCCAATTCTTCTTGCACATCTTGAATACCTCACACCTAAATGGAACTTCATTTTTAACTCCCTCATTACTATGCCGATTAATGTTTTCATAGATTCTCTTCTCCACATACAAATCTGACTTATATTCAACGGCAAAATACATAAACGGCCCCCTGTACTTGTGACAATTGGTCACTTAGCCCCCTGAACTTTAGCCCTAACCTGTTGGCCCCCTATAGTTGCACATTGCGACCTATTGAACCCCTATGGAGCCAATTATCCCAGCTTTTTTTATGAGTGTGGTGCACGCGCGATGAGGTGTCATATTTGTTGCCACAATGCGATGACATGGATGCCATGTCATCTCGACCGTTTAATAAGATAAAAAATCAAAAAAAATTACCCTATTTACCTCAATTTATTGCCCAACCAACTCACACTATCTATCTCACACGATCTTTTTACCCTAATTGCACATCCATCTCACACGATCAATCGAAAGGGGCGAAATTTGAAGAGCCCTAATCTGGCCAAGTTCAAGCAAAAGGGTTTGCGATCTCGTTGAAGAAAGAGGAGGGAAACTCGTTGCTACATGTACGAAATCTTCAAGGTTAGTTGTGGCTATCTATCTATACATGTTAGTTGTTCGATTTTGGGGAAATTTTTGTTTACAATAGGGTGGGTCGAATCTTTTGAACATGCATTTGGTATTTTAGGGTTCTGCTGTAGCAATTTTAGGGTGCAAATTTTTGAAATTTGAACTTTCATTGTTGTAGGACAAGTGATGGCAATTGTTAAAGTTGTCTGGCACCATGGGGGTAGGTTTTTGGATAGTCCACAAACAGCTTATGTTAACGAGAAGGATAGGGCATTCAGTGACATTGATATAGATGTGATGAGTGAATTTGAATTGGGCTGGTATGTCAAAAACTTGGGATATACTGCATTTGAGGGGATATATTACAAGGGGTTGAGAGAGATGCTTTAAGCGAATGAATGATAAGGAATTGGTGGAACTTGCAAGCACCCTTAAAGATGGGGATGAAGTGAATTTCTACATCAACCATGGCCTTGATGAAGCTATTAATGATGACTATGTTGGAGATGTTGAATCTGGTGGAGATGCTCAATCTGGTGAAGATTTTTCTAAGTCTAGTGATGAATTCTCTGAGTCTGGTGGAGATGAAGAAACTGGTGAAGATGATGAAGGATGGGAGGATGATAGTGATGACATTGAATATAATGGTGGGGGGAGTGATGAAACAGATAGCTTGACAATAGTGGTGAGTGATGACAGTGAATTAGATGATGAGTTGAGGGCACTAAGAGAGGAAGCTAGAGGGAGTAGGGCCAGAAAGAAGGCTCACAAGGAAAAATTTGATGAAGTTGATCTCAATCTAGGTGAGGTGGGTCCAGATGAAGGCTATGCACAATGGGGTAATGAACCACATGATTACATTGGAAAGGTAGGTGGAGATGAGCCATTTTATGCTTCAGATTCTGACTACAGTATTGAGAGTGAGGCATCTGATGATGGGGAAAGAGGCTATAGAAAGGTGAAAAGAAGGAGGAGTAGGCATGTTGCTTATGATCCTACACAACAGTGCCCAAAGTGGGAGGTAGGTATGGTATTTGAGAGTGTGCAACAATTTAGGGATGCAGTGGCAAAGTATGGTGTGTATATGGGTGTAAAGCTGAAGTTGAGGCCTAATGAAACTAGTAGGGTCACAGTGACATGTAAACATGAGTGTTGTAAATGGAGGTTGCATGCAAGTGTTGAGGGAGCAACTAAGAACTTCAAGATCAAGACATATATGCCCAAACACAGTTGTAGGAGGTACAACACTAATAGACTTTGCAACTCCAAGTACCTTGCCAGATATTTTGAGAGCAGAATCATATCCCAACCATCAATCAAGTTGTGGGAGATTCAAGAACTATGTAGGAAGGAGTTGAAGTTGTATGTGGGAGTCACCATTTGTAGGAGAGCTAAGGCTAGGATTTTACAAAAGTTTATATGTGACTACAAGGAAGAGTATGCAAGGCTTCATGATTATGTTGATGAGATCAATAGAAGTAACCCAGGGTCAACTTGCTTTCTAGTTGTAGACAACAAGCTTCAGCCTGGAAAGGAGATGTTTAGGAGAATGTGTGCTTCAAGGGTTTGAAAGAAGGGTGGAAGCAAGGATGTAGGAGACTGATTGGATTTGATGCCTGCTTTTTAAAAGGGCCAGTGGAAGGTCAGTTGTTTGTAGTTGTAGGCAAGGATGGCAATGGACAGATGTTTCCAATTGCATGGGAGGTGACAACTCAAGAATCAACTAATACATGGACAAAGTTTATAAAGACCCTGCAATCAGATTTGGACCTTGGCAAAGGAGAAGGACTTATTATCATGTCTGACATGCACTTTGTAAGTATTATGCCATTAACCTTGATTTAACTTCTATCTTTTTTGTTATGACATTAACCTTATTTCTTTACAATTGCAGGGACTTAGAGCTGCAATAAGGAATGAATTGCCAGAAGCTGAGCATAGGTTCTGTGCAAGGCACATTTATGCTAATTGGGCAAAGATTTGGAGAGGCACTGAAAAAAGGCACAAATTCTAGGCATGTGTCTGGTCAACATTCCAAGTTCAACTCAAGGACAACATGGATGAACTGGGTGTGCAGTGTGATGTCTACAATTATTGAGGATTTTCTAGATTATGGCAAAGAAACATTTTGCAAGGCTTTTTTTAGGACTGATGTGCAGTGTGATGTTTGTGAGAACAACATGTGTGAGACATTCAATAGTTGGATTAAAACAGCAAGGCACAAGGCAATCATAACCATGCTTGAGGACATTAGGAAACAAGTGATGGACAGGATTAGAAAAATGAACCACTTTGCCACCACCTGGATATGTGATATTGCACCAATGGCTTTGCATAGGTTGGAGAAGAACAAGGAGAGAGCAATGCAGTGCAATATGTTGTGGAATGGGGGATAGGGGCTTTGAGATTCAAGATGGTGATTATGGTCATACAGTAGACTTAAGGGTTAACACTTGCACTTGTAGAAGCTGGCAACTCAAAGGTATTCCTTGTGCACATGCTATCAGTGCTATAAACCACCTAAAAATCAACCCTAATGACCATGTGCTTCATTGGCACAAGAAAGAGACTTATTTGAGAGCCTATTTGATGTTCATGTTTTTAGTATAGTTTTTAGTAGGTTTTCTTTGTTTATTAGGTTTAGTTTTGATTAGTTTAGGTTTAGTTTAGTGTGTTTTTGGATAGTTTTGCATATTTTCATAAGAAGTATGGAAGCTACTCTATTTTGTGTATTTTGTAGGTTTTAGCAAGGAAAAGTGCTATATGGAGCTGAATTTGGAGCGCTACAGTGAAAGACAGAGGAATATAAGTTTGAAGAAGTCAATGTCCAAGAATTTACGAGATGAAGTGTGGAAGAAACCAAGCCCAGACTCGTTAACGAGGCTGTAAGGGCTCGTTAACGAGGCCACGTGATAGGAATTTCGAGGGTTGACTTTTGTAACTCACCGATCCTGTGCGGGAAATTATTTCCGTGTCGGTAGAGTATCTTTTTATAATTTTTAGGGTTATTATATTATATTTTAGGTCTTGTTATCTTCTTAGATTTTGTTTCTATCTTTTTAGGATTTTATTTCTATCTTTTAGGAAAGTTTTTATCTTCTAGCCCTATTAGTTTTTAGCTTTTTAGTATAAATAGCCCTCTTATTTAGCTTATGGGGGGGGATCGGGCATAGAGAGATAGAGGAGAAGCCGAGAGAGCCAAGGAGAGGATCGGAGTTGAGTCGTCGGGTCGGTGGACGAGAGTTACCGAGTTCGTTGATCGAGTATTTCGGTTCGATATTTGTTTGTTTTCGGGTTTTATTCTCATTTTATGTGTAAGACGATATTTTCTATTTAATTTGAGTAGTAGTTTATTTTCAATGATTTCTTTTATAGAGTTTATTTGTTTCGTAGTTATGATTAGTGAGTAGTTTTCTTTTCTAGGATCGGGGTTAAGCCCGGCATAGTTGAGCATGTTTGATTAGTAAGATTGTGTATTGAATGCCTTTTATCTATTATTGAGATTGTTTGTCGTGTTTATACCGAGATGAAGTTGAGGTAATTTGAGTTTTTTAACTTGATTGAAAGAGAAAGTTAGTAACTTGAAGGTTGATATTGTTTGAATACGAAAGTTTCAAGCTTTAGATCCAAAACAAACAGTTAAGTGAGTTAAGTTGCGGAAGTAGGTTAATTTGCTTCATGGTCAACGAAAGTTGATAAATCTATCTATTTAAAGGCATGATCTATTCTTCTTACGAGTTTATATGCTTGACTATGTTGAGGTGTCCCTAGTCCTAGATCTTTGTTTTTATTTGATTATTCTTAAGTGAATTTCGTTGCTGAGTTACTTGGCTCGGTACCGAACTGGTTTAGGTCGTTACTTTGAGTCTTTTGTTTACGATGGTTCGTTAACGACCCTGACAACGTCGTTAACGAGGTTGCTTGTATGTTTTTGTTTGATTTTGTTTGCTTTTTAGTAGTCGATAAAAGAACAACCTTGCTTCCTGTGGAACGATCCTGACTTCGCTATGCACAGCGGGGTCTTGACTTATAAATTTATTTGTTGTCAAGAAACCCTCCTTCAACAAATTGGCGCCGTTGCCGGGGAAGCAACGTGTTTGTTAGTTTATCTGTGGGTTCGGGAATAGCCCGACCCCATTTTTGTTTTTAATTTTTGTTTTCTTTGTCTGTTTTCTCAGCGTATGCTTGTAGGACGACGAAGGCTCGAGTTTGACAACACTAGTTATTACTCAGAACCCGAACGTTCACTGCACCGTAGACTCCGAGAAAACCGAGCCACGGCTATACCGGAAGAGATGGCTCTTCAAATGGAAGACCTCCAAAATCAGATGGAGGCGTTGAAGACTGAGAAAGAAGGCGATGCTGCTGAAGCTGAGCATCAACGAGCTGCTAATGCTCGTCTACAAGAGGAGCTTGATGCCTATCCAAGGAACGCCAAACAGTACATGCATCCAGAACTGAGGATGCCAGAATCTCCAATTGTGCTTCCTGCGATAGAGAAACCCTTTGAGATCAAGTCTCAATTCATATCCTTGATTAAACGGGCTCAGTTTGAAGGGAAACCTACTGAGTGCCCTATGGAGCATATTAGAAACTTCATTGATTTATGTGACACCATAGCTGCTGAAGGTGTCTCACTTGAATATGTTCTGTTAAAAGCTTTTAGATGGTCCCTTACTGGAAAGGCCCTGAGCTGGTTGGAGAGCCTACCTTCTAAGTCTATCAGGACTTGGAAAGCTTTGTACGATCAATTTCTTACAAAGTTCTTCCCTCCTGCTAAGACGACGGAGTTGAGGAAACGCATCACCTCCTATCACCAGTTGCCTAATGAAACATTCGTTGAAACATGGGAAAGATTCAAAGAGATGCTTCGACAATGCCCCACTCATGGGCAACCTCTATATGTTTTGCAAGAAATCTCTTTCCAGGGTATCAACGCAGAGACCAAGAACCGCATCAACACGCATACTGCGTGCGGTTTTATAAAGATGAACCCGACAGAGGCATGGGAACTGTTGGATAAACTTTCCAATTACGATGCCATGTATGGAAGCCAGCAGGCTCCACAACCTCAGAAACGTCTCTACATACCTAACCGAGACGAAGTTGACTCGGATGTTAAAAATCAATTCTTGCAAGATGAGGTCAACCGTCTGAAGAAGCATGTAAGTTTTCTAAAATCCTCTCAATCATGTCAAGAATGTGGTTCTTCTGCACATAGTACTTCTGCTTGCACTAACATAGAGCAGGTTAGAGCCGCTGAGACAATAGCTGAGATGAATTATATGAGAGGACCATACAGGAACCAGCCTAGCTACAATGACAGGTCAAACAACTATCAGGGATGGGGCAATCAGAATACCAATCAAAATTATGCAATGCCTCCACCAGATAGACGACCTACACCTTATCGACCTCCAGGCCATCAGGAGCCACCATCATGGGTTCAAGGATTATAGGAAGGCATTAACGGCTTGATCACCAAAGTTAACGAAGTAACCAACAAGGTTAACGAAGTTCAATCCAACCTGAACCAACAAAATAAAAGATGGGGAGAGTTCGATATATGGAAGAAGAGTGTTGACTCCCAACTAGGGAACCTCGCTGCCCAGATTCCAAGACCACCAGGGCAACTCCCGGGCCGCCCCGAGGAGAACCCTAGGGGACAAATAGCAGCGGTGCACCTTAGGAGTGGGAAGACATTGCCGAAACGAGTTCAAGATGAGGACAAGGAGGAAGAGGACGTCACCAAACAGCTCGTTAACGAGCCAACGAGAGTAACTAATGAGCCCATATACCAAGGTGATGAGGCTTCTAGGGTTCCTTACGACCCTACCCCAGGTAAGTTTTCTAGACCGAGCCTTCCTCTCCCCTCCAGGTTAGTTAACGACCCCAACAGGGTCGGTAACGACCCACCGAGCATACCTAACGACCCCAGTGTCGACCCGGTACTCTCACCTCTCGAGCCTAACTTGGTTCCAAGAATGGTGAAATCTCTTCCATTTCCAACTAAGAAATCTATGGACTCTACTGAGAGTAAGTTCAAGCGTTTCGTAATGATTCTTCAGGGCATTAATATTTCCATCACATTCGCTGAGGCCCTAAGCGAAATGCCGGCTTACACAAAGTTTTTGAAAGATATTCTTAGCAGGAAAAAATCCATTACCGAGCTACAGGATGAAGTCAGATCAATATCTCTACCAGAAAAGCTAGGAGACCCAGGGAGATTTGCAATAACAATCGGCATAGGCAACCACAAGTTCAAAGCTTTATGTGATCTGGGCGCCAATGCTAGTTTAGTTCCTCTCTCAATCTGGTCTAAAGCTAATATGGGACCACTAGAGCCAGTAGATATGAATCTGTACATGGCAGATGGATCATGTGTCAAGGCCACAAGAGTCGTGGATGACTATCCAACTCAACTCGGGAAATTCTTTATACCAAATGATTTCATCGTCCTCGATATGCCTGAAGACCCTCATGTCCCCATAATTCTGGGCAGACCATTTTTAGCCACAGTAGGTGCAAGAGTTGATGTGCGAAAAGGACTCCTCACTTTTGATATTGGAGAGGAACGAGTAGAATTCAACTTTGATCAGAATGCAAACGACCCAATTGCAGTCGCACAAATCGAGTTGACTCAACCAGAACTCGATTCAGCCGTCCCTACCAAGCCTCATCGGCCAATTACCGAGTCCGACATGCACGAATACAACCAAGGTAAGCACTCTAACTATGAATCTGCTAAAAACGGTCATTCATTATCTTTTATTCCTACACCATGCCCCATCATATGCACTATAGAGGAATCCAAACCACCTTGGTTTTCGGATTTCACTAACCATCATGTAGGAATATCGGGCATATTGATAGAGGAAAAGGGACCTAATTTAGCAACTCAGGCGCACAGAAGCTGCACAGCTAATTATGAGGTACCTCATGACTCCAACACAGCTACACAGGAACCACCTTGAGTCAAAGGAGTACGTCGGGCAAACGACGTTAAAAATAGCGCTTACGGGAGGCAACCCGCTTTTTTAGTATAGAATTAGATTTTCTTTTTTTAGACTCTTTTTTCCTAGTTTTCTTTTGAGTTCTTTTTAGTTTTTAGGATAGAAATTAGGATTTAATTTTGAGCTAAAAAGATGCAGGAGAAGGGATCGAAAAATCACTCCAAGAGGCTACGGTGGCTCGTTAACGACCCACTCAAGGTCGTTAACGACCCGGTTCGGACGACCCGATTTGGCAAAACGGGGCAGGTAAGATTTTTTAACCTAGTCTATCTTTTTTTTACTACCCTAGCCGCCACCCCTCTACCCCTTCCTATCCCTTCCCTCTCCTATATAACCCTTCTACCCCTCCCAAATCTCTTTCACTCTCAAATCCTTTCAAATCAAAACCTCAACCAAAAACCTTTGAAGACCTCTTCCCACCGATCGGAATCCTTCGCCAGCCATCACCGAGCAGCCGTCGTTACCGAAGCTGGAAATCCTTCCCTTCACCATCGAAGATTCGAAGCTTTCGATAGCCCCCACCGAGCTCGTTACTCACCCGATTCCCGACCCCTTGTTCTTCAAATTTCTCAGTTCTCCGATCTCATGGCAAGTTCAAGTAGACCCGCTACCCGAGCTCAGAAGAAGAGAAGGAACCAGAGGTCCCCATCCCCACCTCGCATGGACAACGTGATTTTGAGTACTCAAGGCCAAGTGCATCGATACCGTGCCATTCTAGAGAAGGACCACAACACCCGTTGGTTCTCAAAGTCTAGTGCTATCAACACGGGGATCTACACGGATGTCAAGGAAGCCTTCCTTATCCTTGGTGCATCCTATCTCCTGAAGAAGGAGAATTTACCACACTTTCCGGCCCTCACATCCGAGTTCTTGGCCACTCTAGAGACGAGCTTCCCGTCAAAGACTTCGGCGGGACGAATCCGGTTTCGGCTCGGTAACGTGAGCCGTGAGTTCACCATGGCAGAGTTCAACTCAATCTTGGAGCTTCCAAATCCGTCTAGAGACTACAATTTGAAAGACTACAGGGTGACTAGAACATGGAGTTACATCACGGGGGAAGAACAATCCTCCACGGCGGCATTATCCGGGGCAAGTATCATCAACCCCATCTTCAGGATCATTCTCCGAGTCCTATCCGCTATGTTTTGGCCAAAGAGAGAGTTAAACAGGCCAACGAGGACGGAAGTTGCTTGTCTCCACACCATCCTTTTCGAGGAGCCCGACCCCTTGAATTTGGGGTACGAATGGCTCTACTACGTCGAGAAATCAACCAAGTCCAAGGAGGTTTGGTGTGGCAACTTGGTTAGCCTTTTGGCTAAAAATCTGGGAATTGACCTCACTCGCTACACACCGGCCCACGCTCAACTCCTCAACAAGGGCTATTGGTATAGTTCTGGTATTTTCATCCAAGTCGAAGGCGGATTCAAAGTAAAAGTTCAAGACCGCTTCGTTAGGCCCACCCTCGACAAGCTGGAGTTACTCTATGTACCAAATTGGTACGAAGCGTGGACGGGACATGCTTACCCGTTAGAGCCTAAGCCGGAGGATGAGCTATCACTACGGCCGTGTGAGACGAGATTTGAGCGAGATGGTGAAGCAATGGAGGAAGATGAAGATGAAGATGAAGATGAGGATACTGAGGTACTTGGCGATGACACTGAAGAAGGCGACACCGAGGGCGGTACCGAGGAGCTTAACCTTGAAGATGAAGACCTCGACACGGAAGTTTTGGGCACCAACGTCCTCGTTGACGAGCCCACCAGGCAAGTTACCGACCATTTTCAGCCTCCTTCCTATACTTCTAACGAGGCACCCAGCTTCGTTAACGAGGCACCGAGAGCTTCTGTCGACCCACCACCAGCTCCTACCGACCCTCAGTCTTATGGACTCATACCATACAACCCGGTGTTGTATCAAGACCATTTTCAGCCTCACTATCCACCACCTCCTCAGCCCGAGTACACAGGATCGAGTATACCACCACCATGGGTCGAGGATCTTTTTGCTCGGATGCAGCAACTCCACCTCCAGCAGGACCACATTCATCGGAGGATGGATAGATGGGAGACTGTCTATTCTGCTCGTATGTCGATGGAGGATGAGAGGCATCGTCAGCGAGAGACGGAGGACGCTCAGCGTTGGAGGACGATGTACGATTTCATGGGCAACTTTGAGCACTACTTTCCTCCACCAAACTAGTGATTCAGCCTGAAGATGCAGTTTTTCCTTGTTTTCCACTTTTGAGAGTTTGTAAGTTTTTATGTTTTTCTTTTTCTTATTTTTATCTTTCTTTGTTTGTTTTTCTTTTCTATTTCTTTTCCTTCTTCATATTTTCCTTACAGTGGGGACACTGTAATTTTAAGTATGGGGTGGGAGAAAATAGAAAACTTGTTGTCTTATGTGTTTATGTGTTTTGAGTAGTTTAGTTAAAATAAATATAAAAAAATTTTAAAAAAAAATTAAAAAAAAGAGTTTTAGAATTGATAGATATCCCTTTCTTAGGTTCTATGATAGTAGTTGTTACCTAGTGAGTTATTTTTGGCCTTATAGGGAGAACATCAAAAATCCCTCTTCTTTTCTTGTGTGATTTACTCTCCTTATGCATATTATCTCTTGGAATTGTGATGGTTATCTATTTCTTGAGACCCGTATGGGATTTACAGTTCATTACTTGTGAAAATCATATGATGGAGAACTTATTTTTATGAGCCCTGTTATTCCTTATCTACCTTTACATGATTCTTCTTTTGATAACCAATTCTAGCCTGAAGCCTTTATTTTTAGCTCCACAAAATTGTTCCCTAGCCGAGATAAGCTTGACCCTATCCGGGGATTAGGACTTAGATTGGAGAGATATTTTTGTTGAGTGTAAAAGAGAGGTGACATATATTGCTTGGTGTGATTGGGGAATTATTGGAAATGGTAGATTGGAAGTCTTTTGTTTTACTTGTAATAAAAAAGATCTCTTGAGGAAAAAAATGCACAAAATAAAGTTATTTGATGGAAGAATACACAATGAGGATCGTTGACGACCCTGAAGTGGGCTCGTTAACGAGGCAGCGAAAGAAGAAAGAGAAAAAAAAGAAGAGAAAAGAAGGAAGTTTGAAGTGCATATGTGTTTATAGATAAAGTCAGAGATTCTTTTATTTCTTATGAGACTTTCTAGGATATGTTGGGTGAGTAAAGAGAAGTGTGCATATTGTTGAGTGAGTTTGGTATATGTTTTATGAGAGTTTTGTTGTGTGAGTTTTTAGGAGTCTTTGATTCCCGGATATTATTAGCACCACATAGCCAAATATTTCCACGCCTTATTGTTTTTACCAAGCCCCATTACAACCCGGCCGAATGGAAGCTTCTATGAAGTTTTTCATTGAGCCTAAGTTTCTCTTGATGATTTTTGCTTGTTTTGACAAATCTTGGGTGGAGAGTATTGGTGATATAAGTTCCAATTTCTATGAGTTTTTGCATATTGGATTGAGCTGAGAGATTGAATTTATAAGCCTAAACACTTGAGAGTTGAGTGAAACACATTATATCCCTTGTGAGGTTGGATTGTATTTTCTTATGTCTATTTGGTGCATATATGTGTAATGATGTTAAGTATCTTTTGCTATAATTTTTCTCATGAATAGATGTTGCTTTTTAGAAGATGGCTATTTCTTGATGAGTATGTTTGTTTGGTTTTGGTTAATGTTTAGTGATTGCTTGAGGACAAGCAAGTCTAAGTATGGGGTATTTTGATGTTCATGTTTTTAGTATAGTTTTTAGTAGGTTTTCTTTGTTTATTAGGTTTAGTTTTGATTAGTTTAGGTTTAGTTTAGTGTGTTTTTGGATAGTTTTGCATATTTTCATAAGAAGTATGGAAGCTACTCTATTTTGTGTATTTTGTAGGTTTTAGCAAGGAAAAGTGCTATATGGAGCTGAATTTGGAGCGCTACAGTGAAAGACAGAGGAATACAAGTTTGAAGAAGTCAATGTCCAAGAATTTACGAGATGAAGTGTGGAAGAAACCAAGCCCAGACTCGTTAACGAGGCTGTAAGGGCTCGTTAACGAGGCCACGTGATAGGAATTTCGAGGGTTGACTTTTGTAACTCACCGATCCTGTGCGGGAAATTATTTCCGTGTCGGTAGAGTACCTTTTTATAATTTTTAGGGTTATTATATTATATTTTAGGTCTTGTTATCTTCTTAGATTTTGTTTCTATCTTTTTAGGATTTTATTTCTATCTCTTAGGAAAGTTTTTATCTTCTAGCCCTATTAGTTTTTAGCTTTTTAGTATAAATAGCCCTCTTATTTAGCTTATGGGGGGGGCATAGAGAGATAGAGGAGAAGCCGAGAGAGCCAAGGAGAGGATCGGAGTTGAGTCGTCGGGTCGGTGGACGAGAGTTACCGAGTTCGTTGATCGAGTATTTTGGTTCGATATTTGTTTGTTTTCGGGTTCTCTTCTGATTTTCTGTGTAAGACGATATTTTCTATTTAATTTGAGTAGTAGTTTATTTTCAATGATTTCTTTTATAGAGTTTATTTGTTTCGTAGTTATGATTAGTGAGTAGTTTTCTTTTCTAGGATCGGGGTTAAGCCCGGCATAGTTGAGCATGTTTGATTAGTAAGATTGTGTATTGAATGTCTTTTATCTATTATTGAGATTGTTTGTCGTGTTTATACCGAGATGAAAGTTGAGGTAATTTGAGTTTTTTAACTTGATTGAAAGAGAAAGTTAGTAACTTGAAGGTTGATATTGCTTGAATACGAAAGTTTCAAGCTTTAGATCCAAAACAAACAATTAAGTGAGTTAAGTTGCGAAAGTAGGTTAATTTGCTTCATGGTCAACGAAAGTTGATAAATCTATCTATTTAAAGGCATGATCTATTCTTCTTACGAGTTTATATGCTTGGCTATGTTGAGGTGTCCCTAGTCCTAGATCTTTGTTTTTATTTGATTATTCTTAAGTGAATTTCGTTGCTGAGTTACTTGGCTCGGTACCGAACTGATTTAGGTCGTTACTTTGAGTCTTTTGTTTACGGTGGTTCGTTAACGACCCTGACAACGTCGTTAACGAGGCTGCTTGTGTGTTTTTGTTTGATTTTGTTTGCTTTTTAGTAGTCGATAAACGAACAACCTTGCTTCCTGTGGAACGATCCTGAACTTCGCTATACACAGCGGGGTCTTGACTTATTAATTTATTTGTTGTCAAGAAACCCTCCTTCAACACTATTCTTGTCCTATTCAATCTATCTTGGGCATGAAAATGTGGCCCCCATCTGATCACCCACCAGTTGTGCCACCTGAGATTAGAAAGAAGAGAGGAAGGAAGAAGATAAACAGGAGGAAACCAAGGGATGAGCCAAAGAAGGCTGGGAAGCTGTCAAGGAGGGGAGCTGTTATGACATGTTCTGTTTGCAAGGTTGATGGGCATAACAAGAGAGGTTGCCCTCAGCAAAAAGGGCATAACAAGAGGGGTTGCCATTCCACTTCTGTTGGCACTTTTGGATCACCAAGGGGCCAGACCAAGTATGGTGGCAGTTCTGGAACACCATTGAGGCAACAAAACCATGGTGGACAAGGCAGTTCTGGAACACCAAGGAGGCAACAAAACCATGGTGGACAAGGCAGTTCTGGTGGTCAGGTTTGAGTGCCAAAATTCCTTCTTATAATCTTCTTATATGTTCTTGTAATCTTGTTATATTTTCAAATTTGGTAGCAATTATACATAAATATTTTATTGTAATCTTCTTATATTTGACAGGCTGGTGGGAAAAGAACTCAATGTGACAGTGAAGGAGCCATAACATCTCAGAAAAAGGGAAGAATGGTGGGGACTGGTGTCTATATGAACCCTACAACCGGCTTGACTATTTTGAATGTAAGTGCAACAGTTGTGGTTCTTGTAATCTTTATTTTTTTTGCTTTGGTACAACTAGTTAAAACGAGTGCTAACACTTGTATTATACAGCTAGGACATGCCACCGACAGGATATTAAGGTGCCCAAAGCCCACAAAACATGGTGGTGACGTTGTGGGTCTTGGAAGTAAGGGCAAGGGTTTGAAGTGGCAAGGCAAACCAGCTATCACAACAAGGCAGCTATCCAAAGAAGGCAACCCAATGACCCAACCATTCAGTAGCCAAACAAGCTCCAACAGACCCTAGGAATAGTTGGACTGTGATTAAGAATGAACTTGTGGAAGTATAGTATAAATATTAAGACTAAGGCTGTCTCATTTTGCATATATTGTAAGAACAGCTACCTTTTGACTTAGTTACTAGTTTGCCACCACATGTGGAACAATGAAGTTGTCTGGCTTTTGTATTATTATCAGAACAGCTAGCTCAGATTGAGCATATTGTCAAACTCTTGTTGGTTATGGTATAAATGAAGGTTGTGAACTAGCAGGATTGGCTTTTAGTGTTATGTTGTTGTTGTTGTGCTTTTGTTAGTGGTTGCTGGTGTCCACCACTTGCTGTCAGTTGTTGTTAGTGCTTTTGTTAGTGGTTGCTGGTGTCCAAGTTCAACTCAAGTGTGTCAAATTGTGTTGGTGTCAACTGTTGTTAGTGCTTATGTCAACTGTTTGTGTCAAATTGTTGTCAGTTATTGCTTTTGTCAAATTGTGCTATAAATATGAACCACTTTGCCATCACAACACAAGTGAATTGAAACAACTCTTGCACATTGCACATTACACATTAGGTTCCTTCTTACAATTGTTGCACATTACACATGAACTTGCCACAACCACAACTACATTCCAACCTAAGAGCATTACATTCAAACCACAAAATAAGACAACCACCTTAAAAAATAAGAACCTAAGCTATGAATTTCAGAAAATGAACCACTGCAATCGATACAAGGATGACCAAAAGCACATTAGCCCGACGCCTAGCCTTATCCCTCTCTGCTTCTTTCTCCTTGATCTTTCGAAGTAGACCAGCAATAACATGGCTAGCATGTTCCGGCAATGGATCATCAACCCATTTAAAGAAATCACATGCCCCTACTCTCTGTAACCAAATCCACATTCAATTAATAGGCACATATTGCAAGCAATTTGTTCAAATTCATAGCCATAACCCTAGAATTCAAAATTTTAGGGTTTTTCAAAATTTCCTTGAATTACACTTACCCCAAAATGTGGGCAGCCATAAAAGCGCCTCCCCGAATTTTTTACCGTCCATGAATGTTTCATCACGGCTACATCTCCACACTTGCACGCCGGAAAAACAAATTGCCCTCGTCCATATGTCTGGGAAAAGCCATTGAATGAAGATGACGCCATGAATTCGACAATGGAGGATTTGTTGGGTGTTCAGTCGAAGCTCGAAGAAAAAGGCACAAATTGGGAAGGAAGAGGGCAAGAGAAAATGCACAAAGGAGAAGAACGAGTTTGAGGAAGAAGAAAGGCAATTTAAATCTCCTATTTCATACATAAAACATGTTTTTTAAGTTTCTTATTTCCACCTCAGCAATATTAGTCACCCACATTAAGACCTCACTCGCTCCACAACGTTTGATAAGCACGCGATTAGCCAACTCAACAAATAAGGGTTCAATAGGTCGCAATGTGCAACTATAGGGGGCCAACAGGTTAGAGCTAAAGTTCAGGGGGCTAAGTGACCAATTGTCACAAGTACAGGGGGCCGTTTATGTATTTTTCCTATATTCAACCAAATATTTGGTAGTATTGACATGATCCATAGGTAAACGGGGCATTTCAACCATTTTCAAGTTCATATTGGAATCGAATAAAAACAACACACATATGCCATTAATGGCATAACATTTTCCTTTACAGACAACCGCATCAGTAATACCATAGCCCTTGGTATCAACGAGGGTCCAATCCTTCTGCCCAAACTTCAAATAGCTCGCAGCAGAATCAGTGAACAGGACCAAAACAATGAAATCACAATCTTCAGTGTAATTCCAGAGAACAATGATCTTTCTTAAACAAGGCTCCAGCGCATGGGTAGGAAACCCCTTAGGATAAACAAATATCAGCTTATAGCACTTGGAAATATCTATAATTCGATAATCAAGGAGATTCAAGTGCTTGGGTATAGTGCTTGGAGAGAAATCAATTCTATTTGGAACCACTAGGCATAAGAGAGAGAATAGGTTAGGGTTTACCTCTGAAACCCTAATCAGCCAGCCATCGGAACGATCATCGCCGGCGCAAGGTCCGTGTTCCGGCGGGGAAAGACGATAGAGAGTGGAATAGCTGAGAATGTAGCGGCAACCATCGCTGTGAATCCAGGAAATGCAATACATAAGTGGAGGCACATTGAGAGGGAAGGGAGAGGGTCTTAGACGAGGAGGGACAGAAGATCTCCAAGATGAGCAGACGGAGCGAAGGCGGAGAATGTCGACATCGGTGTTGAGGATTTTCGATAGCGTTGATAAAATGTCGGGAGGGAGATTGCTCCAGGTTTTGGGCGCCATTGTAGAGGAAGCTTCGAGGGAGCGAGAAATGGAAGTAGATGTCAGGTTGTGAATCTGTGTGTGATTCGGGAAAATGAGTTAAAAATAGGGTTTAAATTAGACAACAGATCTTTTTTGGGTCCAATAAAAATATAAATTTAAAGTTGGGATCAATTCACACTAGCCCATCTTTTTTTTGGTGTGAAGCTAGCCTATCTTTTTTTTAGTCCATAGAAGACACTTCAATTATTAAAATAGTAATGGAAAATTGGAACTTGTTGTTGTGATATTTTGGGAGAAAATTTATGAAATCTAAACTGATTTCTTGATGATATTCAACTGGATTGTACATGCTATTTATAGGATATAAAATTTGGCTTAAACTTGTTGTATAAATACAATCTGATTGAAGGTCGTAAGGGCCAACAAGTCGTATGGTTGCCAAGCCGTATGGCTATCAGGTCGTATGGGCAAAAAACTACTAAAACCAAAATGTATATGGATATGGGTGAATCGTTCATCTCTTAATTTTATCTTATAACACTCCCCCTTAAATGTTAACCCTTTTATTCATGGTCATGTATATGTTGCCTCGTTAAAAACCTGGCTAGGAAAAACCCAGTAGGATAAAAACCATAGCACACGGAAAAAGAGTACATCTTATCTTATATATTTTTATAGTATTGCCTTATTAAAAATTTTGTCAGGTAAAATCTAGTGGGAAAAAACCTGAACGAAGGAAAAAAGAGTACAATGCGTATAATTCTCCCCCTGAAATCAACGTACTTCTCGAAATTTGTGCATTCCGGTCTTGTACACAAGTTCTTCAAACTTATTGGGTTGTAAGGATTTTGTGAACAAATCTGCAACATTTTCATTTGATCGGATTTGCTCGATTTCAATCTTGCCCCCTTCTCTAGATCATGAGTTGAGAACAATTTTAGTGAAATGTGCTTCGTCCGATCTCCTTTGATGTAACTCCGTTTGACTTGTGTGACACATGCAGAATTGTCTTCATATATCATGATTGGAGTATCTACAATTGATCTTATTTTGCATTCTTTTTGTATGTATTCAATCATTGCTCTTAACCAGACATATTCTCTTCATGCTTCATAAAGAGCGATTAATTCTACGAGGTTTGATGATGTAACGGTAAAAGTTTGGTTTGTTGACTTCCATGAGATCGTCGTATCTCCATACGTGAATACATAACCATTTTGAGATTTTGCTTTGTGCGGATCTGATAGATATCCTGCATCTGCAAACCCAACAAGAGTAGCATTTGCATTTCTATAATAATATAACCCAAGGTCAAGAGTACTTCGTAGGTATCGAATCACATGTTTGATTCCGTTCCAATGTAGTCTTGTTGGTAATGAGTTGTATTTTGATAATAAGCTTACAGTAAAAGCAATATCTGGTCTTGTATTCTTTGCGAGATAAATTAATGCACCAATTGCGATTAGGTAGGGGACTTCAGGACCAAGAATCTCTTCATCATCTTCTCGAGGTCTGAATTAATCATCTTGTATATTAAGACATCAAACTATCATGGGCGAACTCAATGGATGCGCTTTGTCCATGTAGAACCTTTTCAAAATTTTCTCGGTGTAATTTGTTTGATGAATGGAAATTCCATCCTTCAAATGTTCAATTTGTAACCTGAGACAAAATTTGATTCTTCCAAGATCTTTCATTTTAAATTCTTTCATCAAATATTTTGCAACATTTTCAAGTTCATCGGTTGTACCGATAATATTTAAATCATCAATGTATACTGCAACAATAGCAAATTCATTTTGGTTTTTTTGATGAGAACACATGGACAAACGTTATCATTTTGATACCCTTCTTTAAGAAGATATTCACTAAGCCGATTGTACCACATCCTTCCATATTGCTTTAAACTATATAATGATCTTTTCAATTTTATAGAAAATATTTCTCGAGGTTTTGCTTTATGTAAATATCACTATCAAGTGATCCGTATAAGTATGCAGTTATGACATCAATAAGTCGCATTTATAGTTCCTCTGAAACAATTAGGCTAATTAAAAATCTTAATGTAGTTGCATTAACTAGAGGGGAATGTGTTTGCTCATAATCTATCATGGATATCTGAGAAAAACTTTGAGCTACAAGTTTTGCCTTGTATCTTACAATTTCATTTTTCTCATTACGCTTTTGTACAAATACCCATTTATAGCCTACTGGTTTCAAGCCCATTGGTGTGGACTTTATTGTGCCAAAAACATTACGCTTTTGTTGGTTAGGGATTTACTCAACAACAAATAAAATTTGTAGTCAAGACCCCGCTGAGTATAGCGAAGTCAGGATCGTCCACGGGAAGCAAGGTTGTCTGTTTACCGACCTAAGAAAATAATAAAACAAAGCGAAATAAAAGAAAACAAACATGCGTAAAGAATATGTATCTAGAGAGTTTTTGCCTAGATCCATTTTTGAAGAAGTTTTTTTTCATTATTTTTGCCTAAAGAATATGCATCTAGAGAGTTCTTTTTATTTTCAAAAAAAATTCTTTTGTTTCGTTTGCCTAATCCAGATTTGAAGAATTTTTTTGTTCATTATTTTTGGCGGTTCGTTTGCGCACTCTCAATATTGTGTTGCGCACTCCGATATGGGTGGATTTCCGTCCCGCACAAAAAAATGGTACAAATATGGACGGGTTTCAAACTCGCACAAGAAAATGGCACAAATACATGGGCAGGTTTCAAACCCGCACAAAAAAAATTGATATATTTATGGACGGATTTAGGATCATCCCAAAACCGGAGTGCGCATCCCAAAAACCGGAATGCGCAAAATTAACTAGAGAGTTCTTGTTATTTAAAAAAAAATTCTTTTGCTTCTTTTGCCTAATCTAGAGTTGAAGAAATTCTTTGTTATTTTTTCTGGTTTTTAAGCAAACAAATTAAACGTAAATCCTATATCCATAATTACCAATTGAATCCATCGATCCAAGAATTTCTTCAACTCATAATTACCGAGTGATACTAGACGAGTTCTATCGTTGATACTTAAAACATTCGTTTAACCCACTCGATCAACCCAGCCCAGCCCAAATCGTCCGGCTCTGCAAGCCTCTTATATATAATGACTTTTCTAGAAACCCTAATTCGTCTGCGAATCTCCAATCCGATCTTTGCTTCAATCATCTATAGCTCCCTTCGATGCAATCTATGCTTCAATCATCTGAAGAAATGGCTGAAGTCAACCCAATCTTCTACCTTAGTAGTATTTTTGCTTGAATTTTGATTTGTATAAACTCTACTAATCTGGCTTTTTATCTTTTCAGAAGGAAGTCTCGTCTGTAGTCAATTCTCTCGGCGACGTCCGCCCACTTGGCGCCCTCAGCCCCCAGTCTCCGTCAGTCCCCCAAGCGCCATCAGTCCCCCAATCAGTCCCCCAATTACCGTCAGTGTCACTCCCGGGTGGATTGACGATGACTGAGGGACTGATAACGCTTGGGGACTAGCAAAAGCCCTGTTCACCAAAAGCCTGCTTGAGATAAAACACCAAAAGCCTTGTTCACCTTGAGAGAACCCTTGACACGTTCATGGACAACATCACAAGAATCATCTGGATGTTCTCTTATCCTTTGAACTTCCTGAAAAAAAGCAAAGCAAAAACGTACATATTAGCTCATATAGATTTAACTCAATATCTAAAGCCTTGAAATTCCTTAAAACCTCATCCACAGCAGTACTATGATCCAAGTTTAGCTGAAATGCACTGAAAGTAGGTCTAACACCATCAAACATCTTAATATCATATAAAGTCATTAATTCTCTATCCTACGCATGTTTGATGCACTCAGTTTTGTACATTATGCACTCAGTTGTAATTGTGTTAGGTGGTGGGCAAAGTGGATAATTTCAAGCTGCCATGGCTTAGTTACATCGTCTTTAGTTGTTAATCTTCTTCTTTTATCATTTATTAAACCAAATGCCAGTTTATCAGGGTGTAGAATCAAGTTAGTTGTTGGTTAAAAATGATTTGCTTAGACTCAGACTGATGTAATTTTGGACTTTTGTAGACCCCCGGTACCGGACCAAGGGGGGTTGGTAGCAATCTTGGTTGCACTTTTGTAGTCCTTCATCTTCTAATAATTTTGTTGTATGAAGTGACTTGTTAGAATTGGTTTGTATATGTCTAATCTTCAAATGTTCATAACTTTTTGCTCAAATGTTAGATTAGAGCTTATAATTTATCAAATCGAAGCTATTGAAAAAAAGAACATATATACCAAAAAAATTGGATTGGGGCCTTTGCCTACACCCGACCCGAAATAGTTTCCGCCCCTAACCTCGGCCTATACTGGCTAGCTACTGAGTGTAGTAATATGACTTTCCTAACAAAATGACATCTGTTAATTCACTAAATTAAAATTAAAGTTCTATCAAAAAATACTCATTTTTTTCTTGTGAAGATAAACTATCACTTATTTAAGAAATAAACGAAATTACCTATGTTTTATCTATTTTCCTAACATATGTATGAAGGGATATGTTAATCATCTTGAAATATAAAAAATTTATTGAAAGAATTTGCTAAAAGGGCAAAAAATATTAACCTAATAGGCGCTTGTAACGAAATTTATTTTTTTAGGTTTTTGTTAAATATATAAAGGCTTTTATTTTTATTTTTCTCTTACCTGACTCTCTCTCTCGATGACTCTCTCTCTCGACCTAATCCTCCGGCGGCCATGGCCTCGCCAAATCCCTAGGGGAAGAACCGACGAGCTCATCGATGATGACTTCATCTTGAACGAACCTAGTCAGCTTCGGCTGCCGTTTGCCATCGTTCGCCACCAGAAAGGTTGAGATCGTCGTCGCTGCCATGGAGGAAAGGCCTTACACTAAGGACCAGGTACAACGCTTAATTAACCCCCTGTTTGGGCACTGAATGTGATGATAAAATTGAACAAGAGGTGTATTTTCACGTTTAATTTCACTCTCAGTTGTAAATTCTATAGCTTGAGAATTCTTTTTTGGCAATTGTTGAAGTTTGTGTGTAATCTGCTCTGATGAATCACTTTTCTAGGGGTAATTGGAAATTGTGTTGAAAAGGAATTTGAATTCAAGTGACGTTGGTATTTTGTTCAAGGAGTTTGAATTCAATCTGATTTGCTTTCAATGACTAATTAATTTGGTGCGATAGTGCATTCAGGAATGAATTGGGATCACACAAGTTTAGTAGGCAATAATATGGCTTTTGGGAACTAGAATTTGAGTTTTGGGAACCAAAAGTTGACATGTATGGCTGCATTTTGGTTGTTGATGTTGGTCAGAGGGTAGATGTAGTACTAGTTTCTGGTTTTGTACTCAAGCAATCTAAAGAATAGAACAGAAATCCACTAATCAGCTACAAATTTTCTGAGGTATTTCCTGCTTGATTAAATTCATAGTAAGGATTAAGCAAAAAGCTGATTTGAATTTTATGACATTAGTAAAATAATGCATCTTTGCTTTTCGTATACTATTATTGTTGTCTTGTTTCTAGTTGGGCTTGAGGATGGAAAAATTAAGAAGGATTGTATGCAAAATGCTATTGTGGATAAAGAGTTATTTATCCTATCGATTATACAACTCAGTGATCAATGAGATGAGGCTTTTTTTTAATCAGTGTAGGATCTGAGATTGATGCAGCTGATAGAGTTGGCCAAACTCCTCTTACGCATGCAGTGATATGCAATTTGATGACAGAGTCATAAGTTCTGAATCTGTTGGAAGTTTAACAGATTTAATATTTGTATGGCTGTTAATGTTGATGACAAAGTCATAAGTTCTGTCTATAGGAGCAAAGGCAAAGATGGCGAGGGATAGTTGTTTGGCTAGATTCGGCGCCGGTGTAGGTCTTGGTGGTTCCATCAGCGCCGCCGTTTGTAAGTTCTTCTTGTCACTCTCCTACGACTACCTGCTTCTCTTCCTTCCTCCTGAAAACCCTAATTTGTCGATGCTCTGAAATTTGATCTGGAATTGTCAATTGTAGTCTCTTACTTTGTGTGATTTACAATTCGGAGGAGTGGAATTGATTTCTATTGTGTTTTATGTTCAATTTGTTTGGAAATTTGTGATGCCTTGCTGTAAACGAAAAACTTGATGTCCTTTTCACAAATGCAAAATGCTGCTCTTCGACAAGATTTCTCATCTCTTTGTTCTTGATCTGAATAGTGTGCCTATTAACTATTTGATAAATTTCCTATGTTAAAAAATATATTTGTGTATATTAGGCTTGAGTACAATATGTTCCTGCAGACATTTGGTCGTCTTTTTAGTTTAGCAGCATGTACTTTGCAGTATACTGGAATAATATCATGATTAATTTTACAGGTTGAACCTAAAGCACTGATGGTGCTTTGTGCAAATGGAAATTCATCATCCAGTGGCACTGCTTTGAGCAATTTACATAATTCATCTGGTAAGGGTTCTACTGAATTGTAGAGCCATATATTCTTGTAGAGGTGAAGAAATTAAATTCTAGTTGTGCACCTAATGTTAGTATAAAAGAATGTTGAACTAGTTCTTGAATTGATAGACTTGGAAAGTCTAAATAGATGGGTCTATAATTACTTCATATTTAAAGCTTCTAGTCTGTCTTCCATTTTACTATATGAGAATTTTACAAATTCTGGCAACAATGAGCTCATATCTCTCTTTTATTAGCTAGTTTCTGTTTTCTCATCTAAACACCAAACTCTCACATGGTTTTTTTATGTATCTAAAGGAGCTTAGAGATGGAAGGTGGGCTGAAGATGCTGCGGTTTTGGCTCATGGTGAAGTTATCATTGTTAAACTCGGTGAGATTATTACTTAAGAGAACAAACTAAAGGCCAAATTCAAAGCATCCAGATAAGGTACCTAATCATAAATCAATCAGGAAAGTTCAACTTAAGATAGAATTCATTCCTACACAAATAGGAATATGTGGAAAGTTCAAAACTAAGTTTTATAAATGTACAGTCTTCAAGAAATTAAACACCTTAACATGAAAGAGATGAAAATAACTGCAGAACACATCCTAAGCAGTAGTCTATTGGAGCAATAATAATTATTAGATCATAGGCAAGTTCTACTTTGTAAATATAACTCCATGTAGGTTGAAATGGTCTATAAATATCATCTATTGTGAACAGGTTATGAGTAAATATGACTAGCATTTGGAAACGGAGACTTGGCTAGATATAGTTATCATATACATACGCTTGTCATTTTGGAATGACGTGGAGGCTTGTCTTTCCAAATTTTGCATTTAAATTTACGGTTGAGGTAATTCCTACTTCTTCTTTTCTAGTGCAATTTAATTTAAGATCTATTTTTATTATAAAATGTATTTAGCCTATTAGCTCAAATGGTAGAGCATATTTCTTAAGAAATAATGTCGTGGGTTCAAATCCCACATAAGCTATTAATATTTTTTTGATGACAAGTGATGTTATTTGATGACAACTTTGTTTTTATGTGTTTATTATAGTTGTTTTTATGTGCTTGAATGTCATCAAGGCCGTTTAAAAACATGTGATGACACTTGATGACAATTTTTTTATGAGACTTGTTTGTCATCAAGACCCTTTTGATGAAAAATTGAAAATCGAATCGTCATCAAGTAGTGATGACAAGTGATGATAGATGTTTAATGACAACTTTGTTTTTTTATGCGGTGATGACAACTATTTTTATACGGTGATGAGATTTGATGACAACTATTTTTTGTGATGATGATAAAAACCAAAAAACCTTAAGTGATGACAGTTTGATGACACTTTTTTTGTTATCAAGACTCTTTTAATGACGAATTAATCGAACCATCATCAAGTAGTGATGATTATTGATGACAATCGAACCGTCATCAAATAGCGATGACGATTCATGAGAATCGAACCGTCATCAAGTAGAGATGACATTTATGATGACAATCAAACCGTCTTCAAGTAGTGATGACAGTGATGACACATATTTGATGACGCTTTAGTGATGATAGTTTGATGACAATCAAACAATTTATGAAAAAATCGTACGTGATGAAACATATTTGATGACACTTTGAATAATGATACTAAAAATTATATGTGATGACACTAAGAAATTAAACGTGATGATAAATATTTGATGACAACTTTGTTTTTTTTATTTGTGATGACAATTGTTTTTTAAGCGGTGATGACAACTATTTTTATGTGGTGATGATAAAAAACGAACAAACTTTGAGTGATGACACTTGATGGCGGTTGTTTGTCTTCAAGATCATTGTCATCAAGGCTCTTTTAATGACAAATTAATCGAACCGTCATCAAGTAGTGATGATAATTGATGACAATCGAACCTTCATCAAATAGTTGATGACGATCAAACCATCATCAAGTAGTGATAACAGTTTTGTAACACCCCCTTCCTACCCTGGAGGTATTACCGCCAGTAACCCCGATTAAGACTAAACCGAAGCTACCCAAGGCTTTAAACTGACTGAACAAACTAAAACAAGATAAATGAACCCATTTAAAACCTAACAAAATTAAATAAAACTTTAAAGCGGAAAAGAGAATAAAAGGTCTTATACAAGCCTTAACTTAAAAGAATTAGTAAATAAATAGAACAACCTTCTATTTAGACAAGGTCTTCATCAAGTCTTCATTAAGTTCTTATTTCTGAAACTCAGCTTCGCTTTGAAGTAATTCAATCATGATCTTCACTCAAGTATAGCCATTGGAAACCTTTCTTCAACTTCTGGAGCTTCAAACCTCTGAATTCGCCTCTTGAATCAACTTCCAAGGAATACCTGATGTGTCGTATACAATGGTAGACACCAGCCGACCATATAAAAGAAAAGAAGATGGACGGGTTAGTCTAATGATAGACTAGCAAGCGGAGAAACTAACTTGGTTCTTATGTTTGTAACTAAACATATTGGCATCCAAATCCGAATAGACTCGAATTATGATCCAACAGTTAGCAGTCTTATAGAGAATAAGAAGGAGACTCGCGTAATCAAGAGAGAGAACACCACCGCTTGTGGTTTCCTTAAGAAGCATAAACGATTAATGGAACTTATACTAACCACTCTTCACCATCGTCTTCAACGATGGACTAACCATTTTGGTACTTTAATGTGTCTAACTCACCAATCTTTCATTACTTTCAAACTGTGCACTCGCACCATTTAATGGTTTTTACGTAGTTCGGCCAACAACCGAGATCAGAGGGCCTCTTTCATCCATGGTCATTTACAACTGCTCGGCCAACAACCGAGATTCGGCCAACAACCGAGATTAGAGGGCCTGTTTCATCCATGATCCTTAAATGAGCTCGACCAACACTTGAGATTCGGCCAACAACCGAGATCAGAGGGCCTGTTTCATCCATGATCATCTCTCCTTGATCTACTCTACTTCACAACAATGTCTCAGTATGAGACAACATATACATAACGGACCTAAATCCAGTTCTAGCGCAAAAACTACAATAACGACAAGATGGTCGTTATTTCTAACAAAATAACAACCTATCAACTTTATTCAACATATAAATTATTCCCAACATGAGGATCAAATGGAATTCAATTCCTCATTAATAACCATAACGCAAGAGAGAATCGTCCACTTGCCTTATAAGGCGTGCTCGACGTCCTTAGCAATTCCAACAGTAATCTGTATCATCCCTCTGACAATATAACAAAAGGATTTCTCAGCAACGAGCTCACAGAAACACTTCTTAGTTGTATTCTCAACTCCTACAACTTCCTAATCGATAAACGATTTAATTTCCGAATATCGATATATAATAAATCCTACTTATCATGCTTCAAGGAGCCATCTTGGCGGAATTATAACTAATTATCCGCTCCTCTTTTGAAACAATTTTCTAAATAAAAATTGTTCATCAGCAACAGTTCTTAAAGGTTACCAAATTTCGGATCAAACGGATTAACAACGAATCCTGAGTAATTATCCGAAGTCCTTTACCTGCCAATCGGTAACCAAAACTTGTATTCGCTATAACTGAAGATCCGGACGTCCGTTTCTCGAGCGGTTCGAACCTGTGGGACCGTAATAACGTCAAGATTATAAAAACCATAAATTTAATTAGCAAATTGGAACCGAAAGGCCCTTACGGTGGCTCCGTAATCAATCCGCTAATTAATTTCGATCGTATATACCTTCACTCGAGCCCAGGGCTTGTTTGGCTCGATCATTGCTCGATCCCCGAGCCCGAGGGTGGCTGGGCGTTGCCCAACGGCGGCCCTTGTGGTGGGTGGTGGTCGGAGAGGCTAACGATCACCGGTGACGATGTACGGCGAGGCGAGAAGTTAACCGGCGGTGACGACGCCAAACCTTCCTTCCCGAGTCCACGTTCCGTCCTGCCCCTCTCTGGTTCTGCTCTGGCTTGGTCTCAACAACACAAGCACACAACAAAGTGAGGAAGAAGAGGATGAGGTGGCTGGCTGGGCAAAGAGGATCGCCGGCGGTGAGAATCCTTTCTCCTCGGCTCGTCCCGTCCTAATCGGCTTTGGTTCCTTCTTCTGCAGCCGCAACACCGCAAGGAAAGTAATAAGATGAAGGTGGAAGATGGAGGAGAAAGTGAGCTAGGCAGAGATGGCGGGAGAAGATTACCGGCGGTATAGAATCTGGTCCCGAGTCCATCGCCGTTCCCATCTCCCCTCTCGATCTCTCTTTTCTGGTCCTTATCCAAAATTCGAGCCCCCCTCTGATTCAATCTAAATACAAAGTTCGGATGTCCCAAAGAAAAGTCAAACCTCCTTCTTCATTAAGCAATTGAAAGGCGGTTTACGCACCAAACCCGTCTCGGAACGGGACTCGCGTTAAAGCGGTAAAATTATGTACCTCGGGTGGAAAAACTCACTAAACGAAAAACGTCCCGTAAATTATGTAGACCAATAAAACCAATTTTCCATGATTTTATCTTGCTACCTTCAATTTTTAAGGCTTCCGTTTCGTATTTTAAATTCCTTCCGGTACATAATTAAAAAGACGGCTTATCCAATAAATATTCTTTTTCCACCGAAAAATCCTAAAATTCACATCGATCCATAAAATCATTTTTTTGTGATTTTAGGATATCACCAAGAATTTTCTAGGATTTAATCTCCAACAAAAATATTGGATTAAGCGTTAAAACGGACCAAGGAGGTTAAAAGGATATCCGAGAAAAATTCAAAAATATCCTCAAAAACCGCAGTTATTACAAGTTTGATGACACTTCTTTGTCATCAAGGCCCTTTTGATGACAAATTAATCGAACCGTCATCAAGTAGAGATGATAATTGATGACAATCTGACCGTCATCAAATAACGATGACAAGTGATGATAGTTGATGACGGTTCGAACCGTGTGACGACGGTTGTTTTTATATGGTTTGAATGCCTTTGATGATTCTTTTTGTTATCAAAAAGTTGTCATCAAGACATTTTGATGACACTTTTTGCCTTTTATTACACTTTTTGTCATCAAAAAATTTTGATGACGGTGAAATAAATTGTGATGACAGTGATGACGGTTGTTTTTATGTGGTTGAATGCCTTTGATGATACTTTTTGTCATAAAAAAGTGTCATCAAGACATTTTGATGACACTTTTTACCTTTTATTATAGTTTTTGTCATGAAAAAATTGTGATGACGGTGAAATAAGTTGTAATGACGGTGAAAAAATTGTGATGACGGTTATGAAAGTGATGATGGTGATGATTGTGATGATGGTCAACGTCGGTCAACAGTCGGTCAACGGTCGATCAACGCTGGTCAACGCCGATCAACGGTCAACGACCGAGTCAACTCGGTCAACGGGTGAGTCAACCCGATTAACGACCGAGTCAACTCGGTGGGAGTGGGGTGGGGGTGGGTGATGGGAGTTTTGCTATTTACCTAATTTTCACACCCTCATTAATATCCACCTAATTAGCCTTTTTTTTTTCTATTTATTTAAATCATCCAAATTTATTGCATTATATTTATCTAGAATTATTTAATTTTTATCTAAGAATTTTCGAAAATAGCAAATATGGCCGATTCTTAAATGTTACTATTTGTGTAGCGTTGGTAGAAGAAAATCAAGTATTATCGAGTTGTAGATTGTTTAAGATTTATTTTTAATAAAAATAATTCGCCTAAAGCCGTTAAAAATTTAAACGATTTTTCTATCCTATGCCCTAAGGGCATATGTTAAGAATACTAATAATAGGAACTAAAACCCTAAAAGGAAATTAATAAACCCTATTGGAAAAATAATTAAACCTAAATAAATACAATTTTAAGATATATTGCCATTTTTAGTCTCTTAACCTATACCCTTAGGGCATAGGTTAGAAAAATCGAAATTTAAAATACATAAGCTTAGGCGGGAAAGTGATTACTAAATCTGGTTACAATCGAAGAGTTTGTCGCACATTAATAATGATCAATAACCCTAGATTGGAAACCAAAACAAAACTCATCAAACTGGATGAATGGTGTTGAAAGAGTTCAGCCAGAGCTACATACAAGCAGGAGCATATATTGCCTATAGATCAAGATCAATACTGTATGAAGCAAGAGTTCATAGCAATTTCTAAAATTATCAGATGGATAATTTAAACTGTGTTTTAGCTTCAATTGCACATATTGCATAGTTCCTTAACAGTGTAACTTTATATAGATTATCTTCCCTATGCAACGCGAGTGACATGAAACTGAAAAAGCTAAAAAATAAAGCAAAGGAGAAATCAGGTAGACGAGACGAATTATACGTCAACACTAGAACACGAACATTCATTAAGTTCATTCAGATCAAAATGCCCTGACTTGTAACTATTCATAAATCCTCATATACATGCTAAGACTACGAGAAAATATGCTCTGATCATAAGGAAACTCAACAGGTCAAGAATTCTATCCACTACAACTGGTTAGCTATTCAATATAGTCTATATGAAAAATATCAACAGATTAGCCCAGAGGAGACAGTAATTGAATGAAAAATATCATTCAATTACTTGTGCAAAATTGCACTTTTAGGCCATGAGCAGTTAAATAATGCACTTGGCAACACAAAAAATACCATCCGAAATCTTGACAATTAGACTACATTATGGTTTAGCTATGTCCAAACGTGTTTTTTTTAGTTATTTCAAATGGTTATGTGCTAAAACTTTTCAGCAAAGCAAAGTGTTTTTTTTGGGTGATAAATTTGACCAAAACATCAATCTTATGAGCACATGCATCAACCAAGAAAGCAATCATCAAATTCCATCCCTACTAGATAATGATCATTCATAAAGTTCACCCATATCAAAAATCCCTAGATCATGATCATTTCTAAAGCCTATTCCTAGTTTAAATGGGCAATTTTTACGGGAGTTTCTAACTCCATATACCCACATTCATAGACGTGACTTTTACATGCCAACGGCTAAACATCAAAAGGTAGCACATGTAAATTATAAAGCATCAAGTTTGGAGCTTGAAAGATAGCTAAGCATCATCAAAAAGTAGCTAATCATTAACCAACCAGTTCATCATTTGCAGCAGTAATTCAAGCATGTCCAGAAGCCTGCAAGAGAAAACATCCCAGAATACTTATAGTTACTTGAGATATTAAATGGAAATCTTCAATGATACAAAACCTCAAATCACAATATAAAATGCTGAGGGTTAACAGTTGACAAACTTGACACTATCCCTTGAGTAATAACTTTAAATGGAATTTCTTTTTTTTTTTTTTTGATAGAAACTTCGAATGGAATTTCATTATCAAATCAATGGAAAAATCTTGAATTCTTGTACATCAACCTATTAAGTATTGTTAATGCACTTTACAAGATTTATGAAGTTAATGGAAATAAAAATGCATTATTTTTTTTCTCTTTGAAAAGTTTAGGCATATAAAGATGTCAATTCAATGCAAATTTAAGTAAAGAGTGAAGGTACCTAGTGCATTAGCCAACTAGGAGGAGGCCAATATTCAGTTACTGACTTACTGACTTACTGGTGCAAAACTATAGTTTTGGAAAACAGATTTATACACTAGGGTACAGTAACACTTAAGCTTCAAATAACACTTAAATTTTTACCATTCCACTCATCACTCAGTAAGTCAGTAACACTTAAATTTTTACCATTCCACTCATCACTCATTCAGCACTCAAATAACATAAAAATTTACTCATGACATCTAAGAATCATTTAGTTTTTCTTCTTTGATAAATGATGATAAAAAATAAAGATAGCATGCAAATGTGAAATGCATAGCATAAGAAAGTAAGTACAATCACAACTTTGAACAGCTTGTATCAGACAAAAAAAGCCTAGTAGAAGCATGCTAATAAAAAATTGCATGCACCTTATAAGACAAAAACAGCCTCAATTATGACAGACTAAAATACATTAGGTCTACTAATGCACCTTAATATAAACTCATAAAAAAGTATAAGCATTATTACACTATATATAAAAAGCATTAGGTCTTGAATAACTCAACAAAGAGTACAAGCATTAGGTCTATCCTCTTAGGTAAATTTAAGAAAATAAAAAGCATTGCAATGCAAATTTAAAATGCAAAGGATAAGAAGGGATAACTTACTATCATTGACATGAAGTATCAACGAGATGTAAGCCACCTAGGAGGAGGCCAGTACACAAATGTACAATCTTTAGTCAGTTTCATATAAGAAGTTTTACCATCAGCCAAACCATGGACACCAGAGTAAATATGCTTGAAAACACGACCAGAGTGACTAGGCTCAGGAATGAAACGCTCAATGGCCACATAGACACTATTAGCCTTGCAACATCTGAAATCCTCAGCCGAAAAGCCAACAGAAACATCCATACAATTGAAGAACACTCCATCTCCCAAGCATTTAACAGGCTTCCAATTCTTCTTGCACATCTTGAATACCTCACACCTAAATGGAACTTCATTTTTAACTCCCTCATTACTACGCCAATTAATGTTTTCATAGATTCTATTCTCCAGATACAAATCTGACTTATATTCAACCAAATATTTGGTAGTATTGACATGATCCATAGGTAAACGGGGCATTTCAACCATTTTCAGGTTCATATTGGAATCGAATAAAAACAACACACCTGTGCCATTAATGGCATAACATTTTCCGTTACAGACAACCGCATCAGTAATACCATAGCCCTTGGTATCAACGAGGGTCCAATCCTTCTGCCCAAACTTCAAATAGCTCGCAGCAGAATCAGTGAACAAGACCAAAATAACGAAATCACAATCTTCAGTGTAATTCCAGAGAACAATGATCTTTCTTAAACAAGGCTCCAGCGCATGGGTAGGAAACCCCTTAGGATCAACAAATATCAGCTTATAGCACTTGCAAATTTCTGTAATTCGATAATCAAGGAGATTCAAGTGTTTGGGTATAGTGCCTGGAGAGAAATCAACCCTATTTGGAACCACTGGGCATAAGAGAGAGAATCGGTTAGGGTTTACCTCTGAAACCCTAATCAGCCAGCCATCGGAAGGATCGCCGGCGCAAGGTCCGTGTTCCGGCGGGGAAAGACGATAGAGAGTGGAATAGCTGAGAGTGTAGCGGCAACCGTCGCTGTGAATCCAAGAACTGCAATACATAAGTGGAGGCACATTGAGAGGGAAGGGAGAGGGTCTCAGCCGAGGATGGACAGAAGATCTCCAAGATGAGCAGACGGAGCGAAGGCGGAGAATGTCGACATCGGTGTTTAGGATTTTCGATAGCGTTGATAAGATGTCGGGAGGGAGATTGCTCCAGGTTTTGGGCGCCATTGTAGAGGAAGCTTCGAGGGAGCGAGAAATGGAAGCAGATGTCAGGTTGTGAATCTGTGTGTGACACGGGAAAATGAGTGAAAAATAGGGTTTAAATTAGACAGCGGATCTTTTTTGGGCTCACTTCACACTAGCCCAGCGTTTTTTTAGTCCATAGAGGACACTTGATCACGGAAAATTGGAACTTGTAACGTAATGATCACGGATTCACGGATGTTAAATTTTATAACATTATTTCATTTTATTTTTCATTCAAGAAAATATATTATCATCAAGATAAGTAAAAATGTACAAAATTATTACAGTAATGATAATCGAATGGGATACTAGTATTAATTACTACATACTATACTACCATTTGCCCGTGGCCACTGTCATTAGACAACGGATCTTTTTTGGGTCCAATAAAATCTATATCTATCTATAATAAATATATAATTTTGTGTACATGCCACATTTAATGCACTTAATGATAATTTTTAATTATTTTTTTCACCTTTAATATAATATGTACTAAATAGATAAATTTATGTACATAACCACATTCATTGTCACATTTATTACACTAATACCTATTTTTATGAATACTTATCATTTTTAAATAAATAAAATAATTCTACATAGTTTAGTGGTAAAGAATTTTTTAAACTACCTATAGATCATGGTTCAAATCTTGACAACTATTTTTTTGCTAGATAACACACTCTTAGTTTTTTAATCGTTGATATAGTATGTCGTATGTACCATATACATTATCAATTACACTATTACATAATAAGGTAGATCATTTTATTCACATTTAGTTTTAAGGCTTAATTATAATTGGTATATACTATTATATATAATATATCATCCTTTCTTAGCAATTGTTATTTTCTTGCATATATTTTATTTAATTGAAATACTTTTACTATTTTAATCTTTAGTATATTATATTTTAGACACCATTATGTATAGTCAATTACAATATTACACTATTATATAATAAAATAAATTGTTTTAGATTCACCTTAATTTTTATTTTTTAAATTTACAACATTAAAATGATATGTACTAGGTGAATGTACTAAATTTATGAAAAAACATCTTAATCATATTATATTAATTTTATTATATGTCAATATGAAATTTTGGCTCAATGGTTGAAGCTTTGACAATTATATTGGAGGTTTAAGGGTCAGTTTTCAAATAATCACATTGGATAACTTTTTTTCCACAATCAAAAGACTCCATACAAAATACTAAATTCAATTTAGATTTGATATTAAAAGTATGTGAATGATATATAAGAATTTTAATATGTTGATAGTTGCACACAAGTGTATGAAAAATGATATATGATTTTGATAATTAATTAATTATAAATCAATCCATTTGATTAATTTAGTTATAAGGTGACTCATATTTTTTTTCAAATAGTTAAAACGTTTTGCTATAACTCATTTATAAATTTTTTTTATAGTTTTTAAAACATAGGAGCTAAGTTGCATTGAAAAAACACACAGAGCAATGTAAATTAATGTGTTAACTAATATATGATTTTGTTAAGTATACACCAATCTATTTGATTACATATTGTTATAAGATGATCCAAATTCTTTCAAATAATCAAAATGACTTTGCTATATTTTTTTAATTCAATACAATGTTATTAGATACAAGAGTGCATTAAAAAATTTAGATGAATCCCTTTTTATTTAGCCTACACTTGCTAAAGGATCAAATTCAATTTTAGATGGGTGGATATTAAGAGAATGTCAAATGATACAATAAGGCTATATATAATAGACTAAATCATTCATAAAAAAAAAACTAAATAGATTTATTATACCCCTATCGTGAATCTTAATGGTAAAATTTTGAAAGCATTACTAGACTAATCTAAATCACTAAAGCTATAATCTTACAACATGTGAAGTTATATATCATCAAAACCAAATAAATATTTTTTTATTGATGTCTTGAAATATTTAAAATCCTTTTATTTAAACTTGGAGGATTTGCACAATAATTGTCTATCTTAATAAAACATCAACATTTGATATTACACATTAAATTATGAACATTTAATATTAGATACAAAACACAACATCCAACACAACTGTTGGCATTATAGTTAATGTAACACCCCTATTTTACAACATTGTGTATTACCGCCAGGTGCTCCCGAGGGAGACTTAGTTCTTACAAAACATCTTACATTGTTTTCAAATATAAAGTTGTTCGGAATTGAAATGCAAAACCTGCTTGTCCTTGAAACGTAATGAAACTAAAGCAAGATGATGGTAAGGTACGTCTTGAAAATCCTTGTTCTTCCTTCGTCTTCACTTCACTTCACGCCTTGCTGGGATTCCTAGATTCTGACATAATTCGCGAGGGGCGATAGAATGCCAGGCAAACATGCGGAAAAGAAGAATTAGTCTAAGAGACTAAGCAAGCGGGAAGGGAACTTCCCGAGGGTATTTTGGGAATTTCAAATATTATCGAAAGAGATATTAGGGTTGTGTTTACGATGGGGCTATATGAATAAACTTGTTTATGTGGAGCTTTGATGGTTCAAAGGAGAGTATATCTTTAGTCAAAGATAACTCGATGAGCGATAGAAGAACTACTAGATTGTAGACTTCTTTAGGATTTCGAAAGTATGTTGGGAACGTTTATTAATTCATACAAGTGAAAAACTCTCGCGCCCTGAGCGGACCGAGAGCCGGATCGATCATTTGAGACCGGTCCGGTTTTGGTATCTTAAATGTGCATTCGCACTTATCTTATATAGTGACGAAAGATATTCGACTTTGTTAATGATTTTTAATAGAGAGTGGTGGGACACGGATAATCCGAGCCACCCGAGGGAGAACTTCAATTCCCCGACACTTAGCTAGAGTGCGCACAATCCCTCTTTTCAATTGGAGCGGATGGAGATCATGATCCTGAAAGTCGTATGGACGTACGACTTAGTAAGGTTATATAGAGGCGTCGGCTAACCCGCACCCCTTTCTAGTTTATTCAAGGTAAATCTCTGAACGAGATTGTAATCAATCAAGATAACAAACATACTAGGATATATACCTAACAACGGAATATAAAGCGTACTATGCTAACAATTGTCGTTATTTCTAGCAATCAATATTTCCTAGGTTCATTTTTATTTAAACATACAAATTGTTCCCAACATCAAGGATTTTCACGAAATGGAATGTAAAGGTTGCAAGGGAAAATTCCACTTGCCTTAGCGTAGCGAGTTCTAACAAACGAGCTTTGACGAAACTTATGTGATTCCCGACTACGAGCGAGGATTCCGACCTATCGACACGGAATTTACGAACGGCTTATAAATATGGATACTTCTTAACTTGGATTCTCTCTTATAATGCTTTCATAAGAGAAGCGGAAATCTAAATTATTACCATAATAATTTAGAAGATTATTGAAAATAATAATGTTCCTTCATTATTTTGGTTTTGTAATATCCTTTTTATTCCATAAAAATTCTATTTATTAATGTTAAAATAATCCTTTTTAAATTTTCCTTGTTACTTCCCATATTTTACTTATAATATCCCCTTAATTGAATTTCCTTTAATTATATTCTTCACATCAAAAAGCTACTAGACTTATGATCTATTTTCTTGGAAGTTTCCAAAATTAGAAAATTCTCTTTTCTTTATAAAGTAACTTACTAAAAATATCATAGATTAAATTAATCCTATTTATTTTATTCCTATAGTTCTTTTCACATTATATGGCTCATAAATTATCTATGCTCATAGTTGATAATATATGATCATGGCTTATAAAATATAATCATGGCTTATAAATATCTACTTCATACTTATAGTCTATTATTATTATAAAATCTTAGGTTATAAAATAATATCTTTTCTATATCTAAATGATTTCTTTTCATGCAAGTAATCCTCATGACTATATAATATCATAAGATCAATATAAGATCATAATTCTCTATATCTAACTTAGAACTTATGTCTTGTATTAAATCTCTACACTTGAAGGTATATTAAATTATTATTTTCTTTAAATGATGACTTTAGTTATAAGACTATTATTCATTATTCTTTTATAACCAAATATCTAATATCCAACTATAGTTCATGGCTACAACTTGTGTGACAATACTTTTATAAGAATTCTCTATCATTATCCAAAATAGTTATTCTTATAATAGGTCATGAGTATTTTATCATTACTACCTTATATTATAACTAAACCATATAATAACATATATTACCTTATAGTCACATTTATCATGTTATAATAAAAGATTATGTCTTGTAATGACTTCTACACCTAGAGGTATGCTAAATTCATATTTTTATTGAGTAAAGAATTTATTTTATGAATCTATTTATCTTGATCAAGCGCATAAACATGATATCTTTTATAGTTTAGGACATGCAATGGCTTTTTTTTTATCTACTAGCACCTTGTTATTATCTTTGTATAAATCATATTATCCCTTTATAAAAATAATATTCTATATAAAACTATAATCCATATACTACAAATTTCATAACAATACTTTTATAAGAGCTTCTTCAAATCTATTTAAAATAATCATGTCTTATAATATTAAAATATGATATGAATTAAATATTCTAGTAGGATCAAAATTCACCAAAGTAATTATACTTTTTCCTAATTGATTTATATCTTCTCTACAACTAACAAGATTTCTATTAATATTTCTTATAAAAATTTAAAACTTGTAGGCTAACAAATATTATGATATCTATTTAATTTATTAAAATTGATTATAAAAACAATACTCTCATACTTTATTAAAAATATCCCAAGTCTTGCCATATTTTATTTTCTTTTATTTAAGTTTACATGCATGTTATTAAATCCATTTATTCACTAGTAAACAATAAGACTAATAAATAAAAATCTGATTTTTAATGTTTAGGAAATTGAGGTGGGTTGGATCTGATTTTAATTAAAATTTTATGCCCAAGTTTAGTTAGGATTTACCCAAAATTAGGCCCAACTTCTCCTTGCCTTCTTCTTCTTCTAAATGTCGTACAACCAGAGAGAACTTAGGAACGAACGACGACGGCTCGCAGGTGGCTACACGCGCGGCGTTGGGCGACTCCGGCGGCCAAGGTGGCGGCGCGCGTCAGGCAGGGGCGGCCGGCGTTGTGGTGGTGCGCCGGTGGTACTCCGGTGGCTATTTTAGGGTTTGGGAATTTTTATGTGAAAAAAATCAGAATTTAAAAAAATGGTTTGAGGCTGAATTTTGCTTGAATTGAGAGCAGTTATGCCTAGAGGAAGAGAGTAGGAAGAGTTTGTGTGAGTTTGGAGGGGAAATTGAGCCCTTTATATAGGCAAAGGAGATGAGCTTGGTGATCCATGGCTATGGTGGAATACCAATGGAAGAAGGGAGGATTGATGAGGATTGGGCATTGTTGTGCTAGTTGATGATGATGTAAGGTTGATGAGGTCAATAAGATGGTCTTGCAAGCAAGAGGAAAGGGAGGAGGACATGCAATGGAGCATCTCAAATCAACGTCAATCCATCAGACTTATGTCTGATGTCTATTTTGAAGAAGAAGGAGAATAGTTGATATAAAATAAAAGAGGTGAGGTGATTGAATAAGAAATTGCAATTAGTCTAGCGGATTTGATGGGGTTGGGCGTGTGAGAGGGGTTGCAAGAGGTCTCGGGTTCTAATCCCGGCTCTTGCATTCTTTTTACAAAGCTTGTAATATGATTTTTAGGCCTTTATGTAATTTATTTTATAGAATAAATCCAATCTCTAAAAAAAACATTATTTTTATTTAATGCTGTTTTTATTAATTTATGCCCCATTTTATTATTCTATGCTCCTCAAGTTATCTTGTTGAATTTTATTTAATTAATTCATTCTTAATAATCTCTTTTAAAAAGGAAAAGTAAAAGTCATTACGATATGTAGAAATTCTATTTTTATTTGAAGAAAAAAAATTTATTATCATAAATATTATATTATAATTCGGTTTAAAAATTCTTGGAATATCGCGGATAATACAGTTAACCAAACATAATATAGAATTTAATTCCTACCTTTTTCTTTCTCACTATATAAGTCTTATTTTTGTATGAACGCATCACAATTTCATCCACTATGAAGCGAAAAATAGAAGACAACCCTCAGATTGCAAAAAATATTAATCGAATCGAAATACGGATTGAGATGGGGGAGAGTGAATGTGAAAATGTAAGACATGAAGGTTTTTGGTGGATGGTAATTAGGTTTGCACAAAATAATTTTTTTAAAGTTCAAATTTCGATGATTTTTATTAAATTAATTATTTTTTATTGTGATTTGTATTATTTTTGTAAATGTTTACAAACATATATGTATTTTTAAATATTAAAACATAAATTTTGCCCCGTCCAACGGGCGGGCTCGATTTGGCTAGTATAAATTTAAAGTCGGACTCACTTCACACTAGCCCAACTTTTTTTTTTGGTTTGAAGCGAGTCCAATTTTATTAAAATAGTAATGGAAAATTGGAACTTGTGAAATTTAAAGTTTAAACTAGGTTCGTTGATGATATTCAACTGGATTGTACATGTTATTTATAGGGTATAAAGTTTGATTTGAACTTGTCGTATAAATGCAATCTGATTGAAGGTCGTAAGGATCGGTAAGTTGTATGGTTGTCAAGCCGTATGGCTATTAGGACGTATGGACAAAAAACTATTAAAACCAAAATGAATATGGATATGGGTGAATCGTTTATCTCTTAAGTTTATCTTATAACACTCCCCCTTGAATATTAACCCTTTTATTCAGGGTTATGTATATGTTGCCTCGTTAAAAACCTGGTTAGGAAAAACCCAGTAGGATAAAAACCATAGCGCAGGGAAAAAGAGTACATCTTATATATCTTCTATGCTTTTATAGTATTGCCTTTTTTTTTAACTCTCGCTCGGTTCGATTAGCCGGGGCCAATCTACGTCCGAATCGGGTACTGCAGAGGCCCATTGCTGGGGGCGACCCTCCCAATTCAATTTTTTCCATACACGCCGTCAGGAAGATTCGAACTTTGAACCTCCTGAACAAACGCTTAAGGAGTCTAGCACCTCATCCCACTAGACCAATTGGTTATTGGTATAGTATTGCCTTATTAAAAACCTTGTCAAGTAAAACCCAGTGGAAAAAATCTGAACGAAGGGAAAAAGAGTGCAATGCATATAATTCTCCCCCGAAATCAACATACTTCTCGAAATATGCGCATTCCGATCTTGTACACAAGTTCTTCAAACTCATTGGGTTGTAAGGATTTTGTGAACAAATCTGCAACATTTTCATATGATCGGATTTGCTCGATTTCAATCTCGCCCCCTTCTCTAGATCATGAGTTGAGAACAATTTTGGTGAAATGTGCTTCGTCAGATCTCTTTTGATGTAACCCCCTTTGACTTGTGTGACACATGTAGAATTATCTTCATATATCATGATTGGATTATCTACAATTAGAGCTGTCAAAAGCTGACCGAACCCGCCAACCCGACCCAAACCGCCTGATAATTTTAGGGTCAAAACCCGAAAGTTTAAACCCGAAATCAACCAAACCCGATAGAACCCGAAACTCGTTGGGTTGAAACCCGAAACCCGTTGGTTTGACCGAGTTAGTAAATTTATAGAATTTTTATAATTTATTTTGAAACTTATAATATATTTCATTATTAAAAAATGAAAATAATAAATTATAATTAAATATTATTATTTAATTAAATATTGATTTTAATAATCACAAAAAAGGATATTTTAGACTCGCTGGTCAACCCGACCTGACCGAAAACCCGCTACAACCCGACCCGATTGACCCGTGACCCATAACGAAACCGAACCCGATTTAACCAGAATCCGAAATGACCGAACCCGACCGATTGACGTCTATCTACAATTGATCTTATTTTGCATTCTTTTTGTATGTATCCAATCATTGATCCTAACCAGACACATTCTCTTCCTGCTTCATAAAGAGCGATTAATTCAGCATGGTTTGATGATGTGGCGGTAAGCGTTTGCTTTGTTGACTTCCATGAGATCGTCATATCTCCATACGTGAATACATAACCATTTTGAGATTTTGTTTTGTACGGGTCTGATATATATATCCTGCATCTGCATGCCCCTTTAAATAGGGTTTCTTTTGGAGAATATTCCCTAGGATATATAATGTCCTTTTTTGGGAATAATCCATCTATTATTCATATTACACTAAATATATGTGAGGTATATAAATAAAGAGTTTGGTTCCCATAAAACATCCCCTTAATATGAAACGGAAGGAGAATTTTGGACCCTTGGATCAAGGAGATCCAAAGGCTGATTTTCTTTCCCCTTTTATTAAAGGCGGGGGCAATTATGTCTTTTCCCTCTCTAATTAATAATCCTTTTTCTCTTTTTTGTTTTGTCTAGGGTTCGTTCAAAAGCAGATCGAAGATTGTGCCCTTCGATTGAAACGGAAGGAAATCGCACGAAAGGAGATCGCCATCGCCGAATCCGAAATCCAACGAGTTTGAATCTGCGAGTCTCGTTCCAACCATGGCAGAAAGTGGTAAGAGGGATTCACAAATCCATTGAACGAGATCGAAGTGTGTGATTTTTCGGAATCGATTGAACTGGTCAATCGAACTCGTTGAACGAGATCGAACAGTGTGATTTTCGGAATCGATTGAACTGGTTAATCGAATTGTGTGAATCTAGTTGGATTTCGATTGAATTGTGTGAATCGAACTTAATACTAGGCCAATCTTGAACTGTGTGAATCGATTGAACTATGTAAATTTTCCTGTAAACTAGGCCAATCTTGCAAAATTCGACGTTGCACTTTTCGAACTTAATACTGCACTTTTCGGACTTAAGAATGCACTTTTAGGACTTACTAGTGCACTTTTCATACTTAAATAACGCACTTTGCACTTCTCGTTGATAATGCACTTTTAGGACTTAATAATGCACTTTTCATACTTAATAGTGCACTTTTCATACTTACTTGCACTTTTCATAAAGGAGTATAACTAGTATATGACAATGCACTTTTCAGCCTTACTAGTGCACTTTTTATACTTAACAATGCACTTTTCATTTTTGTTTAGAGAACATATATTTGACCTTATAGAGAACATATTTTTATTGCACTTTTCATAGTTAATAATGCACTTTTTACACTTAAGAGTGCACTTTTTCTACTTAATAGCACTTTGTATATCTTTTACTTTTCACTGATTTAGTTAGTAATTTAGGTAATGCACTTTTCCTAGTATACAATGCACTTTATTATACGTTCAATGCACTTTTACTGATTTTCAACTAACACCTTTATATTTTCCTTTTATGTTGTTGTAGTGGGGACATCAAACTCTTCTTCAACTACTATTCTGAATGAGGAATCACCTAAAAACAATGGTGAATATTTCATTGAGCTATCTCAAGGGGGAACGACATACTATTTGCCCACATGTCCATCCGAGTTGAAACCATATGAAGGTCAAATTTTTGTTTTAGTACAAGTAGCCCATTAGCTCAAATGGTAGAGCGGTGTGCTTTGTGCACAAAGATGTAGGTTCGATTCCTATATGAGCTAATATGATATCTTACAAAAATTAATTCTTAACACATTTATTCCTAACCTAACTAGCTAGGTACTAAAAGAAGTTATATTTTATCGTGTGTCAAATAACTAATAAACCACTATTTTTCAAAGAAGATCATGATCAAATTAGCTTATATGGGATTCGAACCCACATCTCTGTGCATAAGCACATTGCTCTTCCATTTGAGCTAATAAACTTTTCTTAAATTAATGCACTTTTACATGTTTTTAAATGCACTTTTACATGTTTTTAATGCACTTTTTGACATTATACTTGCACTTCTTTCTTATGCACTATTATTAGTTTATGGTGCACTTTTACATGTTTTTAATGCACTTTTACATGTTTTTAATGCACTTTTACATTGTTATTCAATTGCTATTGGATCTACCGAATGCTAAAGAGAAGGAAGGAACAAAGGCGAAGAGAAATTTGCTCTAGAGCAATACAAAACACTGACTAACCAACATTTGGTTCTAGAGCAATACAAAACAGTTTACAATTCTAATTTATCTTCCATTTGATGCTGTAGTTGAAATGGTCCATGTTATCCTGTTCAACTGTAATCGAAAATGAGAATATGGAACAAATTGGACTTTACCTAGATATCAAAAATACTTGAAAAGCACTCCACAGGAAATCAACCATGTCATGTATGGGATATCTGCATACAAGCACATATGAAATCAACATATAATGAAGAACTAGAAACAAGAGGTGGACATTGATGATCATATATAGATGATCAGGTTTGGATTCGGTGGAGTTACTCTACCTATAATATAAATATAAAATAAAATTGGAAATTGGAATCAAATTACAACTCCACCATATCCCATTCCTAGATAATCAACCAGCAAGAATATTTTCACAGGCAAACATCCCATATTTTCTCAGATAGATAAACTGAAGAACTCCAAGACTGAAATTTCCAACAGCACTGAAATTAGCACAAACCCTAGACTAGTCAAAAGTTCAAGCTACACAATTCTAACTAATCTAAGCGAGAAACACAGACCCTAAACAATTAAGCAGAAATCAAAACGAAAGACACGCATACAAATCCAGCAATTTCACACACAGATATAGCGATTCAGACATACGACCCGCCAAATTGAACCAGAACATGAACCCACAAATTGGGATCGTGATTGAACCAGAACATGAGCCCCCAAACAGTTTACAATTCTAATTTATACCTTTTCGATTTGTTTTTGGAGGCATCGTGATTCGTGGGAGAGATTGAAGGCGAAGGTGAGATCGTCCGTCGTCCTTCGATCGTCCGTCATCCTTCGTTTGCTTTGGAGAGTTCGATCGATTGGAGCCTTCGATCGAGTGTTTGGAGCCTTCGATCGTTTGGAGACTCGTCGTCCTTCGATCGTTTGGAGACTTTGAGCGTTTGGAGTAGATTGGGCTTACAAAATTGAGCGTTTCGATTTGGTTTGGAGTAGATTGAGCGTTTCGATCATTTGAGCGTTTGGAGTCGATCCGAACTCCTTATTTTTGATATTTTAGGTTAAGGGTATAGAAGTTGGGTGTATTTACAAATTTGCCACCTTCCTGATTTGTTTTATTTTTTTTTCAAAATCACAGAAGTAATCTCAGCCCTTGGATCATGTGATCCGACGACCCAAAATTCTTCTTCCGTTTCATGTTAAGGGTTGGTTTCATTTGAACCAAACTCTAAATAAATACTAAAAAACATGGTCTCACAATTATATTGAGGCTTTTGTTCGAGAATTTGATAGTCAATTAATTCCCTTCCATCGTCCGGACTATGGAAGGAAATCAATTTACCCTATTAAAAACTCAAAAATAAAATTATAAAAAGGATTGAACAGGAAGAGGAATTACATTTTAAGGGTACAAAGGATCTGCATAAGATGTACAGTAATGTACTAAATACATATACATTGAATTATATTGTATTAGTTGTTATTCACTGATGATTAGTTTGTACATTAATTTCATTACTAAATGTAATTACATCACTGTGGGGCAACTACTTCTCCTCACAAATGTCGCCATCTCAAAAGCTGATGTTTATCCTCTTTATAATGGGAGTTGTTGTTGAGTTGTTGCAAGTTCAAGTAGTTGGAAGAATTGCCAACTGGAACGTTGAAGTGAATATCAGTAATGGTCTAGAATCTCGAGAGAATGTACAAGTACACTGTAAGGACAAGCACCACGATTACGGGATCCATCTAATTCAGCCAGGCCAAACATATGGGTTTAGCATCATCCCAAGCTTCAATTCCGACTACTTTTGCGGATTTGTCTTCCATAATGAGCTCCACTGGTTCGATGCCTACGTTGACATGAGAGATTGGGAGGATTGTGGAAAATTCGGTCGTTGCAATCGGTATGTAATTGTAAGGGAGGAAGGCCCTTGTGGTTGTGGAGGAACTGATCCTACTCATTGCTATCCTTGGAATAAGAATTCTTACATTCTATCTTAACTTCATCTAGTTAATTAACTAGGTTTGTTGTTTGTAATTGGACCATTAGTCAATTGATAATAAGACTGCTATATGAATTGATTTATTAATTGCTTGCTTTATTTTGAACAATAAGTACTTTGGTTGTTTGTTCTAGGACCGTTGATCAAATTTAATTCTGAGAGTGCATATGAATTAATGTGTCCATAATTAGAATAATTTCGGTCATGTATGTAATTAATCTACATGTTTTATTCATCACATTTACACTAGAATCATAAAAACAATGAAAAAAAAATAAAAATACAAGATATGCTAGATTGAATTATAAAAACATAGGAGTATGATTCCTAATTTAACTATCCAGATTAGCAAAATTATGAGTCACAGTTTGTTTCTTCACATCTGGACCCATATATTTATAATAACTAATGTAGTTGTAAGAGTTGTCAAAAGTTGACTAAACCTGAAACACTACCCAATTGACCCGCTCTTAAACTCGACCTGAGTGACCCGAAACCCAATTTTGACTTGAACATGATTGTGACCCGAGAATATATGACCCGAACCCGACCAACCCCGGACCCAACCTAGTTGGCTTGTAAATGTAAAATTTTATTAAAATATTAATATGATTTTAGTTTTATAAATAATTTTATTGATTTTTACATATTTATATTATTATTTAATAATTTAAAAAATAATGTCTTAGAGAAAATGACGTTTAAAAAATTACGCTATTGACCCGTTGGTCAACCCAAACTTGCATAATATCTTGCTATAACCCGACCTGATTTTACCGGTAACCCGATTGACCCGAACACATACTCAACCCAAAATCGACCAAACCGACTTGATTGACTAGTGTAGTAGTTTTCCATACGCCAGCACAAACATAATACATATTAAGATTTCATTGCGTATATAATCAGTATAAGTAGCCCTAGTGTCCTATATCCAATGTTCTAAAAAACGCTAGGCGGACGCTGGGCGGAGAGGGGCCGCCTAGCGCCTAGACGGTCTGAACGGTGGCCTTGACGGTCCTATACAGGTGCCTAGGCGGCTTGGACGGCTAGGCGGGCTAGGACCTTCCAGCGCCTAGGCGGGGCCTAGAAGGGATTTTTAGAACAGTGCCTATATCAAGGTACTTAGACACATGGCATACATGTTTTTTTTAAAGAGATAAGAATTAGAAGGTCCTCCTTATGAAGGATGACCTAGAGTATCCTTGCGGATGAGAACATGAAGTTCTGAATGACTCGAAAAATTATCATTAGAGATAACAATGCGGATCGATGTAGTTAATCGGTGCATGGAAGATTTAATGCTAGATCCGCTACTTGATTATTGAAGTTGGCGCCTTGGACTTTGATAGAACTGGATCCAAGGATGGCTATGGAGGATGATTTTGAGGAGAGAAATGGAGGATGTGATGGACGAGTTTGAGAAGGGATATGGATGTGCGAAGAAGGATATAACACATCTTCGAAACACATCTTGAATGATCAATCGAGGATATAACGCACCACGATCAAATCTTCAAATTTGGGATTGATATCACACAATCCAAGCATCAAAATTCAAATTTTGATTCAAAAAGAAAGTTGAAAAACCTGTTTCTAGGAGAAGATAAAAAGTTGGAATTTGTTCATCATGTTTTGTCTAAGGAGAGAGGCGCCCCACCCTTGTCTATTAACCAAACAAGGGCAAACCCGAAATAACACAAACAAGGCATCGTTTCCAAAACTAACTCAAGGTTTCCAATTGTTTGTAAGAACTCCCTTACAACACATAAAACAAGCCACACAAACGTGGCCTTCAAGACAAGCATGTAACATCCCGACTTTACATCGGGGTGCTATATACTGTACTAGGTAATAAACCTCTTCGGGTACTACTTAGGCTAGTCTGATAGGTTTACTCGGATCTTGCAACTCGGGCACGACAAGAAAGTAAATTAAATCATCCAACTCTTAAACCATGCATGCACATCCCGACTATACTCGAAATGAAAACCAAATCTCAATCCTCATTTCCAACAACATTACTTAAACCAAACAAAGCAAACATAATGTTAAATAACGAAAAACACCCAAACTCGACTCCGACTTAAATGACACGCGCGTTAGCATCCACTCCACTACTTGGCTAAGGATTCATCATAATTCCTAACTTGTTACACATTAACAGAAATATAAAGTCCTTAAGGGCTCAACTCCAGACAAGCATGTGCCTGGCGATGAGATCTCAAGAATTAGGAAGAGGAACTCAAGAATTTTCCTCGAGTGCTATCCTCTAGACAACCCTGTGCCTGGGGGGGACCCCTTTTATTTAATTACTTGGCACACAAGTAAATACACTTTTACACGAGTCTCTATGAGTTCGACCCTTGCTTAACGCTCTACTTAGTTTGGTTAGTCAAGGTTTCTTTGATAGGTATGAACGACTATACAAATACCTCATCAAATTTGGCATTGTTGTGGACTGACGCTAATTGTGTATCTATTTTGTGCTAAGTTGGGTGTGAATTTTTTTATGGTTCATACTTGTGCCACTAATACATTTCCTTTACTATTTGATTCAGACATTGACACGAATTCATTTCAGATTGCGGAAGGAGATTCACGATCACTTTCACACTTTGACATTCTTTTCATGAAGAGACGGTAGCAACTAAGATGGGTGACCAAACGTTGAGACAACTGAATGCACCGAATCTGGCAAAACAACTCCTAGCGGTGCAGTTTCCTTTGTTGGCTAATGGGGTCAAGTTTGAGTTGATGTCTGTGTTGATTCACCTTTTTGATAGCTTGCATATGTTGGGTCTCCCTGAGATTAGCCCAAAGTCGAGAGTCCAATAAGCACGATTTAGCTAGGCCCATTATCCAAGTCGTGCAAGATGCGTTAGAACAACGGTATAAAGGCAAAGATATCGGTAACGGCTAAGACATTAAGGTTGATGGCGAAATCTTCGGGATCTCTGGACGCTCCATATCTAGATCAACGGTTGAAAGAAAGGAGGATCTATAAAGACCGAAGAAGGGAAAAGGAGGGGGACTCATACATTCATCAGCTCACTCACTATTGCATTCCGAAAAGCTCTCAAATTGATTCACTCTTTTTGTTCAAAAGTTCTATCTGATTGTTTACTTGTAACCTTGGAGGAATATTGTACCAGAACGATCATAAATCAACCACGTTATCTACTTTTGTTTGCTTTCTACTTCTTTCTCTCTAAGTTTTCATCTTGTTTACCAACTATAACATGTAACAACTACTTTTTTGTTAGGTTACCCTCATTATAGCAGGTAACACATTCGCGTGGTAAATCTGCCAAAAAAATTGGCGCCCACCGTGGGGCCCTAGCTAAAAGGGAGTCGCATCGCCAAGAACCATAAGCTCTACCTACGCAAGATGGAAGGCATTCATGCTACCAACAATCATGTGGAAGATCCCGAGAACAATGAAATCAATCAAGGTGGAGATAACCAACAAACTGAAAACGTGGACGGAATCGAACAAGATTCTAGAAATGGGAATGTCAAACCTAACACTTCCACGGAAGCAGAACGAGGAGGAGCGGTCGACTCCGACACTACCACTGAACTTCGTGCATCCATGACCGCTCTTCAAAAAGATTTAGAAAATCAAAAGGAAGCTCATGTCAACTTCACCGAGGTATACGAGAGACAAATTGGAACTTTAACTAATGAATGTAATATGATTCGATCACAAGTACAATCAACACCAAACCGCCAACGCATAACAGACGCAGTGGATGGCGTCGCTCGACGATTGGACATGGACGACCCAAATCTTGTAACACCAAACGATATTAGGCCAGTGACTGGCTATCAGGTAAATGGTAATTCTTTGAGGGCCGTTAGAGAAGATGTTGAGGTTACCCAATTACAGGAACACCTCAAAGCTTTGGAGGACCAAATTACTCAAGTCGCATGGGGCACCCCAACCGATAGCAGTGGAAAGAAGGGATGGTTATACCGATTCTCCCTTCGTACCCGCCATCGCGAGGGTAGACATCTCTCGCAAATACCAGGTCCCCGATGTACCTATGTACGAAGGGATTAGGGATCCAAACCAGCATGTAGATGCATTTAAACATTCCACGGACATTAGTACAATTCCCTTTGACATGAACGAAATTGCTATGTGCCGTTGGTTTGGCAACACGTTATCTAGGCCCGCGCTTAATTGGCACTCCCACTTACCTCTTGGTTGTATTTCGTCCTTGGCTGAGTTAATTGACAAGTTCAGGATAAGATTTGCAAGTAGTCGACACGCTAAAAAGCGTTCGAGTGACTTATATAGCATGGTCCAAAAGACCGGCAAATCCTTCAAAACTTTTCTTAACAGGTACAATGAAGAACTGGTTACCATAGAAGGATGCGATGCTTCAACCTCTGTGGAAGCATTCAGAAGAGGTATCTCAACTGGTAATCCTAATCTCTATCGTGAATTAACTAAGTATCCTTGCTCGAATTTCGATGAGGTACATGTAAAAGCATTGAACATGTGCGATTGGAAGAGGATGACCTCTTCACCACCAAAACTACCAGTCCTCACCGGCCAGAGCGTAGGCAGGGGAGGCGAGAGACCGATTACGTTTTGTACCCCAATCCATCTCCTTCTAAAACAACTTGGAACGCGATATTCGCTACGCAAAATGAGCGATATGAAGACCTAAGGTTGCCTCCCAAGCTATCTCACTACAACTTTCGTGCAGACGCGAAAAAAGTAGTCCGAACACTTAATGGCATGGGGGATACTGTTAAGTAGCCAAGAAAGAGCAACACACTTTCACAACAAAAAGATAAATCCAGATGGTGTGATTTCCACTTTGATCACAACCACCGAACAGATGAATGCATCACGTTGTGGAAAGAGGTAAGCGAATTACTAAGTAAGGGATACCTCAAGGATTTAATATCAGAAAGAGCAAGGGAGCAACTAGAGCGCAGCAAAGGGAAAACCAGTCCACCACCACCCCCAAAGCATATAAGAGTAATCAACGTCATCACAGGGGGGGGGTGAGATCTATGGCGTAACATATTCATCAGCTAAGAGGATCGCAAGGAGTACCCGGAGAGAAGAACACAGAATCTCGACTCGAAGGGGTCACGACGTGATGCCCATTACCTTCGATGACATCGAAGAAGAGGAATTTCACCATGATTGTTTGATAATTTCCTTAACAATAGAAAACTTCCTTGTCAAAAGAGTTTTAATTAATAATGGAAAATCTACTAACTTGCTTATGTTGGATGCTTTGTACAGTTTAGGCCTAGGTTTGGACGACATCATCAAGAAGTCTACGACTTTGGTAGGCTTCAGCGGTGAATCGCGCATCACGTTGGGGAAAATATCATTACCAACCATCGCGGGAGGGGTAAACTACCAGGTAAAATTTCATGTACTTGATTGCCCATCACCTTTCAATGTTATCTTGGGCAGACCCTGGATCCAAGGTTATCAGGGTCGGGATTCTAGGTTGGATCGTTGAGGGTCTTTTGGATCGCATCGTAAGATCGGATCGCTGAATCGTAAGATCCTACATTATAACTAAAAGTATGCAAGAATAACCTAATAGATTGTATATTTTGTTATATATGAAGTAAGAAAATGATAAACAATATTAATTTGATTATTAAAAATGTTGTAGGATGGACAAGTCAACTATTTTAATAGAAATGATACATTAACCGTAAAATTATTAATAATATATAGTTAAAATTGTCATTTTATAGGATCGCTATAATTGTTTGTAGGATCGTTAGAATCGTTTATAGGATCATTAAAATCGTATGTAAAATCGAGATCGGATCGAGATTGTATTCTAAATTATTTAAGATCCTACTCCAATAAGATCCTACTTGGGATCGTGGATCGTTTCGCGTGTTATGGATCGTAGGATCGCTAGAATCGTAAAATCAGATCAGGATTCTGATAACATTGCCTGGATCCAAGGAATGAAGGCCATTCCTTCAACCTATCATCAATGTGTCAAATTCCCATCACCATGGGGGATACAAGAAATCAAGGGGGAACAAAAGATCGCAAGGGAATGTTACTCTAAAGCGTGTCCTAAAGATTCATTCCCCTTGCCTTATATCGACGCGATGGTGGATGCAACGGTGGGACATGAGCTTTTAACTTTCATGGACGCGTTCAGTGGATACCATCAGATAATGATGCATCCTAACGACCAAGAAAAAACTACATTCGTAACTAATCAAGGAACTTATTGTTACAAAGTTATGCCTTTCGGATTAAAAAACGCAGGTGCTACTTATCAGAGATTGGTTAATAAGATGTTTCAGGAAAAATTGGGGGATACAATGGAGGTGTAAATTGACGACATGTTAGTCAAATCTTTGAAGGCAAAAGATTACATCCAGCACTTGGAAGACGCGTTTCAGATTCTGCAAAGCTACAAAATGAAGTTGAATCCAACCAAATGTTCCTTTGCGGTTACATCAGGTAAATTCCTTGGATAAATAGTAACGCAAAGAGGGATTGAAGCAAGTCCGGATCAGATCAAGGCAATAATGGAGCTGCAATCACCAAGATGTGTCAAAGAAGTTCAAAAGTTGATAGGATGAGTAGCAACACTCAATCGTTCATATCCCGATCCTCATATAGGAACAAGCTGTTCTACGACATCTTGAAGAAAAACAAGTCATTCGAGTGGACAGAAGCACACGAAGAAGCCTTTAAAGAATTAAAGAGCTATTTATCCCACCCTCAAATACTTTCCAAATCCAAGCCAGGAAAGGTGTTGTACGTTTACTTGACAGTCACAGAAGCAGCCATAAGCGCCGTCTTGATTTGAGAAGAAGAGGGGAACCAGTTACCCATCTATTATGTGAGTAAAACTCTTATGTATTTTTGGATAAGTTGTGTTAGTGGATTTTTAGTTTCTATCTTTAAGTTGGGATTTTAGACTCCTAGTTTCTCTCTCTTTATCTTTATATTCACAATTACAATTTGGAAGATAAGTTTGTCTAGAAAGTTTTATAAAGGGAGAGTTAAACCTTAATTGTAAGCTTTTCTAATTCAATCATGTATTGTTAATTTTTCTTGTGTTTAACTAGTTGATTAAAGTTTTAGATTGCATATTATTGTGAGGTTTGATTTATCCTCAACAAACTTGAGTAGGATTTATCTTTATGCTAAATTGAATCAAAGTTGATCTATGGTTTTGTTGAATTAGTTACCTAATGATATTTCTAAGTTAATTTACAACTGAATCTTGTTAATTACCGGTTGGTGTTAATTGGATCAAGAGTAGAAACTTTAATCAATTTAGATTCAATTGTGCTAGTTGATTAATGAAGATAAGTCAATCACAATTTATCTAGATGTCTGGTTGGTCGGTCTTGTTCCGGTGAAGTTTATTAATTAGAAACTCTATAGATAGATAGAATTCTAAAACCCTAGTATAAATTAGTGAACCCTAGGGGGGGAAATGAAAAAGAAAAAAATCATTAAAAGATTTGGAGAGAGAACAAATTAAATCTAACCGTTGAACTATATTTGGATGGCTCAGATTTAACCAAATCCACCGATAGAGTTTTTTTAAAACTCCACACGTATTGATCACCTACTACATACTCCGTGTTAACAATAATAATAATTAAAATAATTTTTAATATTCTTAACATTATAGTAGAGATCATATCCTTATATGATTATATTGCTATGCAGATCATGTCCTTATTTATTACCATTATCCTTTAGGTATCTTCCTTTTATAGTAATTCACGTCTCTTATATATGCCTCATCATATCAAAAGTAATAAATACAAAAATCCTTACTTATTATCCTCTATATTATGTACCACCACCTCACCTAATTGTTGAATTATATATATGCATACTAACCCACATCATATATAAAGTCATCCTTAAAACTAAATCACAAATCAAAAACGGGGTCGCCATCTCAAAAGCTAATGTCTACCCTAATAGGAGTTGTTCTTGTTCTTGTTATAGGGTTGGTGCAAGAGCAAGTAGTTGCATCGACCGTGAATTTGAGCATCCTCAACGGTCTTGAATCTCGGGAGGTTCTACAAGTGCACTGCAAGGACAAGCACCACGATTACGGGGTCCATCAAGTCCAACCCAACTTAACGTACGATCTCGAGATCAACCCAGGCTTCAACTCCGACTACTTTTGCGGGTTCGTCTTCGAAGGTGCACTCCATTGGTTCGACATTTACGTTGGTAGTAGAGATTGGAATAGGTGTGGCAAATCTGGCCATTGCAATTGGTATGTAAAGGAGGGCGGCCCATGTGGTGGTGTTCTTAATCTTAATCCTGGTCCATGTTATCCTTGGAATAAGGATTAATTCATTTGTCCTATCATAACTTTATCCAGTTTGGCCAATCATTTGATAATAAGACTATATGACTGAATTCATTTGTTGATTGATATCTTAATTTATTCAGATCTTAAGTTTTTCTTTCTTTTCTTCAAATCCCATTCACTTAAATCAATGGTGTTTCTTAAAGTATATGTACAATAACCAAGTCTAGGGGGTCTAGATTTACCCGATTGATGGGTCTTAGTCTCAATAGGCCCATTAGATAATTCTGGAGAAATAATTTTACTTTCTTGGATGATTATAATTGATCATAATTAAAGTAAATTGATTAATTATAATTTTTAAAATTAGATAAAAGAGAAAATAGATTAATTATATTTTTTTTTCTAACAATTTAGAATTTGACAATTACTTTTCAAGTATTATAAATTATTGTATCTATCTCTTTTATAACGGTAAAATAAAAATTTTGAATTAAAAGATATTATATTTGTTTTTATTATAATCCATACTTACATGGGGTCCAGCACTAGTTCGAATAGCAATTGGTGATCGCTTCGTTTTCACTTTTATATGTCTTGATCGATTCATGTCCTTAAATACCCTCCCGACGTCGAGTCGAGGTAAGGGTGCGTACATCTCGACCTCACAGATCCCATTTTACGGGGTTCCACCTGGACAGATGTTGAATAAAATGACAAATCTAACAATTATAAATGGTGGAATATGTAAGGCAGCATATCAAGAGACCATACAATTTGAATTCACTCAATAGGCTACATACGTACATTTATTTCGAAATTGTAACAAACACACATTGATTGTAAGTATGTTGCATTAATACACTCAACTTATCTTGATGTACGATTAATTAGAGAGTTAACCCATAGGCTGCAAGCTTGTCAATTGTGATTTGATCAATCTTGTTTGCCATTTCCTCCGATAAATAGTTTTTCCAGTCTCCAACTTTGGCTTTCCGAAAAAATGCGTCATTATTAATGGAAATGGAACCTTTTAGTTGATACTCGCCATCCTTGTTCACCGACAAGTTGCTTAAGCTTTGAAAGCTACACATTTCAACAATTCTTGTTACCACGCCTTCATTCTCTTCTTCAATAGAGAATGGGTAGCCCATAAACTCCGCCAATCTTTTCAGGTGCTCCTCTATAGCACCATCCATCATCATATCCTCATACTTTAAGAACAAAATCTTGTCAGGGCGATCCAAAAATGCTTTCCAATACCCTAGCACATGGTCCCAGTAAGGCCCGAAAGTGGAAGCCCCACGACAAAAGAGGTCAAACGCCTCCTCTAGAGGTATCAGGTCAGTGACATCCTTATTGAGACACATTTTATGAGCAAATTGCCAAAGGGAGACGAAAGCATCCTTAGGATCCCTGCATATGTACACCATCTTACACTCTAAATCCAGGATCGAACAGGGTAAGTTTGTGTAAGGAAGGTGGGTAGAAACGAGAGGAAGATTGGGCTCTAGGGTTTTAAGGTTGCTTGAAGCAGGAGTCTCTAGAAAACGGATCAAGTCATGGGGATTTGTGAATCGGAGTGGGTTTTCGTCTCGAGTGAAACATGTTCGAGTTATGATGGCGAAGGACAAGGCCTTGAGCCAGGTGGTTCCGCACTTGGGGTTACAAGCGAGGATGATGTCCGTTGCTTGGGTTGGTTGCGATTGGGCTTCCATGGCTCCTCGTAGCCAAAATTCATGGTACCAAAATCCTTGGTAGTAGTAGAGAGGGTAGTTATCGTCTGATATCCAACCATTCTCGGTAGGAAGTGCGGAGATTATATCATCCATTTTTTTGTGGATCTATGAATTGGAATTGGTGCATGAGAGAAGTGACTAATATGTTTTTGGAGCTAGGGATATTTATTAGCGCCCAGATGATATCGCTAACTCTAGATGTTGGCCATGCTTTATAGTCGTGATTAGCTAGATCTAAATTGATTAGAAGATATGATGCATTATTTAATTAAGGTCTTATTAATGTGATTTACATTATTTCAATGTGTTTGTGACGTGGTGATTAGGTTACATTTACTTCATTTGGCCTATGAAAAGCTTTGTTTTTGTACTTCTATTTAGAAGGAGACATGTAGACTATTATAATATGAAGAGGATTCGAACACACGGTTTTGTGGTCACGAATGTTATCACCTATTAGTCGGATTAGTGAGGCTTGATAAAATAAGCTTTGTTTTATCACTTGGATTTTGATCAACTTTATATGTTTTTTCGAGTATTTAAGGCAATTAGGTAAGACTGAGTTGTGAGAATTTCTATAGAAACTTTTTTTATCGATCAATTTTTTTTCATTTATTAGTTCAAAGGGGTGAAGGGTAACATAGAGAAAAAAAACACTTATTTTTAATAAAATCATCATGTAAATATTAGGTCATCTTATTTATTTGACAATTGAAAATTGAGAGATGCGACCACTAAGACAAAAAATTTCTTTTTTATTTTTCTATTAAGAGTTATTTGAGCCATTATAATGGGGTTAGTGATTTGAATTTGTGAATACTAGTTGTACCCGTCGTACCATGTACGACTACGATTCGGTACATTATAAATTTTATAAATAGGATATTAATAAATAAAAATATAATATAAATAATTTATTGATTGTATAATGTATAATTTCTTTAATCAATATAAATGATTAAATTTAATGTTGAGAATGAAGATATATTATTAAGATAAAATAACTATATTTCTCATTTTCCTTTATGATATTTCATAGATATTTAATTAAAAAAGAATATAAAATGTGAATAAAAAAATTTATATATTCAAATATGGAAGAGATAAGAATTTAAAAAATAATAGTTAACTTAATAAATAATATATAATAAAGTATGAAAGATAAAGATAACTCAATTATATAAAATATTTAAATTTAATTTAAGATGGGACCACCAAACTCATTTTGTGTTTTGATAAAGTAAAGGTTAGATAAGATTATATATTATATTATTCATATTTTAAACTTTCCATGTACGTAAATTTAGAGATTATCAAATATTTCAATATATCTATTAAATATTTTATTATCTATTTTATTAATTTTAAACAATATAAATATTTATCATTAATTTTTATTATAAAATAAAATCAATATATATATAAATAAATTCTTCAAAAGATATATGCTAAAAGATTTATATTTATTTTAAAATATTTAAATACTTTATCTTTAATTTTAAATACTTGTATAAGAAAACTTTCAAAAGATATTGTTATACTAAATAGATATTTGTTTGATGTTAGAGATAAATTTAAATAATTAAAAAAGAATTTAATAGAAAGAAGTTATTATAAAAGAAATTGATATTATTGTTTTATATATGAGGTGGGGCCAGAATCGTTCTGGTGGCTCGAAAAGGGACAACTTTAATATATAGTTATAGATAAGTCAAAAAGAAAATTAAGGAAAAATAATGTATTTTTTTAATCAGAATTCAATTTAGGTAAGTAATTATCTAGATATTGAAAGTTCTATTTTTTTTATCAAAATTTCATTTAAGAGATAAATCTTTACATAAATAGATAAAAAGATAAAGATAGAATAATTTTTATTATTTTTAATTAAAATTCGAGTTTAAAAACTATTTTTCACATAAACCGATAGAAAATAATTTAATTGAAAAGGCTAAATTAATATAAATAAAAATTAATTTTAAATTTAAGGTGGAGCCAAAATTAATGTTGTTGCTCGAAAAGTACAACTTTAATTAAAAAAAAATTAAGGAAAAGATAATGTTAGTAAATATCTAGATATTGAAATTTCTATTTTCTTATCAAAATTTTCTTTAAGATAAATATTTTACCTGAATAGATAAAAAGATAAAGATAGAATTTTTTTTATTAAATTTCGAATTTAAAAACTATTTTCACATAAATAGATAGAAAAGAATTTAATTGAAAAAGCTAAATTAATATAAATAAAAATTAATTTTTAAATTGAAGGTGGGGCTAGAATTAACGTGGTGGCTCGAAAAGGTATAGCTTTAATATATAGTTATAGATTATGTCATCGATATAATCTATATATATATATATAAAAGACGCAAGCAATAAGGCCACCACGTTGCGCCACCTAGGATTTTTCTACGTGTCGTTTCCACGTTAAGCCACCTAGGATTTCGCCACCTAGGATTTATTTTTGGAATTTATATATGTTGATATTATTTTAGGATAATATAGAAATAAGATAAATTAATCCATGAAAGATTCTATCTAAAATAAAGAGATTATCTATTATATATTAGGAATTATGATAGCTCTAAAATATTTTATCTAAAATTAAAATAAATTATAGAATATTCGATATTATATATTCAGATAGATATATTAATTTATTTTTTACAATTAAATTTCTATCTATTTATATGAAAAAATTAAATTCGAATTTTATTTAAAATTAAAGAAAATTATTTTATCTTTATTTTTTATCTAATTATGTAAAAGATTTATCTTAAATAAGTTTTGATAAAAATAAAACTTTCAATCTAGATAACTACTTGCCTAAATTGACTTTTGATATAAAAAATTACATTATATTTTACTTAATTTTTCTTTTTAATTATTTATGTAAATATAAATGATTTTCTTATCATTAAAAAATCCATTCTTTATTTATATTTTTTCATCGTTTCTTATTAAGTATAGTTTTATTTTTTAAAGAATTGAATTTGATAAAAAAACATTACAAGAATTTAAATTATTTTTACCTTTTTATATTTTTTGTAAATAATTCAAATAAGTTTTATTTATATTTTTGCATAAATAAATTATCATTAAGCCATGAAAATTATAATGAACTCACCTTAATAATTTTGGCTCCATTTCACAAGACACCAATTGTAAAATTTTATATCATATTCATTAAATAAATTAAGTATTAAATTCATGTAGTCGTGCAAGGCACGACGGGTATAGCTAGTTATATATATAGATGCAAACTAGTAAAAGTACTGGTACTTTGTACGAGTTTGGTTACATATAAATAATTTATTTTATTATTTTCTATGTGAATATGAGCAAAATTGATATCCATACATATACATATATTTTTAAATTAAAGATCTATACATACACGATAAAAAAAAGTAATTATAGAGAGTTGAAAATAATATCTTATTATAATGAAAGGAAATAAATTAGCTTATAATTTTTTTTAAATTTGTACATATATTTTCAAATTAAAAATCTATGGATATATGATAAAAAAAAGTTCAATTATAGATTACTTAATTTTTTTTGTCATGAAAATATGGATTTTAATATATAATTAATGAAGAAAATGTTTAATTAATCAAGAAGGAATGAGATAAGAATGAGTCCAAGATTTGTTTTAAGAATATAAAGCGACATGTATGCGAATTAAATGTGAGGCTGGTACATGGTAGAAAGGTCATTCTTTTAGTACAAAGCACGATTGGCGACTGAAGGCTTTCATAAGAAATATGGACTTGATTACCAGGATACTTTCAGTCCAGTTATCAAACCCGTAACTGTTAGAATTGTCCTCATTCTTGTAGTCTCCAAACGTTAGAAACTTCGACAACTAGATGTTAATAAGGCCTTTCCCCAAGGCACATTATACGAAGATATCTACATACAACAACCCCCGAGATTTGTCAGTAAGGAACAACTTGATCATATTTTATTTACTTAATTTCGTGTTAAAAAATTCATTAGTCGATGCTTCGATATTTATGGCAAATTAGGTGGTGGATAATAGTGATATTAATTACGTTAGACTGATATTAATGGCAAATTTCTTGTATAAGTATTCATCGCGCAAATTAGGTGGTGGATAATCTATGTATATATATAAAAGACGCAAGGAATAAGGCCACGTTGAGTCACCTAGGATTTTCCTACGTGTCGTTCCCTCGTTAAGCCACCTAGGATTTCGCCACATAGGATTTTTTATTTTAGGAATTTATACATGTTGATATTATTTTAGGATAATATAGAAATAGAATAAATTAATCAATGAAAGATTCTATCTAAAATAAAGATGTTATCTATTATATATTAGAAATTAGGATAGACCTAAATTTTTTTATCTAAAATTAAAATTAATTATAGAACATTAGATATTATATATTAAGATAGATATATTAATTTAGTTTTTCCAATGAAATTTCTATCTATTTATATGAAAAAAATTAAATTTGAATTTTATTTAAAATTAAAGAAAATTATTTTATCTTTATTTTTTATCTATTTATTTTAAAGATTTATCTTAAATAAATTTTTGATAAAAAATAGAACTTTCAATCTAGATAAGTACTTGCCTAAATTGACTTTTGATAATAAAAAATTTACGTTATCTTTTCCTTAATTTTCTTTTTAATTATTTATGTAAATATAAATGATTTTCTTATCATTAAAAAATTCATTCTTTATTTATATTTTTTCATCGTTTCTTATTAAGTATATTTTTAATTTTTATTCAAATATTTTTAAAGAATTGAATTTGATAAAAAAATACAAGAATTTAGGTTATTTTTAACTTTTTATATTTTTTGTAAAATATTTTTAAAATTAAATGATTCTGATTCAAATAATTTTTATTTATATTTTTGTATAAATAAATTATCATTAAGCTATCAAAATTATAGTGGGCTCACCTTAATAATTTTGACCCCGTTTTATATGACATAAATTGTAAAATTTTATATAATTTTTTTTCTAATAAATGATTTTTTATATTAAATTAAAATCATATTCATTAAATAATTAAGTATTAAATTCATATAGTCGTGCATGGCACGACGGGTATAACTAGTAATGATATTAATTACGTTAGAAGATAATAAAACTTTGTGTACCTAATATGATTTCACTATCTTTTATTTTCCTAGATTAGTTGCATGATATCTTCTATAATTGATATGGTCTTTAGGCTCAAATATCATAGAAGCAATGAAAACAAACTTGTGTGTACTATTAATGAACGTAGAAATTACTTATATAAGAGATTCCAATTAAAATAGACCATATCAATTATAGAAGATCTATGAAAATAAAATATTGTGAAATCATATCATATCTTTCCTAAGGACTAGGTAATCAAACTAATCTAACTTAATTAATATCATTATTGGGTGGGGGACAAAGGCATTGTGACTTATGAATCGATTAATAAATGATAACGTTTCTCTATAAGAAGATAACGGATCCTAATTGGGCAGGAAATTTTTTAGTGTGTCTCGTTTCATATAGACTAGTTCATGATATGTGCCTTGTTTGAGAAATATTTTAAATAAAAATTGAAATATGTTAATTTAAATATAATATAAGTATTATAATTTATATAATAAAAATAATATAACAAATAATTTAATTAAATATTACATATCTGAAATTTATTTTAATTATAATTATATAATTTATTATTAAAATGTATTAAAATATTAACTTATGTTTAAAAACACTATTTTTAATATTTATTTAATAATTATAAAAAAGTTGACGCTCTTAATTCGTAGAGTTACTTGAACCCACTTCTTTCTCTAAACTACGATGTTTACATCCACTCTTTGTTTTTTGCCCTTCATGATCGCAATTGTAAATTGCTTCTAGCTGCTTTATATGTTAAATATTGATTGATTGTAACCAATAGAATTTCCCAAAAACCATAGTTGAATCAAAAGGAACTTCTTTGACAATGCTAATTCTCTTGCATGTTGGTCAGGCCCTGTAGGTGAATGATTTGAACAAGGCATCTTACAGTGACTAGTTAAAAAAGGCCAAATTTTGGATCATAATCTTAGCAAAATCCCCTTAGATCTATCTGGTTTGCATCAACTTTTATTGAATCATCGTGGACAGAGCTCAAGTGGGCTCGACCAGTCAAAAAAAGGTTGCTCATAATTGGACTCTACATTATTTAATTTAGCTATGCTCATGGCTAACCGTTTGCTTTTGAGGATTTTCTCATCTTCTAATACAACACCTATGAAAGTTTTTGAAGACTATTTTATGTTGTGGATTGTTTAATTTCGGTGTGGGAAACTACTAAGCACTTAAGAAGCACACAATGTGATAGCATTAGGACATGCTTCTTTCTTTTTGTTGTGTGCCTTTCTGGTGGCCTACACAATGTTTGTTGTATCACATCAGAAGAACACTATAGATTGAGTGCAAAATCCACCATGTAAACATATTTTAAAAGGGTTAAGTAAACAAAGATAGCTCTTGTCAAGTACACCTTTCCAAAGCCAACAATAAAGATGTGTGTGCCTCTGAAGGCGATCAAGAGAAGCTTTGTCAAAACATAAAAGACTTGCACTGAAAGGAACAAACAAAATTATCCCCAAAATGCATCAATTAACAATGACAAAGCCTCAATTGTAAGAAAATAAATCACATGAACTCGGAATTGAGAACAACCATAGGTAGTTTTTGAGCTTATTCTCACTCAAGCTATGGTCTTGAAACCTGAACAAAGAATCAGCTCAAATAAGATCGAACAAACATATTATCAATCTTCACAATTGATCAAACCCATAATTCAACCACATGCACTAACATTAAATCTAAAGCCTGAAAAGGCATGTCTAACCAAAATTAAGTGCGACGGGTGTGAGATTTCAGAGTCGACGAAGGAGTTGGGTCGATGAACGATAGAGGTTGGGAGTGGGGATGAACGATAGACGGGGTGGACCTTAGACCTCTACACACTGCCTTCTCACATGTCTAAATTCCATTTACAAAACCACTTCATTAGACTGGTTTTATCGCTGCTCTAGTAATACAACCTAAAAACCGCTGCACTGACCGCTTTAATACGCATATCGCTGCATTAAACCGTTGCTTTAACTAGAACCGCAACAAAACATCGTTGCGTTTAGTCTTTAATCTAGTAGTGGGGTGTCTCGTTTAGAGACCTTGTTCGGAATAGTATAGAATAGGGGTGTTGGACATAAGTCTTGAATCACCTCTTGATAACTTTATATGTGGGTCATGACTCTACTCTTACCCCGTTGACTAAAGTCTTAAGCAATGTCGAAATAGGAAGGTTCATCTAAAGTCTTAAGCAATGTCACATGGAAAAGTTGGCTTAAGTCTTAGACAATGTCGAAATAGGAAGTTCATCTAAAGTCTTAAGCAATGCCACATGGAAAAGAAAAGTCAGCTAAAGTCTTTTGCTATGCCGCTATTCAAATTCACGAATTAGGATAAAGTTTGTTTCTATGCCTACATTCAAAATATCTAATAAGGCTAAAGGTTCTTCCTTATTAAATTCACTAGTTAAAGTATACCATGTAGAATATTGGAAATAATAAAGTTATCAGCCTACCGTGCGATTGGACACCAAATTTCTATGGTGTCTACTGCTAAAGAAATCTCGTATTTCTTTTCTACTCAACGATGATACCAACCTATGTTCCGATAGAAACCCATCCTTATGGTGTCCTATCTCTAAAAGAAATTTCATAATTCTTCTCATGGGCAAGAGTGTTAATTTGTTTCCTAGTAAAACAACATTCTTATATCATCATACCTATCTTGGATTTTTTCGTAGCCTTCTCTCTATCGATAGAAGTACTAATTGTTGGATTATCGACCAATCACTATCATTTGGAGATCGATGCAAACATTTTTAGTTAGTACCTTAGTTTTCATTCACTTACTAGTCTTTCATTAGACCAACCCGTCCACCTTCTTTTCTTTTTCCCTCTTGCATGTTCAAACATCAGGAAGCATAGGCGTGTTTCTCAAGGATCGAGGATTCGAAGGTAGACGCAGTAAAGGACATCTCGAGGAAGAATTCAACCTCTAAGTGACGTATGTGAGAGATGGTACACGACTAAAGGTTTAGTTATCAAGAGTTGAAGATCAAGACAAGACAAGGTTGAAGGAAGGAAGAAATTTTCCCAAGAGCAAAGCATTGCACCAGCTCTTCCATTTTAAACCAAAGAACTCATCAGCATATGAGATACCCTTGAAGTACTCCATTCGGTAGGATTTTCGTGGCCGAAGCACTTATTTGTTGGGGAGAAACTAATCCAATTCGGAGTTGTTGATGTTTATATTGATCTATCATAGAAGAAAATTTTGAATTCATTCTGATTAAGCTTCCACCCTATTAATCTGCAAATTCTTCTCAGATACAAGGAAATGATTCAGCTCCAGAGCCAAAGATCATAGTTCTCGAACGAGCAATCGAAAAGATTCTAGAGCATCCTCGGGGTTAGGTATTGTTCTTCCAACGATCGTAGTATCAAGTACATCCTGGTGGGCTCTAATATGATCATATTTATAAGTAAGCATCTCTTGTAAAATATGAGCAACCCCAAATTTGAGTTTTACTTTCCGCTGCTACATCTTATGCAAATGAAATACTATTGTAAAGAACTATAGTTCCTTTTAATGAATAAAACTTCTGTTTTAAGTTCATTTTTCTTTAAGTAATGTATTTTAAGGCCTTGGGTGGTTTTGGGAGGATTAATCGGGGATCATTGACAGTAATATCCCTTATGATAAAAAAAATAGATGTGTTACAATTATGGTATCAGAGCCAAGTTTTTTTTTCAATCGAGTCTGTAACGATTTTCCTACAAGGGATAGACTTGTTCCATTCTATTTCCAAAAAAAAAATTCAATTCGAATTTTTTAAAGAAAACTTCTAAGTTAGTTATTTCTAAGTTAGTTATTTTCGCTAAGAGTTTCAGAACCTTATCCATTAGGAATTCCAAGACGATATTTTCTTAGAGCCAAAAGTTTTAAACTGAGCCTCTTCAAGCTTCTCTTACAATGATAATGTTAAAAATATATATTGAAAATAAAAATCCGAGGATTAGAAGAGAAGAATCAATTCCGACAAAGTTTCTTCTTAAAAAAATGACCTATAAGAGCATCTTCGATGATGAATTTTTGGTTAAATTTCTTATTTTTCTTTTTGAATGTTCTCTTTCTTCCATATCGGCATCTTATCCCTCATCCATGATATTCATAGCAATATCTTATCTATTTTTTTAATTTATTTTCAAACAAAATTTTAAGATTTACACGAAATCATAAAAGATTTGTGGAAAAAGTTCCATTATAATATTTTTTTTTTGGCAAAGAAAGGAAAAGTTGTCAGTGATATTGTGCCAGACACAATATCAACTGCAAGAAACTCTTCCTAACACAATTTCTTCTTTATTCTGATTTTACAAACATTTTTTTTTCTTTTAAATGTTTTAAAACACTCTTAATCTCACCATTATAGATGCTCTAATACATAATGACAACAATTGAATGGATCCTTATATTATATATTGTTGGATAATATCACTAATTTGTATTTATTTACTAAAAATATATATGACTTCTAGGCCAATTCGAATAACAATTGGTGGTTGCCTTGTTCTCATTTTTATATCCCTTGACCGATTCATATCCAAAAACTGGAAAATAATTTTATTCATCAATAAAATAACAAAATGACAAATCTAACAAATATAAATGGTGAAATATGTAATGAAAATTTGAGCTCAGTTGATAAGACTACATAGTACACTTATTTCGAAATTTTAACAAACACACACTGATCACACGTAAAATAATACACACAACTTATCTCGATGTACGATTATTTAGAGAGTTAACCCATAAGCTCCAAGCTTATCAATCGTGATTTGATCAATCTTGTTTGCCATTTCTACCGTTAAATAGTTTTTCCAGTCTCCAACTTTGGCTTTCCGAAAAAAGGAGTCTTTAGTAACACAAACAGAACCATTTGAGCGATACTCGCAACTTTTGTTCACCGACAAGCTGCTCAAGCTTTGAAAGCTACACATTTCAACAATCCTTTCTATCATGCCTTTCTTCTCCTCTTCAATGGAGAACGGGTAGCCCATAAATTCCGCCAGCCTTTTCACATGCTCCTCTACGCCACCCATCATATCCTCTTACTTTAAGAACAAAATCTTGTTAGGTTGATCCAAAAACGCTTTCCAATACCCTAGAACATAGTCCCAGTAGGGCCCGAAATGAGAAACCCCGCTACAGAAGAGGTCAAATGTCTCCTCCAAAGGTATTGGCTTGGTGACATCCTTATTGGGACGCACTTTATGAGCGAAGTGCCAATGGGAGACAAAAGCGTCTTTAGGATCCCTATATATGTACACCATCTTACACTCTAAATCCAGGATTGAACCAGGTAAGTTTGTGTAAGGAAGGTGGGTAGAAACAAGAGGAAGATTGGGTTCTAGGGTTTTACTGTTGCTTGAAGTTGTAGGAGCCTCTAGAAAACAGATTAAGTCATGGGGGTTTGTGAATCGGAGCGGGTTTTTGTCTTGAGTGAAATGGGTTCGAGTTATGATGGCGAAAGACAAGGCCTTGAGCCACGTGGTTCCACACTTGGGGTTACAAGCGAGGATGATGTCTACCCCTTGGGCTGGTTGTGATTGGGCATGGGCTTCTAAAGCTCCTCGTAGCCAAACTCTAGAGTACCAAAAACCTTGGTAGTAGTAGAGAGAGTAGTTATCATCGGATAGCCATCCCTTCTTTGTAGGAAGTGTGGAGATTATATCATCCATTTTTTTTGGATTCATGAATTGGAATGGGTGAGACAAACAAGTGACTAATATGTGTTTGGAGCTAGATATATTTATTAGCACCCGGATGATATTGCTAACTCCAGCTGCTGGCCATGCTTTATAGTCGTGATTAGCTAGATCTAGATTGATTAAAAGATATTGCTAACTCTAGCCTTTTGTTTTTGATACAATAGAGGGCTAGGAATTTTATTAGTTTTTAAGAGCCAAAGTCAAAACTTGTATGTATTATTAATGAACATAGAAATTAATAATTTAAGAGATTCCAAAATAGACCATATCAGTTATAAAAGATATCTAGGAAAATAAAAGATAGAAAAACTATATCATATCTTTCTTAAAGACTAGGTAAACAAGCTAAGGGCATGTTTAGATCGCGCTTTATAATGCAAAAATTTGCATTATAATGCAGATTTTTGCATTAAAATGTGTGATCTAAATAGGCCCTAATCTAACTTAATTAATATTATTATCTGGTGGAGGATAAAGGAGTTATGACTTATGAATCGGTTAATAATCTACGGAAAGTTACCAATTCCTAATTGGGCCCAATTTAAAAGGAAATTTTTTAGTGTCCCTCATTTCATATAAATTAACAGATTTGTAACCGTACTTAGGCCTCGTTTACGAGTAAGTACATATAAATTAACAATATGACTTAATGTATTTTAGGGTACTTAGGCCTCGTTTGGCAACCGTACTATATATATATATATATATATATATATATATGGTTCAAGAGAAACGGGAGTTATAGAGAAACAAGGGAAGGAATTAGGAGCGTTGGATTAGACTAAATCTATGGCTAATAATTGATCTACATATTAAGAGATTTGAGGTGAAATTTATGTAATTATTATCTAATATTCACCAAAATGGAAGTTGCTACAATTAAGGAATCGTCCAAATTAAAAAAAATTAAATATTTTACTAAATTGGAAAGTAGTTACACATGCTATAATGTAGGAATTTTTGGATTTTATTTAAATTAAATTCCATGATTATAATGGATGAAAGCTTCTTTTCAAATTTGGTGTAAAATTCAAATTCAAAATTCAAAATAATATTTTACTAGCCATAGATTTATTTATTGCTAAAATTTAGGAGATAATTTCCATAAATTAAGAAAAATATAAAAAAGGTAAAACGAATATTAAAACACATTCTCGAATTGTAGGATATTTGAATTCACATCTGAATATGCTAGTTTAAATATTGAACAAAGCAATTGGTGTAAATAAATATTAAGAACGCATTCTCGAATATGTTGTTACAGTAGCCATTTGTTTATATCTGAATATCTTACTTCAAATATTGAACACCCAATATGTGTAATTGAATATTAAGAACACATTCTCGAATGTACTGTTGTAAGAGTCGTATACAATCTCGAACAAAACAAAGTATGATATCGAATATTAAGTATACAATATGAATATTTGAGTGTTAATCTTGAACAAAACAAAGTATGATATCGAATATTAATAATACAATCTCGCACATGTTTTACAATAAATCTGAATATTAAATACAAAATTTTGAATATGTATACAATATATCTGAATATTAAATACAAAATCTCGAATATGTACACAATATATTTGAATATTAACTTCACAATTTTGAACATGTTTACAAAAGAACTCGAACCTTTATACAATATATACGAATATTAAGTACAAAATATCGAACATATACACAATATATCTGAATATTAACTTCACAGTTTTGAAAATGTGTATAAAGAACTCGAATATGTATATAATATATTTGAATATTAAGTACACAATACAAAATATCTGAATATTAACTTCACAATTTTGAACATGGGTATAAAAGAACTCGAATATGTAAGTATATATATCAAACTTATTAACAATGTAATCTAAATAGTAACAATGGTGAATCATGTGAACATCTTCTTTCTACTATATTCACACTCCTCTTTCTTCGTCGCTTGATCCCATAAGGAGAAATTTCCTGTCTTAATTAGTTCACATTATAACAAAATGATTAGACATATCATGGTGGATCAAAAAATACACTTTTCGATCGATTGCAGTAAATAGATATTCCATATTACAAATATATATATTCAATCAATTAGTTCACATGGTTTCAAATTTGTCAAAGTAGATTCGAGTACAAACAAATCTAATTACGTAATCAAGTAAATGAACCAATTTAATATTTCAGCCAAATTGACCTATGATGATCGAAATCGGCCAATTACAGGATGAGTACAAAAAATAAAATCAACAAAAAAATTGAGGAGATTCGAGAACAAAAAAAATCGAAATCTAAATAAATCAATTCAGCCAAATTCAAGACCCGATTTCGATTACAAAAAATCAAATCAATTCAAGACCGAGGAGATTCGAGTACAAAAAATCAATTCATCCAAATTAAAAGATCAAATTAACAAAAGAAAATTCTAAATTCACCTATGAAGATCGAACTTACATGACGAGTTTTGGAGGCGCAGACGAGATCTTTAGGCGGAAGGTTTCCGGATAGTTGGAATTTCGATCCTAGCATACGGTTTCTCCATTTTAGACGAAAAGAGAGCTTTTCAATTTGAAAACTGAATAGGTTAGAATCTGATATGGAGAGATTGAAAGAAAATATCGATTAAAGAAGGAGAAAAAATAATTAAAGATATTTGCCTTAAATGAGATATGGAGAGAGAACTAGGAAATAATCTAGTGTTTCTCTCTAATAACTTCCATGTGCACCCTTTTTCTTTAAATCCGAGCCATTAAAAAAACTAAATCTAAGGGCTCTCCTTATTTCCCCCGTTTCTCTCTAATAGTAGGTTTCTCTAGAACCTCATATATATATATATACATATATATATATATATATATATATATATATATATATATATACATATATATATATATAGGGGGGCGCTCTGGTACAATAGGTATTGTGGTGTAAGCGTGTGGTTAAAGATATGCCGTTGGATTGAGTTCAATCAGTGGTTGTTATTTAAGGTACATAATAAGCTATATGGGGGTGTTGTAGATAATTAAACCAACGAGCATTTGAAAAAGGAAGTTAACATAATTGGGCGAGATTTGTGGGATATTATACAATGAAATTTTTTTTGAAAAATGATGAAAATCTTTGAATTTTTGATTTGGAAGTTGCAAATTTTAAGGGATTCTGAAATTAAAAAAAAATCTCACGTTTTTTATATATGGAAGTTTCATGATTTTAGAGATTGAATATCTATTAGTCGACATTTGAAAAACATAATATGATTGTTTGAATAATTATAGAATCGTATAATATTTGTAGCCGAGGTTTGAATAACTCATTTTGATTGTTTGAATAATTCGGTTTAACACATGTTTTGATACAATTACATTTCATATATGGATAATATGAATAACTAAATAAAAGTAGTTGAAAAACAACATTATTCACCCTGAATAACTAAACTTATTCAATGATTTTCACTAGTATTATTAGAATGTATTGACATAAATATTGTATACTATTGAATAACAAACTACAATGCTTTTGAAAAATAATCATTAATATTGTGAAAAATATGTGATTATTTGTATTAAGTTATGCTATCAATAATCATTACAATGCTTTTGCATAATAATTACAATGCTTATGAATTACAATTCTTTTTTGGACCGAAGCCAAATACATCAACATTATTATTATTTGGAACATGTTCCCTGGTGCGAAGTCTTTTAAATTGGACCTTGGTGCGCTTCGACTTTTCTCCAATGTCCAACTGTTGATCATTACCACCTGTTCCATTTGAAAACTCGGTTAAACACAAATGATATCAGTGTTGTAAAACCATACCATTCAAAGTGAAAAAGTATATTGTGAGACTTGAAAAACAATTGCAAAACTATCATACACATATCATCAGTGCTGTAAAACCATACCATCCAAAGTGAAAAAGTATATTGTGATACTTGAAAAACAATTGCAAAACTGTCATACACATATCAGCGTTGAAAAACCATACTATCCAAATTGAAAAACACTCATATGCTTATCCAGTTAATCGTTATTATTGAAAAATCATAGTATTTATTGTGAATAATATTGATCATTATCTCCTGTTATTCCATAAACTTAATAAAGGGGTGTAAAAACCTCTTACAATGAATTGAACAATATCAGTGTTATTCTCAATAACAACAACATAAATGAACAACAAAGCACACATAAATGAATAACAAATCACTTCATATATTTATGATATCATATCACATCTATATTAATAAAAACTCATGCATATATGAATAACAAAATAAACATATATGAAAAACAATTTACGAATATGTGAATAACAAAACACGTATAGATGAATACCAAGGCATGATTATATGAAAAATAAGCCATGTATGTATGAAAAACAACGTATGCATTCATGAATAACAAAATCCAGAAACATCAACATAAATTTCAAAGATTCAAATCCAAACATAATTAATTCATTTCGATCAGATCAGATTGATTTCAATCTCCCCATCAACCGATCGAATCGAAGACAACTATTAATTAATCAATCAAGATTCAATACTGACCTTCAAAGCTAATCGCTTATAGGCGTATTTAATATCCGCCTTGGAAGCGAACGGCGACAGCCCTAACATGGCTTAGTGGTTGAATCCGACAGCCGAGCACGTCAATCGGCGTCGAGAGCCCGGCGAGGCGACAAACATCGCCTGGGAGGAGGATCCGCCGGATTGGTTAATCCCTCTGAAATTGAAACGATCGCCATGACTAGTGCTTGGGTGCTCCTGAACCGTCAGCGAAGGAGAGAGAGCAAAAGTCGAAATTCAGAATTAGGGGAGAGAGAGAGAGAGAGCCTCTTCAATGGAAATAAATTGATATGATCTAAAATTTAGGATATTTTAACTGCTAAAAATCCGTACTTGATTCTCCCCATATTTGAAATGATCCCGTACAGCATTTCCATTTAAGCTTTTTACACTCCTTTTTTATTTAATCCTATCCACTCGTTTTTTCCAATCCAACGGATCTCCTTTAACCACACGTTTACACTCTAAAGTATGCTTACACTAGAGCATTATTCTATATATATATATATATATATAAAAGACTAACTAAAGTAATTTATGTTTGGCAATTCATGTGAAGAAGTCATTTTTTATCTTTATCTTCTTTATCCGTTTTAAATTCATGTCTTGTCTCCCCTTTGATCCCATCCCCAATTATCTACGTATTATTTTAAAAAAATCCATTATAATACATAATGACATATAAGTGATGTAACCGAACGGACCCTTATATTATATATTGTTGGATGATATCACTAATTTGTATTTAATAAAAATGTGAATTCTAGGACAATTCGAATAGCAATTGGAAAACAATTTTATTCATCAATAAAATAACAAAATAACAAATCTAACAAATATAAATGGTGGAATATGTAATGTAAGGCCGCGCGCATATCAAGAGACCCAAAAGTATGATCTTAGTTAATATGACTACATACGTAAACTTATTTCAAAATTTTAACAAATACACATTGATCACACATAGAATAATACACTCAACTTATTTTGTTGTACGAGTTAATCCATAAGTTCCAAGCTTGTTCTTTGTGATTTGATCAATCTTATTTGTCATTCCTTTAGTTAAATAATTTTTTCAGTCTCCAACTTTGGCTTTTCGGAAAAAGGAGTTTTTAGTACCACTAACAGACTCATTTGAAAGATACTCACCACTTTTGTTCACGGACACTTTGCTCAAGCTTTTAAAGCTACACATTTCAACAATCCTTTCTACCATGCTTTCTTTCTCTTCCTCAATGGAGAATGAGTAGCCCATAAATTCCACCAACCTTTTCATGTGCTCTTCTATACAACCCATCATATCCTCATACTTTAAGAACAAAATCTTGTCAGGGCAAGCCAAAAACTCTTTCCAATATTACACTAGAACATGGTCCCGGAAAGACCCAAAAGAGGAAACCCGACAAAAGCGGTCAAAGCGTCAAATGCCTCCTCCAAAGGTATCAACTCCGTGACATCCTTATTGGAACACATTTTATGAGAGAAGTACCAACGAGAGATGAATGTGTCTTTAGGATCCCTACATATTGACAAGTGACCCGGTCGGGTTGCAGGTCGACCCTTTGACACACACACACAAAGGCAAGTCCGTGTGTTCCACAGGTAGGGTGCTCAACGGGTCGACCCGACCCGACCCGCAACCCTCAAGTAATATAATAAATTTTATACTCTTTAATGAAATAATATAATAATTTAAAAAAAGGTTATAGGTCGACCTGCAACCCATGCGGGTTTAACACAACCTGCAAACTGAAAATTACAAAAATGACCCGCAACCCGACCCTTTATATGCGGGTCGGGTCAGGTCAGTGCGGGTTACGGATGACCCGCACCAGTGAGCACCCCTACTAAAGCAAGGATCGAACCGAATAAATTTATGTAAGGAAGGTGAATAAATTTAATATAATAATTTTTTTTTAAAAAGGTTATGGGTGGACCCGCAACCCGTGCGGGTTTAACACAACCCGCAAACCGAAAATTAAAAAAATGACCCGCAACCCGACCCTTTATCTGCGGGTCGGGTCAGGTCAGTGCGGGTTGCGCGGTACCCGCACTCGTGAGCACCCCTACTAAAGCAAGGATCGGACTGAGTAAATTTATAGAAGGAAGGTGGGTAGAAATGAGAGGAAGATTCAGTTCTAGGGTTTTAAGGTTGATTGAAGCTACAAGAGCCTCTACAAAATGGATCAAGTCACGGGGGTTTGTGAATCGGAGCGGGTTTTTGTCTCGAGTGAAATGGGTTCAGGTTATGATGGTAAAAGACAAGGCCTTGAGCTGGGTGGTTCTACACTTGGGGTTACAAGCGAGGATGATTTCCGTCGCTATTAGGTTTGGGCTTTTATGGCTCCTCATATCCAAACTCTAGACTCTAGAGTACTAGAATCCTTGGTAATAGTAGAGAAGGGTGGTTATCGCCGGATAGCCAATCATTCTCTTTAGTAAGTTTGGAGATTATATCAATGTTTTGTAGATCCGTGGTGAAATGGATTGGAGTTAATTGGTGATTGAGACAATTAAATGTATAGTTGTGATGCGATATGCGAGCTCTAGATCGACCGATTAGTAGAGATGCATCAATTGAGGTCTAGATTAATATGTGATTTAGTTTTATTATGAGTTTGTTATGTGCTGGTAAGGAGTGCATCACATTAATGATGAAGTCGAACGCCTTGACCAAGTCAATCTTGATGGCGCAGCTGGGAGGGAAATTCTTACGATATGCTAATTCTCATACTTGCCCACGCTTTATAGATTCGATATGGTAGATCTAGATCGATCAGTAGATGCATTAATTTAATTATTAAGGTCCGAAATCATGTGATTCGATTTAATACATGTTCATGTGATGCTAAACTCATACCTTTCCAACTCATACATGTTTCGAGCAAAATAATAAACTCATACCTTTCCAATAACTCATACATGTTTCGAGCAAAATAATAGTAATAACTAGTTGTACCCGTCGTACCATGTACGACTACAATTCGGTATTTTATACACATTATAAATGGCAGAATACATAAACGGTCCCCTGACCTTTGACCAATTGGTCACTTTGACACCCCACCTTTGAAAATGTTCAATTGAGTACTTAAACTTGCACATTGTGACCTATTGAACACTCATACGCTCAGATTGGGACCTATTGAACACTCATACGATCAGATTGGTTGTGAGTGTTTTACACTCGCGCTTACGTGGAAAAATGGAGTGCCACATCACTACCATTTAAATACCATGTAGGTAGATTGTTTTTAATTTCAAAATTTTAATAAAATAAAAATAAAAATACTTGTTAATTACTATTATATCCCTATAATTTTATTAAATTACCCTCAAAACCATTCTCTTTCATCTCTTTCCCTCCTCCATTAACATGGCCTCCATGAACACACCATTTATGTGCAAGATTTGCTTTTCTTCCTCCCCCTTCAAATAAAATAGTCAAAACCAAAAATAAAATACCCAGATCTACTCTCCCTGCATCAAATGTCCCCTTTCTTAATTATTCACTTGATCTGCGTTCTCAATAAGGTGCTAAAATTTCTGCCATACCCCTTACGACGAATCTGCTGAATTCTCTCTTCCAGTCTTCCCAGAGTGATCGTTCTTCGGAGTTGGGGAAAAAGCCGGAAACCCAATTTGGACAATTTGAAGATCTTCTTGGCATCGTCCGGATCTACTCCTTTGGTCACACGAGGTTACAGGTCGGAGATCTGATCGACTGTATCCGGATCCGATCGAGGTTTCAGGTCTCGCGAGTGTCCCCAGATCCGGATTACCATCTCAAAGCACCGGAAATCGACGTCGGAATGGGGACGAAGAAAATGAGGGTCTTTAATGGTGGAATTCAATTTGGGATGATTTGAAATGGGAGAATATGGGGTTTTGACAAATTTGGTGGCAAGGATTCTAGATCTATCCTCAATTTGAAGATTGAATCAATTTTAAGAATTAGGTTATGTAACGAGAGAGGAGACACCGGGGTTGAGAACAACGACACTCAAGAGAGAAGGACGAACTCAAGATAAAGAGTTCTTTGCCTCAGACGGCCTAAGAAGGAACCAAAACGTACAAGAACGAGAGATTAGGACGGAACGACGGACTCGGGACAGAATTTCAGTATTCCACCGTCGGCATATCTTCTCTGCAAAACTGCAACAAAGAAAAAAGAGTGAACAAAGTGAAATTAGAAAGAAAATAAAATAAAAAGAAAAGGGAAAAAAAGAAAGTAAACAAAAAGCAACAAAATAAAATTCCACCATATCTTCTCTGCAACAAGATAAGTTAGATAGAAAAAGAAAAAAGAGAGAAAAGGGAAAACAAAGTGAAATTAGAAAGAAAAGAGAAAAGCGAAAAGGAAAAAAAAGAAAGAAATAAAATAAAATAAGGGGAAAAATTTGTGCCAAGTAGGATCTACATCAGCGCCACATCAGCTTGTTAGTTCTCTCACTCGCTCAACGGAGATTGAGATTCACGCAAATTGCCACATCAGCAAACAGGTGTTCAATAGGTCACAATATGCAAGTTTAGGTATTCAATCGAACATTTTCAAAGGTGGGGTGTTAAAGTGACCAATTGGTCAAAGGTCAGGGGGCCGTTTATGTATTCTGCCCATTATAAATAGGATATTAATAAATAAAAGGAAAATTCCTTTTGGTGCCCCTAAGGTGTTGCCTTTTCCTTTTGGTACCCAAGAAAAAAACTTATTCCTCTTGGTACCCCTAAGGTTTTGGCTTTTCCCGTTAATGCCCCTCTCCGGTTCAAATTAGCTAATTTTAAGATTACCATTATGTTCATCACCCTTAAATTGGTAGGATTCAACTATTAAAACACTTAAATTCATAACCAAACTACATCAATCTGAATTTTTAAACAATCCTCTATTTTAAGGAATTGTTTACAAAATTGTTTAAAAATTCAAATTGATGTAGTTTGGTTATGAATTTTGATATTTTAATAGTCAAATCCTACTAATTTAAGAGTGATGAACATAATAGTAAGCTTGAAATTGACTAATTTGAACCAGAGAGGGACGTCAACGGGAAAAGTCAAAACCTTAGGGGTACCAAAAGGAATAAAAAATTTTCTTGGGCACCAAAAGGAAAAGACAAAAACTTAGGGGCACCAAAAAGAATTTTCCTAAATAAAAATATAATATAAGTAATTTATTGCTCGTAGAATGTATAATTTTTTTAATCAATATAAATGATTAAATTTAATGTTGAGAATGAAGATATATTATTAAGATAAAATAAATACATTTATCTTTTTCTTTAATGATATTTCATAGATATTTAATTTAAAAAAAGAAAATAAAATATGAACAAAAAAATTTATATATTCAAATATGGAAAAGATAAGAATTTAAAAAATAATAGTTATCTTAATAAATAAGAGGCGATTTTGCAGAAATAAACCAACTAAAAGTGTTTATTGCAAAAATGACCATGTTATACTTAAATAGCATTTGAATACCCACGTGGGCATCTTTGCTATAAAATGAACATTAATAAATCTTTTTTAAAATAAATAAAAATTCTTTTTTTGATTTATGAGTTTTAAAAGAAATATGAAAAACATATATTTTAAGATTATTTTAACGTGGTAACAATTGGCGGAAATATTCCATAATTATGGAAGTTGTGATTTTAGATCCTTATATTTTCACGTAGAAAATATTCCACGTGGGCATCTTTGGTGCTAACTGATGTCTCTCTATTTGGTGGTGTTTTTATATGTGATTTCCTTTGTAAATATGTTTCTTTTTCCCCTTTTCTTGTGTGTTTTGTTCCTTTTTAGCTTAGTACCCGTATTTCTATGAGATTCGGAGACTATGCGCATTTTATGTGTTTTGTAGGTAATTTGGCATGGATCAAGGGTCGTTTTGAAGGAGAGTCGAGACATGGAGCAAGGCCCGAGCTAAAGAGGGAAAGAGAGGAGCAAGCCATGAAGAAGAACAAGAGGAAAGCCAACAAGAAGAAGGTGGAACGAGGTTCGGACCGAGTTGCAACCAACCTCGGGCCCGACTTGAAGTTTCAACCTCGGACCGACATGCACAGTAACTCGGGCCCGAGGTCCTCCGTGTCGGTCCGAGTCGGTCACTGGACTACTTGGGCTCCAAGGCACGAAATTGTGAACTTCCACTTTTGCCCCTCATCTAATCTATAAAAGGCCCTCTTGTCTTCTAATTAAAGGGTTCTCTCTAACAAAAGGGGGGTTCTCTCTCACAAAGGGGGGTTCTCTCTCAAACAAAAGAGGGGTTCTCTCTCAAACAAAAGGGGGGTTCCAAGGGAGCCAAGAGGATTCTTGGAGAGCAAGGAGGAAGGAGAGGAGAAGGAAGAGAGAGAGAATCGGCCAAGGGAGGAGGTCTTGATAGGTTTTGTTGGTAGATTTGCTTTGTTTTGCTTTGTTCTTGTGGATTTGAAAACCCTTGATTTGAATTTGTGGATTGCTTGGGATTTGAATGAAACTTTGCTTTGTTTTGAGATTGATTATGGTGATTGCTTTCCCTTTTGATTTGATTGCTTTCTTTGCTTGTCACATGGAGTAGATCTCCTTGATCTTGGGTTATGGGGGAAAACCCTAGCTAGGTTTAGGCTAGAAACCCCAATTCCATAGCCTTGAGTGTTTGATCTAAGGAACCCACTCTACATAGAGCTACAATTCCTTGCGAAAGTTGGGAATCAAGGCTTGAGATTGGCAAAGTAGCGAAAGTGAACATGTGTCAATCTCAAGACCTTGCTTCGAAGGGGATTTCCCCATGGATCGAGGTGTAGATGTGGTTGGAACGAGGGCGAAAGCACTCAATCCTAGTCCGATCATCACTCATTGCCTGAATTGGGGTGGAAAAGCCTTAATCTACTAGGGAAGGAACCCAAAAGCCCAAGATCTACTTTTAAAATCTTTGAGTTTGACATCCCCAGCTACCTCGGGCCCGACTTACCCAGTGTCGGTCCCGACTTCCTCTTATTGCCAACTTCGGGCCCGACGTGACCTCAGTGTCGGTCCCGACTGTTTTCTTTGTTTTCCTTTGTTTTATGCTCTCCTTTCTAGCTCCCTAGTATCTAGGCACATCGATCGAGTAGACTTCCCAAGTGTTCGACACCCACCACGTACTACAACGGGGTCGGGTTATAAATTGTATCTCTTGACCCTCGCATCCGAGAGCGATCACTAACCTCCCTACAATCTTGGTGAATATCACGTAAATATGGAAGTTGTGATTTTCATTATATTTTCTAAGAAATATTCCATAATTATTCTTCTTATTCCCGTTCATGAAATAGTTAACTGATGTCCAGGGAAATTCCATCCTGTCTTTCTATATAGTACATCCTGTCATTATGTATGCTTTATCCTATCAACATAATATCTTATATTTACATCTTTTTTGATTTATGAGGTCGAGGGCTTTATCAGATTTGGCGGCATATGATGAGATTTTGGCGCTAACAATTCCCTCCCATAATTAGTTACGTGGTGAAGATCACAAAAATATGGAAGTTATGATTTGGATAATATTTGCTCAACAATCTTCCTTAATTCTTCTTCTTCTTTAACTGTCGCGTCTTCCATTAACATACCTCCTCCCACACTAAACCGTACTTTGAAATTTTGCCATTAAACTCATCCCGCTGATACATCGGTCTTGATTCAGCCTATAATTTGCTCGATGGGTAAGTAGTTATGTTTAATTAGGTTTCATGTTATTATATGCGTGAACTATGTCGAACACTGATTATTTCAAGTCAAAACACTTTTTTTTTCATGCGTTACCAACATTCTTTACTATGCAATTATCCTGTCAATATGTATGGGTTATCCTGTCAACATAATATCTTATATTTACTATTGGTTTATTTGTATATTGTAGGGCGATCAGAGTATTTGATGAAAGTGATAGTTGGTGGGGTATGGAGAAATAATGGAGATAAGTGGTATTACGAAGGAGATAGGAAAGCAAAAGCCATGGTGGTTGCGGATGATATCGGTTTTGCCAATTTAAAGAACAAAGTTGCTGAAAAGATAGAGGTTGATGTTCAAATGTATGAATTGGAATTGAAGTATCTATCCCAAAAGGATGGAAATAATTTTCCACCATTTGATGTGTGTGATGATGACGACTTAAATGCGTACAGATTTCTTAACATAAAGTCTGCTAGGGATGGTGTTTGGAGTATAGAACTTTATGCAAGTCTGATCCCTAAAGCGAGTTCATTTTCACATAAAGGTTGTGAGATAAATCTCGAAGCTACTGATGGGAAACATAGAGAAGATGAAGTAGATGTGAATGCAAGTGCACCGTTGTTTCAGAATGATAGGACCCTAGATGAAATCTTGGATGAGGATTGTAAAGATTTTACAATAATGGATGAAAAGATCTCTGATGAAGTAGACAGGAAACGAAAGAGGGAATCTGTAGAAACAAATGTGGTATCGCTAATCAGTGACGACGAAGATGAGATTGTGATATCTGCTACGAAGCGGCAAGGGCTCGATGTTGTCGTATTGGGTGATGATGATGAAGGGAATGGTATTGGTTGTTCTAAATTAAATACTGATTATGTCTATGAATCAGTTTCTCGGGATGGATCAATGGACTATGATTCCAAATTTCTTGATGCTGTAAATGAAGTCGAATCTAGAATTTTCAAAAGTGAACCCAAAAAAGCGGAATGGGATAAATTGGCGGTTGATGTTGTTAAGGAGAAGTCGCGCGCTAGAACGATTATAGTTACGGGAGATTATTTCGAGTCAAAACAGGAGCTCAAAGATGCAATGATGGAACTTTCAATGCGTGAGTATTTTCAAGTGGAAACCGTCAGGTCTGACAAGAGAACATATGTTGTGCGTTGTGCCATCAACAAGAACTGCACTTTTTTCTGTCGTGGGTCAGTCCTACCAAATTGTAGTTTGTGGTGTGTGCGAAAATTTGTAGGGACTCATAGTTGTGGTTTAAAGTTTAGACACGACCATAGCAAAGGGGCAACTGCCAATATGATTGCTGAGAAAATTTTGCCAAGGTATTGTGTTTAATCATAATGATATATTATATGAAAACTTTTTATAAGAAAAATACGTATCATATTTTTTCATCTTTGCAAGGTTTTCTGGTCGTAGTCAAGCCCCTAGAGCACGAGAGATACAAGCAACCATGCAAGAAATGGGGATTGAAACAAGCTACTATAAGGCAAATAGAGCTCGCTTGTTGGCTGAAGACAAGATACGAGGTAGCCCTGAGGAAAGTTATGCTCGACTTTTTGGTTGGATGGAAATGCTAAAGCAAAGAAATCCAGGATCCCATACTATGATTGTTAGAGAATCCAACCAAAGCTTCAAATACGCATTCTGGTCTTTAGGGGCTTGGATCAGGGCAGTCCCTCATTTGAAACAGGTAACTTCATATATATAACTCTTTTGGTTTGAAAACATAAATGTATTATGGACAGGATAAATGTTATTGTATGACCGAATAAATGATCTTGTATTACAGGATACTTGTTATTGTATGACAGGATACTTGTTATTGTCTGACAAGATTATTTGTTATTGTGCTAAAGGAAAAAATGTTATTGCATGACAGGATTAATATAAATTCCTGACAAGATGCATGTTATTCACATCTACTTGTTGTCTATGTAATTGTTTCAGGTTATATCAGTTGATGGGGCTCATTTGTCTTCAAAGTACAGGGGACATCTCCTCCAAGCCTCGACACAAGATGCAAATATAGGGATTTATCCTATTGCATTTGCTGTGGTCGATAGTGAGAACGATGTATCTTGGTCATTCTTCTTCAAAGAGTTGCTGAATGTCGTTCCAGACAACCCTGAAGTAGTCATAATCTATGACAGGCACGCAAGCATTCGTAAGGGTTTAAGAAGGAACTACACAACCGCAATCCATGGACACTGCATCTTTCATATCTACCAAAACTTCAAGGCCAAATTCGGTAGGGGAGACCTCTTAGATTTGTGGAATAGGGTTGCCAAGGCATATACAATCCAAGAATTCAACCATCAGTATGCACAACTTTGCGAAGCATCTCCTAAGGTGGGTAAGTATGTGAAGGATGCGGGATTTGAGAAGTGGTCAAGGGCACATTTCCCTAGAAACCGATTCAACGTTATGACCACCAACAATGCTGAGACTCTAAATGGCCTTTGGAAAGAGGAACATGGATGGCCTATTATTTCATTGTTTGATGAAATTTTATCGACCTTCTCTAAGTGGTCGTGTGAAAGGAGGCAATCAGCGGCAAATTGGAACGAGGTGGTCACATCTGAGATATTGGCTAAGATTGATTCAAGGTATCTCAAGTCTGTAAGAATGACAGTGCGCATGGTCAATCAATTTGAGGCAGAGGTAAGTGATGGTGCTGACAGGTACGAGGTCAATCTACAAAGCAAGACATGTGAGTGCAGGGTCTTTCAAATTGACAAAATCCCATGCACCCATGCTCTTGCTTTTGCGAAAAAAATTGGGGTTAATGTTGGCGACCTTGTGAGTCCTGTGTACAAGAATGCCCAAATGAAAGAAGTATACAAGGAAAGTTTGCATCTCTTCCCACCGTTTCATCTTTGGATTGTACCTCTCTCTGTTCTAGGAACAAAGTGTCTACCACCAAATGTAAAGAGAGCTCCAGGAAGACCGAGGATAAATCGGTTTAAAGCACATTGGGAGAGAAATTACGCTAAGGCTAAACGATGTGGAAAGTGCGGAAGGCTGGGACATACACACCGTACTTGTGCAAGTCGTGCACCCATACCTTCAGCATCGACCTCATTGCCTTAAGTTAATATTCTCATATTGGAAACTATTTACTTAGGATATTTCTTAATTTTCGTAGCTGAAATTTTTTTATATTTTGTTTGAATTGAACACTTTTGGTTGTGTTTCCTATGACATTTGGTTGAATGAATTTAGTTTGGTTTAATGGATTTAGATTGGTTATAAGCCTTTGCTTAGTTTGGTTTAATTTTCGTAGTGGATATTTGATTCATGATTTTATATGGTGCGTGACAGGATTTATATGGTGCATGACAGGATTTATATGTTGCATGACAGGATGCAAAATGAGTGATTCATGATTTAAAATGTTGCATGACATGATTTATATCTTGCATTACAGGATTTATATGTTGCATGACAGGATGTAGGATGAGTGATTCATGATTTAAAATATTTTTTGACAGGATTTATATGATGCATGACAGGATTTATATGTTGCATGACAGGATGCAAAATGAGTGATTCATGATTAAAAATGTTGCATGACATGATTTATATCTTGCATTACAGGATTTATATGTTGCATGACAGGATGTAGGATGAGTGATTCGTGATTTAAAATGTTTCGTGACAGGATTTATATGATGCATGACAGGATTTATATGTTGCATGACAGGATGCAAAATGAGTGATTCATGATTAAAAATGTTGCATGACATGATTTATATCTTGCATTACAGGATTTATATGTTGCATGACAGGATGTAGGATGAGTGATTCGTGATTTAAAATGTTTCGTGACAGGATTTATATGATGCATGACAGGATTTATATGTTGCATGACCGGATGCAAAATGAGTGATTCATGATTTAAAATGTTGCATGACATGATTTATATCTTGCATCTAAGTGTATCAATTGCAAAAAAAACAATGAGACCCCTGTTATACTTTTTAAGATACCGCTTAAACAACACAAATCCACCTACAATCATAAATTAGAATAAGGAAATCAAGCATACAGTTGCTGAAACACAAATCCACCTACAATCATAACTTAGAACAACACAAGTCCAATACGTTGACTGACATCTTTCAGTTTGCTGAAACAACACAAATCCACCTAAAAATAAGGTATATAGAGCCTAACATAAATTCTGCGACTAATCAAGCAGACAGTCCACAATAACAGCTTCATCACTTAGAATAACATTCCCAAGCATCCTGCAGATCAAATACCAGTATATAAGAAACGGGTGAAAAGAAAAACTCAAAGATGTCAAAAACAAGAGTGAAATCTAACAATATAACAAAAGAACTAGTGTAAACAAGAATGAGGCTATATTTGCATATGTAACATACCTTAAGAAGATCAAATAATTTTTCACATTTATATATTTGTTGAATGGTTGCACCTCGCTGTTGTAGTTTGTCAGGATGCATGCAAAGAGTAGCCTTTCGGTATGCTTTCTTTACAGCATCAGAAGTTATGAGTTCTGTTATTGGAATTGGTTGCCATCCACTATCAGACCCAATGATCTGTCATCAAAGAAAACTTAATTCAAACTTCAAAGTCATTCTGCATCATTAAGCATGACAAATACAGTTGTACATGTGCCAAGAGGCAAAAAAAAAGTGTTAGGAGAAATCCATATGTATATATCATTTCCTTCCACTTTCCTGATTGATGTCTTCATATGCAATTTATTTGGTGTTGTAATGGTAGAAAAATGACACAAAGTACACTTTTCAAGAAAATCAGACGTACATATTCTAATGTTGAGAGAAATACAGGCAAGTTTCCTTCTTTTCCATTAGACCACCTCTTGATATCGGCTTCCAGTGTTTCAGAAAATCTCTGCAAATACAATCACATGTCATGTAATCCGGGAAATAGAAAAATTGTCTATTATCAGAATAATATTTCTCAGAAAATGGATATCATACATTCCTCTCTTCTTGCTCCCTTTGAGCAATAAGATCACGCATATTTTTTTCTGTAAGAGCCTTTGCCTGTAAATAAAACACAACAAGGTCAACAAATTGAAGTAGATGCAAAACTAATGAAAAACCACTAGACCCCAAAAAATAAGTTACCACACGTTCATCCGTCCTCAACTGGGCTTTTTCCATAGCCCGTTCCCTAGCTTCTGCAGTAGCTCGTTCTACAGCAGCACGTTCTACCCTCAACTGGGCTTCCTTAGATACAATACCAATTGTGGGTTCCTTCATATCCAGGTTCTCAATGTTGGCAACCTCTTCACCCTTTTCCTTTACAAAATCAAGATCCACTTCCTGCATCAAAAATCAAATTTATAATTTACACAATATATTGGATATAAAAAAAATATTTAACAAGTGCTTATTTCTGAGCGATAGAATAATCATTATGGGTGACAAAATATCATACCATATGTGAAGATTCTTTGACATTCTCTTCATCCCCACCCTGATCATCCCCTCCTTCCTCATCTTCATTTGATTCATCATTAATGTCTTCCCCTCCATCATTTTCTTCTTCCTCACGATCATCTTTCTTACTCTCTTCATCCCGACCTTGATCATCCCCTCCTTCCTCATATTCATTTGCTTCATCATTAATTTCTTCCCCTCCATCATCATCATCTTCTTCTTCCTCACTCTCAACTTCATTGCTCTCTTCTTCCTCACTCTCTTCTTCCACTCCTTCATCATCATCTTCTTCTTCCCCTTCTTCACTGTCCTCTTCTTCTTCATCTTCCTCACTATCTTCTTCTTCACTTGAGATATTTGATACATGTACTCTCTTCTTCTTTGTCTTCCTCTCTTCTTCTTCATCTTCCTCACTATCTTCTTCTAATGCCGAGTCCTTTCTTGCATTTTCAAGCTTTCTGAGTCTTTTCTCAAGACTGTGCATCTTTTGCATAATCCCCTCCTCCAAACTCTGTAGCATACTCTTCACATCTCTCAAACCAGACAACACCTTTGTTGAATCATTAGAAGAAGTACTCGGGCAAGCATCTGGATCAGCTGGCTTCTTTCCTTTTACATTTGAAATGGATTTATTGACAATATTGTCAAAATGACCATCATCATCTTCATTAACATAATAAGCATCCATCACAAGCATCTCCTCATAATGGTCTTCTGGATGCAATATTTGGTTAACTTTATTGGTTGTATCAGCTAAAGCAACGTCCAATATACTATGCTCTGGAGCATCCTCTGAAAACCAACGCATACCTCGCGGCCTTGCAGATGGTCTCAACACATTGGAATATTGTAAACCAAATGTTGGTACAGCCTCATACACCCATATCAGTATTATTAAAAAAATTATGACAATAGAGGTATTACAAAATAAAGTGATGATAAAAACATTATATTGAGCCACATTCAATCATCAAACATTGTATATCTTGTCATCACACATTGTACATCCTGTCATCAAACCTTATACCTCTTGCACATCCTGACAGGATGACTACTTGCAATGACAAGATTGTCCATATATCATGACATGGTATTATTGATCTTTCCTATTCTAAACCCAAATTAATAATTGATATGTTGCAAGGACTTAAAGTTTTTTGAACACTAAGAAGAAAAGAAAAAGAAGACAATCAATCCTGTCATCACACATTTCACATCCTGTATTACCCATGACAGGATGATTGATTGCAATGACAGGATTGATTGTCATCACACATTTCACATACTGTATTGCACATCACATCAAACAACTTAGGAAAGTTGATTTACCTGAAAAATTAGAGGCATTCCTTGTAGGGAGTATGGAATTCTAGGTACGGTGGACTTAAGTTTTGCCTTTTCCAAGGTCTTCATCCTAGATGACAATGCAGTTGTAAGACTCTTATGCAAGTCCTCATAACCAGACCTACCCCAAGGGTAATCATAGAAGTTATCCATGTTATCAAACAACTTAACATGTTCAGTCTTCACAAAACGCTTCTTATCACCTCCAAGAATTACACCTTCCACTATCAACTGGAGTGCCATCTTCAATTTGTAGTTATCTGGATGTTTGTACTCTATGAACATATCAAACAGATTTTGGACTGTGATTTTAGGAACACCAAAAAATCTTTTCATCACAGTATTGTCCCCATTGGTGCGCACAACAGGGATTTCTCCACATCCTAAACCAGAGATAAGAGCATACTCCTTTAGTGAAAACCTTAGCTCTTTGCCTCCAATTTCATACCAAGATTCCCACTTCTTTTGTGTCTCCAATTGTTTGTATATCACAGCATGTAGAGTTTGGCAAGAGTAGGAAACTTGTTGAACCATTTTCACAATTCTACCAAAAGGCCCATTTGCAGGTGTGAGACTGTTCTCAATCTCTCGAAGATATGTAGTCCTTGAATTGATATTTATCCTCCCATACAAAGTCTGACCATTATAATACTTGTATCGTATCTGCAACCATTAAAATCAGGGCATTTGAGAGAATATCATGTCATTACTATAAGCTAAAATGTTATAACAAATAAATTCAGATTAGAAAAAAACAACAAATGATATGCAGTCATGAAACTTGATTCATCCTGTCACGAAGATGAATATATCCTGTCACATAAAATTATTATCTTGCATAATGACAACTTTATATCAAGTCATTATGTCTATCATATCTTGTCATGGTGTATTCATTCATTGAATATAACATATCCTGTCATTGTTCAATCCATTTCCTGTCATATACTAACTTAAATCTTGACACACATGTTTTCAACTTTGTCCTATTCAGTACAACAAACTGTTATTCTATCAAATCACACATAGGAGCAAAGCAAATCTGATAACTACAAACTAATAATCGTAGTGACATAATACTCGAACTACTTACATTCTCTTTGAAGAAAATAGGTTTGGCATGGGACGATTTGTTCGATTTCTTTTCGGACTTCAACTAAGAGGATTTAGAATTCTTCACATTCCTTTTAGGTTTTGCTTTTGTATCTACTTCTGAAACCTCGGTCTTATGCAATTTCGCCTCTTTAGCTTTCACTTTGGCATCTTTGCTTGAATTTGCTTTCCCATTTGAAGTCGGTTGCAATGGCGACTTCCCTTTTTTAGTGGACGAATTCGACTTACTTGACTCTGTTTTTTGGCTTTTCCCCACTTTCGTCTCTTTATCATGCTCTTCTCGCTTCCTTTTTTGAGAAGACCCCTTCAACGCCTTTGATTCCTTATCTCTAGTTATCACCATTGTTGCTAGGGTTTCGGTTTTTGAAATTGGAAATGAGTTTGAGATAAGAGTTTGGTGGAGAACTAATGTGGTGGAGAACGCCGAGAAATCGCGCAGAAATTTCCACAGTCGGCTTGCAAAGCTTCAACGATGAGGAAAAAGGTTCTTCAATGGCTTCTTACTTGCCAGATTTATGTTTTTTCCAACAGACGGTTTTCAAACGAGGTCTTCCATATCCCGATTTCTAAACTTTTTTATTCTTAAAAAAAATTAATTTTCAAAAAGACGGTTTAAAATTCAAAATTTTGTTTAAACGAAATTAAACAAAAATCTTTAATTTACTTTTTTTCTTTAATTCCAAAAAAAATTGCATTTGGTGGATGAGTGGGTATTTTTGCAATAAAAATGGGTACCCACTTAATTAAATTTGGTAAAGTTGCAATTTTAAAAAAAGGTATACCTTTTTCGCAATATTGACTTTTTTTTGGTATATTTACTACTAATTTGTCTAAATAAGATATACTAAAGTATGAACAATAAAGATAATTTAAATATATAAAATATTTAAAAATTAATTAATTTAATTTAAGATGGGACCACACTCATTTTGTGGTTCGATAAAGTAAAGATTAGATAAGATTAAATATTATATTATTCATATTTTATTACTTTCCATGTACGTAAATTTAGAGATTATCAAATATTTCAATATATCTATTAAATATTTTATTACCTATTTTGATTAATTTTAAACATTATAAATAGAACAAATTTAGCCCAAAAGCATTTTGGGTAAACCTATTTAGGTGTTTGTTAAGCTCCCTTAATAAATTAGCTATTTGTTAAGTATATAAACCCTACCCATTGTACTTTCTCTCTCCTCATCCTCTCTCTATCCAGACTTTCTCTTTCTCGCCTCTTTTGAGAACGATTCCCAAATCCCGACTCACCGATCATCCTCCTATCGTCGTCAACGCCATCGATTTTCGTCGGATCCATCGGTCCGTCAAACCTCCTCCCTGTGTAGATCTCTTCGTGGTGATGGTGGTGGTGGTGCTTTGTTTAAGCCGAGTGCTCGTAGCTGAGAATCTCAAAGAGACCAGTTTGGCGGTGCTTCGGGAGGTGGATTGCGCTTACGATCTATCGCAGGAATAGCTATGCGCGAAGATCTGTCATCGGCGTCGGGATTGGCAATGTGGATCTGCTGGTTGCGACAGAGTTCAGATACCTCGTAGTCAACGCGCCGACCGCTAACACCATCGTCGCCGTTGAGCACGAGATCGCGCAGGCCAATGCCTCCATGAAAGTCGGTGCGTATATATTGTTTTTGAATGTTTCTATTTCTACAGAAGTTTCTTCGTTGATTTTCTACACATTATGTTCATCAATGATTTCTAACTTCCCAATTTTGTTCATTTGCAAATTTTGGTAATCAATCTTAGAGTTGTTGTCTTTTGTGTGTTTGCCTTTTGTGTGGTGAAAATTTTGTTCTTGTTATTGTGCAATACGTAGGATACTACCAGTATTGTTCACTTGATAGCACATATTGTTTTTATGAAGGAGAAAATTGCCATACCTCTGAACTTGTGATGTCTTTCGTTCTTTTGAAGTAGCAAATGGTGGTATCAACTGTTTCTTGGCTTAGAAGGGCTTTTGAATGGACATTTACAAGGTTGATTTTCGAATTGATAAATGTATAAATTTGTATGCCTCTTATTCATGCATTTCTTTATGAATAGACAAAGATACTTTAGCTTCTTTTGTATTTCAATTCAATTGGTCGTTTTATGAAATGACCTCTGATTTGTATATTTTGGCTATTAATTATGGTTTTGGATACTAGTGTTAGCCTCAAGTTTATTAGAATGACAGTGAGCTACTTGAACAAGGCCACAGTGTTTTTAACAAAACTAGGAGTTGATTTTTTACCCAAGTTCTGTGCAGCATATTTGATGAATACCGACAACTATTGGGGGATGAAAAAAATAAAGTGAATTAGGAGTTTCTTGGTTTTATGATTATTGGAGATTCTGATATAAAATTATAGAGACCAGCTTTTTGTGTGGAACCGATATTTAAATGGTCATGTTATTATTAAGTCAGATGATACATTAGATGAATGATGCCTAACAAAGGTTATGATGATGATGACATGTTTATATTTAGTGATGATAAAGGTTGTGATAACTAACTTCATATGTTAATTTTTCTTTACAAAAAATACGAAGAATGACAAAACTTGAAATGATTTAAAGAATGACAACTATTTTTTGTGATGACAATTGATGATAATCGAATCGTCATCAAATAACGATGATAATCGAACCGTCATCACTAGGGATGACATTGTGATGATAGTTGATGACAACCAAACCGTCATCAAGTAGTGATGACAATTTATGAAAAAATCGTATGTGAGGACACATATTTGATGACACTTTGAATAATGATACTAAAAATTATATGTGATGATACTAAAAAATTAAACATGATGATATTTTATGACACTAAAAAATTAAACGTGATGATAAATATTTAATGACAACTTTGTTTTTTTATTTGTGATGACAATTGTTTTTTATGCGGTGATGACAACTATTTTTATGTCGTGATGAGATTTGATGACAACTATTTTTTGTGATGATGATAAAACCATCATCAAGTAGTGATGATAATTGATGACAATCGAACCGTCATCAAATAGCGATGACAATTGATGAGAATCAAACCGTCATCAAGTGGAGATAATAACCATCATTATTTTGGAGAATATATAGCCATTAATAGGTAGCATGAGGAAAAAGATGTTGCTTCCTAATTATGCCTCAGTAGATTTTGCATAATTAACAATAACAAACCTATAGAATAGAACAATAACAATAGCAAAGTAATGATGGTTATAATCTGGGTTGAATTATAGAGTAATTAATATAGTAGCATTTTTGTGGCTTTTATGCAGGATGAGGAGGTTTTTATAAATATAAAAAAATTAAATTAATGACAATCAAACCGTCATTAGGTAGTGATGAAAGTTTATGAAAAAAATCGTACGTGATGACACATATTTGATGACACTTTGAATAATAATACTAAAAATTATATGTGATGACACTAAAAAATAAAACGTGATTATATTTGATGACACTAAAAAATTAAACGTGATGATAAATATTTGATGACAACTTTGCTTTTTATTTGTGATGATTGTTTTTTATGCGGTGATGATATTTTATGACGGTTGTTTGTCTTCAAGACCATTGTCATCAAGGCCCTTTTGATGACAAATTAATCGAACTGTCATCAAGTAGTGATGATAATTGATGACAATCGAATCGTCATCAAATAGCGATGACGATTGATGAGAATCGAAACGTCATCAACTAGAGATGACATTTATGATGATAGTTGATGACAATCAAACCGTCATCAAGTAGTGATGATAGCGATGACACATATTTGATGACGCTTAAGTGATGATAGTTTGATGACACTTGTTTATCATCAAGGCCCTTTTGATGACAAATTAATCGAACCGTCATCAAGTAGAGATGATAGTTGATGACAATCAAACCGTCATCAAGTAACGATGACAAGTGATGACAGTTGATGATGATTCGAACCGTGTGATGACGGTTGTTTTTATATGGTTGAATGCCTTTGATGATACTTTTTGTTATCAAAAAGTTGTCATCAAGACATTTTGATGACACTTTTTGCCTTTTATTACACTTTTTGTCATTAAAAATTTTTGGTGACGGTGAAATAAATTGTGATGATAGTGATGACGGTTGTTTTTATGTGGTTGAATGCCTTTGATGATACTTTTTGTCATCAAAAAGTGTCATTAAGATATTTTGATGACACTTTTTACCTTTTATTACACTTTTTGTCATAAAAAAATTGTGATGATAGTGAAAAAAATTGTGATGACGGGAGATGACGGTTTTTTTATGTGGTTGAATGCCTTTAGTGATACTTTTTGTCATAAAAAAATGTCATCAAGACATTTTGATGACACTTTTTTACATTTCATTACACTTTTTGTCATCAAAAAATTGTGATGACAATGAAATAAATAGTGATGACAATGAAAAAATTGTGATGATGGTTTTTGAAAATGATGATAGTGATGATGGTCAACGTCGGTCAACGGCTATTCAACGGGCGAGTCAACTCGGTCAACGGGCGAGTCAACTCGGTCAACGACTGAGTCAACTCAGTGGGAGTGGGGGGGGGGGGGGGGGGGGGGTTGCTATTTACCTAATTTTCACACTCTCCTTAATATCCACCTAATTAGCCTCTTTTTTTTGCTATTTTTTTAAATCATCCTTATAAATATTTATCATTATTTTTTTATTATGAAAGAAAATCAATATATATCTATAAATAAATTCGTCAAATGATATATGCTAAAAGATTTATATTTATTTTAAAGTATTTTAAGTATTTTATCTTTAATTTTAAATACTATAAGAAAGCTTTTAAAAGATATTGTTATACTAAATAGATATTTGTTTGATGTTAGAGAAAAATTTAAATAGTTAAAAAGTAATTTTATAAAAAGAAGTTTTGATAATATAAATTGATATCATTTTTCTAAACATGAGATGATTCCAGAATCGTTTTGGTGGTTCAAAAATGTATAGCTTTAATATACAGTTATTGATTCAATTTAGGCAAGTAATTATCTAGATATTGAAAGTTCTATTTTTTTATCAAAATTTTATTTAAGATAAATCTTTTCCATAAATAGATAAAAAGATAAAGATAGAATATTTTTATTGTTATTAATAAATTTCGAATTTAAAAACTATTTTTCACATAAATAGATAGAAAAGAATTTAATTGAAAAAAGCTAAATTGATATAAATAAATTTTAATTTTTAAATTTAAGGTGGGACCAGAATCAACGTGTAACTCGATACACTTTAGGCAATTAATTATCTAGATATTGAAAGTTCTATTTTCTTATCAAAATTTAACTTAAGATAAGTCTTTTACATAAATAGATAAAAAGATAAAGATAGAATAATTTTTATTATTTTTAATTAAATTTCGAACTTAAAATCTATTTTTCACATAAATAGATAAAAAAATTAATTGAAAAAGCTAAATTAATATAATTAAATTTTAATTTTTAAATTTAAGGTGGGGCCAGAATCAACGTGGTGACTCAAAAAGGTATAGCTTTAATATACAGTTATAGATAATAAGGGCTCGTTTGGTAGAGATTCAAATTCCCATAAATTTAAATGTCGAAGAAAGTAGAAACAAATCAATATACGGAGTATATTATAGAATCCGATCGTTTTTTAGCCATGTAATTCTGACCAAACCTTATATTAAAAAAATTATTTATACATATTATTTAATTTCTTATCTATTAAAATTCTCTTTATTTATTTATTTAAAAATAATTTTATAACATCTAATTTATGATTAAATATTTATAATTAGATGTTATAAAATTATTTTATTCTATCTATTTTTTTTATCATTTTTCTATTTATCTATTTTGTTTAATTTTCTTACATTTTATTTAATTTTTTTCTAATAAATTTTTCTTTATCTATTTATATAAAAATAGTTTATAAAATCGAATTTAATATTACCGATTTATAAAATTATTTTTTTTTATCTTTTTCCTATTTATCTATTTTTTAATTTTTCTTTTTCTATTTATCAATTTACTTTTGAATAAAAACTTTATATCTTCCAAGTATTATTGCGGTAATACTAATCTCAAAAATAATCTTATTTTTGTAAAACATGTTCATAAATATATTATATATAATAAAAATAATTTCAAGTTTGAGTCATAGTTATGACTCGCATGGCGAGTTTAACTAGTATATGTTAATTGAAAAAAAATTACTTTGGGAGAGAGCCCATGAATTTCAATCGGAATAAAAAAAGACAAAGATGGAGGGAAGAAGAAGGCAAGCGTCATTGAAAGGAAGTGTTAGGATTTTAATCCTCTTTAGAAGCCAAGATCAATCATATCAAGATATTAAGAATGCTAATTACATACCTGAATGCGTGATAGCGATCTAACTTGTTACAGAATCTCAATTGATAGCTATTGATATCCATATGTATGTAGTCTTTCTCAGCCAAGTCTAGGGTTTTGCTTTTCACTCTGACGGGAAGAGTATCGTAGAAAGCAATGAATGAATTGGCGTATTGGGGACCATAACCTAAAATCTCTATTTATTTAACCCAAGAGAATCCCATTAAGCCTATTGGGCCAAATCTGGTATCCATCCATTGGGTTCATAACATTTATTAGAAGTATGAGGTTTTTTCACATAATTGAATCACTTAAAATAAACCCACTAATAATTAGCCATATAATATAATTATTTTATTAAATACGTAAGCCCACATAATAGAGATTAAAAATCTAACAATCTCCCACTTGGGCTACATATGAATCAAATGGACAATTATATTAACCAAATTCATTATGTGTACACACGTCTTGGCTAATTCTATGGATTTCACCTTTATTTCAATTTGGTCCATCTCTTATACCAATATGAGTTCACGGCGGCATTCATCAGATTGCATCGTAACTAAACCTTCCATGTTCACCAAACTAGTATAGGCAACGACATAGATCAAGTACGGATGAGTGGCATGGAAATTACATGCAATGTGATCCCAAAACACGCCTATTTCCAACTGGTCCTATTTTATTTGGAGATCAATCCAAAAAATTCTTAAATAAGTTCAGTAATCTTCATTATGACTAAAATCATAACAACTTTATTATGCATAAATCAAACATAAAATATCCACACAAACTCCCACTAAACCAAAGTACCATAAGAATGCCAACACTTAAAGAGCAGAATGCTCATGAAGGACTTTTAGAGGCAATCCTTGGTGAACGAATCCAATATCTTGGAGTTTGTACTTATGTATTCTATAAAATACTTTACCAAAATCCTGAACTTCTTCCTTGATTAACAAAACCGAAAGTTATTGTATTTCTCCATTGAACAACTCTTGTTATTATTGGAGAAGAAGATTGCAATTTACTGTCGCAAAATAACTTTATTGTACTCGCAATGAAATTGAATGCCCCATGATGACAAAATAATGCAATTGTATTAGAAGCAACTTTAAGTGTTGATTCACACTCTTCAATAATATAGCTCTTCTAGCCAAAATAAAACCATAGTATCAATGAAATCGATGCTAAAATTCTCAATGATCTCCAAACCGTTCGATTTCCTTTAGGTTAGAATGAAGTCCTTCATTCTCTATATAGTTGCTAATTGTTATGTTCTAATTGGCGACTATATAGTAGTTAATTGGTGACCATATAATCGTTAATTGACGACCATATAGTCGCTATATTGGATTTGGCGACTATATGGTCACTACTTAGTGACCTTATGGTCGCTTGATGTTCGTGTTTTTAGTCTAGTTTTTGGTGTGTTTCTTAGTTTGTTTAGTTTAGTTTTATTAGGTTTTAGAGTTAGTTTTGTGTGTTTTTGGATGAGTTTGCATATTTTGTGAAAAGTATGGAAGCTACTCCGTTTTGTGTCTTTTTGTAGGTTTTTGAGCAGGAAGGAGCGCTTTTTGAGCTAAGTTGAAGTCTTGTGGTGGAGGATGGAAGACATAGAAGATAAGGAGAGTTTGCATAAGAAGATCAAGTAAAAGTCCAAGTTAAAGACGAGAAGAAGTCGAAGAAAAGCCAAAACAGAGGCTCGCTAACGATCATGTGAAGGTCGTTAACGAGGCTAAGAGATAGAATTTTTCGAGAGGAGTTTGTGATCTCTACCGACCCTGTGCGGGGTCGTTAACGAGGATCCCGTGTCGGTAGAGTCTTAGCCGACTTTAGGTTGTTATATCTTATATCTTTTATCTTGTTATCTTTTAAGTTGGGTAAGTTTTTATCTTTTAGCCTTTTTAATAGATAGTTTCTTAGTATAAAAACTCTTGTTCTAAGTCTAGACAAGGGGAGTCAGATTAGTTTTAGGGAGAAGTCGAGTGGGAGAAGATAGCGAGCCAGGTTCGATCAAGAGAGAAGAGCTTAGGGTCGTTAATCGGATTTCTGCTCGGTGTTATTCTTTGTTTTCGGATTTCTACAGAAGTGTGTAAGACGATATTTTCTTATTAATTTCAAGTAAGTTTAGTTTTGTTTTCAATGTTTTCTTTGATTAAAGTTATTGGCTTTATTAACATGAGTAGTGAGTAGTCTTCTTATCTAGGGTCGAGGTTGAAACCCGACATAGTTATGCATGATTGGATGAATAAGTTGATGTTTTGAATGCCTTTTATCTATTGAATTGCTTGTTATGCTTATGCTTAGACGATAGTCGAGGTAATTTGAGTTCTCAACTTGATCAAAAGCGAAAGTTGTTAACTTGAATGTTGATATTGTTCGATTATGAAAGTTTCGAGCTTTGGATTCAAAACAAGTGATTGAGTGAATTGATTTATGAGAATTGATTGATTTGCTTGTTAGTCAGCGAAAGTTGATGAATTTATCTTCTAAAGGCATGATCTTTATCTTCTTATGAGTTTTTATGCATGGCTATGTTGTAGTAACCCTTGTCCTAGATTCTTTTTTTTTATTGAAGTAGTTTGTTTGCTTTGAATCATTCGTTATCGATTTTACTTTGCCTCGGTACAGAACCTGAGTTTAGGTCGTTATTGTTCTGTGTTCACAGGTTTTCCAGGTTCGTTAACGACCCTGACAAGGTCGTTAACGAGGTTGGTCGTAGGTGTTTTTGCCCGTTTTGCTTTGTTTTTCTTGTTTTAGTAGTTTGATAGACAAACAACCGTGCTTCCCGTGGAACGATCCTGACTTCGCTATACTCAGCGAGGTCTTGACTACAAATTTTATTTGTTGTTAAGAAATCACCCTTCAACATCGCTAATTACAAACAAAAATTTTACACTTAGAAATATTTCTCGATTGATGTTCTACAGGGATTCAGCGACTATTTAGACACTATTTAGCATCCATATGGTCTCTGAATATCAAATTATGATCGGAAATAAACTTTTTACAATGCAAAATAACGCAATCGGAAATATAATTAATGCAGACATAAATAGCACAATCTCATATACTTATTAAAATTAACAATTTTGGATTGACAACAATATTTGCGTATATGTATAACATTTACTATATTAAATAAAAAAATTAATTACATATTTGTAATTGAGCTATGGGCAAAATATCACAGAATTCCTCTCTTCCAGCAACTGAGATGCGCAAATAACTCCTTCTTTGTTTTGTGAATTTTTTTTGTACAAAGGTATGATGATATGCGGAGTTTATAAAGGAAATTAGTAGTGACCATGCAGACTCTAATTGGCAGCAATTTTGTAGACCATAGTATTTAGCGACCAAGTGGTCGCCAAATCTGCGGCATAAAGCCCGCCAAGACTGCTTTTTCTATCGCCAATATTTATAGACCACTTGGTCGCAGACTTTAGCGACCAAGTGATCGCAAACTCCTGAGCAAATGCTAGCGACCAAGTGGTTGCAAACGCTAGCGACCAAGTGGTCGCAAAATCCGCAACATAAAGCCCGACAAAATTGTATTTTTGGGCGCCAGTATTTAGAGACCACTTGTTCGCAGAATTTTAGCGACCAAGTGGTCTCAAACTCTCGAGCAAATGCTAGCGACCAAGTGGTCGCTAAATTGCAAATGTCCTTGGGTAAAGCTAGCGACCACTTGCTTGCCAAATTAGCAACCACTTGGTCACCAAATTAGAGACAAAACGGTCTCCAAATTAGAGACCACTTCGTCACCAAATTAGCGACAAAGTGGTTGCCAAATTACCGACCACTTGTTCGCCAAATTAGCGACAAAGTGGTCGTCAATATCTGGCACCAAAATCCCCCACGAAGTTTTAGCAACCACATACTCTGTGGTCACTAATTTAGCGACCACGTGGCTGCTAAATCTTTTTTTATTTTTGGGGTTTGATTTAGGAACCAATTGGTCGCTAAATCTGCAAAATGGTGTGTCGGTTTTAGTTATAGTATATTGATAATTTAACAATTTAATTTTTTTTGAGGCCTTGAGTTTCAGCCCATTTTATGTATTAAACCTATTCATCACATTTCTTTCATATGGCCAAATCTTGGGTTGTTTTAGAAGATGGTTAAATTTTTAACTAGGAAAGTTCATATAACGGGCCGATTTTAACTTTATTACATATATTGGACAACTGTTTTGATAGGGTCTATACGTTTTTTGCTGAACTTTATCGGCCAAATTGCGAAAATTCTAATGGATAAGTGCACAAATATTTATGACACTATGATGATTGTCGAGGATGTGTTATTTGGAACCAAATTTTAACTGATGAAGCCCTTCAACTGATTGTTTTGTAATCTTCTTTACAATTAAAGCCATTTGGACTTTATACCGTAAATAGCGTGATCTCACTCGGAGATCAAACACATCGAATCTAGGTACAGGAAAATATTCCTAACCCGAAGAGGTTTTTCGATCCTTTTTACTATCTAGCTCCACCTTTATTTATAATACTTGATTGTTTGGCGTTCTCGGCATTTGCCGATGTGGGATGTGCACCTTTGCACTTTGATCACGTAATGGCCTACGTACATACAAGCCAATTAAATGGTTTATGTATGTTTGGTGATATAACGCGGCGTGTTATTTCTTTTCTTCTTTTTTTTTATATTTTCTAATTACCCCTTGATTATTTCGCGGTTATTTTGCACACCATCACAACCCCTTGGCTCGGTGTTCTCGTTCCACGAGGGCAACGAGATAATAAACAGGTGCGCCAACTTGCATAAGATGCTTGCGCTTTATCAGTTATAGCCATGCAACGCGATCTAAGCCCTGGATCGGTTAGAGAGAGCGCATTTTGTAAAGGGAGTTAGGGCTTCGCCCTCTGAAATCAAGATTAGGCCCACCCCGAGCCTCGCTCGGGTTGCACCCATTTTAAGCATACGGGGAGTTGTACAAAGCTCTGGAGGAAAAAGGGGGGAGAAAGTGCTATACAGGTTGGCTCGGGCAAGGGAGGAAAAGAGCAAGGACTTGGATACAGTGAAGTGTGTCAAAGACGAGGAAGGAAGGGTGCTAGTTGATGATAGCCAAATAAAAGCATGTTGGCAGAGGTACTTCTACAACTTGCTAAATGAGGGCCAGGGGTCGACAGTAGAAGCAGAGGAGTCAAGGGGTCAAGTAGATTGTCGTTTCTTTATACGCATCTCCAGAATTGAGGTGCAGAAAAGGGCTTAAGAAGATGAGCAACAGGAAAGCAGTAGGCCCGAATGAGATCCCAATAGAGGTATGGAAGTTGTTAGGGGTGAGAGGCATAGAATGGCTCACGTCTTTGTTCAATGTTATTTTTCGAACGACATGGATGCCAGAGGAGTGGAGGCTTAGTAGCTTGTTTCCACTGTATAAAAACAAAGGGGATGTGCAACAGTGTAGCAACTACATGTGTATTAAGCTCCTCATCCATACTATGAAATTGTGGGAGAAAGTGATTGAAGACAGGCTAAGGAGAATGGTCATTGTGTCGGAAAACCAGTTCGGCTTTATGCCAGGGCGGTCATCCATTGAGGGCATTCATCTGATCAGAAGGTTGGTAGAGGCCTACAGAGAAAGGAGGAAAAACTTGCACATGGTTTTTATCGATTTGGAAAAGGCATATGACAGAGTGCCTAGAGAGCTGCTGTGGAGATGTTTGGAGGAGAAGGAGGTCTTAGGGACATATATCAAAACTCTAAGAGACATGTTGCAGGGCTCGTTGACAAGTGTGTGCACCCCCGGGGAGAACATAGAGTTTTTCCAAGTAAAGGTCGGATTGCACCAAGGGTCGGCTTTGAGCCCTTTTTTGTTTGTTGCTATGCTGGATGTTCTAACGAGGGGGATCCAGGAGGAGGTACTGTGGTGCATGCTTTTCGCCGATGACATAGTATTGGTGGACGAGTCTAGGGAGGGTGTTTGCAGAAAGTTAGAATCGTGGAGAGAGAAACTTGAGACAGAGGATTTTAAGTTGAGCCGGATCAAGACAAAGTATGTACAGTTTAAGTTCAGTCAGGAGGTGGAGCCAGATGAGGAAGTACGCTTGGGAGGTGAAGTCATAGCGAAAAAGGAGATATTTAGATACCTAGGCTCAATTGTGCAGAGCGATGGGGGCGTCGAGGAGGACATTAGACACTGAATTTAGAGAGGTTGGCAGAAGTGGAAAGGTGCTTCTAGAGTGCTATGTGACAAAAAGGTCCCACTTAAGCTCAAGGGCAAGTTCTACAAATCTGTGGTTAGACCAGCCATACTCTACGGGGCGGAGTGTTGGCCGACTACTAGGGCTTAGGAGCAGAAGTTGATGGTAGCAGAGATGAGGATGTTGAGGTGGATGTGCGGGCATACGAGGCTGGACAGGATTAGGAATGAAGTGATTAGGAGTAAGGTGGGAGTCACTAGTTTAGGTGAAAAGCTCAAAGAGTCGAGGCTGAGATGGTTTGGGCACGTACAGAGGAGACCACCAGAGGCCCCGGTTTGGAGGATCAAAAGGTTGACCGGTAGTGACTTTCGCAGGGAAAGGGGCAGACCAAAGAAGAGTTGGAAGGAAGTCATAAAACAAGATCTTACCTTTCTGGTAGTTTCCACAGATATGGCTTTGTGTAGGGACCAATGGCGTGAGAAGATCACAATGACAGAACGGTAGTGGGGAAGACCTGAAGGGAGTGTCCTTCTCTTTTCCTTTCGTTCCTCTCTTTGGTTTAGTTTTCACTTTTATCGTTATCGGTTTTTTCCTAGCGCACTTTTTCGATCTCGCTTTCTACCTCCCTCTAGTTTTTTCTTGTTTCACGTCCTTCTCCTTTTGCTTTGGGCCCTCCTTAGATACCCTCTCGACTTCAAGTCGGGGTAAGGGTGCGTACATCTCGACCCCCCAGATCCCGTACATACCCGGTTCCACCTGGGTAGATGTTGTTGTTGTTGTTGTAGGACCTCGTCCCTCTAATTTAAGAGTTGGGACCTCGTCCCTATGAGAGTTGTCACCAACCCCGAGCCTCGCTCAGTTTGCACACGCTTTTCGAGATTTGGGACCTCATCCCAAAGAGAGCGTCCCTATGAGAGTTGTCACCAACCCCAAGACTCGCTTGGTTTGAACACGCTTTTCGAGATTTGGGACCTCTTCCCAAAGAGAGTTGTCGCCAACCCCGAGCCTCGCTCAAGTTGCGCGTGCTTTTCAAGATTTGGGACCTCGTCCCTAAGAGAGTTGCTGCCAACCCCATGCCTCGCTCGGATTGCATGCGCTTTTCGAGATTTGGGACCTCGTCCCTAAGAGAGTTAGGACCTTGTCCCTTGGAGAGTTAGCGGACCTCCTCCATTTAGAGAGTTAGCGAACCTCGTTCACTTAGAGAGTTTAGAGATCCTCGTTCGCTTAGATAGTTAGCGGACCTTGTCCGCTTAGAGAGTTAGCGAACCTCGTTCGCTTAGAGAGTTAGCAAACCTCGTTCGCTTAGAGAGTTAGCAGACCTCGTTCACTTAGAGAATTAGTGGACCTCGTCCACTCAGAGAGTTTAGCGGACAATTAGAGAGTTAGCAAACCTCGTTCGCTTAGAGAGTTAGCAAACCTCGTTTGCTTAGAGAGTTAGGACCTCATCCTTTAGAGAGTTGTCGCCAACCCCGAGCCTCGCTCGGGTTGCGCACACTTTTCGAGATTTGGGACCTCGTCCACAAGAGAGTTGTCGCCAACCCCGAGCTCGCTCAGGTTGCGCACGCTTTTTGAGATTTGGGACCTCGTCCCCAAGAGAGTTGTCGCCAACCCCGAGCCTCGCTCGGGTTGCACACGCTTTCGAGATTTGGGACCTCGTCCCCAAGAGAGTTGTCACCAACCACGAGCCTCGCTCGGGTAGCACACACCTTTTGAGATTTGGGACCTCGTCCCCAAGAGAATTGTCGGCAACCCCGAGCCTTGCTCGGGTTGAGCACGCTTTACGAGACATGGGACCTCGTCCCCAAGAGAGTTGTTGCCAACACCGAGCCTCGCTCGGGTTGCGCACGCTTTTCGAGATTTGGGACCTCGTCCCCAAGAGAGTTGTCGCCAACCCCGAGCCTCGCTCGGGTTGCACATGCTTTCGAGATTTGGGACCTCGTGCTCAAGAAAGTTGTCGCCAACCCCGAACCTCGCTCGGGTTGCGCACGCTTTTCGAGATTTGGGACCTCGTCCCCAAGAGAGTTATCGCCAACCCCACGGTGCGCCACACAAAGACTGCGGCTAAGCCTGCGCATGCTAGGGGCGAACCCCGTGGCGCGCCGCACAAAGACTGCGGCTAAGCCCGCGCAGGCCAGGGGCGAACCCCGTGGCGCGCCACACAGAGACTGCGGCTAAGCCCGCGCAGGCCAGGGGCGAACCCCGTGGTGCGCCGCGCAGAGACTGCGGCTAAGCCCGCGCAGGCCAGGGGCGAACTCCGTGGCGCGCCGCGCAGAGACTGCGGCTAAGCCCATGCAGGCCAGGGGCGAACCCCGTGGCGCGCCGCGCAGAGACTGCGGCTAAGCCCGCGCAGGCCAGGGGCGAACCCCGTGGCGCGCCACGTAGAGACTACGGCTAAGCCCGCGCACGCCTGGGGCGAACCCCGTTGCGCTCTGTACAAAGACTGCGGCTAAGCCCACGCACAAAGAACACGCTAACTAGAGGCAAGAGGATGCACTTACTTGATTATTACCCGAGAGTAGGTCGGATAGGGGAGCCCTTCCCACAAACAGTGTCAGTGATGAAACTCGAAATAACGCGCTATAAACGGGATTATATTAAATACTAACTCTCTGGTTTCGTACAACCAAACGGTTTTCATACGTAGATTATTCCACCTTACCGCCCTTTGGCTGATTGTTTTGTAATCCTCTTTACAATTAAAATCATTTGGACTTTATCGTAAATAGCGCGATCTCACTCACAGATCAAACACATCGAATCTACGTATAAGAAAAAATTCCTAACCCAGAGAGATTTTTCGATCCTTTTTACTATCTAGCTCCACCTTTATTTATAATACTTGATTGTTTGGCGTTCTCGGCATTTGCCGATGTGGGATGTGCACCTTTGCACTTTGTTCACGTAATGGCCTACGTACATACAAGCCAATTAAATGCTTTATGTATGTTTGGTGATTTTAGGTAAGATTGTGGAGAGAGATTCAAAACAAAGGTAATGCGCCGGGCCCATATTTAGCTTGTTGGGCCCAAACATGTTTAATAGCCCATCCTTTTTATCCTTTGTCTATGGAATCCAAGATTTGTAGGACACCGCACTTATATATTATTCGCCCTGCACGCATAAATCGTATATAGACAAGTATATATAACACGGCATGTTATTTCTTTTCTTCTTTTTTTTTATATTTGCTAATTACCCCTTAATTATTTAGCGGTTATTTCGCATCTCATCATTAACTATTATAATTTTTTATACCCACCCTAATACATTAATTATAAAACAGAAATCATATTTATTAAAAAAAATTTACTCCATGTTGCATAATTTTAATATATTAACTTCAAAAAGCTATTTTAACAAACAAAATTTAATACATATTTTAGCAATTTAACAAACAAAAATTGCACCACGTTGCATAATTTTAATATATTGACTTCAAAAAACTATTTTAACAAACAAAATTTAATAGATAAGTTCTTCCTATCCTAATTATCTTTAATTTATAACATTATATTGTATTTATTTTTATCTATGTTATCTTCTTCTTTACCAATCTTTATATTATTGTTTTTCATAATTAGAAATGTTATCGTTTTCATTGCGGAGTAAAAGATAAAAACTCCAAGTACATAACCTTAATAAATTAATTTTCAATTTTTTTTCAATATATATTGTAATAAATTATATTACATTTTTTAGACACCCTACCCTAATTATATCATCTTTATAAAAATTGAGTATTTTGCGGATAACAGTATCTCCAAAAAAAAAACTTATTTAAAGATAATTCAATTATTGCAACAATCATTATTTTCAATATATAAATGTCATTCTCTAAACAATAATTATAAATAAGTCATGATTGTTCTTAAAAATTTTATATGATATATAACTTTATGTTTTTTATTTGATTCTAATAAAAATCATGTATTTTGAGTATAAAATTTCCATCTTCTACGTATCGATACTTGTGGTAATACTATATTTTCTATATTAATATTCTACTTATAATACGACTAAAAATAATTTTAAAATCCCGAGTTGTAGTTGTGTATGGAACAACGAATATAACATTCTACTTATAATACGTCTAAAAATATTTTTAAAATAATTCAATATTTTACTTATGTATCAAAAACGCATATGTTATGCGTGCACTATAGAATGAATAATGTATACGTTTAAATGGTTTAATAGATCCGTTTTTTAGTCAATATTCTATCACCTATTCTCAAATTTTTTTCCCCAACTTTCAATTCTAGAATAATTAAAAGGTAGTCCAAAAAAAAAAATTAAAGAAACAACTTTTGCTTTTTGTCTTTAGGTAAGGTCGAATTTGCAAACTTCCCCTTTTTTTGTTCTTTTGCTACTTTGCCTTTAATTAATCTCTTTTCATTTTTTGGCTTAGAGAAAAAAGCTTTTTTTCCCCTTCTTTTTTTCTTGCTTGCTTGCATGCAATGTGTAAGTGTGTATTATTGTATTAGTATAGCTTTATCTCTTGCTTTTACGTGTATTTTCATGGCAGTTATACTCTTATAATGTGCACTTCTCGAGTTTGACTACTCAAAGAAAATCAGGAATCCAAGGTTGAAAAAATCTAAAAGCTCTAGTCTTATACAATTGATAAGGTCATAACCCCCTTTACCTATGCTTTTCTGCAAAAGAAAAAGCTCTTGCCTACAAAGTGTATGTATTCATTTTAGGGTTTTTCATAGCTTAAACACTTCATTTATTCTAAATATAGAAAATATAGTACACATACACTTGAGTATGAGTAGGACATGCAATATAATTTATATACGGAGTATTTAACTTGTTTAATTGATCGTAAAAAATTAATAGATAATTAATAATTTTGATATAGACATATAAATGAGGTGTTAGGTTTTTTAAAGCGTTTGTCTAAGGAATTGGGTTCGATTTTTCCTGACGGTGTTTATAAAAAGACTGAATTAGGAGGGTCACCTTCATTAAGTACCTTTGCAGTACCTAATTCAGACATATCTTAGATCTAATCAAATCTAATCTTGGATAGGACATTTTTTCAGCTAGCTCATGTGGCCAGGTCGAGCTTAAGCTTTCTCTTTAGGATCTAATATCAATATATCATGCCCATATTTGTCACAGGTCAGGCCAGACTACCCGACCGAAGGACTGGTTGTTTTTTATCGTTAAAAACGAATGTGAAAATTACAAAAAATTAATATAAGACATATAATCTTACAAATAATTTATGAAAAGTAAAGTGATGATTTTATATTAACTATTAATTAGCATGAAAGTTTTTAACTAGCATAGTATCAGGCTGCATGTTGGTTCTATGATTGCATACTAGCAGTCATAGTCTCATAGATTACTTGGCAAAATGCTAGACTAGGGTGGCTTTAATAAGTTTGGCTTTCAAACTTTAAAAACATAGACACCATGTAAAAAGACTTACAAAAGAAGACACAATATACGTTTGTAAAATAGTTACCCATTTGCTTAAACATTCACCTTTTTATGTCTAAAGTTAATAGATAAAAAATGGAACTTTGAATGTGGAATTTCTTTTCTCTACATTTTTCCCCTTTCCCATTTGTTGACGAACTTTAGTATAAGGTGCTCCAACCTTATACCTCTTGTGCTTAATCTTTATATAAAGATTACTATTTCAAACTTCTAGACTTAGAATCTTAATATACAACTAAATGCATTATCAGGACAAATTTGAAGCTATGTAATTCCAAAGTGGTTAATTCAATTCTTGCACTGTCTTACTTCATATGTCTAAACATTTGATTTCAAAATTGAAAATTTTATTCATATATATATGTTGTATTATCCATGCTCGGATAATAAAAAGTGTATGATAATCATGTATAACAATTATTGCAAAAGGTTTATCATAATTTGTTACACGCTTTAGTGTAAGCCTTTCGTCTTTTTCCACTTTCCCTTTACACTTAAATCATCCCATGCACAATCCCACACTAGTAATAGTTTGCGTTACATTATATTGCAAAAGAAAAAAAATATATACGAAAAATTGGGCTCATATTGAACTAAAATTGTATATCAAATTTGACAAAAATATGTAGAATAGTAATAACTTTGGTAAGAAAAAAAATCGTGTATCACTAAAATTCCTTATTGTATTGACTTAAGTTTGGTTGTTAGTAAAAAATTTTTTTTCTAGGAACATAGGTTAAGATCCTAAATTATATCTAGTAAATTGAGAGGTCAGCCGAACATAGCAACATGAAAAAAGAAACAAGAAAACTCCAAATAAAAAAAGGGAAAACCAAATTGACAATCAAAATGCCTGAAAGAGATCGGAATGGGTTGGCTAAGCATTGCAAGAATAAGTGTCTATTGGAAAGCATGTCAATGGGCTATCTCCATCTATGGAGTAAAATGGACTAGTTTGATAAGTCTAGTTCCTTTTTTGATAAGGAAATGAATTAGGGATCCCACACTAACGGGAAGTGGACCACCATAGAACATCCTTAGTCCTTACGGATGAGGTCCTTAAGCCCTAGTTCAATTGCAATCGAGATAAAGGAAATACGTCGGAACGAGTCAGCGAGAAAGTCCGAAACAGAATTGACTTCACGAAAGAAGTGGGAGATGCTCCAACTTTGAACACGAGCCATCTCACACAAAATGTCAGACCGAATCAACTCGATCTCCCAGGGGCAACTTTAGTCACCTTGCGCAGCCTTGACTAAATGAAGGCTCTCTCCCTCAATATGAATGTGGGGGATGCCACGTCAGGTGGCCTTAAGAATCCCTTACCGAAGATCGATGTCCTCAGCCACCCGAACGAAATTCTTGTCAAACAGTCCATCATCAAAATGAATCGGTTTGCCCAGATGGTCAAGAAGGATGAATCCGAACATGGAAATACCGTCTGGACTAACAACACCATCAAAGTTGAGTTTGATGTGATTTTGTTTAGTGATGTTCATGTTTTTAGTATAGTTTTTAGTAGGATTTCTTTGTTTATTAGGTTTAGTTTTGATTAGTTTAGGTTTAGTTTAGTGTGTTTTTGGATAGTTTTGCATATTTTCATAAGAAGTATGGAAGCTACTCTATTTTGTGTATTTTGTAGGTTTTAGCATGGAAAAGTGTTATATGGAGCTGAATTTGGAGCGCTACAGTGAAAGACAGAGGAATACAAGTTTGAAGAAGTCAATGTCCAAGATTTTACGAGAAGAAGTGTGGAAGAAATCAAGCCCAGGCTCGTTAACGAGGATGTAAGGGCTCGTTAACGAGGCCACGTGATAGGAATATCGAGGGTTGACTTTGTAACTCACCGACCCTGTGCGGGAAATTATTTCCGTGTCGGTGGAGTATCTTTTTGTGATTTTTTTAGGGTTATTATATTATATTTTAGGTCTTGTTATCTTCTTAGATTTTGCTTCTATCTTTTAGAATTTTATTTTATCTTTTAGGAAAGTTTTTTATCTTCTAGTCTTATTAGTTTTAGCTTTCTTTTTAGTATAAATAGCCCTCTTATTTAGTTTAAAGGGGGATCGATCATAGAGGGGAGAAGAGGAGGAGCCGAGAGAGCCAAGGAGAGGATCGGAGTTGAGTCGTCGGGTCGGTGGACGAGAGTTACCGAGTTCGTTGATCGAGTATTTCGGTTCGATATTTGTTTGTTTTTGGTTTTCTTCTGATTTTTCTGTAAGACAATATTTTCTATTCAATTTGAGTAGTAATTTATTTTCAATGATTTCTTTTATAGAGTTTATTTGTTTCATAGTTATGATTAGTGAGTAGTTTTCTTTTCTAGGATCGGGGTTAAGCCCGACATAGTTGAGCATGTTTGATTAGTAAGATTGTGTGTTGAATGCCTTTTATCTATTATTGAGATTGTTTGTCGTGTTTATACCGAGATGAAAGTTGAGGTAATTTGAGTTTTTAACTTGATTGAAAGAGAAAGTTAGTAACTTGAAGGTTGATATTGTTTGAATACGAAAGTTTCAAGCTTTAGATCCAAAACAAACAATTAAGTGAGTTAAGTTGCGAAAGTAGGTTAATTTGCTTCATGATTAACGAAAGTTGATAAATCTATCTAATTAAAGGCATGATCTATTCTTCTTACGAGTTTATATGCTTGGCTATGTTGAGGTGTCCCTAGTCCTAGATCTTTGTTTTTATTTGATTATTCTTAAGTGAATTTCGTTGCTGAGTTACTTGGCTCGGTACCGAACTGGTTTAGGTCGTTAGTTTGAGTCTTTTGTTTACGGTGGTTCGTTAATGACCCTGACAACGTCGTTAACGAGGTTGCTTGTGTGTTTTTGTTTGATTGCGTTTGCTTTTTAGTAGTCGATAAACGAACAATCTTGCTTCCTGTGGAACGATCCTGACTTCGCTATACACAACGGGGTCTTGACTTATAAATTTATTTGTTGTCAAGAAACCCTCTCAACATTTAGGTTTTTCCCACTTGAGATTCGTTCTCCTCCTTTTGGGTTCATTTCTCCATTACTCGAGTTGGTGATAAATTTTTAGGAGTTTCAAGTATAAGTCTTGTTCTAAAAATCTCATCTAGGCCCCTCTTAGGTGTTGGAAAGTCTTAGCCATCCTAGACGTCCATCTAGGCCCGCTTTTAAAATCGTTTTGGCCGCCTAGGCGATAGATGGCTCTTCTCCTACGTTAATTTCTCAATCAAAGGAGACAACCATCAATTCAATCTGATTGGACTTTTCATTACATTTGATTTGAGTTTTTTTGTTGATGTTCTATTTATTTTGGGATTTCAACTAATTTTTGTTGCAACATTTGATATAACCACCTTTAAAATGAAGTGTAAGGACGCATAATGTTGAATAACTTTTTGACTCATTTATCTAAATCAAATTGTTTTTATTATAATGGATGTCAAAAGGTTCAATATATAAGAACACACAAATTTACGTAGTTTATCAATGTTGTGTTGGCTATGTCCACGAATAGAAGGATAATTGATTTTATTAGGCGATAAAAGATTGATAGCTTGCATTTAGGTATAGTTTAGAAGCATGTTTATGTTTGTTTTGCATATGTTTTAGCTTAAGTGTTAGGTCAGTTTCTAGGTTCTACGGTTTTCAGGTTTTGCGCTTGTTTTGCAGATCTTTAGGTAAACAAGCATGGACTGGATGGTTCATAGATGATTATGGTAGAGTTTGATGATTAAGATGAAGCTTATAGTGGTGCAAGTGAAGATTGGAAGAGCCAAGAGGTTGTGGGAAAAGAACGCTTAAATCTGGGTCATGAATTGGAGTTGTTGTTTCGACACCTTTATCTTGCAAGGCTTTGTTTGGAAGCTATAATGCTCTGATGGAGATGAATTTTATTATCATTGCAAAGATAATTCAAAGAGCTACAATTGATATATTTACTGAGTCCAAATTCCAACTCGAAAGGGGTCAAAACAACCTCTTAAGTGTCACTTGAATGTTGAACCGAGAGGAGCGCGGGCTTAAGGGTAAACATGCACGGTCGCGCTATTCTAGAGGGAGACCGCGTCATGACTTTTCACGCAAATCAATAGGTCGTGTGTTTGGGCTTCGAGATGGGATTTTATAATATAATTTTCGACGTGTTTGATATATTTTTAGGATATTTTAATCTTAGGAAGTCTTGGGGTATTTAAACCTTGTGTTGAATTTTTCTTTCATAACTTTGAAGACAATTTGGAGGCTAGGGTTTATAGAGAGGTTTTCTCAAGAGATCTTTGAACCTAATTTGTAAGTTTGCTTTTAATCTAATTATGCATTGCTAAATCATTTGTGTTTGACTAGATATTGAAACATAGATTGCATATTATTGTGAGGTTTGATTGATTCTCAACAAACTTGAATTGTTTTATTCCCTATGCTTAATTGAATCAAAGTTTATCTAGGTTTTTGTTAGCTTGATCACCTAATAGAATTTCTAGGTTAATTTACAACTAATCTGATTAATTCTCGTTTAGGATTGGTTAGATAAAGTAGAATCTATAATTGTTTGGACCCGTTTGGGCTATTCAATTGTAGAAGGGAATAAATCCAAAAATAACTTAGATGTTTGTTCGCTTCAAGTGGTTGTTTCTATCGATACTTAACTCGTAAAGTTGTTGTTTAATTGAATCTAGAAGTTCTTCTAGGTTGTTAAATGAGTAAGGTTGTTTAGACTTTTGGCTCTTTCAACTAAATCTGAAGTTTGGATCATAATCCACGACAGATTATTCAAATGAAGTGAGAATCAAGAGAATCAATGATTAATAAGCATATCTATGATGGATTTAACTAGTTGAATATATTTCTCTCATATATTTACAATCATCCTTGCATTCATAGTTAGTTTTAGTTTGCATCTTAGATTAGAGAATCATTCAACAAACCCCCGACCCCTACTTTGGTTACTTGGCATTTAAGTAAAACTTACATGAGTCTTTGTGGGATCTACCCTTGCTTATCCCATTCTACTAAGATCGGTTAAGTTAGGATTCTTTGATAGGTATAATGACCACTAAAAAATACCTCATCAAAGATCCATATTTTCAGATTACGATTATGAGGTGTTTCAAAGATTTATATATAGAGACTCTAGAAACCGTGATTCAAATTATGCTGCCCCAAACCCCTTACCAGGGGGCTCCACCTCGATCTCTTATTCTTAGTGGGTATCGATTAACGACAAATTCAAGGCATATTAATAGTTTCTTTTAAAAAATTGGCTCGATAAAAAGAAAAGTTTGATAACGTCCATGGGTTGGCAGGTAGATAAACTGGAGATGTATCCGTACTATCGCACATGTGAGATAGACTTGGTACATAAGTCTAACAATGTTTCATCTTCAAACCAATTGACAACATTGAGGCCAAGAGTCCCCTACTAACCTACTAGTCTTGTTTAGATGTACCCAATGAAGTTTTTTTTTATTCCATCTCCCCTCAAGTACAACTGGAGTAGCCCGTTGACACTTGAACATAGGTGGACATGTAAGGTAGTTAACATGCGGGTAGCCACTCGTTATGTCCAACTAAAGTTAGATTATGGGCCCAAAACCAAACCCGCCTTGATACCATGAGAAAGCCTATATGTTAGTAAGTATATAGAAGATGTTTTCAATATACCAAGAGAAAACACAAATAAAGCAGAGAAGACACCCATGTTACCACCAAAAACATGCAAACACATAAGTAAAGAAAAAAGCACAACAACAAGTGTCTCACACACCAAATTAAAGTTTCTCTACCCTAATACTATACATCAATACAATTTCTATTCTAGTGTATGTCCTTTATGAGTGACGATAAAGAAGACACTCATGTCACCACCAAGAGCATGCAAACACATAAGTAAAGAACATAAGGCACTCAAGTCTCAGAAAAAAGCACAACAACGCGTGTCTCACACACCAAATTAAAAGTCCTCTACCCTAATACCATACATCAATACATTTCTATTCTAGTGTATATCCTCTACGAGTGACACTAGTTGAAGATCACATTTAATCACCTTCGTCCAACTTTTTTTAGGTCTACCACTACTGCTTTGATGAAAATCATCAAAGGCTACCCTTTAAACCATCTCATCGAGGCATCAAGCTTCCTCCTCTACACATGCTAAAACCATGTCTTAATTCTCGTAACTTTTCCATAATAGTTGCCACTCCAAACTTGTTTTCAGTGACTTCATTTTTTTTTTATCTTCTCCAACCTCGTGTGTATACACTGATACACATCCAACAAAATATTCTACTCATTGCTGGCATCAGTGGCGGAGGCAATGTATGCTCAGTGGGGCTGTAGCCCCCACTCAATTTTTTTAAAAAAAATTTAAAAATATATAAAAATAGTAGGTTATTTGATAAAATTAGTCCATTTAGCTAGAAATACTGTTCTAAAAATCCCTGCCTACCTCCGTTTATGCCCGTCTAGATGCTGGAAGGTGCTAGCCCACCTAGGAGATCGTGTAGTCCGTCTAGGCGTCCGTTTAGGTTGCATAGGTGTTAGGCGGTCCCTCTCCGCCTAGCGTTTTTAGAACATTGGCTTGAAGAGGTTAATTTTTTTTTATAAAAATACAGAAAAATGGTTCTAAAATTTTGATTTTTTTAAACAGAAAAAATATAAAAATTTAAGGAAAAATATAAAATTTTCGGTATAACTTTTTTTAAAACAATTTTTTTCCATAAAATAAAGAGAAAAAAACTAAGTCATTTGAAAAATACAATTTTTTTTTCTATGGCCAATGACCCGGAAAAATTTAGCTCTCACTGAGTCAAATTCATGGCTCCGCCCATGGTTCGCGTATTCATCTATATTCAATCCTTACAATCGTCTTACACTTCAAACCTAGAACAAAGTTAGTCATATTACCATAGACCTGGGTTCGGTTTGCAAACCGGCGGTTCCGGTTCCCCTAAACATGGAACCGGAACCGGAATCGGGCATGGCCCGGTTCCCCGGTTCCGGTCCAGTTCCGGTTTCCGCCAGTTCCGGCGCCGGTTTCGTCCGGTTCCGGTTCGGAACCGGCAATTTTAAAATTAAAATAAATAAATTTGTAGGCCGCGGTCGCGGTTTCGGAATTCGTTCAAAAAATATATGACATTTAACCCGGAAATCCGCGGTTTGAACCGGCGAAACCGGAACCGGCGGTTCCCGGTTTTGAAACCGCCGGTTCACTGGTTTCCGGGGAAAAAACCGGAACCGAAACCGTGGGGGGAACCGGACCCGCCGGTTCCGATTCCCACCGGTTTCCCGCCGGTTTCTGAACCTGCGGTTCGCCGGTTTGCCTAAACCGTGACCCTGGTCTAGATTATCACCTTAAATCTCTCGTTGAATTTGAAAAATGCCTTCATACCACATGTAACTTCATTCTCCCCACAATTTTTCCATCCCATTTAAATTCGAAATTTAATATCCACATCTATCATTCCATCAATCTTCATAACACCTTATATACTTCAATTTATTAAAAAATCAGTATAAAATATGAGGTTGAAACTAACCTATAAAATTGTCAAACGTGAATAGCTATTACATTGAAATTGACAATAAATCTGTCATTAAATACTCCATATAAATTGGCACGAAAAATAATCCCTCCGTCCCTGAAAATTTGTCTTGTATTCCTTTTCGGGTGTCCCGTAAATTTTATCCACCTTTTTAACTTTCCATTTATATCAACTTTTTCTTACAATATTACTCTCATTCTACCTCATTTTTTACTCCTATTATCTAACAAAAAAATCTACCCCTTTAAACCTATTTTAGTCTTTTTTTTTTCTCTTTCTTCCCACTTTTATCCATCACAATCACAATCTCTCCCCTCTTTCTATTGGCTATTTTTTTTTCTATCCCTTTCTTAATACTCCCTCCGTTTCACAATAGTTGTTCATATACACTTTTTTTCTTGTTTCACAATAGTTGTTCATATAATTTTCTTTTCCACTTATACCCCTAATAATTACACCATATTAATTATATACACTTTTCCCAATGCAACTTTTAGAGTATAAAGTAGCTTTTAATAGGGGTAAATTTGGAAGAATTTTCCCCCCTTAATATATGTGCAAATTTGTCTAAGAACAACTATTGTGAAACGGAGGGAGTATATGTGAAAGCGATCTTGCGAGGACGGAGAGAGTAACAAAAATTAATCTTTAAATAAGGTTAGACGTTAGTTCTGTTTAAAATATAAACTTTATCTTAATACAAAGTTATGACATGATGACGGAAGACATTCGGTAACCTGCACTCTGCATGAAGCAGAAGCAGCATCAAATCCGCCGCTCTTCCCTCTGCTTCTGTTTCTGCTCTCTGTTCTCTGCACCTGCCATCTAACGTCCTCCACGTTGCCTACCTCCAATACGACGTCGTTTCCTCCTAAGCTCTAACAAAATTATAAACTATAAAAAACCCAACCCCTCTTTCTTCCTTCCACCATCCTGCACAAAAAGCTTCTGAAACGCCATTTTCACAGCCATTCGCCATCAAACGAAGGAAAAAAGCAAAAGCAAAGATTCAATAAAAGCTTCCTATGAATTCCTGCCTTTTCAGCCCTATAAAGCTCTGCAAATCTCCTCCTTCCGTTCTTCAACGCTCTCTTCTTCTTCAAAGAGATTCTGACCTTCTTCCTTCTTCATCCATGGAGTCCCTCGCCCTGCCTAAGCTCTGGAAGCCTCACACCGCCGGATTTGGAGGCTCGCTCTCCGCAACCACCGTCGACAGGTGCCTGGTGTCGGTCGTGGAGGCGGCCGAGGAAGAGGAGGAGTCCTTCTTCGAGTTGGAGTTCACTCTTCCGGATTACGACGATCGCGCTGGCTTGGAGTCAGATGATCAGAAGATCGGCCGGATTGGGGATTTTATCTCCGGCGAAAAGCCCGATCCGAGGACTGTCAGATCGAAGCCTCAGTCTCCGATGTCGATTCTCAAGCAATCGGCTCCGAAGCTCCGAGTCTTCATGTTCGGGAAGCCGAACAAGAGATCTAAGCCGGAGAAATCATCGTCGCCATCGCAAGCGCATAGCGTTTCCTCGGGATCCAGACGCAAAGCTAGGGTTAATTTCACGGTGAAGTTGAGGATCGATGACGCCGCTTCTTCTGCGAAGAAGAAATTCGATCACAGCGATAGCTTGAAGCGAAGCTCCAATGATGGCGGAGACAAAGATCTGGACGGATTCTGTAGAAAGTACCTGAGCATCTTCAAGAAGCCTCTGTATGTTAAGCTCTCGAACACGAATTCAAACTCGAAGCCGAGGAAATCCTTCGATACGGCGTCGTTTGCGTCGCCGAGGAAGAGCGAAGAGAGAGCGAAGGCTGTGCCGGTGAAGAGCTTGGGGAAGTGCAGATCGGCAGGAGCGTTGCTTGTCGGCGTTTCTTTGCCTCCGCAATCGAAGGATGATTCTCTAACGCAACAGAACGACGGGATTCAAGGCGCTATCCTCCATTGCAAGCAATCTTTCAACTCTTCCTCAAAAGGTATCAATCAAAATCCCTTCGAAATTCAAAATTCAAACTACAGATTTCTAAATTAGTGTATGACGATTCCTAATCTGAAATTTGAATTGTTCCAATACAGAACGACGCGTGATGTCCAGATGCGCCAGTGATACGTCAAATGAGAAATCATTCCAGAGGACCGAGTAGAAATTCAAAAAAGGAAAAGTGTAGGCACTGTGTAATTTGTCTTGGCCTGTGATTGTCTGAGCAAAGGTGATAGAAGTGAAGAAGAACAGAGAAAAGTGAGATTCTGTATGATGACATGAAATCTTGCCTCTCTCGATTTGTCCTGTAACATCAGTATGATGCAGATGTGACGATATACATAGGGATTTATTTTATTTTATTTTTTTGTGTTTTGATATGTATGTTTTCCTGTTGCAACAAACTTGTGATTTTTAATAGAGGTTTGTTGTGGAGGTTTAGGGTGGATTTGTAGGTGATCTGTGATGATGAATGAATCTGATGAAGAGAAGACGACGACCAGTGATGCTCGACGTACGGGGTCACTTGTGTCTGATTGTAAAACTTGTCCAATGTATGAATACAGTGTGAAAAAATGATGATTTGTGAGATGTTTTAGATGAAATGCATATTGAAATGCAACAAGTTAAAATCGAAAATTGATTAACTTGTATTATCGACACAAATATTGCTAAGGTGGGGACATTAATGTTTATAATGTAAGAAGATCACTTTATAACTAATGTTTATAATGTAACTATCAAAATGTTCATCTAATAATCATTGTATATACCATACACAATTATCTTTCCTAAGAATTCATTATGAGACGTTGGGAGGTTTCGTGTTCGCTCCTAATCTTTTCTTTACTCGAGTGAAAAATTAAGTCTCATAAGCTAGTTTATCTAGTTCATGATTCTTACTGGCTAGGTCATGAACCCGAGATTTGCCACCGAATGTGGGTTTCTCGTCATTAAAAACTTGTAGGCTTCCGAGCTACATTCTAAAAGGAAAGTTTTATGGTTCAAAATTAAGGCGGTTAATGTTATAGAAACAAATAACCAATAACCTCTTAAAATCATTGTTGCTTGATTGACAATTGCATAACATTTATCTAATGGTCGTGGATCTTAATATCAAGGTTATCAATACATCATGCTTCTACTTTGAGCATTCTTTCAGTACAAATTCTGTTGATCAAATTAACCAACTTCAGCTTAGAGAATTTTTGTAAGAGTAATTTCGAATAATATTCACAAGGTTTCCATTATATTAATTGGTAAGACATCTATTACATGTATAATTTTCTCATGTTTATTTCTTATAACTCCAAAATTTCAAGCCATTATAGTTCCTAGCTAGTTTCTATTGAAATCTCACAACTTTCTAAATCAAAGGAAATTGCGAAGAATTCAAAAGCTCGTTATGTGGCGGGAGTGTGACATTAATTATGTGAACTTTCACAGAAGGAAAAATAACGAAAGGATATCTTTTCCATGTAAATAAAGTCTACATTTTCCAGCATTGACTCGTAGCTTTATAAAGCAAAGCTAAAGATCTCTTCTTTTAGGATGTGTGCAAAACAAAAATACACCAAATTTACAGATGCAAAGAGAAAGAGAAAGGAGCCTCGCCGCCTCGGTCAATACTTTAGAAATTTACAATTTCGCACCTAATATTGTTATGATGTATCAAAAAGAAGAAATTACTCCACAATTTTTAATCAATAAAGCACAAAAGAAGTAAAGGAAAAAAAGAAATTTTGCACAGCTAAAAAAGAGCACAACGTTTCACTTTAAGCTTTCTTTTCCCTGTTTATAACTTTCCTTTAATTCATTGTAAAAACTAATTTACTAGTTCAATGCCTTTTTTACTTTCTTTTCCCGGTGAAATCTCCGTCTTTAATAATTTCTTAATAGGACTCATACTATCGATTAAATTAAATGGCTCTTAGGCATTCGGTGTCTCAATAGGCCCAAATTGAAATGAATTGAGGAGTTTGATGCTTATGCTAAAATATAATAATCCCAATCTTTTTCTAATTCATGTTTTAGGACATATTTTAAATATTTTGTATTTTAGGAGCTAAATTCTAAAAATGAAATCATATAGTAATTAATTCTCATTGGTTGGACCACGACAGGAGAAGGGTCTGGCATTGGCAGAGTCCTCGTTATTGGAACGGAACAAGATACGAAAGCTAGTCGTTGGAAGGATGACAAGGCTTATAGAGTGCGACTCCAGCAAAAAAAACTCTCTATAGGCACCCTTGCACGCTACAACTAACACTTTTCAGCCAGATGAAAAAGGGATGCGCGTTAGGGCAATTAATTTCAAGCTTTACTAATATGACTTTATAAAGAGAGGCTCACTTCATTTTTGTTCCGGAGCTAGCTTGCAGCCTTCCCATCCCTACTTAGCAAATCAAAAAAATCTAACCTAATTTTTCTAGATACGATTTTTTTAACCTACATCTGATACATAATCCATTGGAATATAAGTTAGAAAAAATGTTAATAATTTTATACACCTAAAGTATATAATTTTGTACACGTTAATAATATACAAAAAACCTACATGTTCAAATTAGCAATCATGCTTCCATGAAAGACAAAGTGAATTTTAACCATTGTTCAAATTAACAATCATGTTTCTATGAACGACAAAGAGAATTTTCACCAAAGGGCAATTAGTATGCATCTAATCTAGGGATGTCCAATAACGAGGGGACCTCTTGAGTCTTGCCCTTGAACTTTGCAAGCTTTGATGTGAATAAAATAGGGCATCAAAAGAAATTGTACATGAATGTGCAATTGTGCATTTAATCTAGCTACTTAGGTATTCAAAATCCAATACCATGTCCTTGGACAAAATGAAACTTCTTATAGTATAAATCTAGGGTCTCCGTATTACTCCCATCTAATGATGATTTTGTTTTTGACAATGAGGGAAATATTAATTATACTCATTTTTTAAATTTATTTTTAATCTTATTACTTGTATTAAACATTCACCATCTTTGTAAACAGGAAAAAAAAATTATTTCAATGAACATAAGTTTCAATAAGACATAATTAACTCTTAATTAATTGTCTAAAAAACATAGTAAAATAAAAGATAAAGTTGATTAAAATACTTATTTTAGATATTAAAGGGAGTATGATATTAAAAATTTATTCTATGGCTCCTGAATTTTAAACTAATTAATTGTAAGTAGTAGTAATTGATAAATATTTAATATATCCTGTCATGTAATTTGTAAAGGAAACCTACTAATTTCTTGTGTTTGTTGGTTGGTGTTCTGTCTGGTGGTAGTCGCTTAATTTTGCTACACAATTAGACCGGCAATTCCATGTATGTTTCCTAGTAAACAGTTGCTAATGAAACCTAATTAGATTTCATCATTAATTGGGGGGCATTTCATGACAGTCGGTCTTACTATATAATATAGAAATTATTAGTATACATTAATAAATGTGCATACTGTCCATGCAACGTATCACACCGCGACTTTGAGACAATCTTAGGCTTCAACAGACAATAGCACTCAAAATCAACATCATAACTATAACCTAAAACGGAGGTTAAAAAAATTATTAAACGACACATGTCACTTTTAGATTGGACCACATCACCCCTTATTTTAAAAATAATCTTTTATCTTTGAATATAATAAATTCTTATCCATTTTTTTAGAATATAGGATAGAAAATCCCATTATTAAACAATCTTTTATTTTTGGATATGATAAATAGGAAGATCATTAGGATATTATTTTATGCTATCATACAAATTCCAAAATATTTATTTTATGGGAAACCAATGTATAAATATGTTATTTATATGTTAAAAATAAATTATTTATATTTATTTATTGATTTGTTAAATAAAATAAAAAAACTGATTCACATAATTTATTTAAGATAGCTTGATTTTGATTATTTTTTTTAAGTATTATTCAATTTTAATATTACTAATAATAAAAAGTTCTAAATTATAGAAGACCTTAAAAGAAAATTTAAATAAAAAAATTTATTTAAGATAACTTGATTTATTATTAAATTGAGATATTACTATATTACTAATAAAAAAGAGTTCTAGATTCTAAAAAGTCTTTAAGTTTATCTTAGTTATATACAAATTAAAATTTAATTTGCGCCTTAAAATCATGATTATTTGTTCCTAGATAATTCATGTATTTGGAAAATACTATTATTAATATTTTGTTTAAGCAAAACCCGTACAAGGTACGGGAATACATACTAGTATTATACTATTATTGGAACACTCGTTGTTCCACGATTTCTCTTAATTTTGATGATAAGAAATTTTGAATGATTAATATGTTATTTCATAAGTATCACAAGAATATTACAAGATAGAACTGTTAGAGAGAAGGAACGACGGAGGGAAAGACGTCGTGAGGAAACGGCTGACGATCTGGACAACATCTGCGGGAAGCTACACCGCTTTCTATTTTTGGCAAGTTGCCATATCTTGAGCAAACGACTTCGGTGGCGATTTGACAACTACGATTGAGTTGTTTGAGAGAAGATAAGATAGAATCTTGAAGATTTGTTGAAGCAAAAAGATAATATATTGAGATCTTTCAGTTTTAGATATAATCCGAGTGATTGAAGATATAGTTGATTGCTTTTCTGATTTTATGGAGATTTTGGGATGTAACCCTATGTTCTTGTATACTACGCTTGGCAATTGGGCCCGTCTCCCACGCAACAATAGTATCAGTGCAGGCTTGCTCTAGATTGTGTGTTAAGTGTAGGAACATAGGATGAGTACCAACAACAACTACAACATCAGTATTGGGAACAACAAACCACCACTTCTCAAAGCAGGTGAGTATGATCATTAGAAGATACTCTTCTCCACGGGGATAAAGAGTAATGACTACCAAGCATGGCCTGTCACTGAAGATGGAGACTATGTTATTGCAACTACCAAAAAGAATAAGAAGTCCAAATGAGGTCCAACTGAGTGGACATGGATGGAGAAGAACTTCAAGGAAAAGATGTACATAAACAATGCCTTAGGGTCAATTGCAAGACCGCCAAGGAAGCTTGGGCTGATATAGAACAAATGCATGTTGGAAGCTCAAATCTAAAGGAAAGTCACCAGAAAGCTGCCAAGAAAAACTTCTTCAACTTTGAGATGAAGGAGGATGAAACCATCTTCTTATACCAATCCAGGTTTGAGACGTTGATAAACCGGATCAACCATCTTGGAATTGGTGATGCTATCTCACACACGGAAAAGGTTTCCATTGTGATTGATGGCCTTGGTCCCAAGTACGTCGTTACTAGGGGACTACTCAGAAAAAACCCGGTCAACAAAACAAGCACTCTTCATGAGATCTTTGGAAACTCTCTGATTATGAGCGATATGAGAATGTTACTAAAGCTGAATCTAGTCTGAAAAGGATTCTGACAATTGACCAAGGAATTGTCGTGACGGTGGAGAAGGCAATTGAGAAGATAATAGTTGGAAAAGATGAAGATGAGGTTGAAAAAGATTCTGACATAGCCCACATCACTATGTCCATGCGATCTGTCTGCAAGAGGGGCAACAAGCAAGGGATCCTCTAGGAGAGATGAAACTACGAGAATATCGACGAGAATATGTGATATGTCTGCAAGAGGGGAAATAAGCAAGGTATCCTCAAGAAGCAAGGGATTCTGAATTTGTAGTGTTGAGTTCGATTAAGCAATGCATTGTTTTCTTTTGTTTTTTCATAGACAAAGCCATATCTTTTTTTGCGGATCTTTATCACCGCTTTCTAAAAGCATGAATATCGACAGTTTTACATGGATTTCGTGATGCTTTTCATGTCGAAAAAATTGAAAACAAATGAGTGGAACTCCAACACGCGTTCTGATTTGTGAAACTAGGAGGGAGAGAGAGAGAGAGAGAGAGAGAGAGAGAGAGAGAGAGAGAGAGAGAGAGAGAGAGTGCAAATGGGGCTTTTTTCAAAATTGGTCACTCATCACGTGTCACATGGCGAATGATGATTGACCAATTTTTTATGTTTTGTTTTGTAGATTTTTATTTTTAGCCATTTTGGCCAAGTTTTAATTAAATTTTTTTTACCAAAACTCATAATTTTTTTTTATCTACCCATAAATACCAATTTTTTATGTTTGAATCATTTTATAATTAAGGGAAATTGATTTTGGTGCCCTCTTGGGATGCATCCTCATGCTCATTGGTTTGTATACAATGCATTTGAGATGGATTTAGTCCTTATATCAAATTTGGTGCATTCTAACTAAATTCAGTTATTATTGTCATATAGCCGAATTTCAGTTTTTTGGGTCTATTAAGCGTACCCCATTCCCTCGCGTAGGGTAACCCCATCTTGAACCCTAGATTCCGATGTAACAGAACCTCAATGGGTCAATGTCGTCCTCGTTGTTATTGTTGTTGCTTTTGGTGCCCTCAAGTTTTTGCCTTTTCCTTTTGGTGTCTTAAAAAATTTATTCCTCTTGGTACCCTTGAGGTTTTAGCTTTTCCTTGTGATGCCTCTCTTTGGTTCAAATTAGTTAAATTCAAAGTTCGCCATTGTGTTTCTCACCCTTAAATTAGTAGGATTCAGCTCTTAAAACACTCAAATTCATAATCAAATCACATCGATTTGAATTTTAAAAGAATTCTTTATTTTAAGGGGTTGTTTAGAAGATTGTTTACAAATTCAAATTGACGTGGTTTGGTTATGAATTTGAGTGTTTTAGGAGTTGAATCTTACTAATTTGAGGATGAAGAAAAAATTGGTGAGCTTGAGTTTAACTAATTTGAGCCAAAGAGAGGCGTCAATAGGAAAAGCCAAAACCTCATGGGTATTAAGAGGAATAAGTTTTTTTTGGGACACCAAAAGAAGAAGGCAAAAACTGAGGACATCAAAAGAAATTTTCCTAAAATTAAATTAGTTTTTTTTTTGGGTTGTTTTAGGGTAATTAAACACATATTTAGCCATTTTTAAAATAACTCACTATTTCAACATAATAAAAACAATACATAGTATGATTAGTACATTAAAAAACTTAAATACACAGATGAAATCCTACTAATTACAAAGAACTTGTGATGCATCTTCATTACGAAGAACTTCCCATGCATGTTCCTAAACTTCCCATTGAAAACAACACATAATGAAAACACCCATAATCAACCGCAAATATCGACTTTAGAATCAGGTTACACACCACCAACTTAAGGAGGACTTGGTGGAGCACGTTTAGGAAACATTTGAGGCTTATTACGATGAGAATGGTGATGAAGATGATGAATGGTATGGTGTTTGTTTTTTATGATGAAAATTATGCACTTTGTTTCATGTATGTTGTTTTTTATTTCGTTTAATGTACTTTTTTATATATTTTGATTTCTATTGTGTTTGATATTTCAGTTCAATTAATGAAGTATGTTTTCTCGATTTGGTGTATAAATTTTCTCTTTTTTAATATGCCCTTACAGATTGACAAAAAAAATATTTTTGGAATTTAAAACAAATTTACAATCATAATACTAAAAAAATAATCAAAATTATAATTTAATAAAATTAATGTGACATGACATGTATCAAAAATAAAAAAAATACCCACCATGACCTTCACAATCAAATTTGACATTGTTTTGAAGATTTTTTTTTATTATTTAACCTACTACTAAAATAAATGTATCTCTAGAAGAAAATTAATACTCTTTTTAAAAAGAATAATTAATACTAATTAGTATAAATCAAAGAAATATTTTCGTTCTAGGATAGAAGAATCGATTATGAATAGTAGGGATGCTCAATGGGTCGGGTCGCCCGCGACCCACACTCACCCGACCCGCAACCCGTGCGGGTCGGGTCGCGTGTCAAATTTTTTAATTTTGCGGGTCGCGGGTCAACCCACAATATTTTTGAAAAAATATATATTTTTATAATTTATTAATGTATAAACTTTTTTTTATAAAAAATCGTTGGATTTACAGGTCGGCCCGCAAGTCCGACGATTTTTTTTTAAAATACATGTTTTTAGGTTAAAAAATAATTTGTTTAGGTAAAAAATCATTTTTGAGCGGGTCGACCCGCGACCCGAACCGTTAGACCCGTGACTCGTGGGTTAGGTCACGGGTTAAAAGTAAAATTTTATGCGGGTCGACCCGACCCGACCCATGAGCATCCCTATGTATTAGTGTGCCGAAGCAAATATTATAGGAAACTCGATTTAGAAACTCAAACTCTAAAATACAATAGATTAATCCTAGCTAGAAAAAAAAGTCACTAAATTTTATTAAAATTGACTGCCTATAATGTTAGAGTGTGGATAAATGAGAATGAGACACAATAGTTATGTGTAATATGAGGCAACATCCTGGCCGTTTGATGGGCTAAATATACGACCTAGATTAAACCCATTTTTCCCCTTATATCCGGAGTGATATATGAAAATTTACAAAAGTACATCGGTTATAGTGGAAAAGTGCATTATGAATTCATAGCAAAAATAAAACGCACGCTACATGTGTTTAATGTTTAGTGCATTGCAAAAGTGCATCGTTATGGTGAAAAAGTGCATTATGAAACCAAAAAAGTGCAAACAAAAATAAAGAATTCATAGCATAGAAAAGAATGTCAATATAAGCCATAAACCAAAAAATTACAAAAATGTTACCACTTGGCAAAAAACATAGGCAAAAGTAACAATAACATGCCTGTATAGATATTAAGAATTCATTGCATAGACAACATAGACAAAAGTAACAATAATATTCGTATTAAGACTTCAATTTTATAGCACAAGACTAACATAGACAAAAGTAACAATAACATGCTTGGATAGAAAGAAAGAATTCATAGCATAAAAAAGAAGTCAATTTAAGCCCTACTTCCCAAAAAACTTTGTTCATAAAACCTGAGAATAATATGTGAGAAGCGGAACTTCAATCCTAGGAAACCTAGAAACCCAAACGCCCTTGAGTATCTCAAAAACCTAGAAACCTAAACTCAAGCCCATTGTGGCAGTACCTCCGCCCCATATAAAATACGGACCTCTCTTGACATCCCTTGTTCTAGCCTCCTTGATTAAGTCTTCGAATCCGTTGTCTCCTGAAATCTGTCCCGTATGAATTCAGTTACATGCAAATCTCAATGTCTTCCTGAATGGTACTATGGCCCCATCTGATAAGCTTAATGGCATGACCTTCATACAAACCTGTGTCCTCATCAATTGTGTACGTTGTATATCTGTTTGGAACATATAAAATCTGTCCTTTCAAATGATAGTATGATTTTTTGATTTTATCTAAGCCATAAGGGGAAATTTGAGGAATTGATCATCCACTTGTTCGATGATAAATTTTTCAATCGAGTCATACTACATACAATATAAAATCTCTTTCCATGCATACCAGATATAAAAACAAACATATTACTAGTACTCTTGACTTATTTTAAAAAGAAATTAACATATATAAATTAACTAAATCAAAATTCTGCTGATTATAGTCATATTTTGATAACATGCCAACTTCACAAATTATTTCGAGTTACCCGTGTGTTGTTTGTTCATCTGCAAGCAATTGGAAGAAGAGATCTATGATGTTTCGGAGGGATGGAAGTGGAGGTATAATCGTCCACTTGTTCAATGATAAATTCTTCATTCAAATCATACCCAATTTCATACTCCATATAAAATCCCTCCCCATGCATACAAGTTATTAAAACAAACATATTAATGGTAAACTTATCTTATTTAAAAAATAAATTAGAATATAAAACAATATATAAATTTACGTCATCAAAATTTGCTGATTATAGTCATCTTATGATGACATTCGAACTTCACAAATTCTCTCGAGCAACCCATGTGTTGTTTGGTAATTTGCAAGCAATTGGAAGAAGAGATCTATGATGTTTCGGAGGGATGAAAGTGGAGGTACAATCCTTAACTTGTTCAATGATGAATTCTCCAGTCAAATCATACCCAATTTCATCCTCCATATAAAATCTCCCCCTACATTGCAATCATAAAAACGAACATATTACTAGTACACTTGTCTTATTTAAAAATAAATTATCATATAAAACAATATATAAATTAACCCTATCTAAATTATGCTGATTATAGTCATCTTGTGATAAAATATCAACTTCACAAATTCTCTCGAGCAACCTTTGTGTTGTTTGTTCATCTGCATCCAGTTAGAAGAAGAGATTTATGATGTGCCAACAGGATGGTAGTGGTTTGCTTCCTAATTCAGTGCTGCTGCAATTAGCCTTAGTTGCCACTATTGAAGATGGAGTGGCGCTAGATGTGTTGAGCTGGCCTTGTTCAACTTCAGGGGATTTCTCAGTGAGCACGACCTAAGATCTAATCAGTCCAAGCTGGGATTTCCACCAGTCTGATCGTATTATATATGAAAATATCTAGAGACTGAAGATTACGGAATGTGCGTTGATGTTTCTTTGGCTTACGATTAAAGATGCCCCATTGACGAACCTAGAGCGGGTACGACGATATTTTGCACCAAATTCCCTTTTCTCAATATGCACAACTGAGGAGGAGTCGTTGATTAATCTCTTACGTGATTGTGGTAACACAACACTTCTTTGGGAGAATCTCCACCCTCCTCTTACCAGGGAAGTCTTTTTCGAATCTGATTTTGCTTTATGGATTCATGTTAATATTTCTTGGAAAATTGAGCATGCTAGTGGCGTCATGTGGGCGGATATTTTTGCAATGACTATATAGTGGATTTGGAAGTGACGTAATAAATTTGTTTTTGAACACGTTCCGTTTACAGGCAATCGAGTGCAATTTATTCTTCAGCAGATAGAGGATTATGCTAGTGTTGAAGCTCTCCATGGCATTACTGTTCGTGGTAGGGAAGAGGTGTTTATGGGTTGGGAGAGGCCTAGTGATGGGTGGTTTAAAATAAATACGAATGGCTTCGTTACAACGGAGGGGAGAGCAGCGACTGGAGGAGTAATAAGAGATTATAATGGTCGTTGAGAGGTTGGGTTTGTGCACAATATCGGGATGTGTACAGTACCAATGGCTGAGATGTGGGGAGCCTTACAAGGCCTACGACTGGCTTGGAACAGGGGATACATGAGGGTTTATTTGGAACTAGATTCATGTTTAGTGATTCTTGTTCTAAATAAATCTATGGATTGTTATTACTCCTTTTTAGCATGGTTAGTCAATGCCAAAGCTTTATTAGAATGGGTTGGTTAATCCGGTTCCGTCATATTTTCCGGGAAGCAAATTATATTGCAGACTTTCTTGCTTCTCATGCCTTTTCGTTTAATTTAGGTTATCATGTATTGCTTGACCCGCCAGAGGGTGTTATTTCTTTGTTAACTACTGATGTTAGGGGTCGGGCTATCCTCCGTTTCATTACAACTTAGCCCCTTTTTCTTGGTAATAAAATGGGCTAAAAGCCCGGACTCTCCTTCGATAAAAAAAAAAAAATCTTGACCCGGAGAGTTTTTTTGACCTTTTATTTATTATTGGGTACGTCCTATTTATATGTTTTGCAAGTCCTTAACTTCGTCACATAGCCGACGTGGGAGAGTAGATCGTCGATGATGTGGCAGCCTTTTGGGTCCATAAGTATGGCGGAGGATGGCAGATATTGTTGACTTTAAACGTATAGCCAGTGAAACAATTCTCAAGAACATCAACATGTTCTTTACTTTGATCTCTGAGGCCGAATTACTTACCAAAATGGGCCAAACAAGCACACACATAGCCCATTTGGTTAATGGTCAGTTGGACCGTGTGGGAATATAAGCCCCTCACTTAATGCCAAACCAAATATACTAAACGTCCCTTTATATATTTATGTCACCCTTAATTACTTGCGATTATTTCGCGCACCATCACAACCCCTTGGCTCAGTATTCTCGTTCTATGAGGGAAACGAGACAATAACAAGTGCACCAATCTTGTATCAAATGTCTACATTATCGATTTATAGTTGTGCAACGCGATCCAAACTCGAGAAAAGGCAGAGTGCACACACTTTTTTAGAGAGTTAGGGCCTCATCTTTTTAATTGAGAGTTGGCGTCAATCTCGAGCCTCGCTCGGGTTGCACACACTTTAGAGACTTAGGACCTCGTCCTTTTAATCGAGGGTTGACGTCAACCCTGATCCTCACCCGGGTTGCGCACACTTTGGAGAGTTAGGACCTCGTCCTTTTAATTGAGAATTGGCATCAACCCCGAGCCCCGCTTGAGTTGCACGCACTTTGAAGAGTTAGGACCTCGTCCTTTTAATTGAGAGTTGGCATCAACCACAAGCCTTGCTCGGGTTGTGCGCAATTTGGAGAGTTAGGACCTCATCCTTTTAATTGAGAATTGGCGTCAACCGCGAGCCTCGCTCGGGCTGTGCATACTTTTGAGAGTTAGGACCTCATCCTTTTACTTGAGAGTTGGCGTCAACCTCGGACCTCGCTCGGGTTGCGCGCACTTTGAAGAATTAGGACCTCATCCTTTTAATAGATAGTTTTTATCCCTCTTCACCAATCATAAGGATCTCTTCCAATTCATCACGAGTGATGCCTACAAAGACCTGAGGTGGTTGCCTTAGGGTAGACCCTCAATGAAAGCAAAATCAATCATTTTTTTAATCGATGTAGTAAATAGCAACATCATATGTGTACCTTCGAACTTTGCATGGTGATGACTTTTAGAGTTGCATTCCGACCACAACTCCGATTGGATAACTAATCATGTCTCTCTCCCAAAGCTCTTGTATACATATGGGAAAAAGACCTTTCTTATTCTTATGGGTGGACTAATTTGGGATACTTCATGCATATATGGATCGCCAAATGTAGCTTGTCGCCTTGCCAATTCATTATGGTCCTTTACATGTCAAAGAGGTAGCATGGACAAAACGCCAAGTGTTTGACATGTGCATCTTACAATTCGCATGTGGCAAGTAAGTTCTCTACCCTACTTCTATCCATGAAAGTCATGCACAAGTCAAGTGCATGCATAAGCTAAGATAATATTATTGAAAAGTTCACGACAATGGCTATGCCAATCCAGCTCTCTAAGAGCAAGCCTAACAATTTCTTTAAATTTTTGGTTGGACTTTTAAGAATTTTGGACCATTTTTTTAGTCCAATAGATTCCCTATCTCTTTTCCTATTATAGAGTAATTCTCCAAAATAGGTAGAGATCTCTCCAAATTTAGGGAATTTGCTAAAGACATTTGGGGAATGCATTAAATGTATATAGTAAATTATAACTTCTTCCTATTGGTGAAATTAGTTTTATAATATAATATTTTAATACATAAAATAATAATTGTAATATATGTAAGATTTTCTAAAATATAGAATTTGTTAGAGTTGGAGTAATAAAATTAGAGAATATAAGTTTTAGTTCTTCATTTTTAGGAAAAAAAAAAGTATAGAGAATTTGTTGAAAATGCCCTAAAACTTAAGAATATTTTATTTTCTTATAGTCAAATGACAAATAATTTATCATTCATTAGGTTAATATTTTATTTTTTTTAAAGTGAAATAACAAATAATTTATCATTTATTAGATTAAGATTTTAGAATTTTTTAATCTTAATAAGTAAGATAATATTTAATTAATTATTAAATATTTATGGTAGAATATTTTATATATTAAAAAAATATTAAATACACTATTCTTTAAAATCGAGAATATGTTAGAATTGAGATTATTTTTTTTAGATAATATAACAATTGATTTTCCATTTTGTGGAAAGAGATGCTCTAATTTCAGCTACTCTTCAGCTTTACCAAAACCAAACCCCAATTATGAGCGAACCGGCTTGCCTTTCCCCTCAAAACTTACTGCCAATAGGCCGTCCTTGAAGAAGTTGTGCAAGGAAGGAAAGCTCAAGGAAGCATTTCAAGCTTTTACACACCTGCTTTCTAGCCAAAATCCAACTGGGTTTGTTCGGGACGAGGTTTACTCTTCAGTGATTGAGCTCTGTGCCAACAGGAAAGCGCTTTCAGAGGGGAAACAAATCCATGCGCATTTGATAACATCTAATTGTCTCTGTGATTCTGTGTTTTTGAATACCAAATTGGTGCTTATGTATGGAAAATATGGTTCTGTATGGGATGCCCAGAAACTGTTCGAGGAAATGTCAGAAAGAAATGTGTTCTCATGGAATGCTATGATTGGTGGATGTGGATATGTCTCTAATGGGAGGGCTATAGAAGCGCTTGAACTGTACTGGGACATGAGGCTTGCTGGTGTAGATTTGGATGCTTTTACTTTCCCTTGCATACTTAAAGCCTGTTGTGCAATTAAGGATATAATCATATAAAGCAGGGTGCTGAAATTCATGGGCATGCCACCAAAGCTGGCTATGATTCTAATGGGTTTGTTGTCAATGCCATTGTGAGTCTGTATGCCCAATGTAACGATATATTTAGTGCAAGGATGATGTTTGACAGGATGGGTGAAAGAGCTTGTAATGTATGCTGGGAAAAATACATCTTCCTACGTTTTCAGCGAGTCATACGTAATCCTCCTATTAAATACGTATGACATACATTCGCCAAAGTGAGATTCCAAACCAACATGAACTAGAAAGCATTGAGACCAACCGTACATATTTCTAACCATTTGCCTGCTGGTGTGTTTAGTAACGGGGGCATCGGGCTACATGGCATCTTGGGCGGTGAAGCTCTTGCTTCTTCGCGGCTACTCTGTCAATGCCACTGTCCGTGATCTTAGTCGGACTTTGTATCTCAATTTGGCCCGCCTAATCAATTAGCTTCCCAATCGATCATTGACTAATTACATAACAAGGTAGAGCACTTGAGAGGCTTCAGCTGTTCAGAGCAGAGCTAACTGAACAAGGCTCCTTTGATTCTACCATTGCTGGCTGTGTCGGTGTCTTCCACACTGCATCTCCTTGCTTTTTATTCTCCCACAATCCACAGGCGATCTTCTCAATCGATCATCATTCATTAATATACTATCATTTATTTATATGTATATCTCAACTCATTATTTCTGCAGGTGGAATTGGTTGAGTCAGGACACATACATAACCCCAAATTGAAGCTTTTTTTTTCAGTTATACATAACCCCAAAATGAAGCTTTTAATATGGAATCCATTGCCATATCCTTAATTGGCTTCTTTATACATCCTTAAGGAGTCAGGACACATACAAACAACAAATGATCAAATCTTGAAGTCTATTTATATTTGTGTTCTAAATAGCATAATACAAATATCCTGTTTAGTACTTGTTCTTTTTTCCCCCTCCGAAATGGCATAGAATTGTAAAAGTCCTTTTTGCACTAAAAACCCAACCAAACTTATATTGACTAGCTCTCTAGTGGATGAGCATGGAAAATTGGTCAATCCTGAATACCACACGACAATATTATCTTGTTTGCTGAGTTCCTTAGGTCTACCAAACATATGTGATCAATGTGGCATGCAGATTGAGAGCAACTGTAAAATAAACTTGGCTTCTAGGTTCTTTCTTGTCCATCTCTGCTCTGTTAGATGAAAGAATAAGATGTGCACTAAATCAACTGCATAGAGACTAAACTGATTTCAGAAGATGCTAAAAAATTAGTTCAAGATCATTTCATGGAACTAGTTATACCACAAATTGAAAAGCTAGAAACCCCAATAAAAAGTGACAGCATTTGCAACAAGCTCATTCATTGGGTTTTGTCGTTCCTGTTGATGCATTCCAATAAAGCGGATGTTGCATTTGAGTTAGATGAAATCCTTATGTTATGCATTTTCTGAAACAGCTCCTTCACTCTTGCACTTTCCTTCTCATGAGCAAAGCCACGTATCAGTGTACTGTATGTCGTGACATCGTGGGAGCAACCCTTGGCTTCCATTTCAACAAGCAAATTGTATGCATCCTCTGGCAACCCCGCTTTACAATAGCCACGTATCAATGCATTATAAGATGCCATATCACACTTGTAGCCACAGCTTTCCATCAAAGGAATCACATTACGTGCAACTTGCTCCATATTTCCTTTCTTCCCAAGATTGGCAATTATAATTCTGAATGTCACGGCATTTGGCCGAATCCCATCTCTTATCATCTTCTCCAGTAATGTGTTTGCCTCCTCCGCATTTCCAGAATGATAAAACCCATCAATTAAAATACTATAGCTTATAACAGTGGGCGAAATTCCGCTACTTTGCATTTGCAGAAAAAGCTCTTTAGCCTTGTGCATGTCTCCTTCCTTACGTAATCCATCAATCAAAGAGCCATATACAGCCTCATTAGGAGAAACATCACTAGCTAACATCTTCAAGAAGAGCTTTTGAGCCTTGCCTACATGCCCTTGTTTACATAGTCCATCAATCAGACTGGAATAAACATAGGCATCTTGAGAAATTCCACTATCTTGCATTTCCAGGAAAAGCTCTTCAGCCTTATCTATATTCCCTTCTTTACACAATCCATCAATCATAGTGGCATAAGTGACTTGGTCTGGACTGCAAGCACCATTTAAGCCCATCCTTTTCATGTTTGTGAATAAACTCATAGCATCTCCCACTTTCCTTGCAAGAAAAAGGCCTTTCAGCAAGATATTTATAGTCACATCATTAGCAAAAACCCCCCCTAGAGTTCATATCCTTATACAAACTCATTGCAGTTTCAATCTTCCCAATTCTGCAGTAACCGTCAACTACTGTGCTATATGTAACAGTGTCAGGGAACTTGCCTCTCAAGATCATTGTTCCTAAAACCTCCATTGCTTCTTCCAACTTCCCTTTTTTGCATAGTGTATTTATCACGATGTTACAAGTCACCGTATTTGGAAGAACACCACGATCTATCATTTCAACAAGGAGAGACCTAGCATCTTCATCCATTCCCGAACGACATAACCCATCAATTAAACAACTATAAGAGAAAACATTCGGAGAAAATCTTGCAGGCTTTCCTTTTGCATCAACCAGAGGCCACTCTACACAGCCACCATCAATCAAAGTATATGACAGTGTGCTTGGCTTGCAATTCTTCTTAGCAATGGGCCACTTATCAGTTAACATCACTCGGTGCAACTCAAGGGCTGTGGTGACATTCCCAGTCTTACATAAGCCATTGATTATAGTATTGTAAGTCACGATATCAGGAGGGCATCCCAACCGAGACATCTTTGAAAGCAAGACAACAGCTTCAACTAGTTTCTCCCCCAAACACAAACCTTTGACTAATGAACTGAAAGAAAAGATATCTGGGCGATATCCATTCTTTAAAATGAGGCCCAAAGCAGAATAGCCAACACTCCCTAATTTCATGCTAGAATAGCAATTCAGCAAAATATTCAAGATGAAGAGATTCGATCTGAATCCAAGAACACCAGAAACATTCAGCCTCTTGTAGAAAGATATGGCGACAGAGAAATGATCACACTTGACCAGACAACCCAAGAGTGTAGTGAAGCATGAAATTGGAAGCGGAGGTGTCATAAAAAGCATCTCTTTGAAGAAGTGATGGGCTTCTCTTATGTCGATTTTGCCCGATTTGCAATCAATGTCCAGGAATTTCCGAAGTGAAGAGAGCTTTTGGGGGATACATCTGATAGGCATTCTTTCCCGGTGGAGAAAGAGAAACTCTGAGAAGAAGTCAACCAGGGTACAGGATTCTCCCAAATGGTGTGAGATGAAGAGGATTAATCCAGAACACTTCAAAGCAATAAATTGTCGGAGGGGCACTTTTGAGTATATTTGGAAGATTCGACTGCTGCAAGCCTGCAAGTTAGCAAATGCCTTATTTTTTTCGTTGAGCTGATTTTTACGGATTTTGTATCTTTTTTAGGTTTAATAAATTTCCTATTTTCTATTATAAAGATATTTTTTAAATAGTGGAGAGACTTCCTAGGATAATTTTAAAATTTACATAAGTCTTATTTTTTTTATTTTCTTTTATATTTTTGAAAGACAAATAAATTAAAATGGAAACAAATGATGTGTTGACATTTATATAAAAATACAAATATTTTATTTCCTTATTACTATAATAATAAATAAATATTTATTTATTAAACAAATATTATATAGTTTTTTTATTTTTTTATAAGTCAAATAAAAAATAATTAATTATTTTTTAGTCTATTCTAGAATATTTTATTTTTTTATTAGTCAAATAACAAATAATTTATCATTTATTAGGTTAAGATTCTGTAATATTTTTATTTTTTTATAAGTCAAATTAAAATTAATTTATTATTTATCGGGTTAAGATTTTAAAATATTGTTATTTTCACAATTAAGATAATATTTAATTAAGTATTAAATGAGTATTGTAGAATATTTTATATGGTAAAACATAAAAGTATTAAATATCGGATATCATGATATCACTACATCAATTCAATAATACATTTATTCGTCATGTTGCTAGGGATTGCAATGTTGTGGCCGATAAAATTGCTAAGCTGGGCCACAACATCCCTAGCAACCTCCTGATGGACAATGAAGAACTTTGTGTTCTCATCCGCAAGGATGCTCTAAGACGCCCCCCGTAGGGGGATCCTAATTCTTACCAGTATCAAAAAAAAAATATAGTTTTTTTTTAAAATAGGAAATCTGTTGGAGTTGAGCTAAATTGTTTTTATAGAATATGATTGTTGCTTCTCCATTTTGAGGTAAATTTTAATGAACTTGTTGGGATTGTTCTCACAATGGCGGTGGCTTTGATTTTAGTTTTGTGTGTTTTATTTTTACTACAATATCGAGTATCCGTGTCATACACGAATTTTGTTAAAGTTTTATTTAGACTTTATATTGTAAGTGTATTATTTTACCTACTGATTCAATGCATATCCATATCAATAAATTGAATATACAAAAATAGTTTTCATTGTATGATCTACAAATTAAATATGACAACCAGATGAGTTATAAGAAAATTGGATAATATAATAATTTTCATCAATATTTTAATATATGCGAGGTCTGATATTTTAAACGAGGTGGCTTAAGGAGAAGTGACATATGGAAAAGATGAGATAGATTAATATAAGAATGACATGTGTCGAGTGACTTCGTGTGATGGCCTTATTTCTTTCACGTGATACGAGCAAATATTAGGTAGATTAACATAGAAATGGCATGTGACGAAGATGAGGTGACTTGATTTAGTGATTTTATTTCTTATATTAGACATGTAGCAAAGATAAGATGGCTTAATCACACATATATTTATATATATTATAAGACACATGATTTTAATATAACATGATAATGAATAACTAAATATTTTAATTTGCCTAACCAATTAACATTTAGCTTAATTGGATCATATATCTCTAACACATATAATGTTTCTTATATGTATAATATATGGAGTTAGGATCATCTAAAACATATCCTTATCCTACAAAATAAGGAACAATCAGATATGTTGAATGAAGAAGATCCAAGGGTTGATGTTCTATCTTATTTTCATTAAACGACTGTAATATGGTCATTTCGGCTCTTTTTATAAAAATAGTTTTTTATTTTTCAATTTTTATGCTAAGCATTCACACTTCGAGTTGTTCGCCGCTATTCGTCTACTAGCCCGTGCTTATCCGTCCTCACTGACTATTTCACATCGATTCACACCCCTTGTTTGAATTGTTTCAATACTCTGAAATAATCGATTCACACCCCCAATTTAATGAACTTTTAATAGCAATATAGTCATGCACTTTTCTTACATGTAACGATTTTGAGTGCACTTTTACTAATTGTATAGACATGCGCTTTTCCTACTTAGTAATGCACTCTACCTACTTTTACTAAAATTGAACTCTAAAGTGCATAATATAGTGGTAAAAGTGCATTATAGAGTAGTGAAAGTGCATTTTAAAATAGCATATAGTACAATCATGCGGGAAGAAATAATTAATAATTTTTGTTATGTGACCTTGGATCCTAAAATGCGTTCTGAAGTATCAAAAGTGCATTCTATAGTAGGAATATTGCATTCCAAATAAATAAGAAAAAAATACATTCCAAAATAGTAAAATTAAACTCCAAAGTGCATTTTAGAATAGCAGAAGTACACCCTAAATGGCATATAGTGCAATCATGTGAAAGAAATTCATTAAATGTTGTTACGTGTGCTTGGATTCTAAAGTGCATTCTAAAGTGGTAAAAGTGCATCCTAGAATAGTAAAAACGCATTTTAGACATGTAAAAAAGTTGTAATTTAGAGTAGTAAATATGAACTCTGAAGTGATAAAAGTGGATTCTAAAGTGCTTCATTGGTTTGTTGTGAAGCGTATTTTGTGGTACTTGAAAGGCACAATTACTCATCGGTTTACTCTTCGCGCCACATCTCGATTTTCCCTGACAGCGTACTCTGATTCTAGACAAGCCTCTGATCCCGATGATTGTTGTTTTTAGTTTGGTTTTGCTATTTGCTTTTGTTAGTCACTCATCAGTTGGACTTCCTAAAAGCAAAAGGTTGTTGCTCGTTCTAGAACTGAAGCTGAGTACTTTGCTATTCCTAAGAAAGTTGCCGAAATCAATTGGATACAACTTCTTCTCCTTGATCTTCATCAGACCTTGATTTCTCGTCCTGTCCTTCTCTATGATAGCTTGAGTGCTACGTTTATGAATCGTAATCTGGTTCTTAACAACAAGTCTAAGCATATTGACATTGATTTCCACTTTGTTCGTGAAAAGGTGGATGCCAATGAGCTATATGTCTGTTCTCCTTCATTAGCTTGTTGGGGGTATTAGATGTATTGTGAGATATCGTATATATATACTTGTTTTTGTATGGTTATTATCTTTTCTTTATTTATATTTATTGTGTATATCTTATAATCTTTTTATGTAATCTTTCTCAGTATATAATGCATAACTTCTAGTTGATCGATTACAACAGTCCATAATCTTAAGGTGAAGAAAATGCTCCCGAGAAAAAAGCTCCCTTTTTACTTGGCCCCTTACCATACCCTTTCTAAATAAACCCTAACTCCCTTCCGCTGCTTTTGTGTCCCAGATCTAACATTTTTTGTTCTTCCAATTTCATTCCCCTCCACTCAATTTACAATAGCCTCTTAGGGGGCGTTTGGTAAGTGGGTATCGGGAATGAAGGTATCGGGTTTAGGAATGAAAACCCCATACCTAGTGTTTGGTACTGTATTTTTTAATTTTCAACCCGATACCCTAAACCCAATAGGTATGGGGTTCTCAAACTCTACCCCTCTCTTGGGTATGAGATTTCATTCCAATTGGGAATGAAATTAAAACCTCTTAACGCCACTCTACACCTTCGTTCGAACTCTTCTGCATTGAATTAGTGACGGAGTTGTACCTAAAATGAAATTTCCGTTGCCAGGTTAAATTTTTTTTTTTGGTAATGTTGCCAGGTTAAATTTTGGGATTCATTTTCGAATTTCAACCTAGATTACTAGATGTTAGAATCAAATTTTTTTTTTGGCGATAGAAACATATTCATCTGCCTATAGAAACATATATTTATATATTATACAAAATTTCTTGAGGAATTCGTTGACTTGTGACTATGCAAGAAAGTAGGGCAAAACATATATAATATATTATAGAAATTCAAAACATAGAAATTCAAAACAAACAGTAAATAAGATCGTTATATCTTTTTTATATAAATTCATTGTGATTTTTTTTTGAAATGGTTCTCAATTTTGTTCAATTGGGTGATTTTTTTATCTAATATTTATAAACGTAATTTTTTTTATAAGTTTATGTATAAGTATAACGTGAAATACTTATAATGTCATTCCCTATTTCATGTGACAATACCAAACAATGGATATGGGGTTGAGTCTTATTCTAAAATTGTAACCAAACACATGTTCTCAGGAATCACATTCCAACCCCATACCTTCTCAACCCCATACCTCATCCCAATCCCATACCTAATTTTATACCAAACGCTCCCTTAAAGATTGAGAAATTTGACAGATTTCCCCTCTCAAATCCTTATCTTTGCGTTTTTTCCCGTTTTCTGTTTTTGGCTCCAATCAATGTCGAGAATTGGGAATATGAGTTTGTTGTTCATGGTTCAGGGATTTCGAGTATGGTTGAGCGGGGTGTGGTGCCGCCGGTGTTGGGCTCTACCCTCCGTGTGCTTTACTCTATAATCTTTGGTGGACCAATCCTTCCTATGATTGGTTTTTAAAGAACACTTAAAGAACCATCTTATGAAAATTTGAACTCTCTAGAACAAAGAAAATTTAGCACCACCTAGGTTGAGGAAACCAAAAATGGTGGTGTTTGGACTATCCAATCCTTTTTATTAGGATAAGATATTTCAATATAGGATAGAATATTTTGTTTAAGAAAGATTTTATCTTATGTATTATTCTATCCTTAAGTTGGATATGCCTTGGGCTCTAAGGAGTCCCTTGATCTTGTGTAAATACAAAACTCGTCAATGAATAAAATGGAGAATCCTTTTACAATAAACTCTCCATTATTTACATGGTATCGTCCTCATAACGATCTTCCAAAAACCAAAAAGCTTCCGCCTTTTACATACACACACGATCATGAGCGGTCACAACAGTGACGATGATGTCGTTCTCAATGATCAAAACCAGCAAAAGAACAATCCAGGAAATCTTCTTGTTGCTGCCTCTGGAGTTCAATCCAACTTCACGCTCAACTTTCCTCAAATCTCTATCAAGCTAGAGAGAACTAACTATACTCTATGGCGTCACACCGTCAAGTCCGCGCTCGAAGCTTACGAGTTAGAGCCATTCCTGACTCGCTCATCGGAGCCGTCTTCCTTTCTTCCCTCCACGGCAGCCCCTGATGCTCCGCTTATTCCGAATATTGAATTCGTGTCTTGGAAGAAGAAGGAAAGATTGATACTTCTTTGGATGCGCTCCACCTTATCGGCGCCCCTGCTTGCTCATGTTGCTAGGGCTAAAACTACATACGAGGCGTGGGGCATTCTCGAAAGGATGGTCTACTCGCAGACACGGGCACGCCTTATGTATCTCAAATCACAACTTCAAGACCTCAAGAAAGGTGATCTCTCGATCCTTGAATACGTCAAGAAGAAACGCGCCTTTTCCGACTCTCTTGCTGAGTGCAACTATATGGTTCTCGGCTTATAACATGCAACGTCATCCAATCTCTTCGGATGAACTATTGGGTCATCTCCTTAGGGAAGAAGAACGCTTGAATGTTGGAAAGTCACCCTCGGCTGGCTCCCTCCAAGCCCTTGCTGCCAATAAATCCTCCAAAGGTCAGACCTTTAGAAAAAATCGGAGCCAAACCGAGTCATCTTCTGACTCTTCCCAATCGCACCTAACATGCCAAATTTTCCAAAAGCCGGTGCACGAGGCAATCGATTGCTGACATCGTGCTAATTTTGAAGTCTATCCCATGAAAAATCCACGCCAGGCAAGGGGTGGTAACAACCGTGGTGGCCACTCGTCCGGATCTTCCAGTCGAGGCTCTTCCCAATATTCACAATCACCAAATTTGTTCTATCAACAGCAGCCTCAAACTCCAAGGCAGGTTTACCACGTGCACAATCCTCCGTCTCAAATAGTTGATCCAAGCTGGTATTTTGACACTGGAGCAAATAATCATGTCACCTCGGACTTCGGTAATCTCTTTGTTAAATCTAATTACTCCGGTAATGAAGGCTTACAGGTTGGCAATGGTATGTCCTTTCCTATTACTCATTTAGGTCATTCGACTCTTCCTGCATCACATAGGCGTATTTACCTTAATAATATTCTCTTTGTTCCACAAATTACCAAAAATTTATTAAGTGTTTCTCAACTCACAAAAGACAACAATGTTTATATGATCTTTTATCCTACTTGTTGTTTTGTCAAGGATTTCCAGGGACAGACACTCCTCAAAGGAACCATTGAAGACGGGCTATACCAACTCAAACCGCCTCCTTTAAGTCACCCTTCACCACGAGTTTACCTTGGAGAAAGGACGTCTCTTCAAACATGGCACTATAGATTTGGTCATCCTAATAAGTCTTCTTTACAACGTCTAGTTTCTAGGTTTAATTTACCAGTCTCTCATAATAATCTTGCTTCTTCTTGTGAGTCTTGTCAACTTGGGAAAAGTCATAGACTTCCCTTGTCCAGTCCACATGAGTCTAGTTTACGTCCTTTTGAACTTATTTATTCTGATGTTTGGGGTCCTTCTCCTGTTCAGTCATTTAATGGAAATAAATATTTTTTAATTTTCGTTGATGATTGTACCAAATTTGTTTGGATTTTCTTCTTACATCAGAAATCTCAAGTCCTCTCCACCTTCCAAATGTTTTAGAAAATGGTTGAAACTCAATTTTCTACCAAAATCAAGCAATTCCAATCAGACTGGGTGGGGGGTGAATATCGTAATGTTTCCACATAAACACAAGGGATCAATCATAGAGTTTCTTGTCCTCACACTCAATCTCAGAATAGGGCAGCTGAGCGTAGACACATAACAATAGTAGAAAAAGGTTTGGCGTTGTTAGCCCATGCCCAACTTCCTACCACATTTTGGGAACACGCCTTCCACACGTCTGTCTACCTTCATAATCGCACCCTTACTTCTCTTCTTCAAAATAAATCCCCGTTTGAGTGTCTTTATGGAAATTCACCGGATTATTCCTTTTTAAAAGCTTTTGGGTGTCTTTGATATCCTCTCCTTAGGCCATATAATGCTCATAAGCTTGAATTTCGGTCTTCTCCATGCATTTTTGTAGGTTATAGTTCTCAACATAGGGGCTATCTTTGTCTTCATCTCTCTACTAATCGAATCTATATTGCTCGCCATGTGATTTTTGATGAGACAACCTTTTCCTATCCTATACACAAAAATGCCCAAAATACAAATTCCTCCAGCCCTATTTTAACCCCATTCACTTCGCCTAACCCGATGCAATTTGTAGCTCGGCCGACGCTCGACGCAGCTGATCGCCCTACCACTTTTAGCCCTTCACCTGAGCCAAACCCGACACCCATAGGCCCATGCACCACGTCCAACCCCCAACATGCACCCTTTTCGATCGAACCAACCTTGCCCACCTCGCCCATGCAGCCGCCACAAGCCAGCCCACTCACTCCAACATCCCAGTCGAACAACTCGAATTCGACGGCTTCCAATGAAATGAGTGGCTTGTCCTCTGGCTCATCTATTGACACTTCAGGTATGGATTCTCCTCCTTCTCCCTCAGTTCCATCTCTTTTTCGGCCTGTTGACAATTCACAACATCCTATGATAACTCGTTCCAAAACGGGTAACCTTAAACCCAAATCCTTTACCTCCACAAAACATCCTCTTCCTGTCCTTTCTACCATTTCTGATGAACCAAAAACCGTTAGCCAAGTCTTTAAACTTCTTGAATGGCAACATGCTATGCAGGTTGAGTACGATGCTCTAATAAAAAATAGGACCTGGGTACTTACTACACCTCCTTGTAATGCTAACATTGTTGGTTGTAAGTGGGTTTACAAGATTAAAGGAAAGGCTGATGGATCGATTGAACGATATAAAGCCCGACTTGTTACAAAAGGCTTCAATCCGGAGGAAGGTATAGACTATTTTGATACATTCAGTCCCGTAGTTAAACCAACTACGATTCGCATTGTTTTGTCTCTTGCCCTTATTTGCAATTGGAATTTAAGACAAGTTGACATTAATAATGCTTTCTTAAATGGAGATTTGACTGAAACTGTATACATGACTCAACCCCCTGGTTTTGTTGTTCAGTCTCACCCTCATCATGTTTGTTTGCTTAAGAAGGCTTTATATGGCCTTAAACAGGCTCCTCGGGCATGGTTTCATAAACTACGCTCGTTTCTTCTTCATCATGGCTTTGTGGCGTGTCAATATGACACCACATTATTTATCCGACGACAATCAGGTTCCATCCTATATATTTTAGTCTATGTTGATGACTTAATTATTACAGGATCGGTTCCTAGTCACATTGATGCCTTTGTTACTCTGCTTAATTCTGCATTTTCCCTACGCGATCTTGGGAATTTGAGTTATTTTCTTGGTCTTGAGCTTCATCGGTCTTGTGATTCTATTCTGCTGACTCAACAGAAATACATTCAAGACTTGCTTAATAAGAGCCGAATGCAGGATGCAAAACCAATCGGTTCCCCTGCTGAACCTGGTTCACGGCTCACTCAATCTGGCGATCCCGTTTTTGACCCTCAGCTTTACAGGAGTATTGTTGGGGCATTACAGTATGTCACCATTACTAGACCTGAGATCTCTTATACTGTTAATCGTGTCTGTCAATTGATGCATTGTCCTACTAAGACTCATTGGCAGGCTGTTAAACAATTTTTACGGTATCTTAAGGGCACTATCACGAGTGGTCTTGTTCTCAAACCGACGTTAGATAGTCGATTAGTTGCTTTTTCTAATGCTCGTTGGCGGAAATTTTTTGCGCACTCTTTTTTTTATGTTGCGCACTCAACGTTGTGCGGATCCGAAACCCGCCCAAGATTTTCCATATTTTTTTTAAAAAACCGGGTTTTCTTGGGCGGATCCTAAAACCGTCCAAAAATAAGAAAAAATCGGGTTTTCTTCGACGAATCCGAAACCTGACCAAAAATTGACCCTAAACCGGACCAATTTGTGCGGGTCTAAGACCCGCACAAATTAGGTCAAATCTTGTGCGGGTTTGAAACCCGCCCAAATTTGACCTAATTTAAAAAAAACTGGTTTTTTTAATTATGGACGGATCCGAAAACCGCCCATATTTAAAAAAAAACGGTTCAATTGTACGGGTTTGGCAATTATACAAAGAAACCGAATTTTGACTTGAAACAGCGTTGTCATGGACGGTTTGTAAACCCGCACATGCGATAACCTTGAACGGATTACAAATTCACACATTTGAAGTCGTTTGTTGTGCGGGTTTCAAACCCGCACAAGGTCCTCTGTGTCTTGAGCACCCATTCAAATAATACTAGTGGACACACATCATTAGAATTTTAGTATAATAGTATAATAGTATCCGGTCGTGTGTGGCATGGACCTAGATCGACTAGATATAATATATGTATAATCAAGAAATCTTATTAACGCATAATGTTGATGAATAATTGTACTTCGACAACTAATACCATTTAGAATTAATTATACTAGTTAATCTAATGTATGGAGGCGATCTAATTCCTCGTGAACTACTTCATACATTAATAAAATAAAATAGTATCCACCCTAACAATTTCTAAGAGCAAGTCCAACAGAATCCCCATAACTTTCTTCAAAATGGAGAACCAACTGTCATATTCTCCCTAAAAAAAATTCAGCCCAACTCCAACAAATTCTTTATTTTGGAGAATGTTGCATTTAATACTTTTATTTTTTACCATATAAATTACAATAAATAATTATATATTATCTTACTTATGGAACTAAAAATATTAAAAAAATCTTAACCTAATAAATTATTTATTATTCGAGTTATAAGGAAATAAAAATATTATAGAATTTTAACCTAATAAATAATAAATTATTTATTATTCGACTTATAAGGAAATAAAAATATTCTAAAATCTTATTTTAATACGACAATTTTGCTTTCTCTCTATTCTTCTCTTTACTATTTTAAAATCATAACCTAATACACGATTAATTATTTATTATTTAACTTAATAAATGATAAATTCTTTGTTTTTTTACTATAAGAAAATTAAATATTTTAGGATCATAGGGCATATTCAACAAATTATCTTTAATTCTCTCCAAAAAAAGGGAAACGAAAACTTATATTATCTAGTTTTTTTACACCAACTATAACAAATTCTCTAATTTAAAAAATCATAGATATATTGTAATTATTATTTTATGTATACAAATAATATATTATAAAAACTAATTTGACCAATAGAAAAAAGTCACAACTTATTGTATACAGTTAATGCATTTCCCAAATGATTTTAGGGAATTCCCTAAATATAGGGAAGCGTATTCAATTTTTGGTTTTCTCCAAAATAGGGATGACAATAGAGAAACTGTTGGGCCTTAAAATAAATCCGAATTCTCCAAATGCACAACATTCAAGAATTTAGAGCATTTGTTGGAGATGCTCTAATACGCAATCCGGGGCATAAGCTTTGGGGTTTGGGGTGTAGACTTTAGAGTTTTTAATTTTAAAATTTTGTAATAATCGGAGTTATAAAAAATTGTTGTTTTTGTTTAGAATCATTTATTCTTAAAATTGTTATATTCATTTAGAATCGTTCACTCTTATAAGAAATATTTATATTTATTTAGAACCATCCATTCTTATAAAAAATCATTATATTTATTTAGAACTGTTCATTCTTATAAGAAATCGTTATATTCATTTAGAACCATCCATTCATATAAAAAATTATTATATTCATTTAGAACCGTTCATTCTTATAAGAAATTGTTATATTCATTTAGAACCATTCATTCTTATAAGAAATAATTATATTTATTTAGAACTGTTCATTCATATAAGAAATCGTTATATTCATTTAGAACCGTTCATTCTTATAAGAAATAGTTATATTCATTTAGAACCGTTCATTCTTATAAGAAATAGTTATATTTATTTAGAACTGTTCATTCTTATAGGGTGAGATCGAGTATATATAGTGACAAAACTGAATGGATGGTTAATCTCATAGGAGATTAAAGGTCAATTGTAAGAATATTCCCGATAAATTATTATTATGCTCATTGGATGCTATAAATTATCCTTTATGCTACCTTTCCATGCTCATTGGATGCTTAGTCTCATAGGAGATCAAATGTCAATTGAAGAATGTTAGCAATCAATTCAATTAATTTTTTTTTATCTATAAGACAGTCAATTCCTAATTAAAGTTGCTTATGATCTTGTATAGAAATCATATATTATGTATAAAATGTTGGGCATTAATTGTCATTGAGATTTAGTCTTATAGTATTATAGATAGTTATATTTATTTAGAACCGTTCATCCATATATATAAGTAATCGTTATTTCCATTTCGAACCGTTCATTCTTATAAGAAATAGTTATATTCATTTAGAATTGTTCATTATTATAAGAAATAGTTATATTTATTTAGAACCGTTCATTTTTATAAGAAATCGTTATATTCATTTAAAATCGTTCATTTTTATATGAAATTGTTATAATCGTGTAGAATCGCTCATTGTTATAACGAAATATTCTTTTCGAATTGTTCATTTTTATAAGAAGTCGTAATATTCCTTTAGAATCGTTCACTCTTATAAGAAATAGTTATATTAATTTAGAACCATCCATTCTTATAAGAAGTCATTATATTCATTTAGAACCGTTCATTCTTATAAGAAATCGTTGTATTCATTTAGAACCGTTCATTCTTATAAGAAATTGTTATAATTATTTAGAATCGTTATAATCGTTTATTCTTATAAGAAATCATTACATTCCTATATAATCACTGTTCTTATAGGAAATCGTTACATTTCTATAGAATCGTTCGTTCTTATAGGAAATCATTATATTCATTTAGAATCGTTCATTATTATAAGAAATAATTATATTCATTTAGAACTGTTCATTCTTATAAGAAATCGTTATATTCATTTAGAATCGTTCCTTTTTATATGAAATCGTTATAATCGTTTAGAATCGCTCATTCTTGTAATAAACCGTTATAATCGTTTATTCTTATAAAAAATCATTACATTCCTATATAATCGTTCATTCTTATAGGAAATCGTTATATTCATTTAGAATCATTCATTCTTCTAGGAAATCGTTATTATTCATTTAGAATCGTTCATTCTTATAAGAAATAGGTATATTCATTTAGAAGTGTTCATTCTTATAAGAAATCGTTATATTCATTTAGAATCGTTCCTTTTTATATGAAATCGTTATAATCGTTTAGAATCGCTCATTCTTGTACTAAATCATTATAATCGTTTATAAATCATTACATTCCTATATAATCGTTCATTCTTATAGGAAATTGTTATATTCATTTAGAATCGTTCATTCTTATAGGAAATCGTTATATTCATTTAGAATCCTTCATTCTTATAAGAAATAGTTATATTTGTTTAGAACCGTTCATTCTTATAAGAAATCGTTATATTCATTTAGAATCGTTCGTTTTTATATGAAATCGTTATAATCATCTAGAATCGCTCATTCTTATAATGAAATATTCTTTTCGAATAGTTCATTCTTATAAGAAGTCGTTATATTCCTTTAGAATTGTTCATTCTTATAAGAACTCGTTATATTCATTTAAAATCGTTCATTCTTATAAGAAATCGTTATATTTTGTTAGAATTGTTCATTCTATAAGAATTCGTTATATTCCTTTCGAATCGTTCATTCTTATAAGAAATTATTTTAATCATTTAGAATCCTTCATTCTTGTATGAATCATTATATTCATTTAGAATCGTTCATTCTTATAAAAAAATCATTATATTCATTTGGAATCGTTCATCGCCCTAACTACCACATATGCGTTTTAATTTTTCCATTTACCTCTTTTTTCCTTTGTTTATTTAAGTATTTACAATCCTTATATTATAATAATATTTTTTATATTACTATATACAATTATATTTAGAGATATTAAATTTTGACAAGTAGTGTTAACAGCGTAATATATTATGGAACAATTTTATTAAATATAACATAATATTACTATTTTTTAAAATATTAGGAACATAATTATTATATTTGAATTATTTTAATATGATTATTAATATTTAATTTATAATATTCAATTGTATTTAACAACATAAATGTATGTAGATATGACATGCAAAGTGATAAATGAATCTAACAACCTATTTTTTATGCTTTTCTTTGGCATCGTGATAATTTATTTTATGATTGTATTTAATAAACTAAAGATTAAATACTGTCAAATTCAATTTGGTTTTGATAAAAAAAATCAAAAAACAAATATGATAAGATAATCTTACAAAAATCAAATGGTTAATTGTTTTTTACAATAAAAGATATAGTTACGTTATTAATGGCAATAACTTTCAAAAATAAAACTAAAACATGGAGCCTTCTTTTTGAAACTACTATTACCATTTTGTTAAGAAACTGGAGCCTTCTTTTTGGGAGTGTTAGTGGAGGCGACAAAGGACCTTGTGCGGGTTTATAACTAGCACAAAATCAAACGGTTTCTTTGGGCGGATTGTCAACCCGTACATGAATACATTTTTCTTTTCCAAATTTGCATTTTTATGTGCGGGTTGAAAACCCGCTCATATTACTATTAATTTTGTTGTGCGGGATGATAACCCGTTCAAGAAGACCGATTTTTTTATCGAACCGGGTGTTAATTTTTGTACGGATTCTGAATCCGTTCATGGTTTTTTTTAAATCCGGTTTTTTGTGTGCGGGTTACGAACCCGCCCATATGAGTGTGCGCAACACAAATTCGAGAGTGCGCGAACAAACGGCACATGTTCGGGCGCTTGATCAAGTTGCTGATATTTTTACCAAAGTTGTTGCATGTTGGTACTGCTCGGTTTCACACATTACGATCCAAGCTTCATGTCCATTCTCCTCCATAAGCTTGTGGGGGTATTAGGATAAGATATTTCAATATAGGATAGAATATTTTATTTAAGAAAGATTTTATCTTATGTATTATTCTATCCTTAAGTTGGTTATGCCTTGGACTCCAAGGAGTCCCTTGATCTTTGTATAAATACAAAACTCGTCAATGAATAAAATTGAGAATCCTTTTACAATAAACTCTCCATTATTTACACTTTTGATAACATGGTTATAGTCTTTATTTGTTTTTTTTATTATCTTTTGGTGAGTAAGTTTACTAGCTTGTTGGTTTGTTCGGCTCCATCCTCCTTCAGTTTTTTCGCTCGCCGTTCTCTACGGTCGGTTATTTGTCCGACCTCATTCGCCGGATTCGTCCGTCGCTCGGCTTGAACTCCTGCTGGTTTTGATTAGTAAGATTAGAAAAAAAAATTCTTGAGAAAATCTTTGTGCTTGGCCGCAAGTCGAAATTCATTGCGCTTGGGTCGCAAGTTTCAGTTGGAGTACGAATATAATTTTTTTTATATATTTTTAAATAAATTAAGTCCTTGCTATGCAAGACAAGTTTGACTTCTTGGTGCAGGATAGCTTGAGGCTTAATATAAGTACTTTTTCCGAGGAATTGGAGTTGAGTTTGTCATTGGACCGAGTTGGTTTGGGCAAAGTCGCTTGTTGCTTTGGAGCTTTTGAAGATCCTTCATCTCGGTGAAGGGAACGTCAGATGTCCATTTCGCACGCCCAATTGGGGTCGACATGCTGCCTGCTGCGCTATTTTTATAGTGCTTTACTCACCCCATCCCAAACTCTTTTTAGTTCTTAATTATTTTGTGGAGTTTGTACTTTTCTTAGCTTTTCCTGTTTGCTTTGTCTTTTTTAGCCGTTCACGGCTACAGTTTTCTAACGGTCTCTCGTTTTTTTTAGAAAAAGGTAAATTTTCATTACGTAAAAGAGACATTTACAAAAAGGCTTAGCTACACTAAGCAAAGTCTCGCATTAACATGGACAAGCACACGACCTCTCGGTTTTACCAAGTCTGTTTGGTATCCCAATTCTTACCTTATAAAAAAAAAGTCCATAATCTTTTAGGTATATATTATGTATGCTCATAAATAAAGTAACGCTTATCACCAAAACGAATAAACAATGTGATCACGTACGTGCTAATAAAATTAGAAATGGGCATATGTTGCTTAGTTGGATGTCAGAATTGCATATAATTGCCATATGCCAATCAGTGAGTCCGTGACTCCCAAATTTTTGTCATGAGAATTCATATTGTGGCTACTTGCTAGCCACTCTCAGTATTCCGTGCACTAACCCTTCTTTTCATATACGTATAAAGGCATCGACCAAGAGTTTTTTTAGTGGAATTGATATTCGAAAATAATAATCTATCTATCTATATACTAAAAAAAAAGCCTTTTGCTCACATGTCAACCTATTATAAAATCCTATGTGACAGATAGATTAGATTGTGATAGAAAAATAACTTAAATAAGTTTTATAAATAATATTTATCAATAATATTTTATCAAATATTTAATGTTTTAATAGTTTATCTTATTCTAGATATAATCTTTTTAAGTTAAATAAATTATCATATCAAATATTTAACATTACTACTTAAGCTTTAACATTAGATAATATCTTTATTTTAGATAGAATCTTTTCTAGATTAATTTATCATATTTCTATATTATTCTAAAATGATTTTAACATATATAAATTCTCAAAATAAAAAATCCTATGTGGCGAAATCCTAGGTGGCTTAATGTGAGAACGACACGTAAAAAAATCATAGGTGGTGCAACGTGGTGGCCTTATTTCTTGCGTCTTTTATATATATACATAGATTGTTTGTTGGAGGATAATTCATCGTTTGGTTACAAGTGAGAATTTTGTTTCGAAGTAATTTCTTAGAAATTGATCGAATTTATGGATAATAGAGAACTTTGTTTGATTTAAAGTTATTTGGTAATGCAAGATACATAACACTTAAAACACATGAAGATTTTACCTGTTCAATTCATGTGAGGTACGGAGTAAATTATAATGCATCCTAATCCCGTGAACTTCTTTCCAAAAAGGGAAAATAGTTATCAATCTTACAAATGATGTAACAAGTTCTACCAATGGAAAATGTTATTTGATTTGAAAAACCATATAAATTTGTTTAGATTTGATTCACTAACTAATTTTTAGTAATGTGTCAAATTCATACGTATCCAATTTGAATATGTACCTATATAATTTTCATCAATTAAGGCTTTTTCTAGTGATAAGCTTGCATGTGGTTAACTTTTTGTGAATTTTAAAATTATTTCCTAGAATTTAAACACTAGAAAAACCTTTTATAAATTATTAGTACACGGATTGTCAGTATAGCTGTCAAAAACTTGACTCGATCAGACAATCCAATCCGAACCGCGTGAAATTTTTAATGTCTATTTCCGACTTGAAAAGCAATGGGTCATAGAAAGACCCGAGCTCAACTAACCCAAATTCTATTGAATTGAAACCCGAAATTGGTGGGTTGATCCAAATTATTATTATTATTTTTTAAAATTTAACATATAATTTTAAATATTATAATATATTTTGTTATTAAATATAAAAAATAATTTCATTAAATTTATTATTATAATTAAAATATTATTTTAATAACTATAATAAGTTGGTACTCCTGACCGTCTGAGTTAACCCGAACCCGCAAGATAACCTATCATAACCCGACCCAATTTAACTTGTAACTCGATTGACCCGAACCAATACTCACTCGAAATGACCGAACTTGAACCCAACCAAATCGACCCGTTTGACAATTATGAGCAATATTCTAAATTTGCTTAATCCTCAATGTTAATTTTTAATGTATCTACTTGATCAAATAACAATGTTATATGCATATGAAGCCAACAAACTTCATTTTTTATGAAGAGATCGAAAAAGCCAATCAACCTAACTTGATGCAAGTCACCATGGTTAAAAAAAAGTAACATTTCAAAACAATGTATATATTAATTGGATCGTCCTAGCCTCTTTTCTTGCTTATATCCCAACTCAACAATATCCCAAATGTAGACCATCACCAAAGCCATACACCATATCACAATATCACTCAACTATTCCTACTCGATCACGTACGTACATTGCACAACCACCAACCCCACCATGGAACAACAACCCAACTCCCCTCCGCCGCCGCCGAAAACCTACACACTCACGGCCTCCTCCCTCTCCTTCACAAAATCCACCCACATCCACCTCTTCAAACCCTCCTCCAACCCCACCCACATCCTCCACAATGTCTCCTTCACCGCCCACCCCTCCCAAATCCTCGCCGTCGTGGGCCCAAGCGGCGCCGGCAAATCCACCCTCCTCGACATCCTGGCCGCCCGCACCTCCCCTTCCTCCGGCGCCCTCCTCCTCAACTCCGCCCCCATCCCCACCCTCTCCTCCTTCCGCAAGCTCTCCGCCTACGTCCCCCAACACGACGCCTCCCTCCCTCTCCTCACCGTCCTCGAAACCTTCTCCTTCGCCGCCTCCCTCCTCCACCCCAACCTCACGCGCCACCAACGCGCCGCCGTCGTCGCCGATCTCCTCTCCGACCTCCGCCTCCTCCACCTCTCCCACACCCGCCTCTCCGGCTCCCTCTCCGGGGGCGAGCGGCGCCGCGTCTCCATCGGCCTCAGCCTCCTCCAAGACCCCAGGATCCTCATCCTGGACGAGCCCACGTCCGGGCTCGACAGCGGCTCCGCGCTCAACGTGATGCTCACGCTCCAGGGAATCTCACGCGCCAGGATGACGACCGTGGTGCTCTCCATCCACCAGCCCGGGTTCAAGATTCTTGCCACGATCGACGCCATACTCTTGCTTTCGAAAGGGAAGGTGGTCCACCACGGGAGTGTTGCCACGCTCCAGGGGTTTTTGGCGCGTGACGGGTTCCACGTGCCGCCTCAGCTTAACGCGCTTGAGTACGCCATGGAGATTCTTGACCAGCTAAAGGAATGTACTGAGGAGAAGCCGACGGCGGATCGGGCGGACTCCGATTTGCTGGTGCAGGATACTGCTGTGGAGTGTCATGTAGAGGATCGGGGCCGCGGGGATGATGATTGTACTGCTCGGACTGGATCGGATGGAGCCCCACTGCCGAAGGATATTACTGTCAGGTACAATTATATACATGTGATCGATTTTATTCATATGAATCATAATTATGTTAGTTAGGGTTTGAATTAACTCTTATGTACAAAATATTTATAAAAAAACCTATTTAGCAAAGACTAAACTTCTAATTAAATCACTAATTAAATTGTTAAGTATGCTGTATGCATGAGTATATCTAGCCTAAGCACAAATGGAAATTACATCATTCGTAATATTATTTATTCTTTGCATTGTCATTCCATTTGAGCTTTTCTATGAAATCATGTGAAAGTGAAGGAATCTACATCATTTTTTCAATATGATAATTAGTATGTTTGTGCTATGCGAAAAATAGTTTTTTTTTTTTTGTACGTGTGGGGAAAGAGTTTTATCAAAAAAGAGCTAGTACAGTCTTAATTTGATTATCCCTTTGATCAACAGCTTAACTGCCTAGTTAATCAAAAAACGTATAGCATTGCTAAATCATTTAAATAAAGAAAAGGGTTCAGTTTTTGGACTGCATGAATAGTTTTGTCCAAATTAATACTAATTGATTCAACTAATATATATGAAGGCGACAAATTAAATTGCATCTATAACGGGTCACATGTGAACCGTTCATGGAAGAAAATTGGACTCCAGAATATATTAGATTGTGCACCCGGCCAAAATATGAAAAAGTTGACGTGAAATATACTCAAATTTGAAATGATCTAAAGTTAATATGAGTGTGGTCTGTCCTACCAGTTCAAGGCTAAAAAATGAACGTATTTTAACTATAATCTTTAACTCAAAATTACCAAATATACATGAACTTATAAAATTACTGAATCAGGAATCCATTTAGTAAAAGGTGCGTTTGGATCACGTACACAAAATAATACATTAAAATGTATTTAAGTTATATTTTTTGTGCGATTCAAATGTAGTATCGGTAACACATCTAATCTCAAACTAACAATTAATTAAAGCTAATTCTCAAAATTAACTAATGTAATTCATCTCTCAATTTCAGGTACAAGAGCTCAAGGGTACATGAGATAATTGCTCTTTATGGCCGTTTTTGGAAGATCATCTACCGAACCAAACAACTTCTCTTAACAAATGCCCTAGAAGCCCTAGGCGTTGGACTCGTCCTAGGAACCATATACATCAACATTGGCTATGACAAGCAAAGCATTCAAAAACGACTAGGCCTTTTCGCCTTCACTCTCACTTTCCTCCTCTCCTCCACGACGGAAACCCTACCGATTTTCATCAACGAGCGCCCCATCCTCCTCCAAGAAACCTCGAGTGGGATCTACCGCCTCTCATCCTACCTGATTGCCAACACACTCGTCTTCCTGCCCTACCTCCTCTCAATCGCCGTCCTCTACTCTGTCTCAGTCTACTTCCTGGTCGGCCTGTGTGCCACCTGGCAAGCATTCTCGTACTTTGTACTGGTGATCTGGATCATCGTCTTGATGGCAAACTCGTTCGTTCTGTTCCTGAGCTCCTTGGCTCCAAACTACATAACGGGGACATCCCTCGTGACTGTGATCCTCGGAGGCTTCTTTCTGTTCTCGGGGTACTTCATCTCGCAAGAGAGCTTGCCAAAGTATTGGCTGTTCATGCACTTCTTGTCGATGTATAAGTACGCCCTTGACGCGTTGTTGATCAACGAGTACTCGTGCCTTACGTCGAGGTGCTTGGTTTGGTATGATGAGGGGAAGGGTAGTTGCATGATGACAGGGAAAGATGTGATGGAGAAGAGAGGGTTGCATGTAGGGCAGAGGTGGACCAATGTCTATGTCTTGCTAGGGTTCTTTGTACTCTATCGTGTGCTTTGTCTTCTTGTTTTGATCAGAAGGGTTTCCCAATTAAAGAAATAATACAAAACATATGGATAAGCTTAATCCATGTATTGATGATAATGCAATATATATCATATGTATAAATGATCCAATAAATTACATTTTAATTTGTGATATTTCATATATAGTACGTGCTTTCAAGTGTGTGTATAATTTGATCTTATGAAAATATGCACAATTAATTCCAATTAAATTGACACGTCCAAATTAAAGACAGCTTGTTGATTAGTTTGGATTTGGATTTATTTAACTAGAGAATTATTCATTGTCATGAGGTTTCATTGTCAAAACTGAGATGAAAATTGGAGGGTCCGAAAAGAGGTGAATTAGGGCGGGAGCACATGTATATGTTTAGTATATTATTCTCGTGACAAAATGTAAAGTGCGTTAATCTTGTCTCGACGCTGCTTGTGATCGATCTGCCATACAAATTACACGTCCCCATCAGTCAGACAAAATGTAAGGCGGGAGTAGTTTTACTGTATTTTTTACTTGATAAATTATGAAAAATTTCACAGTCACGGGTTGAGTTTGCCGGGTGGTTACCAACAAAAAACGGACCCTCCCGTGATCCACTTTTCAATGATTTATTTATTTTTCGAGACCTTTTTTTAATCCTTTAATCCACTTGTAACTTGTCTGACTTCTAAGGCCCCGTTCAGCTGTAGCGGAGAGGGAGCGTTTTGATGAAGCTCCAGCTAATGGGTGGTGTTCGGCAGCAGCGGTATCTCCAGCGGAAGACAGGCACGTTAGTGGGGTTTCGCTCGATTTGTCCCCAAGCTTTTCCCAATTCCGCTATATATCTTTCTCCCCCTAGCTAGCTTTTCCCAATTCGCCATTTGTTGCCCTCGATACCCCGGCCCTGGGCGAGGAGACGTATTACGTTCCGTGGTGGCCAGCTCGAGCACCATTGTCGGCGATTAGTACTACATTTCTTTCCGGTGCGGAGTTTCCTCATCGCCAATTTCGTAATGTTGAAAGTGGATTCTTGGATCTGAGCGAAGATGGAGGAGGATTCTGAATTTCATGAGATGTTCTCAAGATGTGTTTTATGTGAAGTAATATTTTTTTTTTGTTTATTGGAGGCAATTTCGTCATTTTCGGGTCTCGTTTTTTGAATTTAGCTAGGATGTTGCCAAACGCTTATTATTCATTCCGCTCATAAATTTAGTTTCAGCTACTATCAAGAATCTCGCTACCAGTTCCAGCTTCAGCTAGATTCCAGCTCCAGCTAGGTGTGCCAAACAGAGACTAAGTCTTGTATTTGGTTCTGTACAAATATTCCAAACACTCCCAAACACATCCTTACATCCTTAAATCATCGATTCACCTCATCGCAAAACTGATCCCTCTACTTTTACAGAATGAATCCAAGAGTAAACTTCGCTAAAACACCAGATTAATCCATTAAAAAAAAGTTAAACATAGTAGTAAATGAAGTGATTGTTTTTTTTTGGTGGAGATCGGAGAAAATAGGTTTATATTTAGCCCAGTTTAATATCAATTTTTAGATGTGGGACACGCCCCCGCAAGTGCAACTAGGGGAACTGGCTGGTGAGGTTTCATTTTAAAACCAATTGACAATAAGAGGAGTAATCCACTGAGTTATATACTAGTCTAGTTCAATATCAACTTTTAGATGTATGATGGACATTCTAAATATTTAGTGATTTTTCTTATACATAAGGAAAAGGTCATGCGTGGATTATACCATTTGCACCCAAAAATTGAAAAAAATGAATTTTTTTGAAACTTGAATGCAATTGAGGTTCAGATAAAGGTCTTTGTATAGAATAAAGGATATTCACTTTTTTTATAAGAAAATAAATTCGATGTACCAAACAAGTCTGGTAGATAAGAGACCGGAGAAATTGGACAATTGGACAAGCCAGCAAAATTACACAAACACAAACAATTCCAAAACAAGAAAAAGAAAAACCTAACAAACAATCTACTAACAAAACGTGAAAAGTTAGAACAAGCACTACTAAAAACATCATCGTCGGCATGTAGGAAAAAAGATCAACTCCATATGGAGAGTGCACAATTGTCCACCATGATCGATGTTACCCCCACCTTGAGATCTTTAAAAACCTACAACATGACCACGACCTCCACCAAACACAACTTGGTCTCTTCCTATATCATCTTCTAATCGCGTCTCTAAGTTGGCTGGAAATGAATAAAAAATTGAATTGGTAATATTGATTTGGTAACCTAGAGTATTTTTGTAATTTTTCCCTATTTGTTTATCAAAGCAAATTGTAGTTAATGAATTTTTAAAGAAGTTTTTTATGGATATTGGGCCAAATTAAGTTGGGCCACTATAGGTTGGTAAATTGGGCCTCATCTTAAAGCTAGTTTGATGTTTGAGCTTGCAAAACAAGCTTCTTCTTCTTTTTTATGGATATAAGTTGCATGTTATTTAGTGATTAGATTTTTATTTAAAAATAAATAAATCAAATGAAATTGTAAGTTATTTTTTCTAAAAAATCTTCACCAGTTAAATCATTTTTCAATTTAAAAATTAGAGGCATTTTACCATGGATCAACCCTTACTTTTCCCTTTGTTTCTAAAAAGATTAAAAAATACTTTAATTCGACTTTTGATGTCATATGCATCAACATATGTCTAGTTAATTATTCCTTGTACCCTTTGACAACTAATGTTGAATTTGAATTCAGGTTATGTTGGAAAAACGTTTTTTGATGAGCTTGTACAAGGTATAAGTTTTATTTTTTGTTAGAGGCTACTTTCGACAAAAAAAAAGATTGGCTACTGAAAGCTCTTGGTGAGACGTCTTTCTCAGAAGTGTCATTCCAAAACACATAATTGGTTCCAAATAATTAAACAGGGATGGATATTTTTGTCGTTTGCTAACGACATTATGATTTTTGCACAGTTAACGATCAAGGCATGTAGTAGTAGGCATGTGAAACAATTAATAAATGAATATTATTTTATTTCTAGATAAAAAGCCAACTTCCATAAATCAGCATTCGTACCACAAAGGGTACGAATGCAACGAGACGTCTCTTACAACAAGAATTGAATATTCCCATTCCCAATTCATTGGGAAAGTATTTAATTTGGATTGCCTAGTTATTAATAAATGAGTCACAAAAAGAACCTTTGACACCATTATTCACAATTAAGAAAAATAGTTATATCTTTGGGACGCGAAAGTCTATCACATGTCAGTAGAACTACATTGATCTAAGCAAATTTTGCTTCTAAGCCAAATTACCTGATGCAAAGTTTTTTGTTACCCAAAACAACTTTGTGAGTTAGATAATATATATTGATATTTCTTTTGAATTAAACATTAAAATTATATTCCACTAATCAAATGGGATAACATATGCAAACCTAAGGCAAATGTGATTTGAGATTAAGAAAATCCACATATATCAACCAAGCTAAGCAAAACTGAAAAATTCTTGCAAAACCCAATAAATGAGTCTTGATTATTTTAGAAAAAACTATGTGGGGTTAATCTGTAAGAATACAAATGTAAGATAATATCACGACAATAGGGGGAATCTAATGAAATTAATGGACACGCTTAGATCAGGATTTATATGGAAATTTAGGGATGGAGAATCGGTGAGACTTTGGAAGGACCCTTGGCTTTTGTCTAAACTTGTTTCAAAAGTGTGTGACCCTAGATAGCCCTAATCTAATTATTTTGGTAGAGAATAATATCATTGGGTGGAATGTGTGCTAGTTGTTATAATACCACTACATCAAATATCGGATAGAATATATTGGCTTCCTAGCAAGAATGGTTGGTTTTTCACTTCGTCTGTAGTGGCTTGGGTGTCAAATGAAACTAGTCAACCAAATTGTGATTTTCAATGGAGATATGCTACTTATATATTCTCTTGAAAATAAAAAATTTCTTTTGAAAACTATGTCATAATGGTATCCCTAAAAAGGAGTGATTAAGCCAAAATCACATTGAGGTTACTTTGGAGTGTCCATAACGTAATCACCCGACAAAAAAAAAATTGCAACATATGTTCTTACAATGTCTGTTCACTATAGAAACTTTAGGGGATATTAATTGTCACAATTTGGTGGTAGTGAGTAACATTTGAATAGAGCTAATCTTTTTACATCCATACTAAATAGCTTAAGGAATAACCTCTCATCGGACATTTTCGTTCAATCGGCTGTGAGTTGGTGGTGTATTTGGCATCGTAAGAACAAGGTGGTTTTTAGGAAAGGACCACATTAGGAAATCCGATATCTAGGAGAATATATTCACTATCATGATCAAATTTTGACCTGGAAGAATTGTAAAGTGGTAGATAGCATAGATGAGACCAAATAAGTTGGGAGAATAAAACTAAAAAACGAAAACTAAATAAGCGGGCAAGGCCATCGGAGAACAAGGCTCCTGGTTCGGAGAACAAGTAAAGTGGTAGCCTTTTTCACTTCTTCCCTAGTAAAGGGAGCAATCAAGGAAGCACCCTCTTGTGCACTGATCTTTTCGCCTTCTAGAAACACTAGTGTGTTTCTTGGTTGGACTTGCATTTCTGTTTCAAGGCAAGATTTGAAGTGTTCAAGGACATGGTTGCTGATTTGTATTTCATCTGTGGGTCTGATACCTCTGTCATCCACAATATCATTAATTTTGTTCCTAAACAAAGTTCCAAAGTAAAAGAACATAGAATTTCAAAACTCTTTAGACCTTACTACCTATATAACCAATACCAAAGGTTAAGCTCCAAATCACAAATATACCATATAGAACTAAAAAGGCTATTGTTGAAATTCATAGCTCCCAAGTCCTAGCTGATATGCATTGTGGCCCTTCGGCAAAAGAAGGCTATTGTTGAAATTGAATAAATTAAAAATGATTGATAATATTAAATAAAGGGAGAAAAAACAAAGAAGAAGAAGGGATTGGAACATGGTCAAAATTAATTTAACATTTAGAGATGGATAAAAACAATTATAAATTTTAGAGATCATTAATAAAAGTTGTAAGTTGAGATACCTTCTTTTTTTTAAAAAAAAACTAAAATGATCAATATGATTTTCTTCACAAAGTTAAGGTACATTAATAAATACTCTCTCCGTCCAATAATGTTTGTCCACTTTTCTTTTCCGTTGTCCCAAAATGTTTGTCCACTTTTATATTTATACTTTTCTTATAATTTTACCCCTATTCAATATCATCTTTATTCATATTATTCAATTAAAAATCTACCTCAATACCCTTTTTATTCATTTTCTTTTATCTTCTCTTTCTTCTCAACTTTATCCATCAACATCACAATCTCTCTCCCACTCTTATTGGTTACTTTTTTCATCTCTTTATTTTCTTACATCTTGTGCAATTTCGCTTTATGGACAAACATATTAGAACGGAGGGAGTATTTTCCAATATTTCTAGTTATAGATGGTATTATAAATGAAAATATTGTTCCTAGAAGACAAAAATATTTGTTTGATCAAGAAGACAAAAATATTATAGCATTTGTGTATGCATAGGACACAGCTGGCTGCTCCCTGAGCACGCAGAGCAGTGGATGAATAGGTATCCGTTATGATTTGTGAGTTGTGACCCTCCAAAATAATTTGCTGCTCAGCGTGCGTAGGTACGAAAATTTTCTTTTTCCACCCTACACCACCACCACCACCACCACTATGCATGCCAAATTGCCAAAGTTTAATTTGCAGGTTTCAGGATATCGCACCACGTACCCCCATAAAAAAACAATCTTTGGATTACTTAAGTTTGAATGAGTTGTGAAAATAGCTGCTACAATGGTCTTGGAAGCGGATCCAATGGAGTTTTGGAAGTTGTTGAAGAAGGCAACTCTGTTTGGATATGTCCTTTTGCATCAGGTTAAGAACTTCTTTTTCAGACTGAAGTAGTTGGGGTCACATGGGTTCAGCTGAATGTTGTTTTAGATCTCCTTGAGCTTCGCATGTAGCTCATTTTATCCTGATTTCTAGACTATCAATAGAGGTCATCCCTAGCTTTTTTCAGAGGATGTTTGAGAGCTTGAAGCTTCCTCACAATAGCATACATTTTAACCCCTTCAATATAAGTATTCCAAACATTTTGCATAGTAGACAAGAATAACTCATGATGTGCCCAACCATTGCAGAACTTGAAGGAGGGTTTTTTGCCAAGTAATCCTTTTTTATCCTGAGTATTGTTGGAATATGATCAGAACACTCATCTGGACTGAAGTGATCTGTTGATCTGGGAAAATCATCTAGCCATGCTCGATTCACAACTATTCTGTCTAGTTTGCACATGATTTTCTTGCCATCCGACTACTTATTGGACCATGTGAGGAGAGCTCCAAAAGCAGGAATATCAATCAGGCCAACCGTGGAAAGACAATCATGAAGATCATAGTTAACATGGAAGGGGATCCAGCTTCGATGAACTTCTCACTAGCTTTTGTAATGGCGTTGAAGTCTCCAAGAGCAACCCATGGCATAGAGGAATTAAAGATTTGTTGGGAGTAAGATTCTAGTGTTTCCCACAAAACTAATCTTTCTTGAGCAGAATTAGAGGCATACATAAAGGAGACCAAACAGGACATATGAAGATGAGGCGAGGAAATCAAACAGTGAAGGATCTAGTCTTTTTCCAAAATTACTGATTCAACTACTATATTTTCTTTCCAAAAATCCAAACTCTCCCGTTGGAACCAATGCAGTTGGTGATTCTGCTCCAGCTCTTGAGGATAACTTTAGACACAAAATCCACATTTTCTTGTCTAACTCTAGTTTCTAAGATAGCAAGTAAGTCAATACTATAGTCTTTAGCAAATTTATTCATAAAAAAGTGTTTAAAGGTTGATAGCTTGCATATAGGTAGTATTTAGGATGCATGTTTACGTTTCTTTTGCGTTGCTTTTAGGTAGTTTTAGTTAGTTTCTTTAGTGTCTTAGACTGTCTAGGAGTTTTGGGATTTTGCACTTGTTCTATGTTGTTTTGCAGGTCTTAAAGTGAACAAGTGTGAAAGGAATGGAAACCGGGGAAAGAGCGCTTGAATTCGGGCCATCCGTTGGAGTTGCTGGTTCGACACATCTGTCTTGTGAGGGTTCGTTCGGGAGCTATAGTAGTCCGATGAAGTTGATATTGGTATCATTGGAAAGCTAATTAACAGAGATACAATTCATGTTTTTACTCCGAGTCCAAATTCCAACTCCAAGTGAGTCAAAACAGCCCCCGAAGTGTGACCTGAGTTCTGAACCGAGGTGCTGGCGGCACCCGCCGCCAACCCAGCGGCGCCCGCCGCCTCTGACAGCCGTCTGATTCAAGTGATGCCACGTGTTTTATTGTTATTGGTCCTTCCTATGTCAGCTTTAATCCGAGATTTATGTATTTTTGGATAGACTTTTTAGACCTAGTTTGATATATTAGGTTGTAGAGAGTTACATCTCTCATGCATAGACTATTATCATATTTCTCTTTCAGAGTTTTTAGCTTTTCTATGGAGAACTAAGCATCTTTGCTTAGTCAGACAATTGAAGCATCATTTTGATTAAAGTTGTGAGATTTCTAATTCCTTATCTATTGCTTGGGTTTAATCTTATCTCTTGCTTGAATGTTTATGATTTATTTCAACAGTTTCTAGCCTGATCAACTAGGGCTTGTTGTTATTGAATCTATTGCTAGATCTAGAGTGTTACTGGTTGAGCATCTCTAGATTGAAGTAGCAACTGCATCGTACTAGTATCTGGTTGTGCCAGTCTTATGCAGAAGAGATTTGATTTACATTCTAGGGTAAAAGCTGGTTGTTTTATGCTAGAATTGTATCCAATTATATCCTATCCTTACTGCTGCTATTAAACTGAATCATTGATGGTTTCATGGTTGTTTAATTAGTTAGAACTAATAGTATCTGGTTGTGCTGTTAGTTAGAATTGAAAAGGAATGGGAAAATCAATTGCATGTGATATTGAGGTGAAATCAATGATCAACTTGTCATTCGATTGTGGATATTTGTTTGCCTAAGCTATCTTCCTAATTATTGTTTTTCATAATCTTTTATTGTTTTGTTAGTTTTGCCTTCTTAGATTTAGTTACAAATACAAAAACCCCTTTTGTTACTTGTTTGCCACAAAACTCATACAAAACGATAAATCTGTCTCCCTGTGGATTCGACCCGGACTTCCTAAAGACTACGGTTCTTAGTTAGTTTGGATTCTTTTGCATAGCCGTGATTTGCACGACCATTTCACGCCTATCAAAGGTCCCATTGAGGCCTCTAATGTTCCAGGTCGCAATATTGAGTCTATTCATTTGGATTAAGATTGTTAGTTTCAACCTCTCTCCCACCTCTTACTAATTCATTATCATCCATTAATACCTTGTACCTTGTTCTCGAGCTCTCTGCAACTTTGGAATTGCCTTCTATCACTTTGCCTTTGTTAGCTACAAACTTCTTGGTCATCGTTGTCCACGTGCCTGGTTGGTCAGAAGGCTTGGTTTCCGAAGTTGATTCCTAAACTCTCTTATGAGCATTCAACTTGGCCATTGAAGCTTGGCCTTCTCTTGGAGCAGGCGGTTGAAGTGTAGCATTTTTGTTGCTTTGGGGCAGGGGATGCACGGGAGGCACATTAGTTTTAGGCACCCATCTTTTCTTAGGAACAAATCTTGGCCAAGCTCCTATTGTCCCATGCCTTCTCTCTATTACATTGGCCTTCAACATGCAAAAGACCTTGCATTTATCATAAATATCTGACATCCAATCATAAATGATCGATTGCTTGATAGTTTCATCATCTTCTCCTATAAAGGTGACTTCTTTGAGCAGCTGGTCCGTAGCAGTAACCTCTACTAAGAATATGAAATTAGGGAATGAGAAAAACCCATATCCAATGTTAATTATGATGGAAGTATAAACCCCATATCCAATGTTAAGTACTAGGAATGAGAAAGTCAAGTATGAGGAATAAATTTCATATCGACTGAATGCATACCAAACACTGGAATCAATTTGGGTCATTCTCATACCCATTTCTTATCCTAGTGGCATGGTATTAAATAACCTCAAAATCATATTGTTGTACCTCTTTCTATGCAAAACCCTCTATCTTTAATTACCTTATGCTTCAAACCTTGTTGTTATTTCTAGTGCTTATTAGTATCGCATGATCATTATTTAACAAGTGATCTACTTACAAGGACCCATTATTTTGTTCGCATTTTATCGTGACCTTGATTCTCTTAACTTAGCTCCAATGTATTATTCTATTGACCATCTCTTCTCAACTTCAAATTAAACTCTTCATGGTATTTTTTCTTAACCACTTTTCTAACGCCCCTACGCATATGATTCACCGTTTTTAACCAAAGCCTTTTGTCATCACTCGGTTCTTTTGTTTCTTCAAACTTTTGTCGTTGTCTATTTTCAATTCCATAGAAAAATATTTTGTCGTTACCTCCATTTAACTCCTTGACATATTTTGTCGTATACTCCTTTAAGACTCTCACAGTAGTTGTTGTTACACTTTTCAGATTCGTACAACATCCCTTCTCAATCTCCTATCACCTCCATGAAACATTTATCATTATCTTGATCCTCTCAACCCAGATATATTTGTCAAGATCTTCTCTGAACTCTATAAAATATTTTGTCGTTACTAACCATGAAATACATGAAGCATTTTTGTCGCTTCCCATTTAACTTCATAAATCATTATGTTTTTTGTACTTTTAATTCCATGGAATATATTGTCATTATCTCTCATTAAACATTCTTTCATTATCTCTAAACTTCTTGAAATAGTTTTTCATCAATTTCCTTGCTGAACTCACCAATAAATATGTTTAAAAACATTATAGATCTAATTAAGAGTTTAAACATAATATATTTTCATCTCTCTAAGGGATTATACTGTTACGCCTATTATAAATATATGTTGTTATCTCTCTGATTTTGGAAATAGTTTGTATCATTATGTCTCTTTTAATTTGCTACCAGTTTTTGACCCGAACCCGATGAACTTTGTTATGATCTATTGAACTGTATGAAACATTATATTCTTTTGTGAGCTCTTTCTAAACTCCTATCTTTAATTATTTTATTTCCATCCCCTTCTCAAACATTTATTTTTGGAGTCTATGGTATTAACAAAACACCTCAATATTTAAAAGATCAAGGTAATGGGAAACTCAAAAACATTTCGTTCATAAAACAACTATGGCGTTGAAAAATAACCAATGAAATGCGGATGAAAAATACAACAATCCACGAAACCATTGCCAAGTCACTTCTCGTAGAAAGAGACAAAACATTGAATGGGATAAGCCCGAGCTTGGATTTCTTAACTCAATTTTGATAAGGCTAAAAACAATCATGACTTCTCTCCCTTTGGCTTTATTTCCAAGGAAGAAGTTGGAGAGTTTGTTGCATGGGGTGGTGGCAAAATTTGGATTCCATTCAGTTCTTTTGATTGAAGCTATTATTCTTAGGAGTGGAGTAATGAAGGCGCTCTATCTTAGAATCTTAGAAATTGAGATTGAGGACGACAAACTAAGCATGATCAATCAATGCATACATTGGCATGAAATGACAATGGTGTATATTTTTTTTATCTGAGGAATTTTGTACCTTGGCATCTCTCCTACGTCTTCTAAGATAACAACATAGTAGTTGCTTACATTGAAAAGATCGGCCACAAGGATGATTGCATGGATGTGATTACTTTTCTAGACCTTAGAGACCCCCTTGGATTAAGACATAGTCTCATTTATGTATTTATTATATTTATGATGATGTGATTCCATCTATCGAGTCATGGCCCCACGGTGTCGTGCATATCGGGGCGCCGTTGCACACGCTGATTTCCAACCTTGGCGTGCCTTGGCCTTTGATGAATGGTACCACTTCTTCGGGCACTTTTAAAGGCACTATGCTCCATGATTTGAGTGAAGATCTCAGCCCTAAAGACAAGTTCAATTTGCACGACAAAGGAGGGTCTTCACTTGGACAAATATCCAAGGCCGGTGTCTGAGGCGCTAAGAAGCCAAGTCAAGGTACCACGCCCTATCTTGGGTGCATCACTCGAGCACATGCTAGGGCAATGCTTGACAAGATCAAGGAGGAGATCATGGCTCATAAGTTGGACTTTGGTTAGCAAAGGTGAAGGTTGGAGTCTCGTTTTAACTAGTGGCCCGACAAGTGACTATTTTACGGTTAAGGACAATTAATGTGTTCTCGGGTTTTATGGATTGTTTTTGTAATTTTCTTTAAGTGAAGGGGATGGTTTTGTGATATTAATTCTCTAGGTTATATGATCGGCCTCCCTTCCTTGGTTCCTTAGATTGGACGAAAAACCTTGTTGCTTACTTTCCTTGCATCTTTCAATTCAAGTACTTGTTCTTGTTTTCGTTCGTTCAATTCTCGTTGTTCAAGTTGTTGGTGAGTAATATCCGACAATCTCGGGCATCCTAGTTTGTTTGAGAGCTTGGTGAGTCATATCCAAGTTATCAAGCATCCATATCCCCTTGTTCTCTCCATTTCGAACCATCATCCATCTCGGAGGTTTCTGCACCATCTCAGTAAATTCGACATAACTTTCAATCCACTCATCATCTTGCTCTTATATTTTGAGGACTTCAACTAGACTCATAGATCTAACGTCTCGATTTGGAATCACGCAATTCCGAGTTCAGACAAGGAAGATCCAGCCAGTTGAAGACGGGTCAGTTGCGTGGTGTATGTTGTCAGAATTCCTTGGATTCTCGTGGCGATCTCTTTGCACCGTCATCCCTTCCATATCTTTGCACCATCTAAATCTTGTTCCGACCTTGAATTTCCACTTGTTGCAAGTTTTAGGTTCGAACTCTTTATTGGCTGCGTTGTGTTGTTGTGTGCGACCATAGTGTCCTTGTTGTGTGTTGTTGTGGTCGTTGCTTTGTCTTGATCTTGTGGTTGTCTTGGCTGAGTGTGTGCTCAGCCATGGCTGCAAAACCATGCTCAAAAACGTCCCCATAGAACACCAAAAGAGCATTCAAAGGTTGGTAGTTGAAAGGGTGCATTTGTTGCTTGAATTTAAGCCTTTCTTTAGTGTTGGTTTTAAGTGTGTCTTGCTGAGTTAAAAAACGTGGGATTGAGGTCCAAACCAGCCTTGTTTGTTGTCATTACATGCTTGTTGTTGGTTACGGTGCTAGGATACAGGAACGACACCAAGACGAGACATCTTGTGTTGTTGTTTAAGTGTCTTGAAATTTTTTGTTGAATAATCAGAAAAACCTTGCCAGCGGCGAAAGCTAATAAGGGGCCAGGCATAGAAAGAAAGATTAAAGACTAGAAAAACCTTGTCCGGCGGCGTAAAGCTAATAAGGGGCCGGGCACGGAAAGAGTAGTCATCTTGTAGTGCCTAGCAAATGCCTACAAAGAGTAGTCGTCTAGTAGTGCCTAGCAAAGGCCTACTCGAAACAAAAAAAATTAATTAATTAATTTGTAATACTTGGTGTTGAGTCTTGGTGGTTTAGTAGCTTCCTAGCATTGTTTTCCTAAGCAAGTGTGTGGTGAATTCTCTCTTTGTTGCCTTTGTTGTTTTTGCCTACTTGCAACTTGTCGGATTTTCATCTCGGGCAAGTCTTGGTGATTAATTCGTGTGACCTCTATACCTTGATCTTTGCCTTGTTTTTACGATGACAAGTGTAGGTGATGACAAGAATAAGGAACAAGTTGAGGAGACGTCCACTAGTTCGGTGGCTGCCATGTTGCAAACCATGCAACAATCCTTGCAACAATCCATGGAGGCTTTGGAGGCTAGGTTGGCTGATTTGGAGAGCCAAGTGCACAACCGAGATCATAGAGCACGGGTGCCTCAAACGGGGGCTCTACCAAGTGTGCTACAAAGCGCTTACCAAGTGGAGTCGTTGGACGAGAGGACAAAAGTACCTCAAGAGGGGGAGCTCAAGAAGACACGAGAGGATGGAGAGTGCTTGGTGGTCCCACGAACACTTTTCATGACGGAGAATACCACCAGGCCTAGTCAACGAGAAGTTATCTTTCACACTCGATGTAAGATCGTTGATAAGGTATGTAGTGTGATTATTGATAGCAGTTCATGTTGCAATATTATTAGTCAAGAGGTGGTGGATAGGTTTTCTTTGAGTACTACTCCTCAACCTTTACCTTACCCTTTGTGTTGGTTGAACTCTAACGCCCCTTTCCAAGTCAAGGAGAGGGCTCGTGTTTCTTTTTCTATAGGGCCATACAAGGATGAGGTGGAGTGTGACATTCTCCCGATGACCGCTTGTCATCTACTACTGGGACGCCCTTGGCAATTCGACAAGAAAGCGATCCATGATGGAATATCCAATGAATACCACTTCCAAATGGAGGGAAAGAAGGTGATTTTGCACCCGATGTCTTCCCATGAGATAATGTTGGATTACACAGCCAAGGAGCAAAGGAAGAAGCTTTCTCATCGAGAGGAAAATAAGGACAAGAATCTAGCCAAAGGGAGCCCCTCTACGCCCCTATTTTTGGCCAACCCGAAAGAGGAAAGTGAAACTTCCTTCTCGGATAAATCTGCACCACCTTGGCAAAAATGGTGTAACTTACAACTCAGTGGTCGAATGATGCTCAAATTTGGAGGAAATGAAGTAGACTCCTTTAGCTCAATCTGGAACTTGGAATCTCTCAATTTGGAGTTCGGAGCTAAGAAAAAGACCTTGAACAGGTCAGAGCTGAAAACTGTCCCAAGCTACGATGTGCATGCCATTCGGGGAAGTAACACTTCTTCCTTACTTTTATCTCAAAACTTGACATCTTGGCTGAATTATTCTCATAATTTTGATAGCTTTGTCATGTACCATACCAATAGGATTGCAAAGAAAAGTGGCATAGCTTTTGCTTATATTTTGTCATATCATGTTGTGCTTAGAAAGGAGGTTTGTGTGTTGACTTGTTTTGTAGGTCAACTGGGTTCATGGACACATCCTTTTGAAGGGGAGAAGACTTCCTTCCAACAAAGATTGATGAGTGACATAGAACAACCAAAAAGAGAGACTCTATTCCATGAATTGGGACAACTCATCACCATCAAGTGTCCAATAAAATTGATGCACATATTGCAAGAAGAGGAGGAAGTTGTGGAATCATCTCCTAAAATCAAGTGTCGTCCTACCATCACTCCTAGCTCCATGAAATCGTTGGCTACACCATGGATGGATGCATTCCCTATGATTCCTTCAAGTTTACCCTTCTTGCTCCATGAGGAGGACGAGGCTGTTTTAGTCACTCCAAGCGGTGATTACATTCCTTTTCTCGTGGAGGCCAAGAAAGATGTCTTTGTCATGAAGAATGCCACACCAAGCGAGCTAGAAGCCCTACCTCCATTGTTGAGCTCACAAGGTGATACGAGTGCACCGCTCAGGAAAGTTTCTTGCACTCCTCTATTCTATATTTATGACTATCTGTTGGTTGTGTCACATGCATTTGATCAAGTAATTTCACTTTTCTTTCATGCATTTGTGACATCTAGGACTAAGTACTCTTGCTTCCATTTTAGTTCTCTTGCCCAACACATGTCATCTAGGATGCATATAGGTCATAGAATTCCATTGATGCCTACTTACACTCAATCTCTTCATTGCTTTATTATGAGATGTACCCGTAAGAATACGAAGAGAAGTGGTGTAGCTAGTGCATACTTTTTGGCCTATCATATTGAGATTGGAAATGTTATTCTTAACTTGACTTCTATAGATTTTACTTGCTTGTGCTTCCCTCGATGTGTCCTTTGTTTTACAGGCTTGATAGATTCGAGGACGAATCCTTTTAAAGGGGAGGATGATGATGTGATTCCATCTATCGAGTCATGGCCCCACGGTGCCGTGCATATCGGGGCGCCGTTGCACACGCTGATTTCCAACCTTGGCGTGCCTTGGCCTTTGATGAATGGTACCACTTCTTCGGGCACTTTTAAAGGCACTATGCTCCATGATTTGAGTGAAGATCTCAGCCCTAAAGACAAGTTCAATTTGCACGACAAAGGAGGGTCTTCACTTGGACAAATATCCAAGGCCGGTGTCCGAGGCGCTAAGAAGCCAAGTCATGGTACCACGCCCTATCTTGGGTGCATCACTCGAGCACATGCTAGGGCAATGCTTGACAAGATCAAGGAGGAGATCATGGCTCATAAGTTGGACTTTGGTTAGCAAAGGTGAAGGTTGGAGTCTCGTTTTAACTAGTGGCCCGACAAGTGACTATTTTACGGTTAAGGACAATTAATGTGTTCTCGGGTTTTATGGATTGCTTTTGTAATTTTCTTTAAGTGAAGGGGCTGGTTTTGTGATTTTAATTCTCTAGGTTATATGGTCGGCCTCCCTTCCTTGGTTCCTTAGATTGGACGAAAAACCTTGTTGCTTACTTTCCTTGCATCTTTCAATTCAAGTACTTGTTCTTGTTTTCGTTCGTTCAATTCTCGTTGTTCAAGTTGTTGGTGAGTAATATCCGACAATCTCGGGCATCCTAGTTTGTTTGAGAGCTTGGTGAGTCATATCCAAGTTATCAAGCATCCATATCCCCTTGTTCTCTCCATTTCGAACCATCATCCATCTCGGAGGTTTCTGCACCATCTCAGTAAATTCGACATAACTTTCAATCCACTCATCATCTTGCTCTTATATTTTGAGGACTTCAACTAGACTCATATATATAACTTATCGATTTGGAATCACGCAATTCCAAGTTCAGACAAGGAAGATCCATCCAGTTGAAGACGGGTCAGTTGCATGGTGTATGTTGTCGGAATTCCTTGGATTCTCGTGGCGATCTCTTTGCACCATCATCCCTTCCATCGATCCGGCCATCATATGATCTCTATTTTCGTCATTTACTTTCCGTCTTTACTATTTTGGGTGTGTGTTCTTTTATGCTTAAGGGACCGGTCCATTATGGTAGAATAAGGCTCGTTAGGGTTTGTTGCACCTTTCCCTTTATAGCTATTACTATTATTAGTATTATGGGGTTTGGATGTTGGGCCTAGCATGCTTTCTAGCCCTAGTCCGCCACTCATATTAGCCCAACTAGGGTTTCTCTTGCTCTCCTCTATATAAGGGAGATGCCTACCATTGTATTCTTCACGTCATAATGAATAGCTAAGTTTAAGTAGAGTCGAGATTCCTCCTTATTTGGTCTGAGGTCACCAAACCTTCCAAAACGTTTTCCGACTCGTCGATCCTCCCTTGGGATGACATCTCTCATAGTTGCCTCGCCCCGCCCTCGTTCCAACGAGCATTATAGGCCCGCGAGTCCATAACATTGGACTCATACCTATTCTGTTACTATTGTCGGAGAAGATCCGGGCGTTTTGAACCTAGGTCCGCCCTTCGTGGACCGAAGACGAGTAGGTTCACATCATTCGAGATTGTTAGCTTCAACCTCTCTCCCACCTCCTACTAACTCATTATCATCCATTAGTACCTTGTACCTTGTTCTCGAGCTCTCTGCATCTTCGGAATTGCCTTCTATCACTTTGCCTTTTTTAGCTGCAACCTTCTTGGTCACTTTTATCCACGTGCCTGGTTGGTCAGAGGGCTTGTCTTTGGGCATTCAACTTGGCCATTGAAGCTTGACCTTCTCTTATAGCAGGCGGTTGAAGTGTAGAATTTTTGTTGCTTTGGGGCAGGGGACGCACATAAGGCACATTAGTTTTAGGCACCCATCTTTTCTTAGGAACAAATCTTGGCCTGAAGTTCCTATTATCCCATGCCATCTATCTATTACATTGGCCTTCAACATGCCCAAAAACCTTGCTTTTATCACAAATATCCGGCATCCAGTCATAAATGATCGGTTGCTTGATAGTTTCATGATGTTCTCCTATAAAGGTGACTTCCTTGAGCGGTTGGTCCTTAGCAGTAACCTCTACTAAGAATATGAAGTTATGGAATGAGAAAAACCCATATCCAATGTTAATTGTGATGGAAGTAGAAACCCCATATCCAATGTTTAAGTACGAGGGAATGAGAAAATCAAATATGAGAATAAATTTCATATCTATTGAATACATACCAAACATTGGAATCAATTTGGGTCATTCTCATACCCAATTCTTATCCTAGTGGCATGGTATCAAATAGTGGTGGTGGTGGTGGGGGGGGGGGGGGGGCGGCCGCCCCCACCGGCATCCGGAGGCCCGAGACTTTCTAGAGAGCCGCCCCATGGCTGGGGAGAGGGTGGGGGCGGAGAAGAAGAAAGGTTGGGCGTCGGGGTGTGTGCGGAGGGCAGTGACGAAGGCGGAAGAAGGAAGTCGGGAATTGGGGTCAGACTGTCGGAGGTCTGAAAATATCAGCGGTTGCACATACGTATTCAAGTGAATTGGAATTTGGGGAAGAAAGATATATTTGGGCTTAGAATAGTATTTGGGCCTATTCAAATAAATTATATTGGGCCTTTTAGTATAATTAATTCAGGCCATTTAATTTCTTAAAAATTAGAGGCTGCACAAGTGAACATTCATAAATTGAACTTAGTATTTTCAATTAATTCGTTTATAAATTTTTAATATTTTTTAGCTAATTAGTGTCTTAATCTTTGTTTTTTTAACCAAATTTGCTTGATTTGTGAATTGAATTTGAGAATGGTGAATCGGTGAGGATGTTCATGAATTTCTAATTTTATTTGTAAGATTTTTTTGGAATTTTATTATTTAATTTGTTTTGATATATATAATTGATAACTATTATTTATTATGTTTTGATGTGTTTTTTAAAAATAATTGATAGGTTATTTTGATTGTATTAAAATGAAGAGGTATTTTTCAAAAAGACCAAAACTTCAATTGATTCATACAATATTTTGAATTATTTTTCTAGTTTCACACTCATAATCTTGTAACTAAGAAACAAATTAGCTTGATCTGTCCGAGGTTCGTTGTCCGATGTCCGTCCCCCTCTCAGATAATCCTGGCTCCGCCACTGGTATCAAATAAGCTCTAAATCATATCGGTGTACCTCTTTCTACTCAATACCCCATATCTCTAATTACCTTATGCTTCAAAGCTTGATGTTATTTCTAGAACTTAGTAGTATCTCATGATCATTATTTAACAAGTGATCTACTTAAAAAGATCCATTTTGTTGTTCGCATTTTATCGTGACCAATTTGATTCTCTTAACTTAGCTCCAATGTATTACTCTATTGACCTTCTCTTCTCAACTTCAAAGATAATTAAATATATGCCCTCTTCTGCATAAATTGTGAATTGATTTTTCACTAACATACTCTTTTTAAATTTTGAAGCATTTTTCGTAGGATTATGATGCTTTATTCCTTGAAGATCTTGTACCATCATCATCTCTTTTAAACTCTTCATGGTATTTTTACTTAATCACTTTTCAAAACGCCTATACCCATATGATTCACCGTTTTTAATGAAAGCCTTTTGTCATCACTCAGTTCTTTTGTTTCTTCAAACTTTTTGTCGTCATCTCTTTTCAATTTCATATAAAAATATTTTATCGTTACCTCCATTAAAATCCTTGACACATTTTGTCGTGTACTCTTTTAAGAATCCCACACTAGTTGTTGTTACTCTTTTCAGATCCGTACAACATTCCCTCTCTATCTCTTATCACCTCCACGAAACATTTATTATTATCTTGATCCTCTCAACTTTTTTTGATATATTTGTCAAGATCTTCTCTGAACTCCATAAAATATTTTGTCGTTACGTACTATGAAATCCATAAAACATTTTTGTCGCTTCCCTTTTAACTTCATAAGCATTATGTCGTTTTGTACTTTTTAATTCCATGGAATATTGTTTCACTATCTCTCATTAAACATTCTTTCATTATCTCTAAACTTCTTGAAATAGTTTGTCATCAATTTCCTTATTCAACTCGCCAATAAATATGTTCAAAAACATTATAGATCTAATTAAGAGTTTAAACATAATATCTTTTCATCTCTCTAAAGGATTATACCGTTACACCTATTATAAATATATGTTGTTATCTCTCTGATTTTGGAAATAGTTTGTATCACTATGTCTTTTTTAATTTGCTATCAGTTTTTGACCCGATCCTGATGAACTTTGTTGTGATCTATTGAACTATATGAGACATTATATTCTTTTGTGAGCTCTTTCTAAACTCCTATCTTTAATTATTTTATTTCCATCCCCTTCTCGAACATTTGTTTTTGGAGTCTATGGTATTAACAAAACACCTCAATATTTACAAGATCAAGGTAATGGGAAACTCAAAAACATTTGTGGGTTCATAAAACAACTATGGCGTTGAAAAATAACCAATGAAATGCGGATGAAAAATACAACAATCCGCGAAACCATTGCCAAGTCACTTCTCGTAGAAAGAGACAAAACATTGAATGGGATAAGCCCGAGCTTGGATTTCTTAACTCAATTGTAATAAGGCTAAAAACAATCATGACTTCTCTCCCTTTGGCTTTATTTCCAAGGATGAAGTTGGAGAGTTTGTTACCTGGAGTCGTGGCAAATTTTGGATTCCATTCAGTTCTTTTGATTGAAGCTATTATCGTTAGGAGTGGAGTAATGAAGGCGCTCTATCTTAGAATCTTAAAAGTTGAGATTGAGGACGACAAACTAAGCGTGATCAATCAATGCTTACATTGGCATGAAATGACAGTGTGTACATTTTTTTATCCGAGGAATTTTTTACCTTGGCATCTCTCCCGCGTCTTCTAAGATAACAACATAGTAGTTGCTTACTTTAAAAAGATCGGCCACAAGGATGATTGCATGGATGTGATAACTTTTCTATATACTATATGATCTCATCGAGTTAGATTCTCTAAGGTGACAAGTTTCATACTGAGTCGTCAGCCCCTCTAATTCTTTCCTTACATAAAAAAATTTAGGGTCTACCTAGTTACCCTTTTTTAATATTTGAATTATTATATTCTTTATGACTTAAATTTAAATCCTTATAATATTTTAATGCCAAGTTACTCTAAACTTTCGGTTCTACCAGAACTTTATCCTTGCACACTTTGAGGTGCTACTGTTGTAGTAACTCCCATGTATACAATTAATGAAATAATCAATTCAATTGATACTCTCACTTATTATTTAGATCCATCAATGGTTTTTATTTAATTTTGAACTAAAGCATAACAGAATTAAAACAAGAAACAATAAATGAAATTAACTAGACCTGCCATATCCACCTGTCCACTGCATGGATTTTGCTTTAGGCACCATGTACGCCATACCTCCTCCTCAAAATTCTAAAAAATAACTTGTTCAAAGTAAATATAGAATACTCCGTATAAAATCACCTCAAAGATTTTATTTTTTTTTTCTCAAAATGGCCATCATTTTTTAAAACATCACCGACCTTTTTTTAGTGAAACAAAATCACATAAAACCACCTAAAACTTGTTTTTGTTGCTGGGTCAACATAGCTTCGAAAGCAAATCTTGAGAAAAAAATATAAAGTTTTGACATTTTCTCAAAATAAACATATAATTTTTTTTCCAAAAACAACACCATCCTTTTTTTACAATTCGAAATTTAATTGTCTACTCTCTTTATTGCTTTATCAAAATAATTGGATATATTAATTTTTTATTATTTTATTGGTAGATAAAAATCTTTTCTGATTTAATTTGAAAATAAATCCCCCAAATTTACATGGGCTTATGGAAGCTTATGAATTTTTTTTCCATATATTATTTTTAAATTATAAATAAAATTTCTATGTTATTTTTTTTTAATATTTTTTTTTGCAATTTCTGCCCTTATTATTTAAAAATATATTTGAATCAGCTTTGTATACTGAGCATCTAAAAAATTATTTACGAAAATAAGTTTGAATTTAAACTATTAAATTCAACCACTAAATAAGTTTCAACTTCAACTTCAACTCATATCAACTTTAGCTTTAACTTCAACTCATGTCAAGCATTGTAACATTGAACGAAGCCTTAATCTGTTTGGATTAAAAACATCACTATATATTAACTTGGATAGGAAGGTTTTGCGTTCTAGGAGTGTTTTACAAGCTGAAGCGTTTTCTCTTCTTTTTGGTCTTTAGTTTGTTGTGTCTTCTAAAATTTATCGCCTTATTATTGAGGGTGATAATCTTACTCTTCATCCCCACTTCTGTCCGGACTGCAGTTGAGTTATGTGACTGTTAATTTTCTCAAAATCCAATGGTCGTAGCGCATTCTCAATTCTCTTTTGTGTAGGTTGTTCTCGCAAGATCCAATTCCGTAAAGAGTAGCCCTTTGAGTGCTTGTTTGTTTACAAGTTTTGTAATTAATTTGTTCTCCAAATAAAATACCTTATTTTTTTGATCCTTAAGACAAATTTAGACCATTACAATATGAAGAAAGGATTCAAATTCACGACTTAATAGCCACAAACGTCATCACAAATCAACTTAACTGGTTAGGCTTGATAATAAAACTTAACTCATAAGAACAAGATTTGTTCTCCTAACCGGAGCACAATTTCTATAGTACTAACCATAAGTTATAAGTCAAACATGACACTCTGCATGAATTCCAAAAAACTTACATAACTCGAAAACATTAAGCATCAAATTACAGCTTGGGTTTGGGTGGACTTCTCTTGACCAGTTGACCACATCTTACATTTTAATATTGTAACTTAGTTTACAATATGACGTCACATATAACAACAACCATGCATATATAACCCAATTACATTAGAAAGCATTGCACACATAACTTGAACCGATATATTGCTCGATGACCCATCTAGTAAAAACCCGGTCCACTTGAACCGGATCCAGATCCTGAAGAGCTTGATCCACCATCACCCAAATCATTGAACCTCTTCCAATAGCTCATCATGTCTTCATCCACCATCAAGTTAGGTATCAACAACCCCTCCTCCGGTGGCGGCGGAGGCAAAGCCAAAGGTTGTTGTTCAGGCTGGAAAGGGATCTCGGAGGGCGGAGGCGGAATTAGCTGAACCGGGTTTTGGTGATTAGGGAGATCACAGACGGCCGGGAGAGATGCGAGAACCGAATCGGGTAAACGGGCGAGCTGAACCGGGTTTTGGTGAAGATGGTCGCCTATGTAAGTGACCATGTAAAGCTCCGGTTGAAGCAGGACTTTCTCCACTTGCTTCTTGGCCTTGCACCCTCTTGAGGTGCTACATTTGTAGTAACTCCTACGTATGCATTACATATATACAATTAATGAAATGATCGGTTGTTCAATTAATTAATACTTTCATTTAATTTTTCAGTTCCATCCATCAGTGGGTTTTAATATTTAAATTAATTTTGAACTAATTAAATTAAATAAAGCATATATAACGGAATAAATAAAAAAAACAAGAAATGATGAATTTGAAATATTGAGGTAAGAGACCTGGGGAAAGGAGAGCCTTTGATGGGTTTCTGGCCGTACTTACGCCATGCCCACCTGTCCACCGCCTGGATATCTTCTCCGGCGACCATGTACGACGGATCCTTCTTCGCCACCTTCCTTCTCGATCATCATCACCACATCAACAACAGAAAAAAAATAAATAGATTAGGCTAAAACTTGTTTCTTAGCAAATTTCATAATTTTTCAAAACATCATCGCCGAGGTTTTTTAGTGAAGCAAAATCACATACAACCACCTGGAAAAACTAGTGTTTTTTTTTTGTCAGGGTCAGCACCAATTTTAATCAAAGGAAATTTTGAAGAAATACGAAGTTTTGCCATTTTCTCAAAATAACCATATTTTATTCCAACATATTACTATCTTGCTTAGGAGTCCAAATTTTTCATGCTCAGTTGATATTTGATATGCTCTCTTATATACTCTATCATTTTAATTGATTATATTGGAATTTCTATTATTTGATCGATGGATAAAATTCTAGTTTGATTTAAATAGAAAATAAATCGTTCAAGTATGGAAACGGGGAAATTTGCTAAATACAGAATTTGAACTTCTTTTTGTATAGCAAAATCATTCAAACCCAACTTAAACTATTTTTTTTTTTAAATTGAGTGTATTTATTTTTATTAAAATCTTACTTTTAAGTGTTTTTTGAAAAAAAAAACTAATAAAAAGTAGGAATCCTTTTGAAGGGGAAAAAAATACAGAGACTATAAATTAACTAGCTAGGATGATTTTATGAAAGCTTTCACAATAATAATTAATAACGCATGCAAATGATGAATTGATGATAAAAATAATCAGCTAGAGGAAATTAATTAATACTTCTTCTTTCGGGTGTGAGTAGCCTTGGGTTGAGTAGTAGTGGTGATCTGTTGTGGGTTTTGTAGGTGATTCACTTGCATCCTCCCCCAAGTTTGCCAATAAAAATACTCCCAAAGCAGAAGTTGCTGTTGAGCCTCCAAGCTCTTAATCACCCTCAGCTCAATTGCCTCCTCCTCCTGCCGCCGCTGCTCCGCCAGATAGGCCGCGGCCACATCCACCGCGTCTGGCTCAAGCAGCGGCGGAGATGGAGGAGGAAGGATTTGGCCGACGATGGTTAGTGGTGGTGGTGATGGTGGTTGTTGTTGCTGATATTGGTCAGACGGAAAGAAGAATTGATCCGCGATGGTGGTGGTTAGTGGTGGTGGTGATGGTTGTTGTTGTTGCTGATATTGGTCAAACGGAAAAAAGAATTGATCCGCGACGGTGGTGGTTACTGGTGGTTGTTGTTGCTGATATTGGTCAGACGTAAAGAAGAATTGATCCACGACGGTGGTGGTTTGTGGTGGTGGTGGTTGTTGTTGCTGATATTGGTCAGACGGAAAGAAGATGTCATACAATTCAGCAAACATTTTCTCTTCTTTTTTCCTCTTATTTTATTCGTCGTCGGCCTTGTCGTGGTGGTCGACGTCTTGAGAATTTCCAAAGTCCATTTTTAGGGTTTTCTTGGATTTTTTTGTGATTTTTTTGTAGAGATTTCAAAACCTAATTGAAGAAATGGGTTTTGAGGAGTATGTGGGATGAAGAGATAGAGGTAGATGGAGGGACAAATGATTTTATGGGTTATATTTATAATGGGCAAAAAAAAATAGGGTTTTGATTTTGGAAAAAAAAAGGAAAATGGGAAGGAAAAAAATAGTTGTTCAGTGTTTTGTGTTGGTAGAAATAGCCAAATAGGGATGGGGAAGGAAAAAAAATACTGTGGGTTTTGATGTCATTAATTTTTATTTTTCACTTTCGGTAGTCAACTTTTTTTGTTATATGAAATTTGTCTTTAGTGCTAGGGAAAAAGTTGGTTTAGTGAAAATGGGCAAGTGCATGTATATTTTTATATAAAATCATACTGTATATGATCTGTTTGTGATCTTTGATTTGGGGACAAGTGCCAAAGAAGCTAGGGCTCTTTCGCGTATGACGTCAGCTAGGGCTTTCTCTTCCATTGCAGAAAAATGGAAGATATGGAAGATGAAAAATGGAAAAAAGGGGCTTTTGTGTTACATAATTTTGGGCGAGAGATCGTGAAGATGTGTGCATGGGAAAGAGATTAGAATTTGTGTTTTGGGTATTTATTTAGTCAAATTGACTAGGACTTAAGTACAGTGTAGTATTCTTTTTTTGGTAGAAAGTACAGTGTAGTATTCTTAAGGTTTTTGTTTCTATTTTTATGGGTAGTTCACTTCACCAAAAAAAATAATAAAATCTATTTTTTCCATTGAAAGAAATTAGAATTTGTTTGTTTAAACTTCTAAAAAAATCACAAAAATATTTCTATGTCATAGTAGGAAAATAAAGAATGTAATATATCTTTTTTAGTAATATATCACTTGGTATATATGGTAATAAAAGAACTGATATATCGATTCTTTAATTTGAATAACCTAATCGTATGCTAATATAATCTTATTTACTAATTTTTTTGTGAAGGTAATTGATTTTTTTTTTTGGTTGAAATTGTGAAGGTAATTAATTAAGGACGTAGATCGAACACACATATTTCTCCCCTACCTCGTATCAAGTTCCTTGCTTAGTTGCTTGCCATATGTGGTACTCGACACAAATGAAGCAACCTAGCAAAATTGAAATTGGATCTTGTAGGTGAACGGATCGATGCTGAACCAATTGAGCCATTCATCGATTAAGATCAATCAGGATATTTGATTGCTGTCCAATGGTTCACTTTCAGATGGGGTCTATCTAAACTCTATACTCTCTATATCTAAAAATACTACCTCCGTTTCGTAATGTAAGTGGTTTTTTAATTTTGCATAAGAATTAAGACAAGTTTAAAATAGAAAAGATGATAATTTAATACTTGTTTTTATCACATGCACTATTAACTTTTTAATCTTGAATTTATAAATACACTAAATACTCTCTACAAAAGTAAACTTCCAATACCACTAGAATTGCTTGAGTTAATGAATGTTGTTGAAATGTTAAGTAAATTAAATAGATAATGACCTATTTTAGAAAGTTTTACATTAAATAAGGAAAAGAATGACTTACATTATAAAACACCTTTTAGAGCTACAAACGACTTACATTGTGAAATGGAGGGAGTATCATTTTACTCCAAAAGAAATCCAGGATGTCAATGTATCGGTTAGCATGATTATTCGGATTACCTAAAAACAGAATGAACAATTGTAAATAATCCACCTTCCTCGATAGCCGTCACTTTTTTTGAATGAACGGTAATTTGTTCATTTATATGTCTTCCATCCCTAGCTTCATAAGCCAATCTCTAGAGTCTCAATTCCTCTTGTTCCATCGTGGTCTAATTATTTCAAAGCAAACAACAACTATATATAGGGATACGTACACTAACCGTTACGGCATAGTCAAAGAAGATTTAAACGATGATCCAATTGAAGTAATAAGATATCACAATTTCCGCTAGGAAATTGCTATCAAGCCTTCAATTGGTAGCTTCGCAATAAATGCGTCATTTGGCATATAATATGTTTTTTGAAAAAGGTAAATATATTTTCAAAAAGGATCCTAAAGGAGTGGCGTATAATATTTTGTTTGATTGTTTTTGTAGTTTTCTTGTTAGTTTGACCATTTGTTGGTCTTTTCTCGCCTCTTGGTACTTCTAGGCTAGTATGGAGTACTTTCAAGTGTGTTTGTTTTCTCCTATCAATTTGTTCGGTTTTTGTATTTTCAACCACTCGATTTGTCAAATATGTCTGATACATCAATTTTTTGCCTTAAAAAAACATTTCGTGCTCCTAGCATAAAATAATGCTCTTCCCCTTTATTAGTTTAAAACATATATCTTTCTACCAAAAAAAAGAGTTTAAAACATATATCTTAGATAAACTTAATTGCTATTTGACTAAAGAAAAAGTTACTATTGCTTTTTCTCTAGTGAAAACTAATATTACTTTTTCTCTAGGGAAAGCAGTTGTTTTCTCCTCAAAAGCTCGTCATTTTTTCTCTAGAAAACTACTAGAGAAAACCTTGCAAGGTATTGAGGTAAAGTCATACAAGCTATATGTTGGAATAAAACCCCATTTTACATTTTCTTGGGTTTAATTGTGCATTCACATTTGAGTTGAGAAACATTCTAAAATACAATATATAAGGTTGATGGATTACTCATTTTATCACTATTTAGTTTTAGAATGAAATCTCATTGGCTTTTATATTGGGCTTGACTATTGGGTCTATTTCCTGATAACAAGTGGTATAAAAGCTGATGTTTTTACTTAGGAGCCTACGTGATCTATTAGTCGGGGTTTGAGAGGATTTCACAAGGAAAAGGTTGTTGGTTTCAATTGTGAATCTCACATCTAAATTGGAAGAATTTTAAACTTGATGAATAGCAATGAGTTACACATATTCTCAATTGGTTTTAAGATGGAACTAGTGTAAATTATATACATGTTTTCTATCATATGCCCTAAGGGCATAGTATAATTAAGAGTACTAATTTTGGGAACTAAAACCATAATATGAAACTAATAAAACGTATTGAAAAAATAATTAAATCTAAATAAGGGGAAGAGTTACGTGCGAATGGGCGCCCATGTGAGAATTGAGAATAAATCTCGTTCGTTCCTTCCAAAAAATCAACGTCGTTGATTAAACATTTATTAAAAAATAAAATACGGCACGGGCGATTTTTTCCCGTATTATTCACGAATTTTTCAAAAAATACGTTTTTATGAGACGCGCCCAATTTGTTCATCAAAACTAGCAATTTGTTCATCAGTATTGACCAATTGTTCATCAATACTAACTAATTGTGCATCGAGTTTTTGATAACAATGTTCATCGATTTTGAACTTTTTTAATTTTAATTTTATTTTTTAACCTTATTTATGTATATGAATACAATATTATATAGTTTTTGATGCACATATAATTAGTTTCGATATACCAATATTTGTTCATTGATATACTACTATTTGTTCATTGATATAACCTTGTTTGTTCATTGATATACTCATATTTGTTCATTGATATACTTCTATTTATACATTGATATAACCTTGTTTGTTCATTGATACATCCTATTTGTGAATAGAAATATACTTATGTTTATGTGTCAATACCATCAATTTGTACATTTAGGACTATTAATACCATCAACTTGTACATTTAGGACTACCTATTTGTGCATTTTTTGTATTTATTTTGTGCTTTTAAGGCTATCTTGAATGCAAAGGATAATACGAATGAAGAGCTTTAAGGCTAACTTGTCAATACGAATGAAGTGCTCAATATAGTACCTAAACAAGATAAGTTTGATTTAGAAACTTGAATACAAAGAATAATAGATAAAGAATCTAATTTTGCAATAATATGGTGTATGCTAAGAGGTTACTAATGAACAAACATGCATTTAGCAATGAACAATTATATGAAAAGGTAATGAACAAATATGCATAAACCAATGAACAAATATGCACAAACCGATGAACAAATATGAATACAACAATGAAAAAATATGCATCTATCAATGAACAAATATGCATAAACCAATGAACAAATTGATGTTACTAATGAACAAATATGCACAAACCGATGAACAAATATGTCAAAACCAATGAACAAATATGTCACAGTGTTGATTAACAAATTCACATTGTTGATGAACAAATTCATAGTACTGATGAACAAATCCACGATACAGATGAACAAATCCACATTTTCGATGAACAATCTGAGCGCGTGTCCTATTTCCGTTTTTTTAAAAAATACGCGAATAATTCGTCAAAAATTCGCTCGTGCCGTTTTTCCCCTTTTTAAGTGAAATGATCAGCGCCTTTGATTTTTCTTGATCCAATGGCTCTTGTTCTTTCTTATTTCGCATCTGAGCGCCCATTCGCACCTAAATCAGACTCATAAATACAATTATAAAATATATTACCATTTTTAGGCTTTTAACCTATGCCCTTAGAAAAATCGAATTATATATTGGGCTTGAAGATTAGGCCTATCTCCTCCTAACACAATTAAGGGTGTAACTTATTTAAAGTGTAAGTCCTTCGTGACTCGTGAGTATACCTTGTGCATTATTTTAATTTTAATTTTTTATTTAGTAAGGTTTACGATAACCCCAAGTACTACTTAGAGACTAACATTGACCATCAAAAGCGGGTGAGAATTACCTTTAACAATTTTGGATTAAAAGATCATGGCACTATTGGACGTGGGAGTCAAAATGGTGATCTTAGAGTGCTATTTGAGGTCCTAATTGCTTGACTGCATACCCAAAGGCTAAGTTAAGTGCATTATGAGTTGAGAGAAATATGTTAATAAATCTATCTAATTTTTATTTGTCTTAATTATGCTCTTAAGATCTATTTGCGCGCATGTGGGTTGCAATCCTACATATGCTAATTAGAGTGATAAGCATTCAGAAACTTCAAGTGTTACTTTTTAGCATAGTCAATGCAATGCTTAATAATCTAAACATCTTAGACTAATAATACAAAGTGTATAACAGAAAAATACTATTGCTTCCTTATTTACAACTTGGCAACCAGATTCCACTACAAAGCTGAACAGGAAGAGTTTCCATAGTATCAATTTGCAGTCGACAACAAAACCAACCTGTTGTCCTGTTGTAACATTCATACTATCATAGCAGAAAATGCAATGAATAGAAAAGTTTCCCATTTCAACTTTGGTTGTGTAGTTTGGTAGTTAGATACATACAAGGATACCTGATGAAGTCAGCTTTGTATTTTGGCCTCGGTATTGTTCAGACTGAGGTGGTAGAGCTCTGATTCAGATGCAGTCCGGTCAGCTTCCATCCACCACTCTTCATCCTCACTCAAAGCATAATTCTCCTGTTTACAGAACCAATGACGGGATTAGAACAAAGATTGACAATATATAGGGTAAATACCTACACATTAGCTCCAGTTTTTGTTTACAGGTAGAATTAACTTAAATGAGCTTAAAATGCTACCTGTTACGAAAATATGGGCTACCTAGAAGAGATTGAGATGCTGAACCCGTTAAGAAAAAAAAAAGAGTAATTAAGAGGACGAGAGTTATACCACCTCTAACAAATTTGTAGCATTTTCAACAGTATCGGCAATTTTAACAGCTTCACGCCACCAGCTTTCACTGCAGGGGCTCTCTATTACAGTTTTTACTGAACTATCATTTGTTGCATGGTTTGGGTTCGTTTCTGATTGCCCTGAGCCGAATGTATCTGGGATAATTTCCAATGGAATTGGACGTGAAGGAGATCGATAGCCTGATCAAAATCAGTTTAATTAGTGAGAGGACTTTCTTTATGTATCTCATCTAAAAAAGCGTTTGCTGCAAAGCTTTTAGAAGAGAGCATAGGATATGTAGTTGAAGAACAATGACAAACGAACCTTTGCAATCAGGATCATAACATTTCTGATAATAAAGTGCCCACTGGAGATCAACAACATACATTACTGTATCAAGAAAACCGAAGCAAGTTAGTGCATGCTTTATGTTACAAAAAATGCATGTTATTCATGAGAAAGAAATCAGCTTATGCCGGCTTATCCCCTATTAACTAAACAAATTATGCTTTCTAATATCCTATAGAGTGCTTTTTTCTTAGTATCCTTGCTATGTTCTAGAAAACTATCCAAAGTATTGGGTGCAATGAGCAGTTTTTGGCAATTTCACTTGAGAAGTAGTGGTGTAAGAAAACTACATACTGAAAATAATTTTGATACTGGTATGGTGGAACTATGTGCATCAAAAATAGAACAATGCAGACAATTGAATGATGAGCGTACCATGATTGCTCTTATGCTCTCGACCAATTCTTTCACAGAATCTGTTCCTCAACATACTATAAACCATCAAGTTATATTCCGAGAACCAATACCAGCAGCGGATTTTCCCTGGAAATAAAGTGAGGTCATATAGTGATAACTGATACAAATTGGTATATCAAAACATTACAAAACGTGTAAAAGATACAGATTAATATACATTGGCAGACGAAAAGTAACGAAAAGTACCAGATACAAAATAGCCAGACAAGAATGTTGAAAAAATTGTATCATTAATTAGCGAAGTGTTTACTTCGGCACATTAAACTTCCTTTTAACTAAGCCGTTTATTTATGAATCCTCTCAAGAATGGTAATTTAGTTACATTTGGTTGCTTCAGGTAAACGAATTCCTTACCTAGCCATTTGCACAACATTGATCTATAGTGTACTTGTCATTCTTCCCATTAGACAACAATATATGAAATTAACTCATTTCACATAAATATGAATAAGCTTAAGAAAATAGTTGTTGATTAGCAATCTCTAGGAAATGAGTAAAATGACTTCACTAATCTTATCAAGCAAATCGGGAGTTGGTGATCTGGATACTCACCAGAAACATTTCCAATAGATGCAACTGATACAATGAATGCATCAAGGGCAGGAAATGGTGACTTTCCCATGAAGTATGTCTTTGAGGCATCACTTGGACAAGCATCAAATCTGTATTGTTTAAGGTTACTGGACTGCTTCATATTGTCCTGATTTACCTGATCCAACATAGTTGAAATATGAGCTTAGATACTGTTTGAAAAGATTAAAATGATCAACCAATGTTCATCATCTTTTAGTTTACAGCACTTCTGCTTTTTTGGAAGTGCAATAATGGAAATGTAATTCAAAAACTGTGCTCCCAGTCTGTTTTACTTTAGATAGCATTTTTTTTCAGTTCACTTTGCACATATTTTCATTATTTTGTTCTCGGAACATTGCCTAAATATTTGAGCGAATACCAACAAGTATTAATACATGCTGCAAAACAAATGTTTCCTCTCAGATATATTTGTCAAAATCTACTTGCAAATATATAAGATGTTCTAAATTCTACTAGTTGGGACAGTAGTTCAGCTGCAAGCTTGCAAATGGAGCCAAGCTTAAAGTTACCTCTGTATCATAATGCAGGGTCTTCACACAGTCTATATCTGTTTTGCAGATAAGAAGCTTCTCACAGTCATTGTCCATATTGCAGATCAATGATGCAAAGAATACATCTTCTTCACACTGAGGTACATTTAACAACAAAATGTCAGATGGTGAAGAAATGATTTTGATCTAGAATTGTTCTAGCACACATACAATGGTCCAATGTAAACAACCTCTATCATCCTAGTATGATAATGACATCATCTCCCAGTATAGTCCCAGTATGATAACAGTTATGTGAAAAATTAGGATAGGACATTTTACAAAGCCTAAAAGGTATGCAAGTGAAGCATTTTTCGAGCATCTTTCACTGTTTAACTTTCTAAATACCTATTAGCATAATCTGTAAGTAAAACCAAAATTAGTAGGCAACTACATGTGAAATTTCTTTACTACTTCATATAAAAGTCATCAGCATAAAAGCAAAAGCCGCCAGGGTCAGATTAGATAGCAACTAGAAAGAAAAAAAATTGGATATATTGCAAAGAGATAGAGATTCCAGTTATATAATGACCACAAGAAAAAAAATAATAATGAAAAAGAAAACCCAACATATACAAGGACGTATATGGTAAATGTTGCCCTTAATTTAAGAAAAAGAAGGCAAGTTTCATACCATTTCCTTACATTTGAAACGTCCAGTAGGCAAAAGTACAGAGGTCTTCCCTGCTTTTGATGATAGAGCTAAACGGAAGCAGCGGTTTCTAGAATATACAGCAGTATCAACAAAAAGCTGGGAAGATAGTCCAGAAGCGCTTGAACCTTTGGAGACAAAAAGTTGCTCAAATTTGTCATCTTTCTCCCTTAAATTACCAATTCGCGAGCATATCTGATAAGGCATTCTATATTAAAACTTAAACCCTCAAAGAAAACCATAATGAATAGGTAAAAAGAACGATGAATATTCATACAACAAATGACTGGAAATCATCATCATCATCATCGCCCCGTATAGTCCCGCTCAAGCGGGATTTGGGAGGTCAAGACGGGGGCACCAATAACCTGAACATGTCAGGAGGATGCACCCGATAGACCCAAGGAAAACTGAAATTCAGCTATGTGACAATAATAACTGAATTTAGTTAGAATGCACCAAAATTGATATAGGGGCTAAATCTCAATTAACTTGATTTTAGAGAGAAATCATAACAAAACAAAAAACCAAGCGGTCCAAGCACAACATATCTTACTCTGTTAGAGCATACCTCATTAATAAATACACCAGCATGTGAATTGTCTTTGAAAGCAGCCTTTGGGATGCGTATCAACAAATGACGAGAAAATTTTACTGCCAATGCAAAATGAAGAAGCAACAAAATTCAGAAGTTAATAGAAATATGTTATGGATTAAATCACTTTGAATGATGATAGCTCCGCTCCCTCCACACAAGTCAAATTGCTCCAATACGTTGAGCAAAAGATGATTAAAGATTTAACATTCCATAACAATGAAATGGCACAAAGGAGTAACTCAACATAATGGAAATGAAACCAGATCGGGAAACAAGAATCCTTAACAAGTAATAACATTGCTGATGCAGCTCCATTGCACACATCATTCCTACAATTCTGATTCAATTTCATACCGTTATTGGAAGAGTCAAGCTCTACAATCCAGTCCAAATCTCCTTGTATGCAGTACTTTTCATGCAAGGCTTCAAAAACAACTGATATCAAAAGGTCAACCATTTGGTCTCCGTTTTTATCACCATTTTCTGCCTTTTCAAACTCCAAATCAAAGTAAAGGTGGCAAGGCAAACCCTGCAATTAAGATTGTGTTAGATTATAGGGAACTGCCTTACCTAAAAGCTAACAAATCACTTGCACATGACATGTTTAGAAACAATTTCAGCAAATACTAGAGAAATTGTAATTGCCTTACCCTGTATGTCTAATTAAAGTTCAAATTACGATGAAAATAGGACATCACAATTGGACAGAAGGAATTATAATAAAATTCTCTAGAAATCAATATTCTTTGTTGTGAGAAGAAAGATATAACGCATAGGATTAAAAGAAAATTTCAGTTATTACAAGAAAATTCTCCTCCAAAATCTAATTCATTTTTAAGGGCCTAAATGCTGAAGTATGTATAGATCAAAACACCTAATAAAGCAAGTTTCATAAAATCCAATTCTTTATTTCCAACAAATAGGTATCATATTAAGCTATAAAAAGGTTTCATAGTATAGCACAGAGTTACTATGTTCTCCAAATTTATCAAATATACAAGAAGTTGTACATCAAAAGATGGCTCCTTGAGCATTTTAATGTACTACTGTAATTCAACGTTGGAAATGAGAAGAACAACTATGTAGATGGAAGTAATTCACTCCTCCTTGCTACACCAATGCTTGCTTTACTATTGCCCTTTTATTTGCAAGTATGAAATTATTCTCATTGCTGTTCAAATATCTAATCCTTTCCATTAAAGGACAAAGTATCTAATCCTTTGTAGAATATGTCAATAAATCATGCTGAGCAGATACAGAAGCTCAATTATGTTGGAGAATAGGAAGCAATAATGAAGTCATGTTACCTCCTGAATCACCTCATAGTGGTGCCTGAATTTGCTGTCCATGTTTTTGTACCTGAAATTTCACAGATTGATTATATAGAGATAAAGAACACGTTTTATCATAAATAAAAATTTTAAGAAAAGAAGATATTTTCCAGAAGGGCAAAAAGTGCCCTGGTGTCAAACAATGAAAAGAAAGGCATTTATCCAACATAAAGAAAAGCATGCGCGCAAACATATGCAGAAATGTAAGTAAAGGTAACCTCTGCCAGAACACACTATAGCTAGAAACAAGAAATCTTCTCTGTCCATTAAAATGATCTTGGTAACTGAAAACATTAACATTCGGATGTTCTCTGGAAAATTTCATTGCTTCATCCTGCTTTGGAAAAGTTGCCCACACTTCTTTCCTGAGGAACCAATAGTTGATCAAATAGATAGGCAAACACCAGAAAAGGGCAATGTTCATAACATGAAAAGTCTTGTCTATAGCATAAAATACCTCAAGTTTGATCTATGCTTTTCAGCAAGATCAAGTCGTATTTCACGCAGTAACCGCAACAAACTGGAAGGCCTTTTTGGAGGGACACCATGAGGCGAGCCATAAAATACAACAGGAGAGATCTGTTTTTTAGAATCATCTTTCTCTGCCCTATCTGTCACTGGACCAACCTGATAATGAATAGTTGTACATAACTCAAGTGTGACGGTATTGAAGAATGAATTGCACATAGAGAATTGGAAAGCTTAAAATAGAGGAAAGAGCACACAAATAACAGTCTGTGTCAATCTCATTTTTGAACTTTTAGCTCTATGAATATCTCATAGAAAGAAACCAAAAAACATACAAATCTTGCATGACTGTGTTAAGTTGATAGATGTATAAGACAAGATAACCAATCTACGAATTCTGCTGTTCTTTCAACATTCATCAATGACACAAAATTGGTCAAAACACTGAATTATATAACCTATTGTACATGTAATTGATCGTATGCTTGCTCCATTGTTTCATACAAACTTTACCTGTTTGACAATATTAATAAGGGGAAACAGAAAAGGAAACTGGAGGGAAGTGTGCTAGAACTTTTGCAAACATTTTTCTCAAATAATTACGTGCAACGCAGCCATGGCAAGATTTTTTACAAACATGCAAGAATTAAGGATAGAATTTGCATACAGAATACCTTCTCCAATCTAGGATTTGAGTCTGACACATTTTGCTCACACTGTCCCCCGGATAGCGGCGACTGAAGACCTTTCAGTGAAGAGCCTTCAGGCCTTGAACTTTTTCTCTTCAGTCTGCTACCTCTTGATTTCCTCTCTCTAAAAGCAGACTCTGAACCAACATATGATTGTTTATTAAAAGGAAAGAAACAGGAAAAATGTATAATACGTTCCAAATTGATTTAGCTGGAAAAAAAAACAGTTCCAAGGTACTTAGGACAATTTTCGATCTCCCTTTTTGACTTCATGATCATATCGCCTTTTGTTTTAAAAAGTCATTAACCAGTTCCATAAACAGGTAAATATTTCTATCATAAGTGAATGACAGTATGCAAGAACATAGTATCAGTAGACAAACAAAAGGCCAGGCAACAATATTCAACAATTATTATAAGCGGTTTACCAATGATGATATTTCAAGACAACAGTTGATAGCTTATAACAGATTCATCTTCAACTCAAACTGATAATAGTCTACCAACACCAAATTTCTGTCAGATTACACAAATGCTGAGAAGGAATCTCCAATTTCACTCGATCTGCATACTTTAATTCAACTATTCTACTTCAACGGGACAGGTTTAACTTCAATTTGCTATCAGTCACCCAAACCACAACAGAAGATTCCAAAATCAAATTTATGAAGTGCGAAACAAGGAGAGAGAGTACCAGGAGGAGAGACACCGCATTTGAAACATTCGAACAAGCGATCAACGTCATCCATGGCGCTTTTAGAATTTCGTCACAGCGAACCTAAAATGTATATTTCCCTCCTTTTGAAAAGCAAATCAAACATCTATCTAGCATATGCAAATTAGCAAATGACAAATTTAGGTGAGAGGTTATACAAAGTTCTAAATAATTCAAATAAGAAGGGTAAAGTAGAAGCAAATAAAAAAAAATTCCCTATTAGATTTTTGGGGGATCAATCAAAATTTCTTCATTACGATTTAAAGACATTTAATTAGGAAAAAAAAAACCTTATTTGACAAGCTCTTGAAAAATAGTTTTTTTATTAGATAAAAATTTGGTTCATTAAACAAGGTGTAATCGAGAAAAGTGACCGCACAAGCAGTACAAGAAAAGACATGCTCAAGAACGGTAAAGTCGAAAGGAAAACTCCACATCACCACGAACCAACTCGAAAAATGGCTAATCAACAACCCTGCCAAATTGCAACTCCAGCTACAAGCAAAAAAGTCTCGGAACACAAACAAGTTGACATGGCCACCATTACTCAAGTCCGTAAGAAGAGAGGAGAGGCAACATGGGCAAGCTTTGGAGATTGGCCACAAGAGAACTCGTGCTCAATCAAACCAAAATGACCCAAAAAATAATTAATTGTCGGTCAAATCAAATGAGCCTTCCACCTAAAAATCTACTTCCACTTTTATATATCAGATCTCATATCATAGTTGTTGGGACTGGGCCTGAATGTGTCCAACCCAAATGTTTGTTATCTTGCTAGGGCATTAGAAGATTACAAAAAATGAGTGTGTGGAGCATATTTGATGGGTCTGTTCAACAGTCAAGAGAGAGAGGGGCAAGAGAGTCTTCTCTTGAGAACAACCCCCATTTGAGCAAGCCCCCATTCTCGGAGCACAAAAAGTGAGAGAGGGGGGAAGAAGAAGAGAGAGAAGAAAGTGGCTTAAGAAGGAGCGATTTTTCAAGTGAAGTCCGTTTTTATTCACCTCTATATTCGGGATCCAACAACAGGTGTTTGTTGGTAGGTATTTCTCCATCTGGGAAACCTAATCTCCTGTTATTGCCTTCATTTGGGTGTTCTAGAGTTGATTCTCCTTCTATTGAAGCTCTTCGGGTGTAAGATTTGAGAACACTTGTATCCATTTTGTTGATTAGTGGAATTTTGCTCTGTCGCCAATGGGTTTTTTCCCTCTAGTTTTGAGGGTTTTTCCACTTAAACTTGGTGTTCATCTTTGCTTTGATTTTTCTTGAATTTGCTTTACTTGTTTGTGGTTCATTTGGTTCTTGGATTGTTGTTGTTGGATTGGTTGCTTGGCTTTGTTGTTTGGGTTGCATTTTGTTAACCTACACATTGTTGTTTTCTTCCACTAAGATTGTCTTTAGGATTAGGAGCTAGTGATCGATTCCCCCAACAAGTGGTATCAGAGCCTGGTTGAGCTTCATTTGTGTTTGGGTGAGATATGGCAACTAAAGCAGATGAGTTTATAGAAACTATGATCAAGTTGACATCTTCCAACTACTCGCTCTAGAAGTCAAAGATGGAAGATATTTTGTTCTTCAAAGACTTGTATGATCCGGTTGAGTTAGGATCAAAGAAGCTAGATAAAGTTGATGACAACGACTGGAAGAAAATGCATAAAAAGGCGGTGGGAACCATAAGGCAGTAGGTAGACAACAATGTCTATCATCATATAAGCAATGAGACAAATGCACATGTTTTATGGAAAAAGCTTCAATCCATGTATGAGAGAAAGTCAACTCAAAGCAAAGCTTTTGTGATTAGGAAGCTTGTCAATTTCAAGTACAAAGATGAAAAGCCCATTGTCGAGCACTTGAGTGAGTTTTAGGAGCTTGTAAATTAGTTGAGCAGCATGAGATTGCATCTAGATGATGAATTGCAAGCTTTGATGTTATTGAGTTCTTTGCTTGACACTAGGGAGACTTTAGTAGTTTCCATCAATAATTTTGCTCCTAAAGGTGGTGTGTCTTTGAGTACCATCATTCTCTACAATGAGGAGGCTAGGAGAAAAGATATGGGTACTAGCACTTCACAAACTCTAGTGACAACACCAGAGGACAAGTCTAGAGGAAGAAGTAGAGCGAAAAGGATATGGCAAGTCCAAAGGGAAGTCACAAAATAGAAAAACTTCTCAAGGTAAAGGAAAGTATAATTGCTTTCATTGTGGCATAGAGGAGCATATGAAAAAAAAATTGCCATCCTTGGAAGAATAGCTAGAAGGAAGAGAAAAATCAGAACGAGGATGATAAGAACACTACAACTGATGTGTGTGGTGACAAGGAAGGTCTGATGTTTTGTCTTGTGTGGATGATCGCAATGTAACACCCCTATTTTACAGCATTGGGTATTACCGCCAGTGACCTCGGATTTTACCGTCCAAAGTCACCCAAGGCTTTTAGAATGATATTGATCAAAATCGGAATATGTATTTATTGATGAGAACTTTCGTTCATTACATTGAGAGTCGTTTTACAATGATGTAGCAGCAGAAAATGAAACCCGTATTAAAAAGGGTTAAAAAGACGTATTTAGAAATACGTGTATGTTTCTCCAAGACGAATCATATGATGATGATTTGCTTGGTTAAAATAAAAGAGTTTGGTGTACTATCTTCTGAATGCCTTGTTCCTATGAGAATTCCTTCCTTCCTTCGATGTCGTCTTGCCTTGACCTTCAATCCTCGTCTAACGTTTCTTGAACCTTCTAGACTCTGTCTTCAAAACTTCGGTGTACATTCCTACAATCTGGCATTTGTCGTGAAGGGCGAGAAATACCAGGCAAAATGCAGAAGTGGGGAATTAGTCTAAGGAGACTAAGCAAGCGGGAACGGAACTTCCCAAGGGTATTTCGGTAATTCATCAATATTAAGAGAGATATTATTGGGTTGTGTTTAAGATATGGCTTGTTTATGTGAGGTTTAATCGGTACGAAGGGGAGCATATCTCAAGCGGAGATAGCTCGATAATCGAGAGAAGAGCTACTAGATTGTAGACTTCTTTTAGAATTGAAAGTATGTTGGGAACATTATTACTTTATACAAGTTGAAGACCTCTCGTGCCCTGAGCGGACCGATAGCCGAATCGATCATTTGAGATCGGTCCGGTTTTGATATCTTTTAAATGTGCATTGGGCACTTATCTTATACGATGACGAAAATAATCGATTTCGTTAATGATTTTTAACAAGGGGTGGGGGCGCAAATGGCCCGATCCACCAAGGGGAAACCCAGTTTCCCGGCATTTAGCTAGAGTGCGCTCATCCCTCCTTGCAATCGGAGCGGATGGGATCATGATCCCGAAAGTCGTACTTCAAACACGTAGGCACTTACGACTTAGTAAGATTATATATAGAGGCGTCGGCTATTCCGCGCCCCTTACTAGTTCGTTCGACGTTGATCTCTGAACGAGACCATAAACAACCAAGGCCACAATCACACTAGCATAAATAGTCCTATCAAATATTAATAGCGAACTATACTAACAATGGTCGTTATATCTAACAATCGGTATTTCCTAGGTTCATTCGTTACTTAGCACACAAGTCATTCCCAACATCGAGAATTTTACGGAAATGAAATATAAAGGTCACAAGGGGAAATTCCACTTGCCTTAGCTTTTACGATTGTGTACGAACGAACGAACGGAAATCGTTGACTTTACTCGGAACGGAGACTCGACCTATCCACACGAGAGGTACGCACGAACTTTAATAAGAATTTCTTTAATTCTTCTAAAGTTTTAAATATCTCTTATATTCTTTTTATAAGAGAATTAGTTTCTAAATTATTATAATAATAATTTAGGTGGAGATGAATAAAATAATAATATTCCTTATTATTATTTTATATTGGTAATATCCTTGTATTTCTTATAAATTCTTTATTTGAATTTAATTATTATTATTCTTTTAAGATCAAGGTTTAGTAATATTCAAATTATTAAATACTCATTAACTTAAGGTTAATATTCCTTTTAGATAAATTTATTATTTGCTTATTATAAGCAAGGATAATATTTTTATATAATCATTAAGATGTAGTTTCCATAACTATATGAAATATTATTTTTAGAAAACTCTTCCTTAGTATGTAAAAAGTCTAACACGCCCTTGTCATAAAAATATATTTTATTTTCCCTTATTAGTATCTTTTTACCCAACTTAATCATATAATATCTTTTTAAATACTAAAATATGTCTTTATTATTTTATCCTCTTATCATGCTTATTTTAAGAAGACATGTAATATTTTTGTAAGGATATTCATATTATATTAAGTCCTTTTTCTAGTACTTTCCTTAAGTGGAAAAATTCCAATTACTTAATATACCATACTTTCCATGTATGAGAGATAATAATAAATTCTATTATCTATTTAAATGATTTCCCTATGTCTTAGAATATTATTTTATAAAACTAGGAGCATGCAACTTATTTATTTATATCTAAGTTAGTAATAATAATATCTTTAGTATATCTTTAATAATATTATTTCTCATCTATCATATTATTTTAATAATATTTTACATCTATGATTATTGATAATATCTTTAATATATCTTCTCCCACAACAAATATCTTTTATATTCCATACTTTACTATATAAAGATATATTATGACTAGCATGTCTTATCAACATATTTTTAAGTTTATAATATGCTCTTTAAAATGACATGCAACCCCTTTATATATTATAAAAAGTCTTGAGATAATAATGTCTATCATCTTGCTCAAATTCTTTTTATTTATTTAATTAAGTTCTAAGTAAGGTAAACATATTATTTATATTATACTTTTCAAGTATATAACTCATATTTTAAATCCCATGATTTTATTTAACGACTCTCCCATAACTATTATAATATATTTCCTTATATAAAAACACATGCAAATTATTTATTTAATTTATTTAACTCCATACTTGTTCTTATTAAAATAATTTATTCAAAAATATCTTACTATTATTATTCCAAAGCATATAATAAGATTAAAAGACCTCCAAGTCTATTTTTCCTTTTTAAATAGAATCTTATTTTAATAAATTTCCTTATCTTACATTATTTCTTTTATAATAAAGAGGAATGTGCCTAAGTTAATACTTTCCCCAATATTTATCCAAATATGCTTAAAATATCATTATTATGAATATTAAAGTTCTAGGAATTCATATATGCTTATTAAAAGTATATTTTTCTTAGATGGGTATGTAAATTAATTTAATTATATAAATTTCTCCTTAATACCCACATGCAATATTTATTCAATTTAATTAAATAAATATTATATACATGTAGAAATTATTTTGTAAAAATATATTAATTAAGATATGAGTTGGGCTTAGTTTGGGCATTAAAAACAAGATGGCCGAAATTATTAGGCATATATATTCAAAATCCTATTATTCCTATTCTGATGGGCTTATTTAAACAATTGGGCCTAATTTTTAATTTCAGCCCACTACTACAATTAAAAGAATTGCTCATTACCTAATAAAAGGCCCAACTCCACTAGTCTTCTTCCTTGGCTTGGACGACCACCACCATCAACGAGCAGCACCACCACTGGTGGCGGCACCCCTGGTGGCGGCACCCCTGGTGGCTCCGGCGACGAGGCATGGGTGGTGGCTGGTGGTCCTATTGGTCGGAGGTGGTCCGGTGGTCAAGGTGGCTCCCAAAATGCTTTAAATGGAATTTTGGGTGAAAAAAAATCATATTTTTGTTGAAAAAAAAGGAAGAACTCAAATCTGAATTTTTTTTGATGTGAAGATGGACGAAATTGATGAGGAGAAAGAGAGGTAATTGTTGGTGTGATTTTCCTCTTGCCTCTACCCCTTTTTATAGTGGAAGAAGGGGCTTCTTCAATCCTCCATCATGAGAATGGACCTCTCATGGAAGAGAAAGTATTCCTTGATTGGTTGCATGTGTGTTTGTTTGCAATGAAGAGATTGGTGAGAAGGGATTGGTGGAGAGGAAGAGGGATTGGTGGAGAAAGGAGGTGGAAATTGTGTGAATGGTTGAATGTCAAATCACTTGAAAGCTTTTGTAAGAGAAAGAATAAAAAAAAAAGATTTCCCACCTCTTGTAAGAGAAAGAATAAAAAGTACTTGATAGCATAGTGGAATGAAGGAGTGTTGTTAGTTTGGGAAATGTAAGAGGTCGTGGGTTCAAGTCCCACCTCTTGCATTTTTTCCCCTTCATCTTATTTTTTATATAGAATTTAATTTAAATGTGAATTTAACATTGAAATATTATTTACCCTTAATTAAATTTTTATTTTTCATTATGACAATCTTTTATAGCCTTTTTATAATTTATTAAGAAAATTATAAAAATAATTAAACTCTCTTTTATTAAGAGAAAAGGATTATTTAATTAAGTACCTGACTTGCTTAATATATTTACTGAAATTCTTATTTGTCATTGTAATAAACTTCTATAGTCTCTTTATAATTTTAATATGAAATTATAAAGATTATTAAGTTCTCTACTTTAGAGGAAAAAAAATTGGGATAATTATCCGTTTTATTATATTAAAATTAGCGGATATTACACGCAATGATGAATTTGATTCGCATGTTAAGTGGGTAGTGGAATCAGATGCATCCTACCATGCCACACCAAGAAAGGAGATTTTCACTAGTTATGCAAAGATTGCCGATATGGGTGACATTTGTGTTCAAACAAATGTGGGTTGCACGATGATATTAAAGAATGTGCGACATGTAACTGATATGCGTATGAAACTGATTTATCTTCATGATTTGTATATGGAGGGCTTCCACAATTTCTTTGGTGATAAGAGGTGGAAGCTTACAAAAGGATCAATGGTGATTGCTAGAGGGAGTCTTAGCTACACTTTGTACAAGACTCGAATGAAGGTCACATGAGATGGCCTGAATATAGTTAAGAATGAGACATCACCAAATTTATGGCATAGGCGGTTGGTGAATATGAGTGAAAAAGGACTGCAAATTTTGGGGAAGAAGTCTCGCATTCCTTCAGCCAAAGGTATGTCTCTAATCCCTTGTGATAATTGTTTATTTGGTAAACAAACAAGGGTATCATTTAGCAAAACTTTTGAAAGAAAGAAAAAAGAATTTGCTTGAGTTGGTATATTTTGATGTTTGTGGTTCCATTGATGTACTCACACTTGATGGTCGTAGATACTTTTTGACTTTTATTGATGATGCTTCACGAAAGGTTTGGATGTTTGTTTTGAAAACAAAAGACCGGGTTCCTGATTGCTTCAAGGAGTTTCATGTCAAGGTAGAGCCATAGAAAAGTTGTTCCTTGAAGTGCCTTCAAAGTGATAATGGAGGTGAATACACTTCTAGGGAGTTTCAGAAGTATTGTCTAGAGCACAACATCAGGCATGACAAGATGACTCCAAGTACTCCACAACACAACAACGTTGCTAAAAGAACCAATGGAATCATTCTAGTGATGGTTAGATGTATGTTAAAAATGGCAAAACTCCCAAAGCCATTTTGGGGGGTGAAGCGGTGATGATTGTGTAATATTCGGAAATATTTTGATATTTTAATCCTATTTTTATTCTCCTTGATATTCGTGTTGAGATTACTTTGCTTGTAAGTAATCTCGGCTAAATAATAATACTTAATATTTTATTTTGAATTTTAGTTAATTATATTTTAAAAAGTTTTTAACTTAAAGTTAATTATTAATTATTTTAGGGTATAGTTTGTAGTCAAGGAAATTTAAGGATGGAAATCACAATTATGGTTTATATATATGTATGGTGTTGAGAATTGCTCCAGGAGGTTTCGTAGATCAAAAAAGAATGGGAGAGATTTTGAAATTTTGTTAGTTTAATTTAGTTTTGGTGTTTCGTATAAGATCTCTTTTATCGGGTTTTAATCTCGAAGTACAAGCGTAGTTTTGTAAGCTTTAATAAGTTAATGGTTTATTTGGATTTCACTGATCGATGTTTCCAGATCTAGATTCCCAATTGATTTTGATTCAGAAATCAATCAATTTATAGTTCTCAAATGGTGTTTTCGATATTGGATTTATATTCGGTAAAAGATTTCAAAGTAATTTTAGGATTTTATTTTATAATGATATTATGGAGTCCTTTGATCAAGTTTTACAGAAAGATTTGAACTAGAAAAATGTCCTTTTTATATATATATAGTTTATCATTGTCAAGTTTTAAAGGATTTGGATTTATACAAAAGAACTTATAAGACATGTTGGTTTTTCATTGTTTTTAGGGTTAGAGTTTGTAAGAGTTAAAAATCTATTTTTATTCATTGGGTTATAGACGACGGGAAGAGAAAGGATATCTAGCTTAGACAGGGTTCCGCGTTGGACAATAGTTAGTTGTTTCTTGGCTTTGGGATTTCGTCTTCAAGGTAAGTCATCTAGGTTTAGTTATTAGTTATGATCTGTGATAGATGTGTAGATATGATGTGTATAGCCTTATTTTGGGATCCGTCCTCGTATCTTATTATACGTCTATGTATGACTAAAGGGATAATTTAAAGATATATTAGTAGATGATTAATACTTCGTATTTTACTCGATTTATGAAACTTTGGCATCTACAGGTACAACGAAGCATATGGGATGATTGATAAGGAGGGAGACATCCTTGGCTTAGTCGTATGACAAAGATAGCCCCTTCAAAATTATAATAAATGTTTTGGGAAGTGCTCAAGTGGAGGCTTGATCGGGGGTAAGAAGGTGAATTGTTTTGGTGTGAGTGGTTCGGAATAACACTACACCCCGTTCTGGCTGGAGGATGCCCCAATTGATATGTAAAATTAATATTGGTAGAAAAGCAGTGTTGTGAATGATGATTGATTTGATATTAAGTTGAATTGATGTATTATTATTATTAAGCGTTATATGGCATTGAGTATTATTATGTGCGTCTTGCGATTATAGGTATTGTGTGCTCTTGCTGCGGTTGTGAATATACTATATGGAAACTATTCTATTATTACTCTTATTATGTATTTTATTAAATTGATTTTGCTACTACATATTATGTTTGCTATATAGTGCATATTGGAATTATTAGCTAACCTTTCAAGGTGTTGTTGTTCTTTTAGGTCATCCCTCTAGATTGAATAATGCTCCAAGGAATCTTTTCCAAGATGATGGTGAGCCGAATCGACGTGGCGTGTCTTAGGACGGATGTGGGTTGTTTCGCAGAGTTGATAGTTTTTGGTTTTTTGTGGGTTTCGAAGGAAAGTATATGAATGCACATAGTTTTAATGTATAGTTCTGGCCTGGGTTGTTGTTTTTGTCTGGTTCATACATGATTTTTTGTTGTTTTAAATACTTAATAAGTTGGATGTTTTTGTTGTATTTCTCGTCGTGTCTTTGTTGGAAGGTCCTACATGAGAGACTGTTGTCAAGTTTGCTCGAGTGGACCTAGGTGAGGTCCACAACCAAGTGACATTCTAGTATTTAAAACCGTGGTGTTACAAATTGCTTGCTTTTTGATGAGGAGATCTCCATCAATTTTTTTGGATTTTGATGTTCCTAATAGAGTTTGATTTGGCAGAGACACCTCTTACTCTCATTTGTGTGTCTTTGGATGCAAGGCATTTGTGCATATGCCTAAAGAACAGAGACAAAAGTTAGATGACAGTGTGATTACTTGCATTTTCCTAGAATATGGAGATGTGGATTTTAGGGATAAGTTGTGATATCTAGAAAGGAAGAAGGTGATAAGGTCCAGGATGTGATCTTTCATGAAGACAATATTTTGTTAGAATCTAATACACTAGAGGAAGCTATCGAGCTTTTGGTTTATTTTCCTTCTCAACCAAAAGAGAAAGACATCAACAATGAGTCTTCTTTTGGGGATCACATTGATGATATTCCTGTGTCAAATGATGGCTTAGCAAAATTTAAAATTGGTGAGGCTTATAAGTAGGGGGATCGAGTAGAAAGTGAAGAAGTGGATGAGCTCAGAAGATGAAGAGGGGCCTGAAAGTTTTCAAGAAGTGAAGAACTACAAGGAAAAAGTGAAGTGGACAAAAGCCATGGAAAAGGAGTTGAGCTCTTTAAAAAAGAACAACACACATATGAGCTTGTAAAACTAACTTCCTAGAGGGAGGAAGACCTTGAAAAACAAGTGGGTGTTCAGGCTAAAGATGTATGGAGATAAACCAGTCAAGTATAAAGCTCGACTAGTTGTGAAAGCCTTCAGTCAGAAGAAGGGAGTTAATTTTGATGAAATCTTCTCGTCGGTTGTCAAGATGAGTTCCATTAGTGTGATCCTTGTCTTAGACGCGAGCATAGATCTGGAACTTGAGCAATTAGATGTGAAAACTGCATTTCTCTATGGTGATTTAGACGAGGAGATTTATATGGAGCGGTATTGGGGTTCGAAGTAAAGGAAAAAGAGCACATGGTTTGCATATTAAAGAAGAGCTTATATGGGTTGAAGCAAGCTCCTAGATAGTGATATAAGAAGTTTGATAGCTTTATGGTGGATCATGGCTACAGCAAAATAAGTGCAGATCATTGTGTTTACTTCAAACGAAAAACAAATGGTAAATTTGTCATTCTTCTTCTCTATGTTGATGACATGCTCATTATGGGATAGGATAGATCCCTATTTGATGATTTAGAGTGGGATTTGAGCACTTCATTTGATATGAAAGACTTAGGAGCGACATGCTAGATTGTGGGTACATAGATTACTCATGATAGACAAGCCAAGAAGATATGGTTGTCACAAGAGAAGTATGTTGAGAAGGTTCTAAGCAGGTTTCAAAAGGAAGGTGCTAAGTCGATTAGTATTCCTCTTTCTAGCCACTTCAAACTTAGCAAGAAGTCTTGCATATCTACAAGTGAAGAGAAGAAGAAGATGACCAACATTTCTTATTCATCAACAATTGGTAGTTTGATGTATGCTATGGTGTGCACCCGACCAGATATTGCTGACATAGTAGGTGTTGTGAGCGGATTCCTTTCCAATCCTGGCAAAGACCATTGGGAAGCAGTGAAGTGGATCTTCGGGTACTTGAGAGGTACTTCTAAGATGAGATTATGTTTCGGAGGAGACAAGCCTATTCTCGAGGGGTTCAAAATTTCAGACACGACATGAGATCTTGATGGTGGAAAGTCGACATCAGGGTACTTGTTTACTTTTGTTGGGGGGGTGGGGGGTGGGTGGGGTGGGGTTGTCTCATGGAAGTCTAAGTTGTAGAACTATATTGCTTTATCCATAACTGAGACAGAGTACACTACCATGACAAAAGCATGAAAAGAGATAATCTGGGTGAAAAGATTCATTCAAGATTTGTGTTTGAAGCAAGAAGAATATGTGGCGAACTGTGACAAATAGAGTGCTCTAGATTTGAGCAAGAATGCTACATACTATTGTCGGACAAAGCATATTGATGTGAGGTATCATTGTATTTGAAATGTTGTGAGTGATCGTCGAATGAGCTTGAAGAAGATTCACACCGACAAGAATCCAGCTGACATGTTCACTAAGGTGGTGACTATTGACAAGCACCAGTTCTGCGCCAAGATGGCAAGAATGGTGCATAAGTGAAGACCCCAAGCCGGTGTAGATGTCTTCCCCTTGGGCTAGAGGGGGGATTATATTGTTGGGCTTGGGCCCAAATTTGTCCAGCCGAAATGCTTGTTATCTTGTTAGGGCATTAAAAGATAACAAAAATGGGTGTGTTCAACAGCCAAAAGAGAAAGAGGCACCAGATTCTTCTCTTGAGGGCAGCCCCCATTTGAGCAAGCCCCCATTCTTGGAGCTCAAAAAGTGAGAAAGGGAGAAAGAAGAAGAGAAAGTAGAAAGTGGGTGAAGAAGGATCGATCTTACTTGTGAAGTCCGGGATTATTAGCCTCTATCTTCAGGATCCGACAACGGGTGTTTGTTGGTAGGTATTTCTCCTCTTGGGAAACCTAATATCGTGTTACAAGTGTTTGCCTTCATTTGGGAGTTCTAGAGTTGATTATCCTTATATTGAAGTTCTCCAGGTGTGAGATTTAAGAACACTTGTATCCATTTTGTTGAGCAGTGAAATTTTACTTTGTCAGGTTTTCCTACATAAATTTGGTGTTCATCCTTACTTTAATTTTGCTTGAATTTACGTTGCTTGTTTGCGATTGATTTGGTTCTTGGATTGTCGTTGTTGGATTGGTTGCTTTGCTTTGTTGTTTAGGTTACATTTTGTTATCCTATAGATTGTTGTTTGCTTCCAATGAGATTGTTTATGAGATTAGGAGCTAATGATCTATTCTGCCAACAATAGTACTTTCCTTAGTACACATGCCCCCATTCAACACTAGAAAAATTCATGGTGGAACAAAGGCAACTGAAACACCACCATGACCATCGGTGTAAAGGGCACATGACGATGATGATAAATTCCTAGAAAGATCGAGGAGAAACCACAAGGTCGGAGAGAATGATTGATATCCTCTAATCATCAGTGACTATTGAAATCGATCGAAACATTTGAAGACAAACCTGGTCTACAACAAAATTAAGATGGCTCTACAAACACCAAAATCGAAACAAAAGTTGGTCTACAAAAAACTCCATAATTTGGATATGGGAAAAATGAGCATCAAGAGTTCTAATCGAAAAGCAGGGGTGGGTACGGTCGGTTAACCAGACATTGGTTAACCGGAACTTCGGTTATTAAATTCAATAACCATAACCGTACCATAAGTTATCGGTTAACCGTGAAACTCTGTACGGTTTATCGGTTAACCAACTTGTTTTATTTTTATTTTTAATATCAAAAATCAGATTTTTAATACAAAAGTTACCTTATTTTTCAATAAAATAAACTTAAAAATTAAATTAAATGTAAAATAAAAACAAATATCTAATTCAAAACAAAGCATCCAAATATTAAAATGTATATAATGTTCATAAAATCTATATAATGTCCAAAAAATTCAAAGTAAAATATCCAAATAATGTTAACTCAATGCTGAAATTTTTAAGTTTGAGAAATTTTTGGGAAATTTTTGGTCGAGCAAGGGCAAGCAAGCATGGGCCACTCATTCACTAAATTCTGAATTCTCCAAGGAGTCTAAGCACAAGCAGTTGAGCTTTCCTTGAGAGTATTGAAAACAAATTAAAAATGTAAAATAGATAGTTTATTTTTTATTAAAAATATTTTTTAAATAAAACTAATCATATATATGATTTCCTTTTTAAATACATATAATATATAGTAAAAATTGTAAGACCCATGCCTTTAGAAGCGCTATCCCATGCCAACCTTAGAACTTCCCAGGAGGTCACTTATCCTAGTAGTACTCTCGCCCCTACACGCTTAACTTCTGAGTTCTTTATCCTCACTCGAACACAGAAAAGGAAGAGCTCTTGTTGACATGGAGAGCACCTCAATCCCTTATAAATTATCGGGGTGTTACAAAAATATTATCGGTTAATCGGTTAACCGACCGTGAAAATATTAATAACCATACCCGAACCGCTGAACCCTTAAAAGTATCGGTTGGTTAACCATAACCGGTTAATTTTTTTCGGATCAGTTAACTATAAAAACGGTTTGTCGGTTTTTTGGTTCGGTTTATCAGTTACATTTTTTTCCCAGCCCTATCGAAAAGCAAATGATCAAATATTAAAGAGCAAGGTTTGTCAAGGAGGAAAATAGGAACAAGTAAGATATAAATCCGAGTAGACAAAGGGCAAATAGTCATTGTCTAATTTTTCTCAAATCTCAAAAAACTTGCCAAATATAATCTCAATCTAAAATTTTCCAAATCTCAATCGAAAAGAAGGCTAGACCAAATAGGGAATATCTAAAATAGTCAAGTTTATCTCAAAAGGATGTGGGAATACTTCTTGAATTTGTTCTTGTTCCAATAAACACTCAATGTTTTGGGAAGGATCACGTGATTTTGGAAAATTTTCATCTACGAACTTTCCACTCAATGAAAATAATTTCCATATATGATCAGCCAAATTTTCGATTTTCTCAACCAATGAAGATCGGTAAATTTTTAATCCAAACTTCAACTTCCTTAGCTTTGAAGTTGGACCTTTAAAAAAAAAACTTTGAAGTTGGAAGAGAGAAGAAAGGATATGCCTAAATTTCTTGATTGTTATTTCTCATATCTCTCTCTAAAGAGCGCTTCTCTCTCTCTCCAGCCTTCTAGTTGTAGGCTTGTTCTTAATAAATAGTTATTTGTTACAAATTACTTTATAAAATTGTGATTTTTTAACTATTTATTTTTTAAATATTTTTCATGTAAAATCATCTTATACAATAAATTTTATTAAGTTGTGCTACCAATAGACATTTTTCAATGAAATAATGTATTTATTAACCAAAATATTCTTTCATGATTAATTTACTTAGAGTTATTTGTCGTAAATTAAACCTAGTTTAAAAATTTTAATTTTTAAACAAATTGATTTTTAAGATTTTTATTAAGTCAAAACACATTTTATAATAGTACTCATACAATTAAGCAACCACTATCCTTTATGTAGAGAAATGTTAAGTTATATCAGGTGATTGTTATATCTTTATTAAGGTTAATTCACATTTAAAATTTATTTCAATTCAAATTTCTTATTTTATGTGTGAATTTTTTAATTAATTAATTAAAAAAACATTTTAGTCAACTAATACAATATGTGATTTAAAATAATTAAGGGTGGTGCATTTTTGTAACCTAATGCAATGTGTTTAAGGAATTTAAATTCATATAAAGTTATTACCCTGAGATGCTTTGTCAAATTTTATTCAACTAAACACAAGTATGGAATATTTTAATTCATGGAATGCTAACAAACGAGTACTCAAATTTTAAGGCAACCATAATAAAAAGTGACTTATGTTAAAAAAATAATAAAATAACATGTATATATTCAAATAAATTAACTAAGGGTATTTAGTCAACTATTGTTGGTTTATTAACTGAGGGAAAAGTGACTTATGTTAAAAAATAATAAACTGACATGTATGCACATTCAATTAAATAAAATGAAGGATCGAAATTTATACCGACACATTTAACGAGGTGGGAACGGGCTCGGATAATAGGCACGAAAATTGAATAGGTCGCCCACCTTTTCCCCATTTTCTTTTTTCTTTTTTCTTCCATTTAGTAAGCCGATGGGCCTTCTTAAAATTTTTGAAACCCAACTCTTGGCCCAATTATTATCGATAAAATCTGTCTTTAAGAAATTTTAAAATTTGCCCAATTACAATCGCTAAAGGACATCCTTATTTATATATAAAAAAATATCCTATAAATATCGTTCTATAAAATAGTGGCATATTACAATCGAAATCAATAATACTATTCGAAACATGGGAAAGCCCCTACTTCATGAAAACCACTATCCTACAATCTATACATGCAGGTAGTCAAATGAGTCGGCTATATTAATATATATTAATAGATGGATTTCTTAACTACAATGTGATAAGATTTCTTTTCTTTTTTTTTGCTTAATACTAATTTAAATAGCATAAAACGTATGAGCTATTGATAAAAGTATGGATTATGAGGATATTCTTCATTCACCTACTTTATTGTGTATATATTAGCTACATGTAAATTAGTACCTTCTATGGAGATGTTGGCAAGGGTTACGCAGCTGGACTCAGGGGGATTGGTGCTCAAGTAATTATTGCAGAAATTGACCCAATTAGTGCTTTTGAAGCCTCCGTAGAAGGATTTCCTATTCGTTCTGTGGAAGATGTTGTCTCAGAAGCTGACATCTTCGTCACTGCAACTATGAACAGGAATGTCATTAGGGTCCAACACATGAAGCAAATGAAGAACAACGCTATTGTCTTAAATGTGGATCAATTTGAGAATGAGATTGACATTAAGGGTCTCAAGACATGTCAAGATATTAGAAGGGTCACAATCAAGCCTTTTATCTCTGATCGATTTATCTTTCCCGAGTCAAACAGAGGTATCATTGTCCTTGCTGAAGGGAGAAAATTGAACTTTGCATCTGCATCCGGTCACCCAAGCTTTTTAAGATCATTCTCGTTCAGCAACCACTTAATGGCCTTAATTGAGCTTTGGAATGAAAGAAAGTCCTCTAATTATGAGAGGAGGGTGTACTTTCTTCCTAGGCACTTGGAGCAGAAGGTTGCAAGGCTACACCTTAGTCACATAGGAGCAAATATCGATAGGCTCACTCCCGAGCAAGCAACTTACCTTAATGTTCCAATCGAAGGTCCATATGGTTCTAGCAACTGTAGGCTAGGTCAGTGAGCCTCAAATAAAGACAATGAGATGAATAAGGATGTATAATCCATAATTGTCATTCGAGTTGAATAAAACAAATGAGAAACATCATTTCTTTGTTTATCTTATCGTGCGAATTCTCAATTAACACATGTGAAGTTCCTTTGGAAAATAATCATGTGATCTAACTATATTCTTATCAATCAAGCTATTATAACTGAAAACATATTATATATGACTAGTGCATATTCTTCAAAAAGCTTTAAAAAAAGAGTGCGCTCACATGTATTAGCTAGGATAGGGATACAAATAAAAAAATTATAAATACGAAGATGTAGGGAAAACGATATTTTTTCTTCTAATGACACAAAATTACTCTATAAAAATTCATTTTACCACTATTATCCAAATTTATTAGTTATTTTTCGGTCGGAATAAAGGCTAAACTATCATCAATTTTTGATAATACTTTAATGTTGAGTAGCAATTAAACAGAGGATAAGCAGGGCTCTAGCCGCATCCAAAAGACACGAGAAATGACCATAGGTTGTTCTAGCAATCATCTGCTAAAACCCGTTTCCTCTTGGTATTTACATAGCATGTGCAAGCTTGGTGTTGCAATTTGAGTAAAGTTGTCTAAAGTAGTCTATTTATTCTTGAGGGGATTTTCCCTAACATAGAAAAAAAAAACAAAGTTGAACCACAAAAAGTATGAGCTATTGTTAAAATTATGGATTAGGAGAACATTCTTCAATCACATTCTTTATTGTGTACATATTACCTACATGTAAATTAGTACCTTCTACACTCTAAATAGCAGATTAGGACTTTCAAATTAGAAGGCATATCTTGGTTTTCCAATTAAGACACGTACTCCAATTTCATAATACAAAAGCCTCAACGATCTAATGAAATATTCATCTTACTTACTTAAGATTCTTCAAAATCTTATCACAAAGATCATATTGAGTCTAAATAATGGTTTTCACATTTTATAATTCCAAATCACAGTAGCACAACCTATTTGATTTATCATCCCCTTATAGATTTAAAATGACCTACTCTTCAATTTAAAACTGTCTAATGAGTTGTTTTTATTCTAACGATTTAAAAAATATATATATCCTTAGGATTTAAAAAAAATCTTTCCTCAAATTTATATTATTTACTTTTTCCTTTTTAAGAAATTTCCTATTCCCCCTTTTCCTTTTTTATTTAAAAAATCAATATACAAATATGATCTCTTCTACTTTTAAACAAAAGAGGTTGAAGTTAAGCTATCTCTATCCCTTTATTCATCATGTCATATTTCATGAAGCATAAGAAGTAATATCTAAATTTACAAATTGCACGAAGTAGTGTACCACAAGAAAATGAGCACAAAGTAGTGTACCGCAAGAAAAGGAGCACAAAGTAGTATACCACAAGAAAAGAAATACCTAAATATCATATTTCTTTTACAACTCAAAACTTATCTAATAGACATTTCAATTCTTCACTCTACATACCCAAAACGACATTGTTCATTCACACCCTCAATTTATAAATACCCATCCACAATCACCACTCTCCTCACACCCTTCACTCAGTTCAATTATCACAAGCACATACACAAACACAAAAAATGAGTTTCTCTACTATCCCTGCAGATTTCACAGGCGTGTCTGGATCAAGAATGAGTCTGGTGGTGGATAGGTCGAATGCGGGACGAGAGTTCAAGGTTCGAGACATATCCCAAGCCGACTATGGGCGCCTCCAAATCCAGTTGGCAGAGTCAGAGATGCCCGGGCTAGTGGCTTGTAGGGCAGAGTTTGGTTCCTCAAAACCTTTGAGGGGCACGAGGATAACTGGAAGCCTCCACATGACCACCCAAACCGCGGTGCTAGTCGAAACCCTAACCGCCCTTGGTGCTACCGTTCGTTGGTGCTCCTCCGACGCCTTCTCCACCCAGGACCATGCTGCCGCCGCCATTGCACGTGACTCTGCCTCCGTCTTTGCATGGAGGGGCCAATCTCTCCAGGTTAATTACTTAACAACTTTTCCATCTTCTTGTACAATATATTCTTCATTGGCCAAATTACCATATGATGAATATTTATATATGTACATATACCTTCCTTTTTAATGACGAGTACACACATTCGATGGAAAACCATTATATATATACATACATATATACATGTATATGCGATACGCTTAAGAGGATGCCATAACATGTACGTAGTTATTACTAAATGGACACTAGCTGTGAGGAGTTTAAATACCCGTAATTTTTAACATGTGCAATTTTTTAGGGCCATTTGGTTTTGTTAGGCGTGTTAACCAATTTCTAACACAATTTAGACTTCCATGTCATCTTATAACTAGTTATGTTATATGTGTGGTTAATTATAATTATTAACAGCCTAATAAAATTATCTTTAGTTTTGTATCTAGTGAAGATTAGGTGAAAAAATAAGTACTTATTTATAACATGTGATATTATTCAGTTTCACTTACAAACCTTATTGTTGATGTTATCATTTGTGTACGTCATAAAATACTATGTCATGGATGACCTATATATCAGTACGTAATAATAATATTAATAGGAACTATTGATGAATTTTAGGAATACTGGTGGTCCGTGGAGAGGGCATTGGATTTTGGTCGTGAAGGCGGACCAAATTTGCTAATTGATGATGGTGGAGATGCGACACTTTTGATCCATGAGGGGGTAAGGATAGAGGAGGAACATGAAAGGCTTGGGAGATTGCCCGATCCCAAGAGTGCTGATAATGAGAGGTCAAGAATCATGCTGCAAGTGATCAGGGATGGGATTAAGGTCGATCCAAGGAGGTTTAGGAAGATCCGGGAGGCATTGGTTGGTGTATCCGAGCTTACCAGCATTGGTCTTAGACGATTGTACCAGTTGCAACAAAATAAGACCCTCTTATTTCCCGCCATTAGTGTCAATGATATTGCCACTAGCAGGGTAAGTAAGATCACAAATGCAAATTTTATTAATTACTTTGTTTATAATAGTAATTTTAGGTGTTTGAATGTATCTACTCTATTTTGTAGATCGAGAGCATCCATGGAAGTCGTCAATCCTTTCTTAGCGGATTCCTTAGAGCCACCGATAATGTCGCAATTGCCGGCAAAGTCGCTGTTGTTGTTGGCTATGGTGATGTTGGCAGGGGTTGCGCAGCTGGTCTGAGGGGGATTGGTGCTCAAGTAATTGTTGCAGAAATTGACCCAATTCGTGCTTTTGAAGCCTCCGTAGAAGGATTTCCTATTCGTTCTGTGGAAGATGTTGTCTCAGAAGCTGACATCTTCGTCACTGCCACTATGAACAGGAATGTCATTAGGGTCCAACACATGAAGCAAATGAAGAACAACGCTATTGTCTTAAATGTGGGTCAATTTGAGAATGAGATTGACATTGAGGGTCTCAAGACATGGCAAGATGTTAGAAGGGTCACAATCAAGCCTTTTATCTCCGATCGATTTATCTTTCCCGAGTCAAACAGAGGTATCATTGTCCTTGCTGAAGGGAGAAAATTGAACTTTGCATCTGCATCCGGTCACCCAAGCTTTTTAAGATCATTCTCGTTCAGCAACCACTTAATGGCCTTAATTGAGCTTTGGAATGAAAGAAAGTCCTCTAATTATGAGAGGAGGGTGTACTTTCTTCCTAGGCACTTGGAGCAGAAGGTTGCAAGGCTACACCTTAGTCACATAGGAGCAAATATCGATAGGCTCACTCCCGAGCAAGCAACTTACCTTAATGTTCCAATCGAAGGTCCATATGGTCCTAGCAACTGTAGGCTAGGTCAGTGAGCCTCAAATAAAGACAATGAGATGAATAAGGATGTATAATCCATAATTGTCATTCGAGTTGAATAAAACAAATGAGAAACATCATTTCTTTGTTTATCTTATCGTGCGAATTCTCAATTAACACATGTGAAGTTCCTTTGGAAAATAATCATGTGATCTAACTATATTCTTATCAATCAAGCTATTATAACTGAAAACATATTATATATGACTAGTGCATATTCCTCAAAAAGCTTTAAAAAAAGAGTGCGCTCACATGTATTAGCTAGGATAGGGATACAAATAAAAAAATTATAAATACGAAGATGTAGGGAAAACGATATTTTTTCTTCTAATGACACAAAATTACTCTATAAAAATTCATTTTACCACTATTATCCAAATTTAGTAGTTATTTTTCGGTCGGAATAAAGGCTAAACTATCATCAATTTTTGATAATACTTTAATGTTGAGTAGCAATTAAACAGAGGATAAGCAGGGCTCTAGCCGCATCCAAAAGACACGAGAAATGACCATAGGTTGTTCTAGCAATCATCTGCTAAAACCCGTTTCCTCTTGGTATTTACATAGCATGTGCAAGCTTGGTGTTGCAATTTGAGTAAAGTTGTCTAAAGTAGTCTATTTATTCTTGAGGGGATTTTCCCTAACATAGAAAAAAAAAAACAAAGTTGAACCACAAAAAGTATGAGCTATTGTTAAAATTATGGATTAGGAGAACATTCTTCAATCACATTCTTTATTGTGTACATATTACCTACATGTAAATTAGTACCTTCTACACTCTAAATAGCAGATTAGGACTTTCAAATTAGAAGGCATATCTTGGTTTTCCAATTAAGACACGTACTCCAATTTCATAATACAAAAGCCTCAACGATCTAATGAAATATTCATCTTACTTACTTAAGATTCTTCAAAATCTTATCACAAAGATCATATTGAGTCTAAATAATGGTTTTCACATTTTATAATTCCAAATCACAGTAGCACAACCTATTTGATTTATCATCCCCTTATAGATTTAAAATGACCTACTCTTCAATTTAAAACTGTCTAATGAGTTGTTTTTATTCTAACGAATTAAAATATATATATATATATCCTTAGGATTTAAAAAAAATCTTTCCTCAAATTTATATTATTTACTTTTTCCTTTTTAAGAAATTTCCTATTCCCCCTTTTCCTTTTTTATTTAAAAAATCAATATACAAATATGATCTCTTCTACTTTTAAACAAAAGAGGTTGAAGTTAAGCTATCTCTATCCCTTTATTCATTTCCATGTCATATTTCATGAAGCATAAGAAGTAATATCTAAATTTACAAATTGCACGAAGTAGTGTACCACAAGAAAATGAGCACAAAGTAGTGTACCGCAAGAAAAGGAGCACAAAGTAGTATACCACAAGAAAAGAAATACCTAAATATCATATTTCTTTTACAACTCAAAACTTATCTAATAGACATTTCAATTCTTCACTCTACATACCCAAAACGACATTGTTCATTCACACCCTCAATTTATAAATACCCATCCACAATCACCACTCTCCTCACACCCTTCACTCAGTTCAATTATCACAAGCACATACACAAACACAAAAAATGAGTTTCTCTACTATCCCTGCAGATTTCACAGCCGTGTCTGGATCAAGAATGAGTCTGGTGGTGGATAGGTCGAATGCGGGACGAGAGTTCAAGGTTCGAGACATATCCCAAGCCGACTATGGGCGCCTCCAAATCCAGTTGGCAGAGTCAGAGATGCCCGGGCTAGTGGCTTGTAGGGCAGAGTTTGGTTCCTCAAAACCTTTGAGGGGCACGAGGATAACTGGAAGCCTCCACATGACCACCCAAACCGCGGTGCTAGTCGAAACCCTAACCGCCCTTGGTGCTACCGTTCGTTGGTGCTCCTCCGACGCCTTCTCCACCCAGGACCATGCTGCCGCCGCCATTGCACGTGACTCTGCCTCCGTCTTTGCATGGAGGGGCCAATCTCTCCAGGTTAATTACTTAACAACTTTTCCATCTTCTTGTACAATATATTCTTCATTGGCCAAATTACCATATGATGAATATTTATATATGTACATATACCTTCCTTTTTAATGACGAGTACACACATTCGATGGAAAACCATTATATATATACATACATATATACATGTATATGCGATACGCTTAAGAGGATGCCATAACATGTACGTAGTTATTACTAAATGGACACTAGCTGTGAGGAGTTTAAATACCCGTAATTTTTAACATGTGCAATTTTTTAGGGCCATTTGGTTTTGTTAGGCGTGTTAACCAATTTCTAACACAATTTAGACTTCCATGTCATCTTATAACTAGTTATGTTATATGTGTGGTTAATTATAATTATTAACAGCCTAATAAAATTATCTTTAGTTTTGTATCTAGTGAAGATTAGGTGAAAAAATAAGTACTTATTTATAACATGTGATATTATTCAGTTTCACTTACAAACCTTATTGTTGATGTTATCATTTGTGTACGTCATAAAATACTATGTCATGGATGACCTATATATCAGTACGTAATAATAATATTAATAGGAACTATTGATGAATTTTAGGAATACTGGTGGTCCGTGGAGAGGGCATTGGATTTTGGTCGTGAAGGCGGACCAAATTTGCTAATTGATGATGGTGGAGATGCGACACTTTTGATCCATGAGGGGGTAAGGATAGAGGAGGAACATGAAAGGCTTGGGAGATTGCCCGATCCCAAGAGTGCTGATAATGAGAGGTCAAGAATCATGCTGCAAGTGATCAGGGATGGGATTAAGGTCGATCCAAGGAGGTTTAGGAAGATCCGGGAGGCATTGGTTGGTGTATCCGAGCTTACCAGCATTGGTCTTAGACGATTGTACCAGTTGCAACAAAATAAGACCCTCTTATTTCCCGCCATTAGTGTCAATGATATTGCCACTAGCAGGGTAAGTAAGATCACAAATGCAAATTTTATTAATTACTTTGTTTATAATAGTAATTTTAGGTGTTTGAATGTATCTACTCTATTTTGTAGATCGAGAGCATCCATGGAAGTCGTCAATCCTTTCTTAGCGGATTCCTTAGAGCCACCGATAATGTCGCAATTGCCGGCAAAGTCGCTGTTGTTGTTGGCTATGGTGATGTTGGCAGGGGTTGCGCAGCTGGTCTGAGGGGGATTGGTGCTCAAGTAATTGTTGCAGAAATTGACCCAATTCGTGCTTTTGAAGCCTCCGTAGAAGGATTTCCTATTCGTTCTGTGGAAGATGTTGTCTCAGAAGCTGACATCTTCGTCACTGCCACTATGAACAGGAATGTCATTAGGGTCCAACACATGAAGCAAATGAAGAACAACGCTATTGTCTTAAATGTGGGTCAATTTGAGAATGAGATTGACATTGAGGGTCTCAAGACATGTCAAGATGTTAGAAGGGTCACAATCAAGCCTTTTATCTCCGATCGATTTATCTTTCCCGAGTCAAACAGAGGTATCATTGTCCTTGCTGAAGGGAGAAAATTGAACTTTGCATCTGCATCCGGTCACCCAAGCTTTTTAAGATCATTCTCGTTCAGCAACCACTTAATGGCCTTAATTGAGCTTTGGAATGAAAGAAAGTCCTCTAATTATGAGAGGAGGGTGTACTTTCTTCCTAGGCACTTGGAGCAGAAGGTTGCAAGGCTACACCTTAGTCACATAGGAGCAAATATCGATAGGCTCACTCCCGAGCAAGCAACTTACCTTAATGTTCCAATCGAAGGTCCATATGGTCCTAGCAACTGTAGGCTAGGTCAGTGAGCCTCAAATAAAGACAATGAGATGAATAAGGATGTATAATCCATAATTGTCATTCGAGTTGAATAAAACAAATGAGAAACATCATTTCTTTGTTTATCTTATCGTGCGAATTCTCAATTAACACATGTGAAGTTCCTTTGGAAAATAATCATGTGATCTAACTATATTCTTATCAATCAAGCTATTATAACTGAAAACATATTATATATGACTAGTGCATATTCCTCAAAAAGCTTTAAAAAAAGAGTGCGCTCACATGTATTAGCTAGGATAGGGATACAAATAAAAAAATTATAAATACGAAGATGTAGGGAAAACGATATTTTTTCTTCTAATGACACAAAATTACTCTATAAAAATTCATTTTACCACTATTATCCAAATTTATTAGTTATTTTTCGGTCGGAATAAAGGCTAAACTATCATCAATTTTTGATAATACTTTAATGTTGAGTAGCAATTAAACAGAGGATAAGCAGGGCTCTAGCCGCATCCAAAAGACACGAGAAATGACCATAGGTTGTTCTAGCAATCATCTGCTAAAACCCGTTTCCTCTTGGTATTTACATAGCATGTGCAAGCTTGGTGTTGCAATTTGAGTAAAGTTGTCTAAAGTAGTCTATTTATTCTTGAGGGGATTTTCCCTAACATAGAAAAAAAAAAACAAAGTTGAACCACAAAAAGTATGAGCTATTGTTAAAATTATGGATTAGGAGAACATTCTTCAATCACATTCTTTATTGTGTACATATTACCTACATGTAAATTAGTACCTTCTACACTCTAAATAGCAGATTAGGACTTTCAAATTAGAAGGCATATCTTGGTTTTCCAATTAAGACACGTACTCCAATTTCATAATACAAAAGCCTCAACGATCTAATGAAATATTCATCTTACTTACTTAAGATTCTTCAAAATCTTATCACAAAGATCATATTGAGTCTAAATAATGGTTTTCACATTTTATAATTCCAAATCACAGTAGCACAACCTATTTGATTTATCATCCCCTTATAGATTTAAAATGACCTACTCTTCAATTTAAAACTGTCTAATGAGTTGTTTTTATTCTAACGAATTAAAATATATATATATATATCCTTAGGATTTAAAAAAAATCTTTCCTCAAATTTATATTATTTACTTTTTCCTTTTTAAGAAATTTCCTATTCCCCCTTTTCCTTTTTTATTTAAAAAATCAATATACAAATATGATCTCTTCTACTTTTAAACAAAAGAGGTTGAAGTTAAGCTATCTCTATCCCTTTATTCATTTCCATGTCATATTTCATGAAGCATAAGAAGTAATATCTAAATTTACAAATTGCACGAAGTAGTGTACCACAAGAAAATGAGCACAAAGTAGTGTACCGCAAGAAAAGGAGCACAAAGTAGTATACCACAAGAAAAGAAATACCTAAATATCATATTTCTTTTACAACTCAAAACTTATCTAATAGACATTTCAATTCTTCACTCTACATACCCAAAACGACATTGTTCATTCACACCCTCAATTTATAAATACCCATCCACAATCACCACTCTCCTCACACCCTTCACTCAGTTCAATTATCACAAGCACATACACAAACACAAAAAATGAGTTTCTCTACTATCCCTGCAGATTTCACAGCCGTGTCTGGATCAAGAATGAGTCTGGTGGTGGATAGGTCGAATGCGGGACGAGAGTTCAAGGTTCGAGACATATCCCAAGCCGACTATGGGCGCCTCCAAATCCAGTTGGCAGAGTCAGAGATGCCCGGGCTAGTGGCTTGTAGGGCAGAGTTTGGTTCCTCAAAACCTTTGAGGGGCACGAGGATAACTGGAAGCCTCCACATGACCACCCAAACCGCGGTGCTAGTCGAAACCCTAACCGCCCTTGGTGCTACCGTTCGTTGGTGCTCCTCCGACGCCTTCTCCACCCAGGACCATGCTGCCGCCGCCATTGCACGTGACTCTGCCTCCGTCTTTGCATGGAGGGGCCAATCTCTCCAGGTTAATTACTTAACAACTTTTCCATCTTCTTGTACAATATATTCTTCATTGGCCAAATTACCATATGATGAATATTTATATATGTACATATACCTTCCTTTTTAATGACGAGTACACACATTCGATGGAAAACCATTATATATATACATACATATATACATGTATATGCGATACGCTTAAGAGGATGCCATAACATGTACGTAGTTATTACTAAATGGACACTAGCTGTGAGGAGTTTAAATACCCGTAATTTTTAACATGTGCAATTTTTTAGGGCCATTTGGTTTTGTTAGGCGTGTTAACCAATTTCTAACACAATTTAGACTTCCATGTCATCTTATAACTAGTTATGTTATATGTGTGGTTAATTATAATTATTAACAGCCTAATAAAATTATCTTTAGTTTTGTATCTAGTGAAGATTAGGTGAAAAAATAAGTACTTATTTATAACATGTGATATTATTCAGTTTCACTTACAAACCTTATTGTTGATGTTATCATTTGTGTACGTCATAAAATACTATGTCATGGATGACCTATATATCAGTACGTAATAATAATATTAATAGGAACTATTGATGAATTTTAGGAATACTGGTGGTCCGTGGAGAGGGCATTGGATTTTGGTCGTGAAGGCGGACCAAATTTGCTAATTGATGATGGTGGAGATGCGACACTTTTGATCCATGAGGGGGTAAGGATAGAGGAGGAACATGAAAGGCTTGGGAGATTGCCCGATCCCAAGAGTGCTGATAATGAGAGGTCAAGAATCATGCTGCAAGTGATCAGGGATGGGATTAAGGTCGATCCAAGGAGGTTTAGGAAGATCCGGGAGGCATTGGTTGGTGTATCCGAGCTTACCAGCATTGGTCTTAGACGATTGTACCAGTTGCAACAAAATAAGACCCTCTTATTTCCCGCCATTAGTGTCAATGATATTGCCACTAGCAGGGTAAGTAAGATCACAAATGCAAATTTTATTAATTACTTTGTTTATAATAGTAATTTTAGGTGTTTGAATGTATCTACTCTATTTTGTAGATCGAGAGCATCCATGGAAGTCGTCAATCCTTTCTTAGCGGATTCCTTAGAGCCACCGATAATGTCGCAATTGCCGGCAAAGTCGCTGTTGTTGTTGGCTATGGTGATGTTGGCAGGGGTTGCGCAGCTGGTCTGAGGGGGATTGGTGCTCAAGTAATTGTTGCAGAAATTGACCCAATTCGTGCTTTTGAAGCCTCCGTAGAAGGATTTCCTATTCGTTCTGTGGAAGATGTTGTCTCAGAAGCTGACATCTTCGTCACTGCCACTATGAACAGGAATGTCATTAGGGTCCAACACATGAAGCAAATGAAGAACAACGCTATTGTCTTAAATGTGGGTCAATTTGAGAATGAGATTGACATTGAGGGTCTCAAGACATGTCAAGATGTTAGAAGGGTCACAATCAAGCCTTTTATCTCCGATCGATTTATCTTTCCCGAGTCAAACAGAGGTATCATTGTCCTTGCTGAAGGGAGAAAATTGAACTTTGCATCTGCATCCGGTCACCCAAGCTTTTTAAGATCATTCTCGTTCAGCAACCACTTAATGGCCTTAATTGAGCTTTGGAATGAAAGAAAGTCCTCTAATTATGAGAGGAGGGTGTACTTTCTTCCTAGGCACTTGGAGCAGAAGGTTGCAAGGCTACACCTTAGTCACATAGGAGCAAATATCGATAGGCTCACTCCCGAGCAAGCAACTTACCTTAATGTTCCAATCGAAGGTCCATATGGTCCTAGCAACTGTAGGCTAGGTCAGTGAGCCTCAAATAAAGACAATGAGATGAATAAGGATGTATAATCCATAATTGTCATTCGAGTTGAATAAAACAAATGAGAAACATCATTTCTTTGTTTATCTTATCGTGCGAATTCTCAATTAACACATGTGAAGTTCCTTTGGAAAATAATCATGTGATCTAACTATATTCTTATCAATCAAGCTATTATAACTGAAAACATATTATATATGACTAGTGCATATTCCTCAAAAAGCTTTAAAAAAAGAGTGCGCTCACATGTATTAGCTAGGATAGGGATACAAATAAAAAAATTATAAATACGAAGATGTAGGGAAAACGATATTTTTTCTTCTAATGACACAAAATTACTCTATAAAAATTCATTTTACCACTATTATCCAAATTTACTAGTTATTTTTCGGTCGGAATAAAGGCTAAACTATCATCAATTTTTGATAATACTTTAATGTTGAGTAGCAATTAAACAGAGGATAAGCAGGGCTCTAGCCGCATCCAAAAGACACGAGAAATGACCATAGGTTGTTCTAGCAATCATCTGCTAAAACCCGTTTCCTCTTGGTATTTACATAGCATGTGCAAGCTTGGTGTTGCAATTTGAGTAAAGTTGTCTAAAGTAGTCTATTTATTCTTGAGGGGATTTTCCCTAACATAGAAAAAAAAACACAAAGTTGAACCACAAAAAGTATGAGCTATTGTTAAAATTATGGATTAGGAGAACATTCTTCAATCACATTCTTTATTGTGTACATATTACCTACATGTAAATTAGTACCTTCTACACTCTAAATAGCAGATTAGGACTTTCAAATTAGAAGGCATATCTTGGTTTTCCAATTAAGACACGTACTCCAATTTCATAATACAAAAGCCTCAACGATCTAATGAAATATTCATCTTACTTACTTAAGATTCTTCAAAATCTTATCACAAAGATCATATTGAGTCTAAATAATGGTTTTCACATTTTATAATTCCAAATCACAGTAGCACAACCTATTTGATTTATCATCCCCTTATAGATTTAAAATGACCTACTCTTCAATTTAAAACTGTCTAATGAGTTGTTTTTATTCTAACGAATTAAAATATATATATATATCCTTAGGATTTAAAAAAAATCTTTCCTCAAATTTATATTATTTACTTTTTCCTTTTTAAGAAATTTCCTATTCCCCCTTTTCCTTTTTTATTTAAAAAATCAATATACAAATATGATCTCTTCTACTTTTAAACAAAAGAGGTTGAAGTTAAGCTATCTCTATCCCTTTATTCATTTCCATGTCATATTTCATGAAGCATAAGAAGTAATATCTAAATTTACAAATTGCACGAAGTAGTGTACCACAAGAAAATGAGCACAAAGTAGTGTACCGCAAGAAAAGGAGCACAAAGTAGTATACCACAAGAAAAGAAATACCTAAATATCATATTTCTTTTACAACTCAAAACTTATCTAATAGACATTTCAATTCTTCACTCTACATACCCAAAACGACATTGTTCATTCACACCCTCAATTTATAAATACCCATCCACAATCACCACTCTCCTCACACCCTTCACTCAGTTCAATTATCACAAGCACATACACAAACACAAAAAATGAGTTTCTCTACTATCCCTGCAGATTTCACAGCCGTGTCTGGATCAAGAATGAGTCTGGTGGTGGATAGGTCGAATGCGGGACGAGAGTTCAAGGTTCGAGACATATCCCAAGCCGACTATGGGCGCCTCCAAATCCAGTTGGCAGAGTCAGAGATGCCCGGGCTAGTGGCTTGTAGGGCAGAGTTTGGTTCCTCAAAACCTTTGAGGGGCACGAGGATAACTGGAAGCCTCCACATGACCACCCAAACCGCGGTGCTAGTCGAAACCCTAACCGCCCTTGGTGCTACCGTTCGTTGGTGCTCCTCCGACGCCTTCTCCACCCAGGACCATGCTGCCGCCGCCATTGCACGTGACTCTGCCTCCGTCTTTGCATGGAGGGGCCAATCTCTCCAGGTTAATTACTTAACAACTTTTCCATCTTCTTGTACAATATATTCTTCATTGGCCAAATTACCATATGATGAATATTTATATATGTACATATACCTTCCTTTTTAATGACGAGTACACACATTCGATGGAAAACCATTATATATATACATACATATATACATGTATATGCGATACGCTTAAGAGGATGCCATAACATGTACGTAGTTATTACTAAATGGACACTAGCTGTGAGGAGTTTAAATACCCGTAATTTTTAACATGTGCAATTTTTTAGGGCCATTTGGTTTTGTTAGGCGTGTTAACCAATTTCTAACACAATTTAGACTTCCATGTCATCTTATAACTAGTTATGTTATATGTGTGGTTAATTATAATTATTAACAGCCTAATAAAATTATCTTTAGTTTTGTATCTAGTGAAGATTAGGTGAAAAAATAAGTACTTATTTATAACATGTGATATTATTCAGTTTCACTTACAAACCTTATTGTTGATGTTATCATTTGTGTACGTCATAAAATACTATGTCATGGATGACCTATATATCAGTACGTAATAATAATATTAATAGGAACTATTGATGAATTTTAGGAATACTGGTGGTCCGTGGAGAGGGCATTGGATTTTGGTCGTGAAGGCGGACCAAATTTGCTAATTGATGATGGTGGAGATGCGACACTTTTGATCCATGAGGGGGTAAGGATAGAGGAGGAACATGAAAGGCTTGGGAGATTGCCCGATCCCAAGAGTGCTGATAATGAGAGGTCAAGAATCATGCTGCAAGTGATCAGGGATGGGATTAAGGTCGATCCAAGGAGGTTTAGGAAGATCCGGGAGGCATTGGTTGGTGTATCCGAGCTTACCAGCATTGGTCTTAGACGATTGTACCAGTTGCAACAAAATAAGACCCTCTTATTTCCCGCCATTAGTGTCAATGATATTGCCACTAGCAGGGTAAGTAAGATCACAAATGCAAATTTTATTAATTACTTTGTTTATAATAGTAATTTTAGGTGTTTGAATGTATCTACTCTATTTTGTAGATCGAGAGCATCCATGGAAGTCGTCAATCCTTTCTTAGCGGATTCCTTAGAGCCACCGATAATGTCGCAATTGCCGGCAAAGTCGCTGTTGTTGTTGGCTATGGTGATGTTGGCAGGGGTTGCGCAGCTGGTCTGAGGGGGATTGGTGCTCAAGTAATTGTTGCAGAAATTGACCCAATTCGTGCTTTTGAAGCCTCCGTAGAAGGATTTCCTATTCGTTCTGTGGAAGATGTTGTCTCAGAAGCTGACATCTTCGTCACTGCCACTATGAACAGGAATGTCATTAGGGTCCAACACATGAAGCAAATGAAGAACAACGCTATTGTCTTAAATGTGGGTCAATTTGAGAATGAGATTGACATTGAGGGTCTCAAGACATGTCAAGATGTTAGAAGGGTCACAATCAAGCCTTTTATCTCCGATCGATTTATCTTTCCCGAGTCAAACAGAGGTATCATTGTCCTTGCTGAAGGGAGAAAATTGAACTTTGCATCTGCATCCGGTCACCCAAGCTTTTTAAGATCATTCTCGTTCAGCAACCACTTAATGGCCTTAATTGAGCTTTGGAATGAAAGAAAGTCCTCTAATTATGAGAGGAGGGTGTACTTTCTTCCTAGGCACTTAGAGCAGAAGGTTGCAAGGCTACACCTTAGTCACATAGGAGCAAATATCGATAGGCTCACTCCCGAGCAAGCAACTTACCTTAATGTTCCAATCGAAGGTCCATATGGTCCTAGCAACTGTAGGCTAGGTCAGTGAGCCTCAAATAAAGACAATGAGATGAATAAGGATGTATAATCCATAATTGTCATTCGAGTTGAATAAAACAAATGAGAAACATCATTTCTTTGTTTATCTTATCGTGCGAATTCTCAATTAACACATGTGAAGTTCCTTTGGAAAATAATCATGTGATCTAACTATATTCTTATCAATCAAGCTATTATAACTGAAAACATATTATATATGACTAGTGCATATTCCTCAAAAAGCTTTAAAAAAAGAGTGCGCTCACATGTATTAGCTAGGATAGGGATACAAATAAAAAAATTATAAATACGAAGATGTAGGGAAAACGATATTTTTTCTTCTAATGACACAAAATTACTCTATAAAAATTCATTTTACCACTATTATCCAAATTTATTAGTTATTTTTCGGTCGGAATAAAGGCTAAACTATCATCAATTTTTGATAATACTTTAATGTTGAGTAGCAATTAAACAGAGGATAAGCAGGGCTCTAGCCGCATCCAAAAGACACGAGAAATGACCATAGGTTGTTCTAGCAATCATCTGCTAAAACCCGTTTCCTCTTGGTATTTACATAGCATGTGCAAGCTTGGTGTTGCAATTTGAGTAAAGTTGTCTAAAGTAGTCTATTTATTCTTGAGGGGATTTTCCCTAACATAGAAAAAAAAACACAAAGTTGAACCACAAAAAGTATGAGCTATTGTTAAAATTATGGATTAGGAGAACATTCTTCAATCACATTCTTTATTGTGTACATATTACCTACATGTAAATTAGTACCTTCTACACTCTAAATAGCAGATTAGGACTTTCAAATTAGAAGGCATATCTTGGTTTTCCAATTAAGACACGTACTCCAATTTCATAATACAAAAGCCTCAACGATCTAATGAAATATTCATCTTACTTACTTAAGATTCTTCAAAATCTTATCACAAAGATCATATTGAGTCTAAATAATGGTTTTCACATTTTATAATTCCAAATCACAGTAGCACAACCTATTTGATTTATCATCCCCTTATAGATTTAAAATGACCTACTCTTCAATTTAAAACTGTCTAATGAGTTGTTTTTATTCTAACGAATTAAAATATATATATATATCCTTAGGATTTAAAAAAAATCTTTCCTCAAATTTATATTATTTACTTTTTCCTTTTTAAGAAATTTCCTATTCCCCCTTTTCCTTTTTTATTTAAAAAATCAATATACAAATATGATCTCTTCTACTTTTAAACAAAAGAGGTTGAAGTTAAGCTATCTCTATCCCTTTATTCATTTCCATGTCATATTTCATGAAGCATAAGAAGTAATATCTAAATTTACAAATTGCACGAAGTAGTGTACCACAAGAAAATGAGCACAAAGTAGTGTACCGCAAGAAAAGGAGCACAAAGTAGTATACCACAAGAAAAGAAATACCTAAATATCATATTTCTTTTACAACTCAAAACTTATCTAATAGACATTTCAATTCTTCACTCTACATACCCAAAACGACATTGTTCATTCACACCCTCAATTTATAAATACCCATCCACAATCACCACTCTCCTCACACCCTTCACTCAGTTCAATTATCACAAGCACATACACAAACACAAAAAATGAGTTTCTCTACTATCCCTGCAGATTTCACAGCCGTGTCTGGATCAAGAATGAGTCTGGTGGTGGATAGGTCGAATGCGGGACGAGAGTTCAAGGTTCGAGACATATCCCAAGCCGACTATGGGCGCCTCCAAATCCAGTTGGCAGAGTCAGAGATGCCCGGGCTAGTGGCTTGTAGGGCAGAGTTTGGTTCCTCAAAACCTTTGAGGGGCACGAGGATAACTGGAAGCCTCCACATGACCACCCAAACCGCGGTGCTAGTCGAAACCCTAACCGCCCTTGGTGCTACCGTTCGTTGGTGCTCCTCCGACGCCTTCTCCACCCAGGACCATGCTGCCGCCGCCATTGCACGTGACTCTGCCTCCGTCTTTGCATGGAGGGGCCAATCTCTCCAGGTTAATTACTTAACAACTTTTCCATCTTCTTGTACAATATATTCTTCATTGGCCAAATTACCATATGATGAATATTTATATATGTACATATACCTTCCTTTTTAATGACGAGTACACACATTCGATGGAAAACCATTATATATATACATACATATATACATGTATATGCGATACGCTTAAGAGGATGCCATAACATGTACGTAGTTATTACTAAATGGACACTAGCTGTGAGGAGTTTAAATACCCGTAATTTTTAACATGTGCAATTTTTTAGGGCCATTTGGTTTTGTTAGGCGTGTTAACCAATTTCTAACACAATTTAGACTTCCATGTCATCTTATAACTAGTTATGTTATATGTGTGGTTAATTATAATTATTAACAGCCTAATAAAATTATCTTTAGTTTTGTATCTAGTGAAGATTAGGTGAAAAAATAAGTACTTATTTATAACATGTGATATTATTCAGTTTCACTTACAAACCTTATTGTTGATGTTATCATTTGTGTACGTCATAAAATACTATGTCATGGATGACCTATATATCAGTACGTAATAATAATATTAATAGGAACTATTGATGAATTTTAGGAATACTGGTGGTCCGTGGAGAGGGCATTGGATTTTGGTCGTGAAGGCGGACCAAATTTGCTAATTGATGATGGTGGAGATGCGACACTTTTGATCCATGAGGGGGTAAGGATAGAGGAGGAACATGAAAGGCTTGGGAGATTGCCCGATCCCAAGAGTGCTGATAATGAGAGGTCAAGAATCATGCTGCAAGTGATCAGGGATGGGATTAAGGTCGATCCAAGGAGGTTTAGGAAGATCCGGGAGGCATTGGTTGGTGTATCCGAGCTTACCAGCATTGGTCTTAGACGATTGTACCAGTTGCAACAAAATAAGACCCTCTTATTTCCCGCCATTAGTGTCAATGATATTGCCACTAGCAGGGTAAGTAAGATCACAAATGCAAATTTTATTAATTACTTTGTTTATAATAGTAATTTTAGGTGTTTGAATGTATCTACTCTATTTTGTAGATCGAGAGCATCCATGGAAGTCGTCAATCCTTTCTTAGCGGATTCCTTAGAGCCACCGATAATGTCGCAATTGCCGGCAAAGTCGCTGTTGTTGTTGGCTATGGTGATGTTGGCAGGGGTTGCGCAGCTGGTCTGAGGGGGATTGGTGCTCAAGTAATTGTTGCAGAAATTGACCCAATTCGTGCTTTTGAAGCCTCCGTAGAAGGATTTCCTATTCGTTCTGTGGAAGATGTTGTCTCAGAAGCTGACATCTTCGTCACTGCCACTATGAACAGGAATGTCATTAGGGTCCAACACATGAAGCAAATGAAGAACAACGCTATTGTCTTAAATGTGGGTCAATTTGAGAATGAGATTGACATTGAGGGTCTCAAGACATGGCAAGATGTTAGAAGGGTCACAATCAAGCCTTTTATCTCCGATCGATTTATCTTTCCCGAGTCAAACAGAGGTATCATTGTCCTTGCTGAAGGGAGAAAATTGAACTTTGCATCTGCATCCGGTCACCCAAGCTTTTTAAGATCATTCTCGTTCAGCAACCACTTAATGGCCTTAATTGAGCTTTGGAATGAAAGAAAGTCCTCTAATTATGAGAGGAGGGTGTACTTTCTTCCTAGGCACTTGGAGCAGAAGGTTGCAAGGCTACACCTTAGTCACATAGGAGCAAATATCGATAGGCTCACTCCCGAGCAAGCAACTTACCTTAATGTTCCAATCGAAGGTCCATATGGTCCTAGCAACTGTAGGCTAGGTCAGTGAGCCTCAAATAAAGACAATGAGATGAATAAGGATGTATAATCCATAATTGTCATTCGAGTTGAATAAAACAAATGAGAAACATCATTTCTTTGTTTATCTTATCGTGCGAATTCTCAATTAACACATGTGAAGTTCCTTTGGAAAATAATCATGTGATCTAACTATATTCTTATCAATCAAGCTATTATAACTGAAAACATATTATATATGACTAGTGCATATTCCTCAAAAAGCTTTAAAAAAAGAGTGCGCTCACATGTATTAGCTAGGATAGGGATACAAATAAAAAAATTATAAATACGAAGATGTAGGGAAAACGATATTTTTTCTTCTAATGACACAAAATTACTCTATAAAAATTCATTTTACCACTATTATCCAAATTTACTAGTTATTTTTCGGTCGGAATAAAGGCTAAACTATCATCAATTTTTGATAATACTTTAATGTTGAGTAGCAATTAAACAGAGGATAAGCAGGGCTCTAGCCGCATCCAAAAGACACGAGAAATGACCATAGGTTGTTCTAGCAATCATCTGCTAAAACCCGTTTCCTCTTGGTATTTACATAGCATGTGCAAGCTTGGTGTTGCAATTTGAGTAAAGTTGTCTAAAGTAGTCTATTTATTCTTGAGGGGATTTTCCCTAACATAGAAAAAAAAAAAACAAAGTTGAACCACAAAAAGTATGAGCTATTGTTAAAATTATGGATTAGGAGAACATTCTTCAATCACATTCTTTATTGTGTACATATTACCTACATGTAAATTAGTACCTTCTACACTCTAAATAGCAGATTAGGACTTTCAAATTAGAAGGCATATCTTGGTTTTCCAATTAAGACACGTACTCCAATTTCATAATACAAAAGCCTCAACGATCTAATGAAATATTCATCTTACTTACTTAAGATTCTTCAAAATCTTATCACAAAGATCATATTGAGTCTAAATAATGGTTTTCACATTTTATAATTCCAAATCACAGTAGCACAACCTATTTGATTTATCATCCCCTTATAGATTTAAAATGACCTACTCTTCAATTTAAAACTGTCTAATGAGTTGTTTTTATTCTAACGAATTAAAATATATATATATATCCTTAGGATTTAAAAAAAATCTTTCCTCAAATTTATATTATTTACTTTTTCCTTTTTAAGAAATTTCCTATTCCCCCTTTTCCTTTTTTATTTAAAAAATCAATATACAAATATGATCTCTTCTACTTTTAAACAAAAGAGGTTGAAGTTAAGCTATCTCTATCCCTTTATTCATTTCCATGTCATATTTCATGAAGCATAAGAAGTAATATCTAAATTTACAAATTGCACGAAGTAGTGTACCACAAGAAAATGAGCACAAAGTAGTGTACCGCAAGAAAAGGAGCACAAAGTAGTATACCACAAGAAAAGAAATACCTAAATATCATATTTCTTTTACAACTCAAAACTTATCTAATAGACATTTCAATTCTTCACTCTACATACCCAAAACGACATTGTTCATTCACACCCTCAATTTATAAATACCCATCCACAATCACCACTCTCCTCACACCCTTCACTCAGTTCAATTATCACAAGCACATACACAAACACAAAAAATGAGTTTCTCTACTATCCCTGCAGATTTCACAGCCGTGTCTGGATCAAGAATGAGTCTGGTGGTGGATAGGTCGAATGCGGGACGAGAGTTCAAGGTTCGAGACATATCCCAAGCCGACTATGGGCGCCTCCAAATCCAGTTGGCAGAGTCAGAGATGCCCGGGCTAGTGGCTTGTAGGGCAGAGTTTGGTTCCTCAAAACCTTTGAGGGGCACGAGGATAACTGGAAGCCTCCACATGACCACCCAAACCGCGGTGCTAGTCGAAACCCTAACCGCCCTTGGTGCTACCGTTCGTTGGTGCTCCTCCGACGCCTTCTCCACCCAGGACCATGCTGCCGCCGCCATTGCACGTGACTCTGCCTCCGTCTTTGCATGGAGGGGCCAATCTCTCCAGGTTAATTACTTAACAACTTTTCCATCTTCTTGTACAATATATTCTTCATTGGCCAAATTACCATATGATGAATATTTATATATGTACATATACCTTCCTTTTTAATGACGAGTACACACATTCGATGGAAAACCATTATATATATACATACATATATACATGTATATGCGATACGCTTAAGAGGATGCCATAACATGAACGTAGTTATTACTAAATGGACACTAGCTGTGAGGAGTTTAAATACCCGTAATTTTTAACATGTGCAATTTTTTAGGGCCATTTGGTTTTGTTAGGCGTGTTAACCAATTTCTAACACAATTTAGACTTCCATGTCATCTTATAACTAGTTATGTTATATGTGTGGTTAATTATAATTATTAACAGCCTAATAAAATTATCTTTAGTTTTGTATCTAGTGAAGATTAGGTGAAAAAATAAGTACTTATTTATAACATGTGATATTATTCAGTTTCACTTACAAACCTTATTGTTGATGTTATCATTTGTGTACGTCATAAAATACTATGTCATGGATGACCTATATATCAGTACGTAATAATAATATTAATAGGAACTATTGATGAATTTTTAGGAATACTGGTGGTCCGTGGAGAGGGCATTGGATTTTGGTCGTGAAGGCGGACCAAATTTGCTAATTGATGATGGTGGAGATGCGACACTTTTGATCCATGAGGGGGTAAGGATAGAGGAGGAACATGAAAGGCTTGGGAGATTGCCCGATCCCAAGAGTGCTGATAATGAGAGGTCAAGAATCATGCTGCAAGTGATCAGGGATGGGATTAAGGTCGATCCAAGGAGGTTTAGGAAGATCCGGGAGGCATTGGTTGGTGTATCCGAGCTTACCAGCATTGGTCTTAGACGATTGTACCAGTTGCAACAAAATAAGACCCTCTTATTTCCCGCCATTAGTGTCAATGATATTGCCACTAGCAGGGTAAGTAAGATCACAAATGCAAATTTTATTAATTACTTTGTTTATAATAGTAATTTTAGGTGTTTGAATGTATCTACTCTATTTTGTAGATCGAGAGCATCCATGGAAGTCGTCAATCCTTTCTTAGCGGATTCCTTAGAGCCACCGATAATGTCGCAATTGCCGGCAAAGTCGCTGTTGTTGTTGGCTATGGTGATGTTGGCAGGGGTTGCGCAGCTGGTCTGAGGGGGATTGGTGCTCAAGTAATTGTTGCAGAAATTGACCCAATTCGTGCTTTTGAAGCCTCCGTAGAAGGATTTCCTATTCGTTCTGTGGAAGATGTTGTCTCAGAAGCTGACATCTTCGTCACTGCCACTATGAACAGGAATGTCATTAGGGTCCAACACATGAAGCAAATGAAGAACAACGCTATTGTCTTAAATGTGGGTCAATTTGAGAATGAGATTGACATTGAGGGTCTCAAGACATGTCAAGATGTTAGAAGGGTCACAATCAAGCCTTTTATCTCCGATCGATTTATCTTTCCCGAGTCAAACAGAGGTATCATTGTCCTTGCTGAAGGGAGAAAATTGAACTTTGCATCTGCATCCGGTCACCCAAGCTTTTTAAGATCATTCTCGTTCAGCAACCACTTAATGGCCTTAATTGAGCTTTGGAATGAAAGAAAGTCCTCTAATTATGAGAGGAGGGTGTACTTTCTTCCTAGGCACTTGGAGCAGAAGGTTGCAAGGCTACACCTTAGTCACATAGGAGCAAATATCGATAGGCTCACTCCCGAGCAAGCAACTTACCTTAATGTTCCAATCGAAGGTCCATATGGTCCTAGCAACTGTAGGCTAGGTCAGTGAGCCTCAAATAAAGACAATGAGATGAATAAGGATGTATAATCCATAATTGTCATTCGAGTTGAATAAAACAAATGAGAAACATCATTTCTTTGTTTATCTTATCGTGCGAATTCTCAATTAACACATGTGAAGTTCCTTTGGAAAATAATCATGTGATCTAACTATATTCTTATCAATCAAGCTATTATAACTGAAAACATATTATATATGACTAGTGCATATTCCTCAAAAAGCTTTAAAAAAAGAGTGCGCTCACATGTATTAGCTAGGATAGGGATACAAATAAAAAAATTATAAATACGAAGATGTAGGGAAAACGATATTTTTTCTTCTAATGACACAAAATTACTCTATAAAAATTCATTTTACCACTATTATCCAAATTTAGTAGTTATTTTTCGGTCGGAATAAAGGCTAAACTATCATCAATTTTTGATAATACTTTAATGTTGAGTAGCAATTAAACAGAGGATAAGCAGGGCTCTAGCCGCATCCAAAAGACACGAGAAATGACCATAGGTTGTTCTAGCAATCATCTGCTAAAACCCGTTTCCTCTTGGTATTTACATAGCATGTGCAAGCTTGGTGTTGCAATTTGAGTAAAGTTGTCTAAAGTAGTCTATTTATTCTTGAGGGGATTTTCCCTAACATAGAAAAAAAAAAACAAAGTTGAACCACAAAAAGTATGAGCTATTGTTAAAATTATGGATTAGGAGAACATTCTTCAATCACATTCTTTATTGTGTACATATTACCTACATGTAAATTAGTACCTTCTACACTCTAAATAGCAGATTAGGACTTTCAAATTAGAAGGCATATCTTGGTTTTCCAATTAAGACACGTACTCCAATTTCATAATACAAAAGCCTCAACGATCTAATGAAATATTCATCTTACTTACTTAAGATTCTTCAAAATCTTATCACAAAGATCATATTGAGTCTAAATAATGGTTTTCACATTTTATAATTCCAAATCACAGTAGCACAACCTATTTGATTTATCATCCCCTTATAGATTTAAAATGACCTACTCTTCAATTTAAAACTGTCTAATGAGTTGTTTTTATTCTAACGAATTAAAAAATATATATATCCTTAGGATTTAAAAAAAATCTTTCCTCAAATTTATATTATTTACTTTTTCCTTTTTAAGAAATTTCCTATTCCCCCTTTTCCTCTTTTATTTAAAAAATCAATATACAAATATGATCTCTTCTACTTTTAAACAAAAGAGGTTGAAGTTAAGCTATCTCTATCCCTTTATTCATTTCCATGTCATATTTCATGAAGCATAAGAAGTAATATCTAAATTTACAAATTGCACGAAGTAGTGTACCACAAGAAAATGAGCACAAAGTAGTGTACCGCAAGAAAAGGAGCACAAAGTAGTATACCACAAGAAAAGAAATACCTAAATATCATATTTCTTTTACAACTCAAAACTTATCTAATAGACATTTCAATTCTTCACTCTACATACCCAAAACGACATTGTTCATTCACACCCTCAATTTATAAATACCCATCCACAATCACCACTCTCCTCACACCCTTCACTCAGTTCAATTATCACAAGCACATACACAAACACAAAAAATGAGTTTCTCTACTATCCCTGCAGATTTCACAGCCGTGTCTGGATCAAGAATGAGTCTGGTGGTGGATAGGTCGAATGCGGGACGAGAGTTCAAGGTTCGAGACATATCCCAAGCCGACTATGGGCGCCTCCAAATCCAGTTGGCAGAGTCAGAGATGCCCGGGCTAGTGGCTTGTAGGGCAGAGTTTGGTTCCTCAAAACCTTTGAGGGGCACGAGGATAACTGGAAGCCTCCACATGACCACCCAAACCGCGGTGCTAGTCGAAACCCTAACCGCCCTTGGTGCTACCGTTCGTTGGTGCTCCTCCGACGCCTTCTCCACCCAGGACCATGCTGCCGCCGCCATTGCACGTGACTCTGCCTCCGTCTTTGCATGGAGGGGCCAATCTCTCCAGGTTAATTACTTAACAACTTTTCCATCTTCTTGTACAATATATTCTTCATTGGCCAAATTACCATATGATGAATATTTATATATGTACATATACCTTCCTTTTTAATGACGAGTACACACATTCGATGGAAAACCATTATATATATACATACATATATACATGTATATGCGATACGCTTAAGAGGATGCCATAACATGTACGTAGTTATTACTAAATGGACACTAGCTGTGAGGAGTTTAAATACCCGTAATTTTTAACATGTGCAATTTTTTAGGGCCATTTGGTTTTGTTAGGCGTGTTAACCAATTTCTAACACAATTTAGACTTCCATGTCATCTTATAACTAGTTATGTTATATGTGTGGTTAATTATAATTATTAACAGCCTAATAAAATTATCTTTAGTTTTGTATCTAGTGAAGATTAGGTGAAAAAATAAGTACTTATTTATAACATGTGATATTATTCAGTTTCACTTACAAACCTTATTGTTGATGTTATCATTTGTGTACGTCATAAAATACTATGTCATGGATGACCTATATATCAGTACGTAATAATAATATTAATAGGAACTATTGATGAATTTTAGGAATACTGGTGGTCCGTGGAGAGGGCATTGGATTTTGGTCGTGAAGGCGGACCAAATTTGCTAATTGATGATGGTGGAGATGCGACACTTTTGATCCATGAGGGGGTAAGGATAGAGGAGGAACATGAAAGGCTTGGGAGATTGCCCGATCCCAAGAGTGCTGATAATGAGAGGTCAAGAATCATGCTGCAAGTGATCAGGGATGGGATTAAGGTCGATCCAAGGAGGTTTAGGAAGATCCGGGAGGCATTGGTTGGTGTATCCGAGCTTACCAGCATTGGTCTTAGACGATTGTACCAGTTGCAACAAAATAAGACCCTCTTATTTCCCGCCATTAGTGTCAATGATATTGCCACTAGCAGGGTAAGTAAGATCACAAATGCAAATTTTATTAATTACTTTGTTTATAATAGTAATTTTAGGTGTTTGAATGTATCTACTCTATTTTGTAGATCGAGAGCATCCATGGAAGTCGTCAATCCTTTCTTAGCGGATTCCTTAGAGCCACCGATAATGTCGCAATTGCCGGCAAAGTCGCTGTTGTTGTTGGCTATGGTGATGTTGGCAGGGGTTGCGCAGCTGGTCTGAGGGGGATTGGTGCTCAAGTAATTGTTGCAGAAATTGACCCAATTCGTGCTTTTGAAGCCTCCGTAGAAGGATTTCCTATTCGTTCTGTGGAAGATGTTGTCTCAGAAGCTGACATCTTCGTCACTGCCACTATGAACAGGAATGTCATTAGGGTCCAACACATGAAGCAAATGAAGAACAACGCTATTGTCTTAAATGTGGGTCAATTTGAGAATGAGATTGACATTGAGGGTCTCAAGACATGGCAAGATGTTAGAAGGGTCACAATCAAGCCTTTTATCTCCGATCGATTTATCTTTCCCGAGTCAAACAGAGGTATCATTGTCCTTGCTGAAGGGAGAAAATTGAACTTTGCATCTGCATCCGGTCACCCAAGCTTTTTAAGATCATTCTCGTTCAGCAACCACTTAATGGCCTTAATTGAGCTTTGGAATGAAAGAAAGTCCTCTAATTATGAGAGGAGGGTGTACTTTCTTCCTAGGCACTTGGAGCAGAAGGTTGCAAGGCTACACCTTAGTCACATAGGAGCAAATATCGATAGGCTCACTCCCGAGCAAGCAACTTACCTTAATGTTCCAATCGAAGGTCCATATGGTCCTAGCAACTGTAGGCTAGGTCAGTGAGCCTCAAATAAAGACAATGAGATGAATAAGGATGTATAATCCATAATTGTCATTCGAGTTGAATAAAACAAATGAGAAACATCATTTCTTTGTTTATCTTATCGTGCGAATTCTCAATTAACACATGTGAAGTTCCTTTGGAAAATAATCATGTGATCTAACTATATTCTTATCAATCAAGCTATTATAACTGAAAACATATTATATATGACTAGTGCATATTCCTCAAAAAGCTTTAAAAAAAGAGTGCGCTCACATGTATTAGCTAGGATAGGGATACAAATAAAAAAATTATAAATACGAAGATGTAGGGAAAACGATATTTTTTCTTCTAATGACACAAAATTACTCTATAAAAATTCATTTTACCACTATTATCCAAATTTAGTAGTTATTTTTCGGTCGGAATAAAGGCTAAACTATCATCAATTTTTGATAATACTTTAATGTTGAGTAGCAATTAAACAGAGGATAAGCAGGGCTCTAGCCGCATCCAAAAGACACGAGAAATGACCATAGGTTGTTCTAGCAATCATCTGCTAAAACCCGTTTCCTCTTGGTATTTACATAGCATGTGCAAGCTTGGTGTTGCAATTTGAGTAAAGTTGTCTAAAGTAGTCTATTTATTCTTGAGGGGATTTTCCCTAACATAGAAAAAAAAACACAAAGTTGAACCACAAAAAGTATGAGCTATTGTTAAAATTATGGATTAGGAGAACATTCTTCAATCACATTCTTTATTGTGTACATATTACCTACATGTAAATTAGTACCTTCTACACTCTAAATAGCAGATTAGGACTTTCAAATTAGAAGGCATATCTTGGTTTTCCAATTAAGACACGTACTCCAATTTCATAATACAAAAGCCTCAACGATCTAATGAAATATTCATCTTACTTACTTAAGATTCTTCAAAATCTTATCACAAAGATCATATTGAGTCTAAATAATGGTTTTCACATTTTATAATTCCAAATCACAGTAGCACAACCTATTTGATTTATCATCCCCTTATAGATTTAAAATGACCTACTCTTCAATTTAAAACTGTCTAATGAGTTGTTTTTATTCTAACGAATTAAAAAATATATATATATCCTTAGGATTTAAAAAAAATCTTTCCTCAAATTTATATTATTTACTTTTTCCTTTTTAAGAAATTTCCTATTCCCCCTTTTCCTTTTTTATTTAAAAAATCAATATACAAATATGATCTCTTCTACTTTTAAACAAAAGAGGTTGAAGTTAAGCTATCTCTATCCCTTTATTCATTTCCATGTCATATTTCATGAAGCATAAGAAGTAATATCTAAATTTACAAATTGCACGAAGTAGTGTACCACAAGAAAATGAGCACAAAGTAGTGTACCGCAAGAAAAGGAGCACAAAGTAGTATACCACAAGAAAAGAAATACCTAAATATCATATTTCTTTTACAACTCAAAACTTATCTAATAGACATTTCAATTCTTCACTCTACATACCCAAAACGACATTGTTCATTCACACCCTCAATTTATAAATACCCATCCACAATCACCACTCTCCTCACACCCTTCACTCAGTTCAATTATCACAAGCACATACACAAACACAAAAAATGAGTTTCTCTACTATCCCTGCAGATTTCACAGCCGTGTCTGGATCAAGAATGAGTCTGGTGGTGGATAGGTCGAATGCGGGACGAGAGTTCAAGGTTCGAGACATATCCCAAGCCGACTATGGGCGCCTCCAAATCCAGTTGGCAGAGTCAGAGATGCCCGGGCTAGTGGCTTGTAGGGCAGAGTTTGGTTCCTCAAAACCTTTGAGGGGCACGAGGATAACTGGAAGCCTCCACATGACCACCCAAACCGCGGTGCTAGTCGAAACCCTAACCGCCCTTGGTGCTACCGTTCGTTGGTGCTCCTCCGACGCCTTCTCCACCCAGGACCATGCTGCCGCCGCCATTGCACGTGACTCTGCCTCCGTCTTTGCATGGAGGGGCCAATCTCTCCAGGTTAATTACTTAACAACTTTTCCATCTTCTTGTACAATATATTCTTCATTGGCCAAATTACCATATGATGAATATTTATATATGTACATATACCTTCCTTTTTAATGACGAGTACACACATTCGATGGAAAACCATTATATATATACATACATATATACATGTATATGCGATACGCTTAAGAGGATGCCATAACATGTACGTAGTTATTACTAAATGGACACTAGCTGTGAGGAGTTTAAATACCCGTAATTTTTAACATGTGCAATTTTTTAGGGCCATTTGGTTTTGTTAGGCGTGTTAACCAATTTCTAACACAATTTAGACTTCCATGTCATCTTATAACTAGTTATGTTATATGTGTGGTTAATTATAATTATTAACAGCCTAATAAAATTATCTTTAGTTTTGTATCTAGTGAAGATTAGGTGAAAAAATAAGTACTTATTTATAACATGTGATATTATTCAGTTTCACTTACAAACCTTATTGTTGATGTTATCATTTGTGTACGTCATAAAATACTATGTCATGGATGACCTATATATCAGTACGTAATAATAATATTAATAGGAACTATTGATGAATTTTAGGAATATTGGTGGTCCGTGGAGAGGGCATTGGATTTTGGTCGTGAAGGCGGACCAAATTTGCTAATTGATGATGGTGGAGATGCGACACTTTTGATCCATGAGGGGGTAAGGATAGAGGAGGAACATGAAAGGCTTGGGAGATTGCCCGATCCCAAGAGTGCTGATAATGAGAGGTCAAGAATCATGCTGCAAGTGATCAGGGATGGGATTAAGGTCGATCCAAGGAGGTTTAGGAAGATCCGGGAGGCATTGGTTGGTGTATCCGAGCTTACCAGCATTGGTCTTAGACGATTGTACCAGTTGCAACAAAATAAGACCCTCTTATTTCCCGCCATTAGTGTCAATGATATTGCCACTAGCAGGGTAAGTAAGATCACAAATGCAAATTTTATTAATTACTTTGTTTATAATAGTAATTTTAGGTGTTTGAATGTATCTACTCTATTTTGTAGATCGAGAGCATCCATGGAAGTCGTCAATCCTTTCTTAGCGGATTCCTTAGAGCCACCGATAATGTCGCAATTGCCGGCAAAGTCGCTGTTGTTGTTGGCTATGGTGATGTTGGCAGGGGTTGCGCAGCTGGTCTGAGGGGGATTGGTGCTCAAGTAATTGTTGCAGAAATTGACCCAATTCGTGCTTTTGAAGCCTCCGTAGAAGGATTTCCTATTCGTTCTGTGGAAGATGTTGTCTCAGAAGCTGACATCTTCGTCACTGCCACTATGAACAGGAATGTCATTAGGGTCCAACACATGAAGCAAATGAAGAACAACGCTATTGTCTTAAATGTGGGTCAATTTGAGAATGAGATTGACATTGAGGGTCTCAAGACATGGCAAGATGTTAGAAGGGTCACAATCAAGCCTTTTATCTCCGATCGATTTATCTTTCCCGAGTCAAACAGAGGTATCATTGTCCTTGCTGAAGGGAGAAAATTGAACTTTGCATCTGCATCCGGTCACCCAAGCTTTTTAAGATCATTCTCGTTCAGCAACCACTTAATGGCCTTAATTGAGCTTTGGAATGAAAGAAAGTCCTCTAATTATGAGAGGAGGGTGTACTTTCTTCCTAGGCACTTGGAGCAGAAGGTTGCAAGGCTACACCTTAGTCACATAGGAGCAAATATCGATAGGCTCACTCCCGAGCAAGCAACTTACCTTAATGTTCCAATCGAAGGTCCATATGGTCCTAGCAACTGTAGGCTAGGTCAGTGAGCCTCAAATAAAGACAATGAGATGAATAAGGATGTATAATCCATAATTGTCATTCGAGTTGAATAAAACAAATGAGAAACATCATTTCTTTGTTTATCTTATCGTGTGAATTCTCAATTAACACATGTGAAGTTCCTTTGGAAAATAATCATGTGATCTAACTATATTCTTATCAATCAAGCTATTATAACTGAAAACATATTATATATGACTAGTGCATATTCCTCAAAAAGCTTTAAAAAAAGAGTGCGCTCACATGTATTAGCTAGGATAGGGATACAAATAAAAAAATTATAAATACGAAGATGTAGGGAAAACGATATTTTTTCTTCTAATGACACAAAATTACTCTATAAAAATTCATTTTACCACTATTATCCAAATTTATTAGTTATTTTTCGGTCGGAATAAAGGCTAAACTATCATCAATTTTTGATAATACTTTAATGTTGAGTAGCAATTAAACAGAGGATAAGCAGGGCTCTAGCCGCATCCAAAAGACACGAGAAATGACCATAGGTTGTTCTAGCAATCATCTGCTAAAACCCGTTTCCTCTTGGTATTTACATAGCATGTGCAAGCTTGGTGTTGCAATTTGAGTAAAGTTGTCTAAAGTAGTCTATTTATTCTTGAGGGGATTTTCCCTAACATAGAAAAAAAAACACAAAGTTGAACCACAAAAAGTATGAGCTATTGTTAAAATTATGGATTAGGAGAACATTCTTCAATCACATTCTTTATTGTGTACATATTACCTACATGTAAATTAGTACCTTCTACACTCTAAATAGCAGATTAGGACTTTCAAATTAGAAGGCATATCTTGGTTTTCCAATTAAGACACGTACTCCAATTTCATAATACAAAAGCCTCAACGATCTAATGAAATATTCATCTTACTTACTTAAGATTCTTCAAAATCTTATCACAAAGATCATATTGAGTCTAAATAATGGTTTTCACATTTTATAATTCCAAATCACAGTAGCACAACCTATTTGATTTATCATCCCCTTATAGATTTAAAATGACCTACTCTTCAATTTAAAACTGTCTAATGAGTTGTTTTTATTCTAACGAATTAAAAAATATATATATCCTTAGGATTTAAAAAAAATCTTTCCTCAAATTTATATTATTTACTTTTTCCTTTTTAAGAAATTTCCTATTCCCCCTTTTCCTTTTTTATTTAAAAAATCAATATACAAATATGATCTCTTCTACTTTTAAACAAAAGAGGTTGAAGTTAAGCTATCTCTATCCCTTTATTCATTTCCATGTCATATTTCATGAAGCATAAGAAGTAATATCTAAATTTACAAATTGCACGAAGTAGTGTACCACAAGAAAATGAGCACAAAGTAGTGTACCGCAAGAAAAGGAGCACAAAGTAGTATACCACAAGAAAAGAAATACCTAAATATCATATTTCTTTTACAACTCAAAACTTATCTAATAGACATTTCAATTCTTCACTCTACATACCCAAAACGACATTGTTCATTCACACCCTCAATTTATAAATACCCATCCACAATCACCACTCTCCTCACACCCTTCACTCAGTTCAATTATCACAAGCACATACACAAACACAAAAAATGAGTTTCTCTACTATCCCTGCAGATTTCACAGCCGTGTCTGGATCAAGAATAAGTCTGGTGGTGGATAGGTCGAATGCGGGACGAGAGTTCAAGGTTCGAGACATATCCCAAGCCGACTATGGGCGCCTCCAAATCCAGTTGGCAGAGTCAGAGATGCCCGGGCTAGTGGCTTGTAGGGCAGAGTTTGGTTCCTCAAAACCTTTGAGGGGCACGAGGATAACTGGAAGCCTCCACATGACCACCCAAACCGCGGTGCTAGTCGAAACCCTAACCGCCCTTGGTGCTACCGTTCGTTGGTGCTCCTCCGACGCCTTCTCCACCCAGGACCATGCTGCCGCCGCCATTGCACGTGACTCTGCCTCCGTCTTTGCATGGAGGGGCCAATCTCTCCAGGTTAATTACTTAACAACTTTTCCATCTTCTTGTACAATATATTCTTCATTGGCCAAATTACCATATGATGAATATTTATATATGTACATATACCTTCCTTTTTAATGACGAGTACACACATTCGATGGAAAACCATTATATATATACATACATATATACATGTATATGCGATACGCTTAAGAGGATGCCATAACATGTACGTAGTTATTACTAAATGGACACTAGCTGTGAGGAGTTTAAATACCCGTAATTTTTAACATGTGCAATTTTTTAGGGCCATTTGGTTTTGTTAGGCGTGTTAACCAATTTCTAACACAATTTAGACTTCCATGTCATCTTATAACTAGTTATGTTATATGTGTGGTTAATTATAATTATTAACAGCCTAATAAAATTATCTTTAGTTTTGTATCTAGTGAAGATTAGGTGAAAAAATAAGTACTTATTTATAACATGTGATATTATTCAGTTTCACTTACAAACCTTATTGTTGATGTTATCATTTGTGTACGTCATAAAATACTATGTCATGGATGACCTATATATCAGTACGTAATAATAATATTAATAGGAACTATTGATGAATTTTAGGAATACTGGTGGTCCGTGGAGAGGGCATTAGATTTTGGTCGTGAAGGCGGACCAAATTTGCTAATTGATGATGGTGGAGATGCGACACTTTTGATCCATGAGGGGGTAAGGATAGAGGAGGAACATGAAAGGCTTGGGAGATTGCCCGATCCCAAGAGTGCTGATAATGAGAGGTCAAGAATCATGCTGCAAGTGATCAGGGATGGGATTAAGGTCGATCCAAGGAGGTTTAGGAAGATCCGGGAGGCATTGGTTGGTGTATCCGAGCTTACCAGCATTGGTCTTAGACGATTGTACCAGTTGCAACAAAATAAGACCCTCTTATTTCCCGCCATTAGTGTCAATGATATTGCCACTAGCAGGGTAAGTAAGATCACAAATGCAAATTTTATTAATTACTTTGTTTATAATAGTAATTTTAGGTGTTTGAATGTATCTACTCTATTTTGTAGATCGAGAGCATCCATGGAAGTCGTCAATCCTTTCTTAGCGGATTCCTTAGAGCCACCGATAATGTCGCAATTGCCGGCAAAGTCGCTGTTGTTGTTGGCTATGGTGATGTTGGCAGGGGTTGCGCAGCTGGTCTGAGGGGGATTGGTGCTCAAGTAATTGTTGCAGAAATTGACCCAATTCGTGCTTTTGAAGCCTCCGTAGAAGGATTTCCTATTCGTTCTGTGGAAGATGTTGTCTCAGAAGCTGACATCTTCGTCACTGCCACTATGAACAGGAATGTCATTAGGGTCCAACACATGAAGCAAATGAAGAACAACGCTATTGTCTTAAATGTGGGTCAATTTGAGAATGAGATTGACATTGAGGGTCTCAAGACATGGCAAGATGTTAGAAGGGTCACAATCAAGCCTTTTATCTCCGATCGATTTATCTTTCCCGAGTCAAACAGAGGTATCATTGTCCTTGCTGAAGGGAGAAAATTGAACTTTGCATCTGCATCCGGTCACCCAAGCTTTTTAAGATCATTCTCGTTCAGCAACCACTTAATGGCCTTAATTGAGCTTTGGAATGAAAGAAAGTCCTCTAATTATGAGAGGAGGGTGTACTTTCTTCCTAGGCACTTGGAGCAGAAGGTTGCAAGGCTACACCTTAGTCACATAGGAGCAAATATCGATAGGCTCACTCCCGAGCAAGCAACTTACCTTAATGTTCCAATCGAAGGTCCATATGGTCCTAGCAACTGTAGGCTAGGTCAGTGAGCCTCAAATAAAGACAATGAGATGAATAAGGATGTATAATCCATAATTGTCATTCGAGTTGAATAAAACAAATGAGAAACATCATTTCTTTGTTTATCTTATCGTGCGAATTCTCAATTAACACATGTGAAGTTCCTTTGGAAAATAATCATGTGATCTAACTATATTCTTATCAATCAAGCTATTATAACTGAAAACATATTATATATGACTAGTGCATATTCCTCAAAAAGCTTTAAAAAAAGAGTGCGCTCACATGTATTAGCTAGGATAGGGATACAAATAAAAAAATTATAAATACGAAGATGTAGGGAAAACGATATTTTTTCTTCTAATGACACAAAATTACTCTATAAAAATTCATTTTACCACTATTATCCAAATTTACTAGTTATTTTTCGGTCGGAATAAAGGCTAAACTATCATCAATTTTTGATAATACTTTAATGTTGAGTAGCAATTAAACAGAGGATAAGCAGGGCTCTAGCCGCATCCAAAAGACACGAGAAATGACCATAGGTTGTTCTAGCAATCATCTGCTAAAACCCGTTTCCTCTTGGTATTTACATAGCATGTGCAAGCTTGGTGTTGCAATTTGAGTAAAGTTGTCTAAAGTAGTCTATTTATTCTTGAGGGGATTTTCCCTAACATAGAAAAAAAAACACAAAGTTGAACCACAAAAAGTATGAGCTATTGTTAAAATTATGGATTAGGAGAACATTCTTCAATCACATTCTTTATTGTGTACATATTACCTACATGTAAATTAGTACCTTCTACACTCTAAATAGCAGATTAGGACTTTCAAATTAGAAGGCATATCTTGGTTTTCCAATTAAGACACGTACTCCAATTTCATAATACAAAAGCCTCAACGATCTAATGAAATATTCATCTTACTTACTTAAGATTCTTCAAAATCTTATCACAAAGATCATATTGAGTCTAAATAATGGTTTTCACATTTTATAATTCCAAATCACAGTAGCACAACCTATTTGATTTATCATCCCCTTATAGATTTAAAATGACCTACTCTTCAATTTAAAACTGTCTAATGAGTTGTTTTTATTCTAACGAATTAAAATATATATATATATCCTTAGGATTTAAAAAAAATCTTTCCTCAAATTTATATTATTTACTTTTTCCTTTTTAAGAAATTTCCTATTCCCCCTTTTCCTTTTTTATTTAAAAAATCAATATACAAATATGATCTCTTCTACTTTTAAACAAAAGAGGTTGAAGTTAAGCTATCTCTATCCCTTTATTCATTTCCATGTCATATTTCATGAAGCATAAGAAGTAATATCTAAATTTACAAATTGCACGAAGTAGTGTACCACAAGAAAATGAGCACAAAGTAGTGTACCGCAAGAAAAGGAGCACAAAGTAGTATACCACAAGAAAAGAAATACCTAAATATCATATTTCTTTTACAACTCAAAACTTATCTAATAGACATTTCAATTCTTCACTCTACATACCCAAAACGACATTGTTCATTCACACCCTCAATTTATAAATACCCATCCACAATCACCACTCTCCTCACACCCTTCACTCAGTTCAATTATCACAAGCACATACACAAACACAAAAAATGAGTTTCTCTACTATCCCTGCAGATTTCACAGCCGTGTCTGGATCAAGAATGAGTCTGGTGGTGGATAGGTCGAATGCGGGACGAGAGTTCAAGGTTCGAGACATATCCCAAGCCGACTATGGGCGCCTCCAAATCCAGTTGGCAGAGTCAGAGATGCCCGGGCTAGTGGCTTGTAGGGCAGAGTTTGGTTCCTCAAAACCTTTGAGGGGCACGAGGATAACTGGAAGCCTCCACATGACCACCCAAACCGCGGTGCTAGTCGAAACCCTAACCGCCCTTGGTGCTACCGTTCGTTGGTGCTCCTCCGACGCCTTCTCCACCCAGGACCATGCTGCCGCCGCCATTGCACGTGACTCTGCCTCCGTCTTTGCATGGAGGGGCCAATCTCTCCAGGTTAATTACTTAACAACTTTTCCATCTTCTTGTACAATATATTCTTCATTGGCCAAATTACCATATGATGAATATTTATATATGTACATATACCTTCCTTTTTAATGACGAGTACACACATTCGATGGAAAACCATTATATATATACATACATATATACATGTATATGCGATACGCTTAAGAGGATGCCATAACATGTACGTAGTTATTACTAAATGGACACTAGCTGTGAGGAGTTTAAATACCCGTAATTTTTAACATGTGCAATTTTTTAGGGCCATTTGGTTTTGTTAGGCGTGTTAACCAATTTCTAACACAATTTAGACTTCCATGTCATCTTATAACTAGTTATGTTATATGTGTGGTTAATTATAATTATTAACAGCCTAATAAAATTATCTTTAGTTTTGTATCTAGTGAAGATTAGGTGAAAAAATAAGTACTTATTTATAACATGTGATATTATTCAGTTTCACTTACAAACCTTATTGTTGATGTTATCATTTGTGTACGTCATAAAATACTATGTCATGGATGACCTATATATCAGTACGTAATAATAATATTAATAGGAACTATTGATGAATTTTAGGAATACTGGTGGTCCGTGGAGAGGGCATTGGATTTTGGTCGTGAAGGCGGACCAAATTTGCTAATTGATGATGGTGGAGATGCGACACTTTTGATCCATGAGGGGGTAAGGATAGAGGAGGAACATGAAAGGCTTGGGAGATTGCCCGATCCCAAGAGTGCTGATAATGAGAGGTCAAGAATCATGCTGCAAGTGATCAGGGATGGGATTAAGGTCGATCCAAGGAGGTTTAGGAAGATCCGGGAGGCATTGGTTGGTGTATCCGAGCTTACCAGCATTGGTCTTAGACGATTGTACCAGTTGCAACAAAATAAGACCCTCTTATTTCCCGCCATTAGTGTCAATGATATTGCCACTAGCAGGGTAAGTAAGATCACAAATGCAAATTTTATTAATTACTTTGTTTATAATAGTAATTTTAGGTGTTTGAATGTATCTACTCTATTTTGTAGATCGAGAGCATCCATGGAAGTCGTCAATCCTTTCTTAGCGGATTCCTTAGAGCCACCGATAATGTCGCAATTGCCGGCAAAGTCGCTGTTGTTGTTGGCTATGGTGATGTTGGCAGGGGTTGCGCAGCTGGTCTGAGGGGGATTGGTGCTCAAGTAATTGTTGCAGAAATTGACCCAATTCGTGCTTTTGAAGCCTCCGTAGAAGGATTTCCTATTCGTTCTGTGGAAGATGTTGTCTCAGAAGCTGACATCTTCGTCACTGCCACTATGAACAGGAATGTCATTAGGGTCCAACACATGAAGCAAATGAAGAACAACGCTATTGTCTTAAATGTGGGTCAATTTGAGAATGAGATTGACATTGAGGGTCTCAAGACATGGCAAGATGTTAGAAGGGTCACAATCAAGCCTTTTATCTTCGATCGATTTATCTTTCCCGAGTCAAACAGAGGTATCATTGTCCTTGCTGAAGGGAGAAAATTGAACTTTGCATCTGCATCCGGTCACCCAAGCTTTTTAAGATCATTCTCGTTCAGCAACCACTTAATGGCCTTAATTGAGCTTTGGAATGAAAGAAAGTCCTCTAATTATGAGAGGAGGGTGTACTTTCTTCCTAGGCACTTGGAGCAGAAGGTTGCAAGGCTACACCTTAGTCACATAGGAGCAAATATCGATAGGCTCACTCCCGAGCAAGCAACTTACCTTAATGTTCCAATCGAAGGTCCATATGGTCCTAGCAACTGTAGGCTAGGTCAGTGAGCCTCAAATAAAGACAATGAGATGAATAAGGATGTATAATCCATAATTGTCATTCGAGTTGAATAAAACAAATGAGAAACATCATTTCTTTGTTTATCTTATCGTGCGAATTCTCAATTAACACATGTGAAGTTCCTTTGGAAAATAATCATGTGATCTAACTATATTCTTATCAATCAAGCTATTATAACTGAAAACATATTATATATGACTAGTGCATATTCCTCAAAAAGCTTTAAAAAAAGAGTGCGCTCACATGTATTAGCTAGGATAGGGATACAAATAAAAAAATTATAAATACGAAGATGTAGGGAAAACGATATTTTTTCTTCTAATGACACAAAATTACTCTATAAAAATTCATTTTACCACTATTATCCAAATTTACTAGTTATTTTTCGGTCGGAATAAAGGCTAAACTATCATTAATTTTTGATAATACTTTAATGTTGAGTAGCAATTAAACAGAGGATAAGCAGGGCTCTAGCCGCATCCAAAAGACACGAGAAATGACCATAGGTTGTTCTAGCAATCATCTGCTAAAACCCGTTTCCTCTTGGTATTTACATAGCATGTGCAAGCTTGGTGTTGCAATTTGAGTAAAGTTGTCTAAAGTAGTCTATTTATTCTTGAGGGGATTTTCCCTAACATAGAAAAAAAAACACAAAGTTGAACCACAAAAAGTATGAGCTATTGTTAAAATTATGGATTAGGAGAACATTCTTCAATCACATTCTTTATTGTGTACATATTACCTACATGTAAATTAGTACCTTCTACACTCTAAATAGCAGATTAGGACTTTCAAATTAGAAGGCATATCTTGGTTTTCCAATTAAGACACGTACTCCAATTTCATAATACAAAAGCCTCAACGATCTAATGAAATATTCATCTTACTTACTTAAGATTCTTCAAAATCTTATCACAAAGATCATATTGAGTCTAAATAATGGTTTTCACATTTTATAATTCCAAATCACAGTAGCACAACCTATTTGATTTATCATCCCCTTATAGATTTAAAATGACCTACTCTTCAATTTAAAACTGTCTAATGAGTTGTTTTTATTCTAACGAATTAAAAAATATATATATATCCTTAGGATTTAAAAAAAATCTTTCCTCAAATTTATATTATTTACTTTTTCCTTTTTAAGAAATTTCCTATTCCCCCTTTTCCTTTTTTATTTAAAAAATCAATATACAAATATGATCTCTTCTACTTTTAAACAAAAGAGGTTGAAGTTAAGCTATCTCTATCCCTTTATTCATTTCCATGTCATATTTCATGAAGCATAAGAAGTAATATCTAAATTTACAAATTGCACGAAGTAGTGTACCACAAGAAAATGAGCACAAAGTAGTGTACCGCAAGAAAAGGAGCACAAAGTAGTATACCACAAGAAAAGAAATACCTAAATATCATATTTCTTTTACAACTCAAAACTTATCTAATAGACATTTCAATTCTTCACTCTACATACCCAAAACGACATTGTTCATTCACACCCTCAATTTATAAATACCCATCCACAATCACCACTCTCCTCACACCCTTCACTCAGTTCAATTATCACAAGCACATACACAAACACAAAAAATGAGTTTCTCTACTATCCCTGCAGATTTCACAGCCGTGTCTGGATCAAGAATGAGTCTGGTGGTGGATAGGTCGAATGCGGGACGAGAGTTCAAGGTTCGAGACATATCCCAAGCCGACTATGGGCGCCTCCAAATCCAGTTGGCAGAGTCAGAGATGCCCGGGCTAGTGGCTTGTAGGGCAGAGTTTGGTTCCTCAAAACCTTTGAGGGGCACGAGGATAACTGGAAGCCTCCACATGACCACCCAAACCGCGGTGCTAGTCGAAACCCTAACCGCCCTTGGTGCTACCGTTCGTTGGTGCTCCTCCGACGCCTTCTCCACCCAGGACCATGCTGCCGCCGCCATTGCACGTGACTCTGCCTCCGTCTTTGCATGGAGGGGCCAATCTCTCCAGGTTAATTACTTAACAACTTTTCCATCTTCTTGTACAATATATTCTTCATTGGCCAAATTACCATATGATGAATATTTATATATGTACATATACCTTCCTTTTTAATGACGAGTACACACATTCGATGGAAAACCATTATATATATACATACATATATACATGTATATGCGATACGCTTAAGAGGATGCCATAACATGTACGTAGTTATTACTAAATGGACACTAGCTGTGAGGAGTTTAAATACCCGTAATTTTTAACATGTGCAATTTTTTAGGGCCATTTGGTTTTGTTAGGCGTGTTAACCAATTTCTAACACAATTTAGACTTCCATGTCATCTTATAACTAGTTATGTTATATGTGTGGTTAATTATAATTATTAACAGCCTAATAAAATTATCTTTAGTTTTGTATCTAGTGAAGATTAGGTGAAAAAATAAGTACTTATTTATAACATGTGATATTATTCAGTTTCACTTACAAACCTTATTGTTGATGTTATCATTTGTGTACGTCATAAAATACTATGTCATGGATGACCTATATATCAGTACGTAATAATAATATTAATAGGAACTATTGATGAATTTTAGGAATATTGGTGGTCCGTGGAGAGGGCATTGGATTTTGGTCGTGAAGGCGGACCAAATTTGCTAATTGATGATGGTGGAGATGCGACACTTTTGATCCATGAGGGGGTAAGGATAGAGGAGGAACATGAAAGGCTTGGGAGATTGCCCGATCCCAAGAGTGCTGATAATGAGAGGTCAAGAATCATGCTGCAAGTGATCAGGGATGGGATTAAGGTCGATCCAAGGAGGTTTAGGAAGATCCGGGAGGCATTGGTTGGTGTATCCGAGCTTACCAGCATTGGTCTTAGACGATTGTACCAGTTGCAACAAAATAAGACCCTCTTATTTCCCGCCATTAGTGTCAATGATATTGCCACTAGCAGGGTAAGTAAGATCACAAATGCAAATTTTATTAATTACTTTGTTTATAATAGTAATTTTAGGTGTTTGAATGTATCTACTCTATTTTGTAGATCGAGAGCATCCATGGAAGTCGTCAATCCTTTCTTAGCGGATTCCTTAGAGCCACCGATAATGTCGCAATTGCCGGCAAAGTCGCTGTTGTTGTTGGCTATGGTGATGTTGGCAGGGGTTGCGCAGCTGGTCTGAGGGGGATTGGTGCTCAAGTAATTGTTGCAGAAATTGACCCAATTCGTGCTTTTGAAGCCTCCGTAGAAGGATTTCCTATTCGTTCTGTGGAAGATGTTGTCTCAGAAGCTGACATCTTCGTCACTGCCACTATGAACAGGAATGTCATTAGGGTCCAACACATGAAGCAAATGAAGAACAACGCTATTGTCTTAAATGTGGGTCAATTTGAGAATGAGATTGACATTGAGGGTCTCAAGACATGGCAAGATGTTAGAAGGGTCACAATCAAGCCTTTTATCTCCGATCGATTTATCTTTCCCGAGTCAAACAGAGGTATCATTGTCCTTGCTGAAGGGAGAAAATTGAACTTTGCATCTGCATCCGGTCACCCAAGCTTTTTAAGATCATTCTCGTTCAGCAACCACTTAATGGCCTTAATTGAGCTTTGGAATGAAAGAAAGTCCTCTAATTATGAGAGGAGGGTGTACTTTCTTCCTAGGCACTTGGAGCAGAAGGTTGCAAGGCTACACCTTAGTCACATAGGAGCAAATATCGATAGGCTCACTCCCGAGCAAGCAACTTACCTTAATGTTCCAATCGAAGGTCCATATGGTCCTAGCAACTGTAGGCTAGGTCAGTGAGCCTCAAATAAAGACAATGAGATGAATAAGGATGTATAATCCATAATTGTCATTCGAGTTGAATAAAACAAATGAGAAACATCATTTCTTTGTTTATCTTATCGTGCGAATTCTCAATTAACACATGTGAAGTTCCTTTGGAAAATAATCATGTGATCTAACTATATTCTTATCAATCAAGCTATTATAACTGAAAACATATTATATATGACTAGTGCATATTCCTCAAAAAGCTTAAAAAAAAGAGTGCGCTCACATATATTAGCTAGGATAGGGATACAAATAAAAAAATTATAAATACGAAGATGTAGGGAAAACGATATTTGTTTGAGAGAGTTCATTATTTAAAAAGGGAAATTTAAAGTTTAATAAATGGAAATGTTGTTTAATTAATTCTCATATCCTTCCATAAACTTCACTTAGATCATGAGTACATAAATTATATAATTAATTCTTCTCGCATGCTATATAAATCTAAAGACTCGAGATGTATGAAAAATGCCCACGAAAAATACAATCAAACTATCTTTTGTCATTGCATCTTAATATGACGACTATTGTGAATAGTGATGCACACGAGGGTAGGATGGTTTTGGGAATGCATTTCCCACTCGTCCACTCCCGTCCCCGACTTACTAATATGCTCCCATCCTTGCCCCGTCGCTGGCTTATTCTAGTAGGGAATAGGGGTGTCCAAACCCGGTTAACCGGGGTTTCGATTAACCATGATTTCAGTTAGTTAAAATTATGAACTGAAACCGAACCGTGAATCCCGGTTAACCGTAGTTCGGTTAACTAATTTTTCAGTTCGGTTTTCTCGGTTAACCGATAACCATTTATGTAATTTTACCTTAAATAATTAAGACTAAAATAATAAAATTTGAATAAAAAAGTGATCAAGCAAAACTTTTATTTTAAATATATACTTATATCATATTGTTTCGATTGTTGTAAACAAATATCGAGAGTATATACTATATTGTGTGGAATCAAACATTGTGTGTATTAATTTTTATCCCATCAAATTTAATAAGCGACTCTTATATCAATGAGAAGTGGAAAAATAATGTGTAATTTGTTAAAATTGAAGATGAAAAGACTCAAACTAGATTAACATCTTGAAGATCATAGAGTTTAACCACTAAATAAATCAAAGAGAACTAATATTTGAAAAAATATTAATATATTTTCGGTTTTTCGGTTAACCGTAATATGTAAAGTCGTGAACCGAAACCGAACTGATAAACCGAAATATTTTCGGTTCGGTTAACCAAACCGAAATATTTTCGGTTTAACCAAACCGAGATTTCAAAAAAAGTCGGTTTGGTTAACCTAAAAAATCATCGGTTTTTCGGTTTCGGTGTTTTATGGACACCCCTAGTAGGGAATGAGAAGGGAAATCCCTTCATTTTTGGGATTGTTAACGGGAAACCATTTATTATAAAAAATAATTTAAAACATATTGGATATATATTATAGGGGATTCAGGTCAGATAGTATATCCTTGTCCCCACCCCGATTCTAATTGAGGAAATGAATCTGACCCTGTCCCCATCCCATTCCCCCGTCAAATTGGAGAATCTCTACCTCATAGGGAAGGGTCTCCGTGGGTCTCCGTCTCCACATAATTCTTGTCATACTTTTCTCGCTACATTATCCGATTATTGATTTCATAGGTTACTTGATATTTACATTTAGTCATTGAATTACTTTCTTGTCATACTTTCTTGATTTCATAGGGTTTCCATGAGTCCCGTCTCCGCGTAATTTTTATACATCCCTATTTATGACATTCCCATTAAGTTGAATTGAGGAGTTCATTTGCTTCAATTCAATTTGAGCCTAATTGTTTCCTATACACTTTGTTGGGGATACTCTTCGATGATGAAACTTATCATGAGTGATCGATCAGGTTATATGTTGAGCAAGGTTGATTTGCCTTATTTTTCGACGCCTTTCATTGTTGATTTATTGTCCTACTTTCCTCGCTACATTATCCGATTATTGATTACTTGATATTTACATGTCATCGAATTACTTTCTTGATATTGAAAAAAGAACAAAGAGATAACTTCAAGCCCATCAAACTTTATGTCCTGTAAGCCCAACTGAATTTCTAACCCAAACCCAATTCCTTGAAAGCCCAATCCAGAAGGACTATGAACGAGTTGGCCCAAACCCGAGCCGTCCCTGGTTGAGTTTTATATAATAGACTGCTCTTTTAGGGTTTACGTTCTCTCCGTGCAGTTAATCTTCTCTCTGCCTTCCGTGCCTAGCCTCAACGAGCTCAGCTTCCCCAATTTGTAGCAACAATGGTGATTATCCCTCTCTCTTTAACTCTTATCTCTCTCGCTAATGAATCTAATTCATCGCTGAATTTTGTTTGGTAGATCATTTCGGAGAAGAACAGGAGGGAGATCTGCAAATACCTCTTCCAAGGTTGCTACTTCTTCTTTTTTTTTAATCTCGATCTCCAAATGTTTGGTCGATCGTTACTTTTATATCGTATGTTCGTCTGTGGATTATGATGAAGGCAAGTTTTGAATCCTTACGATATGAAGAAAGTATCTTTGCGTACTAATTAATTATCATGTATTCTGAGTTTCTCTCTTTCTGACATGTTGATGTTGGTTATCTCCATCCTGAAAAATGTGAATTTATTGCTACAATACCTACACTAGCTAACGTGTTTGCTGACTAAATTGAGTATAATTTGAATCGCATTGTTAGATTTTTTTTTTCTTGTCTTAATAGAATTTTAGAATAGCAGATGGTGAATAGTTTCTTGTATGTACTAATGATAATCATTGGTCTTAATTTTGCTGATTTTCCGTTTTGGGATCAAAATTGCTTACCTGTCACCTACAATTGTACTTGGCATACCCTGATGAATGATTGAATTTGCCATGGTTCTTAACAATTAACATAGTCCCAGTTAAATCTTGAGCGTTTAGTATCTGCTCCGTTGCTTACATCTGCTGCTTGTTCAATTACAGAGGGTGTCTGCTATGCAAAGAAGGACTACAACCTCGCTAAGCACCCGGATATTGATGTTCCCAATCTTCAGGTGATTAAGCTTATGCAAAGCTTCAAGTCAAAGGAGTATGTCCGTGAGACATTTGCTTGGATGCATTTCTACTGGTATCTTACCAATGATGGTATCGAGTTCTTGAGGACTTACCTTAATCTTCCATCTGAGATTGTCCCTGCCACTCTAAAGAAGAAGCCTGTTGCCTGTCCCATGGGTGGCCCAGCTGGTGACCGTCCTCGGTAATTTCCATATGCAACCTTGTAGATTAAGTGATTGGAATGCTTTGAATGGAAAGGGTTGCTTAGATAATGTCAAGTGTTAATAATGTGTTTTGGTTGTGCTCAATTGTACAGTGGCCCACCACGTTTTGAAGGTGACCGCCCAAGATTTGGTGATCGGGATGGATACCGTGGAGGACCACGTGGACCTCCTGGTGAATTTGGTGGTGAGAAGGGCGGTGCTCCAGCAGATTACCAGCCTTCATTTAGCGTAAGTCCTCAGTGCTTCTCGTGTCCTTTGAGTCCCTAAATCAATGTATTGGCCTTGTAGCTTTTTTATCATAACAGAAAATCAGCTTAATGGTTCAAATGAATTAACTCAACCTTGTTCGTGGATAAAATATCTTGATTATTGTGTGAATTCTAAAAAGTTGCATTGCATCTTTACTTGAATGCATCTCATATATTTTGTTTAATTTAAATTTTTGATTTATGGTTTTTAGTTACTAGCAGTTTTTTGTGATTTCTTGTTGGAAAGCTGTTAACTTTACTTGCTTTTAACTTTGTGCAGTTGGTTTTAAAGAAATCTCATATCTTTCTACTTGTCTCGAGTCTTACTATTAGGGATGCAATTTATACTTAATGGAAGATTATGATTTTGATCAAAATGATCTTGTAGTCAGCCATGTCATTTACCATGTGTTGAATTATACTTATGCACCATCCATATGCTTGAATATTTATAATGATTAGTTTAGTAGCTTCTTAGAGAATCTACTTAAAGGATTATCTAATTTTCATCTTATACAGGGTGCTGGCAGAAGGCCTGGATTTGGCCGTGGTGCTGGTGGTTTTGGTGGGGGACCTGCTGCTGGTGGTTCCGGTTTTGCATAAGAGGAGTTTGTTGGCAAAATGGCACCTGAATTTTGAAAGTTGTATGAAGTTTTTGAAAGTTGTAGCTCGACTGATTTTAGTTTCCTTGCCAATGTTTTATCTAAATTAATGTTATGTTTCTGATTTATGTTTGTTTTCAACTTTTATGGCACTCTGGTATGAAATGATGCAAGGCTATTCTTTGCCTTTACTACTTACTGTTCTTGATTTTGTTTGTATGTTTGCTTGTTAACAACAATGGTACTGACCGAAATAGAACAATGAATCTGATGAGGAATAGATTGCTAAGATGAAAAGCACGACTTTAGGTCTGTTCGGATGAAGTGAAATTATATAAAAAAAATGTATTGTAATACCTTTTTTCTACTTCTAGTGCATTCTAATCTGTTGTAAACCCACAATCCATTGTTTAAAAAATCTCTTATAATATTTGTAAGCAAAGAAATCCATTATTTAACAAATGAGCCACTCTCAAGCTAAGAGGTCAGATTTTACAAGCCTTTACTGCTCCACAATTCTGAAAGACCTAGCAAAATGGCTATCTACACTAAAGCAAATTGGAAGTGGGGTTATTTTGCTGTCTAATATTTTCAGAATTCATATGATCATATCCCTCAGATACCTATGCTAAGCCCTCCCGGAGGCATATCAAACAACTTAAAGACAAGATCACCAACCTCAAGAAAGAAACTTTCTCCATCACAAATTTTATGAAAAGTTCGCACAAACCAAACAAGCTAAAGCTTGCCTGGAAGAACTGTGCTGATCTTCTCACGTCCTTAGGCAAGAAACTGGATCCCGAAGACCTCATTGATTAGGTCTTGAAAGGACTTGAATCTACCTTTCAAGATGTGATTGATGGCGTCCGGAATAGAGAAAGCTTATAATCACCTTAGAATACGTGATTGATGGCGTCCGAAATAGAGAAAGCTTAATCACCTTTGAAGAGTTGCATGAATGTATCATCGTTCAAGAATTGGAACTCAAAGCTGAGGGCTCGACATCCTCCTTTAGCGATCCCGCTAGTTCCATATATGACGATGCAATAACGATCACACTCCAAGCCACGCCCGACGTCCCTTTCTACATCAACATGGCCAAGCCAGCAATCCTATCAAGGACCACCACAACAACAATCCTACCCCTCTTGTATGCAACAAAACTCTTACCCTACTCCACCACCCATGCAGAAATTCTACCTAACTCAACCCATGCAAAGCCCTAACCCTAATCGATCACCTCCTCGTCCTTTCCTTGGATGATTTCAATGGTGTCGTGAACCAAGCCATGTTGTTGGCTTCTGCGGTGAATTCCGCCGCATTGCACCTCACAAGCGCCCTCAACTTCCACCTCCACTATCCCTATGATGAACTTATCATTGGTAATGGTAAAGGTCTTACAATATCTAACCTTGGCAAACTTTCTTTACATACAACAACCAAAACTTTTAACCTAGATAATGTTCTTCATGTTCTTGAAATTTCCAACATAATATCTATCTCTATGTTTACCTCTCAAATTCAACTTTCTGTTGACATCTTACCCACTTCTTTTCTTGTGAAGGATCTACCAACTGGCAAAATCAACATACTATCATTCTTATCCTACCATAGTTCATCATTATAGACTGCACAAATCCATTTTCCTAAAATATATAATACCTCATCCCATATTTGAACAAGAACAAAAAAAATATAGAGAACATTTGAACATACGCTTTAATTATTATTAAAACATAATAATTATAAAAATATCCTTCTATAAATTTAACTGAGCAGACTCTATTGAAGGCAAGGTAATAGTAGGTTCCACAACGAACTCTTGATGTAGTGTTTCTTGATACACCAAAAGGCGTTGTTAAAATAGTGGGTCTTCCTCTTCCGATGGTAGAGATGTTATGGGTGATCGTTACATGAAATCAGACCAAAAGATGAAAATATTTGAAGAAGATGGTGGTGCCGGTGAACACATCGCCATAACATTTGCATCATTTTTTTCCGTTGAAATCCACCTGAAATCCAAATCTTTATTCATTTTCAGATTGTTTTCAAAGTGTTTACGTTTCCTAATACTAACTTATGTATACATGCTGAGATAGCTATATATAGAGCAAAGTCAATTGTTAGAAGCAAATAACATGGAGCTTCATCCTCTTCATACGTGTACACAAGGGAACAATTCAGAGTTTCCAAGACAAACGGTGGAACATATCCAACAAATTTGATGTATTTGCTAGCATATTCCGCAATTTACTTTTAATTACATTTATGCCCTCTCTCTTGTTGCTTTCATAAATTTTTTGCTAGGCGACTTCCGAAATTTGAAGGTAACGATTTCTTCCACTTTTCGATCTCTCTTCTTCACTTGCCTTTGATTTCAAAATTCTCTCGTAGTTGTTATAAGAAATCTTAGCCTGAGTTTTAATTTTTCATGTGAGATAGTTTTTAGGGTTTTCTGGGTTTTCATTCTGATGGTGGTGTATCTAACTATCTCTGAGAAGGGTTAAATTGTTTTTTTAAAAGAATGGTTGAATGCATGATTGAAGGTAGATTGTAGAAAAAGTTGGGTGATTATTATTTATAATAATGGGAGATATTTATACAACATATTCAACAAACTAAATCTCTAAGGAATCCCTATCTTAAATATAATTAACAAAAAGATAATCTTAAGATTGAAAATATCCAAAAATTATCTAGTATCATCCGTTGAGGTACATCCTTAAATCTATAATGGAGTAGTACGGTTTGATATAGATTAGTATTAAGTTAAAGCTCAACTAGCCTTCTTCTCCCGATATTAGTGTTAAGAGTGAAATTATTTAGGAGCTCAAACAATTGGATTTCACACTCATATAACCTAACTACCTAAGACTTGTAAATTCTAGAATTCAAAATAATGACACTCAAAATTCATCATGTGGTAAAACTTGTAATTTGTTAGTTTGGGTCAGATTCAGGTGAAGAGAATTCTTGAGGAGTCACTTTGATAATTAAACCAAAGGTGACAAAACTCGTTCATTTTACGTAAAACACTTTTATTGATATATCTCCTAAATTGTTTATATAGTATACTTGAGCCATTACGTATATAATTAATTGTATGAATGATTCAATGATTCCATTACGTACGTGAACAAGTTCAATTTATTGAAAATTGATCTTTGAAACTAGTATAGCAATGTCTTTTTCTCCAGATTAATTGGATTCAAATGCTGTTGGCTTGCCAGTCTTAAAAAGCTTCCCACAGCAAGTAAGCTCATTTCACAACTGGGGCTTGCTCCCTTTCTAATGTTTGTATTCTTTGTTGCATAAATGGTGAAGATGAAGACCATTTATGGTGTAGACAAATTAGTAGTAAATACCAGACACTTTATTGACTCAAAAATGACAATGTTTAGGTGAAGATGAAGACTACTAATTCGGAGAAAAATGACAGTTTTGCACTGAACCAAACCAGGATTAAGGAAATTGTGCTGTGCTAAGTTTAGGATCTCGTGCTTCGAAATGAAAAACCAAAAAATTCGACATAACACACATAGAAATCAACTTCATATTCGATCCAAGTAAGGGACAGAGAAGCTCAAAGAGTATGACAGGACACTCGGACACTACCAGACACTTGATTGACTCAAAACATCCATCTCTTACTTAACTTCTACTAAAACAAACCTATATTCAAGACAAAAACCACCATATAAAAAAAAACTGACTTTTATACTTCTTTTAGAAAACTCCTTAATCAACCTCCTCCATCTTGCTCTCTTCAGCACCTTCCTCCTCCAAAGCAGGCATGTCGGCATCCTCAGCAGCCTCGTCCTCCTCAATGCTCAGACCCAGCTTCAACATCCTATGAATCCTCGCCGCAAACGTGTTCGGGTCCTCAAGGCTAAACCCAGAAGTCAGAAGAGCCGTCTCGAAAAGCAACAGCACAAGATCCTTCACAGACTTGTCGTTCTTGTCAGCCTCCGCCCGCTTCCTCAACTCCTCCATGATTCCATTATCAGGATTAATCTCCATCGTCTTCTTGCTTGACATGTACGAGCCCATGCTCGAGTCCCTCAAAGCCTGAGCCTTCATAATCCTCTCCATGTTAGCAGTCCAGCCGTACTCTCCGGTCACTAGACAGCAAGGCGAGTCTACAATCCTGTCGGAAACAACCACCTTCTCAACTTTGTCTCCCAAAATCTCCTTGATAGTCTTGCAGAGGTTCTCAAAGGATTTCTTCTTTTCCTCTTTCTTCTTCTTCTCTTCCTCAGTCTCATCATCAAGCTTCAGGCCTTCCTTTGTGGCTGAGACTAGTTTCTTACCATCATATTCCTTCAGCTGGCCAACTGCATACTCATCAATAGCGTCGACCATGTAAAGAACTTCATAGCCCTTCTTCTTCAGCCTCTCCAGGAAAGGGGAGTTCTCAACAGCCTTCTTGCTTTCACCAGTGATGTAGAAAATATCCTTCTGGCCCTCCTTCATTCTTGTGACGTAGTCCTTCAGACTTGTCATCTCCTCACCACTCTTTGTAGAGTGGTAGCGGAGCAGCTCAGCCAGCTTAGCCCTGTTCTGGCTATCCTCATGAATACCCAGCTTGATGTTCTTGGAGAAGGCGTCATAGAATTTGTTGTAGTCCTCTTTGTTCTCTGCAATCTCATTGAACATCTCTATGCATTTCTTGACCAGGTTCTTCCTGATAACCTTCAGAATCTTGTTCTGCTGCAGCATCTCGCGAGAGATGTTCAATGGCAAGTCATCAGAGTCGACGACCCCCTTCACAAAGCTAAGGTACTCTGGCATGAGCTCCTCACAGTTGTCCATGATAAACACCCTCCTCACGTATAGCTTGATGTTGTTCAGCTTCTTGCGGGTGTCGAAGAGATCGAATGGAGCCCTCTTTGGCACGAAAAGGATGGCCTTGAATTCAAGCTGACCCTCCACAGAGAAGTGCTTAACAGCAAGGTGGTCTTCCCAGTCATTGGTCAAACTCTTGTAGAAGGAAGCATACTCCTCCTTCGTTATCTCCTCTGGCTTCCGTAGCCAGATGGGTTTCTGCTTGTTGATGAGCTGCCACTCATGAGACACTTCCTTAATCTTCTTCTTCTTTTTACCCTCTTTCTCCTTGTCTTCGCCAACTTCCTCAATCTGACCTTCCTCTTCCTTTTTGGGCTCATCGTCCTCGTCGTCACTGATCTCTTTCTCAGTGGTCTTCTCTATCCAGAGATAGATAGGGTAGCTAATGAATTCTGAATGCTTCTTTACAAGGTCCTTAATCCTCCTCTCCTCCAAGTACTCCAACTGCAAGGAAAATCAAAACCATCAGCAACTAATTCACTACTGTAACCTAACAGAATAATACATCATCAGATCAGTTAATAGATCAGTTAATGCCATACCTGATCCTCTTTGAGGAAGAGGGTAATCTTGGTACCCCTTCCAAGCTGCTCCCCACTGGTATCTCTAGTCACAGTGAATGAACCACCGGCTTGGGACTCCCAGATGTATTGCTCATCATCATTGTGCTTGGTGGTTACAATAACTTTCTCAGCAACCAAGTATGCAGAGTAAAAACCAACACCAAATTGCCCAATCATGCTAACATCTGCTCCAGCCTGCAAGGCTTCCATAAACTCCTTGGTTCCAGATCGGGCAATGGTACCCAGATTGTTCACCAGGTCTATTATACAACAAATTACACAAGGTCAGGTCACAGTTTTGCAGCATAAACTTTACTAAAAGCATTCAATTTCAGAATGGAACACGACTTTGACAATATGAAAACAAATCACACACCAATCGACTTGCCAAAATCAGGTTATATTTAAACCCTCCATAAACTTCACTAAGGCAAAGAAGCATATTGCAGAGTCCAATCATTATGAACAATTTGTATAAACCATTATAATTAGACAGAACACTTATGCAAGAATCTAACCAATATATCAAACAACACACGACGAGTTAATTAGTCTGATTTTAATGTAGTTTCACTTCATCATCACTCATCAACCATTTGCATCTCATTGGGGCTTAGAAATTATAACATTGATTCGGCTTCAGGAAAAAAAAAAACATGATACCTATATAATTACTGAACAAATTATTGTTGATCAATTTATCATAGTAGCAACACCACAATGACTGAATTAAACTCATGTGAATATTTCGTCATTAATGATTTGCATCTCATAGGGACTTTGATTCGGCTTCAGAACAAATATAAGTAACTAAATAATTCTTGAATCACTTAATTGATCAATTTCTCCGTGTTCGCATGTACAAAATTTCTCAATCAAAATTCCATATCACAGCAGAAACGCAGCAGAGCATGCCCGCACGAAAATTTTCACGCAGATCACTAAATTACTATATTAAAATAGCGAGTGACAATCGTATTACCTGCTTTGGTCATTCCGATACCGCTGTCGATGATCGACAAGGTCTTGTTAGCCTTATCGGGAACAAGACGGATGAACAACTCCGGCTGTGCATCGAGTTTGCTCTTGTCCGTCAAACTCTCAAACCTAATCTTGTCCAATGCCTGTAAAAATTGCAAAACCATAAGCGTAACTCCGTCAGAAACAAAACGTCAACCTGCACAATTCAAACTAACATTGCAAAATCAAACGAAAACCGCAAAATAGAAATGAGAAATGGAACTTACATCCGAAGAGTTACTGATAAGCTCGCGGAGGAAGATCTCCTTGTTGCTGTAGAAAGTGTTGATGATAAGGCTGAGAAGCTGGTTGATCTCAGCCTGGAAGGCAAAAGTTTCCGCATCTGCCATCTGGACATCCGCCATTGATTGCTACCTTCGAGAGATATTTGAAATGTAAGACACCGATAGAAAGCGAGAGAGATTGGTTTTTTTAAGAGCGAACGCGAAGAGATATTGATGAAGTCTGAAATCAATCGTGATCCTTTGAGCTGAGATTTATGAGGTATTTATACACGAAGCAAGGAATTCGGGAGTCTTGTGCTTCTGGAGCCTTCTACTCTGTTCGAGAGCGCCAATTTGCTTATTATGGAGCATTTTTTTCTATTTTGTTTATTATGGACCATTCTTTTATTATTTTGATTTTTGATTTTTGATTTTTGATTTGTACTGGATCGAGAATGTTCGACCCAACCGTAGAAGTCTGGAATCTTCGGCCTAATCAGATTTCATAAACAGGCCGAGCGAAATTGTGGTAGCGGCCGAGTAAGCGGTCCGACCAAAAAAAAGTACCAAATTTTTTTACATGAAAATTGTTATGAAATAAACCTGAAGATGAATAATTCACCCATATCCATATATATCATAACTGTCATAACTTTAATCTAAAGCGGAGGTTAAAAAAATTATTAAACGACACATGTCACTTTTAGATTGGACCACACCACCATTTTTTGTTAAAAATAATCTTTTATTTTTGGATATGATAAATTCTTATCCATGTTTTTAGAATATAAGATACAAAATCTCATTACTAAATTATCTTTTATTTTTGGATATGATAGATAGAAAGATCATTATTATAATCTAATTATTTGTTACCTTATATGAAAAGATCTTGATTAGTTATATGATATTTGCCTTATCTTTTTATGCTAATCATAATTAAATGTATATTTAAGCGTTTACATGATTATTTATTTTTTTTAATATTTTATTTTAAAAAAACCCGTACAAGGTAAGAGAATACATACTAGTTTTGTTTTAATAGGCTTGTTTCATAAGGATTGTAAGCTTGACGGCCTTCTATCTGTTTAACTTTGTACGGCAAGATCAAACCAAAATCTTGCCCTATAAATAGCATGTACATATCAAAGTAATACAAGCAAGCAAAAACCAGATCTGAGTTCATAAGCTTCTCTCCCAAATTCCACAACACGTTATCAGCACGAGAGATTTCTCAAACAAAAATACCAACTGAGTGGCTAGATCTCTTGAAGGTGCCTTCTATCTGTTTAACTTTGTACGGCAAGATCAAACCAAAATCTTGCCCTATAAATAGCATGTACATATCAAAGTGATACAAGCAAGCAAAAAACCAGATCTGAGTTCATAAGCTTCTCTCCCAAATTCCACAACACGTTATCAGCACGAGAGATTTCTCAAACAAAAATACCAACTGAGTAGCTAGATCTCTTGAAGGTAGTACATATTTCATACTGCATTCAATTTTTCAAATCAGTTTTATAGATCATCCGCTTTAATAGCTCAATGATATGAGAGCTTGCATCAAAAATTATTTTCTCATACGAAACGAAAGATTTTTTAGCATAAACCTCGATATTTTATTAGATCTGAAAGGCTTTTACAACAAGATCGAATTTTACATTCATGATCGAAATAAAACCCCTAATTTACATCAGATCTAAACTAAACTTGAAAAAAAAGGATTTTACATACCTATTAAAACTAAGGTCGGTTGATCCAGATGAGGATCCAGAGGATTATCATGATAATTGTAAGGCATACGAAAGCTTCAATGAAAAATTGGTCGGAGTGAGACATGTTGGTCGAAAAAAAACGATGAAGAGGAAGAAGATGAATAGGAGAAGTTGAGAGCGGATAAAAAGGGAGCAGAAAAATATGTGGAGGAAATATAAAGGAGAAAAAGAGTGATTACGGGGTAGAGATTAAGAAATGGGTGAAATAGAAGAAACGTAAAAATACCTATAATAATTTGTAAGGTATGTTTATTAAGAACTTTCTCCTTTGATTGCATATAAGCATGGCTTTATTCTTCTTCATGCATTTTAAAAACTTTACGTTTGAAGAAAGAAAACTTTAGGTTTAAAAACTTTACTTCTTCATGCATTTTGAAGAAAGAAAACTTTACGTTTAAAACTTCTGGTTCTTGTTCTTCTTCTACAAAGAAAGAGTTTTTCTTAAGAGGCATATAAAAGTTAATGGCGGTTTGAAATTCTTTTTGCTCTGATCAAACTATTCAAAGCCTTTAAAAAAAAAGGAAAAACCTTCATGCAATACTATACATATTTGTACGTGGCCTCTCTGTCTTTGAAACAACAAAATCATGATAGAAAGCTACAGTGTACAACATGATAACCTGCAAATTTTATCCAATTCCTTAAGCAACATCTTTTATTAAAAGTATATTAAAATATTTTTATTGGTTACTTTTATGGAGAAATAAGGTGTTTTGTACATGTGTTATCTATCACCTATATTGGTTGATGGGCTTGATGTGACTTGACAATTCATTTTTCTTCTTATATTTTTTTTTCTACCAAAATGGTATACTACATGTCTACATGCATGATCAATATTTTATATACATAATTGTATGATAGTCTAACGTCCGTATATATATATATATGTGTGTGTGTGTGTGATTGTTGAAAAATAAAATTCCCATCTAGAAATCATACGTTCTCAAATTAATAGAATAGTACACATGATTAATTGAGTCTAACGGTTTTCCATCTTATGCATATATATATAATTGATATACTTATACTGTTACTTAGTATATATGTAAGTATATATAGATAAATTATATATGTGTTTGCTAATTTAAACTTGATTAACTTATTTAAAGAATTTATGGTATTAATTGAATTATTATTATTATGGGTATCAATAATTAATATTTGATTTAATTTATGTAGTTGATCAAATGGCAAATATTGCAAAGCTGGAATTTGATATTCTCAACTTATCCGGTCAGAGATATTTGGAATGGAGGGTTGATGCACTGGCTCACCTCCAAGCAAATGGTTTACAAGAGACCATAAAAGATTATGAAAATACCTCCCCGCAGGAAAAGGCTAAGACGATTATCTTTCTTCGCCATCATATACATGAAAGCGTAAAATCTGAATATATGTTGGTTGAAAATCCCCAAGAATTATGAGAAAGCCTAGAACAAAGATATGGGCACCAACAAAAAGTTTTGATACCTAAAGAAGCTATGAATATGCTAATTTAAGGTTCCAAGACTTTAAGTCAGTCAGTGATTATAATTCTATCTTGTTCCGTATAACCTCTCAATTACGTTTATGCGGGCAGAAAATCTCTGAAGAGAACATGCTGAATAAAACTTTTTTAACCATGCATGCTACTTATGTGTTGTTACAACAACAATACAGAGAGATGAATTTTAAGAAATATTCAGACTTGATACAAGTACTACTTGTAGTTGAGCAGAATAATGAACTGCTCATGAAAAACCACAACCTGAGGCCAACTGGTACCGCACCGTACCCTGAAACAAATGCCACATATGCCTCTCAGAGAAATAATAGTAGGCATCAAGATAACCGTGGACATGATGGTAATCGTGGTCGTGGTCGAGGACGTGGCCGTGGTAGAGGTTTTGGTGATTATCAGAAACGTAACTTTTCTAATGCATCCACATCCAAGGGGAATGATAAGCAAATGGTCCAGAAAGGTCCTACAGGACCCTCCCAAAAGCACAAATCTATATGTTATAGATGTGGTATGGCAGGTCACTGGGCAAAGGTGTGTCGCACAGTCAAACACTTGGTTGAGTTGTACCAAGCTTCTAAAAAAGATAAAGGGAAGAATGTGGAGACTCATTTTGTTGACGAAACTGAACCTACACCGAGCCTGAACATCTCTGATTTCATCATAAATGATGAATTTGGGATCAATGAAAATGTCAACTACTGAAAACTAGAATCTTGATCCGTGGAATATTATGTAAAATATTACAGTGTGTTTTTCTTTATCAGCATCCTTGTAAAATAGCGTGTATCATAAATAAATCTGTTGTTTATGTTTTTAATTCTGTTTTTTTTCTTTATCTTGAAGATATGGAAACGATTAAAGATACATCAAGTAGCAAGCATCAATGTCTAGTGGATAGCGTTACTACACACACCATCTTGAGAAATAAAGAATACGTTACTCAATTAACTTTGCTTGAAGCAAATGTTAAAACAATCTCTGGTGTGACAAAATTGATCGAAGGCTCTGGTAGAGCTTGTGTTTTGCTCCCTAAAGGAACAAAACTGATCATAAATGACGCATTATATTCAAGTAAGTCTCAAACGAACTTACTAAGCTTTAAAGATGTGCGTCGGAATGGTTTTCATGTAGAAACCATAAATGAAAACAATAAAGAATATTTGTGCATCACAAAACAATTATGTGGCAAGAAGCAAATTTTAGAAAAATTGCCAGCCCATTCGACTGGAATTTATCACACATATATAAGTCCAATAGAGACAAATGTAACATCTTATAAGAGATTAAATGATAAAGAGATGTTTACATTATGGCATGACCGTTTGGGTCATCCTGGTAATGGAATGATGCATAAAATCGTTGAAAGTTAAACTGGGCATTCAATAAATAAAGCTAGTGTCCTTAAATCAAGTGATTTTAACTTTAGTGGTTGTTCACTTGGTAAACTAATCACCAGCCATCCAAGGATAAAGTTGGAATATAAAATTAGAACGAATACAAGGTGATATTTGTGGACCGATTGTCCCACCATCTGGACCATTTCGATACTTTTTGGTATTAATTGATGCATCGACAAGATGGTCACATGTTAGCCTCTTATCAACAAGAAATGCAGCTTTTGCTAAACTCCTAGCACAAATCATTCGCTTACGAGCTCAATTTCCGGATTATGCAATCAAAAGAATTCGACTTGATAATGCAGGAGAATTTACTTCCCAAATATTCAATGACTATTTTATGTCAATTGAGATTACAGTGGAGCATCTGGTGGCTCATGTTCACACACAAAATGGTCTTGTAGAATCTCTGATTAAACGATTACAATTAATAGCTAGACCATTATAGATGAAGTCTAAATTGCCAACGTGAGTTTGGGGACATGCTATATTACATGCTGCAGCTCTGGTCCGATTAAGCCCTATTGAATATCATAAATATTCCCCATTACAATTAGTCACTGGTAAAGAACTAGATATATCACATTTAAAGATATTTGGTTATGCAGTTTATGTTCCTATTGCTCCATCGCAACACACAAAAATGGGTCCCCAACGAAGATTGGGAATATATGTTGGTTTTGAATCCCGATCAATTATTAAATATCTTGAACCAACTACCGGTGACCTATTTACGACAAGATTTGATGATTGTCATTTTAATGAAAATGATTTTCCAAATCTTGGTGAAAAAATGCATAAAGAAATTACTTGGAATGCTTCATCGTTATCTTATCTTGATTCACGTACAAAAATGTGTGAACAAGAAGTACAAAAGATTATACATTTGCAGAGTATAGCAAATCAATTACCTGATTCATTTACAGATACAAAAAAAGTGACAAAGTCACATGTGCCAGTTGTAAATGCCCCTGAAAGAATTGAAATTCCTGTTGGACAACTAGATAAGATTCCTGAAAAGGAATGTATGGCGCGCCGAAAACGCGGCCGCCCGCCTAGATCAAAAGATCTAAAACCAAGAAAGAATAGGCGGCTGAATAATCCAAATGAAGCCGCACCGATTTCCTATTCGGGGGGAGAACATGACAATAATACCTCCGAAAATTTAGGGGATATGTCAAAAATGAAAACTGTTCCGGATAAGAACAAAACAGAGAATGTTCCGGACAAGAACAAAATGGAACCTGTTCCGCATAATGACAAAAGCATTGATATTATCGGTACATCCGATGAACTTGAAAATGCTGCAAAATACTTGATGATAGAATTTGAAATGAAAGATCTTGGAAGAACCAAATTTTGTCTCGGTTTACAAATTGAACATTTGAAGGATGGAATTTTTATTCATCAAACAAATTACACCGAGAAAATTTTGAAAAGTTCTACATGGACAAAGCATATCCATTGAGTTCACCCATGATAGTTCGTTCTCTTATTATAAAGGATGATCAATTCAGACCTCGAGAAGATAATGAAGAGATTCTTGGTCCTGAAGTCCCCTGCCTAAGTGCAATTGGTGCATTAATGTATCTCGCAAACAATACAAGACCAGATATTGCTTTTGTTGTAAGTTTGTTATCAAGATACAACTCATCACCAACAAGACGACATTGGAACGGAATTAAACATGTGTTTTGATACCTACGAGGTAATCTTGACCTTGGGTTATATTATCAGAAATGCAAATGCTACTCTTGTTGGATATGCAGATGCAGGATATCTATCAGAGCCACACATAGCAAAATCTCAAAATGGTTATGTATTCGCGTATGGAGATACGACGATCTCATGGAAGTCAACAAAGCAAACGCTTACCGCTACATCATCAAACCATGCAGAATTAATCGCTCTTTATGAAGCAGGAAGAGAATGTGTCTGGTTAAGATCAATGATTGGATACATAAAAAAGAAAGCAAAATAAGATCAATTGTAGGTAATCCAACCATGATATATGAAGACAATTTTGCATGTGTCACACAAGTCAAAGGGGGCTACATCAAAGGAGATCGAACAAAGCACATTTCACCAAAGTTGTTCTCAACTCATGATTTAGAGAAGGAAGGCGCAGATTTCGAGAAGTACGTTGATTTCAGGGGGAGAATTATACGCATTGCACTCTTTTTTCCTTTGTTTAGGTTTTTTCCCACTGGGTTTTACCTGACAAGGTTTTTAATGAGGCAATACTATGAAAGTGTATAAGACAAGTTGTACTCTTTTTCCCCGTGCTATGGTTTTTATCCCACTGGGTTTTTCCTAGCCAGGTTCTTAACGAGGCAGCATATGTATAACTCCGAATAAAAGGTGAATATTCAAGGGGGAGTGTTATGAGATAAACCTGAAGATGAATGATTCACCCATATCCATACATATTTTGTTTTAATAGGCTTGTTTCATAAGGGTTGTAATATACGACTTGACGGCCTTCTATCTGTTTAACTTTGTACGGCAAGATCAAACCAAAATCTTGCCCTATAAATAGCATGTACATATCAAAGTAATACAAGCAAGCAAAAACCAGATCTGAGTTCATAAGCTTCTCTCCCAAATTCCACAACAAAAATTTCTTTTAGTGTCCCAAAATTTTTGCTTCTTTTTAGTATCTAAGAAAAAAAACTTATTTCTTTTAGTACCTTTAAAGTTTTGACTTTTCTTGTTAACACCCTTCTCTGGTTTAAATTAGTTAAATTCAAGGTCCTTATTATGTTCCTCACTCTTAAATTATTATGTTTTGACTATTAAAACATCAAAATTCATAACATAACCATCCCAAATTTGAATTTGTAAACAATTTTTTAAATAACCCATAAAAATAGAGGATTGTTTTAAAATTCAAGTTGATGTAGTTTGGTTATGATTTTAAGTATTTTAAGAGTACTAATTTAAGGTGATGAACATAATTAGTAAGCTTAAAATTAACTAATTTGAACTGGAGAGAGGTGTCAACAAAAACAGCCAAAATCTCAAGGATACCAAGAGGAATAATTTTTTTTTCTGGAACACCAAAAGGAAAAACCAAAAGCATAAGGACACCAAAAGAAATTTCCCTTTTTTTATAATACATGCACCTACACACATTTATTTTGGTCAAGACATATCGTCAACACAAAACCACCATTGATACCATCCTTCAAGAATATTCTAGATAAAAATTATGCTTTTAACCAAAATAGTCTCTCTTATCTCTTTTTGGTTTCGTCAATTATAAAGTTTCAATTTAACGAAGAATAAATTGGCTTTGAAAAAACTCTATACGCAGTAAAGGAGAAAGAGACAATGATAAATATAGTTTCAAGTATTAAACACAATCTTCAATCGGGGACACAACAGAAGCGAAGAAGAATAAAAACTCCAATATGCCAATTTGTTGAATAATAGGCCACCTCTTCTAGAATGTCGATAGAAAGAGGGTTAAGATCTGGTGATCTCGTAGTTCCTACGGGGTGGAGACGATGGGGTCGGTCCATCGGGGATCCTCGTACATGGTGAATAACCAAATTCGGATGAGAAAAAATTCTCATGTCCGGTTCTGTAATAGAGATGGGATTGGTTTGACACTGCTTCACACCCAAAAAGAAGCGAGCGACACCTGGGTGAAACTTGGAGATGGACGTCTTCTTTCGTTTCTCGACGGTGAAGTAAGACCAAGCTCATGGGCTAGTGCTTTAAGGGCCAGTTCTAATTGTTCTTTCAATTGTTCTCTCCTTCTTTGTAGTGGAGTGGCTTTGCTGTTAAAGTCTGCTATTAGTGCGTTGTTTCTATCTACTATTATCTAAAAATAATCAAGTTATTAATGACTGGACGAAATCAAGAAATAACCCCCGAAAACTCTCATTTGTTGAAGCGGAGCATAGTGCGCTTTAGGCGCCGCAAATTGTAATGATGTGACTATGTAACTCTTATCAGATTAAATTAAAATGTTTTCACTTGTACACAGGCTTCTAGAGCGACTCGATTCGCTACAGCACCCGGCGCATTTCCCCACTTGAGGCGTCAAACCTTCCACGCGCAGCAGATTCAATAGCAATTGCAGCTACTTCTATCTTCCTTATTTGATTTAGCTGTGGGAAATCGGTTAAAAATGCATTAATGAAGGATAAGCATCTATATTTATTAATTATTAACAATTATTAACGACGAGTGATTCGGCAGATTGGGATTCCTATATATCTGCTCATGTGGTACTTCATTGTATCATTTTAGAAGCATTGGATTTGGTTTCATATTTGAAGGATTTTAAATAGGGTAATTTGCACAAACTCACCCTTAAATTATGCCATTTTAAAAAAAACACTCGTAAAAATTAATATTACATAAAATCACTCGTAAACTAGCTTCCGTTATCAATGAACCACCGCCCCCTTGCCCCGTTAAACTTCCTTCATATAAAAAGTAAAAGACCCAATATGGCCCTTATATTTCGGTTTAGGAGAAGCAAACCCTCTCCAAAAGCAACCCCTCTATTAATTTGTGGAAAGAAGACACCAAAATCTCTCCTTCGATATTGCTAATCGGGTGAAGGTGATAATGTAGGAAGCGAACGCTAATGAGTGCCTCAATACAATCCCTTATCATCATGAACAACGAGACCAAATCTACCTACAAAAATGATGAAGAATAAGGGGGAACTTGAAGGCTCATATCCACTTTACAAATTTGACAAATCAACATAGAGCAAAGTAAGTCGATAAGGTGGCTAAATTTGGGAGTGATTTCAGCAAACGTGAATGGAAAATTTTCGAAGGTTTGATTTTGGTTATTAAATCAAGTGATCTTCAACTCTTTGATTTAGGGTATTGTAATTTTATTGCAACTTTTTTTGACAAATCTTTGCAAAATTGAAAAAAATTGTAAAAGATTTTGTGCTCTCGATTTTTTCATGATCAAATATTGGATAATATGAAGTTTAAGGCTGGGTTTCTTATAAGATTTGTGAATACTCGACAAGTAGTGGTTTATAATAGGTTACAAGATGTTGGAAAATCCGATCTGTTGTGGTTTCATATAATTTTGGCTAATTTGACAAATTACACTTAATTTAATGTGTTTGGTCAAATTTGAGGTTTCAAGTGAGATTTTGGCTTCTTATATTTAGTAGAGGCAATCCTAATTACAAGACATGTTATTGATATGATGAGTCGTTCTCACCATCAACATGAGAAATTATAAGAAGATTGACGTGATAGAGAGGAAATATGGGACATGAGAAGGTCAAGAGTAGAAGAAATTAAAGAAGTTCAAAGGAAGACTTAAAGTTTGAAGCTTCAATGAATTTCAATAGATGGAATTAACTCATGAATGTTGAGGAAAACTTAACGAGGGCAAGATGGGATGGTTCTTTATTAACGGAAGTTGGTTTATGTGTTATTTTATGTAAAATTGTTTTTATGTGTATGTTTTGAAAAATACCATAGTTTAAGGGTGATTTTGTGTAATTTAACCTTTTAGATAAATAGGTATGTGTGTACCTTTTCGATTTAGGGTTCAATTTTAGGTAGGGTGAAAATGGGATTAGGTTAGAAGAGGAGATTTCTGGCATGTTAATATTATAGGAAATGACTCCTGGATCTAGAGGGAGCTGCTTAAGCTTAGATATGCTATGTTGAGTTATCTTAATGTGAGTGCCAATTAGATGACACAAGACCATGTGGCAAAGGTTTTTACTAGAACAAATGGCAAGTTAAACTGTATGGTTGTTTATGATCAACTTAGAAAACATGGCCTTTTGCCTAGACTGGTATGATGTGATTTGGAATGACATCCATTCTAAAAAAATGGGCCTTCCACTGTTGGCTAGCAACTTTGTAAGGAGTGCCTACAATTGAGAAGCTCTATCACTAGGGTGCTATTGAATCTAATAAATGCGTGTTATGTGGAAGCCAAGTTGAGATTGAAAATTATTTATGGTTCTCATGATCCTTTTCCCAAGAAGTAGCCAATATTGTGTGGACGTGGCTTGGAGTCCATATTAGGTTTCCCACTTTGAAAGGCTAGTTGAACTGGTTTGCTCAATCAAAAAGCAGGAAGAACAACATCTTTCAATCAAAACTCACAAGTTTGATGAGAATTTCTTATTACATTTGGCGGATGAGGAATGGTGTTATTTTTTTAGGGTACTACCCCTAATGCTAAAGTTTGTGCAACCCCAATCATTAATGTTTGCAAGCTTAGAGTGAGTTGAGCAATGGGAGAGGACTAGCATTAAGGGTAAAATTACAATTTTGATTTTTTATGTGTGGGTTTTGGCTAAGTTGGGTTTTTGGTTTTTTGGTTTTGAGATTTTCCCTCCTTTGTTTCTTGTTGAGTGCTCTAGTTGAGGCTATCATGATGAGGCAAGAATGAGGATGACCTTCACCATTGCTTGTTCTACGTGCTTGTCATTAATATGAGCAAGATAGAGGTCCTAGATGGGCTATGGAAGACTCTCTCCTCTTTGTTTTTCTTTGTGGGTTTTGGGTTGGTTTTCTAGGTAAATCGTGTATTCATGCTTACCCCTTCTCTCCCTTTGTGGAATGATGTTACTAATGTGCATCATGAGGACACGTTTGGAGGATTGTTCCTCATAGTTGCTTTATCCCTAGTTAGTGTCGAGTGTGATGGCATTAAGACACTAATTTAGCCCTTATTGAAAGTTTTGGGAAGCATTTAGGTGTTCTTGAGTTGTATTTTATTTGTTTGGTTTCCACCCTTTGTAATCTCGTTCTTTCTTCTATAAAAATTTACCATTTGTAGAAAGATTGGGGGTAAAAAAATTGTTTACCAATGAAAAAAGAAGAAAAATAGTTGATACTAAGAAGAGAACCATCTTAGATGACAAACTTAGACGACCACGAAGAAAAATGGAAGTAGATTTGGCCAATACATTTGTATAGATGAGGGTATGGAGTGAGTGTTTAAATAATCATCCAATCCATATATTTGTAACTAATCATGAAAATTAATTTTTACTAAACAAATACTTATTGGATAAAAGATATCCATAAATAGAATTATGAAAATCAATTATTGATATCTGCAATATCACACCGGGCCTTTGGGTAAAAACCACGTAATCTAGGGCGCAAATTCTTTATCCCACATTTGTGTTCCACTTTCGTGTTCCAATTAGTTATATAAATATTAAATTAATGTTATAAAATTTTAAAATTAATATTTATATTTTAAACAACTATATATATATATATATCTGTGTGTGCGCGCGCAATTTTTTAACTTGAAAATCACATTATACAATTTTTAAAAACTAAAAAGGTAATATTTTATACGAAAATTATTCTCTTAAAATTTAAAAATTTTATAATATAATTTTCAATATGAAAATTTGTACAAATATATATAATTGTTTATGTTATGAGATAAACCTGAAGATGAATGATTCACCTATATCCATACATATTTTGTTTTAATAGGCTTTGTTTCATACGGATTGTAATACACAACTTGATGGCCTTCTATCAGTTTAACTATGTACGGAAAGATTAAACCAAAATCTTGCCCCTATAAATAGCATGTACATATCAAAGTAATAGAAGCAAGCAAAAAATTCAGATCTGAGTCTATAAGTTTCTCTCCCAAATTCTACAACACGTTATCAGCACGAGAGCTTTCTCAAACAAAAATACCAACTGAGTGGCTAGATCTCTTGAAGATATTCCATACTGCTTTCAAATTTTCAAATCATTTTTACAGATTATCCATTTTAATTGCTCAATGATATGGGAGCTTGCATCAAAAATTATTTTCTCATACGAAACGAAAGATTTTTTAGCATAAACCTTAGTATTTTATTATATCTAAAAGGCTTTTACAACAAGATCGAATTTTACGTTCAAGATCGAATAAAACCCCTAGTTTACATCAGATCTAAACTAAACTTGAAAAAAGGGATTTTAAATACCTATTAGAACTGAGGTCGGTTGATCCAGATGAGGATCCAGAAGATTATCATGATAGTTGTAAGACATATGAAAGATTCAATGAAAAATTGGTCGGAGTGAGACATGTCGATCGAAAAAAAAAACCAAAGAGGAGGAAGAAGATGAATAGGAGAAGTCGAGAAATGATAAGAAGGGAGCAGACAATATGTGGAGGAAATATAAAGGAGAAAAAGAGTGATTATGGGGTAGAGATTAAGAGAATGGGTGAAATAGAAGAAATATAAAAATACCTATTAGGATTTCTAAGAGATGTTTACCAAAAGTCTTCTTCTTTGAACCTCCATAAATTTGTTTGCAATCTTCTTCTTCTTCCATTCAATTTCTTGAAAGAAAGTTAAGCTCTATCTTCATGTGTAGATATATGCTCTCATTTGTTTGAAAGGAAGACATAAGCACTTATTTGTTTTCTCTAGAAAAGACTACCTTTGAACTCTTAAGAAAGCAAGTCATCTGAATATATCATGCATGAAGTATAGTACGTGTCTATAGATTTGAATACTCTTCATCTATAGGTTATTGTGTTTACCCACTATTACAAGCAATCTAAAAGCAAATAGATAGACTACACTATTATGAATGACTACACATACTGATATATATGACACATGTTATCATTCCTTTTGCTTTGACTAAACTATAAATATTTTATATAACTTTTCCACATAAAAAAAAGAGAAAGAAATCTTACTAACATGCACGCTTTGTTTTTATATATACTTGCATGTACACGTTTTATCTTTGCATGTGTACATTTTTTTACTTGTTCTTTATCACACGTGTACATTATTTAAATATAGTTAATGGTTAACTAGAATAATTACATGATTATATAAATATTGTTAAGGTATTGGTTACTCTTATGCATATCTTTACATCACTAATTAATATTCATTTTTTTTATATAGTTAATTAAATGGCAAATATTGCAAAGCGGGAATTTGATATTCTCGACTTATCGGGTCAGAGATATTTGGAATGGAGGGTTGATGCACTACACCTCCAAGCAAATGGTCTACAAGAGACCATAAAAGATAATGAAAATACCTCCCCACAGGAAAAGGCTAAGGCGATTATCTTTCTTCGCCATCATATACATGAAAGCCTAAAATCTGAATATCTGTTGGTTGAAAATCCCCAAGAATTATGGGAAAGCCTAGAGCAAAGATATGGGCATCATCAACAAGTTTTGCTACCTAAAGGAAGTTATGAATATGCTACTTTAAGGTTTCAAGACTTTAAATCAGTCAGTGATTCAATTACGCTTATGCGGGCAGAAAATCTCTGAAGAGAACATGTTGGATAAAACTTTTTCAACCATGCATGCTACTAATGTGTTGTTACAACAACAATACAGAGAGAGGAATTTTAAGAAATATTCAGATTTGAAACAAGTACTACTTGTAGCTGAGCAGAATAATGAGCTGCTTATGAAAAACCACAACCTGAGGCCAACTGGTACTGCACCGTACCCTGAAACAAATGCCACATATGTCTCTCAAGGAAATGATAGTAGGTATCAAGATAACCGTGGACACGATGGCAATCGTGGTCGTGGTCGTAGCCGTGGTCAAGGCCGTGGTCGAGGCCGTGGCCGTGGTAGAGGTTTTGATGATTATCAGAAGCGTAACTTTTCTGATGCATCCACGTCAAAGGGGAATGATAAGCCAATGGTCCAGAAGGGTCCTACAGGACCCTCCAAAAGCCCAAATCTATATGTTATAGATGTGGTATGGCAGGTCACTGGGCAAGGGTTTGTCGCACAGCCAAACACTTGGTTGAGTTGTACCAAGCTTCTCAAAAAGATAAAGGGAAGAACGTGGGGACTCATTTTGTTGACGACACTGTACCTACACCGAGCCTGGACATCTCTGATTTCATCATAGATGATGGATTTGAGATAAATGAAAACTAAAATCTTGATCCATGAAATATTATGTAAAAATATTGCAGTATGTTTTCCATTCCCAACATCCTTGTAAGATAATCTATGTATCATAAATAAATATGTTGTTTATGCTTTTAATTCTGTTTTTCTTTATCTTGAAGATATGGAAACAATTAAAGATATATCAAGTAGCAAGAATCAATGTTTGGTGGACAGCGTTACTACACACACCATCTTGAAAAATAAAGAATACTTCACTTTGTTAAATTTGCTTCAAGCAAATGTTAAAACAATCTCTGGTGTGACAAAATTGATCGAAGGCTTTGGTAGAGCTTGTATTTTGCTCCCTAAAAGGACAAAATTGATCATAAATGACGCATTATATTCAAGTAAGTCTCAAAGGAACTTACTAAGCTTTAAAGATGTGCATCATAATGGTTTTCATGTAGAAACCATAAATGAAAATAATAAAGAATATTTGTGCATCACAAAACATTTATGTGGCAAGAAGCAGATCTTAGAATAACTGCCAGCCCATTCTACTGGAATTTATCACACATATATAAGTCCAATAGAGACAAATGTAACATCTTATAAGAGATTAAATGATAAAGAGATGTTTACATTATGGCATGACCGTTTGGGTCATCCGGGTAATGGGATGATGCATAGAATCGTTGAAAATTCAACTGGACATTCAATAAAGAAAGAAAGTGTCCTTAAGTCAAGTGATTTTAACTGCAGTGGTTGTTCACTCGGCAAACTAATCACTAGACCGTCCAAGAATAAAGTTGGGATTGAAAATCCAACATTTTTAGAACGAATACAAGGTGATATTTGTGAACCGATAGTCCCACCATGTGGACCATTTCAATACTTTATGGTATTAATTGATGCATCAACAAGATGGTCACATGTTAGCCTCTTATCAACAAGAAACACAACTTTTGCTAAACTCCTAGCACAAATCATTCGCTTACGAGCTCAATTTCCGAATTATACAATCAAAAGAATCCGACTTGATAATGCAGGATAATTTACTTTCCAAACATTCAATGACTATTGTATGTCAATTGGGATTACAGTTGAACATCCGGTGGCTCATGTTCACACAAAAAATGGTCTTGCCGAATCTCTGACTAAACGATTACAATTAATAGCTAGACCATTATTGATAAAGTCTAAACTGCCAACGTCTGTTTGGGGACATGCTATATTACATGCCGCAACTCTGGTCCGATTAAGACCTACTGCATATCATAAGTATTCCCCATTACAATTAGTGACTGATAAAGAACAAGATATATCACATTTAAAGATATTTGGTTGTGCAGTTATGTTCCTATTGCTCCACCACAACGTACAAAAATGAGTCCCCAAAGAAGATTGGGAATATATGTTGGTTTTGAATCTCGATCAATTATTAAATATCTTGAACCAACTACCGGTGACCTATTTACGGCAAAATTTGATGATTGTCATTTTAATGAAAATGAATTTTCTTGGTGGAAAAGTAAAAAAAGAAATTACTTGGAATGCTTCATCGTTATCTTATCTTGATTCACGTACAAAAATGTGTGAACAAGAAGTACAAAAGATTATACATTTGCAGAGTATAGCAAATCATTTACATGACTCATTTACAGATACAAAGAAAGTGACAAAGTCACATGTGCCAACTGTAAATGCCCCTGAAAGGATTGAAATTCCTGTTGGACAACTAGATAAGATTCCTGAAAAGGGATGTATAGCACGCCGAAAATGCGGCCGCTCGCCTGGATCAAAAGATCTAAAACCAAGAAAGAATAGGCGGCTAAATAATCCAAATGAAGCCGCACCGATTTCCTATTCAGGAGGAGAACATGACAAAAATACCTATGAAAATTTAGGGAATATGTCAAAAATGAAAACTGTTCCGGATAAGAACAAAACAGAGAATGTTCCGTACAAGAACAAAATGGAACTTGTTTCGGATAATGACAAAAGCATTGATAATTACGAAATTGCAGTAAATTATGGAATACAGTGGAACAGGAAAGACATTATCCTTGATGAGGTGCTCACATACTCTGTTGCCACCGAAATAGTGATTGATGACGATGACATTGAACCACAAACTATTGATGAGTGTCGTACTAGACACGATTGACCGAAATGGAAAGAGGCTATGCAGACTGAATTAAAATCGCTTGAAAAGCGTAATGTTTTTGGCCCAATAAAGCCCACACCAATGGGCTTGAAACCAGTAGGCTATAAATGGGTATTTGTACGAAAGCGTAATGAGAAAAATAAAATTGTGAGATACAAGGCAAGACTTGTAGCTCAAGTTTTTTCTCAGATACCCGGGATAAATTATGAGCAAACATATTCCCCTGTAGTTGATGCAACTACATTAAGATTTTTAATTAGCCTAACTATTTCAGAGGAACTACAAATGCGACTTATGAATGTCGTAACTGCATATTTATATGGATCACTTGATAGTGATATTTACATGAAATTTGCTGAAGGATTAAAACTACCCGAGGTATATAAAGAAAAATCTCGGGAAATGTTTTCTATAAAATTACAAAGATCAATATATGGTCTAAAATAATCTGGAAGAATGTGGTACAACAGGCTTAGTAAATATCTTCTTAAAGAAGAATATCAAAATGATACCGTTTGACCATGTGTTTTCATCAAATGATCCAAAACTAGATTTGCTATTATCGCAGTATATGTTGATGATTTAAATATTATCGGTACATCCGATGAACTTGAAAATGCTGCAAAATACTTGATGAAACTTGAAAGAATTTGAAACGAAAGATCTTGGAAGAACCAAATTTTGTCTCGGTTTACAAATTGAACATTTGAAGGATGAAATTTTCATTCATCAAACAAATTACACCGAGAAAATTTTGAAAAGGTTCTACATGGACAAAGCACATCCATTAAGTTCACCCATGATAGTTCGTTCTCTTAGTATACAAGATGATCGATTCAGACCTCGAGAAGGAGGAAGAGATTCTTGGTCCTGAAGTCCCCTACCTAAGCGCAATTGGTGCATTAATGTATCTCGCAAACAATACAAGATCGGATATTGCTTTTGCTGTAAGCTTGTTATCAAGATACAACTCATCACCAACAAGACGACATTGGAACGGAATTAAACATGTGTTTCGATACCTACGAGGTACTTTTGACCTTGGGTTATATTATCATAAAAATGCAAATGCTACTCTTATTGGATATGCAGATGCAGGATATCTATCAGATCCACACAAAGCAAAATCTCAAAATGGTTATGTATTCACGTATGGAGATACGACGATCTCATGGAAGTCAACCAAGCAAACGCTTACTGCTACATCATTAAACTATTCAGAATTAATCGCTCTTTATGAAGCAGGAAGAGAATGTGTCTGGTTAAGATCAATGATTGGATACATACAAAAGGAATGCAAAATAAGATCAATTGTAGGTAATCCAACCATGATATATGAAGACAATTCTGCATGTGTCACACAAGTCAAAGGGGGCTACATCAAAGGAGATCGGACGAAGCACATTTCACCAAAATTGTTCTCAACTCATGATCTAGAGAAGGAGGGCAAGATTGAAATCCAACACATCCGATCAAGTGAAAATGTTGCAGATTTGTTCACAAAATCCTTACAACCCAAGAAGTTTAAAGAACTTGTGTACAAGATCGAAATGTGCAGATTTCGAGAAGTACATTGATTTTAGGGGGAGAATTATACGCACTCTTTTTCCCTTCGTTCAGGTTTTTTCCACTGGGTTTTACCTGACAAGGTTTTTAATGAGGCAATACTATGAAAGCGTATAAGACAAGCTGTACTCTTTTTCCCTGTGCTATGGTTTTTATCCCACTGGGTTTTTCCTAGCCAGGTTTTTAACGAGGCAACATATACATAACCCTGAATAAAAGGTGAATATTCAAGGGGGAGTGTTATGAGATAAACCTGAAGATGAATGATTCACCTATATCCATACATATTTTGTTTTAATAGACTTTGTTTCATACGGATTGTAATATACAACTTGACGGCCTTCTATCAGTTTAACTTTGTACGGCAAGATTAAACCAAAATCTTGCCCCTATAAATAGCATGTACATATCAAAGTAATAGAAGCAAGCAAAAAATTCAGATCTGAGTCTATAAGTTTCTCTCCCAAATTCTACAACAATATCAAAGTAAAATAAGGGCCCGTTTGGTACCCATATCTAGATATCAGATATGGGTATCACCCCATATCCTGTGTTTGGTATAATGGTATATAGATATCAAGTAGATATCAATTGATATCTTGATATCAAAATTTCCCCCATTTGATATACCCATTTTAATAGAGGTATGACTGATATATGGGCTCTTCTTCTATCCCTCTCCCATATTTTCATCTCTCCAACATTCCCATCTACAGTGTCATTCGTTTCTCTCAAGTCTCACAATTGTTGCTAAAATCTGACCTCCTCCATCTCTTCTATTTCTCTCCCACTATTGATCACCCAGATCTGCTCACCTTCTTATATTTGGGTACCATAACCGTCGGAGTTGCCCAAATTCGATGTTGTCGCCTTTCTACAGGCATCTCACAGTTGTAAAACAAAAAATTCCTAATTGCAAAATTAAACCTTTTAAGTTGGAAAAAAATATTTTTCTATTCGATTTATAAATTTGGTGCCATATAAATTGGGCGGCTCTCTGATTTGGTGTCCAGATTAGATTTACTTAATTTTTTTAATTTTTAATTTTTAATTTAAGCAATATTAAACTTTTAAGTTGGACTTTTTTTTAACATTAATATTTGATATCTCATATCTAATTATGTCTTACCAAACAATAGGTATTAGATATGACTGATATCTTTTTCCGTACCAAACAAAGATATGGATAGGATATCAAATCCGATACCCATATCTCATACCGATATCGATACCGATACCGATATCTGATATCCTTAAGATATCAATACCAAACTAGCCCTAAGCAAGCAAAAAATTCACATATGAGTTTATAAGTTTCTCTCTCAAATTCTACAACAGTTTACTATATAAATATAATTTTTAATTTTTTTAAATATTATTTAAATTTTAAGTAGAATATGGAATGGAAATTGGAGAATTTGGATCCATATGTAGATCTATCTATTGAGATCACTCTCAAATATGAATGATTTTGGCCCAAATTAACATTGGCCGCATTGATGACGACCGGTAATCGGCTGCACAAAGAAGTCGAAATCTCAAAACCACTCCGTCGTCTCTGAAAATTTCAAATCCTCCGCCGTCAAGAATGCGACGCACCAGCCGATGACGGGCGGCGAAAGATCGCGAATGAAGCTGAAGAAGAAGAAGCTCCGGCATGTTCCCGACTTTCACCGCTCTTCTTCCATGGACTCTCGATTCTCTCTCCCACTCTCCCGTTCCGGCCGAGTCTCCTTAGTTTTCTCCCTTTTTCTGATCGCATATATCGTCGCCGTCTTTAACATTTCGTGGAACGATTGGTTTTGGACTTCTAATAGCCCCCATCGATCAGCTCAAATTTACACTATTGAAGTAGTCAACGAGTTTCCTCACGATCCTAAGGCCTTCACACAAGTATGTAGATTGTTGTTTGTTCTTCTCTTTTGTAGTAGAGTTTGTATGATTTGTTGGGATCGGTTAACGTAATGAAGACCGGGAATGAAATTGAACCCGTCGCCACTTGCCAGGTGCTCATGGAAGATTATGTTGATGTTTCAACAAAGAGCTATATTGAATTAGATTAAAAAGTGGTGGCTATCAGGCTATTTGATCAGTTTCTTTGTTAGATCACAGAGTACTGAAATTATGTTTAAATGATGTTCATGTAAGGTTATGGTTCTCACTTAGGGGTCTTGACTTCTCTTTTTCAATTTTGGCTTAGCTTTCAAATCCTCTTCTCCCGAAGCAGTGAGCTTCTAGGTGCATTTTAATGGTCTAGGATTTCAAATTTATAAATATTGGTTGACATCTGTCAAATAGTTTTTCTCTTTCCCAAAATTTACTCATCGTCTGCTTGTTAAAGGTTCTTGGCATTAGTTGCGTCAATATTTTAATCTAGTATCGACCATAAATGTAACTAATTGACTGTGGGCATGCCTTTGTGACGAACTAATCTCTTTTTATGCTTGCTTTCAGGGTCTTCTTTATGGGGGAAATGACACCTTGTTTGAGTCTACTGGTCTTAATGGGAAGGTAAGTTTGAGTTTCTATTACTTCTATAACTCTCTAATATCAGATGGTCGATGGAATTATAGTCATCTCCTTTTCTGAACTCAAGCTTGTTCTTCATACTGTCCCTATTGGTGGATATTTATGTACTTCATGGCATTAGTTTTTGAGCAGCATTTGCATTACCTTCTGTTGGTAAAAGTCTGTAAATAAGACTTAATGAATATTTATTTAGGGCCCGTTTGGTTATCTATTCCGGAAACGTAAACGGAAAGGAAACGAATTTAGTCTATATTAGTGACATGATACATCAATGATAAATTTCCTCTTGCCTTGGTCACCTCATTTTTCATGCAAAAATGTACCACAAGCCCCCTTGTGGTAATCAATCCCTTTCCCTAATTTTAACATGGGGTAAGCAAATCCCCCATTCTCCTCTAACCATTTCCCTTCCCCCTTCTCTAGACCCATAAAAAAAATTTGTTGTCAATGTATTGTGACACATAAGTGGTCTATATTCGTTTCCTTTCCGTTTACTTTTCCGTGGTTGGAAACCAAACGGGCCCTTAAAGGAAATATAATTCTGAAATTAGTGGGGAGAAATCCTGAAATGTTAAAATTTGTGGCTGAGATTCTTTCAGATTAACTTCCTAACCGTCTAAAAACTGATTTCCCTAACTGAATTTCTGAATCAACTGTCGCAGAGAGTTCAGAAAATTCTCTATAAATAAGAGAATGGTTTCTTCACAAGAAAAAGATAAAGAGAGAAATTCAGATTTGCTGTCTGATTTCTAGAGGGCTTTGTTGTATCCTAGGAGGTGAATTTGTCTGAAACCCTACAACAATTGATAAGGGTAGCGATCTTTTCAAATTTTCATGCCTCCAAGCAATTTCTAAACAGATTTCCAACACTTCTCCTGGATGCTTGAGTGAATTTGACTTTTAAACATTCATTTGGAAATTTTCAATTCATTGCTGAGAAAAAAGGGTAGGAGTGGTAACAGACTAACAGCTTGGTTACCGGAAAAAGAGTGTGACACATCTCTGAGTGCCAATTATGCAGGAAACCTAGTATCCAACAATAAAGCCTTGAATTACACATTACCTTCTAATTTATGATATGAATAGGAGCATGGTTGATTTGATATTCAATTAGAAAACTCACCTAGAGGTTTAAAAGGGTACTGTTTGGAGATGTCAGGCAAGAATATCTATAGACTTGGTGAAGCAATCCTGAAACTAATTTTCAAACTCTCAGACCTTGCCTACGGTGCAGTAATATGCTTCATTAACCATCCTGTCTTGTTCAGGTTTTGATCCTATGACTTATCCCATCATTATATTGATTATGTTCGTGTGAAATTGTCTCCTCCACTAGTTAAGATGGTTATTCTGTTCATATTCTCCCACTTGCTACCTTTTTGGCTTAATGTTGGATTTACTTTTAGTTTACCTTGATGTGCACTACATATTGACTTCTTCCCCCTTCTTTCATTGCAGTCATCTGTGCGAAAAGTAGCACTGCAAACTGGAAAGGTACCAATATATGTCAAGAATGTTGTTCATGAGCTGCATATAAATATCCCTTGACACATATTTAACTGTCCCTGTTTCCAGTTTGTGATGTGTGCAATTAAGTCCTGCAATCAAGTTAAGAGAATTGTTTTAAGTAAAACTCCACTTCTGCCCCTGAATTTTGGGGTACAAGATAAAGTAGTGAAGTCAGTTGTTTTCTGGTGGTAGTGGGAAATGATTATATTGAAACAGCTGTATGTTTCACAACTTACAATGTCATGTAACATACAGCTGTATATTGTTTTTTTGGTTAAAAAAAAAACAGCTTTAAAGTGTTATTGCCAACACAATGTCATGTAACTTGATGGTGATAACACTTTATGACAATATAAAAGTCTATCTGGTTCATCTATTTGACACGACAACATGACTTATTGGCGTCTTTTCATGGCACTGTCCGCACCAACACCTAATTATTGCAATTTTTTGATTTAGGTAGTGGTTGTGCTGTTGTCTGCATACCACCTATAAGTTCTTATTTTTTAAACTAGTTTTTCTAGCTTTAAAATTTTTATTTTCCTGTGGAATTCCAGGTTGAGGCTCTGCAGAGAATGGAAAACTCTTTTTTTGGTGAAGGGTTAACTCTTCTTGGTGAAAGGTAGGTATAAAATATGCATGGTAGTAAAAATTGTTGTTGTTGTACCGTACAGTGAATTGAATTGGCATGAACAATAACACAAGTGCTCTCTTATCATTGTTAGCAAGATCACTGAATTGTAAAAAAAAATGGCATTGCAGCCTAATGGAGGACATTTCACCAATTCCTTATAATTTATTTACACATCAAAACGTCTTGGCATGTGACGAGAGGTTTTAGGAATGTTTTAAAGATGACATTACTTTTGAACTTAAGCTCGAATGAAGCTGTTTTTGAAACCTTTCTAAAGAAAACTAACAAAAACCAGAATCTATGAAAACACTTAAATTAGATCCATTCTTTCAGTTTCGAATTTTTGAGCTAGATCTTAGTAATCATGCAATGTTCTTGCATGATTAGCCAGTTAAGGGCATGGGGATAATATTGACCATGAAACCATAGGCTGTGGATTTTAAAATAGAGGACTACTAAAACTTACCCTTTCCCTGTTCTATACTTAGAGCTAGCCTTAACTTGGCGCGTTTGATCAGCTCAAATTAAGCTCAAGACAAGTATGATAATTATTCTGATATTATGGTGATATTTTCTTCTGTAGGTTATATCAAGTTGCTTGGTTGACGAATGATGGTTTCATTTATGACAGGAATAATTTAAGCGAAGTCTGTGATCCACCTTTTTCTTCCTTGCCATTATTCTCTTTTGGGTGTCTACTTAGTTAAATGTTTTTTTAATCTATTTCTCAAGCCGATAGAGGATCTATGAATTCAATTTCCAACTTCTTTAGTTTGTAGCTGACATGGTCATGTTCGTATAGTTGAAGCATGACTTATTGACTTGTGCATTTTATGTGTGTAAAACTGTGCATCAAGCTCTTTAGTTACCTGTAGAGAGTAGATTGTTTTTTTCAGGCAACTCTCTGCTGTGCTCAGAAATGCTTGCCGTCATTCTGAAATTAAAGATCGAGAACTAGTCATCACAGGAGTTAACCTATCAACAATAATCCTGATACACTTTAAATAGATCCAGATATCCAGATGTTTTGTTACTTTATAAATGCTTTAGCCTGGTATTAGTTTTTTGCTTTAACCTATCATGTTTGAAAACTTCTTAAAATAACATTTTCCATCTTTCTTTCTTGTGCCCTCACAAGAAGCATGCAAGTGGTTGCCACATTTTAGAGATTTTCCTGATTTAGCACCAAGTTGAAAATAGCAAACTTTTGAAGAATATAACCTCTTCTGGTCACTTTTGCTATTCTGTTGGATTAGTGGCCTCCTTGAACTGGAGTATGTATGCTAGGAAATTTGTACTTGTGATAAAGTTGCCAAAGCTGTATTTCTAACTACATTTTCTACAAGTTTCTCATTGATCACAACAAATCTCATACCTAATACCTTGATGCTTTTTTAACAATAAAATAAAAATAAACAGCATCATCCATGGGTCATCATCTGTATTTCCTTTTTATTGTGTTAATGCTTTCTTTAATAAATTCGCTACAAGTTTTTCATTCTTTCTGGCAGATCACAAAATTTACTCATCAGATGACAGATGGGTGGGGACTTGCAACTGATGGAAAAATCCTTTTTGGAACTGATGGAACTTCCATGTTGTACCATATTGATCCTCAAACCATGGAAGGTTCCTCATTAAACCGTTATGGTTCCTTTTAGTTTTAAAGTGTTTTTTACATTTTTTCAGTACAATTGAGACTTCTGACTCCCCCCTCTTTTTTCTTTCATGGTGGATGCAATAAGCTTCTATAATTACAAATATAAACTTGTTAGGTTTCTACCTTGACTTGGGCTAGTTTGCTTTTGATTTATGCAGTGATAGAGAAACGCACCATCAAATATAAAGGTCATGAAGTGCACAACTTGAATGAATTAGAGTTCGTAGATGGTGAAGTATGGGCAAATGTTTGGCAGGTATCTCATATACATACCCCCCCCCCCCCCCCCCCCCCCCCCTTCATGTTTAAAAAACCCATACCAATGTGAACTTGGTTTACACACACAACAGTTTTTTTTAAAGGCGCATGCATACCAGTTAATAGCATTAGGGGTGTATGCATTGTGTCAAGGACCGACAAGAGTAGGAAGAGAGCTATGCTGGATAGTGTACTGACACAAACTTGCACCTAAACATGTTTTGCATGCCCAACAGTACTATGATTCATATGTTTTGCTATTTGAGAACACTCTGCTCATCTATCCTACTTCACTACACGATTTGCACTTTTTTGCTCCAAATTCCCCGATCAACAGTCATCACTTCCTAATTAGACCTTACTGAACCTTGTTTTACTGATAGTTGCAAGTATAGCAAGGCAATATCTTTATTCACATTAAAATGCAGCTACGCTGTTAATTGTGTTCAGTTATGGTTAATGACTCGATTCATCTTGCTTCCTGATGTCCAAAATTAAATTTGCTTCCAGACTGATTGCATAGCAAGAATATCACGTGAGGATGGTTCTGTGCTTGGATGGATTATTCTCCCGGAACTAAGGTTGGATGCCTGTTCTGTTTCCATTTTTCAATTCTTACTCATTAAGATGATCTAAGCTGTCATTTCTTTTCCTAATTGGGTTACTTTTTTTTTTCTTCTCTTTTCTTCTACAGGAAAGGATTGTTACGAGCAGGTATAAGGGTATGTGTTGATTGCTCAAAAGTCTAAACCATTAATTTCTTAAAACCTCTTTCAGACATATCAGATGATCATTCCAACCTTATCTGATGTATTTATCTGATTACCATGTGCTATTATGCCAGAATATTGACGTTCTAAATGGCATAGCATGGGATGAGGACAAAAATCGACTTTTTGGTAATCTCTACCTCTCAATGTTCAATTCTTAACTTTTAGTAATTTTTTTCTTTTTATTTCAACTGATGCTAATGGTGAACATAAGCAGCATAGATTGGGTTCATTAGACGGTTATTGAACACTGCTACTGAAACTAATCTGCGAATTTGTTGTCTTCTTTTTAAACTGAAATCTCTGAGCTTGTCTTCCACACATAAATCTAAAATGTGATAACTGGCCAAACAAGACAACCTAGCATCTCTTTCTTCATAAACTTCTCGTAGAGCCAAGTCAAAACCAGGTTTAAGATAAACTTCAAAAAAGAATAAAAAATTCTGTAGTCACAATTCAATCTAGTCCAAGATTAAGAATTGTTGCCTCCCTACTGATCTCCAATGTGTACACTGCAAAAGGTAGGTGGTTTTCTGTTTGCATCAAACTTATGGGTGGTTCAATTCTAGTTTTCCACATAACCAAAACTAGGGTCATGAAATATAACAGATATGCATATATTTTCATTTTGCTTGTTATCATAACAAGTGTCATGAAACTTGGATCATAAACTGGTAATCTTCGTCCGTATTTACTAGCCCTTTGCTGTATTGTGCGATTTTGATAATCCATATTTTCCACGTTATTCTAGTGACTGGAAAGCTCTGGCCAAAGCTATATGAGATCAAGTTGCGTCCTTTGAAAGGAGAGCTCAGTGTAGATATTGAACAGCTATGCATTACAATGCCATTCAAGTTCTGAGAGTCTTGATAGAACAGCCATTGCGAACTATTGTCAAGGGTGGCAGAGAAGCTCATTGCGAGTGCAAATGCTGTGATTGCCGCCCAGTGATGCAAACAGTGTTAGTGCTTGTGCCGATTTTACCCTTGTATCTTAAATTTCAAAGTCACTGAAATATAACATTACTAACTACTAATACGATTTTATAGTACGGTCATTTTGAAATTATCTAAATTGTGACATCTTTATCGATTTGTAATTGGAAAAAAAAAAACTGAAATAAAGGTGTTTTTTTTTTGCCAATGGTAAACATGTATTAGACGAAAAGAAGAGGTTTACAAAAACATATATCAAACCAAGGATATATGAAGAATATACATCAAACTCACAAAACTCCTAAACATTCCAAAACCCCAGCAAGGATCTTCAAAACAAGGTACATGCCACTGTAGAAACACACTAGTACCTTGCAAGAGCACTAAGCCTAGGCGAGGGTCACATCCTTATATGCATCTTTGTAGTTTTGCATCAGCAAGAGCTACTCAACAACCAAGTGATATGGGAATGTCATACATCGAACTACCCCAAAGAAACTAGCCCACCAAACCCCTCAAAAAAACAACAAAAAAGAGAGAATTTTCCAAAGCCCTGCAAGGACCCCTCACTTCCCCATCCTCATGTAGCACACATAGAGAAAGTTTAGGATCTCGATCCATAGACGAAGGCCATGTTTACCCTTGCATCATCATGTTTCTTAATAAGCGTCAAAAAACATTTAGCAAAGGATAAACAAGGGAACAACTTTGAAAACCATCAAAAAAGAAACCCAACCTAAACCCAAACCACCCAGAAACAGAGAGGCAACAATAAACATCAAAATCTATTAAAGTGCTAAGTTTCTTCTCATTGCCATACCTCTCCTTCATGTCAGCTTCAGTTTAGCTATGATCCTTGTTTTGCAATCTTCAATGATCCTATTTGCACAAATCTCAACATCAAGCTTAGCATTGTTGAAGATGATGTCATTCCGCTGCCTCCAAGTATGGTAAAGGATGCTCATACAAGCAAGGAGCTTGGTCTGAAAAATATTATTCCTTCTTCTGGTGCATCTGTTAAACCAGTCCCAACAGTCTTCCACTGACCCAAACCTTACTGAAATACCAATCCACCTCCAGACTTTATCTGCAACAGCTTTTACAAAATCACAGCAGAAACATAGATGTTCTTCAGTTTCTTCAGCTCTGTTACACATCACACTGTCACTGGATTGAATGCTTCCAAATCCGATCTCTTAGAAATAAAGGTGTTTTGTATTTCTCATTCCGCTCTTTTTTTGGTTGATTGTTTTATGTTTCTCTTAGAACTTCTTTCAGTATCAAACTAATCGAGAACGGTTTGTAGATTTAAGACTAGGCTCGTAATGGCCCTGTTGACAGGTCTATGTTGATTGTTGACATTGGTTGGAGGTTGGCTTGTGCTAGGTCAATTTTCTTAGGCTGAAATTTGGATACAAACAAAGAGAAATTGAGTTGCCCTCTCGATGCACACAAAGTGCATCGTGTCCTTGAAATAAAGGCCTTTTTTAAGTCGAATGGGCTGAGCCCGGATTTATTTAAGAAAAGCTGAATTGCAAAGGAACAAGACGGGGGTGTAGCAATGCCTTGATATCATCCAACAGGAGAGTTCTAACATCTAAGATAGGTTCCTCTAAGAGGTGGAGCCAAATAGGCGTGGCGGTTCGCCACTTTGTTTACCTCGTCGAAAGTGTGTTGAACTGGACTATCCAGTCCCTACTTCCGCTGTTTATCAACACTTTTGGAGCAATCCCTTGGGCTTTTTTTGGTTGAATTCGCTTGTGGATTCAGCATTCCTTTCGGTCTCATTACTTCATGTACATTGACTGCCATCGGATTAATCCGAACAAAAGCGGATTCAGAGAAAACTATGTCGTCTTCGAGTGGCGGACATCTAGTCCCCAGGACGTATCGGCCCATGGGGGCCTTGAGGTTTTAGATCTATGTTCTATTTCACGTTTCGTTCGTTTTGTTTTGTTTCGGTTTTGCGCTTGGTTGCCTTGTTCTTTGTCCTATTCTGTGGTCTCGTCGGGTCTCTTGGTCGCTCCCCTGTCGCTTTATGCCCGGGGCGCCCCCATCTTGACCCCCAGATTTCCCGTTAGGGAAGTTCCACTGGGTAATTGTTGTTATTGTTGTTGTTGTATCGTGAAAAACCGACCTTAAGACATATTGTGAGTATAAGTGGGATTAAAATCAAAGCCCATAGACATATTGTCGAAAAGGCTGCAAAATTGCAGCCATTTCCCACATTCAATTCATGCATGAATGAAAAGGAGTTCGAATAGCCTTAAAATAGAAGAAAATTTGCATAAACACTACCATACACCTATTCTTGTCGAAAGGTGCTCTTCACTTCCTTATTGTTTCCATGTGAAAATTGGATTGTCTATCCTAACATACACCTATTTATAAGGTCTTTATCCCATATTATAAAACTATTTATTATAAAATTATCCACTACAGAAGTCTAGTGATATGGGAAGATAGAGTGAAGTCATTTTTCCACTTTAATTGCCTAGAATCTATCTTAGACCAGCAAACATATCAAAGGTGTAAGGTAATGTTAATTGTTTCTCTGCTCTTTCCTCTAGAGACTATGGTGGTAGTACTATTGTTCCCTAAACTTCTTTTTGTCAATTCATTACAAAAAGCTTTCTTTGCTATCGGTTTTAGCACACCTTCTTTTATTAATATTTTTTTACATAAAACAAATCATGAGATCAAGAGCTATCTATAGAGATAGTTGTACTATCAAAATACTCTTTTATTTGATCTCAGTTGGCAAGGCCGTCCAATGAATTTTAAAGGCCTTGTACTAAATCTATAATAATTTGATACTAAACATATTTTCTTGGAAATGTATGGTCTTTTTGTTTATATTCGATAAATATTATATTAATGTTATTAATATAAAACTTAATTTGAATGGACATTCACAACATAATATATTTAATATAGCATGTATAGTGATAAAAATATGAGCTAGGATATATGGGGTTTTAAGTTTTAACATCTACCTCTTAAGTTAATATATCTATATACAATCACTCACTAAGTATAACTTGTTATATTTGTAAAAATCAACGAAATTTATTGATTATTTCATAGTCATCCATATTGTAAGAATTAACAAAAAAAAATGTATATTATATTAATTTAGAAGCTCTTAAGCCAATCTAAATTGTTTATTTAATAACTTATATGACTTTTTGTTAAATACTTTGTGTGTATTATTATTTAACTTGCTATACATTAAAATTAAGGATGATTTTGTGAAAAATAATGGATTTGGGGTGATTAGTGTAGATAAAAACAAATAAAAGTGGAGGCTTAAGTCTCATGGGAGGCCCTGTGCTAAAGCACCGGTTGCACATGTCGTTGGCCGACACTGTCAGTTGGGATAGCTACATCCCACAATTTATTAGCTCCAAGCATATGGATCTCTATTTCGTTGTTTATCAGCACTTTTGGAGCAATCCCTTGGGATTTTTTGGTTGAATCCGCTTGTGGATTCAGCATTCCTTTCAATCTCATTACTTCCTGTACATCGGATTAATCCGAACAAAAGCGGATTCGGAGAAAACTATGTCGTCTTCAACTCCAGACATATACTCTTTGTATCGTGAAAACCCGATCTTAAAACATATTGTGAGTATAAATGGAATCAAAATCAAATCCCATAGACAAATTGTCGAAATGGCTGCAAATTCCGAAGTGAAATTGCAGCCATTTCGATAAATGACAACAAAAGAACGAATAATCCTTGAATAAAAGTCTCAATGTATATTGAATATCACTACCTCAATAATGTCTCATACATTGAAGAATGCAAATAGCAATTTGTTAAATACTAACAGAGAGTAAGAATCAAAGATTCAAATAGTTGAGATCACCTTGTGCAGCCGCCAGAGAAGTGAGAGAGAGTTCCATATCTAGACTCGGCACTGCCAGATCTGGTGCCAGAACGCCCGCTAGAGGAGCGAGTGACAACTCTAGATCTAGACCTGGCGTGGCTAGATCTGGAGTCGGTGCGACACCTAGAAGGAAGAGAGGAAGCTGGCGAAAAACGGATCGAGATCGCGAGCGGCGGCCAAATCTGGAACCGGCGCGGTTTTTTGGTTCAAAACCGCCACTCGGGCTCATGCCGTCGCTCGGGCTAGCGCCGCCTCTCTGTGCCAGGTTCCTCTCTTAGTCTCTTACCTCCCGACGCCGCTCAGGCTCCAGAGAGCCCGAGCGGCGGTTTAGAACCAAAAACCGCGCCGGTTCCAGATTTGGCCGCCGCTCGCGATCTCGATCCCCCGGAGAAGTGAGAGAGAGCTCCATATCTAGACTCGGCACTGCCAGATCTGGTGCCAGAGCGCTCGCTAGAGGAGCGAGTGACAACTCCAGATCTAGACCTGGTGTGGCTAGATCTGGAAGCTGCGCGACACCTAGAGGGAAGAGAGGAAGCTGGTGAAGAGCGGATCGAGATCGCGAGCGGCGGCCAAATCTAGAACCGGCGCGGTTTTTTGGTTCAAAACCGCCGCTCGGGCTCATGCCGTCGCTCGGGCTAGCGCCGCCACTCTGTGCCAGCTTCCTCTCTTAGTCTCTTACCTCCCGATGCCGCTCAGGCTCCAGAGAGCCTGAGCGATGCTAGCCCGAGCGACGGCGTGAGCTCGAGCGGCGATTTAGAACCAAAAACCGCGTCGGTTCCAGATTTGGCCGCCGCTCGCGATCTCGATCCGCCGGAGAAGTGAGTGAGAGCTCCATATCTAGACTCGGCACTGCCAGATCTGGTGCCAGAGCGCCCGCTAGAGGAGCGAGTGACAACTCCAGATCTAGACCTTGTGTGGCTAGATCTAGAGCCGGCGCGACACCTAGAGGGAAGAGAGGAAGCTGGCGAAGAGCGGATCGAGATCGCGAGCGGCGACCAAATCTGGAACCGACGTGGTTTTTTGGTTCAAAACCGCCGCTCGGGCTAGCGCCGGTTCCAGATTTGGCCGCCGCTCGCGATCTCGATCCGCCGGAGAAGTGAGTGAGAGCTCCATATCTAGACTCGGCACTGCCAGATCTGGTGCCAGAGCGCCCGCTAGAGGAGCGAGTGACAACTCCAGATCTAGACCTTGTGTGGCTAGATCTAGAGCCGGCGCGACACCTAGAGGGAAGAGAGGAAGCTGGCGAAGAGCGGATCGAGATCGCGAGCGGCGACCAAATCTGGAACCGACGTGGTTTTTTGGTTCAAAACCGCCGCTCGGGCTAGCGCCGCCTCTTTGTGCCAGCTTCCTCTCTTAGTCTCTTACCTCCCGATGCCGTCAGGCTCTAGAGAGCCTAAGCGGCGCTACCCCGAGCGACGGCGTGAGCCCGAGCGGCTTATTACATGAAATACAAAAGGCATGAGGTATTTTGGTAAAACTTACAAAAAATAGCGGATACCCCAAAAAACCATGCCTTTTAAAAGAAATCACCAAAATGCCATTTAGCAATCTATTATAAAAGAGCGTGAGGTATTTTGGTAAAACTTACAAAAAATAGTGGATACCCCAAAAAACCATGCCTTTTAAAAGAAATCACCAAAATGCCATTTTGAACTAACCCAAAAAACCATGCCTTTTGGGGTTGTTTCACTTTCCCCCCAAATCCCTTTCTACCCAAAAACCATTTTTAATACTCTTGAAATCCGTGTAACTCTCTCTACTTTTTACGTTTTTCAAGACACTAAAAATTCCTTTACACCCAAAAATCCCTTTCTAACTACAAGTGAAACAAGGAAATCACCAAAATGCCATTTAGCAAGTTCATTGAACTGATACGAGAGAGATTCAGGACTCGTCTTCAAAATTGATCGGTTTGAACTTGTCGTTGTCAATTGAATTTTGTTTCCTGATGCCGGCAAATCAGGGTGTGAACCAAAACCAGAGAGCCAATCAGGATGGAACAACGGACTCGGGAGAAAGAATTCGAAATCTTCACCACTTGCAAATCTTCTTCACCTCATCAAAGTACTAATTCGTCTCCAAAATTGAGCGGTTTGAACTTATCCTTCTCAATTGATTTTTTTCCATGTCTTTATGTCAACTGTGGTTCTCATTTCTCACTTGAGAGAGATCCAACTTTTTTTTTGTGCCGCTTGCGCCTCTGGCGGTCGGTGGTTGAGAGAGGATGCAGTTGATTGGAAATTTTTTTTCTCTCAAGCTAGAGTCTTTCAGATAGTACGAATTGCCTTGCTTAGGGAAAGATTGCAAACGTGTCATGTTTGTGCTTTGATATATATTACAGATAGAGAATTGACGTACTCATATGACAAATTTAAGTTGATAAATATTTGAATACATACAACTTTAAAGTATTCAAGAATTTAGAAACACACATTCATTCTAGCTATAAAAAAATAGTAAAAATTTAGGAGAACATCAACGACTCCAATGACTACATTAATCACCACTTTCATGGTAGATATTTTCGAAGTCATTCCCACAATCCAAAAATCTCTTCAAATATTTCATTTGTCATCAAGGGCTATTCAAAGTGAGGGCATCCCAATAGTGGCATTGCCTCCGATGGTGAAGCCTATGCAGTTCAATGTGGATAATGAAGTCCAAATTGTATGGGCATATCTTGGAATGGAAAAGCCTGGATTGGGGCAATCGATGCTCTATGAAACTATAATGTGTTCAAAATTATGAGGGTGATAGTGGATTAAAACTTGTATAAGCCAAGAAAAACCTCAACAAACTATCACTCAAACACCAAGTTCTTTAGGGTTGAGAAAGCTCAGCAAAAAGAAAAACAAAAAGAAGAAAAATAAGGATAGCATAAAGCAAGATATCCTTTTTGAAGAAGAGTACTTCCAACCTGAAAAGAGTTCAATCACCTTGAAGGATTTTGTCCCTTAAAGGTTTCTCAAGGATGACTCATCAAGTGTGATTCAAAGGTCGCTCAATGTTGTACGATCTCGTCAGTCTACATTGGTAAAAAAAACTCATTAAATGTTGATGATATGCTTGCGTAGAACTTTCAAATTTCTCAAGAAGAAGGAGTTCTAGCCGCAAGTGTTAAAGAGCATTATGACAATGGCACCGAATGAGTTAAACACGTTCTCAAAGGACAAGGTAGTGATGCCTCGAGTATTAGTGTTTGAAAGGTTTGGAACAAGCTCAGCAAATGAAATGTCCAAGCCTTCCATGTTCAAGAGGCTTGACATTACTTCAAAAAGGGAAGCATCGAGACTTTTTGTGTTTGAAAGGCTCGAAAACGCTAGTGAACCAAAGAACAAGGCGATTCGATTAAAGAACAAAAAAATGGAAGGTCAAGAACAAGAAATTAAAATGTCTTGTTCTCAAGTTTAAAGATGACATGACCTCCTAAGTTGAAGCAGTGGGATCAATGCCCATTTCTAAGAAAAAAGAACATCTTAGAGTTGACAAGGGGTATCATCATCAAACTTGTGTTCATGAAAAAAAAAGGTCATAGTCAAAACTTTGTCTTTAAGCTCTCAAGCCTCGAAGATTTGGATAATAAAAGAAGATAAAAATGGATATTTAGGAGCTATGTCAAGATTTGATCCCAAAAGGGTACGTAGGAAGTTCGATATCAAATTCAATATATTAGATTCAGTCACAAACCTCAAAAAAAATAAAAATTGAAAACCTTTGTGCAAATGATAGTCGAAATAATTTGAGCAAACCTTCCTAGAAAGTGGGTTCAAGTTGTCTCAGTGATGCAAGGTTAAAATAAGACATGCACAATGATAGATGGTGCATTCTAGACAACCCTTCCTAGAAGGTAGGTTTATAACTTGTCCTCCGATGCATGTAAAGAACAAAAAAAAACAATAAAGTCAAATTGGTTCACAAAGACCTATGAACAGCTTGGTCCCTCACAAAGGGGGTACGCAGGCAATCTAGTCCATCAAAATGTTAGATGCAGCCATAAAAACAAACAAAACATATTCTTCTTCAAAAAGAGGAAAAAGAAAACTGAAACAAGTCTTAAAGTGAATTACGAGGACCAACACATGTTACATCTCTTGGTGGAACATCATACTACATGAACTTCATTGATGACTCCACATGAAAGGTATGAGCCTACTTTTTGAAGCATAAGTCTGATGCTTTTGATTCCTTTAGAAAGTGGAAGGCCCTGATAGAAATTGAAACAAGTCTTAAAGTAAAGTGTTTGAGATTTGATAATGCCGGAGAGTATGAGCTTCGCGAGTTCAAGGATTAATATGCTGAGAATGACATTAGGATGGAGAAAACCCAAAAAGGAACCCCTCAGCAGAACGGTATGGCAGAACGTATGATTAGGACCCCGAATGGCCATGCTAGAAGCATGAGATTGAAGTGTGGACTTCCGAAGATGTTTTAGGCAAAAGTAGTGAACTAATGAGTTATTTTTGCAATCATTAATACCTACCAAATACCCTAACTACCAAACTTATTAAAGTTGGTAAGCAAGGATCGATCCCACAAAGACTCGTGTATTTATGTGCTTACTTGTATGCCAAGTAGAGAATGAAGGGGGTTTTATGGTTTGAGTGTTTAACTAGAACTAAGATGCTAATTGAATTTAAAGTATGAATAAGAAGTATGAGAAGAATATGTTCAACTAATTAATATCCATTATGAATCTTTGTAGTGATCATTGATTCTCCTGATTCTTTTTTCTCTTGAATAATCTATCGTGGAATTCTTTCCAAACTTCAACTCTAGTTATTAGAACTACCAGTCTAACAATCCTAATCATTAAACAACCTAGAAATCATCTAGATTCAATTTAACAATATCATTACGTTTCAAATCAATAAAAACAAACACTTAGAGCAAATAGACATCTAAGTGATTTGTGAATTTGCCCCTTACTACAATGAATTGGCCCGAATGGGTCTAAAAATTATAGATTCTACTTTATCTAATCAATCTCAACTGATAATTAATTAGATTTATTTGCAGATTAATCTATAACTCTTATTAGGTAGCTAATCTAGCAAAACACTAGACGACAAATCTTATTCAATTAAACAAAGGGGAAAACCCTATTCAAGATATTAGAGAACCAATCCAATCTCACAATAATATACAATCCATAACTATAATCAATTAATTGAACAAAAGAGAAAATTAGTTACTCATAATTAAGAACTTACAAATCACGGTTCAAAAGTCTTTGTTAAATTTCGGCGGGCCAATATGACGTGGGGGGTACACACGTCGGTTCATGCGCATAAGCGTGTTCGGCCCAACACATAAGCCCATGGGGTTCCATCCTAAAACCAATTGGCAATAGGAGGAGTAACCCATGAATTTATATGGTGGACAAGTTTTATCATAAATTCCGATGTGGGATAGCTTTTTATCTCAACAGTCTTCCTTGAAAAAGCCCTCAAAACAACCAAACTTGTCTTCCAAATTGTGAATATTGATGATAATATAGAAAACTAAAGAGACCTAATATCAAAAACAATACTCAAAAGATATTCTACTAAAATTATCCATAAATACATAGAAAAATATCCAAACACCCAGAACATAAGAGTCGGTAATACAATCCCGCAACACACGCAATTGCGTAGTTTGGTCACCTAAATAGGCACGGAACCAGGGGTGGGTTGGGGTTTGTTACAACCCACCCAATAAATAAATATATGTGTGTGTGTGTGTGTGTTAGTAGCATTAAAGTGCATAGTAAAAGTCAAGTGGAAATGATACATAAGGCTTCTTTAAACCTGTAACACCCGTGTTCGAAACTCTACTGCAGCATTTTTAAATTTTTTTTTGAATTTTCCCTTTCCACTGGGCCCAATCTCTACTTCAACCCCATTTTCTCTTTTGTACCTACTAGGCCCGATATATCCGCGTACATATATGTATTCACATATTAATTAGTATTTATTTTTAAATATTTAGCATGTTTATGTATATAATTTAATTAGTGTGGAAAATATTGCGATTATAAATTTAAATATAATAATACATATTATTTTCTCAAATAAAATTTTTACAATAAGATGACCCCTTTCAAAAAAAAAATAGTTTTTATTATTGGGTGAGATTGATATTCATTGAAAATAAAATAGATCTCGTCATTTTTTTCATCATATAAAATAAATTTAGCCCACCAAAATTTGAATTCCTGGTTCCGTCCCTGCCCCTAAAAGCGTGTTCGTGCTTTCACTTATCCAGCCCGCAAGAGGATTTGCGCGGTCTCGTCTCAAATAGCGCGGGCGCATTCTTAGCCTCCAACCAAATTATATGATTGTTGGTGTCGAACATGACGGAGGCTTTGAATGGGACGTTCCACTACAAAAATGCATCCAAAATACCACGCTAAATCGGCTTATTTCACCCTTCAAGTTTGTGAGTTGTGACTTGGGTAAGACTGTAAGAGACACATGTGCAAAGTGACTTGTATGGTATAGCTCCATTTTGAGCCCATACACCGTCACTATGTAAAGAAAAAAAAAACAAAATCATAGATAAGGTGAAAAGAGAGTTGGGAAGGTATCATGGCTTTTCACTTTGAAAATAGAGTTGGTAGAGATAAGAGCAAGAATCGAAGAAGATCGAATTCCTTTCAAAAAAAGATACTAAATTAACTTGATCACCACCACCATTGCTCAAGCTCTAGCAATGCCTTGTAGCGAACCGAGAATATCACCATCTCCATTGTAAGGTGAATTCCTCCTAGTATCTCTAATTAAAAATTAGACATCCTCCCTCCTCTAGTCATTATACAAATTAACCCTTCCATACACAAGAACCTTGTTTCTTATAGCTGGCAAAACCTCATTTCTCCTCCCTCTCATTGCCCCATTTCCCAAGATATATATACTTCTCAGATACTAACTAATTCGACGAGCCACATTAATAACATAAAAAGCATAACACTTCTGATCATATGTGCTCTGCTTATGAATTTGCTCGAGTGCCATAAACAAGGCCTCCAATTCATCACAATCGAGTAACTTCAAATGAGCATAACTTGTAGAAGACGAAACGCTTTTTCTGCTCAAGTTTCGGCTCCTTGGCGGCGTCTCGATCTCCTCCTCCTTTATCCATATTCTGAAGCTTGGAACAAATTCATCTCTTGCTAGAATAGGAGAATTGTCATAAAAAACCTCATCCTTGGATAATGATGATGATTTAATCCTTTGTGTATTCCTTGCTGATTTCGTCTTTGAATCTTTATCTGCATTTTGTGTTTTAAATTCTTGAAGATGAACACACTTTGGTCGATCTTGATCATCAACAAAACATGCGCCTTTCTTTGCAGATGACTTGAACTCCTCTACGGTTTCATGATGTATCTTTACATCTTCATGGCTGTGATTGAATTCAGCATTGCACTTTCGTGGAGCTTCAATGGATTTAGGTCTAGTTTCATTGGATGTTGAGGCTTTCGATTTCGTAATCATTGCCTAAATTGACAGATAATAAAGCATTTTTCAGTGTTATGTACCTCGTCGAAAGTGTGTTGGAACTGGACTATCCAGTCCCTACTTAGACTATGGCTACGGAGCGGGTGCAAGGAGAAGATCAGTGATCGTAGTAAATTCAGCACCAATTGTGAATCCGTTTCGACTTCAATTCTTCTACAACCATTATCCCATGCAAGGTTTAGGCCATGTATAACGCTCCATAACTCAACGGCCCATTGTCCATTGACCATCTTTGTCTCGCAGCACCCCATTTGCCAACGTTCTCAACTATCCTGATATTGAGCGTCGGAGTTCGGCTTCCTCCAGCCTCGAGCCGATCGCTACTAGCTAATCGTTTTATCCTGCGTACTTGGCCTCCGATTCAAGTTATTTCCACACCTCTTTGCCGACTTAATTTCTCTAAGCTGCTAGAGAAGAAGCATATGTTGGTAGGAGGTGGCGACGACATTCCGTTAAAGATCTTGGTGTTTTGCCATTTTCATGACCACTAGGAACAAAGTTTCACCTTCCCCACTAATATCAATTTGGAGAGCTCCTTCTAAGCACCCCTTTAAAAGATTTTCCTATTTCTAGTTTGCCACACGTAGTACATGATTGCACAATTGCACACCATCCATATTATGCATAAGAAGATGCTCGCTCTTGCCATATTGATATCAACATTAATCCAATCTTCTAACACACCATCCGATTTGCTTAAAGTAACGAAGCTTAGGCACCTAGCTAGGGTGCAGTCAATCCCCTCAGGTGAAGAGGGTTCACGAAATACTAAATACTAAAGGATTAGTCTAAGAGTATATGCAAGCAGAAGCACATGAACGAAAAAGAGTCAATTAATATATAACTTAATTATAAGCAAGCTAACAGTGAGCTTCCAGTTAAGTTATCCTATCTATCTCTCAACTAAGTAAATGCACTTGCACGCATCTCCTTCCGATTCCATTATAGCAGATCCAAAGGTACATCTTCCATCTGTTAAAAGAACAAATAAATCAGCTTAACATAAATTCAAAGGAAAAATGTACACAAGTAAAATTGACTTAGAAAAAGATATGTCAAGTTGTCAACACATACCGTAATATCTCGACATGGACCAACCCCAAATGGACCTACTTTGTGTAAAGGGTAAGTGTGGGCTGTGGCATCATTCATCAAAAACATGCTTTCTTCATAAACACGATGACTCACCATCTGTTCAATTATCTCTCCGTAGCATGGAAAGTGGTTATTGATGATCCACGGCTCAAGGCCATAAAGAGTTAGCTTCCCAAATAACGGGTGACTATCTATACCTTCGAAGCTAAGGTCGAGGTGAATCCTATATAACTTGTTCCATTTGCTATCCACCCCATACTCTTCCATCACCCAAAAATCTATATATTCCTCCCCTCGCCGGAACACCAACGCTGACAGCATCCCAGCATACTCTGATACCTCTACTGTCATCACGGGATTACGAAATGGAGTTCCATCAGGAAGATAGAAATCTGGTGGGAACTCTATTGTTCCAAACTCTTCCTTGTGACAATCAAACGTCAGAACAAAATCCCTGCGATAATCGAGTGTAGATGCAACCCAATGAATGATTCCATTTATAAAACAGCCGTGCCTACTCCTTGACGTAGCGAGTTCAAATTGACAATCTTTCATCATGTTAAGGCCAGCGGTGTCGTTTATTTCCCTCCAAGCGCCTTCCAGAGCCGAGAATACCTCACACCAGGGCGAAAGGGAAGGCGAGGGAGGAGCCGATATTTGTGAATTGCAGGGTTCCAAAGCATGGTGGAGTCGAAAGAGCCATTAGAGTGGGATACACAGATCACGCCATGAACAATGTCGACGAATGTGAAGACAGTGTTGGGGAAATGGGAGGGAGTGGAGGAAGCCAAGTTGGGGTCAAGTTGAAACGGGAATACGAAATAACGAGTGTGCTGAGGAGGAGGACGAAACAGAGTGTACGTTTTGAAACGGGGGTTGAATCCGAAATAGGGTTTCCGGTGAGGGGGATTAATGGAGGAGGTGAAGGAATGGTGAAGGCAGATGAAGGAATGAGATGAGATGAGAGAATTCCAGGCTTTGCTAACGCATCGGAATCGGCCTAGGTTTTTAGCATCCAGTCTCTTTAAAATGTCCGGCCATAAATCATCAGTTATCTCTGGCGGCGCAGAGCACCGTAGAAAATACTTCCACGCTTTACGCTCGGACTCCATTCTGCACAGAGCAAAAAAGAGTAGAAAAACAATACAATGAGTATCAAGATGCAAACTTTAAACAGAAGAAAATATGTATGTACAAAGTAAGAAAAATACTCAATTGATACCAAAATCAACAATTAAGCAATTAGAAAGATAGAAGAGAGCAACTAACAAAGAATTGGAGAGCAGGCCTCGATTGAAATTTATTTAGTTGATGTAATGTAATACGAGACCTTCAACTTCAAGAGCAGACTTTTTTGCAGCCTGTACGTTGTCTCGCTTTTCCCGATTTCATAAGAATGGAGAAGAGATACGAGAAGAATGGAGAATGAGCGTAAAAAAATCAAAACTTTAAACAAAAAACCTAAAATCAATTCTGCAACTCAAATGAAGAAAACTGAAAAAGACTCATACCTGATAATCACAAGGCGGAGGAGTTTAAATCAATTTTCAGCAACAATATCATCAGGCAAACGAAAACGAAATTGAAATTAGTAATCCTCCTCTAATTTTTCGATTCGAAGGTTAAATTGAAAGAGAGACCAGACGGCGGCGGCAAGAGAAGGTTTAGGTGGCGAGCGGAAACCGGTGAGATTTGGAGAAGTGCCGCCGGTGAAGATGTGGAGAATGAAGTAGCGTTTCACAGAGAAGAAGCAGACAGAGAGAGGAGAGAGAGGCGTTCTATTTAAAGGAAATATAGAAGAAGCAATGGTGATTTGTCCATTAATGGCTTATAATCCTATGTAGTATGAACTATAGTAAAACATCCTTAAATTAATACGCGATAAATTAATAAATCCCCCTCCAAGATAATATTTTTCTCCGATTCCGACTTGGGTCAATGAAAAATTTTACACGATAAGATAATCTATATATCTATATCATATCATAATCATATCATCATATCATAACTATAACCTAAAGCGGAGGTTAAATAAATTATTAAACAACACATGTCACTTTTAGATTGGACCACCCTACCTTTTTTTAAAAACTAATATTTTATTTTTAGATATGAAAAATTCTTATCCATCTATCTATATAACAATCTATTATTTTTGGATATGATAAATAGTAAGATCATTGGGATATTTTTTATTCTATCATACAAATTCTAGAATATTTTATTTTATTTTTAGATAGAATCGTTTTTTAACTAAGATATCTTAATTTCTATTTTTAATTGTTTATATTTATATCTTAAATAAAACAATCAATATATTAGTTTTTAATATCTTTGTATATATTAAATTTTATTTATTATTTTTAGATAAGATACTATTTTAAAGATAAGATATGTATAGTTTTTAAAAAAATATTCTCACCTATATTAATTTATAATTTTTTTTTTATATAATAATTTTTTGTAGATAAAATATGTATAGTTTATTAAAAATATCCTATATAAAATAACACATGTCAACCACACATTGAAACACACCATCCATCCTTTTAATATCCTATATAATTGGCCTATTTTTGATTGGTTGAAATCAAATTGTAGACCAATGTATAAATATTTTATTTATATCTTAAAAAATATATTATTTATATTGATTTATTGATTTTTTAAACAAAATAAAAATACTGATTCACATAATTTATTAAGATAATTTGATTTAATTTATTTTTAAGTATTATTCAATTTGAATCTACTATATATATAAAAGCAATAAGGTTTTGAGCCTTCTCATTACGCCACCTAGGATTTCGTCACATGTCGATCCTATATTAAGCCACCTCAAATTTTTACATGTGTCATTTTTTTTATAATTTAAACGTCTTTATAAATATTTCATGTCATAGTCCACATGTCAAAAATTTTTCATGTCACTCATATGTTATGTACACATCATATTGCCACATAATCTACAAATCTCAATCAATTTTTTAATTTTTTTTATATTGGATTACAATAATGTTTTTTTTTTTGGAAATTTAGTTACATATTTCGTGAAATTTACATATAAAAATATTTTTTTACCATATCTTTATGATCCTAACAACTCTCTAATATAATCTACCAAAAAATCTCCTATAAATATATAATGAGATCTTATCCTATAATATTTTTAAACTACAAAATTAATAATATATTGTTAATGATTCATATATATGATACGATCATATATGTAAGTACATAACGAATATATTGAAAAATAATTAACAGTTAACCTATAAAAACTTATTCGTAAAAATTAATTTCCATGAAAGTGACATAAAAATATGGGAAATTCTTTTTGGTACCCTTAAGGTATTGACTTTTTCTTTTGGTGACCAAATTTTTTTTTCATTCCTTTTGGTACCCTCCTAGTTTTAAAATTGTTGTTTCCGTAGCCTAAACACAAATTTCCATCCACTTCACGAGGATTTCCGTTAACAATTTAAAAAGAAAAAAAGAAAATCATGAATTTCCATACATTTCTCATTTCTGGTTCCTCTCTCGACAAAAGGGCAAGAGCATTGGCGACATGCGACCAACTTATCAGTGAGTTTTGGGTCGAGTACCAGACCAGTGAGGTCGAAGTTCGGGTTCGGCGAAGAGGGTGTGAGGGTTTCAGCCGCCGGTACTTCCAGCAACTTATCACCGCCGTCGGTTATGGCCACGGGCAAGGGATCTTCCACCGGGATCTGAGGCCGGAGAATCTCCTCGTCGACGAGAATTGGAACTTGAAAGTCACAGATTTCAATTGAGTGTCATTTGCGATCCACACTTGGTATCAAAACCGCTAAAATTTCGGCCCAATTCATGTCCTCTGGTTCCGTTTATAGTCGAATCGAAAGGCGATTCTAGTGGCTCCAATGAAGATGGCCATGAGGAAGAAGATAAGGGTACCAATTCATGTCATCTGGCCGGTTCCATTATGTTCAGAAGTTGTTTAAATTTGTTTAAATTGTCTAAAAAATTGTGTTAATCTTGCAATTAAGTAAACATCAAATTGGAAAACACAAGAGTAAAATAGAGGGATATGGTGGCTGACAAGCTGAGAGAATATGGATGAATGACTGAAGTCGGATGGTACAAGACGGAGACAGCGAATGAGAACCCCAAATATATCGTTTTCTTTTTTCTTTTAACAGAAAAATTAATTAAAATGGATGGAAGTTTGCTTTTGGAGAAGATAGGTTATGGAAAGGACTTATAATAAATTTAAAGGGTATCAAAAAGAATAATTTTTTTTTTCAGGTCACCAAAAGGAAAAGACGGAAACTCAGGGGCACCAAAAGGAATTTCCCTAAAAATATTTTTATAGAATAAGATTTTAACATATCTTCGTGATCCTAACAACTCTCTAATATAATCTAAAAAAACTCACACAAATATAGACCGAGATCTTATCGTATAATACTTTAAAATTACAAAATTAATAATAAATTGTTATTAATCCATATGACCATATGTACATAACGAATAAATTGAACAGAAAATTTAACAATTTACATATTTTCTAAGAAAAGAATTAGAATAGATATGTCTAGAGATAATCTTAACATATTTTCGACAACCTTATCATTTTTTTTTTACTTTTCCAATATGAGTTACGGTATTAAAAAATAAATTATAATAAATATATAGAAAAAAAGAGTTTTTTTTCAAAAGGTAAAATATATTAATAGTGAGGGAGGGAGAAATTTATACAAAAAATCAGCATTGCTGATAGTTTTTTTAGAAAAAATGAGTTTCGGTTTTAAAATCTATGTACAAATCAAGTCAATTTTTTTTGTTAATCTATATTTTTTCCCATTATGATATTTAGAGAGGATCAAATCTTTTTGTTGCCAAATCTTTAAATTTCAATTATGATACATCTTTGAATTTTCAATTTTGATTTTTTTGATAATTTACATACAAATCTAGCCAATTACAATTGTAATTTTCAATTATAATTTCCCAATAATATTTTTTTGATAATATATGTACATACATGTCAAGTCAATTTTATTTGCTAATGCATATTAAATGTCCCATTATTTTCATTTTTGCTATCAAAATCTTTAATTTATAATTATGCTTTTTTACAATTTATATAAATAACCAATTCACAATGATTATTTATATTATATTTTTATTTATTAATATATTTTTTATAGTATATTTAAAAAACTATCGAGTCATAGTCGTGCAGGGTACGACGGGGACAACTAGTATTAATAATAATAAAAAGTTATAAATTCTAGAAAAACTCAAAAGATAATTTTATTAAAATAATTTATTTATGATAACTTGATTTATTATTAAATTGGGATATTACTAATAAAAAAGAGTTCTAGATTCTAAAAAACCTTTAAGTTTATCTTAGTTATATACAAATTAAAAATTAATTTGCGTCTTAAGATAATGATTATTTTTTCCTAGATAAGTCCTGTATTTGAAAAAAGTATTATTAATATTTTGTTGAAACAAAACCCATACAAGACACAGGTATACATACTAGTACTATTACTAAACCCGAATCTCTCTATCCTATTTGTCACCCATCTAACTATGCCACATAAGCATCTTAATTTTTAAATTTACTTTTTTACCCTTTCTTCTTTTTAGTATTTACAATCCTTAAAATATATAATATAGTAATATTACTATTCTTATTAATATACAATGATCTACTACTTTTTGATGGACAAAATTAAAATATTATATAATTGACACCAGCATCTTTAATATGTATTGTTATTTTTTTTCAATGGCAAGTATGAAACTATACATACATAATATCTCTAAAATACAATGATCTACTACTTTTTTTCTGGATAAAATTTAAATATTATATAATGTATATCATCATCTTTAATATGTATCATTATATATAATATACTAACTTTTTTATGGACAAAATTTACATATTATATAATTGTATATCATCATCTTTAATATGTATCATTATATATTATTATATTGCTAATGTTATTAATATACAATTGTATCCTTACAAATAAAAATACAATTAATTATATACACTATATAATTCTTTTACTCTTAATTTATTTAATTACTAAAAGGTATTGACTTTTTAATATTAATATATATATAATAATTACTACTTAATTATATATATTTGTTAATGTACATAACTTTTTTAAGATCAATCGTATTAAATAGTTTTAATCTTAAGATAACTTTATCATTACTATATACTACATAATACATTTAAAAATATATATAAAATAACATGTGTGAAGCTCACATTGAACCACATCACCGATCATTTTAAAATCAATCTAATTGGTTGGCATTGAATTGGGCTATGTATTATTAGTTGAAATCTGATTGTGAACCCTATATATTATTTATACATTAAATAAAAATTATTTATGTTTATTTTCATAGAATTTGGATTTGAATACTTTTTTCCTCCTATTTTATACTATTATGTAATTTTAATCTAAATATTAATAATAATAAATTCCACATTCTAGAATAATCATAAAATGATTATTTTCATAAGATTTGGATTTATAAATTAGAACTCTTTTGCATTATTATTAATAAAAAAATATAAATTATAGAAGAATCAAGAAATCATTATTTTCTTAGGATTTAGATTTATCAATAGGACCAATTTTATATCATTATTATTATTCAATTTTAATTTGGATATTAATAATAAAAATATTTCATATATGTAATGTGTAAATTAATTAGATGACACATTTTAGAATGAATTTACATGACTATTGTTTGTTCAAATCAAATATATCATAGATAATACGATATTGTTGATCAATAACTAAACTAGATATTGAAAACGACACATGTCAATCTCACGTTTGAACCACATCACCTATATTTTTATAATTAATCTAATTGGTTAAAATATAATTGGTCTATTTTTTATTGGTTAAAATTTGATTGCAGATCGATCCAATATATAAACGCGAGGTACAAACGCACATATTTTTTTGAAAAGCGCACAGAATATCCGCGCAACGCCATTTCGCGCGAAATGGCGTTGCGCGGAAGGACAAAAGCGTAAACTGGAAATGGGATTCGGGAAATGAGGAAATTGGCTAGCTCGAAACGGGCCTGCGCGCGAAATGGGCTTGCGCGGCCCGAAATAGACTCGAAATGGGCTTGCACGAAATGGGCTTGCACGAAATGGGCTTGCACGGCCCAAAAAAGGCTCGAATATTTTTAAGTATATATGTTCCTTTTGTCGAGAGCTTCGATTTGATATATTATACGCTTTAATCTGACACCCGAGTAAAAAGTTATGAGCATTTGAAAATTGATGGTACACAAACTATTTTTACAAGTCATTTACTTAATTAAAATATTTGAATCATTTGCTAGGTTGCATAATTTCATAATGTAATTGAACCCAAGAGCGTCGAAACAATTAGGTATGGTTGGAATATCTTGAATCACACACTAAATTTATTAGCATATAACTCTTGAGGTTTTGTTCAAATATTCTTTAGTATTTTTTATTTTAATTCTCATATCTAATACAAAGTACTAAAAAGGGTCTTGATTGTGCTTAAATTAGTTAAGTAATACACATTGTACTTCGTGCTTCATGAACAAGTAATCATACTTATCAATTAATTTATTCATTCCACACCTTTACATTTAGGTGGTACAAGCAAAATAAATTTTTTTTGAACATTACGTGAGACTAAAATCTACACGGTGACTTAAAAACGGTCGACTTTTATAATATATTAATTTGATTATTTTTATCCTATACTATAATCTTTTTATTATAAAATCTATTACCTTCATCTTATACTATAATCATATAAGATAAATTTTAGAATATAAGAATTAAGTAACATTACATTACTATATATGTTGTATACTTGTGGGTTAAGATATTTGAGTTACTTAATATACTATATTAGTTAAGTATTATATACTAATACAAGTATACAACTATAATAAATTATTTTTGTGTATGTATATTTAGGGTTTGTTTATATTTAGGGTTTAGGGCTTAGGGTTTAGTGTTTAGGAATGTAACTTAGGGTTTAGAGTTTAAGTCGTAGAGTTTAGGAATTCAAGTTGGGGTTTAGGGTTTAGGATGTAGGGTTTAGTATTTATAAATTCGACTTAAGGTTTAGGGTTGAAGGTGTAGGGTTTACTGTACAAGGTTCAAGGTTTAGGACTTAAATTGTTAAATCAACTATGATTAACAAAAAATTTAAAAAATGAACTAAACCCCCATTAAATAATAGTTTTAGGTTTTAGGAATTCAACTTAGGGTTTAGGGTTTAGGGTTTAGAACTAAACCCCCATTCCATTATGGAATAATTTTATTAAATATAATAATGTTCCTAATATTATCGATAAATTTTGGCAAGTTGCGTTTGGAGTGTAATCCATTTCGGCAACTATGCCATCTAGGCATATTAGTTTTTTCATTTACTTATTTACCCTTCATTATTTATAGTATTTATAATCCTTAAAAATAAATATTATTATAATATTTGGAAAGAGTATCATTTTAATTATATATTATTATAATTAATATTACCAATATACAATTATATTTAGAGATCTTAAACCATTATAACGATTATAACGATTTCGTATAAGAATAAACGATTCTAAACTATTATAACGATTTCTTATAAGAATGAACGATTTCTAATTCATTATAATGATTTCTTATAAAATGAGCGAATATCACAATTTCGTATAAGAATAAACGATTTTAAACCATTATAACGATTTCGTTCATTCTTATACCCTAAACCCTAAGAACCCTAGAGCCTATAATGGTCAATGCTACCTATTTTGATCAATATAAGAATGAACAATTCTAACCCATTATATTGATTTCTTATACGAATGAACAATTCTAACCCGTGTTTAGGGTTTAGGGCTTTTAGTATTAAGGTTAGTTGGGGTTAATGTTTTAGGTTTTGGTTAGGGTTAAGGCTATAGCCTATAGGTCTTAGGGTTTACTCCCTCCGTTTAGTTTTACTTGACATTCTAGACTTAATTTCTTGTTTAGTTCTATTTGTCCTTGTAGGTATTTTATCCAAAATTTCTCAATATTACTCAATCAAAAGCAAAACACATTTAATAGATTTATCATTCACCTTTTTCCAATATGAATTTAATATGGGTAATTTGGTAAGATTAGAACGTCTTAATATATGTGCATTAGGTCATAAGGACAAGTAGAACTAAACGGATGGAGTAGTGTTTATGCTTTAGGGTTTCAGCGTTACCCATTTTGGTATTTTACCCACTTCCTATGATTTCAAATGGTAATTTTAAAATTCCTACATTTATAAAAAAAAAATCAAATTATTTTAAACCAAATATGATTTTCAAATTCCTATGGTATTCAATTCATGAGAAATCACTTAATTGGAAAATAAGGGTGTATTTGGACATACAAGTTGTTTAACTAGTTGTAGTTAAAATTAGAGTTATAGTTGAATAACTAGGTAAAATATGAGTTCGACTTGAAAAAAATTCACAAGAAGTAGCATAAAATGAACGATTCTAAATGATTATAACGATTTCTAATAACTAAGAATGAACGATTATAACGATTAATTCAAAAATCATTATTGTAAGGGGCTTGTCTAGGTCTTGTGTAAATTTTAACTTTATTTATTTGTGAATAAATACCATTAATTCAAAAAAAATCATGGTTGTAGTATAAATTTACACAAAGGATTTGGGGGATTTGGGGTATAGGGTTATGTATCTTCTTAAAGGATTTGGCTTCTTTAGTATAAGGCTAAGGTTTAGTATAAAATATTGATAACTCATTGTTTCGATGCTCTTGGGATAAATTACATTATGAAACTATACAATCTAGCAAATGATAAAAATATTTTAAATAAGTAAATGACTTTGTAAAAATAGTTTGTGTACCGTCAATTTTCAAATGCTCATAACTTTTTACTCTGGTGTCAGATTAAAGCATATAATATATCAAATCGAAGCTCTCGACAAAAGGAACATATATACTTAAAAATATTCGAGCCTTTTTTGGGCCGCGCAAGCCCATTTCGCGCAAGCCCATTTCGCGCGCAGGCCCATTTCGAGCTAGCCAATTTCCTGAAACCCTTTTTAAATATTCCGGATTTGCCCATTCCGCGCAACGCCATTTCGCGCGAAATGACGTTGCGCGGATATCTGTGTGTGCTTACAACTTTTTTCGTGTGTATAAATCAACAGCCTATATAAATATTTCATTTTTATATTAACAAAATAAATGATTTATATTTGTTTGTTAATTTTCTAAAAATTCTTAGATTTTATATCTTCAATCATGTATCCCTTCACCAATATATTTTTTTTTTATAACAAATAGACAATTAAGATTTATTAAACTCATTTACACTAAACCTAAGAAAATTTAAATTTCACAAAGATTTTAATAAAATTATTAACTTGGGTTAACTTGGATGTGTTGATGCACTTTTTTATGGTATTATCGTTCTTGCAAACAATGCAAAAGGAAAATTCAACCTCAAGAGGTTGAATTTTATTTTACTAAATGTGCCACTATTATTGTCAGATACGTCATTCATATGTATTTACTAGTATGTATTCCCGTACCTTGTACGGGTTTTTTTAAATAAAATATTAAAAATAAAATAGTTTGAAATATATTTATTATCCGAGAAAAATAATCATGTAAACACTTAAATATAAATTTAATTATGATTAGCATAAAAAATAAGGCAATTATCATATAACTAATCAAGATCTTTTCATATAAGGTAACAAATAATTGTATTATAATAATGATCTTTCTATCTATCATATCCAAAATTAAAAGATTATTTAGTATTAAGATTTTCTATCCTACATTCTAAAAACATGAATAAAATTTTATCATATCTAAAAATAAACGATTATTTTTTATAAAAAAAATGGTGGTGTGGTCCAATCTAAAAGTGACATGTGTCGTTTAATAATTTTTTAACCTCCGCTTTAGGTTATAGTTATGATTTAAAATTAAAATTTACTTTTTTTAAATAATTAAATTAATCTTCTTAATATAAATTACAATTTGTTATAATCAACGATGAATCTAGCTCAACAGATTTTGTTATCTTTGATCAAGATGTTAAAAATGGGTTAATCAATCGGTAACCATATTATTAGAAGAAAATATTAAGGTATTCTATAAATGATATTGTATTATTCTATTACAATTATTGTACATACATTACTTAATAATATTGCGGCAACTTACATCATTTAGTTGATAACTACATTTCAGAAGGACTAATAGTTTTAAGGGAAATTCCGGTTGGTACCCTCGAGTTTTTGCCTTTTCCGAGTGGTGCCCTAAAAAAACTTTATTACGAGTGGTACCCCTGAACTTTTGCAAAAGTCCGCCCGATGCCCTTACTTGTAAATTTTTGTTAGTTTATAACTAAATTAGTATGTTTTCTAATGAAAAAATATATTTTTGTACAAAATTAAATTAAAACACAATTTTAATTTACTAAAATGAAAATAAATCATATAAAAATAAATTTTATTATATATATTTATCAAGTAGATTTTATGTTTTATAATTCAAAGTTTTTAAGTTAAAACCAAAAATATTATAATATTTATATTAAAATAAATATATTAGAAGATTAACATTTTCCATGAAGATTTTATATGGTAATTTTGATTTTTTTTGAAAAATTGATAGAAATTAAAATTTTAATGTAACTCGAGAATATCGTAATGAGAGTTCTATTACTTTTTAAAAAAAATAAAAATTATTACATAAAACCTACATGATAAATTTTAATTATTTAATATATTTATTTTAATGTAAATATTGTAAAAAAATTTAAAACTAAAAATTTAAATAATAAAAAATACAACCTACTTGACAAATATATATATATATAATGTTTTTAATTTGATATTTTATATGATTTTTTAATTATTATTAAACTAAAATTTTGTTTTAATTTATTTAAACATAAAAATATTTTTTTACATTATAAAACATACTAATTTAGTTATAAACTAATGAAAATTTACAAGTAAGGGCACTAGTTGGACTTTTGCAAAAGTTCAGGGGTACCACTCGGAATAAGTTTTTTTTTCAGGGCACCACTCGCAAAAGCCAAAAACTCGAGGGTACCAACCGGAATTTCCCTAGTTTTAATTGGAAAGACATGTTTGTTTAGAACTGATGTTGATTCCTGTAATCTTGAAGAGTCGTGCATTCACTATTTACTAATATGACAAACAATCTAAAAGTCTTTTCTAAAGTAAAAAAATCTAAACCGGAAGTATTTACTATTCTTTTATAACACCATATTTTTCCTTATTAACTATTTTTAATACTTTAATTGTTAAATATTAATATATCCTAATTCATAAGTCATTCTATTTCATTTTTGCATAATATATAATGTTGAACCATCTCCATCTGAGTTTGAAATACACTCCAATTTATCGTTAAATAATTCACTAACTCCTTCAAAGCTTTTCAAATGAAAGCTCATATCTGGATGATGATAATGGAGAAAACTTAGCGAAGATCAACTTTCCACTTCCTATTCTAAAAAAATGAAACACGAAAAGAAAGACTAGCTAGGTTGCTTGCAGACCCCATGCAAATTATTGCAATCTTAGAATATGGACTTTGTTTATCAAACATTATTTCAAATACATTTTCTAATTTGATTTAGATTTATTTCAAACATATTTTCTTATTGTTATTATATTTAGCATTTGGAGGTTAAATAATATGAAAGTATATTGACAATAATTTATATTTCATTTGTTTCAAAATAATTATTAAATATTTACTTTTATAATATTATTAGTATATATAAATTAATATATTGTATATAATACATTTTACTATTAAATACCCGTGCCTTGCACGGGTACATCAACTAGTAAGATTATATATTTTCAAAAAACTACTATATAAATATAAGGTCTCATTAATATCATAAATTAATAATTATTAAGTAAACTTATATAGACATAACTAAGACAATTTAGTGAAATATGATTGTAGTGTTGTTATTTTTTTTAACTTAAGTCTATTTGGAACTTATATTTTTTCTAGTGTTGTGTTGATTTTTTTTTTTACAATTTCATCTATATTTCCTTGAGACTTCATCCCATGAACGAATTTTATAGTTCCAAAATAATTTGTTATTGCATCTTGCTCAACATTAACTATCCAAGTCAAGACTATAAGATTGATAGCAACCAAAACATTAATCTTACATGGATTATATTGTTCTGACTAATAGCCTTCTAAAATCCTATGGTAAAATCTTCTACGATAGTACAACTTGAAAGCTCTAATTACAAAAAAACTCTTTAAATTAATAAATATTAATTTATCGGTTAATTAATATCTTGATAAAATAATAAAATATTTTGGTTCCAACTCTATTAATTTATAGAGGTCTTACTATACATTGAGTTGATATTAATAATATTGGCCGAAATACCAAATTGTATTAAAAAAAGCCACTTTTTGACATTTGGGTATTAAAAAATTATTTGGACATATGGGTATTAATAATGATAAAATTGGCATTTAAATTTCGTTAAAAAAAATTGAATCTTTTTTAAAGAAAGACAAGCTCAAGTTTGTTCAAAAATTAAAAAAAATAAAATTTCTCGATGAAAATACAATTTTTTTTTGGTAGAATCGATGAAAATACAATTTATATTAGTTTGTTTCAAACTCAATTTGATTATATCGTCACTATATATATATATATATATATTTAAATTTTAGTAGCAACATGAAACATGTTATTCTCCATTGAAAATAACTTATACATATACGGTGACGATATAACTGAATTACGCTTTAAAGTAAATATAATCCGTGATTCCATCGATAATCTTATTTAAAAATTTTGAGTAAATGTGTGAGCATGCCCTTAAATAAGAAATTTTATTTTAATTTTTTTTACTAATATGTGAGTATTTTTTAACGAAATGTAAATGCTTCATTTATAAATTTTCAATTTTGAAATTTTTAAATGAAATGCGAATACTTATTAATTAGAAAGGAATATAAAAACTCGATTCAAAATGGATTTTGTATACAAAAACTGAATTTTTTAATGAAAAAGTATTTAATTGGCAGTTTTTTAATGCCCAAATGTCCAAATATATCTTTATTAATACTCATATGTTCAAATAATTTTTTTTAATACCCAAATGTCAAAAGGTGACGCTTTTTGTAGCTTATTTACATTTTTTTCCAGGGCTAATTGCTAATCTGCAAAAATAAGGGCTGTGGTTTGGTATAATTACAAATACTTAACGTGGTTTGGGAAATGACACTCGAATGAAGGTTCTTAAATCACATAACACTTGTACATAATTATGGGAATATATGCCAGCTAGATAGATAAATATCGCCTAAAAATATCTGGCTGATTAGTGATGCTTACAGTGCTAATTGGTGACGTGGTTCTATTAGTTATAAGCTACATTGTAATGGTAGTTAAGCAGCTAAACACTAGTATAAATAGCTAGCTATCTCTTTCTTTTTCCTCAAGACATTTGGGTAGAAGCTTTGAGAGCTTTCTAGACCCGTGTTTTCACAATTGTTGTGTCTAGCTCCTTTGAGCTTGAATCTTCTTCAATTTCGTTTTATCAATAGCTTTATCTGGTTCTATTATCTGTTCTATCTGTTTATATGGTATCAGAGCTTCAAGGATTCACGATCCTGTGAAGTGACGAACATCCGCAAATCGACTGTAATCGAAGATCGAGTACTCAATACAACCAACGATGGTATTGGATAGAGAATCGGTGGTTCGTGGTGATGGATCGGACTGGTTTCGCACCAGATTTCAGACCAGGCCAGATGATCGAGGGAATTTTTTTGATCCTCTTTTCCTCTCCAACTCGTACAACCCAGGTATGCAGCTCATAACTCATTTATTTGATGGCACGAACTTTGCTGGGTGGAGTAGAAACATCAAGAGGGCGTTGAGTGCTAAAATGAAACTAGGGTTTATCAATGGGGGTTGTCCTAGACTAGATTCGGATTCAAAGGATTTTGCTCGTTGGGAACGGGTAGATAACATGGTGATGAGTTGGATTTGGTGCTCCATGGTCAGTGAGGTCTTGCAGAACTTCAATTGTTCAAATTCTGCCCTGGAATTGTGGAAGGATATTTGTGAAAGGTATGTTGTTGTGAATGCTCCATTGATCTATCAGTTGCAGAGAGAACTGAGTAATTTGAAGCAAGAGAATTTGTCTGTTGTTGCATACTACAACAAGATGAAGAGGATTTGGGAAGAGCTCCAGGCTATGGATGGCCTTCCCTTGTGTAGTTGTGGAGCTGTACAACATTGTGGATGCTCCTTGATGAAAAGACTGGTTGATAGAGACTACACGTTAAAGCTTATGCAATTCCTGATGGGGCTGTCAGATGCATATGACACCCTAAGAAGCACTCTATTGTCAAAAGATCCATTACCTTCTATCAATGTGGCGTACAACCTGGTCATACAAGAAGAAAAGAATCGAGAGATCACTGGAGTGCTTACGCAGACTCATGATGCACTGGCTATGAACAGAATGCAAAATCAGCACAAGCATAAGGCTGGTTATGGTAACATTGGTGGGAATGGAAACAATCCAAGAAATTCCAGTTTTGCAAGAGATTTTAAGAACGCTAAAATGGATAGGAAGTGTGACTTCTGTCAAGAGCCAGTACATGTCAAGGAGACATGCTTCAAGCTAGTAGGTTATCCTGAATGGTGGAAAGGACCACATATTCAAACTTCAGGTTTGGGAAAGATGATGGCCAACATTCAGGATGAAGGTAATTATGGAACACCATTAGATATGGAGGAGATTGAGCACAAGATTGATGAATCAATGGTCAATGCAATCTTCATGAAGGTACTGGAGAAGATGAAAGGGAAAGCAATTGTCAATGAAGGAAGCAGTGCAGGACACCAGTTGAACTTTGCAGGTATGAATTTTGAAATTAATGAAAAGTCTTCTTGTTTAGTTAATAGTGCAGTAAGTCAGTGCACTTGGATAGTTGATTCAGGAGCAACTGATCATGTATCTTACAATAGAGATATGTTTGTTAATTTGAGCATGCTTGCTATACCAATAAGGATAGGGTTACAAGATGGAACAACCCAGTTGGTTAAGCAGCATGGCACTATATGTCTTACGCAGACATTGATTTTAGAGAATGTGTTGTACATTCCTGAGTTCAAGCACAACTTAATTTCAGTAACAAGATTGTTAACTGACAAGTCGAATGTGTTCATTTTTGGGACACATGGATGCATATTGCAGGACCTTTTAACTGAGAAGGTATTAGCATATGCACCAAGAGAAGGAGGGCTTTACAAGCTGAGAAGTGGAGCATCAGAAGGACTATCTTTACAGAATGAAGGGTTTAGTTTCAGTCTTGTTAGTAGTGATATGGTTTTGCCTAAGCTGTTGAACATCGTTTGTAATAACAAAGCAACTATAGACTTGTTACATGCTCGTCTGGGACATATTTCACCTACCAAACTTCTGCATTTACATGGTTGTAGTAAACTTGATGTTTCTCAGTTCAGTTGTGAGACTTGCATTTTGGCTAAATCACATAAGCTACCTTTTAGACACAGTTTGTCACATGCTTCTCAGAATTTTGATTTAATACATATGGATATCTGGGGTCCCTATAAAACTCCAGCATATTGTGGTGCTAGATATTTTCTGACTATTCTAGATGATCACTCAAGGGCAACTTGGGTGTTTTTATTAAATAGTAAAGATCAGGTGTTGAGACAGGTTGACAGGTTCTTGAGGATGGTTCACACTCAGTTTAATGCCAGAGTAAAGGTTGTCAGGTCAGATAATGGGGCTGAATTTACACAGAAGGCCATGACTGTTTTGCTTGATGACAGGGGCATTATACACCAGAGGTCAGTGCCGAGAGTTCCACAACAAAATGGGAGAGTGGAACGGAAGCACATACACCTTATTGAGACAGCTAGAGCTTTAAGACTCTATGCAAATTTACCAATAAGGTTTTGGGGTGATTGTGTACTAGCAGCTACACACCTCATTAATTTAATGCCATCTTCAGTTTTGGAATGGAAAACACCCTTTGAGTGTTTATTTGGGAAATCACCAGATTATGACGGTCTAAAAGTCATATGTTGCTTATGTTATTCCTTGCAACCGAAGGAGTTTAGAGGTAAGTTTGATGCTACAACAAATAAATGTGTTTTCCTAGGTTATTCACCAAGGCAAAAGGGTTACAAAGTTATGGATTTAGAACATAAGAAGATATTTGTGGCAAGGGATGTGATTTTCAAAGAAAATGTTTTCCCATTCCATGCAGAAAAGATTTCTTCTGATCCAAAGCCCCAACATTCTTTACCTATTGTCACACCAGGCTTTGATGATGAGCTTGAGCCACAGTTAACTCACTTACATCCTACAGAGAGCATGGAACATGATGTTGCCAGACAATCTGCTGCATCTCCTGGTTTGGAAGATCAGTTTCCTCCAGGTCTAGATGATGCTATCATACCAGAATCACCAGATTTGTCCTCTGTTTCTACAGTGCAGCTGCCACGACGCTCACACAGAGTTACTAAACTTCTTGGGAAGTTGAATGACTTTGTTTGTGGATATCTACCTCAACATGTTCAAAATAATTTGCCTCAAACTGATATTGACTCTGCAGCCACAGATGATTTTTCTCAAAATTTTCATGTGGTGTCAATGTCAGATTTGAATGGCTTTTCTCCATCCTATGTGCGGTCCTTGTTCAATGTGCTTTCAATTCCTGAACCTAGTACGTATGTGCAGGCCAAACAACACCAAGGATGGGTTGATGCTATGAATAAGGAGCTCCAAGCACTTCAAGACAACAATACATGGGAGCTAACCACCCTACCTCCAGGGAAGAAAGCAATAGGAGCCAAATGGGTGTACAAGGTCAAGTTTCTTCCTAATGGAGAGGTGGAAAGGCTTAAGGCAAGACTCGTGGCCAAGGGGTATAATCAAATCAAAAATAAAGATTATAAGCATACTTTCTCTCCCGTGGCCAAGTTCACCACCGTAAGAGTCCTTCTTGCCTTAGCTGCAACTTATGATTGGCCACTTCACCAATTAGATATTAATAATGCATTCTTGCATGGCTTCTTGGAGGAAGAAGTATATATGGAACCTCCACAAGGGTACCTTGGTGCTACAGCAGGCCAGGTTTGCAAGCTCAAACGTTCTTTATATGGCCTCAAACAAGCTAGTCGGCAATGGAATATAGAACTCACCAAACACTTAGTTGAGATGGGTTTTATACAATCCAAGCAAGACTACTCTCTTTTTACTAAGACATCAGCAGGATCAATCACTGTGGCACTCATTTATGTCGATGATATGATTCTATCTGGCAACAATTCTGCAGAAATTCAAACTACAAAACAAGCACTTGATAAAGCTTTCACAATCAAAGATCTCGGGCTTGCACGATACTTCCTAGGCATTGAAATTTCTAGATCATCAGAAGGCATTCGAATCAACCAGCGGAAGTACATAGTTGATCTTCTTACATATTCAAGTCTGCTTCATTGCAATGCAACCTCTTTTCCAATGCAGCGAAACCTGCATTTGAATCCAGACACATGAGAGCTTATTCCTGCACCAGAAAGCTACAGACGCATCATAGGGAAACTTCTATATCTCACTCTTTCTAGACCTGATATTTCATATGCCGTGCAACAGCTAAGTCAGTTCATGGTTAGTCCTCGAAAGCCACACATGGAGGCAGTATTTGCTCAGATACTTGAAAGGGACTGTAAATGCTTCACTCTTTTACTCACGCAACATCAGTTTCTCCCTCAAAGCCTATTGTGACGCAGATTGGGGAAGTTGCATATTCAGTGGGAGATCAATTACTGGTTATTGTGTCTTTCTTGGCTCGTCTCTCATATCTTGGAAAACAAAGAAACAAAAAACGGTCTCAAAATCCTCAGCAGAAAGCGAGTATCGCAGTATGTCACACACATCCAGTGAGCTAGTGTGGTTAGAAGGACTGCTCAAGGACTTCCATGTCAATATTCCTACCCCAATTCCACTCTGTTGTGACAACCGAGCTGCTGAACAATTAGCTGCAAATCCTGTTTATCACGAGAGAACCAAACACAAGAGAATTGATTGCCATTATATTCGCGACATGGTACAATCTGGATTCATCACGACTATACATGTGCCAACACATCTCCAACTTGTTGATGTCTTTACCAAAGCCCTTGGAGCCCAGCATCACAACTTTCTCTGTCGTAAGCTTGGACTGATTCTCCCTAGTCCAGCTTGAAGGGGGGCTATGGGAATATATGCCAACTAGATAGATAAATATCTCCTAGAAATATCTGGCTGATTAGTGATGCTTACAGTGCTAATTGGTGACGTGGTTCTATTAGTTATAAGCTACAGTGTAATGGTAGTTAAGCAGCTAAACACTAGTATAAATAGCTAGCTATCTCTTTCTTTTTCCTCAAGACATTTGGGTAGAAGCTTTGAGAGCTTTCTGGACCCATGTTTTCACAATTGTTGTGTCTAGCTCCTTTGAGCTTGAATCTTCTTCAATTTCGTTTTATCAATAGCTTTATCTGGTTCTATTATCTGTTCTATCTGTTTATAATAATTACATCAGATATCAATATATCACGACGAAAATTCCTAAATCACATAGCACCTGTACTGAGGAGAGATGAATGGAAGAAAAATGTTACTAAATTCGCTTTATCACAAATACACCACAAGTTATACATTTTAAACTGCAGCTTTGAAACAATGCCATTAACATGATTAACATAATGCACAAGTAAGAGATCGAAAAATAAATAAACGGAATCTAATTTACAAAGAATGCACACTTAACCCACATCAACCAACCATTTGACACTATAATTATTCACCAGATTTACAGAACGGGGGAAAGATTGGCATAAAACATTCCAATCCCATCCAAAAAAGGCTTGTATATCACAAATCACTAAATCTGTGTAGATCAAGAAAACCAACCTCTTAGCTTGAATCCGACTCTACCTGCAATAAAGAGCTCGAAGAATCCATGAAGCTGTCAATGTTGAGCAGAGGCTTTATTTGTCGCTCGACCTCTTTACGTAGAAGCTGCAATTCTTGGAGGATGGTGGATTGAGCCGTCTTGCATGCCTCTGGATCCCTGAATGCCAGGGTCCATCTTCCATCAACTAATGGTTTACCTTTAACTTTACCATCTGCAATAGATCTCAAAGTGTCCGCAGAGGGCAACACCGAAGGCCGAATTCTTAAGTGCAACCATTTCGGGTGTTTTTCATCCACTTCGGGCTGAAAAAAAAAGTGAAAACAAAATTATGAAACAAATATATTTGAAAGCTTAAAAACCTTACATAGATATAACAAATAAGGTTTGTCTAGTGAGTGCCCATGGACATGTGATAACAAATCATGTTTGGTAAGTATATAAAAACCATTACCGTATATTGGAATAGATGAACCCTATAAATAATTGAAAAATTAAAAACTAAGTAATTAGAATGGATAATCTTACTAAATAAGGATTGTTAGCAAAAAAAACCTTATAAATAACATTAAAAAAACTGAATTTATCTTGGCATACATCGGATCCAGCAAGAGGTGCAATCACCCGAATGACACCAAATCTCAGTTTAGCGGGCAGCTCTTCCACAAGGAGCAGCCATCCATTTGTTCCCAACGATGCAGCTAGGAAGCAAAAATGTCGCTCTTTACCTCTCTCAAATGCTATTCTGCAAGGCACTGCATCATCTGCACAGGACATTTGGAGAATTATCCATAAGAAATGGGCAATGCCATTAGCAGAAGACGGGAACTGCACAAGCCACAAAGATAAGAAGAAAAATATACAAATAACGGACCAAGTTTTATTTTAGTTCCTGGTTTTGGGATACCATTCTCCAGACCAACAGATTTAGCTCTTGAATTTTCAGGGATATCTGCTGAAGGTTGTAAAGGAGGGTGATCAGGCAATGCTCTGCCATGAAAGCACATGCGAAGTTGATAAAGCAGCACAAGCTCCTGTGTCAAAAGGATATGGAAAAAATTAGCAATTATAGCAACATAGAGTAGCTCGCTAGTTTAATCCAAACAGCATGTTTCTACTTGAGTTTTCCTATTGGGCCAAGTTCCAACTAATTGAATGCCAAAATTATTTCGGTGACTTATTGCAAAATCGTTGCCTGATAGACTAACTGTAATTTGAAACATTGTTTTTGCTATGTTACTTGTAATATGAAGCAAACAGCCTAATAACACATTACTGAACACTGCGCTCCAGAAATGGACTGTGGTCCTCATGTACCATGACAACTTTCCACTTGTATTCTAGCAAGAGATTAGTTAAGAAAATGAGAAATCAATGACAGGGTTAACTCATTAAAATGCAATAAAAAGGTGACATACTACAAAATTAAGTTACTTGCAATTTCTTCATACAACCATTTTAATTTATAAATTTTGAAATCATACACAAACATGAAAATGCATAATATATAAAAGCAATGGCCTGAACAATACTGTCTAATAATCCACACAGGCGAAGCTGTAGTTGTGATCCAATATATACCTTTACCAACTTCCGCATCTTCTCTCCAGTAGCAAATGATGATTCATTAGGAATGGCATCTGTATAAATAATAGTCTCAGTCATCAAGCTAATGTTAAAGATAGTAAACGAAAAGGATTACAAATAAAGTAGTAAACAAAGAAGGTAATGCATCAATGCTCTTATTCTTGGGCAAATGAAAGGCATATCTTTGAACTGAAACTCTTTGACACAGTCCCTTAAGTTTGTGTATTTTTGCAGTTCAATGAAAATGTGGAATCTTGCACTTAATATTAGTCTGACTCCATCACTTATTCAGTGGCATTATCACGTGAAGGAATTAAAACTTCAGAATAAGAATACAACAGGGTTAAAATATTCCACAGTTGGAGGTGCTTTCAGCTTTGGATCGCAATGGACTATCAACTATGAGAAATGGAAAATAAATGCTTCATCTTCCATGTATTATGTCAGTGGACCATTTTCAACTTCCAAGATCCTGTCAGATCTACCCCTATCTGGGGCAGGACGAGATATAGCTTTGGTTGCACAAGAAGCAAAACAGCCAATAACAAATTATCCTTCCTTTCAGAATCGCTACACTTTTGCATTGAGGACTACAAAAGCAATGCTCCATCTTTAGAGGCAAAGGATGAAATCCTCATCGTCTGTAGAGTTTGTATAATGTTGATAGAGTTTTGTTGCAAGCTACCATTTTTTCCTTCTTCAGAAAAAAGGTAGCCAGATTATAAAATTCTTCATGAATACAATATCCTCGTGTTAGTGAAAAAAAAAGACAATCCAACGAATTGTAGTAGTACCTTCAGGAAAGGAATTCTGAGGTGGCATCAGTAAATACTTGAGTTCTCTCTGAGGGGATGAAGCCTCAATAACTACAAGCAAAATACAGCCACTAAAGTATATCGCCAAAACAATTACTAATAAACTATACATAGTTTAAGTTGATCACTTTGGATACCTTTCTTGCACTTTCTCCACTCATCATATAGAAGAGAGATAATCTGATCAGCCCAGGTCCCTTGAACCTCCTGAAGGATACTAGTAGAGCAATGACTATACAGCTCCTACTCAAAAAAAATGAAAATAAAAACAGTCTTAGTATTAAATTTAATTTGCACTGTACTAAAATGACTACCCTAAAACCATTGAGATTTGAGACAATGGATACCGAGTTCCTTGGTCTAAAAGCAGATCATGCCGAGTCACCAACAAGGATTATAAAAATAAGAATTTAAAAGGATGAATCTTATAGCAAGACAACTGAAGCTTGTTCATAAACAAACAAAACCTATTTCATTCATTCTATGAGAAAGGTAAGTAAATGTCTGAACATGATGACCATGTGAAAAGGAATATTGAAGACAAAGAGAAAGAATGGTGATAATGCAGGAACATATCTTACCCGAAGAAGTTTAAGATGCTTTCTATTAATTTCAGCCTGGCTATAAGGAAGCAATTGGCGCAGAAGCCAGGCACTATGACACAATGCCTCTACTGATATATCTGATCGGCAGAAAAGATTTACCATTGCATCAAGTACCTGAGCCGAGAAAACCCCAATTAACATGTTTGAACGGATTTTCATTTCCCTCTAGAAGCCAAGGGTAGAATTCTACATGACAAACTATTGTCATTTGTTAATAGTATACCCAGATGGATTAACTAAGAATAACACATCCCAATCTTATTGGTCATTCAATTTCAACATAAAGTAAAGTGAAATATATAAATATACAAAACTCCATGCAATAAATTGGGCAGCCAACTATTGTCATTTCACACTTCAACTTCAAATATTAAACAAAAAGTGGACAGAAGAGGAATCCTTATGTAAAATGAAAACTGAAACTCAAAGGTGATTTAATGATTGGAAATTTTTATAAAAATAGAAAAAACATATCCAAAATGGGAATGAAAGGATCCTTACTAAGTTATCCTTATTTTCTTCTTCTACTTTCTGCATTAGAAACTAATGGTATAAAGTAAATTGCAAATTTCTCTTTTATTTTCATTTTAGAACTGGATATCCATTGAGTTTAAAAAAGCTTAGAGGGGTAATGGAAGATACTGGGAAAAAAAATGTTCAAATTTGAAATACCAGTGTGAAACCTTCTCAAATAAAGATTGATCAATAGTCAACGGTAATGCATAGTGAGTACCTGAAATCTGCATAAGCGGGGACTTGATTGCAGTTCTGCATCAGAATAAGTAACTCCGTAATGCTCCTATATGCAGACGAATAATATCAATGGCAAGATCAAAGACAATGAAAAAGAAGATCATCCAAATCAAGACAAGTGTTGATAGACAAGTAACCACTTCATGAATATAGCAGAATAACACCCCTCTAACTTTGGTAACCGGCAGGTATTTCATCAAAAAATACAATACAGTATCATGCTATGATCCTTTCTAACATTCATAGCACTTTTACTTCCACTTTTACTTCCGTAACTACACCACCATGAGCACGAGTCAGTCCTTGTCAAATTGTTCTAGCTTGCACGAAAAAAGAAACTAGATCGAGGGTAAAATCAGAAAGCCACAATAACAACATAGAAAACAAAATTAAAAGCAAAAAGGAAGATGGAAGCGTTCTTTACGAGTATTAATTTTACTGAAATATAGACTTCTAAGAAATCCTTTCTTTTTGAAAGTTCAACAATTTCAATTTTAAAAAATGCAAATTCTCTTGAGTTTCATAAGAGGCAAAAAAAATTGCCCATTACCTAAAAATCAATGGATATCAAAATCTAATTGTTCAAATGAACAAATTCCAAGTTGGTTACAATGCCCATGGAAGAGGAAAACTTGAAATAAAAGATAAGGGCTCAGATGCATAATATTAGATAGTTATTGAACTCCTCATGTACACATTAGGGTTGCAAAGCAGGTAGAGTGGCATACGTTTCAATGCTTTGGCAAATACCTTTAGCTTTCTTAGATAGCTAGTAGGCTCTCCACTAAAACTATCACGTGTAAAGTGATTTTCTAGAGAAAAAAGTTGGTCTTCACCTGCGCTCTCACCAACCAGTGATTGCTGTAAGAGACCAAAAAAAAAAGTCAAGGGAAAAGAAAAGACTTAAAATTTTATGAGATGTCATGAAGGATATAAATATATATAAGTACTAAGCACTACTAAGTCAATTCCATACACAGCGCAAACTATGACTTTGTCATCATGAAAGCCTTAGATACAGTATTTAGCAAGGAACTAAAAGAATTCTAGTTCTACAGAAGATATGACAGTACAACTATTATTTTCGATGGAATCAAAAATTACAATGTCATGTTTGGTATAATTCAGCCATCTTCATATGTTACTGCAGTATTCATGTCAGATAAATTATAATTATGACAGCTGATGAACAGTTAATAAATCAACTGAAACAATCCTTTCACTGCTTTTAATTAAACTCTTGCTGCCTGTATATGCATGAAGAAAGATAACTTCACACATGCTATCAGTTCCATAAAGAAACTGGGATGGTTGTGTTTCATTTGTGTTGAACTGAAAGATAGATGACAGAAAACCCTTCATCTTTGTGCTTTATTTGTATAAAAATAGCTTCTAGTATTATTTTTGTGTGTCCTATAATGATACCTTCTTGTACTTGTATGTCCTTTTTCACCTATATATTAACTTTCAAAAAGCAAAATAAGATATAGATTTGACATAAATAAGGAGACAATGAGATGAGATATACATACCAGTAGAAGTTTCTTATGTTTTTTGCGTTGTGGAAGAATACCTAATGCATCCAGCATTGACTCGTCCAACTCTAAATAAGTAAAAATTTCATAAGCAAAACGACATTTTAGCTGTTACATTAAAGATCCAATTCCAAAAACCGGAAGAATTACCCTTCGTTTGCAGCAGTACAGCTAGCAGGTTCAAGGAACCCATCACATGTACATTACTTCCACTTTTAAGATAAGAAAGCACAGATTCCCTACACAATAAATTTTACAATGAAAAAAGTGCATGAGGTAGTACGATCTAGATAAAGTGTTTTTACTTTTAATCTTGGAAAGGAAAGGGGTACATGAAAAAGAGATTAAGTATCAGAGAATATATTCGAAACCAATAAGTGTAAAAAAAACTAAAACGAGAAGTTCTGTAGAAGTAAAACAATCCCATCCCACAAAATCAACTTTCCATTTAACCAAAGACCCTGAGATAATGGCCGGTAGAGCTGTCACAGCATCCTGTATGTCACCAACTTCTCTGATGTTTTTAAAATTTATAAAAGGACACATATAAACAAGATTTTTGCTCTTAAATATAACTGGTCTATCAGGTTCTCAATGAGCCTTCCATTTCCAACATAGATGTATGAAAGGAGAGAAGAAATAAAAAGAAATATCACACTCTCGCAGTCAAAAGTTACAGACTAAGAAGAATGATAAATTACCTCAGTGTCAAATATGAGCCAGCAGATCCATTTGGCAATCCTGTGTCATGAGGCAGGACAATCATTAAATTCTTTTCAGGCACATCTTCATGGTGATTGCTATTCGCATGTGAAGAAAGATGGTGAATTTTTGAGCACGTTAAACAACCATTTGACTTGGCTTCCGGCACATGTGCAAATGCCTCTTGTGGACAAAAGAGAGCAGCAGCAATAGTATTTGCCAAATCTTTGATTTTTAATATTCGCAAGATGCAAGAAAGTATATACATTGCTGTGATGGCACCAAGCTGGGCATCCTGGTTTAAAGCTACAAGGATTAGGTAAATTAAAGCAGCTAAACAAGGAACAACAAAAGCATAAGTCAAAAGATAAACACATTGCATAGAGAATCAACACGCACTACATGTGGGTCAAATCTTTTTTTCAGGTAAAGTATTGTAATACTAAGAAAATTATTGAAAAAAAAGTGTGCAACCCACAATTTCAGATAAAATGAGCAAGGGTAACAAGAAACCAAAAATAAGATCAGCTAATAAATCTCGTACATTAACACCTTCATTAGTCAGAGAGGGAAGCAGCAATGGCAGTATCAAACACTGCAATAAGTTCACTGTTATCAATTGGCCAACATCTGGAATCCCAGCCGAAATAATGTCATTAAAGTAGTATAGATTGTCCTCAATTTCATCTACAGCAGAAAAAATGTTCGATGCCATTTCTTGGCTTGGATTCCTGTGAGAAAGAGCAAAACATTCATCGTAAGCGAATATGTCCCTTATATTTATGATGGTGCTTGTAGATGAAATCAACATCTTACTTTGATGCTCCTGAAACCAACTTGTTTAATCTGATACACAGCTTTCTAAAAAATGTAATTAGATCTGGAAAATATTTCGCAAGGGGGCCACTTGTGACATATCTATTTACACCATCATCCCCAACTGGATACAGAAACAGTAGACAAAAATGATACTTCAGAATAACAGTATTAGAAATTACCAACTATGTCAGAAAAAATAATAGATAACTGACCATGGTAAACATTCAGTGTCAAAGCACGTACAGCAATCCTAATCATGCTTTCTTCATGGAAAGCAAATTTTAGAGCCTCGGCATACAATGGGAAAGCAACCACCTCGTTCTAGCAAGAGAGAGAATCAAAGTCATAGCAAGAAAAAATTGGACAGGAAGATCTACAGAATCATAAAGGGAAAAGAAAAACAACTACAACAACTCAGTCAGGCATTAGGTATGTAAAACTTGATAATGCTAACCATGGCACCCAGGGCAAAATGGCAAATTGTTATACATACCAAAATAGACTAACACATTAATGCATAACTGAAATAAAAAATAAACATAAGAACACATATTTCAATTTTGTATATAGTTCATTTTGCAAAAATGTGATAGTCTGATTGTAGTACCTTCAACCACCACACCAGAGAGATGGGTAAGAAATTTCCATGATAAAAGCTTGATTTTATATTCCTTTGACTTGTGGATAAAACAAAGAACATAACAGAACAGTTGATGACATAAGAATGTATGTATGCATCATTAATCGACTGCTTTTGAAGCTCTTAATCTCAATCAATTCAATTAAATATAATTTCAAAGTGACATGTTTGTTTCTTGCTTTTAAAAGGCCTTAATCTTGTCAGCTGGTCTCTGAACAACCTGTGGATCTCTAATACAACTTCTGATCTTTATCAATTAAAAAAACAAGAAAATTAAATTTGAAGAGGATGTTTTAAAAAATAAAATAAATGATACTATCATCCATCATCATTACACACATTCAAGGATCCAAACCAGCAACCGATGAGGCTATTTACCGCCCAATTGTGTGGCACTGATCCTAAGATAAGTGGCATACCACATACCAAATTTTAATTTATCATACCCATTTGACCAATGCTATTAGTCACGTCTTATTTTGTTTAAAGATCATGTATCTAGTAAATAAGGTTATATAAAGTTACACAACCACCCACAATCTTGAAACATTCTTTACCACCAGTTTGTAACAATTATATAAAGTCGCTTTGTGCAGGAATCAAAAGAAAGGGAAATGTTAACCAGATATTGCTTGTCTTCACCAGCAATGATATTCACCAGGGGGAGAGAGAGAGAGAGAGAGAGAGAGAGAGAGAGAGAGATTACATTGCTTGTCTTCACCAACAATGATATTGTAGTCTGGTCAAGCTTCCCACTTATTGCTCTTCATAACAAAATTATAGTAGCAGTTATCAGTATCTTGTAGTAGATTTCTCATCATGAAAAAGGAAGCAAAAGGTGAAGATATAATGGAGTTTTTTTTAACTGAATATTAGCTGTTATAATGTAAAATCGAATTGGAGGGTAATGGGGGTTCAATAGGAGAAATGAAAAAAGTAGAGAGAAAAAAGAACCTTAAAAAGGATATATAGTACGATAAGAGCTCTTCATTTTGAAACTCGAAAGAATAATTAATGAGGTAATTTATATGCTCGTTACTGAAAAGATAATCTGCAAAACAGGATAGTGTTATGTTGACTTGAATAATTCCCAATATTGACACTAAATGGAGAAATGGAAAAGAATGCGTTTTGAAGTAATTAACTCACATATAGCATGCTCATTTTTTAAGTTCTGAATCATAATGCTCACTGTCTGAAGCAACTGAAGTGGAACAGCAGCAGTTTTACTGACTTGCAGAAGACGGGCGAACTCCCCCATGACCTGTTTCTCCATAAAATATCTGCAGAGGGACTGCAGAATTAAAAAGAGCATAAACCTGTAGGAAGAATGGGATGTTATAAATGATGGATTGTCATACTCGAAATAGGTTGAGTCATTCTGATCACCATATATAACCAGCTCTGCTATAGATCTCAAAGCCTCAATAACGAACCCCTGCTTAATAAATAATAACAAAGTAAATACACTGTACAACCAAATATTGCTTTAGTAAAAAATGAAAAGAAGAAGAAGAAAGGTGTAACCTTATTCACATCATTTACAATTTGAACCTTTTGCAACTGTTCAGTCAGATACCTATATGCAATTAAGAGACAAAAAGGCACTCATGAGTATTTCAGTAAAATAGGCATAAAAAATTAATTTTCTCTTCGGATAAAAGTAATTAATAGAACAGTGAAGCAACAAAAAGTCATTTTTTCAAGCAAGTGACTTTTTCAGTGCAACATTCTATTGAAAAGGCAGATAGAGACGGAGTGCAGTTTCTCTCCATTGCTGTTTTCTATCTATCTATATACATACATACATACAAGAGGAAGGTAGCAGGTGTAAAACCTACCCTTCCAAGAGCAATAATTGACCTTTTAATTAAACCTTTTTGCCACTAACAAGAAAGTTTTATAATGTATAAATCTTGTCTCCTTCTACCCCAAATTATAACCTTGTAATTTATAAGGGTAAGATTCGTCTTCTTCACCTCCCTTCAGGAACTTTATTTCAAACATAGAGAAGATTATTGAATGCTTGCAGCGTATAATATGCACCCACCATCATAAGCAATTTCCACTTTCAATTCTTGAAATTTTCACAGACTTAGTTTTCGTATATATTTCAATACGACAAGTAACAAGACGTCTGTTGACAGTTGAGACCCAATAAAGGATAGAATAGGTCTACAAATGGTCGTTGGTACACAGTGCTTCATTCTTGACCTTCAGGAGATATAACTTCACACGTATATGATTGCAAATGTTTGCTAGACCCAAGTCCTATTTTTTTAACTATTCTATGTTTATTTCCTTTACCTTTGATAAAATCTTTCATGTAAATGAATTAAAAAAACTACTCGCGCTGAAAGGTACAAAAGAAGAACTTCGAGGAGAGGGGAAAACTAGGATGATCACATATTCACATATACCATCCCAATAGTACTACTTAATTCACCAACTTGTCAAAATAAAATGTACTTGACACCAAAAATTGCTATTTTAGCAACTCTTTAGTCTTGAACATAGAAAACATGCCAAGACAAAGCACCAACTGTGGCTCTCTTCCTTCTCAGCAGGTACCAACCCAAAATCATCAAATGTTAAAATCCTCTGTTGCGCAACTTCAAGGTGAAATTTTAATTAAAAAGATAATTTACATTGGGGTATGCATTAACATACAAATTTATACTGGTCTCATGTTGCAAAAAGAACCTTTCATACTTAGAATAAAAAAACGAGGAACATCGGTAATAATTGCCATAGATAAAAACACACTGATCCATGAACAGGATATTAGCAGATTAGCCATCTACCATAAAGTATTTCCATGAAGCTCACACATTGTCCATGAAAAAAACCTTACACTCATTACCATAAAAATATATATCACCAGCAACCGGGAAAGCAAATTATAGTAAGATTCTTCTAAAAAGTAACAAAACCTGAGTTCCTCCAAGGAAAACCTATTGTTGGATCTCCAAAAGGAAAACCACATTGTTGAATGATGAAGCCTCTGAGAGTATCAGTCCCCATATGAATCTTCATCCATGGGCCAATACAGTTTCATGGCTGAGTAAAATGAACACTTTGCAAAGAGATGGCGTGATGGGAACCAAGTCCTGAGATAGTGAATCGTAAAGTAAAGACACGGTATAGAGTAGCCCATATTTTCCACATTAATGAATTGCAACAATTTGTTACTTTATTTTTCTCATGAAATATCTTGTAAATCATGTGAAGCCTCTTTAATAGAGTCCTAAAACATGGTTTTAGATACTATTTGCTCTAAACTTGTATAATTCATCTAAATTTGAAATTTCTTGCAAATCATCTGCAGGATTGATCCTTCCAAACAGAATCAACATTAACAATTAAGTTGGAGAACTTTAATTATCTGCAGGAAATTTGGCCAGAGTACTTCCTCACTGTATTATAATCCCCACACGTATAAACTAAAAATTACAATCACAGAACTTTAATTAGGATTAAGTTCTTGCAGCAACAAAGCCTATTTTTCTTTCTTTGGGGCTTTCGCATGGGCAGAAGATTTTCTCCAATAAATCCATGTCAGACGATGCACTAATGCATCAAATTGCTTGTTTAACCTCATTGTGGAAAATCTTTCTGAGCCATAAGGAAAACTTTGTAATTTTCTTTTTACCTTCTCAAAGGAAAGCTTGTTCTCTGCAATGTACTATTATCCTATGAAGATATATTGACTTCAACATTTTTGAATTTTAATTCCCCTTTTCCAACCCAACAAAAACGGAAATTTGGCCAGAGTACTTCCTCACAACAGTCTAATCCCCAAACCTATAAACTGAAAATTACAATCACAGAACACTTGAAATAATAACGGAAAAATATCCTCTAGCTAGAAATCTTCTAATTGCTCTGAAAACACATATATCTAAGAATCACAGGGTTTTGTAAAAGAATTTTAAAAGTACCAGAAACCATTAATCATACCAGAACATCTCTTCGTTTTCTTACCAGTTGCCACAGGAGTGGCCGGATGCCAATCCAGGAAGGCAACCTTCAAGTGCAAAACAAGGGTTTCAGGTAGAACTTTTTTCGATCAAATACGCAAGTATACATCAAACTTTTAGAGAAATCAACCCTAAAAACTTCGATTGGAATCCAAGTCTAACTAATCACAAATAAAATTCAAAACAGCATCAAGCCTTACCTTCAAATTAAAGACATCAACGTCAGAAGAAGATTAGATGATTGGCGTCTAAGGAAGAATTGGATGACTGGCTTGCCGTTGCCGGCGTTGCCGCTCACGGCTGGGGTTTGAGAGGGATCTGGAATGGGAGGCGAAGGCAAGAGTGCAAGAGAGCGAGAGAACTGAGGGTGGAAAGCGACTGATTCGGTGCCGGCGGCCACTTCGGCGATGGACCGGTGGATTGGCTAGTGAGCGAGTCAGAGAGAGAGATCAGCCTTGGCTCCGGTTGAAGATCGCGGAGGTGGTGGTGTTCGAATAGAGAGATGCCAACAGACATACGAAGAAGAAGCTCGAAGAAACGAATTTATTTAGCAAATAAAGTTTATAAAATTAGAATTAGAATTCGTCTGTTCCATACGGGGATCTAAAGTTTTTTCGGTGAATTGCAAAGAGTCGCGAGTTTGCGCGCGTATGATACTAAGGATTCGCGTATTATTTTCCGTTTTTTAACGGAAGATTTTAAGTGCATATCCTCGTATTCCAAACATGACAGAGCGTCGCCAGAATTAAATTTACTGTAGTGCGTTGATTGATAAAGTATCACATTATTCACATACAAATGCAATTTGATTACTTGATTTTTTTTGTTCGAATAATTTGATTACTTAGATTAATCAAGTGCACTTGGGAGATTGAATTAATAATATCTGATATTTTTGTCTCTATTTTTGGAGATCGTGATTTTCAGATTAATCATATTCCTAGAGAATGTAATGTTGTGGCCGATAAAATTGTTAAATTAGGTCACAATCTCCCCATCGAGGTCATTAAGACTCATCCAGAACTTCATGTTTTCATCCGAAAGGGTGCTCTAGGGCGCCCTCCGTGAAGGAGTGCATCCTAATCCTTACCTAATCAAAAACAAATTCCGCCGGATAATATAAACGATTCCATCATTTATTTTGAGCTTATACAAATTTATTCAAGTTTCCACAAAAAAATACAAATTTATTCGAACTTATAGTAAAAAAATAAAATCAATATCCGGGAGTTGATGATGTTTATGGGAGTTGATAAGAGTTTTTATTTCACTCAAAATTTAATTTATCCCTCTCAACCTTATCCAACCTTATGGAATTTGTTTCTTTCAATTGCCTCACTAATTTAATTTTGAAAAATCTAAAAATTAGTCTTTTCTTTATAAATTTATAAATATATCATTTTTGGTAATTTTACATTCATCTTTTATAAAATCAGTCTCGGTTAATTTAGTCTACCGAACCCCTACATAATTTTTCACAAGAATCTATCTATAATTATATATTAAAACCATACCTTTTTGAGCTACCATATTGATTCTGACCCCACCTTATATTAAAAAATTAATTTTTATTTATATTAATTTAGTTTTTTCAATTAAATTCTTTTCTATCTATTTATGTAAAAAAATTAATTTCGAATTTTAATTAAAAATAATGAAAATTATTTTATCTTTATTTATTTATTTATGTAAAAGGTTCATCTTAAATCAAATTTTGTTAAAAAAAAGTAAGAAATTTCAATATTTGAATAATTACTTGTTTAAATTGAATTTTGATAAATAAAAAATTACATTATCTTTTCCTTAATTTTATTTTTGGCCTATTCATGTAAATATAGAAGAATTTTTATCTTTAAAAAAATTCAATCTTTATTTATATTTTTTTAATTTTGTTATTAATTATCTTTTCAGCTTTTTATTTTAAAGAATTGAATTTGTTTATAAAAATTATAAGAATTTACATTATTTTTATCTTTTTTCTATATTTGTAGAAGAGTGTTACAATTGAATGATTCTTATTAAAATAATATTTATTTATATTTTTCCATAAATAAATTATCATTAAACCATCAAAATTATATTAAGCTCGTCTTAATGATTTTGACTCCATCTCACATTATACAATTGTAAATTTTTAGATAAATTTTTTCAAATAAATAAGTTGTTTTTAATTTTTATATTAAATTAAAATCATATTCATTAAATAAATTTAGTATTAAATTCATGTAGTCGTGCATGGTACGACGAGTATAACTAGTAAGCTAATAATTCCAACTCCTAAAATCAACTTGTAAAATCAACATCAACCATTAAATCAGTATCATCATCAACATCAACTCATATCAGATTTGAAACGCCGAACACACCCAACATATATAATAAATGTTGGACCCGTATTTCTGATAAGCCCATAGGAGCCCAACTAGGGGCATTCAACCCATTAAGCGAAGGAATCTGATACGCATGCTCACGAGACAGATTAAGGGTGCGTTCGGGTAAACTTTGCTGATAAGTTACTTATAAGTTTTTTGTGCTGATAAGTTACTTAAAGTGGATTGTGCTGATAAGTAAAAACTTTTTCTGATGCTGATAAGTAAAAACTTATTTCTGCTGTAAGCAAGTGGTGTTCGGTTGGAGGGTTTGCTGATTTTTAAAAGGTAATTAAGGAAATGTCCAAATTATCCTTACAAATAAATATTTAATACAAATTAAATTAATTGAAAAAAAATGAATTTAGGCAAATGGAAGAATTTCATTCCCAATTTGAAGATTGTCTTCAAATTGACGAACGAGGCAGAGAAGACACAAGACGGCGGTGAAGAATTTCTTTCTCCGAGTCCGTCGTCCATCTTGATTCTCTCTTTGGTTCCTTCTTAGGTTTGTTTATCAGTTGAATGAACTTGTCGGCGTCGTTTCGTCCGGATTCCCTCTCTGTCGTCCATCGTCCTTCCTGGTTTTCTCTCTGGTTCGTCCGTCCTCCTCGTCCATGCCGACGGTCTTCTGGCGTTCCTCCGTCCTCCTTCTCTAGTCCGATCAAATTGGGACACGAATTTGTAGACTTTTTGAGGAGGCATGTTGGAAACAAAATTCAATTGAGAACGACGAGTTCAAACCGGTCAATTTTGGAGACGAATTTGTAGACATATGTCGGCGGTGACGAGTTTTTTATCCCCGAGTCCGTCGTTCCGTCCTGATTCTCTTTCCGTCGTGATTCCTCTCTGGTTCTTTCTCCCGAGTCCGTCTTTCCGACCTGATTCCTCCTTGTACTCTGCTGTCGCAGAGGAGGGAGGGAGATAGATGTCGGTCTTGGTCGTCGGCGATGATAGAGAGGCGGCGGTCATCGACGTCACCGGTCGTCCATGGCGCTGGTTGTGTACCAGAGGAAGAGGGGCTATGGATGAGAGAGAGAAAAAAAGGGCTTATGGGGGTATTAAAAATATTTTGAGGTGGGACCCACGTGCTTACACTTTTGGGGGATAAGCATGATTAAACCGATAAGCATGGGGGTGTTGATTATTTTTTTTTGCTTATAAGCATGTGCTTACACGTTGCTTAAAACTTGGTCAAAATGAGTGTTCGGCAATGCTTATGTGCTTATTTCTGCATATAAGCATTTTTGTGCTTATAAGCACACAATATAAGTACAAACGAACGCACCCTAAAAGAGATAAGCTCACGATGGTCAATAACAACGGTCAGTGGTCTCAGTCAAACAAGACCGTTGAAGGATCTCGAAGAAGGCGGAATGGAAGATGACCATGACAATCATGCCGGAGATCTCGCGGAGAGGTTGAGCCAAGAAACGGGTTCAACATTTAAATACAATTTTATTTTCTATTTGAAAATTGTAAGCATCCATGTAATATATTTTAATTATTTTTATATATCTTTGAGCAAAATTGTGGATTATTTATTTATAATTTTTTCTTGTAGAATAGAAATGGGAATTTATCTATTTAATTTTTTAATCCATACTTATATTTATATTTCACTTATTATATTTATAAAGGTATACTATTTTATAGTATCTAAATCAATATATATTGACCTATTATATTTTAAACTATTTAGGGAAATTCTTTTTGGTGTCCTTGATTTTTTTGACTTTTTTTCTTGGTGTCCAAAAAAAAACTTATTCCTAATGGTGTTGCCCTTCTACTTTGTACAATCATACTCTCGCATCCTAAAGTACAATATATAAAACCACTTTCCATCCATTTTTTTAATCATTTTTGTTTAAAAAGAAAAAAAATCTAATTTTTAAATATAAAATAAAACTAATTATAAATAAAACTCATGAATGTAGTCACCAATACCGTAAAAATAAAACTCATGAATCTAGCACGATTAATCAAACAACATATCTTGATTATCTTCTCCACTACAGTAAATTAGGCAATCCCACAAGAAGATGACATGTAAACCTTGCTTGTCAATTTTTCCCCAAATTAGAAGAACCCTAATTTCAACACAAACTGCTAATGAATCTGATTAGTACTTAAAATTGGAACTCACAAGTGAAATTATAACTCACAAATTGAAGCCAAAATTGGTCGGAGGTCAAAGCCTTGTCGTCTCCTACCGAGAAGCTTTGACCACCCGCAAATCATCGTCGTCCGGCGACCACCAGCGAATCCTCATCGTTCGGTTTTTTAAAACGAAAATAATAAAAAATGGATGGAAAATGTGTGTTGTTGAACTACAGAAGTATGATTGTACAAAGTAAAAGGACACCATTAGGAATTAAGTTTTTTCTTTGGACACCAAGAGGAAATGTCAATAATTCAAAGGTACCAAAATTTTTTTTACTTAATTATTATATACTTCGCTAACACTTTAATTCTTTACGTAGTCTATAAATGACACTTAGGTATAAATGAGGGAAAGAGGATTCAAACTCGCGACTTAATAATAGCGGGCGTCTATCACCTACTACTAGCTATATTAGTCATAAATTATGCTCGTGCTTTCATTTAATTAATTTCCACATGAGCACGTCCCAATCAAAAACAGTTGGTTATAAACGAAAAACGATCTTTCAAATCTTGTTATCACTACTAGAATAGTTAAATATAAACATTTGGAGATTGTGATTTATTTTTTTTGGTCGGATGGACATTGTGTTTGTGATACACGTACACTCATGAGAACTCTCTCGATACACATTTTACATTTTATTTATTTTTTAGTTTTAGTTTAGGTTGTTACCACGCAAACCTCATTTGTGTACAAGCATGAGGTGCGTGCGAACAAATCAACGGCCCATTCATTTTGTCTATTACGTGGAGACGGGCCATGTCATAAAAGTTAAAACATTGTTTATGGACATTATTAATGGTGGTGACGTGGACACATATAGGTTTTTCCATGGAGTATGAGAGCCAATGGTGTTCTAGTGGCTACCTGTACCGACCCTCGAGCGGACACGTGAAAAGGCTAGTACAACCGAAAGCTTCGCCTACGTGTTTAACACCAAAATGGAGCCCACATTTTTTAATTAAACAAAGGGATTTGTTTGTCCACATGTGCATATTGGTTCCCAATTAACAGGTATCTTGCGTAATCGATCTTAAAACTTCGAAGATTTGATAAATAGAAATTAGATCAATTTGTCTAAAACCACCCTTATAATAGAATATATTATAGATAATTACCCGTATAGTAAAAAAACATCGAAAATCACCCGTATAATTTTATGTCGTGCATATGCCCCTTAGACTCACGATGCCACGATCAATGTTATCAGAATCCCGATCCGATTCTACGATTCTAGCGATCCTACGATCCATAACACGCGAAACGATCCACGATCCCAAGTAGGATCTTATTGGAGTAGGATCTTAAATGATTTAGAATGCAATCTCGATCCGATCCCGATTTTACATACGATTTTAACGATCCTATAAACGAATCTAACGATCCTACAAACGATTTTGACGATCCTATAAAATGACAATTTTTAACTATATATTATTAATAATTTTACGATTAACGTATCATTTCCATTAAAATAGTTGACTAGTCCATCCTACAACATTTTTAATAATCAAATTCATAAGGTTTATCATTTTCTTACTTTATATATAACAAAATATACAATCTATTAGGTTATTCTTGCATACTTTTAGTTATAATGTAGGATCTTACGATTCTACGATCCGATCTTACGATCCGATCCAAAAGACCTCCAGCGATCCAACCTAGAATCCCGATCCTGATAACCTTGGCCACGATGATTCAGCGTCGGGAGGCTGATGAACCGAATCGATGAGTATCCTCCCCTCGAATTAGCTTCCAATTTGTCTTCTCCGGTGTCGGTGGAGAGGCCTGCTAGGCTTGATACTCCGATCGTTTCACTTGGTTACGGATGTTCGATGACGATGCAAAGGGGACCGACCTATGGAGGATCAGTTCAGTTTTATGCTTCTCTCAAGTCTCAACCTTCAAGCACTTTGGGAGGCCGACTACGGAGGGTGACAAACATGTCCATTGAAAACGAGACACCCATGCCCACGTCCATTGCAAACTACATACGAAATTAGGCTTAGAATGAGATTAGTCTCTCGAACGGCCATTGAGAACGAGATCTAAAAATCCTAATTTTATAAAATCGAGATCTAGAAGAAGATGAGCGGATGAAGGAGCTTTCTTCATTCCTTTCTTTAGGCTTGCTACACTTGCCCCTAATAAGTATTTTTTGCTAAAACTATGAGGATAAAACTGTAAATTCACATTTTTAATAGATAATTAATAGAATTTGGGGGGGGGGGTGTTGATTGGTAACGGATATGAATATACGAGTGATTTTCAATAATTTTATATTATACGGGTAGTTATTTGCAATATACTCTATTATACAGGTGATTTTTGGTCAATCGACCTAGAAATAATATATATCCCGTCAACTCTCATTGTATTAACGAGAGGTCTCGTATTCAATTTTCCAGTGTGTAAAATTTCCTTGTGTTAGATTTTTAATCTCTATTATGTGGGCTTACATATTTAATAGAACAATTATATTATATTGCTAATTATTAGTGGGTTTATTTTAAGTGATTTGATTATGTGAAAAACCCTCGGACTTCTACTAAGTGGTATGGGCCCAATGGGTGGATACCGGATTTGGCCCAATGTGCTTAATGGGATTCTCTTGGGTTAAATAAATAGAGATTTTAGGTTATGGTCCCCAATAGGCTAAATCATTTAGGCTTTCTACGGTACTCTCCCTATCAGAGTGGAAGCACAAATCCTAGATTTAGCTGAGGAAGATCACATACCTACGGTTCTTGTTCGTAGTTCCGCATAAGGTTCGATTGCCATCAGGATTAAAGGTATGTCAATTTTGGTGTTCCTTAATAACCTAGTATGATCAATCTCTTGGAATCAAAGATTCCCAATCAGAGAAACATGAAGTGGAAGAGAAGAACGAATTGAGGATTTTCCATTATTCTGATTAGTTATAACTAACTGAGCTTATAAAGCAAGATTGTTTACTTAAGCCTCTAACTAACTCCCGGTTTACTAACATCATTTTCTTGAACCGGGTTTACTCTAACACCCCCCCTCAAGTTGGAGGATGATTCAAGAGTAGAAATCAACCCCAACTTGTTTAGTGCAGTAGTATGAATAGACTTGTGCAAAGCCTTTGTGAGTACATCAGCAAGTTGCAAAGAAGAGGGTACATGTGACAGTAAAATAAGACCATCAAGAAGCTTAAGCCTAACAAAATGACAATCTAACTCTATATGTTTAATCCTATCATGAAAAACAGGATTTCGGGCGATGTATATGGCCGCTTGGGAATCACACTTGACAGGAATAGGTTGAACATTTGGAACTTCTAACTCATGAAGAACGACTTAACCATGCTAATTCAGCAGTGACTTTCCTGAGCGCTCTGTACTCAGCTTCAACAGAGGAAAGTGAGACTGTACTTGCTTCTTGGACTTCCAGGATAAAGGAGAACCACCCAAAGCAATGTAAAAACCAGTTACTGACCTCCTTGTTGTTGGACAGGATGCCCAATCCGAGTCACAATAAGCCTCAAGCTTGAAATCTGAACTGTTATTGAGTAGAATTCCCAAAGAAGTTGTACCTTTCAGATATTGTAGAGTGTGAATTGCTGCATCCCAATGTATTGTGGTTGGTGATTGCATAAATTGGCAAAGCTGTTGAACAGTAAAAGATAAATCTGGTCTTGTATTCACCAAGAAGTTTAACTTTCCCACTAGCTGTCTGTAAGGTGTCGGGTCTTGAAGAAAAGAATGAACACCAGGTTTGAACTTGACAGTATGATCAAGAGGAGCATCAAGAGGTTTTGCAGATGAAGGACAAAACTCTTTAAGAAGCTCCTTGATGAACTTCCTTTGGGTGATAACTATGCCTTGAGGTGTATGTAGAAACTCCATCCCCAGAAAATAGTTCAAATCACCCAAGTCTTTAATAATGAATTCATGATGAAGAAATGGTTTTATCTTAGCAATTTCTGAAGCATCAGTGCCAGTGATTAAAATGTCATCCACATAGATGACCATAAAAAGTAAACTTTTCCTTGACTTCTTGTAGAACAAAGAGTAGTCATTTAAAGATTGAGTAAAACCTTGAGATAGTAATGAATCAGAAAGTTTACTGTACCATTGTCGGGATGCTTGCTTCAAACCATACAAGGATTTATTCAGTCGACATACCTTGTTAGGATATAAATGTTGTAATCCAAGAGGCATTTTCATGTAGACTTTTTTATCAATGTCTCCATGCAAAAATGCATTATTAATGTCAAGTTGTGACATAATCCATCCCTTCTTAGCTGCTGTAGCAACCAAAGCTCTTATTGTTGTCATCTTAGCTACCGGAGAAAAAGTCTCATTGTAGTCTATTCCAGCCTTTTGTGTGCAACCTTTAATCACCAGCCTAGTTTTGCATCTTTCAACAGTGCCATCTGCTTTTAGCTTTAGTTTATAGACCCATTTTGAACTAATAGGTTTCTTTCCCTTTGGGAGATCCACAACATCCCAAGTGTTGTTGGTTTTGAGAGCTTTCAACTCAAGATCCATGGCTTGAACCCATTCAGGAGATTGCATTGCTTGCTCATAAGAACATGGTTCAACAAAGGTATCAAGAGAATGTAAAGTCTGTTGAGAAGAAGCAGATAAGGCATGAAAAGGAACATAAGAAGATGGGAAGTCTTCAATATGTGAAGAGACAAAATTACAAAAATATTGTTGAAGATAAGAAGGTGGATGGGAAGGTCTAGTGGATCTTCGAGGAAAAAGTGGGAAATTCTGATGGTTAATAGCAATATCAGGATTAGGTAAAGAGTTGGATGAAGAAGAGTCAGAACTAGGGGTAGAAGAGTCTAATGGGACAGTAGGTGTAGTGGTAAAATCATTAGAAAAAAAAATTTGAAAAATTAGGAACAGATAAAGGCAATGTGCCTATATCACTAGAATGAGACAATTTTGAAAATGGAAAAATTGACTCATGAAAAGTAACATCACGTGAGATGAATATGGTTTTAGTCTCAAGGTTATACAACTTGTAACCTTTTATCCCATAAGGATAGCCTATGAAAACAGATGAAATGGCTCTAGGTTTTAATTTGTCTCTTCCTGGTTTTGTGGTACAAGCAAAAGCTAGACATCCAAAATTCTTTAGGTAGTGAAAAGAAGGAGGTTTAGAATAAAGCTTCTCATAAGGGGAAACACCATTTAAAATGGAAGAAGGTAATCTATTAATAATGTGTGTAGCAGTGAGTAAGCAGTGACCCCAAAAACTTAATGGAACTTGAGATTGAAACAACAAAGCTCTTACCACTTCCAACAAATGTCTATGCTTTCTCTCAGCTACACCATTCTGCTGGGGCGTGTAAACACAAGTTCTTTGATGAATTACCCCTTTAGAAGCAAAATACTGAACACCCTCATGGCTGTTTCCCAATTCCAAAGCATTATCAGATCTAATAATCTTGACCTCTCTATTAAACTGAGTTGCAACAAGTTGAATGAAAGACTTGAGCAAAGAAAAAGTTGCATCCTTAGACTTCATGAGATGAGTCCATGTTAGTCTAGTGTAGTCATCAACTATGGTCAAGAAATATTTATAACCTTCTGTAGTAACTGTTTTGTAAGGCCCCCATGTGTCAACATGTAACAACTCAAAAGGATAAGAAGAAGTAATACTGCTTTGAGAAAAAGGTTTCCTTGCCAATCTTGCTTTAGCACAAACATCACAAGAAGTGATTACATCAGAGTCATAGTTTGTGAAAGGAAAGAAGGACTTCTAACTAGACAAAGGTAAATGACCTAATCTCTGATGTAAGAGCTGTACATTCTGAGTTTTAGCAACAGAAATTGAAACTTGGGAAACATTATTAGGAACAAAAGTAGAAGAATTTCTAACTCCATCAGCCATACTGTTGAAGACATACAATATGTTCTGTACTTTACCAAGCAGCAGATTCTCTTTCAAATGAGGTCCCTGCAGCCAGCAAACCCCAGAATCAAAACATGCCACAAATTGCATCTGAATAGCTAGTTTGTTGATGGACAATAAGCTGAATCTAAAATCAGGCACATACAAAACATCTCTCAAAATAATCTGATCATTCACTTTCACTGTACCAGCCAGTTTAACATCTAAAACCTTTCCATTAGGCATCGAGATTTGTATTGAAGATGACAAAGGATGCATTTCAGAGAAAAAATCTAAATTGAAAGTCATGTGATCACTTGCTCCAGTATCAATGATCCATGTAGACTTAGAAAACAAAGATCGAGATGTATTTAATGATGTAGAAAAGCAAGTAATACTAGCCATGTAAGCATTGGAAGAACTTCCTGAAGAACCGATTGAAGTCTTGCTTAGCAATGCCATGAGTTGAGAATATTGATCTGTTGTTAAACCAGGAACCACATACCCTTCAACATCAGCAACAGAATGTGCATTGGCCTGTTGTGACTTCGATCTTGCATTCTTATCCGGATACCCTATGATCTTGTAGCATCTCTTAACCGAATGATTAGTTTTCTTGCAATTTTGCAAAAATAACTTTTCTTTCCTTTGTTCTGACCAGAACTTCCCGAATTAACCACTCCATTAGCTAGGTCACCAGTCATGACATTCAAAGAAGAAGATTCAACCAGCAATTTGCTAGAAGAATTGATCTCACGCTGTTTTTCTTCTTGAATCAACAAAGAATAAGCCTCATGAACATTTGGCAGTGGATTTATCATGAGAATGCTTCCTCTAGCAGTCGAATATGTATCATTTATCCCCATTAAAAATTGAAGAAGACGCTGTTCATCATGCATTTTTCTAACAGTAACAGCCAGACCACAAGAACATGGTGGAAGATTCATCATAGAATCTTTATCATCCCATAGCCTCTTAATTCGAGTTAAGAAACCAGCAATAGAATCAGAAGATTGAGAAATTGAACTTATCTCTTTCTCAATTGAGTATCTGTGCGCACCATTACTCTGTGCAAACCTTGCTTCGAGATCCTTCCAGATTTGCTTCGCATCTCCAGATAAAAGGAAACTCTCAGCAATTTCCTTGGTCATGGCGTTCAGAAGCCATGAAGAAACCATGGCGTTGCATCTCTCCCAGCGAGCAAAATCAGCGGAATCAGAATCTGGACGAGGCACGGTGCCGTTGATAAATCCGAATTTGTTTTTCGCTTTCAACGCTATCACCATTGAACTTCTCCAGGAGTAGAAACCAGTTCCATCGAACACCTTCGTAGCAAGAATCATCCCCGAACTATCGGAAGGATGAATATACAAAGGATTGTTCGAATCCATATCAATCAATCAAAGATTTGAACAAACGATTGAATCAAGAGGAAGAATTAGGGCAAGAAAACACGAAAATAGCTTTATCAGAATCGACAAAGCTCTGATACCATCTTGGAATCAAAGATTCCCAATCAGAGAAACATGAAGTGGAAGAGAAGAACGAATTAAAGATTTTCCATTATTCTGATTAGTTACAACTAACTGAGCTTATAAAGCAAGATTGTTTACTTAAGCCTCTAACTAACTCCGGTTTACTAACATCATTTTCCTGAACCGGGTTTACTCTAACACAATCTTGGCATTTTAAGTCTAAAGGAAATTATTTTTCCAACACCTTGAGCCAATGGCAGTTACAAATCGCGAACAGAGATTAGTCATTTATATGTTTGGATTGAGGGACACCTTGTGTCTCTAAGCTTGGGCCAAAAAAGTATATATATTATTGTTACGAATATTCTTTCTATCAAAGACCAATATACCTCAAAACGTGCAAGAAAAGAAAAATAAGGATGACATTTTAATATAATAATTCAAAATACAAATATATTGCATTTCTTTGTTAAATTTTCATGTAACATATTCAAGTACATGTAACAAATATATCGCTAATTATTGGACTTGCTTATTTGAAATACCATCGCTATGAATCACACTAGCTTTGTTTTGTTATCTTTTTCAGTTCAACTTTGTTTTGTTATTTTGAAGGACTTTGTTTTGTATCTATCTTTCTTAATGAGCAATGAACGAGTGGATCGGAGTTAGCACATCCTGGGAATTGCATGGCTCATTTTCATATGTGGACCTTCTTCAAATATTCAAGACCACATGTCCACATGGCGATGATTAAGAAAACAAGTATACGTAATACGTGACAAGTCATATCATTTAGTAGGTATACTAATAAATTTGATCAATACACAAGCTAACAAAGTATCTAATCATGATAGACAATATATAAATTCGACTTAAGTGACTTTTTTCCAAAATTATGCATGGAAACCTTGAATCGCAACCAATCTGATTTATATAATAAATATGTATAAGCATCGGTATTCGGTAGTAATAAGAAATTGCAATTTTTTTTTGGTCGGATAGAATTGATGACCGTTTTATCAAATTGGAGTTAAGATGAGATACGAGTTAACACAAAAAAAAGCGAATTTAGCGATCATATTTCTGGTCGCTAAATACAAAATCTGGTCGCTAAATGCATTTAGCGACCATATTGTGGTCGCTAAAAATGGTCGCTAATTTTTTTTAATTTAAAAAAAAAATATTTACGAAATATTATAAATAATTACGAATTAATATAAATAATTAATATTTAATGATTCATTAATTACTAAAAATTCATTAATTTGCATAAATTTGAATAATTTACATACATAAATTCATTAATTTACATAATTTACATACATAAATTCATTAATTTACATAAATTAAAATAATTTACAATAATATAATAAAACTACGCTAATCTATACGGCTTCGCCGGAGCCGTCATCGTCGCCGGAGCCGTCGGGACCGGATCGGCGGGACGATCCCTCACCCCCTTGGACCGGCGCATAAACTCCTCGAACTTCGCCATCTTACTCTTGAGCTCATCCACATCTTGCCTAAGGCTGACGTTTTCCTGCGATAATTCCGCCACCCGAGGAGCTGGACGACGCGGCGCCGTCAATCGATCGCCGTAAAACTCATGGACCGCATTGCCAAGGTCGAAGACGGCACCTCCCGGGCCCACCCCCCCAGCGGCCGTAAGAAAGGCATCACACTGGTCCTGAAAGGACGGCGGGGTGCCCGTTTCCGCCGACCTCTGGGTGAGGATCTTCTGGGTCCGAGTCTAATCACGCAAATAATTAAAATAAAACAACAACAACAACAACAACAAATCGAAAACAACAACAATCAACAACAAGAACAACAAACAACAACTAAACCATTTACAACATCAACAACAAAAATCAACAACAACACCACCATTTAGCGACAAAAAACAACAACTAAAGTGTTTACATTTCCTTCATATCCTTTCTAGCCGACCACTTGGTATTTCCTTGTGCAATTGCATAACCACCTCAGGCTTCAGCTCGTAACACGTCAAGTCTCTGAAGAACGCACTTAGCTGAGCTATGGGCTCCCATACTTTGTCATCAAGAAATGGACGAAAAGCAACAGGCATCAACCTTTGCATGAACACATGACAATCATGGCTCTTCATCCCAAAGAGCCTAAGCTTGTGCAAGTCAATGCAGCGGCTCAAGTTGGAGACGTAGCCATCCGGGAATTTTACGGATCTCAACCAATCTAGAAGCACTTGTTTTTCATGACGATCTAGTGCATAGCAAGCCTTTGAGTACCTATTGTCCTCCTCATCAGGTTCCAACTCCGGACGCTTGCACAATTCCTTCATATCCTTTCTAGCCGACCACTTGTCTTTCGACTTCCCCGGAACATCGAGAATGGTGAAGAAAATATTATCAAAGACATTTTTCTCAATGTGCATGACATCTAAATTATGTCTTACTAGCAGACTAGGCCAGTAAGGTAGGTCCCAGAAAATGCTTTTCTTCTTCCAACCTGAACCTCTACTGACCGCGACATTGTGCTCCTCAGCTCCCACTTCAGTTATCTTCATCAAGCCTATATTGTTTATCTGGTCTAATATCTCGTATCCATCACGAAGTACCGGGGGACCACGACGCTCCCGTTTACCTTTCTTGAAATCAGTCTTGTTGTTTCGGAAGCGATGATCAGGTTCTGTAAACCTCCTGTGACAATCGAACCAGCACATTTTGTGTCCATGTGTTAGATAAAATGCATCGGTGTCCTCCATGCAATAAGGACACGCGTATTTCCCAGAAGTGCTCCAGCCTACACAAACATATATTTTGTATCACACATTAATTAAATTTCACAAATCATATATATGCATTATTATTATATATAATAGTTTCAAATTGATTAGCATATGTAAAATTAACAACATACTAGACAACATCGAAAATGCGGGGAAGTCACTAATAGTCCATATTACAGCTGCACGCAACACAAAATTCTGCTTCCTCCAAGAATCGTATGTGCACACCCCATTAAGCCACAGATCCTTCAGCTCGGCTACCAACGGCTGCAAGTAGACATCCAACTTCTGCTTCGGGCTCTTCGGTCCAAGTACAATAACCGTCAAAAACATAACCTCTTCTCGCATACACATCGATGGCGGAAGGTTGTAGGGTTTCAGAATCACAGGCCAACATGAGTACTGGCGCCCGGACGCCCCGAACGGATTGAAACCGTCCGTGCACAAGCCTAGTCTCACATTTCGTGTTTCTGCTGTAAAATCTGGCCACACAGCATTGAAGTGCCTCCATGCCTCTGCATCTGAAGGATGTCTCATCACCCCATCTTGTGCGTGCTCTGCATGCCATCCCATGTGTTCGGCAGTCACCACAGATGCGTACAACCTCTGCAACCGTGGAGTTATTGGCAAGTAAAACATACAAGAATAGGGAATGAGCTTTGTCTTGCCTTCCTTCCATCTAGGATAGTCACATATCTTGCATGCCGCGTATTCTGCATCTGCACCCCAATATATCATGCAAGAGTTTGGACAACAATCAATCATCTCGTAAGGAAGACCGAGACCCTCAACCAGTTTTTTCGTGTCGTAAAACGTGGTTGGTAATGTCGTCTCCGGGTGAGAAACGCGTCCGAAAAAATCCGAGATCATGTCATATCCGCGCTACGTCATCTTTAGCTTAGACTTTAGGCTCAGTAGCTCAGTCGCAGCCTCCAACTGCGTCATATCACATCCAGGCCACAAAGGCCTATTTGCGGCCAACAACATGTCGTACATACGCTGTGCATCGGAATTGGGCGCTTCATTGAAATATTGCTCCCCTTGCTCATGCCTTATATCCGCATTCTGCACGGGATCCTCAGCAGTGTAATCACTTCGGCTATAATTAAAACCATCATACACCATCTGTTCCATTCGATTATCATTCCCACCATTTAATGGTGGTGCTGGATCAGAACTGCTACAGCCTTCATGCTGTCTAGACTCGGCCAACAATGCAGCGAACCTTTCATCTGTCTCCCCGTGCGAAACCCAATGGTAATAGTTCGGAACAAAAGCTTCCTTAACAAGGTGATAATGCACATCATCCACAGATTTCATTTTCTTATTCTTGCACCTCCGACACGGACACCTTAATTCGGATGGGTTATAGGACGGCATAGATTTGCAGAATTCCAGAAATTGCTCTACGCCAGCTAAAAACTCGGTGTTCAAAAAACCATCTATATTACGTACATACATCCACTCACGCATTTTTTCCTTCATGCATTTCAAAATAAGAGTACAATTAAATTAATTCAACTGCTTTTAGCGACCATATGGTCGCTGCTATGCATTTAGCGACCATATGGTCGCTAATTAGCGTCCATATGGTCGCCAACTTCAGAACATCAGAACACACATTTACAACATAACCAATTGCTATTTGCGGTAAAATTCTGTAACACAATCTCTTATAAATATATAAACGAAAGCTTTCTACCGTCAATATTTATCTAAAACAATATAATGACGGAATGAAAAATTAGGAATAAGATTTAAATACATACCTTTAGTGAGGATGTCGATAAAATTTGACGGAATTTCTTCCTAGAATCAATTCACAGTTGTGGTTTATTTTTTTCTCTCTTTTGTGAATATTTTGGAAGACAGTGGAATGAGAGTGAAGTTGTGTTGAAGCGGAATGAGAGTGCATTTTTTAGCGGAATGAGAATGCAATATATGCTGAAATGGCGAAAATTTTACCAATTACTGTTTTTAGCGACCAAGTGGTCGCCAAAAACGCGGGATATTACCCGCCAAAATAGATGTGCCGCGCCAAATCATCTGACCAAGTCAGCGACCATATGGTCGCTGAGATGTGGTCTACTAGAGGCGACCATATGGTCGCAAACTTCAGCGACCATATGGTCGCTACATGCTGGCGGGAAATTAGCCCGCACACTTGTTGCGACTATAAAGGCCTAGCAACCACGTGGTCGCGAATTTGGTTTTATTTTTTCCCCCGTTTTGACGTCCAGATTTGCGACCATTGGCGACCATGGTCGCTAAATCTGCAGAATGGTGTAGTGTTAGCTCAATCTAGCTAGCTATATGCCTATATGTAATTGATGTATGGATAGTATGACAATAAGTACAATAAGTTTCTTGAGTAATTAATTGATAAATGCTCCAGTGTAAATGAAACGCTCCACATGCTCTTCTGTCCCCAACGCTCTCTAGGGGATTGTCTGGCATTTTGCCAGTTTCCGTTGCCGATTTCGGTAGTTACCGTTCGAGCAGATGGAATTTGTGGTCTTGCTTTCCACATCCTCCATAAGGAGGATCGATAGAGCGTTATCGCTAGACGATTGTGGATAATCAAAGGTCAATTAGTCTTGATCAGGGATTTTAGTGGCATTTAGAAATTACCAAATCTAGATATATAATTCCCCGTTCGTTCAGTTGGTTTTGGGTACAAGTCATTGAATTTGCACTCGATTTACGAAGTACTTCTATTGCTCGCTCCATTGGATTGAATTTAGGTAAGTTTTTTTATTTTGATGGATTGTTTTCCTTGGCCTCGATGCTAATTTGTTTATGGGTGCTTCAATTTTTTGGCTTGAGATTACATATGGAGCACCTATTGCTTTCCTATCTTCTTTTTGGATTAATATTTTTCAAGAATCGCACTACTACTAGAATTGTAATTTTCCGAATGGTCTGCATGCTCTCCTCTTGGTTCGTGGTTTCGGGTTTACTCTATTTGGTGTCACCCTTGTTTCCCGTGCTCAAGAATGGCTTATCAATTCTTACCTTTGGTGGTGTCATTGCAAGTGGAGTTGCAATTGAATTTGTTTTCGAAACTTGCTATTTCATAATTTTATATTCCAATTGGATTATTGGTGGTGGTTCTGTTGGTTCTTTCTGTTCGAGTGGTGGTTCGAGTGGCTTTTTCAAATGGATTACTAATGCTAATTCTGTTATAGTTATCTACCCCACATTTTGTGGCATCTAGGTCAATTTTACAATCTTCGCTACTGGTAGTTTACTTTCTACTAAGGCAAACTTGCACAAATGCTCAACACTAACAGTTGGGCCCTAAAAATCGGGCTAATTTATTAGGTGGGACCACAAAGATATGAAGAAGATCGAAATGAATTAAAGACACTATCCACTATTAATAAGGCATTAAATGGCATGGAGGAAATCAAGGAGCGTATAAAGGAGCTGTTGGAACGCATTAACTACATGGCGAAAATCACGGACACCTTAAATGCCTAACGCGTTGACAATTCAGTAGAACTAGTAACTGGTCAAAACTAGCCGTTGGAAAGCATTAATAACAAGGCGAGATTCTCGTGATTGACTCATAAATGACCAGAATGTAAGCCTATAAAAGGGGAGGAAGAACATCAGCAAAGGGACATCCTCTCGGACTCACTCTCACACGCTCTCTCTACAACAAAACAATCTACATACAATTGTATTTTTATTCTTCGATTATTCATCCACGATCTCAAAAGCTATTTTACTCTTCATCTTCTCTCTGGCGTTTTCATCAATTGTTCTTCTACATCTGAATGGAATCATAGTGAAGTTTACCCTCGTTATTCTATATTTTTTGCCTATTTATTTCGATATCTATTTTTTACCAATTAACGTGTCTACTACTTATCATTGGTATCTTGAATCATAAGGAGTAACTCGTAGCAGTGTAATTGCAATCTTATTTCACTATTCTGGACTCATATCTCTTTCTCTACTTGTTTACTAGTTCATTCGCTATTTCTCTTCGTGAATCTCTTATTATTTGCGAATTAACGTGTTTAATCTGATTTTTTTACTAGAGTTCCCTCATTATAGCAGATAACGCGTTTACGTGTTAAATCTGCCCAAAACAATTGGCGTCCACCGTGGGGCCTTTAGCCAAAAATCCTATCAAACATGTTACCTTGCTAAACATGTTACCATCACCCTGCTACCAAAATGGCTAATGACCAAACTTCCAACACTAGTCCCGTTAGTGAACTTGGAAACCGAGAAGCTAACCTCGTCACTCTCAATCAGCCACAAATCATACCTCCTACTATTCCCACCGATATTCAAACCAACACATCCACCGACCAAACTCTCAAGCCAAATGACCCTAACGCGTTACCGGAACTGGGGGTCGCATCCGACTCGGTTGTCATAGCCGAACTTAGGGCCTCTATTATTTCCTTGAAAAAGGATCCGGAAAAGCAAAAGGAGGCACATAACCGATTTATAGAAGTTTGTGAAGGACAAATTGAATCTCTAACTCGTGAAAGAAATTTGCTTCAATCTCAGGTTCAATCACAGGAACAATCAGGTCCAAGTCGACCAAGGGTTTCAGGAGCAATGGATCATGGAGTTGCGCGACAACCGGATCTTGATGAACCTAATCACGTCACACCGATTAACGAAAGACAGGTAACACGTTATTTGGTAAGTGGTAACACGCTTCATGTTGTCCAAGAGGATGCAGAAGTCGTAGCTTTAAAAGAGTGGCTTAAAGCCCTTGAGGACCGGTTCAATCAGGTTCTCGAGGCACCTCAACCAATAGTCGCGGAAAGGCGAGATGGTTATACCGACTCCCCCTTCATCCCGGCTATTGCGAGAGTTGATATTTCGAGAAAGTATCATGTTCCCGATGTACCAAAGTACGAAGGAATGACTGATCCAGACCAGCATGTTACGACTTTCAAACAAGCAATGAACATTAGCACTGTCCCATTCGAAATGAAGGAAGTGGTAATGTGTCGTTGGTTCGGTAACACGTTATCTGGACCAGCACTAAACTGGCATTCTCACTTACCACTTGGAAGTATTTCATCATTTGCTGAACTAGTTGACAAGTTTAGACTCAGGTTTGCAAGTAGTCAACGCATCAAGAAACGTTCAAGCGACTTATATCGTTTGGTGCAAAAATATGGAGAATCTTTGAAGACGTTTCTAAATAGGTACAATGAGGAACTCGTCGCCATTGAAGAACGCGATGCCGCAACTTCGGTAGAAGCATTTCGAAGAGGGATATCCACAGGTAACCCCGAACTTTATGATGAATTAACTAAGTATCCTTGCTCCAACTTTGATGAAGTACAGGCAAAGGCGTTAACACACATTCGACTAGAAGAGGATGACCTCTTTGTCGCTGACACGAGGGAAGTACTACGATCAGATCGGAGGCATGGGAAGTGCGTGTCAAGGTATCGTCCGTACCCTTGAGAAAGGACATGACGTTCGAATAAATAGAAGAGCTTGGGAACGCGTTACAAAGGTGGTTTTCATCATTGAACTCATAAGGAAATAAAATACAAACAAGTTATCAATCTACCATGTAAGCAAAACTTTACTTCATGCTGGAACTACATATTCCTCCATCAAAAAATCGGTATGAGTACTAGTTGTGAATTCTATCATGTTACATCTTTACTTTGAAAGTCAATCCATAAAGTGAGCACTAACCTTCATATGAAGAGTACAATTTCAATACCAAAATTATCAGGACGTGTTACAAAATAATTTTATGGTCGACTTCATTCCTATCCAAACTGATGACACCTTACAAGAAACAGTGCAAGTAGACAACAAGTTACAAACAGGAAAATGGTTACTACATACAAATGGCGCATCAAATCAAGGAGGCATAGGACTGGGGGTGGCATTGAGCTCACCACCGGGGGTAGCCTAAGTCATGCGACATACTTTCAAACGAAACAACGAAAGTGGAACACGATTCACTTATCTTCAGCAAAGTCAAGATGTAACACGCAAAGATTCATCATCATGAACGCATTAAGAGCTAGCAACATAAACTTTAGGTCAAAGGTACTTTACCATTCATTTTTACATATTTCAATACATTCTTTACATACTACACATCGGCCTCTGTAGCCAACACGTACAACATCGGCCTTAGTCGCCAGTACATGAAACATTTGCCTTAGTCGCCAGCACACGAAACATCGGCCTTAGTCACTAGTATACATCAAACAAAAACTAGCAAGGGACGCCTTGTGATGTTACAGGCCAAAACATGGGCCCTTGCCTTATGATCAGACAAACGATGTGCACACATGACTGGTCAAAGATGCTAAGGTAGAGTACACTTAAGACGCTCTAGAGTAAGGGGAGCCCTTAAGCGCAAATGACATGTAACAATGTACGTGCATATTACATTTGTCATTTGTGTCATCACACTACATATACAACAAATTCCCTTAGTACATTCTTACACACGCGCGCAACAACAATTACAACGTTGGCCTCTGTCGCCAGTACTTACAACATCGGCCTATGTAGCCAAACACTTACAACATCGGCCTCTGTAACCAACACTTATAACATTGGCCTCTGTCGCTAGTGCTTACAACATCGACCTTTGTCGCCAGTGCTTACAACATCGGCCTATGTCGCCAACACTAAACCCCGGGTACACGTTATGACAAACGCATCATCTTGATTAGCAGCTTGTCTTGCGAAAGCCTTCGTTCAAACGAAGCATACACAACACGACATCTTGATTAACATCAAGTTTCACAAACCGACAAAGACAACATAAGGAGATCATTAGTTTGACGACTTCAGGCAATGGTTTCGAAAGCAAGTTCAAATCCGCACCAAAATATACGAGATAAATTTTGAGCGGGTTTGGGGGGTATTGTTGGGCCCTAAAAATCGGGCTAATTTATTAGGTGGGACCACGAAGATATGAAGAAGATCGAAATGAATTAAAGACACTATCCACCATTAATAAGGCATTAAATGGCATGGAGGAAATCAAGGAGAGTATAAAGGAGCTGTTGGAACGCATTAACTACATGGCGAAAATCACGGACGCCTTAAATGCCTAACACGTTGACAATTCAGTAGAAGCAGTAACTAGTCAAAACTAGCTGTTGGAAAGCATTAATAACAAGGCGAGATTCTCGGGATTGACTCATAAATGACCAGAATATTATCCTATAAAAGGGGAGGAAGAACATCAGCAAAGGGACATCCTCTCGGACTCACTCTCACACGCTCTCTCTACAACAAAACAATCTACATACAATTGTATTTTTATTCTTCGATTATTCATCCACGATCTCAAAAGCTATTTTACTCTTCATCTTCTCTCTGGCGTTTTCATCAATTGTTCTTCTACATCTGAATGGAATCATAGTGAAGTTCACCCTCGTTATTCTATATTTTTTGCCTATTTATTTCGATATCTATTATTTTACCAATTAACGTGTCTACTACTTATCATTGGTATCTTGAATCATAAGGAGTAACTCGTAGCAGTGTAATTGCAATCTTATTTCACTATTCTGGACTCATATCTCTTTCTCTACTTGTTTACTAGTTCATTCGCTATTTCTCTTCGTGAATCTCTTATTATTTGCGAATTAACGTGTTTAATCTGATTTTTTACTAGAGTTCCCTCATTATAGTAGATAACGCGTTTACGTGTTAAATCTGCCCAAAACACTAACTAATTAAATTTCTCAGTAAATATGGAAGAACATTCGATCAGAAGCGTCATATGATGTTTTACTTTAGGAGAATTGGATTAGGAAAACCTTGTAACACCTAAGGATGCTAGAGTATTATGTAATTTCTTTCCACCCTTTGAATGAATTACCCATTTTATTAAAAAAATTAATCATTGTACAAAATTAAAATAATTTAGGGATCTAAATAAAATAGTTTAAAGACAAATCAGAAAACAATTGTGAAGTATATATACTAACAACTTCAAAATTGAGAGATTAATATGAAAACTATTATAAAAGTCAGGAACTAATAGTGTAATTAACCGTAATATAAATGAAATTTGAAAAAGGTACAACCACGACGACAAGGACCCCCACTCGCTTTGGCGTATATAAGCACTCAACACTCCCAAAACAACTTGTGGACGCAATCACATTTCGTCTCCCTCTCAAATCTTCCAATTGCGCTCTACTCTATCTCCCACCGCGACTCATGACGGCCGGAATTGCCTCCTCCTCCTCCACCGCCGCCAGGAATCCATTTCTCGGCCAAAAGCCTCCGACCTCCCTCCTCCCCACAGTCCGCCGCCCGGGGCTCGAATTCCGGCGACACATTAGGTGGCAGCACCGGAGGAGCTTCTCCATTTGCTTTGTCTTGGAGAAGAAGAAATTGGGCCACGTGTCACCACCTCAGCCCTCCGATTACGATGAGGCGAGGGTTTTAGGTGATTTCGATAGCCTCACCGTGCCGAGCACCGAGGAGATTGACAGGCAGATCTCGGCCGTCCGATTGGCCGAGAAATTGGCCCGGAAGAAATCCGAGCGGTTCACGTACTTGGTCGCGGCTGTGATGTCCACTCTCGGAATCAGCTCCATGGCTGTCTTCGCCGTTTATTACCGATTCCATTGGCAGATGGATGTACGTATACAGGATTTTCAAATGTTGAATTTATTGCTCACTGTTTTCAATTTGTTGAAATTAAAATTGTGGATTTTGTATGTATACAGGGTGGAGAGGTTCCACTTACGGAGATGTTTGGCACATTTGCTCTTTCCGTGGGTGCTGCTGTGAGTTCTTTCTTCCACATTTACTCCACTTTGTATTAATTATCTCTTTAACTGAAAAATCTGAAAATTTAATTTGATTTTGTATGAACAAAACTAGAATGAGAAAATTATTGAAGCTGAGGTATTCAGGTATAGTGTAATCTTGTACATTGAATGTAGGATTAACAATCTAACTCTGAATTTGATTTCCAATTTCTCCTCCGGAAAATCTCAAGCATACCAAACTTTTTATCACAAGGGAAAAAGAATCACCATTGTTAATGTTGATTTTCCTATTCAAATTGTTACCCTTTTAAGAATGTAATTAACAAAAAGTGAAATAAAACATACTCATTTTCTTGTTAATTTAGTTGTTTAATCATCATGAATTGAACTCTGGTTAAGTGTTATGGTTTTGATAATGCAGGTGGGCATGGAGTTTTGGGCACGGTGGGCGCACAAGGCATTGTGGCATGCTTCTTTGTGGCACATGCACGAGGTAATCTCTTTTTCTACACTAATAACATGATTAAACCAGCTTAATCATCATACAATTGTATTCATAGAATCACATTGTATCTTATTTTGGTTACTTTCATGCTTTCAGTCTCACCACAAACCGAGAGAAGGCGCATTCGAACTAAACGACGTCTTTGCAATAATAAACGCGGTCCCAGCCATCGCCCTCCTCGACTACGGCTTCTTCCACAAAGGCTTCTTTCCCGGCCTCTGCTTTGGCGCGGTACGAATCTCGAATTCCCAATACAAAACCACCCGTAAAATACACCATTATCGTTAAAAAGTACCTAATATGTCTACTAAAACTTCCAAGACCGAAATTTAATGAAGTGTTATATTGAATGGACACGACGAACAGGGGCTAGGAATCACAGTGTTCGGGATGGCCTACATGTTTGTACATGATGGTCTAGTCCACAAGAGGTTCCCCGTGGGGCCCATCGCCAACGTGCCCTACTTTAGAAGAGTGGCTGCTGCTCATCAGGTATCTTCTTTCTCTAGCTGTATCTTTCTGGCTTCTAGCTACCTTCTTTTTTCTGTGTTCATAGATGCTAGGGTTCCTTACGTGTGCAATGACGCTTGAGTATTAGGGTTTTTGTGAGCAACTAATGTGAGTGAAGCTCATCCGCAAGAATGCCCTAGGATGAACTACGTCTAGATAAACCTGTTAGTTCTTTCCTCGTCTAAAAACAAAAGTGAGTGAAGCTCTTTAGGGTTCATGCATCAGTGGCATTTGCTACCAGGAATGAGAGAATAGCATTGACATTGATATTATTGGAAAAAAAATGAGTAAATCTATCAATAAGGATACATGATCATCATATAACCTATCGCTACCTCTCATCAGAAAGCACAAAAAGACACTGTTTAGTTGGCTAGTAGCATAATTGAAAAATGATTCATTTATTGCATATATGGCTACAATTAGCGAAACTTGGCTTCATGAAATCTTTATTGATTTTGATGTTTGGCGTCTTTCAGTTGCACCACACCGAAAAATTTAACGGAGTTCCATACGGGCTGTTCTTGGGACCAAAGGTTGGGGACCTCTCTCGTGTCTTTCTGTACCTTTTATAAGTTATTATTTTAAATTTGTATTTTTTTTTAAAAAATAATTGTTTCGATCCTTGTTGATTTTGTGGTTCAAGGAGCTGGAGGAGGTAGGTGGCCTAGACGAGCTGGAGAAGGAGATAAACAGAAGAATTAAATCTTATAAGAACTCTTGATTGTTTGGAGTCATCTGCAGAAGACTTCTTTTTTCCTTTTGTTAATTTTGTTTGTGTAGGCTGACAAACAAACATTTAAATTTTGTATTTAAAATATTACCCCTAAGAAAGGGAAGAGAAAAGAAGGTAGATTTATGATTTAATTATTCCTTTATCAATCATAAATGAAAATAAGGGTTACATACTCACTACTTGTGTTTCAATTTCGAAGAAAGATATCATGTTACTCGTGTGTGTATGCAAAGAAAAATAGTCAAACTTATGGAATTACTATAAGAACAGAATGAAAGAAACATCAATGGTGGTGAAATGGAAACATCTACCTTATCTTAGGATTTAGTTCTGGTACAGTTACTCTAGTTAGTTTATATGATGTGGTGTCAAAAAAAATTAGTTTATTAAGTAGTGATGATCGTTTTTGTTCTGGTAAGATTCATTTTGAAGCTTATGAACTAGTTTCTATTTTTTTTTGTAATAGAAACTCAAAATTAATTTTCTTTTCACCGACAGATTGGTTTTTTTAAACATGTTCTATTATTTTTCCATGTAAACAAATATTTTTTTTTTCCTTCAATGACAACTCCTTTATCATCTTCTTTTCAACTACCGCTGATTTTTTTTTCAATTTTTTGAATAAAAAAAACTTCATTGAACCCCCATCACCTCACTAGTTCAGTAGTTCCTACTGAAAGCATCAGCAACCTCATGTTCAAAACTTTTCAAGGTAGCTTCCTAATGAATTGAACAAAACAAGACAGCAAAGAAACGTACAAGAGCCTGAAAATCTCAATGAAAAAGCTAGGACCAACACACAGATCATATAGAAGAACATTTCTGCTGAGCAGTGCAGCAAAGTGTTTGTTATCTAATCTAATATAAATTTGAATTAAGTCTCTATAAAAATAGATAACTTTGTTCAATGATTAAGAAGAGAGTCATTAGATTCAAGACTTACTAATAGACCCTACAAATTGTTGAAACCTAGAGCCTTATTGAGGACTTCTCAAAGAGGCAATTTAATAGCATCTCAATTAGAGCCAAGATAGAACCAAATCTAACACTAATTTTCAACTAAGAATCCAAAATCCTCATAATTTATCAACAACAGCAACATTGACCCTGTGCAGTTCCCCTAAAGGGGGAATCTGGGGGGGTCAAGATGGGGGGCACCCCTGGCTTAATGCAGGCGGTGCCCGAAAGACCCGAAAGAACACAAAACAATCAGAACAAAAACCGCAGAAACAAACAAAACAAAACTTTTCAAATCACCCAAAAAGCTGAGTTCTTGTAGAACTTGGTTGTTAGCTAACAGATTTAGGCAATCAAGACCATTTTACCTATATTTAGGCAATCAAGCCCCACACTTGGCTGGTAAACTTTTCAAATCCTGCAATAATAAGAGCTTTTCGTTCTTAACTAACAGATTCCTATCAAGTTAAGTTAGATTACTTTAATTTTTTAGTGCAATTTAGCAAGTTAATGACAACCTGAACCAACAAGAACAATGGAATATCACCAAACACAGGAATCGCCATTAGTCAATAAGCTTCAGTGAACATGCTGAAAACAACCATAAAGAACAATAATTGAAATTCAACTAGAAACATGTACACTACATAATAAATAGCCACAAGAAGGCCTTCAAAACCTAGAGCAAAAGATCTACCTAGACAGCAAATAAACAAGACAGCAAATGAAACTCAAAGAACAAAATCCTTACCCAACAACTGTACATAGCCAGAAACCAGCTTCCAGTTCCAGCACATCAGTCATCCCTCTCAAATCTCAATTGACCCCAAAATTTCTCCTCTGGTACCCTGCAACTGAAATGCTGTGGAATTACCATCATCCTCCAAAGAAAGAGAAAAATCCACGTTTCTTGGGGGCTTCCTCCACCATCACAGCCTTCATACTGTCTTGCTCAACAAGCCTCCAAGCAGCTTGCTCAAATGCCAAGCCTGCAATGGTAGGAGGCCTGTTCAGAACCAAAGGATAGCCTCTATTCGTGCTCCGAATCACCTCCGAATCCTCAGGAATCATTCCTAACAACGCCAATCCCAACATCTCCTGAACATCCAACACAGACATCATATCCTCCCCCTTGATCATATCAGTCCTAACCCGATTCACAATCATCTTAATCTCCTTAATTCCATCGCACTCAAGCAATCCAGTAACCCTATCGGCGTCCCTAAGGGCCGTAATATCAGGAGTCGTCACTAGCACGGCCTCATTCGCCGGCGTAATTGCGGTGATGAATCCAGCGTCGATCCCGGCCGGGCAATCGATGAGAATGAAATCCGGAGATCCCTCGGAACGGTGCTTGAGAGCGTCGACGAGCCAAACTAGGGCTTTACCGCCAAACCCTAGGGGAAGTTTGGATCTGGCTTTGGAGATACAAAGAAGCTCGAAATTAGACCAGCGCTTGTCGCGGACGAGCGCCTGGTCGAGGCGGCAGTCGCCATTGAGGACCTCGACGAGCGTGTAGTTGACGCGATTCTCGAGTCCGAGAAGGAGGTCGAGGTTGCGGAGACCGACGTCGGCGTCGATTGCGACGACGGAGAAGCCGTAGCGGGCGAGGGAAATGCCGATGTTGGCAGTGGTGGTGGTTTTTCCGACTCCGCCCTTGCCGGAGGTAATGACGACGACGCGCGGCGTTGTGCCGGAGAGCTGCGGCTTGCGGTTGTAGTTGAGAGCGGAGGCTCTAATGAGTGAGCGTTTGCCTAGGGTTTTGGAGGAAGTTGAGGTGGTGGTGGGAAGTGGAGAAAGAAAGGAAGTGCTTATGGAGGTGGCTATGGTGGTTGTCGCGGCGGAGGGAGGGTGGAGGAGAAGCGACAGCATTGACATTGCTGTCAGTGAAGGTTGAGGAAAGATGGCTTCGGCGATCGACGATGGCGTTGCGTTGCTTTCGCTATCTTTTGATTTCAGATTTTGGGCCGTGTTGGGCAGTAAGTTTATTGGGCCAAATGGGCCCAATCATTACATATTAATCCAGCAAAGAAAGAAGTATCATTAATTGCCATAACAAAATCACTGCAATTTTATTTTTGTTTTCTTTGATTTTCTCACTTCTAATTCTATTAAACTAACATGTATACTCGTACCTTATACAAATTTTACCTGAACACAATATTAATAATAAAATTTTCAAATGTATCAATTATCTATGGACAAATAATTATGATTGCGAGACATAAATCAGTTTTTTTTTTGCTTAACTAAGATAAGCTTAAAGTTCTTCTAGATTGTAGAACTCTTTTGTGTGTGGGTGTGCTAATTAACTCGCATAAGCTATATTCAAAACAATGTGCATGCCACGCGCTTCCTTTCTTCCTTTCGTTCTCTTTTCCCTTGTCGCCGGCCTTGTCTCGAGCGGGCAAACGGCCTCCTCGCAAGAGATCCTCCTGGTAACAACGATGAAATGATTGATTCAATTCCAAAACAAGGCATAACCTCTAGTTCCACTGATATCATGAACCCGCTCTTTCGTGGAGATGTTTCAGATTATATGGGGAAGGAACATATTTTCGCTATGTTGAAGCAGCCTGATGTAACAATGTCAAAATTGCCAGCGTCGTTTAAAGATGGGGTGTCTCAAGAAGGGAACTGCACCAATGCAACATTACCCGATGAAGCCATATGGAAGGAGAGGTCGTATTTGCATGATACTGATGAAGATGAGCAACCTACAAATAAGGATCTGGAATGTCTGACCATAACATTGGGGACGGAGGAGAAGCGCCACTTCCGCAAGCCTTAGGCTTGTGCACTAATTATTCATATGTTTGATACAAGGCCAAGCTATATCTACATGAGAAATAGATTGGAAAAGAAATGGCAACTAAAAGGCGAGTTCTCCATGGTGGATAATAGAAATGACAACTGTGTGGTTCGATTCTCGAATGAAGATGATTTCAACCATGTATTCACCCAGGAAAATGGGATTAAGACTTGAGTGAATGAGAGATTAAGACTCTTTCTAAAATCAGGAAGTAGAAGAAGATGAGAGTTGAGAAGATTATGTGAAGAAAAAGAATGAAATGGAGTGATATTTATAGAAGTAGGAAACTAGGAAAGAATAGAATTGGAATAATTTTTTTTTATTTAATTGAAACTAGCCGTCGTAATTTTTTTTTTAAATGGAACCAGCCGTTGAATGGCAACGACTACTTGCCAACGGCTACGCCGGGCCAGACTGGTCCGGGCTTTTAACCCATTGACTAGTCGGGCTGGGCCGGGCTATTTTCCCCTAACCCGGGACTGGCCCATGGCCTGGGCGGGTTTAGCCCAGCTGGCCCGCAGGCTGGCCCATTTCAGCCCACTTTTGCAGGCCGGGCCAGGCCGGCCCTCACTTCCGTCCATGCCTAAGTGCGACACAGAAACTATCCTCCTCTTTAAACAACTTGCTACATTCGTTCATAGGCTTTGCCTAAATCCATCAAATACTTCTAGAAACTCTCCCATCTCAACAGACAGATAGTTCAACAGAGAGAAATAGGGACAAAACAAGGAGGGTGTTGAATATATTACAGAAGCAGCTCCATAAAGTAATGTTGTTCAACATATATATCCTGAACATGGACATTAAAAAAAATTGCTTTAGAGAGCTAGCAATGTAATCCATCATCATCGGACGGAGATATAATCTTTTCCATTTCAGCATCACCTTCATCTATTTGCTCACTAGATTCATGTTCCAAACCACCAAGCAACTGTGTTTCAGAAACAAATGGGTAGCCAAACTTGCCAAGCAAGCTGGTGAGCTCCTCAAGCTCTGCGGAATCTTCTTTCTGCTTCAAGAAAGCGAGACATGCTGATAGGTGCAATCTATTAAGCTTCCACCCCTTTGGTTCAGCTAACAAGGCCTTGATGAATGTCTTCACCGCAGCCTCCATTTGATTATGCATACAATACCCAGCAGCTAGAATGTCCCATGTGCTTGTAGGAGGCGGTTCCAGGCCATGCTTCATTCCCTTGCTCACCAATGCTTCAGCCCTCTCAAAGTCCCCCTTTCTCCCGTAGGCACGAATCAACACGTTTATGATGCGATAATCATATGCTTTAGCTCCAGTGTTAAACTCGTTTACAACTTTCTCAGCCCCCTCTAAATCATCAGCTTTGACGAGTGCGCTTACCATGTAAAGATACCACTTATTGTGCAGATTCCACCGTGACTTGCACACTTCCCATATACGGTACACCTCATCTTTCTTCTTAGCACGGCCATACATTGTGAGTAGGAACTGATGAGCTCTCTTCTTGCTCTGACCCATAGCAAGTCTCTCCACTCTCTTCAGCATAATCACACACTTATCAATGAGGCCAGCATTGAGATATCCATTTGCTACAGCCATGCAAACAATCCAGTCAACAGTATGCAAGGGATCTCTTTCCAATTTACCAAGAAAACTCTCCATGCCCCTTATATCAGAAATACTTGCATATGCATTTAACCTAATGTTGCAAGTATACTTACTCCACCAGACCCCCTTCTCTTCCATTTGTTGCATAATTTGGTCCAGCTTTTCGTACATTCTAAGCTCGGCATAAAGCTTCATCATGATATTGAAAGGAACAGAGGTTCGAGTCAATCCTAATTTATCCAGCTTCAACATCAGATCCTCTGCTTTTTCCAGAGACTTTGCACGAGCATATGACTGCAGAAGGGCGTAGTAAACCTGAGGACCTCTTGAAGGAGGAGGAAGACTATCATAATATTTTTCTGCTTGGTCAAGCCCATGCACTTTTGAGGTCAATTCCAGCCTAGTTGAAATATCTCTGGGAGATAATTCCGAATACATTTTTTCACCCCATTCAGACACCTAAAAACACAAGGTGTCAGCAAAATAATCACCCGATCAAGCAAATATGACATCCATTTAGAGAAGCAGAATATAGATTCTACTGGAGTTGTAAAATTTTATTAAGGAAAAAATTATCATTCAGTGCACCATATTAATCTTCTATTTGTCTTCAAATTCATTCTCTCACAGTGACATGTATGTTTTATGAAGCATCAACCAGCTAAGGTTGAACTACGCATAGCCTTTCATTTGTCGTCATTATGATTCCAACTTCATTTGAATTATTCCCTAAATTCCATACAGGTATCAAACTGAGGGAACCAGTATAATCTTACCATTATGGCATTATCTTCGCTCATTTAAAACAACGCAAGATAGGATTCAATACTACTACTCTCTCTTTTGCTTTTCTCCTTGGTCCACAACTCCTTAGATTATTATAGGCACTGTTTTGTAGAGTTTTTGCGACGGGGGTAGCTATATTCTTGTAACAGGGAGGGACGTGACAAATTCTGGACCACTACCACATCGTGAAGTTAAGCTGATCATTTTGGAGTACATGACGCAATATGAATTTTTTAATGTAACAAGCACACATGAGCTCATACATTTTCAGAGACCAAATGTCTGGGACACATTTTCTTCTCTTAGATATAAATTATAAATCTTCATCTCTCAAGCTATAAATTAGCATAGATCAAATCCTTTATCTCTTAAAAACTTGAACAAAAACAAATGTCAAAACACTCATTTCAAGCTGATGGGTAAAAAAGAAACGTCTTTATTTCAGAAGTGAGCATATTGCATGACAAGTGAAGATTCTTCACTTAAACACCAATTGTACTCACGAATCCAAAATCACGACTCTAATGTGTAGAGCTATAAAATTTAATTAACATACGAGTAGTTGACTGTCAGAATACATGCATACACATACATATTGATAGACAAAGGAACATACAATCTCATAAACCAATTTCCGTTGTACACAATATGAGATCAAGTTCAAGTTAGTAGTGACCAAGAAAGAATCTAGATGATATTAACAAGAGGCATTCCCAAACTGATGCAGGTACGCACTTACATTTGGACATCACATAGATATATGAATCCGGAACAATTATAAAAGATTGAATAGCAGAGCGAGACAAGAGAGAGTACTTGGAGAGCGTGGGAGTAACGGCGGAAAAGTTTGAGGCGCTTGACGATGAATTGGATGTCATCACGGTGGACATGGCGACCTTCATGGAGCCACTGGTCAAGAATCGGGACAATGGAGGCGTTAGGGTTACCCGCCGGTGAAATCCTCCTGAAGAGAGAATCGTGGGCCGCTGCCGTCAGCCATGGAGAAGACGAGGAGGATGTTAGGGAATCAGCTGAAGCAGTGGAATAGAATGATAAAACCCTAACTATGGCTGATGGGCGACATGACTTGCGGAAACTCAAACGGAGCAACTCCATATTACTCTTCTTTCCCGTCCCTCTCTTCTGTTGCAAATTTGGGCATTTTTACTCTTATAAGATGAAAAATTCATTTATTTGTGAGAGCCAAGAGTTCACAAATGTCACAGATAGAATACATTGATCCATGTAAAGAATATCAGCAGATTAGCCATCCATCTAACAAATACTTCAATACATCCAACACATTTTATCCATGAAAAACGCCTTACATTCATTCGTACCATTACAATAACCAGCAAGAGATAGCAAGACTTGTAGTGAAAAGTAAAAAAATTAATGTACGAGTTACTTGAAACAGTAGCTATTTTTTTTAATGACAACCTTCAATCATTAAACTAAAGAACCATCGTTTGACAATACTTCATAAAAACAGACAGGAAAAGAAAAATTATTCAGCATAAAAACAGGACAAGATGGTAACCATCTACTAAGCCAATGCGCTGCCCGATTTGCTTCCTTGAGTTATACGTCCAACGGCAATTTACAAAATTGAAACCCAGCTCCGCTGTCATCGCCACCAGTGTTCCCAATGTGGTTCGAGGCAGTGAACCATGTTGCAGCAGGTTGATGATCTTCTTGCAGTCCGATTCAACTATGATATGCGTCAAACCCATAGATGCTGCCGCTTGTACACCCCATCGAATTGCTTCAGTTTCCGCAATATCAACTGGAGAGCCATCCTGTATTCTCTTGGAACCAGCCAGAACAACCGTGCCACTCGAATCTCGTCCAATAACTCCTATTCCACACGTCCTACCTTGCACCGTAGCATCACAGTTGATTTTAACCCAGCCAACTTCTGGCTTGCTCCACCCGCTTCACTCAACTGTCCCTCTAGCTGGTGCATCATCTACCTTACAAGCATTTTTAAAATCCTCAAAGCTGTGAACTGCATCATCAATCAGCTTGGCCGGGTCTGTTTCAATTCCTTCAAAAACACCAACATTTCGTGCCCTCCAGATTTGGTAGATTAGATTAACCCACAAATTTTGGGACTCCCTGTCCTGTTTTTGAATAATATTTTCAATCCAGTCCAGTAACATAGCATCAGACCTACCTGTCCAATCCAAATGCGGATAGTGTTGCCATACCATTCTTGGGATTTTGCATCCCCAAACGCAATGTAAGGTGTCTTCCACTTTGCCACAAACCCCGCAGAAAGGATCATTCACCACATGTCTCTTCATCAAATTCAGTTTGCATGGAATAACACCTTTGCAGGCCCTCCAAAGCAGATTCTTCATCCTTGGGCAGACTTGGCAATTCAAACCCATCTCCAGATTGGCTTTAGCCTACTATCATCAGCTTGACATCCCACATTTTTGCTCTGGTCATCCAAATTCAAGGCAACATGATATGCTGTCTTCACAGAGAGATTGCCATCAGCTGAATAAAACCAAACCAATTGGTCATGTACGTTACTATCAACTAGATGGATAGCAAGAATGTGATCAGCATCTTGTGGAAGAAAGATAACACGTACCATCTCCTCCTTCCATTAACTACTCTCCCAGTCGATCAAATCGGAGACACTCAGATCACTTGCTGCGCCATTACATTCCCAAGTACCTTAAAAGAATTAGGCCTCGGAATCCATCGGTCGTCCCACACATTGACAGTTGAGCCATTGCCAATCTGCCAAAAGGAACCAGCCTCAATTAAGCTCCGCGCCTTACAAATGCTCCTCCAAGTGTAGCTTGGAGACTAACCAACATTTGCAGTAGCTATCTTGTTAAAACAGACATCTAATTAAATTTTATACATTAAGCTAGATGACTAGTTAAATCCATCCATTCTCAATATCATCTTCAGTGCCGTCATCATCTTCTGTCTCTACATCATAATCACTATCGTCATCTGCATCCAACACATCACTGTCATCATCAATTTCTTCAAAAATTGCTTCTTGATCGATCCAAACGTTTGGCACATGTTTAATCATTTCCCACTCTTTGATAAAAGGGCAATCTTCCACTATCAAAAACTCCAATGAAGTCGAAAGTCTTTTATCAGGCAATAACTGAACTTGTGGACAACTGCTTAATTCCAAACGCCTCATGGAGGAAAGATTTACAAGTGAAGGAAGCTCCGACAACTTGGGACAGTCCTTTATGGTAAGCTCAACAAGGCATGGAAAGTCACCTTCTTCTGCTTGAGTCCAAGATTCCAAAATCAGCATCTCATCAATAATTAGCTTTTGAAGCCTTGGAAAAGCAACAGGACCGATTTCAGTTTCACCTCTAAAATCCAATTTTACCAGACTATTTAAGCTAATCAACTCAAGATACTCCAATGATGGTAGCTTCTGCATTGATGGAAGCATGAAAGCATGCTCGCATTTGAAGAGGGTAATTCTAGCAAGCTTGTGAAATGATTCATTAGCTATCCAACTCGGAAGAGTTCTACCAGCATAGCATCGTATTTGTAGCTCTTCCAAGTCTGAGTGTGGACGAAGGTTTTTGAGTACACTGTCATCTTCAACTTCATTTTTCAAGTCTCGTAAAGGGAAATCACTCCATCTTAGCTCCAGTTTCTTAAGGCGGTTTTTAGTGGTTATTGATGCCCACTTGGCATCATCTGCACTCTTCACATTCTCCAGCCTTGCAATGCAAAATTCATCAGTGAGGTTGTTCAATTCTCTCAACTCCTTGATACTAAACCCTTCTTGAGTACCAACAAGGAAAGCTGATAAGGTCCGAAGCTTTACAAGCGCACCCAATCCTTTGGGCATGGCCGTTAACTGGCCGAGAATGTTGAAATCAAGATGCCGAAGTTCAGTGAGCATTTTCATGTCCCTGGGTAGTCTCCTAAGACGAGAACAGCCTTTAAGCTTCAAAGTTTGAAGCCGTTGCAAACGACTCATTGATTCTGGCAAAAATTCAACCAAGGTCCATGAAAGATCAAGATATTTCAAATGGACCATCTTCCCAACAGAACTTGGGAGCTCCTTTGTATCTGTTCCACTCAAGTCGAGTATTGATAAGGATTTGAAGCCTAAAAACAGATCCAACACTTGCTCAGGTTTAGAATCACAAGAACCGTGAAATAAAAGGGTTCTCAAATCCTTGAATTTGTCAAGTGTCTTGAATATTGCATCATTGATGTCATCAGATGCCACAGAAACATGTAGAATATCTTCAGGTTCAGCAATTTGTTGGCTTGTGGTCTCCAATATGAGGTATTTTGACTTGTCCTGAATCATACACAAATCGGAGTTCACCTTTTCAGCATTTACTTTGTACAGAGAATTGGAATCAGAAAGTTGGACGTATCCTTCAGACAAAAGCTTTTCAATATAGGCAGCGCCATTTAGCTCCAAAGGCTCGTCCTTTAAAAATCCCGCGGCCATCCATAATTGAATAAGCTTTTCTTTCTCAAATTCATAGCTTTCACCCAAGAGAAAGAGTATTCCCTTCCCTAATTCATTGCTCGGAACAATCAAATCTGGTAACTGGTCAAACTCGGTTATTTCATTGCCTGCTGCTTCCTTCTCAACATTAGTTTCTTGTTTGTGATCTCCCAGTTCTTTATCCCCTATGATTGAATACAAAAATTAGCAAGATGCATCTTCAATAGAAAGAGTTTTAAATCAAATTATAAAAACACATAGAAGAGTGAAATACCTTGGCTATTAAACCCAGTGCTTCTTGGACGACAGGCAGAAAGTGGTCCAGACTTTTGGGGAAACGGTGGCGGTGGTGGCGGCAGCGTAAATTTGTTGCCTTGGTCTTCAGCCTTCATTTGGTTTTGACCGATCAAGTCCAATGGACAGTCCTAAATATAGGAATTATAATAGGCTGATAATTATTGATGAAGAAATCTCCAATATTTATAGTTATATAACATGTCATTTTTGGACTCCAAGGCATAAAGTATAGAAAATATTATGATAATATCTAGCCTAATATAAAAGATAAGATTATATAAAATATAATCTAAATATATCTAAATTTCTTTAATACTAAAGACCTAAAGTTAGAAGAATCGATTTAAACTCTTCATAAATGATAAGATTTTTATATTAAATAAGAGAAATATTGAGCAATAAAGATTTTTTTTAATATCATGCTATCCACATATAAAAGGGAAAAGAATATTATCAAGTCAAAGCTTCAATTGTTAATGATTAAAAAGATACAAGAGAAGGAAAACCCAAAAAAAAAAACAATTTGATAAAAAATAAAACAAGAGAAGAATTACCAAAAAGAAACTTCAATGTTTAATAACATGAAATCATACAGAATTACCAACCCAAAAGTTTAAGATATATTTTGCAATTTTATCTTAATAATAACACATGAAAATATTACCATTTCCACCCCTGGATGTTGCAGCTCTTCCGGGGAACTCAAGTCCATATTAGGGGAATGCACTTTCCCAATGTCAACTTCTTGTTCGTCAATTCCCTCAGGGGAGAGAGATATGAGTTCCCTGTCTTTTCCTAAAACAAATTTAGCAACTTGGTTTAGATTTTTAAACCGAAAGAAATCACCAGCTTCTATCTTGTACTGTGTATCTTATAATTCTCTTTGATTACATAATGCAAAACATTATTCACGAGTAACCGACTCACCCGAATAAACCGACCCAAATCGAGAGCGAAAAGTCGAAGAAAAAAGATGGTTCGGTAATTCAGGTTTCGGGTTATATAGGTGAAGAAGAGGAAGAAGTCGAGCAGGGAAGAAGCTTCCCCCACATCAAAAATGTTTCCAGAATTCTCTTTCCCGCTCTTCCTCTGAGAGAGCGCTCTCTCTTTTGCAATCGTGAATCCTTTTCACTCAATTCGTTTCTCTCGCTTGGTTTGATTGATTCTCTGATCACGATACAGAGAAAATCATAGCCGGTAAGCCCCCTTTCCAGCCAGTTAACTGGTGATGATCATAATCACCTCTCACTTAAACCCCAAATCAATTTTAAACCTAGTTTTTTTTTAATTGATCATACCACCAATTACATACCAAACAAAACCTTATATATATAAGGAAAGTAGACCTACTTCTTAACAGTTCAATAATATAGGTCGTTCTAGGTTTTTGTCTCAAAAATTAAAAACTTATATAATTTGACTTAAATGCCTTCAATTTTGTTGACATCTTTCGCTTTTATTATGTATTTACCATAATTTTTTTTGTTGAACAAAAACAGGCTAGTAATTCGAGGGATTAGTATTTAGGGGGTGGAATACCTTCTGTTTCGGAACCAGATTTGTCCGAAGAATGAAGTGCACTCGAAGATGGGACTGAATCCGGTGCATCTCTATTTTGATTGAGTATCTGAATTTTAGGGATGTGAGATATGAGATGCCAGTCTTGTCCTCTTCCATGTTGACATCTTCTGACCAACTGCGGGCAATTTAGTATCTTGAGCACTTGTAAGGATTTCACTTGTTGAATTCCTCTCGGTAGAGTAGCAATGTTAGGACAACCATCTATCACTAGCTGTAACAGATTGTTGCATTTATGCAAGCATGCTGGCAAATCTCTCAGATTCACACAGTTTTTGACGATCAGATGCCTTAGCGAATCACCACCGGCATAGTAAATCATCTCAGGGAATTTTCTTAGCTTAGGGATTCCCTGAAATTGTAGAAACCGAAGAGCTCCTAAGCCATTCAAACCGTCCCATCCTGTGAAGTCCAGAGCCTCACAACTAATGATGCTGAGCTCCTCTAGCTTGTTGAGGCGCTTTATGGCATTGGGAAGAGATGCAATTGAGGGGCAGTCATGGATTCGTAAAACTTGTAGACAAGTTAGTTGTGCTATTCCATCTGGTAATGATTGGAGATTTTGGCAGTTGCAAAATTGGAGGAGACGCAACGACATCCAACTACCACCAAAGGCATTTGGTGAAAAGCTAGTCAGCTTCACTGACAAAAGTAAATGCCTCAAATTTACTGATGTGGGAAGTGTTATCAGCTGTACACAACCAGAGAGGTCCAGGGTTTGTAGATTCACTAGCTTGCTTATTGAGTCCGGGATCACTTGAAGTGTAAGGTTGCATGCGAGTGAGAGATACCTTAGCAGCTTTAAGTTGCTAATTGACTCCGGCAGCTCCTCAAACTCTAGATGATCAAGAAACAAGACACGTACATAGCTCAAGGCTGATATGAGCCTCTCCAAAAATGGTTTGGTAACAGGACCAACATATTTTTGGAAAAAAAAGGATCTTAACTTGGTTTTGGACAAGCTATTCCAAGGAAATTTATCATCTGATGGAATCTGATCACTGTAAAACATTGCGTTTCGACTAATAAGGTGACCAGGAAAATCAAAACCTGCATCATGTTTGTATGGTGCCAGCATCCATCGGGCAATTCTATGCGCTTCATGACATATTTGAAATGTGTTATGATGAGGAGAGTAGTCACCCTGTTGGTATAATTGAAAACAGCCCCTAAGGAATAGCTCGTTAAAATATTTATAACCGATATCTAGGAGGTCTTCATTTTCATCACTTGATGGCAACAGTCCTTGTGCCATCCAAAGGCACACTACTTGATCTCTGGACATGGCTTTATCAGGTATAATGATGCATCCAGAAAAGCATTGCATCAGGTCATACGGCATTTTCCTAAAACCAATTCTCAAAGCAAAGTCAACAACATTATATTGGCACAGGGTTTTGTTTTCGATGACTTGCCTCCAAGTATCCTCATCTCTGTTGTTATGTAAGGTGCTTCCCAAAATCTTGACTGCTACAGGTTTCCCCTTACAACTCTTAACTATACGTCTTCCAGTTCGCTCAAGAGAAGGGTACTGTTGCTCTGCTTCTTTATCAAATGCAGCATATCTGGTAAATAAGGACCAGCTCTCGTTTTCAGGTAAGCCTTCTAACCTGAAACCTATCGGGTCACCGTGCATCATTTCCATCCATCTGTTCACCATTATGACAGTGCTTCCCATTGAGCCCACCTCCAAGAGCTCCCTTAGTTCTTCCCACTTGGAGGAGTGTTGGTTCAAGTAAAAATTATCCAACACCAGAAGATACTTTTGACCTTGCAGGATGCCACGCAGCCTGTCCTTGAGTGATTCCATGTCCAAATTCCTCGGGTGGAACCATGTCCGAGGGGTAGCAGATTGAATAATCTCAACAATTAATTGTTTCAGGCTCATCGGATAGGTTATACTCCTTGAAGGCAAGGTACATAACACCAAACTAAAGTTGGTTGAGACTCGAACATCAGTGCATACCAAATTTGCAAGAGTTGTTTTCCCTATACCGGGATCTCCATAGATTGCTAGAATGTTAGGATGCACCTGCTTACACGGGGTGAAGATGGACTTAATCACCTCCTCTTTTTCAGACTGTCTGCCAACAATTGTGTTCTCCCAGGGCCATAACCGGTCGTCGTAGTATGACGATGTCAGTGTTGCCTTCATTGTATCGAGCAGTAGCGCATCCTTCTTCTTTCTCAAAGTTGAAAGACGTCCATAGTTAGAAAAAAAAAATATCGCGCTTTTCAAATCAACAGCAAGTGAATCATGCAGTTTACTCAGCTGTAAAAATAAATCAGAAGATTGCAGTGGAAATAAATCAGAAGATTGCGGTGGCTGCAGCTTATGTTTGTCGATTGAGAAGAGATCATCATGCCTCCCGTTGACTTTCTGCTCCAAATGCTCGGTTGCAGCCGCATCCAGCAGATCCTCAATATCATAAGCATATGTTATAGCAGAACACAGTTTTCTTGTGGCGCCACATATCTCGTTTTCGGTCTCCTGAATCTTCTGGTATACATCTTGTACAACAGCACAGAGGTCAGACAAGGTTTTCTCAAGGTTGGAGGTGGTGCCATCTTTTCCAAAGCAGGAAGGCTGAGATGTGATGATTTCGGTGAAAGGATGTGAGTTTAGCATGCGACGAATCCTTTCTACCTCACCATAGGTGAAGAGTAAATCAACCATGTCTCGGCTGCGATCCATCAGGTCAGGAATTATGATTCAGAAGCCTCTCAGAGGTTCGATACGGTTCAGCTCGGCTGTTTTAAATTCAGCTTAATAAAAGGGAGTGTTTGAATTGGGGAAAGCAGAACTAAAACGAATGGAGGTTAAATTGAAAGTCAACAAAGGTGAAGAAAGTTGGGATTGCCAATTAGTGATTGTTTCCTTGGGATAAGCTGCTTGTGGGCTCGTTTCACTTTGAATGGGAAGTGATTTTTGGATAAAAAGTGATTTTTAGTGTCTCGAAAAACTAAAAAGTGGAGAGAGTTACACGAATTTCAAAACTATTAAAAGTGATTTTTGAATAGAAATGACTTTTTAGGAAACTTGATTTTGGGAAACTAGGGTTTTGGGAATGTTGTAGAACATAACAGAGAATTTGTGGGAGATGTTTTCTTCATTTTCAGATTCAATATAAGCTTACGGGAGAAGGAGAGTATATATACATGGGTGATTTACCCGAGGAATTAACAAACTCTATTTATTGTGTGCTAATTTTATTACGACTATGATTCGGTATTTTATAAACATTATAAATAGGATATTAATAAATAAACATATAATATAAATTTTAATAATTAATTTATTACTCGTAGAATGTATAATTTTTTGATCAAATATTATATCTTCATATTTTATTACTTTCCATGTATGTAAATTTAGAGATTATCAAATATCTCAATAGAATCACGCTCTAGTGAAATACACTATTAGAGTAAAGCATGTGGTTAAAATCCAGCCATTAGATTATATAGAATGAACGGATCAGATTTAAAATAAAAAAAGTCCATTTTAAGGAATAGATTGAGAAACACTAAATCATTTCCGGTCCCACTTATTTCCAATTTCCAATTTCCAAATATTATCAAAATCCCGAAATAAGCGGTTCGTGATTTCATTTTCATTCAGGATACGATTCGTGCTCGTTCTCTCTCTGAAACCGAAGCGATTGACGACGATTTCTCTGAAGCTTCTTCGTATTCAACTTCAATCTTCGATAATTGGTAAGCAAGACTAATTAAGATGCTAATTTATTGTCAATGGTAGAATAAATTAGGTTTATCGTCTATATTTACACACAGTTTTCCACTTTTTTTCACACGATACAGATTGGGGTTGCTGACATTGAATCGGTTTTATTTCTAGGTTTTAAGTTGATATTTGGTGCCGATTATGACTAAATTTGTTACAATCTTACACTCAATCATTTACAGGTTTAGATTTTTAGGGTTTATATAGTATCGAGTTCAAGGAAACTGGTTTTAGTATGTTGTTTGTTGTTTAGATTTGACACATTCGGCGAGTGTTATTGCATGTTCTGTTAGTCTACTAAAACGAGTTCAAAAATCTTTAGTCTCATTTTGTCTGTCATCCTATTGCAGTTCTTTGGGTGGGTTTTAATGGCAAAGTCACCAAAATATGATAGCAAGAACAAGAGAAAACACGAGAAAGGTATGTACCATAATATATCATATTATTCAAAGCTATTAATATTGTTTTTCAATGTGAAGTAAATGATTTTTACTTTTATGTAAACTACATGAATGATTATTCAATTTTACATGAACAATTATTCAAAACACAATACAATATTTTTCAACAACAATCTGGTTTTAATGAGTTAATTAAAGAGAATATTATCCCCCACAATGTTTTTCATCACTAATACAGATATTATTCAACTATACTAAATTTGATTGTTATAGTATTAATAGTTATTCAATTCATTCATATAAGTATGTTTCATAAAAATTATGCTTATATGAAGTCATTTCAGATGATTAAAATGACATCATATAGTTATTCAACAACACACAATGAATTTTTCAAACTATATTGTTGTAAATCAGTAAATGATAAAACCATGATGTTGTTTTAATAAGTAATATGAGAGTAAATTCCCATGTGTAACAATATGTACTGATTGTTGTAGGTGAATGCTCAAAGCGTTCAAAGGTACAGTTTAAAAAACGTCGCACGGAGAAATATGAAATCAGCGAAGATGATGCTGATTTGTTTGATCTTGGATCAGAAGACAGCGAAAGAACTGTAACTTCTGAATCTGAACATGAGGTACATGTGAAAAGATAAAAAAAAACTGTCAAGCATTCCAGAGAACATCATGCCAATAAGGGTAAGGTTTTGATTGCATTATGTTGTATGGATTTTGGTAAATTTTGGGTTAATTTATTGAACTCATGATCAATAGGGAAAAAGTACACTTTAAGTGATGAGTTCTCGGAGGAATCCGACTCCGATGACATGACGATCTCTAAGAGGTTAGAGATGAAACGTCAAATGAGGTTGAAAAAAAAAGCATCTCAGAAAGACAACAAAGTGCAAGAGCATGCTAAAAAACCAAAGAAGTTGAAGCTGCGTGACAAGGGAATCGACGATGTCATTGAGATTAAGTCTCGTAAGAGTAAAAATCTTTTCCCCAGCATTCAGCACCGAAGCATGCCATCATATTTCGTCACTGCACTTGGCAAAATGAAGAATGAATCTCACCGGTCAGCTATCAGGAGAATTGGTTTTGGTAGTTTACTTGAACTGCCAAAAATGGATATTCCGAGGTATGCAATTTTGACAATTGGTTACCTAGTTATGTATTAGTCAAAATTATGTATGTGACATTGTTCCTATATGAATATTTTGTTTGTGTTATTTAAAAACGTAGGAAACTTGGCCATTGGCTAATTAGCAACTACGATGCTAGGCGGGGGGTTCTGAATCTAGAGTATGGTCAATCGATGGATGTTAATGAAGAAGATGTGGAGCTTTGCCTGGGGATCCCATGTGGATCTGTAGATGTTGAAAGGTCAGCTCCACGATACAGAAAGGAGACCATAACAGAATGGAGGAACCATCTAAACTTGGACGAAAGCAAACAGACCCAATATGGCCATTTGATCAGACACGGTGATGTGATTGCAGTTATGGAAAAAGCATCAGACACAACTGTGTTTCTTCAAGATTTCTTGGTGCTATTCTTTTCTTGCATTGTTGAACCAACTCAAAGTGGCGTGTGCAATCAGAACCTTGTGATGCCTTTAAGTGAGATATACAAGATGAAGGAGTACAACTGGTGTGGTCTGGTATTGAATGTTTTGGATGAGGCAGTTGAAAAATGGCAAGCCAATCCCAATTCTCAATTCATTGGTCCTATATTTTTCCTGACTGTAAGTTTTCACTTCTGGTATATACTTTTCTGTTTTTTTAGGTAGTTTGATATGAAATTGTGCTTTGCATTTAAATTTTAAATGTCCTTAAATGCAGATGCTATATTTGGACCGAGTTGTTAACTACCGGAACCGTCAAGGTATACCCCGCTCTGTCCCCGTGTTTATTGGATGGTCGAATGAGTTAGTGCTAGCACGGGAGAATGCTGAGATTGAAAAGGGTGGGTTTGGAAAAGGAAGGATAGAACCTCCACCATTGAAGATTTGTTTTGATGATGCTCATGATAATCAAAAGGAAGTAATCTCAGAAGTTGGAAAGGATAAATTGGTCAGGACAGCTAAGGTAATAATTTTTAATAATATTCAAGATGTTTTTTAAAATTACAATAGTTATTCAAGTCAGAGTTATGAATTATTCATAACTATATTTGTTTTTTTAGATGTCATTTATAATTATTCAAATGACATAAATATATTATTCACCATCTTCATATGAATGTTTTTTCTGTCGAAAGGAGTTCAATGAAAGAATGGGAAAGGATTTGAGGGAGCTGGCTGACATCATTATAAGGATTGCTGATTGTACAAACATCGCCCCTGAAGAATGCAAGGAGAATGGCGTGTCTAAAGCACTTGTTCACACAGCGAGATCTCTTCTAGTCTCACCTACTGACCACCTCACACACGAAGGAGATGACTATGGCAATGGAGTAAAGGAGACTTTAACCCAAGCTGAAGAAGCTATTTGGTCTGATGAATAACTAAATAAAGTCATGGACCAATTTGAGGATGCTTTTAGTAAGAGAAAGTACATTATTGATTGGGGACTAGATTCCTTTTCTACTGCTTTTCCAGATCTTACTCCTTTTCAATATAGTAGAAAGACCAGTACAGTTGCCCATCATGACACACCTCAGAATAACCAGGTTAAAGTTTTTTAATGGTTCCTCCATTCTGTTTTGTCATGAATAATACATTATTAATTTTACATGGTTTAATTTTCTTTATTTATTCAAAATATAGCCCAGGTCAATGCTGAAGCACAGAAATATGGTGTTCATACACCCAAACATAACAGTGGTGTTCACGAGGTGTGTTTTTATTTATGTGTTTGAATTAGTACATGTTATGAATTGAATAATATTACAAAACTGTTTGATCAATTTCAACAGGTTTCAACTAATGAAAAGGGGGATGAGATGACAACCAGTGGTACCAATGTTGGCAGTGAGGCAAGTAAAATTTACTATAAATTTAATGTATTAGAATATTAGCAATTGAATAAGTATATTGGATGGATTGAATAATATTTCATTATTTTTTGAATAATTTAATCAGGTTGTACCAAATGATAATGATGATCCAATTACAGCCAGTGCATCAGCAGTTGATGTTGAGGCAAGTTAATTTTACATAAGATCTAAAGTTGAAATGTTTTACACATTTTATAAGTATTAAAAATGTAAATGTTTTTGTATAAATTCAGGACACGTACACACTTAATGGGGATGATATCCAGAAAAAAACTAATGAGCATTACGAGCATGAAAATGACAATAATGCGCTTCGTATGTTTTGTTTTGTAATTTCACTTATCAACTACATAAAACCTTTGAAATTGTAGTTCATTATTAATTATTTGTCTGATTAACCTTATTTTTTTTCCTATCAGAAATTAGAGAAGTTAGAGGTGTGTAATCAGTCCAAGAAACAAGAAATTGGTGTTAATGTAGTGGGATTAGATACCGAGAATGTTGTGAGTTTTATATTTTTTATACATGAGTAATGTACTAATATGTTTTTTTTTGAATTTTATCATGACAAGGATATATTTGTTGTTTGTAGGTTATATCTCCTAGTAAGGTCATTGATGAAGTTGTTAGGGGTATTGTACCGGAGGAAGCTGAGGTTGGCCAGTTACAGAAAGGAGAAGAAGCTGAGACACATGAGCAAGTCAACAAGCGCGCAGAGCGTAGCCCCAAAAAGTTGAAAAAGATTGCTAAAAACCATCGGTAAGTGTTAGGAGGAGTGATCGTGTTAGACGAGCACGTTAGATATAAAAATGATCTGTTTTTTGATTTTGAATGTAATGGATTTGTGAACTCTCTATGTGAAATAGGCCACCCTTAAGATCTCCATGTTATATTGTGTGTACACAAGTGGGGATAATTTTGTAAACTATAATATGGCCAAAAATGTTGGTCTGATTGGACAAGTTGTAATATTCTGATTGTGAACAATGTACCAACTTATGCTGTGTAATGTTAATGGTTATTATATATAATATTATTCAACACATAATTCATAGTTTTGCAAATGTATGTAAGTAATTATTCTAGTTGGTGTGTACAGTTTTCTAGGCTAATTATTCTAGTTACATTTCGGTTCTCTATTAACATTATTCAACACAGACTACATAGTTTTTCAAATGTATGTACGTAATTATTCTAGTAACATTTCATTAATCTATTACCACTATTCATCACAGTCTACATACTTGTTCAAATGTATGTAAGTAATTATTCCAGTTACATTTCATTACTTTATTAACTTGTACTATAAGCTTTTAGGGTCATTTGTCATATTGTTTTAGATTGTTATGCAAAAGAAACGAATAATTTTTCTTATATTATATATAGGTTAATTACCACGCGAAGGATGATGATTCATTTCAAACTCCGATTCAACAGCCACATGCCATCCGAAAAAGAGATATCAAGATTTCTGATACACAGAAAAGCCCATTTTATATGAGAGCTATAAGTGTGACATCTCATATGACAAGAGAGCAGAGGAACCTTTACCATTTTGTCACTGAATATCTGGATGAAAAGTAAGTAGTGTGTTTGTTATTTGGATTGTTGTTACATTTAAATACATATAACATGTGATTTTTTCACAGTGAGATTATCTTTTCGAATAATGGCGGGTTGCTTGATGCAACTGAATTCAAATCTATGGAGGAAGGAACTCATGTTTCAATCAGTATCCTTGATTTATGGTGTCAATATCTGAATGCCAGTGAGGAAAAAAGAAGTGCAATTACGCCAAAGCGTCTATTTGTTCATCCCTCAGCGACGGTAACGATAATTAGTAATTAAGAAGATATAATTAACTTATTCACTTTCTCATTCTCTCACCAACCTAATTTGATATGTTATTTATCTATTAACATTCAAATGCAACAATTGATCGTACGCAGACTGACTCAATTGTTAATGGGAAGGATCGTGCATATGAGGAGAGTTTCAGGATGATATGGATATCTTAGTTGAATCGTCTGTGTTTACTAAGCTGGACGACGCAGATTTGGTACGTTTCCACCATTATGAATACATTAGATTATGTACATTAATTATATGTTTAATTATTTACAAGTAATTATGTTGATATTATGATTAATACATATTTTAGGTATTTTTCACAATTCTGAACCAAGCGCATTACTATTCAATATGCTTTAATTTTCAAAAAGCAACTATTGAGATCATTAATAACTCCACATCTGGTGATGGAGACATAGAGGGCAAATATGGTTTCGTTGTGACAACATTGGTAATATTTCGATCGATATTTAAATTAACTAAATTTCATTGGACATTTCGTATTTGAAGATGCTTAATTCACTACCAATACAGGTTCACATGTTCATACAATACATGGGAGGCAAGAATTTGAGGAAACGCTGTTCACGATTCAAGACCAACAACTACAAGTTATTGAAGATGCATTGGCGAGATGGATCTAACAAAATTGATTGTGGGATCTATTGTATGCGTCACCTAGAAACATATTTTGGCCAAGACGTGAAACAATGGGATTCTGGTTTCGTAGCTCGCTCGGTCTCTGTTATTCGTTTGCTCCGGATTAAATATCTGCATACGTTGCTCTACTCTGAGTTCAATGAGTTTTCTAGCCAATTCAAGAAGAAAGAAAAAGAAGACATGACAACAATTAATGCAGATATTCGAGCTGCTTCATTAAAACAGGATGTTTAGAGTACTGTTTACGTCCGTTTTTTTCACATAGACGATGTCGTTTACGACCCTTATTTATTATGGATTCATTGATCTTCGTATTTGTTGTTTGGGATTCATATAATTTTCAACTTTAATGATATCAAGGATTATTGGTATTTTGGATAATGAAATGATTTTCAATTCGTTATACGTAGTTATTACATATCATTCAATTATCGCTGTTGAATAATAATTTGTAAATAAATGAATAATAACTCATAATATGTTGAATAAGTATAAACATACGTTTGAACAATATAAGAATGCGTTATTGATCATTAAACCCCAAATAAGTATACAGGGACGCTCAGGTACAATAGGTTTTCCTATTGATTTTTGCATAGCTACTTGTGTGACTTAAAAGGCCTACATTACATATAGTTTTTTGAATCGTTATTCAATTCGATATGAATTATTATTCAAAATATAATACATTTTGATATTGAATAATAAATCAATCGTATTTGAATAACATATCAATGGAATTTGAATAACAATATAATAATGAGTAACTGAATAATAAAAAGAAAATTTACCTCATCAAATATATTCAATAGAAGCCATAATGTATGATAAGGTGTTATAAGTCTAAATAATATGACAATTCGTGTTAGGAAAAAAACATAACATTATAATACAATAAAGAAAAATTCATAGAATTGTAACAAATTAAATCTAATGAAGTTAAATCTCTTTGCAATTACGCTATCATGTCTAGTGCTTTGGCCACATTTCCTACATTTCCTCTTGCCTTTTGTAGCAGCCTTTTTTTGTGCCTCTATTGCTATCTCCTTTCCTCCTTTTTTCCGTCCACCTTTTCCGCTCCCTTTGTTCTTTGCCTTACTTGGTGGTAGGACAACGACTTCATCAGGCACCGTTATTCCCACAAATTCCTCCATATCAGCTATGCTTGTATTCGCTATTGTTGCATCATCGTCATTTCCTTCTAAACGAGATTTTAATCTCTTTAATTCATCCAACACAGTGTCCAACTTCATCTCATCATTGTCTGCAAGACCTACACAAGCATATATTGTTGACCAAAGCTCGATCTTCTTAGATCCCATCCTTTCCATCTTTGCACTTTGCTTAAACACGTCGCCCAACTCATACGTGTTAAGGGTCCGAGTAGCACCCTTCAGCCATCGTGGAATAATCAACGAATCAGGAATCTTTTTACAACCAATTGACTTCAATGCTGCGAAGATGTGGCAACAAGGCAAGCCAATTCGATTAAACATCATGCAAGTACATGTGGTGAATCCATCACTAACCATGTATCTGACTTCAAACAGATCATTGCTACCCTCTCTTATAGTATAATCAACAAATGATTCACCTATCAAATTAAATATAAATGTTAGTTTTTGAGTTATTACAAACTTATTCAAAACCATCAATAATATTAATCTATATGAACTTATACATAATAACGCAAATGATCATACCTTTGTCTTCGCTGACAACACAACAATAGAAACACGCATCATTTATTTCTTCTTGTATTTGTGAAAATACCTTCAAAGTGAATATCTCGGATGCATGTTTCTCAATATCCAATGGTGTCTTGAGTTCATATGAACTTGTATCCGATGCTACATTATGCTTCACTTGATCATGCCTTTGTTTTTCAAGTGCAATATCAAAATGAACCATCAATTCTACAAGGCTGCAAGTCTTGTTCGAATACTTTCCAAAGAAGCTGTTTTGTGATTCAGAAATGGATGTGGTTCTAATCAAACCACCTAGCACGATGTCTCTAAAGTAAGCTGGTATCCAAAATGCTCGAAGATTGTACATATCATTGAGCCATGGATTATCCCGTAGGTTATGGTCGGTTGTAAAAGAATCCCAACCTTCTTCAAACTGTGTTGTAGTTAACTGATCTCTCCAAACCAGATTGCCCAGTTCCTTTCTCAATCTTGGTTCATTTAATTTTTTCGCACCAATCTTGGTAGGGACCTTTTCCATGATATGCCACATGCACAAACGATGTCTAGTGTGCTCAAAAACATTTTCTATTGCAACCTTCATAGCACAATCTTGGTCTGTCACTATAATAGTTGGTTCTGAATGCATTGCTTTCTTGAATTGTTGAAAAAGCCATGTGTATGATTCGATATCTTCCTTCATCAACAAACCACATGCAAAGTGGACGGACCTCTTGTGGTTGTCCAAACCAGTGAATGGTGCAAATACCATGTTGTACCTAACATTCGGATACATAAATTTTGTATTAATAGGTATCATCACAGGACATGAATTACACATTCTGAATGCATGAAAGTTAATTTATTGTGTTTTGAATAACAAAAGACAACTTAATGAATAATTATCTTACAATATTTGAAACATATACACATTACAACAATAAACTTAATATGAGCTGAATAATATTGTTGGCTAAGTTGAATAACATAAAATTTTATTTGAATTGTTTTAAACGCATTGAATATGTTTTTTTTTGCATTTTGAATAATAATAATGAATAACAATACGTATTATGTTCAACAATATATTCGCGTACCTGTTTGTGCCGTAAGTTGAGTCAAATGACACAACTTGTCCAACTGCAGCATAGTTGCGACGAGACAATGGATCACTCCAAAATATCTTTGTTAGTTGATTGGCCTCGTTCACAGTATATTCAAAATAGAATTCACTGCATATGTCTTTCTTATTTTTGAACTTGTCAATTGTCATTTGTGCATCGGCTCCAGAAATACATGTCATCAAGTCCCTTTTGTAGTTTCTGAATTATATTGACGTTACATTCAGATTGCTATATCCACCAGTAATATGTTTCAATAGATTGTGCGCGCCAACCGGACCCAAATTCGCTTTTGCACAACTAAGCATAAATTTCTTGTGCCCTATTTCCATCTTCTTGTTACTCTTCATCAAGTGCCTTGCGTTTGGTTCTATCATTTCGTGATTGTGTTGTTCAAAGAAATTTGTAACAACATATTCACCTTTTCCGGCATATTTGAAGCTGACCCATGCTTTACATCCAACCCTAGTAGTAGTTGTATTTCGTTTCTCTGTGCTATTTCCGATGTTCTTGAAGCCTGATCTATTACAGCAAAGATACCTGTTTGATATTTCTTCTGAATGGCTGAATTTACGTTTCGAACTTTTGCGAACAACAAACCCAACAGTTGCTGCATACTTGAAGTAAAATGCTTCAGCTTCTTCGAGAGAATGAAATCTCATACCCTCTACGGGTTTTAAACTAGTAGGACACCGAGGTATCCAATGCTTTGTATGATTATCATTTTTATCCACAACACAATCAGACCCGTAATTAAATTCACTGATGTCTTCTTCTGCATACTCTTCAACAGTGGCATCGTGTTCAGATTCAGGAAATTCGGATTCATTGCTGAACACATATTCTTCCCACTTACTGGTTCCAACTGAAACAAAAGACAATCAATATATCAAATTGAAAAACACTAATTTTGAACTGTTGCACAACTTAGTTCAAAATGATTCAATACATGCTAGATGTTTTTCATTATGCATTAGTGGACGATAAATTATTCAATTGACATATAACTATTATTAAACAAATTCAAGAACTATTATTCAACACATTTAAGAACTAATTTTCAACACTTATAAGAATTATTATTCAATTTATGAATAACTATTATTCAAATAGTAATATTGATAAATCAATGATATAGGTTCATATTATTCTTTAAATGGTTATAACTTTTTCAACTATTATATAAATATTTTTCAATACAATTTTTTTAAAAATAACATATATATTACATAATTATTTATTTCGACACAATTGTTCAACCGGGTTGTTTTTATTATTCAACATAATAAGTTGATTAATAGTATTCCACTAATTATACCAAATTATTCAACAAATTGAATGATATTTGTCATTATATTATTCATAGCACGATGATTAAAATATTCAACTAGTACACTGATATTATTCATACCAATTATATAAGATACATTTTTACCTATATCACAATAATTATTCAACATTTAGGTTTTTATTATTCAACAAATACTTATTTATTTATAAGATTCAACTAATAATCACAAATTATTCAACGTATTGGTTGATGTTTTTCAACCAACAATGACAACTTTAATGCAATATATAGTTTTTAGGGTTTAATCACTTGCGCAAATACTAATCCGATTATTATTCAACACTCATTATCAAAAAAATTTATTAAAATAATTGTTATCAACACATTCAGATTCAATAACTAAATCGTTCCTATTAGAATCTAATAATTTTTAAAACAATGATGAACACACTAAATCAATAATCAAAATTCGTATAACTAACCTCTTTCCATTTGCACAAGTTGCTTCTAACAGACACCGAAATCTTCAAAACAAAATAGTTCGATTGAATGAAATGGTGTTCGACTGCTGAGGAAGAAAGAGGATTGGATGAAGAATGATGGTTTAGCAGGAATGACGGTTTTGGAGCATGGGTTATTCAATCGGAGGTATACAAGATTTTCTAAGATTCTGATATATAATTTTTCTCATTTTTAAAAAAATTCCCCCCCTAATTTCGGTTGTTTCCATATCTAAACGGATTGTGTGATAATCTCATCCCCCCTTCCCTATTATAATTATAATGCGTCCTACTTTTCAGCCCTTGATTAGGTGTAATCCAACGATCATCATTCAACCACACATTACACTACAAAACCTATTGTACCTGAGCGCCCCTCTATTTCAATATATCTATTATATATTTTTTATTATCTATTTTTTTTAATTTTAAAAATTATAATATTTATCATTAATTTTTTTTATAAAAGAAAATCACTATATATCTATAAATAAATTCGTTAAAAGATATATACTAAAAGATTTATATTTATTTTAAAATATAAGAGAGCGGATCACGTGCGAATGGGCGCTAGGGTGTAAAAAGAGAATGCATCTACACCGTTGATCTAGCATGAATTATTTGGACGCGCGAAGCGCGTCCAAATAATTCATTAAAAAAAAACAGCGCGTGTAACTAAACGCTCCAAATGTACTTGTCGCCCAAGCTAACCGGAAAGAAAAGGCAATTTTTTTTCTCTTTCCAAAAAAAAAAACAGCCCGTGTAACTAAAAGATCTTTCTTCCTCTGCGAGAATAAAGTTTCTAAAAAGGATTTGAACACAACGATTTACGATCTTCGAAAGGAGATTTGTTCAGATTTACAAATTTGAAGATTTGACTCATTGCGATTAATGGAACCAGGTAAATAAATGAATTTTTCACTGATTAAACACAACGATTTACGATCATCGAAAAAAAGAGCTTTGTTTAGATTTTTTCCCTGATTAAAACTAATACAACACGATTTTAAAAAGTTTCATTGCATATATCGTCAAAATTTGTTTACGTTTAAGCATTACCAATAGGAAAACTCCAATTTTATGGTTTTGAGGAGCATTGCTATGATTTATTTGAGAATACTGTACATTAGTTCACATTTGTTCAGAAATATCTCGGATTTGTTCATTGATATTACACATTTGTTAAATCCAAATTTTGTTCATGCATATCATGCATTTGTGCATGGCTAACTCTGATTTGTTCATACATATCATGCATTTGTGCATGGCTAACTCTGATTTGTTCATACATATCATGCATTTGTGCATGGCTAACTCTGATTTGTTCATACATATCATGCATTTGTGCATGGCTAACTTTGATTTGTTCATACATATCATGCATTTGTGCATGGCTAACTCTGATTTGTTCATACATATCATGCATTTATTCAATAATATCAATAGTACGTGTAGTGTATACAATTGCGTATTTACATGCTTCTTTTGCCTGTAATGAAGGAAAAATAGAAGATAAAAAGGAATTAAAGATCGTGATCTCGCCTGGAAACACACATTACTACATACCATTTTGTGATGACAATTTAAGACCTAAAGAGGGGATGTTGTTTAAAACATGGGAACAAGGAGTAAATTTCTACAAAGCATACGCAGATGCATGTGGTTTCCAAGCACGTGCTGGTACAATTACAAAGTCTTCAGATGGAAGTAACACTACAGTTTGGAAATACATGTTGTGTAATAGGGCAGGATTTAAAAACTCAACTCGAAAAGAAGAAGACAAAGAAGATGATGAAGATAATGATGAAGAGAATCATGAGGAAGAAGGACAACGAGGAACAATGAAAAAGCGAAAAAGAGTAACCAAAAGGTGTGGTTGCATTGCTAAACTGGCTATGAGACTTTCTGGAAGAAACGGATATGTTGTTAAGAAATTTGAAGAGCGTCACACCCATGTTATGTTTGAAGATGGACAAAAACACTTTGCAAAATGAAATAGGAAACTGACCTCCTTCCATCAAGATTTCATCATGAATTGCATACGAGCAAACATTGGTACAAGCAAGTCATACCAAGTCTACAAGGAGTTTGTTGGTTCATATGCAAGAATTGGTGCAACTATAATTGATTTCAAGAATTTTAAAAGAGATCTGAACTCCTTCATGATTGGGTGTGATGCTCAAATGGTTATTGACAACTTGTTCAAGAAAAAAGAAAGATGTGACGCGTTTTTCTTTGAATACGATGTTGATGAACAACATCAATTAACCAAATTATTCTGGTGTGATCCTATTGTAAGGAAGAACTTCTCATATTTTGGAGATGTTGTCTCAGCTGATGCAACATACAAATCAAACAGGTATGAAAAAAGTTTATTTCTGATGAACAAATTTAATTCCTTTGATGAACAAATCGTATATACTGATGCACAAAATTAATATTTGCCTTCACGAATTTACAATGAACAAATTAGTTCTTTTGATGAACAAATCGTACATACTGATGAACAAAATCACATATATTGATGAACAAATTTAATTATGTGACTTTCAGGTATGAAATGGTGTTTGTACCATTCACAAGGGTTGACAACAACAAGAAGAGCATTACTTTTGCATTTGGGTTGCTTCTAAAAGAAGATATCGAATCTTATGTCTGGCTATTCCAAAGATTCAAAGATGCGATGATGGGCAATGAACCATTTGTCATTCTCACTGATCAAGATCCTGCAGTAAGAGTGACAATTGAAAAGGTTTTTAAAAAGGCTGTGCATCGTTTCTGCATGTGGCATATCATGTTCAAGGTACCGTCAAAGGTTACAAATGATGTGTATAACAATGATCAATTCAGAAGCAAGTTCAACAAGCTTGTTTGGAGCAATGAAATTAGCCGGGAAGATTTTGAAGAGACTTGGCATTCCATTATTGCTGAATTTGGACTTGAGTCAAACACTTGGTTGCCGCTGATGTTTGAGCTACGTCACTTATGGATCCCTGCATACTTCAATGATGTAAACATGGGTGGGCTTCTTAGAACAACTTCAAGGTCTGAAAGCCAGAACTTTTTCTTCTCGCATTTCATTGGATCCACATCTTCTCTAGTTATCTTCATGATGCAGTTTGAGAGTGCACTTGATTTCCAAAGGCACAATAAGCAGAGGTTAGACTTTGAAACGTCAACAAGCTCTCCCACTCTAATGACACCATTTGATCTAGAGAAACATTGTGCATCTGTTTACACCATAAATGCCTTCTATGACATCCAGACAGAAATTGTTGCTTCTGTATTTGAATGTGGTCTAAGCAATTTGTCCAAGGAAGACAACATCCACGAGTATCACATCAACGGGCAGTTTGGAAAGGTACATGTTGTGAAACATGAGCTTCAAAATGAAGAGTTCATTTGCTCGTGCAATAAGTTCATCAATATCGGGATTCCATGCTGCCATATGTTTTTCGTATTCAAAAACATTGGGTTGAGGAAGGTGCCAGCTAAGTACATCAAGAATAGATGGACGAAGACATCAAATCTGACTCCTACTTTTGAGATAGAAGGTTCAACAGTTGAACACTGTGATGTCATGAATGAGAAGAAGCTGTTGATTGCTGATTTATTGGGCGAGGTACATTCTTGCATTAATGCAATAGGGGACAACACCAAACAACTCAAAGAGCTGATATGTTTCTTGAAGGAAAAAAAGGAAACATATCTAAGCTTATTGGAAGGAGAATCATCTACATCAACAAGGCAGAGTTCAATCCAAACATTCTTGGGAAGCAAACCGAGTGTTATTGAGGTGCACCCTCCTAAACGAGCAATGACAAAAGGCAGGAAGAAAGAAGGGCGTATTATGGGAGGTAAAGAGAAGGCAATGAAGAAAGCAAACAAGGAGCAAAGGACTTGTGCAAAATGCAAGAAGCTTGGACACAACAACAGGACATGAACCTATGTTCCCAATTAGATCTCTCATTAATCATTGATTTTTGATACATAATTGTTGCATAGTATTCTTAATTGTCGCATTATCAATGAACAAATTTGGGTTTTGGATGAACAATTACCAGTTACTAATGAACAAATTTACTACGTAATGAACAAATTTGGGTTTTTGATGAACAATTAGCAGTTAGTAATGAACAAATTTATTACGTAATGAACAAAAAATGAATGAACAAAACCTAATGTTTTGATGAACAAATCTAATTCATGGATGAACAAATCCAAGTTATTGATGAACAAAATATAAACACCATTCTCAATCGATGATCAAATCGAATGTATGATGCACAAATCTAATTTGTTGATGAACAAATCGAATGTATCGATGAACAATTAGCAGTTAGTAATGAACAAATTTACTATGTAATGAACAAAAAATGAATGAACAAAACCTAATGTTTTGATGAACAAATCTAATTCATGGATGAACAAATCCAAGTTATTGATGAACAAAATATAAACACCATTCTCAATCGATGATCAAATCGAATGTATGATGAACAAATCTAATTTGTTGATGAACAAATCGAATGTATCGATGAACAAATCTTACGTATTGTTGGAAAAATTACTCTTGACACAAAAAGAACCTGAATGACAAATCACATTTTTATTCTTCAAAATAAAAAATTCATTCTCAATCGATGAACAAATCGAATGTGCGAATGAACAAATCGAATGTGTCAATGAACAAATCGAAGGTATCGATGAACAAATTACAATAAAATACTGTTTTCTAAAATCAAACTGTATAACACAAAAAGAACCTGTTCAATAACCATCATTCACAATGCAAAACTAAAAAAAAAGAAGAAAACCAAATGTCTGCACCATTCAAGCCATACGCCACCATAAATTGTATTCTAAACAAACCATACAAAAAACACACAAATCCATTCACAAAACTGTTTTCCAACAATTCAAGCCATACATCACTTGTTATTCTTTGCCTTCCTTGTAAGAGGAGCACGAGGTGCGACTGTCGGTTTACGAGGGACAAATTCTTGTACAAGCTTTTCAGCTGTTGCCTTGTGCTCATTCAATGGACTCAACACCAACTCATTACAATACCTTATCCTCAAGTCATCAAGTTGATGCTGATCATGTTTATTGAGTCCACACTCCCAACCAGACAAGCCGCTGCCAAAGTATGTTTCCATGTGCCGCATCATAAAAATTCCACAATCAGTCTTGTTTCTGGTATCTCTCCATTTCATCTCAAGACGTTCATATGGAACCCTATCCACATCCTCGAACAAAGAAGCCCTCGCATACATCTTGAGAGTCTTCAAAAGATCAACAAAGAGCATTCTCTATAAAAATAAGAAGAATAAAACAAACAAAACTCAATCAATATTAAACACACGTGTAAATGATGAAAACAAAATATTACAAAAAAAACACATAAAACTCACCAATCTAGCAAGTACATGCTCATACTTTGCTTCCAAGGGCACATCAGTCATTGAGTTATCAATTATGTGGAAACGTGGCACTCTCACATTCAACGCAATACAATAGTAATGTGATTCGATACAGATAGGAAACACAAACTGTAAAAAATGCAGAGAGAAACAATCATGAAAGAAACCTTATAATGAATAAATAATTAATGCCTATGAACAAATAACTAGTACTGATGAACAAATAAAAGAATACCAATGAACAAAAAATGTCATACCAGGCCAATCTTGTGCACATTAATCCACTTGAATTTTTCAAGATTTTCATGAACAGCATTTGTGAAAAACAATTTCGCATCCTCATCACTAAAGTCCTTTTTCAGTGGAAAGGCCTGCAAAAATACATATAAGCATAAATTAGATTGAGAAAAATAAAAAGTCATAAAAATAAGACAATGTGAATATAAAAAATCTTTTTCTTACCAAATCCTCAGGATGCATAAAAAACCTCAAGGGTTTTGAGTCACTTTTCCACTGCTCTTGAATATTGAGATAACTACTCCAAAGCCCAATGACATTTGATTCCACTTCAGATTTTACCGCCATTGAAACAAAATCCTTTTTCATAGCGGATACATGCATCATCTTAAAGATTTTAACACTACAAAAAACATCAGAAACATGTAAACAAAAAAATTGATCAATTTTCATAATAAAATCAACTTGAAAAGGTATAAAAATAGCAATATGTAAAAAAAAATATACTATTCTACACATTGTTACCCTCTTTGATCAGGAATGTCTTCAATAAGCCAATCGAATAATTTCTTCGCCGCAGGAGATACTTTTTCTGTCAAAACAACACTCCTTCCCATGTAAGGTGACTTCACATAATCAGAAGGCTTAGATATTCTTTTATCAAGTACATCCTCACCAGTAAGTTTAACACCAACGGGAGTGTCAATCGAACTAGAACCAACCTCCTGCGCCTCATTCTTCATCTACAAATGTAAACAAACTAATGAACAAATGTTAGTTTGTGATGAACAATTGCTAGTTTCTGATGAACAATTGTTAGTTTGTGATGAACAAATGTTAGTTTGTGATGAACAAATGTTAGTTTTGTGATGAACAAATGTTAGTTTGTGATGAACAAATGTTATTTTGTAATGAACAAATCAGAAATATCAATGAACAAACCTCATCCTGAATCCTGTTCAGCTCCCATTCAAGTTTCTTATTTGCTTCATCCTCCTTCATCTTATTTAACACCTCTTGTTTCTTCTCCAACTCCATTCCAATTCTCATCAATTCTGCATCCCTTTCCTGTTTCTTCTTCTTTTTCTCCTCTTCCTTTCTCTTCTCTTCATCAATCTTCTTTTTCGCCTCAACATATTCCTTCTTCCTCTTCTCTTCCTCTTCTTCCTCTCCTCTTGCCTCTTCTTCACCTCCTCCTGCCTTCTCTGTTGTTCAAACTCTTCAATCCTCTTCTTCTCTTTCTCCTCTGCTTCTCTCTTCTTATCTTCCACTTCCTTGTTCCTCTTCTTCTCTTCCTCATCTTTCAACCTCTTAACCTCTTCTAGACGCCTTTTCTCTTCCTCCTCTTCCCACTTTTTCTTTTCTTCCTCTTCTCTTTGTAACTTCTCTTCCTCCTCAGCTGCTTTTCTCTTTTTCTCTTCCTCCTCTTCCCGCTTCTTCTTCTCCTCCTCTTCTGTTTTCCTCTTCTCTTCCTCCTCTTTCTTTCTCTTCTCCTCCTCTTGTATTAAAGCATCCTCCCTCCTTATGGCTTCCAACTCTTCCTCTTCCTGCTTCCTCTTTTCTTCTACTTCTCTTATCCTCTTGTCCTCGTCATCCTTTTTCAACCTCTCTTCCTCTTCAATCCTTATACGGTCTTCCTCAGCGTTCTTTCTAATTTGTTCATCAGTTAATCCCTTACAAACAAAGGAAATCTTCAAATCCTTCTTCCTTTTTCCATCAATCTTTTGGGCCTCGTCTTCTTGCATCAAAACGCTTTCCCTACCAATGTCTGTAACACCAACCCAATCATCATCCAGAGTAGGTGGAAACACACCCAATTCAAAAGAAGGTAATTCAAAACGCTTCTTTGCCTTCATTGCAGCCTCAATTTCATCCAAAACCTTTGAAGCTTCCTCCCAGAATGAATTTTGGCTTGGAGATTCAGCGTCTTCTTGGGTGCCAGATTGGGATGATGATGAAGCAACCTTCAACCCCAATAGCTTCTCAAAAGCTTCGTTGATCTTGGTGAAAAGTCCATGGCTGGCAATTTCAGTAGGAGCTCTTTGCACATGATCAAGATATTTTTTTAAAGATGATGCAAGCTCCATAGACATCTCAAGATGTTTTTTTCAGAAATGACTGCAAAAAGAAGTAATCAATATAAGTACATAAAAGACACAACATTATATGAACAAAAATGTTAGTTTGTGATGAACAAATGTTAGTTACTGATGAACAAATGTTAGTTTGTGATGAACAAATGCTAGTTTGTGATGAACAAATGATATGCCAGTTTTAATGAACAAATAAATATAGATCACAATACTGCAAAAACACATGCAAAAATCAAAAACACATACATCACCTCCATCACCAAGATCAATTCCTTCTTCAATATGTTCAGCAGCAGGGGCTTTCCCTTCATTCTTGCCGTGATTAACACCGGGATAAACAAAATCAGGCAAACCTCGAAACCAGCCTTTTCCAAAACCACCCTTCTTTACCTCGAAAGTCTCTCTCTCAATAAAGTAATCATGGTTGAAATGCTTGATAATGGGGAAGGATCTTAGAGTTTCAGGTCGATGGTAGATCAGCATGCAATCACAATATACAATCTGTCATAAAACACAAATTAATGAACAAAATTAGTCTTATTAATGAACAAATATGCAAAAATAAATGAACAAAATAATGATATTAATGAACAAATTAAACAATCATACCAGCAACAATATGATAGATCCTCTGAAAAAACCATTGTTTGTTTTCCTCCATGAATCAACATTCTCAACCAACTTCTCCACAAGATGAGCACACCAATCGTACTCACTTATCTTATCCAAGTCAACCAAATGATCCAAAAACCTTAAATTTACACCACCCATTTGAATGCTCTCTATACAGAGCGTGTAGAACAATATAATGAAGTTCCTCCTAAACCAAGCACCACCATTATCAGCCTCCTTGATCACTGCACTCAAATGCCCAATTTTAATCTTCTCAAACTCCATCAATTTGTTCTTCCCTGTCACCTCATCAATTTTAGGCAACACAAACTGTTCTCTAAAACTATTGTACAAGTCTGAATGCTTGATAGTCTTCGGGACAGAAATTATCCTTGGACCATGAGGTAGACCAAGGTAGAATTGCACAAGCTCAGGTGTTATCCTAACACCTGGTCCATCACCCATCTTCAATGTACAGGATGCAGGATCGAAACAGCTAACAACATAGTAGCACAACTTACTAGGTATATCAGTCACATCCCACTGTATGAGGTGCTCAAAACCCATCTCTTTAAGAGCAGTAAACTTGACCCCCCCCCCTCAAAACTAGCAATAACTTCACAAAGAAGCTTGGGAGAGTTCGTGTGACTCAACGACAAGTGCCCACGCTTCAACTCTCTCAATGGCACCTTCGCTTTTGACTTTTTCCCACCACCTTGTTCTTTGGCGACAACAATATCAACTTTCCTCTTCTTCTCGACAACTTGTAATTCACTAACGGTAGAATCCATCTTTCTCTCAGATGGTTCATTTATACTCACTCCCTTTCCAAGGATCATATCAATAAGAAAAACATCATCGGAGGATTCATCAGAGGGAACCTTTTTACCCTTGTCAAGCCGACGTCTCTTATTTGATGGGGAAGACTCAACAGCCGGCTTTTGCCTCAATACAGGCACTTCAGTCGCGATTGCTTTTGAAACCGGCTTTGTAGCCATTGATTTTCTTCTGACATTCTTTTCGCCAATGGAAGAGGCATCACATCCGGATTTGCTCCTTATTTCTATAACAAAAAAGGGATAAAAAAGACAATGTAAACACATATTTAACCATCTATTTTAAAGGAACAAAAAAAACATATCAAACACAACAATAAACCTCTTCGAATAGCACATATTTCATCTTCTCCGATTGTCATTGTACCAAACCTTAGATGTTTTACTTGTTTATAATTTGCAGAACGTTGTTTAATAGATCCTGGATGAACAAATGCAAGTTACTGATGAAACAAATGCAAGTTACCGATGAACAAAATGCAAGTTACTGATGAACAGATGCAATTTACTGATGAACAAATGCAAAGTTTCTTATGAACAAATGCAAGTTTCCGATGAACAAATGCAAATTACCAATGAACAAATGCAATTTACTAATGAACAAATGCAAGTTTCCGATGAACAAAATGCAAGTTTCTTATGAACAAATGCTAATTTCTGATGAACAAATGCTATGCTAGTTTGAATGAACAAATATGCACAAATGAATGAACAAAATGCAAGTTACTGATGAACAAATACAATTTACTGATGAATAAATGCAAAGTTTCTTATGAACAAATGCAAGTTTCCGATGAACAAATGCAACTTACCAATGAACAAATGCAATTTACTGATGAACAAATGCAAGTTTCTTATGAACAAATGATAATTTCTGATGAACAAATGATATGCTAGTTTGAATGAACAAATATGCACAAATAAATGAACAAAAGTCAAACAAGATCACTACACTTCCCCCCTCGTACGTATACCAAATCATTCCATGCAACTAACTAATGCACAATCACCTATTGCAAAACTCAACATCAAAAACCTCGATATAAACATCATATACGCACATGCACACATAATTTGTATTTTATTCAAGTGGAAGACCCAAAAATCGAGTAAATAGAAAGTGACGATTCATGCATTTTTTTATTCAGAAAAGGACAAAAACACCAAAATCGACACAATCTCCTTCAAACAACTCAAAATAATCACTAAAAAACGAAACGAAATTAAACATTTAGAATGAATACAGTCGATAAAACGAAGACCTTGATTCTCAACCGCTTCGGAACCTAGGGTTTCAGTAAATTTAAAAGGAGAGATAACAACCTTGAATCTCTTGAGATGAAGTTTGCTTCTCCATTTAGAACTAGATTGAGGTTTCTAATGTCGTTAATGGTGACAATCAGGCTCGAAATAGATACGACACAGTTTAGATCACACTTGAACTGCTTCAAACCGCTTCGGAACCTGGAAAAACTAAAAAGTGAGTGAGAGAGAAATGGCGAGATAAGAGAAGATGAAGAAGTTTATAAAAGGCACGTCTCCTAAACGCTCTATGTCGCGCGTTTCGTTTTTTTACAGTTTTTTTTAAAAAATAAGCAGCAATCTCAATCGTACGTGTGATACGATCGAACGGCCAGGGGGCTTTCGCATTTTCCACATACGCGGGCGTTCGCACACGACTCTATTTCATATAATTATAAGGAAAATATTTCTACAATATAATACTTATCCTAATACCCCACAAGCTCATGGCGGATTCCGGACATGCAGCTTGGTCCGTAATTGTAAAAAGCGAGAAGTACCAATAGCCTTGGTAAATATATCAGCAGTCTGATCACAAGCTCTTACGTGTCGAACAATGAAAGATCCATCTTCAACCTGATCTCGAAAAAAATCAAAGTCAATTTTGATGTGTTTGGATCTTTGATGAAAAACTGGATTGACGGACATATGAGTGGCACTCAGATTGTCGCAGAGGATGAGTGGCGGGCGAACAACAGGAGCTTGTAATTCTAGTAATAATTGTTGAATCCAAATAAGCTCTATGGATGTAAAAGCAATTGCTCGATATTCAACTTCAGTACTGGATTTGGCAACAACATGTTACTTCTTAGAAGCCCAACTGACGAGGTTACCTCCATGATAAATTGCAAATCCATGCTGAGATCTGCAGTCATCACTATCAGATGCCCAACCAGCATCACAGTAGGCAATTAAACGATGATCAACCGAAGGCCGAATATGCAAGCCAGCTGATAAAGACCCCTTAAGATATCGTAAGATCCGTTTGACTAGCCTAATGAGTTTCAGTAGGAGAATGCATATACTGACAAACTCGATTAACAACATAAGAAATCTCTGGTCTAGTAATGGTGACATATTGTAAAGCACCCACAATACTCCTATATAAAGACGGATCAGAAAGATGGTCACCTGAACGAGTCAGGCGAGATGTCGGTTCAACTGGAGAGGAAATTGGCTTGGCATGTTGCATTTTGCTGCGTATAAGAATGTCTCGAATATACTTCTGCTGAGAGAGTAGAAAGTAGTCAGAACCACGGGTAACTTCAAGACCCAGAAAATAGTGAAGGGGGCCTAAATCGTGAAGAGCAAACGTCTTGTTCAAGAGATGAACAAAGCAATCAATATCAGCAGAGACTGAGCAAGTGATAAGCAAATCATCAACATAGACAAGAATGTATAGCACTGATGAACTACATCATGGGACAAACAGAGAAGTTTTAGAACGAAAACCATGACCAAGAAGAAACTGTCTAAGCTTGGTGAACCAAGCCCGAGGAGCCTGCTTGAGACCATACAAAGCCTTCTTCAAAAGACAGACATGTTACGGTCTAGCCTGATCAATAAACCCGGGCGGTTGCTGCATATAGACTCGTTCTGAAAGATCACCATTAAGAAACGCATTATTAATATCAACCTGCCTAATAGGCCAAGAGTGTTGTAAAGCGATAGATAGAACAAGTCTGATTGTGGTCGGCTTCACAACGGGACTAAAAGTGTCAAAATAATCGACACCTTCTTCCTGATTATAGCCTTTGGCAACAAGTCGAGCCTTGTAATGTTCAATGGAACCATCTGCTTTCTGCTTTATCCTGTACACCCACTTACAACCAACAATGTTAGAATTACAAGGGCGAGGAACAAGTGTCCAAGTCCCATTACGCAAAAGGGCATCAAATTCAAATTGCATAGCATGTTTCCATTCAAGAGATTTAGATGGTTGAATAAAAGTTTTGGGTTCATGAAAAAGGTCAGCGGAAAAAGGCAAAGGATGTTTTGTGGTGGTTAGAGCTTTAGGTTTAAGATTATTCGTTTTAGAACGAGTAACCATATGGTGTGTAGATGTGTAAACAGGGCGAATATAAGAAGGAGCTAATGGAGAAGAAGTAGAAGGAGAGGAAGTCATACCTGTGTTTGGTGAGGCATCAGAGGCTAACACACCATCAATGGACCGAGACATCGGGCTGTCAACTTGGATAGGAGTGGTTGGTGATGGGCTCGGCGAGGATGGTGTGAGTTGCATGGCGGGAATTGGGGACGATGGAATTGCAGCTGGAGGAGTGGTGAAGGCTGCCGAGGTGTTGCATGGTAAAGATGGTGGCGAGGGTGGTGGTGGCGGTGAAGAAAACGCCGCGGGTATTAAAGGCGAGGAGGCCAATTGTAAAAGGGAAGCTGGGGGGAAATTATTGCAAATGGGCTGTTGTGGTAATGAGGAATTCGTGGTTTATTGAGCATGAAGTTGATATGGGAACGTAGACTCGTCAAAAATGACATGACGCGCGACATAAACCCGACGCGTAGGAACATGAAGACAAAGATAACCCTTGTGTTTGGAACTATACCCAATAAAGACACATGGGGACGATCTAAACTCAAGTTTATTAGCCATATATGGCCTTAAAAAGGGATAGCAAAGACAACCAAAACACTTGAGAAAAGAGTAATCCGGGATTTTGCCATAAAGAACCTCAAAAGGAGACTTATAATCTAAAATAGGAGTAATTGTTCTATTATGCAAATAAACGGATGTATGAAAGACATGATCCCAAAGTAAAGATGCTAATTTGGAGTGAGATAAGAGAGCCAAACCCTTTTCAACGATGGTGCGATGACGACGTTCAGCAGCCCCATTTTGAGACTGTGTATGAGGGCAAGAAACACGATGAATGATGCCTTGAGTTTATAAGTAATTAGAGACAGTGTGATACTCTCGCCCCCCAATCGGATTGGAATTGCTTGACTTTAGTAGAAAATTGAGTTTCAACCATCTTTTGGAATAGTTGAAAATGAGATAACACTTGGGATTTCTGTGAGAGAAAATAGATCCACACAAACTTAGTGCAATCATCCACAAAAATAAGAAAATATAAATTGCCATTGAAAGAGGAAATTGGGGAAGGTTGATAGCTTGCATATAGGAATAGCTTAGTTGCATGTTTTATATATGTTTTAGTTAGTTTTAGGATAGTTTTTATATAGTTTTTAAGTTTTTGTGTTATCGGGTATTATGCGCTGGTTTGCTCGGTTTTACAGGTTTTTAGGTTTAGGAGCAATAGCGGGGCGAGTACAGACTGACCATGGTGGTGGTGGATGAGCCAAGAGAGCTAAGGGATGCTAGGAGCATGGATGGAGAAGAGCCAAGACAAGGACAAAGACAAGACAAGCCGAGTACCAAAGCTCGGGATGATCCCGCGTACCCAGCCCGCACAATTGCAACTGAGAAGAGAAAATGCGGGGAGGACAAAGCGCGGCCGCGCTTTTCTGGGCCGATCCCGCGCAATGTGGGTTTTACACTGACGTGGATTTTGGGCCGAGCTTCGGTTATGGGCTTTGATATTTTGACTTATGGGCTTGTATTTTGGCCGAGATATATGTTTAAGATATAATGTTTGAGGGATATTTTAGTAGACATATAAATACTTTATGTTAGTTTATTTTCTCATAACTTTGATCATACTTTTGGAGGCTAGGGTTTTCTCTCAAGGAAGAACCTTTGAACCTTTGTAAGTTTGATTTTATTTTAATTATGCATTGCTAATTTCTATTGTGTTTGACTAGTTATTGAAATCATATATTGCATAATATTGTGAGGTTTGATTGATTCTCATCAACTTGAATAGGTTTTATTCCCTGTGCTTAATTGAATCAGAATTTATCTAGGGTTTTGTTAGATTGATCACCTAATAGAATTTCTAGGTTAATTGACAACTAATCTGATTGATGCCCGTTCGGGGTTGATTAGATAAAGTAGCATCTATAATTGTTTAGACCCGTTCGGGCTATTCAATTGTAGAAGGGAATAAATCCACGAATAACTTAGATGTCTGTTTGCTCTAAGTGTTTGTTTCTATTGATAACTTGATTCGTAAAGCTGTCGTTTAATTGAATCTAGACGTTGTTTTAGGTTGTTAAATGATTAGGGTTGTTTAGACTGTTAGTTCTTTCAACTATTTATGAAGTTTGGGTCATAATCCTTAGTAGGAGTATAATCCACAATAGATTATTCAAGGGAATTGAGAATCAAGATAATCAATGATCAATAAGCATATCTATGATGGATGTAACTAGTTGAACATATTTCTCTCATATATATTTACAATCAACTTTGCATTCATATTTAGTTTTCTAATTTTGCATAATAGTTTAGATTTCCATTCAATAAAACCCCCTTATTTGGTTACTTGGCACTTAAGTAATAATACATTTACAAGAGTCTCTGTGGGATCGACCCTTGCTTACCATTCTACTCAGATTGGTTAAGTTAGGATTCTTTGAGAGGTAAAACGACTGAAAAATACCTCATCAAATTTGGCGCCGTTGCCGGGGACTCGTCGCTATTTGTGTTTATTACTTTCGTGCTGTTTTGGGTGTGAACCTGTTATATGGTTCATACCCGTGCTACTAACTCATCTCCCCTGTTGTTTGATCCAGATATTGACAGGACACTCTTCAAGCTAAGGAAGGAAATCCGGAATCACTTTCAGGCCTTGCCATTCTTTCTTGAAGAATCTGACTCTGACTCTGAATCTGCTGAATTTGTCGAGATTGGTGACCAAACATTGAGGCAGTTGACTGCACCGAATCTGGCACAACAACCGTTGGCGGTGCAATTCCCTTCTCTTGCTGAGGGAGTCAAGTTTGAGCTGAAATCCGGGTTGATCCACCTTTTGCCTTCATTCCATGGGCTCAGTGGTGAAGACCCCAACAAACATCTTTCTGAATTTCATGCTGTGTGCTCAAGCATGAAGCCTGCTGATGTGACTCATGACCAGATCGCGCTGAGAGCCTTTCCTTTTTCTCTCAAGGATCAGGCTAAAGACTGGTTTTACTACTTGGCTCCGGGAAGTATTAATACATGGGCTAAAATGAAGGAAGCCTTTCTGGAGAAGTATTTCCCTGCTACATGGCTCAATGATCTGAAAAAGCGAATCAGTAATATTGAACAAGAAGCTAATGAGTCCTTGTACGAATACTATGAGAGATTCAAGAGGTTGATAGCCAGCTGTCCTTTCCATGGCTACACTGATCAAGACTTGATTTTATATCTTTTCAATGGCCTCTTGGATGATGAGAGAAGAATGGTCAATGCAGCTTGCCAAGGTAACATTCTCAACAAGACTCCTGCTGCTGCGTTTGAACTATTCACACAACTGTCTAAGGGCACAAGACAGTTCAGAAAAGAAACTGGCTCAAGAGCTGCAAATGCTGTGATGGCTAACTCAAGAGTCCAAGATGAAGTCACTGAGTTGAAAACGATGATGAAGCAGTTGTTGCAGCAAGGTGGTAGACAACAGGTGAAGTCTTGTGAAATTTGCTTTGATAACATGCATCCCACTGATTCCTTCCCTACACTTCAAGATCAGAATTCTGAGGTAAATGCAGTGGGAGGATATGGACCACCTAGGCCGAGGTATGACCCCTTCTCCAACACCTACAATCCAGGCTGGAGGGATCATCCTAATCTGAGGTATGGTAATTCTAGTAATCAGCAGTTCAACCATCAAGGTGGCCAAGTTCAGTACAGACCGCCTTTCCAACCTCAAGCTCAGGGAGTGAATCAGAATGCTATGTCCACAGAGGAGATGGTCCGACAGTTGACTCAGTCAGTTTCTACAATGCATGGTTCTCTAACTCAGCTTCAACAAGAAACCAAGTCTAGTATAAAGAATTTGGAGAACCAAGTTAGTCAGATTGCTGAGGTAGTGAGTAAACTGGAAGCTAGAGATTCATGTAAGCTACCGTCTCAGACAGAGCTTAACCCGAGGGCAAATGTCAGTTTTATCTCCATTTATGGTGGTTCTGAGGCAAGACAAGTATGCCAGTTGAGCAAGGCTGAAGAAACAGAGGAACAACAGAACGAAGGGCAATTGCTCGGGTTGGCTGCTGAAAGCGCGGCTGAGCAATGTGCACCCCGCGCAACACAGTCCCAGTTGGGATTGCGCGGGGACGAGGGATAAAATTGGATGCGAAGCCGCGCAATCTAGGCGAACTGGAAAATACTTCTGCACCTCGTCTGAAAGCTTATGTACCTGTTCCACCCTTTCCTGAAGCCTTGAAAGAAACCCGGAAATTGAAGAATGATAAAGAGCTGTTCGAGGTCTTCAGTAAATGCAGAGTTAATGTCCCATTACTGAATCTGATCAAGAGTGTACCTCGGTATGCTAAATTTTTAAAGGAGTTGTGCACTCTAAAAAGAGGACAGAAGGAGAAAAGTCAGAAGCAAGTTAAAGAAAAAGAACATGTGTCTGCTGTGTTTCAAAAGCGTTCGCCTGAGAAGTGCAGTGACCCTGGCATGTTCACTATTCCTTGCATGATTGGAAGCGCCAAGGTGAATGAGGCTTTGATTGATTTAGGTGCATCTGTCAATGTGATTTCTTCCTCCTTATATGAGAAACTCGGTATGGGACCATTAAAAGAGACTCGAACCATAGTAGAGTTAGCTGATCACTCCACTGTGAGGCCCAAAGGAAAAATTGAAGATGTATGGGTTACAGTGGATTCCTTGCAATTTCCGGCTGACTTTCTAGTAATGGACATGGGATCGGGAGTTGGAAAGATGTCTATGTTGCTAGGACGACCATTCTTGAAGACTGCAAATACAAGGATTGACATACCGCAAGGCACACTGAAGATGGGATTCGATGGGAAGGAGATCGAATTCCATAGCTCGTATCCTTCTTGATATCCTTTTACGTCGAGCTAAAGACGTTAAACAAGCGCTTCTTGGGAGGCAACCCATGTTTTAGGATAGATTTGCTTTGATTTTTGCTTTCAATTTTACAATTTTTGTTTTGGTTAGTTAGTTTAGATAGAAATAATCCTCAAAATTTCAGATAACTCGGGCAAATTTAGAAGTATAGGGGCTAAAAACTCGGGATTGGAAAAAAAAAAAATTTTGCGTGGCCAAAGGAGTCTGAGCCAACCCGAGCAATCCCGTCTCAGTCAGGAAAGCGCGGCTTGGGCAAGGAAAAGCGCGGCCGCGCAATTCCAACCCCGAAGCCGCGCAATCGCAACTGGGATATGAATGCGCAGGATCGCAAATGCGCGGCCGCACATTTCCGTGAGATCCCGCGCTTTGGCCCGTCTTCAGCGAAAACCAAATTAAAACACCGAAGCCCTCTTTTCTTTCCCCCATTCCTATGCAGCCTCCTTTCTTCAACCCCTCAAAACTCCATTGAAGCCATCAAGCTCAAGCTCCCTTCAAGCCCTTTTCAAGCGGATTTTCAACCAAATTCAAGCAAGGAACTCACATTCAAGCGGGATTCAAGTAAGTTTTCACAATCTCCTCTTAAATTTCGGTTTTTGATAGATTAAATCTAGATCTAGGTTTGACTAGAAAAACCCGAATTTGACCACTTTAGGCTCGGATTTAGGTTTGAGTCCTTCACAAAAGTTTGTTTATTGCACGATTCTAGTCTAGATTCGTGTTTTATTTGAACTTTGCATGTAAATATGTAATCCGAAAATTACCTAGTAATTTGATTAAAATTTTGATTAAATTGTTCTAGGTAGTGGGGGAAGAGAGCGTTTGAGAGCTTTTCTGTGAAATATTGCTGTGGTTGTCCTTGCCGGGACAACGGAATTGCGCTTGCTTGTTTGTTTTGTGGTATTGTGCAGGTTGTTTTCTGAAATTCTGAATTAATGGCTCCAAAGAGAAGTAGAAGGGATGGTGCATCATCATCACAATCTGCTAGTCAGGGAGTACATCTGGTTCCACCCGCTGTGGTGGGAGAGACCACCCCAGAAACTTTTGGGATTAACCTGACAAAGACCAGTCACATAGTCCGGTTTGAGCTTCTGAAAGACAGGAAATGGAAATCAACTCAGTTCATTGACTGGAACCTCATGAATGAGATTGGGATAGCTCATCTATTGAATGAAATAGGAGCATATTTGCAGATGGGTGAGTTTCTAAAGCTATGTGAACCGACCTTTAAGGGGTTAACTTTAGAGTTTCTGAGTACTTTGTCTACCAATTTCAAGGGTGAAGGGGAGATAAAGTTTGGGTTAGGAGGTGTTAGGAGGAAGATGACCTTGAAAGAGGTCAACCGGGTGTTTGGGTTCAGTTATTTTTATGAGAAGGATGTTGTGCTGACTGAGGCAGGTGCTACTTGGGCTGACATGCATTTCTGGAGAGCCATCACAGGGAGACACAAGTATGAGCCATCTAAAGAAAAGGCTTCTCCCATCACTCATCCCGCTATTAAAGTCTTCCAGCGGTTTATTGCAAGTACTCTGAATGGAAGAGGTGATGGGGGAAACAATTGTCCCAAGAAAGATGTAACTGTGTTGGCTGCTTGCTTGAAGAGAAATAGACTGAATTTGGGTGCTATGCTGATGCACCACATGGCTGATGTTGGGAACAAAGGCGGTGGAGCCATTTGTATTGGTGGGATTGTGACTTTCCTAGCCAAGCATTTTGGTATCGATCTTATCAGGTTACATGTTGATATTCCGCCTTTGCCTATTGACTTTACCATGTTGAAGAAAATGGGCGCTCTCTACAAGTACAAGAACTCTTACTTCTGGGTGATTGGTGATTCTGGAAGAGTTATGCAGCTTCCTAATGGACAACGAGTGCAAATTGGGAACAGTCCAGCTAAATGGTTCATTGAAGTTCAGGCTGGAGATTTAGATGTGGCTACCGTTAAGGGCCCTGTTAGGGGTAAAAAGGCGGTTTCAGTTCCTATTGTGGTGGAGTCTGAAGAAGAGGAGATGGATGAGGATTTCATCATGGAAGAAGAAGAAGAAGAAGAATCTGCTGAGGAGGCTGACACTGATGAGGATGAGGAGTCTGAGGAAGAGGATAGGCAGAAACAGTTTGATCCGTCTATCCCTGCTGGTGGAGTACATTACTCTGAGGCTCAGTATAACCAGATGATGGAGATGATGAGACAGATGCAGCTAGACAACACGCAGCGATACAATGACATGTCGTCTCATATCGATCAGAGCTTTCAGGGTATGAGAGGCTATGTGGATCAGAGGTTCACATCATATCAGACTCATCAGGATCAACAACTTGCTGCTTTTCAGGCCCGCCAGGATGAGCAGTTCAGACTGCTCAACACTAGATTGGATGGATGGAGTTCAGCGGGCTATCCGCCTCATCAGTCATATCCTCAGTATGCCTTTCCAGATCCTCCGTATCCTCAGTTTCCACCATACCAGCCGCCACCAAGACAAGAGTTCCCGCCGTATCAACCACCTCAGCCAGAGTATCCACCGGAGTACCAGCCACCGCCACCACAGGATTTTCCGCCTTACTACCCGGACAACTAGAGTTTTGTGAGTTTTTCTCTTTCCTTTACCTTTTTACTATACTTTGGGGACAAAGTATGTTTTAAGCATGGGGGAAGGGAATTACTTGTTTGCATTCATGTAGTTGCATTAGTTTAGGTCATAGTTTAAATTTTTTGCATGCATTGATTAAAATTCTTGAAAAAAATCAGAAAAATTTGAAAAATACAAAAAAAAATTGCATTTAGGTTCTTATTTCCCCATTGTTTGATTTCTCTTGTTTTTCAATACTAAGTATAAATTCTAACCCATGATTTGCATGATTTGCTGAAGTTGATATGATATGAGCATGGTCATTGATTGATTACCTTGATAATAGGATGGAGCATGTATTTAGCTTGAGTATTTGATTTATTCTGAAATTCTAGACAAAAATTAGCCTTGTGAGATATTTTTGGCCTTCCATGTTTATATTTGTTCTCTATATTCTTGAGTGTATCACCATGATTATCTAGCTCTAGAACTTGCGTTAATACTCTTTGTCAAGGTTGCTTATATGATTGAATGCATGACATTAAAATGATTGAGGCAATGTTTCTTATTAGCCTATTATTTCCCTTCCTACCTTACAAGATCCATGTTTTTGACACCCCATTTCTTTTAAAGCTTTTAGCCTATTTCAATTAGCTCCACAAAATGATTCCTAGCCTAATAAGCTTGACCCATAATCCGGGATTTAGGACTTTAGGTTTTGTTTGAGTTTTGTGTGAGTTTGATATAAGTATGGGGGAATTGGAGGAAAGGAGGAAGAGAGGAATACAACTCTTGGGTTCAAAGTGAAAAAAATGAAGATGAAGATGTTTGTTAAAAAAGAAAAATTGAGCTTAATCGTTAGTAGTCTTCATTATTGAGAAAGAAAAGAGTTGAGAAGAGGCAAAAAAAAAAAAAAAAGAAGCAAAGTGCTTAATTGTAAATGTAAGGAGTTGGTAGAGTAATGTTTGGGAAGTGATATGAAGAGAAAGTGTGAATTTCGGTTTAGGACTAGTTCTTTATCCCAGATTTAGCACCACATGCCAAATATGATTCCTTCCTAATTTTTCTTTACCTTGGCCCCATTACAAGCCTTAAAAAGACCTCATGATTTTTGTTATGTGTTTGATCCTCAGCGGTGGAGATTTAGAACGCTGATGCAAGCATATGGTAGTCTAGTTTTCATGGTTGATTTGGAGTGAAACACGTCCTTTAAATACTTGAGAGTGAGAGCGAAACACATTATCCTTGGTGAGGTCTAGAATGAATGAATGGTCTTTGCTCTACGCTTATGATGATGCATGTTAGGAAGTCTTGGTTGGGTTTTAAATTATATGTGAAATGCTTGTTTGACTTGAGATGGATGTATGATTGCATTTCTATGGACTAATTTGGATTTATGACTTGCTTGAGGACAAGCAAGGGTTAAGCATGGGGGAATTTGATAGCTTGCATATAGGAATAGCTTAGTTGCATGTTTTATATACGTTTTAGTTAGTTTTAGGATAGTTTTTATATAGTTTTTAAGTTTTTGTGTTATCGGGTATTATGCACTGGTTTGCTCGGTTTTACAGGTTTTTAGGTTTAGGAGCAACAACGGGGCGAGTACAGACTGACCATGGTGGTGGTGGACGAGCCAAGAGAGCTAAGGGATGCTAGGAGCATGGATGGAGAAGAGCCAAGACAAGGACAAAGACAAGACAAGCCGAGTACCAAAGCTTGGGATGATCTCGCGTACCCAACCCGCGCAATTGCAACTGTGAAGAGAAAGCGCGGGGAGGACAAAGCGCGGCCGCGCTTTTCTGGGCCGATCCCGCGCAATCTGGGTTTTACACTGATGTGGATTTTGGGCCGAGCTTCGGTTATGGGCTTTGATATTTTGACTTATGGGCTTGTATTTTGGCCGAGATATATGTTTAAGATATAATGTTTGAGGGATATTTTTAGTAGACATATAAATACTTTATGTTAGTTTATTTTCTCATAACTTTGATCATACTTTTGGAGGCTAGGGTTTTCTCTCAAGGAAGAACCTTTGAACCTTTGTAAGTTTGATTTTATTTTAATTATGCATTGCTAATTTCTATTGTGTTTGACTAGTTATTGAAATCATAGATTGCATAATATTGTGAGGTTTGATTGATTCTCATCAACTTGAATAGGTTTTATTCCCTATGCTTAATTGAATAAGAATTTATCTAGGGTTTTGTTAGATTGATCACCTAATAGAATTTCTAGGTTAATTTACAACTAATCTGATTGATGCCCGTTCGGGGTTGATTAGATAAAGTAGCATCTATAATTGTTTAGACCCGTTCGGGCTATTCAATTGTAGAAGGGAATAAATCCACGAATAACTTAGATGTCTATTTGCTCTAAGTGTTTGTTTCTATTGATAACTTGATTCGTAAAGCTGTCGTTTAATTGAATCTAGACGTTGTTTTAGGTTGTTAAATGATTAGGGTTGTTTAGACTGTTAGTTCTTTCAACTATTTATGAAGTTTGGGTCATAATCCTTAGTAGGAGTATAATCCACAATAGATTATTCAAGGGAATTGAGAATCAAGATAATCAATGATCAATAAGCATATCTATGATGGATGTAACTAGTTGAACATATTTCTCTCATATATATTTACAATCAACTTTGCATTCATATTTAGTTTTCTAATTTTGCATAATAGTTTAGATTTCCATTCAATAAAACCCCCTTATTTGGTTACTTGGCACTTAAGTAACAATACATTTACAAGAGTCTCTGTGGGATCGACCCTTGCTTACCATTCTACTCAGATTGGTTAAGTTAGGATTCTTTGATAGGTAAAGCGACTGAAAAATACCTCATCAAAGGTCCCCAAACATCAGAGTATACTAGATCAAAAGGAGATGAACTAGAAATATGAGAACTAGGGAGAGAAAGTCTATGACTTCTCCCAAGTTGACAAGACTCACAAATAGACTTTAAATTGTTTATGGAAACAGGTAAATTAAACCTAGAAACTAAATGACGAAAAATAGACTCAAGAGGATGACCACAACGCTCATGCCAAGTTTGAAGAGTTGTTCGTTCACCAAGGTAAGGACGAGGAGATGGAGAGGCCGATGGTGAGGGTGCCAAGTGATAAAGCCCGTTGTCAACAGTTCCTTTGAGAAGTGTGCGCCCCTGTTTGTCCTTCACAAAACAAGTAGGATAAAAAATCATATAAGCATCGTTATCCTTGGTTAACTGAGAAACACTAATGAGATCTTTCTTAATTTGAGGTACGAAAAGTATATTATGCAATTGAATAGGTTTAGGATAGGCAGGTAAGGTTGTTTTGCCCAAATGCGTAATAGGAAGACATACCGTTGCCTACTTGTAAACCATCATTGCCAGTGTAATCAGAATGCACAGAAAGGTTACCAAAATCAGCGGTGACATGAGCTTTGGACCCTGTATCAAAGCACCAAGTCGGGTCAACAAGAGTGTACGGTGGATTTCCCATTTGGAAAGAATGACGTGGCTGTTGATGCATAAAATTTTATTGTGGGGCCATGCTTTGTTGCTGTTGATATGAATTGTAATCTTCACGGCCTGAGTTATAAGAACGTGAATCACCACGCCCTCGTCCGCCTCTTCCACCACGACCATTACGTCAACCACGACCACCCCGAGTATTGTAATTAGGGTTCGTAGGCGGATAATCATTAAAGTTTTTTCTTTGCCCGCAATTGATTGCCTCATGACCGGGGGTAGAACACAGTTTACATGTAGGGCGACCCGAAGAGGGGCCAACATCAGACCCATGATCGGACCGAGAAGAATTGGAACGAGAACGTCCACCACGGCTGGCGACATTAGCAGAGAGCGAGGAATCAGCAATAGCCGGTTGATGAGACGCCGAGATTTATTCCTCCTCCCGCAAAAGGTGGCCGAGAAGTTCATCAGACGAAATCGGCTCTTTTTTCATATTGTATGCAGTGAGAAAAGCGGAATAAGACGAGTCTAACCCATTGAGAATGCACTCGATAAAATCAGGGTCGGAAACAGTATAGCCACATTCCGCTAAAGCATCCGAATAACTGCGTTTCTTCTCAACATATTCAAGTATCGACATATTGCCTTTAGATACACTCTGCATCTGTTGTTTAAGAAACATAGATCGAGCCCTACTTTGGGCAAAAAACATACGCTCGAGAATAGCCCAAGCCTCATGAGAGGTTTGAGCGCGAGCAATATGAGCCAATAAAGGGGTAGATAAAGTAGAACGAATCAGAAGAAGGATAAACCTGTCTTTGTGAGTCCATGTGTCAAAGTCCGGATTTGGAGGAGGCAGGTCAGTCGAGCATGAAGCCACCAGAAGAGTTTTCGATGGTGCACTGTTGGCAGTGAGAAAGTGGTTGACCCGATAAGCTTCTAGGGCAGACTTGATAGTATGGCGCCAAAGGGTGTAATTGGTACGCTCCAACTTGACGCTAATAGACGGAAAGGCGAGTGTTGGCATCGCTATACCACTGGCGGCGGCAAGCAGAGAAGCAGCGTTGGTTTTGCCAGTCAAGGAGTCATCTTGTACGATGCCAGTAGTAACGGTCGTCGTAGTCACGACCGCCGGAGTGACCACCGCCGGTGTTTTATTGCCATCATCAAACATCGTTAAAAATTAGGGTTGGAAAAAAATTTGAGGATCGTAAAAGGCTCAGATACCATATAAACGTAGAGAGATTTATGAATGTGAACTTGTATTATTAAAATTCCCAAAGGGGTTTATATACAAAGAGATATCTGGGGCCCAAGTGATCTTATCTATCTTGAAGCCCTAATATAAAATATATGGAGAAGATTCTATACAATATAATTATAAGGAAAATATCTCTACAATATAATACTTATCCTAATACGTACTCGGCGCCATCGGATTTCCGTAGAAGGCCGACTATCGGCTTGTGAGAATGCCCGAATTGTAGATTTGTAGGCAGGAAGACGGTGCCATAACTGAGAATCGAAGAGGAGAACTTCGGCAGAATAATACATATATTGATTGGTAGAATATTATTAGTGATTTTCGAAAGTGATAATATATAATATGATGTGGCAATAATTAAGGAATTTGTGTGTGGTAAAAGGTGATGTGTTGTGTGATATGTTAAAAAAGATATAATGTGTAAAATTATCGGATTAAAGAAATTTTGACATGTGTTAAAATCATACGAGTCTTAATGTGGGATCGCCACGTCTTATGTCAGATTTTAACACATGTCAAAATTGCGAGGAAAAAAATAGGCACATAACATACTATTTTTTCCTGTAATACTTCCCTGAGAATTTTTTTTCCTTTTTTGATTTCACTCACAATTTAGTAAAATTGCGAGGTAATGAAAGAACAAAATTCAAATGAATCAATGTTGCAGACATAAGACATACATCCTACTGAACACACGTCAAACACTGCCAACCAACAATAGTCCGATAACATTTTTTGGATTCCCTGAATACATGGGTACACGACTATGACTTGACTAATAGGAGTCATTGTTGCCTCATATGTCCATAGTCATAAGGAAATCAAGCATGCAGATCAGTGTTTAAAAAGGCGAGGCGACTCCCGAGGCGATACCCCCCTAGATTGCCTAGGCGCGCCTTAGAGGCGAAGGCGATAGCCTTATACACAAAGGTTAGGTTTGGTTAATAACAAATATACATATATAATGTTAAGTAAGATCATTTCATGAAATTTTAGGATATAAAAACATTTATAAAGCAAAAAACCCAAATTTTATTAGTAATAAAACCAAATTTAAAGACAATGTAATAAACTAGTACGAAATCGAAGTTTTAGATAGCAAAACAAAGTAACAAACTACTAAAATAAAGTCTTGGTGGTCTTGAACAATTGAACTCGAAAGCTAGAGGAAGACATAAACAGAGAACGAGAGAAAAGGAGTGGTGGCCTTGAACATTTGAACTTGAAAGCCAGAGGAAGACCAAAAACAGAAAATGAGAGAAAATGAGAGGACTGAAGCGTAGGAGAGAAAGAGATTTGATCGTGTATTTGCATATTAGAAAGAAATAAATATAGGATAAAAAGCTATCAAATTAATAGAAACTACATCTTGGAAATATTATTACATTAAAAGATATATTGTCTTGAAAAAAGGATGAAAATAAATATTTACATTAAGGAAAGTGTATTGTAAAAATAATAAAATTGAAAAGATTTTTTTTTTGAAAAGGAAAATTTAGGGTGAGGGGATGGTGCCCCAGTTCAAGGACAGGGAAGACCCAAGGGCTCAAAGAGCTCTTACAAGGGGATTTACATTTGCCTCACCTCAAGGAGACTAGTGGGGAATCGAACCTGCGACCTGTCAGATCCGATTCCTGTCTTGGTCCACTAGACCAACCCCTTGAGGTTACCCAGTTGAAAAGATAAGAACTTAATTTAAATTTCAGTGGAAATAGCATGAGGTGAACCCAGTTGAACCAAGGTGAGAAGTGACCCAGTCAAGCCAAGGCAAGAGGCACCTCGCTTGTGCGCCTAGGTTGCCTGGGCGTTGCCTCATCCAGATCACCTCGCCTTTGCTGATGTAGGCGCTTGGCATGGCCGGGCGCGCTTGGGTGCGCCTGCGCCTCGCCTTTTAATACACTGATGTAGATAACCTTTGTGCACTAATATAACGAGTCACACCTATTTTCAATCTTTAAAACGTTGCTGAAATTGGAAAACTGTTCAAAATGCATACAACTACTGATAAGTATCTAAAATTGGGTAGAAAACTGATCCAGAGATTGACAGGAAAGAAACAAATTGACCTTGAGCATTAAAGGAGAAGAAAAAGGAGGATTAAATAGCTAATTGTCAAGGAATATAAAGTTCCAGATTATATAAGCAATGACATATTTTTGTGATTAAAAAGTGAATCAAATGAAATGCAGCACAAGAGCTGAGCTAAAGACACGTGAAATATATAGACAAAAATAAGCTTTAACAACCTTTATTATTAGCAATTTGAAAGCACTATAATAATATCTCACTAAGCTGGGTGAAATTACTACCCCTTAGATATTATTATATAATCTGGGATGATTGTATGTTTACCATGTATGCTGACAAGAGCTTTTAACTAAGCTCGCCTGAGCAATGCTTCATTATGCCCCAATAAGTCTAAGACCTAGCTTATGCACGGAAAAGGAAAATCATGAATCCACCAGACATCTGAGATAATTGTTTTGGGCAGGATAATCGCACTAACGCGTTACCTGCTATAATGTGGGAAATCCTAACATAAAAACAATTGTAACACGTTATGAACTACAGACAAGAGGTAGAATTATGTAAAGGATAAAAACTAAGAGAAATTAAGTTGTAATGTGTATATTATGATTGTAGTTGCAGATGAATCTCCCAAAAATACAGTAGAATGCTTGAGTGAAACGGAACGAATAAACAGAAATGAATTAAGCTTCTAATTTTGTTTGGAGTGCTTGTGTAGATCGTGCCTCCATTTTCGCCTCACCCTTGTTTTATAGTCCTTTCCTCGATTTGGACCGTTAGGGGGTGCTCAACGTATCCCGGAGATCTCGCCACCGGAATCCATGAATTAGCCGTTTGTGCAAGTTAATTATGGGATCCGAGATTTCCGTCATGCCTTAATTGCTCCTTCTAACGTCTCATTCCTGCCACATCTTATGCATCCCTTCAGCCCTTTCTTGCTGGCGAACAATCCGGGCTAACTTTCTTGCGCTTGCCTTGTCTTTTCGGGCTTAATTCTGGGGAGGCCCAACAATACCCCCTTAAAAACCCAAGAAAACTCCCTCCACCGCTTTTCTAGGGTTTTTGATTTTTTGCTCCTTGGAAGTTGTAGCGCGTAAAGGCTCGTCCCATCAATCTGTATTTATAGCAGTTATGATGGCTTTCAAGACTCCAATTGTGCTTCTTGGTGTTCAGGTACGCTCCCTTGTTCTTTTCTTCTTCATCTTCAACCTCTCCTCTTCCCTTCACTGTGGCAACTTCTAGTTCCTCTTCCCTTTACTGTCTTGAAGCCACAATTCCTCCCTTTCTGACCTCTTCCAGGTTCCTCACTTCCTATCATCGGAGGGACAGTACTTCCGAGGACCCTCATATCTTCGCCTTCTCTGCAGGTTTCCCTCCGCATGCAGAAGTGTTTTTTCCTCCCTCCGGTGTCTATGCGGATTTCTATGCCGATAATTGGGTGTGCTTGTATGAGTACCCTTTTCGTATCGGCCACCGTTTTCCGTTTTCTCCTTTAGTCGTTGATTTCTTGTCTACCCTCAATGTTTCTTCGGGGCAATTACTTCCCCAAGTTTGGAGACTTCTGCTTTCCGTCGACCGATTGTGTTCTTCCCAAGGTCTTCCCTTCAAAGCTGCCGACTTTTTCTTGAATTATCGTCTGTCTAAAGGTGGTCCTGGCCGTTTAACTTTGAAAACCTTCACAAATAAATCCGACTTAGTCTTCAACATATCGAAATCTGATCGGGGTTGGGATGACAAGTTCTTCTTCGTGAAATTGTCTTCCCTGAGAATCGATACATCTTTCCTGAAAAGTCATTGGCGTCAACAGGTAGTGTTTCCCTCTTGTACTCGTTGATCCTTATTCGAATTTAACCTCTGGTTATTGTTTGTTGTTTTTGTGCAGAGAATCTTGCTACTCCTAAACCCCGCAAGGTGTCATCCCAAGTCATTTCTCACATCGAGGCTCTTCCGCTGGAAGACAGATCGTACCCTGAGTTAGTAAAAGCGTGTTTCGCTGAACCTGAAGATACCGAGATGTCGAGTAAGTTCTTCCTTCTTCTTCTTCCTTATTTCAACGTCTTTATCTTCTGCTAACCCTGTTACTTCATGCTGTCAGGTTCTAGAACCACCAGATCTACTGCTGCACTATCAACCTTGGAAAGGGTCGAAGCCAGGAAGAAGAGGAATGCAGAGACGGCTTCTACTACAGATACGTCTTTGGCAGTAGCTCTGCCTCCCAAGATTACAAACGACTCCCCCAAGGCCTCTTTGTCAAAGAAGGATGTCTCCTCTCGAATGACGTACCTCCCCAGCACTATGATGTCCTTGGACATGGACGCGGGAAAATGCCTGAAATCTTTGATGCCGCTTCAAGTGAACTGTCTTCGGGATTCAGGACACCGGTCCACTTTTCCTGATTTCTTTGGTGAGATACTGGCGGCTCAGTGGCAGGTATTCACTAACTTTCCTCATCTTTTTTGTTAATACTCCCGGTTCCTGATGGTTCGATACTTGTTGTCCAGGGTCTCCAACTTGCTCCTGCAGCTTTCGACGCCTTCAAGGACTACCCCGAGCAGTTGGCTCAGAGTAAGATCAGCATGCAACTTGAGAAGGATAAGTCGGTCATCTTGGGGCAGGAGAAGAAGGTCGTTGATCTACAGAGTGTCCTCGAGAGAGCTCTCGAGGAATCCAAGGCGTGGGAGGATAGGTTCAAGGAAGCATCAAAGAAGAGTGTTGCTCTTGCTCAAGAGGTTGAGGATACGGCTGACTACTGGTCACTCAGAGCTCGTGTCGAAACGATAGAGGAGTTCGCTGCTGGGAAACACTCTTCCTAGGACGCTGTGAAGGAGAGGGAGCCGTTCGAGAACTTGTTCCCTGATGAAGCTAGCGCATCCAAGAAATCCTCTCTTATCGACGAGATTTCACAAGTTGCCAAAGAGGTGGCCCTGGTCGAGATGGACAACCAGAAGCCAGCCGAAAAAATCTCCAAGGAATGATTCCCTTTTACTTCTCGGACTCTTATCCTACCCCCAGTATGTTGGGGCTTTAAAACTTTGTGTTTTGTTTGACCGCTTGTTGTAGGGCCTGAATGTGGACAACTTTGTACCCCGTGATGGTTTTTGGGGTTTATGTTTATTTTGATAGTGTTTCAATAGTTGCTATGGCCTTGGATCTGTGTTTGTCTTTTTTGCAGGTAGAACAGGTTCAATGAAGATCAACGCGTTTGTGAAAAATCGACTTGTTTAAAATGTGTACTATAAACTTTCGTTGTATAGCGCTTTTTATGTAAGATGCAAAGGGAGAGAGAAAATAATGTATTTGTTTGAAAGTAAATATTGATAATGAAATTGTGAGTCGTATTACAGATATTTAGTGAAACTCCTCTTGCTCTAGAGTCTTTATTACACGTTCTCGTCTCTTGCATCTTTTTAACTAGTCGTTGTGTGCACAGCGTTGCCTGATCATAAGGCGAGGGCCTATGTTTTGGCCTGTAACGTCACAAAGCGTCCCTTGTTAGTTTTCTCGAAACCGTTGTTGTCTCATGTATGTATGAAGACGTAATGATATAGTGTGAAAAGAAAAAATCTTATAAAGTATACCTTATCATGATTCGCGCGCTCTAAAAGTGATACAACTTTAAGTTCATCGCGTTCCAACTCCTGGGGACTGTCTTCCCATCTCGTGACATCAACTCGTAGGCTCCTTGTCCTACGATTTTCGTGATCTGATATGGTCCTTCCCAATTTGCTCCCAACTTGCCAGCATTCAATTCCTGCGTGTTTTGAAAGACTTTTCTCAATACCCAATCTCCCACTTGGAATGTCTTTGCGTTAACGCGTTTGTTATAACTCCGGGCTACCCCCTGTCTATATGCCGCCATACGAACTGATGCCTCATCTCGCAACTCATCTACCGTGTCCAGATGGTGTAACAAGTTGGGTAGGTTTGATTCCTCGGTAGTAAGTCCATATCGAACCGTGGGCAAAGTTACTTCTACTGGTAACACGGCTTCGCATCCATAAACTAAGGAAAAAGGTGTATGGCCTGTGGCAGTCTTAGGAGTTGTTCGATCTGACCACAAAATAAGGGGTAACTCATCTGCCCATTTCCCCTTTGCCTCTTTGAGTCGCTTCTTCAAGTTGTTGATGATCACTTTGTTGCTTGCTTCTGCTTGACCACTGGCTTGAGGATAACATGGTGTTGACATCACCAACTCGATGTTGTATTGTTGGCAACATGATCTCGTCTTGTTGCTGATGAACTGGGACCCGTTGTCGCATACTATAGTGGATGGTATTCCAAATCTACTCAGGATGTTTCTTTTTATGAAGGAGATGACCTGGGTATCTTTGACTTCTTTGAAGGCTTCGGCTTTGATCCATTTGGAGAAGTAGTCAGCCATTGCTAGGATGTAAACACATTGTCCTGAAGCTGGAGGAAGCTTTCCTACAATATCTATTCCCCATTTCATGAATGGCCAGGGGGAAGTTATATGATGTAACAACTCCGAAGGTTGATGTGGTATAGGTCCATGACGCTGGCACGCGTCACACTTGCGGGCAAACTCCACTGCGTCTTTGTTCATGTTGGGCCAATAATAACTCATCCTACTCGCCTTCTTCGCCAAGTTGCGACCCCCTATATGATTTCCGCATTCTCCATCGTGTATATCAAGTAACACCTTCTGTACCTCTTCTTCTTTTACACATCGGGCGTATATTCCTGACGACATTCACCTAAACAAGATGTTATTCTTTAATAGTGAAAGTGGAAGCTTTTACCTTAAGTCATCGGGCTTCTTCCTTGTCGTCTGGCAGAACTCCATCTCGTAACCACCTTAAATAAGGGGTTACCCATGAGTCGTCTTCGTCAGAACCTCGAATCTCGAACATATTTTTGCCTCCTTGGTTATGGATGGCGCATCAAGGTACATGAAAGGTATCTTGTTGTATTCTCTTGGGTCGATTGCAGATCCGAGGTTGGCTAAGGCGTCCGCTTGCGTGTTGGCATCCCGGGGAACTTGCTTTATCTCAAAATGTTTGAAATGTTTTACGATCTCTTGAACTTTTTCTAAGTACGCCTTCATCTTTGAATCCCTGGCAACATATGATTTCGTAACTTGATTTACAATAAGTAACGAATCACAAATTACCTCAATTTCTTGTACATTCAAGTCCTTAGCAACGAGTAACCCTGCTATAAGCGCCTCATATTCTGCTTCATTGTTGGTAGCTTTGAATGTACATCGAATAGCTTGATCTATCCTATCCCCCTGTGGTGACTTCAGGACTACCCCCAATCCTACGCCAATCTCATTCGACGCCCCATCTGTATGCATCAACCATTTGCCACTTCCCGTTATGTGCAGCACATATTGGTCTTCTTGTTCTGAAGTGGTAGGAGTGAAGTCAACCACAAAATCTGCCAACGCTTGAGACTTCATTGCTGTTCTTGGTTCGTACGTGATGTCGTAACCATTTAAGTGGATCAACCATCTTGTTAGCCGACATGACAATTCTGGCTTTGACATGATACTCTTCATTGGATAATCGGTCCTCACGATGATAAAATGACTTTCAAAATAAGGACGTAGCTTTATTGAAGCCATTACCAAAGATAATACTAGTTTCTCCATGGGGGAATACCTGGTTTCCGAATCGAGCAAAGTTTTACTTACATAATAAATGGGCAACTGGTCTCCATTCTCTTCTCGGATCAAGACGACACTCACTGCCACTTCGGTCATGGCCAAGTACACGTATAACTTCTCGTCTGGCTTGGGTTTGGATAGTACCTGCGGGTTAGATAAATAATTTTTCAAATCCCCAAAGGCTTTTTCATGTGCTTCTGTCCATTCGAACGACTTATTTTTCTTCAGGATGTCGCAGAACAACTTGTTCCTATCTGAGGATCGTGATATGAATCGGTTCAACATAACTACTCGTCCTGTTAACCTCTGAACGTCCTTGACGCACTTTGGTGATTGCAACTCCATTATGGCTTTGATCTGTTCTGGACTCGCCTCGATTCCTCTCTGCGTCACTATGTATCCAAGGAATTTCCCTGACGTCACTCCGAAAGAGCACTTGGTTGGATTCAATTTCATCTTGTAACTTCGCAGGATCTCGAACGCGTCTTTCAGGTGAGCAATATGGCCCTCCGACTTCAATGACTTGACTAGCATGTCGTCTATGTACACCTCCATTGTATCCCCCAGTTTTTCCTGAAACATCTTATTAACCAATCTCTGATAAGTAGCACTTGCGTTTTTTAACCTGAAAGGCATAACTTTGTAACAATAATTTCCCTGATTGGTCACGAATGCAGTTTTTTCTTGATCGTGAGGGTGCATCATTATTTGATGATATCCACTAAATGCATCCATGAAAGTCAAAAGTTCATGGCCCGGCGTCGCATTCACCATTGCATCAATATGAGGCAAGGGGAACGAGTCTTTGGGGCATGCTTTGTTTAAATCGGTACAGTCTACGCAAACACGCCATTTAACATTTTTCTTTTTAACGACAACCACGTTTGCAAGCCAATCAGGATATTTTACTTCTCTAATTTTTCCAGATTCAAGTAAGGATTTTACCTCATCGTTGATTACCTGATTTCGTTCGGGAGCAAACTTACGCCTTTTCTGTTTCACTGGTGGCACCTTCTTGTTGACATTTAAGGCGTGAGTAATCACGTCGGGATCAATGCCCACCATATCCTCGTTTGACCAAGCGAAACAATCACTATAGGACCGTAGAAATTCCACCATTTGCTCATGTAAATTTGGTTCCAGGTCTGCTCCTATTTTGATTTTCTTGGGTGGTTATAGTGGATCAAGGGCCACTTCTTCGAGCTCTGGCGCCTCCGGCTTTACATAGTAGGTGGTTGTTCTACAGTCCTTTAACTGCTAATCTGACATCTTCCTCCCTGCTTCAAGCTGTAAGTTCTTGGAAGTCGTTGCTTTCATTGTTATGGAATAGCACTCCCTTGCTAATTTCTGTTCTCCCTTAATTTCTTGAACTCCCCATGGTGTCGGGAACTTCACACATTGATGATAGGTAGAGGGGATAGCCCTCATCCCGTGTATCCAAGGCCTGCCCAAAATGACGTTAAAAGGTGAAGGGCAATCAAGTGCGTGGAACTTTACCTGATAGTTAATTCCTCCTGCGATGGTGGGTAAGGATATCTCCCCTAACATGTTGCGTGATTTCCCACTGAAGCCTACTAGGGTCGTCGACTTTTTGACAATATCGTCCATCCCGAAACCTAAGCTGTACAAGGCATCCAACATGAGTAAATTAGTAGAACTTCCATTATCAACTAAGATTCTTTTGACAAGAAAATTGGCTATCGTTAAAGAAATTATTAAGCAGTCATGGTGAACTTCCTCTTCTTCGACATCGTCGAAGGTGATTGGCATCATGGCAAGACTTGTTCGTGAAGGAGCTTTAGGGCACTCTCTTCTTGTATCCCTTGCGATCCTTTTGGCTGCAGAGTACGTTATACCGCACATTTCCGATCCCCCTGTGATAACATTGATTACTCCGGTGTGCTTCAGTGGGGGCGGCGGACTAGCTTTATCTCGGTTGCGCTCCAGCTGCTCCTTTGCTTTTTCCGATATTAATTCTCTGAGGCGCCCCCTTCGTAATAATTTGCTCACCTCCTTTCGCAACGCGATGCACTCGTCGGTCCGGTGCCCATGATCAAAGTGGAAATCACACCATCTAGACTTGTCTTTCTGATGTGAGGGCACGTTACTCTTTCGAGGCCATTTAACAGTATCCCCCATGGTGTTGAGGGTTCGAACTACCTCGGTTGCATCCATGCGGAAATTATAGTGAGAGAGTTTTGGAGGCACTCTGGGATTCTCGTATCTTTCATCTTGTCTGGCTATCGTTGCATTGACGATTGTCTTGGTATGAGGTGCGGTAGGGTACGGGGCGTATCTTAGTTCTCGCCTTCCCTGTCTCCGGTCGGGTCGGTGAGGGCTGATTGCTTTTTCGACGAAGAGGTCATCTTCCTCTAATCGAACATGGGCTAACGCTTTTACCTGCACTTCATCAAAATTCTAATAAGGGTATTTAGTTAATTCACGATATAGCTAAAGGGATTACACACCGATATGCCTCTTCGGAAGGCCTCCACAGCTATAGCGGCATCACATCCTTCGATGGTCACCAGTTCCTCGTTATAGCGGTTGAGGAAAGCTTTTAGAGATTCACCCGGTTTCTGGACCAAGCGGTATAAATCACTTGGTCGTTTCTTAGCATGTCGACTGCTTGCGAACCTGATCCTGAACTTATCAATTAACTCGGAAAAAGACGAGATACTCCCAAGAGGTAGGTGCGAATGCCAATTGAGTGTGGGTCCGGATAACGTTTTCCCGAACCAACGACACATAACAATCTCCTTCATGATAAAAGGGACTGTGCTAATATTCATAGCCTGTTTGAATGCGGCTATATGTTGATAGGGATCTGTTACCCCTTCGTACTTAGGTACGTCGGGGACATGATATTTTCGGGAGATATCAACTCTCGCGATAGCGGGCACGAAGGGAGAATCGGTGTAACCGTCTCTCCTTTCCATCGCTATCGGTTGAGGTGCCCCTGGGACCTGAGTGATTCGGTCCTCCAGAGCTCGAAGGCATTTCCGTAATTGAGAAACCTCAGTATCCTCCCGATTGCCCTTAAAGAATTACCATTTACCTGATACCCGGTTATTGGTTTGACGACATCGGGTGTCACGAGACTTGGATCGTGCATATCTAATCGTCTAGAGACTCCTTCCACCACATCGGTTCCTCGGGGACGGGTTGGAGCTGATTGTACCTGGGAACGAAGCAGATTGCGCTCATTAGTTAGAGTTTCAATTTGCTTCTCATATACCTCGGTGAATTTGGCATTAGCCTCTTTCTGGCTTTCTAGGTCTTTCTGGAGAGCAATCATTGTCGACCGGAGTTCCATGATGACATCGGCATCGCCTCCCCCAACTCCTCGTTGCTCGGAAGTACCAAGATTGCCATTGGTGTTTCCGGAACCTTGCTCGATTCCATCCACATTCCCAACTCCATCTATGTTTCCAGTATCGTCTACGTTCCCAGCGCCTTGATTGTTTGCTTCCTCGTTGACCTCATGGTTATCGAGATCTCCTACGTGACTGTAAGTAGTTTGGATTCCCTCCATTTGACCGATTTTGCAGTTGTTTTAGCGTGAATTCTTTTTGGCTAGGGCCCCACGGTGGGCGCCAATTGTTTTGGGCAGGATAATCGCACTAATGCGTTACCTGCTATAATGTGGGAAATCCTAACCAAAAAACAATTGTAACACGTTATGAACTACGGACAAGAGGTAGAATTATGTAAAGGATAAAAACTAAGAGCAAGTAAGTTGTAATGTGTATATTATGATTGTAGTTGCAGATGAATCTCCCAAAAATACAGTAGGACGTTTGAGTGAAACGGAACGAATAAACAGAAATGAATTAAGCTTCTAATTTTGTTTAGAGTGCTTGTGTAGATCGTGCCTCCATTTTCGCCTCACCCTTGTTTTATAGTCCTTTCCTCGATTTGGACCGTTAGGGGGTGCTCAACGTATCCCGGAGATCTCGCCACCAGAATCCATGAATTAGCCGTTTGTGCAAGTTAATTATGGGATCCGAGATTTCCGTCATGCCTTAATTGCTCCTTCTAACGTCTCATTCCTGCCACATCTTATGCATCCCTTCGGCCCTTTCTTGCTGCCGAACAATCCAGGCTAAATTTCTTAGGCTTGCCTTGTCTTTTCGGGCTTAATTCTAAGGAGGCCCAACAATAAACAAATGCATTTCACTAACAATACTTTAACAACCTAGTCCCACCATATGAAAGTGACTACGATCTGCTGAATGGATTTGTAGATTTGCACAAATTTTGAGTTCATGTAACCAAAGCACAGTAATATATTAGTCAAACACAAATTCAAAAAAAAAAAACATGTCAATGTTAAATTCCTTAAATTAAAGTTACACCATAACAGTTTGTCAAGACCAACGGAGGATGTACATGGTGACGACACTCACTTTTTTAAAAAAATAAATTTTTTATACAAACTTTTTTTAAAAAAAATAGAAAATTTGAGTTGCGTATATTTAGATTGGTTCAGTTTGATTTCAGTTTTTATTGATTTAAGATAGATACAATGTTATCTTTTTTGGAAAATTCGAATCGAACTGAAATTGAAATTTGAAAAATTCAAACCAAAAACCAAAATGATATCGATTTTGGTTCGGTTAGGTTTAATATTTGGGTTTGAATTGACCCATGCTCAGCTCTTTAATAATTCATATTATTATAACTCTATAATTTTATATTATATATAATTAACTACGAAAATAAATAAATAAATAAATAAAATAATTTGTAGCCTCTATCGATTCTACCTAAGATTTTTTTTAGTCAAGAATTTGACGCAGAAAAATTTAGCCCCCACTGGATAAAATTCCTGGCTACGCCCCTGGTCAAGACCATACGTTTCAAATAGGAAAATTTTTTAAGTTTTCATAATGCCAATGCATATAGGATCAGGTATACCTCTCCAAAAGCTAGGACGAAAATTACAGAGAGAACAATAGCAGCAAATTGGGTGACAAGCTTGACCAAGTATAAAGGAAGGGCTAGTAAGGGATGGAAGTGGACCAAGTCACATGATTGAGAAATTTCAGGAGGAGAGGTAACAAAAAAAGGAATTGTTGTCTTGTTTAAAAGAAGTCCCATAGAAAGTCTTAAACCAAGATCTGCAAGTGCAAGGTAGTTATATGATAGTAAGAAAACTTCAGTACGTGTGACCACCTAAAAGGCTAAAATTAGACAGCTCCTTTTATGTACTGGAGAAGAACTAATTATTTCAATTGATTGACAATATTACTTACTCACAACGCATGACGCATGATTAATTCTACCTGAATAAAATAATTACCTCCATAGCACAGGCATTGCAAGGTGACCAGAAACTGGTGTTGCTTTCGGACTACATCGAGGATAGCAGCTGAAAAACCAAAACATTTGAAGACAAGCAAATTATGAATAATTTTATGACAAACTTGAAGGCATCAAACAAAAGGGAAACTTAAAAATTAACACAATTACTGGAAAGTGTACTCATCCACAAGAGAACCAAGTCTTTATAATGTAGGTGTCTTGGACTCTTCTTCGTAGTTCCCACCGAAGATCTTGAATCTGCTGGTACCAAGGGAACAGTGCGTTGCTGAAGCCGAGAAGTTCCTCTTCGTGGATGTAGTTGAAGACGACAAATCTTCTGTAGATCAATCATATGCAATACTTGATATAGGTTTGAATCACGTAGAAACGCTTTCCGAAATCAATATTTCGCCCTCTACATAGCCTTGGGGAATCCGCGAAATTTGAAGTGAGATAAGACAAACCCACCGATCTCTAACAAGGCTCCTGAAAGAGATCGAACCTTAGAGTTCATGTAAAATGGATATTCACTCTATTTGAAGTTCAATCATGGAGAGAAAACGTTCTCTTTTGATTATGCGAACCCACGTGAACAAAAGTTCCAGCCCGACACCAATCTCCCAATAGCCTTTTATATAGGCAAAGGAAACTGTTTCAGGGAACGGTTACCGACGGTTACCAGAAGTTACCGGCGGTTACCAAGTGCCACGAAGGTTATCCTCAATAACCCACGTCACCCATCAGTTATTAACCCATTAAGGAAGTTACAATCCAGTTACACAACGTTTAAATGACCGTTATCAACAATTAACAACGTGCCGAAATTTTAGGCATGCGTCAGAGAACTACTGTTCCCACAACTGTTCCCTCCAAGGGAACAGACATTGTTTCCTCCAGTAGTAACAAACATTGTTCCTTTTCAGGTCGCAACTTCTCCTTAATATTTCCCTCTAGACCTCAACTATGCTTACACGAGCGCGCACTCTGCATAACCAAACCCGTGACATAGCAAAGTAAGATCTCATAGTGTCGTATGAATCCCAATCACACTAAAAGGCATTGTTCCCATATAGGGAACAATCACTTGATGACACTAAAATCACCAACATATAATATCATAGACCCTTGATTTCTTCATAAGCATATGGCATTTCCTAACCTCAGCTCGCACGCCGCCTTCGGGTTATAAAATCACCAGCTGTACAAGAACCCACAGCTACAGAAGCAGCAACAGCCTCCATCTACAGACCCGGAAAAAATTACAATCGATAAAATAAGAGTGAAATTGAGTACAACACATAGAAATCCAGAAGCTAAAAACCTGGGCGCGCGTACAACGTGGCTTCCGGGTCACAAACTGTACAGGAGTATGCAAAGCGCACACAGCTGGAACAACCTCCGCACTGACATAAACAACAACAACTGCAAATTCCCGGCAGAACAGCCGAACAACAAACAAAAGGCCGCAAATCAGCAAACAAACTATGAGTGTTGACAATGTTGAATATAGAAACTAAAGCATAACAAAATAAGATAACAAAAAAAAAACGCGCATCAAAATCTTGACATACCTCAACACGAGCATGTGGCTTTCTACTCACATGCAATGTTGGTGATTTTATTGTCATCAAGTGAGTGTTCCCTATATGGGAACAATGCTTTTTAGTGTGATCGGGGTTCATACGACGCTATGGGATTTCACTTAGCTATATCACAAGTTTGGGGGTGTGGAGTACACGCTTGTGTAAGTATACTTGAGGTCTAGAGGGATATATAAAGGTTAAGTTACGATGTTCCTTAAGGAACAGTGGAAACTACAGATGTGCTGTAGGGAACAACAACTGTGTTGTAGGGAACAACAGTTTAGCGGTCTGGCGGATTTTTCGCCACGTGCTTATTGGATGATAACCGCCTTGATAACTGATGTTTAAACGTCTAGTAAATTCCCTTTATGACTGGTTTAAAGTTAAACAAGTGTTTATTTTATGAGAGACGTTGGTGATAGAAGGAAGGATTGGTAACCGTTGGTAACCTGGGGTAACCGCCATGTAACCACCATGTAACTTCTGTTAAACGACCAGAAATGAATCCCTATCATTTCCCACATCCTATTTAAAGGCAAAGGGGAACCATCGTCTACCATGTAACTTATGTTACGTGGCCTCTTCTTGCCTTTGTTCTTGTTTCCTTTTTGAGAACCATCTTCTACCATGTTAATCGAGGAAGATCCTGGAGTCACTTTCTCCTTTCCTTTCTCTTGCGTACGAAGGCCCTCCTCGATACGCAAATGGCTTCCAAGTTCCACAAGGGATATATCTTCCTTCTTGTGCTTCAACATGTGTTTAAAGTCTTTACATGATGGCGGTAACTTATCAATTACACTTGAAACAGAGATGGACTCGTCCATCTTCAACTTGTGTTGAGCAAATTGCCCCAAGATACGAAGTATCTCATTAAATTGTTCCATCACCGGTCTTGAATCGACCATCTTGTAACCGTTGAAGTTACTCACGAGGAACTTCACACTTGAAGCGTCCTCAGCCATGTATTTGGACTCTAATGAATCCCAAAGTTCCTTGGCGGATTCAACATTTTGGTACACATCAAAGAGAGAATCAGACATACCATTTAAGATGTGGCTTCGACAAATGTAGTCATCGTTCTCCCATTTGCTCCTCTTCCTTAGGGCTTCAACCAACACTTCATCATCGGACACCTCAGGTATCGGAGTGGATAGGACATATACCCCCTTGAGCGTCGTCAAGAGGAAATGCATCTTCTTTGCCCAACGACGAAAATCCATTCCCTTAAACTTCTCCAACTTTTAGAACTTCGTCGCCATCTCACGTACAGACGTCATTGATTAAAAATTCTGATTTCGATTGTAAGGACTGAGCGTCTTGATGGAACAACCAACGAACTCCCTTATCCAGCCTTGAATTCTGCTTGTAGTCTGCAAGGGAACAATCAATGATACCTGTACTCGGATAGATTTGAATCGTGTGAACACTTTCCGAAATTAGAATTTCGCCCCTTACAAGCCTTAGGGAATCCACGAAATCTGAAGTGAGATAAGACAAATCTTCTAGTTCTCTCCAAGGCTTTTGGAAAGAACTAAATTATAGAAAAATGTAATAATAGATTGTGGCTTCAGTTTTTGATTTGATATTAAGAGAGATCTTGTTCAACAACCACGACTCTATTCTCCTTTGCCTTTTTATAAGACGTGAGAAATGATAGGGATTCATTTCTGGCCATTTAACAGAAGTTACATGGTGGTTACATGGCGGTTACCAACGGTTACCAACCCTTCCTTCTATAACCAACGTCTCTCATCAAAGAGACACGTGTTTAACTTCAAACCAGTCATAAAGGGAAGTTACTAGACGTTTAAACATCAGTTATCAAGGCAGTTATCATCCAATAAGCACGTGGCGAAGAATCTGCCAGACCGCTAAATTGTTGTTCCCTACAACACAGTTGTTGTTCCTTACAACATAGTTGTTGTGCCCTACAACACATCTGTAGTTTTCATTGTTCATAACTTAACCTTTATATATCCCTCTAGACCTCAAGTATACTTACACAAGCGTGATCCACACCCCCAAACTTGTGATATAGCTAAGTGAGATCCCATAGCGTCGTATGAACCCCAATCACACTAAAAGGCACTGTTCCCATTTTAGTGTAATCCCTGATTCATAAAATAAGCAAGCTTTTATCCCAAACTCATGCATAAGCGAAAATATCGTAAACGATTGAATTTCCACCTTAGTGTAGTTACACATTTCAAACACCCCGGAATCATGGTGTCCTAAGGATTGAACCAATCAACCACTTTGGATGCATGAAGATAACACACACATAAGCTTCGTTACATCTCTAAAGTTTTACTTGACTCTATTAAGGGCCTCGAGTCCATATCTATTCGTGAACGTATGTGAAGCCAACCCGAAGCTTCATGAAGCGGCCAAACCTCACGCCCATATAGGTAGATCCTTTAATCGTGCACCTACAATTGCACTTTTTCAAAGGAACTATTAAGAAGACTATGCCTTCAACCTCCAACTTGTAGGAACAGAGCACACCTTTGGGGATTGTTATGTGCTCACAATTTCTAGGTATGGCCTTTCCACATTGAATTCTGTCCCTAATTTTCATTAGGTAGGAATTGGGTATCCCATGACTAGAAAGCTATATGGGTCTTTTATCCATCCCCTTACAACCAACCCCTTCGTCAAGCGGTTAGCCAAACTTGTTTTGAACCGAACTAAGACAACAAAATCACACTGTGTGTCCCGATCCATGTCATACATTCACATCCAAAAGACGTGACATGTGATAGCACACTGCAACAATGATCGTTCCCCTCTGGCCAGAGATATTTTACTCACATAGTTGAAATCTGTTTTGGCCTTCACGAAACATTGTAGATTTTAATCCATAGTCGTTACCTTAAACAAGGCTACAACTCACACTACCAATTTCGTTCCCATTGTCAAAATCAGAATGCTAGATCATTTCACAGTCCATGAAATGACACTGTTCCCAAGTAGAAATATCCATCTACTTCTAGAAAATAATTCTCTATCCAACGATCCAACTTGCATCCAATATTTCCATTTCCAAGGAAATTATGTCATTACTAAGACCACAATCCATGGTCCTTACCAAGTAATCGAGTACCCATATTTGTTCCACTGCAAGCAATATTCAACGTTTCCTTCAAGGGTACATCTTTCTTAAAAGAAAATTCTTCATATAGACAACTGCTATAACTTATTCATATCCTTCAGGGAACAATAATCTTATCAAGGAACAATTCACTCACGGGACCATTCAACGTTCCATTTCGGGATTAGTTATCCGAAATTCATTCGATCCAAAATTCAGTTTCCCTTACACAATCATATAATAATATCTTATATATGATTTAATCAAACTTGGGTATTACACCAATCAATTCTCATTCAATAAGTAACGAGAAAACCTGAACATGTGTACAAAACACATCCATTGTTCTATGATCAAAAGATCATGTATGGGTAAGGATCAACCATTACCATACTTTACATATCATTCATCAGAACAATATCAATGGAAAAAACACTTCATTTCCCAAGATTAAACATGAGAGAATTCGGATCCACCTTTTTAGGTTCTCTTACCGCACTATGCCTCACGCCCAAGTGACGTGATTTCCCATTGTATACATGGCTATATGCCTTAGCCAAAGTTGCAGCGCTGTCACAATGGATCGATATGGGTGAAATTGGTTTTTCCCACAAGGGAACATCATATACCAAGTTCCTCAACCATTCGGCTTCTTTTCCAGCCACAACCAGAGCAATAAACTCCGATTCCATGGTAGAACTTGAAATGCAAGTTTGTTTCTTGGATGCCCAAGATATAGCTCCTCCACCAAGAAGGAACACCCATCCACTAGTAGAAGAATGATCATCTTCATTTGTGATCCAACTTGCATCCGAATACCCCTCTAATACCGAGGGTGATCCAACATATGTAAGACCAAGATCTACTGTTCCCTTCTAAAGAGCTCTCAGTAGTAGAAGCGCTCTCTAGGTTGGGTGATTCTAGGGAGAATTTCCGATGAGTCCTTCATCCTCTTCGTCACGCCTCCGGCGTGGGTCTCCTCACAGGACCTTCACACACGAACTCGGGGTGGCAGCCTCTCGCACCACCGCTGAGTTGGAGCATAACCCTTTGCCAGTCCTCGCCTCTTTTCTCCAAACCCTAGTGACGCCTTTGTCGCCGATTCACTTTGCCATGGAGGATTGATTGCATTGTGCCACCAAAAGAAGCGGAAAGAAGAAGCGGAACTCAATTTCCCCTACCCTAAAATCCAAAAAGTTCAATGATCCAAAGGTTGTTGATGTTTTCGAGGGATTAGATGAATTCATGGAGGCCACGATGGCCGATGCTGCTAAGAAAAGTTTGATGAAGAATAAGGCTAGGGTTGTTGATTCTGATGGCGGCACAGTCCCTTCCAAGACAACGATTGGTGATGTTTTGAAGTTTTCCTTGGCTGAAAATTTTGAGAATTCGTTCATGGGAGATGACGACAGTCAAAGTTCGGAGTTTGATTCGGATGATCTAATAAGTTCGAAAACAACAAACCCTAGCGTGTCACTCTTGGCGGCTGAGAATCGCATCAACGATCTAAACCCTAATTCGGAGAACCAGCCGCACCAGACACACCAGGGTCTTCGTCTCACCGGATCGCAACAAGCCAATGCCATGCAAAACCGGATCGCTGGTGTCGAATGTGCAGCGTCGCTTGGCGAGGGCCATGGAAAAACTCACGTCGAGAGTGCCGCTATCGCTGGGACGTCCTTACAAGGGTGCGCAACTACTGGTGTCGGCACGCAAAACCCGATCACTGCTGGCCAGGATCCTCGAACCTCAAGTTCGATGTTGCTTGGCGATGGGCATACCAAGTCCCGTGCCGAGAATGATGCTGCTGCTGGGGCGTCCGCACCAGGGTATGCTGCTGCAGTAGCGTCTGATGCTGGTGTCGATGTGCATAACCCGATCGCTGGTGCAAAGGGCAGCCGAACCTCAAGTTCATTGTTGCACGATGCTGGCGTGCTGAATGGTGCGTCTGCTGGGCATGCTGGCACGTCTGAGCAAGGAGCGCTGCTGCAAGCAACCGCGACTGGTTCAGGTTCCAGCCAAGACATGATGCATGTGCCTGGCCATGTGGGAACTAGCAAGGCAGGTGCCAGGTCGTACGCCAAGCTTGCCAGGAATTCAGTGGTGAACCCACGGTCTGACGAGGCTGAAGCGCGGGCGATTGGCAGGGCTGGTCGTGTGAAAAAATTGTTCATGAACTCGGGACTTGGTGGTAAGCTTACTTTCACTCCGCCGTCCTCTTCCCGAGTCTCCATTAAACTCTCCGAAGGACTTTCAAAGCAAGAAGTGTGGGGTTGGTCTCTACTTGGCCAATATGTTGGGTTCTATCCGGGACACTTTTTGATCAGGGAACTAGCCAAGTCTTGGGGTGTTAAAAGCCGGTTTCGGGAATAGGAAGGTTGGATTATTTTTCAATTTGATTCCGAAGAAGATTGTGACAAGCTACTATTCCGCTTTGGGTCCGAATCTATGGTCTATCGCAACTCTTTTGGACGTATGACTTGATTGGCCGTGTAGCTTCTCATATTGGTAAACCACTTTATGTGGATCCGGTTACTGATGGGAGGAAACGGGGTTCATATGCTCGAGTTTTGGTTGAAATTAATTTTGCCAAAGATATTGTTCGTGAGGTTGGAGTAGACTTTGATGATGGTAGCTCGGTGGAGTGCTCATGTTTGATTGAAAATGAACCGGTGTTTTGCAAAGAGTGTTGCACTTTTGGTCATGCTCTTGAGGATTGTAAGTTCCAAGGAAAACGCACCGATGTGGGAATCAATGCGAGGAGACAAGGGAAAGTTGCCAAAGTTGTTGATGGTGATGTTGTTCGCTCGGAAAATCATGGTGTGCAGGATAATTTGAACACGCCTACACACATAGATACACCTATGGTGGATTGTAATGCCATGGCTGCCTTGGTTGACAAAGGGAAGTCTACATTAGACCCTCCTCCCTCTTCTACCGAGGTTGTCCAGGGCCAAAACACTTCACTCCCCAGCCTTGACAACCAAATGACGAAGTCTAAACCTAAGAAGAAGAACAAGAAGAAGCTGCCCGTGAGTAATGAGGCTAATGATATTGAAATGACTCAAGTTCAGGACACTTCTAATGATAACGACCTCTCTTCTAGCCCGACAAGTGAGTCCATGGATACACTTGAGAGCGATTCCTCTGATTGTGCTAGTGATAGTGAGAAGGATTCCGAGGTAAGTAATTCAAGGTCAAATGATTCCAAGGATGCAAGGGAGGATGATAGGGTTGAGGTAGAGATCCAAGGTCAAGGGAGCCAACTCTTGGCCAAAGATATTAAGAAAAGACCACCGCCTACGCGATGCACTGTCCTTGCTCTTAAGGCGCAAACCAAGTGGCCTAACGATCCCCCGGGTCGTGTCACTCGTAGTGTCACTCGTGGCCACTCTCGACCTCCGAATATTTAGTCTGTTGTTTGTTGCATGGCTTGAGTTGCTTGATGCTGTGTTGTTGATGCATGGTTTTTGATAATCTTTTGGTGGTGCGTGCTAGGGAGGCCTACGTGCTTGCCTTTAACGCTTGTTGTTTACTTGGCTTTGGAGGCCTTCGGGTCTTCCTTGGTTTTGTTGGGACCTGTGTTTGTTTGTAACACCGGTGCAAATCTTTTCTAATCCGAATTTACCGCTTTACAGCAAAAAAAAGATCTACTGTTCCCTTCTAGTACTGAAGTACTCGGCGAACTGCTTGCCAATGATATGCACTAGGATTACTAGTGTAACGGCTAAGTTTCCCTACTGCAAAAGCAATATCTGGTCTTGTACTTGTCATAGCATACATTAAGCACCCAATTATCCTTGAATACTCAAGTTGCAACACTGTTGTTCCCTCGTTAGGGAACAGTTTGACACTAGGATCATATGGAGTTTTCAAAGGAGCATAATTACCACAATTAAACTTATTCAACACTTCTCAATGTAATGAGATTGTGATAATGACAATCCTCCTTCAACCCGTTTTATCTTAAATCCTAAGATAACATCGGCCTCCCCCATGTCCTTCATGGAGAATTGTGATGACAAGAAATTCTTAACAAGATCTACTTGTTCTTGATCAGTTCCAAAGATCAACATGTCATATACATATAAAAAAAATATGACTCGATTCATGGAATCATCAAATTTGCTATATACACACTTGTCCGCTTGGTTCAATTTGAATCCATGGGATAACACAACCTCATCAAACTTTCGATGCCATTGCTTTTGTGCTCGCTTCAGCCCATACAAGGATTTGATCAATTTGCACACCTTATGCTTTTGTCCTTGCATAATAAATCCTTCAAGTTGTTTCATATAAACTTCCTCTTCAAGATCCTCATTAAGGAACACAGTTTTAACGTCCATTTGGTGGATAACCAGGTTATGTATTGCCGCCAAGGCAATCAATAACCTAATGGTGGTGATACGAGCAACTGGTGCATATGTATCAAAGTAGTCGGTTCCATACCTTTGTCTAAAGCCTTGGACAAACAATCGGGCCTTAAACTTGTCAATAGTACCATCCACTTTCATCTTCCTCTTGAAGATCCATTTACTTCCCAATGGTTTACATCCAGGTGGAAGATCAGCCAAAACCCATGTATTGCTCCCCATGATGGAATCCATCTCATCATTAATGGCCTCCTTCTAAAAGGATACATCTTGAGACTTCATTGCCTCATCAAAAGTTCTTGGTTCATCATCAGTATTGTAATAATACAAATATTGGGATCCAATCTCGTCCCTAGTTCCCTCTACCGAGTAAAGTTGGAAATCAGGATCAAAGGACGTTTTCTTCCTTACTCTTTTACTCTTTCGAATCTCTGGTTCATTGTTCCCTAGTGAGACATCACAATCATTGTTCCCACTAGTACAGTGAATCGAGTTATTGTCTCTAGTTGAACTGGGAATAAGGTCTTTTGGTATAGGTGTCGATGAAAATCTGTTTTCATCAAATGTGGCATCTATTGACTCTATAACGGAGTGAACCGAAATAGATTTGTTTGGTTCAATCACGTAGAACCTATATGCCTTGGAATGCTCAGCATATCCAATAAAAATGCACTCTACACCTCTTTCACCCAAGGTTTTCCTCTTGGGATCGGGTAGTCTTACAATCGCCCTACAACCCCAAACTCGAAGGTAATTCAAGCTGGGTTTCCTTTTGAACCAAAGCTCATATGGATTAGTCTTGTTCCTCTTGTTTTGAACTCTATTCAATAGGTAACAAGCTGTTAACATGGCTTCTCCCCAAAATGCATCATTTAATCCCGAGTAGGAAAGCATGGAATTAACCATTTCTTTAAGAACTCGATTCTTCCTCTCCGACACACCATTTTGTTGTGGTGTATAAGGAGCCGTAGTTTCATGAATGATACCTACGGATTGGAAATATTCTGGGTCAAAATATTCACCACCTCTATCGGTGCGCTGCTTTTTGATCACTGTTCCCAACTGTAGTTCTACTTCAGTTTTATAAAGCTTAAATTTTTCTAGGGCCTCATTCTTAGCATGCAACAAAAATACATAGCAATAACGAGAATAATCACCAATGTACGTGACCACATATTTCTTATTTCCAAAAGAAGGGAAAGCATGAAAATCACACAAATCACTATGTATTAAATCAAGCACATGACTGTTCCTTTGAACACTAGGAAAAGGTTGTCTAGTTATCTTAGTAAGCATGCATGTTCTACACTTTTCTATATTCATGTCAAAAGGTGGAATTAAACCAGTCCTAGACATATCAAACATGCGTTTATAATGTACATGTCCCACCCGAGCATGCCATAAAGAAGATACTGTTCTTGAGGGAACAGATTCATGTGTACAAGTCATGTAAATAGAACTTATAACTATATTAATATTCAACTTAACATTCCATTACATAGGTAACCACGACCAACAAATACACCGCCTTTCGACAATATAAATTTGTCGTCTTCAAACACCAAACGAAAGCCTAATTTATTAAGGATACTTCATGAGACTAAGTTTTTCCTTATTCTGGGTACATACAACACATTATTCAGAATTAAAGTCTTCCCAGATGAGAACTCTAATTCCACTTGGCCTTTGCCTAGTACGGGGGAAGTTGACTCATTTCCCATATGGAGGACACGTCCATCATCTACAAAAGTTAATGACTTGAACATAGACTTGTCCCTACACACGTGAGTGGTCGCACCTGAGTTAACCCACCATGATATCTCATCATCCTGCATAAATAAAGCCTCATAAATCATAGAAACAAAATCCAAACTAGGAGATGTAACTATACTGGGAACAGTCATTGTTCCTTCCTGACCTTGATGAGATTTCTGCCCTTGTTCCTTAGAATCGTGAGCAGTCTGGTTAGAACCATTGTCCTTCTTCCTCTTAGGAGCCGTAGAATCTCTTCTAAAATGTCACGGCTTACCACAATTCCAACATCCAACTCCTTTTGGGGAGCGTCTCTTGTTGGGACCTTTACCTGTGTTGTTATGTGGCCTCTTCTTGCCTTTGTTCTTGTTCCCTTTTTGAGAACCATCTTCTACCATGTTAATGGAGGAAGATCCTGGAGTCTCTTTCTCCTTTCCTTTCTTTTGCGTACGAAGGCCCTCCTCGATACGCAAATGGCTTCCAAGTTCCACAAGGGAAATATCTTCCTTCTTGTGCTTCAACATGTGTTTAAAGTCTTTCCATGATGGAGTTAACTTATCAATTACACTTGAAACAGAGATGGACTCGTCCATCTTCAACTTGTGTTGAGCAAATTGCCCCAAGATACGAAGTATCTCATTAAATTGTTCCATCACCGGTCTTGAATCGACCATCTTGTAACCGTTGAAGTTACTCACGAGGAACTTCACACTTGAAGCGTCCTCAACCATGTATTTGGACTCTAATGAATCCCAAAGTTCCTTGGAGGATTCAACATTTTGGTACACATCAAAGAGAGAATCAGACATACCATTTAAGATGTGGCCTCGACAAATGTAGCCATCGTTCTCCCATTTGCTCCTCTTCCTTATGGCTTCAACCAACACTTCATCATCGGACACCTCGGGCATCGGAGTGGATAGGTGACTGGCTTAAAATCGTTGATGCCAAATCAAAAATAAATCCCTAATTACTCAACTAGTATAGTCGGTAAGTCGGGGTCGAACCCAAGAGACACTTGTATCCTAAGTTTTATTATTATCAACTCAAAGAAGTAACAAAGGGGGAATTTTGTGAATTAAAACTAAAATTAAGGATTGAAACAAGCAAAGCAAGCAATCAAATAGGGCAAAAGTTGGATTTTTATCAATTAGGGAAAAACAATCCTATTCAAGTATCCACTTTTCTTCCTCAAGTTATTGATCCTAGATTCAAACAAGTTATTCCTTTTAGTTATTCCTATCCTGATCAGAATTATGACATGGCAACGAGACATGCAAACTTAATATCCAAACAACTCATGAAACGATCATAAATAATAGGGATATTAGCATTAAGAACAAGGATAAACAGGATACATGCAATTGAATTCCAACGAGTCAAACAATTAACATGCATTCAATTCTCTTCTCAATTGTTTTAGTCCAACGAGTCCTAAACCAATTGAGTTGCTACAAAGATTAGGCTTTGCTACGAGAAAACCTAGATCTAGCAATAGATAATATCGATTCCAACAAGGTGATCAATCAAGTAGAAATCAATACAATCAATATAAATTATGCCCAAGAGAATTGAAATAACCTGTAGAAATAAACCTGAAAAGACGAATCTCACAACAACTTGAGTCTGAAAAGCTTCAACTCGAATAGAATCTAGAGAGTTTAGTTCTCCATAAGAGAGAAAAACACAAAGTCTCAAAATTAGGTCTAAGAGAATACAAAACAAAGGCTGAAAAGTAAACCTAAAATAGTCTCCAACAAGTCGAAAATTAAAAAGATAAAAAATATAAAAATAAACTAAGCAGATAAATCTAATCTCGCGTCGGATCCAACAGGGCCGCGATCGCTGCCCAAACATGGTTGCGATCGCTGCTTGACTTGAAAACCGCGACCCATCGGCGACCTCTGGAAACCGCGATCGCCACACTGACATGGCCTCGATCGCGGCCTTCGTGTCATCGCGGTCCTTCGGCGACGTCCACCGCAATCGCCCCTAAGAGTGGCGGCGACCGCGGCCTTCAGCTTCTTCGAAGTCTTCAACTTCTTGCCAACTTGAACTTCCGGCCTTCAAATCTGTTCTTCAATAACGCTCATAATAGGCCTAAAATACTACAGAAATATGTACTAAAAAGTCCTACTTATGCTGTACAAAACACAGCATATCAATAGGACATATACAACCTTGAGCGTGGTCAAGAGGAAATGCATCTTCTTCTGCCAACGAGGAAAATCCATCCCCTCGAACTTCTCCAACTTTTGGAACTTCGTCGTCATCTCACGTACAAACGTCATAGATTAAAATTCTGATTTCGATTGTAAGGACTCAGCGTCTTGATGGGAACAGCCAGCGAACTCCCTTGTCCAGTCTTGAATCCTGCTTGCAGTCTGCGAGGGAACAATCAATGATATCTGTACTCGGATAGATTTGAATCGTGTGAACACTTTCCGAAATCAGAATTTCGCCCCTTACAAGCCTTAGGGAATCCACGAAATCTGAAGTGAGATAAGACAAATCTTCTAGTTCTCTCCAAGGCTTTTGGAAAGAACTAAACTATAGAAAAATGTAATAATAGATTGTGTCTTCGGTTTTTGATTTGATCTTAAGAGAGATCTTGTTCAACAACCACGACTCTATTCTCCTTTGCCTTTAAATAGGACGTGAGAAATGACGGGGATTCATTTCTGGCCATTTATCAAAAGTTACATGGTGGTTACATGGCGGTTACCAACGGTTACAAACCCTTCTTTCTATCACCAACTTCTCTCATCAAAGAGAAACGTGTTTAACTTCAAACCAGTCATAAAGGGAAGTTACAAGACGTTTAAACATCAGTTATCAAGGCGGTTATCATCCAATAAGCACGTGGCGAAGAATCTGCCAGACCGCTAAACTATTGTTCCCTACAACAAAGTTGTTGTTTTCATTGTTCTTTAAGGAACAACGTAACTTAACCTTTATATATCCTTTTAGACCTCAAGTATACTTACACAAGCGTGTACTCCACACCCCCAAACTTGTGATATAGCTAAGTGAGATCAAATAGCGTCGTATGAACCCCGATCACACTAAAAGGCACTGTTCCCATATAGGGAACAGTCACTTGATGACACTAAAATCACCAACAATCATTGTACGGACTGAGCGTCTTGATGGGAACAGCCAGCGAACTCCCTTGTCCAGTCTTGAATCCTGCTTGCAGTCTGCGAGGGAACAATCAATGATATTTGTACTCGGATAGATTTGAATCGTGTGAACACTTTTCGAAATCAGAATTTCGCCCCTTACAAGCCTTAGGGAATCCACGAAATCTGAAGTGAGATAAGACAAATCTTCTAGTTCTCTCCAAGGCTTTTGGAAAGAACTAAACTATAGAAAAATGTAATAATAGATTGTGGCTTCGGTTTTGATATGATCGAAAGAGAGATCTTGTTCAACAACCACGACTCTATTCTCCTTTGCCTTTAAATAGGACGTGAGAAATGATGGGGATTCATTTCTGGCCATTTATCAGAAGTTACATGGTGGTTACATGGCGGTTACCAACGGTTACCAACCCTTCTTTCTATCACCAACGTCTCTCATCAAAGAGGCACGTGTTTAACTTCAAAGCAGTCATAAAGGGAAGTTACAAGACGTTTAAACATCAGTTATCAAGGCGGTTATCATCCAATAAGCACGTGGTGAAGAATCTGCCAGACCGCTAAACTGTTGTTCCCTACAACACAATTGTTGTTTTCATTGTTCTTTAAGGAACATCGTAACTTAGCCTTTATATATCCCTTTAGACCTCAAGTATACTTACACAAGCGTGTACTCCACACCCCCAAACTTGTGATATAGCTAAGTGAGATCCCATAGCGTCGTATGAACCCCGATCACACGAAAAGGCACTGTTCCCATATAGGGACATGCTTCGTAGTTCCCCAAACAGTGCCTATATGTTCTCGATGTACTGTTGTTTGTTCCCCGATATAATTTCTATGGGAACAAGAGTCTATTACAGGATGTTATACTTTATGGTATTTGATAGCCATATAAGATGATCAAAGTTATGATCGTGAATAAATGATGATATGAGTCTACTATATTTGTGTGTAGATTACTCATGATTAAATCTAGATTACTTACTCTAAGTATGTTGTTCCCTAGACATGTTACTTGAGTAAAGTCTACAAGATATTAGATTACTCAATTTAAGTCTACTGTTCCCTGCACAGATTACTTGATTAAGTCTACTGATGAAGGCCCTACTGTGATTAACAGATTGGCTATTTGACTCTACTGTATTTATACAGATTAGTCGGTTTATTTCATATTGTACTTGATTATATTTATATGATGTTTGTTATATTTCTTATTTGTATACTAACGATGGTGTTTGTGTAGCATGTACAATTTGTATGATTTCATGAGAATTGAAAAATTCTATGAAGGGCATGGGGAAGGTCGAGTTAGTCCTTGAGGTTACTGTCCTTGGGAATGATGTCATTTGAAAGGAAACATGTTCTTGGGAATGATGTCAATTGATAGGAAACGTGTCCCCTAGGAACGATGTCACTTGACATGACCGATTGTTTCTTGCTTGGATATGTATGCCTTGATTTCTTATCTTCTCTCATGGATTTGAGTTTGTAGATTATGCCTAATGAAGCATGATGGTATCTCAACTCAATTTGCTTACGAGGTATTAAAACTGTAAGTGTAACAAGAAGAGTACGAAATTCTTACATAAGAATATACTTGTTACATGGTGGGTTATAAGTACTCAATATTGTTGGTGATTTTAGTGTCATCAAGTGATTGTTCCCTATATGGGAACAATGCCTTTTAGTGTGATTGGGATTCATACGACACTATGAGATCTTACTTTGCTATATCACGGGTTTGGGTGTGCGGAGTGCGCGCTTGTGTAAGCATAGTTGAGATCTAGAGGGAAATATTAAGGAGAAGTTGCGACCTGAAAAGGAACAATGTTTGTTCCCTATTAGAGGAAACAATGTTTGTTCTCTTGGAGGGAACAATAGTGGGAACAGTAGTTCTCTAACGCATGCCTAAAATTTCGGCGCGTTGTTAATTGTTGATAACGGTCATTTAAACGTTGTGTAACTGGATTGTAACTTCCTTAATGGGTTAATAACTGATGGGTGACGTGGGTTATTGAGGATAACCTTCGTGGCACTAGGTAACCGCCGGTAACTTCTGGTAACCGTCGGTAACCGTTAGTTTCCTTTGCCTATATAAAAGGCTATTGGGAGATTGGTGTCGGGTTGGAACTTTTGTTCACGTGGGTTCGCATAATCAAAAGAGAACGTTTTCTCTCCATGATTGAACTTCAAATAGAGTGAATATCCATTTTACATGAACTCTAAGGTTCGATCTCTTTCAGGAGCCTTGTTAGAGATCGGTGGGTTTGTCTTATCTCACTTCAAATTTCGCGGATTCCCCAAGGCTATGTAGGGGGCGAAATATTGATTTCGGAAAGCGTTTCTACGTGATTCAAACCTATATCAAGTATTGCATATGATTGATCTACAGAAGAGTCGTCTTCAACTACATCCACGAAGAGGAACTCCACGACTTCAACAACGCATTGTTCCCGGAGTAGCAACAGATACAGGATCTTCGGTGGGAACTACGAAGCATGGAGTCCAAGACACCTACATTCGAAATCAAAATTTTGAGATCAATCATATGGAAATGGATTTCGAGGAAGACAACCAAATTGAAGTTGGAGGAGATCAAAGGTTTGATTGTCCTACACGCATGGGGTGATTTCGTTGGATTTTGTTAGGTCACAAAAAAATTTGGCTGATCACTTGACGAAGGGATTGGCTAGGGACGTGGTCTCCAAGTCTGCTAAGGGGATGGGATTAAGACCCGTATAAGCTTTCTAGTGGTGGGATAACCAATTCCTACCTAATGAAAATTAGGGACAGAATTCAATGTGGAAAGCCCACACCTAGAAACTTTGAGCACAAAGGAACAATCCCTAAATGTGTGCTCTGTTCCTACAAGTTGGAGGTTGAAGGCATAGTCTTCTTAATAGTTCCTTTGAAAAAGTGCAATTGTAGGTGCACGACTAAAGGTTCTACCTATATGGGCGTGGGGTTTGGTTGCTCCATGAAGTTTGGGTTGGCTTCAAAACGCTCATGAATGGATAAGGACTCAAAGACCCTAAATGGAGTCATGTTAGACTATAGAATTGTAAAGTAAATTATGTGTGTGTTATCTTCATGCATCCAAAGTGGTCGATTGGTTCAATCATTAAGAAACCATGATTCTAGGGTGTTTGAAATGTGTAATTACACTAAGACACAATCTCAATCGTTTCGATATTTGTGTTTATGCATGAGTTTGGGATGAAAGCTTGCTTATTTTAAGAATCAAGGATTACACTAAAATAGGGGAGGATTGTTGGTGATTTTAGTGTCATCAAGTGACTGTTCCCTATATGGGAACAATGCCTTTTAGTGTGATCGGGGTTCATACGACGCTATGGGATCTCACTTAGCTATATCACAAGTTTGGGGGTGTGGAGTACACGCTTGTGTAAGTATACTTGAGGTCTAAAGGGATATATAAAGGTTAAGTTACGTTGTTCCTTAAAGAACAATGAAAACAACAACTGTGTTGTAGGGAACAACATAGTTGAAATGGCTTCAGGTGCGAACTCCCTTCAATTGTACGGACTGAGCGTCTTGATGGGAACAGCCAGCGAACTCCCTTGTCCAGTCTTGAATCTTGCTTGCAGTCTGCGAGGGAACAATCAATGATACCGGTACTCGGATAGATTTGAATCGTGTGAACACTTTCCGAAATTAGAATTTCGCCCCTTACAAGCCTTAGGGAATCCACGAAATTTTAAGTGAGATAAGACAAATCTTCTAGTTCTCTCCAAGGCTTTTGGAAAGAACTAAACTATAGAAAAATGTAATAATAGATTGTGGCTTCGGTTTTGATATGATCGAAAGAGAAATCTTGTTCAACAACCACGAATCTATTCTCCTTTTCCTTTTTATAAGACGTGAGAAATGATAGGGATTCATTTCTGGCCGTTTAACAGAAGTTACATGGTGGTTACATGGCGGTTACCAACCCTTCCTTCTACCACCAACGTCTCTCATCAAAGAGACACATGTTTAACTTCAAACCAGTCATAAAGGGAAGTTACTAGACGTTTAAACATCAGTTATCAAGGCAGTTATCATCCAATAAGCACGTGGCAAAGAATCTGCCAGACCGCTAAATTGTTGTTCCCTACAACACAGTTGTTGTTCCCTACAGCACAGTTTTTGTTCCCTTCAGCACATCTGTAGTTTTCGTTGTTCGTAACTTAACCTTTATATATCCCTCTAGACCTCAAGTATACTTACACAAGCGTGTAGTCCACACCCCCAAACTTGTGATATAGCTAAGTGAGATCCCATAGCGTCGTATGAACCCCGATCACACTAAAAGGCACTATTTCCATATAGGGAACAGTCACTTGATGACACTAAAATCACCAACAATCCTCCCCCACTTTTGTAATCTTTGATTCATAAAATAAGCAAGCTTTCATCCCAAACTCATGCATAAACACAAATATCGAAACGATTCAATTTATATCTTAGTGTAATTACACATTTCAAACACCCCAGAATCATGGTATCTTAAAGATTGAACCAATCAACCACTTTGGTTGCATGAAGATAACACACACATAACTTACTTTACAATTCTATAGTCTAACATGACTCCATTTAAGGGCTTGAGTCCTTATCCATCCTTGAGCGTTTTGAAGCCAACCCAAACTTCATGGAGCGACCAAACCCCACGCTCATATAGGTAGAACCTTTAGTCGTACACCTACAATTGCACTTTTTCAAAGGAACTATTAAAAAGAGTAAATCTTTAACCTCCAACTTGAAGGAACAGAGCACACATTTGGGGACTGTTCCTTTGTGCTCACAGTTTCTAGGTGTGGGCTTTCCATATTGAATTTTGTCCCTAATTTTCATTAGGTAGGAATTGGGTATCCCACCACTAGAAAGCTTATACGGGTCTTAATCCCATCCCCTTAGCAGACTTGGAGACCAAGTCCCTAGCCAACCCCTTCGTCAAGTGATCAGCCAAATTTTGTTGTGACCTAACAAAATCCACCGAAATCACCCCATGCGTAATGAGCTCTCTTACCGCACTATGCCTCACGCCCAAGTGACGTGATTTCCCATTGTATACATGGCTATATGCCTTAGCCAAAGTTGCAGCGCTGTCACAATGGATCGATATGGGTGACTCAGGTGCTACCACTCACGTGTGTAGGAACAAGTCTATGTTCTAGTTATTAACTCTTGTGGATGATGGACGTGTCCTTCATATGGGAAATGAGTCAACTCCCCCGTACTAGGCAAAGGCCAAGTGGAATTAGAGTTCTCATCTAGGAAGACTTTAATTCTTAATAATGTGTTGTATGTACCCAGAATAAGAAAAAACTTAGTCTCAGGAAGTATCCTTAATAAATTAGGCTTTCGTTTGGTGTTTGAAGCTGACAAATTTATATTGTCGAAAGGTGGTGTATTTGTTGGTCGTGGTTACCTATGTAATGGAATGTTTAAGTTGAATATTAATAAAGTTATTAGTTCTATTTACATGACTTGTACACATGAATCTGTTTCCTCGGGAACAATATCTTCTTTATGGCGTGCTCGGGTGGGACATGTACATTATAAACGCATGTTTGATATGTCTAGGACTGGTTTAATTCCACCTTTTGACATGAATATAGAAAAGTGTAGAACATGCATGCTTACTAAGATAACTAGAGAACCTTTTCCTAGTGTTCAAAGGAACAGTGCCGTGCTTGATTTAATACATAGTGATTTGTGTGATTTTCATGCTTTCCCTTCTTTGGGAAATAAGAAATATGTGGTCACGTACATTCGTGATTATTCTCGTTATTCCTATGTATTTTTGTTGCATGCTAAGAATGAGGCCCTAGAAAAATTTAAGCTTTATAAAACTGAAGTAGAACTACAGTTGGGAACAGTGATCAAAAAGCAGCGCACCGATAGAGGTGGTGAATATTTTGACCCAGAATACTTCCAATCCGTAGGTATCATTCATGAAACTACGGCTCCCTATAAACCACAACAAAATGGTGTGTCGGAGAGGAAGAATCGAGTTCTTAAAGAAATGGTTAATTCCATGCTTTCCTACTCGGGATTAAATGATGGATTTTGGGGAGAAGCCATGTTAACGGCTTGTTACCTATTGAATAGAGTTCCAAACAAGAGGAAAAAGACTACTCCATATGAGCTTTGGTTCAAAAGGAAACCCAACTTGAATTACCTTCGAGTTTTAGGTTGTAGGGCGGTTGTAAGACTGCCCGAACCCAAGAGGAAAACCTTAGGTGAAAGAGGTGTAGAGTGCATTTTTATTGGATATGCTGAGCATTCCAAGGCATATAGGTTCTACGTGATTGAAACAAACAAATCTATTTCGGTTCACTCCGTTATAGAGTCGAGAGATGCCATATTTGATGAAAACAGATTTTCATCGGCACCTATACCAAAAGACCTTATTCCCAGTTCAAGTAGAGACAATAACATGATTCACTGTTCTAGTGGGAAAAACGACTGTGACATCTCACTAGGGAACAATGAACCAGAGATTCGAAAGAGTAAAAGAGTAAGGAAGAAAACGTCCTTTGATCTTGATTTCCAACTTTACTTGGTAGAGGGAACTAGGGACGAGATTGGATCCCAATATTTGTATTGTTACAATACTGATGATGAACCAAGAACTTTTGATGAGGCAATGAAGTCTCAAGATGTATCCTTTTGGAAGGAGGCCATTAATGATGAGATGGATTCCCTCATGGGGAACAATGCAAGGGTTCTGGCTGATCTTCCACATGGATGTAAACCATTGGGAAGTAAATGGATCTTCAAGAGGAAGATGAAAGTAGATGGTACTATTGACAAGTTTAAGGCCCGATTGGTTGTCCAAAGCTTTAGACAAAGGTATGGAACCGACTACTTTGATACATATGCACCAGTTGCTCGAATCACCACTATTAGGTTATTGATTGCCTTGGCGGAGATACACAACCTGGTTATCCACCAAATGGACGTAAAAACTGCGTTCCTTAATGGGGATCTTGAAGAGGAAGTTTATATGAAACAACCTGAAGGACTTATTATTCAAGGACAAGAGCATAAGGTGTGCAAATTGATCAAATCCTTGTATGGGCTGAAGCAAGCACCAAAGCAATGGCATCGAAAGTTTGAAGAGGTTGTGTTGTCCCATGGATTCAAATTGAACCAAGCGGACAAGTGTGTATATAGCAAATTTGATGATTCCATGAATGGAGTCATAATTTGTTTATATGTGGATGACATGTTGATCTTTGGAACTGATCAAGAACAAGTAGATCTTGTTAAGAAATTCTTGTCATCACAATTCTCCATGAAGGACATAGGGGAGGCTGATGTTATCTTAGGGATTAAGATAAAACGGGTTGAAGGAGGAGTGTCATTATCACAATCTCAATACATTGAGAAAGTGTTGAATAACTTTAATTGTGGTAATTATGCTCCTTTGAAAACTCCATATGATCCTAGTGTCACACTGTTCCCTAACGAGGGAATAGCAGTGTTGCAACTTGAGTATTCAAGGATAATTGGGTGCTTAATGTATGCTATGACAAGTATAAGACCAGATATTGCTTTTGCAGTAGGGAAACTTAGCCGTTACACTAGTAATCCTAGTGCATATCATTGGCAAGCAGTTCGACGTGTACTTTAGTACTTGATAAAACGGGTGATTTCGGTGGATTTTGTTAGGTCACAACAAAATTTGGCTGATCACTTGACGAAGGGGTTGGCTAGGGACTTGGTCTCCAAGTCTGCTAAGGGGATGGGATTAAGACCTGTATAAGCATTCTAGTGGTGGGTTACCCAATTTCTACCTAATGAAAATTAGGGACAGAATTCAATGTGGAAAGCCCACACCTAGAAACTGTGAGCACAAAGGAACAGTCCCCAAATGTGTGCTCTGTTCCTACAAGTTGGAGGTTGAAGGCATAGTCTTCTTAATAGTTCCTTTGAAAAAGTGCAATTGTAGATGCATTACTAAAAGTTCTACCTATATGGGCGTGGGGTTTGGTCGCTCTATGAAGTTTGGGTTGGCTTTACATACGCTCAAGAATGGATAAGGACTCAAGGCCCTAAATGGAGTCATGTTAGAATATAGAATTGTATAGTAACTTTTGTGTGTGTTATCTTCATGCATCCAAAGAGGTTGATTGGTTCAATCTTTAAGATACCATGATTGTGGGGTGTTTGAAATGTGTAATTACACTTAGACATAAATTCAATCGTTTCGATATTTGCGTTTATGCATGAGTTTGGTGATTTTAGTGTCATCAAGTGATTGTTCCCTATATGGGAACAGTGCTTTTTAGTGTGATTGGGGTTCATACGATGCTATGGGATCTCACTTAGTTATATCACAAGTTTGGGGGTGTGGAGTACACGCTTGTGTAAGTATACTTGAGGTCTAGAGGGATATATAAAGGTTAAGTTACGATGTTCCTTAAGGAACAATGGAAACTACAGATGTGCTGTAGGGAACAACAACTGTGTTATTGGGAACAACAGTTTAGCGGTCAGGCGAATTTTTTGCCACGTGCTTATTGGATGATAACCGCCTTAATAATTGATGTTTAAACGTCTAGTAACTTCCCTTTATGACTGGTTTGAAGTTAAACACGTGTTTCTTTTATGAGAGACGGTGATAGAAGGAAGGGTTGGTAACTGTTGGTAACCGCCATGTAACCACCATGTAACTTCTGTTAAACGGCCAGAAATGAATCCCTATCATTTTCCACGTCCTATTTAAAGGCAAAGGGGAATAGAGTTGTGGTTGTTGAACAAGATCTCTCTTAAGATCAAATCAAAACCGAAGCCAAAATCTATTATTACATTTTTCTATAGTTTAGTTCTTTCCAAAAGCCTTGGAGAGAACTAGAAGATTTGTCTTATCTCACTTCAGATTTCGTGGATTCCCTAAGGCTTGTAAGGGGTGAAATTCTGATTTCGGAAAGTGTTCACACGATTCAAATCTATCCGAGTACAGGTATCATTGATTGTTCCCTCGCAGACTGCAAGTAGAATTCAAGGCTGGACAAGGGAGTTTGCTGGCTGTTCCATCAAGACGCTCAGTCCTTACATGCAATGTAACATGTGCAAACGACACAAGGATGCACTCGCACAAAGAGGCATCCACAACAACCTACGACGGAACCCAATGACACAACAAGCCATAAGCAATAACCAATAAACCAATAAAAGAGAAAAACTTGCACCAAATAAACATACGTCATCATGACAACCTCCCCTTATCACCGGTATAGCAGAAAACATATGCGCTCCATTGCCACTGTGTACATTACTTGCAGCTTCTTCCAAGCAGTTGATAAAACAATAAGGGCATGAGCTTCGCATTCTAATAATTGCAGCAAAAGAGGGCTCACACATTCATACGCACGAAGAATAAAATACATGTGCCTATAATCGTTAACAAGTACAATGTACTTAGAATGTGAAACAAACAATGCAGAAGTACCAGCACAACACTCATCTTCCAAGTAAAATAACTGCATTGCATCTTCAATCCTCCAATTCGCCTCCTACGCAAATCAAACAATTTAAAAATGTCAAAGAGGAAGATCCAACAGCAACAAAAGAACAGAAAATGTCCAAATTTACACACCATATTTAATAAATGCTTGTTCACCAAAGAACAACCAATAAACTAAGCAAAGATGACATAATAGAGGGCATAAGTAAAATAAAAAGGCTGAATACATACCTGGAGGAAATGAGAAGCAGTACTGACACTTTGGCCAACAGCAATCTCATTGAGGAGAAGGTGTCTAAGATGGATGGTTCCAGCACTAAGATGTTCGAAGCCCGTGGCATCATCACCAAGAAGATCGAAGCTGGGGTTGGCTCTTTGACATCAAAATTTGGAGAGAGGTTTTTGCCACCTGTTGGATCGTTAAGTGTTAGCAAGAGCTTGGGAACTAGCGGTTAGGCTGTTCCCAAGGCAGCGAAAGTATAAGCAAGTAAACAGAAGGGACAAAGTTCCTTATAGAGGAACCCCACGACAACCAACTAGTTGTGTGGATAAACCTCTACCTCCGCTTGGAGAATTTTGAATGGCTTACTTGTATTATTGATTGTTCTTTAGTTACAAAAGGCCAGATTCAAACTTCTCTATTCCTATGAGTTCTACCTAACTCTAGCAACACTAATGAATCTTCTCAACCGAGTTCCTAAGCGAACAACTCAACTTAAACAAGTGAATTAAACCTTACACCTTGACTATCACAGTTCCCTTGCTCCTGGGAACTTGACTTCACCATCGTCGAGATCAGACACTCGCCGCCGGGGACTTCTCTTCTTCTCTCTTTCTTTCTTTGGGAGTATGAGTGAGTTCTGGGAGAAGTACTTTATCTGAGAACTATTCACTTGGCTTTATACTTTGTCAATACTTGGGCTGCAATCTTGACTTTCATTTGTGTTCGAAATGCCCTTTGTCTTGTGTGCCAAGTCTATATCCTTCACATGTGACAATTTTGAGTCAACTTTGAGAAGTGATCGGGCCGTTGGATCAAACGCTTCAGCCTGTTCCTCAAACTGAGCGGTTGTTTTGTCTTGAGATAGGATCCCATGAATCTCGCTGACTTGTCTTTGTTTGCACATGTGAGTTCCCATGTGATGGGAACTGTCTTCTTCAGATTTCCTTTGAGAGGAACTCTTCATCGTGTATGTCTGTGTTCCTTGGAAGTTCATGGGAATCTTCACTTGACCTGTGTTCCTTAGAAATACTTGGACATAACACATTAGCTCCCATATGGTGTTTGTCATGATCAAAACTAGAGAATGAAATCGTTGTTCCGATGTTTGGAACCAGAGTTCCCAACACCGTCCTAACAATTTCCCCCTTTTTGATGATGACAAACCCATCACAAAAATAACCAAGTATTTCAGAATATGATATGCGACAACAGAGTTCCTATGTGAAATGGTGTGGGTTCCTAGAGATCCACGTCTTATGAAACAATGAGTTCTTACTTAGCATTTTATGCGATAGTTCCCCCTTAGCAAAAGCATATTCTATGATAACTCAAAGTAAGACTCATCTCACACATTTTGTCCTTCCCCCTTTTGGCATCATCGAAAAATAGATAAGCATAAATAAAGAATAAGGGAACACGCAATCATACTAGAAACCATTTATATTACTTAAGCAATGTAATGTACAAAGGGAACACATAAATCTTGTGGAGAAAACAGAGATAAGGATAAAGAAAAGGAAGATCATGGGGCCCGGGGAACAGAATTATCACGCAGCTAGGTCATAACAGACAAGATGTTTTGAAGGGTGCCTGCCATGTTCTCTAGAGTGGCTGCGATGTACGTCAACACTTGGGTGTTCCCAACCCTTGGGCTTTCACAAGGAGGGGAGTGCCTCTTGATCCTCAGCTTGCTCTGAGTGACACATCTTTTGGACCACAGAAAGGTCCAGTTCCCTTCCGATGGTCACTTCTTCTTTGTCGGCGTCATAGAGCCCTTCTTTGATCATCAACTTCTTGATCAGACCGGTGTAGGGCAGAGAGTGAGAGGTCGAGGCCATGCACTTCTCCATGTGCCCAAAGATGATGCATAGAAGATTGATGGGCATCTTATGAAGGAAGTGATAGAGAAGGATGGCGTCTTGAATATTGATGTGATGATGCTTCTCCTGTCTTGGGATCACAACCGTTATTATGAACTGGTGACCCAGTTTGGCGATTAGAGATAGGTTGTGTGTAGGTGTTCCTTGCTTGGGAACACGGCCCTCGTAGATCTCATGGAAGATGACCTCACTGTCGAACTCTCCCCAGGTCTTAATGGGAACGGAGCTGAGGCCCTTAACAGGGACTTGTAGCTGATGGCGGATCGTGGAGGTGGTGAAGATGAAGTCGTCGCCCTAGAGGGAGAGAGTTCCCTTGGTGCCCTCGTCATGAATGACGAAGTTGTTGTAGAAGAGGCGCACCTTGGCAGGGTCGACGCTCACAGCAGTGTCGCATATATGTTCCCACCCCTGGGCCTTGATGAGGTCCCAAAGTTCTCCAAGTCCTTGCTCTTGGAGTGGTTGCTCATTGAGTATGAGAGGGGGGATGAGCTTCCTATCCTCAGTAATGGGAACCCTCTTTGAGGCGGTTCCCTTCCCTTTCTTCTTTTTGTTCCCCCTGGAGGCGGCAGCCTTTCTTTTCTGCTGGGGGGAAGCAGCCGATTCTATCATGAGAGGATGGTCCCTTTCGTCATGGACACCCTCCGACACCACCATTTGGCGTCCTTGATTTTCTTCTTCAGCGATGGCAGCAGCGTGCTCTTGAGCAAAACCGTCTTGGTCCAGAATTTCAGTCGCAACCCCATTGATGAGTGCCCTTCATCTTCGGAGGACTTCCCCAGGTCCTCATTGTCGGCTTCCTCTGGGGGGTTCGTAGTTGTGCCAGCACCAATATCCGGTGCTGAGTTTCCTTCCTTGAGGGCGGCCTCCTCTTCTGTTGTCAGGGCCTCATCTTGAGCGCCTATCAGTCTAGGGCGCGTGGAGGAGGAGGATTGATTAATGATGTTGGTGAGCTCGGCCTCGAGAGCGTCGATGAGAGCATTTTCTTTGGCAGTTCCCATGACAATTGGTGTCGTTTGTTTGGCCTTCCTCCGAGCAATCATGCCGATGGGGATCATGTCCTCGTCCTCGTCGAGGTTTATGGGTTGTTGGGCTGGAGGTGTGGGGGAGGTCTTTTCTGTGGAAGGAGGTGGAGGTGAATTTTGAGGAGGAGGAGGAGGAAGAGGGGATTTTGGAGGAGAGGGCGTTTTTGTAGGGGAAGAGGGAGGTGGTGTGGGAACTCTAGGTTGTGAGGTGGAAGGTTTTGGAGTTCCCTCGGAGATGGGAAGTGAAGAGGAGGTGGAGAGGGAGTCGGTGGGATAAGAGTTCCCAGAGACAGGGTTAAGTTGTGTGGAAGGTAGAGGAGGGAGATCTTGGGATTGGGAGTGCCCAGAATCCGAGGGAGGTGATAGAGAGGAAATTTGAGTGGATTGTGGTGGAGGTGGAGGAGATGGTATTCGGAAGGAGTTGGGGTTGGAGAGGTTGAGAATTTCGTCCAAGGCTAAGAAGGACTTCTTCTTCTAGGATTGATCGAGGGAAGAACTGTGTTTGCGTTTGTGGGATTTTGAGGAAGAGTGTTTGGATTTCGAGGATTTGGATTTAGTGTGTTTGGGTGGTGGTTCAGAACCGAAACTATCAACGATGACAGTTCCGGAGGAAGAGACGGATAGAGGTTTAGGAGGTGGAAGAGGAAATATTTGAGAGGATGTGGTGGTGGTCGGCAACGCTAGGGTTTGCGCTGCCGGAAGAGAAGGGGCCGGCCCTAGAATCTCGTACTCGAGGGATGAGACTCCAGTGCGTTCTCGATGAACATGAGGAAGCACAATTCATGGAAGGCTTTGTAGAGGGTTTGGCGAAGGGCAGGATCCTTTTCATTGTCCGCCTCTCGGAGCATTGGGATGAAGAGGGTTTTGGAACTGGTTTCGATCCATTCACGGATACGGTGGTCTGGGTGGACAGGTTCCATGGGTGAGAGTTTTGGAGCTTTGCTTGTTTTGGGGAGGAAAGGAGTTGTAGAGAAAGAGGGATTGCAGAGCGAGAAGGGTGAAGAAGGTCCCAAAAATGGCAATCGAGGGGTTTTTATGTGAGAGAGAGAGAGGGGTAGAAGGGGAAAGGTAAAGTTTCTCGATGACCGTTGGTCAATAGATGATGAGGAGCGTTTCGACTTCCGTAGTACGCTTTATGACATGCGTCGCTTTCTTCCAAGGAGCGTTTCGAATTTGGGATCGTTCTCCTCATTCCGATAAGCCCACGCCTCGCCACCATCTCCATAGTGCTCGTGAACCTCCGGCGCACCCAGATCCGTCGCCACCATCGTCCTTCGTTCACCGAGAAAGCCGCGAGGGTCCCCTACCTCGCCCCTGTTTTGTGTCGTGGTATACTAATGTTTTGAAACGTAGAATATGGTGAATTATGAGTTTTTTTATTTTATTTTATTCAAAAATAATAATATAGCAGATTTCGAATGTTAAAAAAAAACTTTTGCACAATTAAAAATAGATAATGATTTTTATTAAAACGGTGTTTAGAGGTTTTTAAATAAAATTGGGTCTTTTAAATAGCAAAGTAATAGTATGATTTTAAATGGGTATTTTTTTAGTATTTTTATAAATAACTTGGTACTTAAAATTGATATTCATAAGAAAGAATTTCTTATTTCTTTATAAAGTTACAAAGGTTGAATTATAAATTATTTGTTTTAAATAAGATAATAATCTTAGGTTGATATATATAATAAGGTTTAATTCGATAACATGAGAATTAAATTAATTCTCATGACATAGTTTCATTATATTAATAAAAAGGATATTATTAATATGATGGACAAGTTTATAGCCTTATAAACTTATATGTTTTGTGGTTCCTTGAAAATCAACAATTGTCGAGATAGCAAAATAAATTGACGAGAATTTATTTTGTGGTTGATTGAAACAGGAACAAGTCCTTAATAGCGAGTGATCGTTTCATAACCCATCTACGTAAATTTCGAGGCAAGTGGTTTGGGTTCGATTTCCATATAAAGTTGTTTTATGCATCCCTTGTTTTATCAATCATGTTACATATCTTGTTATATGTTTTCATGTGCTATAAATTATTTTATGACTTTGTTGGGAACTCTTGTATGAAATAAAATGAATCTAGGTTTTATATTGTAATAGATTTAATGACATGTTATTTCTAGTCGTACTTAAGTTACGCTAGATGGACTTTAGGGACGTTGCCTTGTGATATGTGTGCCTATATAAGTAGGCTTGTATGTGCGTACTTTATGTTATACGCGTCGATTCATTCGACTTCAATCTTGATCCAATGTTGTACCTTTAAGACCATGGTCAATACCTGCTCGCTCGATGAGGGGTGATGGCACGTAGCTCGTGCTAGTCTGGGCTTGCAACCCAACCTTTGAGTATTTCCGTGGGGCCGTAACCCACATTCTATCTTTTGAGTATTTTCGTGGGGTCGTAACCCACGTTCTGTCTTACATAAAAAGTATGATTAATTTCAAGTGGAACGATATTGTGATCCTTAAAATTGGTAGAGATTAAATAGGCGCTCGTTGACGACACTTAAAATGATAGGAAGGCTAGTACAAAATGGAATGTCATCTTTACTCACAGATTCCGTAATTCTCTAAATCCAATCTGAATTTGCACAACACGTATGCGGTGAGGTTGGTAGAGGGAAACGTGATCAACGAGGAGTTTAATCACCCACCTGACTAAATGTGTGAAACCCAAGTTCCCCACATAAGTGGATTTTTTTTCTTTAGAAACTGAGAATCATCGTTAGGTGACGTTGTCATTCTTTTTCTTCATATCATAGTTTTCATAGGAGGTTCAAGGTCCGAGGATGGGACCGACTTTCATTCGGTACCCGACATCCCAACTCGTCCCTTCCTAAAATCCGAACCACCTTCCAAAACCCCATTTGCTTAGTTTGTCACAAGACTAACCGACCGTTTATTTTTCCTTGCATGGTCGGATGGTGTCCATCGCATTTCTCGTCGCGACACATCAGGAGTGGAGTTCTACGTCGAGGACCACGAGGAACAAGCCAGAGGAGCAGTTAAAGTGAATGTGGTTAGCTTGGAATAAGTTAGAATAATTTTAAGGGTCGAGGTTCCGACTTGTGGGACCCTTTCCATTTCAACTTTGTATCCGTTCAAGTTTATTCAATTATTGTATTTGACTTCCGCATCTTTTATATACTAGCAATTGAGTCGCGCTTTGCGCGACGATTATCACACGGAGCCTTCATATAAATTGTAACATGCAGTTCCGTAATCTATATGGGATTAGTCTTCCAATGCTTTTTAATCACCCATAAAAATTTAAAATGAACAATTTTGAACCATAAAAAGACTACTCATATTTACATCTGAAATTGAGAGTGGAAGACAAATCAGGATTAAGAACGGACCTCAATTTACATATATGCTGAGATTCAAACATGCAAAACAGAAAGCTCCTGTAAACATTACCAAGCTGGAGAAGTTTCATTGACAAGGATTCAAGTAGAATAGAGATCTTCTATGGACATGAGATAAAAATTCGGATGTGATGTTGTCCATCTAAGTAAGCTTAGACTTCTTAGAAGATCTTCGGGCATTTTCAAACCTTTTCTATGATAAGAGAATAGATTGTGAAGAAGAAGCTTAATTATTATTGATAGAAAAGTAATACTTATACAAGTGGTAAACCCTAATGGCATACATACAATTCTATCTAAGGTAAACAATCACCTAGAATAAGGGAACAATCATAACAGTATAATTGATAATATGAATTACTTAAAATACATATTAATAGTATTCCCCCTCAAGCAAAAGTCTCTGGTAAGATTTGAAGCTTGTTTATGAGTTGCGTAAATCTTGGTTTGAGCAAGGGCTTCATAAGAATATCTGCTAATTGATCTTCAGTCGAGATGTGAGAGACTTGAAAAAGACCTCGTTGAACATGTTCTCGTACAAAGTGATATACAAGAGCAATATGCTTCATACGGGAGTGGAAGACAGGATTCGAACTTAGACATGTTGCACCAAGATTATCACAATATAGGATCGGTTTTCCCAAGTTGGTGTACCCGAGTTCTGAGATCAGGGACATGACCCATGCTAGTTCAGAAGCGGCATCTGCAAGGGCTTTATATTCAGCCTCCGTGGAAGATCTTGCAATGCTCTTTTGTTTTCTAGAGCTCCAAGAGACTGGAGTCGATCCTATGTAAAGAATATAACCAGTTGTGGAGACGAAGTCATCTTTGTCACCAGCCCAGTCAGCGTCAGAAAATGCTATTAAGGCCGAGGACTGAATTGAGATGGATATGCCATAGTTCAGCGTACCTGCAAGGTAACGGAGCAATCTCTTGAGTGTCGCCCAGTGATATGTAGTTGGTGCTTGCATAAACTGGCTTAGCTTGTTTACGGTGAAAGCAATATCCAGCTGTGTAATACACAAGTACTGCAGACTTCCAATTAGCATTATGTACTCAGAAGGTGTAGGTAAGGGATCACCACTTCTCCGAAGAAGAGGAGGCGTGAGGGCCATGGGCGTGGAAACTGGTTTGGCATCCTCCATGCCTGCTTTTTCTAAGATATCCTGAACGTATTTTCTTTGTGATAGGAAAATTCCAGTTGGACGTGGTAAAACCTCTACACCAAGAAAGTAGGCCAGATTTCCCAAATCTTTTAAAGAGAATTTGTGGGCCAGATTTTTAATGAGCCTGTTAACCGCATCAGGAGAAGATCCTGTGACAATTATGTCATTTACATACACCAGGACATACAGCAGAATGTTTCCAACTTTGAGAATGAAGAGGGAGGCGTCTGACAGTGAGTTCTTGAATCCGAGAAAAAGCAGATGGTTTCTTAGTTCATTGTACCAGGCACACGGAGCTTGTTTGAGGCCGTAAAGAGCTTTGTTAAGCTTACAGACATATGTCGGATGATTCTTGTCAACAAAACCGGGAGGCTGAGCGACATAAACATCTTCAGGTACCTTGTAGAAAGGCGTTGTTGATGTCCAACTGTCGTAATTGCCATTTGCGTTGAACCGCAATTGTGAGGACTACACGAACTGCGATAGGTTTAACAACGGGGCTGAATGTTTCCGTGTAGTCACAACCAGGGCGTTGATGAAAACCTTTTGCGACCACACGAGCTTTGTAATGGTCGATGCTGCCATCCAGTAATTACTTGATTCTAAAGACCCACTTGCATCCAACAATATTCTGATATTGGTGCGGCGGAATTAAGTCCCAAGTATTATTAGAACAAAGTGTTCTAAACTCAACGTCCATTGCAGCTCGCCATTCAGGGCTTTTTAACGATTGGGTAATTGTTTTGGGCTCAAGAGGTTGAGATTTTTGAGCATGGAGGTTGAGTTTGGAAATAGGTTTGTGAATGTTATTTTTGGAACGGGTCATGATGTCAGTGGGTTGATTTTGTGGAGGGGGTGAATTTTCCGGACTTTGTGGAAGGGGTGGATTTTCTGGATTTTGTGGAGGGTGCGGAAGCAGTGGAGAGGAATTTTGTGGACCGATATTTGAAACAGAGGAAATAGGGTGTTCATGAGGGGGTAATGACTCTTCCGTGGGGAATGATTGGGAATTAATTATTTGGGAGTGTGGATTAGTAGATGTGGGAATTAGGGAGGAAGTGGATGGAAGGTCATTAATTGGTAATGAGTGGGATTGGGATTGGGATTGGGTTTCAGGTGGAGTAGAGAGGGGTAAAATTGATTGGGCTTGGATAGTGGTTGGGTGTGAGGGAGAAATAGGGTTTGAAAAATGCGGCGGAAGCGAGGTAGTGGGATTTGGTGGGGTCAGGCGCGGATTTTCGGTGGGATTGGAGAGAGAGTGTGCTCCCAAATTTGGGGAGTCAAGATTTGAAAGATTGAGGTGGGGCCAGGGGGTTGGAATTTGGAGCAATTTGTGGAAAAGATTGCCATGGAGAATCGGCAGAAGGTGATGGGGATAAAGATGGGGTTTTGAATGGAAAGATATCATCACAAAATTGGATATGACGAGATGTGAATATTTTTCGTGAAGAAATTTCCATGCAAAGATAGGCACTCTGAGTATTAGAATAACCAATGAACACATATTTAGAGGATTTATCTTCTAATTTATGGTGACGATACGGTTTAAGCCAAGGAAAGCATTGACATTCAAAACTCCTTAATTTTAAATAATCCAGATTTTGATTTATTAATTTGGAAAAAGGAGACTCATAATTTAAAACAGGGTGGGTAATCTATTAATTAAATAGATTGCAGTTGAAAAAGCATGAGTCTAAACCGGACACCATTATCAGAATAAAGAATTTTTACCTTTTGCTTGAAATAATTTTCAATTAAAGTTTTAAATTTAATGAAAATCGTTTTCACCTCATATTTATGTTTCATGTAATAAATCCACATGTAACGCATAAAATGATCAACAAATAACACGTAATATTTATTATTATCATAAGAAAGTAGAGGTGATGTCCAAACATCAGAGTGAAGTTAATAACACGTAATATTTATTATTATCATAAGAAAGTAGAGGTGATGTCCAAACATCAGAGTAAATAACTTCAAGAGGATGGGTAGAGATATTAGTTGATTTGTCAAAAGGAAGTTTATGACACTTATTAATCTGACAAGAACTACAATGAGACTGCTTGAAAATAGAATTCCCTAGATTAAAATTATGCTGAATATAAATAAAAATGCTTGTAGACGGGTGACCCAGCACATGATGAAGAATTTCCGACGAGCCTTTAACAGTGGCGTGAACAACTGCTTTAGATTTATACATGGACCTTTAAGGATTGTTTTGCCTGAATGAAGTTCCTTCACATGAAAACAAGTGGACAAAAACAAAACACTGTAACTATTTTCAGCACAAAATTTTGAAACAGAAATTATGTTCTTGGAAATCTGAGGGACGTATAGAACTTCAGAGAAGTTAAAAGAATTTTGTAAATGCTGAATTGAAAAAGAACCAATGTGAGAAATTTTTAAACCTGATCCATCACCAACATAGAGATGATCCGGGCCTGTGTATTCATTGTGAAGAGCAAGATTTTGGAGGTTGTTTGTTACATGATTGTTTGCACCCATCAAGGTCATGTGATGTCTCACTGCCCCAAACTCAAAGCTGAACATCCCAACTTTCCTATGCTGCGTAGGTCTGTTTTAGCAGATCCCATACGACTTTGGAGCTTTTCTCTTGTGTGACCAGATTGATGATCGAATCCGTGATCGTGCCGATGATAGCACTGTGTATGATTTTGTCTTGACGGTCCCATGTTTGGTAGGCCGGATTTGGGACTTGAGCATTGGTGGTGCCGGCTAGAGTTTGGGATGGTGGGCATGAAATTGTGCCGTCTAAGTACCCGAATAGAACATAGCCGGTGAGACTCAATTTGAGTTGAGTTGCCCAACCCAAGTAGTTTGTGGAAGATAGTTTAATGTTCTGAGCAAGATTCACCAAGATGAATGATTTATCTGCTTCGAACGGATTGGGTAGAACGGCAGTGAGGGAGGCCATTGTTTTGTGTCGTGAGGACTGTTGTTAGGTATTCTAGGATCTCTTTGAGGCAGCTGATACCATGATAAGAGAATAGATTGTGAAGAAGAAGCTTAATTATTATTGATAGAAAAGTAATACTTATACAAGTGGTAAACCCTAATGGCATACGTACAATTCTATCTAAGGTAAACAATCATCTAGAATAAGGGAACAATCATAACAGTATAATTGATAATATGAATTACTTAAAATACATATTACTAATATTCTATGCAGCTTCAAATTCTTCATAAGTCTAGCCTGAACTACAGCAGTTGTTTTATACTCAACGATAATTGGAAATCATGGATGAAAACATGGTGTCAAGCTGAGTTTTTTCTATTGCTACGTTGCTGTGATATTTGGCATGTAGATCAGTGTCTGGCTTCTTATTAATCAATGCACAAAATAATGTATGTAGGGCTGTCAATTATCCACGGGTGACCGACCCACCCGGTTAACCCACCCGAAATAGGTGGGTGAAAACCCAATCTAAGCGGGTGACGGACGGTTCGGGTGATGGGCGAAACGGGTTATGGGTCGGGTAAGGGTGAGATTTTATCACCCAATAACCCACCCAATAACCCGACCCGTCAATCGACCCATCACCCGTTTCACCCAAACCACCCATATAACCCGTTTTAGCCTATAATTTATAATATGTGTATGCTTTTAAAGTCACTATATAAGCCATTTCGAGTATTTGATAAATAAGCTCATTTGTTTCCCAACCCATTTATTTATACATGACTGCCTCTATGCTACACTTCTACTTTCTAAGTAATTTTTATCTCTAACCCTAGTATATCTTTCACCTGATAACATAATATCACCACTCGATCACTAGTCACCAGTCACCAGCTCTGAGTCTCTAACCTCTCTCTTGAAGACTTCTCTTCAACCAGAACCACCAATAACATAAATACAACAGTTATACATCTGTTATTGTTTATAGGATTTGGGGTTCTCCCCAATTCGTTCTCTAATATAACCAAGACAATAATTATATCTTCTTGTAGAAAAAACAAAAAATAAATAGCTGCAACGCATTTTCCAAATAAACAAGTTGGTCAAAGGATGTGATAGATCACATCTACAAAACTCATTGACTCAACAAACCAGCCACTCAGAATCAATATCAACTAAGCCCCCAACCCATTCTAGGGAAACAAGTACAAGGAAATGTGTAGCTTTGAAAAACTAATGATTCATCATCTCAGATTGTCAGCCAAAACGATTTTCACTTATGTTTTAAAATATTTGGTATTTAAACGGAATCATTTCTCCGATCTGGAGCTCCCATGCTAGTTTCAAAAATGTTTCCACATTTTTTAGACTATGAGATTTGGCGTAGCTTGTATCTTTATGCAATTTGCAAGTGTGTGCATTGGATTGAAGTGGAATACAAAAGCACCAATGCTCTAACACGATTGATTTGTCAACTCCAAAATTGTGCCCAAAAACTTTGGGTCGGGTATCAGCCCAACGAGAAAAGCCCAACGTTTTTTCGGAGATTTGAACAATGGCTATCACACTTATATTTTATTGATCACACATTTACAGATTTACTCTCTAAATAAAAACTAGTTTTACCCGTCGTACCATGTACGACTACGATTCAATATTTTATAGACATTATAAATAGGATATTAATAAATAAATAAAAATATAATTTAAACTTTAATATAAGTAATTTATTGCTAATAAATGTATATAATTTTTTAATTAAATATTATATTTTTCATATTTTATTACTTTTCATGTAGGTAAATTTAGAGTTTATCAAATATTTCAACATATCTATTAAATATATTATTATCTATTTTATTAATTTTAAAAATTATAAATATTTATCATTAATTTTTTTATAAAAGAAAATCACTATATATCTATAAATAAATTCATTAAAAGATATATGCTAAAAGATCTATATTTATTTTAAAATATTCAAAATATTTTATCTTTAATTTTAAATACGTTACAGATAAATTTTATCGTTAAAAGATATACGTTAGAGATAAATTTAAATAGTTATAAATATTTTAATAGAAAGAAGTTAAGATAACAGAAATAAAAATTAATTTTTTAAATATGAGGTGGGGTCAGAATCGTTTAAGTGGATCGAAAAGGTATAGCTTTAACATATAGTTATAGATATAAATGCATAAAAAGATAAAGAAAATCTAATATTATTAATTTGAATTAAATTTTGAATTTTTTTGACATTTACTAATAATCTTAGTCATCAAAATAAAATTATATCTTTTTTTCAAAATAAAAAATATATCAACATAACAAAAAAATAAATTAATATGGAAAATATCATCTCATAAGAATTTATGCATATAAAAATTATATAAATATGTTATCTATTGTAGTAAACTAATACATAATCCATATATAGAAAATTATATACATGCAAATTATATAAACATATTATCTATTTAGTATATATAGAAAGATTATTATAAGTTGTTACAAAATTTATTAAAATATAATTTCACATTAATTTATTCAAAAAATGCCACGTGACTCAAATTTTACAACAGACTTGGGTTCTGCTTTATAATGTATTAGGGTAGTGTAGGATCGTTAGTATTAGGACGAGTTGGCGACTCCTACGAAGTCGTCGACTTTGAGTAATAAAGCAGCGGAATAATCTCACAGTAAAATAAACGTTACCAACGGTCAATGACAAGCGATGTATAGTGGAAACTCTTCGTAAACCAACTAGTTTACTCAGAGAAAATACACTCCCTTCCAAGTTTATCACTTGGTCGGATTTCAAGAGTCCTTAGACTCGCTCTATTGATTTCTTGAGTGATTACAAAGCTCTCTCGTGTACAAGAATGAATCCCACACCCTTGAACCACGCTCTACCTTTGCACCCACACTCTCAATCTCACGTATGCCTAAGATCTCTTGACTCACCACTTGTACGAATCCCACGCACAAGCACACTCTTTCTTTCTTACACACGATATGAAAATTAAGCTCACAAGTCTTACCAATTAGCCTAAACACACGAGTATTTAAACTAAGGTAAGAGAGATCTCATGTATATTATTTTCCATTCAATTAGGAAAACAATATACACTTAATCTGTTACAAATCTTTCCAAATAAACAATTGTACGCATACTCAAATATTCTAGGAGAATCACAATTATCTTCATCTTGATTTTAGCACTCTTTTGATGATCTTCTCCTAAAAAAGAACACGCAATTGTCTTCAATTAAACGCACAAGATCTGTGCGCTCCTTCCATAAATAGATCGCTTCGCCAGCTGGTTATATCAATGACTTTGCCAAGTCGCCGACTCGACTTGCAAACACAGGGTCACTGACTTTGGAACCATCAAAACTCAAACCTCCATCTTCTGACAAATTCCCCCTTTTTGATGATGACAAACAACCTGTTCTGATAAAAACTATCCAGCATACAGAAGCAACATAGTAGATAGAGCAAAACACAAAAACCATAAAAAGTTCCCCCTAAGCTTAGTAACCACACGATTTCAGTTTTTTGATCCCTCTAATAAATCTATTCCCCCGGTTAATTCCCCCTTTTGGCATCATCAAAATGATTGCTAAAACAAGAAAAGAAATCAGAGACAAATATAGAAACTTAAAGCATACTATCAAAACAGTCATAGAGAGTCATCCACCACGGCAAAATAAAAGTGCGATGCAAACACACACAATCCAGAAATACGTTACAACCAAATTGAACTAAAAAGTCTTGTAAAGTGGAGGAATAATGTGGCAAGGAAAGAAGAAAGGGATCGATAAGGTCATGAGTGTACGACAGTCACTGACATCAAGCTCCAAAGTCATTGAGCCTCTCCTCTATTGCATCCAGCTTTGACAGTGCATTGCCGACCATATTCTGAAGCTTTTCCATCATCCCCTTTAGAATCATGTTCTGCTCCCTGATTTCCTTCAACTCATCGTTCGCTGGAGCAGACTTCATTCCTTCTTCCTGGTTGCCCTTGTCACTGACATCAGATGACTTCGACACCCATTGTCCATCAACCCATTTCCATCCAAACTTCATGATCATCTCTTTATTGAGAACTCTGGTGTTGAAGACATCAGCACGGCTATCCACATAGACTTTATGCTCATACATCATCAGAGCAATCAGCATCCCATAGGGAAGAGCATGCTTGGCAGTTTCAAGCACGTGCTTTATGTAAAGCATCATCAGACGTGGCATGTTAATCTTCTTCCCTCGTATAATCTTGTCCATGACCAGCAGATCCTGAATAGAAGCAACATTCCTCTTGAGTTCCCTTGGCAACAGGTTGCTTATGAGGTAATTGAACATCACCTTCTTCTCTATTCCCATCTTGTTGACCAGATAAGGGCTAGTGAAGTTATCATCACTATCAGTGACAGCTTTGATGATCTCACGGTCATCGACCCCTTCAGGCCAACCTCCTTTGTAGTACTCAGTGAAAAAAACTTCATGAGGAATCTCCAGAATGTCACTGACATCTTTGCTAGTGAAGGAATACGTCTTCTTATCTATGGTGTACCTCCCTATGGTCATATTCCTTGTATCTTCAATCACCAGATTTTCATAAAACATCTTAACCATCAAGGGATTGTATTCATTTTCTCCCTGTATTAACTTATCTCACTTCTGCTTTTTCAACCAATCAAGAACCTTGGTCAGCTTGAACTCCTTCATGAAATTTTCATCCCACAACAGATCTTAAGTGAAATCCCTAGACGACATATCAATGCTCACACTGGTTTTCTTGCTCTTTTTACTGGACCCAACAGCAGACTTAGGAGACCTTCCCCTTTTCTTCCTGGTGACTTTCTCAGAGAAAGAGGAGTCACCTCCCTCTGAGGCAGCCTCAGGGGTTTCCAACCCCTTGCCCTTTTTGGCTTTAAGAGCCACTGCCGAGGCTCTAGCACTAGCAGATCTAGTCTTAGGGCGAAATGGAGGAGGCATTTCAATCTCATCATCCTTAAGCAACTCAGAGTCATCTCCGAAGAGGTATTTTTCCAGATTTTTCTTAACAGAATCAGCATAATTGGATTTCTTAGTAATTAGGATGGGATCAGAGGGTGTACCTTCTTCAAACAGTTCTATTGGTTCCTTTTGGGAGAAATCCTTGTCAACCTTCTTTTCGACATTCTCCGCACCAGCATCAATGTCTATGACTTTTGAGAAGTCATTGACAACCTTTTCTTGAGGAGATAGCCGTTGGTTCTCCTCTTCATCAACCTCTTCTTCTTTTTCTGCAAAAGATCCGACTACGTTCTCCGTTTCCTCAAAATCCATTGACCCCATAATCGGAGTCTTCACTCTCTCTTCCTCTACAATCTCTGGGTTAGAGGGTTTGGGTAAGGAAGATTCACTAGTTTCTGGAAAAACCATTGGTTGCGCCGTTTGGCGCGTTTTTCCAGATTCTAGTGAAGCGGTTAGGGTTTCGGTTTCGATTTGGGGAAGGAGATTTTGGGGTTTCTCAGTGGTAACGGGGGATGAGGGAGTTGATTTTGGAGGAGAAGGGTTTGGATTTTGGTTCTGTGGAGGAATGAGGTTTTGAGATGGAGGTTCCATCGCGGTTGGAGGGACAGTTGAGGAGGACGATTCCCCAGACAGAAGGGCTCGAAGAAAATCGTCACCAAAGAGGGCGAGAATCTTCTTCTTTGCCGATTCAAGGCTTTCGATTTTGGTCTTGGGAGAAGCAGGAAGGTCGGAGTTGGAAGGTGACGCCATTGGAGAAGGATGAAGGTTCGAGGGTTTTGGGTTCGAGAGAGAGAGAGAGTAGAAGTTGAGAGAGAGAAAAGGTTTGAGAAAAAGCGTACCTTTAAGTTTGACGGTTGAGGCATAATAAAGGAATCCACTTCCATCATTAAGGAAGTTGTCAAATCACAAGATCTTCTCTTTCCTCCCTTTTGAAATACACATTCCAAATTCAAAAGAGACTGTTACGCCATGATCTTTTTCTCACGCCAGAAATTGCAGTCACTGACCTTGAGCACTTCGGTGACTCTTATCACAAAACTGCTATCTTCATATGTCCGTGACATTTGTCCACACATGACTTTCTCTTTTAAGAATTTACTTGGTGATGGGTTTGCACAAGGAGTGCCAAAGAGAACCAAGTAAAAACTTTATCTTTGAGGATTTGTCGATCATGATGATAAGTCTCCGTCTTAATAATAAATATAAACATGGGTTCATAGCGACTCTCAAACATGATAGGTTAGGGACATGTTTTAGAATCAACTATCATTTGGGCTTATAAAGAGGGTTAGGATCATCAAGTTGATTCTTTTGGGCCAAAACAAAGAGCTCAAAAAATTGCACATATACTGAATGTAGTGAAAGTCATTGACAATCAAATTGCATGGGGTTTCCTAAATATGATATCTATCAAGTATGTCTAAGAATTATACCATAAAAGCATGATTTCAAAACATATGTAAAGCAATCAATTCTAGCCAATCATCGAGGAAATTTTATGTAGGGAAATAGATCATTGAAGAGAGATCATACCTAATTCCATGCGGAGTTGTTCAAAGGGTTCACGATTCAAGGCCTTTGTGAAGATGTCTGCTCTTTGATCACTTGTTCTACAGAATTCCATATTGACCATGCCTTTTTCAACACAATCTCGAAGAAAGTGGTGCCTTATCTCGATGTGTTTTGTCTTTGAATGTTGCACCGGATTCTTTGAGATATTGATTGCACTAGTGTTGTCACATAGTATAGGTACCGACCCACACTGCACACCATAGACACTGACTTGTTGCTTGATCCATAAGAGTTGTGAGCAACAAGCTGCAGCTGCAATATACTCTGCTTCTGCCGTTGATAGAGCCACAAAATTTTGCTTTCTAGATCCCCATGAGACAAGATAAGGCCCAAGAAATTGAGACATCCCAGAAGTTCTTTTTCTATCAACCCGGTTTCCAGCAAAATCAACATCTGTGTAGCCGACAAGCTCAAAATCAAATCCTCTGGGATACCACAAACACAGCTTTCAAGTGGGACTCTCTTGGATCAGCTTGAAATCTAGCACATAGACATACTCCAAACACAATATCTGGTATGCTTGCAGTGAGATAGAGCAATGATCAAATCATACCCTTGTACATAGTAGCATTGACTTCTGGATCCTTGTCATCTTTTCCAAGTAAGGTAGCCGGCGACATGGGAGTGTCAAAAGGTTTAGCATTTTCGAGAGCAAACTTTTTAACACATTCTCTGAGATACTTTTGTTGATGAACTCGTGTCCCATCCTCACTTTGAACAACTTGAAGTCCTAAAAAGAACTTAAGCTCGCCAACCATACTCATTTCAAATTCACTAGACATGAGGTCAGCGAACTTTTTTACCAGCTTATCATCTGTTGAACCAAAGATGATGTCATCGACATAGACTTGAACAACTAGTGTGTGACTTCCTTCTCTCAACAGGAACAGAGTCTTGTCAACTTCTCCTCGAACATATCCATGTTGAATCAAGAACTAAGACAAACGATCATACCAAGCACGCGGGGCTTGCTTCAATCCATAGAGTGCTTTGTCCAGTTTGTAGACATGATCTGGGTGGGCGACATCTTCAAAACCCGGAGTCTGTTCAACATATACTTCCTCCTTTAGATAACCATTCAAAAAGGCAGTCTTGACATCCATTTGCTGTAGTTTAAATCCATGATGGGAAGAATAGGCAATAAGCAATCGAATAGCCTCAAGACGAGCCACTGGAGCAAACGTCTCATCATAGTCAATGCCCTCCTGCTGATTGTATCCCTTAACTACCAGCCTTGCTTTATTTCTGACCACATTTCCTTCATCATCCAGCTTATTTCTAAACACCCATCGTGTTCCAATCATAGATCTTCCCTTTGGTCTTGGAACAAAATGCCAAACCTTGTTTCTTTCAAACTGATAAAGTTCCTCTTGCATGGCACTGACCCAATCCGAATCTTTCAATTTTTGTTCAACATTTTTAGGCTCCACCATTGAGATGAAAGCATTGAAAGCAAAGAAATTGTTCAGAGAAGATCTGGTTTGCACACCCTTTGAGAAATCAGTGAGGATGTTAGTGACAGGATGAGCACTTTTCTGTTGATAATTTCTAACCTGTATATCTGTCAAGTCACTGACTTGAGTCTGAGGCGTTCTCTCCGGATCTTCTTCTGAGTTCTCAGAACTTGTGCTCCTATCAGGTGTTTTCTCATTATCGGACTCACTGTCACTTGAGCTTTGACTTTGACTCCTTCCCCCTGTATTATCCGAGTCGGTGACTCCAGCATTGTCACTGACTGTTGATTCTTTTGTAGAAACTGGAAGAGAGTCGTCTTGAACCAGATTGTATCCTTGATCACCATCATCAAGATCTTCAATCATCGATCCTCCCATAGTGTTCTCATCAAACACCACATGAACACTTTCTTCAATCCTCCTTGTCCTTTTATTGAACACTTTGTAGGCTTTGCTATGAGGAGAGTAACCTACAAAAGTCCCAATATCACTTCTTGGATCGAATTTTCCCAAACTATCCTTGTCGTTGTTGTGAACGTAGAATTTACATCCAAAGGTGCGCAAGTGGGCGAAACTGGGCTTAACTCCTCTAAGCAGTTCATACGGAGTTTTTCCAAGAAGTGGACGAAGCATAGCTCGATTCATCACATAGCATGATGCATTAATGGTTTCACCCCAGAAATTCCTTGGAAGACCACTTGAGATAAGCATGGTCCATGACATGTTCTCCAAGGCACAATTTTTCCTTTCAACAACGCCATTCTGTTGAGGAGTTCTTGGCGCTGAGAAGTTGTGACTTATGCCATTTTTCTTGCAAAAAGACAGAAACTCAGAGTTGTCAAATTCTGTTCCATGATCTGATCTAACTGATACAAGAGCAACTCCAAGCTTTTTCTCAACAACCTTCACCCATGCTTCAAACTCTTCAAAGACCTGATCTTTAGAAGACAGAAAAATAGTCCAAGTATACCGTGAAAAGTCATCAACAATGACAAAGATATAGCTATTTCCTTCACGACTTTGAACTCGCATGGGACCATATAAATCAGTATGAACGAGTTCTAAAGGTCTAGTGGTACTTACTTACTTTTTGGACTTGAAGGATGATTTTACTTGCTTACCTCTCACACAAGTCTCACAAACTTCATGCTTGTTTGGATCAATCTTGGGTAACCCTCTAACCAGTTCTTGCTTATGAAGCTTGTCAAGAAGTTGAAAGCTCGCATGACCAAACCTTTTGTGCCAGAGGTCGGCGACACCTGTAACTGTTTTAAGACACAATTTTTCTTCAGGCTCAAAACAGGGGTCCACCTTATACAGATTATTTTCACATATCCCTTTCATAAGAATCTTTCCTGAACTAATCTCTTGCACCTGACAACCATTCTTATCAAAAACAACTTGATATTTTCCATTAGCATAGATTTGGGAAACACTTAGTAACTTGAAACTCAGATTATCAACAAGATTCACATTATCCATAGTTAGCTTATCTGAAAATCTTATCGTGCCTATACCAGAAATACCGCATTTATTGTTGTTGCCGAAGGTAATCTTACCTCCCTTGTATTCTTGAAGTGAGACGAAATCCATGGGGTTTCCTGACATATGAGTTGAGCACGCACTATTGATAGCTTGCATTTAGGTAGTGTTTAGGATGCATATTTACGTTTATTTTGCATAAGTTTTAGTTAGTTTTAGTTGGTTTTAGTTTAGTTTCTAGGATTTGTGTTTTCGGGTAGTTGCGCTTGTTTTGTTCGGTTTTGCAGATCTTTAGGTAAACAAGCATGGATGGGATGGATCTTAGATGATTTTGGTGGAGTTTGATGAAGCTTAGAGTGATACAAGTAAAGATTAGAAGAGCTAAGTCCCAAGAGCTTGAAGGAAAAGAATGCCTAAATCCGGGCTATGCATTGGAGTTCTTATTTTGACACCTCTATCTTGCAATCCTTGGTTTGGGAGCTATAGTGCTCGGATGAATCTGAATTTGATATCACTGGAAAGATAACTCGAAGAGATACAATTCATATTTTTACTCCGAGTCCAAATTCCAACTCGAAGGGGGTGAAAACAGCCTCTAAAGTGTCACCTGAAATGCTGAACCGAGAGTGCCGCGTGCTAAGAAGGTATGTGCCGCGACCGCGCCACCTAGGAAGAGACCGCGCCTCATGTTTTACGCGGAAATGTTGGGGCGCGTGTTTTGGGCTTCGGGTTGGACTTTATTAGGTCTTTTCCGACTAGTTTAATGTAATTTCGGGATATTTTTATCTTTGGATATCTTAGGGGTATTTAAGCCTTGTTTTTAGTTTTCTCTCTATCATTATCATAACTTTAATCAACTTTGGAGGCTAGGGTTTTCTCTCAAGGAAGACTTTGAAACCTTTGTAAGTTTGATTTTAATTCAATTATGCATTGCTAATTTCTCTTGTGTTTGGCTAGTTATTGAAGTCATCATTTGTATGTAGTTGTGAGGTTTGATTGATTCTCAACAAACTTGAATAGAAATTATTCCCTGTGCTTAACTGAATCTAAATTAGGGTTTTATTAGATTAGCTACCTAATAGAATTTCTAGTTAAAACTGAATCTGATTGATTACCGGTTGGAGTTAATTTGATCAAGAGTATACTTTAATCAACTTAGTACCGGTTGGTCAAGTTGGTTAAAGAAGGGAATAAATTCACAAGTCACTTAGATGTCTGGTTGCTCTAAGTTGTTTGTTTCTATTGATAACTTGAATCGTCAGGCTGTTATTTAATTGAATCTAGAAGGTCTTCTAGGTTATTATTTAATTAGGGTTGTTAGACTGGTAGTTCTATCAACTATATATGAAGTTTGGATCTTAATCCTTAGTAGGATCATTATCCACATTAGATTATTCAAGTGAGAAGAGAATCAAGAGAATCGATGATCAGCGAAACAATATCATGATGGATTTAACTAGTTGAACACGTTTGTCTCTCATTGATTTAAATCATCTTTTGCATTCATATTTACTTTTCAATTTGCATAGTAGTTTAGATATTCATTCCTTAAAACCCCCCTTTGGTTACTTGGCACACAAGTAATAACATTAATACACGAGTCTCTGTGGGATCGACCCTTACTTACCGCTCTACTGAGTTGGTTAAACTAAGGATTCTTTGATAGGTATAAACGACCACCGAAAATACCTCATCAACTATCAATGAACCAGGGCTCCTTGTCACCCACTTCAAGCTATATTGAAACAATTAGTTCTTACGAACCCAGAGTTGTTTAACTCCTCTGGGTTTGGTAACATAATAACTCCTAGAACAACATTTGTCACAATTAGCACACACAGATCCTGGAGGACAGTCAGTGACAGTGGATCTGCCATGACTATCATTCAGAGTTTGTGACCTTGCATTTTCATCATCTCTTGCCTTTTTGTGACAATCATGTTGATAGTGACCAGGCTTGCCACAATACCAACATGTCTTGTGAGACTTTAGGGCAACGTATTTGCTATAGCCCGGATAGATGGGTTTGTTGTTGATGCGAGATTGAAAGTCAATTTGTGACGGAGCCGAGTTCTGGACTTGTTTTTTCCATATGTTGTGCACCTTTTGATCAGGATACCACTGTTGTTTCCCTTTGTCAGGCTTAGCCACCACATGTGTAGAACAACTTGCATTGTCACTACACATAGGGGTTTTACCTTTAGACGCGAGCGGAGCAGCTTTGGTACCCTGAGTATTGGGTGTACGAACAAAACCAATTCCAGATCTGTCTACTTGCTTCACAAACTTCCTTTTATAGTGATTTCTGACTTCTTGAGCCTTTTTAACAACAAACTCATCCGACCATTTCTTTCTTTTAGTCTCATCCTCGACTTTAAGATTTTCTAACTCACTGGATAACTTAGCATTACCCAGTCTAAGCATGAGTCTTTCACCTTCTAGGTCAGTGACTTGTTTTTCTAAGTCATTGACTTGTTTTTGCATGTCAGTGACTTGGATCTTTGAATCTGAGCACGACTCACAGATTACTGACTTAGGAGATGAGATCTTTTCAAGCTCGATTGCTTTAGAGGACCAGTGTTTGTTATCATCGAAGAGATTGGAGATTGTTTCTTCATTATCTTCCAACTTTTCTCTTAACTCAGTGACTTGAGTTCCAAGCTTTTCGATGATAGCAACCAGCTGTTCTTTGGCCTTTTGGTTAAAAGAGAAATAAGTTCAGATTCATTTACCTCTTGGGAAGATTTATCTTCAATGGCCATGCAACATTTTCCTCTTGCTTGTGCCACTTCATCATCATCAGACATGTCCCACATTGCCATCATGCCTTTACCGATTTCTCCACTTTTTCTCTTTGGACAATTCCTGGCAAAGTGTCCTTTAGCCTTACATTGATAACAAATGACATCCTTCATATCTTTCCCTTCTTTGGATGATTCTGGAGCCTTTATGGGAGCTTTGTTACGATTCCACAGTCTCTTCATAGCTTTAGAGATAAGAGCAGCATCCTCATCTATTCCATTAGTGTCATCGTCTCCTTGAGCCAAGTCAAAGGCTCTTTCAACCTTGAAAGCAATGTTCTTTACTTTCTCTGAGTCGAGTCTTTCAACTCTTCTTTGCTGAATGCCTCCATACATAGTGAGTTGTCCAACAAGGTACTCCAAGGTCAGCGACTTGGTTTCCTTTTGAGTGAGAAGGGACGAAGCAATGTTGTCCCAACTTTTGTTCAAACCAGAGATCAACTTATTGGTTTGCTTCCACTAAGGAAGCTTCTCTCCTAGAAATTCCAGTTGGTTGACAAGAGTCTGGAACCTCGAGTGGTAGTCGCGGAGAGACTCACCTTTTCCTTGAAAAATATTCTCATACTCTCTTTCGAGACTTATGATCCTATCTTTCTTTACATCCTCATTTCCATGATGAAGCCTTTTTAGAGCATCCCAAATGTCCTTTGTAGTCTTGTAACGATTACCTTTTTGAGGTCACCGTCGGTGAGAGCATGAAGAAGGACCTTTTTTGCTCTAGCATTCGTTTCAAGCTTCTTGAAGTCAACATCATCGTACTCAGCAGTGGTTTTTTCCGTCTTTCCGTCCTTTCCAAGAAAGGTTTCCAGACCTAATTCAATCACTTTCCACAACTGACCGTCTAGAGAGCAGATGTGGGTCTTCATTTGTTCAACCTACCAATCGTACTCTCCAAATATGAGGATTGGAGGCTTCCAGAAGGAGTCATTCACGGAGGTGTTGGTGGACGTCATTTTCCTACAGTAAAAGTACTAAAAACACAACTAGAGCCTTGCTCTGATACCAATTGTAGGATCGTTAGTACTAGGACGAGTCGGCGACTCCTACGAAGTCGTCGACTTTGAGTAATAAAGCAGCGGAATAATCACACAGTAAAATAAACGTTACCAACGGTCAATGACAAGCAATGTATAGTGGAAACTCTTCGTAAACCAACTAGTTTACTTAGAGAAAAACCACTCCCTTCCAAGTTTATCACTTGGTCGGATTTCAAGAGTCCTTAGACTCGCTCTATTGATTTCTTGAGTGATTACAAAGCTCTCCCGTGTACAAGAATGAATCCCACACCCTTGAACCACGCTCTACCTTTGCACCCACACTCTCAATCTCATGCTATGCCTAAGATCTCTTGACTCACCACTTGTACGAATCTCACGCACAAGCACACTCTTTCTTTCTTACACATGATATGAAAATTAAGCTCACAAGTCTTACCAATTAGCCTAAACACTCGAGTATTTAAACTAAGGTAAGAGAGATCTCATGTATATTATTTTCCATTCGATTAGGAAAACAATATACACTTAATCTTTTACAAATCTTTCCAAATAAACAATTGTACGCATACTCAAATATTCTAGGAGAATCACAATTATCTTCATCTTGATTTTAGCACTCTTTTGATGACCTTCTCCTAAAATAGAACACGCAGTTGTCTTCAATTAAAAGCACAAGATCTGTGCGCTCCTTCCGTAAATAGATCGCTTCGCCAGCTGGTTATGTCAGTGACTTTGCCAAGTCGCCGACTCGACTTGCAAACATAGGGTCACTGACTTTGAAACCATCAAAACTCAAACTTCCATCTTCTAACAGGTAGATAAGGTAGTCTATAAGAAGAGCCCTATATTTTATTGATCACACATTCATACGTCTTAATTCACCAACGAAAAGTACAGAAACACAGGTTTCGGTGTCTACAACATCAATAATCTAAAACTGCAATGGGGCTAAGCTATAACTAGCATTTCACTTAAGTTACAGAAATATATATATGTCTTTGAATTGCAAAGATTTTGACCTGCCAATTGTTCATACATCTCTGCTGAAGAAACCAAGTACGAAAGCTTGATTTCAGCCATCTGTCAAGAGAGGTCAAAATGGGTCGGTGAGTTTTACCAATTAGCCATGTCATTTTAAATAAGGTTTAGGCCATTAAAGGGTGTAGTAGTTTTAACTCAAAACCCTCATTAAATCATATTTCTAGAAGGTTTTTACCAATAGAAAGTTGTTGGACACCGGGTAACCAATCCTTGAAGAATCCATAACAATCTGCATCCGCCTTTGAGAGGGTGGTAAGAGGGGTCACTGCTATCTGAAGAAGGATTTAAAAAATAGACAACGTCAATCAATGTTGAGATGTTGGAAGCCTAGGAAAAATGAAGTTAATTATGTTTTCGGAAAGGCGTTACTTACATAGCCTTGTTTGACAGCTTGGTCATCATCAGACTCATCAGATTCACGCTCAATAGGGGCAGAGAGCTACACAAGTTATAAAATAAGTGTGTTGTAGCCAGAATCATAATACAAGTAACCTTGTTTGATAAGTTTTGAGTTCTTATTTTTCAAATTTTAGTTGCTAAAGTTTATCAGCTATGAAAAAAAGGAGTCAGTAAAGAGAAAGTTTACCAGGTTTAGCTGGTGATTTGGAGTTGCAAATTGGGAATCTGGGATTGGCACAAGAGCTGAAGAACTATAAAGAGGAGTGTCGTAGGTAGAGCCATTATGACAGGGGGTTCCATTCTGTTCCTTGTCTGAGGTTGTAAGAAGAAGATCCTTATCATTTTCTTCAACTCTTTGAGCAAGGACATTATCAGCAGACTCTGCCCCAATAGCTAGGTTTCCATGCTCATCTGAAAACTCAAATGGTCCTCGATGTTCCTTGTCAGTGAACATGAATGAAGGCTGCAAGACATTAAAAATTCTCTTCAACCCTCAACTTAATAAAGTGAATTCAGTGTAAAGATGATCACGTCAAGAAGATAAAAATTGCCACTGAAAATTCTCTTTAACCCTTGGCATAGAATGTAAGCCAAGTAACTTTTATTAATTTTAGTTCAATCCACACCTCATAATGGAATATGAATGTTAAATAGTTAGTTCATGCACCGGAAAACATTATGCATCCCCTGAATAAAACATAACTCCACAACACAACATCTACCCAGGTGAATAAAATATAACTCCACGAAGTAAAAATAAAATTCAATACAAAGAAGTAGGATAGAAGAGAATGTGAAGTAGGAGCCAACAAAGGTGTTGAGCTATTAAGTCCATGAAAGTGTTGAAGAAGAAAGGGGGCAGGCAAGGAAAATAAATACTGTGAAAGAGGAGCATATACCACTGCAAAGAGCTTTCAATTAACAAACATTGCTTCTTATAAACCAATCTTAAACATAGAGGCATACACTTTTTGATTTTATTTCCAAAACTCATAGAAATTGCAACGGTTGTCATTTGTCAAAGAACTGACTAATAGGCAACTACTCTCTCAGCCATAGACTAATGATCTACATCACCAAGAGCGGATGTCGGATGATAGGAAGTGGAGCCTAAGATTATCTTGTGAGGTAGATAACTTCATTGAAACTAATTATACAGTAACAATAATGATATTGCTACCAATGGCATTGCCAATACTACCAAATCAATCCTAGTAGATAACTCTTCAAAAAGGCACATAATGTTCAGAGTTACAAAAAGTACCACAAGCAAGACAAAATACAAGCTTTCCAAAAACAAATAAGCTTCAGAAGGGAATTTTGAGATACCTTCTGAGTTCGGATAAACAATAGATTGACTACAAAACTCATCAAATATCAGATATTTGATCACACAACTTCGTGTATCAGCAAAGACTGAGACTGCTTGCTTTGGAGGGGTGTTGGGCCCAGAATTATTTAAGCCCATTCTTCGGTCAAGCCCATCAGTCTAAAACAAGGTCACGAGGCCCAGTTAATTCAGGAGAGCCAGGGAGTGGTGATCGCCGGTTGCACCAGACGAAAACCGCTCCATAATGGACGTCCGAACGTGGGAGACGATGGAAGCGATCGTGGGGGGGAACACCGGGAGTTGATTCCGATTGTAATATATATAGACTAGGAGGACGAAATGAAGGGGAGACAGAAAGGAACCCAATTGTAATCAAAAGCCATCGAAATACTAGTGTAATCTGAATACAATCAAATTGCTCCGTTCAATTTCGTGTTTATCGGTTAGATAGCTCTCACACTCTGAATTTCCCACTTGTGATTGTCACTGGTCGAAATCTGACCAAAACAAGGGGTCCCAACTTTGTCAGCTACAGTAGGGCCGTATTGCAAAAGCCTATAATAGAATAAGTGTAATAACTGTGGTTTTTAAGGATATTTTTGAATTTTTCTCGGATATCCTTTTAACCTTTTTGTCCGTTTTTAATGCTTAATCCGATATTTTTGTGGGAATTTAAATCCTAGAAAATTCTTGGTGATATCCTAAAATCACAAAGAAATGATTTTATGGATTGGTGTGAATTCTAGGATTTTTCAGTGGAAAAAGAATATTTATTGGATAAGCTGTCTTTTTAATTATGTACTGTAAAGGATTTAAAATACGAAACGGAAGCCCTAAAAAATTGAAGGTAGCAAGATAAAATCATGGAAAATTGGTTTTATTGGTCTACATAATTTACGGGACGTTTTATATTTAGTAAGTTTTTCCATCCGAGGTACATAATTTTACCGCTTTAACGCGAGTCCCGTTCCGAGACGGGTTTGGTTTTATAAACCGCCTCTTTCTCTTACTTATTAAGGAAGGAACCAAAGTGATAGACACATGAAAAGGGGGCTCGAATTGTTGGGCTCCATCTAGAACAAGATTAGGAATTAGAGGGGAGAGCCGATCATGAGCGACGGACTCGCGGAAATAGAATTCTTCACCGTCGGCGCTAGTTTTCCCTGCCACCTCCTTTCCTCTAGCTCCTCCTTCATCTCCTCCTTCTTTCTCTTGGATTAGCTGGGCACATGGTTGCTGCACCAGGAACCACCAGAACCAGAGAGGTTTAGGACGGAACGACAGTTCGAGGGGTATGAATTCACACCGCCGGTCACTTTTTTGCCTCGCGTGCAACGCCGTCGGCGACCGTTAGCTTTTCCGACCACCACCCACCAAGAGGACCACCACCGGGCATCACCCAACCACCCTTGGACTAGGGGATCGAGTTACTATCGGGCTAAACGAGCCATGGGCTCGAGTGAAGGTATTTACGATCGAAATTAATTAGCGTGTTGATTACGGAGCCACTGTAAGGACCTTTTGGTTCCGCTTTGCTAATTAAATTTATGATTTTTATAATCTTGACGTTGATACGGTCTCACAGGTTCAAACCGCTCGAGAAACGGACGTCAGGATCTTCAGTTATAGCGAATACAAGTTTTGACACCGATTGGCAGGTAAAGGACTTCGGATAATTACTCGGGATTCGTTGTTAATCCGTTTGATCCGAGATTTGGTTACCTTTAAGAACTGTTGCTAATGAACAATTTTTATTTAGAAAATTGTTTCAAAAGTGAAGCGGATAATTAGTTATAATTCCGCCAAGATGGCTCCTTAAAGCATAATAACTAAGGATTTATTATATATCGATATTCGGAAATTAAATCGTTTATCGATTAGGAAGTTGTAGAATTTGAGTATACAACTAAGAAGTGTTTCTGTGAGCTCGTTGTTGATAAATCCTTTTGTTATATTTGGAAGAAGGGTGATAAAGATTACTGTTGGAATTGCTAAGGATGTTGAGCACGCGTTCTAAGGCAAGTGGACGATTCTCTCTTGCGTTATTGTTATTAAATGATGAATTGAATCCCATTTAATATTTACGTTGGGAACAACTTGTATGATTAATAAAATATGATAGGTTGTTGTTTTGTTAGAAATAATGACCATATGGTTATTCATTTAGTTTCGCGCTAGAACTGGATTTAGGTTTGTTGTGTGTGTGACCTTGTTTGTTTAGTTGTCTCATGCTGAGAAATTGATATAGATTAATCTAGTCCAGGGATGTGAGCTTAGTCTCGGAAGCATCTCTTTAAACCTCATGTTAGGCGGTATCAATATTGATCCCCTAACACTAAGGTCATGACCATGGCCCGCTCTACGCTTGAGGGGCGACTATGCACTCTAGCTAAGTGCATTTATTAATATGTGTTGGTAGAGGATTATGGATGAAACAGGCCCTCTAATCTCTCCATCATTTGGACCCGTACTATTCGTTGTTCAAGGATGAAACATGCCCTCTGACCTCGATAGTATTGTGTTGCATTTAATATGTGTTGCTAGAGGATTATGGATGAAAAATGCCCTCTAATCTCTCCATCATTGGGACCCGTGCTATTCGTTGTTCAAGGATGAAACAGGCCCTCTGACCTCGATAGTATTGTGTTCCACCGGCAGTAGTTCGAGCCGATTAAAAGTTGCCAACTTGTTTGTGAAAAGTTTTGAAAGTAATACAAGATAAGTGCGTTAAACACATTAATGTACCCGAATGGTTAGTCTATTCGATAACCATTCTTGCTCCCGGTTACGAATGATTCTTAATCAAACTTTGATTAATTCAATCTGATTAGTCGATGAAGCCTTTTCAAAATGTGATGTGATTCATATGAGTTCCCAATAATTGTTTATGCTTCTTAAAGGAACCACAAGTGGGGGTGTTCTCTCTCTTGATTATGCAAGCCTCCTTCTTATTCTGTGTAAGACTGCTAACTGTTGGATCATAATCCGAGTCTAATCGGATTTGGATGCCAATATGTTTAGTTACAACCATAAGAACCAAGTTAGTTTTCTCCGCTTGCTTAGTCTTTCAGTAGACTAACCCGTCCATCTTCTTTTCTTTTATATGGTCGGCTGGTGTCCACCGTTGGCTTACGATACATCAGGTTCTTCTTGGAAGTTGATTCAAGAGGCAGATTCCGAGGTTTGAAACTCCAGAAGTTGAAGAAAGGTTTCCAATGGCTATACTTGAGTGAAGATCATGGTTGAACTACTTCAAAGTGAAGCTAAGTTTCAGAAATAAGAACTTAAGGAAGACTGGATGAAGATTTTGTTTAAATAGAAGGTTGTTCTATTTATTTACTAATTCTTTTTAAGTTAAGGCTTGTATAAGACCTTTTATTCTCTTTTCCACTGTAAAGTTTTACTTAATTTTGTTAGCTTTTAAATGGTTTCATTTACCTTGTTCTAGTAAGTTCTGTCAAGTTAAAGCCTTGGGTAGCTTCGGTTTAGCCCTAATCGGAGTTACTGACGGTAATACCTCCAGGGTAGGAAGGGGGTGTTACAATAATCCTCTACCGAACATCATGCAATTGATTGAAAGTTGAAGTAGATTATCAGTAGGAGAATGTCATAGATTCAGCCTCTTTTTTTAACAATGTGTTTCATACTTGGTGGAAATCAGAAATTCCAACAACCAATGCTGCTCCCAGTTCCCTATGAGTTTTAGGTGGCCTGCTAAAGAAGTATTTCATTACAGCTATTAAAAGATACAAGTGAACCCGTGCAAACTACAATAGCAATTAGAATAATGTCAATACAAAAAGAAATACAATGAACTAACATAAGAATATTATATAATCGTTTAAACCATCTGGGTGTGTTTTTCAATGTCTTTATAAAGACACATTCTCACACTTAAAAAGACAAGTGACTAAGAAGTAGAGAAAGAATAAGAGAGGAAAGAACTTCATTGATATTGGCGTGCGAACACTTCAAGCCAAAAACAAACCAAATTGCTCAAATCAGTACAGGTAATTAATGAGTAACATGAGTGCACAAATAACACCTTAAAAAGCTAGAATAGGGAAAATAAATATATCTCAGCCACGTGATTAAGGTAAATAAGTCACACAACCAAACTAAGATTAAGACCATGAAAACCAATAGTTGATCATCATAGAATTCAAATACAAAACAGAGGATACTGATCAAGATCTACAAAAACATAAGGCTGTAAGCACAAATTTGATAGATATAGCATAATTTGAGAGCATTAGTAATAGGAAATGTAACTACACCGAATAATGCATTAATACTTTTGCAAAAAAAGATTTAAGAATAAAATCAGTGTTGAAAAGGATTTAAGGATCTTGAAAGCAGAGGGAACTCATAGCTTTTAATGTATATAATTTGGAGATAGGTGGTTTAAATTGATTGGTATATATTATTAAAAAAACAAGAGCACTGAAAGTTAAGTGGCAAAAGGAAAAGTCTTGAGAACAAACCTTTTGGTGCAACAGTTCCTTGACGAGGTACTCACAACCTCTATGTGCAGCTTATCTTTAACAGGCGGTTCCTCCAAAACAAACTTGAACTGATCATCCCATTTTGGATCACGGTTCTTCTTTATAACCTGCAAAAAAAAAAGGGTTACCAATCTCTCACTCACAATGACATGCAAATTTTGACAAGCAAGAATCAAGATGATAACAGATAAGCAAGAATGACTGAATGAGTATTAGAAATGTTTTCAAATTAGTCTGAAAAAGGGTATACTTATTGAGATAAAAGAAATCATTTAAACTCTTTTATTTTGCTAATTTCCAGCTAGAGAAAACGGTTAGAACTGTGGTAAAGTTAACCATAGTTTAGCTCACTAGAGTTAGCTGTTAGAAACAAACCAGAGTGCCAAAGCACTACAAAGACCAATTTCTGTAACTTTTCCTATTGAATGAATGAATCATGAAATTTCCTCTTTCGAATTCTCGTGTTCTCTGAGCTAGGTGACCAGTTGAGATCACTTTATTACTCAAATTCTTCTTGGTATCAGAGCGAGGTTGAATCAAATCGATCAACCAAGAGTGAGATTAGAGAAAATCGGAGAGTTGTTTTTCATTCTTCCACAAAAGCAAAAATCGGTTGTTGAAGACGATGACCACAAATGAAGAAACCGCGAGGCTGTTGGCACAGCTTGCTCAGATGGCTCAAGGACAAGGGAATTCACAAGGAGATCCACTGAATATCTCTAATTCCGACTACCCAGGTATGTCGCTAACCATTGTTCCATTCGATGGGACTAATTTCATGACGTGGAGCCGGCAAGTGCGGATGGCTCTAGGTTCAAAATTGAAGTTAGGGTTTATAGAAGGGACTGTGGTGAAATCGACCACGAATCCGGTAGAGATGGCGCGCTGGGATAGAGATGATAGAATGGTTGCTTGCTGGATTGTGAACTCCATGACTGCTGAAGTGTCTGGTTCTTTTATTTACATTGATTCGGCTTATAAGCTCTGGAAGGAACTGTTGGAGCGCTATAGCCAAAGTAATGCACCCTTGGTGTATCGACTCAAACAAGAGTTGATCAATACACATCAAGGGAATTTGTCGATCACAGCTTATTATTCCAAGCTTAAGCAATGTTGGGAGGAATTGCAGTACATGAATGCTTTGCCAACATGTAGCTGTGGTGTTATACAGAAATGTTCATGTGATGTCATGAAAAGGATTGAGGAGATGGAGGATCGAGATAGATTGATGCATTTTCTGGTCAATCTCAACGCAGATTATGATGCCACTAAGAGTCAGATATTGGCACAAGATCCATTGCCAAAACTGAGTAAGGCTTTCAACACTCTAGTGACAGTTGAAACACAGAGGAAATTGACAGTTGCAGCTCCGGAGTCTGTGGCGTTCAGTGTTAATTCGAAAGGGCAATACAATGCTGGACAGAAGAGTTCACAAGGAGATACTTGAGGTCATTATTTTGAGAAGAAAGATCAGAAGAAGGGCAGGGACGACAAGAAACAATGCTCACAATGTCACATGGTAGGGCACATAAAGGATGAATGCTTTGAAATCATCGGGTATCCAGACTGGTATAGAGGCAAGAGGAAACAGAATGGAGTGTATGTGGTTGCAGGGCAGGTCAGTAGTGAGAACAATCAACAGAGCACGCCTCTTGACACAACCAGTAGTGCACCACAGTTCAAGATTAATCCAGACATGATGCAAGCCATGTGTAATGAAGTGATGAAGATGATCAAAGGCAAAATGGTGATACCTTCATCAGCCAATTTTGCAGGTAGTATTTACATCAATATTGTTTCTGGATATTTTAATAAATATGAATGGATTCTAGATACAGGGGCTACAGATCACATGACTCCTTATCTAGAATGTTTAGTAGATTTAAAACCCTTGAAGCAGCCAGTTATGGTGAATTGGCCTGATGGTTCAGTTAAACAGGTTACACACTCAGGGAGTGTGGTGATTAAACCAGAATTTGTTATTTCAGATGTCCTGTACATACCTGATTTTAAGTTCAACTTGATGTCAGTTGGAAAAGTAGTTGCACAGAAGCAACTAATATCTCTTTTTGATGGTTGGAAATGTGAATTTCAGGACCTTATGAGTAGAAGAGTTGTTGTTGTTGGAAAAGAGTTCAAAGGGCTATACAGGATGGAAGCTAGTAATCAGGAAGGAGAGAATATAAATAAGGCATGTCAAGCTTCAAGTACAAGAGTTGACAAGCGTATTTTTCATTACAGATTAGGACATATTTCCTTTTCCAAGTTAAAACATTTGCCAAATGTGGGCAGTTTTGATGTCAGTGACAGTTTTTGTGATGCTTGTAGTCTTGCTAAGTTTCACAGACTTCCTTTTCCAAAAAGTAATAGCAAAACTGAGGTTTGTTTTGAGTTGCTACATATGGATCTTTGGGGTCCCTTTCACATTGCTAGTTTGAATGGAGAAAAGTATTTTTATACTATTGTAGATGATTTTAGTATGGCAACTTGGACCTACTTAATTCATGACAAGCAACAAGTCTTTGATATAGTGAAAAACTTCTTTGCTATGATCAAGACACAGTTTGAGGCAAGACCCAAAAGGGTCCGATCTGATAATGGCACAGAATTGGTGAATGATAGATGCAAACAGTTATTCTCAGAGTTGGGTATCCTGCATCAGTTGAGCATGCCATATACTCCACAGCAAAATGGTGTAGTGGAGAGGAAACACCGACACTTGGTTGAAACTGCTAGGGCCTTGAGAATTCATGTTGTTCTACCAAAAATGTTCTGGGGAGATTGCATATTGACAACCACTTATCTGATTAACAAAATGCCCTTGGTGAGTATCAATTGGAAAACTCCTTTTGAAGTACTCCATGGGAAGAAGCCTAGTTATGAAAACCTTAAGGTCATGGGTTGTTTATGTTATGATGCTGCAATTAAAAGAGGGCATGACAAGTTTGATTCAAGGGGAAGAAAATGCATCCTGCTAGGCTATCCATCACAACAAAAAGGCTATAAATTGTATGATTTGGAAACCAAAAATACTTTTTACAGTCGTGATGTGATCTTTCATGAGGATATCTTTCCTTTCAAAAACACCCAAGAGACTTTACTTCCAGTCATTCAGCATAATCAATCAGTCTTCCCTTTTCCACATCACAGTGTGCAGTCAGAAGAAGACACTTCATTGCTAGACCATACTAGAGGTGTCACAGATGTCTATGATCCAGCACAAATACCAACACTTGATCACCAAGTGGCTACACAGCCACCAGTGTTGAGAAGATCCACAAGAGATCGAAGAATTCCAGTGTGGTCACAAGATTATGTTATGACACAATGGCTAAGGAGTTGCAAGCACTAGAACACAATGGCACTTGGGAGTTGACAGAATTACCAAAGGGGCACACTGCTATTGGATCAAAATGGGTGTACAAAATTAAATTCAAGGCAGATGGAAGCATAGATCGTTATAAGGCTCGACTAGTGGTCAAAGGGTACAATCAAAAACTTGGTTAAGACTATAAGCATACTTTTCGTCCAGTTGCCAAGTTACCCACAGTGAGAATCATTATTGCCCTGGCCACTAGTCATGAATGGCCTCTCATGCAACTAGATGTGAACAATGCTTTTTTGCACGACTACCTAGAGGAGGAGATTTATATGAAACCTCCAGAAGGATACTGTTTAGCTCGTGCCAATCAAGTTTGCAAACTCAAAAGATCCTTATATGGCCTCAAACAAGCATCTCGCCAATGGAATCATGAACTCACTGCCTTTATCAAACAACAGGAATATGAGCAGTCGACTAATGATTATTCATTATTTGTCAAAATACAAGATCAAGCCATTACAGTGTTGCTAGTTTATGTCGATGACATATTGGTCACTGGAAACAACATGGAGGAAATTGAACATATAAAGAATGCTTTGCATCAAAAGTTCACAATCAAAGATCTTGGACATGCAAAGTATTTCCTAGGCATGGAGATTTACAGAGATGCCAAAGGTACATATCTGAGCCAAACAAAATATGTCAATGACATCATTAGGGATGCTAAGTTGGATGATGCAAAGGCAGCCAAATTTCCTATGCCATCTGGGTTGAAGCTAAGCACTGATGTAGGAGATTTGCTTCCTGATCCTGAACAGTATAGACGTCTGATTGGCAGGTTGCTTTATCTCAATCTCACACGGCCAGACATTTCATACTCGATCCAACACTTATCTCAGTTTGTTTCACAACCAAGAGCACCACATATGCAGGCTGCAATGTACTTGTTGCGTTATCTCAAGGGCACACCCATGAAAGGGCTTTTCTATCCAATCCAAACAGATCTCAGAGTCACTGGCTTCTCTGATGCTGACTGGGGAGCTTGTCTACACACCAGGAGATCACTAAGTGGCTATTGTGTTTTCATTGGGCATGCCTTAGTTTCCTGGAAAACTAAGAAACAAACAATTGTCTCAAGATCTTCTGCCGAAGCAGAATACAGAAGCATGGCTTTTACAACAGCAGAATTGATTTGGACCAGCTACATATTGCACAACTTGAAGGTATTAGTACCATTACCTGATACACTGTTTTGTGACAACAAAGCAGCCCAACAAATAGCTGCCAATCCTTGCTTCCATGAACGCACCAAGCACCTAGAGATAGACTGCCATTTCACCAGAGAGCAAGTGCAAAAAGGATTTCTAAAGACAGCCTACATACAATCTAGTGTACAGTTGGCAGATGCAATGACCAAGCCACTTGGACAGACTCAACATGATTTCTTGATGGCTAAGTTGGGTCTTATAGACATTCCAACTTATGGGGGGAATATTGAGATAAAAGAAATCATTTAAACTCTTTTATTTTGCTAATATCCAGCTAGAGAAAACGGTTAGAACTGTGGTAAAGTTAACCATAGTTTAGCTCACTAGAGTTAGCTGTTAGAAACAAACCAGAGTGCCAAAGCACTACAAAGACCAATTTCTGTAACTTTTCCTATTGAATGAATGAATCATGAAATTTCCTCTCTCGAATTCTCGTGTTCTCTGAGCTAGGTGACCGGCTGAGATCACTTTATCACTCAAATTCTTCTATACTTAATATGCATTTTCTTCAGAGCTTATTCAACAGGACTGTGATAAACTGATAACCATATTACAATAACATACAAAAATTTACTAATCCAAATGATCTTTAAGTTGTAACTTGAGTTAAAATAAAAATAGGTTTTGCACATACTTTAGTCCTCTTCTCTCCTCCTCTGAAGATAAGCCGTGCAGATGGATTAGTTTGGTACTTTCCTTCCAAATCTTGAGCCTCATAAACCATAATAACAAGCACTCCTCCGCCTTCAGGTGTTCCTTCAGGCGCTTTTATAATTGCACTTGCTTCCCATATTCCTTTTTCAGCTCCTCCTCATCAAAAGGTTTGTAAGTCAACTCCAGCTCAATCTGTCCGCGTGACTTCTCATTATGAGGATCATTTTCATCCATTGTTTTGACAAGCTCAAGGGTCAATCCTATTCATACCCATCTTGTCATGCTTCCCAACCTTACGTATTCAAAAGAGTTAAAATAAATTAAGCAACTTGGAATTTTTAAACAAGAAATCTGAATTTGATTTCAAGGGTTATACTTATATTGGTACCTGCTCCCAGTCATAAACACTGAATTCTAATATCTGGGTTTGTGGATCTCTAACTACTATGTTAAATTCTTCATTCCACTCGGGATTTAATTTCTTGTGCTTTACAGTGGTTTTCTTTGATGGAGCTCTATCATCAGTGAGTTTCAATTTCACATATGGGTCTGAAGCGCCAAAAAAGATCCTTCTTTTTCGGTTTCGAGGCTCTCAGAACCTTCACATGTAGAATACCCAGTACCCACAGGTTTCCGTAGAGCTCTGTAAGAAAAAAAATATTTCTCCAATTATTCATCGAAAAAAGTGAAATGATGATCAACAAAAAAATGAAATAATATAATACATCAGGAGGGGAAAAAAATTCACTGTACTTTGCCGGATCCAAGATTGGCACTTCCAGGGTCCGGGGCCACAGATACAGGTGTTAGGAATTAGAATAAAGACCAAAAGCTCCACCAATTTTTTTGATGTACATGGTGTGAGGATTGAGGTTCACTCCAAGCATGCAGCCAACATAAACCAATGCAATGCAAAAACCAAGGAAAATTAGGTTGCCAAAATGTTCACACGACAACTTAGCAAGTATATATAAGCAACTAATATTAGCTAATACCAGTTGCTCTAATGTACATGTACATGTGCATACGTGTTCACATACTTTGGAAAGCTTATGCTAAGCAAACTTCAAGGTTTTGTGATTCTGTCCAAGACAAGGCAAACCTAAAGCCTAAGAAACTAATCTACTTACCATCTAGATCTCTAGTCCCAACGTAAATAAATTTCTAATATTCTTCAAATAGCACTGACTTTACCAAGCTTAGAACATTGGATTAAACTGATCACCCTTAGCAGCATTAGCTCAGGTAAGATGCACTAAATTTCGTCCATGTGCTGATTACCTATGTTGCACTGAAACGGAAACGGACACAGGAAACTGAAACGGCGGGAAACGGGGAAGCGGAAATTTCAGAAAATAGAGGAAGCGGAAACGGCAATATGAATTATATGTTATTTTAAAGCTATAAAGATAATGCATACTTGTATCTTAATAAGAAAAATACATACTAGATACTATGACAATCAATCTGTTGGTGCGCGAAATAATCGCTAAATAATAAAGGGAAAGTTGGCGAACATATGAGAAGAAATAAAACGTCGCGTTGCTTATACGCGTCCAAAAACGATATATACGCACATTCGACCACCACTATATGCATATTTGCGTATACAACCTTATGAATTGTGATCTTAAACTAAAGGCATAGATGGGCTTGATACTTATGGGATAATCGGCCCAACACTCAAAGGTCTAATATTTTGTGGGCTAGGCCCATTAGTGGACATTGAATAAACCAAAAATCTCAATGGGCCGATCATGTTTTGGAGAAGCAAAAAAGTGCTAATGGTAGGCACCTCCTATGTACGTACATGCATGCGTAAGATTGAATTAGTTGGTCCATTAGCATAATGACAGCAAACCTCTGCCACACACACTTATGTGCAACGCTAATCCTCTATTTCATAATTGTATTCCACTTCCATGTTACAATTAGCTATATAAATATTAAATTAATATTAAAAAAATTTTAAAAATTATATTTCTATTATAAACATCTATATGCATATGTGTACAAATTTTTATCTTAAAAATCTTATTATAAAATTTTTAATAATTAAGAGAATGATTTTTGTACAAAATATTACCCTTTTAATTTTTAAAAATTGTATAACATTATTTTTAAGTCAAAAATTTGAACACATATGCATATAGTTGTTTTAAATACAAATATAATTTTTAAATTTTTTTTAACATTAATTTAGTATTTATATAGCTAATTGGAACACTAAAGTGGAACAGATTTTGGAACAGAGGATTACTGCTGACTTATGTGTGCCAGTTGCTAACGATTGCTTAGTGTGGAGGATTTCTCAAACATTGTCCCACATCGAGGGAAAAGGAACAAGCAAGCCTAAAAAACGTTATAGATAGGAAGAAGGTGAAACGGAATAAAGGGTCGAAAAACCTCTCTAGCTCGAGAACTATATCGTTTGCCGAAGCTCGATGTGTTTGATCTCCGAGTGAGATCGCGTTATTTACGGTATAAAGTCTAAAGGCTTTATTTGTAAAGAGTACAAAAACAATCAGCTGAAGGGTGAGGAGGAGGAATAATCCACGTACGAAAACCGTTCGTTTGTACGAATCCCGAAAGTTAGTATTTATTAAATTCCCGTTTATAGCGCGGTTTATTTCGGGTTTCAACACTGGCGCCGTCTGTGGGAAATTACTCTCCCTATCCGACCTACTCTCGGGGTAACAATCAAGTAAGTCTCGCTTCCTCCCCTCCGTTTAGTCATAGCATATTTAGGCAATCATGCGAGCATGTATGGTGCATGGTGATCGTTCGAGGTCAATTAGCATCGCGGTCCTCGTTTGAGGTCAAACATCGCGGGCTTCTTCTTCGCGGCCATTCTCCGCGGTCTTCATCAAGGCCGATCATCGCAGTCATCTTCGCAACGGGCTCAAGTTCGGTGGTCGAGGTCGAGATCCTCTAGGGCATGCTAGCAAGCGTTCTTTCTTCATGGCTAGCTGGCATCTTCACCGTCGACACCATGCCCATCTCCGCGATACTCTTACGCGGTGTCTACTTGGCATCCGGCGCGCGGGGTTGGCATGTCGTCGTATGGACAGTAGTGTGGGCTTTGTGCTTCGATAGGCGAGTCTGCACGGTTTCGGGACAAGTTGCGCTTGCGCCGTGGCCATCACCGCACACTCTCTTCTACATGCCTCTTCATGGCTGGCCGCCCGGGGCGCCGGTGTGGCTTTGGATAGACCGCGTTGTTCTCGTGGCAACGTCGCTCGTGTCTCATGCGGTGTTCATGGCATGGGGGCATGTATGAATGTGCAAGGTCTAGCCGTGAAACATCGCGATGTCAATCTCCCATGGCCAACAAGCGGGGTTTTGTGAGGCAAACAAGCGGGGTCTTATGAGGCAAACAAGCGGGGTCAGCATCACCTCGCATAGAGTTGGGGTAAGATCCATTTTCCCTTTCCAAATTGTTAGATAATTATATATATATATATATGTCAGATGGGCGAGGTCGAGAAGTTGGTGGTCTTTGTGTTTGAACACCGCGGTCTTCATGTTGGAGCCAGCTCGTGGTCTTCATGCTTGAACATCGCGCCGTCTTCATACGAGGCCAGTCTCCAAGGTCTACTTCGAAGCCATCACCACGCCGATCTTCGGTGCCAAATTGGGCGATGACACTCTCTTAGATAGAGTATTTGAAAGAGAAAAACAGCGGGGTCTCTTGAATGAGACCAATGAACGCGGTCATTTGAAGGGGTAGCGAGTGGGCCCATCTCCGGGGTTCGCGGCGATTCTTGGCCGTGGAGTTTATTTCTCCGGCTTTGTTGTGGGCCACTCCGTTGAGGGATCGCGTTGTTCAAATGCAAGGCAAGTGTGCGAGATCTTTGGGCCGGGGCGGACGTGCGAGATCTCTGTGCAAGGCCAAGCAAGCAGCGGGGTCTCCAAGACGGGCTAGCTAGCTAGCGAGGTCTTTGCTCAAAACTAGTTGGCATGGCTCTCAACGCTCATGCTGTTTGTGGCATCGTCATCTTGACCATCTTCACGGTAGCTACTCTCACATGATGCCTTCTCAGTGCTCCCCACGGGTCACCTCAACACCCCGCTCCGACCCTATTCTCGGCACAACATCTCGGCCTTTCTCGATCGACAAAACACCTCGGCCATCCTTCACGGTGTTTTCGCGGTCGGCGCGTTTCAAGTGCGACGCCTGGATTCCCCATAGCACTCATCCTCAAATGATGAGGCATCTCAGTACCTTGATTCTCTCTATGAGAACTCTCATCATGGTGATATGATCATTCATCGCACATTCTATCATGATGGTGTAGCTGTCAATCCCGCTACAACTTCAACGAGGTTTTTCTCTAAGAAGGAGGTAATAATAAATTATGCATGACAATGATGAACTATATATATATCCATATATATGTGCAAAATCTACATACATGCATATGGCATGGAGATATTAAACGAGGCAAGCGTGGCATGAAATAAAGGTTTCCATGTGCTCCGGGTTTGAGCATGGCCACGTAAATTCGAATAGGCAAAGTGGGCAGATAAAAAGAAATTGGGCTCAATCTCGACTTCAGTTGGGCCAACCCTTAATTCAAATCCAAATAATAGCGCTGGGCTATGTGACCAAAACAAGCTAGATTGAAATAAAGGAGGGAATTTGATGCTTGCCCACGTGATCATTGAATGTTTCCCCAAGCCATGCAACTTTTGCGAGATTAGTTACTTGCAATGCATGAAATGATCACACAACGAGGCCAAACAACCTCCGTTTCAAAAATCAACTGTTGCGTGGTCGTGGAATGAGGTAAGCCTTGTAAACTTGACTCGCCAGTTAAATATACTCGGATTTTGGAACAAAGTTCCTAATTCTCCATAAATAATCAATCCACCCCTAACTTCCCGCTTGAGGTTGGAAACTCTCAGTTCTAAGTGTGCTAATCCACCCCTCGCTTCCCGCTTGGGGTTGGAAACTCTAGGTTTTTAGTGCGCTAATCCACCCCTCGCTTCCCGCTTAGAGTTGGAGATTCTCGGTTTTGAGTTGCGAAGTCCACCCTCCCTACCCGCTTGGGGTTGGAGATTCTCGGTTTTGAGTTGCGAAGTCCACCCCTCGCTTCCCGCTTGGGATTGGAGATTCTCGGTTTTGAGTTGCAAAGTCCACCAATTGCTTCCCGCTTGGGGTTGGAGATTCTCAATTTTGAGTTGCAAAGTCCACCCCTCGCTTCCCGCTTGGGGTTGGAGATTCTCGGTTTTGAGTTGCGAAGTCCACCCCTCCCTTCCCGCTTGGGGTTGGAAACAATCTAGTCGGAGGGACGATGTCCTAACACTCTAAGCGAACGAGGTTCGCTAACTCTCTTAGGGACGAGGTCCTGACTCTCCTAGGGACGAGGTCCTAACAATCTAAAGGACAAGGTCCTGACAGACTAAAGGAGGAAGTCCTAACCCTTTAAGCGACGAGGTCTGCTAACTCTCTAAAGGGACGATGTCCCAACTCTCGAAAAGTGTACCAACTCTGCCTAATCTCGAGTTTAGATTGCGTTGCACAAGTTGCAAATCAATGAGCATGCGCACCTGTTTGTTGTCTCGTTGTCCTCGTAAATCGAGGGCACGAGCCAAGGGGTTGTGATGGTGCGCGAAATAATCGCTAAAAAATAAAGGGCAAGTTCGCGAACATATGAGAAGAAATAAAACGTCGCGTTGCTTATACGCGTCCAAAAACAATATATACGCACATTCGACCACCACTATATGCATATTTGCGTATACAACCTTATGAATTGTGATCTTAAACTAAAGGCATAGATGGGCTTGATACATATGGGATAATTGGCCCAACACTCAAAGGTCTAATATTTTGTGGGCTAGGCCCATTAGTGGACATTGAATAAACCAAAAATCTCAATGGGCCGATCATGTTTTGGAGAAGCAAAAAAGTGCTAATGGTAGGCACCTCCTATGTACGTACATGCATGCGTAAGATTGAATTAGTTGGTCCATTAGCATAATGACAGCAAACCTCTGCCATGTTACAATTGTGTTCCACTTCCATGTTACAATTAGCTATATAAATATTAAATTAATGTTAAAAATATTTTAAAAATTATATTTCTATTATAAACATCTATATGCATATGTGTACAAATTTTTATCTTAAAAATCTTATTATAAAATTTTTAATAATTAAGAGAATGATTTTCGTACAAAATATTACCCTTTTAATTTTTAAAAATTGTATAACATGATTTTTAAGTCAAAAATTTGAACACATATACATATAGTTGTTTTAAATACAAATATAATTTTTAAATTTTTTTTAACATTAATTTAGTATTTATATAGCTAATTGGAACACTAAAGTGGAACAAGATTTTGGAACAGAGGATTACTGCTGACTTATGTGTGCCAGTTGCTAACGATTGCTTAGTGTGGAGGATTTCTCAAACATTGTCCCACATCGAGGGAAAAGGAACAAGCAAGCCTAAAAAACGTTATAGATAGGAAGAAGGTGAAACGGAACAAAGGGTCGAAAAACCTCTCTAGCTCGAGAACTATATCGTTATGCATGACAATGATGAAATATATATATATATATATATCCATATATATGTGCAAAATCTATATACATGCATATGGAATGGAGATATTAAACGAGGCAAGCGTGGCATGAAATAAAGGTTTCCATGTGCTCCGGGTTTGAGCATGGCCACGTAATTCGAATAGGCAAAGTGGGCAGATAAAAAGAAATTGGGCTCAATCTCGACTTCAGTTGGGCCAACCCTTAATTCAAATCCAAACCATAGCGCTGGGCTATGTGACCAAAACAAGCTAGATTGAAATAAAGGAGGGAATTTGATGCTTGCCCACGTGATCATTGAATGTTTCCCCAAGCCATGCAACTTTTGCGAGATTAGTTACTTGCAATGCATGAAATGATCACACAACGAGGCTAAACAACCTCCGTTTCAAAAATCAACTGTTGCGTGGTCGTGGAATGAGGTAAGCCTTGTAAACTTGACTCGCCAGTTAAATATACTTGGATTTTGGAACAAAGTTCCTAATTCTCCATAAATAATCAATCCACCCCTAGCTTCCCGCTTGAGGTTGGAAACTCTCAGTTCTAAGTGCGCTAATCCACCCCTCGCTTCCCGCTTGGGGTTGGAAACTCTAGGTTTTTAGTGCGCTAATCCACCCCTCGCTTCCCGCTTAGGGTTGGAGCTTCTCGGTTTTGAGTTGCGAAGTCCACCCCTCCCTTCCCGCTTGGGGTTGGAGATTCTCGGTTTTGAGTTGCGAAGTCCACCCCTCGCTTCCCGCTTGGGATTGGAGATTCTCGGTTTTGAGTTGCGAAGTCCATCCATTGCTTCCCGCTTGGGGTTGGAGATTCTCAGTTTTGAGTTGCGAAGTCCACCCCTCGCTTCCCGCTTGGGGTTGGAGATTCTCGGTTTTGAGTTGCGAAGTCCACCCCTCCCTTTCCGCTTGGGGTTGGAAACAATCTAGTCGGAGGGACGATGTCCTAACTCTCTAAGCGAACGAGGTTCGCTAACTCTCTTAGGGACGAGGTCCTGACTCTCTTAGGGACGAGGTCTTGACTGTCCTAGGGACGAGGTCCAAACAATCTAAAGGACAAGGTCCTGACAGTCTAAAAGAGGAAGTCCTAACCCTTTAAGCGACGAGGTCTGCTAACTCTCTAAAGGGACGAGGTCCCAACTCTCGAAAAGTGTGCGAACTCTGCCTAATCTCGAGTTTAGATTGCGTTGCACAAGTTGCAAATGAATGAGCATGCGCACCTGTTTGTTGTCTCGTTGCCCTCGTTACGAGCCAAGGGGTTGTGATGGTGCGCGAAATAATCGCTAAAAAATAAAGGGCAAGTTGGCGAACATATGAGAAGAAATAAAACGTCGCGTTGCTTATACGCGTCCAAAAACAATATATACGCACATTCGACCACCACTATATGCATATTTGCGTATACAACCTTACTGTTGACTTATGTGTGCCAGTTGCTAACGATTGCTTAGTGTGGAGGATTTCTCAAACATTGTCCCACATCGAGGGCAAAGGAACAAGCAAGCCTAAAAAACGTTATAGGTAGGAAGAAGGTGAAACGGAACAAAGTGTCGAAAAACCCCTTTGGCTCGAGAACTATCTCGTTTGCCGAAGCTCGACGTGTTTGATCTCTGAGTGAGATCGCGCTATTTACGGTATAAAGTCTAAAGGCTTTATTTGTAAAGAGTACAAAAACAATCAGCTGAAGGGTGAGGAGGAGGAATAATCCACGTACGAAAACCGTTCGGTTGTACGAATCCCGAGAGTTAGTATTTATTAAATTCCCGTTTATAGCGCGGTTTATTAAATTCCCGTTTATAGCGCGGTTTATTTTGGGTTTCAACACAATCCACAAAAACATATGACATAACATTAAGTCAACAGTGCAATATATTCAGTCCTACAAACCAAACAAAAATAGAAAATCAAATACTAATAGTCCAACCAAATGAAAATCAAAACAACAATCAAATTAACCTAAAAATAATAATTAACAGCAATTTATCAATTCAATGAAATTAAATTAACCGGCTCCATTTCAATCAAGTTGATGTTTATAATTCTAGCTTATGACAGTTGCATATAAGCATTTCTGTTTTTTGGTGTAGTAATTATATAGCAATTTAGGTTGGGCTGGAGGTGTAGATCTAAAGACAAATCAAACGATGGCCAAAATCAACACTCAATAACGAGAAAAAGGGAAGAATCAAGAAAACTAAGATTAAGAGAAAGGAAGAGAAAACGAATCAGCGGGCTGCTGGTGTAGAATGTAGATCTAGGTTGGGCTGTTGGTGTAGATCTAGGTCGGGCTGGAGGTGTAGATCTAGAGACGAATCAGACGATGGCCAACCAAGAGTTCATGCCGCTTGCTGGAGACGATGGCGGTCTGGGCGGCCGGAGTTCCTTACTGACTTGCCGGACGAGAAGGTCAAGTGGCTGGGGAGTCGGGAGAGGGGCTGGAGAGTCGAGAGAGGGAGTGCGTCTTTTTTAGTAGTGTAATGAGTAGTCGGAGATAGGAGGAATTAGGATAAAATATTGAATTTTTATTTTTTTATTGAAAAAGCGGCGTTTCCAGCCTTGGTCCGTTTCTTGTTTTACAGAAACGTTTCCAGAAATCAGGTGGTCGGTGTCCGACCCGTTTCCTGACCACGAGAAACGTTTCCAGTTGTTCGGAAACGTTTCGGCGCCGTTTCCACCGCGTTTCCGTAGCGTTTCCCCGCTTCCGGGTTTCCGACACGGCTGGACCTCCAAAAATAACGTCTTCGTGCATCATAGCTGATTACTGATTAGTGTATAATCTTAAATAATTGGCACATACAATGTACGATTCATTGAAATTTTAAGTCTTTCACATTTTGACTCGGCTAAAGTCGTTGTTGCCAAGATCAAAAATAAATTATCCTAAACTACAAACTAAGTATAACATGCAAGTAAGGGATCGAACCCAAGAGAATCGGTTCTCTGAACAATCAGCAAAGACAAAACAGGGGGTTTTGAGAGTTTAAGCAAGCAAGTAAATTTAAGTATCAAATCAATTAAGGAAAGCAGAGTTCATTCAATCAATTCCACCTTTTTAATCATTCGATCATCAATTCATCCACTTTTCTATTAATTCCAGGTTAATTCCAATCCTTATAAAAGATTTTTGTTTGTCCACGGTCCAAGCGGAATTATGATATGAACAAGAACGATTAATTCAAATCATGCAAAGTATTAATGATAGAAGCATATCAAATCACGCAATCAAGCTACGAGTCTCATGCATAAAATAACAATCAAACACTCTTTCTCAATTCCAGTCCACGGTCCTGGAAAAGAGTTGTTTCAAGGATAAATAAGATTGCACAGACAACAATCAAACTAATCCAAACAGTAGAATATCAATCAATTAAACAAGTTGCGCACCAAGAGAAATTAAATGATAATCATAAAATTTAGCACAAGAGTTTTGATATTAACCAAGGGATAGAAAAGTTACCAGAATCTCACGAATTACATAAAAAGGCTTCCTTGATCAAACAAACTCCAAGAGAAATTAGTTCTCCATAATAAAACTGAAATAAAACCTAAAAAAGTAAAAGTATGCTAGATAATGTGTGATTGATAAGTTCAACTGAAACACGAAACTAAGCTTAAATACTAAACCGAAATAACCTAAAACTAAAGATATAATAAAGATAAATAAGATAAAATAAATGAAGTCAGCGCGCTGAAATATCCTCCACCCGCGAGCGCGGTTTACAACCTCGAGCGCGGGTTCATCTTCCTCTCCTCGGTCGCGGAACCTCGACGAACCGCGAGCACGGCCATGACCCGCGAGCGCGGGTCCAGCGATCTTCAACTTCTCTCGAATCTTCCTTCACCGCGGGCTCGGGTCCAAACCCGGGGATGCGGGTCTTGTTTCCGTAAACTCTTCAGCTCGAACTTAGGACTTCTGTCTTCAAAATCTTCAACTGTAGGCTTTTCTGATATTACAGATAAACATCCTAATCTAGCCTAAAACACTCAGAAATCCTAATAAAAATACAGAATTACGATGTACTAAAACCAGCGTATCACATATCTTATACCTCAATTTCAAAGACTTTCAGCAAAACAACATAACTACCTATCTTTGTCACTTACTTGCCACACTATTGACAGTGCAGTGAAGTTAAAAACAATCAATTACCAAGGTAATAAATAAAAGTAAAATTAGAATTATACATGTCTCTTCTCCTCTGACCTTGTATTTTACTCTCTTCCATCACCTCCCCTCCCTCATTTGTCCACGATTCCAGATCCCCTACAATGCAACAACTGTAGATACTTATTTTACAAACTGATCCAAACCTAATATGAGACCAAACCAAGAACCAGAGCAATCAAACAAGGAGAGGAACGACAGAAAAATAAGCTTACTTAATTACTCTAGTAGCAATCAAAACCAAAGTAAATCTTTTCAAGATACAATATTCACCTCAATAACCTTTGCAGCAGTACGGAGTATCCGAGCCAAAGTAAGTGATCAACTTATTTCATCCCGACATTTCGTCGAGCACCTACTGTGCACCTGTAAAGATGAAATCCATATCACAAACACAAAACAGAGGGTTAAAAAAACCAATGAATCGCACCAAAGGAACTACAATAAGAGAAGGAAATAGTTTATACCTGCTATGCGAGCTCCAAGGTCCGAAAATCCCAAAAACAACAAATCAGAAAGTGTACCAAGTCGTTCTAGCCTGATTCTCTCTGGTTTTGGTCCTCTTCCCTGAGAAATGAGAACCATAGGTGACATAAAGACATTACGGAAAAATTCAATTGCGAACGACAAGTTCAAACCGATAAATTTTGGAGGCGAATTTGTAGACTTTGACAAGGCAGAGAATATATGCTGGCGGTGAAGATTTCGATTTCTTTCTAAGGAGTCCTTTGCCCTATCACGATTCTCTCTTTGATTCTAGTTCAATTGAGAACAACAAGTTGAAACCGATCAAATAGACGAATTTGTAGACTTTGACGAAGCAGAAAAGATACGCCGACGGTGAAGAATTCTTGCTCCGCCGAAGGATGCTTTCTCCCGAGTCCGTCCGTCGCCGTCCTGATTCTCTCTCGGGTTCAATTGAAAACGCCAAATCAAACCGATCAATTGAGAACGAGGCAGAGAAGATATTCCGATGGTGACAAATCTGTAGACCTTGACGAGGCGGAGAAGATTTGCCGGGTGACGAATTCTTTCTCCCGACTTCGTTGTTCCGTCCCGATTATCTCTATGGTTCTGGTTCTCTGGAGCGAGAACGACAAGTTCGAACCGATCAATTTTGAGGCCGAATTTGTAGACTTTCAGAGGCAGAGATATGTCGGCAATGAAAGGAGGAGGTGGAAAGTAGGAAGGAGGAGGTGTGCATCACAGGAAATACGCAGAATTAACGGACGAGAATTCAAAAAACACTATTCTATAACAATAAGAGTTACTTTCAGCCGTTGCTACACATACGTTTTATAGTAGTGTAGAAGTGTAGATGTAGATATATATATATATATCTTTCGCATTTTAAGTTTTTGGTTAATTTCCGTAATTACTGTAAGCCTTGGGTGACTTCGAGAGTTTAATCTCGGGGTCACTGGCGGTAATATCCCACTATAAAAAGAAGGTGTTACACACAGTCACGCACCACTTGCACGAGTCTCACACACAAGTTCACTCTTTCTTTCTCACATGATTACAAGTTATGCTCAAAAGTCTTACCTTATATCCTAAACATTAAGGTATTTAAGCTAGGGTAAGAGAGATCTTGTGTATCAATTCCCATTCGATTAGGGAAGTGACACACACTCAATTTTTACAAATCTTTCCTAATATAACATGTACGCACACATAAAATATTCTAAGAGAATCAAATCATCTTCTTCTGATTTTTGCACTCTTTTGTGATGATCTTCTCCATAAATAAACGCCCCAGCTGTCTGCAAATAATCGCACATGATCTGTGCATTCCTTCCTCAAATAATTTTCCTGCCAGCTGGTCATGTCAGTGACTTTGTCGAGTCACCGACTCGACTTTCAACTTCGAAGTCACTAACTTCTTGGAACCATCAAAACTCAAATCTTCAATCAATCTGCATAGGGGGTTGCTACAGATCCTCAAAAGGTATTGGCGGTTTCATAATGACCCATTCCTAAGAATTTAAAACAATTGAGAGTATTTCTAGGGTTGGCAGGTTATTATAGGAGATTTGTGAGGAATTATAGGGTAATTTCTCGTCCTTTGACTGGTCTTCTTAAGAAGCACTCTTTTCAGTGGTCAGAAGATGCTACAAAGGCATTTGAGGAATTGAAAACAACTTTATGTAATGCACTTGTACTAGCACTTCCAGATTTTACCAAAGGTTTTGTGGTGGAGACTAATGCTTGTGGCTATGGCATTGGAGCGGTTCTTATGCAAGAGGGTCATCCATTAGCATACATAAGCCGACATTTGAAGGGTAAGCAACTACATCTTTCCATTTATGAGAAAGAATTATTAGCAGTAGTATTTGCTGTCTAGAAATGGTGCCATTACTTGTTGAATGGCCATTTTATAATCAAAATAGACCAGAAAAGTTTAAAATACTTGTTGGAGAAAAGGCTCAATACACCAGCACAGCACTATTGAGCATGACTTTGTCCATTAAAATCAGATTTTTTTCAGGAAATTCAAGGGTGTTATGAGTCTGCTGCTAAGCTGAAAAAAATAATTGAAGATCTTCAATAAGATCCAAGAGATAAGAAGCATTTTACATGGCTTCATGGACAACTGAGGAGGAAATCTAAATTAGTTGTGGGTGATAATGTGGATTTGAAAAATAAGATTTTAATGAGGTTACATGAATCAGGAATAAGTGGACATTCTGGAAGGGATGTAACTGTGCAAAGAGTGAAAAGTCTGTTCTATTGGAAGGGGCTAGCAAAAGATATTCAGAATTTTATTCGAAGTTGTGGCGTTAGCCAAAGGAATAAGTATAATATTGCAACTTATCTTGGTATGCTACTGCCATTTCCCATTCCTAATACTATTTGGTCTGATATTTCAATGGATTTTGTGGAGGGTCTGCCCGTTTCATTTGGAAAATTAGTGATTTTTGTGGTGGTTGACAGATTGAGCAAGTCAACTCATTTCATGGCTTTATCTCATCCTTATTCAGCTTTGTCTATGGCACAATGTTTCTTAGACAATGTTTTTAGACTACATGGATTTCCCTAGTCCATAGTCAGTGATAGGGATATTATTTTTCTTAGTGAGTCTTGGAAGGAATTGTTCACATTGCATGGGGTGGCTTTCAATTTGTCTACAACCTACCATCCTCAAACAGATGGACAGACTGAAGTTGTGAACATATGCTTGGAAAAATATCTTAGATGCATGTGCAATGATCAACCTCATTTGTGGAGCAAATGGTTACCTCTAGTAGAATTCTGGTACAACACCACATATCATACTTCTATTCAGCTTACTCCTTATGAGGTAGTATATGGTCAGCCTCTTCCAGTCCATTTACCTTATTTACCAAGGTAATCTATGGTCGATACAGTAGCAAGGTGTTTGCAAAGTAGAGAAGATATGGCCCGGTTGCTGAAATTCCATTTGACAAGGGCTCAACATAGGATGGAACATATGGCTAACAAGCATAGTAGTGAGAGGCAATTTGACATTGAGGATTATGCGTATGTCAAATTACAACCTTTTGATGTCCATGTTTTAAGCTTAGTTTTAGAGTATTTTTCTAGGTTGTTTAGTTGTGTTTTTGTGTTAGTTTTGTGTCTTTTGGTCTAGTTTGCATATTTTGTGAAAAGTATGGAAGCTACTCTAGTTTGGTGTTGTTGTGCAGGTTTGGAGCAAGTTTGGAAGCATTATGGAGACATCAAGATGGAGGAGAGTAAGTGGAGCATGTCTAGGAAGGAAGAGATAAAGGTACTTGAAGAAACCCCGAGGAAATCCAAAAGAGGAGTGAAGAATAACAAGGAAACGAGACCATATCAGACTTGTTACCGACCCTCCAGGGTCGGTAACGAGTCTGATCTGGTATCGTTTCCTTGTTATTCTTCACTCCTCTTTTGGATTTCCTCGGGGTTTCTTCAAGTATCTTTATCTCTTCCTTACTAGACATGCTCCACTTACTCTCCTCCATCCTGATGTCTCCAGAATGCTTCCAAACTTGCTCCAAAAACTACACAAAAACACCAAACTATAGTAGCTTCCATACTTTTCAAAAAATATGCAAACTAGACCAAAAGACACAAAACTAACACAAAAATAAAACTAAACAAGACTAAACAACCTACAAAAACACTCTAAAACTAAGCTAAAAACATGTACATCAAAATACCCCATACTTATGCTTGCTTGTGTTGGTTAGGGTTTCTTGACAACAAATAAATTTATATCAAGACCCCGCTGTGTATAGCGAAGTCAGGTTCGTCCACGGGAAGCAAGATTGTCTTGTTTGTTTACCGAACTAAAAACAAAGAAACAAAGCAAAAACAACTACGACAGACCTCGTTAACGACCTTGTCAGGGTCATTAACGAACTTGGAATTATACTGAAAACAGAGCTAATAACGATGCAAGTGTAGGCTCGGTACCGATCCAAAGTGCCTCGGTAACGAGTGAAATCGAATGCTAAACTTAACAAATTCAATGGATAAAAAGCTCTAGGACAAGGGTTACCACGACATAGCTATGCATATAAACTCATGTGAAGATAAAGATCATGCCTTTAAAAATAAATCTATCAACTTTCGTTGACTAAACAAGCAAATCAATCAAATTTCATAAATCAATACTTTATTACTTGTTTTGAATCCAAACCTCGAAACTTTCATTATCGAACAATATCAACATTCAAGTTCACAACTTTCTCTTTCGATCAAGCTAAGAAACTCAAATTACCCCGACTCTCGTCTAAGCATAAGCACAACAAGCAATTCAAAAGATAGAAGGCAATCAAAACATCAACATACTCATTCAATCATGCAAAACTATGTCGGGTTTCAACCTCGATCCTAGAAAAGAAAACTACTCACTACTCATTGAATCAAAGCAAACAACTTTAATGAAAGAGAACATTGAAAAGCAAAACATACTTGAAATTGAAAAGATATTGTCTTACAAAATACTTGTGGGATTCGAAACTACCAAAGAACAACAAACAAGAGCTCGATCGCCGAACCACTTCTCTCTCTCGATCGAACCAGTCCGATTCTCTGTCTTTCTCGACTTCTCTCCTAAAACTAAAACGAATCCCCCTTGTCTAGGCTTAGAACAAGGGTATTTATACTAAGAAACTATCTAATAAAAGACCTAAAAGATAAAAACTTACCAAACTAAAAAGATAACAAGATAAAAGATATTAATTGAGAAAGTCGGTTGCGCTCCTAACGACATAGGTCTCCTTGTTAACGACCTGCACAGGGTCGGTAGACACCTGCTGAACTTCTTAACAAAAACTCCGATGCACAACTCGGTAACGACCCTCACAAGTCGTTAACGAGCCTCTGTTTTGGCTTATTACAAACTCCTTATTGGCTTTGCTCACATTCTAACTTGATCTTCAAAAGGCATTCTTCTTCTCCCTTTCTATGCATACACCACACACACCACTTCACTTCAACTCAGCTTAAAAAGTGCTCCTTCCCGCTCAAAAACCTACAAAAAGACACAAAAAGGAGTAGCTTCCATACTTTTCACAAAATATGCAAACTTATCCAAAAACACACAAAACTAACTCTAAAAATTACTAAAACTAAACTAAACAACCTAAGAAAGACAACAAAAACTAGACCAAAAACACGAACATCAAAATACCCAATACTTAAGCTTGTTTATCCTCAAGCAATCACTATACAATAACCAAAACCAAACAATCATGCTCATCAAGCAATAGCCATCATCTAAAAAGCAACTTCAAAACATAGCAGAAAATAGCAAATGACTATTAACGTCATCACACATATATAAACACTAATAGACATAAGCAAATACAATCCAACCTCACCAAGGATATGTGTTTCACTCAACTCTCAAGTGTTTGGGCTTATAAATTCAATCTCTCAAGTCAATATTATATGCAAAAACTCATAGAAATTGGAACTTATATCACCAAACTCTCCACCTAAGATTCGTCAAAACAAGCAAAAATCATCAAGAGAACTTAGGCTCAATGAAAAACTTCAGAGAAGCTTCCATTCGGCCGGGTTGTAATGGGGCTTGGTAAAGACAATAAGGCGTGGAAATATTTTGGTCATGTGGTGCTAATAATATCCAGGAATATAGACTCCTAAAAACTCACACATACCAAAAATTATCATAAACATAAACCAAACTCACTCTCATTATGCTCAAACTCACTCACCTTTTATCCTAGAAAGCCTCATATAAACATATAGGAATCTCCGGTTTAACTTTAAACACAATGCACATCTCATCTTTCTTCCTTTCTTATCCTCATTCTACATTTTTCTTCTATTCTTCTTTCTATTTCTCTTTTTTCTTGTTTTTTTCTAGCCCCGAACAGCCTCATTAACGACCTAGAACGGGTCGTTAACGAGCTACACTTTCTCCTCGTTTTTCCTTCTCTTATAACATCGGTACCAAACCCACATAGGTCAGTATCGATCCAAACATTCTCTTCTTTTTCTCTTTATTATGTACATCTTAACTACCAAGAGATCTTTTTATTAAATAAACAAGAGACTTCTAATCTACCCTTCCCAAAACCCTTATTTTGAACCAAAACATAACATTTTCACTCTACAAAGCATATCTCTCCAACCTAAGTCCTAATCCCCGAATAGGGTCAAGCTTATCTCGGCTAAGGAATAATTTTTGTGGAGCTGAAAATAAAAGGCTAAAGCTCAAATTGGTTAACCAATTTGAGCTTTAGCCTTTTATATAAGCCTCAAGAAATAGATAACCATCACAAAAACAAGTTCTCTATCATTTGAATTTCACAATTAATGAACTATAAATCTTATATAAGCCTCAAGAAATAGATAACCATCACAATTCCAAGAGATAATATACATAAAGAGAGTAAATCACATAAGAAAAGAAGAGGGACTTTTGATGTTCTCCCTACAAGGCCAAAAATAACTCACAAGGTAGCAATTTTTGTTGGATTGCACTACTCATGCTAAAAGTTATACATGCTCAATTTCATCAAAATGATATTCCTTTATAAAACTATTTCATATCAAGAATCAGGTTATACCATCAAAAACATGCTTGAAAGGAAATTGCATGATCATGCTAGCAATTAACTATCATAGAACCAAAAGACATGGTATTTATCCATTCTAAAAACTCTTTTTTTTCAAAATTTTCTCAATTTTCCTAATTTTTTTGTGATTTTTTCATGAACAAAAGACAACTCTAAGAAAGACAACTCTAACAAAGCAAACAAACAAAATAGCAAAACAAACAAACAAAGTAAGTTTTCTTCCCTTCCCCTACCCTATACTTAAAATTACAGTGTCCCCACTGTAATAAAACTAAGTAGAAGAAAAGAATAAGGAAAAAGAAAGAAACTCACAAGATCAACTGAAGCGGAAAAGAACATCCTTGAAATTGAATCATCGTCGTGGTGGTGGTGGAAACCGACGCTCAAAGTTGTCCATGAACTGATACATGGTCCTTCAGCGCTCCTCATCAACTGTCACCCTTTGCTCCATCGTCATCCAACGAGCATCCGCCTGCTTATGCCTCGCATCATCCAAAGCCATGCGAGCTGCATAGACACCCTCCCAACGCTCCATCCTATGGGTAAGCTGTGTCTGTTGCAGGTTAAGTTGTTGCATCTGAAAAGATAAATCATTGGCCCATGGAGGTGGAACACTCGATCCAAAATAGGTGGGCTGAGGAGGCGGTGTGTAGTGACCCTGGTGTTGGAAATGGTCTTGGTAGATCACCAGGTTATAGGGCATCATCTCATACGACGGAGGCACGGTAGGCGGTGGCTCGTTACCGAAGCTGTGTGCCTCGTTACTAGCCTCGAAGTAGTCGTTAACGATCCTTGGCGAGTCATTACCGATGTTGTCTTCATCACCCAAGACCTCGGTACCGAGGTCATCCTCCTCATTATCGAGTTCCTCCGTGGATGCCTCTGTGGCAACTTCCGTGGCATCGTCATCTTCATCCATTTCTTCTCCTTCTTTGTCGAACCTTGATTCACACGCCCTTAACGACGGATCATCATGTGGCTTCTTCTCTAACGGGAATGCGCGGCCCGTCCAAGCCTCATACCAATTCGGCACATAAAGCAACTCGAACTTGTCTCGGGAAATAAGCACATGTTGACCAAGTACTTTGGTGGTGTACCCTCCCTCGGTCATCACAAAGATGTTGGAGGCGAACCAATACGTCTTGTAAGGCTTTTGGGCACGGTTTGGCGTATAACGTGTGAGATCAACACCGAGCTTCTCCGCCAGAAGACTCACCAGATTCCCGCACCATACTTCTTTTGACTTGATCCCGTACTTCTCGATGTATTGTAACCATACATACCCCAGGTTCAAAGGGGCGGGATCCTTGAAAAGTGGTACGGAGGCATGCAACCTCCAACCGTGTTGGTCTTGAAAGCTCTTTCTTGGGCCAAAAAGTGGCGCCCAAGACTCGGAGAATAATCCGGAAGATGGGGTTGATAATGCTAGCCCCTGCTAGTGCCGCTACGGAAGGTTCAACCTCTCTAGAAATGTAACTCCAAGTGTCGGTGACCTTGAAGTCCTTGGTCTTGTAATTCCGAGAGTAGTGAGGAAGCTCGAGAAGTGCATTGAATTCAGCCATTGTGCACCCACGATTGATATTGCCTAGGCGGAACTTGATCCTGTCGGCTGAAGTTTTGGTCTTGAATCTTGTTTGGAGAGTGGCTAAGAACTCGGCAGTGAGGGCCGGGTAATGTGGTATCTGTTGAAAGGGTTTCCTGACAACAAATAAATTTATATCAAGATCCCGCTGAGTACAGGGAGGTCAGGTTCGTCCACGGGAATTAGAAGTATCTAAGTCTAGCAATTAATCCTAACAAAAATAAAACAATGCAAAGCAACACACGCAGCAAGTGCTCTGCACCGACCCACTATAGGTCGTATCCGACTGACTCGACACAAAACGCAGGAGAAAACCGGAAAGGGCTGGGAGCGCGGCACCGACCTAAATGGGGTCGTAACCGACCTATCCGGGTAACAAATAAACTTCGAAAAATCAAATTAAAAGAGATCTAGAGCAAAGGATTCACCACAACAAGCTATGCATGCAAACATGAATCAAAATCAACCCATCGTAATCCCATGAATGACTTTCGTCATGAATTAATCAAGCATAAATCCTAACTTTCGTAAAGATCTAAACTTGCAACCCTACTTGTTTTCTAAAGGTTTTAACTTTCATTTCAACCCAAATATTATCTAGATTCACAATTCAATCTTTCAATTCAATCACGAACATGAACATGCCTCAATTTTCATCAAGGAATTGATAACAAACAAGAAGAATAAAGGATAGAGATTAAAAGAGATGGTTTATTCAAAGATTCATGCTTTAATCATGCACAACTCGTCGGGTTTCACCCCAACCCTAGAAAGGTAGACTACTTACGATCCATGGCAAAATCAACAATTATAGATAAAAGAGAAGACATAATTCAAAACCAAACAAACTTCAATTAAAAAGACAACTTACAATCTCAAGCAAACCTCCAAGTCTCTCTTAAAATTGTCCAAGAGCTTGGAATAAGAGTTAACCCTAGAAAACAAACTTGCAACTCGTTCCGTCCCTCCAAAGCGTCCCCAAAACGTCTCTCCCCCCCCCCCCCCCAAAAAAAAAAAACTCCAAAAGAACCTTATATAGTAGTGGGAATGTCTTCACAAGGAAACTAAATTCTATCTTAAAAAGGCTCATAAATAAAACATTTACTAAACCTAACTTAAGGCGCAAGTTTTAATCTCGCAAGGCACGGAGGTGGTCGTCACCGACCCAAAGTGGGTCGTCACCGACCTAGGCAGCACTTGGTTTCTTCACTTCTTTGCCCAAAACTTGCTCCAAAGCTTGTTTCTTCTTCAATGTTCCTTCTTTAATCACTCTTGGCCTTCTAAAACTTCCTTTATCTCCTTCTTAAAGCATCTTGATCTTGAAATCTTCACCTTGGAATCATCAAACCTTCAATTGCACCGACTCTCGCCCTTCTATCAACATCACCAAAAGACAACTCTAACGCCACCTCCTAGAAAGCTTGAAAACTCGGGATATCTCCTCCTCAACGCTTCAAATACCTACAAAAACAACAAACAAGCGCAAACGACTCCAACTCTCCAAAGAGGGTCGAAATTATATGCAAAACAACACAATAAACCTAGAAAAGACTCAAGCTAGCTAGAAAACTACCCATAAAAACCAACTAAAAAGTGCGACATCAAAATACCCCATACTTAGACTTGCTTGTCCTCAAGCAATCACTTAACATGCATCAATACCATACAACAAAACTCAAGAATCACCTTTATAGAAAAAGAAGCACAAGTAGAATAATGAGCAAACAACTTCCACGTCCTAGCACACATGAACATTTCCAAGCAATCACAATCCAACCTCACAAAGGAATGTATTTCACTCAACTCTCAAAGTGTTTAGGGTATAGCAATAATCACTCGACTCAAATTCCAAACACAAAACCGCATAGTCAATGGAACTTATATAAACAAACTCTCCACCGAAGAAGTCAAAACAAGTTAAATCATCAAATGAACTTAGGGGGCTCAATGAAAACTTCAAAGAAGTCTCCATTCGGCCGAGTTGTAATGGGGCTTGGTAATTCAAAGGGCGTGGAAATATTTTGGCCTTGTGGTGCTAACTAATCCGAGAATCAAGACTCCTAGACTACACATCACTCACCCAACATTCTTTCCTCTTACTTCAATCACCAAACACTTAAAACTTTACAATGCACTTCCCTTTTCACCTATTATAATTGTTTTTCTTCTATTCCTTGAAAGCCTTTGAACTCTTTTGCTTATTACATGACTTTCCCCGTTTTTTTTTTTTTGGGGGGGTGTGTGTCGGTACCGACCTTCTTTGGGTCGGTGACGAGCTACATATGTGCACTTCGAGCCCAAAACACTTCATACTTATGATTTTCCAAAGACAACATTCTTTATCTACCTTTCACTATCACTTTGTTTTCACCCAATCACTCCATAACATTCTTCAACAATTTCTTCTAAGTCTTAATTCCCGGATCAAAGGGTTAAGCTTTTAATGGCTAGGGAATTTTTTTGTGGAGCTAGAAATAGGCTTTAAGCTCAAAATAAGGGGCAACAAACAGAGGGATCATGTATAGGTAGGAAAAGGAATATAATAGGCTTATAAAAATAAGTTCAAAATTATTTGATTCAATCAAGTAATGATCATATCTCCATTGGTCTCCTCAAAATAAGGGGCTACAAACAGAGGGATCATGTATAGGTAGGAAAAGGAATATAATAGGCTTATAAAAATAAGTTCAAAATCATTTGATTCAATCAAGTAATGAGCATATCTCCATTTGTCTCAAGTTTAAACTAACCATGCCATTGTCAATTGGTATATTGCATTTGGAAGAGTAATTCACACATGAAAGAGAAAGGAGTAAAAATGAACATCCTTTATAGGCCAAAATATATCTCACTTAGGTTCAATTTTTGTTGGATTGCTTTCACTTAGAAATATGCATGCACAATATCCATTATAAGCTCAAAATTCAAAAAGCAAGATCATGATTTAGGCAATTCTTAAAGCATGTCATAGGTTTTACATGATGATGCAAGCAATTTCCATCCTAGGACATCTAAGGAATAGAGCATTTATCCATCTAAAATCAAAAAGAAAAAGACTCAAAACAAAAACTAAACACACACATCAATCAAAACACAAAACAACACATGACTCAAACAAGTAATCTCCCAAACCACCCCATACTTAAACATCAATGTCCCCATTGATTAAGAAAGTAAAGAGAAAGGAAAGAGAAACTAACTTGGACACTTTGAAGCGTTGGCAAAGGAGGAGAATCATTCTTGAGGAGGGTGAGGAGGCGGTGGAGCTTGGAAAAGGTGTTGCCCCAACCAATGGTTGAAATCCGCTTGAGCATTCCATCTCTCAACATCTTGCTTGTGATCTTCGTAGTACTCAATGCGGAAATCCTTAAGCTCCTTGTGATGCTCAACAAACTGGTTGTGGTGATGATTAAGTGCCCCATAAAGTTGGTGTTGGTGGAGCATAAGGGCATCCATCTTAGCCGAGAGACGGGAGATATCGGGATTGCCACCCGAACTTGAACCGGTATGATATGTTCCTTGTCCTTGAAAATGAGAGCCGCCGGACCCATCAAAGCCATAGGGGTGAGAGTAATAGGGAACCATGTCAGTTTGAGGTCCCATCGTGAAGTCCATAGGGTCGACACCGGGCTGATTTTGGTAGTGTCCCCCCCTCCTGATTGGTCCTCTCCGACCCCCTGATGGTCGTCACCGACCTCCCCAGAACGGCCCCTTGGTGATTCCCACTCAAAGGTCGCCTCTCTCGGCGGTGGGTTAGGCCCGGCTCTGCGAAACCGGCTGGGCTGTCGTCTAATCCTTTCATCAATCCAGACATTTGGCACCAATGGATAAGGAGCGGGGGCCCATACATCATACCAATTAGGGAGATAGAAGAGCTCGAGATTTTCTTGGGTAAGAACTACATCATGCGTCACGTACGTATTGATTGGAAACTTGTTGATGAAACCGTCAGAGGACTGAGCAATCACTTTAGTATTCAAGAAGTACTTCACATCCATAGCAATGACCTTTCTTGAAGAATAGGCGGAAAGGTTGATTTTCAAGGATTTGGCAAGGAGAGCCACAAGCCAACCAAAGTAGGTACTAGAGTGGGTCTTGAGGGCTTGGTGGTTTATGACGGCATTAGCAAACTCAAACCCCAAATTCATGTGAATGGTCGGCTCAAAGAGCATAGTGGAGAGGCATGCAATCTCGTGCTTGTGGGGGCGTGAGAGCTCGTACCTTGGCCAAATTGTGGAGTCGAGGATGCGTAGGATAATCCGTAAAATCGGGCTAGCAATCAATCGACCGGGAAGGTGGTTGGTGGGGTATTCAACCCTACCGGTGAGATAGTGCCACAAATCCTTGGTGGGAAAACTCGTTGGCGTGTACACTCCGGATAGTGCGCGGAAGCCAAGATGTTTGTTGAATTTTTTTATGTCCATCTCGTACTCCTTATTGCCGAGTTGAAATGTGACCATGGACTTGTTGAAGTCTGTTTCATCTCGGTATAAGCGGAAGTTGGACATAAACTCGCATGTGAGCGCCACATAGTGTTCCTCAATAGGATGCAAAATAAGATGTTGAGCTCCAATCCAAGAAAAAGCCTCAAGCACTTCCCTATGAAAACCAATCTTCATGGCACTCCTTTAAGATCGGTTCGGATGCCCTTCATTCCTTCAAGGAGTCCTTGTGCCCAGGTTGGTGGCTCTTGGAAACCGGGAGGTCTATAGGGAGGGGCTCTTTGCTCTTGTGGTGGTGGTTGAAAACCATGACCGTAGCCATTGTTGTTCCATGGAGGAATATTGTTGTTGTTCCTCCCTGGATAAGCATTGTTTTGGCCGCAGTAGGGCCCCCTCATATAATTTGCCTCCGCATAAGCCTCGGCGGCTCGGACTTGTTCCACATTCATGCAAGAAAAGGTAGGATGAGCTTGGGAACCACATTCTTGGAAAGGTTGAGCGGTGGATTTGTAGTGGCCCACTTGCTTCTTAAGCCGGTTTATCTCATCTTGCATAAATTGAAACCGCACATCTTGATCAATTGGTTCGGAATTAGGATCATAAAGTCTCTTCTGTTGAACCTTGACGGCTTGTTGGGTGCCATACATTGCATCATAGTTGGTGAGTTTGTCCAACAAAGCCCAAGCTTGATCGGGATCCATCTCAATGAACCCATAATCGGTGTGGAGGTTGACTCGGTCCTTTGTAGCAGCATTTATTCCTTGGAAGAAAATTTCCTGAAGCACGTAAGGTGGTTGTCCATGAGTTGGACATTGCCGAAGAAGTTCCTTAAACCGCTCCCAAGTTTCCACAAAAGTCTCATTGGGAAGTTGATGATAAGAAGTGATGCGCTTCCTTAACTCTGTAGTCTTAGCTGGCGGAAAGAACTTTGTCAGAAACTGATCATGTAGAGCCTTCCATGTAGTAATCGACCTGGAGGGTAAACTTTCAAGCCAAGTAAGAGCCTTTCCGGCTAAAGACCATTTGAATGCCTTCAAAAGCACATATTCAAGCGATACATCATCAGCGGCAATGGTGTCACAAAGGTCAGTGAAGTTCTTGATGTGCTCCATCGGGCACTCGGTGGGCTTGCCTTCAAATTGAGACCTCTTGATAAGAGTGATGAAGTGCGACTTTATCTCAAAAGCGTGCTCGATAGCAGGGAGCACAATAGCAGATTCGGGAACTTTAAATTCAGGATGTATGTACTGCTTTGCATTACGCGGAATAGCATTGAGTTGTTCCTGAAGACGTGCAGCAGCCTCTCTTTCCCTTTGCGCAACAGCAGTTTGAGCATCACGCTCTCTTTGTATACCTTCCATCTCAAGGCGAAGGTCATCCATCTGGAGAGCAAGTTCCTCAGCATTGGCCATTGCTCTTCGTTCTCTTAGCCTGCGGTGAAGGGTTCTCTAAAGTTCGGGATCAAAAGGAAAATTGTCAACTCCCCTTCGCAAACTAGAGGGCATACACCTGCACACACAATTACGAGAAAATGAATTAGTAAAGACAAAAGGGTATGGGCTATTCCCAAACCCAAAAAATAACTAGACAAAGAAACTAAACTAATTCCCCGGCAACGGCGCCAATTTGTTAAAAGGGTTTCTTGACAACAAATAAATTTATATCAAGACCTCGCTGAGTACAGGGAGGTCAGGTTCGTCCACGGGAATTAGAAGTATCTAAGTCTAGCAATTAATCCTAACAAAAATAAAACAAAGCAAAGCAACACACGCAGCAAGTGCTCGGCACCGACCCACTTTAGGTCGTCTCCGACCTATGACTCGACACAAAACGCAGGAGAAAACTGGAAAGGGCTAGGAGCGCGGCACCGACCTAAATGGGGTCGTAACCGACCTATCCGGGTAACAAATAAACTTCGAAAAATCAAATTAAAAGAGATCTAGAGCAAAGGATTCACCACAACAAGCTATGCATGCAAACATGAATCAAAATCAACCCATCGTAATCCCATGAATGACTTTCGTCATGAATTAATCAAGCATAAATCCTAACTTTCGTAAAGATCTAAACTTGCAACCCTACTTGTTTTCTAAAGGTTTTAACTTTCGTTTCAACCCAAATATTATCCAGATTCACAATTCAATCTTTCAATTCAATCACGAACATGAACATGCCTCAATTTTCATCAAGGAATTGATAACAAACAAGAAGAATAAAGGATAGAGATTAAAAGAGATGGTTTATTCAAAGATTCATGCTTTAATCATGCACAACTCGTCGGGTTTCACCCCAACCCTAGAAAGGTAGACTACTCACGATCCATGGCACAATCAACAATTATAGATAAAAGAGAAGACATAATTCAAAACCAAACAAACTTCAATTGAAAAGACAACTTACAATCTCAAGCAAACCTCCAAGTCTCTCTTAAAATTGTCCAAGAGCTTGGAATAAGAGTTAACCCTAGAAAACAAACTTGAAACTCGTTCCGTCCCTCCAAAGCGTCCCCAAAACGTCTCTCCCCCCCCCCCAAAAAAAAAAAAACTCCAAAAGAACCTTATATAGTAGTGGGAATGTCTTCACAAGGAAACTAAATTCTATCTTAAAAAGGCCCATAAATAAAACATTTACTAAACCTAACTTAAGGCGCAAGTTTTAATCTCGCAAGGCACGGAGGTGGTCGTCACCGACCCAAAGTGGGTCGTCACCGACCTAGGCAGCACTTGGTTTCTTCACTTCTTTGCCCGAAACTTGGTTCTTCTTCAATGTTCCTTCTTTAATCGCTCTTGGCCTTCTAAAACTTCCTTTAGCTCCTTCTTAAAGCATCTTGATCTTGAAATATTCACCTTGGAATCATCAAACCTTCAATTGCACCGACTATCGCCCTTCTATCAACATCACCAAAAGACAACTCTAACGCCACCTCCTAGAAAGCTTGAAAACTCGGGATATCTCCTCCTCAACGCTTCAAATACCTACAAAAACAACAAACAAGCGCAAACGACTCCAAGTCTCCAAACAGGGTCGGAATTATATGCAAAACAACACAATAAACCTAGAAAAGACTCAACCTAGCTAGAAAACTACCCATAAAAACCAACTAAAAAGTGCGACATCAGTATCTCCTCTTTCTTCAACAGTTGAGGTATTTCAAGAATGGAAAAAGCGTGCTTGACGTCCTCATAGATCCCTAACGGCTTAGAGCTTTTCTTTGAGAACCACCTGGTGAAGTGGTCTTTTTCTAGGACAGCATCAAAGATCCTAGCTTGCTCATGAGTAGCCAATATAACATTATCCATGCGGGGAGGAGACAGGGACCTTTGAGTCCTCTTCTTCTTTTTGGTAGCTCGGCTAGTGCTTGCCATTTGTACCTACAAATACCATGAATTTCCAAGATAAGATCCACACAAACCAACTAAAAGAAGACCCCATACATGCTCTCGAACATGCTCTCGACATGCCTCAATACCGACCCAATTGGGTCGGTAACGAGGTACCTGGGTCTGGTTTCAAACTAAGCATATCACAGGTCGTTACCGACCCTCTTAGGTCGTTAACCAGTCTGGATGAGAACAACTTGCAGTCTATTTTGAGTACTCAATCACAAAAATCTGGACAAATTTAGCGCAATTCAACCACAATTTCACATAAAAACACACAATCTAGCACATGCAACCCCATACTTGCTCGAAACCCTGTCTAAACATGCCAATAATTGCCAAAATTCATGGTGAAGGTCAATCGATTCAAGAACAAGTTACTCCATGTTTTTCTTATCAAAATTTCAATGCAAAATAAGCAAGAATAACCAAGTATAGATCAAGATTTATCACCAATAATAGAAGCAATAGAAGCATAATGCAACATAAACATGCAAACCAATTACTCAATCTAGATCTAGATATGAATTTTACCCCAAATATCATGAAATTTGCAAGAAAAAGAGTTAGGGTTTAGAAATCATATCGTAGATTGAAGAATTGAAGAACAAAGAGTGAATTGGAAAGGGGTAACGAGGGTTTGTGGTGCACCGGTAACGAAATCAAGAGGGTGGGGCTCGTTATCGTGGGGTGCAGTTGGGGTTGGGGCGTGGTGGTGTTTGAAAACTCGGTGGGATTTGATTGAAAACTTGAAGATTTGGCTTTAGATTTGGGGTGTGGGATTTGGAGATATGAGAAGGTTTTAATATAGTGGTAATAGGAAGAGGGAGAGGGAGAGGCGGCGTGAGGGAGGTCAAGAGATAGAAGATAGAAGAGTTAGGGTTACTTACCTCGCCCGCATTTGTCGTTTTGCGTGTCGTCACAAGTCGTTAACGAGCCTCTCAGGTCGTTAACGAGCCTGGGTGACTCGTTTTTAGCGTTGTTCCGAGCCTAACTCCCTATGTCATGTTAGTTTCGAACAATTCTATCTTGCTAACTTCTAGACTACTAAAAACTCAAAAGAAAACTATGAAAAGGATCTAAAAAGAAAATAAAACGAAACTAAAACTAAAAACCGGGTTGCCTCCCGTAAGCGCTATTTTTAACGTCGTTAGCCCGACGAACTTACCTTGCTAATCAAGGGGGTTCCTTCTCAGCCATGTCGGGGTTCTGAGAGACCCCATACTTAGCTTTGAAGGCATTGTTAGCTCGTCTCACTAGATTTGGTCCTTCATCTTTTAGCAATATGCTCGGTATTCCTACACAAGGGTTAGTGAAATCTAAAACCCAAGGAGGTTTCGATTCCTCTATAGCATAGATAACGGGGTACGGTGTATGAATATGATGTAAGGAAGGATCATTATCAATAATTGTGAATCCGTGGTTAGAATACTCACCTTGATCCATTGGTGATGATGTCGGCACCGAGGTAGTTGAGGTCGTTAACGACCCATCAATATCGAATCCTCTCTCGATGTCGTTCCAAAACGAGCCACCTCCGTCATATCGTTGTATAAAAGGCTCGGTACCGGCCCATGGGGGGTCGGTAGCGGTCTCGGTTGCACTCTTGTAATCCTTATTTGTTGGAGAAAAGATTTCAGACTCAACAATGTCGAGCTCTGGCTGGAACATGTCGATTTGTGCGGCAGCAGTTGTGTCGTTGGCATCTTTATTGAGGCTGAACTCTACCCGCTCCTCTCCTATATCGAAGGTTAGGAGTCCTTTCCGAACGTCAACTCTAGCACCTACTGTAGCAAGGAATGGCCTGCCTAGAATGATGGGGACTAGAGGATCTTCAGGCATGTCGAGGACAATGAAATCGTTTGGAATGAAGAATTTCCCAACTTGAATGGGATAATCGTCAACGACTCCTGTAGCTTTCACACTTGATCCGTCCGCCATGTACAGCCTCATATCAACAAGTTCCAGAGGTCCAATTTTAGCTTTCGACCAGATTGATAGGGGTAGTAAACTCGCACTGGCTCCTAAGTCACATAAAGCCTTGAATCGGTGGTCACCTATGCCAATTGTGATAGCAAATCTCCCTGGGTTGCCTAGATTTTCTAGAAGAATAATTGATCGGACCTCATCTTGAAGCTCTGTTATGGATCGTTTCCTGCTAAGAATATCTTTCAAAAACTTTGTGTAAGTCGGCATTTCGCTTACGGCCTCAGTGAATGGTATAGAAATATTTAATCTCTGCAGAATCTTAACGAAATGCTTAAACTTGCCTTCAGTTGAGTCCTTAGACTTCTTAGTAGGAAAGGGAAGAGATTTCACCAATCTCGGAGCCAAAGCTAGCTCGAGAGGTGAGGCTACCGGGTCGACATTAGGGTCGGTTAGTGCCTTAGAAGGGTCGTTACCGACCTTGGTGGGGTCGTTATCGAGCCAGGGATAAAGAGAGGAGCTCGGTGTAGAGAACTTACCTGGATTAGGGTCGGTAACGACCCTGTGAGTATCGGTACTGAGTTGGTTAGGCTCGGTAACCAGCCTCTCTGACTCGTTGTCGACTTGGGCCGTGGCGTCCTCTTCAGATTCGAGGCTCTTCTCCTTGGCTTTGGCACGCTCTGGTAGTGTCTTTCCACTCCTAAGGTGCACGACCGCTATTTGTCCTCTAGGGTTCTCCTTGGGACGGCCCGGGAGTTGCTCTTGCGGTCTTGGAATCTGTGCGGCCAGGTTTCCTAGCTGTGAGTCGACACTCTTCTTCCATACATCAAACTCTCCCCATCTTTTCATTTGGTTGTTGAGGTTGGCTTGGACTCCATTAATGCCCTCTTGTAAACCTTGTACCCAGGATGGTGGCTCTTGGTAGCCTGGAGGTCGATATGGCGCGGGTCGTCTATCCGGTGGGGGTGCTGCATAGCTTGAGTTCGGATTTTGATTACCCCATGTCGGATAATTGTTTGGCCTGTCAAAGTAATTAGGTTGGTTCCTGTATTGACCTCACATGTAATTCATCTCAGCATAAGTCTCAGCGGCTCTAACCTGCTCGATGTTAGTGCAAGCAGAAGTACTATGGGTAGAAGAACCACACTCTTGACAAGGTTGAGAGGTTTTCAGAAAACTTACCTGTTTTTTCAGACGGTTGATCTCATCTTGTAGAAATTGATGTTTGACATCGGGATCAACTTCGTCTTTGTTAGGCACATATAGACGCTTTTGTAGTTGGGGTGGCTGTTGGGTACTGATAGCTTGCATTTAGGTAGTATTTAGGATGCATATTTATGTTTATTTTGCATGGTTTTAGCTTAGTTTAGTCTAGTTCTTAGGTTTTTAGGTTTTCTAGGAAATTCGGGTTTTGCGCTTGTTTTGCTCGGTTTTGCAGATCTTTAGGTAAACAAGCATGGACGGGATGGATCTTATAGGAATATGGTGAATTTTGAGGAAGCTTAGAGTGATACAAGTGAAGATTAGAAGAGTTAACGCCCAATAGCTTGTGTGAAAAGAACGCTTAAACTCGGGCTATGCATTGGAGTTCTTGTTTCGACACCTCTATCTTGCAATGATTGGTTTGGGAGATATAGTGCTCGGATGGAGCTGAATTTGTTATCACTGGAAAGCTAATTCAAAGAGATACAATTCATATTTTTACTCCGAGTCCAAATTCCAACTCTAAGTGGGCCAAAACAGCCTCTGAAGTGACGCCTGAATGCTGAACCGAGGCAAAAGCGCGGGATGACAATTGCTCGGCCGCGCAATTCAGAGGCTAAGCCGCGCAATTCCAACTGAGGGATGATTGCGCGGGATGACAATTGCTCGGCCGCGCAATCCTCATGCAACCCGCGCAATCGGTGTTTTCTACGCGGGGAAGTTTTGGGCGTGACTTTGTGGCCTAGGGTTATATCATATCCGAGTATAGCTTAAAGATAGATCTTTTTGAGGATTATTTGGAAGACATACATAAACCTCATGTTAGTTTATTTTTAGGATAACTTTTTGATCAACTTTTGGAGGCTAGGGTTTTCTCTCAAGGAAGAACCTTTGAACCTTTGTAAGTTTGATTTTAATTCAATTATGCATTGCTAATTTCTCTTGTGTTTGGCTAGTTATTGAAGTCATGATTTGTATGTAGTTGTGAGGTTTGATTGATTCTCAACAAACTTGAATAGAAATTATTCTTTGTGCTTAAATTGAATCTAAATTAGGATTTTATTAGATTAGCTACCTAATTGAATTTCTAGTTAAAACTGAATCTGATTAATTACCGGTTGGAGTTAATTAGATCAAGAGTATACTTTAATTAATTTAGTACCGGTTGGACAAGTTGGTTAAAGAAGGGAATAAATTCACGAATCACTTAGATGTCTAGTTGCTCTAAGTGTTTGTTTCTATTGATAACTTGAATCGTCATGCTGTTATTTAATTGAATCTAGAAGGTCTTCTAGGTTATTAATTAATTAGGGTTGTTAGACTGGTAGTTCTATCAACTATATATGAAGTTTGGATCTTAATCCTTAGTAGGATCATTATCCACAATAGATTATTCAAGTGAGAAGAGAATCAAGAGAATCGATGATCAACGAAACAATATCATGATGGATCTAACTAGTTGAACATGTTTGTCTCTCATATACTCAAATCATCTTTTGCATTCATAGTTAGTTTTATTCTTGCATATTAGTTTCGATTAAACATTCCAAAAAACCCCTTTTTAGTTACTTGGCACTTAAGCAATAACACATTTACAAGAGTCTATGTGGGATCGACCCTTTCTTCCACTTTACTCAGGTTAGGAAGTTAGGTATTTCTTTGATAGTGCTTTTATAGCGACGTAAAAGTGCTCATCAGGTACCATACATGGCATCGTAGTTAGACAGCTTGTCCAGCAGTTCCTATGCAGCAGTGGAATCCATCTCTATAAAATCGCATGCAGTGTGTGTGTTGATGCGGTTCTTCGTCTCTGCATTGATCCCCTGGAAGAAGATTTCTTGGAGTACATATAGGGGTTGCCCATGAGTGGGGCACTATCTGAGCATCTTCTTAAACCTTTCTCATGTCTCTACAAAGGTCTCGTTAGGCAACTGGTGATAGGATGTGATGCGTTTTCTCAACTCCGTTGTCTTGGCAGGAGGGAAGATTTTTGTAAGAAATTGATCATACAAAGCTTTCCAAGTCCTGATAGATTTAGGAGGTAAGCTCTCCAACCAGCTCAGGGCCTTTTCAGTAAGAGACCACCTGAAGGCTTTTAATAGAACATATTCAAGTGACACACCTTCAGCAACAATAGTGTCACATAAATCAAGAAAATTTCTAATATGTTCCATAGGGCACTCAGTAGGTTTCCCTTCAAACTGAGCCCTTTTTATTAAGGATAAGGATATGAATTGAGACTTAATCTCAAATGTCTTCTCTATTTCTGGAAGCACGATTGCAGACTCCGGCACCCCTCAGTTCTGGATGCATATATTGCTTGGCATTTCTCGGATAGGCATTCAGCTCCTCTTGTAAACGAGCATTGGTCGCTCGTTCGCGTTCAGCGGTGGCAGTAGCAGCGTCTCAATCAGCTTGTAACGCCTCCATCTGCCTCTAGAGAGCGTCCATCTATTGAGCCATCTCTTTAGGTGTAGCCATGGCTTGGTTTTCTCTCCGTCTACGGTGCAAGGTGCGCTCAGGTTCAAAATAATAACCGGTGTTGTCAAATTCGAGCCTACGATGTCCTACTTGCATACGATGAGAAAACAAACAAAGATAACAAAATTAAAAACAAAAACGGGGTAGGGCTATTCCCAGACCCACAGATAAACAAACAAACATTGTTGCTTCCCCGGCAACGGCGCCAATTTGTTGGTTAGGGTTTCTTGACAACAAATAAATTTATATCAAGACCCCGCTGTGTATAGAGAAGTCAGGTTCATCCACGGGAAGCAAGGTTGTCTGTTTATCGAACTAAAAACAAAGAAACAAAGCAAAAACAGCTACGATAGACCTCGTTAACGACCTTGTCAAGGTCGTTAACGAACCTGGAATTCTACTGAAAAAAGAGCTGATAACGATGCAAGTGCAGGCTCGGTACCGATCCAAAGTGTCTCGGTAACGAGTGAAATCGAATGTTAAACTTAATAAATTCAATGGATAAAAAGCTCTAGGACAAGGGTTACCACGACATAGCTATGCATATAAACTCATGTGAAGATAAAGATCATGCCTTTGAAGATAAATCTATCAACTTTCATTGACTAAACAAGCAAATCAATCAAATTTCATAAATCAATTCACTTTATTACTTGTTTTGAATCCAAACCTCGAAACTTTCGTTATCGAACAATATCAACATTCAAGTTCACAACTTTTTCTTTCGATCAAGCTAAAAAACTCATGTTACCTCGACTCTCGTTTAAGCATAAGCACAACAAGCAATTCAAAAGATAGAAGGCAATCAAAACATCAACATACTCATTCAATCATGCACAACTATGTCGGGTTTCAACCTCGATCCTAGAAAAGAAAACTACACACTATTCATTGAATCAAAGCAAACAACTTTAATCAAAGAGAACATTGAAAAGCAAAACTTACTTGAAATTAAAAAGATATCGTTACAAAATACTTGTGGAATTCGAAACTACCAAAGAACAACAAACAAGAGCTCGATCACCGAACCACTTCTCTCTCTCGATCGAACCAGTCCGATTCTCTCTCTTTCTTGACTTCTCTCCTAAAACTAAAATGAATCCCCTCTTGTCTAGGCTTAGAACAAGGGTATTTATACTAAGAAACAATCTACTAAAAGACCTAAAAGATAAAAACTTACCAAACTAAAAAGATAACAAGATAAAAGATATTAATTCCGAAAGTCGGCTACGCTCCTACCGACATAGGTCTCCTAGTTAACGACCTGCATAGGGTCGGTAGACACCTGTTGAACTCCTTAACAAAAACTCTAATGCACAGCCCGGTAACGACCCTCACAGGTCGTTAACGAGCCTCTGTTTTGGCTTATTACGAACTCTTTCTTGGCTTTGCTCACATTCTAACTTGATCTTCAAAAGGCATTCTTCTTCTCCCTTTCTATGCATACACCACACACACCACTTCACTTCAACTCAACTTAAAAAGTGCTCCTTCCCGCTCAAAAACCTACAAAAAGACACAAAACAGAGTAGCTTCCATACTTTTCACAAAATATGCAAACTTATCCAAAAACACATAAAACTAACTCTAAAACTTACTAAAACTAAACTAAACAACCTAAGAAAGACACCAAAAACTAGACCAAAAACACGAACATCAGCTTGTCCTCAAGCAATCACTATACAAAAATCAATATCATCAACACGTTCTCAAGTAATAGCCCTTATCAAAAAGAAATTTCAACACGAGTGAGAATTAGACAAGTGACTCTTAACGTCATCACACATATACGAGCAACAAATAGACATAAGCAATCACAATCCAACCTCACAAGGGATATAATGTTTCACTCAACTCTCACGTGTTTAGGCTTATAAGTGCAACTCTCAACTCAATCAAACATGCAAAAACTCATTGAAATTGTAACTTATACCACCAATCTCTCTACCAAAGATGTCAAAACAAGTAAAGTCATCAAGAGAACTTAGGCTCAATGAAAAAATTCATAGAAGCTTCCATTCGGTCGGGTTGTTATGGGGATTGGTAATGACAATAAGGTATGGAAATATTTTGGCTTGTGGTGCTAAATATTCGGGAATTCCACGACAAATGACCTCGAAAAGTCCCTAGCGCAAGGCGATGATCTCGGAGATCAGAACAGACTGTCGACCAATTGTAATAGAACTAATAAAATAAGAGCCTATCAGTAATAATGTGAAAGTTAGGGGCTAACTTTGTAAATCTCTGTAAATTATAAGAAGTCGTTAGGGTGAGTTGTTAAAAGGATCGGGGGAAACAGAGATAATTTTGTTATGAGAAAGTGAGAAATAGAGGTGGTTATAACTATATATTAAAGTTATACCTTTTCGAACCACCATGTTGATTCTGGCCCCACCTCATATTTAAAAATTAATTTTAATTTCTATTATTATAACTTCTTTATATTAAATTCTTTTTTAACTATTTAAATTTATCTCCAACATTAAACAAATATCTATTTAGTATAAAAATATCTTTTGAAAACTTCCTTATACAATATTATAATAACTTCTTTTTATTAAATTCTTTTTTAACTATTTAAATTTATCTCTAACATCAAACAAATATCTATTTAGTATAACAATATCCTTTGAAAGCTTCCTTATACAAGTATTTAAAATTAAAGATAAAATATTTTAAGAAATAGAGTCGTGTGCGAACGCCCACGTATGTGGGAAATGCGAAAGCCCCCTGGCCGTTCGATCGTATCACACGTACGGTTGAGATTGCTGCTTTTTTTTTAAAACTGTAAAAAAACGAAACGCGCGACATAGAGCGTTTAGGAGACGCACCTTTTATAAACTTCTTCATCTTCTCTTCTCTCGCCATTTCTCTCTCACTCACTTTTTAGTTTTTCTAGGTTCCGAAGCGGTTTGAAGCAGTTCAAGTGTGATCTAAACTGTGTCGTAGCGATTTCGAGCCTGATTGTCACCATTAACGACATTAGAAACCTCAATCTAGTTCTAAATGGAGAAGCAAACTTCATCTCAAGAGATTCAAGGTTGTTATCTCTCCTTTTAAATTTACTGAAACCCTAGGTTCCGAAGCGGTTGAGAATCAAGGTCTTCGTTTTATCGAGTGTATTCATTCTAAATGTTTAATTTCGTTTCGTTTTTTAAAGATTATTTTGAGTTGTTTGAAGGAGATTGTGTCGATTTTGGTGTTTTTGTCCTTTTCTGAATAAAAAAATGCATGAATCGTCACTTTCTATTTACTCGATTTTTGGGTCTTCCACTTGAATAAAATACAAATTATGTGTGCATGTGCGTATATGATGTTTATATCGAGGTTTTTGATGTTGAGTTTTGCAATAGGTGATTGTGCATTAGTTAGTTGCATGGAATGATTTGGTATACGTACGAGGGGGGAAGTGTAGTGATCTTGTTTGACTTTTGTTCATTTATTTGTGCATATTTGTTCATTCAAACTAGCATATCATTTGTTCATCAGAAATTATCATTTGTTCATAAGAAACTTGCATTTGTTCATCAGTAAATTGCATTTGTTCATCGGAAACTTGCATTTGTTCATAAGAAACTTTGCATTTATTCATCAGTAAATTGCATTTGTTCATCAGTAACTTGCATTTTGTTCATTCATTTGTGTATATTTGTTCATTCAAACTAGCATAGCATTTGTTCATCAGAAATTAGCATTTGTTCATAAGAAACTTGCATTTTGTTCATCGGAAACTTGCATTTGTTCATCAGTAAATTGCATTTGTTCATTGGTAATTTGCATTTGTTCATCGGAAACTTGCATTTGTTCATAAGAAACTTTGCATTTGTTCATCAGTAAATTGTATATGTTCATCTGTAACTTGCATTTTGTTCATCGGTAACTTGCATTTGTTTCATCAGTAACTTGCATTTGTTCATCCAGGATCTATTAAACAACGTTCTGCAAATTATAAACAAGTAAAACATCTAAGGTTTGGTACAATGACAATTGGAGAAGATGAAATATGTGCTATTCGAAGAGGTTTATTGTTGTGTTTGATATGTTTTTTTTTGTTCCTTTAAAATAGATGGTTAAATATGTGTTTACACTGTCTTTTTTATCCCTTTTTTGTTATAGAAATAAGGAGCAAATCCGGATGTGATGCCTCTTCCATTGGCGAAAAGAATGTCAGAAGAAAATCAATGGCTACAAAGCCGGTTTCAAAAGCAATCACGACTGAAGTTCCTGTATTGAGGCAAAAGCCGGCTGTTGAGTCTTCCCCATCAAATAAGAGACGTCGGCTTGACAAGGGTAAAAAGGTTCCCTCTGATGAATCCTCCGATGATGTTTTGCTTATTGATATGATCCCTAGAAAGGGAGTGAGTATAAATGAACCATCTGAGAGGAAGATGGATTCTACCGTTAGTGAATTACAAGTTGTCGAGAAGAAGAGGAAAGTTGATATTGTTGTCGCCAAAGGACAAGGTGGTGGAAAAAAGTCAAAAGCGAAGGTGCCATTGAGAGAGTTGAAGCGTGGGCACTTGTCGTTGAGTCACACGAACTCTCCCAAGCTTCTTTCTGAAGTTATTGCTAGTTTTGAGGGGGGGATCAAGTTTACTGCTCTTAAAGAGATGGGTTTTGAGCACCTCATACAGTGGGATGTGACTGATATACCTAGTAAGTTGTGCTACTATGTTGTTAGCTGTTTCGATCCTGCATCCTGTACATTGAAGATGGGTGATGGACCAGGTGTTAGGATAACACCTGAGCTTGTGCAATTCTACCTTGGTCTACCTCGTGGTCCAAGGATAATTTCTGTCCCGAAGACTGTCAAGCATTCAGACTTGTACAATAGTTTTAGAGAACAGTTTGTGTTGCCTGAAATTGATGAGGTGACAGGGAAGAACAAATTGATGGAGTTTGAGAAGATTAAAATTGGGCATTTGAGTGCAGTGATCAAGGAGGCTGATAATGGTGGTGCTTGGTTTAGGAGGAACTTCATTATATTGTTCTACACACTCTGTATAGAGAGCATTCAAAATGGTGGTGTAAATTTAAGGTTTTTGGATCATTTGGTTGACTTGGATAAGATAAGTGAGTACGATTGGTGTGCTCATCTTGTGGAGAAGTTGGTTGAGAATGTTGATTCATGGAGGAAAACAAACAATGGTTTTTTCATAGGATCTATCATATTGTTGCTAGTATGATTGTTTAATTTGTTCATTAATATCATTATTTTATTCATTTATTTTTTCATATTTGTTCATTAATAAGACTAATTTTGTTCATTAATTTGTGTTTTATGACAGATTGTATATTGTGATTGCATGCTGATCTACCATCGACCTGAAACTCTAAGATCCTTCCCCATTATCAAGCATTTCAACCATGATTACTTTATTGAGAGAGAGACTTTCGAGGTAAAGAAGGGTGGTTTTGGAAAAGGTTGGTTTCGAGGTTTGCCTGATTTTGTTTATCCCGGTGTTGATCACGGCAAGAATGAAGGGAAAGCCCCTGCTGCTGAACATATTGAAGAAGGAATTAATCTTGGTGATGGCGGTGATGTATGTGTTTTTGATTTTTGCATGTGTTTTTGCAGTATTGTGATCTATATTTATTTGTTCATTAAAACTGGCATATCATTTGTTCATCACAAACTAGCATTTGTTCATCACAAACTAACATTTGTTCATCAGTAACTAACATTTGTTCATCACAAACTAACATTTTTGTTCATATAATGTTGTGTCTTTTATGTACTTATATTGATTACTTCTTTTTGCAGTCATTTCTGAAAGAACATCTTGAGATGTCTATGGAGCTTGCATCATCTTTAAAAAAATATCTTGATCATGTGCAAAGAGCTCCTACTGAAATTGTCAGCCATGGACTTTTCACCAAGATCAACGAAGCTTTTGAGAAGCTATTGGGGTTGAAGGTTGCTTCATCATCATCCCAATCTGGCACCCAAGAAGACGCTGAATCTCCAAGCCAAAATTCATTCTGGGAGGAAGCTACAAAGGTTTTGGATGAAATTGAGGCTGCAATGAAGGCAAAGAAGCGTTTTGAATTACCTTCTTTTGTATTGGATGTGTTTTCACCTACTCTGGATGATGATTGGGCTGGTGTTACAGACATTGGTAGGAAAAGCGTTTTGATGCAAGAAGACGAGGCCAGGAAGGTTGATGGAAAAAGGAAGAAGGATTTGAAGATTTCCTTTGTTTGTAAGGGATTAATTGATGAACAAATTAGAAAGAACGCTGAGGAAGACCGTATAAGGATTGAAGAGGAAGAGAGGTTGAAAAAGGATGACGAGGACAAGAGGATAAGAGAAGTAGAAGAAAAGAGGAAGCAGGAAGAGGAAGAGTTGGAAGCCATAAGGAGGGAGGATGCTTTAATACAAGAGGAGGAGAAGAGAAAGAAAGAGGAGGAAGAGAAGAGGAAAACAGAAGAGGAGGAGAAGAAGAAGCGGGAAGAGGAGGAAGAGAAAAAGAGAAAAGCAGCTGAGGAGGAAGAGAAGTTACACAGAGAAGAGGAAGAAAAGAAAAAGCGGGAAGAGGAGGAAGAGAAAAGGCGTCTAGAAGAGGTTAAGAGGTTGAAAGATGAGGAAGAGAAGAAGAGGAACAAGGAAGAGGAAGATAAGAAGAGAGAAGCAGAGGAGAAAGAGAAGAAGAGGATTGAGGAGTTTGAACAACAAAGAAGGCAGGAGGAGGTGAAGAAGAGGCAAGAGGAGAGGAAGAAGAGGAAAGAAGAAGAGGAAGAGAAGAGGAAGAAGGAATATGCTGAGGCAAAAAAGAAGATTGATGAAGAGAAGAGAAAGGAAGAGGAGAAAAAGAAGAAGAAACAGGAAAGGGATGCAGAATTGATGAGAATTGGAATGGAGTTGGAGAAGAAACAAGAGGAGTTAAATAAGATGAAGGAGGATGAAGCAAATAAGAAACTTGAATGGGAGCTGAACAGGATTCAGGATGAGGTTTGTTCATTGATATTTCTGATTTGTTCATTACAAAATAACATTTGTTCATCACAAACTAACATTTGTTCATCACAAAACTAACATTTGTTCATCACAAACTAACATTTGTTCATCACAAACTAACAATTGTTCATCAAAAACTAGAAATTGTTCATCACAAACTAACATTTGTTCATTGGTTTGTTTACATTTGTAGATGAAGAATGAGGCGCAGGAGGTTGGTTCTAGTTCGATTGACACTCCCGTTGGTGTTAAACTTACTGGTGAGGATGTACTTGATAAAAGAATATCTAAGCCTTCTGATTATGTGAAGTCACCTTACATGGGAAGGAGTGTTGTTTTGACAGAAAAAGTATCTCCTGCGGCGAAGAAATTATTCGATTGGCTTATTGAAGACATTCCTGATCAAAGAGGGTAACAATGTGTAGAATAGTATATTTTTTTTTTTACATATTGCTATTTTTATACCTTTTCAAGTTGATTTTATTATGAAAATTGATCAATTTTTTTGTTTACATGTTTCTGATGTTTTTTGTAGTGTTAAAATCTTTAAGATGATGCATGTATCCGCTATGAAAAAGGATTTTGTTTCAATGGCGGTAAAATCTGAAGTGGAATCAAATGTCATTGGGCTTTGGAGTAGTTATCTCAATATTCAAGAGCAGTGGAAAAGTGACTCAAAACCCTTGAGGTTTTTTATGCATCCTGAGGATTTGGTAAGAAAAAGATTTTTTATATTCACATTGTCTTATTTTTATGACTTTTTATTTTTCTCAATCTAATTTATGCTTATATGTATTTTTGCAGGCCTTTCCACTGAAAAAGGACTTTAGTGATGAGGATGCGAAATTGTTTTTCACAAATGCTGTTCATGAAAATCTTGAAAAATTCAAGTGGATTAATGTGCACAAGATTGGCCTGGTATGACATTTTTTGTTCATTGGTATTCTTTTATTTGTTCATCAGTACTAGTTATTTGTTCATAGGCATTAATTATTTATTCATTATAAGGTTTCTTTCATGATTGTTTCTCTCTGCATTTTTTACAGTTTGTGTTTCCTATCTGTATCGAATCACATTACTATTGTATTGCGTTGAATGTGAGAGTGCCACGTTTCCACATAATTGATAACTCAATGACTGATGTGCCCTTGGAAGCAAAGTATGAGCATGTACCTGCTAGATTGGTGAGTTTTATGTGTTTTTTTTGTAATATTTTGTTTTCATCATTTACACGTGTGTTTAATATTGATTGAGTTTTGTTTGTTTTATTCTTCTTATTTTTATAGAGAATGCTCTTTGTTGATCTTTTGAAGACTCTCAAGATGTATGCGAGGGCTTCTTTGTTCGAGGATGTGGATAGGGTTCCATATGAACGTCTTGAGATGAAATGGAGAGATACCAGAAACAAGACTGATTGTGGAATTTTTATGATGCGGCACATGGAAACATACTTTGGCAGCGGCTTGTCTGGTTGGGAGTGTGGACTCAATAAACATGATCAGCATCAACTTGATGACTTGAGGATAAGGTATTGTAATGAGTTGGTGTTGAGTCCATTGAATGAGCACAAGGCAACAGCTGAAAAGCTTGTACAAGAATTTGTCCCTCGTAAACCGACAGTCGCACCTCGTGCTCCTCTTACAAGGAAGGCAAAGAATAACAAGTGATGTATGGCTTGAATTGTTGGAAAACAGTTTTGTGAATGGATTTGTGTGTTTTTTGTATGGTTTGTTTAGAATACAATTTATGGTGGCGTATGGCTTGAATGGTGCAGACATTTGGTTTTCTTCTTTTTTTTTAGTTTTGCATTGTGAATGATGGTTATTGAACAGGTTCTTTTTGTGTTATACAGTTTGATTTTAGAAAACAGTATTTTATTGTAATTTGTTCATCGATACCTTCGATTTGTTCATTGACACATTCGATTTGTTCATTCGCACATTCGATTTGTTCATCGATTGAGAATGAATTTTTTATTTTGAAGAATAAAAATGTGATTTGTCATTCAGGTTCTTTTTGTGTCAAGAGTAATTTTTCCAACAATACGTAAGATTTGTTCATCGATACATTCGATTTGTTCATCAACAAATTAGATTTGTTCATCATACATTCAACTGATCATCGATTGAGAATGGTGTTTATATTTTGTTCATCAATAACTTGGATTTGTTCATCCATGAATTAGATTTGTTCATCAAAACATTAGGTTTTGTTCATTCATTTTTTGTTCATTACGTAGTAAATTTGTTCATTACTAACTGCTAATTGTTCATCGATACATTCGATTTGTTCATCAACAAATTAGATTTGTGCATCATACATTCGATTTGATCATCGATTGAGAATGGTGTTTATATTGTGTTCATCAATAACTTGGATTTGTTCATCCATGAATTAGATTTGTTCATCAAAACATTAGGTTTTGTTCATTCATTTTTTGTTCATTACGTAATAAATTTGTTCATTACTAACTGCTAATTGTTCATCGAAAACCCAAATTTGTTCATTACGTAGTAAATTTGTTCATTAGTAACTGGTAATTGTTCATCCAAAACCCAAATTTGTTCATTGATAATGCGACAATTAAGAATACTATGCAACAATTATGTATCAGAAACCAATGATTAATGAGAGATCTAATTGGGAACATAGGTGCATGTCCTGCTGTTGTGTCCAAGCTTCTTGCATTTTGCACAAGTCCTTTGCTCCTTGTTTGCTTTCTTCATTGCCTTCTCTTTACCTCCCATAATACGCCCTTCTTTCTTCCTGCCTTTTGTCATTGCTCGTTCAGGAGGGTGCACCTCAATAACACTTGGTTTGCTTCCCAAGAATGTTTGGACTGAACTCTGCCTTGTTGATGTAGATGATTCTCCTTCCAATAAGCTCAGATATGTTTCCTTTTTTTCCTTCAAGAAACATATCATCTCTTTGAGTTGTTTGGTGTTGTCCCCTATTGCATTAATGCACGAATGTACCTCGCCCAATAAATCAGCAATCAACAGCTTCTTCTCATTCATGACATCACAGTGTTCAACTGTTGAACCTTCTATCTCAAAAGTAGGAGTCAGATTTGATGTCTTCGTCCATCTATTCTTGATGTACTTAGCTGGCACCTTCCTCAACCCAATGTTTTTGAATACGAAAAACATATGACAGCATGGAATCCCGATATTGATGAACTTATTGCACGAGCAAATGAACTCTTCATTTTGAAGCTCATGTTTCACAACATGTACCTTCCCAAACTGCCCGTTGATGTGATACTCGTGGATGTTGTCTTCCTTGGACAAATTGCTTAGACCACATTCAAATACAGAAGCAACAATTTCTGTCTGGATGTCATAGAAGACATTTATGGTGTAAACAGATGCACAATGTTTCTCTAGATCCAATGGTGTCATTAGAGTGGGAGAGCTTGTTGACGTTTCAAAGTCTAACCTCTGCTTATTGTGCCTTTGGGAATCAAGTGCACTCTCAAACTGCATCATGAAGATAACTAGAGAAGATGTGGATCCAATGAAATGCGAGAAGAAAAAGTTCTGGCTTTCAGACCTTGAAGTTGTTCTAAGAAGCCCACCCATGTTTACACCATTGAAGTATGCAAGGATCCATAAGTGACGTAGCTCAAACATCAGCGGCAACCAAGTGTTTGACTCAAGTCCAAATTCAGCAATAATGGAATGCCAAGTCTCTTCAAAATCTTCCCGGCTAATTTCATTGCTCCAAACAAGCTTGTTGAACTTGCTTCTGAATTGATCATTGTTATACACATCATTTGTAACCTTTGACGGTACCTTGAACATGATATGCCACATGCAGAAATGATGCACAGCCTTTTTAAAAACCTTTTCAATTGCCACTCTTACTGCAGGATCTTGATCAGTGAGAATGACAAATGGTTCATTGCCCATCATCGCATCTTTGAATCTTTGGAATAGCCAGACATAAGATTCGATATCTTCTTTTAGAAGGAAACCAAATGCAAAAGTAATGCTCTTCTTGTTGTTGTCAACCCCTATGAATGGTACAAACACCATTTCATACCTGAAAGTCACAGAATTAAATTTGTTCATCAATATATGTGATTTTGTTCATCAGTATGTACGATTTGTTCATCAAAAGAACTAATTTGTTCATTGTAAATTCGTGAAGGCAAATATTAATTTTGTGCATCAGTATATACGATTTGTTCATCAAAGGAATTAAATTTGTTCATCAGAAATAAACTTTTTCCATACCTGTTTGATTTGTATGTTGCATCAGCTGAGACAACATCTCCAAAATATGAGAAGTTCTTCCTTGCAATAGGATCACACCAGAATAATTTGGTTAATTGATGTTGTTCATCAACATCGTATTCAAAGAAAAACGCGTCACATCTTTCTTTTTTCTTGAACAAGTTGTCAATAACCATTTGAGCATCACACCCAATCATGAAGGAGTTCAGATCTCTTTTAAAATTCTTGAAATCAATTATAGTTGCACCAATTCTTGCATATGAACCAACAAACTCCTTGTAGACTTGGTATGACTTGCTTGTACCAATGTTTGCTCGTATGCAATTCATGATGAAATCTTGATGGAAGGAGGTCAGTTTCATATTGCTTTTTGCAAAGTGTTTTTGTCCATCTTCAAACATAACATGGGTGTGACGCTCTTCAAATTTCTTAACAACATATCCTTTTCTTCCAGAAAGTCTCATAGCTAGTTTAGCAATGCAACCACACCTTTTGGTTACTCTTTTTCGCTTTTTCATTGTTCCTTGTTGTCCTTCTTCCTCATGATTCTCTTCATCATCTTCTTCATCATCTTCTTTGTCTTCTTCTTTTCGAGTTGAGTTTTTAAATCCTGCCCTATTACACAACATGTATTTCCAAACTGTAGTGTTAGTTCCATCTGAAGACTTTGTAATTGTACCAGCACGTGCTTGGAAACCACATGCATCTGTGTATGCTTTGTAGAAATTTACTCCTTGTTCCCATGTTTTAAACAACATCCCCTCTTTAGGTCTTAAATTGTCATCACAAAATGGTATGTAGTAATGTGTGTTTCCAGGCGAGATCACGATCTTTAATTCCTTTTTATCTTCTATTTTTCCTTCATTACAGGCAAAAGAAGCATGTAAATACGCAATTGTATACACTACACGTACTATTGATATTATTGAATAAATGCATGATATGTATGAACAAATCAGAGTTAGCCATGCACAAATGCATGATATGTATGAACAAATCAGAGTTAGCCATGCACAAATGCATGATATGTATGAACAAATCAGAGTTAGCCATGCACAAATGCATGATATGTATGAACAAATCAGAGTTAGCCATGCACAATTGCATGATATGTATGAACAAATCAGAGTTAGCCATGCACAAATGCATGATATGTATGAACAAAATTTGGATTTAACAAATGTGTAATATCAATGAACAAATCCGAGATATTTCTGAACAAATGTGAACTAATGTACAGTATTCTCAAATAAATCATAGCAATGCTCCTCAAAACCATAAAATGGGAGTTTTCCTATTGGTAATGCTTAAACGTAAACAAATTTTGACGATATATGCAATGAAACTTTTCAAAATCGTGTTGTATTAGTTTTAATCAGGGAAAAAATCTGAACAAAGCTCTTTTTTTCGATGATCGTAAATCGTTGTGTTTAATCAGTGAAAAATTCATTTATTTACCTGGTTCCATTAATCGCAATGAGTCAGATCTTCAAATTTGTAAATCTGAACAAATCTCCTTTCGAAGATCGTAAATCGTTGTGTTCAAATCCTTTTTAGAAACTTTATTCTCGCAGAGGAAGAAAAATCTTTTAGTTACACGGGCTGTTTTTTTTTTGGAAAGAGAAAAAAATTGTCTTTTCTTTCCGGTTAGCTTGGGCGACAAGTACGTTTGGAGCGTTTAGTTACACGCGCTGTTTTTTTTTTAATGAATTAAGCGCGTCCAAATAATTCATGCTAGATCAACGGTGTAGATGCATTCTCTTTTTGCACCTTAGCGCTCATTCGCACGTGATCCGCTCTCTAATTATATTGTATAGAATCTTCTCCATAGATTTTATCTTAGGGCTTTAAGATAAATAAGATCACTTAAACTCCAAATATCTCTTTGTATATAAACCCTTTTGGCTATTCTAATAATACAAGTTCACATTTATAAATCTCTCTACGTTTATAGTACGTCTATCCAATGAGATTGACAGCAACGGCCTCGCAAAATGCGTCAATCGTACCATGTCTGCGGCCTTCTAGGGAAATCGAGCCATGTATTGGGAGTAATCTCCGTCTTATGACCTCAATAGATCCACCTTCGATCCGACTCAATTGTGGCTAAGGACGGAGAATACTCCCAAGTCCCAATACATGACCGACCCATATCTCCAATTTTGATACCGACGTCATCGTTATTGGTATCGGATCAACTAGACTGTTCACCATTCTTTTTTTTTTCTATATATAAAGAGATGGATTAAATCGTATAGGTAGAGTTAATTTTCTATGGAGTATATCTTAACCACCACTCTTTTAATTAGGGTTTTAACCACTACTTTTATAAAACGTTCAATATAACTATATAAGTAACAAAATATAAGTAAATAAATCACATGAGCCATATACTGGATTTTCTTGAAGATCAAAATTTTCTATATGTAATAAATCTAATCCCTATTATATTTGATTTTAAATAATATGAGTCCGGTTCAGGTGCGAATGGGCGCCCAAGTGCGAAATAAGAAAGAACAGGAGCCGTTGGATCAAGAAAAATCAAAGGCGCTGATCATTTCACTTAAAAAGGGGAAAAAACGGCACGGGCGAATTATTGGCGAATTATTCGCGTATTTTTGAAAAAAACGAAAATAGGACGCGCGCCCAGATTGTTCATCAGTATTGTGGATTTGTTCATCAATAATGTGGATTTGTTCATCAAAACTGTGATTTTGTTCATCAAAAATGTGATTTTGTGCATAAATAAACTATTGCTTGTGCATCAAAAATCTATTGTTTGTACATAAAAAATGAACAAATGTGTATCAAAATTACATGCAATATGTTCATCAACATTTTGATTTTGTTCATAAAAAAACGAAAATATTTGTTCATCGGTTTGTGCATATTTGTTCATCGGTTTGTACATATTTGTTCATTAGTAATATCAATTTGTTCACTGGTTTATGCATATTTGTTCATTGCCTTTTTCATATAATTGTTCATTACTAGATGCATATTTGTTCACTCGTAACCTCAATTTGTTCATTACTATATGCATATTTGTTCATTAATAACATGAATTTGTTCATAGCTAAATAAGGCACAAGCACACCTCTTCGATTTGTTGCTATCTCGTTCTCTTAGCATACACCATATTATTGCAAAGTCAAATTCTTTATCTATTATCTTTTGCATTCAAGTTTCTACATCAAACTTATCTTATTTTGGTACTATATTGAGCACTTCATTCGTATTGACAAGTTAGCCTTAAAGCACTTCATTCGTATTATACTTTGAATTCAAGATAGCCTTAAAACACAAAATAAATGCAAAAAATGCACAAATAGATAGTCCTAAATGTACAAGTTGATGGTATTAATAGTCTTAAATGTACAAGTTGATAGCCTTGACACATAAAATATAAGTTTATTTCAATTCACAAATAAGGGTATAATAATGAACAAATAAGGTTATATCAATGAACAAATAAGGGTATATCCATGAACAAATAGGGTATATCAATGAACAAATAATGGTATACCAATGAACAAAAAAGAAGTATACTAATGAACAAATAAGGGTATATCCATGAACAAATAGGGTATATCAATGAACAAATAATGGTATACCAATGAACAAAAAAGAAGTATACTAATGAACAAATAATGGTATACCATGGGTATATCAATGAACAAATATGGGTATATTAATGAACAAATACGGGTATATCAATGAACAAATATGGGTATATCAAAACTAATTATATGTGCATAAAAAACTACATAATATTGGATTCCTACCATAAATAAGGTTAAAAAATAAAATTTAAAATTTAAAAAGTTCGAAATCAATGAACAATGTTATCAAAAACTCAATTCAAAATTAGTTAGTATTGATGAACAATTAGTGAATATTCATGAACAAATCGCTATTTCTGATGAACAAACTGGGCGCGCCTCATAAAAACGTATTTTTCAAAAAATTCGTGAATAATTCGGGAAAAATTCGTCCGTGTCGTATTTTATTGAAAAATACGCGAATAATACGGGAAAAATTCGCCCGTGCCGTATTTTTTTTTAATGAATGTTTAATCAGGGACGTTGATTTTTTGGAATGAACGATCGAGATTTATTCTTATTTCTCACCCATGCGACCATTCGCACGTGACTCTTTTTCAAATAATATATTGGATTTCCTTAACGATTTAAAAAAATCATCTCGATCTTAATCTACTTAACAAGTTATTTTGGAAATTTATCCCTTGATTAAAATCTCACTTACGTAGGAAAAAAACAAATGAATAATGCAAGTCGGTTACTAGAGAATAAATAAGCAAGATACTTTAAAATCCATAACAAATTAGATCTTCTTAATTGATATGTAATTACCAAATTTTTTATTTTAAATTTTTTAATCTTTTGGATTGACATTGGCCAAAATCATTCTTTTCTTTTTTTTTTTTTTGCAATTTTACGTTCAAACTAACCCGTTTTTTAAGGAATTACCATGAATGAACTTAATTGTTTTTTTACCAAATCATTTAGTTTTAATTTTGTGATATGTATTCAAAATATCTTTTATTTTCAAATTTTAAACGAACTTTAAATTTGAAAATTTCTCACCCAAATAAATTTTATTAACAATATCTTAGATTTTTTAGGAATTATTTATTATTAAGATCGATTTACGGATTTAATTTTACTTTTAGTATTGATTTACAAATATGGTTAGTTAAAGATAGGTGTCATATCTTCAAATCCATTCAAATTCAAATACGTGACATATTTTCAACAAATTCTATATTTTGGTTAACATATAGTTTTCAAATTCAAATACGTGCAAGATTTTTTCAAAAATTCTTTAATTTTTTTCATTTTTTTGGTAATATTTCAAGTTTCCAATTTGACATTATTCTACAATGAAGATTTTCCTTAATTAATGGATCACGTATTTGAAAAAAAATCTTATGTATTCAAACTTTTAATTTGTGAGTTTCTAACAATCAATATATCTATTACTAATAACTAAATCCGGAGCAATTTCTATCACCACATTGTGCCACATCACCCTTTTATTAAAATAATAATTATATAAAGTTAATTATGCAAAAAAAGTTATCTCCAAGTAAACATATAGATAAAATAATATTTGTAAAAATTTATCCTCAAATAAACATAAAGATAAAATAATATTAGTAGATTTAACCAATATAGATAAAAAAAGCACATTACATTTTTTATATTGTAAGAGATAAATTTAAAAAAAGATAAGAAAAAATATGTACACGTGATCACATATATATCTTTGAAATAAAAAAAGACATATCTATCTATATAATTTATTAAAGTTGTAACTTTTTTAGCCACCACATTAATTTTGGCTCCACCTTATATTTAAAAAAATATTTATATTATTTTTTCCTATTAAATTCCTTTCTATTTATTTATCTGGAAAAAATTAATTTAAATTTTAATTAAAAATAACGAAAATTATTTTATCTTTATCTTTTAATCTATTTATAAAAAATATCCATCTTACATCAAATTTCGATAAAAAAAAAGTAAAAAATTTAAATATCTATATAATTACTTGCCTAAATTAAATTTTTATTAAAAAACTTATATTATCTTTTCCTTAATTTCCTTTTTCTATTTTTATGTAAATATAGAAGATTTTTTATCTCTAAAAATTTTTTATTGACAAGATTTTTAAAGAATTGAATTTTATTAATTTTTTAAAGAATTTACATTATTTTTGTTTTTATTTATTTTTATATATTTAATTTATTAATATCATATTTGTAATATATCTGAAAATTGATGAGTCGTAGTCGTGCATGGCACGACGAGTACAACTAGCCATATAAATTAAAAATATAAGAAAAAATATGTACATGTGGTCACATATATATATATCTTTGAAATAAAAATAGCCATATAAATGATAATATCATTGAAATATATATCTATCTATAACTATATATTAAAGTCGAACATTTTCAAGCCACCAAAACAATTCTGGCCCGACCTTATATTTAAAAAGTAATTTTGTATTGTTATTATTTATAATTATTTCTTTTAAATTTTCTAAATATCTATCTAATTTGTATAAAAACTAACGTTCTAATATACTTAATAAAAAAATTAAAAGAAAGGAAAAATAAACCATAAGATTTTTTTAACATATTATGATAGATTGCTATCATAATAAAGTAGAAAAATGTTTTTACTATTAATTTTTTCTATCTAAAACTAACATTAAAATAAATTTTATATTTGGAAAAAACTTAATCTGAATTTTAATTAAAAAAAAAAGATATTTTGTCTTTATCCTTTTATCTATTTATGTAAAAGATTTATCTTAAATCAAATTTAGATAAAAAAAGATTAATTTTTTAAATATGTATATAATTACTTTCCTAAATTAAATTTTGACAAAACAATTATATTATCTTTTTCTTAATTTTCTTTTTGGATTATTTATGTTAATATAATAGATTTTTATCTTTAGAAAAATTCTATATTCATTCATATATTTTTATCTTTTCTTATTAATTATTTATAAACATTTTATTGAAAATACTTTTAAAGAATTGAATTTGATTAAAAAATTATAAGAATGCACATTATTTATTGCTTTTTAATTATTTTTGTAAAACATTTATAAAATTTAATGATTCTAATTAAAATAATTTTTATTTATACTTTTTCATAAATAAATTATCATTAAGCTATCAAACTTATATTGGACTCACCTTAACAACTTTGGTTGTGCCTCACGTTATATTGGCTCACTTTGATGATTTTTCTAATAAATATATTATTTTTATTTTTTATATTAAATTAAAATACTATTCATTAAATAAATTAAGTATTAAATCCATATAGTCGTGCACGACACAACGGGTGTAATGAGTTAAACCCGTTTATGAATATTGTCAAGGAAAAAGAGCAATATAGATTATTTTATCTTAATAATCTAGATTTAATTTTTTTTATTTGATTTTTATAACAAAATAATTTTTATACATATTATAGGCAATAAATTACTTACATTAAAATTTTATATTATATTTTTCTTTATTAATAGCTTTTTTTCTAATATATCTAAAAAATACTAAGTCATAGTCGTGCAGAGCACGACGGGTACAACTAGTATCTTCTAAAACTGAAGCACTTTTGGGCAGTTTCGTCATTAATAATTTATATCGCAGCCAACCTATTTTTAATAATGATTTTTTAATTAATTATATATTATGTAATTTAATCACCTTATTGAATCTCCAATTTTATCCACTTACCTTACTTAATAATTTATTTTATCAGTTTTATTTGAGATTGGATAAATTTTTAACTCTACCCATTATTTTTATCTTTGTTCATGTTCATTATATTATAATATTTAATTATCTTCTATCTATATAATATAGATAAAACATACTACATAATTATCGTATGGTTATTTTTTTCACGAGTATACGTACAATATTTATAAAAATTATACTATATGGATAACAAAATTTGCAAAAAGTATAGCTAAAACTGATCAATTTTAACGATTACAATTTGTCGTACGGATATTAACTTTATCGTGAAATTTTTTTCATTATATTCTAATATTTAATTATCAATTTGGTATGATTATCAATTTGAAAATTTGGTACGAGTTTTCATTATTTTTATTTTTGCACATGTTTATTATATTGTAAATAATAGTTTTTTGTAGATAAGATAGGTATAATATTTTATAAATATCCTTACATATATCGATTTAATCAAAATTTAACAAATACAAAGAAATAATACAATAATTCTATCCATATGTATGACACATAAAAATGCTAATTTAATATATTAGAGTAAAATAGATAAGTTTTTTTATCCATAAATATGATAAATATAAAATCATTTTATAACTTTTCTATCTATAAGTATATTTTTAATATTAAGTTTCTATCAATAAATATGAAAAATATAAAATAGTAATTTAATATCCCAACTATCATTTCTTACTTCAAAATCCCATAATAAATTAATTTTTAATATCTCTAAATGAAATAGATAACTTTTATATCTATAAGTATAAAATATGGACCATATTTTAATTTATGGGTTTTCAATATTAAATTTTTAGATTCTTTATATTAAATTTTTATTAAAAATTACACCAACATTTTTAATTAGTATGAGTCATATTTTAAATCATATATTTTTATATTAATTTCAGATTTTTATATTAATTTTTTTTATATGTATGTCAATGTTTTTAATGAATATTGACCATAGTTTTCATATTAATTTCAAATTTTTCAATATTAATTTTCTATGCTTAAGAATGATAACTTTTTAAATTTTCTTCCATAAATATGTCGGGTTTTATGTATTAATGTTCGATCTATAAATATGATAGTTAAATACGATATTGTCATTAAATTTTAATTTCAGTCACCATAGTTTTAGTTACGAAATTGTTTATATTAATATTGCATCCATAACTATGCCCCACTTTTTTAATTAATATGGACCATGTTTTTAATGCTAGAATTTATATTAACTTTCAGATTTTCGTAGATTAATGTTTCATTCACAAATATGACAATTTTATACATTTTCTATCCATAAGCATGATGATTTTTTATACCATTTTTATATTAATAAGTATGACAATCTTTTAATTAATATCGGTATAGATATGTTATGTTTTACAATATATTAATTTTCTATTCATAAGTATGTTGATTTTTCATATTACGGATCCTTTAACAAATAAATAAAAAATTATTGATCCCTTAATGTTAAACCAGTTAATCGGGTCAGTTCAGTCTAGTTTAGGCTCGGTCATATCAGGTTCGGTTGAGTACAAGTTCATGTCATTAAAATTTACGGGTTGATTAGGTCAATTCATTACGGTTTTTGTGCGAATTCGGGTCAACCCAATGAGTTAAGAACACCAACTTTTGAATGATTATTACATAAATATTATGAATAACATTTTTAAGAATAAGATAATATTTTTATTCATTTTAATAGTAAAAGATATTATTATAATTAACTTAAATATTTATAATATTTTTTTATTATATAAATTATAATAGCTATATCATATTTAAATAATATATTACAACTTTTATTTAAAAAAGTTCCCGGGAAAAGCCCGGGTTATCAACTAGTTTTTTCCAAAAATAAATATTGGCCCTATCTTTAACAATCTATAGATTTGTGTAATATATTTTTTGTTTCCTATACTATTAGATTTATTTGTTCCATAACAAAATCAATCAAGGATTTTTTTTCCAATTTTACTAATTATAAAACAAATATTTCGGTAAGTTAAATTAGCATTTCACCCCTCATCTTTAATATAGATGGCGTTCATTTGTTAATAATTTTCACTCCCCTAATAATTTTTTCTCAATTTATGATATATTTTTAATATCATAAAATTTCAATGCAGTTTTTTTTACATGTATTAAGGAAGGACCCTATATCATTTTCAATTTTGGTCTAGCACTTTATCAAACAAAATATAAATTTTATAATTATAATTATGAAATTATTTTTTTATAGTAATACTAACATTAAGCCATGTAATCAAATAAATGTTATCTTTAATTAATTTTGCCAATTTTGATCATTTTTAAATGAGAAAATGAATGAAACCATGCTTATTATTAATTTTGTTACATTAATTTTTATTTCATTATATTCTATTAACACTGTTTGGAGATTTTCATAATTTTAAAACTGCTAATTTTTTGAGATTTTTGGAAACTTTTGATACCTTTAGGATATCGTATATCTTATTAAAGTAGCATTAGATTAAATTTTAAATTTTTGCTGATTATTTTCCTTTTTTTAAAGGAAAAATTTTAAGCATGAGATTAAATTTCAAATTTTTGTTGATTTTTTTCCTTTTTTTTAAATTCTTAATCCTAAAATTTGGGTATGATAAAAACAAACCTATATAATAAGAGCTTAAGCATGTTAAATTTTTAATTCTCCTTTTCGATTTTTTTTGAGTATTTAATCAATACAATTCCTGGATTTTTGTTTTATTATTATAGTCTATATTTATTATCATCATATTAATATTATATAATTTTGATCCTAATATAAAAATCTATAATAATACATTTGAAATTTTCTTTATTATTATATTTTAATGTTGTTTAAAAAAATTTATATAAATCCCGAGCAGGGCACGGGAATTACACTAGTTGATGATAAAAGGGAATTACATTTGAGTATATTATTTGGGATTGAGATCAGGTGAGGAGGGTTCTTACCGTAAATAATTAGGAGGAAACTCAACCTTTAGATTTAAAAAAATCCAATGGATAAGATTTTTTAGAATTAAAAGAAAAATAAATAAATCTATTCATATCTAATTTTCTCTCTCCTCTAATATCTCTCGTGTCTATATAAGCGTTAATGCTAAACTTTTCCCTCATCTAATACATATTGAACAATTAAGATATTGCAAATGAACAAGTAATGTATTTATTATGAACAAGTATTACTATATTATGGATGAACAATAATTTACGTAAATAATTACGTCTCTCTACAGTTGAACAACTACTCATTTATAATTGAACAACTACAACAATGATAGATCCACTTGGCCCATGGTGCAAAGACGAAGAAAAATGAATGAGGAAAGAGCAAGCGCCGCAAATACAGAGGTGGGAAAGTTGTTGGCCGTGGGGATTGTCCGCGAGGTCCAATACCCGAGATGGCTGTCGAATGTCGTGTTGTTGAAGAAGGCTAGTGGGAAATGGCGCATGTGCGTCGACTTCAAAGATCTGAACAAAGCCTGCCCCAAGGACAGCTACCCCCTGCCATCAATCGACGAGTTGGTCGATTCCACAACAGGCTACGGGCTCCTGAGTTTCCTCGATGCGTATTTGGGGTATAATCAGGTCTTAATGGACCCTCGAGATGAGGAGGAAACAACCTTCATCACGTAGCGTGAGACCTATTGTTACAAGGTCATGCCCTTTTGTCTGAAAAACGCGGGAGCCACCTTTCAGGGCCTCGGGGACCACATCTTCAAAAACCATATGGGGAGAAATGTGTCGGCTTACGTCGACGATATCGTGGTCTGAAGTAAAACACCGGCGGCCCATCTGGATGTCCTCGCCGAGGTCTTCACGACACTCAGGCGAAACCGACTAAGCCTCAATCCCGAGAAGTGTGTGTTTGGTGTGTCGTCAGGAAAATTCTTAGGGTTCATGATCAGCGTGCGGGGATTGATGTGAACTCCGCCAAGATTGAATTAATCCTGTCAATGCGGTCACTCCGGTCTCGGACTGAGGTACAACGACTTAATGACGCTATAAGTTATCTGGGGAGATTTTGCTCCCGGTTGGCGGACAGGTCGCTTCCTTTTCTTCATGGACTTAAAAAAGAATGAAAAATTCGTCTGGGACGAGGAGTTAGAGTGTGCTTTCTGTGAGCTGAAAACCTTTTTGTCAAAACTACCCACGTTGGCACCTCCGAAGGTAGGCGAAGACCTACAACTACATATGGTTGTAAGTCCGGAGACGGTCAGTGCGGTGTTAACAAGGGAGGTGATGTACCCAGTTTACTTTGTAAGTCGTGTGCTCCAGCCCGCGGAGCAGCGATACTCCCCAGCGGAGAAGATGGCCCTGGTCGTGGTGACGACCGCGAGACGTTTGCGCCCCTACTTTCATACCCACCTCATCTAGGTCCTTTCTTATCTCTCTCTCCGCCAAATCCTCCATCAACCCGCCCTTTCCGGGCGAATGACCAAGTGGGTGGTCGAGCTCTCCGAGTTCGACATTACCTACCTGCCAAGAACCGCGATGAAAGGGTAGTCCCTTGCCGACTTCATGGTAGAGGTGACCTTCCTTGAAACCGATGAAAGCGTGGAGGTGTGGAAGGTTTTCATAGACGGATCGCGATGCAAAGCTGGTGGCGGTGTTGGTGTGTTCCTTGTCGGGCCCTCGATCGAGACGGAGTATTCCTTTAACTTCATCTTCGATGCCACCAACAACGAGGCCGAGTACGAGGCTATGATTGCCGGGATAAAAATGGCGCTGCTTAGTGGAGCTTGCAAAATAAGGGTGTACACCGACTCCGAGTTGGTGGCGCGGCAGTTGAGCGGGCAGTATGAGTACAAGACATGTTTCTTGCCCACGTACCGTGAAAAGGTCAAAACCTTGGTATCCAGTTTAGAAACATTTGTCGTGGAGTCTATTCCACGTGCTGCCAACCCAAAGGCAGACACCCTAGCTAGGTTAGGATCGGCTCTTTCGTTAGAGTTGGCAATCGAGTGATGGTAGAGAGAAAACTTTCACGGAGCGTGGCCTACGGGGTTTTTTTCCCTTGTGTCCAAAGGCTGGATAACTCCTATTATCCGATATGTGGAGGATGGGGTTCTTCCCGAGGCAAGAGAGCTCAAAATGAAAGTCGCTCGCTATTGCATAGTTGGAGGGCGTCTCTATCGTCGGGGCTTCGTAGAGCCCGGCATGCTGTTCGTAGCCGCCGAGGCGAAAGAGCACATCCTATTCGAGGCACTTGACGGAATATGTGGCGGCCACCCTGGGTGGCGTGCTTTCTCTCATAAGATAATCCGCTTGGGGTACTTTTGGCCCACCCCTCAACTAGGACGCGAGGTCCCATGTCCAAGGCTGCGACGCCAGAGGCATGCCAATTGATACGCTCTAGTTTAGTATAGGTTAACTCTGGTATTTTAGGCATCATTTGAGTGTGTTTAGGTTAGTTTTGAGCATAATTGTCATATGAAGACCGAAGACACGATTTGAAGAATTGCAAGAGTTTTGAATACAAGTGCTGATTTAGAGTTGTTTTGACGCCACTTTCTTGTGACGCATCGTTCGGGAGCTACGGTGATCGGATCAAGCTGAATTTGGTATCACTAGAAAGCTAACTCGAAGAGCTACCATTCATGTTTTTACGGCAAGTTCAAATTCCAACTCTAAGTGGGTCAAAACCACCTCCGAAGTTGGCACCAGAATGCTGTTAGAGGACCCGCGCTCGCGGGTCAGAACCGCGCTCGCGGTTTGGCGAGTTTCCGCGGACGAGGGCTGAAGACTGAACCCGCGCTAGAGGTTTGAAACCGCGCTTGCGGGTGGCGATATTTCCGAAGCGCCGACTCGGGCTTTTATTTTATCTTTTATCTATATTTATATCTTTAGATTTCGGATATTATTTCGACTATTTAAGCTTAGTTTCGTTTTCAGCTTGGGAGTTCCACAATTTAGAGACTACTTTTCCGTTTAACCTAGTTTTTATTTCTATTGTGGAGAACTAATTTCCCTTGGAGTTTGGTTGATCAAGGAAGCCTTTTTATGTAATTCGTTAGATTCTGGTAACTTTTCTATCCCTTGGTTAATATCAAAACTCTTGTTCTTATTTATATGATCTATGTTTAATTTGATAAGCCTGATCAACTTGTTTGATTGACTTAGATCTACTGTTTGGATTAGTTTGATTGTTGTCTGTGCAATCTTATTTATCCTTGAAGCAACTCTTTTCTAGGACCGTTCGTAGACTAGAATTGAGAAAGAGTGTTTGATTGTTATTTTATGCATAAGACTCGTAGCTTGATTGCATGATTTAATATCCTTCTATCCTTAATACTTTTCATGATTTGAATTAAGTGTTCTTGTTCATATCATCCTTTCGCTTGGACCGTGGACAAGCGGAAATCTTTTATAAGAATTGGAATTAACCTGGGAATTAATAGAAAAGTGGATGAATTGATGATCGAATCATTAAAAAGGTGGAATTGATTGAATAAACTCTGCTTTCTTCAATTGACTTAATCCCAAATATTATTTGCTTGTTTGTCTAAACTTCCAAAACCCTTGTCTTGTTATTTGTTGATTGTTCAGAATCCCGATTCTCTTGGGTACGATCCCTTACTTGCATGTTATACTAGTTTGTAGTTTAGGGTAATTTATTTTTGATCTTGGCAACAACGACTTTAGCCGAGTCACCAATGTCCAGCATGCCCCTGATTCGACCTTACGATCGATTCATGCGCCTTGCCCTTTCGCGATGTGGGGGATGGACATTCTGGTTCCTTTCCCGAAGGCCACGGGGCAGGTGCAATACATTTTAGTAATCGTGGATTACTTCATGAAGTAGATCGAGGTAGAAGCAATGGCCAAGATCACGAGTGCCGAGATGTGCTCTTTCCTTTGGAAAAGCCTCGTGTGTCGCTTTGGGGTTCCCATGACCATCATGACTGACCACGGTCCCCAGTTCGATTGTGAGGAGACTCGAACTTTCTGCTCCGAGCTTGGCATTACCCTCAAATTCTCCTCGGTCGCTCACCCATGTCGAACAGCCAAGTAGAAAACATGAACGCACGAATCCTGACCGATCTCAAAAAACGATTGGGAATCACACAAGGATGTTGGGCAGAACTCCTCCCTCTCGTCCTATGGACGTATCGAACAACAACACGTCGTGCCACTGGGGAAACTCCCTTTGCTTTAACGTATGGGGTGGACGCGTTGGTCCCTGTCGAAACCCTGGTCCCTTCAGCGTGAGTTTTTAACTTCGAAGAAAAAGAGAAGGAAGCGACGTTCAAGGAGGAGTTACAATTCAGGGACGAACTCCGCGAGGTTGCAGCTTTAAGGTCCATGGAATACAAGCGTCGGGTCACAGTGTACCACAACAAGAAAGTTAGACCCCGAAGTTTGGTCTCGGGAAACCTCGTTTTAAGTCATACCGAAGAAGGAAAGCTAGATCCTAATTGGGAAGGACCATATCTCCTCGGAGAAGTGGTCGCACTCGGAGCATTTAAATTGAAAGATAGGGAACGGCGCACTCTAAATAAAACTTGCAACGTGACTCGACTCAAAAGGTACTATGTGTAAACTTTCTAAATTCTCGTTGTCACCAAATTGTGTATAAAGGGTGACGAATTATTTCAAATCACTGTCTCAGTTTGGTCCACGAGCTATCCTCCCCAAGCTTCCCGCTTGGGGTTGGAAATACTCTTCGGATATCGCGATCACTGGGAGCAATCTCGAGTGATCGCCACGAGCTATCCTCCCCAAGCTTTCCGCTTGGGGTTGGAAATAATCTTCAGATATCACGATCACTGGCAGCGATCTCGAGTGATCACCACAAGCTAACCTCCCAAGCTTCGCGCTAGGGGTTGGAAACAATCAATGCACGATCTGAGCGAGGCTCAGGATCGTTGCATATAATAAAAAATAATCAATGCACGATCTGAGCTAGGCTCGAGATCGTTGCATATAATAAAAAATAATCAATGTACGATCCGAGCGAGGCTCGAGATCAATGTACGATCCGAGCGAGGCTCGGGATCGTTGCTAGTCAAAAAGATAATCAATGCACGATCCGAGGGAGGCTCGGGATCGTTGCATACAAGCAAAAATAAGCAATGCACGATCCGAGCGGGACTCGGGATCTTTGCATATAATAAAAAGTAATCAATGCACGATCCGAGAGAGGCATGGGATCGTTGCATACAATAAAAAATAATCAATGCACGATCCAAGCGAGGATCAGGATCGTTGCATATAATAAAAAATAATCAATTCACAATCCGAGCGAGGCTCAGGATCGTTGCATGCAATCAAAAAACAATCAATGCAGGATCCAAGCGAGGCTCGGGATCGTTGCATAGAATCAAAAAACAATTAATGCACGATCCGAGCGAGGCTCGGGATCGTTGCATATAATAAAAAAGATAATCAATGCACGATCAGAACGAGGCTCAAGATTGTTGCATAGAATCAAAAACAATCAATGCACGATCCGAGCGAGGCTCGGGATTGTTGCATATAATAAAAAAATAATCAATGCATGATCCGAGCGAGGCTCGAGAGCGTTGCATATAATCAAAAAGATAACCAATACACGATCTGAGTGAGGCTCGAGATCGTTGCATACAAGCAAAAATAAAAAATAATCAATGCACGATCCGAGCAAAGCTCGGGTACGCGCGTTCCGATGTGGCCCAAGCAGCTTGCAAGCCTTGCAGCACTCGCGTCATGGAGTTGGATCGGGATGGAATGAGTCGTAGGAGCTCTCAAAAGGCTTCATACAATCATATAAGTCATAGAAAGAAGAAGTAAAAAAGAAGATATGCATAAAGGTAAGGCCGCTAGGGCCGAAGAGTTATATTACAAGCTCCAACGGAGCTACCAAAAAGTTTGACTGTGCAAAAAAGAAAAGTTTACATGAACACAACCTTCAATCCTTCAGTTTCTTTGACACATCAACAGGGGGTTCATTGGGTATTGGTGGATGGACGAGGCCTTGATAATTTCGAGGTCAGTAGAGGGGTCGGCTTGGTCAGCGAGGCTGGCAGCGGGGAGGTCTTCCTTGTGCACCACAACCCGACCTTCAGATAGGAAAAAGCCGCATTCGCCTTCGGGCTCCTTACTCGGTTTCCCCCATTGTCACCGTATAATTGGAGATGAAGAAGATAATGCGAGAATCGAGGTGCTTGTACTTCTCGATTGCTTGCCCCACCCCCACTCGCATAGCCTGCCTGTACAACCCCTCCACGGCGCTCTACGCCTTTTCCCGATATGCGACACTTTGGACGTAGGCAGGTGCCGCAACCATGACCTCTTCGTTGAGTTCCTTAACGCGAAGGTGAAGGATGCTACTGTCCTCTTCCACCTTCTAGACCTCCGCCTCTTTCTCCTTAGAGTACTTGCGCTCATCGGAGAGTTTAACCTGCAGATCCTCCAGCGAGGCCCTCACCTTCTCAACCTCATCCTTCACGCGTTGTTCCGCCGCCAAGCCCCGTGCCTTAGCCTCTGCCCGCACCTACTTCTCCTTGGCCAACTCGTCCGTGTTAACCTTGAGCTCCCCGTTGAGCTTCAATAATCCATTTTGAAGGAGTGTGATGCGACTGCAGTTGTAGTTCTCAAGGAAATTGTGTTGCAAAAATAATTGAATTTGTTTTAATTTTTTTCCGATTTTTTTCCTTTTTTAAAATTATGTTTTTTTTTAAAAAAAGCTTAAAAAACAGTAAATATGAAAGTTCAATTTGTATATATTACGAGTTCATTTTTATATACTACAAGTTCAATTTTTTATGTTAGAAGTTCAATTTTTTATATTGTATGAGTTCAAATTTCATACTCTACGAGTTCATTTTTTATTTATGATAAGTTCAATTTTTATGTTCTTTGAGTTCATTTTTTATAAAATTCGATTTTCACAAACCTAAAAAATATAAAAAAAATTAAAAATAAAAAAATAATAATGTTTGAAAAAATCTTGACCATTAAAAATAAAAAAATAAATAAAAAATAAAAAATAAAAAAATAATAATGTTTGAAAAAATCTTGACCATTCAATGCATAGTAAAGGAGTAAATCCAATGGTTGAAATTAGTCTTCATTTTAAGCCTAGTCATTACCACAAGGGTAGTTCTCACCGGAACCATGCCCACTAACCAATGGCGGAGCTGTTCAGTGCCTAGTGGGGGCAAAAAAAAAAATTTTTAGGTGTAGTATACTAGTATTGCTTTCTTAGGTGTAGTACTAGTATTGCTTTCTTAGGTGTAGTATTTATGTATGTTGCAAATGGTAGAATTCTATAGCAAAGTGGTATTTAATTATTTATGCAATGATGCCAAGCGGTAGATTTCTACTATAGCAAAATGCTGCTTTTGATTGAGCTGATGAAGCATGGTTGTGTTCAGTTTGAGCTTGAAGAATTGATTTAATTAGGGATAAATTTAAAATTATTGTAATTTTTTTCATATATTTTATAAAAAAATGTAAAAAATATTTTTTTCTAATTTCGCCAGGTTTTTTTTCTATAGCCAAAATATTCCTATCTACGCTACTGCCACTAACCCTATACAGTATATATCCATGCACATAAACTATTAAATTAAGTACGAATTTTATTCATATTACAAGAGAAAAATAAAATTATAATATAAATGAAATTCTAAATAATGTAAACGAAAACAAAAGAAGAAAATTTCACAGCTTTTCCCAATATCACCATCAAATTAAGTACAAATTTTATTCTTAGTTTTTAACAAAATGGAACCTTTAAACACTCGAAAAACCATTAAAAATACTTGATTTGAAGTTTGAAGTATGAGAAAAACAAAATACTTGATTTTGAAGTATGAGAAAAGCGAATTTTCAAAATTGAGTTGTTCCTTTTTCCTTATTCTTATTTTTTTGTCTAGTTTCAATTAAATAGATTATTTATTTATTTGTAAAAAGGGAAATAGAATAAATAAATAACGGTATAATTGTGTTAATTTTGAAAATTATTTCAAAACCATTCCTTAAATTGTAATTAATGAATCATTTTAAAAAATTATAATTAACAAACAATAATCACATTTATCAAAGTTAACATCTTTATTATGTGTTCATGGGCAATTGGGCATACATTAGAATTTCCTAATTTTTTTTTGGATAAGGAAAGGAATTCAAAATACCAGACAAACTATTGTAGTTCGAGAGACCGAGATGAAACTCGGTAGTCGGATATACCGACAATAAATGACAACTAAAAGAAACCAAACAGAACCAACAAAATAAAAAGAAAGCTAAAAAAGTGAAAGGTTTGGTGTGAGTGAAGGAATTGTGTCCTTTAATAAAAGTTGCAATTACCGAACATGGAATAGGACGATTGATAGAGAGATTCAATCTGTTTATTTTAGGAGTCGTAGTGTTTTGCTAGAAACCAACTATGATTAATGGGTTAAATAGTTCAATCCATAACTATTATAAACGGGTCCTATGAGGTCACACACATTGAGTTGACGAGCTGGATCAGCGGGCTGAAAGTCTTTGTCAGACATAGGGTTTTAGTCCAATAAGAAAAGAGTTAATTATCAATAAATATATTGGATATTATTGAGAATTAAAAGGATATATTTATTTGGGGAAATAAATATATAAGGCCTTTAAAGGGAAGAAGAGATCTAGGGTTTTCATAAGTTTTACGTAAGAAAAGAAAAGCTCTCTTCTTCCAACTTTTCTAGTATTTGGCACTTCGATCTAGCAATCGGAAGCGAAGGAGATCCCGATCCCGTACTCGTGTGGACTGATTAGAGAAGTCACAATTGAGCTTTTTCTCTCGAAGGAAGAACCCTAATCACGCATCAAGAGGTATTCTACTAACCCTAATTTTGTCTCTAATCAAGAATGCTTTAGATCCATGTTTAGGTGAAAGAAATTGTTTCTGAAATTCCGCTTATACGCATCTAAAAACCCTTTAGTGGTATCAGAGCCTTAAGCATATCTTGATTGGATCAAAGATTTAGGTTTTTGTTCTTGATGCAAATTTTAATTCAAATCAAAGTCAGTGTACCTGAAATTAGATTTCCCCCGTTTGAATTGAAATTGAAATTGTACGTACACGTGATTAATTGACTTGTATGTTACGGAATGAACAATCGTGATTAATTGACTTGTATGTTACGGAAAATTTTCAGTACTTGTCGGTATACAATTTTCAGTACACGATATTAATTTTCAGTACACGAAATAATGAACAATGATATTCTACGTGTATAATTGTGCACGTGAAATTGTGTTGAAATTGGATTAATTTTCATGTACACGTACACCAGAATTCAAATCAATATACACGAGAACACCAGGTTTTGAAATTTGTGATTGGTTTTCAATCTCACAAAATTTGTGTGCACAGGCTTTGAAATTATATTTTTTTTATTGCCTAGGTTGTGTATACATTTTGAATTGGATTTAAAAGTTGAAACTAAAGATCTTGATTTAATATATTATTCGCGTGTGTGTTATCTTTTTTACAGTAAGTTTCGGTAGTCATTAATAAGATATGATCTTGTTTTGATCTTATGTGTACTAGATATCAAGTGTATAATTGAAAAATTAATTAGTAATTTTATCTTTGATCTCATGTTATATTTTGGGTTTTGACTAGGTCATGATCCGATATATATTTTCCTAAGGAGTTAGGAAATCCCACTAAAATAAGATAAAATATTTGATATTATATCTTGATAATACAATTTTGTCCAATTATATGCACATTGATGATTAATTTTGATTAATGTTATATATTAATTTCTTTTGAATCAAGATTTTCATGTTAGTTTTCATGAGATGAATTTCCTAACAGTTACATGCTTGTTTTATAATATGATTTTAATTTTTGCATGTGAATATTTCATAATATGATTTTCATGAGATGAATTGTTTAAGTTTTGCATAAGTTATTTATTATGTTTTTGTCACTAGTAATAAATAACCATTGCATGCTTAAGTTCCCAAATGAATATTGGGGCAATGTCTTTCCATATCATAACCCATGACGTTTTTTTTTTGTTTTGGTTGGATGGGCTTCGCAAAAGCGAGGGTGTCCTTCTTAAACATTAAACTAGCGAGGGTGGATCTATACAGGGATTCATAAGCCTTGATATGGTTGTACCCAACAAGAGACCAAAAGGCAAAGTTTTGGATCTTGAGACATGGTAGTGGATCCTACATTGGATGTGGACCATTAACCAAGAATTATAAGGAGTTATAATTAGTAATTGTTACTTACCTTGAACACACAAGATTAAAGGCAGTGCAAAAGTACGTTGAGTCTTGTCTGGAATAGGATCTTGGAATCATTTTATTCACCGAGAACATAAATTGTTTATTTGAATGAAATGTGCATTTACTTGTTTAAAAGCATGTTTAATATTAAGTATTTGCATGTCAAACATGAACTTTCGTTTGTTATTTCTTTTTGTAGAAAGCATGTCTAGCGATAATTTGAAATTCACCTTGCGCTCAATTGTTGAGAAGAACAAGCTCAATGGAACAAACTTTCTTGATTGGGAACGGAATCTGAGAATAGTTCTCAGGTCCGAAGGACGTGAGAACGTGCTAGCAACCCCGATTCCTGTTCTGACTGATACCTCATCTGTTGAGGAAAAAGCAGAAGAGAAGAAAATAAGAGATGAGTCTGTGCTTGTCACATGCCTTATGCTAGCTGCTATGGAACCTTCTCTTCAAAAGAGGTTTGAAAATCAGGATGCTCATTCCATTATAACCAACTTGAAAATACTGTTTCAGGAACAGGCAAGGATTGAGAGATATGAAACTCACAAGGCTATACTGGATAGCAAACTTGTGAAGGGAAAACCAGTTGGCCCACATGTGTTTGACATGATCGGTCTGTTTGAACGTATGTAGTCATTGGGTGCTAAATATGACCAAGAGTTGGCCACTGATATCGTCCTACACTCCTTACATGATGGTTTTGCTCAATTCAGGATGAACTACCATATGCATGGGTTAAAGAAAACCCTGAATGAGCTTCATGGTATGCTTAAAGCAACTGAACAAAACACTCCTGTTGACAACAAGAAGGATGTTCTTGTGGTCAACAATGTGCAAGGGTTCAAGAAGGCAGGCAAGAAGAAGAATCGTGTCCAAGGGAAAGGCAAGCAAGTTGCTAAACCCAAGGGAGGTGAAAAGCCAAAGGTGGCTAGTGACCATGATTGCTTCTACTGCAAGGCTAAAGGACACTGGAAGAGGAATTGACCCAAGTACTTGGAGGACAAAAAGAATGGAACTGTGAGTTCAGGTATTAATGTTATTGAAATTTTAACAACCAATGCTACTACTTGGGTATTAGATACCGGATGTGGTTCTCACATTATTTCGAATGTGCAGGGACTAAGAAGTAGGAGGCAGTTGGAGAGAGGAGAAATAGACCTACACGTTGGAAATGGAGCAAAAGTTGTTGCGCTTACTGTAAGAGATTTTAGTTTATTTTTACCTTCTGGTTTAGTTTTGGAACTAAGTAATTGTTATTTTGTTCCTACTATTACTAAAAACCTTGTTTTAATTTCAATTTTACATTCTGAAGGATTTGAGTTTGATATTAAGAATGGAAGTATGTCTGTTTTTAAGAATGGAATCTTCTATGCTTGTGCTCCAACGGTTAATGGACTTTTTGTATTAGATCTCAAATCAGAATGGTATAACATTAATACTAAAAGGCAAAATCAAATTGTTTGAGTGAGTCCTATCTATGGCATTGTCGTTTAGGTCATATTAGCTTGAATCGCATGAAGAAGCTCCATAAAGATGGAATTCTAAAAGATATGGATTGTGAATCTATTGATTTATGTGAATCATGCTTGATGGGCAAGATGACAAGGTCACCTTTCAAAGGAACAAATGAAAGGGCTAATGAACTTTTGGCCATAATACATACTGATGTATGTGGGCCAATGAGTACAGAAGCTAGAGGTGGCTATAGATATTTCATTACATTTACTGATGACATGAGCAGATATGGGAATATTTATCTTATGGCACATAAATCCGAAGCCTTTGAAAAGTTCAAGGAATTCCAAAATGAAGTAGAGACTCAAACTGGCAAAAGGATAAAAGCACTTCGATCCGATCGTGGTGGTGAAAACTTAAGCCATGAATTTGATCATCATTTGAAAAATTGTGGGATTGTAATACAATTGTCTACTCCAAGGACACCACAATTGAATGGTGTGTCTGAAAGAAGAAACAGGACCTTGTTGGACATGGTTCGATCTATGATGAGTTTTGCTGACCTTCTGGTATCCTTCTGGGGATATGCACTCACAACTGCTGTATTTACACTAAACAGGACTCCGTCAAGGACTGTAGACAAGACCCCATATGAGATATGGACTGGAAAAGTTCCAAAGTTGTCTTTTCTGAAAATATGGGGGTGTGAAGCTTATGTAAAGCGTTTATAAACTGATAAGCTTGCACCTAAATCAGACAAATGCTATTTTATAGGATATCCTAAAGGTAGTTTTGGATATTATTTCTACAATCCCACTGCACAAAAGGTGTTTGTTGCAAGGGATAGTGTCTTTTTGGAAAGAGAGTTTATTTCCAAAAAGTCAAGTGGGAGAAATATTCATCTTGAACCGGTTCTTGATGAAAAGCAACAAACACAACAACAGGATGACATAGTTGATGTCGAAGATGAGATGGATTTGTTTGAAGGCCAAGGATCTGATGTTATCCAAGAACCTGAACAAATTCCTCAAGAAGCAGATCCACAAATAGTTGTGGAAAATGTTGAAATCCCAGTTGTTGAACCAATTGAACTCCTACGTAGATCAAACAGGCAAAGGTTTCAGCCAAGACGATATGATGATTTCATCTTGACCGAAAGCCTTGATGTTCTAATGTTAGAACATGGTGAGCCTGCTACCTATAAACAAGCAACGACGGGTCCAAACTCCAAGAAATGGCTTGAGGCCATGAAATCTGAAATGGATTCCATGTTTGAAAATCAAGTCTGGGACTTGACAGATTTGCCAGATGGGGTAAAACCCATTGGATGCAAATGGGTTTTCAAACTTAAGACTGACAAAAATGGAAATGTATTTGTATACAAAGCAAGATTAGTTGCTAAAGGTTTTAAACAGATTCATGGTATTGACTATGATGAAACATTTTCACCAGTTGTCATGATTAGATCCATAAGGATAATCCTAGCTATTGCCACTTATTATGATTATGAGATTTGGCAAATGGATGTTAAAACCGCTTTTCTGAATGGTATTTTGGAAGAGGATGTGTATATGACACAACCAGAGGGTTTTGAGGATCCAAATCATGCTGGGAAGGTGTGTAAGCTTAAGAGATCTATCTATGGGCTTAAGCAAGCATCTAGGAGTTGGAATCTTCGTTTTGATGAAAAGATCAAAGAGTTTGATTTCATCAGGTGTGAAGAAGATCCTTGTATATACAAGAAGTTTAGTGGGAGTAAGGTGGCTCTCTTAGTCTTGTATGTGGATGACATACTGCTTATTGGGAATGACATTCCGATGCTAGAGTCCGTTAAGGAATGGCTGAAGAAATGTTTCTCAATGAAAGACTTGGGAGAGGCAGAGTACATACTTGGAATAAAAATCTATAGGGATAGATCTAAGAGATTGCTTGGATTATGTCAAGGAACTTATATAGATAAGGTTCTTGACAGATTCAATATGCAGAATTCCAAGAAGGGGTTTTTGCCCGTACAACATTTCATAAATCTAAGCAAGAAGCAATGTTCTAGAACACCTGCTGAGCTTGATAAAATGAGTAAGATTCCTTATGCTTATGCTATAGGATCTATCATGTATGACATGGTATGTACACGTCCTGATGTTGCATTTGCTTTGAGCATGTGTAGCAGATATCAATCAAATCCATGAGAGGCACATTGGTGTGCAGCTAAGAACATCCTAAAGTACTTGAGAAGAACCAAGGATGATTTCTTAGTATATGGGGGTGATGACAATTTAGTCATTAAAGGATATACTGATGCTAGCTTGCAGACTGACCGCGATGGCTTTGAGTCTCAATTGGGATATGTCTTCATCCTTAATGGAGGAGTCGTGAGTTGGAAGAGCTCTAAGCAAGATACAGTAGTTGATTCTACGATTGAGGCCGAGTATATCGCTGTTAGTGAAGCTGTGAAAGAGGCTGTTTGGATAAGGAAGTTTCTAGACGAGCTTGGCATTGTTCCTAGTATTTCTGAGCCTATTGACATCTATTGTGATAACAATGGTGCCATAGCCCAAGCCAAGGAACCAAGTTCAAACTCCAAATCTAGACATGTTATGAGGAAGTATCATCTTATTCGACACATAGTTGCTGGAGGTAACATCAAGATGTGTAAGGTGCATACAGATGACAATATTGCAAATCCTTTGACTAATCCTATGCCTAGGGCTAAGCATGATAGTCACACTAGGGCTAAGGGACTCAAACACATTGGTGAATGGTTGTGAGATTGCTTTGTATTACATTATTTCTGCTTAGAGTGTTGGACTCTTGTTTATGTTTGACATTATGATAATATATATGATATTTCATTCTTATTTATATATTATATTAATTAATATTGAATAATATGTCCGAATAATTCATAGTTCGTAAATGGGCTCACCTTAAGTGTTTTGGTGAATGAAACCCCATTAAGTGTACTACAGTTATGAATTATTGCACGTCCATAGTTTGAGTCATCAAATAGGACATAGATGATTTCATTTATAGCTATATTGTACATTGACTGATAGCTCAAGGTTTCATGTGCTATAGGGACATAGAGATGTCCAATCAATTACATAGATATGTATGGATGATACATATCGGACAGACCAACCTTAAGACTCTCCAAAAGGGATTGTAGAGTTTTAAGGTGAACCATGTTTGGTGGATTCCTTAAACATGAGTATGTTATGTTTTCTAGTTGATGATTGGTATGTCTTTGATATTGTTAAACGCTCTCCGTAAAAGGGGGTTATAAAAACAATTATTGGGATTGCCAAAAGTTGAGTGGGAGCCATAGTCATACAAGATTGGAAAAGTCCTCCTTATTCATGTATACATTGATGCATGAAAAGGAATGGTGTCTAGGCCACTTGAAGAGCTAGAACTAGAAAATGCATGGCCATGCTCGAATGGATTAATTGTAATCATTCGTTATTTGATAGTTCAAACTCAGGTATTCAAGAAACATATTTGACAAGAGATATGAATGTCACCATATCATCAAGTAAGACATTAAGAGACAAAGGTATCTTAAAATTGCACACTTGTTTTCAAGGACAAGTGGGAGATTGAAGGAATTGTGTCCTTTAATAAAAGTTGCAATTACCGAACATGGAATAGGACGATTGATAGAGAGATTCAATCCATTTATTTTAGGAGTCGTAGTGTTTTGCTAGAAACCAACTACGATTAATGGGTTAAATAGTTCAATCTATAGCTATTATAAACGGGTCCTATGAGGTCACACACATTGAGTTGACGGGCTGGATCAGCGAGGTGAAAGTCTTTGTCAGACATAGGGTTTTAGTCCAATAAGAAAAGAGATAATTATCAATAAATATATTGGATATTATTGATAATTAAAAGGATATATTTATTTGGGGAAATAAATATATAAGGCCTTTAAAGGGAAGAAGAGATCTGGGTTTTCATAAGTTTTACGTAAGAAACGAAAAGCTCTCTTCTTCCAACTTTTCTAGTTTTTGGCACTTCGATCTAGCAATCGGAAGCGAAGGAGATCCCGATCCCGTACTCGTGTGGACTGATTAGAGAAATTACAATTGAGGCTTTTTCTCTCGAAGGAAGAACCCTAATCACGCATCAAGAGGTATTCTACTAACCCTAATTTTGTCTCTAATCAAGAATGCTTTAGATCCATGTTTAGGTGCAAGAAATTGTTTCTGAAATTCCGCTTATACGCATCTAAAAACCCTTCAGTGAGTGGTTTAAGTGAAATGTTTTTTTATGGATAGTTTAATGAAATTTAATTTTTTTATAGGTGATTTTATTAAAAGTAGTATAACTTGAGGTTGATTTTGTGTAATTTACAATATTTTCTTTTATATAAAAATATAGGATTGTGAATAATGGTGAGAAAGTTAGGCGTTGACTGGGCAGATTTAGATTCCATTTTTTTCTCCTGATCTACCAGAAGTTGATAGCACGTTCGTCTCCTTATCCTGCCCTGCAAGTTGCCCATTTCTCTCCTTTCGAAAAAGTCAACAGCCTCCTCTCAAATCAAATCTTGGATCGATCTTTCCTTCACTTGTTTGGTAATTTCTTCACGTTCATTTCGTTTCTTGTTTGTTCCTTACCTTGCAGTACTAAATTTCTTGTTAATTTGCTCGTCTGCTTACAGATCGATGGATTTTATGCACGCTCTTCCATCCAAGCTAGCAGCAACTATGCTCGAGACTGTGATGAAGCAATTGACAAGCTCTGCTATCAAAGAAATTGCACAAATATGGGACATTGAAAATGAACTTAAAGCGCTGCTCGCCACTTATGAGAAAATCAAAGCGGTTGTTGACAAATGCAACATGAATCCGCAGATCAAGAACGGCTCCTCCGCCTTGGAAACCTGGTTGCAAGATCTGGAGGGATATTGCTATGATACAGAAGACCTTGTTGATGACCTCACCCTCAGCTGCCCATCCAACGTGCCTGTTAGAAATCAAACTCTCGTCCAACTTATTCCTGCATCTCTCTCTAAAAAGCGATTGACAACTCCTCGCAAGATTGTCAAGCTCCGAGGTAAGTTGGAGAACACCTGTGGCTGGATTGAAAGTGTCCTTGCAACAAGGCAGAACGACAATTCAACGCAGATTCGTCAAAAGGAGCTAATAAGTTTGTTGTCAGATCAAACGCCGCTTGTGTCCGGGACAAGCAGAGACTGGGATAAGCAAGCGATTGTTAAGGAGTTGATTTCAATAAAGCCGCGTTGTTCAGGGGTGTCGATAGTAGGCATCGATGGGCTCGGGAAGACGGCGCTTGCTCGAACCATCTTGGCTGATGATACAATCAAGAGTGAGTTTCCACTCATTCTATGTGCTGATGTTTCACGTGAGTTTGGATTGGGAGATGTAGTTCACAAGTTATTTCAAAACTTGCAGGGTAATACTGAATTATATCAGAATCAGACAGTTCGTTGTTGCTTTCAAGAACTACTTCTAGGGGAGCAAAAAACATTGATAGTATTGGATGATTTGTGGAGCGTTACAAATGAAGATTGGGAAAGATTTGAATGCAACTATCTAAACTTGAGTCCGGGTTGGAAAGTCCTCATTACCACTCGTAATCCAAATGTTGCGGAGGTAACTGAGAGCATTCCACATTACTTGGATAGAATGACTGATGAAGATTGTACTCGATTGATTATGGAAAAATCAAATCTATCCGAGTCTGACCGTGTAATTTGGGGCGGTGATATTGAGCTCATTGCAAAGAAGTGCAAGGGCTTGCCAATTATTGCCGGTAAGGTTGGGCTTACATTATCCAAGAAAAGAAGTGTGGAGGAACGAATGGATGCCATTAGTCAGTTCAAGAACATCAGCAACCTTTTGGAGTTGCCGGGATTTGGACAAGTTCTTCCTTGTTTGATATTGAACAAGCAAAAGTTGGCATCACATCTCAAAAGGTGTTTTGCCTATTGTTCAATGTTTTCTCCCAACCACAGGTTCATAAAACACGATCTGATCCAATTGTGGGAGGTTGAAGGATTCGTAAGGAACGATTCATTGAGTGGAAGCCAGTGTTTTGATGATTTGCTGTCGAGATCCTTGCTTCAACCTCTGAGTTCTAGCAATGGGAAACAATCAGCCTATAAAATGCATGAATTCAGCCACGAGTTTGCTGAACACCTTGCTTCTAAGACATTCCATAGAATAGATGAAGGTACAACAAAACTCCCATCTACTTGCAAAAGTATTCGCCATTTGTCTTTAGGGTGTCAAAATGTTGACATCTCATTGTTGAAGCAAATAAAGGAATGTAAAAGGTTGAGAACTTTCCTTTTGCTGCATCGACGTGTACCTAATAAACGCACTATTTCTTACTCTAGCTTCCCAAAACTTGAAAGCCTTAGATTGTTAGACTTGAGCCACACGGATATATGCAAACTACAAAAGTGTTTAAATCCTCTTAAGCACTTGAGATATCTGGACCTTTCCGAATCTGACATCCAAACATTACCTGAACCCATATGCTCATTTTTTCGCGCATTACAAGTTCTCAAACTCGAAAATTGTTCCAAACTTGATAGGCTACCCAAAGATTTGAATCAATTGATTAGCCTTAGATGCCTTCATGTGAACATGAAACTTTTGGGTCGTCAACCATCCAACTTGGGAATGTTGACAAATCTTGAATCTCTTAGTTCATTTGTTGTGGGAAATAGTGAAGGAAATAAAGTTGCAGAATTGAGAAACATGGACCATCTTAGAGAAATTTGCATATCTCACCTTGAGAATATTGGCAGTATTAATGAGGCTCAAGAAAGCATGCTGAGTACAAAGCGGATGCTGAGAAAACTAGTACTGGAATGGGTTGGCTCAAATGATAAAATTATGCCAAAGGCAGTTGATGTTCTTGAAGGCCTTGAGCCCGAAAATGACTTGAAAGATCTAGTAGTAAGAAACTACAAGTGTCATCAGTTTCCAGCCTGGCTCGTCTCTCCATCACGAAAGCTCGTGAGTGTTTACTTGGAAAATTGTCATGATTGCAAAGTTCTACCATCCATAGGGCAACTTCCACTTCTGAAGACTCTTGTTCTTCATTCATTTGATACTTTAGAGATTGTTGATAGACGTATCTTTGGTCAAGGGGAAATAGGATTCCCAAGTTTAGAGTCGTTAGAATTTCGCGACATGAAAAAGCTTCTTTATTGGATTGGATTGGAGGTTGGCGACTTGCCTTGCCTTCGCAATTTGAAAATCATTGATTGTCCCAGACTTGCCTACTTGTCTCCATTGAACCACCAAGTTTGCTTGTTAAACTTGGAAATTGTTGATTGCCCAGCACTGAAATCATTGCCAAATATATCATCATCGTTGAATGGTGAGCGTGGAAAAATTGTAATCAGAGACAGTCCTTTGGTAGAGCAAAGATGTCAAGCTGGTGGTGCTGATTGGCCAAAGGTCAAAGACAACACCTACATGCAAAAATTTTGTATCACTAGAACATCAACCACATCAACTGGTGAAGCTCTAGGGAATGATAAGGTATGAACTTTTATTTGCTTGTAGAGGTAAAATTCCAAGAAATTGATACAGATAAAAAGCCTTTTAGTTGAATATTGATTAGGATTTTAGAGTTTTTTTTCCTTCTTCTGAGCCACTTATACTACCTAAAAAGATTTCAATTAGAACTGCTAATTTACATGCGCAGTGCAAGTAAATGGACAGTGTCTCTGAAGTCTGAATGTATTTTAATAGCTTAATTTTGTACAATGGTTTTGAAACTGAAAAAACGGGTTATATATAATTATTTAATAAACATGAAGTACGATTCACCTTCCATCTTATAAGAGTTTGCTGAATATTTCTTAATTATGATAAAGCTCTATTAAGGTTTGATGATTATAAGTTTGTTGTACTTGTAATTGTTAATCACAATCTCAATATATACCATTTGTTATCTAAGATTCCTCAAGATGAAAGGAAAATAAGCAAGCATTGTTGTTCAACTACAACTCCTAAGCTGGATGATGGAAACCATATTTTACAGGTATGCTTTGCAAATGGCTTGTTCTATAACTTTGTTTTGAAAGTTTAAATTTCTAACCACCCAAAAACAGGACGGAGTGATCACAAATCAAAATCAACCAGCTTCTTCTCAGCTTCAACATACTATTACCAACGAGATGGTATGTGATATGTGAATTATATTTTACAAGCATGATCTCATGTAAACAATCTCAAATTGAATAAAATTTTATTTAAAGTGTAATTATATTTACAGCAAATTCTTGTTAGCCTCGAAAGTTCCGATCTAATGTTAATCTTACACCTATTCTATAATCACTGATTCAGCAGGGTGAAGTGCACTTAAACGAGCATCCTCATCTTACTCCGCTCGCCTTCTAAAAGTTACACAGGTATGTTTGTACCAGCTTTCTTAGAATGGTTGTCCAGGAATTTCATTTCTTTCCAAAATGTTGATTCGCTATTTAATTTCAGGGCCTTGAGCATTACTACAATAAGGGTTTATATTGAAAACAATATGTTCTTTCCGACCCGAAGGTGATGACGTTGGCTTGCGGTTGTAGCTGAGAGCGGAGGTGGCGGTGCGAAGGGCTTTTGGAGGTGGTTGTCTTGTGATATGCATTATATTTAGCTTCCATGTTTCGGTTAAGATATATGGAAAGAATAAATATCTTATCTATCTTAGGATTTAGGCCTAGTTTAGCCTTGTTTCTAGCTGTAGCTGTACAATATAAACGTCTCTGTGTGATTCCTTTGAACAAGAATGAGAAACCCAGCTTACACGTTGAGATTGAATCGTGTGATATGGTATTAGAGCATTCAAAGTTCAAACCATTGTTGAAATTCTTGAACAAAATTCTCTGTTCTTCATTCTCTAAAACCGTAAACATGACCAAAAAGCTCGTATGAGGATCCAGGGGCGAAAAAGCCTTCCCCTTACGATTTGAATTCGAGTGAAAATCCCGACAACATCATAAAATTTTATTTAAAGTGTAAAGCATATAAATGTTGTGATTTTTTGGCCAATATTGATTTTCAAAATTATCAGGTCTGAATTGAAAATTTAGAAGAAAAAAATAGTATCATAAAATTGTTTCTAATTTTTAAACAACTGAATGGGCTTCAATGCTTAAAATTGAGCCAAATAAGCTATTTATGTATTTTTATAATTTATAAATAGTTTTCTGCAAAAAACCAAGGTTAAATGAATTGAGAATATTGTCAAAAATACGGATCTTTTTTATTCACATTTTGGACAACCGACTCCATAACCACCATAGGGACCAGATTGAGGTAAGTATATACATTTCCTTAGGATTCAGGCTTTAAAGCAAATGAATCATTCATGTTGATCTTCATGACTTCTAGATGTCAATTATCAGCGTTCGGATGTACTACATTTCCTTAGAATTCAGGCTTTTCTATTACTCAAATCACTTGGGGACAGTAAAACACTCTGAAAAAGTTAGAATTAACACTGCACATAAAGTAGTATGCTACCTTATTTAGAAAGCAAGCATCGCTACATCAATAACACTGAAATATAAATTTGAAGGTAGATTAAACACCACAAGGCTTATAAAGTTGAGTCAGATCAAAAACAGGGCACAAAAGCAATGATCAGAGAAAGCACAGGAGTTCACACAACGACTGAACTACAATCGAATAAAAACAAGGGACAAACAGAAAACCAGAGACAGATTAAATAAGATTTGTCCAAATTCATCAAGCAATGCAAGAGAAAACCAGCAGCTTATCGGGAATCAATACCGCCGTGGATGGTTCCCACAGAAGAACTTCAACTGTTGCTTGCTTCAGATCTTTATCAGTATCGGTTGAAGAAAACGGTATCAACATTTGCATCACCAATCTGAAGGGTTGAAAAGCCTGCAGATACATCAGTTTGAGCACCTTCAAGATACGGCAAGGGAAAACTTCTTTCAGAAGGTCTTGATTGTACAGACCAGCCACCATATTCAAAATGGTTCCACTTATACCCATATCCATCATTAGAACTAGGAATCTCTCTAATGCTTTGAAAGGCGCATCTTTGCAAGTCCTGGTTTGAAAAAGTAGATCTTGCGTTCATAAACAGACCAATATCACCAGCAGAATCTTGCCAACGGTTCAACTCGTTGTTATCTTCATTCAGAAGTATTTTGCAAGAGTCATCTGCTTCTTCTTCAATCAAGACGTGTAGGGCGACTGCCTCAGCAATGGCAGCACCTTCTTCATCTAGCCTCTGCTGTTCTTCTTTCTTCATTTGTTTCTTCTTCTCAAGTTCAGAACGAATAGCTGCTGAAGTTGCCAGGGCTTTCTCTAGACGCCTCCTTTTCTTCTCAGCCTGCTTCATGCGATCTAACTCGTCTTTTACTTGCTTCTTCTTTGCTTTTTTGGCATGAGGAACTTTGTTAGACTCCATCTTAGAGTCCTTCACCTCAATATTCTCTCCTCTAGACTCCAAAGTGAGTGCTCAACTTCTTCAAAAAAAAAAAACTAATGTTTCGTATGCATTTTTCTCCCTATATTCCTTATTTCCAACTTTGTTATCCTTTTTCTTCCTATAAAGACACTGAAGTATTACTTCTACTCCTTTGAGAGACTAAATCTACACCAATCTACACTCCAGATACCAACACAAGGGATCTTACCTACACCCAATCAGGTTTTTTTGAATACCTTCTCTTACGAACAATGCAATCCCAGACTGAGACAACTGGAGAAAGGTAAAGAGCAAACTGGTATGAATTAACAGAATCCTCAAGCGCCACCATTCTCACCAATTTCCCACAATCGTTGCATTTACCCATCTGCTGTGCACCAACAAAGTTTAATCACTCAAACTCCAAGCGTCATTCAGCCAGTTCAAAGAGCTTACATGACCTCTCTCTGCAACATGCCCAAGAATGTAATTATGTGTCAGTTCAAGTCCACTAATAGTTTTAAGAAAGATAGCCATATGTAAGAACTAAACTAGTTGTTTATAGTAAAAGTTACAGCACATAGGCATGTATATTTATGGAAGATATATAATTGTAACTCTGCCTAACCAAACATGAGGAACAGTGTACTTATAGTATAGAACAAACTACTAGCAGATAACAAAGTTGACGTAAAGCCAGTTGCAACTGAGAACCCTTTACAGGAGAATTGTGCTACATGATTGCATTCAGACATATAAAGCATCTAATCCATTACAGCTAGGTAGGGAACGTACCAAGTTTAACAAAAACTACGTTAAAGATATCACCTCCGCTCATTTGATCTAAGAGATCTATACTTGGTATAAACACCCCCACAATATTGACTCCCCATAAGAAAAATGACCAATACCTAAGCCTACCAATATTGTTGATATGGCCAATTTACAAGGAAAAATGAACAATCTGGCACTGAAATTGCAATTTCTAGAGCATCAATTTGAGCGGAATCACAACTAATAAGAAAACCGAAAGTGTAATTAAAACAGATCCAACAAAGCAAGGAGCTTTTTCGACAAATATAGAAGAAGCTTAAAAAAAACTCAAACCCGCAAGAAAACCATCTCGAAGTAGATCTATGAGACCTAGATGTATATAAATTCAATCGATCCGGCGATTCGATCAACGATTTAAACCCAAGAGGAAAGTCAATCGAAAATCTAAACTCATCAAATCCAGAAAAAGGAAAAACTCAACTTACGTAAAGTAATCATCTCAAACCCACAGGCCACAACTACAATTCGAAATCAAAATCGGATTTCTAGAACAATCCATACCAAAATCGGACTTCTAGAACAATCCATACCTGATCTTGAAGAGGTGAAATTGTGTTCCTCCCAAATCGTTCCAGTGGAAGAAGGCTAGGGTTCTCCAAAGGCGAAGCTTCGAATTCGATCTACAGAAGAAACTGATCACGCGACGCTAAACAAAGAAACGGGGAGAAAGGGGGGACGTTGGGGAAATAGGAAAGCAGAAAAGTTAGATAAGGGTGGTTTCGTCATTTTCCACTTGTCGATAGACACGTTACGGTTGGCGATCAAGATTGGCTAGCTGGAAAGAGAAGTAAATGCTGAAGAAAAGAAAAAGAAAAAGAAAAAGAAAAGAAGGAAAAGGAAAGTCGAAAATCAAGAAGAAATGCCTTGACGTTTCATTGGCCGTGACTAACGACTTGTTTCACGTGTGATGGACACGTGGCTTTTCAGCTGTTTTTTAATTTGGGGATGGATGGTAAGATTTTTTTTCTTTTTCGGTTGATAGATTTTTTTCCTTTAGGAGTGGGTCCAGTTGAAATAGGTCATGTAATGTGATTAAGCCATGTAGGATGGGAGAGATAAGATTGAGATTACAACCGTTGATTAGGGAAGTATGTGAATCACTTAAGTGGACGACTCAGATTTCAGATCTATTTGCAAGGTGGGTAATGAGTAATGACTGATTTTTTTATTTTTTTTTTGATAATGACGGATCTAATTTTGATTGGGTAACCGCTCAAAAAAGTATTGGGTAATTGGGTTCATATTTTTTTTTTTGAAAATTATTTTTGGTGTTTTTAAGTTTTTGCCTTTTTCTTTTTGTACTAAAAAAAACTTATTCTTCTTGGTATCCTTTTGGCTTTCCCCGTTGACGCCCCTCTCCGGTTGAAATTAGACAATTTCAAGTTTACCATTATGTTCACCACCCTTAAATTATTAGGATTTGACTATTAAAATATCAAAATTCATAAACAAACTACATCAAATTGAATTTTTAAACAATTTTGTAAACAACCTCTTAAAATAGAGAATTGTTTAAAAATTCAAATTGATGTAGTTTGGTTATGAATTTAAGTGTTTTAAGAGTTGAATCCTACTAATTTAAGGGTGATGAACATAATGGTAAGCTTGAAATTAGCTAATTTGAACCGGAGAGGGGCGTCAACGGGAAAAGCCAAAACCTCAGGGGTACCAAGAGAAATAAATTTTTTTTTGGCACCAAAAGGAAAAAGCAAAACCATAGGGGCACCAAAAGAAATTTCCCTTTTTTTATGGAGGGTTCATATTTTTTATTTTACGGAAAAAAAATCTTCTTTTTGTACTATAGTCAACTATTTTCCTAGTTGTTGAGAGGTTGATTTTTAGTGCGAGGGGATGGTGTCCAATTAAAGGATAGGAAAGATCTAAAAATTTATATATATAGTTTGTTTGTTTTTAATTCTGGTTTGTGTCCCCGAATTTTTTAGTTTTTTGAGTGGTGCTCTAAAATAAATTTATTTCGAGTGGTACCCCTAAACTCTTACAAAAATCCGGTCGATGCCCTTACTTGTAAATTTTCGTTAGTTTATAACTAAATTAGTATGTTTTCTAATGAAAAATATATCTTTGTGCATTATTAAATTGAAACAAAATTTTAGTTTAATAATAATTAAGAAAATCATATAAAATATTAAATTAAAAATATTATATATATTTTTCAAGTAGAATGTATGTTTTATAATTTAAATTTTTAAGTTTAATTTTTTTTACAATATTTACATTAAAATAAATATAATACATAATTAAAATTTGTCATGTAGGTTTCATGTACTAATTTTTTTTTTCAAAAAATAACTAATAGAATTTTCATTATGGTATTATCGAGTTAGATAAAAATTTTAATTTCTATCAATTTTTCAAAAAATTTCAAAATTACTATATAAAATCTACATGGGAAATGTTAATCTTTTAATATACTTATTTTAATATAAATATTATAATATTTTTGATTTTAACTTAAAAACTTTGAATTATACAACATAAAATCTACTTGATAAATATATATAATAAATTTATTTTTATATTTTTATATGATTTATTTTCATTGTTATTAAATTAAAATTGTGTTTTAATTTAAATATGTACAAAAATATATTTTTCATTAGAAAACATAATAATTTAGTTATAAACTAACGAAAATTTACAAGGGCACCAGTTGGATTTTTGCAAAAGTTTAGGGGTACCACTCGGAATAAGTTTTTTTCAGGGCACTACCCGAAAAAACCAAAAACCCTAGGGTACCAATCGGAATTTTCCTTCTTTTTTTTATCTGTGTTGGGCTATCTTAATTTGGGCCCAATACTGTTAACGAGAGACTCAATTCGGCAAGGAGTAGGGGACCAAAACACTTGTTCAACGCTTACCGAGATGCGGGAGAAGGAGCTAACGGCTTGTGGGAAATTTGCCCATAACGGCTAAAACATTGATGATGATCGCAACATTCCCGAGATTGCAGGCCATTAAAGAACAACGGTCCATTGCTGGTAGATGATTATAAAAGGCTAAGAGAATGAAGAAGGAAGGACACAGAATATTCAAGCTATAACCTACAAATCATTCGATCCCATTCTTGGTTTTTACTTATCGAAATACAAGCACCCATTTGTCTAGGTGATTCCCCTGTGTAAACTCAAAAAGATATTACCATTGTTTGATTCTCATAATCTATAATCTATATTCCAATTTCTTTTGTTATTCCTATATTTATTTGTTTTTTGTATTTTTGTTGAATTATACTTCATCCGTGAGTTTAACGCGTTTGGATTAGTTCTTGGTTGAGATTTCATTATAGCAGGTAACACGTTATCATGTTAATTCGGCCCAAAACAATCCGTCATTAGACGAATTCTTGAAGGTGGTTAGGTCGTTGCTAAGAAGTAGTTAGATTAGTACGCAACATTATAAAGTTTGGGAATAAAAAAAAATTATTTTTGATTGTGAAAAGTACATATAATAGAGTAGAATGCAAACATTATTCTTATCGATGAAAGGGGTTATTCCTATCATGAAAGTTATTGGAAAGTTTCGAAGTTTTTGCTTTATCGGATGATGTCTTAAATATTCGGTATGTACCATTAATTATCATTTTCCCTTACTTCTGTTAGATTTTTATGAACTTCGGTTAGATTTTATACCATCTCTCTTTTTGTTCTCGTCACTAAATATGTCGGCTGTTTTGGGCAGAATAATCACACGAACGTGTTACCTGCTAAAGTGAGGGAATCCTAACCAAAGAGCAATTGTAACGCGTTATAAACTACAAACAAGATGTAAAATTGCAAAAAAGAGAGAAAAAAAAGAGCAAGCAAGTTGTTGTGAATGTATTATGATCGTGATTGTAGACAATTCTCCTGGAATTACAAGCGAGCACTTGGGTAGAATTGGCAGATAAGAATGATTTCAACTAGAGATTATTTCAGAGTGTGATCGTCGATGTCCCCTCTCATCTCTGCTTCGTCCTTGTTTTATAACCCTTGCTTTGTTTAGACCGTTGGTGGAGCGTTTAGTGTATCCCGGAGGTCTCGCCATTAGCGTTAATGACATAGTCGTAAGTGTTGATCTTGAAATCCTCTCCAACCAAAATTTCCGCTATGGCTCCTCTCACTCAATGCTATCCGCCATTACTCTTTCTCCAGTTTCTTTGTTTGGCAACTCGGGCCGAACATTTCGGGTCTGTCTTGCTTTTCTGGACCTAGCTTCGGAGAGGCCCAACAATACCCCCTCAAAAACCCGAGAAAGTTCCCTCCAACAACCTTTTTAGGGGTTTTGATTTAGCACTTTGGAAGTTGTAGCGCGTAAGACACGTCCCATCGGTTCTTATTTATAGCAGTCATGATGTCTTTTTTGAAGCCTTAATTGCGCTTCTTGGTTTCCAAGTACGTCTCCCTTCTTTCAATTTCTCATCCTCTTCTTCTTTTTCCCTTTCGGCCATGGTGACTTCCGATTTTTCCCCAACACCTCTTTCTCGCTGCCTTGATCCATCCGTACCCCCTTCCCTAACTTCATCCAAAATTCTCACTTTGTACCATCAGAGGAATAGCACCTTTGAAGATCCACATACCCTCGCCTTTACTGCTGGATTTCCTACTTCCACGGAAATATTCCTTCCCCCTTCCGGAATCTGGGCTGATTTCTACGTCGACGATTGGGTGTGCTTATACGAGTACCCCTTTCGTATCGGTCACCGCTTCCCTTTTTCTCCTCTTGTCATCGACTTCCTTACTACCCTCAACGTATCTCTTGGGCAAATACTTCTCCAGGTTTGGGGACTTTTGCTATCTGTTGACCTTCTGTGTTACTCTCATGGTCTCCTTTTCAAAGCTGCCGATCTCTTCCATAACTATCGTCTTACCAAAGGCGGTCCTGGCCGCTTGAGCTTGAAAACCTTCAACGACAGGTATGACCTGATTTTCAATGTGTCGAAGTCTGACCGGGGTTGGGCTGATAAATTTTTCTTCGTAAAGCTATCCTCTTTGGGAGTTGATACGTCTTTCCTGAAAACTCGATGGCGTTCAACATGTAGTGTTTCTCTATTTATTTATTCTGCTTTGTTCGTTTGTTCTTAACCATCGATTGTCCATGTTTTGAACGCAGAAAATTTCTCTTCTCCTCAGCCTCGCAAAGTGTCGGCTCAAGTCATCTCTCATATAGAGGCTCTCTCGTTGGAAGAGAGATCCTACCCCAAGCTTGTGAAAGCGTGCTTTGTTGATTCCGAAGATACCGAGATGTCAAGTAAGCTTTGAATCTTCTCACCTTACACCTTATTTTGGCGCATTTACTTCTTGTAATCCCGTTCATCTGCATGTTGTCAAGTTCAAGAACCACCCGTTCTACTACCGCGCTTACCACCATGGAACGAGAAGAAGTCCGAAAAAAGAGGAAAGCTGAAACGACATCGACGGCTGACACCTCCTTAGCGATATCTATCCCCAAGAAGTCGTCTGAGACTAAAGTTACTTCCCCAAAGAAGAATGTGGTCTCGAACCAATCTGATCTCCCAGAAACGATGATGTCACTGGACATGGCGGTGGAGAAGTGCATAAGTTCTTTGGCGCCTCTTCATGTGGATTGTTCTCGAAGTGCAGCAAATCGATCCTCCCTTCCGGAGTTCTTTGGCGAAATACTTACTGCTCAGTGGCAGGTTCGTTTAATTTGACCAGTTGGTTTTTTTTATATTCATCTCACCTCTTTATACAAGATGTTCTGCTTCTTAATCTGTTCAGGGTCTGCAACTTTCGCTCTTTGCTTTTGAGACTTTCAAAGGCCTGCCGGATCAACTGGCTCAGAGCAAGATCAGCATTCAACTCGAAAAGGACATGAACACCATTTTGGGGCAAGAAAAGAACGCTTTAGAAAGGAAGGTGAAGGACTTGTCGGTTGCTCTCGAAAAGGCATCTAAGGATTATAAGGACTGGGAAGAGAAGTTTATTGTTTCCTCAGGCAAAGAAGTTGCCCTAGCAAAGGAGATTGAGGACACCACAGACTACTGGTCATGCAGAGCTTGGTTGGAGATAGGGGTGAGCAAAAAATACCCGATCCGTTGATCCGATCCGCGATCCGGCCTATCCGATCCAATAAAATCCGGATCCGAATGGATCACAAAATTTTGTATCCGTATCCGATCCGATCCGGGATTTTTTTCCGGATATCCGGACCGGATACGGATCGGGGTTTTGAAGCAACCAGATATCCGGTATATCCGGTACTATATATATTTTTTGAAAAATACACATTAATACTAAGTAGCATAGATGTTTTAATGAGTATTTTGTAAAATTTCAACTCATCAAGTGTTCAATTCTCCTTAACCATGTAAACTTTCTCTTAAAATTTAAACAGATCGGCGGATATCCGGTTCCGATATCCGTCAATCATGCATATTAATTGGGCCTAAATCAAAAGTAATAGAAATATGATTCAAAACGGATAGTTCGGATATCCACTTCCGGATATCCGTTCCAAACGGATACTTCTTACCGGATATCCGGCAATTAACGGATCGGATACGAATCGAGGTTTTAAGGAAAAAAATCTGGTATACCGGATCGGATATATCCATTTGCTCAGCCCTAGTTGGAGATGATGGAAGAATTTGCAGCAGGGAAACATACCTCGTGGGATGCAGTAAAGGAAAGGGAACTGTTTGAAAGTTTGTTTTCTGATGAAGTGATCGCAGCCAAGAAGTCTTCAGTCATCGACGACATTGCTCATGTTGCCAAGGAAGTAGCCCAAGCAGAGTTAGAAAATCAGAAGGTCGATGAAGATGTTTCCAAGGATCGATCCTTCTTATCTCTGTTATCGTTTTAAAACATTAATTATTTCAGTACCCCCGGTGTGTCGGGATTTAACATTTTAACTTATGTGTATGGCCGCTTGTTTTTAGGGCCTTTGTTGTGGACAAACTTCTACCCCTGTTTTTGCATGTTTTTAGGGGTTTTATGATGAATGTTGTTTTAGTATTTGTATGGTCTTGGATCTGCTTTTGTCTTTTTTGCAGGTGATAGGGGTTTGCTATCGTAGGATGAGGATCGACGCGTTTGAGAAGATGATCGTTGGTAGTTTTGATCGAGTTTTGAAGTAATAGCGCTTTTGTATAGGATGCTAAGAGAGAGACCGATGTATGTAATAGAATGTAAACACTTATGTTTTATTCAATGAAATTTGGATTGGTTACAAGTATCCTGGCTTATGTGAAACTCCTCTTACTCTAGAGTTGTCTTTACGTGTTCTCATCTCTTGCATCTTGTGACTAGTCGTTGTATGCACATCGTTGTCTGATTATAAGGCGAGGGCCTATGTTTTGGAATGTAACGTCACAAGGCGTCCCTTGTTAGTTTTTGTAGGATTATCATTGTTTTATGTGTATAAAATGAGGCAAAAATAAAGTTGAACATAATGAAGTAACATATAAGTACCTTGTTGCGACTTGCTTGTTAGAAATGATACAAATTTAAATTCGTCGCATTCCAGCTTCTTGGGACTATCTTTCCATCATGTGGCACCAACTCGTAGGCCCCTTGTCCGACGACTTTCGTGATCTGGTAAGGTCCTTCCCAGTTGGCTCCCAACTTGCCAGCATTCAATTCTTGTGTTTTGAAAGACTTTCCTCAACACCCAATCACCTACTTGAAATGCTTTTGCTCTGACACGTTTGTTGTGACTTCGAGCCACCCCCTGTCTATATGCCGCCATACGGACTGATGCTTCATCACGTAACTCGTCAATCGTGTCTAAATGATGGAACAAGTTAGGCAAATTCAAACTCTTCAGTAGTGAGTCCATATCGAACTGTGGGCAAAGTTATTTCAACTAGTAACACGGCTTCACACCCATATACGAGGGAGAAAGGCGTATGCCCTGTGGTAGTCTTGGGAGTTGCCCGATCTGACCAAAGGAACCGGTTATTTGTAGCACGACATCAACCACTTGCCACCGCCAAATGAACCGGTTATTTGTAGCATATCTTGGCTTTCTTCTCCTGATGTGGTATGAGTGAAGTCAACCACAAAATCTGCCAAGGCTTGAGATTTCATCGCCGTTCATGGCTCATAAGCAATGTCGTATCCGTTAAGATGAATCAACCACCTCATTAGTCGACCTGATAGCTCCGGTTTTGACATAATACCCTTCATTGGGTAGTTAGTCCTCACAAAGGAAGATAGATAATGTCAAACGAAATTCACTAAAGAATTTATGCTGATCGATCGAGGGTGTGCATGTTTGGTTCTCGAGAGGGAAAAAGGGAGGTTGAAGATAGAAGGCAATAAAATGACTCAAATGTCCCTCAAACTCTGAAATTTTAAAAGGAGTGTGTGTTTTATTTGTACTTATCTAGACCGTTTATCTAATAAAATCAAAGGCTAAAAATTGATCTCATTTTATAGGTTAAGAGTTGATCTCATTTGATCCCCATTCCTATTAAATAATATAGCTTTATTTTTATTTTTTCCTTTCAAAAATACAATTGCAATGAGCAAGTGCTCATGGCTCAACGGTTGAGCCTCTTGTCAATGTGCAAGAGGTCTCAGGTCCGAGCATCCAGGGCGGTGGTTTGCCCTTCTTTCTTAAAATTGGTTAGTAAACCAGTTCTTACCCATGGGTGCTCTATGTTAGTCCAAGTAATACTTGGGACAATTGACAACCCCGACCCATTAAATGAAAACTCCCCCTTGCAATGAATGAAGCAAACTGCTTTCTGATACTTTTCCGATAGATTAAGCAAACCAATTTTTAAAACTTTACCAAACGATTAGGCAAACTTGGTACTCGTCTCTAGTCGACTAAACTTTCACATCACCTTTGATGTTTGGGATTTTATTGGACACGCCTTAAGGGAATAATCAAGATCGTACTTGCAAACTCTCAAGTCTCAACTCTGTTTTGCACTTGTAGACGTTATGCTTTAGTCCCAAGAACAATATTAAGGTAGAGTCAAACTAAAATGCTAATCAAACAAGATTCTAAAGAGTTAAAAACAGAGATATTCGTGTGTTATGTTACATGCAGATAAAGATAAACACGAGAATTTCTGTTATGCAACCGAACCGGTGCATTCTTAAACAAGGATGAGATAGATCATAGATTCGAGCACTAGGTTCATACAAGTAAAAACAGGCATTCAAGAAGTTTACACTTAATGGAGTAACATTTTCTAACAGAAAGATTATAGTGACATTTTACATTGACAATATGGTATACAAGATATACCTGAAAAAAGGATCCAAAGGAGATCTGGGTTTGATTTTTGGTGCATCTATCAACTGCGGTTGTAACCACTTGTACTTCCTGCAAGAGGCGCTTCTCCATCATCCTCGTGTTTCTGTTTCCTAATCACTTCTTGATTTGGTTCTTCAAGAACTGTGCTAGCAGATGGCTTGTCGCCTGCTGGAATAAGATTTCTGAACCAAGATCCTTCGAATCTTGGACTGCTTCTGTTTGGACTAGGGTTTTCTGGTGAACCCGAAGTAATGCCAGCTAGAAACCGGTATGCCACTTTGCTGGCAGAGACAATTTCTGTTTTTGCCTGTCTCAACTGCAGTAATAACAAAGGATTACCAAATGATATTAGACAGATGCAAGGGAGCGATGGGTCTATATCAAGTTAATCAAGAGGATATCACTGAAAAAACAACGAATGGGAAACTGAAAGTGAGAGCAAGTCATAATAGTATGCAATCTCAAGCAAAAGTCAAATAAAAGGATGTTAAGCATGAAATGTGCCATAGATGGCTACATTTGCCAATCGTGGCAAGCTTTTTAAAAATGCAAGTTTTTAATGCTACTTTTTATCTGAATATAGATATGCTTATAAGCAGTGAAATGCGTTATATTGTAAGCAGCAAATCCTGTAATGAAGAAACAACTAATAGACTGAATCAAAAGCCACCCTTCAGGTATTGTCTACGCTGAATGGGCAAATTAAAAAAGATAATAAAAATTCAATACGAATCCAAAACCAAAATTCGGCATAGTATCAGACCCGGAATGCTGTGTTTCCAGCAATTTCTACAGCCGCATCACCAGCATGGGCAAATCGATTAACCCAACCTGCAACAGGAAAAGGCTACAATAGTTACAAAAATGCTCAAAAGAATAACCCAGTACACAATGCTTTCAGATGCAGTTCGTATCTTTTCCTAATAACATCTTCCATCCCAGACAAAAATGGAGGGTTAAAAACGAGATCATACAACTCTCCAGCTACTTTAAAATTCAAAACCCATTGGTTACCTGTACAGCTTTGTTCTTGAACTTTTTTCAAATAAATATTGACTATAAGCTGTAGTGTTCAAGATTCTCAATTCACGAAATTAGGAAACAGTAACATTCTCTGGCAAGGACCATTGGCCTTTGTACTTGTAAAAACAAAAATGTATCTTTAAGAAGGCATGATGTGGTAATTTAATTATTATGCACCAGGCCCATCAGCACAAAACACTCCATAATACTGGGAAACGGTTTAGACTAGTAGTGGTTAGTGAAGACCACTAGTTCGAAATAAGCACACAACAGTGGATATAATCAAGTTTAACCCTGATGATATCAATACTTGATAAACCGGCTACCTTTAACTTTATTTCATTAGAAGAATAAGCAAGCTACCTAATATGTGCTCAACAATACTATTCTTGTGATGCATGAATACTTTGAGAGATGACGAATAATGAAGAGAATGCACTTACCTGGAAGTTTAGGCACACCCAGCTGTTCACACAACTCATCACAGAAATGATTACAGTTTTTAGCTAGCAAATCATATGAACTTCCAGGCCACTCTCTGCTTAGCTCCCTCAAGATCTGATTAACCTTATAGATGGACATATTTGTTTGTCCAAGAATGATTTTTTCGCGATATGAATACATAGGATTTTGTCCAGACGGGCAGCTAAAAACTCCAGTTCCTTGTTCACAATACCCAAATGACCATTCGTCATCTCCATATACCTGTCAATTGAAGCACAATTAAAGAAAATCAGCATCCAAAATGAACGTAAGCTACTTTCAACTTATAATTCCATTTAAAATAAAATGAACACAAAATTTATCACCCTAGACAAACTAGATTCAACTACCAAATGAAATCAATAAGCATATTTGACAAATGGAAACTGCAGTAGCTTCTAATGCCTACTAAATCAAGATTGCTTCCATTTCATTTAACAGGCATTCGTGCAAAACTATTCAGGTTATGTAGAGGACACAGAAAGAAGGCATTATGTAGAACCTGTAGCATTCCTTGTAATTATAAGCAGAACTTTTTTGAAACTTCCAAAATTTGCTCATAGGAAGAAAGAAAAAGGCATTAAACATCAAAGTCCGCAAATTCTATTTTCAGTGGAATCTTGACTACGAACCGTGAACGTTCCCGTTTTAACTCACAACTGAATAAGAAGCCAAAGACAGTTTCATTGCCGACTTCAAAGTTCATTAATGCTGGTTTAAGTAGAGCAAAGACAAAAAAAAACTTGCACAAGAACTAAAACTTCTCGTTCTGATTAAACTAAATACTTCCACTTCCACATAGAAATTGGAGGCTCATCGTAAGCAGAAAGCTCAATTACTATTAGTCAATACTCGAGAGTAAATCTAGACGTAGACCTGGATCGAGTGTTTTCCTGCATCGAATAACACCACTAATCGATCCCAATAAACCCAAACCTGATCAACAGACTACAAAACCCTAGATCTGCCGCCGAAACGACTCACTGACCAAAATTCGCGCAATAGCGGGAATAAACCCTAACAAGCAAATTCAGGACCACGATTTATACACTTTGTGAGAAAATAGAGAGACACGTACCTGGACAGCACTATGGAAGATTCCGCCTAAACCGATGCCATCTTTGAAGATCTTGTTGATCTGCATAATAGTATTGTTCGTCTTCTCTGAACCACTATTAGTCACATCGTAGATATGGAGGACCACCTCCATTGCCCCCTTTCTAATAACGAAAACCTTCGATCAACAGAACCCTAATTCCACCACAAACACACAGTAACTGCCGAACTGTAAAGCGAGAAATGGAAGGCGTACTTCCCAAAACAGCGAAATTGCTTTGTTTGCGAAAGCAGAAAAAGCAAACAACGAAGCGAGAAGACAACCACCACCACTCCTGCACCCCCTCCCTACACAGCTGTTTGATGGTTCTTCCTTTCTTTATTTTTCTCTCTGTATTTTGACCGATATTGGGAAAAAAGAAATTAACCACTTTTCTTCGTCCTTTTTCTTTTAGTTCTATTGCTCTGCATTTTCACTCCATGCGGACCATGCCACATTGCCCCTGGTTGATTTTACGTTTTGCTTTATGTGTTTAAGAAGATAATCAAAATAATAATGGTTTAAAACCCTATTAAAAAATTAATAAATCCTTTTTAAAAAACTAATTAATTCAAAATAAGTACAAATTAATAAAAAATTGTCATTTTTAGGAGCTTAAGCCCAGGTTAGAAAAATTGAAATACTAATTGAACTTTCTTTTGACAAATTTTTTTTTGCCAACAAAAAAATATTGAAAGCAACCCAAAATGTTGTCCTTAGTGGCAAGTTATGAATTATTAAAATTTTAGCTAATGTTCCAAATGGGGTGGTATAGTGGTAAGACTTAAGAGGCATGTGAGATGTTGAAAAGTCTTAGGTTTGATCCTTATTTTCGCCTCTTCAATTGGGTGAAAAATCAAGTCTCGCCATTCTTTCTCCCTACCTCCCTACTACTAGGTTGAGCTGGTCGGTGTAAGCCGGTTTACTTGGTGCGTGCGCTTTGTCGGCTAGTTCACGGACTCGGGATTTATCACTAAGAGCATATGCAGCGGTAAAAGAGGTTTGCTCGTCCTATTTGAGAAGAAGCAAGTACTATTTGAGGAGGTGCAGCAAATAGAAGGTGCAATTCATGTTTTTGGTGCATCAGTGCAAATAAATAACACCTCCTATTTAACACATGTCAAACTATTATTGGGCCTTATTTTATTTTGTCTTTTTAATTTGCTTTTTTACACACCATGACATCACCCATGTGGGTGGACTCCACCAAGTGAAAGGATCAACCCAACAAGCAAAAATTGCTCAAGCAGCTGCACATGTGTGGGCTCCACCAACTTACTTTTCTATTCAATTGTACCGCTGCATTGTAATTTCTTCTTGCTCCTCCTATTTAATTGGTATGGCCCACCTTTTTTTCTACTGCTCCTGCTATAATTGGGCACCGCTGCAGATGCTCTAAAGGTGGGTTCTTCATTACTAAAAAAAATTAGTTAATGATTACAAGGATTTACCCAATAAAGACTTAAGTATTCACACGCAATTTAAAGATAAATGGAACAAAAGAAACAGAAGGGTGGTTATCCGCAACAAAATACATTTAGCAGGTGTGTTTGAATAATTAAGTCTTTTACTGGTGATCTTTTTATGAATATAGTCATTTAACATGTGGTTACACTCAAATCACTCTAATGATTATTCTAAGTTCTAACAAATCCTACATTTTCATTGCTAACAAAATGTGAAAGAATTTTACAAATTAATATTTTTTGTTTGGTTGTCATATAATATAAAAAGCTTATGTATTATTGGGCTTTAAAATTAAAATTGTGTATTACATAATAAGATAAAGACAGTATATAATATTAATTCAAAATGATCCATATTTTGAGAGATCCACACACTCATTTTCAAGAGTATGCATTGTAAGACCATTTAAAGGACTTATTTCACTTATGGGTATAAAGTGGTTTTGGGTGAAAAGTTATTTTTTATGTCTTGAAAAACTAAAAAGTAGATAGAGATGTACGGATTTCAAGAGTATTAAAAATAGTTTTTGGATAGAAAGTAGTTTTGGGGGATGAAACACACTCCATGTGTAATGGAGGTACCTATTTGAGGTACTTAGACTACTCACAACCCAAAGCCCACTTTTGGGTTTTTAACCCCCTCAAACCAATTTTCTCACTCATCCATCTCATTTTAAAACTCATTTCTACTTTATCCTCACAACCCACATCTCCATTCTATTCTTTAAAATCCACTACTTTATTTTATTTTTCATCTTTATTACACACTTACACTATTTATAATAAAATAATATTCATCTTAAGCTTTTTATTTTAGGTTGATTTTGAATAATATTTGTTAAATTGGTATGATATTTAATTCAAATTTTTTTAATTAAATTAATTTGACTATTATTCATGTATTTTTACATGTATTTTTTTAAAGATTATTTACATGTATTTTTTTATTTATACCAAAATTTTAATTTATGAAAACATATTCAAAAAGGGTCTCTATGAGTAGATAAAATAAAAATAAAAATAAAAAAATTATTTTTATGATTCATTTTTTATGTTTTAGGGTCAAAAATAATCTAAACTTAAATCAATTTCACCCACCCATTAATTTTTTCTGGCCATTGGATTTATCTAGATCCACGCTCAAAATTCAGCCACGTGCTACAGGGCTTGTTCATTTGAGGTTTTTAATTTTCAACTTGGGCTTCAAATAGAAGGCTGGAGGTACAGGTTTCTATGCATTTCTTACTATTTGGAAGAGAACAAATATTATTATAATTTTAAAGCCCTGCGTTGTGTATGGTCTTAGGCCATCTCCCATGGTAGGCCAAATTGCCAAATTTAGCCTACTACTAGCATATATACCCGTACCATGTACGGAATCGGTTAAATATAATTGAATAATTTAATAATAAATTTATTTATAAATATTATAATTCTTTATTGTTTTTACAGGAATATGAATAAAATTTGTCGATTTTTTTAATTCAAGATCTAATATCTTTAATTTAAAAAAACTTAGGGTAGTATATAACTAATAAACAAATATAGTGAACATAATAACATAAAAAAAATATATGTGAAGGATATTAATTATTTATAATTCTTGTTAAAAATAAAGGATAATATATAATTACTTAAGTAAATGTATGGGTAATAAGAAGAAATTAAAGATTTGAGTAGATAAGGCCGAATGAAATTTAGGTAATTAAGAAAATATTTATTAATTAATTCAAGGATAATGAGATAAGAACAAATAAAAGATTTAGTTATTGCATTTTAACAAATTTATATTAAAATAAATATATTTAGTAAAATTAGTTTTGAATTAATTATTTTAGAGTCTCGATGACTTGGCGCCACATATGCGAATTGAATATAAGGTCGACACATAGGCGAAATCAACCAGAAATTGACATGTGTCAGAAAGGCTCCTTCTTTAGTATATATATATAGATGTACACCCCTCATACCATCTCATGATAAGAGCATCTCCCATGGTAGTCTAAAGGCCAAATTTTTTTAGCCTACCAAATGGGAAAATATACCTATTTGATGCCATTTTACCCTAAGCCTAAAAAATTCCACTCCCACCGTAGGCCAAATTTTCTAGGCTAAAATTATAAATATTTAATTCTAACGGCTAGTTTTACTTTTCCGCTATGTATTTTCCGCTATTAACATATTCCAAAATAACGACTAGTTTGAATAATTATTATTATATTTTATTTAAAAAATTATTATAATAATTGTGAATAACGGCTATATTTCAAAAAAATATTATTATTATTATAATAGTAAATAACGGCTATATTTCAAAATTGCATTATTATAATAATTGTAAATAATGGTTATATTTCAAAATTTTATTATTATAATAATTGTGAATAACGGCTATATTTCAAAAAAATATTATTATAATAAATGTGAATATCGGCTATATTTCAAAAAAAAGTCTATAAATACATGCATATCATCTCCTTCATTTTCTTCACTTCACTTTCATTCAATCTCTATTTTCACCTCTCTCCCTTTCATTTCACTACTACAATGGTGAATACATACAAAATAATATTCCGTATTTATATATTAAATATTAGGCTCGTATGAAACGTTGTAACGAGACCATTACAATAATACAATTTTTATAATTAAAAACATTTAAATAGTATGCTTTTATAATATTTTAATTAATTTATACACATTAAATCAAAACCAAAAAAATAAAAAATGTGAGAGGGCCCACCATGAAATGGTGGGACCCACTCATTTAGCCTAGCAAACAAGAAGGCCAAATTTGGCCCAAAAAACACCTTGGGCATTTTTTTTCTTGAGAAGTGGGTATATACCCTAGGATGGGGGGTGCTAGGCCATATCTGGCAATATACACTACCATGGGAGATGCTCTAAGCAATAACCACTCCCCAATAGGGTAAATATACCCTATCTCTCCCTCCCACCATAAGAGCAAATGCCATGGTAAGGTAAATTCCGTAAGCTATATTTTAAATTTTAGCATTCCATTATGCTAGAAGACAAAAATAGCTCATATGCTATATTTTTTCCACCCCACCATACCCTATATTGTATAAGGTATATATTAAAATATTTATAAAAAATGGTTTTAATTTGATGCATTGCCTTTAAAATGAATGTATGCAACGGTCATACTAAAATGTCGTAATTGTTAGTTTATTGATATTTTCGTATCGTTTTGTTATTTTATTTTGCATAAGTGTGCATGGTACTTTTAATAGAGCTCGGATTTGATATCGAGAAGGTTTTGAAAAGGTCATTGTCATATCTTAATGTATAATATATGTTTTTTATGCAACCTTAATTAATGCTTATGTATTAAATTAAAAATTAATCCGATTATGTTCAATATTAGGCTCAAATTAACAAGCTTGTTATGATTTTTATAATAGTATAATTTTTATCATTAACAAAATTTATTTACATCAAATTAAAGGATAATTTGAAAATGGAACTAAAATTAAAAAGGGGTATAATAGGAATATCTAATTTGGTAGTTGTTTTTAAAAGGGCAAGAATGGAATTAAGGAAAAATGGCAAATATATAGCCTACACACTCCTTACGGCATATTTGTCATTCCACTGTATACAATTGCTATATTTTTTTGGGATTTGTAGTTTACCTTATGGTAGGAGTGTATGATAGGGTATATTTAGAGTTTTTGCGTTTTTTAGCATACCATGGCAGATGCTCTAAGAGCATCTCCCCCCCCCCCATAGGCCAAATTTTATAGGCTTAAATTATAAATATTTAATTCTAGCGGCTAGTTTTACTCTTCCGCTATGTATTTTCCGCTATAACATATTCCAAAATAACGACTAGTTTGAATAATTGTTATTATATTTTATTTCAAAAAGTTATTATTATAATAATTGTGAATAAAGGCTATATTTCAAAAAAAATATTATTATAATAATAGTGAATAACGGCTATATTTCAAACTTTATTATTATAATAATTGTGAATAACGGCTATATTTTAATATTTTATTGTTATAATAATTGTGAATAACGACTATATTTCAAAAAAAAAATTATAAATACATGCATACCATCTCCTTTATTTTTATCACTTCACTTTCATTCAATCTCTATTTTCACATCTCTCCCTTTCATTTCACTACTACAATGAATCCACTCAAATACCATCATCTTCTTTATCCTCAAATGGAACTTTTAAATTCTATAATTATGTATTAGCTTCATTTGATTAGGAGGAAAATATGTTGCTTGGTATGTATGCTAACAACAACATGCTTTTGGCGGAACATTTCAACGATGAAGAGGATGATGTTCAATCCACAAGGAGAGGTGCAATTCCTGGCCACATAACTATTCATCGTGATCGAGAAGTTGCTGCACATACTTTGTTCATGGATTATTTTGCTAAAGTCCCTCGATTTCCAGAGGTAAAATTTCGTAGACGCTTTCGTATGCATAAAAGTTTATTTTATCGCATTACCGATGCAGTAAAGGCTCATGACAACTATTTTATGCAACAACGTGATGGAGTGGGTAGGCTTGGGTTGTCATCGCTTGTAAAATTCACTGCTTGTTTTCGAATGTTGGCATATGGTGCATCGGCTGATTCACTTGATGAACACTTGAAAATTGGTGAATCTACGACACTTAGATGCTTGAAAAAGTTTTGTCGTGTTGTTGTAGAGGTCTTTGCATAGAGATATCTTAGAAGGCCAACAACTAATGACGTTTCCAGACTCCTTTATATTGGTGATGAACGTGGATTTCCCAGAATGTTAGGAAGCTTAGATTGCATGCATTGGAAGTGAAAAACTTGTTCAACAGCTTAGGCAGGTGCCTATGCCGCACGTAGTGGCTCACCAACAATTATTCTTGAAGCAGTTGCTGATTATGATCTTTGGATATGGCATGCATAGACCTGGGCAAACACGGACCCGGACCGAATATGGGACGGGCTTGACCCTAAGATTTTATCCATTTATACGGACCCGAACCCGAGCCGATACATGGTTGCGGGCTGGGAGCATTGTTCATGTCCGCCCATTTTTGCGGACCCGGGTAGCCCCCGGGACCCATAAATAATATTTCGCTTGTAGGTTCTAAAAACTTTAACTAAGAGATAAAGTTATAAAATATTATATATGCCATAAAATCTGCTAATATTCTGTTACGTAATTATCTTAATACTAGTTAATAGTAGAACCATTGACCATTCCACCAACAAAAGTTAATAGTAGAACCATTAGTTGTTTGACTTGTTTCTCATTACAAAAAAGTCAATACCAAAAGTATGAGACAGGTTAATAAAAGACCCAACAAAAGTCTAAATAACACAATAGTTAGCTTCTCCATCTTCTATGTATCTGCAACCTCAGCCTCATCTCCATCCTCAATCTCTTCAGCACCTTCATCACCGATTCGTAGCACCTTGGATGGACCTTCAATATAACAATAAATGAACAAAACATTAAGATTATATAACATGTCTATTAGTTCTAACAAATTATAAAAGACAACTAATATAGCTTATTAGACAAACGTTACCTGATATGAAGCCTTTCCCACGCAGTCAATCCTCATAACATGAAAGAGCTTCAATTGTCGTGGATGCAAGAGAGCTTCTAGTAGCCCTTATCAATTTTTTCCCTAAGCTAAAAGCAGACTCTGAAGGAACACTAGAGATTGGAATACTAAGAATATCACGAGCCAAGGCAGCAAGGGTAGGTAAATGGTGAGAGCTTTGTTTCCAATACTCCAAAATATCAAGATTATCTATAGCATTAACCATATCCTCATCAAAATGCAGCTCTAACTCTGACTTAGTACTGGTCTTCTTTCTCTTGCTCAAATGATCAAACAATGCAACACGGGGTCGGGGAGGCAAATTTGCCCTTTTGGCACTAACATTTGAAGCATTATGCAGCACATCAACATCACTCATTTCTCCACATCCATTATTAACAGAAGTTACAAAATTAGCTTTATAATCATCCAACAATTCATTCAAGATGCCCTTAAAGTTATCAACCATCTCCTTAGCATAAACATCCCCAAACAAACTTGAATAACAATAAGCAACCCCTTCAAGCTTAAAACGATGATCTAGGACAGCAGCACACGATAAAAGCATATTGTAATCAACCCAGTATTTTTAAAACTTTGTTTGCATTTCAGCCACCATGGGAGACAAAATAGTATTAGGACCCTCTAGAATTTTTGTCAAAAGCATATGAATAGTCCACACACCATGAAAATAGATATTGGAAGTAGGTGTGTTCGAAGCAGAAAATTCTTTGGTTGTTTCATAAAATTCATGCAAGAATGTATGAAGCTCACTCACTTTTTCCCATTCAACTGAACTCAATCGATGCACTCTCAATTCCAAATCCTTACTTACAAAGCTGTCAATTGCATCTTGAAAATAGAGAAAGTTATCAAGCATTATGAAAGTAGAATTCCACCTAGTAGGTGTGTCCAAACGCAGCCTTTTAGCAGGGTTCAAACCAAAATTTGTGCTAGCAATCTCATAAAACTTTTTCCCCTTGGGAATTGAATTTCTCAAATTAATGATAACTTTTCTAATTTTGACCACAACATCATCTATAACCTTCAACCCAGCTTGCACCACCAAATTAATTATATGAGAACAACAACGCATGTGAAAAAATTCCCCACGCAATACCAAAGAATGTTTCCTCACAAGATGACTTCTAAGAGCAGCAATCATGATATCATTGTAGGAAGTATTATCTAGTGTAAAAGTGAACACCTTTTCAGCTATTTTCCATTCACCCAAACACAAGAATATCTCATCAGCAAGAGAAGCACCATCAAAAGGAGGATTTAAAGCTGAAAATTTAATCATTCTTTTTTGCATTTTCCAATCTCTATCAATCCAATGAGCAGTTATACACATGAATTCATCAATCGTACTCTCACTTCTCCAATTATCAGTGGTGAAGCTAATCCTACCAGGAGCATTTTGTAGCTCAACAATAACTTTCTTTTTCTCTTCTTATAACGACTCATTGTATCTCTCTTGATAGTATATCTGCTAACGACATTGAAATCAGGTGCTACAACCCTCATCAAATACTTAAAACCTGGTTCCTCAACAACACTAAATGGATGCCCACTAGAAACAACATAAAAACACAAAGCTTCACGCACTTCTTCTAAATTAATAAGAGGTTTCCTTAAAGACATTTGATTCATAGCTGAATCATTTTTATCAGACCCACCAGCAGTGATGCAAAAACTTTTCATATCACGATATTTACGTGCAGGACAGGATTCCACATGTCGTTTAAGATGTGACGTACCATTTTTAGGAACATCGTCGAATGTTTTCTTACAGTGCTTACAAGTAGCCTTGACTCTCCCATTATCCGATGCACGTCTAGCCATTCTATTCCACACCTTAGATGTTAGTTTCTTGCCTCGCGCGGTTTATTGAGCGTCCGAGTCATCTTCAACAATAAAATCCATCTTCTCTGCAGCTTCTTTTGATTGATTTTCCATATAATTGCACTCTACAAAAACAAATAAGAAACACACCTTAATTGAGATAGTGAGGATGCTTGAGAAATTTGATCAAAGCAACATAGTTAAAAAGTGGTATAAGTCAGCCATTAAAATTACATCTATCGTCATTGTCTAAATTATGGCTATCAATCTTTTCGCATTTTCAACTAAATTAATGTTTTGATGAGCAATGATTTTTATATATTATACTAAATCTCTTAACTAATGTTTCGATGACTAACACAAAAAAGAAGCAAATCCCACAAAGTATGTTGATGAGTAGGAATTACAATAGTCATCCATATTATTATTGAACAAAATAAGATTTTTATATACAAATCCATGAAGAAAATGCATAATCAGCATCTACTAAAGCCAAATAAATGGATCTGAAACATGACCAAGATAAGGATTAATTAAAATCAGACTAGTACGAGCAACATTCTTGTACATGGAGTCCATGGAATTTTAGGGATTTCTAATTAAATCGGACTAGTACTTGATTAGAAAAGAAACAAACTTACTTGGAGTCTTGGAGATGATTGACGATCGACGGGAACTTGAAAGAGAGTAGGGGAGAGAGGAACGGAGGGTTTAAGATTCTGAAAAGAGCAGCTAGGGTTAGAAACTTGAAAGAGAATCATATATATTGGACGCTTTAATTGGGCCGTTAATTAGATTTGGGCCTTTTCCTGGTATCATGTGTCTTGGTTTCTTAATGTAATCGGTAATAGATTTAAAAATTTTATATATATTTTTCAAAACATATATATGAGCTGGGTCGGGCTTATCGGCCCTATAGGGCTGGACTCCTAGTCCACATCCGGCCCAGCGGGTAACCGGGCCGGACTTTAACGGCCTTTTAGGGCTAGCAATTTTGTCCGTATCCTCCCATTTACCTGGCCGGGCGGGCCGGGCTGGGCGGGCCGGTCCGCATTTGCCCAGGTCTAGGCATGCATATTTTGGCTTACCGGGCTCTAACAACTACATCAATGTTTTGGAAGCATCCAACTTATTTGCGGAGCTTGCTCTATGTAAATCACCTTCGTGCACATATTTTATTAATCATAAACAATATAATGTTGGCTATTACTTAGCCGATGGCATATATCCCAAGTGGTCTACACTTGTCCAAACTATTCATGATCCACAAGGGAGGAAAAAACAATTTTTTGCCACAAAACAAGAGTCATGTAGAAAAGATGTTGAACGTGCTTTTGGTGTTCTCATGTCAAGTTGGGCAATTATTAAGAATCCGCACATTTTTGGAAAAAACGTGTTCTACATGACATCATGCATAATATGATTATTGAGGATGAGCGTGATCTATCATCACCCATTAGGGAATTTAATCGTGCACCTAGTCCTACCGTTGAACTAGTGGATACTGAAGATGAACGATTTGCTCAGTTTCTGGCTCGAAATAGGCAGATCAAAGACAAGAAATCTCATTTTGAACTACGAGATGCGTTGATTGATCATCTATGGGATCGTCATGGTGGAGATGAAGCTTGAATTATCTGATGTTGGTTGTTTTAATTCATGTGTTGTATTCCTTATATTATGTGTTTCTTTTCTAATGTTGGTTGTTTTAATTCATGTGTTGTATTCCTTAGATTATGTATTTTTTTCTAATGTTAGTTGTTTTAATTCATGTGTTGTATTAATTAGATTATGCATTTCTTTATCTTATGTTGGTTGTTTTAATTCATATGTTGTGTTAATTAGATTACATATTTTCCGTGTATTTTATAATTTGAACCAAATGAGATAAGATTGCATTCTTTCTTAGTCGTTAGATCAGATTACATGAATAAATATCCTAACACACACAAATATGATTCAAAAGTGGCACACATATCAATCTTATCCAGTGAGATAAGATTGCATTTAATCTGAGTCGTTGGATCAGATTACATGAATACACATCTACTAGCACACATATCAATATGATTTCAAAAGTGGCACATATATCAATCTTATCCGATGAGATAAGATTGCATTTCGTTTTGAGTCGTTAGATCAGATTACATGAATATATCTATACCGTTAAATTTTATTACTATTCATTATAAATATCATACTTCTTCTATATTTCATTCCACAATACCTAATGATGAAACCCGAAATAAACCGTTTGCTAAAAGACAAGAGACGGGATTATTATATTCGATTGTGCAAACACTCGCTTGTTTATTTATGATTTTCTTTACAACGAGATTGCAAGACTGCGAGGCTACAAGCCAACGAGGTTACGACCTAACGAGATTACAAGCACTTGAGGTTTACACCCTAGACCCCCTACGGTTATCCGAGATCTCGACCTAACAATGTTCGAGATCTCCTAATTGCTAGACAATGCTAATTATCGCTTTTTCGACCTTTTAAACGAGGTTGACTTTGCGGGACGACGTTGATGACTTGCGAGATTGGACAGCGGAGTCTTTTGAGGTGAGTGGGAGTGTGGTGTAAGCGGCTTCCGGGATGGTGTAGCGAGGTCTTTGATGTGAGCAGGAACTTTGTGAGACTTGAAGTCTTTTTGTGGACTTCACTTGTCTGTAGCGAGGCCTTTTAACGATGTTTCGATCACGTCGATCTTCAACGAGCAAGATAGTTCTTGAGTTCAAGATGTTTTTCGACCCCTTCTCCATATGAGGTTCTCCTCTATTTATAGAGGATTGGGGAGTCGAGTTCTGATCATTGTCCGATGTGGGACGCCCGAGATCAAGGGCTCTGATTGGTCTAGAGGCGAGGCAGCTTGCGATTGGCTCGGGAGAGTGGCGCTAGCTGAGTGGTTCTGGTGGGCGGGCGTGTCGGATGAGTCGGTTACGAGGTGTAGACCTCGTTCCAAGGTTTCGAAGGACCTCGCGGGGGTAGGAGTTTTATTAAAATAAAAGGTGGGTGTGGTTGTGGGCTCCAAGATCATTCTCGGGAGGCCCGTCGGGTCTGTATGTTCTTCGTACCCCGGTCCCACTTCTTACTTTACTATTTTGAGCATCATCACCTAATACAACCAATCCTTCTATTGTTTCAATGTCTTCTTCTAAGCGTGGTCCATCTTATACACAAGATGAAGATGTGCAATTGTGTCATTTTTATCTTGATGTTTCTCAATGTCCAATTAACGGTGGACCAGAAAAAGGATGCATTGTGAGAGAGAGTTGATGATGGTTACAACGAAGACAAGAGGGGAGAGAGGATCCGGACTAGAATATCGCTCCAAAGTCGATTCTCTGATTTATGCTTACCGGTAAGTAAGCTTCGTGTTCATATTTGAAAAATTAAGCACCACAATCCAATTGATGCATCTGAATAATGGATCGTAAGTACTCTTTGAACTGTAAATTTTAGTATTTTATTTATGCTTCAAACACAACATATTAGTTTTGTTTTCACTCTCTAGTTGAAGAAAGCAAAAGAGTCCCTCCAAGATGATCCGACTTTCAAGAGGAAAAAGTTTCAGTTTGATCATGTGTGGCCAATTTTGAAAAATGTGGAAAAATGGCTGGATAATGTTGCCCCACAAACTGCTAGACCGCGAAGGAGGAAGGATTCATTTGAAGGATCTCAAGTAGGTTCTCGTACAACAGGGACATCTGAAAATCCATCATTTTGTATTGATTTAGATGAAGATGAAGATGAGCAAGAGTACATCAATGATGAACTTGCTTCACAAGAGCGTCCCATAGGAACGAAGATGGCAAAGGCGAGAAGGAAAGTCGCCGAGGAAAATAAAAAGGGATATGAAAGGATCATGGCCGACAATCAAGCAATAAAAGAGATGCTTGAGAAAAACATGCTAGAGAAAGCAAGATTTGTCTCCAAGATGGAGCATTACACCTCCAATAAGCTGGATATCCAACACTAGCATGATGAAGATAAAATCATGCTCACGAGCCTTGGTTCTATAACAGATCCATTTGATCATGAATTCTTAAAGATGAGAAAGACGGAAATCATGCAGAGAAAAGCTCGTGAGTCGCAACCACCCCCTACATTTGGTTACGGTAATGTTAATAATCTGAACCAATTCCAAAGTGATTCTGAGGCTACCTTTCACTATGGAAATTTCGATAGTACATTTCCACCATTTGGATTTGGAGGAAGTGGTGGGTATAGAGGACCTTCATATGCAGGAGGAAGTAATCAAAGTGGTCGATCAAAGAGGAATGATGGTTACGACGACAATGATGCTAATCTTTCGGAATATTAGTTTATGCTTATGTTAAATTTGGATTTATCTTATGTTGTTTTTTATGTTCTTGCATTTCATTTTGTAGTACTCTTTTTTCCCAGCTTGAAATTTATTTTCAAGTATGGTTTTTAACAAGAATATTAATAAATTAGTTTATTTAAGTACAAAATAATATTTCGTATTTATATATTAAATATTAGGCTCGTATAAACATTGTAACGATACCATTACAATGATACAATTTTTATAATTAAAAATATTTGAATAGTATGCTTTTATAATGTTTTAATTATTTTTTACACATTAAATCACAACCAAAAAAATATGTGAGAGGGCCCACCATGAAAAGGTGGAACCCACTCATATGGCCTAGCAAATATCAAGGCCAAATTTGGCCCCAAAATCTAGTAGGCCATATTTTTTTTTGAAAAGTGGAACACACTCATTTTCAATGGTTTGAGATTAGATTGCAATCTTGAATCCAACGGTTCATGTACGAGATGGTATCTGCTTGGAAAATGTAAAGATAAGGTGAAAATCTTTGATAATATTTCAATGGTTTGAGATTGGATTGTAATCTTGAATTCAAAGGGTTCATGTATGAGATGATATCTTCATGGGAAATGGAATAAAATAATTGTGTAGGAGCAAAGCTATAGGAAATAAACATGCATTATTTTTTTCAAAACAAAATACAATATGAGGGGGACATAAAACCAATACCCCGAAGAAATAAGCACAACTTCAATAGACAAATAAAAAAAATTAAGCATCTTTCACCCATGTATACCATGTTGGTTCCAAATATGCTCAATTAATGCATCCCGGAGTGCAATATGAGCAGTCTTGTCTTTAATTTTCCTATGCCGAGCAAGGAAGTCCTGAAACCTTCCAGATTCATTAGTTACCAAATCAACAGACAATGTAGGGGCAGAGTTGAAATCTCTGATCGGAGCGAATAGATCACGTTCATTCTCAATTATCATGTTATGAAATATTATGCATGTAGTCATTATATCATGTAAAACACGTTTATCCCAAAAGTGTGCATGCCCCTTCACAATCGCCCACCGTTCTTGAAGCACTCCAAATGCTCATTCGACGTCCTTTCAACATGACTCTTGTTTTTTGAGCAAACAATACTTTTTTCGGACCTTGAGGATTATGAATAATTTGCACTAATGTAGACCATTTAAGATATATGCCACCGACCAAATAATAACCAGTGTCATAATCTTTACCTAGAATTTTGTAGTTAGTAGGAGGAGATTTACCTTCCGCAAGATTTGCAAATAGGTGAGATGCCTCAAGCACATTGATGTCATTGTTGGAGCCTGGTAAACCAAAATGTGCATGCCAAATCCAAAGATCATAATCGGCCACTACCTCGAGGATAATGGACGGTGATCTGCTATGCCCTGCATACATGCCTGCCCAAGATGTTGGCCAATTTTTCCAACGCCAATGCATGCAATCAAGGCTCCCTAACATTCCTGGGAACCCGCGTTCTTCACCAATATACAAAAGTCTTGCAACATCATTTGCATTAGGTGTTCTCAAATACCGATCTCCGAATACCTCTATAATTGATTGACAAAACCTTTTCAAACATCGAATTGAAGATGCAGTAGACTCATCAGTTAGTACACCATGACCTGATAGTAATACTCATCGGTTTGATTTGATGAAGACAAAAAGGATGATGAGATATGAGAATTATTCATGGTGGGATTTTCACAAAGAAAAGATTAGAGGGTTTAAAGAATATGGTATGATAAAAATGGTGATGGTGGCTACCTTATATAGAGGGTTGAAAAAATAGCCGTTAAACTAGCCGTTATGAAAAGTCCGAAAAAATATTATTGTTGGAAACTAGCTGTTGCATATAATTCAAATTATAGTTGTTGCATAGATTAAAGCCATTGCGTCAAATTAAAGCCATTTTATGTATACTTTAATATATACCTTATACAATTATGGGGTATGGTGGGGGGGGGGGATATAACATACACGGTATTTTTGTCCTCTAGCATGAGCAAATGCTAAAATTTGAAATATAGCATTCCAAAAATACAGTACCGTGTCATTTGCTCTCATAGGCCCAATACACAAACCCTCGTAGCAAAAATATAGCCTTTGTGTTTTGAAGACCAAATTTGGCCTTAGATTTGCTACCATATAACATGGACTCCATTTATTATTTTATTATTTTAGCTTAATTTTAAAAAGTGATCATTAATTAATATGTTATATAAATATATTATTCATAATATTTTTTATTATAAAAATTATATTATTGTAATGGTCTCGTTGTGAAGTTGTATTTGAGCCTAATATTTAATATGTAAATAATTGTGTGTTTTATTTTGTACTTAAATAAACTAATTTATTAATAGTCTCATTAAAAATCATACTTGAAAATAAATTTCAATGTGGGAAAAAGAGTACTACAAAATGAAATGCAAGAACATAAAAAACAACATAAGATAAATCCAAATTTAACATAAGCATAAACTAATATTCCGGAAGATTAGCATCATATCATAGCTGTTATTCACAAATATTATAATAATATTTTTTGAAATATAGCCGTTATTCACTATTATTATAATAAATATTTTTTTGAAATATAGCCGTTATTCACAATTATTATAATAATATCTTTTTTAAAAATATAATAATAATTATTCAAACTAGCCGTTATTTTAGAATATATTATAGCGGAAGAGTAAAACTAGCCGTTAGAATTAAATTAATATTCATAATTTCAGCCTATAAAATTTGACCTACGGTGGGAGTAACATTTTTTGTTAGTAGGCTAGACATCAAATACGAATACGACCCTTACGATAACCAAATTTATAAGCCTTATATGCCTTATATGCCTTATAGTCTTGTTATACAAGTCATATTCTTACTATAATACATGTACAATCCATTGTAAATGTCATCAAAAAAATCAGATCAAGATTTCATTAGGGTTCTCCAAAGTATCATAATATTCCTAACAATTTTGGCCATACTAGCAATTACGCGGCACGGAGACTTCATTAGTGTAGAGATATGGAAATGACATTTTCGTAAATTTATTTAAAGGAGCATGGTTTTTTTGGAAAAGGAATATGAAAATGACATTTCAGTAATTTTTTTTAAAGGGGCATGGTTTTTTTGGTATTAATTTACTTGACTTCACACCATCCAATGTCTTAAAACTTGTTTTATTACGTATACGAGCTTTCTTCACAACTAAGAAACAAACTTATTCGAGCTTGCTTACAAGCGAAGTTACGTCGACACGTTTTTCGAGACATGGCTAAATTACCCGTTCACATCCAACTATCACATAATTCGATCACGCTTTTCCAAGAATATATATCCCGGGATTACTTAAGAGCTAATCAAAACCTTTTGGTATTAATTTAATTGATTTCACGCCATCCAATGTCTTAAAACTTGTTTTATTATGTATAAGAGCTTTCTTCACAACTAAGAAACAAACTTATCCGACCTTGCTTACGAGCGAAGTAACGTCGACACGTTTTTCGAGACATGTCAAAATTACCCGTTCACATCCAAATATCACCTAAGTCGATCACGCTTTTCCAAGAATATATATCCCGAGATTCGTAAATTTTTTAAAAGGCATGGTTTTACAGGAATATGAAAATGACATTTCCGTAAATTTTTAAAAAGGACATAGTTTTTTTGGATTTACACCAAATGACATTTTCGTAAATGTTTGTAAAGGTGTATGGTTTTTTCGAATTTACACTATTCTTTATAAAATCTGGCTCTCTTTTATAGTATAATAGAATAATAGATAATAGATAATAGATAATAGATAATAGATAACCTTATTTTATCTTTTTTATTTATTTTGTTAAATAACCCCGATTCCTGAACGAATCTGTCAGTCCTAAATTTCAAATTCACTCTTGAACGCACTCGCAGGCGAAACGGAGCCTCTTTCAAAATCAGGACGCCTTCTTCTCTCTACCGTCTCCTTGATCTGCCAAGAATATCTCTTCTTCCCGTCCTCAAGGAAGACAAGCCATGGAAGCAATTCTCACCGATTGTGTTCAGAACAATCTCCAAAACTTCATGTATCGAAATGCCGTTTTCCTTTGCGAACGCCTTTGTGCAGAGTTCCCTACGGAGGTATACAAGCTTTTTTCCCCTGTTCTCTCTTGTCTCACAACTTTGTAAGCAGTCTGAAATTTTTGTTCCGAGTTCTCTTTTCGACCTGCTTGCTAAATTTGATCCTCGGTAGATATACTCGCGGAGGGTTAGGGTTTTAATGCGAATTTGAGCTCGGCTGTGAAGTTTTTAATTGTATTTGCTGGTAAAAAATAATTTTGGATTGCAGTCGGATAACGGTGATATCTTTTGATTGCTGATATTGTGAAAGAAATTTAAATTACAGAAAGCTCCAGTGACTTTTTCGTTAGTGTTTTTATCTTCTTGTGTTACAAGAAAATTTGAAAGAAATGTTAAGACTTCAGCATGTGTTACTAAATTGTGCTTACTGCATCGAATCTTGTTGTTTCAGGTCAATTTGCAGCTGTTAGCTGGGTGCTACTTGCGCAATAATCAAGCATATGCTGCATATCATCTATTAAAAGGTATTTGTGAATTGTGATTCTGTGCGTTTTCAGGATTTTAGCTCAAAATTACATCATATAATGACATAATTTTTCTTCCTGGTTGATCCCAGTATTAAGGTATCTCTTCTATAATTTTTCAAGAATATAATATATTCTGGTGCTTTGTTTTCAAATTTTATCTTTTCTTCTTCCTGTACATCATATATGTTCACACTTGTGTGGATTTTGCCCTTCTAGTAATCTTTATTGTGTATTTCTCTGAGAAGGCACACAAATGGCTCAATCGCGCTACTTGTTGGCCCTATCATGTTTTCAGATGGACCTTTTAAAGGAAGCAGAAGCAGCATTATGCCCTCCAAATGAGCCTAGTATAGAGGTATCATATTGTATCTGTAAGAAGCATTACATTGAAACAATAATTTGGATCGAATTCTCTTACTCACAAATAATTATATGCCAATGTGAGCATTTTATGTTGGAAAGTACTTGTTCCTTTCCAGTTTATGCCAGCATTATGCTCACAAATTTAGACCAACTTCTCTTGCTCACATTGTATGTTTAGGTTTTACATACATACATATACATATATATATATATATATGTATATATAAATATTTGTCACCCCTCTCATAGGGGGAAAGAGACTAGCTGGAACTTGGAACATTTGTTTGAGTTAGGATTCACCTTCTCTACTCCTCTTCACAAAATTTTGATTATGGTGTATATGATTCTTTCTACTATAATTTATCTGTTTTTTTTTCCTATAAGTTTGAAAGGACTACTGGAATAGTGATATTAGGGATTTGCATAAATTGGTCTGGATATGGAACGTCCTCATGCTCATTGGCTTTTATACAATGCCTTTGAGCTGGATATAACCCCTATATCAATTTTGGAGCTTGTCATATAGCTGAATTTCAGTTTTCCTTGGGTCTTCCGGGCGCACGGCGCACCCTTCTGCCTTAAGCCAGGGGTGCCTCCATCTTGACCCCCCAAATTCTGCTCAAGCGGAACTGCACTGGGTCAACGTTGTTGTTGCATAAATTGGTCTGGATGAAGCTTATTAAGGGACCGATTAGAATTTCTTGATGGGGAGGTAAATTGTAAAGGGTGTCTTATAAGGTTGAAGGTGGAAGACAAATTTGTTTGAGCAGTCCTTTGTTTTCTATCCTTTGTGGTGTGCGTGTGTGACATAAATTTAGAGTATATAGTATTTTATTTCAAATTGATGGTATACTCTTGTTTCTGTGTCCTGGCATTTCTACGTCCTTATGTTAGTTAAAATTCACTAGGAAGAATCACATATTCATACCTCTTGCTGTTCAGGTCCCAAATGGTGCTGCCGGTCATTACCTCCTTGGGCTGATTTACAGGTTATCTTCATCTTCTATTGCATATTAAAGATTTTGAAAAAGATAATACAACTGTGTACTTTGACTTACTGAACCCTATATAGATTCTGATATTGCCAAGTGCAATGGCAGCAGTTTGTAACAAGTAACCTAAGTTTGGCACTCCTTTAGCTTGTGTATATCAGAGTCCTTTGTATGCTCCTTAAAAACTATTCATGATTTACTTCAGGTACACTGATAGAAGGAATAATGCTGTTCATCACTTCAAACAAGCTTTATTATTGGATCCATTGTTGTGGGCTGCTTATGAGGAACTCTGTATTTTAGGTATGCCCGCTTTATCTGATCATTGCCATCTGAAGGTATTTCTATGGATTGCAGTCAATTCATTATAAGTTATTTTGACTTGGAATTAAATGTACACCTCCCTGTCTGTAGTAAATAAAGCAAATATATAGGATGAGGTCTACCTAACTTGAGTATGGCATCTGTTTCTGTGATTTTCAAAAGGGCTCCTAAAATCTCAATTTTTCATTTTAAAAAATCTTTTTGTGCCGTTGCTGCATAACTGATAGATCAAATGGATGCAATTTCTTAATCTCAAATAGTCAGATGGATTTGTTGACTTTTGTAGGTTCTGCTGAAGAAGCTGCTACAGTTTATAGTGAAACAGCTGCTATTTCTGTGCAGAAGCAGCAGCTGCAGCGACTCAGTTCTGAAACCTTTCAGACATCTATTGAAGACTCCAATGTGTCCACTCGGATGCCTGAAGACGCAAGTCCAAGGCAACTAAGAAGCATGAATCATGTAAAAGAAGGTACTGAAAATCATCAAGGAAATGTTGTTCCGAGAGGTTTTGCCAATCAGATAGCAAATAGCGGTCCATCTAACTTCACATTCTTCAATACTCCATCACCAGTGACCACACAGGTAAGATCGTGGTATGCATCTTAAACCTCTTTATACTTGTATTTTCCCAGAATATTTTATTATCCGGACTGTACCTTATGTTTTTTTTGATGTATTTTTTGGACCTTCTGTTTGCTGGGTGTTTTAGGCTCTTGAATTACAGTTGGACTATTTCAGGAATAAAAAGAACTGATGTTAGATGACTGGCGAAGTGTTAATTAGATGAATGCCAGTTATGTAAGATAGCTGCCTCATATGAAATTCAGATCATAGTTGTAAGTTTTCAGGAGAACAGCCTGTCAGAGCTGCCTGGCATGAAGCTTTGTTCAATTCAAACAATTTTGTTTCATTATTAAGCTAGTTGTTTTAATTCCTTATTTTTTTGCTCATCAAACAAACCCTAATTGTGATAGTCTCCACACAAACCTTCTCTATACTGGGGCGCATCCTCATGCTCATTGGCTTTTACACACTGCCTTTGAGATGGATTTAGTCCCTAGATCAATTTTGGTGCATTCTAAGTAAATTAAGTTATTATTGTCACATAGCTGAATTTCAGTTTTTCTTGGGTCTATCAGGCGTACCCCTTTCCCTTGGGCAGGGGTACCCCCATCTTGACCCCCTAAATTCCGCTGTAGCGGAGCCTCACCGGGTCAATGATGATGACATGCCTAAACAATTTTGCTCCCATTATAGTTTTTATTTAGAGAATGAATTAAATGCCCTCCTTCAAGTAGAACTGCATTATCGGATAGCTGTTTGATCTTTCTTCCATCTAATGTAGTTTTCAGGTGCTGCTCCCCCACCACTCTGTAGAAATGTGCAACCAAATCTTGCTAAAATGAACAATGATAGCTCTGCTCGCTCAACTGTGAATCCTGTAATTCAAGCTCCTCGAAGAAAGTTTGTTGATGAAGGGAAGCTGCGGAAGGTAAATATCAGTAATATTTACTACTTTAAGTTGGATGCATATGATACCCATCTATTCTTCTCATTCTGTTTCCACCATAATTAACTAACTACCACAAAAAGTTAATTGACTAAATTTAATCTGTTGTTATTATATACTGGTTAGCTGATTACTATAATATATATGTATATATTTGACAAGTTAGGTGAAGAAATTTCTGTAAATGCAATTGAGTCTATGTGAATTAGGTTTGTTACTTTTAGTTTTTTGTCTTTTCACATGCAAGATTCATGATGACCATCAGCATCCAGTATATTTTGTCATCGCCAATATCCTGATGTGTATATGTATAGGAACAAAAATGAATTCATTTATGCATAGAATTCTAGAATATTACTTGAACTAGGCATCAAAAGTATGCAAGAGTGAAAAAAAATACAGTTGCAATTTGATGAGACCATAAAGGCATAAAGTTGGAGCTGGCACAACTTGTAACCGACATTCTAGGGTTTCTGTACACCAGATGCTTAGTAATCTTTTCCATTGGCATATGATGGAACTTGGAAACTATCAAATTTTCAAATTCTTGCTTGCTAAAAATGAAGTGCTTGATGTGGGTATGAGGCTCTGCTGACCCTTAATGACAAAACTAATAATTGATACTTGGTAGGAGCCTGACAATAACACTTGAGGCGTTGATAATCTTTGCTTATCTTCGTGACTTCTTGCCACCTATAATTGATAACAGGTGGTGCATAGGGAAAGGTCCACCAACAGGTGGCATCATGCTCTATGTGACAATCATCTTAATAATACTCAATAAAGCTGATACAAATTGAGGGCCAATTACTTTCATAGCAATAAGCTCAAAAACTGCAGATTTACATTGCAGTTGTATTGGTTTTCCTCTGAAATACTAGAGACAAGAAGATAACTAGGAAATTTTTGGAGAGGGAATGATCTTTAGAGTGTTGTTTCATATTGTGTGTTAGTTAAAAGCAACAGTCAGATGATTGTAATTAGCAAACACAAGTAATAAATATCTTGTAATGAAGATCCAGAGAAATCTGGTATTCATTCAATTACGCATTTTGCCAATTACCTCTTTCCTTCTTCAGGTAGTTGATGGTTTTATTCCATTGGCAAAAATTCTCTATTATTTTCCTGGCTGTCGGTTGTCCGCTCAATTTTACTGCTTGATAATGTTAAAAATCAAAGCTAAGGCATGCGGCACATATTTTCTGACTGATTAAAGGAAATTCATCGTCCTTTTCAGATTTCAGGGAGGTTATTTTCCGATTCTGGCTCTCGGAGAAGTACTAGACTTTCTGGAGATGCCAGTGCTGCTTCAAATGCAACATTAGCAGGGAATGGGACGGTTCATTCCATGAAACATTCTGGAAGTTCAAAGTTGAGCTCAGTGGCATTACGTTCAGTCACAATTCGTAAGGGAACAGGCTGGTCCAGTGAAACTTATGAAGAAGGTAGTGTTCTTGATATGATGCAGTGAAGTGCTAGTTGATATCTAAACTGTGGGTTATCAGAGGACTTCATTGAAACATGCTTTCTTTTTTTGTCTCAAATTCAAGGAGAGTAAATATTGAGTTGTAACATCCTAGTAATTTGAGAAATAACTTTTCAAGTTGGGAAACAATTTAGCCTCCTACTTCCGCATTCCCTATGAAGAAGGGAATGTCTTTGAGATGGATTTAGCCCCTATATCAATTTTGGTGCATTTTATTAAATTCAGTTATTATTGTCACATAGCTGAATTTCAGTTTTCCTTGGGTCTATCGGGCGCATCCTCGTGACATGTTCAGGTTTTGGGTGCCCCCATCTTGACCCCCCAGATCCCGCTTGAGCGGGACTATAATGGGTGATGATGTTGATGTTGATGTCCACTTGCCACTCATCTTTGCTGCTGTTGCAATCTCAAGTAGCTGTTCAGCTCATTTGTCTGCTAATTCATTAATGACCAGTATCTGTGCTACTCATCTAACCTACAGGCTTGTTTCACTAATCACACTACTATGCCCGTCAAGCCCATCAATGGTTGGTGTTATCTGCACCATGACCTCACTGCAATAAGGGCCCTTGACCATAACATCATATGCTATATACAACATCTCTTCCTCCACCACCCCAACTCCCTTCACTCTTAAGTCAGTTATGATTTGTTTTTGGTTTTTGATTATGTGAGGTTGGCTGTTGGAATAATTGTATATCTGGTTGGGTTAAGATTGGGTTGGTTGTGTTAAAATTTTTCATTATAGTTTAATTATTTTTGAATGTTTGGCGGGTCAGTTATGAAGCAACTTGAGTTGGTTTGTTCTAGATCAGGCTGAAAATTTCAGTTGTTTCTAGTCAGGAGTGTCATCCATGTAAACCTTGTTGAGCTTTCTGTACACACATTATAGTTGCAGACACATAAACATCAACCATGGACTACTATGCATTGATGCTTCCCAAAAAAAAAATGCATGTATTGATTGATACTGGAGATAGTATTATCCGCTCTTTTAAATATTGGTACTACTAATGTCTAAATCTAATATATTACCCATATAAGGATTATGTTTATTCGTTTTTGCTCATTTAGCTTGAGCTAGGGATAAAACATGCGGATTTTGTGTCACACTTATGTACAAACATCAAGTTAAGTCATGTATGGAAGTATAGAATCTGCATGCTCATTTTTCTTGTAAAAAAAATTAATTTGAGATAAAATAGAACGTTCTTTGTGCTGCTAATTGCTGTATGATATCTTTTTTCTTCTAATTTTTCATTAAAAATACAGAGTATCTTTGACGATGAAACAATATAATCTAGTTATTATGCTTTTTTTAATATCAATCTGGGTGAAAGATACTTATAGATGCTAGTCACCTAAAATTTGCCTTTACTTCAGGACCACGCCAGGAGGATTTTGAAGATTCTAGTTCAAACGGAACAGCAACTATTTCTGCATTGCCATCTGGTGATGTTAAATCCTGTGATCAGGATGATGGGAGCATGCTAACAAGTAGGAGTAATGTTGATGCATCAAAGATCCTAGCAGGGGCTGTAGATATCATGACCCTGTTGAAGCAGTTCGGAGAAGGCTATAGACTTTCCTGCTTGTACAAGTGTCAGGTAATGGATCATTTTCACCCAAGTATTAGGGACCTTCAGCATATTGTTCTTGCTGTGCTCATTCATTTGTTTTACTGTTTTTTTTAATCACAGGATGCATTGAACATTTATCAGAAACTCCCACATAAACATTATAACACTGGCTGGGTGCTTTGCCAGGTAAATTTATGCTCTTCATTGTCTTTTGTTTGTGCAGTTCTCTTAAGGTAAAGAGGAAATTGCATTTTAACCACCGTTTATTTTACACTCATTAGTCATTACATTTAATCACCCTTTATCTTAAATTTCACAAAAAACCACCCCTTATATAGCTAATCTTTAATTCGCCACCCTTTTTGACAGGTACCGTTAAATCTCTATTATGTATAGTAAAAGACCATCTTACCCTTCCCATTTTATTTTATTTACAAAAGAAAAAAAACTAATTGTATTTTTTTTACCTAAGGTGGAGAAAGAGATAATCTCTTCAGTCTTCCTAAATCGAGCAATATTTGAGCGGACTAGGGCCTTATGGGGTGGGGTACACAATCTTAATGAATTTATATACACTTAATGACATCAATAAGCAACTATGTTGTGCTATTTCTTGATCAAAACAGGCGGGTATATATAAGCATATTAAGTCAGGATAGAGTGGATAGACTTCAATCGGAGAAGTTATGCTGTCCGCTCCCATTATTAAAAGCACAATGAGTTCGAGAAAGTCAAGAAATCATCTTCTCGTTTCCCCTCCACCATTGGAGACCTTAAGATCTTCCGTGGAATTTCCCCTTCCAAAGTATAATATCACGCTCCTCATTCGGTGACCTCAAATGAACGTTTTTAGTACAAAGGTTGAATTTCAAAATCCTTTTTATAACCATGGTGGGAGACAGATGGTGACGCAAGACCTAAACCTGGATAGAAAAAGAGAGAATAAAAGTAAGAAAATTTGGATAGATTTGAGGTGTACTTTTGGAAAAACAATAATGGTGATACTATTCTTTTGTGAATAAACTTCTGTCTATTATTTTAATAATTAACTGAATGTCCCAAGACTGTAATGCTAAATTAGATTTAAGATTGGTAGGATCATTTCTGTTTTAATTTTTCTACCAATTCTAGCAGTATAGAAAATTTGTATTAATCAACTAAGCAAAGTAAGCTATGTTTAGAAAATGAGTATATCATTGATGAGGGCTGAGGTACTGCCATTAGGAATGTTGTGGAGGATGGATTTTTCTTATCTGATTTTTATTTGCAATATGAGCACATTCTTGTAACTGCCTTCCAGATGTTTAGCTGTTTATTCTCACATCCTCTTTCATTTAGAAATTAAATCAAGCAAATCAGTGCAGCATTTTCCTTTAATATCTAGTACTTTCCTTGTAATGAGCACATGTCCTGAGCCGGTGGGTGCAGCATGGAGTTTTAGTTTTTTAGACCCTCATAGGAGAGTCTTCACTTTCTCAAGTTGAACCATATCAATGAGATGCAAGGGCTACATAAAACAGTTATCAAGGAAGACACATAACAAACTGTATGATTGACCTACTAGGCAAGTAGGCGGCTTCCTAGGCTTTCTTTTAGATCCGCCTAGACCCCACCCAGACCCAACCAAACCTGCCTAGACCCCACCCATGAATCATACCCGCCTAGGCCTATTTTTAGAACACTGATTATGTATGCTGTGAATGTTCTTGCCTGTAGATTAGTGAATTAATAATGGGCAAATATGATGTTAAGATAGTGTTAGTGTATCATATGACATTTAAATTCAGTACCTTTTCGTATGTGCTTATGAGCTTCTCTTATGACAAAGAATAGTTGTTCTACATCCAGAATGAAGTTCATTATAAATTCCATATTTTCTAAATAAAGTAACATGAAAAGGCTTCTGCTGCAGGTTGGGAAGGCTTATTTTGAGTTGGTTAACTACGCAGAAGCAGAAAGTGCCTTTAGTCTAGCTCGACGTTTGTCTCCTTACAGCTTAGAAGGAATGGATGCATATTCTACTGTTCTTTATGTGAGTAAGCATTTCTCTTGTACTGATTCTTTGAATAAATACAAGAGTCTGAATAAATACAAGTACAACTAATAGCATCCAGGGAATATTAAATAATTAAACCAGTAATTATCCAACATGTTTAAGTTGATTAGTGAAGAAAAAATGTACCAACAAAGAACGAATTTACTTCTCTAAGGCAAAAAAAACAAACATTATAACTCATAATGATACCAACCAACCTTGGGGGAAGAGTGTAAGAAGGAAAATGTCTTCCAGGCTTCCAGCTCTTTAATCAATCATTTTTTAAGATGTTCTTGTGCTGAAAAGGGTTGATCATTGTTTTTTATACTGTTCTTGTGCTGATGTCTTATTTCCACATGCTTGAACATGGTGTTTTTCATAGGAGGAAATTCATTGGAATCGGGGTACATATATTTCAGTACATGGATAAGGCAAAGGACAAGAAGTCCTATATTGATATGCTCACATCATAGGAAAAATGAAATTATCAAAGTCATCCCTACTTGATGAGAAATTGAGTCAGAGAATTACCGCTAAAAGCACCAGCAACATATACCTAGCTAAAGATAGAAAAGCAGTCATGTCCCAAATAAGTTGAGAATTCATTCATCTGTCGCTTATTATAGAATGCCGCCTTGATAGGATACCCTACATGGCAATGTGTGGTGCTTACTTCCCCTTTAAACAGCTAGGTTATCTTAAAAAAAAAAGGAAATCTTCAATCATTGTAATGATGCAACCATTCAAATTGGTGGGAAAATTTTGTGCTGGTTAAATTCTGATCTTTGGGTTGTTTAGAGGCTGACTTTATTGTACTGTGACATCAATTTGGACTTTGCATGCTGTATCATATTAATTTACTTATCAATAAAACGCAAACTTATCTTTTATTGCAGCATCTCAAAGAAGATATGAGATTGAGTTATCTGGCTCAGGAGCTGCTATCAACTGATCGCTTGGCTCCCCAAACTTGGTATATGCAGATCTTTCCATTTTCTGAAGCTATGGCTTGCTATCTTAAACTTTATATTGGAGATTGTTGGATAAATTAATTTATTAATTTGTTATACTGCTATTACTGTATTTTACTTGTAAATTGTGTTTAGCTGCCTGAGGGCCACCCTACTCTACTTCTAGGTTTCATTACTATTGCCTAGGCAGTAGGGGTAATTATTCCTTAGAACCTCTAGACTTTTGGTATATACTTCAAGCAACATTTTTCGAATGCTGTCCAGGATTTTTGTTCTCATTTTCATGAGTGATATTAATCCATTTTGCAATTAAATTTGGTTTTCAGGTGTGCTATGGGAAATTGTTATAGTTTGCAGAAAGATCATGATATGGCCCTGAAAAATTTCCAGCGAGCTGTGCAATTAGATTTGAAATTTGCGTATGGTCACACTCTATGTGGACACGAGTATGTAGCTTTAGAGGATTTTGAGAATGGAATTAAAAGTTACCAATGTGCCCTTCGAGTTGATTCTAGGCATTACAATGCATGGTATGGTCTAGGAATGGTCTATCTTCGCCAAGAGAAATTTGAGTTCTCAGAGCACAACTTCCGCACAGCAATCCAAATTAATCCACGCTCCTCTGTCTTGATGTCATATCTTGGGACTGCATTACATGCATTACAGGTATGACCATTTCTTGTGATGAGATTGTACATCTCTTTGAGGAGAGTTAAATGTAGTTTTGAGGTATTTTAGGGTGCGTTTGGATTATGCATTATAATGCAACTTAGTAATGCAACATCTTAATAGTATAATGCATCATTTTATACTGCTTCAGAATGCATAATCCAGACACACACCCTTAAGTCCTTAACTGCTACATTTTGTAGCTTCATGATCAAAACTTAAATTGCTGCATATAGTAACTTCAGTTGTTGATGATGCTGTGTATTAGAGAAATGAAGAGGCATTGATGATGATGGAAAAGGCTATCATAGCAGATAGAAAGAACCCTCTCCCCATGTTTCAGAAGGCTACAATTCTAGTTGAGATGGGGAAGTTGGATGAAGCTTTGGAAGTTCTTGAAGAACTAAAAGAGTACGCTCCTCGTGAATGCAGTATATATGCTTTGATGGGCAGGATTTACAAGCAGCGCTACATGTATGATAAAGCTATGCTTCATTTTGGACTTGCTCTTGACTTGAAGCCTGCTGCAGCAGATGTTGCCTCCATTAAGGTAATTCTGTATATACAGACCCCTGTGGTCATTTCTTCCTTCAGCATATCTGTATGATTCTAAACAACATTGGAAATAGTTTTCGTCTAAATAATCTATCCGCACCTCTAACTTGCGAATCTTCCTTTCTGTTTGCTTGATTTTTTTTTTGTGTGCGCGTGTTTTTACCTCTTCCAGGCTGCCATGGAGAAGTTGCTTGTCCCAGATGACTTAGATGAGGAGTAGTAGATACAATTTGAATGCACGAGCAGCGAAAAGCTCTTTCCCGAACGTTTTGTTCATGTGAATCTCAAAGCCAATTGTATTTTTAATTATCTCGAGTTGTTTAAGGCGCTTTTAGATGTAGAAGTCAAATTTTGTAGCGTAGCTGTATAAGCATCAGTGTATTTTACATTACATATATGTATCAAATATTTATTGCATCTAGCATTCTAGCCATTGATGCTGATTTCTTTAATACACAATATTACAGTAGAAGTTAAGATTAAAAAGAATATTACAGTAAAAGTGAGTCAAGTAACCAGTAAGAAAAACATTATAACGAAGATGCCATGGTTAAATATCACCTTTGTTCTGAAATATTTATATGAATAAATAACGTTTTCTATCATGTTGATTAACGAGTGATAATTTTTTCCTGGCTTCTGTGGAGTTTTGGCCTTTGGAGCACTAATCTCGACCACTTTGTTCTGTTTGACAAGTTCTAGAATTGTCGTATGATTGCTTTCTAAGGAAAAATAGTAAAGCTCTACTAAATCGACCCTTCATTCCAACATAGAGACATTTTTTTAAAAAGTTTTTGTACTACCAATATTCGAAGGTCAGAATAAATTAAATTGAAAATGTCGAAAAATGCACCCGGATTGTATTTTACTTTTTTTTTTTTTCTAATAAGACACTTAGGCCAGTAGAATATACAATGTGAAGGACGGTTTATTCAAATATGCGATCTTTATAATTGCAGATCTTTACTAACTTAACAAACGATTGGAACTCATGACACAGCCTACAAGTCAACTAATTAGAACTAGTAAAACCTTCATCTCATACTAGGAGCCTATTCCATGAAAAATACACAAATCTTACATCAACAAACCACAGTTATTCATGTACAAGCCAGCAATATCAAATCGCTAGTCACACAATACTATAACTGCATTGAAGAACACAATTCTAAGTTGACGCGAGTTTGTCTTCAAGCACCAAACTTGGGTACTTTAGCGGTTGAGATCTGAGCCAAGAAATGCTCTGCTACGAACCTACGTTGGATCTTGCCTGTTGCTGTCTTGGGCAAGAAATCGGTGATGAACACCTTCTTGGGTACTTTGAATGCAGCTAGGTTCTTCTTGCAGAATCTCAACACCTCTTCTTCGTCCAGGTCTGATTCGTCTCTTGGAATCACAGCACAATTGATCTGCAAAGATCATAAAAAACATACAATTTGGTTAGTTCAAGGTAAAACTACACAAACGCTTTATGTTTACTGCTGAAGGTGGGATCTTCATCCTCATAAAAACAAAGGCTTTACTTTATTTAATCCTTCTTATTTTATTTGAGACAATTTATTTACTTTTGATTCAAGAATACCATCCCAATATCAGAATAATATTTTGCTTAGCCGATCAAAGCCACAATCTAATAGAATTAAAGAACCAAAAGACGAAAGGAATTGATCAAAGAGCCACTGAGAAATTTCCAATTTTAAAGTATTTTTTATGTAGAAAAAAGAAGAAGAGAAGAAACAGAAGGTATAAGGTTGATAGCTCTTGTGCATCTTTTGACTAAAAACAGCAAAAATATTAAATTTGTGATGCTTTTCACCATAGCTCAACAAGCACTAGCCCACCCTTTCATTTGTCAGTTACACTTACACGTCATACAAGTTGGACATTCTTTAGGGAAATTTAGATAACTGTCACTTAATTCTTAATAAATTTCATTTAGAGTCCTTAACTTTTTCAAAGTTCAAACTATACCTCTATCTCTTCACCCTCTACCCCATTTGTTTCCAACTTGTGATCAGTTACTTGTGTGACTTGTCAGCATGGATAGTTGAGTGTACAAGAAATTTTTATCTATTTCTTAATTTCTTGATGGACATTAAGGTGAGACTGACAATTAAGTTGGAAGTGAGAGTAACAACCAAAATCTAAGGCCAATAAAGAGCCACCATAAGTTGTGGTTCTTGGCGGTCCTGTTCCCATGGAGTTTGTGAGAAACTCTATGGGTGAATTTACTAAAACCCTATAGTAAATTGGTGAACCCGTTGGGAAAAAAGAAAAAAGAAAAAAATAATAACTTGATATGGAGAGAGAAAAATCAAATCTCAACCGTTCAATTTGTATTTAATGATCATGATTTATTCAACTCTATCTATGGAGTTTTTTCACAACTCCACTGGAACTAATTCCGGTTCTTGGTGATATGATTCATTAATAAGAAAGTAAGAACAAGACAAAGAAATGCATGAGGTTGGAGTTGTTGTGATTTACCTCCTCGCCGTATTTGTCATCAGGCACGCCGAAAGCAACGGCTTGTGCCACGTCAGGGTGAGATAATAGCACTGCGTCCACTTCAATGGGCGATATTTTCTCACCTGCAAACAATAATAAAAATAAAATAAATATTGATATAGCAACGGTGGTGATGAAATCAAAACGGCCTCCTGACTCCCCGAGTATTTTCAGCTTCATACTCAAGGTCGTCACGGGTAAGGTCAGGCTACAAAACATGTTGCTACTACTACTTGTTACATTTTGTAAAAAAATATAAACTATTGCAACCACATAAATCAAGCAAGTTGTCCTTCCACGGAAAACAGAATCCAAAGGATTTTCCATCCAATAAATTTAATTACTCCGTAGCGTGATTCAGTCAAACTTGTAGAGTATGTTTTGATCCTGAAATCTAGCATGATTTAGCTCGTAAAATCATGATTAAGAATGGGGTATTTTTCAATCAATGTATAAACTAAATTTATATGAACCCATATTCTCCGTGACACTCAATAAAGTTGACAAGATACGTAAGAAAAATTTCATAATTAATGTAGGTTAGGGTCTTAATTATATGATAACTCCGTATGATTCATCAGTTGTTAGGTACGCACTACGCAATCTCTTCACCGGCAAACAAAAAAGGCAAATCTTGTGGGATATTTTTTTTGCTATACAATACAATAATCTCTTTTCCTTGCTGTTGAGAAACGGTAGAAAACTTCAAAACAAAAAGCATATGGGGTCATGAGGCAAACACGGCAACATTACAGGGGAAAAAAAACAACACGTATGAAAGGTAGCAAAAACGAATCAGGATTTTCTGATTTCCCCCCAAAAAATTCTACCACATAATTGATTTGTCTTCACTGAATAGACTGGAACAAAATTAATTGTTGAGAAAACTAAGCTTTTTTCCCCACTTCATGTGGTTAAGAAGATGCCCAAGTGTGACAATTAAATTATCAAAAAAGTCTAATTCTTTGAAAATATCAACCAAAGCGTGTTAATGTGACACGGCTACCACTTAAAATCTGATGTAAAACGATAAAAAAATGATGAATAGTGAAACGGTTTAGGAATATCAAAACAAAAGTGGCGCAAAACAGGCATGGTAAAAAATTAAGGCAACAAATCAAGCCGACATATCAGGATTTGGACAAAAAAAAACCACGCCCTTCACCAACTCTTCTATCTAGAAAACCAAAACACCCAAAATGACACTTTTGTTTTCTTATCATACCTGTATTGAAAAATCGATATTAAATTACTTGACCTCTAACATGTGTAGCTCTATGGTGTCATGAAATTCAGAATTACATCAACATGTCACACATGTGTGGCCCGAATCATCCCAACTTCAAATTCCGGTGCCATGAAGAGAATTTTTTTATATTAAACAATTAATAGGCAAAATAAAGAGGTTGCTTTATTACCTCCACGGTTGATGAGCTCCTTAATCCGGCCAACTAAATGCAGGTACCCGTCTTCGTCCAAAAAGCCCACGTCACCCGTATGGAACCACCCGAACTGAAACGCCGTTTTATTCGCCTCCGGATTATTCTTGTACCCTCTCGTCACGTTCGGGCCCCTCACGCACACCTCCCCTTTCTCCCCACTCCCCAACACTTCGCCCCTTTCATTCAAAACCGCCATCTCCTGCCCCACCGGCTTCCCCACCGAACCCGGTTTATGCGGACCGGCCTCCGGCAGCGGGTTCGAGCACATCAGATGCGTGGCCTCCGTCATGGCGTACGCCTCGAGGACCGGCGCCGAGAACGCCTCCTCCAGCCGGTCCATGATCGACGGCGCCAGCGAGGCGCTGCAGCTCCGGATGAACCGGAGCTTCGGGTACCCGTCCTGCTCGGGATGGTTCAGGTGGCGGTCCAGGATGATCTGGTGGATCGTGGGGACGGCGGTGTACCACGTGGCGCCGGAGGATTTCATGTCTGACCAGAACGTCGACGCCGAGAACCGCCCCGCCGATGGGAGGCGGACGGAGGCGCCGGCGGAGAGGGAGCTGAGGAGCGCGGCGAACAGGCCGTGGACGTGGAAGAGCGGGAGGACTATCACCGTCGAATCGGACTCGGTGAGTCGGTACACCGATTTGATGTTGGTGACGGAGGAGACGAGGTTGAGCTGCGTAAGCGGGACCCCCTTGGGCCGGCTCGTGGTCCCCGAGGTGTGGAGGAAGAGCGCCACGTCGGACGGGTCGTTGTCTCCGGTGGAGGCTACCGAGTCAGAGTCGGACTGAGTCAGGGAGAGCTCGAGTTCCGATTCCGGATCGGAGAGAAAGGCGGTGTGGTGCGGGAGCCCCAGCTTCGACGCGGCCTTCTGAGCCGGTTCGTTTCCGGTCCGGTCGGTTAAAAGCATCTTCGAACCGGAGTCGGACAAGTAAAACTCGAATTCCTCGGCCGTGTAAGCCGGGTTCAAAGGCGCGGCGACGGCACGCGATTTAATCACCGCCAAGAACGCGATAACGAACTGCGATTACGCGATTTTCGCAGATCGAAGACATCAGATTAGAATTAGAATCAGAATTGAAAGCCGATTAACAATGCGATTACGAAATTGAGCGATTATTTATTTACCTCGAGGGAATTGGGGAAAGTGAGGGCGACGGTGTCACCGGGGGAGATGCCGGCGGAGGAGAGGCGGGCGGAGGCGCGGGAGACGAGGCGGTGGAGGCATGAATGAGAGACGTCGAATTTGCCGGAGACGGAGATGGCGAGGCGGGAGGGGAATTCGTCGGCCACGCGAGAGAGGAGAGCGGAGAGAGTATCGTTCGCCATTTTTGTCGGGGGATTGTGGTGAGAGAGAGAGAGGAAAGATGGGGTGTGAGTTATGGGGGAGGAGGAGGCGGGGAATATATAGATATGGAGGGTTTGGTATTTGCGGGGTGGAGGCGGAGGGCGTATTTGGAGACGACCCCACAACAGCAACAGTTGCACCGTCGACACACGGTTCCGATTTTTATTACTCTCATTATAATTATATTATATTTAACCAAAAATAAATAAATTATATTATAGTAGTAATATTTTTTATCGTGCACGCTTGAACTTTTTTTTGAAAGCGTTACATTTCTTCCGGAAATATTAATTTCAAGGAATTTCGATCGGAAATTGTTAAGGGTGACTAATTAGTTGTAATCTACTATGTTATTGTGTAAGTAATTATTATTTTTATTTAAAATATATATTAATTATCTAATTATATTATATTAGCAATTTATATGTACCTGATCCGATATCCATTGAGGGTGAAATGTCTATGAAGAACTATGAATATAAATGGTAATTGAAAGCAATTTTTAAGATAAATGGAATTTTGTATGGTAGATCAACTTTAATTAGTTGAGTTTAAAAATGGTCAAATGTGTATTAGTTCTCTTAACCTGACTCATCATGAGTCATGATAGACAGTAGACACCTACTTACCATGTACTCCGTATGTAGTTAATAGACGAGCGGATTATAGCTTCTTACATAATTTATATAATCCCAAGTTAGAAATGTGTTTACGCCATTGGCTTGTGTTAGCTAGACAACGCAACTCCTCTGTACTCAATACGTTGATTTTTAGTTCTACCAAAATAAAAATACGTTGATTTTGAGTATATTGTTTTTTAAGGAAACTGATTAGGATAGACTCGAGTTGTTTCATAAAGGTAAGACACTTACAGACTTACTTATCCTTGAGTATTTTTTAGGGGTAAAAGCAAAAAGATTTAATTTGACAAAGATTCAACTAAACACTTGGCGACACACAATGCCAGAGTATTTTACATGTTTAAACTCATAAATAAAACTCAACTTCTCAAAGCAAAATCGAAAGAGTGGAATAAACACACACTTTGGTAACATTTTTGAACAAATAAAAAGAATTAATTTTCAAAAAGACATCATCATCATCATCATTAACCCAGTGAGGCTCCGCTACAGCGGAATCTGGGGAGTCAAGATGGGGGTACCCCTGCCCAGGGGAAAGAGGGTACGCCCGATAGACCCAAGAAAAACTGAAATTCATCTATGTGACAATAATAACTGAATTTAGTTAGAATGCACCAAAATTGACTGTCCAATAAACATACATGTCTGCTACAATTCCACCACTCGTACTGGAAACAGATGGCCAAAAACACCCACATTAAACTAAATGATAAGAACACCAAGTACTTTCATCATATTGCTAATGGGAGGAGAAACAGGACAAACATAAAAGAGAGAAGGACAAATGAGGGTACCCACATAACAAGGCTAGAAAATATTAAAACTGAAATCAAAAGGGACTTTCAAAACAGATTCCGGGCAACAGAGATTAATCATGAAAAACTCAGGAATATGACTCAAACAATCCAACAAGAAATAACGGAAATCGACAACGTTGAACTTACTAAACCAGTGACGAACGTGGAAATCAAGAGGGCCATGTTTTGTAACACTCCCTTACTTACCCTGGATGTATTACCGCCAGTAACCCTGATTAGGACTAAACCAGAGTTACCCAAGGCTTTAACCTGACATAACTTACTAGAACAAGGTAAAAGAAACCATTTAAAATCTAGCAAAATTAAGTAAAACTTTATAGCGGAAAAGAGAATAAAAGGTCTTATACAAGCCTTAACTTAAAAAGAATTAGTAAATAAATAGAACAACCTTTTATTTAAACAAAGCCTTTATCAAGTCTTCCTTAAGTTCTTATTTTTGAAACTCAGCTTCGCTTTGAAGTAGTTCAACCATGATCTTCACTCAAGTATAACTTTTGGAAACCTTTCTTCAACTTCTGGAGCTTCAAACCTCTGAATCCGCCTCTTGAATCAACATCCAAGAAGAACCTGATGTGTCGTATACCAACGGTGGTCACCAACCGACCATACAAAAGAAAAGAAGATGAATGGGTTAGTCTAATGAAAGACTAAGCAAGCGGAGAAACTAACTTGGTTCTTATGGTTGTAACTAAACATATTGGCATCCAAATCCGATTAGACTCGGATTATGATCCAACAGTTAGCAGTCTTATAGAGAATAAGAAGGAGACTTGCATAATCAAGAGGGAGAACACCACAGCTTGTGGTTCCTTTAAGAAGCATAAACGACTAAACAACTTAATGGAACCTTATACTAACCACACAACATTCACCATCGTCTTCAACGACTAAACAGCTTAACTTAATCAAAGTTTGATTAAGAATCATTCTTAATCAGGAGCAAGAATGGTTATCAAAAGAACTAACCATTCAGTTACCTTAACGTGCCTAACGCACTCTCTTTACTTCATGATTTTAACATTACACATTCATTGTAATAACTTTTAATCGACCAAACTGTTGTCGATAAATTCATTGTAACTGATGTCGTCAGGGTGAGAGGGCCTATTTCATCCGTGACCACTTGACCCACATCAGTTCCTTTTGCACTTAGCTAGAGTGCACCATTGTCCTCCTTCAACGTGAAGCGAGACATGAGTCATGACTCCAATATTGGGATACGCTAGCAAGCTACGCCCCCCAATACAGACTTTGTTATAAAGAGGTCATTGGAGACTCGGCTCCTACCCCTGGGCTACCTATTTTGCAACAGTGTTTCAGCACAGGACCACTAAAGAGATGTTTTGGAGTCTAAACTCCCATCTCTACCATCTTACTTCACAACAATGTCTTAGCATGAGACAGCTAATCATACAACGGTCCTAAGTTCAGTTCTAGCGTAAAAACTGAAATAACGACATGGTCGTTATTTCTAACAAAATAACAACCTATCAAACTTTATTCAACATACAAATTATTCCCAACATGAGGATCAAATGGAATTCAATTCCTCATTAATAACCATAACGCAAGAGAGAATCGTCCACTTGCCTTAGAAGGCGTGCTCAACGTCCTTAGCAATTCAACAGTAATCTTTATCACCCTTCTGTCAAATATAACAAAAGATTTCTCAACAATGAGCTCATGGATACACTTTTTAGTTGTATTCTCAACTCCTACAACTTCCTAATCGATAAACGATTTGATTTCCGAATATCGATTCATAAATAAATCCTTAGTTCTCATGCTTTAAGGAGCCATCTTGGCGAAATTATAACTAATTATCCGCTTCACTTTTGAAATAATTTTCTAAATAAAAATTGTTCATTAGTAACGGTTCTTAAAGGTGACCAAATCTCGGATCAAACGGATTAACAACCAATCCCGAGTAATTATCCGAAGTCCTTTACCAGCCAATCGGTGTCAAAACTTGTATTCGCTATAACTGAAGATCCCGACGTCCATTTCTCGAGCGGTTTGAACCTGTGAGACCGTATCAACGTTAAGATTATAAAAATCATAAATTTAATTAGCAAAGCGGAACCGAAAGGCCCTTACGGTGGCTCCGCAACCAACCCACTAATTAATTTCGATCGTAATTACCTTCACTTGAGCCCATGGCTCGTTTCGCTCGATCCCCAAGCCCAAGGGTGGCTGGGTGTTGCCCGGTGGCAGCCCTCGCGGTGGTTGGTGGTCGGATCAGTGGGTGATTGTCGGCGACGCACACAAACAAGCAAGCGGAGTTACGCCGGCGATGATGAACTCCATTCTTTCATCCCGATTCCAACGCTCCATCCTGGTTCTCTCCCTTTCTTGAACGAGGCAACAAGTACTGGTGGTTGCAGCTCCGGGGCGAGGCAGAGAAAGCGGAGGAGAGGGTGGTGGATGGGCAGAGAAGGCGGAGGAGAAGAGGTAGCTGGCGGTGAAAACTGAATTCTTTCTCCCCAGTTCGTCCCGTCCTGATTCTTCTCCAAAAGTCAAACGAGATAGAATTTTTTATTCTATCCAAAAAGCTCTCCTTCCCCCTTAAGTAAAGAAGGTCGGCTAAAACGGGATTTCCCGGCTAAAGCGGTAAAATTATGTACCTCGGGTGGAAAAACTTACTAAATACAAAACGTCCCGTAAATTATGTAGACCAATAAAACCAATTTTCCATGATTTTATCTTGCTACCTTCAATTTTTAAGGCTTCCATTTTGTATTTTAAAACCTTTACAGTACATAATTAAAAAGACGACTTATCTAATAAATATTCTTTTTCCAATGAAAAATCCTAGAATTCACACCGATCCATAAAAGCATTTCTTTATGATTTTAGGATATCACCAACAATTTTTCTAGGATTTAAATTCCAACAAAAATATTGGATTAAGCGTTAAAACGGACAAAGAGATTAAAAGGATATCCGAGAAAAATTCAAAAATATCCTTAAAAACCACAGTTATTACATGTTTGATATTGTGGAGGATAAATCCCCGAGCCCTGATGGTATGTCGGCGTGTTTTTACAAAAAATATTGACACATCATTGGACCCGATGTCACAAAAGTTGTAAAAAGCTTTTTTCACTCGGGGAAACTAGTCAAGCAAATCAACCACATATTTATCACCCTTCTCCCTAAATGCGACAACCCTAACTCTACAAATCATTATAGGCATATAAGCTTGTGTAACACTATCTACAAAGTCATTTAAAAAATCCTAACAAACCGCCTAAAAGTTGTTTCGGAAAAAATGATCCACCCTATGTAAGGGGCATTCGTCCAAAACCGGAGTATACATGATAATACTCTTATTGCCCACGAGATTTTCCACTCTTTCCGAAACAATAAAGGGAAAGAGGGTTGGATTACAATCAAACTTGATATGGAAAAATCTTACGATCGTGTAAGCTGGGAATTCCTTGCGTTCGTCCTTAACAAATTCGGGTTTAATGCCAAATTCTTGGGCTGGATTAGAGAATGTATTGAAACCGTCTTGTTCTCCGTCCTAGTCAACAATGGACAACATACCAATTCTTTACCCAAAGGGGACTAAGACATGGAGACCCTTTGTCCTCTTATCTGTTCATTATAGCAGCTGATGTTCTCATAAGACAACTTCACAATGAAAGCACCAACCTTAACAGTGGTATTGGAATACAAATTTCCTAAAGTGGCACAAAAATCCCGTTCTTGGCGTTTGCTATGATATCATCATCTTTGCAAAGGCAAAAGGCCAGGCATGTAACAACATAAAAAAATATAATTGATTATTACTACCAAATCTCTGGTCAAAAAGTTAGTATTCATAAGTCCGCGTTCCAAGTGACTAAAAACACCAACCATAATACATGTAATCTGATCAAACAAATTCTTCAGATTACCAACATAGTAGCTCTGGAAAAGCACCTCGGACGCCCCATTATTAATGGCAGAGTTACCAAAAGCACGTTCAAACCGTTAACCATCAGAACTAGATCATAACTACGTAAATGGAAAGCTAACTCCCTTTCTCAAGAGGGACGAAAAACCTTGATTAAGGCAAATCTTTCGGCACAACCAAATTTCCTTGAGCAATCCTTCCTCCTGCCCATAGCCACCCTAAAAGAACTCGACCAAATAAATAAAAACTTCTTCTGGAACAAGGAAAGAAACCATAAACCGCTTATTAGCTGGAATTCTATCTGCTAGACGCCAGCTCGTGGTGGTCTTGGGATAGTTAAGGCGGAAGAGATGAACCAAGCGCTTCAATGAAGCTCCTTTGGAAAATCTTAGCTGAACCAGACAACATTTGGGTACGCATAATCTCGGAAAATAGCTGAAATCTGATGGATTGTTTAACTACCAGAAAAAATAAAACACATCATGGAAGTGGGCTAGGCTCATGAGCCTTAAAAACCTCTTCATTAATGTTATCATATGGAAGATTGGTGATGCTAAAACAACAGGTTCTGGAAAGACAACTGGACTGGCTCTGGTTGTCTAGTCCCGAAAGAAAATGTAGAACACAATATTGAGGCCCTCGTGGAGGAATTTCTCTTAGAGGACAACTCATGGGACATAGAAAAGATCGAACAAGTCCTCTCGTCGGGCGACATTCAACGAGTAACCCAAATTATTATACCGCGAAAAAAATTCCCGACAGGCTGTACTAGCAACCAAGTAAGAACGGTTGGTATTCCACCCACTCGACTATGCAGTGGATTCACAAGAACAAGGGAGAACCCCAAACTTACTTAAACTGGATAAGTAAGCTAAATATTCCACCAAAAATGAAAATTTTTGTTTGTAAGGTTGCACATAACGGGTTGCCCACGAAATGCCGCTTGTTGAAAACCATATCAATGTCGTGCAGGGGTGTATCGCGTGCGATAAACCGAACAAGGACATCAACCATATCTTGCTTGAATGCAATCGTAACAAAACTACCATTAACGACATTTTGGATGAGATTAGGTCTCTATCGGCCAACTCAGAATTGGAAAACCTTATTTGTTCGTGGTGGAGTATCCGGTTCCTTAGAAACAAAGCTGTTTTTGAACCTTCCGACTCCAACCATGTAGTCCAATAAGATATAATTTGCGATTTCATTCGCAATCAAATCAAGGAATGGCACTAATGGTGCGCGAAATAGCAGCGTATGAACAGTAGACACGTGGCGCGAGGTAAAAGAGACCGACGAGGCCCTCGAGGTCTTTTCCCAAACAAACGATCTTTCCCATACCCATCCAAAAAGCAAAGTTCCTGCCCACGCGAGACCTCAAAACCACGGGAGCGAGGTCCAAACCTCGCGAAACTCACTAATAAGTGTGGTTAAGCAGTCCGCCACGAGGTCCAAGCCTCGCATATTCAAAGCTGACATTCCCGCCCCGCCTAACCATTCAGAAACCACCAAAATTCTGGCCAATGGGCCGCCGCCTATATCTCGACCAATCAAATGGCCAAAACCCAGGCATCCCACATCGGAGATTGGCAAAAACCATGATCTTCAAACATCTATAAATAGGAGAAGATCTCGAAGGTTGCAGGGGGTCGAAAAACATCTTGAACTCAAGAACTATCTTGTTGATTGAAGATCGACGTGTTGAATCATCGTAAAGACCACGCTATAATCAAGGGAAGCTATACAAAAAGACTTCAAGTCGCTCAAATAGATTGACGAGCACTTTTATGTTGTGGTAAAAGCGTTGTCAAAGAAAAATCCTAAGTTTCAAACCTAAGTATAGTGAAAGCAAGGGTCGTACCCACAGAGACTCGGATTTCCAATGTTTAATTAATATTACTAAAGTAATTAAAGGGGATTTCAAGATTTTAACTATTAATCTAAATAAACAAAACAAAGCAAGTAAAATAATTGAGGTTTCAAATAGAAAAAAAAGCGTCCAACTAGTTTCGTATCCATTGCGTACATGAGCATTGATCCTTGATTATTGTTATTTCAAATCCCTTGACTAATCTATTGTGAATTCATGATATTCAAGCTCAAAGTGGTTATTAATATGCACCGTCTTTAATAACTTTTTAGCCAATTAACCTAGAAAACCTTCTATGTCAAATTGATCATGCAAATTAGTTCAAAGCATTCAATAGAAACATAGTTCATAAATTCCACCGTCTATTCATGAAGTTTTGTGATTGAATTCTCCTCCTTTGATTAACCTTATTCCACCGTCTATAAGTTTAATCAAAGGATTCATCCATGAACAACCAAATTCCACCGTATATTTAGTTATTCTAGTTGTAATTCAACCTAGAAATAGAATAGGTGATCAAGCTATTATAATCCTAAGTAAAGTCTAAATAAAGTTGAATAGCGTAGAAAATAAAGCATAACCTCTAAATAAAACCCTAAAAGAGTATTTATATCATATCCAAAAAATCCTAAAATAACATAAAGTCGGCCTAAAGATAAACCGAAGTCGAAATCAGCATCGGATCAACGCGGCTTAGGCGCGGTTTTACACTTGGAAGCGCGGTCGCGCTCCGGCCCACTTTTCTCGCGCTCACGCCTCAGTATTCAAGTGACACTTTAGAGGCTGTTTTGACCCCCTTCGAGTTGGAATTTGGACTCGGAGTAAAAAAATGAATTGTAGCTCTTCGAGTTTTCTTTCCAATGATATCAAATTCAGCTTCATTTGACCACTGTAGCTCCCAAACCAAGCATTGCAAGATGGAGGTGTCAAAACAAGACTCCAATGCATGACCCAGGTTTAAGCGTTTTTATCCCTCAAGCTCTTCGGCCTTAACTCTTCCAATCTTTACTTTCGCCACTTTAAGCTTCATCTTGATCCTCCAAAATCATTTAAGTTCCATCCCGTCCATGCTTGCTTACCTAAAGATCTGCAAAACCGAACAAAACAAGAGCAAAACCCGAATTTCCTAGTAAACCTAAGAACTAGACTAAACTAAGCTAAAACCATGCAAAATAAACATAAATATGCATCCTAAACACTACCTAAATGCAAGCTATCAAAGACCTCGTCTCAAGCAGAATCTCGCTCAAAGCCACTTCACAAACTACAATCTTTGTGTAAACACTCAAGTGTTCAACCCCGCTTAATAGACGCCAACTCTTCATTTGTAATAAAAACAAGCCTCGCTAGTAGTTTCTAAAGTAGTAACCTCGCTGTAATCAAGAGGTCTCGAGGCTTTGTTAGGCAAAGACCTCGAATCCCGTATAAGGAGATCTAGGGCATAATCTCGCTGTTGCAATCCCTCTCAGAAATCATAAATAAAAAGCAAGGGTTTGTCTCGTCGAATAAATACAATTTCATTTCTTGTCTTTAGCGTTGGTTTATTTCGAGCTTCATCACTGGCGCCGTCTATGGGAACCTCTTCATCCTAAGCAGTTTCCCGACGAAAAAAACTTGGCTTTTAAATGTCAACATGGCTTGCCCAAACAACTTCTTTCCCCAACACCCCGAAAACATGCCTGAGACCCCGGCGTGGGCCGGTGCGATGCCTCAAGCAGATTGGCCGTACGGGGCAGCTCCGGGGTGGGCGTACCCTAACCCGCAGATTCCGTGCCTCTTCCAAGGGTACCCCAACCAGCTCGCGGTGTCCTACAATGCCTATCCATACCAATGGTACGCACAAAGTGGCATCCCTCCTAACCCGCAATCCTACCCGGGATATGGACAATTTCAGCAAGGTTTCGCCCCTTCCCCCGCCCATGGGTATGCACCCTCGCCGCTCGAGAATGTTTCCATCCCTGGATATGGGCAACCCCATCTTGAGTATGTTCCCGAGTACGTCCCCGGACATGTGCTGGGTCGCGAGGATTGAACCAATGGCTCGTCCACGGAAAGGCCACCCCATGATCCTATTCAAATCTCGAGGTCTCGTTCGCGACGTTCCCGGTCGCAGCGTCAGGAGATGTCCGAAACCGCGGGGAGTGTGATGCCTACCTTGGGAGCTTCTAATCGTTTGGCGGACAGGTCGCTACCCTTCTTCGCAGCCCTAAAGAAAAATGACAAATTTGTTTGGGACGAGGAGTTGGAGCTTGCTTTCTCTGAGCTAAATGCGTTTCTATCAAAGCTCCCCACGTTGTCCCCTCCGAAGGCAGGCGAAGATTTGCAACTTTACGTGGCGGTGAGTCCAGAGACGGTGAGCGCAGTGTTGACAAGAAAGGCGATGCACCCCGTCTATTTCATCAGTCGCGTGCTCCAACCTGCGGAGCAGCGATATTCCCCGGTGGAGAAAATGGCCTTGGCCGTGGTAACGGCCGCGAGGCGTTTGCGCCCATACTTCCACGCCCATCCAATTCAAGTCCTCTCTAATCTCCCCCTCCGACAAATCCTCCACCAGCCCGCCCTTTCCAGGAGGATGACCAAGTGGGTAGTCGAGCTCTTCGAGTTCGACATCAGCTACCTGCCAAGAACCGCGATGAAGGGGCAGGCCCTCACCGACTTCAAGTTCCCAAAGCCTGTTCTCCATAGCCAGCGATGTCGGGTGGGCGCCGGCCGGTCTTTCGACCAGATCCCCCTAAAAACCGTACATGCGGGTTATGGTAGAGGTAACCTTCCCCGAAATTGATGAAAGTGCGGAGGAATGGAAGGTCTTCGTTGACGGCTCGCGATGCGACGCCGGGGGCGTGGCTGGCGTATTTCTTACCGGTCCCTCAATCGAGACAGAGTATGCCGTTAACTTCGCCTTTGACGCCACCAATAACGAGGCCAAGTATGAAGCCATGATCGTCGGGATAGAGATGGCACTGCTCAGCGGAGCTCGCAAAATTAGGGTATACACCGACTCCGAGTTAGTAGCCCGATAGCTGAATGGGCAGTATGAGGCCAAGACGGAGTTCCTACTCACGTACCGAGAGAAGGTTAAGGCCTTGGTATCCTGCTTGGAAACATTCGCAGTGGAATCCATACAGCGCGCCGCTAACACTAAAGTCGATGCCCTCGCTAGGTTGGGATCGACTCTCCCCTTGGAAGCATGCAACCACGTGATGATGGAGAGGAAGCTCTCGCGAAGCGTTGCCAGCAGAGTTTTCTCCATAAGAGTCGAAGAATGGATGACTCCCATCGCACGATACGTGGATAGCGGGATCCTTCCCGAGAACCCCGCGGAGGCTGGAAAGCTCAAAATGCAGACAGCTCGTTATTGCATTGTTGGGGGGCGACTCTATCGCCGAGGCTTCGCAAAGCCCAATTTACTGTGTGTGCCAAGCGAGGCCAAAGTTCACATTCTGTTCGAAGCACACGAAGGGGTATGCGGTTGTCATCCCGGTTGGTGCGCCTTGTCACACAAAATCGTCCACTTGGGGTTTTTTGGCCCACACTCAGGCAGGACGCGAGGACTTACGTCCAGAGCTGCGACGGGTGCCAGAGGCATGCCAACGTCCAACACGCCCCGACCACACCTTTGCTCTCGATTCACGCCCCCTGCCCCTTTGCGATGTGGGGAATGGATATTCTTGGACCCTTCCCCAAGGCCGCGAGGCAGGTGTAGTTTATCCTGGTAATCATCGACTACTTCACAAAGTAGGTCGAGGCAGAAGCAATGGCGAAGATCACAGGGGAGAAGGTCTGTTCCTTCCTCTAGAAAAACCTCGTGTGTCGGTTCGGGGTGCCCATAACCATCATAACTGACCACGGTCCCCAATTCGACTACGAGGAGACCCGAACTTTTTGCTCCAAGTTGGGCATAGCCCTCAAATTTTCCTCAATAGTCCACCCCCAGTCAAACAGCCAGGTCGAGAATGTCAATGCCAGGATCCTGTCCGACCTGAAAAGACGGTTGAGCATCGCGCAAGGTCGTTGGGCGGAGCTCCTTCCACTCGTCATGTGGACATATCGAATGACAACGTGACGCGCCACGGGGGAACCCCCTTCGCATTAACCTACGGGGTGGATGTGCTGGTCCCAGTCGAAACCCTGGCCCCTTCGGCCAGGGTTTTTAACTTCAATGAAAAAGAAAACGAGGCCACTCTCAAGGTAGAGTTACAGTTCAGGGACGAGCTTCGCGAAATCGCGGCTTTGCGATCCAAAGAGTACAAGCGACGAGTTGTGGCATATCATGACAAGAAGGTCAAAACACGGGTTTTGCTCCCGGGAAATCTCGTTTTAATACGTGTCGAACGAGATATGTCGTGGGCCACCCCCGAGTTGCGACATATCTTATTTTATAAAAGATCTCGTACTATATTAAAAAAATCAGACCGAATGAGATATGTCGTGGGCCATGGCCTCGGATCTTTGGGAGGACTCGAACCCTTGGGGCCGACCACCCTGACGAGCCAAGGCCCAAGATCAACCTGATCTTGATTAGATCCCACCATACCGACACCCATAAAACCGAGCCCGTAACTACGGCTAAACTCCAAAACCCCGACATTTTTTCTACGACGAGCGAGATTGGAGTCCGCCTTCTTGGCGCCCGCACGCCCAAGTCTGTAACCCGAATGATCGCACACAACCGGTCGCTAGGACTTTCGCCGTTTGCGCTCGAGTCCGCGACAAGGACTCCCACGCCAAACGGCCTGCTTCAGCACACCATGTGCTGAGGCTGACACCTTTGGCCCAAACTGAGCACTCTGATTCACCCAACCTCAAAGACTTGTGGATCCCCGAGTTGGAGCGCCAAGTCGTCGATCTCTTAGCATGCGTCCGTGTGACGCCCATGCCAACGCTCGAGTTCGTCTTGGCACCCCAGCCGCCATTGGCACCTGTGTCGAGCAAACGAGTCCTCACTTGTGAGGCTCCCACACCCGCATCGCCGAGGTCGATGTCACACCACAACTTGACACCTCGCGTTCTCCTACGTCGGTGCCTTCCTTGGATTTTCCTTCGACACCGAACAAGCCTATTGACATGCCATTATCTTTGATGTTCAACGTCGAGCCCGAAATCAAGTATGCCCCTGCAGCAGCATCCAACATTTTTCTCTTCGAGAAGATCGACCTACGTGGATGGCAAGGCTTTGATAAGGCCGACATCTTCTTCCCTTGTCCACACCACGTCAAAGCAAGGATACTTCGAAGCCAATTGGGGAGAATGATACGACCTGGTCCTGGTTCAGGCCCAAACCCGGGGTGTCCCAGGCCATGGCACCCTTCTTGGTCCATAAATAGATTTATTTATGATATTATACGTTATTTCTATTTTGGTCATTTATAATTCCATCTTTATTATTTTGGCGTGTGCTCTCTTATGCTTAAGAGATCGGCCCATTATGCTAGAATAAGGCCCTTTAGGCCAATAGGGTTTAGCTCGCACCTTTCCTTTATTAGTATTTACTATTATTAGGTTTATAAGCTTTTCGGATGTGGGCCTTGATTGCGTGATTGGCCCAATTCGATCCCCTCTTTGTAACCTACGGATTCAAGCTTGCTTCCCTATATGAGGAGCACTCGAGACTCCTTTCATTTCACGTCAAGATTAGCCAAGTAAAGTAGAGTCGAGAGTTCCTCCTTGTTTGGCCCGACGTCACCCAGTCCTCTCCAACCCCTTTCCCTCTCGTAGGCCCTCCCTTGATCCAACACCTCTTATCTCTAAGCCTCGTCCCACCCTCGTTAACACGATAATTAGAGGCTTGTGAGATCATAATGTTGGTCTCATACTTATCTGGTTACTTATCTATCGGAGAAGATCTGGGCATTTCGAGCCTAGATCGGCCCCAAGTGACCCAAACTCGAGTAGGGCCGCATCATAACCCCATGCGTCTTGTGTGGTTCTTTGACACCCACATCGTCCATATGTTATGTTGGTCGGTGTGGATGTCATGGACAAGCTTGAAGAAGATCATTTTGTTCCATGACAACACTTCTTTGCCAAGTCCGCCTTCACTAAGGGATTTTGCCAACTTGCTCCAACCTACGAGTCTTCTCTTCACATTTGTGTTGCCCGCCCAAATTAGGGAGCACTAAGGCTTGAGACCAAAAGGAGAGCACCCCTTCAATAAGGGATTGGATGACTTGTGCTCACCCGACAAAAGAAAGTTCTTAGCACCACGTCTTTGGACAATGCTAGTGACTCTTTGAATGAGAGGGGCGAACTCACTAACCCATATTTTTCTTTAGTGGAGCGGTATTCCAAGGTAGTGGTCGGGGAAGGTGCCTAACTCAATGCCCATGAAGGAGGAGGAGTCAACTTTTTGCTCGATAGAGAGGCTACTGGAGAGGATTTTGCTCTTGCTTGTATTAGCCATGAGGTCTGAATAGTAGTCAAAGTCAAGAAGACATTTTTTGATGATCCCCAAAGTCTTCGTGGTCGGCTTGTAGAAGATGAGAAGGTCTTTGGCAAAGACTATGTTGGTGAGCTTCAATTGCTTACACTTAGGATGGAAGCAAAACTTTTGGCTTCTAGTTGGTTTGACCAATCTATGGTTGAGGACTTACATGACAATTATAAAGAGGAAGGGCAAGAGAGAGTCCTGATGAGGTATTTTTCGTGGTCGTTTATACCTATCAAATTATTGGGATGGAAGCTAATTAGCCCCAAACCCATAATCTAATTCACCCAACCCAACTAACCACTTTAACAAGGAGGAACCAAACAACCCAAAATCGAAGCCCACTCCCAGCCCAATAATTTGCAAACTAATCAACCCAAATTCTGGCCCAAATTCCCAAGCCCGTCTCCCTTCCTAATTTTGTTTGACCGGACTAAAAAAAAATTGACCAAATTGGGGACCCCACCCCCTTTCTTCAACCAAACTTCGTCTTCTCCAAAAGAAGACCGAGCTCTGGTTTCGTCCCCTTCCTCGCTCTCCTCTGCGACACCGACCACCATCCAGCGACGGTGACGAAGAACGGAATCGAGCAGCCTTCTCCACCCCCGTTCGCCTAATCTGCTTGGCTGAGCTTCTCTTCGACGTCCGGCAGCACCGAAAGAAGGCATCGACGCGCTCCGCTGCCTCCCCTGTTCACGGCCTTCCTCATTGTTCCGACGCTCCGCCCCTCCCCTGTCGCAACTCCAGTCGGTAATCTGGCGGCGGCGAAAAGGCACAGCGACGAGCCGCGCTTGCCGTCCCTGTTCAGCTTGTCCTCCCCCCCGCCGACGACCATCACCCTGGTTGTTCACCTACCCCACGTTCACCTCTCCTACCCGACAATCCACCCGAAACAGAGGAAGACAAGTACCGGGGAGAAGAGCTACTTACCGGTGTTGTATTCCGACGCCAATTGACGACGTCGCCGGTGGTGAATGCAAGCGCACGACTGACCCCCTCTCTGGCCTTCAACGCCGAGGGAAAGAAAGAGCCGAATGTTATGATCGAATTGGCTTTCGGATTCGCTCGAAGATTGATTTTAAAATAGGGGAGGAATTCGGCTATATTCTGATTTGGTCCGGTTATTAAACAATTTAGTCAAGATTTAGATATATTTGGTTAGCTTAAGATAGATTTTATTTTAGATTTTATTTAGATAGAATAATATTAGGTATAATAAATCCGATTAGTTATGGTATAGATAAATTAATTATTAGTTAAGTATTCTAACGGATTATTAAATCGATTTAGCAGAAAACTCGTTTTCCGACTTATGTGACCTAAAATAATTACGGATATTACAAGGAGTCTTGTTGAGAATGTTACCTTGGCAAGATGCATTGACCATTCTTCTCTCATCATCCAAGAGGCCATTGAAAAGATATAAAATCAGATCTTGATCAGTGTAGTCATGGAAAGGACAGCTGGCTATCAACCTCTTGAATCTTTCATAGTATTCGTACAAGGACTCATTAGCTTCTTGTTCAATATTACTGATTCGCTTTTTCAGATCATTGAGCCTTGTAGCGGGGAAGTACTTCTCCAGAAAAGCTTCCTTCATCTTAGCCCATGTATTAATACTTCCCGGAGCCAAGTAGTAAAACCAGTCTTTAGCCTGATCCTTGAGAGAAAAAGGAAAGGCTCTCAGCACGATCTGGTCATGATTCACATCAGCAGGCTTCATGCTTGAGCACACAGCATGAAATTCAGAAAGATGTTTGTTAGGGTCTTCACCACTAAGCCCATGGAATGAAGGCAAAAGATGGATCAACCTGGATTTCAGTTCAAACTTGACTCCCTCAGCAAGAGCAGGAAATTGCACCGCCAACGGTTGTTGTGCCAGATTCGGTGCAGTCAACTGCCTCAATGTTTGGTCACCCATCTCGATAAATTGAGCAGATTCAGATTCAGAGTCAGATTCTTCAAGAAAGAACGGCAAGGCTTGAAAGTGATTCCGGATTTCCTTCCTTAGCTTGAAGAGTGTCCTGTCAATATCTGGATCAAACAACAGGGGAGATGAGTTAGTAGCACGGGTATGAACCATATAACAGGTTCACACCCAAAACAGCACGAAAGTAATAAACACAAATAGCGACGAGTCCCCGGCAACGGCGCCAAATTTGATGAGGTATTTTTCATGGTCGTTTATACCTATCAAAGAAACCTTAGCTTAACCAACTCAGTAGAGCGGTAAGTAAGAGTCGATCCCACAGAGACTCGTGTATTAATGTTATTACTTGTGTGTCAAGTAACCAAAAGGGGGGTTTTTGGAATGTTTAATCTAAACTAATATGCAAGAATAAAACTTAACTATGAATGCAAAAGATGATTTGAATATATGAGAGACAAACGTGTTCAACTAGTTAGATCCATCATGATATTGATTCGTTGATCATCGATTCTCTTGATTCTCTTCTCACTTGAATAATCTATTGTGGATAATGATCCTACTAAGGATTAAGATCCAAACTTCATATATAGTTGATAGAACTACCAGTCTAACAACCCTAATTAATTAATAACCTAGAAGACCTTCTAGATTCAATTAAATAACAGCATGACGATTCAAGTTATCAATAGAAACAAACAACTTAGAGCAACCAGACATCTAAGTGACTTGTGAATTTATTCTCTTCTCTAACCAACTTGTCCAACCGGTACTAAATTGATTAAAGTATACTCTTGATCTAATTAACTCCAACCGGTAATTAATCAGATTCAGTTTTAACTAGAAATTCAACTAGGTGATCAATCTAACAAAACCCTAGTTTAGATTCAATTAAGCACAGGGAATAATTTCTATTCAAGTTTGTTGAGAATCAATCAAACCTCACAACTACATACAAATCATGACTTCAATAACTAGCCAAACACAAGAGAAAATAGGAATGCATAATTGAATTAAAATCAAACTTACAAAGGTTCAAAGGTTCTTCCTTGAGAGAAAACCCTAGCCTCCAAAAGTTGATCAAAAGTTATCAGAAAATAATCTAACATAAAATATTTAAAGCCAAAATACAAGCCCATAAGTCAAAACATCTCGGCCAAAATACAAGCCCATAAGTCAAAATATCAAAGCCCAAAACCAAAGCTTGGCCCAAAACACTCGTCCGCTGAAAAGCTCCGATTGTGCAGGATCGACACCACATTGCGCGGCCGCGCATTTGCCATCCCGCGCTTTCATCAGTCAGTTGGGATTGCACGGGATGGTTACGCGACTTGCACCCCGAGCTTTGGTTTCCTCCTTGCCTTGGTTTTTCTTGTCTTGGTTCTTTTTCATCCATGCTCCTAGCACTCCTTGCATTCCTTAGCTCGTCCACCACCGCCATGGTCAATCTGTACTCGCCCCGCTGTTGCTCCTGAACCTAAAAACCTGTAAAACCGAGCAAACCAGCGCATAATACCCGACAACACAAAAACCTAAAAACTACATAAAAGCTAACCTAAAACTAACTAAAACATATATAAAACATGCAACTAAGCTATTCCTATATGCAAGCTATCAAGTCCCTTAGACGAATCCCCTTCTTGCCTTCAAATAACCTTTGGGTTCACCATTTACAAGTATTAGGATAGAATAATTATTATGTATATTATGATATCTTGTATTAGGAAACTATATCCTTATGTATAACTCGGGCTCCAAGGAGTTCCTATAAGTCTTGTATAAATAATCTCATAATCAATGAATCAAGAGTAAGAAACTCTGTTACAATTACACAAATAAGATTTACAACAAGGATGGAATAGGTTATGGTTGTGACACACCTCATGATCATGGCTATCATGGCTTCGGGGAGATTGAAGTAGTTGAGGGCACCTTGATGAAGTCCCACCTTACACTATCAAATACTTTGCGGAGGTTAACTTGAATCATGCATCTCTTAGAGGTGCACTTGCTCTCATATCAGTTGACAAGCTCTTGTGCCACGGAATGTTGTGGGCGATGGATTTCCCAGGAAGAAAGGCCCCTTGTTCAACCGAGATAATTTTTTCAAGGCAAAGTCTCAACCATTCAACTATAATTTTGGAGAGTGCCTTCATAGTGATGTTACACCAAGAGATGGGGTGGGAATCTTTCATCGAAAAGGGTGATTTCCATAGTTTAAAAAGGAGAATTAATGCCACAATTCGAACGCCCCTCGATTAGTGCAACGGGATCTTTGTTGTTGCAGTTATTCCTTGTCTAAGGCCAATTGAACCAACATAGCTTCACCTTGGATTTTCATTTTCCATTTTATAAAGATAATAAATTTAGAAAATAAATTAAATAAGATCAAATAAAATAAAAATAGTTCATAATTTATTGTTATTTTTACAATATTTTATTTTGTTTAAACTCGATATAAATATCTTAACAACTAGTAAAGCTAGCTTTGGTGGTGAAATAAATGCCCCATCCATTTGCATTGGTTTCTATCAATATTATAACTCAACAAGCATATAAAGGATTTTTTGAAGAAAATTAAATAAAATTATACAATTGGCTATTTATTTTCTTTAACGACTTCAAATTCCCTTATTTTAAAATAAAATAATAAATATTATATATTATATAGAAAACATATGAATATATAATATCATTGACGATTATTCAATTTCATATGCATGAAAATCACATTAATCTAAATTTGAAAGAATTAATTAGAAAAGAAACTTTAAAAACAGTGATAAATTAACTATTTAAAGTGAAAATAACATTTGGAGTGCCAAATTAAGATGCAAAAATTCCTATATCTTAAATTGGTATGCACCGATTAAGTGATCAAATAGTTTATATATGTACTATTTTTACTCCCTCTGTTTCATAGAGGGTTTTTTTCTTGTTTCAAAATAGATGTTCATATAAGAATTTTGTCCATTATTTTCCATTTATGTCCCTAATAGAGGTGTCAAACGGGTCGGTCAGGTCGGGTTCGGGTTCGGTTATCTCGGGTTCGGGTTGAGTCGGATTTGGGTCGAGTCATTGCGGGTTGTCGGGCGGGTCGGGTCGACCTAATAGGTCAAGAAAATTGATTTTTTTACAATTATTAAAACATTTTTTATTTAAAAATGATATTTAATAATAAATCTATTATTTTTATATATTTTAATAATAAAATATATTATAATTTTCAAAATATATTCTTAAAATATAAGAAATTGGGTCAACCCAACGGTTTTTTCGGGTTTGAACCCAACGGGTTTCAGATCTATCAGGTTCGGTTTATTTTGGGTTTCGGGTTCAAATTTTCGGGTCTTGACCCTAAATATTTTGGGCGGTTCGGGTCAGTTTTTCGGGTCGGGTCAGCTTTTGACAGCTCTAGTCCCTAATAATTATACCATATTAATCTTATACACTTTTCCCAAAAGTACAAAAGTAGGAATCTAGGAGTACTATTTAACCGCGGTAATTTTGGGAGAATTAATATTTCCTTAATATATGTGTAAACTTGTCTATGTCCATTTATTTTGAAACGGATGGAGTAACATTTTATTTTGTTTTTTGTTCACAACTAATTATGGTATTTCAAAATAAAATTATTTATTATGATTAATCACATGTCATGATTTCCAAAAACCTAAATATTTAAAAGAAAAAAACATAGAATATAAACTTTGCACCGTCTAACGGACGGGATTAGTATTCTAGTTCATATTAAAATCATCAATGATATATTACAACCCATTGAATAAATCATTATATAACTAACAACGTGCACAATTATTTATTCCTATAATTGTTCTTGCAAGTTACATAAGTAGTTAGTTAATTAACTTGTTTAACTCCTTTTTATTTTCTAATCAGAATATTAATATTAATTAATAATGAATCACACCGGGATATGTTTATAATCCGGCAATCTTGCTATTTTAAGCTCGTAAAAAAATGATTTTATTGTACATTTGGAATTGAATTGATCCTAAGAAAGTTCCTATCAACGTTTTTGCAATTCCCTTAAGAGAATTTTCTTCCGTGCATACACAAGTCACAGATCGCGCACGATTCTAATAAAGCGACCTTTTGAAAGGGCAACATAAATTAATGTTAGAACACAATGTTTCAAAGTCTGACCTTTTGAGCTAAAATTCTAGAATACCAAGAGTTGAATATTTTTTGACTTCTTATTTAAAATATTTAGTGTTGTTTCATGTTTCACTATTTAACTCCGCCACTCCAATTCAAAATAGTTTCCCATATTAGATGAATTTCTAAAATTATATAGTAAATTAGTAAACCCTTGAGAAAAATAATTAGATCTAATGAGAAATAAATTTAATCTTAACCGTTGATATTTTATTTAACAATTTAAATCTCTCTAATTCCATTTATCGACTCCACTAAAATTAAACCCTTTTTTCATCTTCTTGTATGTCCTCAAAATGAATTTGATACAAAATTTTAAATAAATGCATTATTTAAATAAAAGATTTATGTATTTATCTATTTCAAATCATATTGATAAACATTTTTACTTCAACCATTATTGACGCCCATACGTTTTGTGTAGTATTCAACACGGATCAAATTAGTTGTGAATGAAAGGAATTGGTACGAAAATAAGTTCAATTTCAATTAATTTATTTGGTCGACTCGTGGGAGGGTTAATTTGATCAAAATTCACCCAATTTAATTTAAATAAAAAGGACAGAAATTGAAAAATCTGAGGAGGCAGACAAAGGGGGGCGATGGAAGGTAGTTAGCAAATGGGGGCGGGAAGATTGAAAAGCAGTTGGTAATTGGGGGAGGCACCAATTGGGGAAGGTGGTAAAATTTAGGGCACGTGGCTTCTCAGTATTTGACCTCCATAATACATTCTTTCTTTCATTTCTTTGCTGGCTACAAGTGATCGAATTGAACAATGATAGCCTGGTTATGACTAATCCAATTGAACATTCTCAAAGTGTATATACGTCACGAGAAATTAATGTGTATAAATAGGTTACATTATATACTATTTCATCCGGATAAGTCTAATTGCCTTTCTAACATGTTACATCACCCCCCCAAAAAAAGAAAAATGAAGTGAAACTAGGAATTGGGTTTCGATGAAACCGGGAGAAAGGAGTTTCACCCTGCCATACTAGCTAATTTGCCCAATTAAAAAATGCCATGGAGCTTGTATTTTTGGTCACTTTTAACTAATTAAGCCTAAGTTAATATTTAGTTATTTTAATCAATTTTTAATTAATAATAAAATAAATAAATTATACCAAAATTCATAAAAAAAAATTTATCTAACTATAGACACCAATTTTGTATATGTTTGAATCATTTTAAAATTAAATTAGTTTTTTGGGTTGGTTTAGAGTAAGCAAATACATATTTAGCTAAAATTTTATTTTTGTTGTGATTGATATTATGATTTTGGTAATGTTGACGGAAAAAATTATGATCATCGGAAACCAAAAATTAGTCAAATTATAAAAATTATTTTTTTGGAATTTAAAACTTATTTTTACAAGCCTGGAATCCAAAAATATAATAAAATTAGCCAAATTGTAATTTTTTTAATTAGATAAAGAAATATTTAAAATAAATAAATGAATGGTATAATTGTAATTGTGTATAGATAAATAAATGGTTGTTGAGAAGTGGAAAAAGTAGAAAAGTGGGTTTCACGGGTTTCATTGATATTTAAATGGGTTTCATGGAATGCAATTGGGAGAATGTAAGATGATGTGGAAGAGAGAAAAATGATAAAAGTAGTGTATTTTGGGTTTCATGGTTTCATTGATATTCATGACCTTAAGACAAGTTCTAGTTTTTGCCCTTATTAAATTCTTACTAGGTACTACTTTTTGAGATGTGTGCATGTAATTAAATGAGTGGGTTGTTTGAGGGTAAAATTGGAAATTTTTGGATAAAGTATCTAAAACGACAAGTAGAATTAGACAATCAATAAAATCAAAAAATTCTAATAGAATTATACGAAGGGAGTAATAATCATCCATTACATAAAAATTTATTAAAAAAATACACCATTAATGTCATTTCATTTGCGATCGAGCATTTATTTATTGTCTAAAATTCCGTAAGTGGGAAGCTACTATTTTGTCCTTGCATTTTCTGGAAAATGATCATTTTAACCCTAATGTTATCTTTCTCCTTAAACTCTTCCAATGGTGCTTTCGCTTTTGTAGATCCTTCTCTCTCTTTGTCTGCCTCAATCCCTACCTCGTCGCACCGCCTCCACAACTGACTCAACCTCCATAACCTTCTATGTTGACTTCATTTATTACTGATAGAGCGCGGATAATTCGAACACTAAACGATAAAAAAGATGATTGAAGCAAGGGGAGAAATCGAAAAGGTATGCCTTGCACAAACTCGAAACTCGCATCATGACGTGCAAACATTGGAGAAATCACACACCCTATAAAAACACTCGCAAATACCTAAGTTTTCTTTCCCAAAGCATGCTAAGGGTCCGTTCAGATGTAGCAGAAATAGGAGCGTCTTCCGCTAGCGGTAACGGAATTTTGAGCTTTTTGAAGAAGCTCCTACACCCAAGGGTCTTCAATTTCTGCTAGCGTTTTCCGCTATTAAGCTCCCGCTACCCACCATCCAAACGGACGCTAAGTCGGGCAAAACAGAGAGACTCAAGTTTACAAAAAACACACTCAATGAACTAAAAGTATAAAGATCTAAGAGACCAAGCAAAACTCCCACAAAAACTCAAGTATGAATAACGCGCACATCCTACATGATGGTCGACTACCTTGCATAGTTGGCGCACTGAGTAACAACAAGACGAGGTCAGATGTTAAGAAGACTCCAACAAGTGATGACGTCGTAGGCCGAACTTGCCGACCTATTGTGTAAGTCACATCAGTCGCACAGTTACTCTTTTAACAAACGACATCTTACCAACCTGCTCACTCGTCCCACATCATAGAATCTCAAACCTCCAACTAAACTGCATCTTCCACCAATGGCAATGCAACACATCGCACGCGTAACATTCCACCAATCAATGACCGACACCTCGAATATCAATAAACCTCCCCCACGTCGAGAAAGCTCTGACTTTGACCTTTTCCAATGCCTATAAATAGGCAAAATAGGTGAAGACGGTGAATGTTGCAAGGGTCAACGGTTGAGCCTCTTGCCAATGTGCAAGAGGTCTCAGGTTCGAGCATCCAGGGCGGCGGTTTGCCCTTCTTTCTTAGAATTGGTTAGTAAATCAGTTATCATCCATTTACGGGTGCTCTAGGCTAGTCCAAGTAGTACTTGATCTACCCTAAATCTTACCAAATCCAAAAAAAACACTACATATTTACACCTTTTTTACTTAACTATATGATTTTGTACAAACAATGAAACAAATACCATTTTAGATTTTTTTTTTAATCTATCACTTTTGATATAAAAAAACATTACTAGTTTTTTTAACAAAGGATAAATAAAGGTTGATTTTTTAATCAAATTTTTATGAAGTTTATAAAATAATTGCAAAAATGTGATGGATTAAAAATCACTTTATAAAAAAGTTATAAATAACGAATAAATAGGGGAAGTTAGATTTTTTTTGTGAAAAGTTATTTTTTTAATTTATAAAATATTTTAATAACTATTAAATTCAATAAGAGGGCATATAACTCACCTTTTATTTTTAAAATTATGTTTATTTTTAAAAAGTACTATTTTTTTTAAAAAAAAGGGGGTAAATATGGAATGATAATTTATTATTTTTCCCTAAAATGTGTAGATTGAGTTTTTTTTTTGAAAATAAATAAATATTGGTACTATGATAAAAATAAATATAAAGTTTGGGTGTTTGGTTATAATTAAACTTAAAGTCTAAAATAAAAAAGGACTAAATAGTAACAATTTTCAAAGGTTAGGGACCTAAAAAAATATTTACAAAGATTAGGGACTAATAAGAACTCTATGTGATAGGTTAGGGAGTATGGAAGAAATTCACCCAATTCAAAAAGGGCAAAAGGTTAATTTTACGCTTTTAACAGACAAATGGATGACGACAAATGGTCAAGGGTGGTCAATCATGAACAGAGTTACAGAGTGGGGTTTTTACAATTTTTCGTATAACAAGTGCTTTTTTGTAAATTTCTCATGCATTTAATCATCTGTTTGATTCATCTTATTATTATATATTTAAATTAGGATTATAAAAATATTGAGTTTATGTTTTCATTTTTAGGATTCAATTTCAAAAACTATTACACTCGTAGGATACAAGATATGTGTAAATAGGACTGATTTTGATTTACTTAATCATCTAAAACTACATAAATACCTCCTATATATTTTGCACATGTTTAAGGAATAATTACACATCCTACTTTCTTCATAAGTCCAAAAGGCTTTGCATCAAAAGCACCATGCTAACTTATGAGCGAATGGGGAGCTTTGGACATTTATTCTTAAGAAGAAATATGTGGATTGTGCCTTCGGAGATTCTTATGTGAGTTCTCACATTTGGGAAGGTTTAAAATCGGGTCTTTCGAATGTCATCATTCATGAAACTAAGTGGCAACTTAGAAACGGTTCTTCTATAATGTTCTGGAAGGGTATCTACTTATTGGATTTTCCGCTAATTGAGGTGGTTGTGAGTTATGTAGATGATTTTCAAGTGTCGAATTTAGTGAAGGACTATTGGAATCTAGTCTTTGGCTAGGATTGGGAGAGTTTTGCGCCTTATTTATTTGCGATGGTCCTGATGAGTTTGGCGAAGGTTTCTATTGTGATTAAATTAGAATAATGTGAAGATAAACTTTGTTGGAGATTTTCTTCGTACGGTAATTATTCTATGTTTTATGGTTTAAATCTGATTCAAGGTTGAAGTGCAGAATACAAAGTAGAACTCAAGCAAACAGAAATCAAGAACAAAGACAATCAAACAAAGTTTTATTGGCTTTGAGCCTCAATCGAAATGCCAGAGATCCAAGGGGAATATAGAAGGGCAAAGAGAACTGCAAATATAAGCAAGCAATCGGAGAGAGAGAAGCAAAGTGAGAAGTGCACAGCTCGAACAAGTCGAACAACCACGAAGGTCTCCAAGGTGCACTCTCTTTCTCTCTTCCTTGTTTGGATTTCAGAGGGAGCTCTGGTTCACCGGCGTTGATCACAAGCTACAAGGCTTGAACAAAACGCTCTCAAGGAGAAACCCTAGAACAAGCACTGAAGCATCCAACAGTGGCGCAGAGGGAGAAAGTGAGGCTTATAAGAAGCTCACCAAAACCCTAGAACCGCAACGACGTCGTTCTAGTTATAAGACAGATCACCAATGAAATGGGCTCTCTCGGGTGTGCGTGTATTGGGCCGTTTGGCCCAATACATGCTCCTGCGAGATTTTAGCTCACTCAGATAATCTGAACATATACCGGATTACATACAAGCCCAATTATCCAAATTTAGGAGATTACAAGCTATAATACAAACAACTCTACAATTTGTCCTCCTAATTCCTAAGTTTACATCAAAAGTAAAACTTGTTTCCTTGTTTTGTTGATCCCTGGTCTTACTGTCTTTCTATCACCGGCCCATTATACCCTCCTCAACTCTGTTCTGGCTCGATCACATGTACGAAATCCCTGCAAAAATTGAAATTATCAGATGTGACAATTTTGGTGCCAAAATCAGCAGGATTTTTCTTACCATCAATCTTTTCAACCAGAATTATTTTCTTTGCTACCTTTTGTCTGATGAAATGGTACCTCACATCAATGTGTTTGGTCCTTTCATGGTACATAGGATCTTTGCACAAATAGAGGGCACTCTGACTGTCCATATGCAATTTGGACATATAGTTCTTACCTTCAATTTCCCTCAACAATCCTTGGAGCCAGATTCCTTCCTTAGAAGCTTCAGTGGCAGCTATGTACTCTGCCTCAGTAGAGGATAGAGCAACAATAGACTGCTGCGGAGACTTCCAAGAAATGCAATTCCCACACCAACTATAGACATAGAAGGTGGTAGATTTTCTATTGTCTTTATTGCTTGCAAAGTCAGAATCAACATAACCATAGAGTTCAAAAGGAGAGAAATGAACACCATAGAGCAAACCAAAGTTGGCAGTGCCAACAATATATCTCAAATAGAATTTTATGGCATGCCAATGTTTCTCACATGGCTCAGACATATATCTACTCAGAACATTGATGGCAAAAGCAAGATCAGGTTTGGTGCAAATCATAGCATATATAACAGAACCAACTGCAGCATCATAGGGGATAGAAGACATTTTGCCCTCCTCATCTTTGGAGAGAGGCAGCTTGGCTTTTGTCAAGTCAAGGTGCCCTCCTAAAGGCATGGAGGAGGGTTTAGCATTCAAAGCATGGAATCTATCAAGCAACTTATGCAAATAATCAGATTGAGTAAGCATGATTTGTTTCTTAGATTTGTCTCTAACAATCTTAATGCCTAGGATCATTTGAGCATGACCTAGGTCTTTCATGTCAAAGTTCTTTCTAAGGGCCCTTTTCACATCATTGATTTTAGACATGGATTTGCAAATCAAAAGCATATCATCAACATAAAGCAAGACATAAATGGGCAAATCAGACTTGACATGCTTAAAGTACAAACATGAATCATACTTGCTAGACTGAAACCCTAAAGATTTCATCCAATTATCAAAACTTTATATTCCACTGCCTAGGTGATTGCTTCAAGCCATATATGAATTTCTTCAACAAGCATACATGATCTGGCTTAGAAGGATCAACAAAACCTTTAGGTTGTTTCATATAAATTGTTTCTTTTAGGTCACCATGCAAGAAAGTTGTTTTAACATCCATTTGTTCAATTTCAAGATCATAAACAACAGACATAACAAGCATCAATCTCATGGTTTTATACTTAGCAACAGGAGCAAAAAAGTCATGATAATCTTCTCCCTCTCTTTGAGAGAACCCGTTTGCTACTAACTTAGCCTTGTATCTAGGTGGGTCAGTAGCAACAGTTCCCTCCTTCAACTTATAAATCCATTTACAATCAATAATTCTTGAATTTTTAGGTTTGGGAACCAAAATCCAAGTCTTATTGTCATGCATGGATTTGATTCCTCATTCATGGCATTCAACCAAAGATCAAAATGAACACATTTAACAGCATGCTCAAATAGGTCAGGAGTATAAGCGTTCAAAACATCAGCAATTATGAAAGCAAACTCATCAACATTGTTCACATACTTCTTGTTTAGAATTTTAACCCTAGGGGCCCTATCTCTAGTCAATTGATAGTTATTTAAGTTTGGCACCTCATCAAAGGGAATATCCTTAACTAAATCATCAACATCATGCAAATCAGAGATAGAATCATGCACAGAGTCATGCAAAGAATCATGCAACTCATCAAGAGGAGGATCATGCATAGATGTAGAAGGAGAATTTTGTGAACTAACCTGCCCACCGTGATAGTGAGGTTGCACAGCTAAGTGCTCTTCAGTACTTGCTTGAGCATTCAAGTGCTCATTAGAAATACCAATGCCAGAATTTCCAGAATGAGAAGGAGATTATCCAATATCAAAATCTTCATCAAATAGCTCATTTTGAGGTGGAGCAACATAGAATGGAGTATGAACTTGTTCAGACCTGTCTAAGTGCTCAGGAGAAGATGTGAAAACATTTTTGAAATGGAAGTCACTTTCATTGAAAGTGACATCCCTACTCACTATCACTCTATAGCCACCAGGCTGTATGAGTAACAGTTTGTAGCCTTTGACCCCTTCAGGGTATCCCAACATTACATATTTCTGGGCCCTAGGGTGTAGCTTCCCTGCATTATTAAGAGCATAGGCAGTACACCCAAAAGGCCTCAGATGTTCAATACTGGGTTTAGTTCCACTCCAGAGTTCTTGTGGAGTTTTTAAACCAATGGCAGAGCAAGGAGATCTGTTTATTAGGTAAGAAGTTGTTGTGACAGCCTCTCCCCAAAGGGAATGTTTCATCCCAGCACTGATTAGCAGACACTTGGCCTTTTCAAGCAAGGTCCTGTTTTCCTCTCATCAATGCCATTTTGCTGAGGTGTGCCAGGCATAGTTAAGTGCCTTTTAATACCATTTTCATGACAGAAAGCATCAAAAACATGATTGCAAAACTCAAGGCCATTGTCAGTTCTAAGACATTTCAGCTTAAACTCAGATTGACCTTCAATAGTTTGCTTCCAGAATTTAAACATGTCAAAGGTTTCACTCTTAGCCTTGAGTAAGTACACCCAAACCTTCCTGGAATAGTGGTCAATTAATGACAAGAAATACTTCTTGCCACCAACTGTGTCCACCTGGGCAGGTCCCCATAGGTCTACATGTACATACTCAAGAGGCTTTTGAGCAACAAAGTTGGATTTGGTGAAGGGAGTTCTAGTAAGTTTCCCAAACACACAGTTTTCACACATGCTCAAATCAGAGGGTTTTTGACTTGAATATCCATTCTTGAACAGATAATGCAATCCCTTGTTTCCTATATGACCTAGTCTAGCATGCCATAACTTAGTTGAGTCAACATTCATTCAAGCATTCACATCAGAAGAAACAGTCATAACAGGAGAACCAATGACATGATAAAGTCCATGTTTTTTAATTCCTTTTACAAGGACTTTCCCATTTCTGGAGACATTTCTGACTCCTTTATGGGTGTGGATGTGACACTCAAGGTCATCAAACATGCTTTCAGACAACAAATTCCTCCTCAAGTCAGGTACCCACCTAACATTTTGGAGAATTCTAACAACACCATCATGCATCTTAAAAGGAAAAGTACAAACACCCTTAATTTTAAGAGAAGAATGATCACCCAACCTAACCTCACCCTCATCACAAAGATGCAAGTAATCAAAGACATGCTTATAGGGAGTAACATGCATAGTGCAGCCAGAATCAAGTATCCAAGCATCATGATCAGAATTAACATGATATGCACACATAAGCAACTCAGCAGGATAGGAAAGGTGTGACTAAACAATTGCAGAAGTACCATTCTGTGTTTTTGTGGAGGCTGCCAAGGCCTCATCTTTCTTCTTAAAACAGTCATTAATCAAGTGAGTACCTTTACCACAGTAGTGACATTTAAGGGTTTTTTTCTCAGACTTGGGTTTGGTATTCCCAGAATTGGAGCTAGAAGAGTCAGATTCCTTTTCTTTCTTCTTATAGCCCTTTTTCTGGTTTTTATACTTTCCCTTAGTAAACATGATCTCAGTTTTAGACTCTTTGTCAGGTTTACACTTAAACACTTTCATAGACTCATTTTTTCTGAGTTATAGCTAATGGTGCACAAAATAACCGCTTAATAATCAAGGGGTAATTAGAAATATCGCGTTACATATACGCTCCATACTCAAAAACGATTACGTGATAAGCATAATTCAGCATGCATGAATTTGCATGTGATGCGTTTATATTAGAATAGTTAATGGGCTCGGCCCATCAAGTGTGGTATAAGATCTTAGCCCAGGAGACTAGATATGTGGGCCTGGCCCGATGAATTCAATCTTTTGAGTTGGTGGCAGACTTATATGTGTCAAGGCTCCACTTCCATGCATCATCAAACAATTTCATTTGTTTGTGCGTGTGTCTATGTAATTTGGTACACTACAATTCAACGACCATGTTGAATAGTCAACAAAGTCGGCCAATTCCATCTCAAAATCTTCATACGTGTAGTTCCACGTAAGCCATTGGTTTACCATTTTCAATAATGGCTCGTCCCACATCGAGCATGTACGAAAAAGCTAGCAGGAGCCCAAACATATAAATAGGAAGGAAACGAGATTAAAGAGAGGGTCGAAAATCCTCTCTGGCTCGAGAACTATCTCGTTTTGCCAAAGCTCGACGTGTTTGATCTCCGAGTGAGATCGCGCTATAAACGGTATAAAGTCTAAAGGCTTTATTCGTAAAGAGCACAAAAACAATCAGCTGAGGGGTGGGGAGGAGGAATAATCCACGTACAAAAACTGTTTGGTTGTACGAATCCCGAGAGTTAGTATTTATTTAACTCCCGTTTATAGCGCGTATTATATCGGGTTTCAACAATAGCATCAATTATTCTCTTCTTAGTGAGACCATTTATGCCATCATGATTAAACTCAAGCACATCTTTAAAATTATCAAATTGGGAAGGCAGAGAAGTGAGCAAAAGCACAGCTTGGTGAGATTCAACAACTTTATCACCACACCTTTCCAGATCCTGGTTCATCTTAAGAAATCTATCAAGATTATCATTCAGAGACACAGAAACATCCATTTTGAAAGTAAAGATGCGACTCAGCAAGCTAATAACAGAGGGAAGGGATTTTACCTGATAGAGGTCATTCAACGCCTTCCAGAGATTCCTGGAAGTGTCTACTGCGACCACTTGACGAGCAACTTCATCAGATAAGCGAATAATAATCTCAGAGTGAGCTATTTGATCCATTTCCTTCTTTTTAGCAGCATCAAAAGTGTCAGGCCATGATTCATCAATGGCAACCCAACATTTTTCTTTAATCAAGACAACTTTCATCTTTAGTTGCCACATAGCAAAGTCAGAAGAGCCATCAAGTGGCTTTATGCGGACAGATGAATGATCAGACATAGTGAGCCTTGCTCAGAGAGAGAATAGCAACTCAGAGAGTTAGAGAGACAGAAGGTTCAGCAAGTGAGACTCAAACAGAGATTCTCACAACAGATAACATGCACCTGTAAAATGTATGCAAAGAGGCTACGCAACAAGACCAACAAGAGATGGCTTTGGCCTATTGCAAGTCTCAACAGATATCAATTGAAGTGGTAAACAGACAGTAGTGACAAACAAATCACAAACAAAGATAAAAAAAGCCCCAAATGGTACTTTAGGGTTTCAGATCTACACAAAGACGCTCTTTTGCAAGAGCTCAGTCTAGGATCCGGTAAAGGGAATAGTCCAGCATAAATGGTACCCGATATATCTAGAATCCCCCACGCCTTCCTAGCGAAGGTAAACGGAAATCTACCACTCAGAAGCAAGCAAAGAAAGCAAGCAACTTAAAACACTTGAAATAGTTGAGACTACAATGTTTTAAAACAGTTTTAAAGCAACTTTCTTTATGAGCCCTCCGATCTGAGTTCTAGAGAGTCACTTGACTCTAGAACTTTTAGATCCAGCCCAGAAAAGAGGAAAGAAGAGACTCAAGACTTTAGATCCAGAGAGTAACTCGTACTCAGTGGAGCGTAGCTAGAGAAACTTCGAGAACAAGAGAGAGAAGATGAAACGTCAACAACGAGAGCTCAAGATCTGGAAACCAAACTCTCAGATCTAGCAAAGAGAGCCTCAAGTTTCAAGATCGAACTCAAGTAACAACAGAAACAAACCCTAGATTCAAAGATCCGGGACTAGAGAGTCCAGAAACCTCAAACCCTAGATCTATTCGAGGAAACCTGGCTCTGATACCAAATTGAAGTGCGGAATACAAAGTAGAACTCAAGCAAACAGAAATCAAGAACAAAGATAATCAAACAAAGTTTTATTGGCTTTGAGCCTCAATCGAAATGACAGAGATCCAAGGGGAATACAGAAGGGCAAAGAGAACTGTAAATATAAGCAAGCAATCGGAGAGAGAGAAGCAAAGTGAGAAGTGCACAGCTCGAACAAGTCGAACAACCACGAAGGTCTCCAAGGTGCACTCTCTTTCTGTCTTCCTTGTTTGGATTTCAGAGGGAGCTCTGGTTCACCGGCGTTGATCACAAGCTACAAGGCTTGAGCAAAACGCTCTCAAGGAGAAACCCTAGAACAAGCACTGAAGCATCCAATAGTGGCGCAGAGGGAGAAAGTGAGGCTTATAAGGAGCTCACCAAAACCCTAGAACCACAACAACGTCGTTCCAGTTATAAGACAGATCACCAATGAAATGGGCTCTCTCGAGTGTGCGTGTATTGGGCCGTTTGGCCCAATACATGCTCCTGCGAGATTTTATCCCACTCAGATAATCCAAACATATACCAAATTACATACAAGCCCAATTATCCAAACTTAGGAGATTACAAGCTATAATACAAACAACTCTACAAAGGTAACATAGACTGGCTTGAGGTTGATGAGAAATATTTTCAGAAGATTTGGTGTCTCAAGGTCCCAAAAAGAGTTAGGTCGGTGCTTCGTGTGGCTCGCTAATAACAATGGGGTTATGTCAATATAGGTGCCATATTCATGGAGGACGAAACATTAGGTATGGAAATGGAGGAATGCTAAGACATTTAACAAAGATGTGGTGGTTTCAGAAAAGTCGATCTTCATCTTAAAGAGAGTGGGTGAATATCATCGGGCATTATATTTGTCTTCTTTGACTATCAATTCATCAATTTCTAGATTATAAGAGATTTGTTGAAGTAAGTCCGAAGAGGGGTGGGTCAAGTTGAATACGAATGGTACGATTAAGAAGAGAATATGGCATTAGCGGGAGGAGTTTTATGTGACAGTAATGGCCATGGATTAGTGGTTTTGTTCATAATATTGGATTATGCTCATTTTTTATGGAGGAACTTTGGGGAGTGCATAATGGTCTTCAACTTGCTTGGGAGAAGATCTTGAGACAAGTGTTACTTGAATCTAACTCCCAACTTATTATTAATCTTTTATATTCTAAAATCAATAAGAGTCATCCAATTAATGAGGGAAATTCCATGAATGTGATTTTGTCCCCACCACAAGGACTCTCCTCATTGAACCAAAATCTTAGTTAAATGTTCACGTTTATATAAAAGTGCATGGTTAGTTAGTATGATGTAGTAAATAAGTGGATTATTTGAATTGTTGTGACGGATGTGAGAAAGATAACAGAAAAATAGATAAAATCAAACACACAAATTTACATGGTTCACTAAGGTTGTGTTAGCTACATCTACGGGTAAAAAACGAATCAGACTTTATTAGGAAAGACAGATTTGTGTGTTACAAAGTGATGAATTCTCTCAACAAGAATATGTCTCTACATATATCTCTTGTGTTTTCTCTCTTAAGAGGTTCTCGCAAGATTTCTTTACTAGAAGAGACCAGGGTTACATAAGAATATATATATATGTATATATGTATATATATGATTAAGATCAGGTGATGAGACTTCTTAACATAGATAATTAGGAGGCTCCTCAGCCTTTTGGATTTAAAAAAACTAATGGATAAGATTTTTTGGAATAAAAACAATAATAAATAAATCTTTCCATATCTAATTTTCTCTCGCGTATGTATAAGCGTTGATGCTAAACTTTCTCTCTCTTGTAATACATATTGAACAATTAAGAGATTGTAAATGAACAAGTATTGTATTTTTCATGAACAAGTATTATTATATTATGGATGAGCAATAATTTATGCAAATAATTACGTCTCTCTACAACTGAACAACTTACTCATTTACAAATGAACAACTACATAATCACAAGTATTAATAAAAAATAATGAACAACTAATACACAGCAATGAATAATTCATATGTAATTTTCTCTCTCCTTAATATCTATCGTGTCTATATAAGGGATGATGCTAAACTTTCTCTCTCATCTAATATAAATTGAACAACTAATATATTGTAAATGAACAAGTAATGTAATGATCATCATAAACAATTATTATAATATGGATAAACAAATAATATACGCAACCACTGTCATATTTATGCCTCTTTGCAAATGAACAACTACATATAACATATCCTAAACCCTAAAATCCTATATCCTAAACCCTAAACCCCTAAACCCCTAAATAATAAACCTTAAAACCTCGGAAAATTAGTACATAAAATAAGTCTCGAGCTAACCTACAAGAAACGCAAGTACGCACAAACTTGCCCCTCAAGTAAACAATACTTGCCTCGCAAGTAAATAATACTTGACAACCAAGTAAAGATGCAGAACTTGTCACGCTAGTAATTCACAAACTTGTGCAACATGCAATCGCGACGGTTCAACGCTTCTCCTAATTATTTGACTTTTCATGTTCTATTCTTCGGTGGTGGTGAAAATGGGTGAGGTGGGAAGGACGATGCCCGATATGTCGTCAAAACCGGCCAACTCAAACCACCAGCTACCAGAATTTCAAATCAAAAAGTTCTATTAGTAAATCAAATCCAAAAAATAAGAAAGAAACAAATATCAAAATAAAAACAACTTTTGGTCTTCTGACCCCGACTGTTCTCGGATGCGAAATCAGTCATTCCTTACACCTTTTGGTCACTGGGCGTAAAAAGCCATGTATCTTGAACATATAAAAGTTGGGCCTAAACCGGAGGGACAATAAATGACGACCGGAACTAAGCATAGCCGATCGGTGAAAGAACATCGACCAACGACGACCTTTAGAGAAGACTGAGATCGAGAAATCACTTTCTAAAACGGATCAAATTCAAGCAAAATCAAACGAGAACAAGCACAAATTATAGAGTTCTCCTTGAGAATGAGAAATTACATTTTATTAGAGTCCAAAACCAATCAATTCAAATGGAAACAAACACAAATCAAAGAGTTCTATTTGAGATTCCGCATAATCAAAAGCCTTCTCTGCAAATTTCAATGCCTTCTCGATCGGCAAAACTCTCTATCCTATTTAAAATAATCATATGATATATATATATATATACTCCATCCATTTCCAAAAATTTACGAATTTTCCTTATTTTACGAGTAAGAGAAAATATGCATGTACGTAACCCCACATGGGGTGGCGTAGTGGTAAGAGGCATGGGGAGATGTTGGGAGGTCCCATGTTCGATCCTTGCCTCCGCCCCTACACTTGGGTGAAAAACCAAGTCTCACCATTTTTCCTACCACTAGGTCGAGCCGGTCGGTGTAAGCTGGTTTACCTGGTTCGTGCGCTTTACCGGCTAGTTCACGGACCCGAAATTTACCACCAAAGCCCTCGTAAAAAAAATGCATGTACGTCTATAAAACTGTTGTAAGCTAGGCCTGTGCAATTCCAGCATCCACTTTAACAATAATGTCCTCTTGCATTTCCATCACTCACGTTAGTTAAATATCTCCTTTGTCCTTAAATTAGGAGGGTTCAATAAGTAACAGCCTCAAACGCAACAATTATTCATACTCCTATAAATACAATTATGCATCCTCCTATATATAGTCCTAAGGTATGTTTGCATCACTACTTACGTATTAAAAAGGAACATCAATTTTAACAATTCCGAAACTTACGTATTAAAAAGGAATCTCAATTTTAACAATTCCGAAACTTTAAAGTTGTGCACATTCTACATATTATCCCTAAAAGTGTAAACTAAAAATTTACAGTATAAAAATTTATTTCTTGAGAGGGAAAAACATGCAATGATTGATTCACATGAAAATGATTCTTATCATGAAAACTAGAAATAAATAAGGACCCTTGGATTTGAGAAATGGATGGCTAAGATTAAAAGAGATAAGGGGAAAATGGTAATTTTGACAAAAGATTAAAAAAAAATTATTTTATTTTTCTTACTTTCGCTTGTTTTTGCCAAAAATACGAAATTTGATTTTTTATGTTATGTTCACATATTTTATGCATATATTCACACTATTATAAGACATGTTCACATATTATCACACTTTTCAGTTCAGAGATTTTATAATATGTTCATATATTACAAGTGTGTTCACATATTAGTACTGTTTGTTCATGTTTTATGCTCATATATTCATGTTCGATTAAATCATAATACAGACGTTAAACGGCCTAAAAAAATTGACAAAAATAAAATAAAATAAAAATTATTTTTTATTTTTTTGCTTATTTTGCCAAAAACACGACGTTTGACCTTTTACATTCTGTTCACATATTTTATACACATGTTCACATTATTACAAGGGTTGTTCACATATAACCGCATTTTAACTTCAGAAAATTTAGTATACGTTTACGATTCACATATAATATAGGTACGTTCACATATTAGTATTGTATGTTCACGTTTTATGGCCTTATGTTCATATTCAATTTATATCATTCTACATACGTAAAAAGACTTAGAAAAATAAAGTAAGAAAATTTTAAAAAAAAATTATTTTTTTATTTTATTTTTTAATCGGATGGCCTAGATTCATTTCTAGTGTTTCAATCGGGTGGTCTAGATTTGTTCTTAGTTTTCATGATAAGCCCCATTTTCATTTGATTCAATCTCATCAATCAATATATATTATAGAATTCGACCGGAACCACCACTTTAATTCTGGCTTCACCTCATGTTTCAGAAAAATAATTTCCATACATATTATTCAATTTATTTTCTATTAAATTCCTCTTTAACTAGCTATGTAAAAAATAGTTTTATGAAATCTAATTTACTATAAAATATTTATAAGATAATTTTATTCATTTATCTATTTTTCTTAGTTTTTTTCATCTATCAATTTACTTTTGAGTATAAATTTTGTATCTTTTAAATATAATTGTGGTAATACCAATCTCAAGACAATCTTATTTAGCAAAAAAACATATTCATACTAAATTATATTAAATTTTACATTATATTTTTACAAAAAATAATTTATAATAAAAAAATAATTTTAAAAATGAGTCATAATCATACATGAAATGACAGATTTAACTAGTCATATACTCCGTATTAAGCATCAAGCTCGGCAAGTTCAATTACACCCGTTAGAAATATCCAATCACATGGTCTTGACTCTTCACCCAAATAAAATGGGCAGCCATATTGGCCGACCCACCAACATGAACACGAAAGGCAGACGACAAAGACCAAACATCAGCAAGAACAGAATCAAAATAAGATAAATACAATGATGAGTTTTCCGCCCATAAAACCACCAAGAGTGAGTCAGATTTCAACAGCACCAGAGAAGCACCCATGGCGGCATGGCCCGTGCGATCAAATTGTTTTGCCTTCGTCACTGTGATTGGGTGTATGTGATTGTGTGGTTGAGTTTATTGATGCGACCCTGCCTAGGCTCGGACCCAACTCCGACGGACCCGAGACGGCCTAGACCTTGGAGACCCCTTGGATTAGTACTTAGTCTTATTTATGTATTTATTATTTTTATTTCCATTTATAGCTTTAACTATTATTAGATTTATGGGATTTTCGGATGTGGGCCTTGATTGCATGCTAGGCCCAATCCGATCCCCTTCTTTGTACCTAGGGTTTCGAGCTTGCTCTCTATATAGGAGGCACTCGGGACTCCTTTCAATGCATGTCCAAAATGATTTAAGCCAAAACTTTGAGTCGAGTTTCTCCTCCCCTTTGGCTCGGGCGTCACCTATTCTTTTCCTGACCCCATATTCTCCTGGCCTACGTCAAACTAGGTCCCCTTCTCAATCCGTTCACTTCACCTCTCATCTCAAAGTCTAGGCTTCGGCCTCAAATCTATCCGGTTACTATTTGTCAGAGAAGATCCGAACGTTTCGAGCCTAGATCCGTCTAGATCCACCCCTTGTGACCCTAGGGTCGCATCATTTATGATAAGCTTATTTTTGTGCATTTAATCATGATCGTTAATTGAAACAAAAATTGACTAAGATTTGTGCTCACCATAATCTTTACACATCGGGGGTATGCATATCCCTCACATATCATATTAATTTCAATTTATTTTTCTAAAAAAAATCTAAGGGAAGCTAGAGGTCGGCCACTAATACCAACCTCTCAATTATCAGTCTCTCGATCTTGATTGTTATACCCTACTTGGCTAATTTGTTTTTTGGTAAGAGGCTACCATTGAATCTTTAAATGTTGGGTGCTTGAGTGGGTCTTTTTACAAATCGATTACTTACTCTTTTGTTGTATTCCTCATTTTTTCATGTCGGTCCATCAAGTTGTCAGTTTATCTATCTCAATTTATCACTTTTATTAGTTTAATCTAATACTTTGAATCCTTACCTTTGACAAAATGACTCAGACAAACTTCACAACCTCGCATAAAATGTAACATTATGATGAGAACAATACATTTAAAAAAAAAAAAGAGTTTTTCATGTAAACTGACTTAGTGACTGTTTTACATGTAATAAAAATGAAAATAACTAAAAAATATGATCAAATAAACCAGGAACATTCAATACAATCAAACGTTGGCTCAAAACCAAGGATTGAGCATTTCTTTGAGCTGCCAAACATCAATTCAGAGTGTTATGAAGCAGCTCCTTTCTTCTTTTACATTCGCTCACAAAGCAAACTTCAATAAAATGCGATCAAACTTGCATTTTTTTTTTAACTTGTGTAATATGCACATAGGATTTCTACGCGAGCACGTACATCTTACAGTCCAACACTGTATTTTTACTCAGAATCGATACTAGTATGCCTGTCACTTTAATCTAACCTGAAGGATAAGATGTACTTGCCTCTTGAAAATGGATCTTAGCTCTTCATTGGCTTCAAGGCCGATTCTCCTGCATCCACAAGTGAATAATTTAGCAATCAACCAATTTGTTGCAGAAAGTAGAAGTAGAAGTGAGCTTTTTTCCTAAAGAAGAGGTATGCCATGGCACATTAGGCAGAAAGTAGAAGTGGATTGTTAAAAAAAATCGCCCCTAAAATGAGCTTTTTTTCCTAAACCACCACTATTTTCAAAAACCAATCACTATTTCAATTTTTTTTCAGATATTACCAATTAACAGTGTTTGGTCAATATCTGTCAAAATGACCATTTTCCTTCAAAATATGAATATTTTTAACTTTATGATTCGTAGAGCAAGCATTAGATCATCATTTTTTATGGGTTTTATCAATGACACTTATTTTAGGAGGAAAATGCAAACAGGTTTGATTTTATAGACTAAATAAATAAATCAAAACTAGAAGTGTTATTTGAAAATTTGTAGATAGTGGTAATTTAGGTGACAACACTCTTATTATATGGTGGTTTTATGGAAATTTTCCTATTAGAAATTTCGGATTTTTTGAAGAAAATATGTGCCATTAGTCATACATACCCAATTTTTGATCCATTTTTGCCCACAAGGATCTTGCGCTGGCTTTGTTTGTGAGTGATAAGATGTTGCTCGATTCTCAGGGAGCCGTCTCTCAAATCTTTCCACCCCATCAAACGATGCTCTATCTCATAAGGAATTTCCTGCATTCGTAACAAATACATTACAAAGTTGTTTTCTAATGATATAATGATGATATTGATGATTATTATAATGATACACCAGAATTACCTGATGAATATGGTGCAACAGCTTTTCTCGGACAACTTCCAATGATATATTTTTCATTGCTTCTTCGCTCATGATGAATGGATCTTCATCCCATGGTCTCTCAACAGCCTACAAGTCCAAGGGAGACGCAAATAAAATAGCAGAATCACCCTGTTAAAACCTCATGATAAGTGACACACATTATTATATACAGTAACTTAGATTCTTCTCCACACTAATACTTGATTTTATTATTTTGCTGATGAGCTTAAATTGACTTTGATAAGAACAGAAAGCTAGGCCTCATCTGGCAGTCTGCTAGATGTGCTTCAGAAGTTTACAAATTGCTAATTGTTTTAGGCTTTAGCTTCTCAGAACCTTTTCTTCATAGTTCATATTTCTTGCCAGTTATTCAAAAGTGAACTTTATTCCATATGTTACATGTATTTATTGAGAAATTACCACAAAGTATTAATGCCCACTAAGCACATATACATACAAGTTAACTTTTCTTCCTCGAAAAAATTACCAATTGTGCCGGTTATATCTCACTCATCGAGCCATCTATTTAATGGGAAAAAAATCAACAAGGAAAATTCTTAACTGCAAGTGATAAAAAATAAGTTTTTGAGCATAAAATAGAGAGGCATGCAATCTTGCAATAATAAGCAGCCGGAAGTTACAATTTTAGAATTCTAAACAAGCATGCCATTAGTTCCCCATTAATGCCTAGGAGTTATATAGGCAAACGGAATCTGTAAACTTGTCATCCCTAATTTGAAGTATCCCAGAAGATATAGTGCAGAAAGAAATGACAAGGCTTCAACAGGAATACTTTCCCTAGCACAGACCAACACAAAAAGAACACCTGGGCAAACGGCAAAGTGTCTCAATGGTACAATGCAAGTTATGCAACAACTCTTTATTCACAAGAAAGTAGAACTATGTTGATGGTAATTAATATAGTTGCACCATATATTATACAGAGAATACATACCTGCTCCATCAAAAACGTGGTCAAATCTTTAACTCCAGACCCCTTTAGCCCAGAAATCATAAAAACCCTATCGGATAACAAGATATTATTGCAAGAACTTTGTGATTGACCATTGGTACATAAGCATGTAATAGAAAGCTTACTTCTCATATCCATTTAGATCTTTGAACTCTTCTGCAACCTTCAATAAATCCTTCTTTTTATCAACCAAATCAACCTTGTTCATGCATAATACACGCTTTTGCTTTGGGTTTAGCTCTGACCCCATCCGTTTAATTAATTTTACAACTCTGGAGTCAGTCCTGAATACAGTGAGTGCTATCAGTAATTGGCAAATGTCCAGAATATACATATTCTTTTTCCCAAAAAGATCTCATCATTCATTAGTATAAATCTTTTTCTAAAATTTCCATCACAAGTCCTTTTCTTCAATGACTGAATATACAAGCAAAAAGAATAAATTTCTTGAGTAAATCTAAAAACTAAAGTCTCTCTTTACAGTCAAGTTAGTAAGTTACCCACTAAGTGACTGTATTCTGGATTTCATACAGTTCGCCCCCTAAAATCATGAGGTTCAAGTGTTGTCTCAGACTCTCAAATGCTCTTATGATGTAACAATTAAATAGACAATGTCAGTTCATCAAGCGACCACAGTATGTGAAAATTTTAAAAACAAAAAATATCTGTATTGAAGTCCTGGAGCCTTCAAAACTAATTTTCAACATTGCATCCACATTTACTTTAGAGCACAGATAGATTTGGAGAAGAATACATATTAAAGAAAATTGTTCAAGGAAATGAGCTCTTGCTTTTTCTTTACATAAGAAAATGAAATTGTACAGATGAGAAAATAAAATGACATTGCAGCAGATTGCTTACTTGGTAAGATGTCTGTGTACATCAAAAATAACTATTAGGACATCATAGAGGTCAATTGAGCTCCAAGTAGATTCAATTCGTGCTTTAGTATCCTTAGAGGGGTATCCGGATTTCTTCAGCATCAGCCCAGGAGTATCAAAAAAACACTGCAGTGGAACATTATAAGAGGGTGAGAAAATCTTGCTCGCTTAGCAGTGAAAGATATTTCAGATTTTACTACCGCTTGCTTGGGAATCCATGCAATGTTTACTATGCATCTTGTATGCAAAGCCAGTAATGCAAAGGACAAAAAATGCCAATCTAGAAGGTATGATTACAAACCCATAAATTATTTCTATAAATTATAATTATTATATTGTTTTTACATTTTCTAGTTAGTTTCTCCAATTGCCCATTCTCCCACTTTCTAGTTTTTAGACATTTTCCCCACTTTCTTCATTATGTTACCCATTATCTGATTTATTATTAATTAGTTTTAGGATTTGGTTATTTTATTTATCTATTATAAAAGAAGGAGATCAAATTGTAATTGATCAGACTTGAAGAATGAAATGAATTACATGTGAGGATTCCTCAAAATTGGCTGAATAGTGAGATTCTTGCTTTTTAGATTTCTATCCCTTTAATTTCAGTTTTAGGGTTCTACCAGAATGAAATAAATTACATGTAAGATCACATTCATAAAGTAACAATATCAAACTCCAAGGAAAGAATTTTTTTAGCAATGACATACAATTTGGGTGTCTCCTTTTGTCATCAACCCTAAAACTTCATGTGTAGTTGTATTTGTCTTTCGTGAAACAGCAGCCACCTTTGTACCAACCTGTAACAAAATCATCAGACAATCAAATGAAAAGATTTTTCAAGAAGATAAGGATGTTCTTCTACAATGTATCCAATCCAAAGATAATATAGACGTTAGCTACATGGCCTTGTGCACTGTCTCTCACATATCCCTCACATATGTGAGAGAAATATAGCAACACATTCTATAGTAACAATAAATTATGGAAACATCTACTTCCACCAAAGATTATGCACGTTTCAACCTACTCTGGGTTCAAAAACCCAAGCAATGGTACATTAGTTGCACTAGGCAGCAAAAACACTTTATGTTCAAGTCCCCTATCGTTAATGCCTTGAAATTTGGATAGAATGTTTGAACAAGTACTTGATGGATAATACACAATGTCACAAACTCCAGACAAAAAGGCAAAACTCTTGCTTGCTTTACATAATAGCCAAATGTTCTCCTCTGTTACCAAAGATTGCTAAATATAGCTATCCCAAATGGCCACTATTTTTTTCTGCTACACCATCTAAACACTGGCAATGTTCAATTTCCTCTATGAATATGATTCAAAAAATTCATGACAGAAGCCGAAAGCAGTATCAGCAACGACAAAAGATTAAGATAGAGACAGGACATCATCATCATTCAAGAAATTAAGACCATATATCAAATGACTTTATTTTGGCAACCACAGAATCCAAGATCATAGCTACTAAACAAAAGCCTCAACAATCTACCAAAATCTGCAGCCATTACAGTAACAGCAATCATTAGCAAACTACAAATACACAAGTCAGATGGAGTTGCTCTCAATAATTTGATGCTAAAATTAGTACGAACTATAAAAAGCATCACAAGAACAACGGACTCGTACCATGTAATTGGTGAGAGCGGACTTGCCGGCGTTGGGAGCTCCAATAATCCCTACCGTCAACGACTTCTGATCCTCAACCTTCACCGGCAACACCTCTTCTTCATCCTCCTCCACTACCTCATCAATCGCAGCCTGCAGAAGCGCCTTAGCAAGCGCCCTTTTCTTCACTTCCACTTCTACTTCCTCTCCCACTACAACATTACTTTCTTCTCCAAAGATCCTCTTGTTCACTTGATTCCTATACTTCTCATCCCAAGTGCTGGTCCGTGGCACCTTTGAGAAATTCTCATGGGGTAAGGCGAATTGGGAGCTGTCGAACGCAGGGGGTTCGGCGTCCGAGTCGTTTTCAGAGGCGGAGGTGGTGGCAGTTGTGGAGGCGGCGGAGTCTAATTGGGGCAGTGAAGAGTACAATTGACGGAGAATGCTTGGAGAGAAACGCGGAATCTGAGATTTTAGCGACGAATTCGATGAAAGAGCTTTGAGAGCTCTCAGGCTTTTCATGGCAGACGATAAAGATAATAGGGAGACGCAGAGCGAGAGGGTAGAAAGAAGAGGAAGAAGCAGAAGGCGGCGGCGATGGCGCCGGCGGCGGCTAAGGCGGAGGACGGAATACCTTCCGGATTCCGGAACCAGAGTGAACGGCTGTTCGAAAAAGGCTACTGATGGTTGATGGGTTTTGTGAGGGTTTTGAGAATTTCCAATAACGCCATTTGGATGAGTCTGTTTAGGCAAATTATACATTTGACCCCAAAACTAAAAGTTTTTACTTAATAGTCCTTAAACTTTACTAAATTTTTTTGTCGAAACAGAGGTGACTTGTCCAACGTTTTAGTTATACGGGGCAAAGAAACACCCCTAAGATCATTGGACAAGAATGAAATAGCACTATCACGAGAATCATTTAACACATAGAACCAACCGAAAAATTAAAGTAATAGACGCAAGGCGATCAATAACCCGATTTGCCTCACGATTGATATGACGAATCGGATATCCCATTCTATGCTAATAAAGCTTTGGCAAGAAGATATCGGGCTAGCAAGAGGGTGTGAGGGAGGAACAGGCACGGATTTAGGGGTGGGTTAGGGTATGTTACAGCCCACCCAAAAAAATTTTATGCTAATATATATAATAGTAGTATATTGTCAATTGAAATTCATAGTGCATTAGAGTTTATGATCTCCCGATCGATGCGATGACAAGGGAGACGGCTGAATCAATAGGCCGAGCTTTTGGTGGTCTTAAAGAAGTTGATGAGGAAGAATTTCTGGTGTGTGCTCGCTATCTCCGTGTCAGGGTTCTGGTTAATGTGCTGAAGCCATTGCGTAGGGGACTGATAATGAAGATACATGGCAAACGCATGCGGGTCGATATTAAGTATGAAAGGTTACCGAACTTCTGCTACTCCTGTGGTTGTGTGGGTCATGTGGAGATGGATTGTCAAGAGGAGGAGGTAAAAGGGGTACACCAAGAATATGGCGATTGGATGAGAGCGTCGCCTCTCCGGCGCTGGCAACCAAGATCGGAAAAGGAACGTGATCAGGAGAGGTCTATTTTGGCAGGGTTGATTGGTAAATCTGAGGGCACAACACAAGAGCTGAACACGACTAAGATAACAGGCAGAAAGTCGTTGTTGGCCCTTCTTGATGAGGCTGATGCTGCTGCAACTAATAAAAATTCTGGTCACAAAGAAAAAACGAGTGATGAAGGCATGAGTAAGGATCTTGAAGATGTTACTAGCCAAGTTCAAACAAAGTTGGCTCAAGTGACATTGGATAAGGAGAATGAAGTAGTTGAGTCTAGGAAAGAGATGAATGAAACGGAGAAGGATAAAAGGAAGTTAACAGTTGAGAGTACAGAAGAGGCAGAAAAGGATACCATAAGGGAGGGAGGAGGAGAATCTGTGAGTGAAATAAAAGGGAGTAAGGTGGGAATAAAAGAAAAAGAGAGAGTGGAAGCTCAGCCTGTTAAAGGGACCGGAAAAAAAGAAAACAAAAAGTGGAAAAGATTGGCTAGAGCAGAAAGTGACAAAACAGTTAGTGGTGAAAAGCAAGGTAAAAGGGATCGTGAAGAGGATGATTGTGAGATGGTTGACTTAGTTGATGGGAGGAAAAAACAAATTATCGAGATATCGGCGGGAGGGACAAGTCCCTCTTGCCGGAAGCCATGAGTGTGATGAGTTATAACTGCCGGGGATTGGGGAAGGCCCGTGCAGTAAATAGACTCACTAGTGTAGTGAGAAGAGAGGCCCCAAAATTGGTTTTTCTCATGGAAACCAAGTGTGATAGGAAAAGAATGGAGTTTGTCAGAGATAAACTTGGGTTTGCGGGTTGTTTTTCGGTTGATTGTCAGGGAAGATCAGGTGGTTTAGGGCTGCTGTGGGAGGATGATGTGTCCGTCTCTATCAACACTTACACAACACATCATATTGATGCGTCTGTGAAATGTGTGGAAGGAGGTGGTGAATGGCGTCTTATTGGGTTCTATGGATGGCCTAGAAAGGAAGAAAAGCATTTGTCATGGTCTTTATTGCATCGTTTGGGCCAGGACGAGTGTGACGGATGGTTGTGTGTAGGTGATTTCAATCAAATATTAAGTGAGGGGGATAAAATGGGTGGTCTACAACCTGATGTGAACGATATGGCTTCTTTCAGAAGTACTCTTGACGGATGTAGTTTAAATGAATTAACCTTTTCGGGGCCTAGATTCACATGGGATAATGGCAGGCTAGGGGATGATTTTATTGCTGAGCGACTCGACTTGGGGTTAGCTAACGTGACCTGGCTTGAGATTTTTCCAGGAGCTCATATTCGTCATCTTAATAGAGTCGGGTCGGATCATGTGCCGATTGTGGTCGATTTCTTTCGAGAAGAGGTGGTTCTGGACGAAGGGCGAAGGGGTAATAGGCCATTCAGATTTGAGGCAATGTGGACTTTGAATAATGGGTGTAATCATATTGTGGAGAATGAATGGTGCAATCCAAGTTCAAGAGCAATCCAAGGGGGGGTTATGGGTAAAATCGAGAGGTGTGCAGATTCATTGAAAGTTTGGAATCGGCTTGAATTTGGGAATGTCATTACTCAGCTGAATGGGGTACGAGAGAAGTTAAGGGAACTGAATAAGCGTGAAATGACGGGGGATCTTGTTGCCAAACGGAGGGCTCTGGAAAAAGAGGAGAATGTTTTGATGGAAAAAGAAGAAGTATTGTGGTTTCAACGAGCTAAAGCAAATGAATTTAAATGGGGCGATAAAAATTCTGCTTTTTTCCATCAAAAAGCAAGCGGAAGGAGGAAGAGAAACAAGATTAGAAGGCTTGTTGATTCTGATGGTATGGCTTGGAGGAGTGTAGAGGGCAAGGCTAAGGTGGTTGTTGATTATTTTAGTAGACTCTTTAAATTTGATCTTAATGCACTTTCTACCACGGTTCCTCAAGGAATCTCGCCTTTAATAACGGATGAGGACAACTCTGAGCTTCTACGTCCCTTTACAGGAGAGGAGGTATATTCTGCCCTTTTTTCTATGCATCCTACAAAATCTCCTGGTCCTGATGGCATGTCTGCTTTATTTTTCCAACATCATTGGAATATTATTGGTTCTGATATTGTGACTTTCTGCATTGATATTCTTAATGGTGTTGATTTCCCTGAAAATTTTAACCATACTTTTATTTCTCTTATTCCCAAAATCAATGACCCCATTAGAATGCAAGATCTTCGACCGATTAGCTTGTGCAATGTGTTATATAAAATTATATCTAAGGTACTGGCGAACAGGTTGAAGACTGTTTTACACAAGATTATTTCACCAACTCAGAGTGCTTTTGTTCCTGGTAGACTGATTACCGATAATGTTCTTTCTGCTTTTGAAATTTTTCATTACATGAAAAATAAGAAGGTAGGGAAAACAGGTTATATGGCTCTAAAATTGGATATGGCAAAGGCCTACGATAGGGTGGAATGGCCTTATTTAGAGCAGTGTTTGAGACGGTTTGGTTTTGCTGTTGGATGGACGAATCTTATTATGAGATGTGTGCAGAGTGTTTCTTTTTCAATGCTTATGGAAGGGGTCCCCTCAATTGTTTTTAAGCCCTACCGTGGGCTTCGTCAGGGTGATCCTCTTTCCCCCTACCTTTTTTTGATATGTGCTGAGGGTCTTGCTGGTATTATTAGACAAAGTGAGAATGTTGGTCGGCTTCATGGTATCAAGATAGCACGAAATGCTCCGTCTGTTTCTCACCTGTTCTTTGCTGACGATAGTGTTCTTTTTGCTAGAGCAACCTGTCAACAAGCGCACGAGATTGTGAATATTCTCCATGTTTATGGAGCAGCTTCGGGACAACAGGTAAATTTGGCAAAATCCGAACTATCTTTTAGTAAGAATGTACAACCTGAACGGAGGAGGGAAGTTCAACTCGTTCTTCAAGTTAATGAAGTTGATAAGCATAACCGCTATTTGGGTCTTCCGACTATTGTTGGAAGATCAAAAAAGGCTATTTTTCAGCAAGTAAAAGAGAGAGTCTGGAAGAAGATTAAAGGGTGGAAGGAAAATACTCTTTCTAGGGCAGGTAAAGAAGTCTTGATCAAAGCAGTAGTTCAAGCCATCCCGATGTACATTATGTCTTGCTTTTTGTTGCCTTCCGAGTTGTGCCAGGAGATTGAGCAACTGATTTGTAATTTTTTCTGGGGCTCGAGGAACAATAAGAAACAAATTCACTGGATGAGCTGGAAAAGGCTGGGGCGTACGAAAGAGTTGGGAGGGCTCGGTTTTAGGGACCTTTAGGCTTTTAATCTAGCCCTTCTAGCAAAACAAGGCTAGCGTTTATTGCAACAGCCTGATTCGTTACTGGCAAGGCTTCTTAAGGCGAAATATTATCCTAGAGGGACCTTTTTACAAGCAAAAACTGGTTCCAATCCCAGCTATACGTGGAGGAGCATTGTAAGTGCAAAATCTGTTTTGGAGTCAGGTCTGATTTATCAGGTTGGAAATGGTTCTACAGTTGAGGTGTTTAACGACAGATGGATCCCAAGAGAAGATTCCTTCAGAGTTATCTCGCGTCCAGACGATGGTGATGAACATCTCCGTGTTATTGATCTGATCGACTGGGAATCCTCTTGTTGGAATGAAGCTATTCTTTATGAGAAGCTGTTGCCAATTGATGTGGAAGCTGTGCTACGCCTTCATCTTGTAGACCCTTCCGTTGAGGATTCATTCTATTGGTTTTACGAGAAGAATGGTGAGTTTTTTGTTCGCTCAGCTTATCACAGGATTATGCAGGATAAACATGTTGCTCAGGGGCTTGGTGAATCGTCTGACTCGAGCTCGACGCGTTCTTTTTGGAAGAAGCAATGGAAAACACCGGTCATGCCAAGGGTTCAGAATTTTCTTTGGAGGGCTGCTAGAAATGTTCTTCCATGTAAAGGCAACTTGTTTCATCGGAAAATTACTGCAGATCCTATGTGTGAATTCTGTGGTGCTTTTGAATCTTGTGTTCATGCTTTGTTTGAATGTAAATTTTCAAATTCAGTGTGGAAACAATTTCCATTGCTCGCTGGAGTAGGTAATGGTGCTGTCATGTTTGAAGATTGGGCTGCAAAGGCTTTCTCAGTGTTCAATGAGCAAGACATTTCGATTTGGGCATTTGTGTGCTGGGAACTTTGGAACGCTAGAAACTCTAGATTGTTCTCGTGCTCAAGCATTATGGTCGAAGATGTTTGTAACAGAGTCTTTTCTCAGATTGCTGAGTTCTCGTTTTTGAAGCGTGACAACAAGGGGGTCAAGTATGGGAACGAGGCAAAATGGAGCAAACCATCTGCAGGTGAATACAAAATTAACTGCGATGCTTCTGTTGTGGGCGATAGGTGCGCTATTGGAGTCATATGTAGGAATTCAGAGGGTGAGATGATCTTTGTCGGGTCACGCTTGATCCAGAGAGGTTCAGATGTGGAAATTGCAGAAGCTGAAGCAATGCTTTGGGGAATGGATTTAGCTATCGAGCATAGATTGTCAAAAGTCACAATGGAATCTGATTGCCTCCCGTTGGTGACAAAGCTGAGGAAAAAAACCATCTGTAGGACGATTATTGGGACTCTTGTAGCTCGTCTGCTTGCAAAATTCTGGGACTTTGACTCTTGTTCCTGGTCTTTTACTCGCAGAGAATCAAATGGTGTAGCTCATTGGCTTGCCTCAAATTACTTTCAAATTCTTGTTCTGTTTAGTGCGGATTCTAGCTTACCTGTTGGGCTTGTTGATGTAATTTCCTCAGACATTCTAGTTTAATGGAAGGTTTGTTTATCAAAAAAAAAAGAAAAAAAGAAACTCATAGTGCAGACGGAAGGAGTGTAATCTAAAAGAGTAAAGGTCTTGGGTTTGAGTTTTATTGTTTGCATTTGTTTTACTTTTAGTTCTAATTCACTTTGCACAGACTCCACCCTCCTCCTTTGTTTTAATTTTTTTAGCAAATTTTCCTTTATGCCTTATTTTACATTTTCTATGTACTGTATTAATAAGCACAATATATTAAAATATTTGTAGTTAAAGTTCAAGTAATAAAAGTTGTATTAGTTTTAATAATAATAATTTTTCTGTAATTAATTTTATATTTGTAAAAATTTTCCATCTATAAAGTATTTAAAGAAATTTATTATAGAATTGAGTCTCATAAAAATCAGTACGGTATATGTGTTGATTTATTTTATAAGGTAAATTCAGCCTACCTAGGAATAAATTCTTGGTTCCGTCCCTGGGGAGGAATATGACGACCTAGAAGACCAATGACTAACTCTGAATCAGCCTCGAAAACAGCCTTACGAATAACGCCAATTGAAGCCCATATTGAATACCCCACAATTTTCTCCATATACAAACCCCAATATTGCATACAAAGCTCGTCAACCAATGGCCATTGTCATCACGAATAACACAAGTTGCAATAGCAATGTCAAACGGCTCACCTTCGACCCCATCCGAATTCACCTTAACCCATCCCTGTTTTGGTTTAGACTAGCTAATCGAAACTTCGCACCTAGATAGGTGAGACGTAGCCGATCTTTCCGTTCTTTTCAAAGGCACCAAATGACAATAAAGGACACGATCTCATGATCAACATTTAAATCAAAATTATATATCCTCTACACCTCCTTATGGATCCAATCAAAAAGATTATCCAAATATTATAGATGTCCATATTTACCAAAAGGTGCCTATAAGAGAAAGATCTGGTCGTGGAGGATGAAGGAGTTGTGGCGGATGACAAATTGGCGGAGGAGAAGGCACTCGAGAGCAGACGCGGCAGAGCGTGTGCGATGGAGACAGTACATGACGACATGATGGCGGGGGAGGCAGTCACCGATAGGGCTTGTGAGGGGAACTAGCTAGTAGGAGACCTAACTATAAAAAGGAGAAAGAGGAAGACATTCATAATATAGAAATTTCCAATGGAATATGGGATAAAAATGGATAAATATCAAAAAAAGTTGTAGAATTTTTGACATCTGATAAAAGGAGATGATATTAAAATTTATTATTTTAATTGGTTAGTAAGATGCAACTTCCTAATCTTTTTACTATTTGTTATAACTTTTGCACTAGGCAAAATTTTCAAAACCTCAAGATTTTATAAAATATTGGACATCATGCAAGTGTCCATGTCACACAACCTTTCTCTAGCAAAAAAATTACAAGAATTTAATCATTATGAGTTTCCCCTAAATATTATAGATGCCTATATTCACTCATTTTTCATCACCTTTTCAGTCCGTCTTTTTAACCTATGTCATAAGGGCATAGGATAAGAAATCTTCTTTTAGAAATTAATACCCTAAAAGGAAAATTACAAACCCTTGAAAAAATAAAATAAAATTCTTAACTAAATAAAACTAGTAAAATATTTTAAAAATAAGAATCTTATCCTATGCCCTAAGAGATATGATAGATTTTTTTTAAATTATTTAATGATACTTTAAATGTCATAAAATAACAAATTTCATTTTATGCAAGTTACAATCATCTCACAATCTCCATATTACTACCAATAATTATTCGGAAATTTCACATGGTAACCTTGAGGTTTGACGTTATTCACGAGTCTGGGACTTTGACTCTTGTTCCTGGTCTTTTACTCGCAGAGAATCAAATAGTGTAGCTCATTGGCTTGCTTCAAATTACTTTCAAATTCTTGTTCTGTTTAGTGCGGATTCTAGCTTACCTGTTGGGCTTGTTGATGTAATTTCCTCAGACATTCTAGTTTAATGGAAGGTTTGTTTATCAAAAAAAAAAAAAAAAAACTCATAGTGCAGACGGAAGGAGTGTAATCTAAAAGAGTAAAGGTCTTGGGTTTGAGTTTTATTGTTTGCATTTGTTTTACTTTTAGTTCTAATTCACTTTGCACAGACCCCACCCTCCTCCTTTGTTTTAATTTTTTTAGCAAATTTTCTTTTATGCCTTATTTTACATTTTCTATGTACTGTATTAATAAGCACAATATATTAAAATATTTGTAGTTAAAGTTCAAGTAATAAAAGTTGTATTAGTTTTAATAATAATAATTTTTCTGTAATTAATTTTATATTTGTAAAATTTTTCCATCTATAAAGTATTTAAAGAAATTTATTATAGAATTGAGTCTCAAAAAAATCAGTACGGTATATGTGTTGATTTATTTTATAAGGTAAATTCAGCCTACCTAGGAATAAATTCTTGGTTCCGTCCCTGGGGAGGAATATGACGACCTAGAAGACCAATGACTAACTCTGAATCAGCCTCGAAAACAGCCTTACGAATAACGCCAATTGAAGCCCATATTGAATACCCCACAATTTTCTCCATATACAAACCCCAATATTGCATACAAAGCTCGTCAACCAATGGCCATTGTCATCACGAATAACACAAGTTGCAATAGCAATGTCAAACGGCTCACCTTCGACCCCATCCGAATTCACCTTAACCCATCCCTGTTTTGGTTTAGACTAGCTAATCGAAACTTCGCACCTAGATAGGTGAGACGTAGCCGATCTTTCCGTTCTTTTCAAAGGCACCAAATGACAATAAAGGACACGATCTCATGATCAACATTTAAATCAAAATTATATATCCTCTACACCTCCTTATCGATCCAATCAAAAAGATTATCCAAATATTATAGATGTCCATATTTATCGAAAGGTGCCTATAAGAGAAAGATCTGGTCGTGGAGGATGAAGGAGTTGTGGCGGATGACAAATTGGCGGAGGAGAAGGCACTCGAGAGCAGACGCGACAGAGCGTGTGCGATGGAGACAGTACATGATGACATGATGGCGGGGGAGGCAGTCACCGATAGGGCTTGTGAGGGGAACTAGCTAGCAGGAGACCTAACTATAAAAAGGAGAAAGAGGAAGACATTCATAATATAGAAATTTCCAATGGAATATGGGATAAAAATGGATAAATATCAAAAAAAGTTGTAGAATTTTTGACATCTGATAAAAGGAGATGATATTAAAATTTATTATTTTAATTGGTTAGTAAGATGCAACTTCCTAATCTTTTTACTATTTGTTATAACTTTTGCACTAGGCAAAATTTTCAAAACCTCAAGATTTTATAAAATTTTGGACATCATGCAAGCGTCCATGTCACACAACCTTTCTCTAGCAAAAAAATTACAAGAATTTAATTATTATGAGTTTCCCCTAAATATTATAGATGCCTATATTCACTCATTTTTCATCCCCTTTTCAGTCCGTCTTTTTAACCTATGTCATAAGGGCATAGGATAAGAAATCTTCTTTTAGAAATTAATACCCTAAAAGAAAAATTACAAACCCTTGAAAAAATAAAATAAAATTCTTAACTAAATAAAACTAGTAAAATATTTTAAAAATAAGAATCTTATCCTATGCCTTAAGAGATAGGATAGATTTTTTTAAAATTATTTAATGATACTTTAAATGTCATAAAATAACAAATTTCATTTTATGGAAGTTACAATCATCTCACAATCTCCATATTAATATCAATAATTATTCGGAAATTTCACATGGTAACCTTGAGGTTTGACGTTATTCACGAGTCTGGGACTTTGACTCTTGTTCCTGGTCTTTTACTCGCAGAGAATCAAATGGTGTAGCTCATTGGCTTGCCTCAAATTACTTTCAAATTCCTGTTCTGTTTAGCGCGGATTCTAGCTTACATGTTGGGCTTGTTGATGTAATTTCCTCAGACATTCTAGTTTAATGGAAGGTTTGTTTATCAAAAAAAAAAAAAAAAGAAACTCATAGTGCAGACGGAAGGAGTGTAATCTAAAAGAGTAAAGGTCTTGGGTTTGAGTTTTATTGTTTGCATTTGTTTTACTTTTAGTTCTAATTCACTTTGCACAGACCCCACCCTCCTCCTTTGTTTTAATTTTTTTAGCAAATTTTCCTTTATGCCTTATTTTACATTTTCTATGTACTGTATTAATAAGCACAATATATTAAAATATTTATAGTTAAAGTTCAAGTAATAAAAGTTGTATTAGTTTTAATAATAATAATAATTTTTCTGTAATTAATTTTATATTTGTAAAAATTTTCCATCTATAAAGTATTTAAAGAAATTTATTATAGAATTGAGTCTCAAAAAAATCAGTACGGTATATGTGTTGATTTATTTTATAAGGTAAATTCAGCCTACCTAGGAATAAATTCTTGGTTCCGTCCCTGGGGAGGAATATGACGACCTAGAAGACCAATGACTAACTCTGAATCAGCCTCGAAAACAGCCTTACGAATAACGCCAATTGAAGCCCATATTGAATACCCCACAATTTTCTCCATATACAAACCCCAATATTGCATACAAAGCTCGTCAACCAATGGCCATTGTCATCACGAATAACACAAGTTGCAATAGCAATGTCAAACGGCTCACCTTCGACCCCATCCGAATTCACCTTAACCCATCCCTGTTTTGGTTTAGACTAGCTAATCGAAACTTCGCACCTAGATAGGTGAGACGTAGCCGATCTTTCCGTTCTTTTCAAAGGCACCAAATGACAATAAAGGACACGATCTCATGATCAACATTTAAATCAAAATTATATATCCTCTACACCTCCTTATGGATCCAATCAAAAAGATTATCCAAATATTATAGATGTCCATATTTACCGAAAGGTGCCTATAAGAGAAAGATCTGGTCGTGGAGGATGAAGGAGTTGTGGCGGATGACAAATTGGCGGAGGAGAAGGCACTCGAGAGCAGACGCGGCAGAGCGTGTGCGATGGAGACAGTACATGACGACATGATGGCGGGGGAGGCAGTCACCGATAGGGCTTGTGAGGGGAACTAGCTAGCAGGAGACCTAACTATAAAAAGGAGAAAGAGGAAGACATTCATAATATAGAAATTTCCAATGGAATATGGGATAAAAATGGATAAATATCAAAAAAAGTTGTAGAATTTTTGACATCTGATAAAAGGAGATGATATTAAAATTTATTATTTTAATTGGTTAGTAAGATGCAACTTCCTAATCTTTTTACTATTTGTTATAACTTTTGCACTAGGCAAAATTTTCAAAACCTCAAGATTTTATAAAATATTGGACATCATGCAAGCGTCCATGTCACACAACCTTTCTCTAGCAAAAAAATTACAAGAATTTAATTATTATGAGTTTCCCCTAAATATTATAGATGCCTATATTCACTCATTTTTCATCCCCTTTTCAGTCCGTCTTTTTAACCTATGTCATAAGGGCATAGGATAAGAAATCTTCTTTTAGAAATTAATACCCTAAAAGAAAAATTACAAACCCTTGAAAAAATAAAATAAAATTCTTAACTAAATAAAACTAGTAAAATATTTTCAAAATAAGAATCTTATCCTATGCCCTAAGAGATAGGATATATTTTTTTAAAATTATTTAATGATACTTTAAATGTCATAAAATAACAAATTTCATTTTATGCAAGTTAAAATCATCTCACAATTTCCATATTACTATCAATAATTATTCGGAAATTTCACATGGTAACCTTGAGGTTTGACGTTATTCACGAGGTGTACTAAAATTTGAAATAATTCAAACGGTAACCCTAAGTTTTATATAAAATCCACATAATAAGCTTTAGATTCATATTAAATTCATCAAATGTCCAAAAAAGATTAAAATTAACTTTGTTTATAAAAAAATAATTTTTTTAACAATCTTAAAATATAATATTATTCACAACATTAATATCAACAAGTAATTTTATTTAATTTCGTCCAAATTTTATTATATTTTACCTTATAAATTAATCAACTAAAAAGCTATTAAAATAAAAAAAATCCCATTTATCTAAGTTAAGATTTTTTTATTTTTTATCAAAGAATTTGAATTTTTATTATTTAATATATAAGGATCAAATAATGTAATTTTAAAAATAAAATCTTCAAAAAATAAATAATTTAAACTTTAAATTTTCATTAATTCTAGCCAATTTTTGCGTGTTAATAAATTTATTATTCATAAATAGTTTTAAACACAAATAATACAATTTTTTGAATAATGTAAAATTTGATCATGTAAATAATTTAAATTTTAATGATTACATTAATTATTTTACGAGCAAAAAATATAATAATATAAATAATTTAAAATTTCATTGGTCAATGACTAAATGGTAATCAATAAATACGTAAAATATTTTTTTATATTTTTTTGATTTAGTTATTATATAATATAAAAAGTAAAGACCGGATAACATTAAACAAAATACTTTAACTTCTACATTTCATATTATAATAATGAATAAGTTTAAATTTTAAGAATCTTATAACTTCTTTTTTTATTTTTTTGCTTCTTTCAGATTTTTCATTTTTTAATTTCATATCTTTTTAGTAATGTTTATTTTTAGTTTCTTAGTGTTTTTCATTTTTTTTATTTTAAAAGAAAGTTAATAATTAAAGTAAATTTTAACTTTTTGGTTATGTGACAAATTTCGTTTAAACCACAATGTTACTTTGCGAATTTGTCTATATCTCAAGGTTACCGTGTGAGGTATGTCAAACGTTAGTACACCTAATGAATAATATCATACCTTAGGGTTATCATGCGAAATTTCCGATAATTATTTTAGAACACTAACCACATGTAGGGTTGTCAATTACCCACGGGTGATCGACCCACCCGTTTAACCTACCTGAAAGGCTGAAACAAACGGGTGAAAACCCAAACAAAGCGGGTGATTGGCGGTTCGGGTGACGAGTGAAACGAGTTATGGGTCGGATAAGAGTGAGATTTTATCACCCAATAACCCGACCCATCACTCGTTTCACCCAAACCACCCGTATAACCCATTTAAGTCTATAATTGTAATATGTGTGTGGGCCTTTGAAGTCACCGTATAACCCATTTCGGGCCTTTGATAAATAAGCTCATTTGTTTCCAAAATAACCCATTTATTTTCCTCTGTTTTACTTTATAAGTAATTCTAATCCTAGTATATATTTTTACATGATAAAAATAAAATTTATTTATAAAAATAAAATACAACTGTTATACAACGGTTATACAAATGAACGGATCACCTATATAATCAGTGGGTGACGAGTGATTTGGATGATGAATAGAACCTTTCATGTGTGACGGGTGGATCGGGTGGAGTGGTGAAAGTGCTCCACTCAACCATAAACCGACAATTGACAACCCTAACCAAATGCCATGCATAACTTAAAATTTTGTTTATGGAAATATCTAATTAGCAAATCTCCTACTTTGTTTTTTATTTATTATGGAAAAATGAAAATTACATGGATATTCCTTCACACCCTTTTTATCTGTTTAGCCTGAATCAGATATTCAAACATGTCGATTGTACCGAATGCTTGGATGGCTTGCCCAATTTCGTTTAGTGGATAGAAGAGAAAGACAAAAGTAGTTTTGGTTTCTTCACAAATTTGGAGTTGGGAAGCAAGCAAGTACAAAGATTATCTTTCCATAAAACCCTAATTTGAACCGGGTGTCGGCAAATCAAGCCTATCCACCACGAATCTCTTCTGCAATTTGGACGATTGAGCTGCTCGCTGTCTCCGAAAGGTTCGAAGATGACTTCTCTCGCCACGAATTGGTCTCCGAGCTCATGCCAGCTCCAATTGGCCTTCAGATACCGAAAATCTCCGACGGCATTGTTCGTACGCACTCGTATGCTCAGCTCCGGCTATCGTCGATTGGGCGTCCTTTGTGTCGCCGGAGATGAGGCGGGGAAAAGCAGCCAGCCACAGGAACGTCGCCGTTCGGACGATTCGTGGACGAGTCCGGGCTCTGCTGCTGGCGCTTTATCTGATTGGTCCGAGTCTGGCCAATCTGATAGTTCAAAGTCGACGGATGGAGTTGGTGGTGAGAGTGCAAAAACTATCTGCTCTTTTGTTGGATAGATGGCTTTTACTTGTAGTATTGTTGATTTTCTGTGTTAAATGGGTGGTTGAATTGTTGTGTTATGCTAGTGTTTGTGTGATTACTTTCTGAAATCTGAATGTTGTTTGTGGTTGAATGGTGTGGTCATGTGTGAATTTGCTCTAGGAATCTTAGTTGGAGAGTTACCTGTATATAGATAATGGATAAATGTGAGAAGGTCAAAGTGCAAATTCTACAGGTTATGGTAATCAAGGCTCAAGTATCAGTGTATCACATGGGATAAATCATAAAACTGTGGATCATTTATGTTACTATAATGTAGCACTGACAGTTTGATTCGAGAAGATTGTTACTCCAATCTCTGAAAAATCATGTTAATCTCCACTCTCCAACAGCAATCACTGTACAGGGATCAGTTTTTTTCAGTTATTGATACTGAATACCTCTCTCTTGTTCTTTCCTTTTGTGCTAGATGTGGGTTTTAGGATTGAGAATAACTTACCTGACTTTATCTTATCAAGAGGTTGAAGAAAGTGATGGGTTGAGGAGGATAGAGTTAGTGGACTGAACCAAACCGCAACATGTTTTGTGCTTCATTTCTTTCTGAAAGGAAGAAATGACATCAAACAACCTTCACAATCTGTGAATGACATGCAAAGCCTACTAATAGCTATATCTTATGCGCAAAAAATCACTGGACACTTGTATATGGGCCAAAAAATAGTGCTTTAGCTCACCCTAGTTGTAATCTATAAATCCTTGTTGAGTGCAATGAATTCCTTACTATACTTTGAAAATGAATTGGTTATTTCAGTAAGTTTTAAAATTTGACATTATTGAAGGCATGTTCTCTTACAGTTATGATTACTTGACCCCAATGAAAAAAAAGACAGAATTTTCTAAGATTTTAAATGTTCCCAGACATGAACTGAAGTCAAAGATGAACCCAAATCAGACATGGAACACTAATTATATCAATCTTGACTGCTTAAACTAATTAATTAGTTTTCTCCTAAAATTTGCATCAAATTTGAAAGTTGATATGGAATGGGCCAAATTCTTTCTGGTTCATCATGATTAAATTAATCCAAATACCATAGGTGATAGGTGTAGTTAATTAATTCTTCTTCACTCAGAGATATTGGTCGTTTTGTTTGTTTCGTCGTTACTGTATTTGTGATTCTGACTCTCAGTACACCTGATTCATATTGCTTGTAATTTATTATTGGATTGGAATAATAATGATTCTGAATAGTTTGTTTACAGGTATTGTTGGGGCTGGACTCGCAGGAGTTTTTCTCGTTGCAGGGCTTAGCTTTGCAGCCTTGGCCATTAGCAGGAAAACAACCTCAAGTACGTGTCTGCATTTGACTGTATTTGTATCTTTTCAATCTTAAAATTATCCATGAAATCTACAAGAAGCTCCTCGAGGGGTGCATTTTTTATAATATGGTTTTAGATCTGCTCTTTAATTTATTCTCTTCACCCATGTGACCCAGTCTGCATGTTTTTTACTGCATATTTTAATTGCTGATTGAGCGCATATCAACTGATTTCCAGGACGGGTGCAAGAGATGGAGCCATTGACCAAACAACAAGAAGTTCTGTTGACGTCAGATGAGGAAGTTCTCTCTAAGAAGGAGAATGTGGAGGAGGAGGAAGATATTGTTAACAATCTTGAATCTGAAAAGGATACTGAGGATCAGTCTCCTTTATCCCCTAAATCAACTATTAATGCTCTTGAAAGTTCACCAGATGATAATGATGTGTCAACCTCAACTGGAAATGATAAATTTGCATCAAATGGTTATGGTGCTCCAGTTGAAGAGAATTTGCAATCTGATCCAGATACAAACTATCAGAGTACACTGCAATTTTCTGAAGCACAAAATGATGATGGCTCATCAGGTGTCCCTAGCAGTATAGATTCTCCAAACTTAGTTGTTGTGGGTACACATGAACAAATCTCAGAGCGTATTGATATGATTAGCATGTCACTTTCTAATTCAGATGGCAAGCAGGGGGTTCTTGAATCAAGCGTAGAGAATTATTCCTCTCATGAAGTTGAGTTGTCTTCAAACATTATCTCACATAATTCAGCTGATGACCAATCCAAAGATGGTTCAGCTGGTTATGAGTATGGTGATGATTCAGAATCCAAAATAGTATCTGAAAGTGAGCATGAGATTGATGCATCACTCTCAACAAAGAATCTATCTGAGCCTAGCGAAGTGCCTGAAATTTCAGCTGAGGAAAACCACTCATCTATAGAAGCTGAATGGGTATCTGTCAAAACAGAGTCAGCATCACCCCAGTCATTTGAGGAGGATACTTTGAAAGAAAACCATCAGATTGATCTTAACAATAGGGATTCTGTTACTGAATCACATTCTTCTGAGAGTTCCGTTGCCTCTACAGGAATACCTGCACCTTCTGTCTTGCCAGCTACTCTACTGACTCCTCCAGGGAAGGTTTTGGTTCCTGCAGCTGTTGATCAAGCGCATGGACAGACTCTAGCTGCTTTGCAGGTCCTAAAGGCAAGTTTCACTTTGAATTCTGAAATATCTGTACCTTTTATGTAGAGTTGAGGTGAGGAACATATTTTATATTCTTGATGGTTTATTAAGAAAGAACGCGGCTTACCATTATCATGTACATTATGGGCACTGTACATGCTTTTTAGGTCATTGAAGTCATGAACTTTCTATTTAATGGATTCCAATGATAATGTGTTGGCTTGCAATATTGAATTTGGCGGTTAATTTCCTTTGATTATTAATGAGAACTGTACATGCTTTTCAGGTCATTGAAGTTGATGCTCAACCAAGTGACTTGTGCACACGCCGCGAGTATGCTCGCTGGTTGGTTTCTGCAAGTAGTGCTCTTTCAAGGTACTGATCTTTTGGTATTTGGCTAATTGAGTGAAACAAGCATTCAGTGTGATCATAATTCTTTTCATTCTTGCTGCTCATTTTCAGAAACACTATTTCGAAAGTCTATCCTGCAATGTATATAGAAAACATTACTGAACTGGCATTTGATGATATCACCCCAGAAGATCCTGACTTCACATCTATTCAAGGTAAGAAAGTACATCAATGTTTAAAAATTAGTGTTGACTGTTGACAGGTTTTTCAAGTTTGCCTTACCCATTGTGGTTATTGGTTCACAACTCTGCCTCTCAGGTTTGGCTGAAGCAGGACTTATTTCAAGCAAACTCTCTAAACAGGATATGCTTTCTTCTCCAGATACAGATGTAGGGTCGTTTTACTTCTTTCCTGATAGGTGATCTCTCTCCCCCTCTCTCCCCTCTCACCCCTCTCCCTCCCTCCCTCCCTCCCTCACTCACTCGTGCGCGTATATAAGGGGATCGACCTAAGACTTCTATAATTGAGAGCATTGCATGCCCATTAGCTCCAACTCATTGACTGATTGTACTTATTCATCTGTGGGAGGAAAGATGACTATCTAATGTCTGTTTCTTTTGTGTCTTTGTCTCTGACTGCTATTTGTGAAATTGGGGTCCTCTGTGTTATGAAGGAAATAAAGTTTCACACAGATCCAATGAGTCTAGCTTATATGCTTTACCCATGTTATATCTTCAACTTGGTTAGTGAATTTGATACTGAAATATGCTGTGGTGGATTTGAGCTTAGATTTCATTCCTTCTATTCTTGCAGCCCTCTTTCTCGTCAGGATCTTGTAACTTGGAAGATGGCTCTAGAAAAGAGGCAGTTTTCCGATACAAACAAAAAGGTTTAACTGGAGATTTCCTTATGTAACTGGTTAATTCTGTTTTTATGGAGATGTATTAAGGATTTTTTTTCCTGCTTATGACAGATGCTAAAACAAGTTTCTGGTTTCATCGATATTGATCGGATTGATCCAAATGCATGGCCTGCACTTCTGGCTGATGTATCTGCAGGAGAGCATGGAATCATTGCACAGGCTTTTGGTGAGTCACAGACTCACAGTAGACCTGTAAATTACACTTCTTCCCTTGCTCAATCAGCCAATCTTCTCTAACTTACTGAGATGCTATGATAAAATCATTATTAGGCTACACAAGACTTTTTCAGCCAGACAAGCCCGTCACTAAGGCCCAAGCGGCAATTGCTTTGGGAACTGGTGAGGCTGCTGATATTGTCAGCGAGGAGCTTGCCCGTATAGAGGCTGAGTCTGTTGCTGAAAATGCAGTGGCAGCTCATAGTGCACTAGTTGCTGAAGTTGAAAAAGACATAAATGCAAGTTTTGAGAAGGAACTTTTGATAGAGAGGGAAAAGATAGAGGCTGTGGAGAAAATGGCTGAAGAGGCAAGGCAGGAACTGGAAAGACTGAGAGAGGAAAGGGAGAAGGATAATATCACTCTAATGAAGGAGCGAACTGCCATAGAATCAGAAATGGAGGTTTTCTCAAGATTGAGACAGGAAGTAGAGGAACAGTTGGAGAGTCTGATGAGTAAAAAGGCTGAGATATCATACGAGAAAGAGAAAATCAACAATCTTCGGAAAGAGACAGAAGAAGAAAATCAGGCGATTGTCCGTTTACAATATGAGCTGGAAGTTGAAAGGAAAGCACTGTCCATGGCCAGGTAATACAACGATTACCATCTTGTTTATTCTTCATAGCCAAAAGAGCACTTAAGAAATTTTATACATATCCTTTTGATATATTAGCTCTTATCAGATGACAGATGGGCTAACTTCCAAAATTTGTTACCATGATGGCATATTTATATGAATTTAGAAGGCATCTGTAGGATCAATTGGAAAATCTATTTCATAATTTCATTTGTCTTAACTCGTTTCTCTTGGGACAAATCTTGTGAGTTCTGGCTAGTACATCCAACGTTTCATGCAGGGTGGGAGCATTGTGATCTCTTTAAACTGGTCAAGTTATGTCAATTGGCTTTGATGAAGGATCCTATTAGTCCCGTGAAAATAATGTATATGTATAATCACCTAAGGCTGTAGTAAAGACATGTTCCTGAATCCTGATGGTGGAATCATATAATTTAGATCTTTGTCCTGGCCATTCAAGAGCATAAATTTTATCCCAATTGCATTTAGTTTAGCAGGCCTTTTGAGAAAGAAATTAAAAGAAAAATGAAACCCATTCATCATCTGAAATCATTGTATTTTAACTACGGAAAGTACCTTATGAATAAGTCTTTTAATCTCACAAAACTGCCCATCTGCTAGTGTGTTGTTAAAAATGAACGAGAAGGCTAAAATGTACATTTGTAACTTAGCTTTTTAAGACGTTTTTACTTCTGTGCTGCTTCTATCTAGATTGTTGATCCATAAATAACTGAATTGATATCAAATTTACCATCAGGGCCTGGGCTGAAGATGAGGCAAAACGAGCAAGGGAGAATGCAAAGGCTCTAGAGGAAGCCAGAGGCCGTTGGGAGAAACGTGGCCTTAAAATCGTAATTGATGATGACCTTCGCAAGGAGTCCTTAGAAGAATCAACCTGGGTCAACGTTGAGAAGCAGCTTTCAGTTAGTGGAGTCACTGGCCGAGCTGAGAACTTGCTTGATAAGCTAAAGGAAATGGCGTCTCAAGTGAGTGGGAAATCAAGAGAGCTAATAAGCATAATCATCGTAAAGATAACAGCATTGGTCTCTGCATTGAAAGAGTGGGCCATTAAGGCAGGGCAACAAACAATGGAACTAAAAGATGCTACCGTCTCAAAAATGGGCGAATCTGCCCAAGAACTTAAACAAAATGCTGCTGGGTTTACTGTGACTATTCAGGAAGGTGCAAAGAGAGCAGCTGAAGATTGCAGAGATGGGGTTGAGAAGCTTACCCAGAAGTTCAAGACATGATTCCTTTTCTTTCTCCTCGCCCTCTCTTCCTTGAATAATTTGCAAACTTTTGTCTACTCTGTTATATGATTTCTCGGCTCTTCTCCACGGATGTGCGGCAGAGTAGTTTACAATCCAGATGTTGTGGATTGGAGATTCTAGTGAGCACAAGTTTAGTGCAGGTGATCCTTTTGGCCTTATAAATAATGAAACTAAAAGGAAATAAAGGGGCATTGGTCTGTTGAGATTCGTACATTGCATGGTGCTCTAAGCAAGAGACCATTAAATTTGTATGTTATACAGAGTGTGCAGATGATCCTTTTGGTTTAATAAAAAATGAAGCTAAGGTAAATGAGGTGGCCTTTGTCTTGGTGAGTTTTGTGCTTTGTATGCTTCATCTTTTTGCTGTAAGCACGAGACTATTTTGCCACATTCTTAAGTTTGGGGAGGTAAACATCATACATAAACGGCTCCTATATGTCTGATGGAGAACATCATGCCAAAAATTTTGTTTTTTTTCACACTTTTTTGTGTCTATGTTTCCTATTAAATTCATAATTGTCAAACGTCAGTTTTTTTTTTCAAATTCACCCAGATAGGTTGCTCAACTTTCACTTCTTCCTCCCCATCATTTGCTAAAAGTTTCACAATTGAACCAAAATGTCAAAGAAATGAGAGAAATTGACACAAAAATACTAAATGTTGCAGAGTTAAGGATACAATAAGCCAATAAGGATAGCATTCACTTCACAGTAATCACCGATTAGGAAGTGCTTACAACGGTTAAGTTTTTAGCCAATCTAAGTGTGGGCTTTGAAAGTTTGGACCCACTTATTTATCTGTTGGGCCGTAAATGGGCCCATTCTTATTTGTCGTGCACAATATTACTAAATTACCCCTCAGCTTCCACCGCAAGCTTTTGTCTTACCCCCTCTAGAGAAGGAGGACAGAGGAGCGTTTCGATCAGCGCCAGAAATAGAAAGATTCAAAGCATTTCAAATTATAAGTTATAACGTCTCCTTCCAAATCCACAAACTTCTACAAGGTCTTAAATCCCAACAGCTATCTCCTTTCGTTCACAACTTCTCACTAATTTGAACGTTGCCTTCGATATTTTTTCGATGGAGTCTTCGATCCAAAGCGGAAAAGTGCGCGAGGTTGCGAGAATTAGGGGTTTCGGGGACCAGAATTTGGTGAAGGCGCCTTGTATTTCTATCTCTGGTCAAAAGCTTCAAGGGAAATCTTCTGTTGTAATTTCGTTTTCCACAGAGCAATCAACGAGGTAAATCGAACGATTTCTACTCCTTTTGTGTTTTTCTCTTTCGCTAAACACAAGTAAAACGATAATTAAGAAATAAGAAAGGTATGTACTTGTCATTTACCGTTCAACCGCAGAATTTGGTTCCTGTGGAAACTAGACGGTGGTTACAATTATGTTGTGTTGTTTGTTCGTTTGTGGTACTAAGGATTTACTTACTTCTTTCAATTAGCAAGGAATTGAACTTAGGAAAGCAGTGTAAATCTTTTTCTAGGGTTTAATCTTTCAGTTGTTGTTTGTGTTTGGTATTGTGGATGGCAGTAGTAAACCATTCAACTATGAAGTGGATCACTGCTATGATCATGTAGCAAGCAATGATGTGGTATTTTCTGAAGAGATAAAGCCTTTGATATCCTCAGTCTTTGAAGGGAAGAGTGCCACTGTTTTTGCTTATGGGGCTCGAGGAAGTGGGAAAACATACACCATTCAGGTTTTCCCCTTCTTCCTTTTCAGATCTATTAAGTTTCTATGATTCATCATTCATGGTTAATTTTGCATTGAGAAATTGAAGAGACATCATGCAAGTTAGCTTTGTTGATGGTTGTTTTAACACTTTGCGCTATGGAAAGCATATTACCCATGCATGAGGATTTGAAAGTAAGAGGATACAGTTAAAACACGGTTAGTATTAGGGTTTTTAGCTGTACACATTACACAAGAGAAGGAAAAGGAAAAGTGGAAAACAATTGAAGAGTTGTGCTCTCTCCAGTTCTGTAGAGTTGTGTGACAGTGTATAGAAGGGAATTCCTTTCATGGTGTGAGTAATTTTTTTATTGAATTTCCCTTTTTCTGAATGTGAATACTTATCAATTTTGGGCAGGGATCAGAGAATGTACCAGGGTTGATAAGTTTATCTATGTCAGAATTCGTGTCTAGAGCAGAAGAATTAGGGAATTCCGTTTCTATTTCTCTTTATGAGGTCCTCCAAGATCATGTTTTTGATCTGCTGGATTCTAAGAAACCTGAGATTCAAGTGCTTGAAGGTGCTCATGGGAAGATAGTACTGAAAGGTTTATCTAAGGCAAGTAATGTTGAGTATTATTGTTTTAATTATGGATTTTCATGCTAATATTCTAAATATAAATTTTACAAAATTTCCAGGCTACTATAAAATCTATGTCAGAATTTCATAAGTTATGGTCTGCTATTTTACAAAGACCATTGCAAAAGACGACAAATGAACCACCTCAAAGGAGCCATAGAGGGATGATAATCAATATCTCATCTTCTCTAGAAGATGCATCACTTTTGGGAAGGATGAATATAGTCGACTTGGCAGGTTTACTTTTAAGTTGAATATTGTGAAAAGAAAACTATAGCTTTAACCATACTTAACTATTGTTTTATTAACCAGGCTATGAGGATAAGAGACAAAGTACTAATGGTGCCAATCTTTTGGGTATATCAAAAATAAATAAATCTCTCTATGCTGTACACAATGTGCTTCATGCCTTGAAGAGCAATGAAGCTCGTGTGCCTTATAGAGAGAGTAAGCTAACTAGGATGTTGCAAGAGTCTCTTGGCGGCATGAACAGGATTTTGATGATTACTTGTTTGGTAAGCGTTTTGATCTTTGTCCAACCTAGAAATAGAATTTTCAAATGCAAATTGTTTCTAATCATTCTTTTTTTTTCTTTCCTGGATGAAGGATCCCCTTTTCCCCGAAGATACTATCAAGACATTGAGTTTGGCTGCTCGGTCATGCCAAGTTGTTAATATGACTAAGGTGGATCACACATCTAGAGTCAAGAGCTTGATCAAACCAAATATGACACCAACTAGTTCATTCAAACAAAATGTGGCACCAGCTAGTTCATTCAAACAAAATGTTACACATTCCTCGAAGCCGGTAAAAGTTGCAAGTTCTTCTGCTTCCACAAGAAAACAGGTTTCATCATTGTTACGTAGTATTGAGAGAAAACCTCAAGCTGTTAAAGTACAAGGAAGGTATGTGCTTAATCTACAAGTCTATTTCATTTGGTTATCAGAGATATGGGTGAAAATCGATAGGATGTAATGCTCAACAAATTTAACTATATAATGCTTATTTTTTTGATTTTCAGGAGCTTGTTTGAGGAACTCCAATCAGTAAATACAAAGAAGGTAATGGTTTTTCTAATGATTGATTTTGGAGATGAAGTAAGATTCCAAAGTAGAGCAATAAAGTAGATAAATAACTTGTTTTCCTTCAAGATGCTATTTGATTTTTCAAAAATTGAAATAGAGTTTGCTCTTTTATATTGGAACATCAAATAAATAGTCATTGTGCTGTTGAAAAACAGCTTATGTAGAGAGATAATAGCTGACCTTTAACCTGGTACTAAAGACCCATTGTTTTTTTTTCATGTAGAGAACAGTGTCCAGGAAATATATGGAAGCTACTGAAACATCTAGAGAACAAGAGGTTGTGTGATGATTTATAGCTTATTTGCAGATGTGTCTAGCCTTTAACCTGATACTAAACCCATTCCTTCTTTGATGCAGGAAACAATGTCCAAGAAAAATTTGGAACCTACTGAATCCTCTAGTGAGCTAGAGGTTGTGTGATGATTTATAGCTTGTATGTGGGGATGTTACTAGCCTTTAACCTGACACTAACACAACTCATTGCTTCTTCGGTGCAGGAGAAACTGTCCGAGAACAATATGGAAGTCACAGAATCTTCTAGAGAACAAGAGGTGTGATGATTTATATCTAACACTAAATAGCATGACTCTAGAAAGTGTTTACTTGAGTCTTAAAAATGTTCATTATCTCTAAAATCTGGGACTTTCTCCTCAGGAAAAAATGTGTGCTATCAAAGTTTCTCAACCATCACTAGCTGTGTCTGCTAATGAAGTAAGGGTGCTTTATTAATTTATTAAGCTCCCATCAATATAAAGCTAGCAAACACTTCAAACATTTCTTATAAGAGAAATAATATCTTAAACATTTACTACAGGTTTCCTCTCTTATGGAAAAGACTGGTGTTTATACTCCAATTGTGCAACCTGATTCAGAGGTACCAGGTGAAGAAGTATGTAATTTAATCCCCATTTGGTATAAGAGTATGGAAAGGAAACAAATTTATATGGAAGATTGATATGGATTCTTTTTTTGTCGTTTAGAGGAGGGATATGGTTAGAGGAGAATGGAAGATATAGGTACCCCATGTTAAAATTAGTCAATGAGATGAGGAGAATTAGCTCAAATTTTGTATGAAAAATGGGAGAGGGGGTACTGGTTATCATTTTGATGAATGAACCATAACCTAAATATGGATTAGATACATTTCTTAAATATGGATTAGATACATTCCTTAACCATTCCTTTCCATACTCAATACCAAACGTGCCCTTATGTTAAAAATGCCCCTTTTATCTTGAATCGTAAAAAGGTTTATCTCTGAATTCAAACCGTGTACCTTTTTTTCAGGGGCAAAATAGTTCTGTCAATGTGACTCAGCCATCTCTAGTTGTTTCTGCGAATGAGGTAAGATTGATCTATCAAGTATCATCGCTTTATATACCTCAAATATTTCTCTTACAGAAACTAATATCTTGAACATTTCTATTGTGGAAAAGACTGGTGTCAATACCCCGTCGATTGTGCAACCTGTTTCAGGAGTACCAAATGAACAAGTAAGAGTGATTTCATCCCTATAAAGACTTAAAAAGTATTGATCATATTGAAAATTAGTACCAAATGGAATATACACTCACTACTAGTTCATTTATTGGTTGAAGAACAACCCCCAGGTCAGTCAAACTCCCGCCGATCATCAGAATCTAGTGACACCAGACGTTGTTGAAGCAGGTAATTTGATATTCCAACAGAATCTTATATTTCTGTGAAAATTTGCTAATTGTTTGTTGTGGTGTTGCTCATATTATTCATTGTTTTAATTGAAAGACAAAGAGAACAAGAGTTCAGCAATGAATGAAGTTGCCTCCCCTCCCTTGAGTGCAAGACTACAAGAACTATCAAATCATTTGAAATCTCTGTACACTTCAACTCCATTGAATATAAATACAGAGCCAGAGAACTACAATTCATCAACCAAAGCTAATGACAAATCAGGAGATGATGTTTTGGAGCCTACTACTCCAATTTCTCATCCAACAATCAATGCCAATAGCAAATCCCAGCATAAGAGTCTAATGAGTCCTTGGGAACGGCTCCAAGAACGCAGCACTGGGATGAAGGTTAATTTCTTTTACAAGCTTCAACTCAATGTCTTGGAACAAATCATAGTTCGACATCCTTTTCTTCCTTTGCTGATTTCATGTTTTTCTAAACTCTGTTAATAAATTTATCTTTTGCAGGATGTCCTTGTCAAAGAGTGCTTAAAGTTTCTTAATTCAGCTAGCAAGTAAGTCATCAAGCTTTTGATTTTATTTTTGCATTTTAACTATGACAAAATAGTTTCAACATTTGTGATTTAAACTACTAACTATGCTGCCTTTTTGGTTTCATAGAGAGGAGCTCAAGGGTCTAAAGGTGAGAGTTATAAACTATTAAGCTACCAACCTTATTACTAGATATGCTACCAATACTATTACTGTATGAGACTCTTATTTTTGTTATTAACCTGTAGTACTATTATTGTATGCGCAGGGCATTGGGGATGCGAGAGCTACCTATATTCTACAATGGCGAGACGAATCGCCTGAACCCTTTAAATCTGTAAGTGATTTCAAATCATTTGCTGAATAGATGTTGATTTTTTTGAAGCTATATTCATAATTTTGGTAATTTACATCATGTTCTATTTCCAATTGTAGCTTGAGGACTTGAAAGAGATTGGCCTATCATCAAAACAGGTATAAGTTTTCCCACTCTCTCGTAACATTTATTCTGCTTATATGACAAACTTCTCATATCATTTCGATCTCTTTAGTAACACATTCTACAGATTTTCTTTTTGTTGATTTACAAAAACTGTGTATTGATTGGAATGTTCAACTGAATTACATGACTAGAAGCAGAGTACTTAAGCTCAAGCTTCTCTTGTTTAGCTTCTAATACAAGCGACAGTAGCTAACTTCTAGTACTCATGTGCTAAGCACATGTGCTAGTAAACTTACATATACATCCTATCACTTTTCTTATTCAATTTGACAAGTCTTAAAACTTTTATCTTCATTGCAGATTAAAGGGATGGTGAAAAACGTAACTGATGGTCTTTTTGATTAAGTAAGAATGCATTTTCCTCTCCTTGCAAGTTTAGGGCTTGATGTTTTCTGAAGATGGAATAACTCTGTATATGTGCAACATACAGTAACTTGAATCTTAATATTGTTGTAATGTAAAAGATCTTTGCATACAGTGCCATTTTTATTCTATTTACTTCTTAATCTAAACGGAAGCCCACTGTTTCATTAATACTCTTTGAGCATTTTTAAACGTAAAAAAGGTTCCAAGTGGTGAATGCAAACAGAAATCACAAAATGGGGGTTGAACAGAATTTTCGTGTTTGCATGTACTTTTATAATGGATGATTTTTTGGTTCTTCAATATCTCTTGCCGCCTCCAATGCAAACAGAACTCACAAAAACGGGGTTAAACAGAATTGTCCGTTAGTGTCACATAAATCACGAAGTTAATAACAAAACTAAATCATATTTCTACAAATTATTTGGTCTAGTGGGATGAGGTGTTAGGTTCCTTAAGTGTTTGTTCAGGAGGTTCGAAGTTCGAATAAAAATTGAATTGGGAGGGTCGCCCATTCGGACGTACATTGGCCCCGGCTAATCGAACCGAGCGAGAAAAGAAAAAATTTACGTTTTCCCCTCTCTGTCTTATTTAGACATGTTATACGTACAAGAGAATATACTTAACTAGTGTAATTCCCGTAAATTTATGGGTAGTTTTAAAAATTATACTATATAATATATTATAATAAATTAAAGAGAAAAAATAAAAATAATGTATATTTTAATAATTATTCTATTATTATAATTATTAATGATATTTATAAAAAATTTAACAATTTTTTTGTTTTCTAATCTTTAAGATAAAACTAAATAAACATGGAAAATATTTTTCTAAATCAAACCTTCTACATTCACTTTTAAGTATAATAAATAAAAATAAATAAATAAAATGAAATAACGATTGGTTCTTAAAGTGCCATGTAGCATAAATTTTATCGATAATTTGTTTTTGTTTTATTATGTATTAGCATAGATATAGATAGAAATTTATATCGATAACTTTTTTTTTCATCAATCGGATAAAAATATTTTAGCACAATCTTAAGATAGCATATATAATATTGCTTTTCAATATCAATAAACATAGATAGAAAATGATATAGATAAAAATTTATTTTGATTCATTAATTATTTTATAAAATCTAAAATTGCCTTTTTTATATTTAAAGAATTTTTGAAGAATAAAATCAATATTTACATAGATAGAAATATATATATATATTATCTATTTTATAAAATCTAAAATCTTACCATAAAAAACCCAATCTTTATAAATTCATTCTTTTTATTTAGTAATGTTTATTATTTGATTAATTTTTTTTTAAATATGATTGTATATTAATTAATTTCTTTATTTTTTAGCATGTGATACTATATGAAAAATCTATGCATACAATATGAATTATTACTTGAGTAAAATGAATTTGTTTTTGTTTTATTATGTATTAGCATAGATATAGATAGAAATTTATATCGATAACTTTTTTTTTCAACAATCGGATAAAAATATTTTAGCACAATCTTAAGATAGCATATATAATATTGCTTTTCAATATCAATAAACATAGATAGAAAATGATATAGATAAAAATTTATTTTGATACATTAATTATTTTATAAAATCTAAAATTGCCTTTTTTATATTTAAAGAATTTTTTAAGAATAAAATCAATATTTACATAGATAGAAATATATATATATATTATCTATTTTATAAAATCTAAAATCTTACCATAAAAAACCCAATCTTTATAAATTCATTTTTTTTATTTAGTAATGTTTATTATTTGATTAATTTTTTTTTAAAATGATTGTTTATTAATTAATTTCTTTATTTTTTAGCATGTGATACTATATGAAAAATCTATGCATACAATATGATATCTATCTGTTATATATTTTATGAGGTGGTTAAGAATTTAAGAGAAATCTTGATTTCTAGAATTATTACTTGAGTATAATGTGCAGGGGGCTTTCTAGAATTATTATTTAGTTTTTTAAGTTGAAAAAAGATTTTCCATTATTTTATTCAGGTTATGTCACGTGACGCAAATTTTTACACAGACTTGGTTTCTGCTTTATACTGTATTAGGGTAGATTACACATTTTAACGTGAGATAACACTTATACGTACAAGATATTACAACTAATGCTATTCTTATTACCTAAACAACCTATTTTTAAGGAATCAAATAAGATTATCAGGCTGATTTATCTAAAAAATACAGATTTAGCAGATTGATTTTATTAAATGTCGTAACATATTCTTTCAAAAAAAAATGTTGTAACATATTCCTCAACGTTCTCATTTTGCTATGTACTTGGTATTCATTCAAATCAAATTCATGAACTATATCTGAAAGAAAATTCAAAATCAAAGTGATTGTGGGAAGCCATGATCGAACAAACAAACCCATGATTCTAGCAAAGTAGTGTTAAGATTATTTGTTATAGAAATTAATAAATGCATTCTAGAAATACAAGATTAGCATAAAATAATTATATAGGAGTTACCATTTGATATGGAGTCATAATATTGGCTAAAAAATGCTTACAATGCATTCGTAAAATTTTGAGCAATAGTAAATATATAAATTTTAATAATGAACTTATGTATGAAGACCATAATTATATATTTCTCTTTTTTATCCTCCATTTTTATTTCCCCCATCGAACATTTCTAACACCAAACTTCATTTTTTTGTTTCCCTTCTTAGTTTTTGATTTATAGTCATGTCCCACTTTGTTTCATGTACTAACCTAAATAAACGTCTCATGTATGGTAAGATTTCTCCTGTCTAATTTAACATGATTCATTTAATTCAATTTAACTTCCTTCAATTTTTTAGAAGCTAGACCGATTCTATGAACCACTCATGCAAATTACTCATGTTTTCGGAGTGGTTATCATTCTCCATATTGTTGCTAGCCATGATAAACATATGTAGAAATCTTGTTGTTTCTCCAATGTTTTAGCAAATGGATTCGAAACCAGTTTTCTTCTCATTTTCTAATCCAAAATTCAACACATATGGAGAATTGAGAATAACCCTTCTTCCTACATGTTTGTCATGTTCATTGACCTCTCTTCCGTAGTAAGATAGGTTAAATGAAGCCATACGTGATGGTAGGTACTTTAGAGTAATAGGAGATCCAACACACATAGTCCATTCATTCAATATGTTTTTTTGCCAAAACATATCCTATTAGGTAAACATCTCCCTTCACGATGAGAAATGTGGTGATCACATCTCTTTCATTAAACCGACCACGAAGAGTTAGACAGAAAACAAGAGCATCACTGTCCTCATATGTCACCGGCCTGTTGAAGCATAAAGTCCTACCTGCAGTGCAGCGACTAATGAACTCCTTAATTCCCCTACGATATTGCGCACGAAAAGATCCCTCCTACAAATCAATTTCAACACTACCCTAATTTCTTAAACCACGTATGTCATACCCTTGGACCATTGCCCACAATATTATAAAAGCGAAAGCGCAGAGGTCAGCTTCATTTTCTAATTTTCATCTGGTCGGAGATAAGTTGTTTTATAAAGGGACTGGTTATCCATCCCAAGTGCAATGGCGTAAAAAAACAATTTTTGAAGGTCACACCCTAGCCACTAGTCATGGTGGATTCCTCAGAAGTCAGAACCATGAAACGTTTAGCATCTAATTTTTATTGACCAAATATGAAGTTCGACGTATGGCGATACGTTGGTTTACTAGCTTTTCAGCTTCATTTATCTTACAAAATTAAAAAAAAACGCATCCATCAAAACATTGTATGATATTCTACCTTAACAATTTTACACAAAGTATTCGTCAAAACATTAAGTGATATTTTAATATAGATAATAATAATAATTATACTTGAACAATTATCATTGTTAAGCCAGTTAGTAAGTATATCGTTCTATGCAGTCCTTAATTGGTTCTCATTCATTTCCAGCCGCACTCTTGCTCCATTCAGCTTACGAATAATTCTTGCATATAGATCTAAAAAACAAAATACAATTATTACAACTAATTATGGACCAATATATATTTAATTTCCAAAAACTAATATCTGCTTACGAGTTATCAATGAAACCTATCCCATTTTTGTTTCATTAAAGCAGCATTCCTCTTCACATGACTGTGTTTCTCCTATTTGTGGACAAGACCCAAAACACTTAGATACGTTGAATCTTAGATGCGTTCATTATGTTAGTTCGAGTTTGGATCATTTCATGCATTGATTTAACTTCCCTAAATTTTTTAGAAGCTACACTCCATTGTATGAACCACTATCGCAAATTACTCATGTTTTCGGAGTGGTCATCATTCTCCATATTGTTGCTAGCCATTGTAAACATATGTAGAAATCTTGTTAGTTCTCCAATGTTTTAGCAAATGGATTCGAAACCACTTTTCTTCTCATTTTCTAATCCAAAATTCAGCACATATGGAGAATTAAGAATAGGATAAATTGCCAAAAACACCCTTAAATTATGCCTCTTTTCAGAAAATCACCCCTAAAAATTACTATTGAACCAAACCACCCTTTAAAGGAGATTGTTATCAGTACACCACTCATTTGTAATGTCCGTCCATCCTCCAATTAAAAAGTGATGAAATTACATTTTACTATTTTAAAAAATGGGTTATTGTTTGAGCAAAAAACAAAAACAAAGACTCAAGTGTACTTAATTCTCTACCACTAACTTCTTATCTTCTCTCTTATTCCTTCCCTCTTCTCTAACTCAACTCATTTGGTCTTCATTAATCAAATTTTTGCTCTTTTTGCCTTTGAATCATACTCTGCAACTTTTCATTTCTTATGTATCAATGGTATGAAAGGCCTCCATAGCTTCTACATTTCTAATTTAAAAGCTTTAAAGTCTATCCTTGTTTTTCGCTAGCATATAGGTTGAAGACACATGTTGGGCAATCCGTGAAAAACGTTTGGTAGGGTCTTCTTCTACTAATTTCTTTTTTGTTCTTTTTAGGTTTCGAAAATATGCATCAGATAAAAGTAGGAAATTGAGGATTTAGGTGTGCACTAGTTATAATAGTGTTGGGATTTATCTTAGATGGTTGGCCGAGAATGAAAACTTGTTAATAAAGAATTGAATTTGTTGATGCAAAGGAATTCAGCTCATCGTATGGCCGTGGACAAGTGGTGTTGGTGAGGCCATGAGGGAGGGCATGTGTTTTTATCTTTTGAAGCCTGTAAATCTCAAATTAGGTGGTCATTTGTGAGACAAGATAAACATTTATGATGAAAAGTGAATAATTTGGGATTGGGTATAAAACTAGACTTTCTTCCATAAGTGTACATGAGAGGGATATGGGGGGTTGGACAAATTTTTAAAACAAAATTTATTGAATTGATGATCGAATTAGAGAAGGGAGAGGGGGGAGAGAAGATAAGTCACCAAGTACATTAGTCTTTGTTTTTTGCTCAAACAATAACCTATTTCTTAAAAAAGTAAAATGTATTTTCATCATTTTTTAACGGGAGGATGGACGGACGCCAATGATGGGTGGTGTACTGATAACAATCTCCTTTAAAGGGTGGTTTGGTGCAATAGTAATTTTTAGGGATGGTTTCCTGAAAAGAGGCATAATTTAAGGGTGGTTTTCTATAATTTACCCTTAAATGAAGCCATACGTGATGATAGGTACTTTAGAGTAATAGGAGATCCAACACACATAGTCCATTCATTCAATATGTTTTTTCCTAAAACATATCCTATTAGGTAAACATCTCCCTTCATGATGAGAAATGTGGTGATCACATCTCTTTCATTAAAACGACCACGGAAAGTTAAACAACAAACAAGAGCATCACTGTCCTTATATGTCACTGGCCTGTTGAAGCATAAAGTCCCATCTGCACTGCAATGACTAATGAACTCCTTAATTCCCCAATGATATTGCGCACGAAAAGATCCCTCCTACAAATCAATTTCAACCCTATCCTCATTTCTTAAACCACGTATGTCATACCCTTGGACTATTGCCCATGATATTATAAAAGCAAAAGCGCAGAACTCAACTTCATTTTCTGATTTTCAGCCGGTCGGAGATAAGTTGTTTTATAAAGGGACTGATTATTCACTCCCAAGTGCAATGACGTAAAAAAATATTGTTTGAAGGTCACACCCTAGCCACTGGTAGTGGTGGCTTTCTCAAAACCATGAAATGTTTAGTATTTGATTTTTATTGGCCAAATATGAAGTCCGACGTATGGCGGTACGTTGGTTTACTAGCTTTTCAGCTTTATTTATCTTACCAATATTACACAATGCATAAATCAAAACATTGTATGATATTCTACCTTATCAACCATACACAAATCATTTATCAAAAACATTGTATGGTATTTTAATATAGATAATAATAATAATTTTATCTGGACAATTATCATTGTTAAGTCAATTAGTAAGTATATTGTTCCATGCAGTCCCTAATTGGAATCATTGATTTCCAACATTACCCTTGCTTCATTCAGCCTACGAATGTGTCTTGCAAATAGATCTGAAAAACAAAATACAATTATTACAACTAATTAACCAATATAATTAATTGGAAAAAACTAATATCCGCTTACGATGTATAGAACGAAACATATCCCGATTTTTTTCTTTAAAACAACCTTACTTTTCTTACGGTTGTGTTTTTCCTCTTTGTGGACAAGACCCAAAGAACCTAGAATATGTTGAATCTTAGATGTGTTCATTGTGTTAGTCCGAGTCTTGATCATTCGATGCTTGTATTTGAAGTCCCAAATTTTAAAGAGCCTCCACTCCACACTGTGAACCACCTACGCAAATTGCCCATGTTAGCAAATGGATTTGAAGGCATCTTGCTTCTCATTTTCTTCTCCAACATTCAACACACATAGAGAAACAAAAATAACCATTCTTATTATTCCTTAACTCCTCTTCCGTTGTAATTTAGGTTAAATGAAGCCACATTTGATAGTGGGTGACTTAAAGTAATCGGAGATCTACGACACATGCATAGTTCATTCATTCAATACATTCTCTCCTAAAACATATCCTAATATGTAAAAAATTTCTTTTATTATCATAAATATGGTGGTTAGTGGTGGAGCCAAGATTGTTTGAAAGGGGGTCGAACAATCTATTAAAGATAATGTAAAGGCTAATGTCATAGGATACGAATCTCATTTCAAGCAGAGGTGCCCCTTTGGATTGAGTTGTAATACCCCTCATTTTTATAAGAGTAAAAATGTAATTTTACTCTTTACATTTTTCCTTTAAAATAATAAAATATTTGCATATTATATTTTTATATGATTAATGTTTTATAATATTTTAAATTTAACAAAGTTTGTTTATAATTTTAAGACCTTATTAAAAGGTTACAAAAATTATTTTTTCATATTACGAATATTAATTATGAAACATAAGAATTATGGTTTTATGATTATTATAATATAATAAAATGTAACCATGAATAATAACCAGGAGTCCTATTTATTATTTAAAATTATAAGAGAATAATTATATGTGATAAAACTTAAGAAGAAGTATTGAAATAATATTTCTAAAATTTATATAAGTGTTTTTAAAGCTAAAATTTAATCAAATAAATTGTTTAAAGTTCATATGATAACTACTTGTGTTATTTGAAGTGCTAAAGTTAAGTTGGAAGAACATTTTTATCACTTTTACAAAACTACAGGGATTATTTGTGCAATTTCTCAAAAAGGGATTGAAGGACTCAAGGGTTGTCTTCAACATTCAACCCAAAATTTTAAATTGCTATATCTTCCTCGTTTCTCAACGAATTTTCAACCCGAAAGAAGTTATGGAAAGCCCCTCACCTTTTCTTTAATAACCCTCAATCAATTCGGGGTATTGATTCACGCGTTGGGAGTGAATTGCAAGAAAACCATTCGACCTAAAACGTTCAAAGTTTTGAAGATGGCTTTAATTTGGTTTAATGACAATCAATTCGGCGTCAATTGATACTCGATCACAAGCAACAATCATTCACAGAAGGAGTAATTGGGGTAGCTAAATCGTTCAAGTTGACCATTAATTTGTGGATAATGTCAAAATGAAGCTAAAAATCTTAGGTTTGGGGGTTAGGCGTTCAAGCTCGGAATGTGAGTCGATTAGGGGTCATTTTGAGTGCTATAAAAGGTCATTACGAAGCTCAAACCATCACACACATTTCCAATTAGAAACCTTCTCCAAAACACTCTCAAATTTGCCCAAAATCGAGCTTGAATCTCGATTGGTTGAGTTCGAAGAAAACTGAGCATAAGCTCGGTTTTTTGGCCAGTTCTCCTTCCGCGCACAACCAATTTTTTTCATTTTACATCATTGGAAAGCTCTCTCTCTCTTATGATTCCAATGCCACCTCACACGCCTCGAACCGACATCGGACGAGGGAGAACGAAGCCGTTGTAGTTTGCCCCTATTTCGAATTTCTACTGTTGCGGCCTGTTGGTGAGCCCGTGAGCAGGCCGGACCCGACCGTTATGCTCATTTAGCTTATTTTTTCAGTTTTTAGTGTTTTAAAAAAATCTTTGGTTAAATTTAAATGGGTAAAATTATTTAAATGGAAAAATGTTTAGAAAATAATATTTCATAAGTATTTAAATAAACATATGAAGTTAATGGGTATTTTTAAAATATGAATTATGAATAAATTGGTTGTAAATAGAAAATAAAATAAAACAGTAATTACTAATAATAATCGGAAGAAATTTTTATTTTTTTTATGCAAGACTAAAGTGATTGAATTAAATAAAATTAAAAATAAGTTTTTTTTGTAAGTAATAAGGCATTTTATTTAGATTAATCTTAAATTATAGATACACGTATGGTTGAGGTTAATATTTTATAAGGAAGAGTTTAAAGTAAATAATATGAAGATTTTTATAGAATTCATAACTTAGTTTCATTATATTAATAAAAAGAAAATTATTAATATAATGTGTGACTTTATAATTGTTATAAACTTAAATCTCTTATGATTCCTTGAAAATCAACATTGTTCAATGAACATTTATGGTTGATTGAAACAGGAAAAAGTCTAAGTCACAATCGAGAGTGATCTTTTCGTAACCAATTAACGTCAGGTTCAAGGCAAGTGGTTTGGGTTCGATTTCAATATAAAGGCCTTTATACATCACTTGTTTTATTGAGCATGTCACATATCATGTTACTTGTTTTCATATGCTTTAAAATATTTTATAATTATGCTGGGAACTTTTGTATTAAATAAAATGATTCTAGGATTTATATTGTTCTAGATTTAATAACATGTTATTCCTAGTCGTACTTAGATTACGCTTTATGGACTTAGGGTCGTTGTCTTTTGATATGTGTGCCTAGATTAGTGGGCTTGTATTTGCGTACTTTATTTTATACGCGTTGAATCATTCGACATTAGTCTCGAGCCAATTCTCTACCGTAAGACCATGGTTAATACCAGCTCGATCGATGAGGGGTGATGGCTCGTAGCTCGTGTTAGTTTGGGCTTGCAACCCAACCATTGAGAAATTTCGTGGGGTCGTAACCCACATCCTTCTTACTTAAAAAGTATGCTTAATTGTAAGTGGAGCGTTATGGGAATTCTTAAAACTCTTAGAGATTAAATAAGCACCTATTGGTGACAATTAAAATGATAGGAAAGCTTGTATTAGATGGAATGTCATCCTTCCATTCGGATTCCGTAAATCTCTAGCTCCAAGTTGAATTCGCACAACATGTATGCGATGAGGTTGTTAGAGGGAAATGTCGTCAGCGAGAGGTTTAATCACCCACTTGAATAAATGTGTGAAACCCAAGTTCCCAATATAAGTAAACCTTTCTTTCGAAACCGAGACTAACCATTGGGTGACGTTCGCATTCTTTTCCTTCAAATCATAGTTTTCCTAGGAGGTCCGAGAATGGGACCGACTTTCATTCGGTGCCTGACATCCCAACTCGTCCCTTCCTAAAACTGAACCACCTTTCGACATCACTGGCAATAACATCATTGGGAGTAAAAATAGGGTGTTACACGAGTTACCGTTTTTTTTCGAGCTTCCTTCAACCTCCTCAAAATTCTTTTTGATAGGGTAAGTGTAAGTTAATTAATTAAACTAAGGTGATACCTTAAAAGTCTTCTCAATATGGGCAAATGCACCTAGTGGCAGATTTAGGGGGTGCATGGGTGGGCACCTCCCCCCCCCCCCCTTCGATTCACCGAGAAATTTTTTAGGGGTAAGGGGAGTAACTGCGGATCAGGCCAGCAGGGGCAGACTCGAGGCAGGCTGGGGCAGTGGGCGGAGGGGCAAGGGCGCGGGCGCGCGACGTCGGCGAGTTGCAGGCAGTACTGGACAAAGCAGTGGAAGAGGTGCAGACGGTAGATCTCATATCTGAAAAAGAAAGTTGAAATGTTGAAGATGAACAGAACAAAATGCAGAGTTTTGTTAAATGAACAATTGTTTTTATTTTTCTTTAAAAAAAAATTAAAATGTTGACTGGCACTTTTAATGAAAGGCAGAATACATCAACAGACACTCGAACTTGTAACTTTTTTTCAACTAGCCCCCCGAACAATGAAAGTTTCAAATAAACACCTCAACTTAACTAAATTTGTTCAAATAAACACTAAGCGCTGATGTGGCATAGTGCTTGAAAGCTACTCTCTTAATGGCAGAATACATCAATAGACCCTTGAACTTTCATACTTTTTTCAACTACATACCTGTACTTTGAGATTTTCAAACAAACACTTGAACTATACTATTTTTTATCTTTTAAACACCTTAGATTAAATAATCCTTCTCGTGTTATTCACGCGCGTTGACTGTGTAATTTTTTTTGCCACCTAAGCTAATTTTATGCCATGTAATATGCCACTTAGATAATTTTATTAATTTTAATTAAAAAAATGCAAATATTAGGTTTTTTTTCTTTTTTATTTGATCTTCTTTCTCAAAACAACCCTAAAATTGAGGAACTAAAATCAGATCCAAATCCCCTCCCCTCCTCCATTCTCCTCCCCCTTCTAAACCTAGATCCAAAACCAAATCTTCTTCCTTAGAAGATATGCCAGTGGTGAAGGATTTGAAGATATGCCAGCTGTGAAGATATGCCGGCAGTGAAGAATTCTCCTCCCTGACCCCCCGCCCTCCTCTTCCCCGAGTCCGTCGTTCCGAGTCAGTCATTTCGAGTCCTCGTCTGAATCCATTGTTCTACTGGCTCGCTCTTGAATCCGTCGTTCGACTAACTCCCTCCGGAATCCGTCGTTCCGGCAGTGAAGAATTCTCTTCCCTGACCCCCGCCCTCCCTGCTTCTGGTCTCTCCCACCCTCCCTGCTTTTGGTCTCTCCCGAGTTTGTCATTCCGTCCTGACTCTCTCCCCCCGAGTTCGTCATTCCGTCCTGACTCTCTCCTCCAAGTTCGTCGTTCCGTCGTCCTGAGTCCTGACTCTCTCCCGGTAGTTTCTCCCAAGATCCAGATCTGGATCTGAGGAAAAAAATCAAAGAAAAGAATAAAAAAAGAAGGAAAAGAGATAAAAAAAAGAATTAGAAGAATATAAGCTAAAAAAAGGAAAACAAATTATATTTTTACATTATTAAAATATATATGAGAAAAAAAAAAGAAAAGTTTTACAAAAAATCTTAATTTAACTCGCTAAAGTGGCAAGTGTGGTTCACGCACAATGCCATGTCATCAGAAAGTGTTTGATTGAACAAATTTAATTGAGTTTAGGTGTTTATTTGAAAATCTCAAAGTACAAGGTGGTGGTTGAAAAAAGTGTACAAGTTCGGGGGCCTATTGATGTATTCTGCCCTCTCTTAATAGGCAAGTGATAAACTTATCAAATACTACTAATTTTATTTTTTTATTTTTAAAATATATAAAAATCACAATTTTCCTTTTTAAATTAAAAAAAATCATTTCTTAAAAAATTTCCTTAAAATTTTTTTAACTTTTTTTCTCGCTGCATTTTTTTGGTCTTCTTTATCTCTTTCTCCAAGAACGATTGAGAGAACAGGACGGAAACCCTCGGATTTCCATTGAATTTGTCATTTTTAATTGAAGGAGGAGGGGCGGGGGATGAAGACCCCTCAGATTTCCGTCGACGAATCAGCACAGAACGACGGACGAATCAGGACAAAACGACGGATTCGGATTCTTCACCGACGACGATTCGAATCAGGCCGAAACGACGACTGATAAACTAGAAAGAGTCAGGACAGAACAATGGTGAAGAATCGGATTCAAATGTTTGTTTCTTTCCGGTAACCCACCAGACCTCCAATCTGGGAACAAATCCCGCTCTACCTCCAGATCTCCAGATCTGTACAAATCTAATTGAGCATGTCGCTTTCAGAACAATGGTCAATGCCGTTTTCAATTGAAGCGGGACAGAAAGAGTCGGATTCTTCTCCCTTCCTCGTCGCCCTCTTGGTCGCCTTCTTCAACCACCTCCACTCCTCCTCCGATTCAGATCCTCCGACTCCGACTCCTCCCTCCCTGGCACCGGCCTCGCCGATCTCGTCGTCATACGCCATTGGATTTTCTGAGAGGTGGTTTTTCGTCGGTCTCGTCGTCCTCTACTCCCTCTTTCTTTCTGGTTCTTTTGTCTTTCTGGTTCCTCCGCCGGTGAAAATTTGGAAAATAGATTAGGATTTGGAAAATATGAGAATTTTTTGGTAGAAAATACAGTAGATCTAGGATTGTTTTTAATAGATTTGGAAAGTGAATATGAGATTTTTGGTAGAAAGATAAATTTAGGATTTTTTTATTAAATTTGGAAAGTTTATGAGAGTTTTTTTTAATATTTTTCTATTTATTTATTAAATTGAAAAAATAAAAATAATTACATATGTGGCATCTATATGGCATTCACATGGCGCATATGTGGCATCCAAGTCACCGCGAGTGAAGTTCACTCAAGGACTCAGTGTCTAAAAGTACAAAAATTGTTAAGTTGAAGTGTTTATTTGAAACTTTCATAGTACGAGGGGCTGGTTGAAAAAAATTTACAAGTTCGAGTGTCTGTTTATGTATTCTGCCTTTAATGAAAGGCATCGTTTGATTGTCCAACTCATTATTAGAGCATTTTTTAAACAAAAATAAAAAAATGTTGAAAAGAAAATCCCCAACTGAGAGATGAGGGTTGAGACAAAAAATTGACTCCAACTGTCCTATAGATAACACACAACAGTCCTTGTAAAAATGTTTAAACTAATTTAATTTGCTATTTTATGTAAAACATATAGCGTTTTGTTTGAATTTTTTTTTACTATTATAGTTGTTGAACTATCTCTAGTATTATTATTGTATGTTATTTTATGTAAAACACACAACGTTTTGTTCGAATTTTTGTCCTATAACACACAACAATCATTTTTATGTAAAACTATTTCTAGTATTATTATTGTATGCTATTTTATGTTTAAACTAATTTAATTTGTCCGAAATTTTTTTACTATTATAGTTGTTGAAATTTTGCCCCCCATTGTTGTGATTCTGGATCCGCCACTGAATGCACCGAGTAGACTTGGTGCACAATTGAGTACGGTGAAGGGAGAGAGAGGCAGAGTAGTTAGGCATAATTTTAATCGTGAAGAAGGGAGAGAGAAATGATGTGAGTCTTTTAGATTGAGGATTTGACGGGGTTAAATTAATTTAGGTGAATACGTTGGGCACAATTTTTTTTAGTGTGTTTCAAAAATATTTCGCATCTTGCCTAAATTGGCTTTAGGCGATAAAAATGACAATTTATAGCCCAACATTATACTTAGGCAACAACAAAAATATTTTGCCACCCTATATCTTTACTAAATAATAATTTATTTTAAAAAATATACTCTAGGGTGACGAAACAACATTTTTATCGCCCTAGAGTTTTATCAAAAAATAAATTGTTAAAAAAGTAACCTCTAGGGCGACAAAATAGCAATTTTCCGCCCAAGATCTTTTGTAAGAAAAATAAGTTTATAATAAATTAAAACTCTAGGGCGATAATAAACATTTTTTGTCGCCCTAGATACTTTTATGGGTGAAAGTACGATTCTTGTTTGCCCAAAGTCGCCCTAGATAATTTCTAGAATGATAGTTTAAGTGGCTGTTTGCACAAGTTTTGTATTTACATTGAAGAAATGTGCATCTATCAAGAAAATTCGTGTCACTGTGTTTTTTTGGATCTTCTCAAGTTCTAGAAGTTTAAAAGTCTAGTTTGGTAATTTTCTCTCGAAATGTAATGAGCGTTAAAGAATGGATTCACAACATCAACCAAAAAGAGGAGAGAATACCATCCTCACATCATCCTGTCATTATACATAACAGAAAGAAGAAAGAAAAGGCTCAAGAATCCTTCACTCTTAATCCAAGCATAACAGAAAAAAGAAGAAGAGCTTACATGTGAGAAAGAAGAAAACAAGGCTTAAACCCTTGGGCGTTGTTTTTTGGGTTTTGGAGAAGTTAATCTATAGAAACAAGCTAGAAGTTGCTAGCTGAGGATAGTTGAAAAGCTGACAACATCTAGATATAGATTAAGTTGTATGTTTTGGTTTTGGGATCCACTACATAAACATTGCACAATCAATTTGCTAGCTAATAAGTAGCTATCTCAAATTTGACACTAATTGTGATTAAAACTAAACTGCTATAATGAACGTGTACCAAAGTGTAATCACGCCCCAGATCATCACCAATCAAGCACTCTGCAATTCTTGTCTGAGGCATCTGAGGGCCATCTAGTACCAGATCTTAGCTGATCCACTTTGGTAAAAACTGGCTTCCTCATTCATGACTTTGATTCGGCCATTGTTGAGCTTCATAATTTCATTTTTTTTAATCAGAACATGAACAGATCAACAATATCTGGATATAAATTAGCCTATAAGGGTACAAGATGCCTTGAATCAAGCAGAAACTCGCACAACTTTCTAATGATGGAACAACATATCATTAGGAATTAGAGTAACACAATTTCAAATGTCTAGGCAAATGACTTTTTTGTCACACCGATCCTAATCTCGAATATGGGCTAAAAGGCCTAAATGATGTCTGAGAGCTCTTAATGGGCCAAGTTGCCCAACTATGGCTCTACTAATGGAGATGTTATGTAATTTGGGAAAAGTGGTGAGATTATTCCATAAGTTCATTACTTTTTTTTGCGGCCATAAGTTCATTTCATTTGGCCTTGTTTTCCTTAAAACTTACTTTGTATAAGACCATCCTTAACGAGGATATCTTAAAATAAAAAATTATTAAAAATCTTCCAAATAGTACATTCTTCTTAAAAATCCAAGTTTTGGACTTGAAATAGGAGGCTAAGCAATTAGGACTTTTAAATGCTTATAATTCAGAGACGTGTTTTTTTTATAAGGAAAGGAATTCGAACTATCACACAAATCCTGATAGTTCGAGAGACCGAGATGAAACTCGGTAGCCGGAAAGACCGACAACAAACAACACTTAAAATAAACCAAACAAAACCAACAAAACAAAATGAAAACCAACAAGGCAGACAAGTAGCAAACACCGAAAGGAAGTCGAAGAGACTTGAGTCGGGGTAGGAGAAAGCACTTCTGCGGGTTAGTAACGACTAACACAGGCGTATAGGGCCGTCGGTGCGCAAGACAGCAACAGGAAGCCGACTTGGGAAGGTGTGATAATTCGTCTGGAAAAGCACAGGAACACACCACAGGACAACACCCAAACATATCTCGAACCACAAACCAACAAGAAACTTCACCCGAAATTTGAGACAAGCGAAACCTTACACAACACATGAGTTTGAAAGGGGTCCAAACGGACACCAACTTTTGGCTTTAATGTTTGGCAAGGCAAAGAGCAGCAAACACGCACCACCAGCGGAATGGAAAGAACCACGCCTGGTTGCAAAGCAGGGGAACCGCTGTCGCCGCCAGAAGAAGGAACCACCATCGCCGCCCAAACGTCAGTCAGGGCTTTATGACGCCCACAACCACTCGGAAGACATTTAACCGTGTAGGAGGTCTGCATTTTTTCGCAAAAAGAAAAGGTTGATTCAGAGCTATCGGGCATCGGAAGTTCGTCATATTCTGACCAGAACTCGTTTGTAAAAGGGCGGTGGGTCTGGGGGCCATTCTGGGAGCGTCGACACGGTGAGAAGAGTGCAGAGACCGCTGAAGTTGACAGGGGGAAGTCGAAGTGTTGGTGCTAGGACAAAAAGGTCCGCCGAGTCGACCTAAGCCATTCAAGGCTCCAGAAACCGGTTCGAAATCCGCTTTTAGGGGAGGCGATTTCGGGCGATGAGCTTAGATCTGGGCAAGATAGTGTGAATCCTTCAGATTTGGAGCATGGAAGGACCAAAAACATGGTTGATGTTGCAAGGCAAAGGCAGGGATGCTGGTGGCGGAGGCCATGCCTACTAGGGTTTGTTTCTTTTAGAAGGGGAGTTGGGGCGCGTGGAAAGGCGCGTGAAGGTGGGTAACTATGTTACTTCAGAGACGTGTTTGGCGTTGAATTTTTTTGCCCAAAGCCAAATAAAACGACATCGTTCAAGGTCGAAATGACGTGTTTTGTTCGCCAAGTAAACAAAGCCCAAGAGATGCAGTGGGCGCACGTGGCTCGTGGAGTCGTGGGGAGCCGTTGGATCTAATCCAACGATCAAAATGTTTTTCATTTTCGGTGTATATGTTAAAACTTTGAGGCTTATTTGGACAATTAAATGATATTATTTTTTTAAAATATTATTTTTATTAATTTTGTTTTGTTTTTAATACCTATACACCCATTTTGTATATGTTTTGATTAAAAAAATTAATATATATGAGAAATACAAGTTAAAAAATTGTTAAAAATTAATCTTTGTATTCTTATTATGTAATTAAATTTATGTATTATACAAAATAATATAATTAATATAGTTGATGACATAAAATATTAGTTGTATACATTTTAGTATTGAAATAAATATATTTTAAGGAATTATGAATATAAATTAACACATTTTTTGGGTTTAGACCATAAATGAGATGCATTGAAAAAACATGAGGTTACATTAAGTTGAAAACATAATACATGTGAAGATATTCTTCACTTAGGGAATTGAAAAACCTCGTGAGCTATTCTTCACTTTCGGTAACTTAAAAACATAAACTAATACACATGTGAAGTAATTCTTCGTTTAGGGAATTGAAAAACATAAATGAACACACATGTGAAGCTACTCTCACTTGGATAAGTTACAAACATAATGTGAAACTATTCATCACCACTAGAGACTAGAGTACAACTCCCTGATTAAGGCTTGCATCATTGTCTCCTGCATTGGGCTTCGAGAGGGTAATGATATTAAGTTACTAAGTGCAACATTTCATATATTTCTGATTCTGAGCACGAGCATTCTCATTCTGAGCACGAAGTGCAAGTATTCTCGCTCTGGATGCGAGTATACTCATCCTACATCTCTCGTTGTTGTCGCAACATTTCATGTATAGCCTCTTGCCTTCCCATATTCGACTCAGCTTGGGATGCCTTGATTTTAGATATTTCTTCCATTGTGGCATTTATTTCAGGACTTGATCTCCCAACCACTTGCCTTCCCTTCTTCTTTGCAGCGTTCCTTCTAATGGGGCGATCAGGAGCATTTTTACGTTCCATAATGCCAAAACTTGCTTCCCTAGATTTAGTGGATGGAGTGCCCAGATTGGATTTGGACGAGTAACTGCCTACTTCATCCAACTTGAACCTTTTTTACCCTTCCCCTTCTTTTGTATTCCACATGTCGGTCCACCTCACTTGGTCCTTCAATACACTGTATACATGCAAGAACTTAAATAGTGCTTATTGTGACCAATACGGTAAAAGCTCGAATGGAGAACATTGAAATAGGGGCAGCCCTGAACAACTAAAGGTTGATTTGGTTGAGCATGTATGGCAGAAGTTTAGGCATTTTCATCTTTAAAACTAGTTCTCTTTGATTTCAAATGTACTCGTTTGGTGTTTTTTATTTTTTGTGTTTTCTCTAGTGTGTTTTTGTTTGTTGTGTTTTTTTTTTGTAATATTTCATGCCTTTGTTTTAATGTATTCCCATGTTTTCAATTTTCAATGAAATAAAATGTGATGTTTGTCGTTTATATTAATTATGAACAATATACTTTAATTATGTAATTTATATAAATTAGTCAAAATAACATAATTAAATATTTATATACCGTAAAATTAAATAATATATGAAATTAAATAGTGTAATTGAATAAATAAAGGTAAAATTAAAATAAAGCTAGTGGATTTTAAAGATCGAAATAGGGTTGTGGGTTGTAGGAAAAGGTAGAAGTGGGTTTTAAAATGAGATGGAGGAGTGAAAATTTTGATTGGGCCCAGGGGCGGGGGTGGTCTAAAAAAAATCTTTTTATGGTTTTGGGTTGCGGATGGTCTAAGACTTTATCACTTAAATGCTGCTCATCTACCCTAATCTGTCTATCTATACTTAAAAGTCACTTCTCTGACACATGTCGGCCTCACATTTAATTTGCCTATGTGTCTTTTTTTGTTCAATTCGCACATTTGGTGCCATGTCATCAAGACTAAGAAAAAAACAATTCAATTTTTTTTAATCATCTATTAAAATCTAATTTAAAAAAATCAATTCATTTGTTCTTATCATCAAGTTTTGTATAGATAGATATTTAACCGTGTTAACCGGACGATAGAATTGTATTCATCAAATTCGTGGAGATTTGTATAGTCAACCACTAATGATATTTTTTTATTATATATATATATTTAGTGTTTATCTGAAAAACAATTCATTTAAAATTTTATTTTATATTTATATATATGCACTGCTCTTCTAATAATCAGACATACGACACTATTCTTTGTTCCTCTTCTTCTTTTTATGTTTTGCTCTAGCCTATTTTAATTTTTTATGTTCTTGCTTTAGCCTATTTTAATTTTCTACGATCTATCTTCAATCACGCATTCAACCATTCTTTAAAAAAAATAATTTTAACCCTTTTCTGTAACAGATGCACCACCATCAAAATAAAAACTCAGAAAATCCTAAAAACTATCTCACATGAAAAATTCAAATTCAAGCTAAGGTTTCTTATAACAACTACGAAAGAATTTCGAAATCAAAGGCAAGTGAAGAAGAGAGATCAAAAAGTGGAAGAAATCGTTACCTTCAAATTTTAGAAGTCGCCTAGCAAAAAATTTAAGGAAGCAACAAGAGAGAGGGCATAAATGCAATTAAAAGTGAATTGTGGAATATGCTAAATAATGCGTAAATTTTATTCATATTGACATAAAAAATCAAATTAATTTATTTTTAAAATAAAATAAATGATTTATATTTGACTTGTACAAGTACTTATGGTAGTATAATACGGAGTACTAAAATCGTAACAAGTGAAAAAGTGAATTTTATGGTTCATCAATATCTAAGTGGATTTCATAAAAAATGAAATTGAATGAGTAAGATAATGTAGAAGAGAGAGAAATGTTAAAAGTGGGAATTATGAGATTTCATAGTATCATGAACATTCGGAACTTAGCTTTTCAAATGAAAATTATAAAATAATTTTACAATAGAAATGTTTTTTTTGTTGTAAATTATCGTTTTTTCATTTAATTTTAAAAAATAAAACAAAACAACTTAGGGTATATTTTTGATGACATTAGTAATTCGTAGCATTGGAAGTAATTTTCCAATTATAGAGGGGAAAGCAGAAAAACCCCTCGGGCCCTCCCCAAATAACCATTTCCTTTCGTCCTCTCTCAACTCGATCCCTATCCTCTAAGCCCCCGTGACATCACCACCACCCTAACAAGTAACAACGTCCATCTCCGTCGCACCTCCGCCGCCACCGGCGACTGTCTTTCATGAGCAACGGCTGGCCACTGCAATCAACGCCTCCTCCAACAATTCATCACTCATTCCCCACCTTACTGTTCTATCTAAACCCTAATTTATAAATCTCAGTTTCACAGTCTTCGTCGATTTTCGAGGTTAGTCCATCCTCAACAACTATTTTCTTCACATAAATAGTGTACGAGTCTTTCGTTGTGATGTATTTTTATCGAGGATGATTGTCGAAGGAGCGTATTGCTCCGAGTACAGTGGTGGCAATGAAACTCAGAGATGCTGAGTTGCTTTGACATTCTCCGTTGGATTTGCAATTGTTGCAAATTGGAAAATGATAATGTTTTTATTTTTATTTTTTGCAATTTAAGCGTATTACTTTTTTCTTTATGGATTACATATAATTTCAATTCCCATGGAACCCCTTACTCATGTACTGTCTCTTTCATTTCAGGATAATACCTTCGGTTTCTTGCGGATTTTTTGGTTTGTTGAAGTTGAGGGACATCATTATGCTGTTAGATTGCTGTTCATAGTAAAGGCTGTCTCCTAGACTCTTAGTGGCTATCTTTTTGTTGTCTGCATTCTTCTTATTGTCTGTAAAGTAAGATTCAAGACTGTTAGCTTTTTCAAGCCACATACATCTTCAATTGGCTATTATCTATCGGCAAGAAGGTGAAATGGCAGTGGTTAAACAGGAGGTAGGCTGCACATTTATTCCATGAAACGCCTTATAATACCTTCGTTTATGATCCTTCATTTTAGTATACTGCCCATATAATTTCATATTGAGTTTGGTCAATAGAAAATTCCTTTATATGCTAGGGACATTTCATTCATAAAGAGGCTTGGAAATGAACTGAGAAAGGGAGATCTTGTTCAGGAAAGGGAATTGGCTTTACTCTCATTCCTTTGTTCTTATCTAAATCAGCCTACCAAGGAGTATCATCCACTGTTACCTTTCACTTTCCTACAAAACCCTGACCAAATGCCCCTTACTGTTGAATTTTTTTGTTCAAATTGTTGTTAGGGACTTTTTAATCTGGTTTATTGACAAGGATTATTATGTTCATTCTAATAGAGGATAATAATCATTGTTTGTGGACATCTAAAGGTGCATAATGTTAATAACTTGTGTTCATCGGTAAATCATGTTGTGATGATAAGATTTTTTTCCCTAGAGTGAATTGAAGTTTAATTCAGTGCTAAAAATGCATACATACGTAGGCATACCTAGGCTATTTCTATATATAATCTTTAGATTAATTTTCCAATATGTCTATTGTTTAAAAGAATATAACTGCTAAATGTGCTTCTGATGCCTGATTGCACTAGGTATAGTGTAGAACTGCAGAGCTATTACATATCATGATTTTTTTCTCTGTTTTCAAAATTCTGCTAGTTGTATCTGTTCATATTGACTTCATTCATGGTCTTGTACATATAGATGAAGTCTTATGTCTGGCTTCAAACTGCTGATGGCTCAATACAACAAGTAGAGGAAGAAGTTGCTATGTTTTGCCCCATGATATGCCGAGAGATACTTCAAAAAGCTTCAGGATCTTCCAAGAAAAATGCTATTATACTTCCCGAGAGGGTTAATCCGTCTACACTTGGTTTGGTTCTGGATTATTGTCGTTTCCATCAATTACCTGGTCACTCCAATAAGGTTAGGAGATGTTGTTCTTCTGTAGTTTTGTTCTGTTACCCTTTTCTTATTCAATCTCAGCATGCAATATACCTGGTGTGTCTGGTTTTGGTAATAATTTGTTCCTACTAATTTCATGGTTAACGATAGACATGCAGAGGATTTATAAAATTTGTGCGTGTCTGACTATTTGTGTGTTATGGTCTAATTATTCATTTATTAGGAGCGGAAGGCCTTTGATGAAAAGTTTATTCGACTAGACACTAAGAAGTTATGTGAGTTGACATCTGCTGCTGATAGTCTTCAATTAAAGCCTTTGGTTGATCTTACCAGTCGTTCACTCGCACGTATAATTGAAGGAAAAACTGCAGAGGAAATACGTGAAATCTTTAATTTGCCGGATGACTTGACAGAGGTTTTACTTGCTGACCCAGGTTAAACTTTTCATTAGTCATATATCTTTTTGTTTTGACTGGATTTGGTTATGTTAGGAAGAGAAGTTGGAACCCTTGAAAAACGTGACAGATGATCCTCGCATTCGGCTTTTGAATAGACTCTATGCTAGAAAGAGGAAAGAATTGAAGGAAAGGGGGAAGATGAAGGTGCTTAATTCTACATATTCCTCTATGCACTTATCTCTTTCATCACTGTAGTTGTCCTGCTTCCAATAATTCCTAATTATATATCTATCATAAAATTGGTAGATGCAAGGGCATATTTCTATCCACTTTTTTTGATCAATTTGATAGAACCTATAACCTATTAGGATGTGTTGGAGTAAGACTTATATGGTGGAGATTGACTATATGGGCTTGTTTTCTGCATTCATTTTTCAAAGAGAAAACAAAGAAGTAGAAGAAAGCTTCATTATTTAAGTATGCTGACAATATCCGAAATGGATTCTCATACAATGTAAAGCTAGCATGTTTGCTCTACTCCAAATGACTTGGGAGTACTGTATCAACAATATGCATGCTGTTCATATTATGATGTTTTGCGTCTTCCAAACACTTTATGTTTTGACTTTTCCAAAGCCACTTGTTCCTGTTTCATACAAACATATTCAAGAAACATGTATATTAAAGTCATTTATAATATGGTTTTTAATCTCTGAGCGTTTGAAAACAAGGCAATATAAACAATTGCAAGTCACGATAAAAAGGTATTGTGGGGACTTAAAGAGCACCTGTTTTGGTTCATTTTTACAACTTTGTACAATTGCACTTCAAAGAAGCAGGTGTACAGAGTGCAAAGGCTTTAGTGCTGTCCAAATTCACATAAAGCATTTTTTCTACAGAACTGAAAACTAACCACTGCCATATCTGGTGTTCTTTTCATACATGACATTATTATTAAATGAAATGACCTTTGGCTCTGCGTGTTGCCCTTTTTATGAAAGAAACCTGCTGCAAAAGAGTTGTGTGCATTGCTAATTCTGCTTCTCTTTCTTCAGAATATTGAGGCTGAAGAAGAACTTGTGGATGAACGATCAGTTGATGATCTCCTATCATTTATAAATGGTGAAGATAAAGGTATGAGGATTATTGCGGATGTCAAATCTTTTCCACTTATGTTTTGCATTTTTATTTTATCCAACAAGAGAGGGTGAAACATATGCTTTGAGATTTGTGCATATTATGATATAATTCAGGTTCAAAATGATCTTGCAAAGTGTAGTTGGTTAGCCCTGTGCTGGTTTAATTATGATATGTATAAAGAATGCATGTCGATTTATTTGAACTATTTGCACTTGCTACAAGGAGTGTAAGCTTTTTTATTTGGATGGATATCAGTAATAAAACTTGTGCATCTTGTAACATAGTTTATGATATCCTTGGGTATCTGGGTAACAGAGAAAAATTGCCACATTGCAAACATCCAGTGGCCCGCTGTGTAATGGGGCCTTCTCAAGAATAACACATCGCTTAGTATTAACCTTTTCAATGTGTTGTCCAAATTCTTACAACCTTTTTAAAGCACTTTGCACATGAAAAGAAAGTGATTGTAAGGATTTAAAAGGAAAATCCCACTTGAAAAGAAAGTGACCTGCTTTTTTTCCCCCTTTGTTTTTATCTTACGAGGGATACCTATGATTACAGATTCCAAGGGTTCGAAAGCTGGGAAAAGTAAGAAAAAGAATCACAGAAAGAAAGACAATTTAAAAGTCTCTACATCAAATAATGAAAATGTAAGTGTAAGGAAGGTGAGCTCTAGTCTTCTGGATATTATTTTGTATGTGATAAAATCTTGCTTCCTTACTGTTTCTTTCAATAATTGTTTGTTTCTGGTGGTTATGTGAATTGTTAGGAGTGTGAAGGAACTCCAGCTTCTTCAGAAAATTGTGGTCATGTTGACAACTCTGTGTCCGTTGCCGGTCTAGAATTACAAGATCATGTACCTGGACCTCTGTCTCCTAAACCTGATTTTGATGATGGGGATCTTGATGATGAGATGGATCCTGAAATGAAAGAGCAGCTAGACAGGTTTGGACATTTTCTGAGGATTTTTATAAAAACAAAGTTCTTATGGGTTTCCTCATTTTGACTAGCTTGATTTTGTGAGAGCAAAATAGATATGATAAAAATTTAGTAGGGCATTACCCAATCCAGTCTGCCTACCTCAATTTTCACTTTAGATATCGGGAACTGATATTGGCTTCTATAGCCTCATGAAATTATTAATCTCCTTCATCAATTGAGATAAATGTAAGTGAAACTCTGTAATCAAGAAGTACAAGTAAACAAGTTGAGGTAGAAAAGTCTAGCACTCCCAAGAATAGGTTTAAAATATTGCTTCCTCTGCCAATAAGGCATTCTTTTATCTTTTGTAAAACGGCTCCTTCCTGTGCTGTTGACCCGCTGCAACATATCCTTCTTCATCCATGAACGATCGAAACTATGAGAAGTGTGGCAGTGGCTTTTTTGGATTAGTTTTTGATAAATTTGATGATATACTCGTCTTCAGATCAGACTACGAAGTAGATATCATATGACTTTGATGTTGAGATACTTTTTTCTGTAATGTCTGTAGCAGAAGATATCCTAATCTTCAGCACCCTAAAGGCTTGAAATTGATTTGGAGGAGGACCAAAATGTCTTGACAAAATCTTTATTTTTACTAATGCAGGGAGGTAGAAGACTTTGCTCGTCGATTGAACTCAGATTGGCCTGAGAGGGTGCAGGAACTCTTGTCATTAGGTCAAGGTAGAAGGGAAGCTCCAATTTGTACAAGGGGAAACAGTTCCGTACAGAGTTATTCTAGTAAGTCTCCACGGTGTTGACTTGGTAAATCTTGCTAAACTTACTGATAATGATAGTTACATCTAAGGTGCTTCTCTTGCCTGTTTTACTATATTCTGGATAACCCACATATATGGGATTAAAGAGAGCCCTGGCTTATATCAATGAACTCATGACACTGCATTATGCAGCAATGTTTAATTAAATTCGGTGAGAAAAAAATTAAGTTCTTATAAAGAAGGTTAGTTTGTGATGAGAGAAGTAAAGCCTTCTTCGGTGGTGCGATGATGATGCATTATAATATATTTTTTAAAAAGATATCTTTGTATGGATAAGCCTTGAACCTCACACCCTCTTTACTACCAAAAACAACTTTTTAATTTATTATATTATGATATATTACAATAACTAGTTGTACCCGTCGTACCATGTACGACTACGATTCGATATTTTATAGACATTATAAATAGGATATTAATAAATCAAAATATAATATAAAATTTAATATAAGTAATTTATTGTTCGTAGATTGTATAATTTTTTAATCAATATAAATGATTAAATTTAATGTTGAGAATGAAGATATATTATTAAGATAAAATAATTACAAATCTCTTTTTCCTTGATGATATTTCATAGATATTTAATTAAAAAAAGATAAAATATGAATAAAAAATTTATATATTCAAATATGGAAGTGATAAGAATTTAAAAAATAATAGTTACTTAATAAATAAGATATAATAAAGTGTGAAAGATAAAGATAATTTAATTATATAAATATTTAAAATTTAATTAATTTAATTTAAGATGGGACCAAACTCATTTTGTGGTTCGATAAAGTAAAGGTTAGATAAGATTAAATATTATTTTATTCATATTTTATTACTTTCCATGTACGAAAATTTAGAGATTATAAAATATTTCAATATATCTATTAAATATTTTATTATTGTTATGAAAAGATTTATGAAAGCAAGATCACTTTAACTTTTGGGAAAACACTTAAACAAACTTTATGATAACTTTTAGATCATTAGAAGAGAGGGAGGGAGAGTAAGAACTTTAGAGAGTGTATTTCTTACTCTACTTTGGTGCAAGTTTTACAATGGATGATGACCATATTTATAGGCCAAGAGTGGGGTAAAATTTGGTAAATCTCCATGATTTATGCATGGAAATAAGGAGGTGAAGAAGGTGAATAATTCACCTTGTACAAATTTTCCTCCATTATACACTTGTTCATACATAATATGTGTAATACATGTGTGTGTAAATAGATAGCTTGTAGTATGATAATTTGGACTTCATAAATTTGGACTTCATAACAATTATCTATTTTTATTAATTTTAACATTTTAAATATTTATCATTAATTTTTTATTATAAAAGAAAATATATCTATAAATAAATTCATCAAAAGATATATGCTATTAGATTTGTATTTATTTTAAAATATTTTATCTTTAATTTTAAATACTTGTATAAGGAAGCTTTCAAAAGATATTGTTAATAGATATTTGCTTGATGTTAGAGATAAATTTAAATAGTTAAAAAAAATTAATAGAAAGAAGTTATAATAATAGAAATTGATATTATTTTTTAAATATGAGGTGGGGCCAGAATCGTTCTGGTGGCTCGAAAAGGGACAACTTTAATATATAGTTATAGATTAATTATTAATGTTTGTGTGGCCAAAAAAGCCCTAAGTAGCGCCTCTCAAAATAGTAGAACCATAAAATGCTAGAGCAACAGTTGGGCCCTAAAATATTCCACTGCCTACGAACATAGTTATTTACAGTAAAAAATGTTGCAAAATTTCTATGAAAGATCACTTGCTTTATATCTGCTTAGCTTTCCTTCAATACTACTATCTCTTGTTTCTTTCTTTTGCTTTGGTTGAGGGTTGAGGTGTGTAATAGTCATTGTAAAACAAAGACAGACCCCTCGTGGAAAAAGTTAAATTGTTGATTCTTCTTCTTTTAGTCCTCTTGAAGCATTTTATGCTCTAATTTCCGCCCTTTGTATCAAAAAAAGTGAATATAAATAACATTTAGTGTGTCTTTTTGATTTGCAAATTGCAGATAAAGCGTTATACCAACAATACAATGAAGTAAAACCTTAGTAGCAGACAACACAGGCTGCACATTCTGTTTTGGTGTTTGCCCGGCTTCCAGTTGCAAATTTGCGCACCAAGGAAGCTGTGATTTGAATGCATGATTCAGGTACACCCTTGCTTGCAAAGCCAGATATGGAACTGATATACATAGAACAGATGGTTTACTGAGTGTGCAGTAAGAACAACACGACCGTTGAAATTCAATGGGCATTATCCAATAATGCATGCTGGTTTTCATCTCTGCATTTGAAGAAAGCCAAAGATTTCTGGCGACAAGGGCTGAGTAAAGATCTGTGCATTTGTTTTTTTTTTCTTTTCTCTCTCGTTTAGGTTTCTGTACTGGTTTTATAGTTTTCATTGTCTACGTGGACATTTTCTTTTCAAAGTTATGCCCATTGTATTTCATTGAAAGTGTTGGTTTTGGTCTCTTAAGGTTTTGCTTGACCCTTCCATTGGTTCTCTTCTTCCTCGTGATCTTGAAGTAGTTTTTTTTTTGGCCTTGGAATAACATGTATTATCACTCAGCAGTGTTTCTGAATAAAGAAGGTTGAAAGGAGATATTCTGATACCGGATGGTAATTAAGCTATTAAAACGTGGCACTGATATAACATTTGATTGGAGGGTTACTTAGAGCTTTTCAGTGTGGAATCTTATATAGGAAGCAAAAGCATGCACATGGCTCAATGGTTGAGCCTCTTGCCTACGTGCAAGAGAGGTCTCAAGTTCGAGCGTCGGGGCAGCGGTTTGCCTTTCTTTCACCCGTTTACGGGTGCTCTAGGAAGTAGTACTTGGACTATCCTAAATCTTATAGTTGGAGTTAATAATTTAGTAGAATTTCTACAAAAAAATTTTTTAGTAGAATTGGAATCTAAAATTGAAGGGAAGCAACAACAATAGAAACTACAACAGTCATTTTGAAGAATCGTTGGAAATCGGAATCGGAATAAATCGTTTGAAATCGAATCTAAAATTGGAATCGTATAAAAAATATGAGTAATTTTATATAAAACATTTAAGATCCTATTTAAAAAATTCTACCAATTTTATATAATTTATTTAAGCTTTTGGGCAATCGCCAATTCGCCATATTCTTCCATCTTACAAGGGTGAAGTGGTGTGCAAGTGGATAAATAGGGATGAAGTATGTTCAAGTACGAGTTGAAAAGAAGGGGGAAATAATGAAGCTGAAACTGGAATAAGATTATATTCTTGGAAGCCATGTTTCTTCGTGAACTCGTTAATTTTATGTTATGCCATGTTTCATCTAAAATTCTAATACATTTTTGCCTCTTTAATCTCAATCAATACTAGTACCCAACCAAACTTTGATGTTTGATGCTCTCTTGTTTAGTTAATAGGGTGAATTTCACAAAACCACCCGCGAATTATGGGTTTATCCACAAAATTACCCGTAAAAATTGAAATTTTAGCAAACCACCTGTAAAAATATTTTTTTTGCAAAAAACCACCCGTAAAAATTGAAATTTCAACAAACCACCCGTAAAAATATTCCGTTTGCAAAAAACCACCCGTAAAAATATTCGGTTTGCAAAAAACCACCCGTAAAAATATTCAGTTTGCAAAAGACCACTAAGGTCAACAATTCCGTTAATTTTTCCGGTAAAAAATTGGAATTTCATAATTTTCGCCAATTTTTACTACTCCAACACAAAAACTCAAACCCTAAATTTTGAATTTGTGTTTTGTGGATGTTTTTTTAGCTAGATATAATGAATGAGATACCACCAAGTCCATATTTACATTACATTTCCCGTTAGCTACTAAGAAAGCTACAAAGATGCTCTTATCTGATTAATACCGTAAAAATAAAAACTCAAATTTTATTTTTCGCGTGAAAATGAACAATGAGGACAAATGAACTTCAATCAATCCGAATTCTCCAATCCAAGGAGATGAATTGGTATTTCGTGTTTGGATTTTAGTTGAAAGAATCAGAGGTGTCGGTATCTCGTTCTTCAAATCGAACTAAGAAAATATTCACAAATTCAAAATCTAGGATTTGGATTTTTGCGTTTGAATGATAAAAATTGGTGTTTTAGTAGTAAAAATAATAAAATTTCATTTTTAACGGAAAAATTAACGCACTTGTTGACTTGGGTGGTCTTTTGCAAAATGAATATTTTTACGGGTGGTTTTTTGCAAACGGAATATTTTTACGGGTGGTTTGCTGAAATTTCAATTTTTACGGGTGGTTTTTTGCAAACGAAATAATTTTACGGGTGATTTGTTAAAATTTTAATTTTTACGGGTGATTTTGTGCACAAACCTATAATTCGCGAATGGTTTTGCGAAATTCAATCATCATTTCCACCTTATACCTGCCCAATATGTAGTAAATATAAATAAAATATTTAAGATGACCTGTAATTCGGTATACCAATTACCAGCTAGAGCCTATAGCAACCTCGCAATTTTGATTTTTGAGGAAGCAACAAAATCCAAAGCGTCTGACAACCGAAAAGGGGCGAAGAGAGAATGTGGATTTTTAGCAGAAAAGGGGCATCTGGATTTTCAAGTTCTTCAACAGCAGAGGAAGTTACTCACGGAATCGATGCAACCGGTGTCACTGCCATTGTCACTGGTCTTTCTCTTTCTCTCGCTTTTGTTTTCTTCTAAAAAATTGACTCCATCTTTCCGATCGAGTTTGCAGATATGGTTAATCAGTCAGCATTGACAACTATTCATGTAATCGATACTAATCATATATTCTAGTTGCTGCATAGCTCTTCACTTCATTGCAATTTGAGTGGAGTGCGTTTAAATTTGTAGCTCTTGAAATGTCTGATTTAGTTAAACCTGTGTTGCGATCAGCCTTACGTAGTGTTTGGTTCAAATTCGGATATTGAATTGGACAGAGGTTTGGAATTGGATTCATTATACTCAAAAGACATAATATGTAGCGTCTTGGTAGCTGGACGAAGCATTAATTGAGATGTATGGCTGGTTAAATTAGGGCTTATTAGTTCCTTGGGTTCTTTGCCTGAAATGGTTTGTGATGCTACTGATTGCAGGAGCATCAAGTGGAATAGGTGCAGAAACGACACGAGTTCTTGCTTTACGTGGAGCTCATGTTGTTATGGCAGTTAGGAATATGGCTGCTGGTGGGGAGGTTAAAGAGAGGATTGTCAAGGAAATTCCTACTGCTAAGCTTGATACCATGGAATTGGATGTCAGTTCAATTGCATCTGTCAGAAAATTTGCATCAGATTACAAGTCCTCCAAGCTTCCATTGAACCTTCTTATGTAAGCATTCGAGTATTCTTTTCCATATGCTTCATTTTGCATCTTATCAATAAAAATTGTCAATTCCCTTTCAATAGAGCATTTAGGGCTTTAAGGAAACCAAGAGGTAAGCTCATGCTTTTATGTATTTAGTGCAGGCTTGACATGGTTTCTCACTCTTTCACCTTTATATTATGTTTATTTTCTCTGCCTATCTTTTCAAAATTTTAGCTTATTGCTCATCTTGCTGGTTAACTATACAAGTTTTGCCTTTGTAATTACAAGAAACAATGCAGGAGTAATGGCAACGCCATTTACGCTCTCCAAAGATGGGATAGAACTACAATTTGCTACAAACCAATTGGGTAAATGACACACTATATTGCCAGTAGTTGAAGTTCTTAAATTGAATGATATATGTGTTTCTTATGTTGATGAGGCCATACTTTTTATGATATCCTCTTTCGTTGCCCCATTAGAAGGGATTTTTTATTTGTATGTGATACATTGCTATAGTCTGCTATATTTTCTTATCATTAAACTTTGCTTCCTCATTTCCCTTGTAGGTCATTTTCTTTTAACACATCTTTTGCTGGATAACATGAAGAAGACAGCCCAAAAAACCGGCAGAGAAGGAAGGATTGTCAATGTTTCGTCAGACGCACATCGCATTGCATACCGTGAAGGAATAATTTTTGACAGACTCAATGATCAATCAGGGTAATTACTAATTTATCATCTCCTGTAACGGGCTTGGTTTAAACGAAGAAGATTTGGTTTTCTGAATCATTCATTTTTTATACATAGGTATTCATATGAACCATATACACAAGTTTCCTTGTTCACAAACTGAGCTATATTTCATAATGTGCAGTAAATTGACTGACCATACGTGAAATATTGACCCACTGCACTACCTACACCCACAATTATCTTCTACACTTGCAGGATATGTAACTACAATATAAGAAAAGTGGTGGAGCATAGATGCGAATCATGTCCAAGCTTTTTGGATTCGTAATTGATTTTTGGGCATCTTAGGTTTTTGTCCAGAGGTCGCCATGTTTTTCACTACTAATAATGACATGGCTAGTTAAAATAATCACTATCAAATCCTTAGTCAAGATTAGTGGACAATCAACCCGAATGTGCAATGTAAAGGTAAAAGAGTGGCCAATGAAAGTGGTTTGCCTGGCTTAAAAAAAGCTCTACCTTATTTTGTAATGAAAACAAGATTTAATTGTCTGAAGAGACTTGAAGAAAGAAGACAAATATACTTGCATTTTACAGAGAATTTGCAATGATCTGAGGATCAGCCTCGAAATAAGGTATGCCAATTTAGATTCTGACAGATGAATAAAACAAAGTTGATAGTTTTTTATTCTCTATAGTCATCATCCTGAAGGGACAAATTTTTCGGCATTAGGAGACATACCTAATTGTTAGAATCGTTAGATGCCTGAAGGTGGTGTGGTTAACTCAGTTCATGTGAAATCTGAGGAATATTACATTTTAATTTTCACCACCTCTCTATGACATGGTTTTTGTATTATTGCGTTAAAAGAGGGTTCAATCTACATGACTACCCTACCCAAATACCTAAGTTACCGTTTCATTGGATGATATGCAGGTACAGCAGCTGGGGTGCATATGGACAATCAAAGCTTGCTAACATTTTGCATGCTAATGAACTAGCTCAGAGATTGAAGGTAATCACTTTTTTGTTATTGATGGTTAATTCTTGGAGTGGAATTTTGGTTGGTCAGAATCAAAACCTGTTCCTGCAATTTATCTTGTATCTAAATGAGATTCCAGATAAGCATAGGGTTTTGTTCACTCAAAGAACTCTGAAACATGCAGTAAAACTCCAAGCATATTCAGTTTAACACCAATGTTTTCATTCACACATAGTAGTAGGTTACATAAATGTGCGAGCGTAGTTGTTTCTTGTACCATGGTGTAGAAACATAGAATGTGACCAGTCAATTAATATGTTCTAAGCATTTACAGATTTACTACATACTGTGTCTTTTATTAGAGAGATGTTTTCCTCTGTTCCTTAAATTCCTTTACAATATGCTACTGAACAGGACGGCGGTGTTAATATAACTGCAAACTCTCTTCATCCAGGACTAATAGCTACGAACCTTTTCCGCCACAACAAGTTTCTCAATGGTCAGCGCTTTTTTTTTTGTCACTCTGCAATAATCATCTAGTCAAGTTTGCACATGATGCATCACTGCTTTTTTACTTTTACTTTTGTTCATTTTATTAGGTTTGATCAAGTATGGCGGAAAAAGTAAAGAAGCGAACAATTTTTTCATCTTATTCGGTCATAAAGGAAACTAAAATTTGTTTAGCGTTTGAATCGTCTCTCTTTCTTAGTAACATTTTTCCCTAAATTTGCTTCACTAGGTGCATTGGAGACACTGGCCAGATTTACAATGAAAAGCATTCCTCAGGTTCGTTCAATTATTCCACGCATAATTTATCAGCATCATTTGTTATAGACAGATGTAGGGCTCAAATTTTTCCATGATTTAAATACATATTTATGCTAAAATGCTAGTAAGTTGGTTTTAGAGCCACGGATGAAGTAGATTTTTCTTCAAACTCTTAAACATATAATAGAGGAGATCAAATCCGAGCTCGTGGCTAACACGGTACAAGCTTTGCATGATACTATGTCATCAAGATCAACAAATAGCTTTTCACCCGACTACAAACATATGATTATAAAGAGAGTGTTAAGATCAACAAGGCTTTCGTTTAGTCACTTACATGCACCTTATAAGTTACCTTATCTTGTAGACACTGCTTACAATATCCTTGTGTCACCAAACATATAATTGCATAATTTTTTTGTTTGTATAGACCCCAATATTTATAGTAAACCCCACACAGATCCAATCCATGATCCACTGTGTTTTTCTAAGAAAGAGACATAGGGTTTGTTTGGAATGGCACAATTATTATTTAAATTGTCATTGTAATGACATTGTAACAACATTATAACAATGAGTCTATGAATAATAATGAGATTGTGCCAAACGAACCCTGTGAATCTTATGAGCAAATTTCTTGCAGGGAGCTGCAACGACATGCTACATAGCTCTACACCCAGAACTGAAGGGCGTGAGTGGAGAGTACTTCAATAACAGCAACCTGGCTAAGCCTTCACTCAAGGCTCAAGACACCGAATTGGCCCGAAAACTCTGGGAATTCAGCATGAGTTTGATCAATGCTAAACACACATGATTTTGCATTTTGACAATAGGTTTTTTCCTTGTACTAGTAAGTACTTTCTTTTAAAATCATCTGACGCGTAACATTCTTTTTTACTTGCACATGTGAAAAGGAAACAATAAGGATGGGGAAATTTGATAGTACAATTCATGAAATGTACTTTGCAGTGTCGAAGCATTTATAGTGTCTCACTATTTATGGTACGAAGCAATTGAAGAACATTTATGACAAGATTAAAGCTACGGATTGGGAATTTGTATTGCCGTACGTTTTTTATCGGTTGGAGTGGTACTCATTTTCTTACAAGGAAAAACTTGGGATTTTTGAGAGCAAACTGCAAACATTTATACTAGTTTTTTGAGGCTTTGGTTAATATAGAAAAAATCTTGTTCTTGAAGCATTTTTTTTACAAGTAAAGAATTAGTATGTCTTTATTAATGGTTGGAAGGCTAATCTAAAGCATCAGTAAAGATGAGAACTCTTAAGAGTTTAATCTTGTGGCTCTGCAATTGAGGATGAAGGGCCTAAATGAGTAAGTAGATCACACACTTCACCTCTTTAAAAACACGATAAATTCAGGCGTTTGAGAAAGTCTGAAGGTTGCAAAAGATGCTAGCAATAATCATCTCTATCGAAGGGGATAAGATTATACCTCGATATCAAGGAACTTGATAACAAGATGTTTAGCTCTTGATAAGCTTTTCCTAAGCACCAACGCTTTGGTTATCAAGATTATATTTTGGCACCATCTTTTGACTTGTCATTTTTATAGAATCATTTGATTTTATCTAATAATGCAGTGGCGGTTAATGGGTTGGAAGGCCCTGGTTTAGAATTATAAAGAGGCCCTAATAAAGGATAAAATTATTCAATTCAAAATGAGGGTAATTATTAGAAGATATTGGGAATTGGGAATTCGGAAATGAATGAGAACTGCGGGCCTATATTAGCCTTAGTTCCGACGGAAGAAAAGAACCCTGAAAACCTCTCTTTTTCCCTGCGCCGCCCCCAACCCCCGTCCTCTCCATGAAAACCCAAATCAACATGTCAATCGAAACAGGTGTGAAACCAGAGTAAATATCTTGCTCAATTATAACCTTCTCTTAATAGATGAGATTTTTTTAGTACTCCCAATTAATAGCATTTGATTAACAAAGGGATAAGCCGAGAAGGCACAATTCTTTCTCCGAGAAGGCACAGTTCTTCCGCCGAGAAGGCGTATTTATTTCGCCGAGAAGGCACAATCCGCCTCTTTAATTGACTGAATGTTTGAGTTCGATCAGAAAGCTATCAATAAATCCCGGTTGTGGTTGCCTTCCATCTTGGTATTCTTCTCTAATTAAGGAAATAAGATAGAGATTTTTTCAAATCAGAACCCTGAATGCTTTCTAGGACTTTTTCGATGTTTAGACTGTTTATTTTCGACCCTCGTCTTCTCCGATTGTTCCTCGCTGGGTTTGGTTGAGCTTGTTTTGCGGCTCAACATACTTCGCCGAATTTGTGTGTTTCCCTACCACCGACTTCTGTCTGCGCCGTCGTCGAGTATGAATGTTGCAGATAGGTGGTGTCTCAAAATAATGAGAAATTCGAACATGGGCTTGGCCCATCTCCCCTTTTGGGTAGTATGGTGGTCTTGAGGCCCATTTAGTGTTTTTGTCTCACAATTACTTATAGATTGTTGTGAACATAGGTTGAAATTTTCATTTATTTTTTATCTAAGGAAAAAGGATCCTTTAATACAGAAATAAATGTGTGTATCATGAATAAAATGTGTTTTTTTTTTGAAACTAGTAAGAATTCGGAGTACCAAACAGGATTGGTAGTCCGAGAGGCCGTTAAAAACGGCAGCCGTGAACGGCTAAGAGGGTCCACAAAAAACACTCAAGATAAGCAGGAATGACTAAAGATAGTACAAATCCTCGAAAAGAAGAGCAAAAGAGATCGAAATCGGGGTGAGTAAAACGCTAAAAAAGCGTCGCAGGCAACACGTCAACCCATCCAGGGGTGTGCAAAACAGACACCTGACGTTCCCTCCACCGAGATGAAAGATCTTCAGACGCCTCAGAGCACCAAGTGACTTGGCCTAGTACAACTCGATCCGATACATGCCGACCGCCGCTCCAGCTCTCCGAAAATTAGTACATAAAATAAGTACGAGCCATTCTGCAAAAGAAAATTCAACCTTGCACCGCAAGTAAAAGACACTTACAGTACAAGTAAAACAAACTTGCTTGCAACACAAGTAAACTAATTTGCCCCACAAGTAAAAGACAACACTTGTCCCGCAAGAAGAATCCGGAATGCGGTGCAAAATGAATTTTAATACTTCAATTATTTTATTTTATTTTTTCAGACTTGCAGCCCAAGCAGTTTTTTTTTTCTTTTTCCTTTAAACACTTGCACTAGAGGTAAAGTCTGTCTCCGGCGGTTGTGCTTTTGTTCCGGTGGTCTCAGAAGGTGGTTCTCTTGTTCCAGCCTTCTCAGGCTTGAATGCAGCGAGCCTTGCAATAGAGACAAAGACGGATAAGAAATATTTCCTTGAGATTTTCAGATTTGTTTTTTCTTTCAAGTCTTGCAAAGCAAGATGTACAAAGAGATTTTTCAAAGAAAAGGGGGATGTGGGAGCACATCAGGTCATAACCAAGAACAATTTCAAAAACCCAAATTAGCTTCCTCAGCCTTTGAATTTTTCCTTTTTCAACTTTTCATCAATTTCTAAACAAAGGGGTCTGTTATGGTGTGGTAAATCGAAGGAGGATGGAGAACGATCTTGTTGGCTTCCACAGAAAGCGCCACCAACAGTCACCGGAACTCGCGCCCGACCGCCGGACAACCACGAGAAAGCCACCGCAACTCCGCCAAAACAGAGAAAAAAGCTAAAGAATAGGTTGAACAATAAAAGGATTATATAGATAACGATCGATTGAGAGGGGAGGATAGCAATTTGGGACTTAAATCACCAGGTTTGGAGATGATTGTTTGGATCTAAAGGTGGATGGTGAGCAATTTAGAGATAGGGTTTGGAGGATGGGAAAGGGGCAAAGGGAGAGTTTTTTCGGGGGTCCATTTTTTTTTTGAGAGGCGTATGAATAAATGATGTTTTTGAAATTTTTGCTTGGAGTACAAGGTGTAAATTTTAGCTTATTAATTAGTTTAAAAATAGTAGAGAAAAATCTAATTGCTTTTAATTACTTGTCTTCCAAGGCAAGTTTGTGTTTACTTGTGTGACAAGTTTCGGTTTCTTTCCTTGCGTTGCAAGTTTTATTGACTTGTGCGTCAAGTTTTTTTTCTCCTCTTTCTTGCTAGGCAAGCTTCTTTTCTTGCTGAGCAAGTTTGTGTCTACTTGCGTTGCAAGTAAAACGTTTTGTTTTACTTGTGAGGCAAGTTCGTTTTCTTTTCTTGCAGGTTAGCTCGAGGCTTTTTTAATGTACTATTCTTCCGAGGAGTTAGAGCTGAGTTTGGAATTGGACCGAGTTGTATTAGACCAGGTCGCTTGGTGCTTTGAGGCTTCCGAAGATCCTCCATCTCGGTGGAGGGAACGTCAGTAGTCCGTTTCGCACGCCCAGGAGGGGTCGACCTGTTGTCTGCGACACTATTCTTATAGTGTTTTACTCACCCCGATTTCAAACTCGTCTTAGTTCTTATTTTTCGGAGTTTTGTACCTTTCATAGCTAGACCTGCTTGTGTTTGACTCTCTTAGCCGTTTCTCGGCTGCCGTTTATTACGGCCTCTCGGATTACCAAGCCTGTTTGGTATTTCAAATTCTTACCTTTTCAAAAAAAAAAGAGAACTGTGGGCCTATTTGGCTAGTTCCAAGATATGCTAATTATTAGAATATATTGATATTTTTTAAATAGTAAAAATTACATATGGGCTGTAAAACAAAATTTGGGCCTTATTATTTTTTGGGGCCCTGTGCAGGTGCACAACTTGCACCTGCTTTGGGCTGCCCATGTAATAATGTAACCAAGTGTTGCATCTCCATTTTGTTGTTTGAATTCGTCAAAGTTTATTTTGTAATAGTTCAGAGGTAGTCAATTTTAAGAACCCTTCTTTTAACTCTAGTTGCAATGGACTTGCTTCGCTAGATCTCCAACAAAAACCATAATCAAGTATGCATGATCTCTAGAATAAAACCAAGACTGTACCAGTTCCGCCCAATCTTCAACAAAGAGACCAAATCTGTCTATCTTTAGAACGAATTCTCCCGTTGTCGATTGGAGTCTTACTCCTCTATTTCGGCCTAGTGTCAATAAATCAAGGATCTTGCTGATCAATTAAAGAATGTTAACTCTCCTCTTAGTAAACGTCAAATGGTCATTCAGATGATTGTTGTAACACCCCCTTCCTACACTGGAGGTATTACCGCCGGTAACCCCGATTAAGACTAAACCGAATTTACCCAAGGCTTTAAACTGATTGAACAAACTAAAAATCCGAAAGTTGGATTCAGCTAAAACGGAAGTATGAAAGTGAAAGACAACAAAATATTGTAAAAGAACTTAATCTTTATTATTTGATAACTCAAACTTTACAAAGTTAAGAAAATGTTACAGCAGAACAAATACAAATGGTCTTATAACAATATTAGCTTTTATGACAAGATGATAGAACAGTCTTCTATCTGAACAAAGTCTTTAGTATGTAAACTCTTAACTTCTTCTTTCCCAACATAGCTTTGTAGTGGCCCAACCATAAACTTCGCTCAAACACAACTTCTGGAAACTTTTCTTCAACTTCTTGATCCACTTCTCAAATCAATTTCCAAGAAATACCTGATGTGTCGTATACAGACGGTGGACACCAGCCGATCATGCAATTGAATAAAGTGGTCGGGTTAGTCTAATGAAAGACTAAGCAAGTGGAGAAATTGACTGGTTCTTATGATAGTGACTAAACATATTGGCATCGTAATCCGAAAAACAACCGGTCGATGATCCAACAGTTAGCAGTCCGATAAAGGATAAAAATGAGGCATGCATATTCAAGAGATAGGACACCACAACTTGTGGTTCCTTTACGAAATATGAACACTTGTTGGAAACTCATATTAATCATATAACATTTTGAAAAACCTCTATCGACTAATCAGATTGACTTAATCAAAGTTTGATTAAGAATCATTCATAACCGAGAGCAAGAATGGTTTTCCGACTCGACTAGCCATTCTGGTATATTAATGTGCCTAACACACTTATCTTATATTAATTTCAAAACTTTTCACAAATAGGTTGGTGGCTCATAATCGGCTCGAACTACTGCCGAAATATTTTGGTACCGTAGGGATCATCGGCGTATTTCATCCATGGTCCTCTATGGGACTACTGCCGAAATATTTTGGTACCGTAGAGATCACCGCAACGAGCATGCCAAACAGGAGACGACACGGCAGACAGAGACAAAGGGCTGGACGATTTGGTGATGGGGTACAGCTTGCCGGAGCTAGTGCATCTCATTTGAGTTGTTCCCGTTGGAAGATCCTTCACAGAAAAACCGTATGAGTCAAACTCAACAGAAACATTATTATCAGAAGTGAATTGGCGGACAAAAATCAGGTTTTTGATTATATTAGGGAAACAAGAACATTACGAAGGTAAAGAGGTTGGTCTTTTGTAGGGATAAGGTTGCGTTCGCTAAGAGCTGATAAGAGCTTGTTGAAGCTGGAGAGAGCTGAGTTTAATTTTCCAAGCTCCTCGATGTGTGTTCGGCTTCACCAGTGGGAGTAGCTTGGCAAAGCTTGTTGGAGCTGAATTTTGGGCAAATTCAAAAGCTCCTCCCTCAAGCTTATGGAGCTTGTTGAGCATAGCTGATTGAAAAACCAATAAAATTACCCCCGATACCCTTGAACCTTCTCATTTCACAAGCATCACTCAAGGCCCCTCTCAAGGCCTCAACTCCCTCTCCGACGACCTCGAATCCTCCAGACCTCCACAATCTTCCACAATTACAACAATTAGATGACATATGTTAGCAGATCTAGATTTGAAATGGCGAATGGCAGTGACGGCGGCGGGTTAGCAAGAGAAGAAAGAAGAAATTGAAAATGGAAAAATTGAAAAAAAAAATGAGGAAAGACAATTGTTTGCTGGAGTTGAAAAAATTAAAGGAAGGAGGAAGAAGATTTGCTCCAGAAAAAGGACAAGTGGAATTAGGAGGAAGAATTTCACGTAGCCATGTACAGGAGGAAGAAGAAAGAGGGTTTCTTTTCTTGATTTTTTTTATTTATTTCATGAAAAAAAAATTAATTATACCTTTTTCGTAATTTCACCCATTTTGTTTTAGGATTCAGTTAGTAATATAGAACACTCAACTAGCATGTTGGCTCGTAAATTCAGTTCCAGCTCCAATTACTTATTTAGCTCCAACTCCAGCTACTAATTCAGCTCCAGCTCCAGCTAAAAATGGCGAACGGAGCCTAAGTGCAGTACCATGACCCAAAGTTGGTATGCGTGTGCCATCCCCGACAATAACAAAAGCAAAATTACCCTTAGAGGTAAGGGAAGAGAGCATACTTTGGTTGTTGGTCATGTTGGAGGAGGCCCAATGTCCATATACCAATTGTTGTCCGACGGGTACATGATCATCGAATTGAACTCATGTGTCAGGTCTGTAGTAGGCATAAAACTAGCATAAGGATCCGTAAATATGGTGTTGGTCTGCGGATTTTGTGCCCGAGGAGCTGCACCAAGTATGCCCTGTGACTGTACTGTAGGGTAGGGGCAAAGTTCTGGCGACCGCCGATGCCAAGCTGAGGCGAGGGTTGCGATGGTTTTTCCAGCGGTGGATTGGAGGAGGTAGATGCCGCTGTCAGGGCCTTTACGTTGGCGGCAAGGGTATCCCGATTTTCAGGCCGGGTCTCTTCGAGTAAGACCATCGATCGTGCTTGAGCGAAATCCGACAAAGGTCGTGCTTGTTGTATGAAACTAGCCACCGTATCATATTCGGATGACAACCCGACAATCATCTGAATGACCATCTGACGTTCAGTAAGAGGAGAGTCAACATTCTTTAATTGATTAACAAGATCCTTGATTTGTTGATAGTAGGCCGAAACAGAGGAGAAAGACTCCAATCGACAGCGGGAGAATTCGTTCTGAAGATAGACAGATCTGGTCTCTTTGTTATCTTAGAAGATGTTCTTCAACTTGATATAACCTAATGAGCTACTCCACACATTGCCATATGGTTTTGGGTTGGAATCTCATTGGGTTTATATGCTAGGCCCGTTATCACACGACCCCCAAATTATCGGCCCACCAGACTTTATAATGATATTAGAGTGGGTTTTGGTGTGGGTTTATTTCCTTTATTTCCTAGAGTCTTCTTCGGGCTTGCTGGCTTCATTGGCCCGTTCATGCAGCCCGCCCAATACAGGAGCTGCCGATCCAATTGTGACGGTTCGCTAAGCCTTGAGGGATTTCTGTATGTCTTTGTCCAAGTGTCAGCTGGCCCAGTCAGTTGCACTTGAGGGGGCGTGATATAACCTAATGAGCTATTCCACCCATTGCCATATGGTTTTGGGTTGGAACCTGATTGAGTTTGTATGCTAGACCCGTTATCGCACGACTCCTGGATTATCGGCCCACCGAACTTTATCACGCCCAATCTTCAACAAAACCGATATTGGCTTCACCCGATCTCCAAAACAAAACCAAGATCGAGTCCACTTATATACAACAAACCAAGATCTTTATTTTCACTATATTAAGTCGACAACAACCTCTTGCTAGCCACTACCACAACAAAAATGCTCTCACCTCCAAATGAAATCACCATCACTCATATTGACTCGTGTCTTGATCGCCTTTGGGCGAATCCGAACGAAACATTAATTACTTCAGCGATTTCATATTAGTCTTCGGGTGACTCTAGAACACACTTGGAATAAAATAAGATCTTTGTCCGACTCCAATAAAACCAAGATTTGTTTCGCTCGACTCTAACGCAGCCAGAATCAGTCCCATCCAACTCCAACGAAGCCAGGATTGACCTTTGCTTCACTCCCTCGAAATCAAGACTGGCTCCGTTTGGGTCCAAATTGGCTCAGGCTTCATACAATATATAATAAGATTATTTTTAAATTTTTTTATTGGTTTTCATATAATGTGTCCTAAAAAATACTTAGATTTAGAAACTAAACTCTAAACAAGGAAATAATAAATCTACAAAAATTATAAATAATCTCAAAATATCAAATTTAATTAATTTGTTTTCAATGAAGATTCTTACAATGTGTACAGGCACATTGTAGAAAAATATTTTTATTATTATTTAGATTATTCCGATGTTTTTTTGGGTAACATCCGATATTTTATTTAATGTGTATTATTGTTATGTCGCAAGTCCAAAGATATGGTTATAAAAACTCTGAATCAAACCAGAGTTATGATCATCTAGATAAATGCTCAATCAAACAAACAGAAATGAAATTGAACCGAGACACATATTTGGGAATTTTCTCATTGTATAGGAAAAATGAACGTAAGGAATACAAGAGAAGCTACTAGCTATATATTCAAAACTATCACTCTACTAACAAACCAGCTTCCAAGCTACGCAAGCTAACTAACCCGCTAAGACCCAGACACGTGTCCCATAAGCGACACTAAATACAAAGTCATGTGTCCCATAAGCGACACTAAATACATATGCTCTATATCCCCCCCCCACCCCCCACCCCCTCAAGCTGGACATGAGAACTCAAATCCTAGCTTGCCAGACAGAAAAGCATGTTGTTGAGCCCCTAGAGGCTTAGTGAAGATATCAGCCAACTGTAAACTAGATGGCCCATGTACGGTAGAGAGAAAACCTTCTTGAACCATGTCACGTACAAAGTGACAATCTATTCGTAAATGCTTGGTTCTCTCATGAAACACTAGATTAGCAACCAAGTGTTGAGCAGCCTTGTTATCACAATGGAGAGGAATTGGCAATGTCACACCAATACGAAGATCCTTAAGCAAACCTTCCATCCAAACTAATTCACTTGTCGTGTAAGACATACTCCTGTATTCGCTTTCTGCAGTAGACTTAGAAACAATTTTCTGCTTTTTAGCCTTCCATGAGACAAGAGAATCTCCTAAGAAAAAAAAATATCTTGAAAGGGATCGACAAGTGTAAGAGCAACTCCTCCAATCTGCATCACAATAATCTCTAAGAGATAAAGTTGAATTACTTGGATAGAAGAGTGAACAATTAATGGTCCCTTTCAGGTATCTCAACAAATAAAGTGCAACTTGCATATGAGGCTGCCTTGGAGAAGAAATGAATTGACTAAGTTGTTGTACTGTATATGAGATGTCAGGTCTAGAAAGAGTCAAATACAACAGTCTTCCTACAAGCCTTCTATAACTTTCAGGATCAGGCAAAACATCTCCAACTTCAGGTTGTAACTTCAAATTCCTCTGTATAGGAAAACCAGCTGGCTTGCAATCAATAAATCTTGAATCTTTGACCAAATCAAGCACATATTTTCGCTAGTTAAGTCTAATTCCAGATGAACTTGTAGCTATTTCCAGTCCTAAGAAGTACCTGACCAAATCCAAGTCTTTGATGGTGAAGGCAACATGTAAAGAATCCTTGGTTGCATTAATTTCAACCACAAAATCTCTTGTAATCAACATATCATCCACATAGACAAGGGTAATAGTAAAGGATCTGGGTGTGTGCTTGATAAACAGGGAATAATCATGCTTGGACTGAGTAAAACCAAGATGAGTAAGATGCTTAGTTAACTCCACATTCCACTGTCCACTAGCTTGCTTTAACCCATAAAGAGACCTCTTAAGATGACACACTTGTCGTGGTTGTGCTCTATCATATCCAAGAGGTGGAGTCATATAAACTTCTTCATCCAAATAAACCATGCAAAAATGCATTATTAATATCAAGTTGATGAATATCCCACTTCTTGACTGATGCTAATGCTAAAAGCACCCTTTCAGTGGAGCATTTTGCAACAAGTGAGAAAGTTTTCTTGTAATCTTTATCTTTTACCTGGTTATATCCCTTTTCCACAAGGCGTGCCTTATACCTCTCAATTTGTCAATTAGGCTGAAACTTAATATTATGGATCCATTTAGAACCAATAGCCTTTTTTACCAGGGGTTAATGTTGTGAGTTGCCAAGTAGAATTGTGTTCCAAAGCCTCCAACTCTTTGTTCATTGTTGCAATCCAGTTAGGGTCTTCCAAGCTACAGCTTCCAAGCTACACAAGCTAACTAACCCGCTAAGACCCAGACACGTGTCCCATAAGCGATACTAAATACATATGCTCTATAATGGTCATACACTTATACGTAGTGGCGGGGGGAGTTCATGCCCAGTGGGGGCTACAGGGATTTTCAAAAAAAAAATTATTTTTAAAAAAAAATAGTAAAAAAAACTAGGTTATTTGATAAAAAAAACTAATTTATTTGCTCAGAAAATAGAAGATTAATTTTTTTATATATATAAAATATATTGAAATGGTTTTTTATACATAAAAATATATAATTTTATACATAATTTTTTTATATACAGAAAAATACAATATTTTTCTATATTTTATTAAAAAAATACAAAAAAAAATTCCTGACTTCGCCAGGAATATTTCTGTAGTAAAAAACATTATCGACGAAATTTAGCCCCCACTGACACAAATTCCTGACTACGCCACTACTTATACGTACCATATATATGGAGCCTAAGCCTAAGAAGCGTTTGTATAATGGACTCGATCGTTACATTAAAGCAACGCCGGCAGCAATATATTTTTTGGTCTTGCCTTTTGGCTCGCCCGGTTCGATCGGTCGGACACCGCTCTACATCCGGACCGGGTAATTCGTGGCCCCATTTTGGGGGAGACCCTCCCAATATCAATTTTTTCATACATGCCGCCAGTGAGATTCGAACTTCGAACCTCCTGCACAACACTTAAGGAGTCTAGCACCACTTTACCACTAGACCAACTGAGTATTGGTCGCCGGCAGCAATATATCAAATATTGATTTGGCTACAACGACATCAGTTACAAAAATATTTTTTTTTAAAGGAAGTTACAAAAATAATTTATTGTGCCTGCAAATCATATCTATCTATATACTAAAGAAGAAGCCTTTTGGCCACATGTCAACCTATTATTCAATTCGCTTATGTGTCATTTTTTGATATTTTTGAATTTTTATTTTTATCAATAATTTGGGTCCCACTATATTTTAACTAATTTTTTTATACTTATTAAAATAATAAATACTTAACATACCTAATATATAGGCATTTCAAAATTTAAACATTAATGTATTTTTAAATTATGTAAATTTGAAAAATAACTTATTTATGCAACATATTTTTAAACAAAACCCGTACATGATATGGGAATTCAACTAGTAGTTAATAAAATAAATTCTGGAAAACGAATGATGACGGGTATTGATAATTACTTAGCTGTATTGATAATTGCTCAACATTTAGTAGTTATTAAGCACTCAAACAGTATTTTGCAAGTTAATTAATGTGAATAACTTCATTACTATTAATTTTTATGAATATTTTGTATAATTAATAAAGAAGTGCTTAACATGATCATGACTAAGTGTATGGTCCATTTCCGATGTTAGCCAGCTGCCAAGAATTAATCTGCTTGCCAACTCCTCATTTACCCGTCATTTTTGGATCATTTATCGAGTCAAAACTACATCGTTTTACAATGGTTTCAATATAATGCAAAATTATGTTGTATAAACGTACCCTCGATCACCATCCGATAAAATCATCCAATGTTCATGGCATCTTTACTTAGTTTTCTAACCAAGTTTACGGGTAGGATCACTCCAAATCTTCTAAACATTGCACTTTTTTTTTGTCTTATCTTTTTCGAAAGCTAAATTGTAAAAAAAATGTTATTTTATATATGGATAATGGCTAGTGGTACAAATAGTTGGGCTTGTATTTTGTATATGCTCTTTGGCCGTTTGAGATGAATATAATATCCCTAAATTAATTTTTGTTATTTTAACTAAATTTAGTTATTATTAACTGAATTTTAATTATCTAGTCTTGTTTTTTTAGGGTTGAGCATGAGTCGGTTCAATCGAAATATTAAGTTAAACTGACGGAACCAAATCGAACCGAAACTGATATTATTTGGTTCGGCTTTCGGTTTAGGAATTTTCCATGTTATGTTTCGGTTTGAATTTCCCAAAAGATAACCATCTATCTATCTTTAAATGAAAAAACCGAAACCGAACCAATTCGGTTCGGTTCGATTTTCAGTTCACCTTAAACTAAATTTCGATTTTCAGTTTGATTTTTGTCGGTTTTGAACCGATGTTCAATCCTACTTTTATTATCAATTTGAACTTATAAAAACACTCTTCTTCAAAGTACGGGTGAGTAAATGTAGACTCCCTTCAAAGAATGTTTCAAAGTGAAATAATTCTCTTATATATTAATCAAACACATACATGTATGTGTACTATATATATACACAATCAAAACAAGAAGACTACAAGAGTCACATATAGCTAGCTAAGCTAATAATTTCCATCCCATCTAAAAATGAAACATAACAATCCCTCGCTCTCGTGGCTATGCCTGGCGTTGGTGGTGGCGGCGGCGGTGCTGGTTTCGGAGACGCAACTAGCCGAAGCAGCCCAAAAATGCAACCCGAAACCGATCGAGGCGGCTTGCAAGAAGACATTCGTCAACCCCTTCCCAAGCAAACCGTCGAGTACGTGTTGCGCGAAGCTGAGGGAGAAGAAGGAGTGCCATTGCAGCTACATGAAGAACCCTAAATACAGGGCGTTCATTGAGTCTCCTAAAGGTCAAGAGATTGCCAAAGCTTGTCGTGTGTCCAGGCCTAGGTGTTGATTGATTGATGATTACAATTAACATCAATGTGTGTGTGCTTGTGTTGTTTGTTTGTTTGATATTTATTGATTAATTGTTGTCGTCTATCATCATGATTTGAAATTATCAACTATTGTAAGTTCAATTCTATCGTGATTTTAATTTTATTCCTTGAATGGTGCTTTTTTTGGGTTCCTGGATGACAAATTGACAATACATCATGCATGCTCTAGAAACAAACATTAAGGGAAATTTTTTTAGTACCTTTCAATTTTTGATTTTTTTTTATTGATGCCTCAAAGTTCAAATTAGTTAAATTTAAGCTCACCAAATTCATAACCGAACCATCACAATTTGAATTTATAAACAATCTTCTAAACAACCCTTTAAAATTCAAAATGATGTGGTTTGATTATGAATTTCAGTGTTTTAAGAGTTGAACCCTACTAATTTAAGAGTGAGGAACACAATGATGTGCTTGAATTTAACTGATTTGAACCAAAGAGAGACATCGCCAAGAAAAGCTAAAACCTTAGGAGTACCAAACAATAATGTTTCATCTCATGAGCTACGTTTATTTGCAAAGTTTTAGTTCCTCGCAATCATTTCGCTCATTTCCGATCATCTTGTTAGGGGTGTCCATAAAAAACCGAAACCGAAAAACCAGTTATTTTTAGTTAACCAAACCAACTTTTTTTGAAATTTCGGTTTGGTTAAACTATCGAAAATATTTTCGGCTTATCGGTTCGGTTTCGGTTCACGACATTACATATAATGGTTAACCAAAAAAAACCGAAAATATATTAATATTATTTCAAATATTAGTTAACTTTTCTTTATTTAGTGCTTAAACTCTATGATCTTCAAGTTGTTGTTCTAGTTTGAGTTTTTCCTTCTCCAATTTTAACAATTTACACATTATATTTCCACTTTCATTGATATAAGACTCACGTATTAAATTTGATGGGATAAAAAATAATACACACAATATTTGATTTCACACAGTATAGTATATACACTCGATATTTTTTTACAGCCGAAACAATATGATTTAAGTACATATTTAAAATAAAAGTCAAGCTTGGTCACTTTTTTTGATTGAAATTTTATTAGTTTAGTTTTAATTATTTAAGGTAAAATTACATAAATGGTTATCGGTTAACCGAGAAAACCGAACTGAAAAGTTGATTAACCGAACTACGGTTAACCGAAATTCACGGTTCGGTTACGGTTCATGATTTTAACTAACCGAAATCATGGTTAACCGAAATTTCGGTTAACCGGGTTTGGACACCCCTACATCTTGTGATAGTGTGTCGGAAGGTTTCGAGTTTGTTCCTTCTCTTCACTCATCATCCTTCCTTTCAACGATCGAGCCAATAAATATAAGTTGGTTTATATAATTCGTGTTCCTTGCCAACTGAATAACAAGTCTAGAGTTCTCCACTAAAGATGGGTTCTTTATCATCAAAGAAAAAATACCAGGATTCTGAATGCAGGGGAATTAACACCAAAATATAATTAAAAACGCTCTCTTTTTTTCAAACATAATACATATTCCCGCCTAGGGTTTCATTGCTTCTTTCCCTAGGGCCGCCGCCCATGGCGTCGCCGGAAGACGCCAACAATCCCCCTGCTCCTCCTGATCCACAACCGGCTGCGATGGAAATTGACCCACCGGCTGGTTCTCACCCACCACCGAATGTGGTTCCCCCACCACCACCACATAATCAACAATAATCGCCTGCTCCAAATAATAACCCTGACGGAATTACACCAACTCCATCACGACCGATGACGGTGTCGTTTCGTGACAAAGTGGCAGGAGCTTCTGTTTCATCTGATTCGGTATCGGTAGCCATAACCAGCCTTGAAGAAAGACCGGAGCTCTATGATACGGATGATGATGAGGTTTCGAAATATGACGATCCGGCATGCCCGACAATTACTTTGACCAAGCAAGAAAAATGTGAACTTCGTCGCCCTTGGGCCACAATACTCTAATCATCAACATGTTTGATAAGGGTCCCGAATATGTTCAAATTAAGAAGAAACTAGAGCAAAAATGGAAGCTAAAGGGTGCACTGAATCTAGTTGATATCGGCAATGCTCATTACGTAGCAAAGTTTACTAATATGGAGGATCTCAATCATATCTTGACCCAAGGACCTTGGATGATAGGAGATAATTATCTTATGATACGTCGATGGGTACCCAATTTTGATCCGTTCGAAGACAAGGCTCAGGTATTAACGGCTTGGATTCACATCTCAGGCTTTAGTATGGAGTACTTCAATGGCAAATTTTTAAGTCGTATTGGCAATACGGTGGGACGCGTTCTAAGGATAGACAAGACAACAATGGATAAAAATTGTGGTCAATTTGTCCGTTTGGGAGTGGAGATCACCCTTGATCATGCTCTCCTATCCAAATTCCGATTTCGAGGTCGAACATGGTCTATCCAGTATGAAGGAATTCGATCTTTGTGCTATGAATGCGAAGTCATTGGTCATACAAAAGACCGTTGTCCTTTACTAGTAAGCGAGCATCAAGCCACAGAGGACACAACATTTGTCCCAATCGCCAAGAAGTCTAGCCAACCTATAGTCCCTGCTGATGAGCAATTTGGCCCATGGATGCATGTGAAGAAACCTTTTAGAAAGCCAAGAAGCCAGAAATAAGACTCGGAAAACATGAAAACTAAATCGCCGATGAAACAAGTGACTCAACTTGATCAAAACGCTAGTAAGGGCTCGAGATTTGCTTCTTTGATGGCATCAACTACGGTCAATGAGGCCGATGAGATGCCGGAATCGAGTGTGCAACACCAGCAACGGGAAGCCAACAAGGGCAAATCAGTCATTACATGCATTGCGGAGTCTTCCAATCCAAAGCCTAATTCAGCGCCTAAACCTAACGTGCCACCCAAGAAACCAGAGCAGGTCAAGAACGTAATATCCGAAGCAGTAGCGGCCGCATCAAATATAGATCCGAAAGATCTTGGCGCTAGGATTATGGATACAAAATATTCTAGGGCTACCAAATCAGAACAGCAAGGCAACAAATCTTTAAAGAAAAAAGATAAAAAAGAAGCTAAAGATTATGCGTTATCCACTGTTATCAAACCAAGCAAGAAGCAATCTTCTATGCCTATTACGACATCCAAAGATTCGGAGCTCCGAAAGGCCCAATTAATTGCCGAAAATGCCAATCTTATGCTAGAAAACCCTCCACAACAAATATCATCCCATCCACATCAAAACCTCAATAACCAGACCGTTACCCAGTACACCAACCATGAACCACCCCCAATTTCAACAGAGAATGAGAGTAGAGACGTGACTGGTCCTTCACAGGTCAAGTTTGATAATCTCAAACCGCCGGACGGGACCAACGGTCATGACTTTGGCTCGGCTAGCGAATCGAATGATAATGGATTTCCTTCCAATGAATGCAGAGACTCAACCAATTCTGTGTCAGGTCTCGATTCCAACCCAAATCAGTGAAGCGATGCTATGCATCGCTCGAGCGGTTGTAGCCCATGCAGTCAACTCTAATGCTATTAATGATCCTATCTATGGGAACTTAATAAATTCTGTTATGTCTATAAATAATCTCAATTTATTAGTTTGGAATGTTCGGGTCGCAGACAATGCCAACTTCTTAACTGCTATTAGGGATATCATTCGCTCCCATAATCCTACGGTTCTTGCTCTTGTTGAACCTAGAATCAGTGGGGTTCGGGCTGATGAAGTGTGTCCACAATTGGGGTTTGATGGTTTACTACGGGTTGATGCTACGGGTTTCTTAGGAGGCATTTGGCTTATATGGAGAACTTGTGACATTCTGCTTATTCAATTATCTCTCAATCCGCAACACATAACAGTAGAAGTGGTAAGACGAGGCGAGGAGCCTTGGATTCTTACTACGGTCTATGCTTCTCCGGATCCAACAAATCGTGCAGCTCTTTGGGATAATCTCTGAATCATGGCGCGTACTAATAGGCGTCCGTGGCTGATTTCAGGGGACTTTAATGCCACTTTGAATTCCAGTGAACGAACCAACTCGTCGGTAGGATCTAACATGTTGTCCGAGGTTTTTGCCGAATGGGTAGAGAAGATGCAATTGATCGATCTTGGCTTCGAGGGGCCACGATTTACATGGTCAATCGGCTCTTCCCCTAACACTTATAAAGCAGCCCGTCTTGATCGTGCTCTGTGTTCTGATGATTGGCGTATTAGGTTCCCTAATGCTTCAGTCCGCCAATTTGTTGCCCCACATTCAGATCATCTTCCTCTTCTTATTAGTCTGGCGTCTTCGAGCAGCAGTAACAGTGACCTTTTCGCTTTCAGGCGGCATGGTTGACCCATAATCAATTTAGTAGTTTCATGCAAGAAAATTGGTATGCTGATGACAATTTGCAATTGGCTTTGGCTAATCTTACTAGTGCTCTTGGATATTGGAACAAGGATGTTTTTGGTAACATTTTTTTACAGAAACTGGCCCGTCTAAGGTGTAAGACGAGCACTTGATACAAGACAATCTCTTGGATTATTTTGGAGGGAAAAGGAGTTGCGTAAAGAGCTAGAGCAAGTGCTCCAACAAGAACAACTTTTGTGGTTCCAAAAATCTCGCGCCTCGTTCTTATCGATGGTGACCGAAATACATGATACTACCATCTTTCTACCATCATTAGGAGACGCGCGAACAGAGTTACTATGCTGAAGAATGCTGCGGGTGATTAGATCTCAGATGAAGTGGAAATTTGTCATTTGGTCTTGAATTACTTCTCAGCTTTGTTCACATCTAAGGGAGATGAGCCCTATTTATCTATAATGTCTCCGCCAATTGCCTTCCCGTCACTCTCTGCTTCTGATATTACTATGCTTGATAGGCCTTTTACAAATGTAGAAATTTGGGAGGCCCTTTCGCTTGATGAATCTGTTTAAAGCGCTTGGACCAGATGGATTCCTGATCGTTTTTTATCAAAAAAATTGGGAAGTGGTTGGTCCTAAAGTCTGTGATTACTTGTTGAATTTTTTGAATGCTTGTATTCGGATTGATGGGGTGAGTGATGCTCTAATGCATCTCATACCGAAAATTGAGGATCCTAGCTCTGCATCTCACTTCCGACTGATTTCCCTCCTCAATGTCACTTTCAAAATGGCCACTAAGGTGATCGTTAATCGGTTAAAGCCAATCCTCCCTCTCCTGGTGTCCCCTACGTAGGCGAATTTTATATCGGGGCATCAAATTAATGACAACGTAGTCGTCGTTCAAGAGGTGCTCCATTTTTTCTCGTTTGTTGCAAATAACAAGAACATGATGATGATAAAAGTCGATTTAGCAAAGTCCTATGACAGGGTACGGTGGAGCTTTCTTAGACTGGTTTTGAATCGAGCTCACTTTCTGTCTCATTTAGTTGATATTATTATGAAGTGCCAGACTCAGGGTATGATGGAAATGATATGGAATGGGTCAAAAGCGGGTTCTTTCAAGCCATCACGGGGAATCCGGCAAGGTGATCCACTATCTCCGTACTTGTTTGTCATGTGCATGGAATATTTGTCACATATCATTCAGGATGTGGTTCGGTTGGGTTTATGGAAGCCAATTGTTGAGGGGGGGGGGTTAGTCTTTCACACCTTTTCTTTGTTGATGATTTGATTCTCTTTGTTGAGGCTTCAACTAACCAGGCTATTGTTATCAAGAGTTGTTTGCATCACTTTTGCTTGTATTCTGGTGAAGCTGTAAATTATGGCAAAAGCAATATTCTGTTTTCCAAAAGAGTTCAGGAGCAAGATCGTATAGTAATTAGTTCCCTTCTTTCAATTCCAGAGACGGATGATTTTGAATCTTATTTGGGGGTCCCTATAGTTTGCAATCGAATGTCTAAGGATCGATACAATTTTCTGCTTGATAAGGTTTCTTCAAGACTCAGAAGTTGGCAATAAAAACATCTTTCTGCTGCAGGCCGAGTTACGCTCGCCAATTCTGTGCTTATGAGCCTCCCACTCTATATCATGCAATCCACATTGGTGCCGAGGTCAATTTGTAATGCCATCGATCATAAAATTCGCAACTTTGTTTGGGGGTCCACACCTGAATCTCGTAAGATACATCTATTGGGATGGGACAAGATTTGTCAACCAAAGAGTGTTGGTGGATTGGGGGTTCGGTCTATGAGATCTTCTAACTCAGTATTGCTCGCTAAGTTGGATTGGCGCCTCATAAACGATCCTAATTCTATATGGAGCAAGATCATCCGGGGTAAATATTGTCAAAACAGAAACGAAGCCGGTATGTTTCGTCCAGTGGTTCGATCTTCTTACTTCTGGAAGGGCTTAGTTCATGGGTCCATTGTGCTTTTGAAAGGGATAGGCATGGCAGTTGGCAATGGAAAATGCACTTTGTTTTGAAAGCATGTGTGGATTGGTGAGAAACCTCTGCTGGATATTGCTTTGTTGAGTTGAGTGTTCATGCAGCTACTCAAAATCTATTTGTGATTGATTACTACTCGGCGGGCTGTTGGAATTGGCAAGAACTAGCGCCATACTTGCCCCCGAATATGTTGCAAAGGTTGGCCTCCTTTCACCTCTTTGAGGATAATGACAAGGAGGATCAATGGTTTTGGCATGCGTCTTCAACTGGTAGCTTCACCACGAAGTCGGCATATACTTTAGTGCAAGATCCTGACCCCCAAATTCGTGACCCGATTTGGTTGAAGATATGGAAAGTTCCGGCTCAACAGCGGACGCATCATTTCCTCTACCTCGTTGCACATAATGGGATTTTATGCAATGAAGAACGTTGGAGAAGGCATATATCAGGGTCAGCTGCTTGTCCTAGATGTGATTTGGTGGAATCACCACTCCACTTACTTCGTGATTGTGAAAAAATTCGGCTGGTTTGGTTAGCACTGGCGGGGAATTCTTTGCCGCTAAATTTCTTCACAGAGGTGGATATGCGAAGATGGCTGATGCTGAACATTTAGAAATTGGATAATTGAAGCACCATCTTTGCTTTAATGTTGTGGTAGACTTGGAAAATTCGTAACTCACTCGTTTTTAATGGTGATGATGGGGTGAATTAGTTAAGCTCCCGTGTTACTTCAGTAATGGAGGCTTATGAAATTTCTAATCAGGTTTCGATCACAAATCAGTACCCAACTCCTGTTAGGCCTTCTCCTACAGCATGGGTCGCACCACAGGTGGGCTGGGTCGCTCTTAATTCGGATGGCATATCGAAAGGAAATCCGGGGTTAGCCGGTGGTGGAGGGGTTTTCAGAGATCATGTCGGAAAATTTATTCAAGCTTACTCATTCAAAATTGGGTTTGCTGATGCTTATCATGCTAAGCATAAGGCAATCTACAATGGGCTGAAAAATTGCAAGTTGCAGGATTCCATCGCCTTCTTCTCCAAACTGATTCATTGCAAGTGTCTAACACTCTTATGCAGAGGGTTATCCAACCTCATAAGGAGTTCCACCTGCTTAAGTTGTGCCATGACCTTATTCATGCGGATAGTTGGGAGGTCAAAATTATGCATATTCCAAGAACTGCGAACCGTGTCGCGGATGCCATTGCAAATCACTCCTTGACTCTTACTACTCCTTTTGTTGAATTTTACTATGAACACATTTGTTTTGTTGATTTGTTGCTTTTAGATGTAACCCCGCTTTAGGGGCCTAAGCTTTCTTTTAATAAAATCTATCCCGCATGAGCCTAGCTCCGTTTCATGATAAAAAAAAAAAGAAAAGAAAAAATACCATTTTATTTAACTTCAAATCTCAAGGAATATCTGGATTTTTTAATAATCAAACTCTCCAATAAAAAACATGATCTAAAATAATTTATATTATACGTATCCATACAATCTACGATGTTGAGCTTATTAGTATATTGACTAAAGAAAAATAATTTTGTCTATGTGTTGGTTTTACATTTATTCCATATACATATCAAGTTATTTTTTTTAGTAGGTAAGAATTCAGTTACCAGACAAGCCTGATAAAATCGAGAGACCGTCAAGACGGCAACTGGAAGACCGACAACAACAAGTAGGCAAGACACAACAAACAAGCAAAATGGGTACAATAATTGAATGGGGACCAATAAGTGCTTAGAAGTAGGGTGAGTACAACGCCAAGAGACAAAGCACTAAGACGCTGAGAAGGACTCGAGCATTGGCACGACCATCACGCGGACGCAAGCCATGAGTTCGACAACCAGGCACTCTAATGCGATAACCTTAGATCCATGGGTCCGGTGGTTCGAGCCACTTGGCTTCGGGTGAGGGTGCGCGAGTACACTGTGGTTTGGACTGTGGGCGGGAGTCTTTGTCGCAGACTCGGGTGTGGCAGGCGAAAGGCTTGGACAAGGGTTGCGGGCGCCGAGGAGGCGGACTCCAATCCCGCTCGTAGTAGGAATGATGTTGGGGTTTTGGAGTTTTTCCATATAGTATCGGGCCCAATTTTGTGGGAGGCGATATGGCGGGATCCAATCGGGATCATGTCGATCTCGGCCATTGGCTCGGCTATGTGGACTATCCCACAGGTAAGAATCGTCCCAAAATTCCGAGGTTGTGGCCTACGACATATCTTGATCGGATTTTTTTAAATATACTATGAGATCTTTTATATAATAAGATCTCTTAGAAAAGTGGAAAATCAAACAAACTAACCTAAAAAAGAAAATAATACAAGATCTTTTATAATCAAGATTTTTTACATAATAGAAATAAAATAACAAAAAGATTTTCTACCCGAGATTGGCTCAACCAAATTAGGATAGAATCCCTTGATCTTCTAGGGTTCACGGGTGCTTTTGGCGTGGCTGGGTGCGGGAACACGCGCGACGATGATGTTTCACCCCTTTGGAGAGGTAAACGAAGTCTGATTTGGGCGAATTTTTTATGCCCGAACTCGTATCGAAAAGATCTACAATATGTTGGAAGAAAATTGCAGAAAAAAAAAGAATTTTTTGGGTCTAAATCTGGGCAGATTTGAGGCTGTTTTTTGGAGTTTTTTGTGAAAAAATGGAGAAGAGATACCCCGGAGAGTAGGGGATGAAATTGGGTCAAGCATGCAATCAAGGCCCACATCCGAAAAGTCCATAAATCTAATATAGAAACTACTAAAAGGGGAAAGGTGCAAACTAAAACGCTAATGGCCTAATGGGCCTGATTCTAGCATAATGGGCCGGTCTCTTAAGCATAAGAGAACACACACCCAAAATATTAAAGACGAAAATATAACAGACGGAAATAGAAATAATATAAATATTACATAAAAAAACTAACGAGATTCTCACCGAATAATTAGACATTCCATTTTTTTAACGCAGATTTTCTTTTCTTGCGAAAAAAATAATCCCTAGAGTCGAGACTAATAAAAATGTATAAACCAATAGGCCGTTGCGGGAAGAGGTGTTGAGACGTTTTCTTTTTCCTAAGCAAAGATCGATGCTCCTGCAATCACAAGCAAGTCACTCTCTCGACAAAACAGAAAGCCAAAGCTGCAAGCCGGGAACGATTGACTTAATAAATACAAACTAAAACGTAGCTAGCATCGCTTGGCTCTGACTGAGTGGAAATACGAGGAAGTTGGCAAGCAAGTAGCCCTGTCCTAGAAAACTACGTCGAGAGAAAGATTAAGAGAAAATGAAAGTTAAGAGATAGACACTACAACAAAAATGTGTTTTAGCGAGAAAATTTTTCCTCGCTAAAAGTGGAGATTTTGTCGCCGAAGGTGTTTGGCGAGGAAATTAATTTCCTCGCCAGTTCGTCGCAGAAAGCTCGTCAAGGAAGGGTTTCAACGAGGAAAAAATTATTTTCTCGGAGAAGCCTTTTCACGATGAGAATAATTTTTCTCGTTATTATAATTTCACGACCATTATTTTTCTCGCAAAAAGGTATACAATTTCGTTGCCAAATAAGATGAAGGATTAGACAATGGTCGTTGAATATTATTGTCGACCAAATAAATTTTCTCACTAATCCTTTTATTTCCTCGTTAAAAATGGCTTGTAATATAAATTATATAAATAAAAAATATTTAAAATAATATTAGCGACGGTTTTTTTTCCTCGAGATATGTACTTTTTTATTGAGAAAATAAATTCCTCGTTATTATACCCTTTTAGCGAGAAAATATTATCTCGGTACATGCACTTTTTAACGACAAAATCATTTTGTCAGTGTAGGAATTGCATTTATCATCGCTAAATATAGTTTTTGGTGAGAAGGTTATTCCTCGCTATTGCTCAACTTTTCATCATTGAATTATGTTGCATCACTAAATGTATCTTTTTAGAGAGAAAAATATATTATGGTCGGTATAAGGAGATGTTTTAGCGAGAAAACTTATTCACACAAATATCAAGAAATATTAGACAACCTACATAATATCAAGAAAATAAATACTCTAATTTTAATATAAATAAATCTAATTCAAAATACGTTAAAACTTGATAAAAAAAAAGTAACTTAATAGAATTAAGTGTGTTTAATTCTATCATAAGTGGCAATAAGCTAGAAGTCTCTAACTATCAAGTGGTTGGTTGTTAAAGTTTGTCATAAACTCTTCAAAATTTTGTTGTCTTTCCTTGTAATGCTTTGATCTCTGCATTTTGAGCTTTGATCTTGTCTTCCAAAGCTTTGATTTTCTCCTACATTTCATGTAATGCTAATTGAGAAGGTTTAGTTGGTGTAGGATGAGGACCAAAACCACGACCTTTGATGTAGCCTGATTTTGCTCTAAAAACTTGTTTGCAGATTTCGTCATCAATCATACTATGATCGAGTTCCACCCTCTTTAGTTGTCTTAGTTTGCATCCATACCATTTCATCCTGCAAATGAAGTGAAGTATGATTAGTGTATTTGGAGACATATGGCAATTCCTTTCTTGACCTTAAGCTTTTCTTGCGAACAAAAAAAGTACATCAATTAAGTTCAATCTATCTATCTATCTATTTGCATGCTTATTATCACCGAGTAAGGAAATAGCTTCAGTGTTCTTCTTTCAGTATGAATAGGCCGATTTATCTTTTTGTAGATAGATGATCTATCCCTATCTAGTTGATTTTCTCCATGCCTTACCAAATGCGCGTTTCAGGCTTTTTAAGATAGAGTAACTACAGAACATGATTAAAAAAAAAACCTCTTGTATTACTTCGAAAGTTGAAAGAGTATGCAATAGACAAGCATTTATATATACACTATCTCGTTGTTCCCTCACTCTGCAATATTTTCTTTAATTCAAATAACTTTTAAAAAGCCTTCTAAAGGGATTGTGACATTTTTTTGATGCAAAATGTATGAGACCAAAATGATAAAAAGATGAAACGAAAAGGAACATGAAAGAGAGTGGCTAATTAAAAGGCCGTACATATGGAATATTAATCACAATGAAAAGAAATCATGTAAAAATATACTTCAAGATCGAGGGGTGGAACTGGACAACCCTCGAGACCCTTATATAACCTATTGTATAATATGATCATTATATAGAATAGGTCTACACAGTAGTATTATGATCATTGAATAATATTTCTCCACATAAATTAATGTCTCTATAAGCTTTTATAGAATATGATTATCATATGTCTATACAATATTATTATTTTACAATTTAGCTACACTCTTTACTATCTCTATAAGCTCTTATATAATATACTGTCAATAAGTCTGATCTCCTTAAGTTCTCTCTTATATAAATAAATGTGTATTATTCATCAATATCAACACAAGTATATTTAATTTCCACCAAAAAATAATACTTGAGAATATATAAATGAACAATGGTAGGAAACCAATAAGCAATCAACTTAATTACATACATGGAGATATTAATCTTACGTATTCTTTCTTATGCTTTGCTACTTGATGATATAGTTAATGCAAACTAGCTACTCATGGAAGGTAACAACCAATTAATTAGCACTCTATCACATAACAATCTATAGCAGCGGCCAGTTGCCTTGTTGTAACTTATAATGATCTTAGATGACAACTTGATCAAGATTTGTTGGTGGTTACAAAAACGATCTTTTTTTTCAAATTGAACCCTAAATATGACAAAATTCAAGATGACATTTAAAAACTAAGTGACCAAATAACCCTTAATTACAAAAAATTGTCCAGCATATAAACACACATGATAACAGAGACAACATCATAATAAAAAAATAAGAAAAAGTAAAAGAAAAGCAATAGAGGAGAATCAAATGGCCTCACCTGGACGTTTGGTGTAGAAAATCAAGTCTTCAAGGGTTCCAAAACTACTAAGTAAGAAAAGAGGGGAAATTGATGCAGGAGATGCTGAATGAGAAATTTCATGAAGATTGATCGAATACCCAAATCAGAGAAAAGTAAGGACTGTAGTCGATAGAGAAGAGTATAGGGATTCACAGTAGGCGATAGTAATTCCTTACAGTGTGTTTGGTTGCAAGGGAATGGGTGGATTTTAATGGAAGGAAGGGGAGGGTATTTGGTTCCCTTGTTTGGATAATTTTAATTTGAAGGATTTGAGGGGAAGAGGAGGAAAAGCAGGAGAAAAAAATAAGAGAAAGTGAGGGAAAGCGTGTCTTCTCAATTTGGTGGAATTTGGAGAGAAAGTGGAAGCGTATCTTTTATCAAAAAAAATAAAAACAAAAACTGTTGTATAATTGGTTTAGTTTAACCGTAATTTTTCTTCCCCTTCCCTTCAAACCAAACAATACCAATTATTTTACTCCCCTTTTATTCCTTCTAAATTTTCCCTTCTTCTACTTTCCCTCTTTTAAAAAAAAATTCCTCTCCTCCATTTCTCCCCAAAAACTTGCTACCAAACACGCTGTTAATTGGAGGAGGAAGATGTTTAGGGTTTGTGTAAAATTAGATAAGGAGGCGGCGAAGGGAGATACTACAAAAAATACTTGACTTTTTTTAAAAAAATTGAAATTCGCGCTTTTATTTTTGGGTAGAAACTTAGCGCTTTTTTATGTAGGGTTGAAGAGTGTTTCAAAAAAAAGAAGACAATTCTCTTAATTTTTCATTTCACACTTTTTAAATAAGGTACTCTTTTATTCACTCTTTTTGTGAGAAGCTTTATTCACTCTTCTATATTATATAACTAGTAGCACGAGTTTTATAAAATTATTATATTATTTTATATATTTGTTAAATTTTTATATATTTTTATTTTTTTTTATATCAACTAATGATATATAATATTCAAATGAAAAGAAATACATGTTAGATTATTAATTTTTTAAATAGTTAATGAGTGTGAACTTTTGAATCATGTATTTTTATAACTATTTTTGGATTTTATATATTAATTTTCTTATTTATAAGTATGACAACGTTTTTAATTAACATTGACCTTATTTTTACTATTAATTTCGGATTTTTCAATATTAATTTTCTATATATAAGAATGACAACTCCTTAAAATTCCATCCATAAATATGTTGGGTTTTATATATTAATTTTTTTATCAAAAAACATGACATTTAAATGCAATATTGTATACCAATACTCAGTTGGTCTAGTAGTAAAGTAGTGTTAGACTCCTTAAGTGTTGTCTAGGAGATTCGAAGTTTGAATCCCACTGGCGGCATGTATGGAGAAATTGATATTGGGAGGGTCTCCCCCAAAATGGGGTCATGAAGTACCCGGTCCGGATGTAGAGCGGTGTTCGACCGATCAAACCGGGCGAGCCAAAAGGCAAGACCAAAAAAAATATTGTCATCAAATTTTAATGTCTCAATCACCATATTTTCGGTTACAAAATTATTTATATTGATATTCTATTCATAACTATGACAACTTTTTAAATTAATTATGGACCATGTTAATAAGTGTAGATTTTATATTAAATTTAGATTTTCTTATATTAATTTTAATTCATAAGTATTACAACTTTTTAAATTTTATATTCATAAGCAACTGGAATTACGCACATACCTTTACTACAGCAAGCTCTATAATTCGAATTCCCTTTCTCCTTGGATGAACTGCATTGCTTCTCTCCACAGGTTGATCGACGAGTCTACTGGCATCTGTCGTGTGCCAAGGGGGTTGCCAAGGCCTAGGGAGACTCGAGCTAGCCGGGATCGGGTCCGAGCCTGGGTAGGGTCGTCGCATCATTGAGCCAAGTCCATTGCCAAAGCAACTCAATCTATAGTGGCTCGAAGCATCACGAGTCAAGATCCCTCGGACATCGTCACCAAATGCCAAGTCATCGTCATTGTCGCGTCGAGCGTACCCATCGTTACACCGCCATTCCCCATTAGCGCGCCCTTGCTCTCAGATGTGCCTTGCATTGCAAGCCATGCCCTAGTTACCGCCTTCGCTCCGGACCCTTGGCACGCAAGCCTCGTACTAGCACTACTCGGATTCGAGTCCTTCGCGCCTCTACGTGCACACGATGATGTCCCCGAGTGAATGCGCCCTTAAGCTGACCTTCCTCGAGACACTTGGCGTGCAATCAAGTCTCTCTTGGCTTGCGATCTAAGGCATCCAGGGCACATTTCCCCCTTGCCAAGCTTACCCAATTTTCCTATCTTATAGGGAGTTAATAAGAGTCCGTTGAGGTTATTACATATTTTTGGAAAGTCTATGTCTTCATATATTTACTCTTCCAAAAATCCTATATTTAATAATTAATGTCTTATATCTTTCCGTTTGGTTTAGGTGTGAGTCAATGATGTCCACTTAACTTAGCCTAAGATTTTTAGGATTTTTAGATATCTTCTATCTTTAAGCAAGTTTCTATCTTTAAGACTTCTAGATAGATTAGGACTAGTTTAGCATTGTATAAACCATTGCTTGTAGTCGTTATTATTTATGTTCAATTTAATCCAAGTTAAAGTTCATTGAGTCGAGATTCTCCTCCTTGATCGGGTTTGGGCGTCACCAAAATATTTCTATCTTTCTTTTGTTTGTTCGAATAACACCAAAACACTTCTCCTCGAGACTCATCGCTTTGAGTCCGAACGCTTGAGTGAGACCACAACTGAGGTTCTCACTCCGCCAACGCTCACACAACCAGCGTCGCTTGACCCTGGAGTCGTTGCTTCGGTTGCAAGGTTGGCCTAACCGAGTCACTTGCTACACATGATTCGATCAAAGGTTGTGTTGAACACCCTTGGTTTGATCCTTGCTTGGATTGAACCTCAAGACACTAGGTTCATGCAAGACATCTAGGATTATGCCTTAGGATTCCACGTTGGCTAGGACTCGAAGTGTTCACTTGTCATCCAAGACAAGACCCGGCCTACTCTAGACGATACAACACCCTTCACGGAGTCGGAACGCATCATTGTGGTTGGGTGCATCCTTTTATCATTTCAATTACCAATGTCTAATTGTATTAGATTATTCTAGTCAATCAAATTACTCATTTATATAAATAAAATATCAAAAATATATAAAAAAAACAAACGGTGTTTCTAACCTATATCCTACGGGTATATGTTAAGAAGTCTACTTTTAGAAACTAAAGCCCGAAAAGAAAATGCATAAACTCTAAGAAAAGAAATTAAAATATCTAAATAAATATAAATCTAGCAACATCTTTCTAAAATATAGGTTTGTCAATCGGTTGGAATAGGTTGGTTACGGTTGTTTCGATTTCAAATGTTTCGAGTCCAGGTCTAAGTCGGGTATTGTGACACATCAGATATGATTGGATCGGTTCAGTTTGGATATTCATTTCATCGGATTAAGTTGGGTTATTGGATCAAGTTCGGTCAATTATTTCAGATTATGGTTTGGTCGGATTTTGGCCGGGTCAGATTTCACTAAGATCGGATTTCGGGCTACACCAAATGCTAGGGACGACATTAATGAGACAAAGGTTGTTGCTCTCGATCTCAATCTTCGGTAGATAAGATGGAGTTCTTTATTGACTCTATGTCTAAGTCACAAAGTCTCAACCATAATCACTAAACAATCACCACAAAGACAATTTACCCACGAGAGAAATAAATCATCAGTCACTGATAACAAAACCAAAAGTAGAAGGTCTAGACATGCTTTTATCATAGAAACAAAGTTAAGTTTTATGATGGTTGGGGCTGGTCCATTTAATGTTCTTGCATTTTCTTCTAGTTTGGTTTTTGATCTTTCTAGGGTTAATTTTTTTAGGATTCCTCCTCCATCGCTATTTTTTTTAGTTCTGATCCTTTAATTGTTTTTGGAAGAACCACACCACGTCTTTTTATTCCATTGATTATGGAAGATCTTTTTGTTCCATTGATACCAGATGCAACACTAGAGTAATGCCATGTTTTTGAAATCAATTTTCATTAATTTTCCATTCAAATCTTCAAGTATCTAGGTTGGTCTAAGATTGGTTGGTAGTGTTATTTGTTGTCTGTAGTATCTTTTTGTGAGCTTGTGAAATTATGACAATTGTTTGGGGCAACGAAATAGGATATGTTCGAGGTCCTCGGGGGAGGGGGTGATAGCAAAGAGTGAAGGGAAGAGTGTGTCTTTTAAAAAGTATTGCCTTTGTTGGTAATCTGTTATTTGCAATTTTCTAAACGAAAATTTTGACTTTTTGTGGGATATTTAGTTTCCAAATCCATTTGAGGCCCTTTTAGATTTCCTCTTTGTTTTCATTTATCATTTAACAACATAGTTGGTGGAAACCAACCATTCCTATTGGATCTCCAATATAAATGATCATGGATTGCATGGTTGGGATTAGAGTGTTGATTATTTGGGTTACACCGACTATTTCTAAGACTTGATCCGGTTTTTGTTTATTCCAACTTTTCCCGCCAATTAAGAAATCCGCCACCACCTAATTGCCTTTACGCAACTCAATATATTTGCATTTATCGACGAGTTTGTCGTTGCTTATCCATTGGTCATTACTTATCTTTGAGGTTCCACCTCAGACCTAATTTGCAAAGGTCTCGAACTTCCATAAGTTTAACCCATTATCAAAAGACGTTGATTTTTCTCTTGTACTCCAGAACATGGTCTCCTTTGAGTTTTTTTTTCATGATATTACCTTTCCCATATGTTATTTGGCTCTGCTAGTATTTTCCAAATTAATTTCATTTGAAAGGCCTTGTTCATATTTTCGACTTTTGAGATGCTTAACAAGCCTTAATCTGTAAAGAGACAAATATACTCCAACTGACAAGTGATTTATAAGAAAAATATTTGTGTAGAGAAATTTACTTTGATAAAAATTCGCCTATCCTCTTGAAAGTTACGAATGCTTATAATTAACACTAGTGCCAATTAATTTCACTAGTGTCTCTTAGGAGTGGCAAATACAATGTGCGTTTGTTAACAACCTACTATCATTACACTAGCGTAATTTAATAAGATTTTCTAGTGCGTTAACAATTCCATATTTATCAAGTAGTTAATTATTTATTAATTTAAAAAAATAAAAATTTTCTACTATAATTTTTTTTTGAAAAGGTAAGAATTCGGAGTACCAAAAAAACTTGGTAGTCCGAAGGGCCGTTAGAAACCGCAACCTAAATGGCTAGGTGGATCAAAAGGAAGCCACAAACAAGACGAGCAGAAACGACTACGGATAGTACAAAACCCTACAAAAGAAGGAGTAAAAAGAGTTCGGAATTGGGGTGAGTAAAACACTAAGAAACATAGTGTTGTAGGCACGCCCCCTCCACCAAAATGAATGATCTTCAGAAGCTTTAGAGCACCAAGCAACCTGGCCAAATACAACTCGATCTGATACCAAACACACCTCCAACTCGCACAACGTTCATGGTGGCATCCTCTCTAGCCACCATCGAACCGGAGCCCTAGTTTGGCTGCCCCTAGCGCCGGTGTTGGCGTGACCCTTCACCCACCTTTTCTCTCTTCGCCGCTTTCTCTCTTTCCTTTGTGGTGTTTCGTCCAAGTTTTCTCCATTGGTGACAATGGGGGAGAAGAAGAAGAAAGGCTCGAGCTCCCCTCCTATGGTTGAAAAAGACCCTAGCAAGTATCTCAAAGACTCGATCTTGGCTACCAAGAATGGTGGCGCCGACGACAAGGGCCAAAACCCTAAAATGTTGCGCAAGTCCAAAACCGCCAAGCCGGTGGTGGTGGACGAAGGTGTGGAAGCTCCCATGGCTTCCATGGCTGAGGATGCTCACAAGAACAAGGAGATTCCAAGCAACAATGGAGTCGAGGTTGATGAGGTAGTCACCCATACTAGGGATGACTTGTTTGATGGTGATGAAAACGAGTCGGAATTTCCAGCGTTGCCCGGGCGTGGCTCGATGTCGTCGTCATCGGTGGTGGTTGGCCATAACCCACCTACCATTGGCATTGATGCCCAAGCCACGCGTGTCGGCAATGGCAATGATGGTGTGGTGGAAACCGAAGAGACGCACCAAGATCCAAAGCCAAAGCATGCAACCGCCGCACTCAATGCTGCGCAGACTCCCGATGTAGGCGCGCCAGCCCATGCGCCTGGCACTAACATGCAAGAACCCACTATTGCCAATGGCACCACCATGGCACATCTCAACCAGCAACCAAGGAGCACATTGGCACTAGCAAGTCCTCCTTGAAGTCTTACGTTGGCACGGCCAAGCAACCCGGCGCGACCGATTGACCCGGGTCCGATGCGGCTCGACCCAATGCTTGGGCGACGCGGTCCAAAAAGATTTTTATAAATTCGGGCCTTGGTGGTAAGCTCTCTTACACCCCCACCTACCTCAAATCGAGTCTCCATCAAGGTCATGGAAGGGATCCCGAAGCAAGTCATATGGGGATGGTCCTTACTTGGACAATACGTCAGATTTTTCCCGGGCCATTTTATGATCAACAACTTGATGAAGTCTTGGGGTGCCAAGGTATGCTATAGAGATGAAGAAGGTTGTATCATTTTCCAATTCGAGTCCGAGGAAGATCGAGACAAGGTTTTACGTGGGGGTCCATACTTTATCCATGAAAAAACGATGCTCCTAAAACATATTCCCGACAAATTTGCCTTAAATAGGCGTGACATTGCCACGATCCCACTGTGGGTTCGAATTTACGGTCTTTCTCAAACATATTGGACCTTGGAATCGGTCGGCCGTGTGGCCTCACATATTGGCAAGCCGCTCTATATTGACCCGGTGACCGATGGAAGAAAATGTGATTCATATGCTCGTGTGTTGGTGGAGCTCAATTTTGGCGTGCCGATCACTCGAGAAGTAAGTGTTGATTTTGATGATGGTGATTCGATTGATTGCTCGTTTCTTGTTGAAAATGAGCCTTTGTTTTGCAAAGGATGTTGTGTGTTTGGGCATGATTTTGTAGATTTCTCATTTAAGGAAAAGAAGGATGTCGTTGGTACTAAGGCAAAGAAAAGCTCCAAGACCTCGAAGAGCCATGCTCGGAGAGGGGAAAAGCCAGTCGGGGATGGTGGCTCCTTGGACGCCAAGGACAAGAAGGTGAGGCCTCCTCCGAATGACTCCATCGTGAAGGATCCTTGCCCCCTAGAATCGGTGCATCCTCTAACAACGAAGCGCTAAAGGACAAGGACACCTCCAAGAGTGTGAGTGGGAAAGGGAAACTAAAGAAGGCTAATCCTTCTAAAACACAAAACTTGAGTGAAAAACACGGTGAGAGCGGGGATTCGAGTGAAACACAAAGTGATGGGGAGTCTCATGCTTCAGATGAGCTTCCTAACTTAGAGCTCGATGAGTTTGAAAGTGAGGGGGATTTTTCAAGTGAGGATGAGAGTGACGCACATGAGATCGAGAGTGAAAACGAGGTGTCCATTGCTCCCTTAGCGTCTTCCTCGGAAGAGGGCGAGGCTAGTGTGGAGGGAGATGATGAAGTCCCGGACAACTCTACCGGGGAAGGAAGAGGAGGAGGCCAAGGGGAGGATGAAACTCCTTTTAAGGATGCTCAAGGTCTCAAAAGAAGAAATCTAGGGCTAAGGCCAAGGCTAGAGAAGTTGTTCAAGGACTCTCGGCCAAGGGCAAGTGGCCGACGCATCAAAGATCACTACGGAGCACCACTAGAAATGAGAAAAAAAAACAAGGCCGTTGTGCTTAAATGAAGATCCTCGCTTGGAACATGCAAGGGCTTGGCCAAGCCCGGAAACAAAATGGATTGCTTGGTGTGATATGAGATTTTGAGGCTAAGGTATGTAGAATTTTTGAAACTAAATGTGGTGGGTGGAATTTAGTTGATTTGGCGCGTCGTGTGGCCCCGGGATGAGATTTTGCTTCCAATTTCCATCTTCATGCTCGTGGCCGTATTTTTGTGCTTTGGGATCCTAATTTTGTTGACTTTGAGCTACTTAGTATGTCTTCTCAACATGTCGGTTGCCTTGTCACTTGCAAGACGACCCGACAAAACTTTGGAGTTTGCTTTGTGTATGGCTTGCATAGTGTGGTGGCACGTCGGCCGCTATGAGACCGTATTGATGAGCTTTTTGAGGCTCACAAGTTGTCGTGGATTGTGCTTGACAACTTTAATTGCGTCATGTCTGAGGATGAACGAATCAATGGTGAGAGGTTTCTATGTACGAGTGCAAGGATATAGTGGAAGCTTGTCAGAAACATGGACTAGTGGACACCCCGAGCACAAGTGCCAACTCTTTCACATGGACCAATGGCACGAAGTGGAGCAAGATTGACCGAGTTTTGGTAAATTCTTCTTGGGTCAATTCTGATTTTTATTGTCATACTAATTACCCGGACATGTGGCACCTCTCCGACCACAAGCCCAGCCTTGTGTCTTTGCGCAAGGTCTTCGGAAATGGCAAGCATTATTTCAAGTTTTTCAACATGTGGGCGTCCCATCCGAGATTCAAGGAGGTTGTCCGAGAAGGATGGGTGTCTCATCACCGAGGCACCTATCAATTTCGGCTTTCCAAACTCCTCCTTGGATTGAAAATGCCATTGAAGATGCTTAACAAGACGGAGTTTAGTCACATTTCCTCTAGGGTTACCGAGGCCAACCTCGCTTATGCTACGACCCTTGAGGAGTGTCGGCTTTGCCCCGATTCCATGGAGGCTAGAAGAAGTGTTGATGAGTTGAAAATCAAGACCACAAGATTGAATGAAGCGGAGGCGAGTTTCCTTAGACAACAAGCCAAGGCAAAATATGTGCTCAAGAGTGACCGGTGCTCGAAGTATTTCCATGCTTTGATGAAGGTGAATGGGCGTAGAAACCACATTGCTTCCATCACCAAAAGTGATGGAAGCTCTTCTATGTCCATGAGAGAGGTGGTTGGTGAATTTGAAGGCTTTTTCAAAGGCCTTTTTGGATCGGAGGTGTCGGTCACCTTGCCCGCGCCGAGTGAGCTTGCTCATGGGGCGCGCCTTGCGGCAGAGGATGGTGCGGCTCTCATTGTGCCGGTGTCAACCGAGGAGATCAAGGCGGCGTTATGGGCCATGGGTGATGAAAAAGCGCTCGGGCCCAATGGCTTCACCGCCAAGTTTTTCAAGGCGTCTTGGGATCTCACCGGTCCCGAGGTGTGTGCGGCGGTGAAGGAGTTCTTCATCAATGGGAAGCTTCTCCGGCAATTCAACCACACCATCATATCCCTCATTCCTAAAGTGGAGTCCCCGGTTCGTGTTGATCAATTCCGACCTATTTCTTGTTGCAACGTGATCTACAAGCTCATTTCCAATGTGATGACGCTTCGACTCAGAAAATGCCTCGGCCCCCTCATTGACCCGGCCCAAAGCGCTTTTGTGGAGGGTCGGCTGATGTCGGATAATATTTTCCTTGTCCAAGAGCTTCTTAGAAGATATGAAGTGAAGAGAGACACGCGCTGGTGCTTTTTGAACGTGGATCTTGCCAAGACTTATGACTCCATTTCGTGGGATTTCCTAAGGTTTGCCCTTAATCATCTTGGTTTTCCCTCGAAGTTCATTGCTTGGATTATGGAGTGTGTTTGCACGGCCTCTTACTCCATCAAAGTTAACAAAGGCATCTATGGCTTCTTTCCGAGCAAACGTGGCCTAAGACAAGGTGACCCCCTCTCTCCTCTCCTTTTTGTGATTTGTATGGAACTTCTCTCCCGCTTGCTTAAGAAGGAGACCGCCAAGAGTTCCTTTCATTTTCATCAAAATTGTGAGAGTCTTCGTCTTTCTCACTTGATCTTTGCGGATGATGTTGTCCTCTTTTGTCGGGGTGATGAGAGCTCGGTGAGAGTGTTGATGGGATGTTTGGAGAAATTCAAACACATGTCGGGCTTGAGTGTTAATGTGGGGAAGTCTTCCATTTTTCTTGCCTCGGTCCCAGACCTTGAAAGAGGGCCCATCTTGGCCGCCACCGGGTTTAGAGTGGGTGAGTTTCCCTTTCATTATTGGGTATTCCTATAAGTCCTCATGGGCTTCGAGTTATCCACTACAAACCCCTCCTTGACAAGATTAGTGCTTACCTTAATGTTTGGGCCAAGAAAAGCATTTCGTTTGCCGGGCGTCGGGAGTTGATCATTTCGGTTCTCCAAGGGTGTGAGGGTTTTTGGTTGTCCATTTTGCCGATCCCCGATGAGGTTATTACTAGCCTTATTAGCATTTGTCGTAACTTTCTTTGGAAACGTCCTCGGGTTAAATGGGTGGATCTGTGTGTGCCTAGGAAAGAGGGTGGCCTTGGTTTTCTTGATCTCGAAGTGTGGAATATGTGCTTCATGCTCAAGCACTTTTGGCACATATTCGGCATGAGAGATAGTCTTTGGGTGAGGTGGGTTCATCGGTACCTTAGTGTGGTTGAACCTCTTGTTTGGACTCTTCATTCGAGGGACTCGCCTTTGATTAAGTCCATCATCGGGGCTCGGGATTTGATTGTGGGGCTTGAAGGGCGTGAGGTTAGTGTCGAGGCTTTACTTGATTCTTGGTGTGAGGAGGGTCGCTTCAAGGTGACCAAGGCTTATGAGATCCTACGTACTCGGAGACCGGTGGTTGGTTGGTATAGAGAGGTGTGGCCAAAGCACAACACGCCTAAGCATATGTTCATTTTATGGCTCGCCAACCTTGGCAAGTTGTCTACCTATGATTGACTTCTTTTCTTGGATGTGGACCCAGGCTGCCGCTTGTGTGGTGCTGATTTGGAGACTCATGATCACCTCTTCTTCGAGTGTCCCTACGCTAGTGATATTTGGAGGGAGGTCCGTGTTCGATTTTTTATCCCCGCCGGCGCATCTTCGGTGAGGCGCACCCTTCGCTGGCTCCATAGGCGCGCCCGTGGCCGCGAGTCCCTCGCCCGAGCTCGTGTCTTCGCTCTCTCGGCTACAGTTTATTACATTTGGCATGCTCGGAATGCGTGTATTTTTTTATGCGAACTTCATCTCCTCCGAGATGGTGGCTCGCTTGATCATTACCCATGTATTTCATTTACTTCATGAAAATTTTCCTCTATGTATGGTTGAGAAGTTGTAGCTTACTTTGGTTGCGTAGTTTGGAAGGATTGCATGCTTGTCCATTTGCACCTGTTTTTGCATAGTTTTGAAGGCCTGCGTGCTTGTCCATTTATGCCCCAGATATTAGTTTGATTGTACCACCCTCTTAGTAGGGTTCATATTTTTAATCGAATTTACCTTTACACCAAAAAAAAACTCTCCTCCAACTCATCGAAAGATTAGTACAAATAAAGTACGGGTCGTCCTGCAAGAAAAAATAACATAAAATAAAAAATAAAAAATAAAAATCAGCCTTGCACCAAAAGTAATATATACTTATAGGGAAAGAAAATCGAGCTTGCGACTCAAGCATCACAAACTTGCGACGCAAGAAAGCGGTCGTGACAACCGGACACCCAAATCAGCCAGGGGTTGGGAGTACACCGGTCAGCATCAACGCCATATCCCCAATATCAAAAGACAGTCAATAAACAAAGTCAAACAAAACGACCGACGGGGCCGAGGAGCAGAAATTAGGAAAAAAATCTCCCAAATTTCAACAAGAAAATAGGAAAAAATTCTCCCAAATTTCAGAAGCAAATAGGAAAAATTAGAGTTTGGTTCAATGAAACAAACGCTTATCCTAAAACGTGAAACGAATGCACTTTTTCTAGTTCGTAGTGCACTTTTCATACAAAGGTGCATTGCAAAATACAAAAAGTCAATTCGAAAAAGTGGACTACAAAATGTCCGAAAAGTGCAGATCCGAAAAAGTGCACTCCGAAATAGGAAAAGTGCACTACGAACTAGGAAAAGTGCATCCGTTTCAGGATAAGAGTTTGTTTCATTTGAGCTAAACTCGGAAAAATTATCACAAATTTCAAAAAGAAATTAGTTTTAACGATTGATCAAACGGAATCGAACCAACAACAATGAATATCAAATTAAAAAGGTGTAGCTTTCTCAGCTAGGAGAGAGATAGCGACTTTCTCAGCCAGATGGATGGTGGCTTTCTCAGTCCAAATTGTTGTTGGCTTTCTCAGCCCAAATTATTGTTGTCAAATATTACCTTTGATTCTATCATGGCTTATCAATTTTCTACTATAATTTGTTAGCATGGAGCATGGACATACATGGAGACCCGAAACACTGAAAACTCTCCCTTCTGCCGCCCCCTCCACTGTACCCCTTCTCCTCTACATGAAACCCCAAAGCCAAGATTTGATTGCAAAAATCATGAAATTGAAAGAAAAAATCCACATTACAATCCTCTATTCATGGTTAATCTCCCTCTTTGATGGGATTCTTGAGCCTTGGCCAAAAAATTTGCCCCTTTTGGGGAGTTTCCCTAACCCTAAATCTCTCAATCTTGTTCCTAGAAAGAAATCCAAATCAAAGTTTTTGGAGCAAGCAATTTATGTTTCTTTCTCTCCCTATTAATGATCCGTTTTTTTGAACAATTATTGAAAATGATGATCTCTGCCTATAAAAGAACTTGTTTTGGGGAAATTTTTTACACACATCCTATTATCCTTCCTATTTGGTTCCTGACTGTAAGTAATAGAAACTGTATAAACTACCTTATTGCTCAACTGTTTGGGAAATCTGATGCTTGTGCTTTGGGTGCGAGTCGATTGGGTACAATGGAGAATGGTAAGAATTATTTAAGGAATGATGTTTACTTTGGAAAAAACCCTTCTTTGAACCTGAGCAGTTCTGACCAAACTAAATCTTTGAACAATCCACCCACTATGGTTAAGGAAACCAAAAATAGTGGTGTTGTGTCTAAAGAAAATGAAGAGATTGAGCCCTCTCATTCTCGAATTGAACCAATGCCTACCATGGTCCATGAGACCTTAAAGGGTGGCAAAAAAACAGCCTTATGAGGCAGGACCTTTGGGGCCTAGGAACAAAAAAGACGAGAGGAAAATTGACATATCGATCATAGGTGGCCCTCTAAAGAATTGTATGGCTGCAGGAATGATGGGAAAACCACCTCAATTTCTCTTCCTTAGGTTGAATTTGCAATTCAAGCATAGGGGTGTTTTTGTCATGATTCCCTGTAATATGTACTATGATATAAGAATGGCCAACGTAATCTGTGATGAAGATTATTTGATTGCAATGCTTGTTTTGATGAATATAAATAGGATGGCCTGTCTAAAGACACATGATAGTTGTATGGATCTGGATACTAATTCCAAGGATGATTACCTTTTATGTGCAAGAATGGTTAATCTGAGGAAACCAAATAAAGAAACTAGTCTTAGAGTCAATCATGAAATACATCCTCTGCCCTCTGGGGCTGGGTACATAGGTGGTTTGGTTACGATCTTTATCTTGGAAAGCATGAAACTGTTGTATTGCTGCTTGGCTGAATATTTTAGTATGATGCTATGTGTTTACTGCACTAATACTTACTTTCTTTCTAGCTTGGAAGAGAATGATGATAGATATAATAAAGAAGAAACATTAAAAAGGATCAATACTAAGTACAAGGCCCAAGTGATGTTTATTATTAAGAAAACACAATCCAAGGATGATTTTATCTCCTTGAGAGGGGGGGTTAATCTGAGGAGCCCCATAAAAAACACTAATTTGAGCATTTTCAAAGATGCAAGTGTAATACATCTCTTTGAATCAATCCTGAATTATTTTGAATGCTGGCTTCCTGAGAGGATAAAGAGATTATTGATTGATCATTATTTATGTAAGGAGCTATATTCTAGTAGTGCTAAAGATACTGAGTGGCTTGAACTCTACTGTGTTGCAGCTTGCTATAACAAATTCATTAATGCAGATTTTAGACTGGAATTAGATGCACATTTGTGGCGTGGCTGGTGGCTCGAGAAAAGAGAAATAAGGACACATATAATACAATTGAAGAACATAATAAGGAAGCAAGAAGAAGAAGAATTTAATGTTGTCCTAATGATGGATACTTGTGAAGACCATGATAGCAACGACTACTGGACATCTCCAAATTGTATGAATAAACTTGTAAAAATCAGCATCTATTACAACAACCATGTACTGGACTTTAGAATACTATTTTTGTGTTGGTGCAATAGGACTATAATTGAAAACCATGATGGTAATTATTATATGACAATCGTATATTGCATTAATAGGTTTGGAAAGACTAACTCTTATTACAACAATGATGTACTACATATTAGAATGATATTTCAATGTTGGCTATATAATTATGTAAAGGTTGTATGGTTGTTTGGTGTTTTTTTTATTTGTGTGTACAAGACTATAATTAGGTTCGATTGAGAAATATACCTACTGCATTTTTTTGCCCAGGAACTTTGATCAGGTTGAACCTATCTCTCGGAACAGGTTGTTGGAAAAGATAACTAATTTAATGAACCACGTTTTTACCAAAATTCAAACAAATGCTTCTAGTAGGTTTTGGGATTATAAACTAGGTTATGATGAAGATAGGATTTTGGAATAGTAGAGGAATTGAGAGAAAATCATTTTGACCGAAATTGGACTCATTCTGTAAAATTCAAAAAATACAAATTATGGCAATAGGAGAAACGAAAACTGACACTCTACCTAGCGACTAGGTTCGGCGACGAGCTGGATTCGATAATGTCTTATGGTCTCCTGCTAGTGGTCGGGCTGGAGGATTAGGAGTTTTCTGGAAAGCACACCAACTCATTAATGAAGAAATCACCGTGCTCGCCCAAGCGCCAAGGTACATTATTCTAAAATACTATCATGTAATTACAAAAAATACTCTTGTTATATGCTTCGCTTACGCCCCTCCCAATGCTGGAGATAAGGATGCTTTTTGGAATGAACTAATTGTAAGTCTACAAAACATGAACTTGCCAATCTTGATGATTGGAGATCTAAATGAAATTCAGGAACCCAATGAGAAAAAAGGAGGAGCCCACCCAGAACCCCATAGATTCGAAAGGCTAATAAACTTTAAAAATGACTGCCTCCTCGAAGATATTCCGGCTTCCGAAAATATCTTTACATGGAGAAAAAATAAAACAAAGATTGATAATATTTATGAAAAATTAGATAGAGTGTTAGTTAGCAACAACATTATCCAATGGTTCCCAAATATAAGTACAAGAAACCACGCCTTTACCAGTTCTGACCATTGCAAAATCTCGGTAGAGTTATGTAATGAAGAGATGATTAAAGCACAACCCTTTAAACTAGAAAAGATGTGGATGTACAGGAAAGATTTTCAAAATGTAGTAAAACAAGCTTGGAGAGTCCATTTCCAGGGTTCTAACATGTTTCAGTTAGTAAAAAAAACATAGTCGTTTAAGCAACATGCAAAACGATGGAATAAGTATACATTAGGAAACATATTTGAACAACTAAAGGATCTTGAAGAACAACTTCTTGAACTTCAACAAAATATCTCAATCTCACCACAACCAAGTAGTATTCAAAAACAATTACGATTATTGAAAAAGAAAGAATGTATATTGAACTACCATAAAACATACTGGAAACAAAGGGCAAAAACGAAACATATTAAGTTGTCGGATGCGAACTCAGTATACTTTCATAAGGTTGCAAGTGGGAGACGGAATCGGAAAATTTTAAAGGAAATTAGAACAACGGATGGTACACAAATTATTGGAATAGAAAACATTCGCGAAGAAATAAGACAAGATTTTAAGAAGCAATATACAAAAGAACCAACAAACCTAAGAAATGCAAGTGACTATATGAACCATATTACTAACGAAATAACAGAAGAAGAAAATATAATGCTTATAAAGCCGGTCACGAACGAAGAAATTAAAAATATAGTAATGAGCCTCGGGTTGGACAAATCACCAGGAACAGATGGAATAACAACAGAGTTTTATAAAAGATACTGGGATATTGTAGGTCCAACAGTAATTAAAGTGGTGAAAAGCTTCTTCCACTCGGGCAAAATACTAAGACAAATCAACCATACCTTTATAACCCTTGTTCCGAAAATAGAAAATCGAAGCTCAACAAATCACTACCGACCAATTAGTCTTTGTTCTACCATATACAAAATTATATCTAAAATCATAACAGAACGACTGAAGCAAGTAATTAGTAAAATTACACATCCGCTTCAAGGAGCCTTTGTTGCAAACCGAGCCATTCAAGATAATATTCTCACCGCCCACGAGATACTACACTCTTTTAGAAACAGTAAAGCTAAAGATGGGTGGATTGCAATCAAATTGGATATGGAAAAAGCATACGACAGAGTTGACTGGGACTACCTCCTAGAGGTCCTAAAGAAATTTGGATTCGACAGGAAATTCGTGGGATGGATTCGGAAGTGTGTGTGCTCAGTATCGTTATCGGTTCTTGTTAATAATGGCCGAACCGTTCACACTTTAGAGAGGCCTAAGACAGGGTGGTCCATTATCACCGTTCCTTTTTGTTCTTGCGGCGGAAATCCTGGCACGTAAATTACAGTTAACAAGTGAAATTGATAAAAAATCGATTAGTTTTCTTATTACTCGAGGTGGAACCAGAATACCCTTTTTGGCCTTTGCCGACCACATCATAATTTTTGCTAAAGCATCTCAAGGCTCGTGCACTAAGGTAAGAAACATAATTGATGAATTTTGTAGGATTTCGGGTCAAAAAGTAAATTACACCAAATCTGCATTCCAAGCGTCTAAAAATATGAATGCACATCAAAGGAACATAGTCCAACAAACGCTGGAAATCCCAACAATGACAAATATCGAAAAATATCTTGGATGTCCGATTATTAGTGGAAAAGTTAACAAAGATACCTTTAAGGAGTCCACAGGAAAGGCTCAGAAACAGCTTACGAAATGGAAAGTAAACTCGCTCTCTCAAGAAGGGAGAACAACCTTGATCCGAGCCAATCTTTCTTCAAAACCCAACTATGTAATGCAAAGTTTCATGCTTCCTAACTCCATTCATGCCGAAATGGATAGGATTAATAGAGGTTTTTTCTGGAACAAAGATAGACAATATAAGCCACTCGTAGGATGGGACAAGATCTGCAAGCCAAAGGAAATGGGTGGGTTAGGAATAAGGAAAACAGAACCTATGAACAAAGCACTGCAAATGAAATTACTATGGAAAATCCTTGCAAAACCAAACAATTTTTGGGTAAGGATAGTGACGCAAAAATACCTTAAAAGCGATAGCCTTTTTACATATAAGCCAAAACAGAATACATCATGGCAATGGAAAAAACTTATTCATCTTCGAGAAGAATTCTGCAAGGGACTAATACGACAAGTTGGGGACGGAAAAACGATTAACTTTTGGAAGGATAGATGGATCCTTGAAGGTCCCTTGCATCTGCATGTCAGGGATCCTTCAATGATCGATGAAATGTCGAAAGTTGTAGATTGGATATCAAATGATAAAATATGAAAAACAGACCAATTAAGACAAGTTTTACCAAATGAAATAGTTGACCAAATCCAAATAATTGCCCTACCAGATAACTACATCCAAGATAGGCTCTACTGGGCACCAAGCAAAAATGGGTGGTTCTCCACTGCTTCAGCAATTGAGTTAATTACTAACATAGAGGGACAAACCCCAAGCCTAAATAACTGGATATGGAATCTAGACATATACCCGAAAGTTAAAAATTTCTTATGGAAAATTGATAACAATGGCCTTCCTACGAAAGCACGATTACGGGAAAAACAGGTTGTTACACCAGGAGGATGTATATTGTGTGATTGTACCATTGAAGACACAAACTACTTCCTTACTAAGTGCCCGTACATGACTTATATAACAAATAAAGTAAACCCAAACACAGCCCAAGTAATTAGAGGAATCAATCCTGACAATAAATCTCCAAGGGTAATTCTGAATGAAATTAAACAACTTCTAGGAAAAAAGGAGTTCACGGAAATGGCAGTCATTTGGTGGAGTGTTTGGCATCAACGAAACAAACTAAACTTTCAGCAAGATCAATGCGATGACATTCCGGATTTGACAAGATATATCCAAACCCAAATTAAAAACTGGGATAAGGCAAAACAGTGGTCGGAAGACGAGGAAAGCATAAGAACGGTAAAACCTCGACTAGCGAACCAGCGAAAATTAATGAACAAGAACTGGAAAAAAACCTAATCAAGACCAAGTCAAAATCAATTTTGATGCATCTAGGCTTTCTAATAACCAAGCGACGGGAGGAATTGTACTCAGAAACCACCTTGGCCAGATAATCGAATTGAAAACATATAACTTTGGAAAGATCTCAGTTTTAAAAGCTGAAGCTCTAGCCTTCCGAGAAGCTATTCGGGAAATGAAAAATAGGAATTTAAAAAAGGTTGTTATTGAAGGAGACAACCTCCAGGTTATTAATGCCTTTAAAGGGATAATTAAATGCCCTTGAGAGATTGAATTAATAATATCCGACATCCTTGTGTCCACTTACGGAGATTGTGATTTACAGATTAATCCTATTACTAGGGATTGTAATGTTGTGGCCGATAAAATTGCTAAATTGGGCCACAGTCTTTCCATCGAGGTCACTAAGACTCATCCAAAACTTCATGTTCTCATCCGAAAGGATGCTCTAGGACGCCCTTCGTGAAGGAGTGCATCCTAACCCTTATCTAATAAAAAAAAATGGAGCATGGACATACGATTTTTTTTATATTCTTGTTATTTTTGATCCATTTTATATTCTTGTTAGTTTCCCACAAATTGAGAAGTTTATATTATTTTGCGCATTACAAAACTAAATACTAGTATTATAATAGTGAAGGAAAATATAATAATGTTTTTTGATCATTGAAAAATACTCCGTATAATACTCCGTAATATGGTAGGACGAGTAATTGCACAAAATCAACGCTGAAGGAGTATCTGTCTTTCTCTCTCAAGCTCCTTTCCAATTATCAGACACAATACTCTCTCTCACCCCACTGTTTTCTTTCCTCTCTCTTCCTTGCTCGAATTTTATATGCTGTCTCCTCCTCTCGGGAGAATTTTTCTTTTCTCAGATTTCTAGGGTTTGATGTTCTGCTGATTCTCACTTCGGTTTGCTCTTCAAAGCAACGAGCTGAATCTTCCACGATTGTCGTTATTCATCGGACCTCGATTCTTCACAAGCTATACTTCGTTTCCTGTTCCGCTCCATTTTTGCTCAACTTTCTGGCCACTTCTTCGCTTACTTGCCAGTATTGTGGAGCAAGCTGCGCGAGTTTCCTTCTGAGGAGGTTTGCTGCTTTTAATTTCCTGTTCGTTTATGTGAGATTCTGTTGCGGTTTCTTCTTCGATTGATATGTGTAGTTAGTAGATCTGCGATTAAATTCTGCTCTATTCGGTGTTAAGATCGTGCTGATTTGAACTACTCCAGTCTGTACTCTGTAGCACGTGGAGATTAATTTGGATCTCCTTGCCTGCTTAATATCAGGTCGTTGAAGCTGTAAATTAAAATATGGAATCTTGGAAGTTTCATTGTTTTTCTGCTTAATGGAAGGAAGTTTCTCTACATGGATGAGATTAAATTTCAGGTTTATATAGCTGAAAGGGATTTTTCGGGTGCTACATGTTTTCTATTTTTAGGTGAACTGTAGTCTGTCTACAGATTTGAGATCCATGCAGCGTAAGATGTATTAATATTAATTAATATTTATTCTTATTTTGATGTATTGTGGTGGAAGACTCATGGAAAGTGGGATTGCTGTTGAAATTTGAATTGAAAATGGTTCTGGGGACTGGGGGGAATCAGTCAAATAAATAACAAAAAAGCAAGAAGACTGTAGTCTAAGGTTTGAATTTTTCTGAAGATGCTGGTGCTGCACACTTAGTCAAACAATACGAGAAGTTAGAATATGGGATTGAAATCTTCCACAAATCAAAGCATCTTTAAAGCTGTGTTTGACTTAGGTACTCTGTTTGTAGTTTTTTAAGGATGATTCTCTGCCCACTTCAGTTGTTTGCTCCTTGGAAGCCCTGTGAGCTACTATCGTGAATTTATAAGTCAAATCACTTTAGAAAGACTAGTTTATTGAATGTGGAGATAATATATATTGCTTTGCATCTTATGAGTGTTAAATTAATGGGAAGACTGTCTTTATTGGACATATGTCAATGACCAATGAGTTCCTTTCTATATATAATGGCTCCTTCTTGGGTGAATAGTTTCTTCTATTAGGAGTGGACCTGGAAGCAGTTTAACTTTCTGCATAGTATTTCACTTATTTTGGTTTTCAACATTTGGATGATGGGAAAAAGGTGTCTTATATATTTTGTTGTTGCATTGCAGGCAAAAATAGGATGTGCAATCAGCAATGATCCAGACAGTTTAGAGTGCTGACCAAAGTTCATGACAGGTGGCTTACAGGGACAAAAGTTTCTTTTGTAGAAGTCTTCCTTTTTTGAAAGGGTTGCAGAAGTCAGTGTTGGCATTGGGTTTAAATGAGTTCAGCCAGTATATCTATTGAGTGGTCTCTGCCTTCACACTCAAGTGTTGTATTTTATTTCTAAATTCAAAAGAAAAGTTCCCCCCTTCATTCTTGTAAATATTTTCACGAAATTGAGGAGAAATAAGCATGCCTTCATGGTGGGGAAAATCATCATCTAAGGAGGCAAAGAAGAAAAACAACAAGGAGGGTTTAATTGAATCACTACAGCGGAAATTGAGGGGTTCTTTTGATGGGAAATGGGATAATAGATCAGGAGGCTCTCGTAGACATTGTAGCGACACAATTTCTGAAAGGGGGTCTCAATCACGGACAGTGTCCAGATCACCATCTCCTTCCAAAAATGTAGCACGGTGTCAAAGCTTTGCCGAGAGGCCTCTTTCCCAACCACTTCCACTTCCAGGTTTACATCCTGCTAATGTTGGCCGTACTGATTCTGGAATTAGTATATCAACAAAGCCTAGACTAGAGAAGGCTTCCAAGTCTTCTTTGTTTCGCCCCCTTCCAAGACCAGCCTGCATTAGGAGCAAAGCTGATCCTGCTGAAATTGATACTGATTTAGTTACTGCTTCTGTTTCTAGTGAGAGCTCAATAGATAGTGATGATCTAACAGAGTCTCAATTGCAGCCCCCCCTTACATCTGACTATGATAATGTCAACAAAGTTACTGCGGGCAGCCCTTCCAGGTGAGCTATAATTTTCTTCTCTTCCAAACTCAAGGTTCTAAGAAATAAGTTGATATCATAATTATCATTCTCAGCACTTTGCATCTGTGCTGGAAAATTAAATTAAAAATTATTAGAACCCTTCAGCCATTTAACCTTCTGATTCTAATTTGTTTTCCATCACTCTCTCTCTCTCTCTCTCTCTCTCTCTCTCTCTCTGTAGCCTGAAGATAAAAAATCAATCCTCTGAGGTTACTTCGACAAATGCAAGAGAGGCACATAAGCCTGTTAGTAAGTTATTAAGTAATCAGAATTCTCCTACATCGCCAAAAAGAAGACCTTTGGGTAATCATGTCACAAGCTTGCAGATTCCTTATAATGCTGCCTTCTATAGTGCACCTGACAGCTCCATGTCAAGCCCATCAAGGAGTCCAATGAGAGCATTTAGCAATGAGCAAGTTATGAATGCCGCATTCTGGGCCAATAAACCTTACCCTGATGTAAATTTACTTGGGTCCAGTCATTGCTCGAGTCCAGGCTCAGGTCAGAATTCTGGGTATAATTCAATTGGAGGAGATATGTCAGGGCAGTTATTTTGGCAACCAAGCAGAGGTAGCCCAGAGTATTCTCCAGTACCAAGTCCTAGAAGGGCCAGTCCAGGACCTGGATCTAGAGTTCAAAGTGGTGCAGTGACACCTATTCATCCAAGATCTGGAGGAGCAGGCTCAGAAGGGCCTTCAAGCTGGGCTGAAGATGCAAAGCAACAAAGTCATAGGTTGCCTCTTCCTCCTGTGACAATTCCTAGCTCTTCTCCTTTTTCTCATGGAAATTCTGCAGCAACTTCACCTTCTGTCCCACGGAGCCCAGCAAGAACAGAGAACCCAATGAGCCCTGGATCACGCTGGAAGAAAGGAAAATTGCTTGGACGAGGCACGTTTGGGCATGTCTATGTTGGTTTTAACAGGTACTTGCCACATTGATGCACATCTTGTTTTATTTCCTGAAGCTATGTGTATTCCAGATATTGCATCACAGTGCTAAATTGTTCTTCACTACGCTATCATGCACACAGTGAAACTGGTGAAATGTGTGCCATGAAGGAAGTTACTCTATTTTCTGATGATGCAAAGTCGAAAGAAAGTGCAAAGCAATTGCAACAGGTAAGATTTGGGATGCATTTGTTCTGTAATACAAGTGCATGAATTCTTTGCTTCTATGCATTATTAGCATGCTAAGCAAATGTAATCACCGTGTGTTAGGGAAGGTATAGAAAAATTGGTTCAAGTCATAGTTGTTATTTTTTGTCCAGGGGAATTTTGTGAGCATGTGATTGAGAACATTGAACCAAAGCTTGGGACTCTGAGCTACTTTTTGTTTGATGAACAGGGCTAATATAGGTTTTTCAATGTGAGTTAAGAATCAACAGAATATCCATTTTAACTTCCCTCTTTCCCATCTGACCTATGTTTGTGACTTTGTGTGGTACTAATTATTCTGGATACGTAAGATTGTCATTTTTCTGTATGTTTGCGGATCTGCAAGTTTATTGAATTTTTTTTAGTCAGCAGAATCTTTCAGAACTGTAGTCAGATTTTGACTTAATGCTGTTATATTGATACAAAGTATCTACAAAGGCTTGCTCTTGCAATATTGCATCATGGTCAATCCTCTTTGTTAATATTATAAGGTTTTGCATGCCGATGTCTGGCCTTTTGAGCATTTAAACTAAACAAGGTTCATTGTTTCCGCTCTCTAAGTGGGGTCATCAATTTTAAGGTCACAATTTTGGAAGTTTTGTTTATTCATGTAATCTGGTTATGGCTAGAAAGGACGTCTAACATGAATAAATTTGGCAGGAGATCACTTTGCTGAGTCGATTGCGACACCCAAACATCGTGCAATACTATGGGTCTGAAAGTGTAAGTATTAAGAGACATATTGCCTCTCCCATCATCAAGATATTGAAAAATTGTTGACCTTTCTACTGGATTATTTTTGTTTCCATAAATTGATCACAGGTGGATGACAAGCTTTATATTTATTTGGAGTATGTTTCTGGTGGCTCGATTTATAAGCTTCTTCAAGATTATGGAAAATTGGGTGAAACTGCAATACGGAGCTATACTCAACAGATACTTTCAGGGCTTTCTTTTCTGCACTTAAAACATACTGTACATAGGTGAATCAAATTGCTTAAATACTTACCTTGTAGCAATATCTGTTTATGAAAAAAATTCCCGTTTCTTGTCACAATAAGCATAATAACTTTTTTCCTATACTGAACGTCTTGTATAGGGATATTAAAGGAGCAAATATACTTGTTGATCCAAATGGGCGTGTGAAGTTGGCAGATTTTGGAATGGCAAAGCATGTGAGTTCTCCTTTTTAAGTTTGTTACACAATCTATGTGGGCATGTGGCCAACTTGTTGTAGCACTTTGGGTATTATTAGCATACCTTAATGTAAATTGGAATATGGAAGCTACTAGCTAGAATCCACAAGTTGTTGTGACAATGGTATTGAAAAAAAAAACTTATATTGAAGTGGATGCTGAATCAGATCCATTGTAGAAAATGGAATAATGTTCTAGTTAACTTTGATGTATATGCTTGTCAAGAAGATTTCTGTTGTGTATGCACTTAATCCCACATGTTGTGGCGACATGTTAGAATGGTAATCTTTGTTTTAACAAAAATGCTTAGAAGAACAAATGCAAACATACTACATCCCATCATATATTGTCCTTCTGACATAGATAAAGAAACTACTGAAACAAAAAACAGAACAAAAGCTTAGAAGATTAACCTTATACCCCTAAAGTAATAAGCGAGTGATTAAGCCCAATTCTAAGCCAGAACGATAGCATAGTGCTGCAAAAAAAAATTCTAGAAGTATAAGCAATTGAGGGAGATGGTAAACCAGTAGAGTGTCAAGCAGCTATCAGCAGTGAGGAAGATTTATAGAGCTGAACTGAGAATTACTTATTGATATTGGTTTGCTGCCCGGAGTTGTACTTGGCAGCTTTTGGTGATGTAGCAATCTTTGAGGGTCAAACTCTAGATTCAGGATATTAAATAGTGGGAGAATGAAATGTGAGAGGTATGAAATGAATCAGCATTTGTGCATCAATATATCAAGCAAAAACATTTTTGTCTGTGAAAAAATTATAAAATTTTTGAGCAACTTATCTTGGTGCACTGGTGCTTGACATCTTTCTTATTTAGAATATTTGCATCCAAGCCCAAGGATGATTTGCTCATTTGCAAGAGGTCTAAGTTCTGTACTAAGTAATTATCCTTTTTTGTAGAAATCGGATTAACTATTAAAGAAAATGATAGGATGAGTTTTGATATTCAAGGATTTTGTTTCAATGGAGTGATCAAGACTTTGTTTACATGAAGTGATCATACCTTATATTGGCCTTGTCTATAATTGAAATCATTTATAATAAATCCTTTTGTCTTTTCTAAATTATCGGCGTTTCTCCCCAGACTTGGTTCCCTGTAATTGGTCCGTATCCATTTCTGTTTTTCTGCTTTGAGCATGATTTTAAGACATTGCATCCTTTTTAATTTGCAAGGATTAGAACATCTTTATGTGTCTGCTGTGTCAAATGTATTTTGCACTATATTGTTTGGAGCTGTGTAAATGATCGGCTATTCTGACTTAAAGGGGTGGTGGCAGGCTCCATATGCATATTCTTTGCCATTGCTGATTGATTTTGCTTCTAGATAATATGCTGTCCTGTTGCTGCAAAATTGACAGATCTAGATCAATTGCTTGTGTAGCTGATGAAAATCCTAACTGTATTGAATGACTGCTGCAGATCACTGGGCAGTCATGTCCATTGTCTTTCAAAGGAAGTCCTTATTGGATGGCGCCAGAGGTTAGGCTGACAATTTTTCTTCTCGGCACATTGATCTATTTTTTCCCACTGATATTAACTCTTGTTTTGGTGCCTTAATCATCTAGGTGATCAAGAATTCAAATGGTTGCAGTCTTGCTGTGGATATTTGGAGCCTTGGCTGCACCGTGTTGGAAATGGCGACGACAAAGCCACCATGGAGCCAATATGAAGGGGTCTGCATTTTGAGACCTTGAACTGTTATTTTGTTTTTGCATTCCTCTGAATGTATATTCACTTCTATGTCTGACATACATTTCACCATGAAATTGTCCATTAAGTTCATTTTGGATATCAATTGTCTGTTCTTTTTTGTTTACTTGTGTGAGATTGTTGAGACATAAGGTGTTTGTTGTCTAACTTCAGTTATGCAAAATGTTTGTGAAGTTTTATTCATCTACATACATAGATCATAGCATTTATCTTAGAAATTTTTCGATTTAAATTTCTTGGTCTTACAATGTTCTGCGGATCTGCCATGAACAGACTAAATGCAGTTATTGTTTGTGTTATTTCTAATTGACATCTGGCGGGCATTTCTGTTTAGATGGTGCATATGCTGACATTGTCCCTATATGACGTTTTGTATTCAGGTTGCTGCTATGTTTAAGATTGGGAATAGCAAAGAACAACCAGAGATTCCAGATCATCTCTCAGAAGAAGGGAAGGATTTTGTTCGGCTATGTTTACAACGTGATCCACAAAATCGTCCAACAGCAACTAAGCTTCTGGAGCATCCATTTGTTAAAAATGCAACAACTGAGCGTCCTATTATTATGGGTCCGGAGTTGTCTGATCCTCCGGCTGTTCCAATAGGGATAAAGAGTCAGGTACATCCTGTTTTTTCGCCGGTGTAGAATTGAATTTCTTCCGTACTTTAATTTAATTAAGTCACAAGTCTCAAAAAAGAAGAAGATCTATATATACTCGGGATGACCTCCATTTTGTTTTTTTTTTAAATTTTGGGGAAATACCATACAATAACATTGTGGTTTTGACTTTTCAATGTTGTGCTCGAGGTTTCCAACTTTGATATTTTGCAGATTATTTTCTTTGGAAAATGTTTAGTGTCTCTTTTTATTATCCCTATGGGGTGTTTTGTGGTGTGTTGTGTTTAAAACTCTTCACTGGCTTTCATTAATGTGTAGTTTGATCTTGATTGAATGTCAATATTTTTTATCTCCGTTCCCGTTGGTTCCTTCCCATTTTAATGTTGTTAACTTTTGAGTAGTCAAATCAAAACTATAAAGAATATTAGTTTCTTAAGCTGAAGTTTTTGCATTCTGGAAGCAGCTATATGACCTGTAATTCAACGTAAATATTTCCTAATCTTACCAAGCTATTATGTGTGATGATTTATTTATACTGCAACTAAACTTTCTATTTGCTTATATTTCCTAATCTTACCAAGCAATATTGTCTGTTGATTTTCTTCAACCCAAAGTTTTTTGACCTATTTTTTTGGTTTTCCTACAATTATCTTGATATTGACCTGGTTTTGGTGGAATGTCTTCAGGGCATTGCACTTGAAAGAAAGCCTTCAAACCTGGATTTGGAAAAACTATCAATCCATTCATCCAGAGTTTCACCTACTCGACCTCGTTCCAGGTTCGTTCCCTTACTTCAACTGTGATATAGAATTAGGCTTTTCTAGTGTGCACCCATGGGCACATGTTAACAACCCTTATTTCGTAAGAATATCCTCTTTAATTATTTATGTATTAATTTTAACAATTTTATAGAGTTGTCATTTCAATTTAAGGTAATAGTTTGAAAATACTTAACAAAAAATGAACAGTAAGCATGTGCCCGGTTTCTCTTGATCTTATATAATCAACTCACTTTCACAAATCTGACTTTGCTTCTCTTGATCTTATATATCTCAGTGAATACAACATCCAAAAGAACATATCATGCCCCGTTTCTCCAATTGGAAGCCCATTAACCTACCCAAGATCACCCCAACACCTAAGCGGGGCAATGTCTCCCGCTATTTCCAGTCCACTGACTTCAGGCTCATCTACTCCATTAACCGGCGGAAGTGGAGCCCTCCCATTTCACTTACTCGAGGGCTTTGGAAGCATGCCCAAGTCCCCAAACAGCAGCCTTTTCCTAAGTGGGCCTTACCATGATTCAAGCTCCAACATATTTAGAGGAATGCAATCTGGTAGCTCTCATGCTTTTCGTGATCTCGTTTCTACTAATCATGTTGGAAGACCGTGCCAAGGGGACGGGTACAACGGTCAGCCTCTATTAGCTGATCGGGTCTCTCAGCAGCTTTTGAGGGATCATGTTAAGCCTAATCCAGGGCTTGATATTAGTCCACGCTCGCCATTGCCTAGTCACCATAGAAACAAAGGTGTCTAACAGTATGACATCACCATGACTAATTTCCATTGGGTATGAAGAAGACAAGGAAAATTGAAACCTGGAGAAATCCCGGTTTGGTATATGCAAAGGTGAAATGACTGACAAGGTAAAAAGTTACCTAGTACTAAATTGATTTTTCTTGACAAATGGGGATGAAGAGTGATTTTGGCAGGGGGTCCACTTTCGTTGATCTATCTAATAAATGGATCTCTCTGATGTAGTATTTGTTTGTGACATGATGATAAATGGCTTGACCTTGTAAAGCAACTGAGAAAATACTAAATCTGATCTTAATTCATCTGAGAAGTATCAAAGTATCAAAGTCTGAAAAGACAGGAGCTCTATGTTGTGTATTGCTTTTGTGAATGAAGCTTCTGAGATGTACATTTGTGGGTCATTTCCCATAAAATGGGAAGATCCATGGTGGGCATTGACCTGACTTTTGTGCAATCCATTTTTTCTAATTTTCTTCTCTCAATTATTTTTGCCGGGTGGGGGAAGTTGTAATTCGAATGTACAGAGTACTGAATGGCTACTTGTTATGTGAAGGAATGGATGCAGAAAAAGGCATTTTCTGTGGCGTTGGTTGCTTAACTGTAATTGTTAACTGCACACAAGATTTGTTTATGTAAGCTTTGCAATCATCTGCTGTCATGTTCTCTTTTATATTTGTGGTCCGGCTCTGCTATTGTGCCCGTTGAGTGCTGAAACACTTAAGCGTGTAATATTTCTAATAAGGTTGTGATGATATGGTATTATTAGAAATCTAATGAGAAAAAGTTATGCAATCACAATAAAGATCTCAAAAATAGATGAGCATATGTTTTCTCCCCGCCACATCAGCTCAAGTATGTTGACTTTTGTGCAATTCTTACGTTATGGAAGTATGTTGATCAAATTGGTTGCTTGGTTACATTTAGGGTTAACGGCTTGAATGTTAGATAGTATTCCAGTTCATTTGGATCTTGTGTTGTGACTTGTGAGCTCACCTAATGTTTTGACTTTTGAGGAATCTTGATCCAGATCTTCGATCCAAAATGATGGAATGATCTTTGATGCTACGTGTGATCTCACTTAGAAGAAAATGAATTTTGAATTGATCTTTGATCCTAAGTGTGATCTTACTAAAAGGAAAATAAAAATAGGTAAAAAATTTTTTTATATAATCCCAATTTTACATACGATTCTTGTAAATAGTTTTTTTTTGGGTTATGAATGTATCTACGGACTTACAATTTTAAAAGCATGTTTATTCATAAAGAACACTTAAATGTTCATATTAGACTTGTATATTTATAAATGGCCGTCACAACACATACTTGTTATAATCAAGACAGAATAGCATGCGAAATGATTTATGCGATCTTTAGGCCATCCTTGTCTCTGGTAATTTGGTAATACTTCACGCTTGATAAGTTGAATGGAGGCTTCATATGGGGTAGCTTCAAGGCGAAGAGATGTATTTGGTTCCCTACTCCCTAGGATGAGGTATGTCAATCAAACAAGATTCTCCATCAGTTTTCAATGGCGATTTATCAAGATGCTAGTTCAGTTTCGTCTCGGTTGGTTGAGAGTCTTAAACATGCTCGAAGCAAGATCTTGATCTTTAGGTTTAACCTCCTATCAACTGGGTGAAGCTTCCTTACATCAGCTGAGGGCATGCTTTGTGATGCTAATGGCAAACGGTTGGGCAGCGTTGCCCATAACATCAAGATTTACTAAACTGAAATGCAGAGTTATATGGGGTGTGCAATTGGCTTGGAATTGAGGGTTGTATAAGGCAATGCTTGAAGTTGACTCATTACTTGTGTTTATCATATCTATATCATCCACTTTCTAGCCCGATGGTACAATATCGAGGCTTCTTCTTGTATAGGGGTTGATTTATCAAATTTCGACACATTTCTTCAAGAGTGCTTTTAATCTCTTTCTTGGTTTTCATGTTTTAAACGAACCACTGCTGGGTGTCAACTAATAGTGGAGTGTCCATTTAGCAAACGCCTTTTTTATTTGAAATTGTAATAGGGTGAATAACCAGCCTATTCAATGCTAGGCATAATAAGGACCAAATAGAAACTTTAACTTAATTGAATCACCATTAATTCTAGTATTTGGATCCATCAAATCATCAGACATGAAAAAAAATTAACAAGGTAAGAGTGCAAATCAAATCTTTAGAGCAGAACATGTGCCCAGAAGGGGACTCATGCATCACTTACTGTTAACAAAAAAAAAAAATTGGAACATAAATGTATAATGTACCTGGACTTGAAGACGCGTTTACTGCCATCTAATACAGAATTTACAACAGGAAGGATCAATGCAAAGTAATCCTACTAGTACCTGTCTCTTAACTTGTCAAGCGAACGGAATAAGAATCAGTTCTTGCTCACTTGGCTTTGAGGAAGCATAACGCAAGGCAAATGATAGGAAGCAGAGAAGCACACACCCCGAAACACTTTGGAGTAATGTGCACTTCAGGAATCAATCAAAACCAAAACTCTGTCCACCAGAAACAGTGAGGGAAGCTCAGATACTAGTAAGAGGATTAGTGAATATAACTTTAGTTGAGTACTAACTCTATTAATTCCAATACAACTAGTATTTCACAATAACTCCCATGTCCACTCATCTCCTTCTATGTTGGAATTTGCTTCTACCTAGCATATGCATACCATGCAAACCATGGACTCATTCGCTTAGTCGACTGGCTTTCCCAATCTCTAACAAATCACAGAGAGTAGGGTGGAAGTATTTCTTCCAATGCACGAAGTTATGATGAATGCTCTCGTCAAGATTTAGTAAACAGGAGGGGATAGATATTTAAGAATGTGCAGGTTGTGTAAACAATCTGAACAATTTGTAAAAGAGCCATGACTTATTTTGATCAAAACTACATATTGTAAGAAGGTAGCACCTGAACAATTTCCTGAAATGTCAAAATTAAAGTAAAAGTTTAAGCTAAAATATCTAACTAGAGAGAGAGAAGTCAAAAGCACATCACTGCCTTGCAGGAAGTAGCAACCATTCTTATCAAATGAGAGAAAGTACGAACAATCAGCACCAATGGTACAGAGTAAAGCAGAACAAACTTAATTAGAGAGAGATATACGTGAAGCTTGAAAGTATGGGGTCGAATTCTTCTAATATCCATATTAAGTGTACTAGGGAAGGGAAATAGAAATAACTTCATCACTAATTCAATAAAAGGTGTACCAAAAATGACAAAACATTTAAGATTTGTCATTCAAATGGAATCAAAACAACGTTGTATTTGTATCTGTATCTAACAAGAACAATGCATCTCGAATGTCAAAAAATCATATCAGTTTCCTTCTTACATCCACAAAGGCACACCTTCCATGATAGCTATGAATCATGATATGAGATATAGCTTATTCCTATCTATTACTCATTTGCATTTTAGAAAATATGCATTTAGTATTCAAAATTTCTAATACAGAGACCAAAGAGAAAGTACAAGTATGGCTTCAGAAAAGGCAGATACAATGTGGGCAAGGACTGTGACATGCTGAATCTGTGGGGTGCTCGTTGGTTTGCCAGGGATAATATAAAGCACAGGATAATTTTTTCTGCAAAATTCCACTCTTCAACTATATTCTTCGGTATGTTAGAAACTTGAGAATATTTCATCCACTATTGATTGTTTTGAGTAGTTTCAAATGCATGTTAGTATGAAGCTAGATAAAATAGGTTTAGTAGATACTAGTGTAACCAAATAGGACATAGGTCATGGTTTTGACTAACCAGGGTATGCCCGATGATTGTCTTATTTAAATATCTCATAGATGGGAAATGTAGGAAATTTCCAACATCCCACCAGCACTTACTACCACTTGACTCATTTTACATAAGGACCATATTCATTGGCACCTACCCAAGGAGTCCATTTAGGCATTTGAGCTAGCAGAGCAACTCAAAAGGCCTATACCAAGTGAAGCACATATTTAATTGGCTGATTGCAGCAACCTCTCATCACAATACAATGACAGTAAGCCCCCAAAAACAAAATGAAAAAAAAATATAAAATGGCCTGACCAGTATAGTTAAGCTACGCAACAGGAGAAAAGAACAAAGGGGCAAGCTACACAGACATAAGGAGAACATTAAAAAGCAGGAAAAAAGATAAACTTGTACAGTACCTGAGTTGCAAGCCATTGTTCTTATTCAGATGCCTCTTCTGATTCAGACAAAGGCAAGAGAGTGCAACAGCCAAGCATGTGCCCATTGAGGCAAACATAATATTCAATGCAGTCTTCATAAGCACCCAGCCTGCAGCTGGCACTCTGTGGTATCATTTTAGCTTGCAGCAAACTCCATAGTTTTGCTTTGCAGTATGGGCACACTTCGGTGGGGTGAAGCTGAGCATTCTTTTTTATCAGCATCTTGCGAACCTTCGACATTGAAAATGATTTGAAAATTCCCCGGAAAAATCCTATATCTCCTTCATCTCCTTGGTCAAGATGTTCACAAGGGTCAGATACATACAAGATGTCAGACCGACAGTGTGGCAAAAGGAAGCTCTTTCCTGATGTCCTAGAGAAGCGGGTTTTGCTGGCAAAATGACCAGGGATGTTAACGTTGTTAAACAAGCCATCTTTGGTACACCCAGAACAATAGATTAAGAGCTTCCCAAGTGCCCTCCAGTTCCCATCAACACTATGACTGCCACTAGACTGCAAATCAAGCATCATCTTTGGTGCTCTTGTCCGACAAAACTCCTTCCATAGTACTGTCTTTGCAAAATCATCAAACCATTTGCAGACACAGGAGAAAGCGGCAATTACTTTGGGGTTCCAATTTAGTTGATTAAATACCAGGAATATTGCATCTTCACATAGATGTCCTTTGGTGCATAAACAGCTTGCAGAGTGCGTACAGCGATATTGCTTTGTTAAAACCATCTGCACAACCTATCAATCAAAAGAACAGTGAAAAATTAGATTGCTTTGTTCCTCATAATATGAATGCTGGAACAGCCTCTAACTTGATCCTAGATTATTTTTTGATAATACAAGTCTTAGTACATCACTGTAAATGTACTTGAGAATTTGATACGACAACTACAGAATAAAAAATGTTTAGGATCATATAGCTCTGGATATAGTTAATTATAATCAGAAAGGAGCTATTACGATTATTGACAGAAACTTGAGAAGAAAGAACCAAAGAAAATTAGATGAGCCTCAATGACAGAATTCTTACCAGTACTCTAAAATTTGTGCCTCAGGTGCGCCTAGGTCCTGAAGCGCAACTGCGCAAGGCTCCTCAGCCTAGACGCTTTGCTTCGCCTGGACAACACCTTTTAGGCAATGTAATTAATTGAAGGTTGTTCACGAGACGTATTAAGGAAACATTTTAACTAACTTAGCACATTGCCAACAAAAGCTCATATGAAACTTCTTACAATCACATATGGATTAGGAGTATATTTTCTATATCACCAGAAGCACAAAACAGCTTAAGCCTTGAGCATTATTTTTATTTGTGTTTTCGCTTTATGTTTCATGTCTAGGCTCTCGTATCCCTATTGCTTCTAAGCACTTTTAACCGTATAAAACACTAATTCAAACCATTCCTACAACAGGGTAAAGTTAGCAACACGTAGCTGTGCTCATAAAATGCAGCTTGCTAAATCAGGATAATTTCAAAATGACCCTACTTTTTTTCTAATACATCAATCCGACAAGTTCGTATATGGATTAAAAAAAACAATACGAAAAGGCTACAGGATTTTGCTAAAAGGAATCCATGATTGTCTTTGATACCAGCTTCGGCTAAGCCTTGTACATAATCAGTTATGGCCGATTGGAAAAAATGAGCTGCAATTCAAAGCGTCACTTATGAACGGGGGCGGTTCATTGTTACTGGATTCAAGTCATCAAGTTAGACCGTACAGATTTAACGAAAACTACAGGCATAATTTCAAAGTTCATTGATCAGTTTCTAAGAGTTAGATGCGCTGGAAAACGAAGTTCAAATTTCAAAGTTCTTTGCACCACTACTATCAACACTACTTTCTTTTCTCAAAAATAGCAATAGCCCCAAACTATAAACAGCATCCTCCAAATACACAAGGCCCCTCAAAATAGCATTACTTAGACGATTTAAGAGAATTTTCGAGCAACTATGCAGGTTAAGCAGAATCATGCGCAATTCATGCGATTCATTTCAACCTGTAGTCGATAAAGAGCTTCAGACACAATAGAGAGAGTCAAAGGGACGGGGAGAAGAAGCAGAGCAGCAAACGAGACAAATAAGGCAGATAACTACCTCATTGGCGTTGACTACAAAAGCGAAACCCTAGATTCGTCGTCGACCTCCAGCCTCGAGCACTACTAATCTTCAACCACGTTCGATCCAGAGAGGAAAAAAAGAGAAAATTCACAAAGGTTAGGGTTACGTGTGTTCCTTTCTCTCTCTCGTCTTATGCTTTGCAGAATTTTCAATAATTTCTTAGTTTTTTATTTAATGTCTTCTACACCACACTTTATTTTCATAAAGGAAATTTTGGGAAGAATAAAAAAAACCCAAAATAATTTATGAGATTAATTTATTAGAGCATTATTGTAGTAAATAAATCAACCGTAACGTAATCAAATAAAAAAAAAAAGGCACACCATAACAAACAAAGAAAAATATTGTGTTTCGTGTCATTCTACTCTCTGGTATTATTTTTCAATACTTCAACTTTGACATGTTGAATTCAAACTATTTTAAAGGATCGTAAAAATACAAGGGTGGATAAAATTGAACACGGACGGGTCGGTTAAAGAAGGGTTTTGGGCAGCAGCTGAGGGAGTGCTACGAGACGAAAATGGTCAATGGATCCAAGTTTTTCTTCACCACATTGGTTTGTGCACGGTGCCGATGCCGGAACTTTAGGGTATAAGAGACGGACTCGAGCTTGCGTGGAACAATGGCTTCAAACAAGTAAAGCTGGAATGCGATTCTGAATTTGTTATTGGTATGTTAAGTAGCAATATTAATATGAGTTCATCCGTTGTATAGCCTGGTTAAGCAATGCCAAGGCTTTATTAGTAGGAACTGGACTATCCAGGTTTGTCATGTGTATCGAGAGGCGAATATGGTTGTCGATCGCCTCGCGTCTCTTGCTTTCCAGGTTACTTTAGGATTCCATGTATTGAGTGCCCCGCCTGAGGGGATTATTTCTCTGCTTGATAACGATGTAAGGGGTCGTCGGGCTATCCCCCGCTTGCTGACTACTTAGCCCTTTTTTATTATTAACAAATGCTCCCTTGAAGGGCCGAAGAGTATAGTTTCTCCTTCCACCAAAAAAAAAATACAAGGGAGTCAACGATCAGCACTTCGATAGACTATGGCTATGCCATTTTAATGCATTTATTACAATTAGACTATCCCCTACCATAGTATCCATCGTTGGCGGATGTACATGGTGCCCCGCTGAAATTTTCCAAAAAAAAAATATAAAATAGTTTAATTCCTCTTCATGCGCAGCAACAGCCCGCAACCACTCACCCGACTAACCCGAGTCCCGATTCAATTGCAATAGTTGATCTTTAATTGTTGGATTTGTTGGAGGAAGTCATGGATTGATATTCATGTTCTTTAACTGTTTGTGTTTAGAAAATGAAGAGATTTTTTTCCAACTATCGGGGTTCACAAAATATAAGTTCTAGTTCTAATCTCGATTGTGTTCCGAGTTTGCCTAGTGTTGATCCACCAAGAATGACAAATCTGTCTAGTGTTGATTCGTATTTTATATATTTAGCCCCCTTTGGACCGGATTCTTAGCTCCACAGGTTTTAACCAAAGGTAACATAAACACATAAACAACCCAAACTTTTTTAGTTTTGATAATTCGGTTGTGTTTGGAAAAGTTTAAGAAAGGGAGATGAGTGGTGGAGAGTTGGAGTAGGCATCCTATTGATCAAATAAACAACAGTTTGAAAGGAAAAGGTCCAAAGAGTGCGAGGGACGCCAAAGTGAGACATAAGGGTAAGGCCAGTTTCAACAATATGACGATTTCGACACTCGGAATACTCGTTATGCTGGGGAGTGTGAGGCGGGGTGGTTAAGTGGGAGATATCAGCCTCGGCTAGGATGTGTTTGAGGGCAATGTATTCGCCCCCATTATCCAAGTAGAGAACTTGAAGTTTAGTTTGAAAATATCGTTCAACGAGCGCTTTGACTTTGACAAAGACAGATTTTGTGTCGGACTTTTGCTTGAGAGGATAAAGCCATATATATTTTGTGAAGTGATCAACAAAGATGATATAATAGCGATAACCTTCAAAGGAAGTAACCGGAGAGGTCCATACATCCGAAAACCCAACTTGCAAGGGATAATAAGATGAAACACTAGAAACACCAAAAGGAAGTTTGTGACTTATATTAAAACAAGTTGAACAATGATCAAACTTAGAGCTAGAACTACGAAATTGAAAAATATTTTGTATAAGTTTTAAGATAGGTGGTGCAGGATGCCCTAGCTTGTGATGCTAGTTAGAGCCGACCAAGAGCTGAGCAGATAGGCTTTTAGGATTGATAGCGGAAGACAAAACATAGACACCATTAATGCAAGGACCCTTAAGAAGTGTGGTTCTGGTGGAGAGATCCTTCACAAGAAAAGAATTAGGTAAGAATTCAACAGAGAGGTGATTTTGAGAAGTAAACTTAGAAATAGACAAGATGTTGTTGGAAATTTGTGGAACATGGAGAACATTATCTAAAGCAAAAGTTTTGGTTGTTGTATGTAAAGAAAGTTTGCCAAGGTTAGAAATTTTGAGACTTGTACCGTTACCAACGATTAGTTCATCGGGTCCATCATACGGGTAGTGAAGGCTAAGGTTTTGGAGGTCATTAGTGACACTATGAGAGGCGCCACTATCCATAATCCAGGTTTGGGGTGGGATGTTTAAAGTGACGACCTGATTGGCTTGGGGAGGAGGCGGTGAAGGATTAAGAGGTTGGGGTCGGTAGGGGTTCAGTGGTGGACGAAGGTTTGGAGCAACACGTCGAAATTCAGGGCAAAATCCAACCACATGACCCGTTTCTCGGCACCATTGACATCTACCAAGAAAGGGATGTGGCGGAGGGCGATTAGGGTTTTGCATGGGAGGAGGAGAAGGGTATGATTGTGGCTAGTAGTTTTGGGCGGATAGGCAGGGTAATTTTGGGTTGGTGGTGGACGTTGATAGGGCTGGTTTTGTGGCCAAGTTTGTGGCTGATTGGTTGCCGGACGTGACTTCGAGTGAGAACGGGACTGCATAGTCATAGCAGTGGTCGGTTCGTTAGGAGTGGTTGTCGAGGCTTCGGTTTTGAGTTCCAACTCACGCACAATGAGCCTTTCATGAAGCTCATCAAAACTTATAAAGGTTTCACGGTTTCGGGCCCCATCAATCACGGCTTGAAAGGAAGAATCAAGGCCTTTCAAAACGTATTCAATGAGGTCCTCGGGATCCGGTGTCTTGCCAAGTGAAGTAAGAAGATCAGCACAATTCTTCACGTTTTGCATAAAGTCGGTGATAGAGGAAGAGTATTTAATAAGGCCATAAAGCCTTTTTTTGTTTCAAAATAGTTGTTCATGTAATTTTTTTTCCATTTATACCCTTGTGTATACCTCTACATTACACATATTCCAAAATTTCTTGGTATTTGAGAAAAAAGAAAGAGTATTTAATAGGGGCAATTTGGGGAAAAAATTTCCTTAATATGTGTGAAATTTTGTCTAAGATCAAGTATTGTGTAACGGAGAGAGTACTTATCAATACAATAAAGATAGATGGAAAGGAAATAATATCCTAACTTATATAAAAGATATACTAATCTAAACAATATCTCTAACACGCCCCTGGTACCCATACCCTAGAACCATCATCATCCTCATCCTTGTAATTCTGAACCCAAAAGATTAAAATAGAACTGAGTTGAAAAATCCCTAAATCCCTCTTTAAGTACAACAAATTCGGGTTTTCCGTTCCCAAAAGAGATCTTATTGGTGGAAAGCATACCAAATTTCAAACGCCATTCGAACTCAAATCCAGGATAGTCAGAGAGATCTTATCGTGGAAGCCACCGAATATGGACGCGATAGTTGAAATCTTGTTCTTGTTCGAATGGATTTGGAAGTACAAGATTATTTGGCTTCAAATTGAGCAACATGCCAACGTCACTACACAACGACTAGGAACACCTCGAATGCCGAGCTTAGAATTGGTATCCGGGTCACTGTGGGAAGTATGGCAGTCCTCTTTCGTTTGTACCAACTTTCTCTCCCATTCTCTATGAAACTAACACTTAACCGTTTCAATTTCTCTCACACCTTCTACTCTTCTTAATTTTTTTGCCTTATTTTATCTATCACTCCCATGGGTAATGAAAACGGGAAAATTGCTGAAAAATCTTTCAAGAAAGTTATTCTCTCAACTAATGGATCCACTTCTAACCCCACATCAAAAGCTAAGTGATGGTGCGCAAAATAGCAGAATAAGAGGTGGGACTGGGGTACGAGGATTAACGGATCCGACGGGGTTCCCAAGGTTAAACTCGGGGCCCATTGTCATACCCATCTCAAAAAACAAACAAATCCCTACCTTTGCGAGGCCTCGAAACCTCGGCAACGAGGTCTACCTCGTTGCTCAAAAGCTGACACCCCCGCCCCGTCTAAACCACTCAGCGGTCACCGCTCCTCCAACCAATAATCAGCTGCCTCACACTTGACCAATCAAAAGGCTTGATCTCGGGCGTCCCACATCGAGCAAGCACCAACACTCGACTCCTCAAATCTCTATAAATAGAGGAGAACCTCGTAGGTAGCAAGGGGTCGAAAACATCTTGAACTCAAGAACTATCTTGCTCGTTGAAGATCGACGTGTTGAAGCACCGTTAAAGACTACGCTGCAGACAAGTGAAGGTCTACAAAAAGACTTCAAGTCACCCCAAAGAATCCCCGCCCTAGTCAAAGATCTCGTTGTATCACCTCGCAGATCACAACCACCGCGTGCTAAATCGACTCCTCGACCTCGCTACTAGAGCTCGATACATAAGCTTGTGGGTGATAGAATCTCGTTGTAACTAGGAGATCTCGAACCTTGTTAGATCAAGATCTCGAACACTCTAGGAGAGATCTAGGGCATACTCACTGATTGTAATCTCGTTAATTGTAACCTCGCGATCTGTAATCTCGTATTAACGATATAAATAAAAGAGCAAGTGTTTGCACAATAGAATAAAAGTAATCTCATTTCTTGTCTTCTAGCGCTGGTTTGTTTCGGGTTTCATCACTAAGGAAGTTGATGGTTCCGAAAAAAACACAAAATAAAAAAATCTCAGTAATTTTATCACTATGTATGCATAATTTCAATTAATTTGTTCGATTTCGCATCAATCATGACAAACCCATAAGCCCCAAATTTCGAAACTCTTGAGAAAATAAATAAGTTTAAGATTTAAATTAAACTTGCATCTAGAAAATGTTGAGTTTAAATCTTGTCAAGATTAGAGACGGTTGGAAATGAGTTATAGATATCGCAAGAATGATGCTACATTTTTTCTCAAAGTGGTTCTTTAGAGAGGTAAGAGGAGAGACTGATAGAGTATGTTTTGGAGAAAGGAGTTGTGTAAATCCGAAGAAAAAAAAATTGGCTTTTTTTATTATTTTTAGTGGATTATGTTTAATATGACCCTTTCTTAAATAAATAGAATTATATAAAAACAAGCATTCCATGCCTAAACAGGAATAACCTAATAAGGGATGGGTGATTCAATTATGACAAAACTAATGATAAAGGTGGTTTTCAATTAATAATCTTATATAGAGCAGATGATTCAGTAATACGGCCTATTATAAGGGAGGTTAAATGCAAATAACATAATTTAAGGGGAGGTTAAATGCAATTTCTCCTAATAAATAATACTTTCTCACAACTAACACTCAACAACTCAAAACTAAGCATTAGTCAAAGGATGCACATCTGGGGAGGAAGGGTCAACTCCACGCCACTCCCACTTGCACTTCAAATAAAGGAGAGACCTTTGGGAGGATTTTCTTAGCACATATCCTAGTTTTATTTTCAGGCGGCAGAATACATCAACAGACACTTGAACTTGTACACTTTTTTCAACCAGCACCCTATACTTTAAAATTTTCAAATAAACACCTAAACTAAACTAAATTTGTTCTATTAAACACTATACGTTGATGTGTCATAGCGTGTGAGATTCAATCTCTTTGTGAGCGAGTGGGGAACTTGTAAATTTTGAATTTGAATTTTTTTTTAGTATTCTATCAAAAGAATAAAAAAGAAGAAAAGAAAAACTAAAAACAAAATGAAAAAGAATTAAAAAAAGAAGTTTTCTTCGTCTTCTCAAACAAATGAATGTCCAGCCTTTGCACTCGGCCGGTTATCTTCTCAAACGAAATCCCTAAATTCAACGACGACCACCTAAACGCTCCTTGCAAGAACGAGAACCAGATCTGGTCGGGGGCTCAGGGCTAGCGGTCATCGCCGGTTTGAACTTGTCATTCTCAATTAAAGGAGGAGGAGAGGCCTAGGTTATCGGATTTGGGGAGGAGGGACTTCACCGCCGATCGGATCTCGAAGGACCGTCCACCCAGATCTCAGACCACCAGATCTCCGACATCGCCGACCTAGTCCGTCGTTTCAAAGGCGGATAAGATATGTCGTCGGTGAAGAATTTCGAACTCCCGAGTTCGTCGTTCCGTCCTTTCGGATCTAGAATTGTAGACTTTGATGACGAAAGAAGATATGCCGTCGTTGAAGAATTCGGAACTCATGAGTCCGTCGTTCCAGAGATGTCAATTTCAGATCTAGAATTCGGAATTCTGTGAGATTTTTTTGGTAGAAAATAGATCTAGGATTTTTTTAATAGATTTGGAAAGTAAATCTGAGATTTTTTTTTGTAGAAAGATAGATTTAGAAAAAAAATTTAACAAATTTGGAAAGTGGATTAGAGTTTTTTTTAATTTATTTATTAAATTTATTGGGAAATTTTATTATATTGAAAAGATAAAAAATAATTATATGTGGCATCTATATGGCACCCGCATGGCGCATATGTGGCATCCACGTCACCGCGAGTGTATTTCACTCAAGGGCTTAGTGTCTAAAAGGCAAAAAATAGTTAAGTTTAGGTGTTTATTTAAAAATTTCAAAGTACAGGGTACTGGTTGAAAAAAATGTACAAGTTCAAGTGTCTGTTGATGTATTTTGCCATTTTCAGGCTTGAACATGTAATTTCATTTCCAAAAGCAGCCCAGTATGACATGGCACAGCAACAACATCTTTAGACAACGGCACATCAGTTTCTCCTAGCAGACCACACGAGTCTTTCCTTTTAAAGAGCCTACTTCGATAGAAGCTCTCCTCGTACTTCGTCGAGCACCTATAAGTGCTATATCTAGCATAAACGCTTCCGGAAACTCCACACACACGATTATCATTATCGGACGAAATCAGGCTAACACGAACCTTAGCACATACCGCATCATCCAAGATCGCGTAGTGCACGCAAGCAAACCCGTGGTCACCCTTAACAACAGAACATATGCGCTTGTCATACCAATCTAACGCGGTGTTCATGCACCACCGCAAACACCCTTTGCTGATTTCGCGCCCTCTGGCATCCTTCAGGTCAAGATGGACATTAAACCAAGTGCCCTCGTGACAATGAGGGCGCTCTAGCAATGGTATAGGCTGATTGGGAAGCACTGTTTCAGGCCTCGTCTCGTCTCTCTCGAAGATAGAATAAGGCTCATCCTTATGATTATCGTACTTGATTGTTCCGTAGACACGCAAAGGGCGTTCGTGATGGAAAGAAGCGACAGAAACAGAGAACACCTCAACAAGAGGTCGATCAAAACCGAATGGTTGGTTCCTGAAAAATCAAGACTTTAGTTTCCATTACTACGTACCCATCTCAAACAATCAATCTATATCTACATAGTACTATATTTAGGAGAAACATTAAGGTCCTGTTTGGTTTGTCGTGACATACGAGAAACTAAAATGGACTATATTCATTTCCATATCGTTTACGTTTCCATGAATTGCAGCCAAACGGGGCCTAAGAACGCACACAACACATAATATATAATGGTATTATGCAATGATCTTTTAATAAATAATGGAAAGTACCATACCTGTTTTGTTGAGTTTCCTCAATGCTGCTACAGCTATATACCTCATACAACAAGTCTTCAATTCTCAAACATTCTTTAAAATATGAATCATCATTGTTGGGCAACTCACCAACAAACTCATCTTTATGATCATCCAACAAGTCTTCAAAGTTCCAGTATCCTTCTTCACTCTCCAAGAGCTCATCTCTACTAGATAAACGACAGCCGGGCAACTCACCAACAAACTCCTCTTCATCCGGTTTTGAATATGGATGGAACCAAAACACACTCAAATGGATGCGCCATTTTTCCCCCATGATTGCCTTAGTATGCGGCCCAGAGAGAGGATCAACAGGCTCGAATTCCAAAGCCTCATCACTAGTGATGACGATTCGTTCATCATTATTAACCACCAAGTCTGCTTTGATTCTAAGCAATGAATAAGCTGGCACGGCTATAGCAGGCAAATAAGTATGACCATCGTTCGTTTTCAAGGACATGGACTGTATATCACAGAGCACGCGTTCGAGTCCCCTCTCACCCTTCACCTCGGTGTTAGCAGAAATGATGCCACTCACAACAACAACATCAGATTCATCATCAGTTGCACTGTTTTCAAGATTTTTATAAACTTGAAGACTCGCTATAGCCAACAGTGCATGACGGAATATTGCATAGTTCAAAGTGACACGCCCATACCCTATTCTATCAAAGAAGATTGTTTGTTCTTCGTCGTAAAGAACCTTATGCTGGAAATCCAACTTTCTTGAATCGTCGACAATGGTGACACTCCGAGTCTTGTCTACGAGATACAGCTCTAACCAAAAATATTTTGGTAACCAGCGAGGGGAGTAACCATCGTCGGGTTCGGGTTTAGGAAGGATTGCAGTTTTGTTGTCCAGCATAGAGACAGTCACTGGATCATCATGTTCGTGTTTAAAGATGAAAAACTCTTTACCGTAATCATTAGTCAATTTTATATGACCGTAAACTTCAAAAGAAGAACCAACATCGTTATGCTCCTCCTGTGGGAACCTTTGAATGCTAACAGAGAAAATCTCAAGTAAATTGGTTGATTTGACACCCCTTTTCGTTTCTGTGTCCATTACTGTTGTGGAGTAAAGGGTTCAGCCTGCAAACACCACAAAAACTGGTTACAAAAACAATGAAAGTTTGGATCTTTCTCAATTGGGAACTAAGAAAACATTAAAAACAAAATTCAATTGAGAAAGACATGTGCAAACCGATCAATTTGTAGACTTTGACGACGAGGTAGAGAAGATATGTGAATTGGAATTGGAGACGCGGAGCCGCGTGAATGGAATTGGAGGAGTCGAAGGGAAATTAGGGCAGGGAATACAAAGGACGAGACCGGAATAATAAGAGAGAGGCAACGGTATGGTAAGTAACGGTCTTGTAAGGTTCAAACTTGCCGTACAAGAAATATATATCTTTTTTCGACCAAAAAAAAGAAATATATATCTTTGTCAAACTTTTTTTTTTTGTCTTACCTTATCTATCTATAACTATAACCAACAGAATGATTCTGGTCCCACCTCATATTTACAAAATTAATTTTATTTCTAATACTTTAATTTTTTTCCTACTAAATTCTTTTTTAACTATTTAATCTATCTTTAACATCAAACAACTATCTATTTAGTATAACAATATCTTTTGAAAACTTCCTTATACAAATATCTATAACTATATATTAAAGATGTAACTTTTCGAGCCACCAGAATGATTCTGGTGCCACCTCATATTTAAAAAATTAATTTTTATTTCTACTTTAATTTTTTTCCTACTAAATTCTTTTTTAACTATTTAATCTATCTTTAACATCAAACAATTATCTATTTAGTATAACAATATCTTTTGAATAGGGTTGTTCATTGGTTCGGGTAATTCGGTTTTTACCTGAAAACCGAACCGAACCGAACCAAGGTACTTCGGTTCGGTCCTCGGTTCAAGATTTTTTCTAGTTCGGTTTTCGGTTCGGTTCGGTTCGGTTTCAGTTCGGTTCGGGTAAACCGATTTATTTAAATATATAAAAAAATATATCCCTTACACCTTACCTATGTGAGTTGTATTAATTATTATTGTAGGTTTTGAGTTCGGTTTAGGGTTAAATCGGTTTTAGTTCGGTTTGGGTTCGGTTCTAGTTCGGTTTGTAATTCGGTTCGGGTCAAAAATTGGTTCGGTTTAGGGTATTCAATTCTATATTTTGGGTTAGTTTTTACCCAATCAGGTAATTCGGTTCCTACCTGAACCAAACCGAACCCAAACCGAACCGAACCGAGCTTATTCGGTTCGGTCCTCGGTTCCAGAAATTTCCTAATTCGGTTTTCGGTTCGGTTCGGTTTTTATCGGTTCGGTTCGGTTTTGGAGCGATGAACAACCCTACTTTTGAAAACTTTCTTATACAAATATCTATAACTATATATTAAAGATGTAATTTATTTATTAATATCCTATTTATAATGTCTATAAAATATCGAATCGTAGTCGTACATGGTACGATAGGTAAAACCGTAAAACTAATAGTGAATCGTAGTCGTACATGGTACGACGGGTAAAACTAGTAAGGACTTATTTTTTCTTCTATTTTTCTTTCCTTGCCTAGCTAGCAATGATTTTCAATTAATGTGTTCGAAGAGGGAAGGCTTTATGGACCAAAAGCTCAAACTTCACAGTAAAACTAAACCAACTGCCATCACAAGAAGAAAAAAAAAGGAGGATGAGTATATAAACACAAATACATTGAGCTCAAAACAAAGTTTCATACTACATGTACTTGAGAACAGAAACCCCAAAAGCAATGCCAACGAAAGTGGCGATGCAAATTCCAAAGATGCCCACAAGAACTCCAGGGACAACAAGAGAGTCCCAGCCTTGTGCTTTGGCCATGCCACAGGCTGTTGTTGGTCCACCGACATTGGCATTTGAAGCTAAGAGAACGAGTTTCAAATCCAACCGGAAAAGTCTCCCTAGCCCAAGAACAACTAGGAGATGAATGGTCACTTGTACAAATGCAAATGCAAAGATACTCGGGGCCGTGTTCATCACGTTCCAGATGCTTCCGCTAGCACCGATTACTGCAAAGAAAATCTGTTTGCAAGAAACAAACAAAAAGTTGAACCAAAGCACTCTGAAAACCAGAAAGAAAGGGCAATTTTTTTTAAAAGAAAAGAAATTAAGTATGGTAGAATCAGGAAAGTGGATTTGATACCTGCATCAGGACTAATGAGATAGATTCTGCAGATGGTGCAAGATAGGAGAAAACTTTGGGCAATGTAGTTGCTAGAATGATGACTATAGCTGTAACTCCTGGAAGAATACCGCCTTGGATTCTAAATAAATGTGTCATATATGTTGCAAGCTTGCATATTGCAAAGGCTACAGCAATGGAAGTAGCAGATTGTAGCACTGATATCTTGTTTCCAGGATCGTGTTCCGTATCCAATGCAGCGTCTGGAAATGGATACTCTTGTTCGAATTATGAATCTTCCAGGAACAAGAAATGAAAAAAAAAAAAGCCTAATATAATGGTGAAATACAAAAAAGTTCAACATAATCTTATAAATTTCAACAGAATAAATGTACCAGTAGATTTCGAATCCTCAGGAGGGACTCTTGAGGCTAATGCAAACAGAACCATGAAATAAATGGCACATATAACGTTATCAGCAGCAACACCAGCTGCCATAATGGACGGAGAAATGCCAAGTGATTCGGAGATTGCAACATAATTCACAGCTGCAAGAAATCAACACCCAAAAGACAAAGTAACACCACATAAGAACACTGTTGTGAAAGTCATCTCTATCAATAAGCAACTTAAGTTCTTAGTAGATTTTAGTTTCATCAATTTTGAACCTTAAAAAAAGAAAGTGTAATCATTATAGTATCATTTGTACTGATAAGATAAGGGATTATTATAGTTCTAACTTCTAAGACTTACTTCCTCCTATGTAACTACCCATAAGAGCGGCGGCTATTTTCCAACTATCTTGACCGAGAGAACGCATAGGCACCAGCAAATATGCCACCACTGTTCCGACCGTGGTAGCCACTGCAATGCATAAACACATCAACATATCAAAAACACCATCACACATTATAATTGAATGCTCTCAAGATAGAAGTTTAATTTGGACTATTTTCATTCCCACTCAGAGATTAAACATTCAATTTTGAGTATTTTCCTAAAATATAAAGCTACATTAATGAATGGAAGGAGTGAATTCTTATAAAGGTCACACTAATCCTAATTGAATCACATCAGCAAAATTGAACAAATTGCTGTATAATTACAAGTCAATGAAGCAACTAACTGAAAGAAAAGCAGCTAAACACGAGTAATAAAGCAAGATTAAAGGCTTAATGAACCTGATCCAAGCAAGAACGCCAAAAACAGCTTTCCAGTGATCTGAATCAGTTTATTCATGTTGGCTCTGAACAATAGCAGGGGAACAGTTAAAGGTAGCAAGAAATCGAACACAACGGAATAGGCCGGAGCTTCATAAGGAAGTATCCCTACGTTACTTGCTGCTAATCCAACCAGTATACTCACAAGTGCTGAACTCACTATGCTCCCAATTCTCGTCTTCTCTGACCTTCAATCCCAAAAATAAACCCTAATTTCTCAATTTCGAAGATAACACAACAAGACGAAGAAATTGAGCATCTATAGTAAGCATTGCAGGTAATAAACTCCATATTACATTCGAATTTGGGACATTCTTCTTGCGTTAGTATTACCAAAGTCCGAAAGCGGCAATGGCGAGGAGTCCAGACCAGGTGCCCCAATGATCTTGAGGAGAAATTAGGGCGGCGTTAAATCGGATTTGAGACCTAACAACGAAGGATCGTCGCACATTGGTTGAAAGATGGGAGCTTCCAAATAATGACGGTCGATGAAGAGCGCCGTGGAAATGTTGCATGGTTTGGGGTTTTGGAGGGAATGGCGAGTACTGAAGTCGGCGGCGGAGAATTGGACATGGGAAGAGAGCAGAAGTAGCAGAGGGAGAGAGACGGAAACTGGCTGATGGAGGAAGAGGTGGACATGGCGAAGAGAATGCCATAACTGGATGAGTATGTTGAGCAGAGGAGCTGAGCATGAGCTTGGGCATGTTGTTGATGGAATCTGATGGTAGGTGAATCTTTGGTGATAAGGATCTGAGGATTGAGGTATTCGGATTCGGTTAATTTTGGTCCCAATTTTGGTCCTTTTACTTGACACTAGACCTAGGCAAATGCGGACCGGCCTAGTGGTGTGTCCGGTCGCCGGTTCCTCGGAACCCCGAAACCGGGACCGGAACCGAGGAACCGGGGGTTCCTCGGTTCCGGTTCCGATTCGGTTCCGATTTTTTCCGATTCCTGCCGGTTCCGGTTCGGTTCGGTTCGGTTCGATTCCATTTAATTTAAATTTTTTTTTTAAAAAAAAAAATATGCCCGTTCGAATCTCGGAATGTGGGCCGCGATCGCGGTGATAGAGCACCGCGGTCGCGGCCCGTCCTCCGCGATCGCACATCGATCGCGGATTGTGGTTATAATGGCTATTTTAGCCTATTCGGCTATTCCAACCGGTTTGGGACTTTGGGAAGAGAAGGGGGGTGGGAGAAGAAGAAGGGCTTGAACTTGATATTAAGTTGCCTACGTATCCTTTCGGGGTCATAGAGGAATCAAAGCCCACGTAGTTCTCTTACCTTTGATATGCAACCCCGCTTGGCGACTTACCTACGGGCTACGGTTAAGGTGGATGTCGTGCTTGGTCTTTAAATGATGAGTGATGGTTCCATAACCTCCACCCAACAACCATTTGTACCTCTTGGAACAATAGTTGCACTTAACCTCACATCGGCCTCGTTCATCCAATACGTTGTCTTTGGTGAAGTGATTTGTGAAAATTTCGAATTTCAACCCTCGGCCATGGTTTTCCATACTTGAAAATGAATATGAAATGAAAGAGTATGAGTCAATGAGATTGGTGTAAATTAAATTGAAAGAGAGATATGATATTTATATGGATAAATGGATTAAAAATAGCCGTTGAAATAGCCGTTGAATTTGAAAAATATAGCCGTTGGAATGGATCCGCGACCGCGGATTGAGAACTGCGGTCGCGGAATGTGGGCCGCGATCGCGGTGATAGATAACCGCGGTCGCGGCCCGTAAACCGCGATCGCTGTGATCGCACAACGATCGCGCTTTGTGGTTCTAATGGCTATTTTAGCCTATTCCGACCGGTTTGGGAAGAGAAGGGGTGGGAGAAGAAGGGCTTGAACTTGATATTAAGTTGCCTACGTATCCTCTCGGGGTCATAGAGGAATCAAAGCCCACGTAGTTCTATTACCTTCGATATGAAACCCCGTTTGGCAACTTACCTAAGACGACCCGGCGGAACCGGCGGAAGAAGCTTGGCTTGCGTCGTCCTCTATTACATCATCGGATGACTCCGTATAGTTCATTGATTGTGATCTAATTTCCGCCCTCTTCCAATCGTCCACACAAACTTGGGCTTCCAATGCTTCGGGTGCCAATCTTGATCTCCTATCGTCTAAGATGTGGCCGCCTTGGCTAAACTTTTGCTCCACCGCTACCGTTGAAGTGGGAACGGCAAGTACTTGAGCGGCGATCCTTGCTAGTGTTGGATATGTGTTCTTGTGTTGCTTCCACCAATCTAAAATGTCAAAATCATCTACAAACTCAAAGGTAGTGGTTAGATAAGTTTCGAGCTCCGTATGTGAGCTCGTGAATCTCGGTTTTTTTGTAAGATTTTGCAACATACGAGACCCGACGGATAGAAAAGAACGACGAGATGAGGAGGACGATGGGGGTAATTGAGGCGTAGAAGGAACCTCACCACCCGTGCTATAAGTTTTGTACAAATCATAGATAAGAGATTTAACACGTTCTATAATGACATCAACATTGCAATTTCTATCATAATGTTCTTCTTCTAAATTTAATAACTCATAGTATTGATACAAAAACTTTTGCAAACCTTGCATCTTAAGTCTTGGATAAAAAACACAAGCAACAAGATAAATATCGGGAATATATTTGTAATAGTTCAACCACTTCCTCTTCATATGTAAAATACCTTCAACAATGTCGGGTCGGTCGGGTTGTGAAAGCCTTCCTTAAAGGCACCCGCAACATTCAAAGCTTCAACAACAAACAAATGAGCACTTGGTGTATATGTTTGACTAAATGTATAAGTTGCATCATTAAAAACTTGTAAAACCTCCACAATATCATAGCAAATATCCCAACAAGCTTCAATTGCTTGTGAACCCGGGATATGTTGAGCGGCAAAGGAAGCTAAAAGTTCTTTATAACGTAAACATTGAACAAGTAATTTATAAGTTGAATTCCAACGATGACCGACATCTTTTGAAAAAAGTATTGGTTTAACACCATTCGATTTACAAAACCTCCCCCAATCACTTTTGGCCTTCTTTTTTAACCAAATAAAGCTAATAACATACTTAATAGGTTCAAGATATGGCATTAAAAGTGTCAAACCATCTTGAACACATAAGTTTAAAATATGACAAGAACATCTTACATGAAAGTATTTGTTTCCAAAAACCGGTTGACAAACTTGAATCAATTCACTAATAGAAGCGGTGTTGTTAGATGCATTATCAAATGAAATAGTGAAAACTCGATGAAGTAGTCTATACTCATCTAAAATAGTTCGTATAATGTTACAAATATTTGAAGCGGTATGTGCCCCATCAAATACTTGAAAAGCCAAAACTCGTTTTTGCATGTGAAAATGATCATCAATATAATGACATGTAATACCCATGTATGAATGAGATTGATAGTTATCACTCCAAATATCGCTACAAATAGAAACACGAATATCATTTTGAGCAAAAAACCGAGACAACTCCTTTTTACGACACGCATATGCTTTAAACACATTTTTCCTAATTGTTTTTCTTGTTGTTCGTTTATAAGCGGGTTGCAAATGGTTGGAAACCCAATCATTTATACCCACACTTTCCGCAAATTGAAATGGCAAATGATCAACACAAATAGCTTCGGACAAAGCATAAACACTACGCTCATGATTATAAGTAAATAAGGGAGATTGAGAGGAAGAACTTGCTAACCCCGAAGTCGAAATTTGTGTTTGACCTCGCATCATGCCCAACTTGTCCAAGTGTTTTGCCTTCAAATGCTTGTTCAAGGTGCCATAGCCTCCATTGCGCTTCCATTTGTACTTCAAGGGACAATAGTTGCACTTGACAACATATCGGTCTAGTGCATCCAATTCATTGCCCTTGGTGAAGTGCTTTGTGAAAATGTCGGATTTCAACACTTTTGCGGTATGGTTGGCCGTAGATGCCCCCTCCTCCTCTTCGGTGTGTTGCTCATCCTCGTCGGTGTGTTGCTCATCGACCTCCTCATTGCCTTGTGCACCTTGGTTATGAATAGGAGCGGAATGAGGAACTTGTGGAGGAATGGGCATAAGCATAGACATATGAGGAGGAATGGGCATAGGCATAGACATATGAGGATAAGGTGGTTGTGGTTGATAAGCATTAGGATCCATTTGACTTTCTTGTGAACCACCACCACCACCACCATAGAATTGTTCGGTCAACAAATCAATAAAGCCTTGACCTTGGTTATCCATGTTTCAAAAGATCAGGAAGGAGATAAAAGACTTGGAAGTAGTAAGAAAGGATTTGCAAGTTGAAAGCTTGTAGAATTATGAGAGTAGTAATATTAGAGAGAGATAAGAGAGTATGAGATTGGTGTGAATCAAATTGAAGGTGAAGTATGGTATTTATATGGGTAAATGGAAGGAAAATAGCCATTGGAATTCATGTGAACGTTGGAATATAGCCGTTGAAATATAGCCGTTTGGGGGAAAAAATAGCCGTTGGAACAGTGGCCGCGATCACGGTGTGGTCCAACAGAATGTCCATACATTCTGTTGGCAACCGCGATCGCGGTGCTCTTTCACCGCGATCGCGGCCCCGCATCTTAGGAGAACCGGAGGAACCGCCGGTTCTCCGGTTCTTCTAAAGGAGGAACCGGGACCGGGACCGGTACACTACCGGTTCCTCCGGTTCGGTTCCCCGGTTCCTGGAACCGAAACCCATCTCTAGACCGGCCCGCCCAGCCCGGCCCGCCCGCCCGGAAAAATGGGGGGGTATGGACAAAATTTCTAGCCCTAAAGGGCCGTTAAAGCCCGGCCCGGATACCCGTTGGGCCGGATGTGGACTAGGAGTTTAGCCCTATAGGGCCAATAAGCCCGACCCGGCTCATATATCTGTTTTGAAAAATATATCTAAATATTTACCTATTACATTAACAAACCAAGATAAATATGATATCCAATTAATGAAAAGGCCCAAAACCCCAAATCTAATAACATATGGTTCTGGTTCTATTAAAACATACAGGACACATATTATATATGGGTCCCGCGGGCTACCCGGGTCCGCCAAAATGGGCGGACGTGGACAATGCTTCCAGCCCGCAACCATGTATTGGACCGGGTCTGGGTCCGTATAAATGGACAAAATTTTAGGGTCAAGCCCGTCCCATATCTGGCCCGGGTCCGTGTTTGCCCAAGTCTACTTGACACGTGAGTTTTTTTTTTGAACAAGGTAAGAATTAGGATGAGAAATCTAGCCACTGTATTAGCAACTGTGTTGCACTGACGAGGCACGTGTTTACTTATAACCTCCTCGAAAGTTTGCAAGGATATCCTAGTATTTGTTATGCTCATCTCGATTTGCCATGGGCATGATCTATTTCCTTGAAGTGCATTTATTACTGTAATATTGTGCCCTTCAATTTCTATTTTCTTAATGTGCTTTTTTTTGCTTCTCTAATTCCATAATATACCCCCATTGCTTCTGCTTGCACTGTGCTCCACTGATTGCTTGCATGAGCTCCTACATGGATTAAATTACCTCGATGATCTCTTAAGACATATCCGGATGTAGCCAAACCTAATTCTTTTTTTGATCCGTCAAAATTTAGTTTGATGAACCCTTGTGATGGCTTTTCCCATTTTTTATTATTACATTTCTTGTCTTTATGTGATCGAGGGATATTTTTTGATATACTAATCTCATCCATTATTTCCATTTCCTTAGAGATATTCCACTTACGAATATGGTTTTTGATGTATTCTTCGGGATTATTAATGACATTTCCTTGTTGATTAAAGATAGTATGGTTTCTTATTTGCCATACACACCACCAAGTTGTGAAGATTTCTATATAATTCTCTTTTTTTATAATTCGTTTTGATATGATTCAATATTCGAATGATGTTGCTTTGATTTGAGTTTATACTCTCAAGTTGATCATGTGTGCGTCTATTTATTCGTTTTAAAATTTGTTTTGAAAAAGGGCAGTCTAAAAAGACATGTGTATCAGTTTCTAGATGGTGGTTACAAAGAGGACATTCTAGCGTAACATCTACATGTTTCACCGCAAGTCGTTCTTTTGTGGGTAGTCTGTTGTTACAAATTCTCCATAGGAACATTTTTTTTAGGTGGAACGTCTATTTCCCAAATCCATCTAAATTCACAATCATTATATTCTCTCTCTTTCGATATCATTTCTATAGTTGAGGTTGTAGAGAACCAACCATTTTTGCTTGGGCGCCAGTATAGTCTATCTTTTATGTGGTTTTGAGGTATAGTGATGGCATTTATTTTCGTTATTATATCATTTGGTAGAAATTTTTCCAATTCCCTTTGATTCCATTCTTTTGTTTCTGTTATAAATTGGGCTACTTTACATTCTAGGTCGACCCTTCCTGGTAAACTTAAAATTTTCACTAATGGTTTCGTTGTGACCCATGCATCTTTCCAAAAGTTGATTGTCTGACCATCTCCCACTTGCCAAATAAGTCCCGCTTTAAATTCTTCTTGTAGTTTCATCATTTTTCTCCACTGGTATGATGCATGTCCTTTCATTTGATATTGTAAAATATTATGGTTTTTTAAGTATTTTTCTATTATAACGCGAACCCATATATTTTCTGGTTCTGCAAGAATTTTCCATAATAATTTCATTTGCAATGCTTGTTTACTTGTTTTGCTTTTCTTAGTCCTAGTCCGCCTTTTTGTTTAGCTTTACAAATTTTATCCTAGCTGGTAAGTGGTATGTGGTCATTTCCCTTATTCCAAAAGAAACGACGGTTTATATTGTCAAGTTCATTTAAAGTACTTTCTGGTAACATAAAGCTTTGCATTATGTAATTTGGTTTAGCTTCTAGTGTTGTTTTAATTAGGGTTGTTCCATCAACTAAATACTACTTGACCAATCTTATAAGGCCTGTTTGGTATCGATACCTAGATATATATGGATTTCAACCCATATCTCATGTTTGGTATGACAAGGTATAGATATCAAAAGGATATCTCATATATCAATTTAGCATTGTTTAATATACCATATTTTTGAGCGGTATGGCTGATATCTTTCTCCCCTTTCTTAATCTTCTTCTATTTGTCTCTCCACTACTCAGCAATGACGATGAACGTTGTTCTTCTTCTCCGGTCTGATATCGTCTGCCCTCTGCCCAAAGCACCGCCTTGTACTTCTTCGCCCAGATCTGATGTTCTTCTTCTCCAACAGATCCAGATCTCTCTTCGCCTAGATTGGAGTAGATCCCATCGCCCAGATCTGGTGTTCTTGTTCTAAATCTATGACTCCACTCTTGATTTCTCTCTGGTGTGTCCAAATTGTAGATAAAGTAGTTCAAAACTTCAAATTGGAGATCTGTCTCACGATGTCCCCAATTTTTAATGCCATTAACGATTTTTTTTGAAATTTCAGTCTCCAATGGTTAATTAACGCTTGCAAAAGTGTAATAATTAAATTTAATTGATAAATATAATTAATTATTCTTAAAATTTATAAAATAAATATTTTATAGAATTTAAGATTTGATATCTATGTTTTACCAAACAATAAGTATAAGATATGACTGATATCAAATCTCATACCAAACAAGGATATAGATATCAAATCCCATACTCATATCTCATACCGATATCGATATTTGATATCCTTTAGATATCAATACCAAACGAACCCTAGAATTTAAGATTTGATATCTATGTTTTACCAAACAATAAGTATATGATATGACTGATATCAAATCTCATACCAAACAAGGATATAGATATCAAATCCCATACCCATATCTCATACCGATATCGATATCTGATATCCTTTAGATATCAATACCAAACGAACCCTAAGTCATATGGATATGTTTAATTAAAAATATATAAAAATATGTGTGGTATTTTTTAAAAATAAATAATTTAAAGTCTTGTGGGTCGACTCGTAACCTAGCGGGTCCACCTGTAACTTGTAAAGTCAAAAAATTCAACCCATTAATTACAGGTTGGGTGTCCGACTCGTAAATTTACGAGCGAATCGGTCGGGTTACGGGTCAAGTGGCTCGTTGGACACCTCTACTTAGTGTAGCTTGGTAAGAAGTTAGAACACACGTGTTATATAAATTCGAGTTAAAAAAGAAAATGTATTAGTAGATTTGATCAGATTATTAATATTCAACAAAATCTTATTTTCTGGCCAAAAAGTATAGACAAATTAAACACAACACACCAAAAATAATAAAAAAAAATTAAATTTGTTTAAAGATCTCTATATAATTTTTTGTTTGAAATTCTAATTTTTCAAAATTTCAATCATCCTTCCCTAATTTTCTAAAATTCTACCTTGTGCCCTTCTTCTTCCTCCTTTAGAAACCCTAGATTACCCAAGTAGTCATGGTCGTTGCATCGACCGACCTCTATCGCCCCTCATCGCATTTGCATCGCCACCCTCGCGCCACCATACTCATGCCATCTTCATCCTCCGTTCAGATTTTACAGGGATTTTGGATCTTGTAGCGCCAAATCCCAACTTCCTTGCACAATTTTGCTTCCAATTGGCCATGGATACTAATTTTTTTCCATAGAGAGGGATGGAAAAAATAACTATATTTCCTATATTTGGAAAATTCATCAAAATAAAAGTGCCCATGGGCACTAAAAGTGCTAATTTTGGAAATTATTTAAAAACTATTTTCTAAATTGCAAACACTTTAAAAAAATTAAGATTAACAAACAATTACCAGATTTATCAAAATTAGCATCCTTATCTTATTGTGCGTCTATGGGCACACATTAGAAAATCTCAATCATCCGAGCACAATTCGATTGTTTAGGCCGATTTGAATTCATTAGGCTATTGAGGGGTTAAAAGTCACTTTCTGGTCTTAAATTTCCTAGATTGCATGTTTAAGGTGTGTGTTTGGATCGAATCATTTAATGCATTATTTTGCATTAAATGCAGGATTTAATGCAAAATAATGCATTAAATTGGACATCTAAACGAAAGCTTAATTAAATTATTAAATTAAACAAATATATGTTGAGAATATTTATGAATTAAAATATTAGGTTTTTAATAAAATAAATAAATTAAGAATTATTCTATAATGTATCCTAAGGACACATCATAATAAATATATTTCTCTTTTTCTTTGTTTTTTATGAAGAGGGCCCCACCAAAGGTGATAAATCCTGAGTTCGTGACTGACTGGCAAAGCTCACGAACCAGCTTGCACCGACCGACTTGAGCCAGTGGAAGGATGGATGATGAGACTTGATTTTTCACTTAAGTGAAGAGGCGAAGACAAGTATTGAACCTGAAATTTCCCAACATCCATCCAAATCTCCTACCACTTGCCACCACATGGGGCGAAAATAACTATATTTTGTTTGATACATTAAGGAGGCAATTAAGTATATGGGTTCAGGTTCAAATGAAGAGGAGTTATGGTGAGGAGTGAGGAGCAATATAGGCCATCCATTTTGAAATTAACATACACTTTGTTACATTCAATGGTCAGCTTTGACTTGACTGTTGACTGGGATCAACATTGACTGCAACGTTGACTGTTGACCAGTCAATGGATTTTCTTAAAATACAAATTAAAGTTAAAAACTTAATTGTTAAAGTTGAACACTTAGCTATAAAAGTTGAATACTTTATTTTCTAATACAATATTAAAGTTGAACATTGATGGTATAAGTTAAACAATTAGTCGTTAAAGTTGAACACTTAGTTGTTAAAGTTAATCACTTTTATTTTCCCATGCAAGATTAAAGTTGAACAATTGACCGTTAAAGTTGAACATTAGCCGTTAAAGTTGAACACTTAGGCCATCAACATTGGTGAAACCCAAGAAACCCAAAAAAATACCCACTTTTTCCATTTCTCTCTCTTCTACATCATCTTATACTCTCCCAATTTCATTTCATGAAACCCACTTAAATATCCATGAAACCCATGAAACTCACTTTTCTACTTTTCTCATTTCCCAACAACCATTAATTTATCTATAAACAATTGCAACTATATCCTTCATTTATTAATTTTAAATATTTCTTTAGCTAATTAAACAAATAACAATTTGGCTAACTTTATTATAGTTCCTAATTCGCTTCCAAAAAGTTTTGCTCTTTTGTTGTGTGTTTGTGATGACGTCTTTACTTGTATTGAGCCAGGCACTCACTAGGCGCAATTCATCATCCTCACTCCAGGGTAACCCTTAATAATAAAGTCTCGCTCATCGGAAGAGACACTATTTGCACGATTGGATCCACCACCACGAGCTGCACGACTGTGAGACCTTGAAATATAGTTTTCTTGTTATTAAAGTTTCGGGACAAAACTTTCTTAAGGGGGGTAGTATGTAATATCCGTATTCGTTTTAGGTCTTGCAAGTCGGAAAACGGGTTCCTTGCTTACAAGCACATGAGTTTCTTGACCCACAAATAACCTCGTTTTCTTTTAATAAATAAATAAATAATAATAATAATAATAATAATAATAAATAATAATAATAAAATAAATATCTATTATTTACAACCCGTTTTAATGGATTCCTATCACTAAAACTAACTAGACTTTAACTAGTTAGGTTTTATTCTACCCAAATCATGTTTTTATATATATGTTAGTTTTATGCATTGAAGCCCATATTTTAATGATCGTCAAATTGGATTCCTGGGGTACGGAGTTTAACCGAAAATCACATCTAAACCACATCTAAACAAGAAAACTCTATCCTAAATCAATCAGGATAGATCCGAATCTTGACTACTTAAGTAACCCTCCTTCATCGGCGTTGTTTTCTTCTATTCGTTCACCATTGATCTCTTGTCCTCGTCCCAACCGGTGCCTATCGTCGGAGTCGTCCTCGTTTAATCGCCGATCGATCCACCTCTGCGCCGGAGTCATCCTCGTTCACGAAGGGGATTCACGGTCAACCTTCCGGTGAGTTCAGTCCCACCCTCCTTTGTTGTCGGTTTAGTTAGAGTGTGTCCGGGTAAAGGGCGAGTCGGGATTGGGGGACGGAGTTGGTCAGGGGGGCCGAGAAGTTGTTGCGGAAGCGCCGGAGGCCGGGAACAGGGGGCGGCAGAAGTGCTCGTCTCTGCCTCCTTCGATGCTGCCGGGCAGGGGCTGCAAGCGCAGAAAAGGGAGGAAGCGAACCAGAGGCGGCAATGGCGGCCTCTCTAGGTTGAAGGGGAGTCGGGCTGGTGCGTTGCTAGTCGAAGAAGGAGGGGCGGAAATCCGGCGAGGTAAAGTCGGGCCGAGAGCCATGGGTGTACGCCAGCGGGAGGTTGAAGAAGAGGTTGACCGAAAAATCGGTCAAAAGGATAGGGGGTGGGGCTAGCTAGTTTGAAAGTCCAAAAAGAGGGTTGGGTAAAAGGTGGCGTTTTGAGTTTGAGCAGGAGAGAAACCGATCGAATTCAATTAGTCTAGTTGTTGGGTCAAAATGTGGTTGGGCCTTTTCTAATTAATTGTAACCAGGCCCAGCAATTGGATAAGTGGGAGAGTGGACTTAATTGGGTTGGGATTATTTAATGGATCTGGGACTAATTAAATGGCATGCTAGTGTGAATTGGTGGGTTAGGTTTGCTAGATAAGTAGTATAAAATTAATAAGGGGTTTGGATTAGCACATTCTAATATCTATTAATTAGAAATTCTTTTAATAAAAGTCGGTAGTTTAAGGAAATTAGAAGTGACTTTTCCTTTGGGTTAGTTTGGTTCGGCTCGTATTTAATTTAATCTTTTCCTTCATAATTCTTTAGGGAATCGTTCCGTTTGAGATCGTAGTTCCGTCTTCTTCAAAGGATCCTTGGTTTCGAGCTAAGTCGTTTTTCGACTTGCTCGGTTCTTCTCTATCCTGTTAGATTGCGTATCGATATTGTAGGGCGGGTTTTGGGAACTAGTCCCGAATACCTTTTAAATTGTTTTGAACTTCTTGAATTGTTGTGTGCGTAAAATGGTTTTGAATGTATTTTATTGGAAAGATATTTTTGGAACGTTTTCTCTGTGTTGGTACCGTTTCCGACACGGCCCATCGTAGCTGGCGTTGAGGAAGAGTTGGTTATGTATGACTCGTGTGACAGGGAAACCGTGCCCCTTCAAACGAAAATGAATATCTATGTGTTTTGGCAAGTGCTCCAGTGGAGGCTTAGCCGGGGTTAGAAGGGAGATTGTGAAGTGGAGTGAGAGGGCCTGCCTCTGCACTCGGCGCGGTGATGAGCGCCTTGGGAGTCGGATTGTGAAAAAGGAGGAATTGCATTGTTATGAGGTTGTGATTGTAAATGTGTGTGTGGCTATGTGTGACTGATTATAACTAATTTAGGTATTGGCCTTTAGAGTTATGATTGCGATTGTGGATTTGTATGTTGACTTTAGAAATGCTTTCAAAACGTTCTGCAATTTCCGTATTCTCTCTAACTTGATAGATTAGAAGCTGACCCTTCGGGGAATATTTTTCAGTTCCAGGTATGAATCAGGGAACCGTGCAGGAACCAAGGCCAGATGGCGGGGCGGAGCGGTGAAGAGCGTATGTCATAGTAGGGACGGGTTTACGTTGGTTTATTTATGATTTTCTAGGATGTTGGTTTTACTATTATGATGGGGTTAGTATTATTACTTGTCTTTGTTTCCTCGAATAATTTATTGTTAGCAGTGATTCGTCGGTTTTGAATATTTATATTTTTCGGGAACGCATGCATGACTATGTTTTCTAAGTTTTACTAAATAAAAGGTTGGATGTTTTTATGTTTTCTCGTCGTGCTCGCGTTGCAAGATCCTAAAGTGTAGTTGTCAACCTAATTAAATAGTACCTAGTAAGGTCTATTACTAAGTAACGTCCCGTCGGAAGTCGGGGTGTTACAACGACCACCACCTCGAGCTCCACGTCCGCGAGAACCTTCTGGTTGAGTGTTGTACGGAGGTTCATCTTCCGGCTCAACAACCACATTTTCATCTGAGCCTAATGAAATTGGCAATTGTTGAGGCTCGCCAATGGTTTGGGAAGCTCGCCCATATGAGAGTTGTTGCCAAGGATTTGGTTGGAATTGAGGGTAAGATGGTGGAGGGTAATTTTGTTGGATGTGTGGTTGGAGGTTTTGATTAGGGTAATTAGGATAGAACATCGGTTAGAAATTTTGAGGGTGATTTTGTTGAAGGTTTGGTTGCAAATTGGGTAGGAAATTTGGGTGCCAATTTTGTGGAAAATTTGATGGAGGATTATCACATGAATCCATGATCAAGATCGCGATAATCTAGGTTTGAAAGATTTGTAAGAGATAAATTGTTGAAAGTTTGAGTGTGTTTTAGAAATGAGAATCCCATACATATTTATAGCAAAAAAAATAGGGTAGATGAAACCAAAAAATAATAAAATAGTAGGATAGATATACTAACCCTTTTAAAATAGGGTAGATGAAACAAATAAGTAATAGAATAATTGATAGATACACTAACTCTTTTAAAATAGGATTGCTTGTGTTTAATAGATATAATTAATTTAATGATAAGGTAGCTACAATTAATTTTAAAAATTGATGCAAATTAAAATGGATATATGTATGTGTGTGTGTATATATATATATTGCACCAATTTTTATCTTAATATATATAAAATTGGTGAAAAATAAATTAGATAAAAATTTATGAATCTAATATGATTTTTATAAGTTAAAACCATGAGTTATTTTAAAAAGTGATTAATATGTGTTTGTTTACCCATAATCAACCCAAAAAAATAATTTAATTTTAAAGTGAATCAAATATATACAAAAATTGGTATCTATGGATAGATAAAAAAAAATCATTACTTATAGTATAATTTATTTTTATTATTAATAATTTAAAATTAGTTAAAATAACTAAGTACTAACATATACTCCCTCCGTTAAGCTAAACTTGTCATTCTAGCCTGATTTTCTTGTTAAATAAAAGTTGCTATTTGACTTATTTTAACCCATTTTTTTCAATAATATCCCTATTAATTAAAGATATTTACATTAATCTGCAAATTAAGGTAAAAGATGTTGACAAGATTGAGGGTATTTGAGTAAAATCAAATGATTTTCTTAATTTTTAAGACAATCTCTAAAACGACAAGTTTACCTTAACAGAGGGAGTACAAATTTATATTAAATTAACCAAAAGGAAGTGTCACTTGGCACACTCCCGTTGGCTCACTCAATTCATGGGCTGACAATGAAACTCATGAAATGAGTTTGGAATTCCGAAACTTCAAAGGAGAGTTTCACCTATTTTTTTCTTTTAATTAAAAAGTGCGTGAAATTCTCGGCGAAACCGAAATCGGTTTCGCCGATGCCCATGCTCTTAGTTGTTAAAGTAGAACACTTTATTTCCCCATTCAAGATTAAAGTTGAACAATTAACCGTTAAAGTTGAACACTTGATCATTAAAGTTGAATACTTTATTTTCCCATACAAGATTAAAGTTGAGTAGTTAGCCGTTATGAGCAATTTTTTTATAAATATTAGGCGGACTCTAGGCGGAGAGGGAACATCTAGAATCTAGGTGGCCTAAACGGTTGCCTAGGCAAGCTTAGATGGGTGCTAGGAGGGCTAGAAGGCTAGATTGAGTTGAGACCTTCCAGCATATAGGCGGAACCTAGACGAAATTTTTAAAAAAGTGGTTATAAATAATCGATTTTTTTCTCATACAGAATTAAAGTTGAACAATTAATTGTTAAAGTTGAACACTTTATTTTCTCATACAAGATTTAAGTTGAACAATTGACCGTTAAAGTTGAACATTTAACCGTTAAAGTTGAACACTTAGCACTTAAAGCACTTAGTTGTTAAAGTTGAACACTTTATTTTCTCATACAAAATTAAAATTGAATAATTAACCGTTAAAATTGATCACTTAGCTGTTAAAATTGAGCACTTTATTTTTCCATATAAGATTAAAGTTGAATATTTAGCCATTAAAATTGAACATTTCTTTTTTAAAAAAATCAAAAAAAAAAATTGACAGATGAGTGCACCTTTTATCCTAGCTCTCCATATACACTAATCTAACGGCTTACATCTCTCCTCACCATAAAACCCCTCCTCATTGGAACCCAATCCTAAGTATATGCCCTAATAATATAGAAATATTAAGGCATTATTACGTACAATACATTCAAGTACTTCAACAAACATACAATAAAGCAAACTAAATACCTATATGGCTATATATAACAATCCTGGGGGTTTCTAAACAATACCTAGGTGAGATACTACACTGATCAAGCCTAGTCAACTAAGCTTTGTCTATCATATTGAAGCACTAGTGGACCTATGTATTAAGGCAACAATGTATTTGTTTATGTTATTGTAGCATTTTGTAAGAAATATCTTATCATTTATAAACTACTCGCCCCTACATGGGATCATGGACCACATAAAACCTTAACATGGACCACCACATAAAACCTTCATCACCTTTTTTTTTTCTTCCCTGAATCCATAAAATCTCATCACATAAGCCACATATGGCTCATCATGATACAAGAACTAAGAATGGACCTTACCCAAGTATCTATTGTCCTCTTCTTGCCATTAATTAGGATATTTAGTGATCGAATACCAGAGAAGTACAGTATTATAACTTGCAGATGATGAGAAGATATGTGGACTGTTTTACAGAGTTACTCCATCAACTGATTCCATCTATTATACACTTGCAAGCATCAGCTCTCCAATTTATTCATAGAGTTTACAGTCCTTATGACTTGCGAGCATCGACTCTCCAGTTTATTCACAGAAAAGCAATAAAATTGTTCAATGATCCTAAATAGGCTCTAGATCATACCTGCCATGATTGATCTGAGGCACACTTCAAAACCATCAATTGAAGCAGTTGATGCTGCATCAAGGTAAGTTCCCACCGGTCCTTGTGAAGCAGTCATCTTGGATACTTAAGGCTTGTTTGGTACTGCACATTATAATATCACTTTTTAGTTATATTACAAGTAAAATTTACAAATTATGTTGTTTTTAACCAAAAAAGTCCACCACACAAATTCCTAAGTGCTAAAAACTACTTTTAACCATAAAACCGTACATTATGATCGGAAATGTCATTATGAAATGTTATGCCAAACAAAGCCTTAGCCATCAAAAACACTCCATTTATGTGTCTAAGAATGATATAAAGATTAAAGGATGTGCTGTCAGGAATTAAAACACATTAACATATACCTGGTTTCCCGCAATCAGAATAGGCAATTCTCACATGAACTTGAGAACTGTAGTCCCAAAAGCCAGCCCTAAGAAAGTCGCAATGGAAATCCCAAAGATTCCAGCTAGAATACCAGGAACAATCAGAGACCTCCACCCTTTGGCTGTTGCCATTCCACAAGCCGTTGTGGGGCCCCCGACATTGGCGTTTGATGCCAAAAGTAACTGCCTCAGTTCAATGCCGAATAGCTTTCCTACTCCGAGAATTACTGCAAGATGAACAGCAATTTGGACGAGAGCAAATAAAAATATGCTTGGTGCTGTGGTAATCACATTCCTTATGCTCCCACTTGCACCCACAACGGCGAAGAATACCTGTTTCTCAAGAGGAGTTTTGCAGAAAATGAGAAAACTTGCAAAAGAGCACTTTAATTTGAAGATACCATGTTACTGACATAGCAAGTAAAACTGAGACTAAAAAGATCAATAAATAGGATCGATCCTTCTTATAGTTTCTTATCATCTACCAAAACCCAATAGTTATAATGTTACACCCTGCCATAGTGCCACATTCAGTTTTTTCAATCCTCACTGACTGAATGCAGCAGACTTTAGGACTTGGGAGATATTAGCATAAGCTAAATAAAATAGGGTTTATTTTTGCATACATGATATGCCTTTTTTTCCTTACAAAAACAAAAGAGCATATAGCAGATCACACAAAACAGATGAAGGTTTCAATTGGAATGATAAAAAATCACCTGCATGAGAATCAGTGCCATAGCCTCACCAGCAGGCGCCAGGGAGTTAAAATGTTTTGGAAGTATTGTTGCTAAAGTGACTACAATTGCAGTTATTATTGGAAGGCTTCCACCCTGAATTCCAAAATATTTAGTGAGATAATTTCCAGCCTTGCAGATGGCAAAAGAAACAGCAAGAGCTACTGCTGTCTGTAGCACAGAGATTTTGTTTCCAGAATTAGAGTCCAACTCCTCAGCACCATCTGCAAAAGACTACGCTCAATTAAAATGGTTGAAAATTGCAGCTTAATTAAGAGAAGTAATATTTTTAAAGGTTTAAAAGCATCTGAAGTGTCCCATGGCATGTGATATATTTCCTTAAGCCAAATCCCGCTTGTAACGGGATCCACCTAAGTAGATGTTGTTGTTGTAGTAAGATGGTTTTAATTCAGAACTATTATATTAGTTGAAACAATATGAAATTAACTTAAATATGCTGGACTGATTCATCAGTCATCACATGCTTACCAGTAGCTGAAGCTCCAACCTCAGCAGGAATCTTTGAAGCTAACGCAAATAGGGTTGTGAAATATACAGCACATATTACATTATCAGCAGCTAGGCCTGCAGCTAAAACTGAGGGAGTAACACCAAGTGCTTCTGAAATTGCAACATAGTTGACGGCTGCATAAATATAACACGGTTTCAATTCAATGAATTCCTCATAGACATCAAGTACATATCAAATTTAAAGGTTGGCCAAAAAAAAATCAAATGCGTATACAAATTTTGACTCCCTCATTCCCACTTGAATTACATATGTTTTCAAATAATACAATCAATATCTCTAAATATGACTTTCAAATCCTTAGCAAAAATTTGAGACTGTATCTAATTTTTTTTTTCCCTATCCATATCCTTAAGTATGATTTAAGTTCACCCCGTATTGTTTTGATATACATCATTATCAATGGTAGAGAAGACAGCTGTAACAAGAAGAGTAATTACCACCACCAATATGTCTTCCCATGAGGGCTGCTGCTATCTTCCAACCATCCGAACCAAGAGAGCGCATTGGCACCAAGAAAAAGGCTACTAGTGTTCCAATGGTGGTAGCAACTAAAAATATAAAGAAGAACATCAATTATGTGAGAAGCACTTGTACAGGACCCAGTTGTGTAATAAATGCCACTTTCCATCTATTCATGAAGTTAGGTAAATGTACTTAAAAACAATTAAACCTTGAGTTATACAAAAAATCCATCTTAATTATACTCACATTGTACCATTTCCACAATAAAAAGTTAATGACAAAGCTAGCAGTAAAATTAAAAAACAAAGGCAATGGTTCATTAACTGTTTAAAATGGTTCAATCAGATTGAACTAACCAGCCGAATCTTCAGGACATTATTACATCACCTACTAATATAAAGTCTATTAAAAAAACAGGGTATAGGATCAAGTAGACCTATTGATTGAACACAGTAGAAGCAGCAAATCAAGTAGTGAGACAGAATTACTCTGACAACTCAATTATAATCTCTACCTGCTCCAATCAAGAAGGCAAAGAGCAACGTCCCAGTTGACTGGATTACACGTCGCATATCAGCTCTAAACAACAGCAGTGGCACAGCTAATGGAAGCAGAAACTCGAACACAACAGAATAAGCCGGTGCTTCACATGAAATAACCCCCAAATTACTCAATGCAAGCGCAACCAATATGCTGACCAATGCACCACTTAAGGTACTCCCTATCTTGGTCTTCTCGGACCTTCAAGCAAAATAAGCAATAGTGAAAAAGCACATGAATCAGTACCTCTAACAGATTCTGTTTGCTTAAGCTAGACATGCATTTGTTTCAAACAATAGTAAATCGATTTTAGAACCTCGACAATTAAATCAAACCGTTCGTTTCAAATCTTATCAGTCCAATTACGTGCTCTATTGAGAAAAATTGAGTTGCAAGCTGATATCGAACTCAATTTGACTTGTATTTAATATCATTGAAAACGAATTTGATCTAATGCAAGTGATAAACATCACTAAGAGAAGAGTAAGTGAGAGAACCAGAGGCCGAAAGCGCCACAGGAGAAGAGAGCGGTCCAGGTGCCCCATTGATCACTAGGAGAAATGATCGGAAAGTTAAGCTGCGACTTGACAGCGACGGATCTCAACGGTGCTCTTTTCTCCACTGGTAGGGCTACGAGACGGTGCTCGCGCTTCTCCCGATAAAGCTGAAACGCATTCGCATTCAGCTGAGGAATCGGAGGGAAGCGAATGCGAGGGGAGAGAATTGATCGATGCGTAGCTGCGTAAGGAGTCGGTGGACGGTGAAGTGAGAGTAGCGGCGAGTATGTGAACGCCATTGACGGCCGGAGAGCGAAGGTGGAGGAAGACGCGCAAGTCAACACAACTGAGCGTCAGCGTCAGCAATCGAAGTCAGGACGAAATGGAGACGCTCACGTTTTACGGACATGTATATATTTTTCCTTTTACTACTTAGACCCTCCTCATTTTTAAAATTACCGAATCATGCCCATTTTTTAGTACTCGTGTGCTTTGGGCAACTTCAAGTTTTTGATATTTCCGATTATTACCCTTGTGGTTTAGACAAAGTTCGGTTTGTGCCCTATTAGATATAAACTCCTAAGGAAATGAACGAGTCAAATGGCACACGACAAAATGTGCTAAAATGGAAGTTTTTCTATTCAGAAACTGATAGTCATAAATTCGTATGGGAAAAAAAAAAAGAACAGCTAAATGAGTGTGCATTATTTGATTAAATCCCCTTTTAAATTCAATTTTTCATGGAATCTTTGATATTAACCTCTGATTAGTTGTGGATCAATTTGCTACGGATTGTGGTTGGCTTTAATTTTCTACCAAGATTCACCAGTCATTGATTTCACCTTCCACAAACTCGTCATTGTCACCTTGTCGATCTCGTCTCAATGGAGGTCATCCTCATCGGCCAGCCAAACTAGACCTTCACTTGCTTCTCTATCGCATAAAGAGAGTAGTCCTCTCCATTTTTTTTACAAGGAAAGAATTCGATCAGCATCAGATAATGAAAAGAGGACCAACTAGAATATTAGATCATCTTAAACATACAACTCCCTTATATTTTAAATAAAATCTAATGCAATATGTTTGGGGGATTTAAGGACACAAACTGAAGATATTCCTTGTATATTGTTCTTTTATTGGTGTACCAAATTCCAAAGGGAAACCACACCAAATCTAAATCGGACTGCTGTGGACCGATGATGACATTGCTATTATGTTTCATGATCTTAGAACGCTAAATCTTTTTTATGGGCAGTTTAACCTTTTCTTCTCTTTTGGAAGGCATTTCACATTTGTGAGATGTACAATTCATAAGATACTCAAACATAATTCAGAAGGATGCCAAATGAGCATATTCAATGCAAGGGTTGAACAGGCCCCGTGAAATTTTAAAAGAAAACACTATCAGCTTTCAGAAGTACAATGTCTGAAAACTCTTTTAGAAATAACATAATCATGCCAGAGGATGCAAAAATACTTTGATCATAACCGGACTTAAATTCCCCAGCTCTCTTCAAAAGGGAAATGTTAAATCAGTGTACAACAACATTTTCATCTTCAACAGAGACACGATCAATTAGAATCTGTTTCTTTCAAGATGGCAACACACGTGAAAAGGCTAACAACTGATAAGTAATGTCCTTTGGCTAAAACATGAACATACCTCGTGCTTTTACCATTGATGCGCATATTTACCAGGACGATTAAAAAGATCAGGCTATGAAACGCAATCACTTTGCTTCTGTTTCTTCCCTTTGTTGCCCTCCTCTTCCAACGCCTTCAATTTGTTTTTAATGGCTGTGATTTTTGCACTTCGACTCGTTTGCCCTGAGCTACCCGTAAAAGTTGTTGGTTTATGGGAGCTGCTGCTGAGGGTCTTAGCTGAGTTTTCTGTCGATGTTTCGGTTTGAGCTTTCTCGCTAGCTAGGCGAACAACCAAAGGCCGACCACAAGCAATTCTTCCATGCATCTTCTCCTTAGCCAGCCTAGCTTCCTGCATTCTTACTTCAATGAGAATACCAGTTAGGGCTTGTTTAATTGCACAGAAAACTTGTTGCCACTTTGGACCGCATCCCATAATGCATTACTTTGCATTTAGTCTTAAGTTTTAATGCAAATAAATACAAGATAATGCATTATGGGCTGCGATCCAAACGAGCCCTTGGTTTAAAATATATGATAAACAGAGAGAATTACAAGGCCACAAACTCAGGATTTCTTCTGGTCTTTTGAGTTGGGCAATTAAACTAAGAAATGGCTTGAAATTAAAACAGTATTTATCACTGGTTGAACTAACATAGAACCAGAAACTTTCTCACTGAAATTATTTGTCATTTACAAACAAGGTGTCTCACAAGCCCATCTTTAATTCTTTTTTAAATCAAAAGAAGGCAGCTTTAAAATTTGATTACATCCAATATGATCAAAAGCTTACCTCTTTTGTACTGAATTGGATAAAGGCAAACCCACGTGGTTTTCCTCTCTTGGGTCCCTGAGTGTGGCATAAAAAGTCTTCTGATTCAATCTTTCCATATGGTGAGAACAGTTTGATTAGAGTTGCCCTATTGACAAAGAGATGAAAGTGCACTTTCAGATTATTAAAGTACAAAATGAATGATCAGCAGACAATTCACCGCTCAGAGTTGAAGTTTCCTTACTCTGATATCCTATGATCGATGTTACCAATGTAAAGCCTCCTTTCACAGCTTTCTTCACTCGCCCCATTTGTATCCTGCACGTGATTGAAAGGACATTCAACTTTGATTTCAACACAAATGTTAAGCTAAAAAGGTTACATTACAGTCATTGTCACATTCTCAGTAAAGGACTTATCAACCAATGGAATCTCTCAAGTTTCTATTGTATAGTAAAATTAAATCATATAACCTCTCCTGCTAAATGGTTTGTGGTATTAAAACAACAAAATTGCTATCCCCACATGGATCTCTAAAGGAATCATGAACCCTTCTACCATCAATGGTTAGCTGTTAATAGTTTTTAATTATTGTGACAACACTGGAAGAATAACATAAAATAATATTAAGATTGAAAGGTATCAGAGCTTGGTAGTGAGTTTATAAGCAAGACCCAACCTAAAAGAAAGAAATTTGTCCTCATTTAAAATATCAGTACTTCAACCAGGTGCATGTTAATTATTGCCACAATGTGATTCTGTATGAGACTTCATATATAAGTAATTCAAATTTCATTTAAATATCAGTAAATATATTCTTAAGATCTTCTAATCTCATATATAAGGGCAAACTCAGATTGGGCTTTGTCTTCTTCACCCATTTAAAATCTCAAGTCTCTACAATCAAAGGAAATTGTACCAATTCCTTATCTAAAGGATGTTACAAGAAAGATATACACAAAATTAATTCAATGAAGAACAATTTTTTTCTTTGATTAAGCACAAGCCTAAGCATAGAAACTACTTTATAGAACTATCAAACCAAGAAATACAAGCAAAGCGGCAAACACAAAGGATAATGCAACCATTAGTCCAACATCAAAGTTATTTAGCTGCAAGACAACAGAGCATAAACAATTCCAAGGATCATGCTACTAAAACTGAACTTGAACACAATAAAGACATCACAACCATGTGTGTGTATATATAAATTACAAGTGTAAGGTTATTGAAATTACCATGATACTGGAAACAGGCTGTGCTGTCGTAAAAACACTTTCCACCACCTACACAATATGCATTTATGATTAATCAAAATCTTCCCTGTTCATGACAAAGAAAACAAAGAAAACTTCTATAATTGAGAGAAATTGTGATCTGGCTTAACCTGGATGGAACAAATTCAATTTAATCAATTGACATTAAGGTAAAAAAAAACACTGTAACCACTAACCAGTACTCATGGTACCAAAACATGGCAATGTCAGAAAGACAATTGATCCAAAACTAAAAATATAACAATGGACAGAAACAAATGGCAAAAGAGGTTTAGCAGATTATTAGTAGTGGAAATGTTTACCCTAAGAAAATTCAATGGATACTTTAGTAAGAATGCCTTGATCTTAGTCAAGAACGCAGGGAGCTAGAGTACACCAGTAAATATCTTAAAGGTGTACATAAGAATTCGACTAACTTGGAGCTTGAGATGAGGGATGAAAAAAGCAACAAGATTATAAATTTTCTCGGCATGGGTTGATATAGACAATCAGGGTTTTAACAGAGTACTCATGACATTGATAACCTCTACAGGAAATGGTAAATCCTCAGGAAAAAGAAAAAAAAAAGCAGATCTTTATATCAATCGCTTTTAGTTTATAGCAATGTCACAATGCATTTGTGGAAATTTCCTTTTCAATGACATGTCAAGTGGTCTATGACTGGGTGCAAATCCAGTACAAAACAATTTCCTAACTTCCAAAATATAAGAAGGTAACCTAATACTGTTGAGAACATTGAATCCCTCTTATATCAATTTAAGCATTGGAACGATGGTACGAGTAGCAAACAGCGATGATAGGCGGTACCTTTCGAGGCTCTCGGTCAAAGTATCAATGGAAAAGGATGCTGGAGCAGACGAGCTACGTGGAGACAATAAAGAGCTCGAGCGGCGACTGAGGAGATAGTTATGGCGGAAAGAGTGGTAGCGTTGTGCGATTGAGAGCTAGGGTTTCGTCCTCGAAAGTCAGTCAAGCAGACTGCTGAAGAAGAAACTTGTTAGACTCTAGTCTAGAAACAATTTCAGGGCATTTTTGTAACTATCTAAAAGTTAGGGTCAAATATTATAAATAACTATAAATATCTTCCTAGGGATCGATGTATAAAGGGAACAAACCCTTGTTTTCAGGAATATTGAATGTGCAGCCGCAGGCTTTTCACCAACCTCTTTCTCAAAATGGAAAGTTTCCATCTAACACATTCAATCCACATTTAAATGAAAAGCGTCATTTACTGTTACATTGAATCCATATTCGATCAAGTTTACATGGTATCAGAGCCATGGATGATCGAATCCAGCCTCCTCAACTCCTCACTACTGGGGAAACAAGCGAGCTCTACTTGCATCATTCCGATCATCCCAACTATGTCTTGTCAACGAGCTTATTGAACGAGACCAACTACAGTCGTTGGAAGCGCTCGGTAGAAGTATCTCTAATGGCCAAGAACAAGCTTCGAATCGTCAATGGCGAGTATCCGAGACCAGAAGTGACATCGCCCCTGCTGGGACAGTGGGAGAGAGTGAACAATATGGTAATTTCTTGGCTTTTGCACTCAGTAGAAAAGGATATAGTTGAATCAGTTTTATATTGCAAAACGGCGAGTCAAATCTGGAATGAATTACATTCGAGGTTTGGGAGATCAAATAGGACCAAAATTTTTCAAATACAAAGAGAGTTGAACTCTCTGACCCAGGGCAACATGACTGTTTCAACTTATTTTACCAAATCAAAGAAACTCTGGGATGAATACACAATGTTACTGGAGAACTGTGTGTGTGCTTGTGGTTCTAGCACTGTTGTAACCAAAGTCATTCAAGATCAGCAGGTGATTCAATTTTTGATGGGTCTCAATGACAATTTCAACACTGTGAGAGAGAATATACTTATGTTCAGTCCACCACCGAATTTAAGCGAGGTATATCAACTTGTCTTACAAGAAGAAGAGCATAGGCAGCTGGGCACAACCTCCAAAAATGAGCAAGAGTCTGTTGCGTTTGCAGCACAGAAAAATGGAAACAGAGATGGTCAGAAGGGATCCTCAAGATACTGTGACCACTGTAAAGCAGGCAACCACAACACGGACAAGTGTTGGAAACTCCATGGTTATCCACCCAGGCCAGGCAATGAAAACTCAGCTTATGGTGATCACTGTCGCATTCCAGGGCATACAATTGATAAGTGCACAAAAGCTGGGAAGAACACAGTCAACAGCAACAATAGCAGACCTGCAAATTCTGAGAGTGGCAATAGATATTGTGACCATTGTAAGATGAACAACCACAACACGGACAAATGTTGGAAGATTCACGGGTATCAACCTAGTAGAGGCAGATTTGTTGCACATAGCTCATCAAATGATAGCAACAGTGTGCAGGGACCAAGCAACAACACGGGGTTCACACAACAGCAAATTGAACAGCTTATCAGTCTTTTCAACAACAACAAGTCTCCCAATGATATAAGTAATCATGCAGCCTTCTTGGCAGGTACAACTTTCTCTCTTTTCTCAAAGGGCAATAACTCTTTTTGGATCCTTGATAGTGGGGCGTCCGATCATATCACCCCTAATCTGTCCTTGTTCACTTCTTATCATCCCATATCCAAGCCAATCAGCATAACCCTACCTAATGGTAAAACTGTTGCTGCAACACACAGTGGCATTGTCACAATTTCTGATCAACTCTCCCTTTTCAATGTTTTACATGTCCCAGATTTCCAATACAATCTTCTATCTGTACAGAAGCTTGCATCACATTCTTCTTCTAACATCATTTTTACTCCCTCCTTGTGCTTGCTTTAGGACCGTTCGATGAACAAGCATCTTGTGATTGGCCATGAAGCAAATGGTCTTTACATCACAGAGAAACCACCAGCCACCACCACTTTAAAATTTCCTAGCATTTCTGTTATAGACAGTGTTGATTCTCTATCAAACACATGTAATGCTTCTATTTCTAAATTCAGTCCTGAATTATGGCACTGTCGGATGGGACATATCCCTTTTCATCAATTGCAATATATCTCTCACATTAGCAATTTACATAAGTCTGATTTTATTTGCAAAATCTGTCCACAAGCAAAACAACAAAGGCAATCTTTTCCCATCAGCCGAACAGTTGCTTCAAAACCTTTTGATCTAATACACATAGATACTTGGGGTCCATACAAGCAACAAACTTATAATGGATTCCGATATTTTCTTACAATTGTGGATGATCACTCAAAGTGCACCTGGACCAATCTCATGCCACTCAAAAGCCATGCCTTTTCCTTGCTCCAAAGTTTCATAAACATGGTCAAAACCCAATTCAATTCCCAAGTCAAAACCATTAGGTCCGACCATGCACCTGAATTTTGTGGCACCTTTGCTCAAAGCTTTTATCAAACACAAGGCATTCTTCACCAAACTTCTTGTGTAGATACCCCTCAACAAAATAGGATTGTTGAAAGAAAACACAAACATCTCTTACAAGTAGCTAGAGCTCTCTATTTTCAATCTAATTTGCCATTGTCATTTTGGGGTGATTGCCTTCTCACAGCTACATTTCTTATCAATAGAAGCCCTTTACCTTCCCTTCAAAATCACTCTCCATATGAGCTACTTTTCCACAAACAGCCTGATTATTCTTTCCTTCGAACCTTTGGATGCCTCTGCTTTGCTAGTACTCTCAACAAGGGCAGGGACAAATTCCAACCTAGAGCCACGGCTTGTGTTTTTATTGGGTATCTTTTTGGCAAAAAGGGTTACAAAGTCTATGACTTACACACCAAAACTACTTTCTTCACAAGAGATGTAGTCTTTCATGAAACTCACTTCCCATTTCATCTATCCAAAACACAAGACCATTCTTCCCCTCTTCCTTGTCCATCTCAAGATTTCCCACCTCATATATTCATACCACAGCACACTGATCACCAGTTTTCTCCCCCAGATCCAAATCCACCATCTTCCTCTATATCTTCAGACTCTACCTCATCATATTCTTCACCTTCTCCCTCTCCACCTCCACCATCACCACCTATAAATCCTGAGCAACCCAAAAGGTCCAACAGAGTCACAAGGCCACCAAGTTTTCTAGCAGATTACATTTGTTCCACTGCCTCTTCTTCTGGCATTATTCCTTCACATCATCTCCCTTCTTCACATCATGCTCTTCTTTCCCACATGATCTCCTATTCTGAACCATCAACCTTCCGCCAAGCTTCTAAGGATCCAAACTGGGTTAATGCAATGAGAAATGAGATTAAAGCTTTACAGTCAAATGGAACATGGTCACTTACTTCATTACCACCAGGAAAGCACCCAGTGGGATGCAAATGGGTGTTCAAAGTTAAACTAAAAGCAGATGGTACCTTGGAGAGATATAAATCTCGGTTAGTGGCCAAGGGCTTTACTCAAAAGGAAGGAATTGATTTCCATGAGACATTTTCTCCAGTGGTAAAAATGACCACCATCAGAACCATCATTGCTATAGCAGCAGCCAAACAATGGCCTTTATTGCAACTTGATGTGAACAATGCCTTCTTGCATGGTGATCTCTATGAAGATGTCTACATGACAGTACCTGAAGGCATTCCAAATCCTGACAACAAAGTGTGCAAACTTCACAAATCATTATATGGCTTGAAACAAGCGTCACGCCAATGGTTTCACAAGCTTACCAGCTCACTCCTACTACTTGGCTTCAATCAATCCAAAAATGACTACAGCTTATTCACCAAGAAGGAATCAGGTCATATCACCATCGTAGCCGTGTACGTTGATGATCTTTTAATCACAGGATCAGATCCCACAACCGTCTCCCAGCTAAAATTGTACCTAGATAATAAATTCAGCATCAAGGACCTTGGTTTGCTGCACTATTTCCTTGGATTGGAAGTGAGCTATCTCCAGTCTGGAATTGCTCTTTCACAACATAAGTTCACCAAAGAATTGTTGCAAGATGTCGGTCTACCCAATGCTACTCCAGTCAGCTCTCCACTTCCTCACAATCTAAAACTCAATGAAACTGATGGTGTACCAATTGACAATGTCACCCTTTATCGACAGATTGTAGGCAAACTTAACTTCCTGACGCACACAAGGCCAGACCTCAGTTTCGTTGTGCAGACATTAAGTCAATTTATGCAGAATCTCAGATCTCCTCATCTTGTTGCTCTACATCATACCTTGAAGTATCTCTCTGGCACAGTTGGACAAGGCATTCTCTTGAATGGTTTTGACTCACCAAAACTAACAGCCTACTCTGATTCTGATTGGGCTGCGTGCCAAGTCACTCGTAGATCTGTTAGTGGCTATCTAATTCTCCTTGGCTCATCTCCAATATGCTGGAAATCTAAGAAACAGTCCACCGTGAGCCGTAGTTCACCCGAAGCTGAATACAGAGCACTTGCACAGGCTGCTGCAGAAATAACATGGCTAGTGCGCTTACTTCAAGAACTGGGCGTCTCAATCATCAAACCAGTCGAATTGTGTTGTGACAATAGATCAGCCATCCAAATTGCCCAAAATCCTGTCTTTCATGAAAGAACAAAGCATATCGAGATAGATGTACATTTCACACGAGACAAAGTCTTAGAAGGCCTCCTCCAACTCAAGTTCATTCCATCTACTTCACAACTGGCCGATGTACTCACAAAAATTTTGCCTTCAGATCAACAAAATCTCCTTCTCTCCAAGCTGGGTCTGCATCAAATGCACCCTCCAGCTTGAGGGGGGGTGTTAGACTCTAGTCTAGAAACAATTTCAGGGCATTTTTGTAACTATCTAAAAGTTAGGGTCAAATATTACAAATAACTATAAATATCCTCCTAGGGATCGATGTATAAAGGGAACAAACCCTTGTTTTCAAGAATATTGAATGTGCAGCCGCAGGCTTTTCACCAACCTCTTTCTCAAGATGGAAAGTTTCCATCTAGCACATTCAATCCACATTTAAATGAAAAGCGTCATTTACTGTTACATTGAATCCATATTCGATCAAGTTTACAAAACTAAAAATCGGGTTCTGAAATCTGACACCAGCCCACTCGCAAGTTTTTTTTTTTTTTGAAAAGGTAAGGATTAGGAGACCCCTACGGATGAGAGCTAGAAGCTCTGGGTTGTCTAACAGGAGACTGGTAGGGATGTTGTGGCTCAGCTTAGAGATTTTGTCGGTCACAGCGTTACAGTCCCTACCCACGTGACGGACTGAGACAGTTATGAACTGTTGCAAGGATAACAGAATGTCTGCTATTAAAATTTCCATCTCCCATGGGCATCCTCCATTGTTATTAATGGCTTTAATGACAATGAGATTATCGCCTTCAATTTCAATATTTTCTATACCTAATCTCCGTGCTTCCTTAATTCCTTCCCTAAGTGCAAGTGCTTCTGCTTTTAAGACCGAGATAGATCCTTGTTTGTTTACTCCTAAACTTATCACTTCTGCTTTGTGATTTCTAATTACAAATCCTGATGTTGCTAGACTAGAATTGAGTTTAGAACCATCAAAATTTAATTTCATGTGGTTATTTGGCGGTTTAGTCCATGTCTCCCTTTTTCTTTTTCTTTTCACTTGTGTTATTCTTGTTTGTTGTTCTTGTTTTTCTTCATCTTCTACCCATTTTTTTTTACTTATCTCATTGAGCAATTTGATTTTTTGTGTATTGTTCTAAATTTAGAATGAAGTCATTGGAAGTTTGTTGAAAAACTAACTTGTTTCTTTGATGTCAAATACACCACCAGCATACCGCCAATTCTATGAATTCATTTTTATCCATTACTTTGATTAAATCGTTTAGGATCACTCAAGCAGATTTATTTGTTACATCCCAATTTTTGAAAATTGCCTCTGTTTTAAAGTTGATTCTCTTCACTAATCTCTTCATGTGTGGGCATTCTATTAGCAAATGTCCTATGTCCTCATATGTACAGTTGCACATTAGACAACCTGAAGGTGTAGCAACCCCTTTCTCTTGTAGTCTTGCTTTCGTAGGGAGCCCATTTTGAATAACTTTCCATAGAAAATTTTTAACTTTAGGATATATATCTAATTTCCATATCCAACTGTTCAAATGCGGGGATTGCTGGTGCACTCCCGAAATCAGTTCTATTGCAGATGCCGTCGAAAACCACCCATTTTTGCTAGGGGCCCAATATAGTCGATCTTGAATCCAGTTCTTTGGTATTGGGATTTCACCAATCTGATTTACTATATGGGTTGGTAGAATGTGTCTTAGAGCATCTTGCCTCCATTTTCTATCATTGGTAATAAATTCTTCAACAAGGGTTGAATCATTCACAAACTCAGTAGATAATGCAAATTTATCTAGTGACTCCGACAAAAGCCATTTGTCCTTCCAAAATCTTATAGTTCGCCCATCACCAACTTGGTAATAAATTCTTCAACAAGGGTTGAATCATTCACAAACTCAGTAGATAATGCAAATTTATCTAGTGACTCCGACAAAAGCCATTTGTCCTTCCAAAATCTTATAGTTCGCCCATCACCAACTTGCCAAATAAGTCCTTTAAAGAATTCTTCTCTGAGATTCATTAGTTTTGACCATTGTCAGGATGTGTTTGTCTGTTTTTTATAGGAAAGGATTGATGTGCCTTTAAGGTATTTCTCATTCATTAGCTTAACCCATATGTTATCTGGTTCAGCCAGTAATTTCCAAAGCAACTTCATTTGCATTGCTTGGTTTACATGTTCAGTCTTTCTAATTCCTAATCCTCCATATATCTTGGGTTTACAGATTTTGTCCCACCCAATCAGAGGTTTATGATTGATATCTTTATTCCAAAAAAAGGTTCAGTTGATTTGGTCCAATTCCTTGTGAACACTAGATGGAAGCATGAAGCTTTGCATAGTAAAATTAGGTTTCGTAGCCAAATTGGCTCTTATAAGGACCGTGTGCCCTTCTTGAGATAAAGTGTTCGCTTTCCATTTAGCTAATTGTGTTCTAGTTTTCCTTACCGTGCCTTGAAAGGTAGCTCGATTAACTCTTCCATTAATGATAGGGCATCCCATGTAAGATTCCAAATCAATCATTCCTGAAATACCAAGGGTTTGTTGGATCCTGTTCTTTTGTGAATTATCCACGTTACGTGAGGTTTGAAATGCTGACTTTTGGTAATTTACTCTTTGTCCTGAAATAGCACAATATTCCTCAATAATCTTTTTTGTTTTAAGACAAGCCGCATGATTGGCTCGGGAGAAAATGATAATGTCGTCTGCAAAGGCGAGAAAAGGGATTTTAGTTCCTGAGCGGGTTAATGGGATTCCAATCGTATTCTTGTCTATATTACTCGTCTCTTGAAGCTTTCTAGCTAGTATTTCAGTAGCTAGTATAAAAAGGAATGGTGACAGAGGGTCTCCTTGCCTTAATCCCCTTTCAGGGAAAAATAGTTCAGTAGGGCTATTATTAACTAGGACCGAGAACGAGACCGTTTGTACACACTCTTTAATCTAACCTATCATTTTATTATCTAATCCGAATTTATTTAGAATTTGGAATGTAAAGTCCCAGTCTAATCTATCATAGGCTTTTTCCATGTCTAATTTTATTGCCACCCACCCATCTTTTCCTTTCTTATTTTTGAAAGAATGGAAAGTTTCGTGGGCAATTAGCACATTATCCTGAATCGATCTTTTAGCTACAAAAGCACCCTGAAGAGGATGAGTCAGTTTTGGCATCACCTTTTTAAGTCTTTCTGTAATAATTTTGGCAATCAATTTATAGATAGTTGTACATAAGCTAATTGGTCGGTAATGGTTCGTGGTAGTTGGGTTCTCTTTTTTTGGTATCAGTGTTATGAAGGTGTGGTTAATTTGTTTGAGAACTTTTCCTGAATGAAAAAAGCTCTTAACTGCTTTGATAACACTTGATCCGACAATGTCCCAATATTTTTTATAGAATCCCGCTGACATACCATCGGGACCCGGGGATTTTTCAGAGTTAATTTGCATTAGAGCATTTCTTATTTCTTCATTTGTCACTGGTTTAGTTAGTTCCATGTTGTCTTCATCTGTTATTCCTTCGTAATTAAATCTGAATATTGCCTGAATATTTCATGGTTAGTTTGTTCTTTTTTATATCTAGCTTTAAATTCTTTTCTAATTTCCTCTCTAATATTTTCTTCTCCTATAATTTGAGTTCCTTCAGCCGATGTAATTTCCTTAATTATTTTCCTATTTCTTCTACCGCTCGCAACTTTATGGAAATATCCTGCATTAGAGTCTGTTAGTTTTATATGTTTTGTCTTTGCTCGTTGTCGCCAATATGTTTTATGAAAATTAAGTATGCTTTCTTTTTTGTTGATTAATCTTAGTTGTTTTTTTATAATACTATCCTCAGGAGATAGAAGAATTTTTCGTTGTAATTCTATTAGTTCTCCTTCAATTGTCTTTATTTGCTCGAAAGTATTTCCAAACGTTCTTTTGTTCCATTGCTTCGCATGTGCTTTTAGTAGTTGTGTTTTCTTAACCAACTTGAACATGTTGGATCCATCAATCGAAAGTCTCCAAGCTTGTTTAACTATATTTCTGAAATCTTTCCTCTTCATCCAAATGTTTTCAAATTTAAAAGGTTGTGCTTTGTTAATTGCTCCATTGTTTAACTCAATCGCTATTTTACTATGATCTGATGAAGAGAACGCATAAAGCCCACTCGCAAGTTTTGTTTAAACGGGTTAGTTACCAAATTATAATCTTTTTATTTTTAATTAACTTTTGTAAGTAAGCTATCTTTTTTTTGGTCAAGTTGTAAGTTGTAAGTAAGCTATCTGCTTGTATTCAGGAGACGAAGTGGAAAGTAAGGAAAGCTCAAGAAATTGATGGATGGAAGCTGTGGTATTCAGGAGCAGACAGTAATAAAAACGGGGTTGGGATCTTGGTAGACAGTAAGCTGAGAGATCAAGTGGTGCAGGTGGAGCGGACAAGTGACCATCTGATGCTGATTAAGGTCGTAATAGGGGAGAAAATTCTGAACGTTATTAGTGCTTATGCCCCGCACAGTGGTTTGAGTTTGGAAGTAAAGCGACGGTTCTGGGAAGACCTGGATAGTTTGGCTAGGAGCGTTCCATCAACAGAACAATTGATAATCGGTGGGGATTTCAACGGTCACATTGGGAAGGCTAGAGACGGGTTCGAGGAAGTACATGGAGGTTGGGGTTTGGGAGACAGAAATGAGAATGGTCGAGCGCTCTTGGATTTTGTAGCAGCGTTTGATTGTTTGGTGGTCAACTCTTGGTTCAGAAAGAGAGAAGAGCAGTTAGTTACTTTCCAGAGTGCATTAGGGAAGACACAGATTGACTTTTTCGTGTCCAGAAGGGAAGACAGGGGAAGGTGTACGGATTGCAGGGTTTTGCCATTCGAGGGCTTTTCCACACAACACAAGTTGTTGGTTTTAGATCTAAAGGGGTCGTGTAGAAGAAGGAAGGCGAAGACGGTACCACAACCAAAAATTAGGTGGTGGCGCCTTTCTGAAACAAATGAGCAAAGTTTGAGAGAAAAGATAACCGAGGAAGCAAATGTTAAAGGCGCGTGGGAAGAGAGTAGTGACGCCAACATGATGTGGGGCAAGATGGCAGAGTGCATCCGTAGAGCGGCATGTGGAGTTTTGGGTATGTCGAAAGGCATCCATGGCAACGGAAGGGTCGAAGCGTGGTGGAACGACGAAGTCCAGGAGAAAGTTAAGGAGAAACAACTAGCCTTCAAGGTGTGGTCGCATAGTATGGGGCCAGACAGAGAAGCGAAGAGGACATAGTATAAGGCAGCAAGGAAGATAGCCAAGAGAGTTGTGGTGATAGCTAAAGAGAAGGCGTTCGAGGATCTGTATAAAGCTTTGGATGAAAAGGGTGGGGAACGAGTTCTGTATAGGTTGGCAAAGGCAAGAGAAAGAAAGAGCAGAGACATAGACAGGGTAAAATGTATCAAACATGAGGATGGGCGAGTACTGGTGGACGACACACAGATCAGACAACGTTGGGAGAGGTACTTCAGTGGGCTGCTAAATGAGGGGCGAGAGTCGGAGGAGAGTCGTATTGGTTCTTCGGGCCTAGGCAATCAAGAAAACCCTTTCTGCTTTTACAGGCGGTTTTCTAAGGAGGAAATACAGGAAGTGCTCCGAAAAATGGGCAACAAACGTGCAGTAGGACCCGATGAGATTCCGGTAGAAGTCTGGAAATGCTTGGGGGGAGAGGCCTAGAATGGCTAGCGACGCTCTTCAATGTTGTTTTTAAGACGGCCAAGATGCCAGAGGAGTGGAGATTTAGTTATCGAGTTGAGGCTAAGGAGGATAGTTAGAGTGTCAGAGAACCAGTTTGGTTTTATGCCCGGGAGATCGTCGATGGAGGTTATCCACTTGTTAAGAAGGCTAACAGAAGAGTATAGAGAGAGGAGGAAGGATTTGCATATGGTTTTTATTGACTTGGAGAAAGCATATGATAGGGTACCGAGAGAGTTGATTTGGGAGAGCTTGGCATCCAAGAATGTGTACGGCACATTTATCAGGATCGTTAGAGACATGTACGAGGGCTCGTTGACCAGTGTTTGCACCCCAGGAGGGGACACAGAGTATTTCAAGGTGGAGGCTGGTTTGCACCAAGGCTCTGCCCTAAGCCCTTTCCTTTTCACAATTGTGTTGGATGTTCCGACGAGTGAGATTCAGGGGGAGATCCCGTGGTGTATGCTTTTTGCAGACGACATTGTCTTGGTAGATGAGTCTAGAGCTGGGGTTAGTAGTAAACTCGAAACTTGGAGGGAGAAGTTAGAGTCTAAGGGCTTCAGATTAAACAAGACCAAGAAGGAATATGTAGAGTTCAGGTTCGGGCAAGGTACTGTTGACAGAGATGAAGTACGTTTAGGAGGGGAAGCAGTGATAAGGAATGACAGTTTCAGGTATTTGGGATCAGTCCTCCAAAGTGACGGGGGGGGGGGGGGGGGGGGATCGACGAGGACATCACACACAGGATCTAGAGAGGTTGGCAAAAGTGGAGGGCAGCGTCCGGGGTTCTTTGCGACCGAAAGGTCCCGCTTAAGCTTAAGGGAAAGTTCTACTGGACAGTTATTAGACCTGCTATCCTTTATGGAGCAGAGTGTTGGCCCACCACGAAGGCACAGGAACACAGATTAATGGTAGCTGAGATGAGGATGCTAAGGTGGATGAGCGGACACACACTTCTAGACAAGATCAGAAACGAAGCGATCAGAAGCAGAGTGGAGGTTGCCAGCATAGGGGACAAATTGAGAGAATCGAGATTGCGTTGGTTTGGTCATATACAAAGACGAGGGCCCGGGGAGCCAGTTCGGAGGTGTGAGAACTTGGCCATGGGAGACTTTCGTAGAAGGAGGGGCCGGCGAAGAAGTGTTGGAAAGAGTGTATAAGACAGGATATCAGCCAGTTGGGGATTTCAGCAGATTTGGTTGCATGTAGGGACAGGTGGCCGAGTGAGAGACAACAGTTAGCCGACGGGACAAACGACTTGCTCTTGGGGTTCTAGCAGAATGGGTTTCTTGCACTGTTTGCTTTTGTGTTTTCTCCTTTTCCCGCCTTTCTCTGGCTTTGTTTTTCCTCGAGTCCCGCTTTCATTTTGTTTTGCTTTCGTTTCTTGTTTGTTGCCTCTTTGCTTGTTGTGTCTGTAGTGCGTTTTAGGTCTCCTTGGGTCTCTCGGTCGCACCCCCTCAGCTTTTAGCCAAGGGTGCCCCCATCTTGACCCCCCAGATACTCCCTAGAGGGGTACTGAACTGGGTCATGTTGTTGTTGTTGTTGTATATCTACTTATAAGGAGTTCATTAGATTATATCTACTTATAAGGAGTTCATTTGCTATAGGGTTTAGCTGAACTTGTGGTTGAATATGCAAGTGTTGCTTATACTGTTATAGGATAGCCAATTAGCCATGATTTACGATATATAACAATTAATAAGTTGCAAGCCAGTTGTATAAAGCAATTAAAATTGCAATAATTCAATCAGGTAATCAAAAATTGTGAAAGGATAGGGTTGTAATTGAACCGAGTCGAGTCGAATCAAGTTTTGAGTTGCTCATGCTCGACTCGGTTAAAAATAAACTAGCTTGAACGCGAGCTTGGTTCGAGCTTAAAATCTTATTTGAGCTTGACTCATTTAAATGTTCATCGAGCTTGCTCGCGAACCTCTCATTTAGTTTCTTCGAGAGACAAATCTGTGAACAACTTGTTTACTTGATCAATTATACAAGCAAATGAAACTAAAATTTATACTACATGGTTTGATAAACATCACCAAAACAATGTAATTTAACATAAACTATATATTGTATATAATATATATAGTATAGCTTATTCATTAACGTATAATCTAGTTTTTTATGAGTGTATAATCGAGCTTGCTCATGAGCATATAATCGAGTTTGCTCATGAGCAAATGAGCCGAGTTATAGTGTGTTCAAGCTCAGTTCATTCATCTTTTGAGCCTTAAAATTGTACTCAAGATCGGTTCATTTACAAATCGAGCCGAACACAAACAAGTTTTAACATAACCAAACACCGAATTTCTCACGAACGACACTATTCATTTATAGCCCTATGAAAGGACATCATAAATAACACATTGACAACAATAGCTATTGCCCTTTATATAGAGGTTGGTTATATACTTATATTGCTCTTTAAATATTGAAAATGTTTGCCACAAGGGTCGTGGACGTTTTCATTATCTTTGAAGCGTCTTGAACTTTCTTTTGTTGAGTCAGTTCATTAGAGCACTTTTATCGGTTGAAAACTAGCATCTTTAACATCGATGATATTAATTATTTAATGCAACTTGTGAGGGGAGAAAGGAGCATTGGTGCTAGCTAGAATGGGGAGAGGAGCATCGATGTTCTCTCCAATTAATACAGTTTTTTAAAATCCCGCTACCAAAAAGCCGCATTTCACGTTGCGTGGCATCGCGTCGTCCTTTGATTGGGCGACTTGTGGTGCTTTTAATACATTAAAAATGTATTTTCGGCTTTGTAAACTTTAAAAAAATTACCATAAGTCTAGATTTTTTTTCTCTACATTTAGACATCCATTTTGACTATATTTGACATATTTTTTTTAAAAAAAAATGTGTATTTTGGGTATCTTTTGCTCCAAAAATACTTAAATCTTGTTATTTTAGGGTATTTTGATGAAATTTAATTGCTTAAAATTTGTAATAATTTCAAAAAAAAATTGTGTGATTTTTTTGTCTAAAATAATTGTGTTCATATTTTTTAAATGTATTTGTTTTGTTTAAAATAATTGTGTGAAGAATTTTTATGGTGTGTGATAATGGAGAGAAATTTAGTTAGTTTATAAATTAGATTTAGTTCTCCACGACATTGGTAAAATCATGATTTAAAATACATTCAATTACATGAAATGCAACACATGAATAAATATACATAAGTGAATAAGAAGATATTACTTCTTAGAGAGAGTACTTGGAAATAAAATCAAACACATAAATGAAAATACATAAGCGAATAATTTTTTTTTTGAGCTCCATAAGCGAATAATTAAAAGTAACACATAATATAAAAACACCCTAATTTTCACCGAAAGCGGGTACATTACGAAGAATTTCCTAAACATGCTCCTCCTTAAATTGCCCTCCAGTAGCAATAGCATAAACATCATGTGCCATTTGAAAAATACCTATTTCATTGCCACCGACATTTCCTCCAAGGACTTGTGCATAATAAGAAAAAACTTTAGAAACATTTTTTCTTACCCTGTTCCATCTAGCCTTAGGCTCTGTTCGGACGCACTAGATGGCGCTGGAATATAGCTGGATTTTGTAACTGGAACTGGATACCCAAGCTGGATTTGGAGAGGAAGGTGTAATTGGAAAAAGGATCTGAATCTGCCTAATGTGTGTTTGGCTGGTCTAGCTGAAGAAAATAAGGAGATGCATATATTTACCAAAATGGGCTTCATTAATGACTAAAAAAGACCAAAATACTCTTATGAATTGAAAAAACAACTTATAACCACAACCCCTTCATATCACAAGTTGCATCAGAATACACTTTTGAGGGTTGCCATTCACGATCGAGGGTTTCCAGCGTTGCACCTGTCTCGTCCAACAACGTGCGGCGGCAACGATCTTCGGCGACCTTCAAACCAGTTGGAACTCGAGCACCGAGCACCACCAGCGACCATTCATGATCGGCGGCCTTCATTGTTTCGACAACAGTGCTCAATCCAGTTTCGTTGGCACCGTTCATCGTTCTTCAAAGGTAGATCTCGATAACCACTCATAATTGTTTGTGGGCAAATTCATTGTTCATGGTTTGAGCAAATCTGGAGAAGAACAAGTGAGTTCGCTCAGATCTACGCCTCTCTCTTTGGAATATATGGTGCAAATGGAGGGTATCGGGTGGAATTTCATTTTATTAGGGAGATGGATTTTTTGGACAAGCTCACAAGCTTGGGAGGAGGGGAAGAAAAGAAGCTACATCCAACTTCACAAGCTTGAAGATCAAGCTCCCGCCGAACGGATCCGCTGGAACTGAGTTTTCTCAATTCCATCCTTCACCAGCTGCGTCCGAACGCAACCTTAAGCATGTGGGCACTTCTTGGATGTTAGTGAGGTTGGCAATTTTCCATGTAGTAGGTCTCAACTCGTCCCATAAAAACGTTTGATTGACATTTGTTTTGGGGTTATTAGTGGTGTTCAGGAAACCATGAACGAGGAGTACATCATCCTCTTTAGACACTAAATTGGTTTGGATCCATAATCAATAATTATGAAGAAAGAGTAAAATTTTATAGATGAGTGTGTAGTGTGTGACAAATGAACACATTACACTAAATTTATAAAAAGAGATGGTGAAAGTTAGATGGATGAAAGTTAGATGGAAGAAAGTTAGATGGAAGAATTAATTGTGAATGAAAGTTAGATGGAAGAATAATTGTGGAAGAAAGTTAGATGGAAGAATTAATTGTGGATGAAAGTTAGATGGAAGAATAATTTTGGATGAAAGTTAGATGGATGAAAGTTAGATGGAAGAATTAATTGTGGATGAAAATTAGATGGAAGAATAATTGTGGATGACAATAGATGGAAGAAAGTTAGATGGAAGAATAATTACTTCTCGGAGATATCAACTTTCCCGGATAATCTCTTCCGACGTAGGTTCAAGATGTGAAAGGAGGTATTCTTGCACATTGTAGACCGGGCTAGAGCATGAGGTGTTCTTGATCGATCTCCAGTAATAATATTCTCATGTTATGTATTGCTTTAATTATTTCCTATGTATTCAATTTTTATTTTCCATGTACTCGATTTAAATTGTCAGTTTTAATTGTGTCTTGTAATGTTCTTGCATTTCTTGTAATGTGTTGACTTAAATTGAATTATCGAATTATGTATTGGGTTATATTTTTTGCTTTGAAAATCCAAAAATGTGTAATTTTATTTTTTATTTGAATCATTTATTTCATGAATCATCAAATTAATTGATATTTTAAATTTATAATATATATGAATAAGTATTTAGTAATTGATAGTAAAGGGTATATTTATAATTTTAAATGGAAGAAGGGGTATATTTGTCAATTGATTGATATGAAAAAGTAATTTTTTGGATTTGTTTTTGGATTGATAAAATGGTAAAATAGGTATGAGATGATAGGATGATGTGGAGGAGAGAGGAGGAGAGAGAAGTGAAAAAGTGTGATGCTCTTTTTTTTAGATTGATAAAAGCACCCTTGATGTGTTGGCAAATAAGCAATGGGTATTGTTGACGAAAGAAAACAAAAGTTCCATTCGATAATTCAGTTAATATTCAAAAAACGATAATGGAACAGCGTGTATTTAATCTTACAAATTAACCTAAAACATGATATTATATCCACTTAATACCGTATTTGAACACGGTGCATTTGTGTCTGATTCCCTATTTTATCTATAACTTATCGCAATAAATATTCAAATACATCATACATTGTTTGCACCGACCAAAATTGCACATTTATGTAATCAAATGGTACGCGTTGTACCCACAATTTATATGTCCTGTGTGATCCTGCACTTTCTTCAGAACAAGGCTTTACAAACTGCTTCATGTCATGTATGTGAATGTCAATGCAGAATTGAACATACACCTGAAATTCTTTAAACCCTGATAAGAAGGCCACAGATCAGCTTCTCAAGCACTTTATAATAGTTGAAAATGAAGAAAATTGCATCCTAATAAAACAAAAAGCACTGCCATGAAAATAATAGAGCAGATAAAACTGAAAAATACCTGCTTAGAGCAAGGCAGGGGAGACTTTGCAGACTTCAACATTAAAACCACAATCCATTAAAGCTAGTAACCACGCTCGTTGTTGCTCAGAGAGTTTATCTCTAGGACCTTTAACTTCAACAAGCTTAGCTTCCCCTTTGTAATCTCCATGAAACCGCCAGATCAGCAAATCAGGCATTCCTCTGGACCAGCTTCTGTAATCTTGAGCCAAAAGCCGGCACAGAGAAGCCACGCATGGGCCACCAATGCAAGTGACAGCAGCTCGAAGCTCTTCAATGGAGTGGCGGTCCCAATTAATTCCCCTACAAGATGTTCCTAGGTGAGATTCCCATGATATGATGAGAATCTCCTCTGCCATGCCGTCGCGGATCTTTTGCAAGTGAGATTCTATAAGATTCTTTCTTGCAACATAGAAGTCATCGGTGTCCAAGTCTAATGGCGCACTCTGCAGGGTTAATGCAACATGGATAAAGAAACGGGCAGTTAATGGCTGACTGGTTTAACAGAAGAAAGAAGAAATTTCTTATTATATATATTTTGCCATTACTACTGGATTTAAGTTTCTTTGTTGTGACATGGCTCATGCTGCTCACAAGGAGAGAGTGTAGTCAAAAGAATGATCAGCTGAAAAAATTGTGCAAATTAATCTCAACTGTATCCAATGTTCAACAAGATTGTTGCTAAAGATAAAATGTTACCAGAATTTGCAAAATCTCACAATATCAAGCCCTTTCAAGTGTGAAGCTTATGTGTTTTTGAAGGCCGCTAGAAATTTTATTGGGGTCATTTTTTCACAAATTCTTGAATAGTTAGTTGGGGCAATGAGTCATCACATATTTGAGTTGAAAATTTTCCATACATAATCAATAGTTGGAATTATTTTGTGCAAACTATCGAAGATATTTCCAGCGATTGAGTAGTAGCGAACAGAAAGGGGAATCATCAATACACTCATTAAGCAACAAATGAGAGGTAAGACCAAAACTTCTTTAACCGACTACATACCTGAAATCTGGATTGAAACACATTCGGTACGTCAGAAAATATAATATCCCACATAAGGAGACCAAATATAGTCAACCAAATGCCAGTTTCTGTATGAACACCTTGCCACTCGCCTCCTTCTCCAGCATAATATTGTAAGGCAAGCTGTTCCACCCCACATTGCTCTCCATCTTCACCATAGAATATGCTTTTCATACCTGTTTTGCTGTTCAATGGTCTCCCTTGAATTTGAACCTAATTGTAAGACATTAGCATATTCAGAGAGGTCAATATGGATGGACTCACAGTTACAAATTAAGCATAAAATGACAGCCACAGAAATCATCAAAAACTAAACCACCTCCGGTATCTTCCTTTTTACAGAATGTGAGAACCTGGGGACTTTCCAACGCCTAGGTGGTTTACCCAATCGAATCACCCGTCTTTGTAATGCCATTCTTGAACCAGCACGCACCCATGAATCTTTAATACCATCTTCAGCTACAGAGAGACTCTCATCAATGAGACCAATATGCTCCAAGTCAATAGACAGTCTCAAAGTCCAGTATCCTCTACTTCCAACACAAGTGAAATTGGACAGCAACAGCTTCAGTAATCTAATGGCATCAGCGTACCTGAAAAGAACAATGAAGAACTGAAAAATCCATGAAGAAACCATCTTATCATAGCCAGTGAAAGACTTTATGCATGTATTATAAACTTTATAATATGGTTTTTATAACAAATGAACGATTTTAAGCATTTGTTCCTACATGTAAGAGAGACCATTGAGACAACTATTCAGATTTCAGAGAGCAGAACTTAACTAATCCATGAAGGCTACAACCAGTAACCATAACTGGAACAATTGCAATAATCAATTTGGAAAGCAGCTGTCTAATGAAATTATGAAAGGGGAGAAATAACCAAGATCCAGGCACCAGCAATAAATATGGACACCTTCAGAGAGCAGAACTTAACTAATCCATGTAAGCTTTTTTTGAGGCCAAAAATAACTGTAATACGCTATACTTCATATAAAGGTTGTATTGCTCTTCAAATCAAATTAAGCAAGAGTTCAATTTTATCAAAAAGATCTATGCAGAAATTTGGGGGGAAACAGAAAATGTAAAGGTGTAATGTCACTTCAAGTAAAAACCATTTAAGTACACATCTTGAAACATAAAAAGTAAATGGTTAAAGATGATTGGCTATTGCACATGGTCAAGATACTAATTTGTTCAAGTCTACACTGCATGATAGTTCAACGTGGAAAAATGTAATAGTCGCTAAAGACACCATACCTACGTTGGTATTCCAAAAGGGACACACCTAGCAACATTACTTTAGAATAGACCAATGAAGCCGTGAAGCATCGGAGAAATGAATTTGATGAACAAGACATCAAAGATTGATTTTTCTCGTCATAAAATCCAGAAAAATAGGATTCTGACATTTCAGTGCATTGAAATGCTAACTCGAAGTTCTGTGCATCAAGCGCTTCATCCATAATTTGTGCAACTTCAATGGCCTGAGAAAAAGTTACAATTGGTAGATCAAGATAGCAAATGAAATGGGTAATTTCATATACTTGGACCACGTCTAACCTCTTCGTAAGCAAGCAAGTCTCTTCTATCAGAAAATGCTTTATCATAAACTGAGCATTTATATTCCGGGTATTTGACTATTCCCAAATCTTCTAAGAGAAAGGCCAATAAATCCTGCTCTCCATTTAGGAAGAATAGCCTCTGTATGCAGCATCAGTGATTAGAAACCATTTACCTTACCAAATATAGCATACATGCAAAGGGTGCATCAAATTACCTGAGCACGCCATAAAAGGGCTTCAGCAATAAAAGAAATCCGAACACACTCTCCCATCTTCAGCAAAACTACCCTATACAGTCGACTGCAAAGTGATCATGCAATGATTAGAATCAAAGACAAGTGACAATAGCTCTAAATATAACAAAGATTTGGAAAAGGATCAGAGCTCTATACCAAATTCCATCTTTGTACGACGAAAGAAGTGATGCAATAATGTCCTGCTTTTTCATACCAACTTTGAATTTCTGGATTCTCAACAGAAAGGGAAGAGCAGGAAACATGTTAAAAAACAAAATGCAAGCATAAACAAAATGCAATACACTTTTTCATTAGTTCATCCAGTAGTGTAAGAATTCATAAATATTAACATCATCTTCAATGCTATAACAGAAAAACAAGAGATCCAAAAAATAGATCGACGTGATTATGAATTGTGTTCATCTTCTCTTTACCTTCATCTTTTTTCAAGGAAGGGAAATAGGGATAGTTAGGACAAAAGTCAAATCATTGAAAAAGCTAATTAAAGAGGGAAGAATAGAACAAGAAGCAAAGATATGCAATATACATTTTTCATAAATTCATCCAATAGTGTAAGATTTCATAAATATTCTTGCCATAGCAGAAAACATCATCTTCCATGATATTACAAACTTACAATTACACAAGAATCCAAAAAATAGATCTATATGATTATGAATTCCATTCATCTTCTCTTTGCATCTTTTCTCGAGGGAAGGAAATAAGGAAGTGAAATTATTGAAGAAGCTAATTACAAAATGAACAATAGAACAACAAGCAAAGATATGATACATTGATACACCCCTCACATTAAATGTATGTCACAATAAGGTGTCCAATTGTTTAACTCCTTATAAACGTCTTTGAATTTCCTCTCTCTCCTCTGTATCTCTAATAATTCTATAATGTTTTTAAACCCTTATCTGCCACCACTTTCAAGAGTATCTACACCTTATTGAGACTGCTTGCTTGCTTCCAGCAGTACAACTTTGTAGAATTCATAGAGTGGATACAGGGACGGATGCATAACAAATTGAAAGGGGGGGCACGATTTCTCCTATAAAGTCAATAGTTCGGGAATTGTTGACGAGTTTAACTAGTCAATACTCTTAATACGAAAAAATTGATACTTATTTAATAATAAATTTTTGTTTTAGGGAGAAAAGCATTAAAAGTGAATGGAAATATCAATAAAATTTTATTTTAGGTAAGGAAGCATTAAATATGATGGAAGATGATGTAGTCTCCTCCCCTGTGAAGAGATCACATGTCGAATCCCCCTCCCCATTGTATTAAGAAAAATAATTAGAGCATTGATATTAAGCTGCAAGAGGATTAGGTAGTTAGTTTGCACCTGATTCACCAATCACTGAAGCATTATAATAGTTCTAGAATCTGAGCACATGTAAGAAAACACACAAGGAGCTGCAAACCTCTTTAAGCACATACTGTATCTCACGCAACTCGGTCACAGTTAATATATTCAGAAGTAGCTTGGAATCATTGTCATCAACTTCATTTTGAGGATCAAAAGCATTGAAATAACCTGCTTCTGTTAAGATTAACATATAAAGACACCACAGGATCAGAAAAGCAATATAGCATGCAGATAGATAGGCCAATCAAAAGAGAAAAGAGCAGAAAGATAAGATTGCCTAACAAATCTATGATCCCTTTCTGAGAATCCTCTATTTCCGGATATGAAATTTTTGACGCCTGAAACCAAGGCCCTGCAATTGCATTTAAACAATAGGAAAAAAATTTATAGTACCAACCATGCAATGAATTAAGCAAGTGTGCAGTCCCATCTTAGATACCAAACTACCATATGAATATCTTAGACAAAGTATTAATGAATATACGAATCAAAATTTATGAAATGAAATCCAGCTTCATTGTTTAATCTTGGTAAGGAACCAGGTCTAAATTTTGCAAGCTTGTCAAAGGTAATCCCACCTATAATTTGATGATTCCTCTATAAGAATAAATCCCTAGTATGATATGATAGATATTACGATTCTGGAAGTCTCAGTCCGCTATGACGATGTTTATAAGTTTGATCTGAAGCAGCAGAGAACATATGATTAAAATGTAGCACTATTCAAGTTCAGGCACATATTCACCTTACAACTCGAGCCTACTTATTTGAATTACATCATGATCATGTTCCATGTGTTCTCACTTGGGGTCATTACCATTTTCTGAACTAAAGGGATAGGCATCCTATATTCAGCAAATGGGCTCGTGCAGATACTCGTTTACATGCTAAGTACAGAGATAAATTCTAAACTATCTAGAACCCCATCGCATTATTAAGGCCCCAGTTCTATTTATATGTTTATTAATCTAAATAATCAAACAGATTTCCTACGCATACAAGAAAACCCTGCAGGCTATGTTTACTATTCTCAAGTTACTTGACATTCTATTTTCAGTTCTCTTTCCTGGACCATTAGTCCATTACACCCTTTTCCATATTATGTCATCGTCCTTGTGAGCTTCATAAGTCCAGATCTTTCCATGCTATAAAAATATTCTGAAGCAAATAGGCAACAAGATGAAAAATAAGTCACAAGTGAAAAACCTTTTCTCATGTACAATCGAATGAAGAGCCTCTGAGCATCATCTGAGAGACAATTGAAAGTTTCTGATAACAGCAAAACACCACCAAAATAAACACCACTAAGTGAAAATTGTTATATTCAGAATGACAAATCACTGGAAACAAGAGCATTTTACCCAGGAAACATTTCTCATCGTCAGTGAAAAGATGAGAATTATTACTCAAAACCTCCTCTAATACTAAACGGAAGTTTTGTTGGTACTTAGCAAATCTCTGTGGATTCTTCATTCCAGTATCAATTGAAGAAAGAACATTGTTCCATAATGACTTGAATTCCTCAAGGTTGCTATTCTGTATTTCACCATTGCATGGTATGTTTTGACATTTCAACCTGATAGACACTGGGTCAATAGGACGCTCTGGAACAGAAGTTATAGTTCCCTGTAAAACCCACATATGAGACGCTAGGATATGCATTCTTGTCCAGAAACAGAAAATATTGAAGCAAAGAAAGGATAGATCATGGACAAACAGCATTGATCTTCAATAGCAAACATATATTGATCTATGACAGGATTAGATAGTTATTGTAAAAATTCATGTCCGGAATTTGACTTTTATCAACAGCTTCAAGGCAATAGCTAAGCATTCATGACTTGCTCATAAAATGAGTACCATCAATAATTTTTTTACTACCTCAAATGTCATTTGATACTTGTCAATCATAGGAGACAGACACTGAGCTAAGTCTCGAGGAATGAACCCCAGAGCTTTATGGTCCGAAGACACTGCATCGACAACCTGAGACAAAAAAAACACTACACGATGTTCTCATCAGGGTTATAAATCAAACATCCATATATGCCTCCCTGAAAGGAAGAGGAAAATAAAAACGATACCAACCTTGATAGCGTTTGAATCTTTAACATTATCTGGGTCCCGAAGAAGGAAGATGTTAAGCCCAGATTTCATTTCCACTTCCTCAACGAATCGAGTACCAACAATGAATGTCTCAAGAACTGATTCAGTTACTTCATCAAGAATACTTTCTACGTTGCAACTAGACATCCCAAAATTTGGGGATGTTAAAGGAGCAGAATTCTCGCAATTGATCTTGTGATCCATATAAATAATTTCACTCAAGCCGTCATCCTGATCATGAACACTTGAGTCACAATCAAATGATGCTCCTCCCTGATTTTCATCAGAGGATCCTGAGAATTTGCATTGAATACTTTCTGGTGATATTTCAACACCATTTATGTTAGTGTCTTCAACAGCAACTGATCTGGTCACTTGTTGAGTGACAATTTTCTTTAGAAATTTATTGTTGGGGGTAGTGCGATCCACATCCAGTGTAGCAGCATATTCGTTGTTATTGCAGTTGAACTGCAGAAGTGTTAACTGAGTCAACTTTCGCTTACTTCCTCTGGCAAGGCACGCATCTGTAACCACGATTCAACCATCACTCCAGACAAGACATCACCAACCAAAACAAATTGCATATAGGAAAAGGGAAAATTTCGATAGTTGTTTCTAGGCAAGTAACATCAAATTTCGCTCTGATGAAGAAAGAACAGTCTATTTTGTCCACAGAGATGTAAAGTTTAGTTCAGCATCAGTCAAAGCTCTGCACATAGCCATTCAAGTCATAAGAGATAATGCATGTGTGTATACAGCATGCAGAAACATCAGAATGTGAGTTAGCATGAGTGGTTTGTATTTTGTTACCTGGTAATTTGTATCAGTTAGCTTGTGATAGCAATTTTCAAATTAGCTATGTAGGCCTAGATAATTTATAAATGAGCACTGTGATACATATGTAATTAGAGTGAAAAAGAAATATGTTTCAGTTTCCCTCTCCTTTCCCTCTCAAAATATTCTCTTTCAGGATTATCCGATGTAAAAGCATTTCATCTTCCTTCCAATTCGATGATTATAATGAGTATATACATTTACACTGACTCTTACTTTGTTCCAAATGTTCTGTATTGGTGATTTCCTTCTTCACAGAGATCATCTTAAGAGATTTAGCACAAGCATTGACTCTCCAATCCAATTTCCTAAGCTACAGCCCAATTCTGAACTTGCAATCATCTCAACAGCGAATAGAATCAACCTGATTAACATTTAGAGCCCTATAGGTCCATATTATCACCCCAAAACTGTAATTGGAGGCCTGCGGCCACGTACATGCCGTTCATTTATGAATAAAACTAAGCTAGTAACTAAACCTAGAACACCAGTCATAGAATTTTCTAGCTTGTGGAGTTAGATACTAACCTAGATGAGCGTTAATGGTGTCATCTTGGCTCCGAACTCTTTTTCCGCAAACAGGACAATCCACCCAGGCAGGATTTCCCCCGTTCTCTTCCTCCTTTGGACTAGGCGCCTGGCGATGCTTCGCCTGGGGTTCGCCATTTACAGGATCCGATGAGCTCTGCTTTGAAAAATCAAAAGCCAAGGAAATCCGAGATTAGAAAGGGAAGGTGGAAGAAGAGAGAGAGAGAGAGGAGGAGAGAGAGAAATGACGTTGGTGGTGGAGGCGGAGGCGATGTGGAGGAGGCGATGGCGATTGGGGAGGAATCTGCGGCGTTTTCCGATCAATCGAACGAGGGTCTCTCTTCCGACGAGCATCTCGATGAGGAAGAAGGATACTCTCGCTGGATATCAAGGAAAGGAAGTTCCTCCAGACCGGTGTCTCTGTGTCTTCCCGGGCACTCCTCAATTGCTTATTTGCTTACCTCCAGTATTCAAAATAAATGTTAGCGAGGAAATGAAGAGAGGGAATTTTCAGGTTCCCTCCCTGAATTCTAAGGGCCTGTTTGTTTGCATACTCTTAGGAAATAGAGTTTGGAATGAGGGCAACCTATTTTTGTGTTTGGTAGGAGTTGAGTTGGGAATGAAATCCATTTCATGTATGAGCTAAACCTAAAACTAAAACAAGGAATGAGCTAAACCTAAAACAAAAAACGCCTCTCTCGCCTGGTTTCTCCACAGTTGCGCCGCTCCTGCAAACTTACATCTTCAGATCTAGTGAGTTTATATACCCGATTAGATTTAGTTTGTAAAAATATGAGATATTTATTCAAACTTGCGCCCTCGTCTCTTTGGTTTCTCCACACTTTTGCTGCACTTCTGCACATACCCAATTCCCTTTTGTTTGATGTGTTTATATACCCGATCGATTTTGTTTAATGGGTTTATATACCCGATCGATGTGCACACTGCACCTTCCGATATTTTGTAGATAGAGGTCATCGGTATCACCTAAAGGATTGGGGAAATAACCAACCTACAAGGTTGGAACAAAACTTCGATATGAAGCATGCTAAAGCTAGGAACGTAATAGAAAGGTGTTTTGGCCTCTTAAAAGGAAGATGGACTATTCTTCGAAGTCCTTCATTCATTCCAATACGAACCCAAGGTCGTATTGTTAGTGCACGTGCTATATTACATAACCTCATCTGAAAATATATGTCAACTGATGAAGAATTGATCATTGATGACATGGAGGAAGAAGAAAGTGATGAAGAGAGTGATGGAGAGAGTGACGTAGATAGTGATGACAAGGATTCTAGACCTAGAGTTGAGTATATCACTTATGTTGAAACATCTGACACTTGGAATACCCTTAGAAATTCCCTAGCACAATCTTCATATGACAATTGGCGTGCTAAATCTAGTATGTAATCAAATTTCAATATGTATTTTGTTTTTTGAACCTTTTGTACACCTCATCTATTGTGTTTGTTTTGAACTTGTATCTTTATGTATTTGAACTTAATGTGTGCCTTTTTGATGATAATGATATTTGCTTCTATTGCTTGTCTTATAACATGTTTTATATTTATTATTTCGTCGTGGCATTCCCCGGATCCAGATTGAAGGCGATAATTTACAGCTGGTCAAGGCCGTTCTTGGTGACTGGCGCTGCCCGTGGGAGATTGAGTTGCTTCGTTCGGACATCTATTGCTTGTTGGCTCGTTTCCAAGATTGGGGAATCTCTCACGTCAACCGTGAGTGCAATTCGATGGTGGACTACATCGATGGCTCGTTCCGACGCGTCTCCTCTGTTCCACTTGCAGTTGACTCGGGTTTACACACCCTCATCCGCAAGGATGCCCTTGGGTGGTCGCTAGCCTGTTAGTGACCACCCAAACTCCTTTCCTTATCAAAAAAAAATGTTTTATATTTATTATATGAAATTTCTTTTTCTTTTAGGATGGATGCATCAAGTCAAGGTTTATCCGGACGAGGTAAAAATAAAAGAAAGTGAAAAAATGTGGAAGAGGATACTTTATTGGATTTTATGTTGGAATTTAAAGTTGATCCTCAATGGAGAATTGGGGGGGGGTTAAGAATGGGTTTATGTTGGTCTTAGAGCAAAAGCTAACTGAAAGGTTTCTTCCTATGGACTGAAGGCCTCTCCTCCCATTGAATCAAAAATCAAATGGTTCAAAGACAAATATTCTATCATATGTGAGATGATGCGTTTATCAAGATTCAAGTGGGATAGTGAACAAAAAATGATCCAATATGAAAGGCAAGCTTATGATGATTTTTGCAAGGTATATGTTAGTTTGACATGTATTACTTATTTTGTTTAATTTGATTAGGTTTTTAATACATGTCTTTCTTTTTAGATGCATCCCAATTCCCGAGGCTCAAGGATTATGGAAAACTCAATTTCCTTTCCTTGACAAGCTAGATAATATTTTTGGATTGGATCGAGCTAAAGGGAATGAAGCGGAGGACATTGATGACATGGTTGGAACTATGGAGAATGAATATGTGAATCTTGGTGAAGAAGATGACATAGATGACTTGGTTGAATTAGCAAGCCCTCCACCTTCGAAGAGGCAAAAAAAAGGTAAATCTACTCTTGGAACCTCAAGCAAGAAAGATCATGTTCAAACTTGGGCGGATTCAATGAAAGATATGAACAAACATTTAGAAACAATTGCACATTTTATGGTTGCTGGAATAAATCGTTAGAACGAGCTTATCAAACAAAAAAATAATTGTTGTTTGAGATTGCCATGATTCTTGGGGTTTCTACTGATGAAACCATTGAAGCGACTCGTATTCTAGGTAAATCACCAAGTGAGCTGGATATATTCTATAGTTGTCCCAATGAGGAGTGGAAGGCCCACCATATAAGCAAGCTTATTTATGAGACTCGAGGTTCAAGTGGAAGCTTTGGTGGATGCTTTGGTGCAGATTAAAGTGGTTGAAAAAATCAGCTAGGTAGCTCATTTTTTGGTGTGATTGCAAGGCCATTTTGATGTGATATCATTTTGTATTTTTTGGATGTATCACAAAATTTTATATGTCAAACACTATTATTTAGGTAGTCTCTTTGGCTTATATGAGGCTTATTGTGTTGACATGGTTAGATGCAATATTGTAAGGCACTTGCAAAACACTTATGCTTGACATCACATATGTTTATATGAAGTCATGTTTTAGTAATTGCCTATTCAAATTATTTGCATTTCTTGTTGTTTCATTTGATGTTCATTGTAAGTGACCATAGTTATATTGTCTTCATGGGATATAAGAACATTGTTTTGGTCCTCTTAGATAGATCTCTTAGCGACGAAATCACCCAATAGAGGGTGAATAATTTTTTCCATTACTTTTTTAAGTCTTCTATGATGATTTTTGTTATTGTTTTATAGATAGTAGAACATAGGATGATTGTACGGTATTGGTTAGTCGAGTTAGGATTATCCCACTTAGGGATCAGGATGATAAGGTATGGTTGATCTATCTTAGCATTTTTCGTGAAAGGAAAACAAAACTTTTAACAATATGGATAACTAAATGGCTTACAATATCCTAATATTTTGGTAAAAGTTGGATGATAAACCATCCGGTTCCGGTGATTTTGTCCCTTGCTATGCTGAACATAGATTTTTAACCTCTTCATTCGAGACAAGTTTTGTTAATTCAAAGTTGCCAACATCGTTTACTTCACAGTCAATTAATTCTAGGTACTCTTCAAGTTTGTAATTGACTTGCCCTTTTTTAAATCGTCTTGAAAAATCCATTCTAATTTCTGTTCAGATGTTTTCTTTGTCAATAACTATAGTTCCTTCATTTGTTTTTATTTTCTTAATAATTTTCTTGTTCCTTCTTCTTGTCGTTATTCTATGAAAATAGCAGTTATTCGAGTCGTTTAGTCTAATGTGTCTATATTTTGCTTGTTGGCTCCAATATGATTTTTGAAAGCCTAAAAGACAATTTTTCTCTTGTATTATGTTTTTGGTCTAAGATTGGGTCAAATTGTATTGAGGTTCATTTTTTCAATTTTATTTAATTCTTCAATGTTTTTAAGTTGCGTAAAGGCGTTACCGAAGAGTGTCTTGTTCCATTTTTCGCAATTGTCTTTAGTAGCTGGGTTTTTTGCATAGTTTGTACATGCTCGATCCATTAACGTCATTTCTCAAAGTCTTTTCATTTAAACCATAGTTTGATCCATTTGATTGCTTAATTTCAATCTAAATTGGGCAATGATCCAAGGTTGAAATGTGTGATTCTTAGTTATATTATCAGGGTGCCATTAGAGAATAACTAGGCTTAGTAGAGTTCTATCCACTTTCTCGTAAATGTTGTCAATTTTGGTTGTGTTTTTCCACCATGTGTAGGTATTACCTTAAGTTGGTATGTCAGTCTGGTTGCATATGGTTTTGAAGTTGGTTAGTCTAGTTAATCTAGTGGGTTGGGTGGAGATCCCCCTATTTTCTCTCTTTGTGATTGAATTTCATTTAGGTCTTCCATAGCAATATATGGAATTTGAATTGAATTTATGAAGTTTTCCAAGATTGGACAAAAGGTTAATATTTTGATTCATTTGGATGGGCATAAGCAAGGATGATTGCAGTATTGTTATCTTCGAAGTTTTTGTATTTGAAATCGATAAATTGATCGTGTTTCATAGTTAGTTCTATTTCATTAAACATTTGCCGATGAAGATTTTAATCTAACGGATTTAGTCGTGCACCAGTTTGGTCATGCTGTCCTCTAACAGATTTTCATCAACCCATCTATGGATCCAAAATAACATTCTCATTCCATTACCAATGGAGATTCTCGCACCCATCAATAGCAAAAGAGTTCCATGATTTATACCTCTCAAAACTTTCGATGCTCTAGTCACTGGAGCAATCATGTCAATATCACATCTATTTTGGCAATATTTTCCACTTAAATCTTTGCCCATAACGACCCCGGTTCTGTCAACAACCTCTAACCAAGATTTGCATTTGTGTTTGAGGTCTTCATATCTTTGATCCCCAAACTTTCGTCCTTTGTTGCCTAAGTCATAACATCCCAAACGATCAGATGGATTTTTTGGTGTTCCGAAGTTGATCTCCAAATGAATTTCTGTATTGTCTCATCAATTTCACTACAAACCTCTTTTGGTAAAATCGTGGATTACATGATATACAATGGAAGGTTGGTGAGAATGGATTTTGTCGAAGTCACACGTCCTGCCACCAAGATTGTTTTTGTTTGCCATCCTATAAGCTTCATTGCAATCTTATCAAGAAGGTACTAATACTTTTCTTTAGCCATTTGACCTGAAGTCATTGGCACACTGATACGCTGGTTTTAGTACAGCGTAATTATGTATTTTTACTAGGATTTCTGAGTGTTTTAGGCTAGATTAGGGTGCTTAATTATGATATCAGAAGAGCCTACAGTTGAAGCTTTTGAAGACAGAAGTCCTAAGTTCGAACTGAAGACCCGCTTTACAGCGGTTGCAAGGAATAAAAGACTGAAGATTTTACGGAGAGCAAGACCAGTGCCCTCGGGTTTGGAGCCAAGACCGAGGTGAAGTGAAGATCCGAGGGGGCGAGAGTTCGCAGGACCCGTGCTCGTGGGTGATGTTGATTCCGCGGACGCCGAGAGGAAGATGGAGCCGCGCTCGCGGCTATGGACCCACGCTCGCGGGTGGCGTTTTTCCAGCGCACCGACTTTGCTTTATTTTATCTTTTATTTTATTATATCTTTATAGTATTTTCGGATATTGTTTTTACTATTTAAGCCTAGTCTCGTAGCAGACTTTGGGGAGTTATACTTTTGGAGACTACTTTATTTTAATCTAGTTTTTATTTCTATTATGGAGAACTAATCTTTTTCTTGGAGTTTGTTTGATCAAGGAATCCTTTTTATTAAATTCGTGAGATTCTGGTAACTTTTCTATCCTTTAGTTAATATCAAAACTCTTGTTTTAATTCCATGATCTATGTTTGATTTGATGAGCCTGATCAACTTGTTTGATTGACTTAGATCTATTGTTTGGATTAGGTTTGATTGTTGTCTGTGCAATCTTATTTATCCTTGAAACAACTCTTTTTCAGGACCGTGGACTGGAATTGAGAAAGAGTATTTGCTGATTATTTTATGCATGAGACTCGTTGTTTGATTGCATGAATTGATTTCCTTTTATCCTTAATACTTTGCATGATTTGAATTAAGCGTTCTTGTTCATATCATAATTTCGCTTGGACCGTGGACAAGCGGAAATCTTTTATAAGGATTGGAATTAACCTAGGAATTATAGAAAAGTGATGAATCGATGATCGAATGATTAAAAAGGTGGAATTGATTGAATGAACTCTGCTTTCCTTTTATTGATTTGAAACTTAGATTTGTTTGCTTGCTTAAACTCTAAGACCCCTGTTTTGTTCTTTGCTGATTGTTCAGAATACCGATTCTCTTGGGTACGATCCCTTACTTGCATGCTATACTTGGTTTGTAATTTAGAGTAATTTATTTTTGATCTCGGCACAACGACTTTAGTTGAGTCACACACCAAGATAGCATTCAAGATCTTTCTTGATAAGAAACCCCGTTTGACTGATGATTTGATTCGCAAGGGAATCCAAAACACCATTGCCAACCACCATGAAACTTTTCACAAAATTGACCCTTTCGCATGATGCTTTGCAAAGGGAGTTCAAAGTCTCTCTAACAATGGGAACATGATCGAGGTTGGCCTCTGTAAACAAAAGTAGATTGTTGGTGAAAAATAGGTGTAATATCTCCACCCCTCCGATAGAAATTGGCCTCCATAATTGATCATCAATCGCTGCTTGAATTAAATGAGATAATCATTCCATGCACAAAACAAAAAAGTATGGCGAGAACGGATCTCCCTGTCGGACACCTCTCGTCAGTTTGAAGATGTCTATAAGTCCTCTATTCCAACGAAGTCTCATGGAACCCAGAGATTGTCATTGCATAATAACCCTTACTAAATGATCATGAAGGTGGGAATCATTCAAAGTTTCCTCTAGAAAGTGACAAGATATTCTGTCGTATGCCTTTTCAAATCAATTTTCAATTCCATCCATCTCTTCTCGACTGCTCTTTATTTCACCATGTGAAGTATCTCCTCTATAATCACAATATTATCAATGATCTGTCTCGTAGGGATGAAGCTTGCTTAAGTAGGAGAAATTATCTTGGGTAAGAGCGGTTTCAATCTATTACGATAATTTTCATATCTATTTTGAAAATCACGTTAAGTAGTGAAATTGTCCTAAAATGACTGACTAGTTTCGGTTTGTCGACCTTTGCAATGAGAACTAAGAGAGAGTCATAAATTGACGGTGGAAACACACCTTCATTAGCAATCCACGCAATTTTCCTTGTTACCTAATGATCAATTTTGCTCCAATTCTTTTGGCAAAATAAGGCAAGGTTATCATTGGGCCTAGCGATTTTGTCAGTCCCATATGCCAAATTGCATGCCACACCTCCTCACTCCTAACTTCCCGAGTCAAATTCCATTGAATACTTGCTAGAATTTCTAGAAAAGTAGCCTTGCGAATCAACCCATTGTTAATTGGTGGGTCGCCGTGACGAGAGAATAGGTTTGCAAAGTGATCCAAAGCTAGCCTTTCTAATCTTGTTGGGCAAGTTCCATGGGCCAAAAGTGTTTTTAAGCTCCATCACTTTATTCAAAAATTCGCCAGACAATTGTTGAGAGATTGAAGAATTTTGTGTTTCTATCCCCCATCAATAAAAAAATCAACTATTTACTTATACATCCAAATGATTTGCTCCTCTTCAAGTATTATGTTAAGCTCCTTAGATAACTTCTTCTCAAGTTTTATAAGGCCACCTGTCAAGGTCGTCGAGAGTCTCATCTTAACGCCTTCAAGTTTGTCCTAAAAGATTTTTTTTTTCTATTTGATGTTGCCAAAAACAGTTTGGTTCCACACTTGTAACTTTTTTTGTCAGCGCATGCAATTCATTAGTCAGTTTGGAGTTTTCATTCTAGTAGTCCTTAAGAAAAGATCAGAACTCGTTGTGAAAGGAGCCAATCGGCTTGAAATCTGAGGGGACAATTGACGGGGATTGTTATTAAGATACCACTGAGGCGAATTAATTAAGAATAGGAGATCATCGGTATACGAGGTTGCGAGAGATGGTAAACTGAGGCCTCAACAAATCTGATACGCCAATCGTCATTACTTAGAGTCATGTCCAACCTTGTCGCTTTTCTCATAGTCGGCGTGGAGCCCGTCGCCTAAGTAAATTTTGGACCAGTAAATCTGAGGTCAATGGGCTCAAACCTCTCAATCTAGTCGTTATAGTTTACTTTAGCTCTACGAGTCCCTTTGATATATCTCAGTCTTTTAAAGTCTGCTCTTATTGAGTTGAAATTATTTATAATGATACAAATTATCATAACTAGTTGTACCCGTCGTACCATGTACGACTACTATTTCGAAATTTTATAGACATTATAAATAGGATTTTAATAAATAAAAATATCATATAAAATTTAATATAAGTAATTTATTGCTCGTAGAATGTATAATTTTTTAATCAATATAAATGATTAAATTTAATGTTGAGAATGAAGATATATTATTAAGATAAAAATAATTATATTTCTTTTTTTCCTGGATGATATTTCATAGATTTATAATTAAAAAAGAAGATAAAATTTGAATACAAAATTTAAATATTCAAATATGGAAGAGATATGAATTTAAAAAATAATAGTTAACTTAGTAAATAAGATATAATTAAATATGAAAGATAAAGATAATTTATTTATATAAATATTTAGAATTTAATTAATTTACTTTAAGATGAGACCAAACTCATTTTATGGTTCGATAAAGTAAAGATTAGATAAGATTGAATATTATATTGTTCATATTTTATTACTTTCCATGTACATAAATTTAGATATTATCAAATATTTCAATATATCTATTAAATATTTTATTATCTTTTTTTATTAATTTTAAACATTATAAATATTTTCCATTATTTTTTTATTATAAAATAAAATCAATATATATCTATAAATAAATCTGTCAAAATATGCTAAAAGATTTATATTTATTTTAAAATATTTAAAATATTTAATTTTTAATTTTAAATACTTGTATAAGGAAGTTTTCAAAAGATATTGTTATACTAAATAGATATTTGTTTGATATTTGAGATAAATTTAAATAATTAAAAAAGAATTTAATAGAAAGAAGTTATAATAATAAAAATAAAAATTAATTTTTTAAATATGAGGTGGGGTAATATATAGTTATAGATTTAACGAGAATATGATTGATTTTTCACATGTGAGTATTCATATAAACTATCATATTATTTTGATTTAGAAATGAAAGTAATAATATAAAATCATATATTTTGTTTTTGATTGAAATTTAAACAAAATAATAATAATAAAATAAAAGGATTACTTTCATAACTATAGTCTTCGTTTTTTCCCCGTCTCTTCGTATTCTGCACAATACATTTTAAATTTCCTACCGTTATGTAAATTATTCACTGAATAATCTAGTTTACCAAAAAAAACTTCGCATATTTTGAAAATAAATCAGAAGCTCCAACGGTCGGAAAGAAATTTCCATTTCCATTTATTGAATTTCAAAAGCCAAGCCATCTCTGCCTTGTACATAACTACATATATCAGAAGGAAGAGAGATTACAGAAAACACTGGAAGCTTAGGGCAAAAAACATCGTGAAATCATTCAAATTCAATCCAAGTCGATAATTTTCATTCAGTTCCTGGTACACTGATTCCTCCGCTGTGTGCGTGGAAACGAATTCCTCTCTAGAGTAATGGCGAATCTCGACGTTGTTATTGTTGACGAAATCCGATCGATATTTTGTCTGAAGAAAAGGGAAGATATGGAGAGGATTGAAGAGGAGGAAGATTGTTTCATCCTCGATTTCGATCCGTTTGAGCCTGCTCAACTCGCTGATTTGTCTCTTGATTCTTCCGAAGATGAAGATGCTGATCTCGTTGTTGTTGCTGAAAAGGGCAAGGTGCGTCGTAATTTCGAAACCCTAAAATTCATTTTTTTTCCTCTTTTATTTTACCTTTTCCTCCCTTCCGATTTTCAATTGAAATTTGAAGAATTATCCTCCCTTCTCTTGCATCAGAACACAATTTGAGTGTTGAAACAATCGGATGAAAGAAGTTGAGATTTTGCTGTCAACTGTATATTTGGTGTTGTTCTTGAAAAATGAAGGCGCCTTTTAGAAATTTCCTCTGGATGTTATTGAATGGATGTAACAGTGAAGATATTGTTGAATCTTTTACTCAAGTTCATGTATGAAGTTACCGACTAATGCATTTCTCCTCGACCTTCTTGAATTGATGAAGGTGGCTTGTAGAGATTATCCACACCCAAGACATCTCTGTGCAAAGTACCCTTTTGAGAAAACTTCTCATGTAAAGTATTGTGATAAGGTAATCATATCTTTAGCTTGATGTAAAGATAGATTGTTCTTCATATGTGTAACTGATTTTGATTGTCCAACAAATGTTGCAGTGCTACTGTGTGATCTGTAATAAGCCTGCTCCTTGCACGCAATGGAATGATCCTCTGAAGCATTGCAATGCAACTCACAGGCTGGATCTTGATTTCAAGACTGCTAATGTTCCTCCCATTAGAGGCGTCGGCGTGTTAGGAGCTACAATTCGGACCAGCAATTGAGTTCTTCGTGTCGTTTTTTGTACAAAGACTTATAAAAAAAACTAAGGTACTAAGGTAAAGTAGTAGTAGAAACTTTGAAGATGGATGTGTTCAGGCTTCTTTTTGAACTAGTAGGAACTGAAATTGCTCATCTAGGGAGAGGTATATTTTGCTCATGTGGAAGAAATATGTGATCAGCCCTTCTTCAAGAAGTGCTGTCATTTTTGTATTGGCTGATTTTGTGGTAGTCATTGCTGATAATTGACTTCAGCTGCGGATAATATAAATGATGATAAGTTTGATCAAAGAGTTTTGGTATCTTGTGGAAATTTCTGCTTTTGGTATTCTTGTGGGATGATGATCTGCCAAGCTCGGCTTGTAGCAATCTCAAATGAAGCTCTGCTACATAATATGTTGTTTTGAACAATTTTGCACATATCGGTTGATTTTGTGGGTAGAATTATACTTGATTTTAGTGAGAACGTATCAAAAATGATAAGTAATTAAAAGTATCAAAAAATTCCAGCATTACAGTATGATTTTTCTGAAGTTACTAAAAGGATACAAAATTAGAAAGTCCTAAAGTTAAATACTTTTTGCTGGAGACTAAACAAATCCAACTTTAAACACGATAGCCAAAGGAATTTAAGGAAGTGAGTTTTTTCTGCTACGAAATTCAGCTTGAACATAAGAATGCCACAATAAAAGAATTTACTTTATTATGTGTATAAAATTGAGATTTTCTTCAAAATATTTTTAGGCAGAGAAATCGGTAGGTAAAATCTCCAACATCTCAATGAACATAATAAAATGCCATAAATAAAGTAATAGCTGGGAAAATGGGGATTTTCTTCAAAATACTTTGTAGATTCCTTCAAAACATCATTTTAAGGGCCGATTACGTTGTTATCCTCATACATCAAAAATACTAAAAATAAAAATAATAGCTGGCAAAATGTGGATTTTCTTCAAAATATTTTTAGAGTCTTTTTTTTTTTTTGAGAAGAAAATATTTTTAGAGTCCTATGCAAAGATATGGGAAATAATAACTTTAAACTAAAAATAGCTGGCAAAAAATATAATTTTAAAAAAACGTCGACAGCAGGGTTCGAACCTGCGCGGGCGCTTACAACAGATTTCAAGTCTGTCTCCTTAACCACTCGGACATATCGACAGCTATGTGCATATGATTCTCACTTCCGTAATTATAACAACGTATAATTTTAAGTTCGCATTACTTATTGCCCGTATCATTACACTTCCATAATTATTACATCGTATAATTTTAAGTTCGCATTAATTATCGCCCTTAAGCCATGATGAGCTGGCTGGCTTTAATGACCGTTGGTAGTTAACTCTCAAAACAGATATATCCCTTCTGCCCTGATCAAATCGCATCTCACTTGTACTCTCTGTTTCTCTGTCGCTCTCTCTCTTCTCCCCTTTTCCTTCTTCCCAATCTCAATTTGCAGGAAAATCGAAGATGGGGCGAGCGAAGTTGGCAATGGAGTACATCCAGAACGAGAAAGCCAGAAGATCCACTTTCGAGAGGCGCAAGATCGGCCTCAAGAAGAAGGCTTACGAGCTCTCCACTCTCTGCGACGTGCCCGTTTGCTTCGTCGTCTTCCCTGAGGGTTCCACTTCGGATTCAAATTCTCAGCCATGGATCTACCCTGAAGACACAAACGAGGCTAAATCAATCATGGATCGTTACATTTCGCTTCCCCCTGAGATTAAGGAATCTGAGGAGAAGAATTCCAAGTTCAAGAGAAGGCTTGAATTGCAAGACATGATTCAGGGCAAGAGAAGGAAGACCGACGACAATTCTTCAAATTGGAGGCCGAATTTCCCAAATTGGATGCCGAATCTTGGTGGGCTTACCAGGGATCAGCTTTTTGATTTGGGGTCTGTGTTGGATTACAAGTTGGACTGGGTTCAGGAGAGAATTAATTCCGAGCGTCAAAGGCGGTCTCGATCCTCAATTTCGTTGCTGGGCTTTGATCAACTGTTGGCTAATGAGCTTCTCTAGGATTAGATCAAATTCTAATATTAATTTTGTTTATCTAATAGTATGAATTTTGATAATTCCCCAAATTGGTTGCCTAATCTTGATCTGGGCTCTGTAGTTAGGGCGAGATTGTATTACCCTGAAGGCTGAAGCTACAGATTTTATCTTCTAAATTGCAAGCTTACGTATTCTTCTTCAGGCTGTCTGTAGTTATAGCTAGATTGTATTAAGGCTATTTGAGATTCGATGTAGAGAGGAAACAGTTTCCTTATGAACATTGATTCAAGTACTGCATTAGTTTATCAATTCTCCAGTCAAATTTGATCTTCTTTTATTCTTAACATGATATCAATATCAATATGTACGTTCACCAACACCATAGATTAAGCGTCTGCTGTGTCCATCTAAAAGGGGAACCAGTACAAATAAATTATGAGAAGGAATATTAATAACGGTTTTTCTATCCTAGGGCATAGGTTAAGAGTACTAAATTTGGAAACTAAAACCCTAATAGGAAACTAATAAATCCTATTAAAACAATAATTAAATCTAAATAAATACAAATTCCAAATATATTACTATTTTTAGTCTCTTAGCCTATGCCCCAAGGGCATAGGTTAGAAAAATCGTATTAATAATATAAAATTAAGATATTCTTCAAAATACTTCTGGAGTGGATTATTGTGGAGAAATCGGGTAGGTAGAACATAAAAGAATGCCATATTCTCATCAAAAAAAAGAATGCCATATTTTTTCAAAATACTTCTGGGGTGGATTATTGTCCTCGACTCTCGGACATAAAAAAATACTCTCTCCACAATAATAAAAAATTATAATCTTTATTATACTTTCGTCGGAGAAATTTGCATATTTTTTTTGATAGGACCGTATCTTTGCACCTCCCAAATATATGTATGAGAAATCTACAGAATAATTTTAAGCTTGCATTAATTGTTTATGCACTACTGATGTGTAATAAGATCGTGCCAGCTGGCTTTAATGACCGTTAAATTGATAAATCTCTTTCGCAAGTAATCGGCTTCACTTCACTTGTATATAAACCTCTGCCATCTCAATTGTACTCTGTTTTCTCTCTCCGATCAGAATTTGCAGGCAGAGTAGAGTTGAGTTGCGATCATTCAAGATTGATAGAAGATGGGGCGAGCGAAGATGACAATGGAATACATTCAGAACGCGAAAGCAAGAAAATCGAGTTTCGAGAAGCGCAAGATCTGCCTCAAGAAGAAGGCTTACGAGCTCTCCACTCTCTGTGACGCGCCTGTTTGCGTCATCGTCTTCCCTGAGGGTACTTCAGATTCAAATTCACAGCCATGGATCTACCCTGAAGACAAAGGCCAGGCTCAATCCATCATCGATCGCTACGTTTCGCTTCTCCCTGAGATTGAGGAATATGAGAAGCGTTCCAAGACCAAGAGAAGACTTGATCTGCAGGATGTGATCCAGGGCAAGAGAAGGAAGACCGAGGGTTCTTCAAATTCGATTCCGAATTTCCCCAATTGGAACCCGAATCTTGATGGGCTTAGCAGGGATCAGCTTCTTGATTTAGGGTCTGTGTTGGATAACAAGATGAACTTGGTTCAGGAGAGAATTAATTCTCAAAGGCAGTTTCGATCCTCAGTTTCGTTTCTGGGCTATGATCAATTGTTGGCTGGTGAGTTTGTGTGGGATTAGAGCGTGTTTAATTATCTAATCGTAATTAGTAGTTAGTAGTAATTTCTAATATGGATTCTGTTTATCTGAGATACTATGAAATTTGAATGTCATAACTGTTTGATATTTGTATGGTATTGATCATGCATGTTGTTTTTTTGTGGGATTACATGTACTCTCAATTTTTAATTAACCCTAGCCCCAAAATAATTCATCGATGTGAGATTATTAATTAACTGAAACTTTCATCACCCTATGATCCCAACTTCCCCAGCAACGCAATAAACACCTCATTGCTCATTAATGGCGATATTATACACCCTTTCATCTCACTGTAATACATTACGGTACGGCTTGAATTTGGGCCATATAGCCCAAACTGGGCCCATATTCACAACGAAGCCCTAAAGGCCCATTAATGGGCACTACTTTATCCTTTGCCAACGCTAAGCAAGAGATTTGCCAATTGCCCCTTCTCATCCTTTTCCTATCGAACACTCATCAGTCTCAGCGAACCAAAACCATTCCGCAGCCATGCCAGGCCCCGTCATTGAAGAGGAGCAACTCCTAAACCAAGAAGCCGAACTTGAAGCCAATTTGGTAAATTTCTACTCTTATTTTGGCAAATTTGTGTTTTTGTTCTTTGTTTCTGATGCGTAATTCTGTGCAATTTTGTTTGGTAGAAAGAGGAGGTTGTTGTGGAGGACGTGAAAGAAGACGAGCATGATGACGACGATGAGGATGACGACGAAGACGATGAGGATGACGACAAGGAAGACGGAGCTCTTGGTATCTCTTCTTTCTCTTTAATCTCCTTGGCTTTAAAGCTCTGTTCTTTTAGGGTTTGTTACTTTTTATCTATGCTCTGTTGTAAAAAGATTTGATATTTAAAGGGACTGTGTTTGGTTACTTTTGGTTCTATGGAAATATGGAATTTTGTGGGGTTGCCTGTTCTGCATAAGCATTTATGTGATGATATGAAAAAATAATATTAAAATATTATTGGGTGTGTTTTTTGTGCCAATTGCAGGGAAATTTATGAAGCCTTTTGTTGAAACTGAATGGTCTTAATTGCTTCAATTGTTAATGCTAATTAACAACCAGCTGAGGATAAATATTTGAAAGCATTTCATTCTTCTTTGTTTGACAGTTGAAACCAAAAAATGAAAAAAAAATGTGTGAGATATTAGAAAGATTTATACTCTTGACATGTATTTGTTAAATGAAACAAATGGCCATGAAGTTATGCCCTCTATTTTTTCCCTCTTTTGAAAAGAGCAATTGTTATTGCTCTGACTTCATATTCATTATTAATTGATACAAAAGTTATGAGGAATTGTCTAGCTGTGTAAGTTTTGATTGCCTAATGTACATTGTGTGATCTCATCATTGAATTATGTGTTATGGTTCTCTTAATTGGTACTGTTGTTGACTGTCATTTGTTTTCAATTCTTGTTCCTGCTTATGGTGTAGGCACAGCTGATGGTGCAAAACAAAGCAGAAGTGAGAAAAAGAGTCGCAAAGCTATGTTGAAGCTGGGCATGAAACCTGTTACTGGCGTTACCCGGGTTACAATTAAGAGAACAAAAAATGTAAGTTTCCATTTACCACCTATACTTCTGTAGTAAAAGTCATTTATTCTTCTTGTCAATATACTGTGATGAACTTCAATTTTTAATTTTTTGTCAAGATTCTCAAATCCAGACTCAGAAGCTTAAGAAATAGGAAGTGGGAATATTATGTAAAACTAATGAAATTATTAATTTGGGTTATTTATTTTTTTCTCTCCAGATTCTGTTTTTCATCTCGAAGCCAGACGTGTTCAAAAGTCCACACTCAGAGACCTATGTCATATTTGGTGAGGCAAAGATAGAGGATTTGAGCTCTCAATTGCAGACTCAAGCCGCACAGCAATTCAGGATGCCTGATATGGGATCAGTGATGGCCAAATCCGAGGCCACAGCAACAACTGCTCCTCCTCAGGAGGAGGAAGAAGAGGTAGATGAGACTGGAGTTGAGGTTCGGGACATTGATCTTGTTATGACTCAGGCTGGAGTTTCCCGAAGCAAGGCTGTTAAGGCTTTGAAGGCTCATGAAGGTGACATTGTGAGTGCGATTATGGAGCTCACGAATTAATGTAGGAAGGCTCATGAAGGCTGTTAAGGTTTTGTTTGTTATAACTTAAAATGAGGTATTTGCTACTACTTTTTTTCGTGGTCTTGTTGTTGTTGTCTTGGAATTTATGAGGTGATTTGTTCGCGTCTTTTTGGGTTCATAAAACTTCTATTGGACATGCAGTAATGTAGCTCTGCATCTGTATGCCAAGGTGCAAGAAATAGATTTAAGTTGATTTAAGTGATCATCATCATTTTGGTTTCTGTTTATTGCTCTAGATGTGATATTTGTAGTTGTCAGAAACATGGAAGATCTTGTTTGTCATTGTTTGCTAGCGATGAAGAGTCTGTTTGGATTGCACTGAATAATGCATTATGTTGCATTATAATGCAAGATTTAATGCAATTTTGCATTAAATTCTGCATTATAATGCAAGATAATACATTATCTTGTGCAATCCAAACAGGCCCTGAATTGTCTTCTGTCGCCCTTTCCGGCTAAGTTTTTTGAATCCAAAGTCCCATGATAAGATTTAAACATAGCTAATTGCAAGATTTGGTAGCTAGTTTGAAGCATAAGTATTGTATTAAGAAGATAGTTCTAGTAATAACTGATCATTATGAGAAACACACATTTGCACACACAAACACTTGACATATTAATTGACCACCCTACAATTTGCTCTGATTTCTCCTGCATTTCCAGTAAGAACACCAATCTTGCCCATCTTCACCATAGCATTTGCAAACTTCTGTTGCCAAAGGTAAGGGTTCCTTGCATACTGACCAATTTGGCCACTAGTATTCGCGCTTGACAAGAGTATCTGGTCAGATGCAAAGAGACCACGGTTTGCCAAAACGCCCCTATAGTAACCGACGTCAAGCATCATTGGACTTGAAGGATCCATTGAAACAGCCGAAGTGTTATCGGTACTCCCATATGGACACTGTTGCTTTAGTTGTGTCCCGTAGGACGAGTCCAAAGACGGGTCTTGTGACGCGTTTGTGCTAAAGTTGTATAATCGGCTTGTGATGGATGTGCAGTGTGACCGGCCTATCGTATGAGCTCCTGATCAAACAAAACCTTGATAATGTATCGTCTTGCATTGTAATGCAATGCATTTCAAATAGTATTCACGATTCACAGTTTTCGATTATCTATTGATTTTAAAACTTCTATGATGCTTCCTGAACCATACTTGAATCTTTCGATTCATTTGGCTTTCACACCTTTCCTATATTCTACAAGCTTTCAATACTAGTGAACCCTTTTTCGGTTCTATATGTAAGCTCTTACCGGATAGAACAACCATGTCGTCTTGTGTTAATCCTTTGCCTGCAAAGATCTGCGTAAGAAGATTAAGATCACCAAATGGAGGAGGCAAGTTGTTAAATGCCTCGGTATCTTTTGAAACTCTACCGTCTCTTCTTCCTGCAGGGACATCATAACCAATTCCTCCAGCCTACAAATATATTATTATTAGTTAGTAAGATGACTCTTGAAAGTGTTCAATTTGAGCTGCTTTTGGATAAATCAAGTTTATGCAACTTAACCATTTCTGTGGCATCTCTTGATGCATAAGCTAGTATATCTGCACAAGAGACGATGCCTGGACACAGCGTCTCGAGCCTAGCCTTTGCGCTGTCGATGATCTCGAATCCTCGGAGACTTGGGTAGTTGGGCGGCGAATCTTTCTCTGCTTTGTTTGATGGAGTGGAATCAATCAGCACAGAAGCATCACAACCCTGACAAACAAACCAAAAAATAAATCAAAAACAGAGTGTTAGAGGGAGAAACCCTTAATGGGCTCAACCACTAAGCCCAACATATAAGCCCAACGAATTTCATCATATAAACCAAATGACAATAGGAGGAGTAACTCATCTATCTTATATGCTAGGTTTGGATATTTTGAATTCCCGATGTGAGATTCACAATTGACCCAACAAAGCGAAATTACGAATCTGAAATGACGCTTACCCGAACGAAGCAATCATGGAAGTGCAAGCGAATGAGGCCAGCAGCCAAGCCCATGTCGTTGATGAGCCCTCTACGGACCTCATCTTTGATTATGTACTCGGCAAACTGACACATTTGGCTGTAAAACCCGGGTTGTAGTAGGCTTTGTTGCTGTGCTTCTAAGTGAAGAGTTACGCTAAGAAGCAAGAGACACACAAGAAGAACAATAGAACAATTCTTTGAACCCATTTTGGTGAATTAGTTTGATCACTTAGCTTGGGAGTTTAGTGTGTACGAAGTAGGCGTTTTATAGTGAGAGCTAAGCCAAGTCAATGCAATAAAATAATATACTAGTTACGTTTATAGTTCAGTTCATGGAGCATTATAATTTGTTTTTAATTCCCAATTCCACTTTCGGTACTAAGATGTGGATTTTTTTTTTCACGTATGAGTATCATAAATTGGATAATTTCATAAGAGAATTTTTTGAGGTTTTAAAGTTGTTTTAACCTATCTTGGAGGCAATTTTGAAGATAAAAACTTATAGATAACGAATCAAGATAGCGAGTGTATTGCACGCAGATGGAGCTTATGTCATTTATGTTTAAAAAATATAGTTAAAGGATTGTCTGAAACCCTCAAAGTACAGGGAGGAGGTTGGCAAAAGTGTTAAAGTTCAAGGATCTATTAATGTATTATGCCGATGTGCATCTATTTTGTACTAGATGCACATATCTTTTTCAATTGAACTTCAATATGCGCGTTTCTTGACATTATGCACATAAATTGTGCAGTTGCATAAATTTTACATATGTGCATGCAAATTGACCTAAAATGTGCATTGATTCTGAATAGATGTGTGAGAGTGGCAAGCTTAGGGGACAAGATATGAGAAACCAGACTACGATGGTTTGGGCACATACAGAGGAGGCCGCCAGAAGCCCCAGTACGAAGGATCGACAACCTGATCGCTAGCGAGTTTCGCAGGGAAAGAGGCATGCCGAAAAAGAGTTGGAAAGAAGTCATAAAGCAAGACCTCTCCTACTTGGCAATCCCAGCAGAGCTGGCCCTGAGCAGGAAACAATGGCGGGAGAAGATCACAATGGCAGAACGATAGTATGGGTTGACCCAGAGGGAGCTTCTCTTACCCTTTTCTCTCTTTTCCTTTTCTTTCCTAGTTTGTGGCTTTCTGCGTTTCTTTTTACCTCTAGTCTTTGCCTTTTTCTTTGCTTTGGTTTTCCGTTGGTTTGGCCCGCCTTACATACCCTCCCGATTTGCACCCGGGGCAAGGGTACGTACATCTCAACTCCCCAGATCCCGTGCCAGAATACCGGGATCCAACTGGGTAGATGTTGTTGTTTGTGTTGTGTGCATATATTAATTTTCTTCGAAACTGGGTGTGTATGATTTTTAAAGTGCATTAATTTTTTGCTTAACAGTGCATAAATATTGGCCTAAATATTCATCATTTCTTTTTGCATTGATCGAGTTTCATCGCTTGCTAGTTTTAAAAATTGCATTGTTTTATAAGTGCTCTTCGGTTGACTTTTAAAAACTCACGATTTACAAATTCTCAAGAAATACGGAGTACTATATAGCATCTACGTTTGGTTGGAAAAAAATTTAACTAAAAATATCGCGATGTAAAATTTTCAATTTCTCCATAATGGAGGAGGTAGAATTACAATATTGGGGTTAAAAATATACTTTTTATTCTAAATATTTTTTTGTTTAAGTTTTATTAATTACAAAATCTTTAATCTACATATGAATTAATCAATTGAATGGCACAAGTAAGGGTTATGGCAGTTACTTTATATAAATTTTCATGCATTTTCAAATCCAATCAAACAAAATGTAGAAGTCTAATCTTTACAAAATTGGTTTTGACAAGATTTTGTTTTTGCAAATTCCATGAAATACAATTCGCAAAAATATAACTTTGCATGATTTAAATTTCTAGGAAGTACACTCCCCATATTTAATCAAACGAACACTGACTTTATGTGGATATGATTTTTGAAGTACATAAATATTTGACTAAAAGTGCATAAAATTCGCATGCATCACTTTAGGTACATGATATATATCACTTTTGTTATTATAAAAGTGCAATGATATTACGAAATAATATCTTATGCTTAATATGAGCAAATCACATATTCTATTTCCTTATATCTTCTAGGATCATATCATGTTATTTTAGGAACATATCTTCTCTAATTCCCCTTTTTCTAGCTTGACCGTTGCACTCTTATGTATATATTCTTGTAAATCATTCTCTCTATGAAATACACAGAAGTACGATTGTCTTCTCCATCTCTTACAATCTTCACAATCTTCATGGTATCAGAGCTTAGGCTCTAATAAACTCTTTTACTCTTCAAAACAAAATTTCCCCATGAAAGGAGGCAACGAGAATACTCGACCAACCTCAGATCCATGGGAGAAGTCATCACACCCTTTATTTATACACCATTCGGATCAACCTGAGACTGTACTGGTGTCCCAATCCTTGATGGAGGATAACTATACAACTTGGAAGCAAGCAATGTTAATGGCATTGAGAATCAAAAACAAGCTGGGCTTTGTAGATGGAAGTCTAACACAACCCCATGACAAACCGACAGAAGCGTCACAATGGGAGAGATGTGATGTTCTCGTCAAAACATGGCTCCTCGGATCTATTTCGAAGGACATATCAAGCAGCGTTGTTCATTGTAAGAGCGCAAGAGGTATGTGGCTCGAACTAGAGGAGCGTTTTTCCCATATTCGTACTGTCTCTTTATTCCATATTGAAAATTCCATTCACAATTGCCAACAAGGGACGGATTCCGCCTCCACTTTCTTTAATAAACTTAAGGCACTATGGGACGAAAAGGAGGTTCTTTGTTCTTTGCCTCCGTGTACTTGTAATGCAGCTAGTAGCATCAAGAATTTCATAGAAACTCAAAAGACTATGAAGTTTTTGATGGGACTAAATGAAGAACATGCTCAAACCCGGAGTAATATAGTAGCTATCGACCCATTGTCGGATCTGAACAAAGCTTTTGCCATGGTCCTAAGGGAAGAGAAGCAGGCTGCTATGTCATCCACAAGGACACTAGTGACCACAGAAACTGTAGCCTTCAATGCCAAAAAGGAAACCAGCGGACGAGATAATCGTTCACAAGGGTCCAAATATTGTGAGAAGTGTCATATGACTAACCATACTGCCAAGTACTGCAGGGCACATCTCAAGTGTGATTTCTGTAATGGAAAAGCACACACATATTATCAATGTCGCAAGAGGAAGAAAGCAATGGAAGAGGGACAAGCAAGCTCGGCGGCCAATTATGCCGGGAGCAAAACTGAAAATTTATCTTTTACACAAGAAGATTGCCAACGTATGATGATGCAATTGCTTCACACCATGGGAAAAAAATCTGGTGATTCTCAACGACCCATGGAGAACACAAATGCAGGAAGTCTGGCGTCAACAACAAATCATGTTGGTCTATGCTCATGAACACTTCTCGGGTAAGACATTCTCATCGAATTTTTTGAATGTAGCATGGATAATAGATAGTGGTGCAAGTGATCATATCGTTTGTCATACTTGTTTTCTTACTCATTATAAATCAACTCAAGATCGCTTTGTAAGATTGCCTGATGGAAACACAGCCCTAGTAACTCATATAGGGACAGTAGAAATATCTCCATATTTTCATCTTAAGAATGTGCTTTGTGTGCCTAAATTTTCTGTTAATTTGATTTCCATCAGCAAGCTCGTTTCTGATTCCTTCCATGTTGCTACTTTTTCCAACAAAAGTTGCTTGATACATGACCAACGATCGGGGAGGACGATTGGGACGGGAATTGAGCCAAGGGGGCCTTTACTGTCTCGACATACAACCAGAAAGCTCCTGTCATGCCACCACCCAACCGTCTGCCCAAATACTACACCAGCGACTTGGCCATCCATCTGACAAAGTTTCTAATTTATTTTCTTTCAATAATTCAAGTCATAAAACTGATTGCTTGATTTGTCCATTGGCAAAACAAACTCGAAATGTCTTTCCTTTGCATATTTCAAACTCTTTATCTAGTTTTGATCTTATACACATTGATATTTGGGGAGGATACCATATTCCGTCCCTTTCTGGATCTCGTTATTTCTTAACCATCGTTGACGATTACTCTCGTTTTACTTGGATTTTTCTCATGAAGCTAAAATCTGAGGCTCGAAATTTAGTTATGCACTTCATCAATCTTATTGAAAATCAATTTAAAAAACGCGTCAAAGTTGTTCATAGTGATAATGGCACTGAATTTAAATGTACGGATTTCTACGCCTCGAAAGGAATTTTGCATCAAACTAGTTGCGTTAACACGCCTCAACAAAATGGGGTTGCTGAACGTAAACATAGACATCTACTTAATGTGGCCCGAGCTTTGCTATTTCAATCACATTTACCAAAACCTTTTTGGGGCGATGCCATTCTTACTTCTTGTTATTTAATCAATCGAATGCCAAGTCCTATCTTACAAAATAAAACACCCTTTGAAAAACTCTTTGGCAAAACCCCTAGTTACTCACATCTCCGTGTTTTTGGTTGTCGGTGTTTCGCCTCAAGTCACCACTTACGACCTCACAAATTCGACCCTAGAGCCATTGAATGTATCTTTATTGGATACCCACCCAGAACCAAAGGCTACAAATTATACCATATCCAAGACAAGAAAATCATCATATCAGGAGATGTGGTTTTTTATGAAATTGATTTCCCTCATCAAAATTTGCCCATGCATAACAATACAACCCAAGAAAGCCACGTTCCCCTACCAATACCCTTAATTACTACCTACAGTGATGAAGATGACTACCATGACCACACTTTGCCCACGCCTTCCGCTGAACCAATCCAAACACTAACCGAACCCTCACATGTTACACCACCATCACCACCACCACCACCCCGTCGCTCTACAAGACCCACCAAACAACCAACTATATTGCGTGACTTCCATGTCGAGACGTCTTTGCCCTCACGCCCCGATCAATCTTCCTCCATGAACAAGGTTTCTTCCAACGTTTTATATCCGCTTGAATCGGTTTTGACTTATGATCGCTTATCTATACCTTACAAATCATTTGTGTCTAACATTTCGCTCGAGAAAGAGCCTACTTCTTTTTCGCAGGCAACAAAAGATTCAAAATGGAGACATGCCATGAAAACCGAAATACAAGCTCTAGAGGACAATAAAACTTGGAGTTTAGTTCCGCTTCCTTCTAACAAAGAACCCATCGGATGCAAATGGGTATACAAGATTAAATACAACTCGGATGGAACGGTGGAACGATACAAAGCCCGACTCGTCGCTAAAGGATACAACCAAGTCGAGGGCATCGATTATCGCGAAACCTTTGCCCCCGTTGCCAAACTTACCACCATTCGAGTCCTTCTAAGTCTTGCCACTATCCAAGGGTGGCACCTACATCAACTCGACGTCAACAACGCCTTCCTCCATGGCGATCTACTCGAGGACGTCTACATGAAGCTACCTCCCGGATTTGGTCGAAAGGGGGAGAATAAAGAGTGCAAGCTCCACAAATCGCTTTATGGCATCAAGCAAGCCTCCCGACAGTGGTTCATCAAACTTTCGGGTGCCCTCAAATCTGCCGGTTTCCATCAGTCATGGGCTGATTATTCCATGTTCACTTGACACTCGAAAGGTAACACACTTATCCTTTTAGTTTATGTCGATGATGTTATCCTTGCCGGTACTAATTTGCAGGAGATAGAAGCAACCAAGAAATTCCTCGCCAGCAAATTCAAACTCAAAGACCTCGGAGACCTCAAATTCTTTCTCGACATTGAAGTAGCTCGTTCGAAGACTGGACTGGCCATATCCCAGAGCAAATATGCACTTGAAATACTTGAAGACGCCGGTTTTCTCGGTGCTAAACCAGCTGCAACACCACTCGACTCCAACATTGTGCTGACTGCTTCAGATGGTGCACTAATTCCCGATGCTTCCTAATATCGAAGGCTGGTCGGCCGATTAATCTACCTCACCATCACCCGTCCAGACCATGTTTATGCTGTCCACATACTCAGCCAATTCATGAGTAAGCCGCGCCAACCCCATCTCGATGCAGCTCATCACGTTTTGCGGTATGTTAAAAGCACACGAGGACAGGGGCTCTTCTTTCCAGCCAAAGGACGTCTCCAACTCACGGCATATTGTGATGCCGATTGGGCACGATGCCGGGATACCCGTCGTTCCGTCAGGGTTATTGCATATTTCTTGGTGGCGCACTCATTTCCTGGAAATCCAAAAAGCAGGGCACCGTATCTCGCTCAAGCGCTGAAGCCGAATACCGCTCCATGGCGAGCACTTGTTGCGAGTTGACATGGCTCCGTACACTCCTCAAAGATCTCAATGTTAGCCATCCACAAGCTGCCGTCCTATACTGTGACAATAAAGCGGCACTCCACATCGCCTCCAACCCCGCATTCCACGAGCGGACGAAACACATCGACATAGATTGCCATGTCATTAGAGAAAAGCTTCAACGAGGCGAGCTTCGAACTCTCCACATTACCACCTCTGAGCAACCCGCAGACTTACTCACCAAACAAGTTGCCAAGCATCAATTCCATTCCCTTTTGCGCAAGTTAGGCGTTTCGAACATCCACGCCACCTTGAGGGGGAGTATTACGGAATAATATCTTATGCTTAATATGAGCAAATCACATATTCTGTTTCCTTATATCTTCTAGGATCATATCATGTTATTTTAGGAACATATCTTCTCTAATTCCCCTTTTTCTAGCTTGACCGTTGCACTCTTATGTATATATTCTTGTAAATCATTCTCTCTATGAAATACACAGAAGTACGATTGTCTTCTCCATCTCTTACAATCTTCGCACTCTTCAGCTTGCATGTTTTTTTTTGAAAAACAAATACAGTATTTGCCTGTATGGACATTAATGTTGATCTAAATGTTCATAACTTTTGCACCAAGTGTACATTTGTCTATTTCCAAATAGCAGCATGTGTGTGCACTGCATGTTTTTTTTCCCGAAAACTATGCACAGTTATTAAATCAAATTCGATCGTGCCAATTTTTTCCCATTCAATGAAGAAATGATCAGAGCCTTATTTTTTTAACAGACCGTGTCCGGTCTTATTTTGTACCCGGACGACCCTTCACACCAACCCAATGTAATTCTGTGATAAATTTGATTGCAAAGCTACATCATACATCATGATTGTAGTATCAATCAGATTTTCAACTATGAAGGGGTCCTGACCCTCATCCGTAAAAATGTCCTAGTCTAACTTAGTCTGCCTAATTTTCACCTATTTAAAAAAAAAAATTACTCAACACAAATTTATATAGTGGTTATTCGATTCTTCTTAACTTCTTTGAACCAAAGACTCGTCTCTTATACTCTTTTTTATATTCTATTGTTTTTGGTGAATTTTTTTCTATCTTCAATTGAAGAAGAGAAATTCAAAATTAGTAATTTAAAATCTGTGTTTTTGTGGCGTGGTTTTTATGTCGATCGATATAGGTTAAGAGACGTGAGAGAAGAATAAAAGAAAGACAAGAAAATAGATGACCTTACCCTACTCCATAAAAAGGAATAGATCTTAAAACATTGTGATATACATATGCATGAACCTCTTTTACTCTTTTAGCTTATTGAAGTCTATAAGACAATGTATGACATAAGGATGTCATTAATTTAGAAGTAATCACTAAATGACAAATTTTCACCAATTTAGAAGTACGTGCAAGTCTAGTGAGCCCTTTATAGTAAAAGTAGACAACAAAAGAATTCAAATCTTGATTTTATGAGACTGCTAATTGATCTTATTGTATACATATCCTGAATTTCAAATGCAACTAGTTCAAATAATCCTAAATAAACAAAAAAAAAACCTTAAAATTATTTACATAACTATGGATGTCCATGTGCGATAGACTGGGACATGAACATGTAAGCTTAGCACATAAATAAAGAGTAGGTACCAAGCACCAACCGTATATACTAGCTTTTTTTTAGTTTTTAAACATTCAACATGGGAACTATACTTCAACACATCCGCAAGTGTAACTGATATGACTTAGCCGACATTTAATTTTTGGATCTATAACATCTCAATCTATTTATAATTAACTTAAATAATGGATGGCGGAGATTTAGTTTTAAGATGAAATTATATGAGCTTGTGTGTTATACCTGTCATTTATGTGTGCACATGACGAACACTCTTCGTCTGTATTGGCCAACGGACTTTGACATGGTATCAGAACGGTTCGGTTTTGAGTCTGGTTGTTTGTGTTTAGGTTGGACTTAGTGGTATGCTACCCGCCTGTTTTGGTGGCTTGTCAGACATAAGGCATATTGTCAAGTGAGGGGGCATGTGGAAACAATGTTTCCTACATCTAAAGTTTAGTAAAAATAAATATCTAATTTTTTTTGAAGTTGCTTCTCTTATTTTTAATTATTTTATATTAAAATCTCATAGAACTTGTATGGTAGGCATATTTTATATATGTGCGCACAAAACAGATATTCCTTTAATTTATCTGTATTGACTCATAAAACTTCGATAATTAAAAATAAACTCACGGAGTAAACATCATGGAACAATTAAATATAATTTATCCACAAAATGGCCATAAGCCCACAACTAATTATTAATTAAAAGGTATTGGAATTTGGAAGAAGAGGATAACATAAATCGCCATTCATGTCATGGGCTCATGGCCAGCCGAAAAGTGTGCTATCAACAACAAGTCCCCTAGCCTTCATGGTTGACTTTGGAGCAAGCAATTAGCTAGGATCATAGTGGTAAGTGAGAGAGAATACACAATATTAATTGTATTCATCCATTTCATATTCGATTGATATGTACATGTAGATCATGAGCCTCGATTATCTATATTTGTATACTATAATTTGAGAACAATCGCATGCATATAAGTTTCTTGCGTCATCAGTATATACCTAAACATTTTAGGTAAAGGTTATTTGTCAGGAATTGCCGTATTTTCTTCTTGCGTTATAATCCTAGCTACTGTTTTATTTGGTATTAGATATTGTCCATGAAAATCGAAACGAAAACCGCTTGAGTAGATACCCGAAGATTATATAATCCTACTATTTGTGTCCTGAGTAGAATGACCGAGAATGATATTCGAAAAATAGAATTATTTCATCATAATTGTTGAAACAGTCGTTTTTTGTAGATTATCTTGATTTTGACAAAGATAAATTTTAATGGTATAATATGTATTTTCATGTTAGCATTTCAGGAAAATAAGAGCATCTTCAAGAGTGATCTAAGAAACATTGTAATGAACAATGAAGGGAACGAGTGACGATCTGGAAAGAATATCCTAAAGGATACGCGACTTTCTATATACAACAAGTTACTAGATTTCTTACGAACAATCGACTATGAAGATTTGACAGCTTTGTCCGGTTGTTGTAATGAGGAGATCAAGAAAGAGATAAGATCAAATAAAAAAGATCTTATCCAGGAAACCCGAGATTAATAATCTGCGGTTATGGGAAGTTTCCTATTGAATGAAGATTTAGAATAATGTTTATCTACTTGATCCTATTTTTGTGGGATTTGCATGCCGAGTTGAATATCAACACAATTAGGCAAGATTTGTGATTGAGATTAGACTCGGTATAGTTGTCCTATAAAAGGCTAGATTTTGCTAGGGTTTAAGTGTGGTTGACGGCGACGTGAAAAGAGAGATTTTCAAGTGTTTGAGTTCGTGTGGATTTTTCCGGTGAAGAATCCACATTGGTACGTGATGATGCTCAGAATAGCGAAGCAAGAGGTGGGCCCGAGGTATGAGGGTCAAACTAGGTCAAAGGGACCCCGGAGGACGATCCTGGGACCCACAACCATACCCACTTATTTTAACAAAATTCCTACCCCACGAGATCCCCTTCGACCTCGGAGCGAGGTCTCGACCTCATAACCGACTCTATCTGCGCCCGCCCCCCATGACCACTCAGCGAACGCCGCTCTTCGAGCCAATCACCGGCTGCCTCGCCTCTAGGCCAATTAGAGCCCTTGATCCCGGGCGTCCCACATCGGACAAACGACCAAAACTCGACTCCCCAATCCTCTATAAATAGAGGAGATTCTCGAATGGAAAAGGGGTCGAAAAACATCTTGAACTCAAGAACTTTCTTGCTCGTTGAAGATTGACGTGATCGAAACACCGTTAAAAGGCCTCGCTATAGACAAGTGAAGTCCACAAAAAGACTTCAAGTCTCACAGAGTTCCCGCTCACATCAAAGATCTCGCTACACCACCTCGCAAGTCTCTTACACATCGCTCTACCTCACATCAAAGACTCCGCAACTCAACCTCGCTCAAAGGGACCGACAAGGGACGCTTAGAGCTAGCTAGCAACTAGGAGATCTCGGACATTGTTAGGTCGAGATCTCGGATAATCGTAGGAGGTCTAGGGTGTAATTCTCAAATAATCTGTTAGCCTCGTGGGCCTGTAAACCTCGCTGTAAAGAAAATCATAAATAAAGAAGCAAGTGTTTGCACTTTCGAATATAATAATCTCGTTTCTTGTCTTCTAGTGCGCCTTTCATTTCGGGTTTCATCACTGGCGCCGTCTGTGGGAACTTCTTCATCCTAAGTAGTTCCTCGATTCGTGCAAAACCTTGGCTTCGATTCCCTCAAAATGGCTTGCCCAAACAATTTCTTCCCTCAACACCACGACAACATGCCAGAAACTACGCAATGGACAGCCGCGGGACCTCCGGGCTGCCCGTTCGTGGTCCCTCCAGGATGGACGTACGCCGCCTCGCAAAATCCATTCCCATTCCAAAGCCTCGAGCAGGGCGGCGCGCCCCCGAACCCATATCCCTACCCGGCTTATGGGCAATACCAGCAGGGCTTCGCCCCTTCGTACGTCCCCTATCCCCCCCAGCGTGAGCCGCACTCCGAGTATGTCCCCGCGTACGTCCCTAGGCGTGCGCATGGGCCCGAGTCCTCCACCAACGGCTCGTCGACAAAGAGACCTCCCCGAGATCCCATGCAGATCTCGCGGTCTCGATCGCGTCGATCGAGGCTGCAGGAGCCAGAGTTGTCCGAAACAGCGGGGAGCGCGATGCACTACCCGAGGTCTCGATCGCATAATTCGAGGCCACCGCCCCAAAATCAGGAGGAAGTCAAGATCACCTCCCCATTCATGGACGCGATCCGGAACGCGCCCATGCCCAAGGGCTTCTTGAGGCCGCAAATGGGGCTTTATGATGGTTCAGCGGACCCCGAGGAGCACGTAAAACACTTCGCGGTCCAGATGAACGTCAATGCCTACAATGACGCGATATTCTGCAGGGTTTTCTCCACCACCCTGGAAAAGGCCACGTAAACATGGTTCTCAAGCAAGAAGGTCGGCTCCGTGACCTCGTTCGCCCAACTGTGTGATTCCTTTGTCACGCACTTCAGCGGCTCCAGGAAGCGCAAGAAGAACATGCGGGACCTCCGCGGGATCTAGCAGGGGGAGAGCGAATCCTTAGGCGCTTTCTTCACAAGGTTCACGACCGCGGTGGCGGAGATCGCGCACGTCGACGAGTCGTCGGTGCGCGACACCCTCATGGGCAACCTGCGCATCGGGGAATTCAAAAACTGCATTTTTTATAAGAATCCGGAGACATACGAAAGCTTGTGCGCCCGGATCACGGCCTAAGTATACGCCGAGGATGCCGCCAACCAGAGTTCGCGACCACGAACTGACAAAGAGATCGTCGCCGAGGCCAAGGGGAAGGCAAAGGTGGCCGCGCCGGCCGCGCGCGATGCGTATGTGACGCAGGCACACAACCTCAACAACAACAACAACAACAACAACAACAACAACAACAACAGAAACAACAACAATAGCCGGAACAATAACAACAACAACAATAACCGGAACAACAACCGTGGAGGCGGTGGCGGAGGCTGGAACTGCTTTGGCAAGAGACCGCGGGGTTACCGAGGCAAGGGAGGTCCCGCATATGACCCAAATGAAAAGGGCCGTGCCAACCCCGCGTCGGGAGCCAACCTCGAGCCGCGAGGCCCAAGTCAGACCCAGGCTAACAACAACAACAACGTCGAGCAACAGGCGCCCGCGAAGCAGGCCCGGTCGGGACAGGCAACGGCTCCCGATGGGTACATCCATACCATCTCGGGCGGACCATCACCGACTGGGTCAACCCAGGCAGAGCGGAAGAGATACGCGAGGGAAAGCCATCATGAACCCTCGGTGTTCAGCGTCGCACAAACCTCGCGCGCCCATGTAGGTTTGTCCTTCTCGTCAGATGATGCCGAGGGGCTTCACATGCCACACTCCGACCCCCTGGTGGTCCACGCGTAGATGGGCTCAAAGATGGTTAAGCGAGTACTGGTGGACACGGGATCCTCCGTGGACATCATGTTCTATGGCGCGTTTGAGCAATTGGGCATCTCCGAGACCTCCTTGAAGCCCTACGCTGGGAAACTCACCTCCTTCTCGGGAGACGAAGTCGACGTGGCCGGACTCATCGACCTCTGGATGACGCTCGGCACCGGGTCCACCAGGAGGACCGAAATGGTGGAGTTCACAGTGGTGCGCCTGCCTTCGGTGTGGAACGCAATCATTGGGAGGGTCTCCTTGATGAAGTTCCAGGCGGTAGTTTCTATCTATCACCTGAAGATGAAGTTCCCCGTCGATGGCGGGGTTGGAGAGGTAAAGGGAAATCAGGAGGAAGGTCGCGTTTGCTACGCAACCTCTGCAAAGCAAAAGTGCCCGGTGTTCATGGTGGAATCTCCCGGCGAGGCCGACCTCGAAGTCCGGGATTTCACAGTCCCCACTCCAGAGCCGGAAAGAAGGGTGATATCCCCTTTCGAGAGCGAGTCCGAGAAGATCTACCTCGGGGAGTGCCTCTTAGGGGCATCGGCGACGTCGCTAGAAGCCTTGCTCGCTGGGTCCCGCGACGTTTTCGCTTGGACTGCGAAGGACCTCCGAGGTGTCCCGTGGACTGTAGCCCAGCACCCTCTGAACGTCGATGTCACCACTCGCCCTGTGGTGCAGCGACGAAGAAAAATGAACGAGGAAAGGGCAAGCGCCGCAAATGACGAGGTGGCAAAATTGCTAGCTGCAGGGTTTATACGCGAGGTCCAATACCCCCAGTGGTTGTCCAACGTCGTGCTTGTCAAAAAAGCCAGCGGGAAGTGGAGAATGTGCGTCGATTTCAGGGACCTCAACAAAGCCTGTCCCAAAGACAGCTACCCCTTGCCCTTGATCGACGAGCTCGTTGACTCAACCGCAGGTCACGGGGTTTTGAGCTTCCTCGACGCATACTCGGGGTACAATCAGGTCCTGATGAACCCGCGAGAAGAGGAGGAGACATCCTTCATCACCCAGCGCGGCACTTATTGCTACAAAGTCATGTCGTTTGGGCTGAAAAATGCGGGGGCAACCTTTCAACGCCTCGTCGACCGCGTTTTCAAGAGCCATCTCGGACGGAACGTGTCCGCTTATGTCGACGACATTGTTGTCCGGAGCAAGACCCCTGAGGAGCATCTGGTCGACCTCGCTGAGTTCTTCGCAACTCTCAGGCACAACCGCCTCAGCCTGAACCCCGAGAAGTGCGTCTTTGGCGTGTCATCGGGAAAATTCTTGGGCTTTATGATTAGCGAACGGGGCATCGACGTAAACCCTGCCAAGGTCGAGTCGATCCTCTCCATGAGGTCACCATGCTCTCGCACCGAGGTGCAACGGCTTAACGGTGCTGTCAACTACCTTGGAGGTTCTGTTCCCGCCTGGCGGAAAGATCCCTCCCCTTTTTCGCGGATCTCAAGCAGAATGACAAGTTCGTGTGGGACGAGAATCTGGAGCTCGCCTTCTCTGAGCTAAAGTCCTTCCTGACAAAGCTCGCCACACTGTCGCCCCCGCTGGCGGGTGAAGACTTGCAACTTTATGTGGCCGTCAGCCCCGGGACGGTCAGCACGGTGCTCACCAGAAAGGCCACGCACCCAGTTTATTTCGTGAGCCATGTGCTCCAGCTCGCGGAGCAGCGATATTCCCCAGCAGAGAAGATGGCGTTGGCAGTTGTGACCGCCGCAAGGCGTCTGCGCCCTTACTTCCATGCGCACCCCATCCAGGTCCTGTCTGACCTCCCACTTCGACAAATCCTCCACCAGCCCGCCCTCTCTGGGCGGATGACGAAGTGGGCAGTCGAGCTCTCCGAGTTCGACATCAGCTACCTCCCAAGAACTGCCATGAAGGGGCAGGCCCTCGCTGACTTCATGGTGGAGGTCACTTTTCCCGAAACAGAAACAAGCTCGGAAGAGTGGAAGGTGTTCGTCGACGGCTCGCGATGTGACGCCGGTGGTGGGGCTGGCGTATTCCTCGCTGGGCCCTCGATCAAGACGGAGTACTCACTTAACTTCGCCTTCGACGCCACCAATAACGAGGCCGAGTATGAAGCCATGATCGCGGGAATCGAGATGGCGCTCCTCAGTGGGGCCCGGAAAATCAAGGTCTACACCGACTCCGAGCTGGTAATGCGCCAGCTCAACGGTCAGTACGACACCAAAACGGGGTTCCTGCCCGCGTACCGAGAAAAGGTCAAAGCCTTGGTGTCATGCTTGGAAACCTTCGCGGTGGAGTCCATCCCTCGAACCTCGAACACCAAGGCAGACGCGCTAGCGAGGTTAGGATCCTCCCTTCCCCTTGAAGTGGGAAACCGCGTGATGGTAGAGCGAAAACTCTCACGGAGTGTGAACAGCGAGGTTCTATCTGTCACCGCGGAGGATTGGAGGATCCCGATAACACGGTATGTGGAAAGCGGGGTCCTCCTAGAGGATCCCGTGCAGGCCAGGAAGCTGAAAATGCAGGCGGCGCGGTATTGCGTCATAGGTGGCTGCCTTTATCGCCGAGGCTACGCCGAACCCAATCTACTGTGCGTCCCGACCGAGTCGACGGAGCACATCCTCTATGAGGCCCATGAAGGGGTCTGTGGCGGCCACCCCGGATGGCGAACCCTTTCGCATAAGATCGCCCACTTGGGGTACTTCTGGCCCACCCTCCGGCAAGACGCAAGGGACTATGTCCAGCGATGTGATGGATGCCAGAAGCACGGTAACCTCTTGCACGCCCCGACCTTGCCGCATCGCTCCATCCACGCACCGTGCCCCTTCGCGATGTGGGGGATGGACATCCTCGGCCCCTTCCCCAAGGCCCCCGGTCAGGTGCGGTATATCCTGGTCATCGTCGACTACTTCACGAAGTGGGTTGAGGCACAAGCAATGGCGAAGATCACGGGGACTAAGGTCTGCGACTTTCTGTGGAAGAACCTTGTCTGCCGCTTCGGCGTTCCCATGAGCATCATGACCGACCATGGCCCCCAATTTGATTGTGAAGAGACCCGAACATTTTGCTCAGAACTCGGCATAACCCTCAAGTTCTCCTCCGTGGCCCATCCTCAGTCCAACGGCCAGGTAGAAAACGTCAACGCCCGCATCCTGTCCGATCTAAAAAAGCGGTTGGGCATGGCACAAGGTCGTTGGGCAGAGCTTCTCCCGCTCGTCTTATGGACGTACCGCACCACCGCGCGCCGCGCGACCGGAGAAACGCCGTTCGCCCTAACCTACGGGGAAGAGGCCCTAGTCCCGGTAGAAAGCCTGGTCCCATCGGCGAGGGTGTTCGATTTTTGATGAAAAGGAGAACGAGGCCAATCTCAGGGTCGAGTTGCTCTTCCGCGACGAGCTACGCGAAGTAGCCGACCTTCGCTCCAGGGAATACAAGCGCCGCGTGGCAGTTTACCACGACAAGAAGGTGAGACCTCGGCTCCTGGCCACAGGCAATCTCGTCTTGAGAAGAACTGAAGGTGGCAAACTGGAGCCAACTGGGAGGGACCATACATCCTCGGGGAGGAGGTCGCTCCCGAAGCCTTTAAGCTCAAAGACAACGAGGGGCGAACCCTCAGTAAGACGTGGAACGTCGACCGGTTAAAGAAATATTTCGTGTAAACTCTCTGAATTCCGTTACTGCTTTTTGTGAATAAAGGGTTGTGGGAGTTTCAAAATCTTTCTCAAAAATAAAAACTCCGGGTTAAAAGTCCATCCCTCGCTTCCCGCTTGGGGTTGGAGATCTTCGTTAAGTCCGAACCTCGCTTCAAGCGAGGTGTTGGAGAATCTCGTTAAGTCCATCCCTCGCTTCCCGCTTGGGGTTGGAGATCTTCGTTAAAAGTCCAAACCTCGATTCACGCGAGGTGTTGGAGAATTTCGTTAAAAGTCCAAACCTCGCTTCACGCGAGGTGTTGGAGAATCTCGTTAAGTCCATCCCTCGCTTCCCGCTTGGGGTTGGAGATTTTCGTTAAAAGTCCAAACCTCGCTTCACGCGAGGTGTTGGAGAATATCGTAAAGTCCATCCCTCGCTTCCCGCTTGGGGTTGGAGATCTTCGTTAAGTCCAAACCTCGCTTCACGCGAGGTGTTGGAGAATCTCGTTAAATCCATCCCTCGCTTCCTGCTTGGGGTTGGAGATTTTCGTTAAAAGTCCAAACCTCGCTTCACGTGAGGTGTTGGAGAATTTCGTCAAAAGTCCATCCCTCGCTTCCCGCTTGGGGTTGGAGATCTTCGTTAAGTCCAAACCTCGCTTCACACGAGGTGTTGGAGAATTTCGTCAAAAGTCCATCCCTCGCTTCCCGCTTGGGGTTGGAGATCTTCGTTAAGTCTAAACATCGCTTCACGCGAGGTGTTGGAGAATCTCGTTAAGTCCATCCCTCGCTTCCCGCTTGGGGTTGGAGATTTTCGTTAAAAGTCCAAACCTCGCTTCACGCGAGGTGTTGGAAAATATCGTTAAGTCCATCCCTCGCTTCCCGCTTGGGGTTGGAGATTTTCGTTAAAATTCCATCCCTCGCTTCTCGCTTGGGGTTGGAGATCTTCGTTAAGTCCCAAACCTCGCTTCACGCGAGGTGTTGGAAAATATCGTTAAGTCCATCCCTCGCTTCCCTCTTGGGGTTGGAGATCTTCGTTAAAACCAAACCTCGCTTCACACGAGGCGTTGGAGAATCTCGTTAAATCCCTCCCTCGCTTCCCGCTCGTGGCCACGGCAAAGTCATTGTGCGAAGTCCGGAAAAGGCTCGGGACCTCGGCGAATCGTTGAAGCAAAGCTCGAGATCTCGATACATAATCAGAAACACCCGATGTGGCCCGAATACCACAATAATTGTGACACTCGGGCCATGGGGTTGGGTAGATAATATGTGCGAGCATATACGAGAAAGCTAGAACAAACAAGCAATCATAGGGTAAGGAAAATAACATAAAAAGCTGGGGCACGTGTGCCCAGATGTTTAATTACAGTCCCCGCAGGGCCACCAGCAAAACAACAAGCAAAACAACAAAACAAAAAAACAGAAGCAGACACGACGTCCTTTACGTCTTCGAGGCTTCGACGGCAGGGTCGGAGGTCTTCGGAGGATCTTCAAGGGCTTGAGCAGTAGGTCCTTGGGGAGTCTCCAGGGTAGGGGCGGTGATGGCAGAAGGCTGGGAGCTGGGCGCATCTTCCTGGGCGATGGTTGCCACGGTAGGCGCCTTGCTAGCCACAGTTCCATCTTCATTGAGAAAGAATTCGCACTCTCCCTCAGGCTCTTCCCCTTCAAGTTCCCCCATAGTCTCCTGATAGTTGGGGATGAAGAACTTGATATGGGGGTCGATGTGCCCATACTTCGCGACCGCCTGCTTTACCCCCATCCTGACGGACTGCTGGAACATCTTCCTCACATTCTCCACCATCTCGGCCTGAAAGGCCTCGAACTTCACATACCTGGGCCCCTCGAGATCCAGCTCCTTGCTGAGCTCAACAACACGCCCTTGGAGCCTGGTAACCTCCTCCTCGGCTTTCCGAAGCTTCGCCTCCTTCTCTCTGAAGAATTGGTGTTCTTCGGATAGCTGGCCTTTGAGCTTTTTGACCTCGTCCTTGAAATCCCCGTTCTCATACTTCAAATCCTTGTTCACCTCCCTCACCTTCCTCAGCTCCTCCTTGGCCCTCGAGGCGTCCTTGGCCTCGTCCGCTGCCGCGATCTCCGCGGCGCGAACGCGTTTCTAGGCCTCTGCGAGGCTCTTTCCCTTCTTCTCGAGCTCGGCGTCCCGCTCTTGGAGCCTCGCCTCCATCCTGCCTAGATTTCCTATGGAGAAGGACGACGCGACAACAGTTGTAGTTCGCGAAGAAGGTATTCTGGAGCAATAAAAGAGCACGTAAGAACAAGAACAAGAATAATAAAACCAATAAAAAATAATGAACGAAAAAGAGCAAGATATACCATCGCGGAGTAGCGGAGGATCTCATCGTTGAGGGCTGCCTCCGAGAGGTTGTTGGCCCATGCAACCTTGTCGGGCCAAACTGTCCTGTCCCAGTCTTCGGACATGCCCCGAGAAGGACCAGGGCAGTGGAACTTCTCGGCAGGAGGCCCGGTGGCCGAGATAACTCGGCTCGCGGGCCCAGGGCGTTCGACCATCGCGCCCCCCGGGGTTTCCCCCTGCCCATCCTCCTTTCGTTTCTTCCTTTTCTCCCCCCTAGGAGAGCCCTCGTCCTTCCTTTTGGACCCGGCCTTATCCCCGGATCCTCGAGAGTGATGGGAGGACGTCCTTGCGGCGTCCCCCTTGGACGCCACCCCCCCGCTCGTATTCGCCGTCGGCGCCTTCAGCGTCGGGGCTGTCGTCTTGCTTTGCGGGGCGGGAGGCCTCGCCTGCGAGGTCGGTTCCTTTATGACGACCCCAGGTTGGCCCTGGGATCTCGGAGCGTTGGAGGAAGAAGTCACATGCCTTTTTCCCTGTGACTTCGAGGTAAGAGCGCCGAGTAGGTTCACTATCAGAAAAAAAGGAGAACGAAAAAATTAGATAAGAAAAGCAAGAAGCAAGTTAATGACAATAATAAGACAAAATAAGCCCGCGAGGTTTGTAAACCTCGCCCCTCAACTTCAAAAAGAAAAAAAATCAAATCAAGGAATGTCAGGAAAGAGATTGAGTACCCTCTTTTCCCTCGCTGGGAGGGAGGCTGAGGCTCAGACCAGCCCGCTCAAGCTGGTCCTGAGAAAGATACACCTTAAACGGTGCCTGACTCGCCGTGGCGTATCGGACCCTGAGCGCCTTGAGCTCATCAACCTCCAGCGGGGTCACGCCCCGAACAAATTCGCCCGGCGTTACCGGAAAATTGAGATATCTCCCGGTGGGGTCGCGAACCAAGAACCAATTCGGCTTCCACGGCCCGACGTTTGAAGGGGCCGTGGTGATCTTGATAAGCGGCGTGCTAAGGTTGATAAGGCTTCGGGACCGAGTGTCTCTCCTCTCTAGGAATAAAGCCGACAGGTAGTCATGTCTCGGTCCGTCCCCAAGTTCGCGACTGCGAATTGTGTAGGCACACAACAACCGCCAAGCGTTCGGAAACAGCTGCGCAGGGCAGATCCTCATGGCCCACAGATAATCAACAAAATGCTGGGCCAAGGGCAACCTGAAGCCCGCCTGAAGGCTGAAGAGGTGCACAACCACGCACCTGTCGTAAGACGCCAGGTGTAATATCCGCAATATTCCAAGCATTTATAATATAATATTTTCAATTGTTTTCTCTAAGTTAAAGAGAAGGATTTTTGATATCGAATTAATTTATCTTATTTTCTTTCGGAAGAGGCTAGTAATAAAAGTCGAAATAGATGAAAATGTAATAAAATAACTTGAGGGCTATAGTTTAATAAAGTGAGGTAAATGAATAAAAAGAATATTAATAAAAATAATATCCTTTGGAAATTTAATTTATTCTAGGAAATAAATTACATAAGAGCCTAGAAAACTAAATACAAGTTTTGCAAAAAGAATGCAAGAGCCGGGATTTGAACCCGAGATCTCTTGTACTCCAACCTCACACGCCCCTCACCAAATTCCGCTAGACCATTGCAATTTCTTGTTCACTTAACCCAACCTTTTAATCTTATATCAAATAAGCTTCCTTCTTCCAATTTGAACATCAGACTAATGTCTGATTGATTTACGTTGATTTGAAAGTGTCCAATGCATGCTTCCTCCACCTCCTCTTTGCTTGCTTGACTCAACTTGTAGCATCACCTTTCATCACCATGGAAGAAGCACACCATTGCCCTATGCATGGCCTTCTCCTCCTCCTCCATTGGCCATCTTCCATTGCCATGGATTGATGACACTCTCAAATTGTCTATATAAAGCCTCTCTCAAGCCTCACTCAAAGCTTTTGCTCTCTTCTCTAGCAAGAACATCCATCCTTTCTATCAATTGTGCCTTCTAATCTCAAAAATCAGCCTTCATTCAAACTAATTTCTCCATTAAAACACCACAAGAACACCACAATTTTTCCCCTTCACCCTTCCCTTGGAGCTGCCGGCCGCCACCACCACTACCGCCGGACCACCGCCGCCGCCTGGAGCCGCCGCCGAACCGCCGAACGCCTGACCGCGCCACCCCCTGCCGCCGGACCCTCCTCCTCTGTTTTCTCCTCCTGTGTTCTGTATTCAACAGAATATCAAAGTATAATTTCTATCCTCAAAAATTATATTATCCTTATGTATTTCTTTAATTAAAAGCCTTTTATAATTGTTAGAAATATATTTAGGAATTTATGGAATAAAAATATGAGAGGGAGATCTTGTTAGTTGGAAAAAAAAAACTAGAAACAATATGTTTTTACTATAGTAACTTAAGCTAAATAAATATAAGTAGATATATTCATGATTTTATTACATGCATGCTATTACAAGATATAAATAGATGAAATAAAATTAATATAGTATGAAAAGTCCATATTTAGTATTATCTTACCTTAGATCAAAATAAAAAGTTGAGAAACATTATGCATGTCTTTTATACAAAAGAGGATATAATATTATGACCTTAGAAATCAAAAGATTGTGCAATAAAAATAATACCATCTTTATAAAGATTTTTAATAAAAGTTCAAGTAGAGAAAAATCTTGCATGGCCTAAATTATATAAGATATAGAAATTATAAAGTTGAGGAAAATATAAGGAATTTAGTATAAATTATTCATTCAATATCAACTTAGCATGTCTTATGTATGAAGAGCATATGAAAAAGGTGTTAGTTATTATGAAAAATATAATAAAATATTTTACTAACACATAAGTCTTGATTGTAAAATATGATAGAGATCAAGAGACTATAGTTTAACTTAGACCATGACTACATTAAAAGATACTAATATTAAATAAAATATTATTAGAATCTTATATAAGTATGTAGGATTATTAATGGGCTTCTAGTGTAGAGATTTATGGAAAGACCTAGGTTAAAAATTAAATATATCAAGTATGACATTATAATAAAACTAGTATGTTTTATAACATAAAGTAGACTTGCTTGAAAAGAAATCCCAATAGAAAAGATTCTATGTCATGAAATATAATATCATATTATATAATTATGATCCAAGAGGTTTTATGAGTCTTATAGTATAAAAGAGTTATGGAAATAGAACAATAAGAGAAAAAGTTATTCTAGGCAAGTTACCTTATAAAGAAGAGTAGAGATTTCTATTTAAGGAAAACTTTCTAATAAAAAGGATTTATTTAAAATAATTATTGTAATAAAAGATTTTCGGAATTAAGGATATTACAAAAGAAAAAAAATCAAAATAATAATAAAGGAATATTATTATTTTAAAGAAAATAATTTTCTAAAATATTATTATAATAATTTAGAAATTTAAACCTCTTATAAAAACATTATAAGAGGTGATCCGAACGTTAGTAGAGGAATCGTGTTTTTGAACTTTTCGTAAATTCTCTTTTATTAGGTCGGAATCCCCGCTCGTAGTAGGAAATCGCCTAAGTTTCGTCAAAGCTCGTTACTAAACTCGTAACACTAAGGCAAGTAGAATTTCCCTTGTGCCCTTTTATATCCGTCTTTATGATATTTCTCGATGTTGGAAACTTCTTGTATGTTTAATAAAAATGAACCTAGGAAATATCGATTGCTAGAAACAACGACCCTTGGTAGCATAGTAGATATTATATTCCTTGCTAGGATTATATTTGCTAGTGTGTGTACTTTTGATTGATTGCAATCTCGTTCAGAGATTTGAAATGAATAAACTAGAAAGGGGTGCGAGTTAGTCGACACCTCTATATAATCTTACTAAGTCGTACGTCCATACGACTTTCGGGATCATGATCTCCATCCGCTCCGATTGCAAGGAGGGATTGAGCGCACTCTAGCTAAGTGCAGGGGAATTGATGTTCTCCTTCGGGTGGCTCGGTCTATCCGTGTCCCACCACTCTCTCTTGTAAAAGTCATCAACAAGATTGAATATTTTCATCACTAACTAAGATAAGTGCGTATGCACATTTAAGATATCAAAAACCGGACCGGTCTCAAATGATCGTTCCGGCTCTCGGTCCGCCCAAAAGCGCGAGAGGTTTTCACTTGTATGAATTAATAAATGTTCCCAACATCCTATCGAAATCTTAAGGAAGACTACAATCTGGTAGTACTTCTCTTGCTCATCAAGCTATCCCTTTTGGATATGCTATCGCTATCGTTCGTATCTTAGCTCCACATAATCAAGCCCATCGTAAACACAACCCTCTTTCCTCTCATTACACCGATAGGTTGAAATTACCAAATTACCCTCGGGAAGTTCTATTCCCGCTTGCTTAGTCTCCTAGACTAATTCTTCTTTCCGCATGTTTGCCTGACATTCTATCGCCCCTCGCGAATTATGTCAGATTCAGGAAACCATAGCAAGGCGAAGTGAAGGGAAGTGAAGGAAGTCAAGATTGCTCAAGATGTACTTTTATTTCCATGTTGGTTTTAATATTACTTTATCTCCGAGACATGATGGATTTGGTATTTGTTTTCAAGTAGTCTTAAAGTTAAAGACAATGTAGGATATTTTGTAATGAACTAAGTCTCCTTCGGGAGCATGCTTTCCTATTTATGTAATATGTTTATTCCGCATTTAATCGTTCTATATCATTCTAAAAGCCTTGGGTGACTTTGGACGGAAAAGTCTGAGGTCACTGGCGGTAATACCCAATGTTGTAAAATAGGGGTGTTACACCAGGAGTGACCCCCCTCCTTGGGAAGCGCCAACTCAACCCCCTCGGGCCAAGCAAAGTCCTTGGCAATATCTGTAAGGTCCTTCAGCTCGAGCTCGGTGGCCACCCCCTCGGATAGACGAGCCTCGGCGGAACCCGAGGTCATGGGGATCCGTTCCTCCAGGACCCTCGGGACGCGGGACACGGCGTCGGTGATGTACGCCGCAGGGAAGCTCGGGGGCACGTAAGGAGGCGGCGCTGAGGTCGTTCCCACAACCGGCCGCGCTTCGACCTCAGTAACAACCTCGTCTGGGGTAGAAGACGAAGCCATTTCAACGCCCGACGACGTTCGAAGATGGGAGAAGCACGAATTAATAGAGACCTCAGAGTCGCTTGAAGAAGGCTCGCTGAAAACCAACGAAGGGGACCTCGGATTCTGAGAGTCGTTGAGTTCTACGCTTCACGCGGACTCCGAAACCTCCTCGTAATAACCCTCTTGGACTCTGAAAGCGAAGCCGGGCGGAGGGCTAGCAGAGGCTCTCCTAGGCATGAAAAGAACGATGTCCAGGGCGCGGAAGGCTAGCACCTGGAAAAGAAGGAAGCGTTGAGACGTCGGGCACTATAACCAAGAAAAAACAATGCGAGATCACAAACCTCGGAAGAAATGCAGCGCGAGGTCGCAACCTTGGAAGAAAAACAGTGCGAGGTCGCAACCTCGAAAGAAAAGCAGTGCGAGGTCATAACCTCGTGGGAAAGAGAAATTCCGGATCATAAGAGGCGAGGAACCACGTGGCACCCTAGGGGCTACTCAGACAAGATAGGACGGCGAGGGAGAAGTCGAAGCGCCAAAAAGAAAAAAGTCGAAGCGCCAGAAAGAGGAAAGAGAAGATGAAATGGAAGCTAGCGGTGGAGAACGGCGGTGGAGACCCTAACGTCCCATCAACCAGTCGTCAGGACGTTTGGGTTTCCAAGAGCTTCAAAATTCAAAACCGCCGAAAGATAAAAAGAAACAACCGTCGGTTGGAGGGCGAGGGATCCGAGTGCATGGCGTTCGCCACTCTCACCCCACCGTCCCGCCACCTTGTCGCCGGGGCGAAACACCAAGGGGCAACCACGGCCCGCTAGGGCACAAGGCGAAACGAAAGAGAAAAGAAGAGAAAGGAGCAACGGGAAAACGGCGATAAAAAGCAGGCGGAAACCTACGCCGACCTCACCACCGCAGTTTCGCCACCGTGATGCCGGCGCGAAACACCAGGCGACACTCCATCGCCTCTCCAAAACACGGCACAAAAAACAAGCAGGGAGAAATCAAAAGCAAACAAGAAGCGGGAGAAGAAAAGTCGAAAACTTACTTGTTCAGAATCGACGAGGAGGAGGCGGTGGTGCAACCGGAAGATGGCTGAGGCTTGCCGGAAACCGTCTGAAGAAACCGTTCGCAGGAAGCCAAAAAGACAGAAAGAGAGAAGGCGAAAATCTGGGAAGAAGAGATAAATGGGGAGGTGCGTGAAGTCCGCACTTATAAAGGGCAAGCTTGGGCCTCCCCTACCCAGTTAGGCTTATTGGGACTGTCCCTCCTGCGCGACCCATTAAGCAAAACACGAAGAGCAAGCCCAGAAAAGCTTTACCCTTGCCAACCAAAGAAAAGCTAAGTGTAGAACCTCGCAAAGGGAGGTCTTCGCAAGATGATCTCCAGGGACCTCGGAAACCCTTGAAGCCTCGCAAAATGCCTACCCACCTCTCAGAGCCTCGCACCCCGCAATCTTTGAGAACTTATGCCCTGCGACCCTTGGGCCGAGGTCCCCAGGCCATGGGGTTGTGATGATGCTCAGAATAGCGAAGCAAGAGGTGGGCCCGAGGTATGAGGGTCAAACCAGGTCAAAGGGACCCCCGAGGACGATCCTGGGACCCACAACCATACCCACTTATTTTAACAAAATTCCTACCCCACGAGATCCCCCTCGACCTCGGAGCGAGGTCTCGACCTCATAATCGACTCTACCTGCGCCCGCCCCCCATGACCACTCAGCGAACGCCGCTCTTCGAGCCAATCACCGGCTGCCTCGCCTCTAGGCCAATCAGAGCCCTTGATCCCGGGCGTCCCACATCGGACAAACAACCAAAACTCGACTCCCCAATCCTCTATAAATAGAGTAGATTATCGAATGGAAAAGGGGTCGAAAAACATTTTGAACTCAAGAACTTTCTTGCTCGTTGAAGATCGACGTGATCGAAACACCGTTAAAAGGCCTCGCTATAGACAAGTGAAGTCCACAAAAAGACTTCAAGTCTCACAGAGTTCCCGCTCACATCAAAGATCTCGCTACACCACCTCGCAAGTCTCTTACACCTCGCTCTACCTCACATCAAAGACTCCGCAACTCAACCTCGCTCAAAGGGACCGGCAATCGACGCTTAGAGCTAGCTAGCAACTAAGAGATCTCGGACATTGTTAGGTCGAGATCTCGGATAATCGTAGGAGGTCTAGGGTGTAATTCTCAAATAATCTGTTAGCCTCATGGGCCTGTAAACCTCGCTGTAAAGAAAATCATAAATAAAGAAGCAAGTGTTTGCACTTTCGAATATAATAATCTCGTTTCTTGTCTTCTAGTGCGCCTTTCATTTCGGGTTTCATCAGTACGAGTACTCAGGTTTACCCTTAAGGTAGAAAAGGCTGAGTTGGTTGAACTTTGGTGGGTGCCTTAGTTAGTTGAGAACTTGACTTGCCTTGTAACCGTTGAAACGTACTGTAAGTGTTCTATTGAAATCATCTAAGAAGGAGTCTCAGGGGTAGAGGTTTTTCTTTCTACACCTTGTTGGTCGGACATAAAGTTTTCCTCTCTAAATACCTTGTTCTTGTTTACATTTATTTCCACTGCCCAGGAAACATTGCTAGTTATCTGCTTTGTTACTAACACAGTGCGATCTAACATTAATAAATGACGAGCCTCTCGATCTGAGGTGTTTACAACAAATTTTTGTATCTTGTCTTGTCTTATGACGCGTTAAATAATATGTACGCTCTTCATACCATTCCGGTTTTGATTCGTTATGTGAACTTTGGTTTTGTTTCTTGATAAGGAAAGGGATTAGGGGGCATCAACACAACATTCTCCATCCTAGAGCATCAACATGGATGAGGTCATGGAGACCTAGATCAACTGCCAGAGAAGTGGATGAGACTCTAACAAACGAATGGGCAATGTATTCAGCAATGGAGTTTTCCTCTTTAAACATGTGGGTGAAGCTTCACGACTGAAGGCGTCAAAGCTCAAACATGATATCGGTGAAGATTATCTCGATTTTCCACAAGCATCGAAGAACGTCATTAATGACGTCATTCAGATACTGGTTGTATGTGGTTTTCAATTTTTTATTTGTTTTCTCTTGCGAGTTTATCCGTTGTAGAATTCCTCGACCTTTCAACCAACCAACCATGCATATCTAATACATCGAATTTTTACCTTATCAAAATATAATGAGCTAATTTTGTACGGAAAAAAATAATGGGTCATGAGCTAAGACAAAATAAATTTCATAAAAGATGACATAAAATTAATTAAAGTTTCATAATATCTTGACAAATAATTCACGTTAATTAGTAAAACAATTTAGTGGTGCTTTGACAAATAATTCACGTACAGTCCACCTGCAAATGATATGATGAGCTCAGCTCCTTCATTGAATGGGATGATGAATATCTTGAATCAAAGAGTTCTACTTCGATCGATAATACTCTTTTAAGATTCAAAATCAAAATGGCAACTATCCATTTCTTGAATTTGTAAACTAAACGAATCTGTTATTCATTTTTTAACCAATTTTCTCCAACTGATCAACAGCAAATAGAAGCTTCCGAACGTGATGCTGATTATGTCCATTCCAAAGATTGTTTTGATTGGGGATGACGTTTGTAGGCGTCTTGGACTCCATGCTTCGTAGTTCCCACCGAAAATTCTGCATCTGCTGGTACTCAGGGAACAGTGCGATGCTGAAGCCGTGGAGTTCCTCTTCGTGGATGTAGTTGAAGACGACTCTTATGTAGATCAATCATATGCAATACTTGATATAGGCTTGAATCACGTAGAAACGCTTTCCGAAATCAATATTTCGCCCCATACATAGCCTTGGGGAATCCACGAAGTTTGAAGTGAGATAAGACAAACCCACTGATCTCTAACAAGGCTATGGAAGAGATCGAACCTTAGAGTTCATGTAAAATGGATATTCACTCTATTTGAAGTTCAATCATGGAGAGAAAACGTTCTCTTCTGAATATGTGAACCCACGTGAACAAAAGTTCCAACCCGACACCAAACTCCCAATAGCCATATATATAGGCAAAGGAAACTGTTTCAGGGAACGGTTACCGACAGTTACTAGAAGTTACCGGAGGTTACCAAGTGCCACGAAGGTTATCCTCAATAACCCACGTCACCCATCAGTTATTAACCCATTAAGGAAGTTACAATGCAGTTACACAACGTTTAAAATGACCGTTATCAACAATTAACAACGTGCCGAAATTTTAGGCATGCGTTAGAGAACAACTGTTCCAATTACTGTTCCCTCCAAGGGAACAAACATTGTTTCCTCCAGTAGGTAACAAACATTGTTCCTTTTCAGGTCGCAACTTCTCCTTAATATTTCCCTCTAGACCTCAACTATGCTTACACAAGCGCGCACTCCGCACACCCAAACCCGTGACATAGCAAAGTAAGATCTCATAGTGTCGTATGAATCCCAATCACACTAAAAGGCATTGTTCCCATATAGGGAACAATCACTTGATGACACTAAAATCACCAACAATCCTCCCCCATTTTAGTGTAATCCTTGATTCATAAAATAAGCAAGCTTTTATCCCAAACTCATGCATAAGCGAAAATGTCGAAAACGATTGAATTTCCGCTTTAGTGTAGTTACACATTTCAAACATCCCGGAATCATGGTGTCCTAAGGATTGAACCAATCAACCACTTTGGATGCATGAAGATAACACACACATAAGCTTCGTTACATCTCTAAAGTTTTACTTGACTCTATTAAGGGCCTCGAGTCCATATCTATTCGTGAACGTATGTGAAGCCAACCCGAAGCTTCATGAAGCGGCCAAACCTCACGTCCATATAGGTAGATCCTTTAATCGTGTACCTACAATTGCACTTTTTCAAAGGAACTATTAAGAAGACTATGCCTTCAACCTCCAACTTGTAGGAACAGAGCACACCTTTGGGGATTATTATGTTGTGCTCACAGTTTCTAGGTATGGGCTTTCCATATTGAATTATGTCCCTAATTTTCATTAGGTAGGAATTGGGTATCCCATCACTAGAAAGCTATACGGGTCTTTAATCCCATACCCTTACAACTAACCCCTTCGTCAAGTGGTTAGCCAAACTTGTTTTTACCGAACTAAAACAACAAAATCACACTATGTATCACGATCCATGTCATACCTTCACATCCAAAAGACGTGACATGTAACAACACACTATAACAATGATCGTTCCCCTCTGGCTAGAGATATTTTTCTCACATAGTTGAAATCAGTTTCGGCCTTCACGAAACATGGTAGATTTTAATTCCTTAGTCGTCACCTTAAACAAGGCTACAACTCACACTACCAACCTCGTTCCCATTTTAAAATCAGAATGCTAGATCATTTTACCACAGTCCATGAAATGGTACTGTTCCCAAGTAGAAATATCCATCTACTTCTAGAAAATAACACTCTACCTAATGATCCAACTTGCATCCAACATTTCCATTTCCAAGGAAATTATGTCATTACTAAGACCATAATCCATGATCCTTACCAAGTAATTGAGTACCCATAACCCATCATGTAACAAGTATATTCTTATGTAAGAACTTTGTACTCTTCCTTGTTACACTTACATTTTTAACAAATCATAAGCAAATTGAGTTGAGATATCATCATGCTTCATTAGGCATAATCTACAAACTCAAATCCATGAGAGAAGACAAGAAATCAAGGCATACATTTCCAAGCAAGAAACAATCGTTCATGTCAAGTGACATCGTTCCCATGGGACACGTTTCCTGTCAACTGACATCGTTCCCAAGAACACATTTCCTGTCAAATAACATCGTTCCCAAGGAACAATAACCTGATTAACTTCGACCTCCCCCATGTCCTTCATAAAATTGTCCAATTCTCATGAAATTATACATATTGTACATGCTACACAAACACCACCGTTAGTATACAATATACAAATATAATAAAAATATAATACAAGTACAATAAATAAACCGACTAATCTGTATAAATACAGTAGAGTCAAATAGCCAATCTATGAAACACAGTAGGGCTTTCATCAGTAGACTTAATCAAGTAATCTGTCCACGGAACAGTAGACTTAAATTAAGTAATCTGATATCTAGTAGACTTTACTCAAGTAACATGTCTAGGGAACAACATACTTGAAGTAAGCAATCTAGATTTAATCATGAGTAATCTACACACAAGGTATAGTAGACTCATATCATCTCCCTTTAACGAAATTTCATCATCCTCATTTATGTCTTAAGGTCTAGACGTTTTGTTACGTCTCTTTAGACTCTTGCGGTCTTAACCATGATATATCATCATTAATTAATGATCACAACTTTGACCATATCTTATATTGCTATCAAATACTATAAAGCATAACGTCCTTTAATAGACTCTTGTTCTCATACAATTTATATCAAGAACAAGCAACAATCCATCAGAAACAGATTCGTTCCACAACAAGGAACATTCAACGCTCCCTTCAAGGGTACATCTTTCTTAAGAGAAAATTCTTCATATAGACAACTGCTATAAGTTATTCATATCCTTCAGGAAGCAATAATCCTGTCAAGGAACAGTTCCTGCATGGGATCAATAAACGTTCCCTTCGAGGGAACAATTATCCGAAATTCATTTGATCCAAAATCCAGTTTTCCTTGCACAATCATATAATAATCTCTTTTATATGATTTAATCAAACTTGGTTATTACACCAATCAATTCTCATTCAATAAACAACGAGAAAACATGAACACGTGTACAAAACACATTCATTATACGAATTTCTTATTCCATGATCAAAAGATCATGTATGGGTAAGGATCAACCATTACCATACTTTACATATCATTCATCAGAACAATATCAATGGAAAAAACCCTTCATTTCCCAAGATTAAACATGAGAGAATTCGGATCCACCTTTTTAGGTTTTCGGGTTCTTAAGTAGGACAATCAAACCTTTGATCTCCTCCAACTTCAATTTGGTTGTCTTCCTCGAAAGCCATTGCCATATGATTGATCTCAAAATATTGATTTCGAATGTAGGTGTCTTGGACTCCATGCTTCGTAGTTCCCACCGAAGATCCTGCATCTGCTGGTACTCAGGGAACAGTGCGATGCTGAAGCCGTGGAGTTCCTCTTCGTGGATGTAGTTGAAGACGACTCTTCTGTAGATCAATCATATGCAATACTTGATATAGGCCTGAATCACGTAGAAATGCTTTCCGAAATCAATATTTCGCCCCCTACATAGCCTTGGGGAATCCACGAAATTTGAAGTGAGATAAGACAAACCCACCGATCTCTAACAAGGCTATGGAAGAGATCGAACCTTAGAGTTCATGTAAAATGGATATTCACTCTATTTGAAGTTCAATCATGGAGAGAAAACGTTCTCTTCTGATTATGTGAACCCACGTGAACAAAAGTTCCAACCCGACACCAAACTCCCAATAGCCATATATATAGGCAAAGGAAACTGTTTCAGGGAACGGTTACCGGCAGTTACTAGAAGTTACCGGCGGTTACCAAGTGCGACGAAGGTTATCCTCAATAACCCACGTCACCCATCAGTTATTAACCCATTAAGGAAGTTACAATGCAGCTACACAACGTTTAAAATGACCGTTATCAACAATTAACAACGTGCCGAAATTTTAGGCATGCGTCAGAGAACAACTGTTCCAATTACTGTTCCCTCCAAGGGAACAAACATTGTTTCCTCCAGTAGGTAACAAACATTGTTCCTTTTCAGGTCGCAACTTCTCCTTAATATTTCCCTCTAGACCTCAACTATACTTACACGAGCGCGCACTCCGCACACCCAAACCCGTGACATAACAAAGTAAGATCTCATAGTGTCGTATGAATCTCAATCACACTAAAAGGCATTGTTCCCATATAGGGAACAATCACTTGATGACACTAAAATTACCTGCAAATGATATGACGAGCTCAGCTCCTTCATTGAATGGGATGATGAATATCTTGAATCAAAGAGTTCTACTTCGATCGATAATACTCTTTAAGATTCAAAATCAAAATGGCAACTATCCATTTCTTGAATTTGTAAACTAAACGCATCTGTTATTCATTTTTTAACCAATTTTCTCCAACTGATCAACAGCAAATAGAAGCTTCCGAACGTGATGCTGATTATGTCCATTCCAAAGATTGTTTTGATTGGGGATGACGTTTACCCTCCACTCGTATTTGTACGTGTTACTCCACCATTCGTTCACCATCACTCGATCGATTATATATTCACTCGATCGAATAATGCCCTTTTAATTAGGTTTAACATGTGATTTAAACCATCAAACCATGCATGCAGCATATTAATTGATTTTGTTATTGGAAAACGTTATTGCGGTGTCCACATAAACTACAACTACAACCGGCACTTTTTTTATAGCCAGAATAATATATTTTTTTATATAGAAAATGGTTTGGTTTAAAAAATTGAAATAATACTATTAATTAGACGTGTCAGCGAGTTAGTCGGGTTTGGTCAAATCGGATTACATGTCATATCGGGTTGAGTTAATAAGACAGTTTATTGTGTGAATTTGGATCAATTTAATGGGTTAAGAGTACGGGCTTTTTTATAATTATTAACGTAATATTTTAATTAAATAATATTATTTGATATTTAAAATAAAAGTTACAATTAATTAAATAGTATGAACTTGACCAATCAAGCTAGTGCTATATGTTTGACGATGAATCTATGTGTAGCTTAAGGTTGGTTATAAGTCTCAAGGTACCTAGTGCATGTTCGGTTTGATATTAAAGAGATTATAATTTTAAAAATTATATAGGGTAAAAGTATTTCATTAATTAATTATAGAGGCTGTCATTTAGCGTCGCTGTTGCATCAATTAGTGCAGCATTAATTAGTATAAGTTGCTCTTAATTTTGTGTTGGTTATTGGATTATGACTCTACATATCTCATCAACTAGAGAATTACGTTTATCACATGGGGATTATTTTATCAATTTGGTCATGCAAGCTAGTGGCATGGGATCTCTTCAATTTGTAAATAACGCGCGAGTTTGAAGCTAGACATTAAATTTGCTTGTATAAGCTTCGTTCTCGTTATTTACAGATTTATTGAAAGTTCTTTTTTGAGAGTTTTGAGTTACATATATATCAAAACTTTAGAATTTCATATGGAATATTTGTAGGAAACGGTTCACGTGAGAAAGGAATTCCAAGAGAGAAATGAAAATGAATTCCAGCCATTCATCACACGCTCCTAGATAAAAAAAAATTTGTCTTACTTTTGGTGTGTAAACTTGCGAAAATTATTGTGTATAATTTTATATGTGATTGTGCATTTTCATCTTATTAATCTGTGTATGATAATACTAAGGAGTAAGGATTGTGTATGCATTTTTCATTAACAGTGCATTGTATTACATGTAATTGTGCATTATCTTGTAAGCGATTGTGTGTTATTTTGTTAGTGAATGTGCATAGTATTCTAAACTCAATGTGTATGACATTTTTCACCTAGTGTGCATTGTACGTATTAAAAAGGATTGTGCATTATTTAATAAGTGAAAGTGCATAGTCGAAAATAAAAAGATGCACACTCACATGCATGAAAAAGGTCATACATAATCAATAATGTGAAAATGCACAAACAAATAAGATGCGAATGCGCAGTTGGATAAGATGAGAATGAATATCCGCTATCAAAATTTGCATCCTCAAAAGTAAAAAAAAAAAACCACACGCGTGCGTGATCTGAGCCATTAATCTACTCGGAACAGATGAATAAGATTCATTTTCATTTCTCTCCATAGTTTTCATTCTCACATGATACATTTTCATATTTTATGGTGAATTTTAAGGATTAGAAGTTCAAGGCATGCTTTTCGCAGTTAATTTGATGCTTTTCGCAGTTAATTTGATAAGCAAAAGCTTAGCTACTCAAATCAGATGTACAATGTAGAGAGCAAGTAATTCGATGTAGACCGTTGCACAACTGGCCTTGAAACTCAACCATCTTCTTGAGTATTTAGAGAGCAAGTAATTCGGTTACATTATGAAATTTCTAGGTAGGTTTTAGCTTTATATTATAATTATAAAAAAAGCATTAATTAAAACTAATAAAATGTCGTTTAAGTTTCCCAAACCTTGAACCAACAAAAAACAAATTACCCTAAAATTTCTATTTTGCAATTTCAAAATTTTCCAAAACCCTACTAAGACAAGCACCACCAGAATAACCTTGTCTCACCAAAAAAATGGAACCTTAATGATGAAAATTGCAACAATGTTCACGCCTCCTCCTTGATAGAAGACATCTAACATGTAATCTTTAATCACTGGATCAAACCCTAGCCAAAGTGAAAATATGATATTTGGCTTAAAATTAGGGATCAACAATTCAATCGCAACAACATAAGATTAAAAAATAATAATAAAACGCTGCACATAATATAAGTTTTTTTTTTCCCAATGTTTCAACCCAGTTTTAAAATGCTTATTACATCTTAAGAAACCCAGTTCAGTCATGCATCAAACGTCCCAGCCAGTTGTTTTTCTTATATACAAAAGGCAGAGCTTCAAAAACAAAAAAGCACACAGGTTTTCAGATTATATATATAAAGTTGTGGGTGTCAAACCAGAAAATCACTTCTGCTTAGGGGTTCCTTCCTTGGTAACATGTTCCCATCCAGGTTCAGAGCAATCATACCATCCTTCCAAGAGTTCATCTCCAAGCCCATTCACTTTCCGCGCCCCTGCAGAATTCGAAGTAGAAAACAAGCTTGTTAAGGTTTCCATATTTGAAAAGTCCACTGAATCTGATTGTTCCATCCGGGCTTTTAGGATGTTGATTCTGGACATAAAAGCAGCTTCTGGATCATCAATGTGGTTCGCCATGTTTGAGAAGTAGGAATTCTCTATGGATTGATCCGGTGATGGCGGTCCAAATTTATCCTTGATTGGCGATATCTCCTCATCTTCTGTACTCACCAGATCTGAGTTGTCAGCTCGGGATTTCAAGGTTTGAAACCTGGCCATGACCGAGGCTTCAAAATCACCTGCTTGGCTTTGAGGGGAAGAAGAAGAAGGGATTTGACGGGCCTCAGTGCCAAGAGACGGGCTTTGTTGGCCCACTAAGGGATTGGTGGATTTCGGGTCTTCTACCACGGATCTTAGGGTTCGAAATCTTGCTATGACTGATGACTCCATATCAGAACATGGAGAATCATTTACTTCATGAGGTGATGATTCAGCGACAGCGGCTTTGTTTACATCAGAAGCCTTGGTAATCGGAACATGCTCTTCCTCTGTGCATTATATCATGCATATATAAGAAAACCAGAGAGAAATTATACGGTCGAAAAACGACTCAATAATTTCATCTATTAATAACAATGTAAATATTAAGTTTCAAAATGACCAAAATAATACAAAATATTCACATATAGACCCAAAATATTATGAGCAAATTGTTTAGTTGAATTTTTCTATTGTTTTGATAACATGTACATTGGCCTTTCAACATAAGCATATTCCCTCCTTCTGATAGGAAGGAATTTATTATAATCTTCATTAATATCTATTTCTAAAACAATTGAAACCCACACCGTAAATCCACTGATTATTTTGGATCTATATGTGAATAGTTGGGATAATTTTTAGTTATTTATAAAGGTAAAATATTTATTTTTAGTGTACAAGCAAGAGTTGGGATTGTTTTGGGTTTTTTTTTTTTTGTAGCCTTTAGTGTCCATGAATAAATTGGGAACACAGTAAAGCTGTGTGCATAGCTTTAAATTACCATTTTCCTGTTGACTATCCCTTTTCTCTTTCTCTGTCTCTTTCTTCACACGGTTGAAGCGGGATTTGATAGTGGTGGCACACAGAACAGCTTCAGCTTCAAGCCACAGATTCTTATACATGACAGTTTCTGGTTGCATTTCCTCATTAGGGAAGTTCATCTCAAGGACACTTTTCATAGCCTATATAACAAGTATTTAGAGCAGAATTTTAATCATCAATAAGTCAGCATAAATACATAACTAAAACTATCCTTGACTTAGTATTAGGGATAATAAGGTAATAAAAAAGAAGCTAAAGAAAACTACCTGGATAGTCTCAGCATCTCTGATTGTCTCTGCATTTCCCTTTACAGAAGAGAAATCTGAATGGTCCTCATTTGTGCTACATAGAATGTCATTTTTCCAGCTCCCTAAAAAATCATGGTCATGCTGCTCCATACGAGCAGGTGTGCCCTTGGTAGCCTAGATATTGATGACATGACAGTAGCAGTGAGAGAATTTTCCGTTATATATATGATAAAGAACATCTTCACTTGACAAAATAAAATAAGCAACCTACCATCTGATCCTGCAGTGAGCCCTCAAGACAAGTGTCCCGTTGAGGATCCTGAGGTTTTTCAGTTTGAGTTGATTGATCAGCTTTTTTAACAAGACAAGAATTCAGATTGTTGATTATGTGCTTGAGAGCGGCATGATCTAGTTCTGTGGATGTGTCATGACTGTTTGAGCAATGAGATACAAGTACTTCAGACAGGTTCATCATCGTGTTTACCAACACATTAGTATCCACTTTTGAAATCGTATCCTTTCCAGACAGTTGGCTTGTCATTGAAGCAGCCACATTTCCAGAAGGTGAATGAAGCATTTCATCTCCAGCATTAGTTGGAGAACAAGAAAGTCCATCAGCTGAATTTTTTCCCTTCAATTCAGCCACAGTTTCTTCAGGAAAAATCTCACAGCCATCTGGATTTATTTGCAAGGGCTGAGATTTGTTAGAGCTAGAAACAACCCCAGAGTAATTCAAAAAGGTTAAATCATTCCCTAGCCCAAGATCTAGGGTATGTTTTTTATCAAATGACTGAAAACCATCGCCGCCAAATAGCTTTGCACTATGTAAGCCCTGCATCATAGAGCATGAGCCATCATGATCTCTTGATACAGGTTTGAAATTTGAAGACCTCTTTGAAGCAGGGTTCTCATTCACTTCTCCTAATACATGGGAGGTATCAGTGCCATCAGTTGTATAAAGTCTAGTTGGATTGTTCATATTCTCTTCTTCCCCATTCTGCTTGAAACATGATTCTGACATTTCCAGCACAATATCAGGAATGACCATTTTAGAGTGTTCAAACGGCGAAAAACGAGCTCCTTTCCAGCAAGGTGAATCCTCAGCTGGGTTCTGAATGTCTGGACCATCTGAAAATTTATCCAGAGAATAAAATGCCTCCGCAGTGTCACCCTTTATTTTAAGGCAATCTGCCATGCTCAAATGAGGAACTGTAGACACAGGTGATTTAGTCTTCAACATGTGGTCGAAGCTGTCATCGTTAACTTGCTTCTTGTTGATGTTAGGTTCAAATTTATTAGAGGATGATCCTGTAAAGAGACTATCGGTATTCCCTGTGTAGTTGCTGACGTGGAAGTTTCGACCAAATGGATGATAAGGAAGGAAGTCTGGAGATTTCTCAGTTTTATCCATGGCCTCATTCCTCACAGAGTCCACTGTTGCAGAGGGAACTGCATATTGTGGAGATGGAAACCCGCCAAATGTCATTTTATTCTTGTTTGCAGGGGGGGACCTCAGTGTTAACGTAGAATCAAACACATAAGAATCAGAATAATTTGTGTGCTTGTCTTGTGAATCAACAGGATCTTCACAAAAGCCATAGCTTGGGAGTGGGTGCTGCAGGAATGGTTCCTGGGTCATCTCAGATCCCAATGCAGACAACCTCATACAAGTGACAGTAGTGGCTCCTGGATTTGGCTCCTTGAAAGATTTACGGTCTTCAATGCTTGGAGACCCAAAACTGTTTTCTCCTCCAAAACCATCAAAACAATTTGTTGGCTTGATAGGTGTTTCTACATAAGATCCTAGGCTCCCAGCAGAAAGAGTACCCACATGAAAATCGTAATGATCACCACCAGCATCAGAGCCTTACCACATTTAAAATAAGATATTTCATATGAAAACACTCAATAAACAAAAGAAACAATAAGCTTAAAATATCAAGGAAGAGAAGCACACAAGGAGCAAAAACACACACACACACACACGCACGCACGCACGCACGCACGCGCACACACACACACACACACACAAAGAGCAATTCCTGCTGGTATAGCAAATAACTGAGAATGAACATCAATAAAAATATAAAAGTTAGATTTTGCTCAGGCATAAAAGGATGCGACCTCAGCACACAGATGTAGAAAAGAGCAAGAATCTCTGCTTTGAACAGAAATAAAAGCAATTTGCTTTCCTTTTCTGATTTAACAGCCATTTTGTCATTAAATATCTTATATATAAATGGCTGATCCAATGACGGGCAATCCATAACGTCACTGTCAGCCATAAAAGGAATTTTTATAAATACGATGACTAACATTAACAAGAATAAACAAAAGATACACTGAAGAGTTAAGCAATAGAAAGAGGGAGGAAATAGACATTTTGGACTAGGCAACTGAAGCTTGGTGACATGGAACTTGGAATTGGAGCCTTAGTGCACTTTATCAGGCTTCATGTCGCTTAATCAAATTTGGCTCTTGCCCACTTAATCGAACATTTGTAGCTTTGAAAAAACACAAAAGTCACAGACCAAAACTACATTAATACAAGAAGGAGGGGTGATACCTTTCCTCGTGCCTTGCTGACCGGTCGATAGCTCAGAATGCTTATGATCCTTTGAAGCATAATTACCACCAAGATCCAACCAATTACCTTGCTCTACATCATTCAACCCATTCCATATACCGTTCCATTGTGGCGTATACTTCACCCCAGACACAGTTTGTGTATCATCAACTTGGGAAGCTCCACTCAGCTGGGCCACACCAAAATTGGACAGTAAATCGTAATTTGGTTCTTTACGAGCTACCATATCACGATCATCAGGGACAACATAAGGAGGATAATATGGCTTGGCCTCGGCAAGAGTAGTCGGAACAGGATTTGAGTATTGTCCATAAGGAAACCCATCATATCCAACATTACCTGAGGCAGAATTCAGAGGAGCCAAGCGGGTACTTGATGATGAACTGTTGTTGGGTTGAGAACCCGGAAATCCATGAACATCCTGGGGAGGATAACTACTATCCTTTGAGCTGTTCTCTGTGAAATTAGGTCCAAAAGTTGAATTCACCGGAGGGCTCCAAACTGGTCTAGGGCGATCAAAGCGAGGGCCATAGGGTTCAGTGAAATTCATTGGTGGTTTCGAATTGTGCTGTTTGTGATACGACTTATCGAGGGTGAAGGGAGGAGCTAAAGGTGACAAATTCGAAGATCTTCCGCCAGAATTTTGGGAGCCTAATGGCATCATAGCTTCTTTCTTTTTCGATCGTCTGAATTTCTAGGGTTTCCTTAGCCGATGTCTGCCGTAACTGATCAAATCACATAGGGAAACTGAAATCAAAGTGAATGATTTTTTTCGGAAATTATCGAACAATTCTAACCAAAAGAAATGAAATTCAAGGGAGAAATAACTAAAATGCAAATAAATTGAAACTTTTAATATGGATTAGCAGTGAACAGATGAATACAAGAACGAAAAAATTCTGTTTGAAACGATACCTGGTGGGACGAACAGGAGAAACCCTCGTTCTTGGCTCACAACTCAGGGTGGGTAAACCCAATCTCTCCCATCTCTGAGGAAATTCCCCTAGTTTTCTGATTCACGAACTCCCAATTTACCACGAGACGATCTCTCTCCAAACAAGACCGCCGTAGGCGTTTGTAGCGTCACACACACGGTCACCCGTCACCCTCGAGCACGAAACACATAAAGAGCAAAAAATCAAGTACAATGGCTCTTTTTTTTAATTTCATTTTTATGAAATCGAAGTTCAATGAGTTAGGTTTGATTTTACATCCATTTTTCTTCTTAGTGCACTTACTATACCAATATTTTTTAAAAATAAATAATGTGATTTCTTTTGACCAAAAGCAATAATCAATCAATATATCTATTTATCTCTCCAACAACTAAGAAGAACAGTCATGCACCACTACCCATAAAAGACTTGTGTGCTTGTCCATTTATGTCATCGGCTTGTACCACCCTCTTGTAGAGTTCACATTTAATCGAATTTACCTTACACCAAAAACAGAGCTTTCAGTAGTGAGTAAAAACACGCTCTCTCCTCTCTCCTCTCTTTGGGCGATTTCCGGCGTGTGCTCCCACCTTCTCCTTCTCCGGCTTGCTCCGGCAAGGGTGCTCCTCACGAGCCCCTTGTTCACTTTCATGGTGGTATCCTCACGAGCTACCATCGAATCATAGTGATTCAGCAGTCCCCCTTGTGCGCCGGTGGTGGTGTGTCGGTTGGCCTCCCTCTCTTCGTCCTAGTTTTCGCTCGCTCATCTTTGTCTCTTTCTTGGTGGTTTGTGGCTCTTTGAAACCGGTGGTTCACGACGTTGTTCCTTGGTGCTGGCTTAGGTCCTGCGTCTTGGTGGCCATGGGAAGATCTAACAAGTCCTCTTCCTCCCATGGTGATGGCGGCCCAAGCAAATATCTTCAAGACGTGGTGGAGGCCTCCAAGGGAGGTAGCAATGGAAAGAAAAATTGGAAATCCAAGACCTTGAAAAAGGTGGAGGATGGTGGTGACAAGGTGGCCACTAAGGCGGCCATGGATGATGGCAAGAACAAGGAAGGTATGGTTGAAGATTCCCATGGCTTGGAAAATGAAGAAACGGTGGAGAACTCAAGAAATGTCTTGTTCGACGATGATGATGGAGCTTTGGAGGAATTCCCGACGTTGCCTAGTCGGGTGGCACCTTCTCCGGCAGTGGTGTTAGGCACCAACCCTTCGAATGTAACACCTCTATTTTGCAACGATGGGTATTACCGCCAGTGACCTCGAATTTTTTTCCCGTCCAAAGTCACCCAAGGCTTTAAATAATTTAATTAAACATGATTAAAGGGCAATGAACTAAAAGTGGAAATTTTATTCATTAAAATGAACATTCGTTCATTACAATGGTAGTTGTTTTACAATGAATGTAGCAACAGAATAGAAATCCCATATTATAAAAGGGTTGAAAAGACGTATTGAAAATGCAAGTATATTTCCCCAAGACAATTCATATGATGATGATTTGCTTGGCTTAAAATGGGAGAGATGGTGCACCATCTTTTGAATGCTTTGCTCTATAAAAATTCCTTCCTTCCTTCTTGCCTTGACCTTATATCTTTGTATAACTCTTCTCAAACCTTCTAGCCTTTGTCTTCAAACTTCGGTGGGAACTTCCTAGAGTTTGATATTTGTCGCAAAGGGCGAGAAATACCAGGCAAAAGTGCGGAAATAGCGGAATTAGTCTAAGGAGACTAAGCAAGTGAGAATGGAAATTCTCAAGGGTAGTTTAGTAATTTTATTATTTCATCAAGGAGATAAAGGGAAGATGTACTTGAAAGTTCTAATCTTTATGGGGAGCTTAAGGACGAAAATTTGTTGATCTCAAAGTTAGATAACTTTGATACGAAAAGAAGAAACTACGAGATTGTAGATCCTCTTAGAGTACAATTAATGTTGGGAATGTTTTATTACACATCAAGTTTTAGAAAGCCTCTCGTACTCTTTTTCAGACCTCGACCAACCTCATCATATTTGGAGTTCTAGATCGGGGAGGTGGCCTGAAGGCGCTTAAGTACCAAACCCACCTTGACAAGCCCGAATAAGCATTAAGATTGGAAAGACGATCGTCGAAAAGCCGAGAGTCGGGTTGGTCTTCCAAGTTGTACTTATCCTACATAGCCGGTTCATTTTAATTAATGTGAACTAGCACTTATCTTTATTACGTGTCAAAACATTTTGTATCATTTATGAATTTTAAGGGGGTGAAGGCTATGAAAGAGCCGAGTCCACTTAAAGGAACGGAGTTCCGACACCTATCTAGGGTGTCGCGGGAAGAGAGGGCGTAAAGTCGTATCACTCGACATATTATAGAGAGATGTTCGGGGCCAAACCCGCATCCCTTATTCTATCTTAAATCTATAATAAATCTCGAAAAGAGATTGAAACAAGCAAGGCTAATAAATGGAACTAAGTGTATTTCTAGCATACGAATAATAATAACGATAATAGAATGTCGTTATTTCTAGCAATCTATATATCCTATGTCTATTTATTTAAGCAAACAAGTTTGTTCCCAACATAGAGAAGTTTAACGGAATCGAGATATCGAAAAGGTTTCAAGGAGAATATCCACTTGCCTTGAATTTCGTTTGAACTTAATCGAAGGCTCGAAAATTTAAGACGACTTAGAGAACTCGAAAGCTTAATCGATACGAGACGGGATCATTTTTTGCACGCAAAACAAAAGGAGGGGCGAAATTATGGGCTTGGATCTCCTTTCTTCCTTCAATTAAAAACCTGATAGGCAGCGGTCACGAGTGAAGTAGCCAACCGAGTGTTTACTTGGTTGAATATTGGGGTGAGGAAGAGCTCCATGGAGGCTTGGTTACTATGGTTTCACGAGTCCCGAGCTAAGGAAGCGGTCTCCTACAAGGTACGACTCTTAGCTTTCACATGCTTGGTCTACTTTGTATGGAGAATGAGGAATGAAGTGATCTATGAGAGGGTGGAGCCCAATGCAACTAGGTGTTTTTTGAGCATCTTTGAGGCATGTAGAATGAGGGTGGCTTGCAAAATAGACCTTAATGGGAGGAATGGGAGGAGATGGAGAGGGTTTTTGAGGCTCTAAGATGTTGGTGTGTGTTGTTGAAGAAACGCGGGGTAGGGTGGCTTTGTTTTGATCTTGTTAGCTTTTGTTTCTTGGTTTTTCAAAGTTTTTCAAAGTGGTCCTACCGAGTTGCATCTTGGTTAGAGGGCTTTGAGGGTAGTTGGGTTTTGCTTCCCCTAAGTGAGTGCGCTTTACTTGATCTTGGGCTTTTGTGAGTATTTTACCATGAGCTTGTTCATGGTTGGGTTCTTAGTGAGACTTGGTTTACAAATCTTGCTTTTGTATATTCTTAATCCTATATATTTACCAATTCGAGAAAAAAATAAAAACCTGATAGGCCTAATAAAATTTAAATGAGCCTTTTTTTTCTTATTTTTGAACCAGCCCATAAATCAAAATAGGCCCAAACCACCACACCTCTTCTTCCTTGCTTCTTCCTTTGGGGGTGGTCGACCAAGTTAGAAACAATAGCCATGGTGGCACCTAGTGGTGGCCAGCGGTGGTCTTGGTCGGGGGAAGGAGCAGCTGGCACTGGCCGACGGCCGGTGGTGGTGGCCGACGGTCAAGGGTGGCTCCCAGAATGCTTAAAAATGGAATTTTTTGTGGATTTTTGAGAAAAATCAGAATTTAAGGAGAATCAAAATCTGAATTTTTTACTTGGATTTTTATTGTAATTGAAGAGAAAGAAGAGAGGAATGGGTGTGGTTTGTCCTCTTGATCACACCCCTTTTTATAGTGGAAGGAAAGAAGCCTTCAATCTACCACCATGGCTAAGGACCTCTCATGGAGAAGGAGGTCCTCCATGAATGATTGAAGGTGTGTTTGTTTGCCATGAGTGGAGAGGTTTGATTGGAGGAGAAGGGAAGTGGAGAGGAAGAAGGATTGGGGGAAAAAGGAGGTGGAGAGGAAGAGATTGGTCTTATGTCAAATCAAAATCACACCATGGGAGTTTCTTGCAAGAAGGAGGGAAAGAAATAAATAAAAGATTTTTATTTCTTCTAATGGCAAGAAAGTGTTGATACTTGATAGCATAGTGGAATTGAAGAGTGTTGGGTGTTTGGAAAGTGCAAGAGGTCATAGGTTCGAGTCCCACCTCTTCCATTTTTCTTTTGCCCACATTCCTTTACCTTTTTATTTAAAACTTAATTTAACGGAAATTAAATCAAAATATTATTTATAATTAATTATTTAAATTTTTATTTGCTATCAAGTTAAATTGTTAACCAAGTTTATTATTAAATTATTAAAAAATCATAATAAAGAATAATCTTGTTATTTTAGAGAAATAATTAAATTAATAAAATAATCGTTTGTTTTTATATAGAAAATGCGGCTATTACATCGACTCCCACGACATCGACAAAGACGTGCCGAGCACTGATGATGCCTCAGAAAGGGACGTGTCGTTGATGATCCAAGCGCGCCTGCCAACACGGCTCATGCGCCCCAACACAATAATGGCTCTTCGATTCCCGAGGGCGGCGCACCTGGTGCTTTGCACACGCCTGCTCACATGGCACCCAACCCTCCCGCGCTTGCTCTCTCCGCTGGCACCAGTCAAGGCATGCTCCCATCCTCCACACCTTTGGCGCTCCATCCCCATGGCACGTTGGCACCGGGTCCGAGTCTCCAGCCTCCCACGATATCGTCACATGCCAACGCCAACCCTGCTACGCACATTGGCACGTGCGCTACGACGCCGAAGGTCAATGGTCCCACGCTCTTGACCCATGGCACGGTGAACCATCCCGGTGCGAGCGATGCTAGGCCCAATTCTTAGGCGACCAAGTCAAAGAAGATATTCATGAATTCAGGTCTTGGTGGTAAGCTTGTTTTCACTCTCCCAACTTCGAACCGTGTGGCCATCAAATGCTCCGAGGGCCTCCCTAGACAAGCCGTGTGGGGTTGATCCTTACTTGGCCAATATGTTGGCTACCACCCGGGACACTTTTTGATCAATGACTTGATAAAATCATGGAGTGTCCGATCAAGATACCATGAAGAAGAGGGGTGGATGATTTTTAACTTTGAGTCCGAGGAAGATCAAGTGATAGCTTGCATATAGGTATAGTTTAGATGCATGTTTTATGTTTGTTTTGCATAGGTTTAGCCTAGTTTTAGCTTAATTTTTAGGATTTATCGTTTTCGGGTAGATTGCGCTTGTTTGCTATGTTTTGCAGGTTTTTATGTATTAGAGCAAGCAAGGTGTGATCCAGGGCTAGCTATGGTGGTGAATCGGAGTGCGTGAATGAAGATTTAAGGAACTCAAATGAAGATCACATGAGCATAAGGCGAGAGTGCATAACAAGTTAGAAGGACACGGTTCAAAACAATCGGGCGCGGGCGGAATTGCCAGCGTGCGCGGCCGCGCCACCCAAGGAGGAGCCCGCGCCGTCTATTGTTCGACGGAGATGGTTGGGCCGAGCATTTGGGCTTCGAGTTGGGCCTTGATTATATGATTTCCGACTAGTTTAATGTAATTTCGGGATATTTTTATCTTTGGATATCTTGTAGGGTATTTAAACCTTGTTTTTAATTTCTCTTTCATAACTATAGATCATACTTTTAGAGGCTAGGGTTTTTCTCTCTAAAGGCAAAACTTTAAACCTTTGTAAGTTTTTCTTAATTTTAATTATGCATTGCTAAATTTCATTGTGTTTGGCTAGTTATTGAAGTCACGATTTGCATATTGTTGTGAGGTTTGATTGATTCTCAACAAACTTGAATAGAGTTTATTCCCTATGCTTAATTGAATCTAAACTAGGATTTTGTTAGATTAGCTACCTAATTGAATTTCTAGTTATAACTGAATCTTATTAATTACTTGCCGGAGTTAATTTGATCAAGAGTATACTTTAATCAATTTAGTACCGATTGGATTAGTTGGTTGAAGAAGGGAATAAATTCACAAGTCACTTAGATGTCTGGTAGCTCTAAGTGCTTGTTTCTATTGATAACTTGAATCGTTATGCTGTTGTCTAATTGAATCTAGAAGGTCTTTTAGGTTGTTAGATGATTAGGGTTGTTAGACTGGTAGTTCTATCAACTAAATCTGAAGTTTGGGTCATAATCCACAATAGATTATTCAAGTGAGAAGAGAATCAAAAGAATCGATGATCAAGAAAGCAATGTCATGATGGATTTAACTAGTTGAACACGCTTGTCTTTCATATATTACAATCATCTTTGCATTCATATTTACTTTCCAGTTTGCATATTAGTTTAGATAAATCAATCATAAACCCCCATTTCATTTAGTAATATTATTTAAATACAAGCAATCTGAGTCCTTGTGGGTTCGACCCTTGCTTCCACTATACTTGGGTTTGGAAGTTAGGATATTTCTTTGACAGTGCTTTTACAGCGACATAAAAGTGCTCGTCATCAAGACAAGGTGCTCAAGGGTGGGCCTTACTTCATCCATGGTAAGCCGCTCATCCTTAAACATATTCCCGACAAGTTTGCCTTTAATCAGAAAGACATCGCCACCATTCCGCTTTGGGTTCGAATCTATGACCTAGCTAGAGAGTATTGGACCTCGGATGTGCTCGGCTGCATAGCTTCCCAAGTGGGCAAGCCCCTTTCATGGACCCGGTCACCGACAGGAGGAAATGTGGTGCCTATGCTCGGGTCTTGGTGGAGATCAATTTTTCCTCTTCAATCACGAGGGAAGTAATTCTTGACTTTGATGATGGTGTTACTCTTGATTGCACTTTTCGGTGGGGGAAGATGATATCGGTTGGAGGTAAGCCCATGCGACCTACTTGAAAAGGCGGTTGCAAATGGAGATAGTAACGTTCTCAATGTCTAAGCCCTCTGCAACCTTTGAGCCAACTTCGTCAATGAAGCCACCGGACGACGACGCTGTGAGGGCAGAGGAGTGGTGGAGAATGAACAACGAAGGAATATCGGTGGATTTGGCGAAGCGACTCTTCGAATTGCAAGAAGAGACTGATCGAAATGAGGTTGAGAATCGAAGGCTCCTTGCTCGAAATCTGAAAGAGGGAGGATCTAGAAGAGGAAGTAGTGAGATCTGGAAGAGTGAGAGACAATAATGAAGAATGTAAGGGAAAGATGTAGTGTGCTAACCAACTAATAAAAAGGTTCTACCTTATCAACGCGCATTTATAAAGAGAAATTAGGATATATGGGCCAATTCTCTGTATAGAAAATTGGCGATCACAAACCAACTAGCTTTGCCTAAATTGTAGGCCCAAGCCCAACTAGCTTCTTTTCACCTTTTTTTCGTCAGAAATCTCAAGGCATGTTTTAAATATGTATAGCTTAAAGCTATTTTAAATATGTATATATTGGCCAACTATGATATCTCAGGGCATGTTTGGATCGCGCATTATAATGCAGACTTTTGTATTATAATGCGCGGTCCAAACAAGCCCTTAGTTCTAGAAAGATAATTAATTAGTGTTTGATTTGTTTATCTTATGTGTTTTTTCAAATAAATGCCTATTAATTGATCTCATTGAAATGAATAGACTCTTACTTAATTTATCAATTTCTAGTTTATATTTTTTTTCATGTGTATGCTGGTGAGAATATTAGTGTTACATATGTCAGGATGTAACTAATCTTAATGCCATTTGTCACTCTCCTTTAAAATCCATTATCATTATGTTTTGATGTCCATGAATTCCATGAAGAGTTAAATACAAAATGAATTTCATGTTGCGATCAAGAATGGTGTTCTTATAATTTTTATTCTTTAATTGCATTTTAATTTAGCATTTTTATTTTCTAAGAATATTAATCTTGGGTTGCTCTCGAATCCATTAGGTGTTGGAGCAAGTTAAGTTTCATGATACGCAACAGGAGGAATCAGCAGGGTTGGTAACGAGCTCGGACAGTTCGGTAACGAGTTCGGCTTCAGAGATCACGTCGGTACCGAGGCCTGCGCCAGTGTCGAGGCCCGTTAGGGAACATCGACCTCCTGCTCATTTTAAGGATTAATTTTAGTAATTAATTAATGTAATTTTTTAAACAGAGTGTTATAAACTCCTTCTCGGGTTTTCTTTACGCTTCTTTCCCGGGACGCTTTTATTGAACAGTTAGGGCCTAGTATAAATACTCTTATACTCTTATGTTACTATTCTTTTAATTAATCAGAAAATTATCTTTTGCCCTAATTTCCTTCTCTTTCTTCTTCTCCTTCGTCTGCCTCTCCCCCTGGCTTCGGCCATTCCCCTTCACATTCCTATCTTTGATTCAGTGGAGTTATTTGGTACTGGTTATTATAACATGTATCAACTGGTGCTTTCATCCTTTGAACACGTAAGATTTCATGTCGCACGATGGAGAAATTTCTCAAGTCACCGGCACAGAGGCCAATATTCGAGAATTGCTTCAGAATTTATCCATCGAAATCCGATAGCAGCATAAAGAACAAGAAGTTCAACGTCGAAGGCTGGATCAGGTTTTCCATATCTTGGATAACCGAAATATAATCGAGGGTTTTATGTTGAAAACCCTTTCGCGGAACCGCGTCAACCCCCGCAAGCGGTCGCGCAACACCAGCAACAGCCGCTGCCAGAAAGCACACAGGTCCAGCGGCAGCCACCGCCATGCTAATGAGGATCTAGAGCAAATGGAACGATACCCAAAAATCCGAATATGCACCCCGTTTCAACGGTACTGACCCGGTTGGATGGGTTTACAAGGTACAATCCATTTCGATTATTTTCATACTTTAGATGTTGATTGTTTGCGATTAGTTGGGATGCTTTTTTATCACCCGACCTCTAATTGGTTTCGTTATCAACGTCGGAACCACTGCAATGGGACATGGCCTGAATTTATCGTTTCGATTAAACAATGTTTTGATCCATATCACTATGAGGACTATGTTGGTCTTCTTGCAAAACTCCAACAGAAAACGACTGTTCTCGATTACCAGGCTGAATTTGAGGCCCTGTTGAATAAAATTGAAGGGCTATCAGAGCCGACATTGATATCCTTGTTTAAGGCCGGACTGAAACAACCGGTTCGACGTGAATTGAATTTGTGGAATCCGATCACACTTACGTACACAAGCCTTTGCCCTAGCCCGTGAACTCGCGGCTTCGTATACCGACATAGTGAATGGGATTTCAGCTCCACTCCGAAACTGGCAAAACTCGGGGTTTAAGCCGGGTGGGGCGAGTAGTTCGAGCAATGCCCCAGTTCCGTTACCGACCTCTGGCCAGAATACCACTAACTTGAATCCCAATTATAACACATTGCCAATCAAACGTCTTTCTGTTGTTGAGAGGGGAGAACGTATAAAAAAGGGCTTATGTTGGAACTGTGACGAAAAATATGTGCCAGGACAGCCATGTAAACATCGTTTTCTTGCTTTACTGGGCAGTGATGACAGTGATGAGGACGTTAAAGTTGACACCGATGATGTTACTTTAGCAGTTATGGGTGATGTCTCTAGTATTCATTCCATGGATGGCATTGCTAATCCTAAATCACTTAAAATTCTGGGGTGCATTAACGAGATGGTAGTACATGTGCTAATTGATGGTGGTAGTACGCTTAATTTTATCCATCCCAGAGTGGCGGAACAGTTACAATTACCTTTAGCACAAATTTCTCCATTTCGGGTATATGTCGGGAATGGTGAATCCTTACTTTGTACTCTTCAGTGCCTGTTGGTTAGGGATTTACTTAACAACAAATAAATTTGTAGTCAAGACCCCGTTGAGTATAGGGGAGTCAGGATCGTTCCACGGGAAGCACGATTGTTTGTTTATCGAACTACTAAACCAAAAATAAAACAAATAAAGCAACACAATCACACACACAACCAACCTCGTTAACGACTTTGTCAGGGTCGTTAACGAACCTGAGTAGACTACTAACACACACTAACGACCTAAAACAAGTTCGGTACTGAGGCAGCTAACTCAGTAACGAATATAACAGTAGAAATTCAAATAAAAACAAATATCTAGGACAAGGTTCACCACAACATAGCCATGCATATAAACTCGTAAGAAGATAAAGATCATGCCTTTAAATAGATAAATTCATCAACTTTCGCTGATTAGCAAGCAAATCAATTTATTCTCATAAACTAACTCACTCAATCACTTGTTTTGGATCCAAAGCTCAAAAACTTTCGTTATCGAACAATATCAACCTTCAAGTTAACAACTTTCTCTTTCAATCAAGTTAAAAACTCAAATTACCTCGATTCTCATCTAGGTATAAACACAACTAGCAATCTAAAAATAGATAAAAGGCATTCAACACTATCTACTTACTCATCAAACCATGCACAACTATGCCGGGTTTAACCCCGACCCTAGATAAGAAAACTACTCACTACTCATAATTATAAAGCAAACAACTTCTATAAAAGAAAATATTGAAAACAAAACAACTATTTCAAATTAATAAGAAAATAATCGTCTTACAGAATTCAGAAGAAACCCGGAAAGAACAAGAACACCGAATCAAACAACCGCCTAACGACCTAAGCTTCACTCTCGTTACACCTCGGTTCGACAGCTCTCTCTCGGCTTCTCTCCTTCTCGAACACGTCCGAACCCCTCCTCTAGCTAGAAAAGAAGGGTATTTATACTAATAAAGCTATCTAACTAAAAAGCTAAAAGATAAAAAACTTTCCTAAAAGATAGAAACTAATTCTAAAAAGATAGAAATAAAATCTAAAAGATAACAAAACCTAAAATACAAAATATAAAACCCTAAAAACTCATTAAAAACCCTACCGACACGGAACAAATTCCCGCACAGGGTCGGTAATCATAAGATCGAACTCTCGAAAAACTCTATCTTGTAGCCTCGTTAACGACCCTTCACAGCCTCGTTAACGAGCCTGGGTTTTGCTTCTTCAACACTTCTTCTCTAAAAATCTTGACTTCAATTCTCTTTATCTCCGTATTCTTCCGTCTTTCACCATAGCACTCTATTCAGCTCCAAAAAAACACTGTTTCCTTGCTAAAACCTATAAAAAGACACAAAACGGAGTAGCTTCCATACTTTTCACAAAATATGCAAAACCATCCAAAAACACACAAAACTAACCCTAAAACTACTAAAACTAAACCTAATAAACTAAGAAAACACACTAAAAACTATACCAAAAACACGAACATCAAAATAGCCCATACTTAGACTTGCTTGTCCTCAAGCAATCATTAAACATCAATCAAAACCAAAAAATCATACTTATCAAGCCATAGCCATCATCTAAAAAGCAACTTCAACATATAAAAGAAAAATAACAAATGACTATTAATGTCATCACACATATATGCACCAAATAGACATAAGAAAATACAATCCAACCTCAAAAGGGATAATGTGTTTCACTCAACTCTCAATGTATTTAGGCTTATAATAACAACTCTCAACTCATCTTATATACAAAAACTCATAGAAATTGGAACTTATATCACCAAACTCTCCACCCAAGATTTGTCAAAACAAGCAAAAAACATCAAGAGAACTTAGGGGGCTCAATGAAAAAATTCATAAAAGCTTCCATTCGGCCGGGTTGTAATGGGGCTTGGTAAAAACAATAAGGCATGGAAAATATTTTGGCTATGTGGTGATAATAATATCCGGGAATCAAAGACTCCTAAAAACTCACACATACAAAAACTCTCATAAAAGAACCAAACTCACTCTTCATTATGCACACTTATTCACTCACCCAATATATCCTAGAAAGTCTCATAACATAACTCAAAAACAATCTCTGATTTGTCTATTAAGCACAAATGCACATCTACTTCCTTTTTTTCTTCACTCTCTTCTCTTTCTTCTTTGCGCAGCCTCGTTAACGAACCCACAAGGGTCGTTAACGAACTTCATCGTGTATACTTCATCACCTCTTTTCTCTTAACCTTTCAACAAATTTCTTTTGTGCATCCTTTACTATCAAGAGATCTTTCTTTTAACAACATAAAACAAGAGACTTCCAATCTACCCTTCCCAATAATCCTTAAATTTCGAAACCAAACATAATGTTGCACTCCCCTTCCTTTTTATACTCAACAAAACATACCTCTCCAAACTAAGTTCAATCCCCGGATAGGGTCAAGCTTATCTCGGCTAGGGAGCAATTTTTGTGGAGCTAAAAATAAAAGGCTTCAGGCTCAAATTGGCTGTCAAAAAGAAGATAATGCAAAGGTAGATATGGACTAATAGGGCTTATTAAAAATAAGTTCTCTATCATATGATTTCCACAAGTAATGAACTATAAATCTTATATAGGTCTCAAGAAATAGATAACCATCACAATTCCAAGAGATAATAAGCATATAGAGAGTTAATCACACAAGAAAAGAAGAGGGATTTTTAATGTTCTCCCTATAAGGCCAAAAATAACTCACAAGGTAAATTATTTTGTTGGATTGCATAACTTATGCTAAAAAGTATACATGCTCAATTTCATCAAAATGTTATTCCTTCATAAAAACAACTTCATAACAAGAATCCGGCTATACTATCAAAGACATGCTTGCAAGGAATTATATGATCATGCTAGCAACTACTATCACGGAACCATAAGAAAGGGATATCTATCAATTCTAAAACTCTTTTTTTTTTTCGGAATTTTGAAATTTTTCAAATTTTTTCTTTTTCTTTTTTCGTGGAGCACAAAATTTCTTTAAAACAAATAAAACAAATAAAACACATAAAACAAGACAAGACACAAGACAACAAGTTTTCTACCTTTTCCCACCCCATACTTAAAATTACAGTGTCCCCACTGTAATACAAATAATAAGAAGAAAAGAAATAGAAAAGAAAAACAAAACAAAATAAACAAAGAAACAAACAGAAAACTTACAAAGTCATGAAGCAGAAAACAAGAAAACTCTTCAAACTGAATCAACGGTTAGGTGGTGGAAAGTAATGCTCGAAGTTCCCCATGAAGTCATACATCGTCCTCCAGCGCTCTGTATCATCCGCCTCTCTCTGCTGATGCCTCGTATCCTCTAATGCCATGTGAGCAGAATAGACACTCTCCCATCTATCCATCCTATGATGAATATGTGTCTGCTGAAGGTTAAGGTGCTGTATCTGAGCTGAAAGATCTTCGGCCCATGGTGGCGGGATACTCGATCCAATGTACTCGGGCTGAGGAGGTGGTTGATAGTGAGGCTGGAAGTGGTCTTGGTAAAGCACTGGGTTGTATGGCATGATTCCATAAGAATGAGGGTCGATAGGTGGCTGAGGTGACATGGGCGGGGGATCGTTAGACGCTCTCGGTGGGTCGTTACCGAAGCTGTTGTCATCGATAGAGATATCAAAATGGTCATTAACGACCCTGGTAGGCTCGTTAACGAAGCTGTTGTTGCCCAGAATCTCTGTGCCGAGGTCGTCATCTTCAAAATTAAGCTCTTCAGTGCCAACCTCGGTAGACGCCTCTATCGCAGCCTCGTTACCACCATCATCTTCATCCATGGCGACTTCCTCTCTTTCGAACCGGGACTCACATGGTCTAAGCGTTAACTCATCTTCCGGCTTGGGCTCTAACGGGTATGCATGCCCAGTCCACGCCTCGTACCAATTCGGTACATAGAGTAGCTCCATCTTGCTAAGGGCGGGAACAACATCTCGACCAAGAACCTTTGTAGTGTACCCGTCCCGACTTTGAGTGAAAATACCGGAGCTAAACCAATAACCTCTGTTGAGCAGCTGAGCATGGGCCGGTGTGTAGCGAGATAAGTCAACTCCAAGATTGGTTGCCAAGAGACTAACCAAATTGCTGCAGCAAACCTCCTTCGACTTGATTGATTTTTCCACGTAGTATAGCCATTCATACCCCAAGTTCAATGGGGCGGGATCCTAAAAAAGAATAGTGCGGAGGCATGCAACCTCCATCCTTGTAGGCCGGTTCAGCTCTTTCTTAGGCCAGAATGTAGCGGCTAGGACTCAGAGAATGATCCTAAAAATTGGGTTAATGATGCTTTCCCCGGATAGAGCCGCAGAGGAAGGCTCTACCTCCCCGGTGATGTAGCTCCAAGTCCTTGTCACCTTGTAATCTTTAAGACTGTATTCTCGAGAGGGATTTGGGAAGTCAAGTATGGCATTAAACTCCGCCATGGCATACTCACGGTTCACATTACCGAGCCTAAACCGAATTCGTCCCTCCGAGGTCTTCGACGGGAATCTTGTCTCTAGAGTGGCTAGAAACTCGGATGTGAGAGCCGGGAAGTGTGGCACATTCTCCTTCTTCAACAAGTGAGGAACACCGAGAATAGCGAAGGCCTCCTTGACATCATCGTAGATCCGCATTTGCTTGGCACTCGACCTCGAGAACCACCTAGTGTTGTGGTCCTTGTTTAGTATGGCATTTTAGCGGTCGGCTTGTCCTTGAGTGCGCAGGATCACGTTGTCCATGCGAGGTGGAGATGGGGACCTCTGATTGCTCCTCTTCTTTTGGGCTTGGGTTGTTGCTCGGCTTGAACTTGCCATTGGACCTATAAAGATACAAATTTTCCAAGATAAGATCCAACCAAATCAAGTAGACAAGAGACCCCATACTTGGTCTCGGAATAGCCCTCGGAAATCGTCGTTAACTACCCAATTGGGTTGCTAACGATTCTGAACTAGTTTTTTTTTTCTTTAAAGGCCTGTTAATGCGCATGGTCGTTAACGAACCTGGGTGGGTTGTTAACGACCTGCCGAGAACCAGTTTGCAGAGTCCGAGTGTATGGAAAACTCCAAAATTAAGCCATGAATCAAACATGCATCATTCCTAATCCGACACTAGACACACAATCGGATATACGCACCCCATACTTACTCAATTACCCATCCCGAACATGCTAGAATTGCCCAAAATTAACATGGTGAAGATCAACCTCGATTTCTAGAACAAGGTAGTTCATGCTATCCGAAATCAACATACAATGGAGAATCCAAGCAAGAATAAACCCATAGAAATCAAAATCAACCATCAATACATTAAGCAATAAACTCATTTAGGAACAAGAACATGCCATTCGATCCTCTATGAACTAGATATGAAATTTTGACCCTATAAACCATAAATCATGCAATAGAGAGTTAAGGTTCAGAAATCATACCGGTAGATTGAGAAATTGAAGAGCAAAAGATCGAAAATTAGGAGTTATCGGGCTCAGAATCTCGCCGGTGGTCTTCGTTAACCGGGTGGTCTCCGAAGGTCGGTGGCGCTGGGGTTTCCGAATGGTGGTGTGGGATTTTCGGTGGGACTCTTGGAGGATTTAAGCTTGAAGATTGAGGGTTTGAGAATAGAGTTTTTGGGAGATCTAGAAGGGTTTTTATAGGAGAGGCTTGGGGTAGGGAAAGAGGTAAAAGTAGCGGCCCAAGGGTAGATAGAAGATAGATTAGGGTTTAGAAAAACTTACCTGCCCGTTTTACCGAGTTGGGTTGCCGAATCGGGTCGTTAGCGACTCTGGGTGGGTCGTTAACGAGCCACCGTAGCCTCTTTAAGTGATTTTCGAGCCGCTCTCCTGCATCTTGTTAGCTAAAAAAAATCTATTCTATCTTTCTACTTCTAAACTACTTACTAAAACTCAAAATAAAACTAGGAAAAGAAAAAGAGAAAAAAAAGAAGAAGAAAAACTAAACTATACTAAAAGCGGGTTGCCTCCCGTAAGCGCTATTTTTAACGTCGTTAGCCCGACGTACTTACCTTGGCTCAAGGTGGCTCTTTTGCAGCTATGTTGGAGTCTTAAGGTACCCCATACTTAGCTTTGTAGACATTATTGGCTTGAGTCCATAAATTTGGTCCCTTATCTTCTAGCAATATGCCCGGTATTCCTACATAAGGGTTAGTGAAATCCGAAAACCAAGGTGGTCTGGACTCCTCTGTAGCATATACAGTGGGGCATGGTGTAGGAACAAAGTATGAAGAGTAATCAGAGCCAGCATTAGCGAATTCGTAGTTAGAGTACTCACCTTGATTATACCCTTGCATGTGGGACTCGATGATGGGCCAATGAGGTTCGGTAGGGACTTGTGTGAAATTCTCGTCCGTTTTGGTAGTTGGAAGAGGCTCGGTAGGATCAGCTATGTCGAGTTCCAGACTGAATTCCACGCGTTCCTCGCCAATATCAAAAGTGAGAAGTCCCTTCCGCACATCGACCTTAGCACCTGCTGTAGCTAGGAATGGCCTACCTAGGATAATAGGGACGTGAGGATCTTCAGGCATATCGAGGACGATGAAATCATTCGGTATAAAGAATTTCCCAACTTGAATGGGATAGTTGTCCACGACTCCTGTGGCTTTTACGCATGATCCGTCCGCCATGTAGAGGTTCATATCTACAGGCTCCAGTGGTCACATGTTGGCTTTAGACCAGATTGAGAGAGGAAGTAAACTAGCACTGGCTCCCAGATCACATAGGGCTTTGAATTTGTGGTCGCCTATGCCAATTGTGATGGCAAACCTCCCTGGGTCTCCTAGCTTTTCTGGTACAGCTATAGATCGGACCTCGTCTTGCAGCTCTGTGATGGATCTTTTCTTGCTAAGAATATCCTTCAAAAATTTCGTGTAAGCCGGCATTTCGCTTAGGGCCTGAGCGAATGGGATGGAAATATTAATGCCCTGAAGAATCTTTACGAAACGCTTGAACTTACTTTCAGTAGAGTCCTTTGATTTCTTAATAGGAAAAGGAAGATATTTCACCATTCTCGGAACCAAGTTAGGTTCGAGAGGTGATACTACCGGGTCGACACTAGGGTCGTTAGGTACTCTCGGCGGGTCGTTATCGACCCTGATGGGGTTGTTAACTACCCTGGAATTGAGAGGAGGGCTCGGATTAGAAAACTTACCTGGACTAGGGTCGTTAGGTACCCTGGGAGCCTCGTCACCATGGTGTGCTAGTTCGGTACTTGCTCTCGCTGGGTCGTTACCGAGCTGCACCGTGGCGTACTTTTCAGTCTTGTCCTTAGCATGGACATGCTCCGGTAGTGTCTTGCCGCTCCTAAGGTGTACTGCGGCTATTTGTCCCTTAGGGTTCTCCTTGGGACGGCCCGGGAGTTGCCCTTGTGGTCTTGGAATCTGTGCAGCGAGGTTCCCTAGTTGAGAATCGACATTTTTCTTCCACACATCAAACTCTCCCCATCGTTTGTTTTGATTGTTAAGGTTGGCTTGGATTCCATCAATCTTGCTATGCACTTCATTGAATTTATTATGGACTCCGTTAATGCCTTCCTGTAACCCTTGTGCCCATGATGGTGGCTCCTGATAGCCTGGAGGTCGATACGGTGTAGGTCGTCTATCCGGTGGAGGCACTGCATAGTTGGCATTCGGATTTTGGTTGCCCCACGTTGGATAATTGTTCGACCTATCAAAATTACTAGGCTGGTTTCTGTATGGGCCTCTCATATAGTTTACTTCAGCATATGTCTCAGCGGCTCTCACCTGCTCTATGTTAGTGCAAGCAGAAGTACTATGGGTAGAAGAGCCACACTCTTGACAAGTTTGAGAGGATTTCAGAAAACTTATCTGCTTCTTCAGGCGGTTGACCTCATCTTGTAGATATTGATTTTTGACATATGGGTCAACATCGTCCTTGTTAGGTATGTAGAGACGCTTCTAGGGCTGAGGAGTTTGCTGGGTACCATACATGACATCATAATTAGACAGCTTGTCCAACAATTCCCATGCAGCCGTAGGTTCTATCTCTATAAAACCGCACGCTATATGCGTGTTGATGCGGTTCTTCGTCTCTGCATTAATACCCTGGAAAAAGATTTCTTGGAGAACATATAAAGGTTGCCCATGAGTAAGGCATTGTCTAAGCATTTCTTTAAATCTTTCCCATGTTTCAATGAAAGTCTCATTAGACAGCTGGTGATAGGATGTGATATGCTTTCTCAACTCTGTTGTCTTGGCAGGAGGGAAAATTTTTGTAAGAAATTGATCATACAAAGTTTTCCAAGTCCTGATAGACTTAGAAGGTAAGCTCTCCAACCAGCTCAGGGCCTTTCCAGTAAGAGACCACCTGAAAGCTTTTAACAGAACATATTCAAGTGAGACACCTTCAGCAGCTATGGTGTCACATAAATCAAGAAAATTCCTAATATGTTCCATAGGGCACTCAGAAGGTTTCCCTTCAAACTGAGCCCGTTTGATCAAGGATATAAATTGAGACTTAATCTCAAAAGGTTTCTCTATCTCCGGAAGCACAATTGGAGACTCCGGCACCCTCAGTTCTGGATGCATGTAGTCTTTGGCAGTCCGTGGATAGGCGTTCAGTTCTTCCTGTAGACGAGCACTGTTGACTCGTTGACGCTCAGCCTCGGCAGCAACGGCTTCTTTCTCGATTTTCAACGCCTCCATCTGCCTCTGTAGTTCAGCCATCTGACGAGTCAACTCCTCTAGTGTAGCCATAGCTCGGTTTTCTCGGCGTCGACGATGCAGGGAACGTTCAGGTTTAGAATAATAACCGGCGTTGTCAAATTCGAGCCTTCTACGTCCAGCTGGCATACGCTGAGAAAACAAACAAAGAAAACAAAGATTAAAAACAGCAACGGGGTCGGGCTATTCCCAGACCCACTGATAAAAAAACAAACACTGTTGCTATCCCCGGCAACGCCGCCAATTTGTTGGTTAGGGATTTACTTAACAACAAATAAATTTGTAGTCAAGACACCGCTGAGTATAGGGGAGTCAGGATCGTTCCACGGGAAGCACGGTTGTTTGTTTATCGAACTACTAAACCAAAAATAAAACAAATAAAGCAACACAATCACACACACAACCAACCTCGTTAATGACTTTGTCAGGGTCGTTAACGAACCTGGGTAGACTACTAACACACACTAACGACCTAAAACAGGTTCGGTACCGAGGCAGCTAACTCAGTATCGAATATAACCAAAGAAATTCAAATAAAAACAAATATCTAGGACAAGGGTCACCACAACATAGCCATGCATATAAACTCGTAAGAAGATAAAGATCATGCCTTTAAATAGATAAATTCATCAACTTTCGCTTATTAGCAAGCAAATCAATTTATTCTCATAAACTAACTCACTCAATCACTTGTTTTGGATCCAAAGCTCAAAAACTTTCATTTTCGAACAATATCAACCTTCAAGGTAACAACTTTCTCTTTCAATCAAGTTAAAAACTCAAATTACCTCGATTCTCATCTAGGTATAAACACAACAAGCAATCTAAAAATAGATAAAAGGCATTCAACACTATTTACTTACTCATCAAACCATGCACAACTATGTCGGGTTTAACCCCGACCCTAGATAAGAAAACTACTCACTACTCATAATTATAAAGCAAACAACTTCTATAAAAGAAAATATTGAAAGCAAAACAACTATTTCAAATTAATAAGAAAATAATCGTCTTACAGAATTCAGAAGAAACCCGAAAAGAACAAGAACACCGAATCAAACAACCGCCTAACGACCTAAGCTTCACTCTCATTATACCTCGGTTCGACAACTCTCTCTCTCTCTCGGCTTCTCTCCTTCTCGAACACGTCCGAACCCCCCCTCTAGCTAGAAAAGAAGGGTATTTATACTAATAAAGCTATCTAACTAAAAAGCTAAAAGATAAAAAACTTTCCTAAAAGATAGAAACTAATTCTAAAAAGATAGAAATAAAATCTAAAAGAGAACAAAACCTAAAATACAAAATATAAAACCCTAAAAACTCATTAAAAACCCTACCGACACGGAACAAATTCCCGCACAGGGTCGGTAATCATAAGATCGAACTCTCGAAAAACTCTATCTTGTAGCCTCGTTAACGACCCTTCACAGCCTCGTTAACGAGCCTGGGTTTTGCTTCTTCAACACTTCTTCTCTAAAAATATTGACTTCAATTCTCTTTATCTCCGTATTCTTCCGTCTTTCACCATAGAACTCTATTCAGCTCCAAAAAACATCGTTTCCTTGCTAAAACCTATAAAAAGACACAAAACGGAGTAGCTTCCATACTTTTCACAAAATATGCAAAACCATCCAAAAACACACAAAACTAACCCTAAAACTACTAAAACTAAACTTAACAAACTAAGAAAACACACTAAAAACTATACCAAAAACACGAACATCAGTGCCCGACCACACCTCTGCAGCTTCAAGGTCAATCGTTTGCAATTGATCTTTTTTTATTAGAAGTGCATGGACCACAAGTTGTTCTTGGCGTCCAATGGTTACAGACGTTAGGTAAGGTCTCTCATGATTATGCTCAGTTGTTGATGGAGTTTTCTTGGAATGGAAAGGTGGTGACCTTACAAGATCATCGACAAGCTCCGCGTTTGATTTCTCTGAATGCACTACAACCCTTATATGCATTTGAGGTCGTGGCTAGTTGTTTTGAGATTCTGCCAATTACAGAGCATGTGCAGCCCATTGAGGCTTCGGTCGTCGAATTCCCACATGATGTTCAGCCAGAAATTCGGGAGGTTTTGCAGTTACATGATAATGTCTTTCAGATGCCGGTTGGCTTACCTCCACATCGCCCTTGGGATCATCGCATTCATCTTCAAACGGATGCGACGACGGTAAATGTTCGCCCTTATATTAGTCTCTTCAAACCAATCCAGTTAGTTTTGTTCACTCTCAATTTGTTCTATAGATTCAAGATCATGTGTTGAACAAGCGGAACTACAACTCATATTCTAATTCAAGAGAATCTTTGCTTCAATAGAGAGTTGTCTTCTCCTAACAACTTCTTAATATCCCATTGAAAAAGTGAGTTACAAATCCTAAAAATCCTCTTTGTTTTGGTCTATAATTTGGTGGATATAAATTACTAAATTTGAATATAATGAATGTGGTATGATGTATTTAAATGTCAAACTTACTGTTGAATAATTTATTATGCTATACACTATAATTACATGTCTTAAGTGCTACTTCCTTTGTAATCAAAAGAAAGAAAATTCAGCATATACCAATAAAATTGTTGTATATATATCTGATGACAACACAATACATAGATTTTAATAAGGGCTAGCTGAAAATAAAAAAGAGACTATAATTACCATTGCCTTCTTTATATTGGATGTGGATCATAATTTGATACTCGCTTCTTTTTCTACCGAAAAAAGAGACTAATTTTGTATCACTTTGTTTTCATGTCACAAAATTTGTATATATGTATATGGTATCTTGTCATTAACAAACAATGCTATGAATGATTCTATCCTTGAACGCAAACATCTTATCTAATAGTAGAAGTGCAACGCGCTCAGGAGAAACGGGTTTTAAGGAGAAACAGGGGGAACAATTATTACGCGTCGAATTAATCTATATCAATGGATAATAATGAGGGTGTATATTCTGATTTTTATGGGTAAAAACAGGGGGGATCCACTGTTAATCCAAATGTGGAAGGAACCGAGATTTTAGGGATCATGGAGAATAACCGCAATATCCTATCTGAAAATCAGTTATGCGTCTCAAATTATTCAACAATACAAGATATATTATTCCGAATTTAGTGTATTGTTATTCAACAAAGCAAGTCGTATTATTCAGAATTTAATACATTGTTATTCATAATTGCGTATCCGGTTTTTCTTATGTGTTTGTATTATTATTCGTATATAGATCTATTGGAATCATGCATACATCCATATATATAATTTTTTTATTCAAAATTATTTGGAGTGATAGAATAATAAATGTGGGGGTAAAATTATGGGGAAAAGTCCACGATCTGTCAAAAAAGGAAGCACCGAAATTTAAGGAAATCATTGAAAAAGAATAACTGTCATATCCTCAAGAATTTCCATATCTTAGCATTAGAATATATCTCACATTACGTAAAAAAAATCTTCATCATTGATAATATCGAAAGATACGATGCTGAATAATCATCTTCCGCAATAGATCCATCTCACAAATTCCAAATCCTGAACAATCTTCCATGGAAAGAGATAAGGACTCACTTTAAGAAACCATTCGTACTTACTTGTATGGTTATTCACCTTTTTATTAAGTGTTATTCAAATATACTTGTTTTGATTTTCATATAATTGTTAATTATAAATGTGTGATGTGTTATTCATATAGACTTTTATTGTTATTCATAATTACATAACGTGTTATTCAATTATGTGTGGCTTCTTATTTATATATAATTGTCTTATTAATCGTGTGATTGGTATTTCATAAAAACATGAACTTTTATTCATACACCCGTGAAGTGATATTCAAAAAAGCATGCTTTGATATTCATAATATATTGCTTTGTTATCCCAAACAATTGGAGCAATTATGAACTATGCGTAGAAGATTATTCAACTATGTGCGAAAGATTATTCATACATAACTAGCTTAATATTCGTACAATAATTTTTAATTATTCAAATTTTCATCAACTGTTATTCAAATATACGTGTTTCGATTTTCATATAATTGTTATTATAAATGTGTGATTGTTATTCATATAAACTTGGCTTGTTATTCATAAATACAAAACGTGTTATTCAACTATTTGTGCCTTATTATTCATATATAGCTGACTTAATATTCGTCTATACCAGGATAATTTTTCATAATCACGTGTAGTAATCTTCAAATAGTTGCGTGTCGGGGTCAAGACAATGATGAGCATGCTTCTGAATTTGTGTATGGTGCGAATTGAATAACAAGATACACATATATGAATAACTAAACATGCATATATGAATAACAAGTTACGAATATATGAATAACATACCACGTATACATGAGTAACAAAACATCCTAAACCATCAAAATTAACCTATTTGATCGAATTATTTCAAGAACTCGCTTGAAATCAACGAACTTGTTTGAATTTTAACAACAATAAATCATCCATCTTCAACAATTTTACCCGCCCCCCTCTCAAAATGAGCCTTGTCCTTCCCTTAATCTCGCTTTGATTAACCCGTCCCCTATTAGGGCCATCATCGATCTCCATCCTCCTCCAAGAGAATCGTCTTCCATGACCATAATTTTGTTTTTGATATGGAGATCGCCTACGCTGGATATACAATTGATCTCGATCTTCTTCCCTGCTTCAGAAATTGGGACGATAACGACATATTCTTGATCTTCTCCTTCGCTTCAAAAAATTGAGATGAGAATTGAGGATGTGTATGAATTTTTGGAGGAGATTGGTTGCAGTTTTAGAATATTAGGGGATAGATGAAAATACATATAATGAATTTTCGGAAGAGATTGATTGCAATTTTTGAATATTAGGAGAGAGAATAACAAATCCCATAAATCTCTCTAATCAGAATTAATTTGGTGTACATCACCTACCTTCCTTATTTCACACCTTTTTTTATTTAATCTTAGGCATCTATTTTATCTCATCTAACATCACATATCAATTCCCCCGTTTCTCCCTAAAAGCTTGTTTCTCTATAGCGTCATTCATATTATGCCATTATACACTAATTTGTCATTAAATTCTTGTGCTATAATCCGGGAAGGATTAATTAATATGAACCTGATGTTTTACATTACTATTCTTTCCTGCACAGTTAAGAAAACACAACAAAACTTCTTACCAAAAAACTAAACAATCACTTATTATTTGGACATGTTTGTATGACCATGTTGTGTGTTATATGTACATCATTAATTTGCATTAACCTTGTTTTGTCGCAACATTTGGACGCATACTTAATTAGCTTTGTTAATTTTATTTAGCTGGTGTTTTTGGTTTGATGATGATTGTTTTGGGCAGATTTACCACGTAAACGTGTTACCTGCTAAAATGAGGGAAACTTAACCAAAAAATAGTCGTAACGCGTTATACTATTTGAACAAGATGAAATATGAAGTTGTAAATAAGAAAGAAAATGAAATCAAGAGCACGATTTGATTATCGGTTGGTGATGATAGCCTCGTAATAGCTATCTACTTAATTACAAAAGAGCCGATGGATTAACGAACAATGTTTTCCAGCACAATGAGCAAAAATCTTAAGAAACTGTGAGTATGATTCTTGTCCCCTCTGGTTTCTTCGTCCCTTGCTTTTATATTCCTCTTCTCTTTCCGACCGTTGCAGGCATGATCAGATCCCGTGATTGTCGCCAGCGCCATTAACAACGTGGTCGTTATCCGGAGACCTCATTAATGCCGTAATCTTTGCCATTATCTCCCTGATAGCCATGATCTTCGCAACTCCTCTTATGCCCGTTAGCATTTATTGACATGGGCTTTGTATCCCTCGTATTTGCAATTTTGTGCTGGATATTGATGGGCCCAACAATACCCCCCAAAAAACCCGGGAAAACTTCCCTCCACTTTCCTAGGGTTTTTTGAGTTTTTGGTCTCGGATGTTGTAGCGCGTCCCATCAATCTTTATTTAAGACTCTTGTAGACATCATTGCGACCCCGTCTGCATTCTTTGGCTGACAGGTACGTTTCTTCTATTCTCGACTCTTCGTCTTCTCTTCAGTCTTTCTCACGGCGGACTCTAATTTTTCCATGGAATCTCACCCTCATTGCCTTGAACCAATCAACCCCCCTTGCTTTACTTCTTCCGATATTCTCACCTCTTACCATCAGAAAGATAGCCTCTTTGTTGAGCCAAGCTCTTTTGCTTTTTCTGTCGGATTTCCTGCCTCCACCGAAGTTTTCCTTCCTCCCCCTGGCGTCTGGGCTGATTCTTACAATGACGACTGGGTATGCTTATACGAGTACCCCTTTCGTATTGGCCATCGCTTTCCTTTCTCTCCTCTTGTGATCGATTTCCTTACTACCCTTAATGTGTCCCCTGGGCAAATACTTCCCCAAGTATGGAGACTTCTCTTGTCTTTCGATCTCTTGTGTTCTTCTCACGATATCCCGTTCAAAGTTGTTGATTTCCTTTGTAATTACCGTCTCTCCAAAGGTGGTCCTGGTCGTTTTACCTTGAAAACCCTCAAAAACAAATCTGACCTTATTTACAACATGTCGAAGTCTGACCGAGGTTGGGCTGATAAATTCTTCTTTGTAAAGTTATCTTCTTTGGGAACCGATACATCTTTTCTGAAACCTCGGTGGCGTTCATCAGGTAGTGTTTTCTCTGTTTGCTTAACTTACTTTGTCCAGATGTCTTTAACCTTTGACTATGCTTGTCTTTGATGTAGTGAATCTCGCTTCTCTTCAACCCCGCAAGGTGTCGGCTCAAATCGTATCTCGCATAGAAGCTTTTTCATTGGAAGAAAGATCTTACCCTAAGCTGATGAAGGCGTGTTTTGCTGATTCTGAAGATACTGAGATGTCAAGTAAGTTTTGAGATCTGCTCCTTATACTAGATGTTGACATGTTTGTTTCTCTTGACCCTGCTTGTCTGCATGCTGCTAGGTTCAAGGACCACTCGCTCCACTGCCGCTCTTACTACCATGGAACGGGTTGAGGCACGGAAGAAGAGGAAGGCTGAAACAACATCGACGGCTGACACGTCTTTGGCGATATCCCTTCCTCAAATAGCGACTGATGCTAGAGCTCCTTTTTCGAAGATGAACGTTGTTCAAACTTGACTGATCTTCCGGGTACCATGATGTCGCTGGATATGGCGGCGGAGAAGTGTTTAAGCTCTCTGATGCCTCTCCACGTAAATTGTCCTCGAGGTGTCGGAAGTCGGAGAAATGTTGGCCGCCCAGTGGCAGGTATGATTACAGTTTCTTGATGACTCGTTGTGTTTTAGTTTTACGTGTTTTATTTCCCGATTACATTTTAATGCGTTACTCGTGTTTTTTCCAGAGCTTCCAACTTACACTTTCAGCTTTCAAAACCTTCAAGGATTTACCGGGTCGTCTTGCTCAAAGCGACCTTAATGTTCAACTTGAGAAGGACAGAAGTACTCTTCTGGGGCACGAGAAGAAAGCTTTAGAACAGAAGGTTAAGGAGCTAACGGATGCTCTTGGAAAGGTTTCCAAAAGTTCCAAGGACTGGGAGGAGAAATTTATGGCTGCGTCAAGGAAGGAGGTCGCTCTTGCAAAGGAGATTGAGGATACTGCCGACTACTTATCGCTTAGGGCTCATGTAGAAACGATAGAGGAATTCGTTGCAGGAAAACATACCTCATGGGATGCCGTCAAGGAAAGAGAGCTATTTGAAAGCCTGTTTTATGTTGAAGTGGTCGCAGCCAAAAAATCCTCAATGGTGGATGATATTGCTCAAGTCGCCAAGGAGGTGGCCCAGGTGGAACTTATGGAGAATCTGAAGGTTTCTAAAGATGTTTCTAAGGAGTAACCTTATCGTTTTCTGCTTATGAATTTTAAATATTTTGGTACCCCCGGTGTTTCGGGGTTCTAATACATTGACTTGTTTGTGTGACCGCTTGTTTTAGGGCAGTTTGTGTGGACAACTCCTTTAACATTGCTTATGCTTTTGGGATTTCTTTGTGAATGCTATTTTGGTGTTTGTCTGTCTCTTTTGCATGTGATACAGGTTTTTGAAGATTGCGTTCATAAGATAAAGATTAACGCATTTGGGAAGACGATCGTTAGTTGTGCTTGGCCAAGTTATGTGACCCGGCTAAAGTCGTTGTGCCGAGATCAAAAGTAATTTAACCCTACTTTACTAACTAGTATAGTAAGCAAGCAAGGGGTCGAACCCAAGAGAATCAGTGTTTCTAAACAATCAGCAAAGACAGGGGTTTTAGGTTTAAGCAAGCAGACAAATTCAAGTTTCAAATCAATTAAAAGAAAGCAGAGTTCATTCAATTAATTCCACCTTTTCAATCCTTCGATCATTGATTCATCCACTTTTCTATATTTCCTAGGTTAATTCCAATCCTTATTAGGGTTTCCGCTTGTCCACGGTCCAAGCGAAACTATGATATGAACAAGGACGCTTAATTCAAATCATGCAATGCACTCAAGGATAATAGGAAATCGAATCATGCAATCAAATAACGAGTCTCATGCATAAAACAACCATCAAACACTCTTTCTCAATTCCAGTCCACGGTCCTGGAAAAGAGTTGTTTCAAGGATAAATAAGATTGCACAGACAAAAATCAAACCTAATCCAAACAATAGATCTAAGTCAATCAAACAAGGTGATCAGGCTCATAAAATTAAACATAGATCATGGAATTAAAAACAAGAGTTTTGATATTAACCTAAGGATAGAAAAGTTACCAGAATCTCACGAATTCAACAAAAGACTTCCTTGATTGAACAAACTCCAAGGAAGATTAGTTCTCCATAAAAACTGAAATAATCTCTAAGTTAAACTAAAAGTATGCTCTCCCCCAAAACTCACGAAACTAGGTCTTTAAATACTAAAACAACCGGATAAAACTAAATATAAAAATAAAATAAAATATAAGAGATAAAACGAAGTCGGCGCGGACTCCAGGCATTCGCGAGCGCGGGTCATGGCCGCGGGCGCGGCTCCAGTGACTCCTCAGCCCCGCGGATCTTGATCTCACCGCGGCCTCGGTATAAAACCGCGCTCGCGGGTCTTCTTTCTTTGTATTTCCTTGCAACCGCTGTGTAGCGGGTCTTCAGCTTAAACTTGGATTTCTGTCTTCAAACTCTTGCAATTCTTCAAATCGTGTCTTTGGTCTACATATTACAATTATGCTCAAAACTAACCTAAACACACTCAAATCATACCTAAAATACAAGAGATAACTATACTAACTTAGAGCGCATCATTATGTCGTAGTAGCGCTTTTGTAAAAGATGCTAAGAGAGAATGATATGTGTAATAGAATAGGATAAATGTAGATACCCATGTTTTATTCAATAAAATCTGAACTGGTTACACAAGTATCTTTGTTTGTATTAAACTCCTCTTGCTCTAGAGTTGTCTTCATGTATTCTCGTCTTTTGCATCTCGTGACTAGTCGTTGTGTGCACATCGTTGCCTGATTGTAAGGCGAGGGCCTATGTTTCGACATGTAACGTCACAAGGCATCCCTTGTTAGTTTTTGTAACATCGTTGTTGTTCCATGTGTGTAGGACAAGGTGAATAAATTTAACAGAATGAAATAACAAATAAATACCTTGTTGCGACTTGCTTATCAAAGGGGTATAATTTTAGATTCGTCGCGTTCCAGCTTCTCGGGACTGTCTTCCCATCATGGGAGATTAACTCGTAAGCTCCTTGCCCAACAACTTTCGTGATCTGATAGAGTCCTTCCCAACTAGCTCCAAGTTTGCCAGCATTTAGCTCTTGGGTGTTATGGAAAACTTTCCTTAATACCCAATATCCTACTTGAAACACCTTCACTTTGACGTGCTTGTTATAACTCCGAGCTACCCCCTGCCTATACGCCGCCATGCGGACTGACATTTCATCTCGTAACTCGTCGACAATATCTAAATGATGGAATAAGTGGACAGATTTGATTCTTCGGTAGTGAGGCCATATCGAGCCGTGGGCAAAGTTATCTCAACTGAAAACACGGCTTCACACCCATATACTAAAGAGAAAGGTGTATGCCCAGTAGCAGTCTTAGGAGTTGTCCGGTCTGACCAAAGTATAAGGGGTAACTCGTCGGCCCATCTTCCTTTGGCCTCTTTAAGGCGTTTCTTCAAGTTGTTAATGATCACCTTGTTACTTGCTTCTACATGACCATTGGCTTGAGGGTAACGTGGTGTAGAAATCACCAACTGAATGTTGTATTGTTGGAAAAAGGATCTTGTTTTGTCGCTAATAAATTGGGACCCGTTGTCACAAACTATGGTTGATGGTACCCCGAATCTGCTGAGGATATTTCTCTTTATGAAGGAGATGACCTGTGTATCTTTTACTTCTTTGAAGGCCTCAACTTCAATCCATTTAGAGAAGTAGTCGGTCATGGCTAGTATGTAAATGCGTTGTCCCGAAGCCGGAGGGAGTTTCCCTACGATGTCCATTCCCCACTTCATGAATGGCCAAGGAGAAGTTGTAGGATGTAACATCTCTGGTGGTTGATGTGGAATAGGTCCATAACGCTGGCACGCGTCACATTTTCGAGCAAACTCCACTGTGTCTCTGTTCATGGTGGGCCAATAGTAGCTCATCCTACTTGCCTTCTTTGCCAAGTTGCGCCCCCCTGTGTGATTTCCGCATTCCCCATCGTGTATATCTTGCAACACCTTCTGTACGTCTTCTTCTTTCACGCATCGTGCGTACAATCCTGATGACATCCACTTGAACAAAATATTATCTTTAATGGCGAAAGTAAAAGCTTTTACCTTGAGTTGTCGAGCTTTCTCTTTGTCATTTGGTAGAATTCCATCTCGTAACCATCTCAGGTAAGGTGTTACCCATGAGGTAGTTGCATCAGAATTCCGAACCTCGAACACGTCTGCTTCTTTTGTTATGGAAGGTGCGTCTAGATGAACAAATGGTATCCTATCATACTCTCTTGGGTCAATCGCGGATCCGAGATTTGCTAGGGCATCAGCTTGCGCGTTAGCATCCCGTGGCACTTGTTTTATCTCGAAGTGTTTAAGTCCTTTCATAATGTTTTGAACCTTCTCCAAATATGCCTTCATTTTTGAATCCCTGGCAACATACGAATTCGTAACTTGATTGACAATAAGCAACGAATCATAGATTACCTCGATTTCTTGTACGTTCAATTCTCTGGCAATAACTAATCCTGCGATGAGTGCCTCGTACTCTGCTTCATTGTTAGTAGCTTTGAACGTGCACCGAATAGCCTGGGCTATCCTATTCCCCTGTGGCGACTTTAGGACTACCCCCCAGCCCTACACCTACTTGATTTGACGCTCCATCAGTGTGCATCAACCATTTGCCGTTGCTCATCGATCTTTCGACCTGTAACATTTCCTGATTTTCTCCTTCTGGCAGGGTAGGAGTGAAGTCTGCCACAAAATCTGCCAAAGTTTGGGACTTCATTGTTGTTCTTGGCTCGAAAGTGATATCATACCCGTTGGGGTGAATTAACCACCTCATCAAGCGACCTGATAGTTTCGGCTTCAACACAACATTCTTCATTGGAAAGTTAGTCTTCACAGTAATAGAATGGCTTTCAAAATAAAGACGTAATTTTATAGAAGCAATTACCAAAGACAGTACGAGTTTCTCAACGGGTGGGTATGTGGTCTCCGCATCAAGTAAAGTTTTACTTACATAGTAGATGGGTAACTGGTTCCCGTCTTCTTCTTGAATCAAGACGGCGCTTACGGCTACCTCTGTGACTACCAAATATATGTACATCATTTCACTTGGCTTGGGTTTGGAAAGTATCTGAGGGTGGGATAAATAATTCTTCAATTCTTTGAAGGCTTCCTCGTGTGCTTCTGTCCATTCGAATGGCTTGTTTTTCTTCAAGATGTCGTAGAATAACTTGTTCCTATCTGAGGATCGGGATATGAACCGGTTAAGTGTTGCTACTCGTCCTGTCAACTTCTGAACATCTTTGACACATCTTGGGGATTGTAACTCCATTATCGCCTTGATCTGATCCGGACTTGCCTCAATCCCTCTCTGCGTTACTATATATCCAAGGAATTCACCTGATGTGACCCCAAGTGCTGGATATGATCTTTTGCCTTCAAGGATTTGACTAAGATGTCGTCAATGTACACCTCCATTGTATGCCCCAGTTTTTCCTGAAACATCTTATTAACCAATCTCTGATAAGTAGCACCCGCGTTTTTTAATCCGAAAGGCATAACTTTATAACAATAAGTCCCTTGATTGGTTACGAATGCAGTTTTTTCTTGGTCGTCAGGATGCATCATTATCTGATGGTATCCACTAAACGCGTCCATGAAAGTTAAAAGCTCGTGTCCCGCCGTTGCATCCACCATCGCGTCGATATGAGGCAAGGGGAATGAATATTTAGGACATGCTTTATTTAAACCGGTAAAATCGACGCAAATGCGCCACTTACCATTTTTCTTTTTCACAACAACTACATTCGCTAACCAGTCAGGGTACTTTACTTCTCTAATTTTACCAGACTCAAGTAAGGATTTTACCTCGTCGTTTATTACCTGATTTCGTTCGGGTGCGAACTTACGCCTTTTCTGCTTGACTGGTGGAATCTTTTCATTGACGTTGAGTGCGTGTGTAATCACGTTAGGGTCAATTACCACCATATCTTCATTTGACCAGGTGAAGCAATCACTATAGGATCGTAAGAACTCAACCAGTTGCTCTCGTAAAACCGGCTCCAGTTCTGCCCCTATTCTGATCTTCCTGGATGGTTCTAGTGGGTTAAGGGCTACTTCATCCAGTTCTGATATTTTCGGCTTCACGTAATAAGTTGGATCCTTACAATCCTTTAATTGCTAATCCGACGACTTCTTTTTTGCTTCGATCTGTGGAGTTTTTGAAGTCGTCACCCTCATGGTTACAGAGTAGCATTCCCTTGCTATCTTTTATTCCCCTTTAATTTCTTGTATTCCCCATGGTGACGGGAATTTTACACATTGATGATAGGTTGAAGGAATGGCCTTCATCCCGTGGATCCAGGGCCTGGCCAAGATAATATAGAAAGGTGATGGATAATCAAGTACTTGAAATTTTACCTGGTAATTCACCCCTCCTGCGATGGTTGGTAATGATATCTCCCCAACCTGTTGCATGATTTGCCGCTGAAGCCTACCAAAGTTGTAGACCTTTTGATGATGTCATTCAAACTCAGGCCTAAACTATACAAGGCATCCAACATAAGCAAATTAGTAGAACTTCCATTATCAATTAAAACTCTTTTAACAAGAAAGTTTGCTATTGTTAAGGAAATGATTAAACAATCAAGGTGATCTTCCTCTTCTTCGACGTCATCGAAGGTAATGGGCATCATGTCGTGACCCCTTCGAACAGGGATTCTGGGCTCTTCTCTTTGGGTACTCCTTGCAATCCTTTTAGCTGCAGAATAGGTTATACCACAAATGTTGGATCCCCCGGTGATGACGTTGATTACTCCTGTATGATTTGGTGGTGGAGGTGGACTGGTCTTTCCTTTGTTGTGCTCTAGTTGCTCCCTGGCTCTTTCGGATATTAAATCCTTGAGGTACCCCTGTGCAACAACTCGCTTACCTCTTTCCTGAACGCGATACACTCGTCTGTCCTGTGGCCGTGATCGAAATGGAAGTCACACCATCTAGATTTATCTTTTTGGTGTGAAGGTGTGTTGCTCTTTCTTGGCCATTTGACAGTATCCCCCATGCCATTAAGTGTTCGGACTACTTCTATCGCGTCTACATGAAAGTTGTAGTGAGATAGCTTGGGAGGCAGCCTTGAGTCTTCATATCGCTCCATCTGCCTAGCGAACGCCGTGTTCATAGTTGGTTTGGCTGGGGACAGATTAGGGTATGGAACATATATGGTCTCTCGCCTCCCCTGTCTACGCTCTGGCCGATGAGGACTAGTAGTTTTAATGGCGAAGAGGTCATCTTCTTCTAATCATACATGTGCAAATGCTTTTACCTATACCTCATCCAAGTTTTAGCAGGGATACTTAGTTAGTTCACGATAAAGATCAGGATTACCAGTCGATAGGCCTCTTCAAAATGCTTCCACAGTTGTAGCGGCATCACATCCTTCTATGGCGACCAATTCCTCATTGTACCTGTTAAGAAATGCTTTCAAAGATTCACCGGTCTTTTGGACCATGCGATATAAGTCACTTGAACGCTTTTTAGCGTGTCTACTACTTGCGAATCTTATCCCGAACTTGTCAATTAACTCAACAAAAGATGAAATACTCCCAAGGGGTAAATGAGAATGCCAATTAAGAGCGGGCCCTGATAACGTGTTACCAAACCAACGACATATGACAATTTCCTTCATGTCGAAAGGAACGGTACTAATATTCATAGCCTGCTTGAATGCGGCTATGTGTTGGTCTGGATCCGTAACCCCTTCGTACTTAGGTACATCGGGGATGTGGTATTTGCGAGAGATGTCTACCCTTGCGATGGAGGGTACAAAGGGAGAATCTGTATATCCATCCCGCCTTTCCACTGCTATTGGTTGGGGTGCCCTTGGGACCTGAGTGATTCGGTCCTCCAGAGCTTTGAGGCATTCCCGTAATTGGGTAACCTCAACATCTTCTCTAATAGCCCTCAAAGAATTACCATTTACCTGATAGTTAGTCACTGGCCTAATGTCGTCTGGTGTCACAAGATTAGGGTCGTCCATGTCCAATCGCCGAGCGACGGCGTCCGTTGCTCCAGTAACGCGTTGATGGTTTGGTGCATATTGTACCTGAGATTGAAGCAAATTACGCTCATTAGTTAAAGTTTCGATTTGTTTCTCGCATACCTCGATGAATTTGGCATGAGCTTCTTTCTGATTTTCCAGATCTTTTCGAAGAGTGATCATAGATGCGCGTAGTTCGGAAACGACATCGGCTTTTGTTGTCATTCCTCGCTCAACGGCAGCAGAGGAAGCGGTAGTCTCCCTGTTCCCATTTCTAGAATCTTGCTCGACTCCTTCCACGTTTCCGGTTCGCGGGTTGTCTCCACCCTGGTTGATTTCATTGTTCTCGCGATCGTCTACGTGACTATTGGTATCATGAACGCCTTCCATCTTGCGTAGGTAGAGCTTACGGTTCTTGGCGATTTCCTTTTGGCTAAGGCCCCACGGTGGCCGCCAATTGTTTTGGACAGATTTATCACGTAAACGTGTTACCTGCTAAAATGAGGGAAACTTAACCAAAAGATAGCCGTAACGCGTTATACTCTTTGAACAAGATGAAATCTGAAGTTGTAAATAAGAAAGAAAATGAAATCAAGAGCACGATTTGATTATCGGTTGGTGATGATAGCCTCGTAATAGCTATCTACTTAATTACAAAAGAGTCGATGGATTAACGAACAATGTTTTCCAGCACAATGAGCAAAAATCTTAAGAAACTGTGAGTATGATTCTTGTCCCCACTTGTTTCTTCGTCCCCTGCTTTTATATTCCTCTTCTCCTTCCAACCATTGCAGGCATGATCAGATCCCGTGATTGTCGCCAACGCCATTAACAACGTGGCCGTTATCCGGAGACCTCATTAATGTCGTAATCTTTGCCATTATCTCCCCGATAGCCATGATCTTCGCAACTCCTCTTATACCCGTTAGCGTTTATTGACATGGGCTTTGTATCCCTCGTATTTGCAATTTCGAGCTGGATATTGATGGGCCCAACAATGATTACTTAGGAGTTAGGAAGTACATATATGTATATGGGTAAAGCACATTTTATGACATGTTCTTATTTTTAAACCAACCAATTTTGGTGAATATACTTTCCTACCACTTTTTTTACAAGTGCTTGCTTTTTCCTTGTGAATTGTGTTATGAACATGAATGTCCTTGAATTTTCTTACTAGGTATTAGCAAATTCAAGTTAAGATATTCTCTATGTAATGAATGATGGTTTAATAGTAATGACATCTCATTCCTATTGAGATTTGTAGTTTTGTGTATTTGTACAATTTATAAAACTAATTCATATGTTATATATGATTCAATAGGGATTAATTAGAACAAAAGAGTTACCGAGAAATATTGAAATTTAAATCACTACAATAGCTTAAGAAATTTCAATCTTTGCACCTCCAAACCGTTGCAACATCTTTAGAGAATGGCTAATTTATGCCTAGTAAGCACTACAATAGCCTAAAAAACTGCATCAATTGAGTTGTTACAATATATTGACAACCGATGTCATTGCCTAACCAAACCGCTGCAAAAGTCTTTATAAACTACCACAATAGATTAATAATCACTGCAATTGCTACCAAAAACCGTTGTAGTAGGAAGAGGTAAAACTATTTCCTCAGATATTATAATAGCAGTTATACACTCTATTGCAGTGGTTTCATATGTGAAATGGTAACCGTTGTCATAGCTTTCAACAACCGCTATAATAGACTTAAGGTAGCGCGAGCAGATGAAGCGGTTGTACAACCGTTACCTTAGGCCTTTTGTAGCGTTTTTAGATCATTTGTAGCGGTTTTCAGCCGCTACCAAAAGCTTGAATTGTATTAGTGGTACCGAATATCTGGTAATTTTTTGGCTTAAAATCTCGATCTGTATCCGATCCGTTAATTGTCTGATATCCGGTAAGAAGTATCCATTAGGAACGAATATCTGCTACCGGATATCAAACTATCCATTATGAAAAATATTTCTACTATATTTTATTTAGGCCCAATTAATATGCATGGTTGACGGATATAGGAGCCTGATATTCACCGATCCGGTTAAATTTTAAGTGTTAAAATTTTACAAATACTCATTAAAACATCTATGCTACGTAGTATTAATGTGCATTTTCCAAAAATATATAGTACTGGATATACCAGATATTCATTTGCTTCAATACCCCAATTCGTATCCGGTCCGACTATCCAGAAAAAATTCTCGGATCGGATCGTATATGGGTAGAAAATCGTGTGATCCATTCGAATCCGGATTTTATGGGATCAGATAGGCCGGATCGGCAGATCAGATCAAAAGATCAGGTATTTTTGCTCACCCCTATCTCTTGTGCTCGTATCAAAGACGATAAAGGTGGAGAAATGGTTCTTGTGCAAAATTCCTCACCACCAAAAAATGTACTTCTAATTTAGTTAAATATGTCTAACTTGCAATATTCTATTTTACCTGATTTCACATAGATTTTTTTCAATGTTTTGTTGAACTGTTCTGCCGAACTGATTTTTGTTTAATGTTTTTTCAAGGTTTAAGCCAACAAACAAGCACCATGGCTGATTTTTCTAAGTAAATTCTCAGTTGAATTATCCTTGTTTCTCTGAGTTATCCTTGCTGATTTTTCTAAGTAAATTCTCAATTGAGTTATCCTAGTTTGCCCTTGTGGAGTTATCCTAGTTACAACTTAATGTGTTGATTTCTCTAAGTTATCCTTGTTGATTTCTTAGATAAATTATTCTAGTTACAACATACTCTATTTTCTAATTAGGAATAAAGTAACCCAAACAAAGAACCACCACCTAAGTCAATGGTTTACAAGGAGTCCAGGAAAAGAGATGATAAACGTTCGTACAAGACCAATGGTATCAAGACCAAGAAAAATATTGTAAGTTAAAGTTTCAAGAGCAAGACAACTAACTCTATTTTATTGCTTGAATAACTCCTTTGAAATGAATCTAGAGTTAGATTTACTAATATGTCTTTATATAGGAGAAAATGAATAAAATACACCCATCAATGTAGATCCTTATTATGAAGTGGTCAAGGAGAATAATGGGCGGGCATTTCTTCATGTACGAGGAGTGAAGGGATCTAGATCAAAAGGAAAGCATAAAAATGGTGGTTACATTGTTGTCCAAGGGTTCTTCGAAAGCATGAAAGAACAATGGGCTGCAGAATTAACTATTGTCAAAGTTCGGCATGCCACAATATGGACGGAGGGGGAGACCGTCCCAACGCACATGCGCGACAGGCCCATCACATAAGCAGATAAGCTTATGGGGTTCCATCCTAAAACCAATTGGTGATAGAAGGAGTAACCCAAGGGTATATATTTAGGCTAATTTCTTTTTAGATTTTCGATGTGGGAATTCTTTCTTTCACATGCCCTCTCAAGTGGTAACTGGCCTGGCCTAGTTAGCACTTGACAACATAATGGCCTTAGAGTCAACGGATCGTCGACGAGCCCAAACATTTAGCCCAAATCACTAGCTCAATATCACGGGTGGGGAACATCCTTGCCCGACCCAAACAACCAGGGACCCAAGATCAAACCGCTTTGATATCATGTCAAAGTTCGGCGGGCCATAATACGGACGGAGGGGGAAACCGTCCCAACGCACATGCACGACAAGCCCATCGCATAAGCTCATGGGGTTCCATCCTAAAACCAATTGGTGATAGGAGGAGTACCCAAGGGTATATATTTAGACTAATTTCTCTTTAGATTTCTAATATGGGAATTCTTTCTTCCACAACTACACAATTAGCATCAACAATTCTCTTACAACTACGAGATGCTAATCCTCACATGAATTTGGTCATCCCAAATTCAACATATACTAGGGAAGGAAATTTTCATACTGATAATGTTGAACCGCATCAAACACCATAGGTATATACATTTTTTAGTTTTATAACTTTTATTTAATGCTTTTCTATGCACTGAAAATAGTACACTTGCAACTACTATTAAATGTTCAAAAAATAGTAATTAAACTTGACTTGGAATGAATGTACAACTATTGAATATCATGAGCTGAAAGCAATATTATCTCAAATCTCTCTCTCTCTCTCTCTCTCTCTCTCTCTCTCATAAGCTTCAGACGAAGAATCCTAAAGTATTTAATATATATCTAACTGAACTTAGCCCGAATTGATTCGGCAGAAATCAGTTTGCATTATTTCTTATCTGTTGGATCGTGAAGCGTTGGTAATAAAGCAAGGAACTAGCAATGTTCCCTTGGCAGCGGAAATAAACAATAAGAACACAGTATTTAGAGAGGAAAACTTTCTGACCGACCAACAAGTCTTAGAAAGAAAAACCTCTACCCTTGAGACTCCTTCTCAGAGGATTTTCAATAGAATACTTTGTATTAAGTTTCAACGATTACAAGGCAAGTCAAGTTCCCTGGTAACTAAGGCACCAACCAAAGTTCAACCAACTAGACTTCTTCAACCCTAAACGTAAACCTAAATGAAAGTAAACTACCGACCTGAGTACTTACTCAATTGTGGGTTCTTCACCGGAAAAAACCACACACACTCGAAAAGCTATCTTCTCAAGTTCGTCGTTAATCACCCTTACTTAACCCTAGCTATAACCTAGCTATTTATAAGAAATGTCAAGTCTGATCTCAAATGTAATTCTTTCCTAATTATGCTGATATTCCACTTAACAAATCCCACAAGAATAGGAAAAAGTATTTGTTGTTAATTTGTATCCTCAACCAATTCGATTCTTTCCAAAAACCGAATGATATTGGATTTCCTAGATAAGACCGTGCAGGCTTGATTTTATCTTGTAATATCCGCTAAATTCTAAATATAATAAAACGGGCATTTTATTCCCATAAATTTTTTTTCTCCAAAATAGATAATTTAATAATCTTTATAATTTCATACTATATTATAAAAGGTAAAAATTTACTATAATGGAAAATAAGAATTTAATTAAAGATATTAAGCAAATCTGGTATGCATTGAAATATTTTTTCTCTTAAATAGAGAGTTTAAATATTTTTATAATTTTCTTAATGAATTATAAAAATATTATAAAGGAGTATTAAAGTGACAAATAAAATGTCAAATAAATATGAATTATTATAATTTCGGATTTTATAATTAATGTATTAATACAAAGCTAACAAAAATAAAAGAGAGGCAAATAAAAAGGTGTCAAGAGCCGGGACTCGAACCCGAGACCTCTTGCACCCTTCCAATGCTCACACACACTCAAATCCGCTAGGCTATTGTAATTTATCTACCCATTATGGAATGCTTTTAATTTTAAACACTCTGTTCTTCTTCTTCTTCTTCTTCCCCAAATTGAACATCAAACATTGATGTCTGATTGAACGTTCAATCAATGGAGGGCTTCCATTCCCATCAATTGCCTTTTGTTGCTTGTTCTACTCATCAACCTTCATCACCTTTTGGTCATACTCAAACAAACACAAACTTGACAAATCCCCATGGATCTCCTCCTCCATGAGAGGTCAATCCATGGGGATCCATGGAGGGGTCCAATTTGGCTATAAAAAGGGCTGAGATTTCAATGGAAGACTCACACCATCCTTCTCTTCTTCCTCTCTTGCTTAATTCATCACTTTTAACCCAAAAAATCAGCCAAGAGACCTTGATTTAATTGCTGAATTTTTTCCCAAATCACCACAAAAACCCTAGATTCCTTCCCGGAGTCCGCCGGACCACCCTAGCCACCGCCCTAGCCGCGCGCCGCCCCCGAAGGAGCGCCGGACCACCGCCGGCCTGGTGGGCCGCCCCCTTGCTGGTGTGCCACCTCCCTTTGTCTTCTTCCTCTGTAGCCTCTGTTTCAATGAGCGTAAAATCGTACAGAATAAGGTTTATTTCTAATTTATTTTAAGCCCTTTTAATTTTAATAAGAAGATATTATTAACATCCTTTTAATATCAATAAAAGATCCAAGTAGTTGGAAAAAAATCAGATTTGATTTTATTATTGTCCTTGTACATAAATAGAATTAAATTAGCATGCATGTAAATTTATAAAAGAATATAAAAATTTGGCAAGACATGGAATAATTTCAAATAAATTATAAGATTAATATATGTGACTTTTAAACATGAAAAGTATGTTTTAAAAATATATTTACCTTGCTTGGATTTTAATTGTAATGATTAAAAGAGATAGTACTAGATGAAAGGATTTATTAATTTAAGACTTTATTAATAGAAAAATACTTACATGTCTTTCAAAATCACAATATAAACTTATATATAATATGGATAAGGTATTCTTATCATAAGATAATTTTATATGATTAATTTGAAGACTAAAAAGATATACTAAATAATTTTGTATGTATTTTTATAAGGAAATACATTATAATAGACACGGGAGAATTTTTAAATAAAATCATGGGATTAAATTATGAGATTTATATACATGAAAAGTATAATATAAATAATATGATTACCTTATTTGGAGCTTAATTTAATGAATAAAAGAACTAGAGCAAGTTGTTGGAAAATATTATCTTAATACTTTTTATAATGTAAAAAGGGTTGCATGTCTTTAAAAGAATAGATGATAAAAGGAAAATAAAATAATAATATATTCTAGTCTTAAAAAGATATTATATGATTAAGTTGGATAAAAGATACTTTATAACAAGGGCATTTTGGACTTTTCACATCCTAAGAATAGTTTTTATAAACAATATTTCATATAAATATGGAAACTATATCTTAATGAATTCTTATAAAGTTTTTCCCTTGCTTGAGTTATAATAACAGAATAATAAATTAATCTAAATGGAATGCTTAATAATTTTAATAATGTTATGACTTGACCTTCAAAAGATTATAATAAATAAATTAAAATAAAGATTTTATAAAGAATACAAGGATATTAAAAATATGAAATAATAATAAGGAATATTATTATTTTATTCACCTCCACCTTAATAATTTAGTAATTAATTCTCTTATAATAAGGATATAAGAGATACTCAAAACTTTAGAAGAATTAAAGAAATTCTTATTAAAGTTCGTTTGTATCCCTCGTGTCGATAGGTTTAGCCTCCGTCCCGTTTAAAGACAACGTTTCCGTTCATTCGTTAGTACACAATCGTACAAGCAAAGGCAAGTGTAATTTCTCCTTGTAGCCTTAATAATTCTTTCATGAAATTTCTCGATGTTGGGAACAACTTGTTTGCTAATAATAATAAACGAATCTAGGAATATCGATTGTTAGAAATAATGACCCCATTGTTATCGTTATTATGCTATTTAATATCCGATAGGACTATTACGCTAGTCTTGTTTATGACCTTGCTTGTTTAAGATCTCGTTTAGAGATCGGTTTGGATGGAATAGTGAGGGGTGCGGGATTAACCCGACACCTCTATATAACCTACTAAGTCGTATGCCACCATGCCTAATTTTGCGAATTTACGGATCATGATCCATGTCCGCTTCCGCCCAGCGGAGGGATGAGTGCACCCTAGCTAAGTGCCCGGAACTTTGTTCCTGTAGGTGGACCGGGCCCATGCATGCCCCCCACATTCTTAAAAATCATTAACGTAAGTGAAAGTTTTCATCACGATACAAGATAAGTGCCAAAGCACAATTAAAATAAATCAAAACCGGGTCGGAGTAGTACAACTTGGAAAGACCGCCTGGCTCCCGGTTCTTGAAAGGATCGTCTTTCCAATCTGAATGCTTATTCGGGCTTATCTAAGGTGGACGGGTACTTAAGCGCCTTCGGGCCACCTCCCCTATCTGGAGCACTGAATAAGATGAGGTTGGTTGAGGTCCGACAAGGGTGCGGGAGGCTTTCAAAACTTGTATGAATTAATAATGTTTCCAACATACTTTCTACTCTAAGAAGTCTACAATCTCGTAGTTCTTCTCTCGATTAACGAGTTATCTCATCTCGAGATACACTCTTTTCCGTTCCGATAAGCCCCACATAAAGTTCTATACCTCAAAACACATCCCGATAATATCTCTCGAATATTATAAATTACCATAATGCCCTTGAGAATTTCCATTCTCGCTTGCTTAGTCTCCTTAGACTAATTCCGCTTTTTCGCATTTTTGCCTGGCATTTCTCGCCCTTCGCGACTTATGCCAGACTCTAGGAAGTTCCCACCAAGGTTTGAAGGCAAAGGCTAGAAGATTCGAGAAGCATTATACAAGGATAGAAGGTCAAGGCAAGACGACGTTGAAGGAAGGAAGGAATTTTCAAAGAGCAAAGCATTCAGAAGATAGTGCACCCGCTCTTCTATTTTAACCAAGAAAATCATCATCATATGATTTGTCTTGGAGAAACATACATGTATTTTTAAATACGTCTTTTCAACCCTTTTTAAATGGGCTTTACTTTCCGCTGCTACATCATTTGTAAAACGACTCTCAATGTAATGAACGGATGTTCTTATCAATGAATAAAATTCCGTGTTTAGTCATTTCTTCTTTTATTATATTCTCATTAAATTATTTAAAGCCTAGGGTGATTTTGGACGGTAAAGTCCGAGGTCACTGGCGGTAATACCCAATGTTGCAAAATAGGGGTGTTACATATCCATCCTTGATCTTCTTAAGCAACCGCCCATAGCTGTCAAATCTTCGTAGAAGATCGCTCGCAGAAGATTTGGTAACTTGCCATAAATAGAAAGTCATGTCCCTTCGAGATGTGCTTCCTAAATTCGTCACTCGTTCCCTCCATTGTTCCTCACAATGTTCCGTCACTCATGACAATGTATCTGTTTTCATGAAACACTTACATGCAGAGACAAGGTATACCACCTAAGTTTGTTATCATCAAAACTAAGAAAAACCATAGAACAACGATTGTTCCAACATTATCCTATGACTACCATGTCATGCTTGAGTAATTTTACTACCATTAACTGGTATTAACTGATTGAAATCCAGCTAATAAGGTGAAGCAGGGACAACAAACTAAAAATTCAAAAAAAACTTTTATATATATGTTGTGAATTCTTGTTTTGTCTTATTATCTTATTTGCTTGAAAGTATAACATCAACTGTTAATTAATCATGTGTTGTAAAATCATAGTGAATATTACAATTTCTTGTTCATGTATTTAAATATATTGCAGGAAGAAAGTCATGATGAAAGTGAACAAGTGGATGAAGATTATTCCAACTAGTTAATGGTTGATGCTCGGAATGGATGAACTACTTTTGGGTACCTAGCTATTTAATTCATGTGAAGGGTTTCTAAAATATTTTATTGTCTTTTTTGGTTGCCCACTGGTTCACTAGAGCTTTGTCTTGGTTACGTCCAGTTCGACTCGGGTCGCGCACCTGGTTTTGGCGGGTGAGTCTCCCAAAGGAAATTTTTTACATCCACTGGAGTTGAACCCCAGACCTCGTGGATGTGGAGCAGGATACTTACCACCTGAGCCAACTCCCTTTGGTTTCTAAAATATTTTATTTTATTTGTAGTTGTATGGTACTATGAGGATAATTAAACCTTTGCACTACTTAGGTGCATTTCTAACATTTGTATGTACTTTTTTTAAGTATTAAAATGAAAGTTTCTTTTGACATATTTTTATTGTATGTTTATTATATTTAAATTATACAAGTGTGCATATAAAATAATAAATAATAAATATAAATAATATATTATATAGTAACACATATTTTGGCTAATGTTATGGTTGTACATAGATTTAGTGAATAAGGTAATGTTTTAGTATCTAATGTAATGGATGTAACAAATGTATTGCTATATCAGATAATGTAATGGTTGTAACAACTGTTAGGGGTGTCCATAAAAAATCGAAACCGAAAAATCGATTATTTTTAGGTTAACCAAACCTATTTTTTTGAAATTTCGATTTGGTTAACCGAACGGAAAATATTTTCAGTTTATCGGTTTCGGTTCACGACTTTACATATAACGGTTAACCGAAAAACCAAAAAGATATTAATATTCTTTTTCAAATATTAGTTATCTTTGATTTATTTAGTGGTGACTATATGATCTTCAATGTATTAATCTAGTTTGAGTCTTTCCTTCTCCAATTTTAGCAATTTACACACTATTTTTCCACTTCTCACTTATATAAGAGTCGCTTATTATAATTTGATGGGATAAAAATTAATACACACAATCTTTGATTCCACACAATATAGTATATACTCTTGATATTTGTTTACAACACCAAAATAATATGATATAAGTACATATTTAAAATAAAAGTCTTGCTTGATCACTTTTTTTATTCAAATTTTATTATTTTAGTTTTAATTATTTAAGGTAAAATTACATAAATTGTTATCGGTTAACCGAGAAAACGAACTGAAAAAATTGGTTAACCGAACTACGGTTAATCGGGATTCACGATTCGGTTTCGGTTCATGATTTTAACTAACCGAAATTATGGTTAACCGAACTTCGATTAACTGAAATCTCGTTTAACTGAGTTTGGACTTACACCCCTATCAACTGTAATGGTTATGTAACGGTGTAATAAGTAACAGATTTTGACTTATTGTAACGGTTTTTACTAGATTCATAAAACTATTACAATAGGTTAAACATCTGTTACCTTAAGCCTAGGGTAACGTTACCAGATGCAGCGGTGTAAAAATCCCGAAAAATCATTACACTAGAATTATTGTAATGAATTTTGGGTTTATCGTAATAGTTATATGACATTATAAAAAATCCGGGAATTAGTAGTGTTGAACGGAGAAAGTACTTTATTTTTCAGACTCACACAAAATAGCGTAATAGTAAAATTATGTATGGAAGAATGGTCTAGTAGTACAATGTATGGGATAATATTAAGATTTTTTTTTTATCTTTACCGCGGCGCCACTCCTTTAATATTTTGGTATAAAAAACAACCTTTCATCCATTAAATCAAATTGATCGGCCCCAAACTAATATCTACATAGATTTTTGTCAGGTAAGTCACGAATTTGAGATTTAATTATCACCTAAGGTAGGTTTATCGCCACAAAAAAATCAATTTATTTAATTATTATTATTATTATTCCCTATAAAAAAGTTTCCTAGGTATATATAAGTAGTCCATCCGTCAACGCTACACTCTCTTTCAAGTTTCAACACTAGCTCTCCCTCTCTATAAAACACATTCATACATCAATTAATTGAATAATTGATCGATACACAAATATCCAATTTAGAAAGAATTCAATCGAATCGGACGATGTCGTTCGAGAGCTGGGGGAGCTACGCGCGGGCGGTCCGGGACACGCCGACACGTTTCGCCGACCGGGTGACGGCGAGGTCAATGGACCACACCGAGCTCCACGAGGTCAAGGCCCGATCCCAACACGACATGAAGAAGACGCTTACGTGGTGGGACCTCATGTGGTTCGGCGTCGGCACCGTCATCGGCTGCGGCGTCTTTGTCCTCACCGGTCTTGAGGCCCGCGACCACGCCGGGCCCGCCGTCGTGCTATCGTACGTCGCCTCCGGTGTCTCCGCCATGCTTTCCGTCTTTTGTTACACTGAGTTTGCTGTTGAGATTCCGGTTGCAGGTAAACAATTAATTCGATCGTATTTTTTTTTATGGATTTTTCTAATGTACAATTAGAATTCAAAGTAGATCCCATAAATAGTCGTTTTCAATGGTAAATACCCTATTTCAAAGTGGATCCCATCTCTTATTACTTGACGTGCCAAGTTAACAAGCTGTACTTAAAGTCAAGCTTATGAAGGCACCATCATTATAATTTATAACTGTCACAATAAAAAATGAATATATAAAAAAAAAAATTCCCAATCAAGGAAGCAACGTGACATGTAGGTGGGTCATTTGCATACTTAAGAGTGGAGTTAGGCGACTTCGTAGCGTTCATAGCCGCCGGCAACATCCTGCTGGAGTACATCATCGGCGGGGCGGCGGTGGCCCGATCGTTCACATCGTACCTGGCCACCCTCTTCAACCGGAGCCCCAACAGCTTCCGGATCCACACCCACATGCTCAGCGAAGACTACAGCCACCTGGACCCAGTGGCGGTGGGAGTGATAGCGGTGATCTGCGTGCTGGCCGTGATGAGCATCAAAGGCTCCTCCCGGCTCAACTACATCACCACAGTCGTCCACGTGGCAATTATCCTATTCATCATCGTCGCCGGATTTGTCAAGGCCGACGCCACGAATTACACCCCCTTCACTCCCTATGGCCCCAATGGCATCTTTCAAGTAAGTGCCCTCTTAATATTCTATCCAAATTAATTTTAATTTTTAATTGTACAAATTTTAAGAATATTAAAAGTAGTTTTTGGGTAGAATGTGAAATAAGGCCTTAAACAACATGGGTTACCAAGAATAAAAGCCTTCCCCTCATGATTTTAATTAATTGTTGCAGTACATGTCTTCTTTGTAATGACTTCTTTTAAGATATTTTGAAAAAAAAAATTATTTTTGTTAAAAAATGCCACGAAAACATGGTACAGTTAATCGAACTGATGGCCAAACCTTAACCTAAACCGCCGCTTCTCGCGTTTGAAGGTTTAGGTTCCGGTTTGGGCCGATTTTGACCGGTTTGGGAGGTTCCACCTTGGCCTTAAAAAAAAAAAAGAAAAAAAGAAAATCGGTAGTTTAACCAGTTTTTACCGGTCGCTTGTTGTGAACCGGCCGAATTGAACCACCAGTTCGCCGGTTCGGAGTTTGGCCAAATCTTAACCTACACATTGTTATAGAATAAACTGGCGATTTTGGTTCTGGTCTAGTTCAGATTTAGGTTTGGATTGATCCAGTTCCGGTCCGTTTTAGCGGTTCAAACCTAAACTGTCGCAGGTCTAATATATATAGCCAATATAGGCCAGTGTGTTAAATTCTTAAATCGACCAAATTATTATTATATAGTATATCTTTAAGAAAATTAATACACATTGTTTAATCTGGCCATATACAGGCATCGGCAGTCCTATACTTTTCATACTTGGGGTTCGACGCAGTGTCCACCATGGCCGAAGAGACAAAGAACCCTGGGCGCGACATGCCCATCGGACTCGTGGGATCAATGATCATCACCACGATCCTGTACTGTGTCATGGCCATAGTCCTCTGCCTAATGCAACCTTACACCGACCTTGACCCCGATGTCGCCTTCTCTGTCGCCTTTGAGAAAGTCAATATGAACTGGGCCAAGTACATCGTGGCCGCGGGTGCCCTCAGGGGCACGGTCACTGTCCCCATGTCAGGATTTGTGGGCCAGGCCCATTACCTGACCCACATTGCCCGCACCCAAATGCTCCCTCCTTGGTTCGCCCATGTCAATGCCAAAACCGGCACCCCTATCAATGCCACTGTGGCCATGACAGTGCCGACCGTTGTTGTCGCCTTATTCACCGAACTCGGAATACTCTCTAACTTCCTCTCCATCTCCACTTTATTCATCTTCACTCTCGTCCCCTTTGCCCTCCTCGTCAGGAGATATGTACTTTTGGGTTCATCGTTTTTATATTTAGGGTATGTAATTTGCTCTTGATTATATTATAACATGTTTGCATTTCGATGTAAACTATACCGATAGGTACTATTCGTCAACGGAGACTAGTACAAAAGATCGGAACAAGCTCGTGGTTTTTATTGTGTTGATACTTTTGTCTTCGATTGCAACGACGACTTATTGGGGTTTGACTGACAAGCAGTGGGTGGGTTACTGCGTGACGGTTCCGGTGTGGATTGTGGCGACGCTGGGGTTGAGTTTGTGGGTACCACAAGCAAAGAAGCCAAAGATATGGGGAGTTTCGTTGGTCCCGTGGTTGCCCTCTACTTCCATCTTCATTAACATATTCTTGCTCGGGTCGATCGATAAGATGTCATTCGTGAGGTTTGGGCTGTGGACAACTCTTCTATTGGTGTACTACGTGTTTCTTTGCCTCTATGCTTCCTTTGATACTAATGGGAAAACAGACCTCCTCCAACACATTGCATGCACAAATGATCAGATGTTGATGGTTCTGATAGAGATTAAGGACCTCCTCCGTGCACAACGCCCATGATCTAGTCCCACTTCTCCTCCCTTAGCCTATAATTCCCTTTTGTACTTCTTTACTTTATCTAGTTCCACATGTATGTACCAATCTTTTGCTTAAGTGATGAATGGCTTTTAGTTTTCATGTGTGTTCCTCGGGCATATTATTGTTGCGCTATTAGTTAAAATCTCTTCTTCACCCTCAACCATGGCCACAAGAGGGGTTGCCTTTGGTACGTCCTTATAATTAGGTTTCAGATTGACCCATGTTGGGGCAGATCTAGGAGGTGAAAAGGGTCGGACTTGATCATGACAACATTGGCCAAGGAATAGAATCCTTAATAGAATCCAAAGACAGCATATTTGGTGGAGCCTCTTCCTTTCTGTAGTCCTCAAAATCACAATTTTCCTCAATCATATTGCTTGAATATGTGAAAAGCTTGTTTAAAATTGAAGAGCATTCATCATTATTTTCAAATGGACACTGATTTGAGAAAATTTCAACGTCGTTGCTTTTCGAAATCGCCAAATGAAGTTGAAGGCGCTGATGAAAATCCACACTGAGATACATTGTTATTAATAACAATATAAAAAATCAAAGAATGAAACTTGTTTCAATCTAGATACTTGATACTAATTGATACGTGACGATCTTCAGGTTGAAGATTATTATGAGAGAGATGTGCCAAGGATGTTGATTTCAAACGAACAAGTTGATTGATGATTCAAATTTGATTGATTGTTGTTGAGTGAACTGGAACTTGGGATTATCTCCTTGATTGCTCATTGATGATAATTCGATCTTGTTTTGGCCCCGATCTTGACAAGCACTTATCTTTTGCCTTTGAATCCACAAATTAAAACTTTGTAACTTAGTTTTTGTTGGTGTACAAAAACTCCGCCTTCAATTCGTCTTTAATACACCAATTAATAACTCCTCCTCTTCCGCTCCTCTTCGATCTCTTGACCTAGAAACCTGCAAAACAATGGACACAGGGGGCGAGGACCCCCTAATCCACCTCCGATGCCTAAGTCAGAAGAGCAATTGTCGTTTTGAGCGATGAGGTACAACAAGAGAGCGGTGAATCCCTGAACAGTCGAGCTAAGCGAGTATTAGCATGTCTAGGGTTTCTGAATATGACGATATGCACATGTGTCTCTCCCTACACGCCTAGGGCGTGTATTTACAATGGAAGAGGGAGATCAGGGGGCCTAATTTAATTATTTCATAGGGTTGCTTAGAGCCCAAGCTAGGAATATTCCCACCTTCTCCGGGTTTAATTCTATCATATTTGCATGATAGAATCTTCCATAAAGTTGCATAACCGCCATATATTTTATAATATAGAAAATAACGAAAATAACTGTGCAGTAATTTAAGAAATACCTTTTTAATAGCGAAAATAAATATGGTAATTATGTTTGTTTTACCCGCTCACAAATGCCCCACCTACAGCGCCTTACATGTCTTACCATGTTTGGCGACGTAGGGTACAGAGGGTTTCAAATCGGAGTGACCAAGTGGATTGGTCGATGTCAAGTCCCCTAACGTGCGTGCGTGCGAGCGTGCGTGCGTATTTGCATATCCATGAGCGAATATCATGAGATTTAACATTTATGAGCGAATATCATAGAACTTATATCTATGAGCGAATACCATAGATTTTTAATTTCACATACGCGTGTATGTTAAAATCCATTAGCGCGATGAACTAATGTTGCGCTTAATATTTTTTTTGTGCAAGACTCAAACTAATGCAAAAACTGACTTTTATTAAAAATAAACATGAATGTCAAGAACCTACAAGACTAAACAAATGAATGCAAAAAGCGAAAAATCCTAAGGGCCTCATCAAAACCAAATGGGAAAAAGAGTGCCCTATTTACATGCCATTCCTAATCCCGGGATCCCTGCGCAGGGAAAGACGGGTAATCTCGCTCACGATCAAGCTCTTGCAAAATCAAGCTCTCAGATGCAGTACCGCGATCGCGGCGGGGTGCCCCGCGGTCGCGGACCTCGGTACCGCGGTCGCGCTTTTGCCCCAGTGAAGGGGTTTCTCTTTTTGATCCAGCGCCGCGGTCGCGGCCCTCGGGCCTGCCATCGCGGTTACGCAGCTGGTCTTCATTCTCGTACGCTACTGAGATTGTTTGGACGACCTTGATTTGTCTTGTCCTCGGCTCTTGATAATCTTCTGGTTCATTTTTTTCAACGTACTCGCGCAAGTACCCTTCTTGAACCAGACCTTCAACGCACTTTTTGTAAGGCTTGCAATCTTCAGTCATGTGCCCTTGTACTCTATGGTACATGCAATATTTCCGACTTAGGACATCGTTTTTGGGACATTCATTCTGAGAAGGATAGCAAAAATATCTATCACGTTTGATGCGTGGTAAAATTTTATAGATCGGAATGTTAAAGCTGTGTAAACCGCTCTATCTTGCCCCTCCGACGAATGCTCATCTTGCCTAGAGCTCTTGATCGGAGGGTGGTACATTTTATGAGGGGAGGAGAGGACGACATTCCTCTTACTTTAGAATCAGCCTCCTCTAAACGCACATACTGGTGAATACGCTCTTGGAGCTCAGCTATTGTAGAAGGAAGACGAAGTATCAACTCTTCTCTCAACTTACTATCTGCAAGGATTGCTCTTTTAAAGGCAGTGATAGCGGTCCTAGGATCGCACCCTTTAATTTCTGCATAGCACTCCATGAAACGATTTGAGAAGCGACGCAAGCTATCTCCTTTATTTTGCTTGAGACCAAAAAGTGTGTCAAGTGATACAGCATCTCGACTATTAGCTATGTATTGCTTCACGAACTTAGAAGCCAATCGTCCCCAACTTCGGATCGACCCTGGCCTCAGACTCTGAAACCATTTCAGAGGACCTTTACCAAGGCTACTCGTAAACATCTTGCACATGATAGCGTCCTCAGACACCCACAACGCCATTTTATGGATGTAAGAGACCATGTGGCTTACAGGATCCGTGTCCCCGTCGTACACAACAAAGGATGGTGGAGAAAATTTAGACGACGGTAGGGCTCGTTGAATATCTGCATGGAACGGCGTTGATGTTAGCAAAGCCAACTTATGCTCTGCTTGATCCCGAGCCGATTGCAAGGTACTGCCTTGCGCTCTTAAAAGATCAAATAGCCTATTCTGAGTACGCTCAAGAGCTCGGGCCCTTCCTTCAATTCTCTCAAGGCTGACACTCCGACGCTGGTTGCGCCATCTCTTCCTTTTTTCTGACCTCGATCGCGATTAGAAGGGACATAACGATCGTTCCGCTCGCGCGAAGAATCGCGCCGACCGTCAGACCCGCGATCGCGGTCGGATCTGCCGTGCTCGCGGGCACCGCGCTCGCGGCTTCGATCGCAGCGATTGGCACAGTGGTCGTCCTCGCCTGAGTCACTGGAGGATGGCTTGCCAGGCTGAGGGGGATCCGCGGCCCGTGACCTCTTACGCGGGGGCGACTCGTGGCGGTGATCTCTTCGCCGACTCCTTGGTGCTCTTCTATCGCTGTTGTAATCAATCTACATATCGCCTGGCCCGTCAGAACTGATCGATTGAGGACTACGGCGGTTATCGGCGAATTCAATAACACTAGCAAGCCGTCGAGTAGTCCTCTCAATTTCCGACTCATCAATAGGGCGCTTGCCTTGGACTTTATCCAAGGAGCGTTTTAACCTGGCGACCTCCTCTAGGGCATGTTCTAATCGAGACTCGGCTTCTACACACCTCGTTTGATATTTCTCGTTCTCTCTCAGAGTGGTGGCCAAAGCGTGGGTAATCTCGTCTTCTTCTTCATCCCCATTGGTGGTAGATGCCCCATTCCCGCCGTTTGGAGCGGACGACAAGACGATGCGGTTGTCACATCTCATGGGATTGGACCCGGCACGGCTAGATTGGCCTTGCTCTAGACGAGGGCTAACCAAACTAGGGTTTGGATCGCGAATAGAGAGTGAAGGCTCGGAGATGCGCAGCCCGTGGTCGCGGTTCTCAGGACCGCGAGCGCGGTTTGACTAGCCGTGGTCGCGATTTTGTCCGGCGATCGCGGTCGCTCAAACCGGTTCGCCTTGCCCCTGAACTCTTTGGTTCTCCTCGTCTTCGGCAACACGCATTGCCGACTCCCAAGCTTGATCAAATTCGGTTGATTCAGGCCTTGAAGTACCACGACTGACGATTCTGTCGCTTGACTCGGACCCCAAACGATCTATGCGATGAACAGCCGTACTAGCGAGAGGGGCCAGGTCACGGTTCAAGTGGTTTCCGGTACAAAGGTCTGACCTTCCGAGCAAATATCGGAATTAACCTGATCAACTTGCATTAGGGCTTGGTTTTTCGAGCGAGTTTCGGAAATTTCAGCCTCGACCGCCGACCCGCAATCGCGGTGTACAGTATTGCGGTCGCGGCCCTCAATGCCGCGCTCGCGGTTTCATTCGTCGGGCATGGTTCGCGCGGTTTCGCTTCGCGACGATTTCCCGGTTTCTTCAAAGTTGACTTCTTGATTCTCTGGGATCAATTCCAGCACCATAACTGCGTGGATCGAATACTCGTTCCCACAGACGGCGCCAATTATTGGTGTACAAAAACTCCGCCTTCAATTCGTCTTTAATACACCAATTAATAACTCCTCCTCTTCTGCTCCTCTTCGATCTCTTGACCTAGAAACCTGCAAAACAATGGACACAGGGGGCGGGGACCCCCTAATCCACCTCCGATGCCTAAGTCAGAAGAGCAATTTTCATTTTGAGCGACGAGGTACAACAAGAGAGCGGTGAATCCCTGAACAGTCGAGCTAAGCGAGTATTAGCCTGTCTAGGGTTTCTGAATATGCCGATATGCAGATGTGTCTCTCCCTACACGCCTAGGGCGTGTATTTATAATGGAAGAGGGAGATCAGGGGGCCTTATTTAATTATTTCATAGCGTTGCTTAGAGCCCAAGCTAGGAATATTTCCACCTTCTCCGAGTTTAATTCTATCATATTTGCAGGATAGAATCTTCCATAAAGTTTCATAACCGCCATATATTTTATAATATAGAAAATAACGAAAATAATTGCGCAGTAATTTAAGAAATACCTTTTTAATAGCGAAAATAAATATGGCAATTATGTTTGTTTTACCCGCTCACAGTTTTATAGATGAAATAAACTGAATATCACAATCACAATATTGCAATGAAACCCTCACTTTAATTGGAAAACTAGAACACAAAACTAGAAAGCACACGAGTAGCTTTTTGGACCAAAATTGATGTTAAACTTAGCTAAGTTTAACTCTCAATTCAATCTGATTTTTCCATTAATAAAATAGTGCTTAAGTAGACAAAATAACATCCCTAAGGTTGCTTGAACAAAAAGCAACTTATCTTAATGTTAGTGCACAAAAATTCGTCTTCAATGCACTGATCGTGTAGTCCCTTCTTCACCTTCCGTTCCAAGTGCCTCTTCAAGCTAGAACCTGCAAAACAATGGACACAGGGGGCGAGGACTCTCTATTCCACCTTCGATGCCTAAGTCAAAAGAGCAGCTCAACGAATATGAGGTGCTCATCATACACATGGCGAAGACATGTAATTATAATGGAGGAGATGGAGAGAGAGGGTTGAAAACTCTATCTCTTAGGGCGGGCTGATAATGCTCCAAGCCTAACAAGCGGAAATTCTATCTTTTGACTAGGATAGAATCCTCCATCATATCGAATAACCACCATATTTAATTTTATAATAAAATATATAATTGAAAACATGCATAATAAATAAAAATACCTTTATGGCGGATAATAGTAAAAACAATTATGGCAATTAATTTTACCCATTCACAATTGCCCCACTTAAGTATTAGTTACGTTAGAACGCAACTAAGACGTAAGTACTCTAGTACCTATTCGAAGTGGCCATGCGGATTAGTCGTCGGGTTCCCCTTAGCACATTCGTATATTCGTATATCATATATTCGTACATCCAAGAACAAATATCATGAGATCCTTGCTCTTCCTTAAGCATTTCATTTGCCGAATTTCGAGATACACTCATTGGAACAAGCAATATAGAGGAGGGAGAACAGAACGTTGATACAGGTTTCTGGCCGAGATTTTGTTTTAGAAAACAAATAAAAAACAAAACGACGAGCTTGTTCCATTAGCCATTTTTAAAAACCAACATCCATGCGAAGGGCTCCCAAAAAGAGCTTTCTGTCGGCGATCAGTAATCGCGGGTACGTGGCTAGCGGTCGCGACAGACAGACCCGCGGTAGCGGCGATAATTCGCGACCATAGTTTGCTCCACGGGAGTAATTTCTTCAAAAATGGGCGACATCCCATATCCGAGGGACGACATTCCCGTCAAGACTCTTCAACGATTAGGCTCCCCGACCGTACGTTGCGGTCACTTAATACAGTTCCTCCTGATTCGGGCTGAGCTATGCCACACACGGGGTCGCGTGCGCTTCCCTTGACCCTTCGACATATAGGTCACCGACTCAAAAAGTACGGTCTATCACGCGTTGGGCTACGACCCATTTGACATCCCGTTGGTAGGACGCGATCCGTGTAGTTACAGCGTCTCGGCGAAGAAGTGGTGTTCGGAAAGAGCGCGATTATTCTTCTCTTGGTTTTCTCGAGGCACTATATAAGGCCACCAATATTTTTACAAACGAGCTTGGAATGCCAAACTGCGACCTCTTGGTGTGCATCTCTCATATGCCTTTTTGGATCTCAAATAATAGAGGCTCAACCTTGCTTAGGGGTACGCATCTCAAGTTTTGCTCGGAAAAATACCGATGATAAAGAATCTTTTTCGGCGATTCCCAAAAGCTATGAACCCTTAAGAGAACTTCTTGGGCCTCGGCGATATCCGAGGACAGGATGTTCTAATCCAAGTTGCACATCAAGGGTGTTTGCCATCCGAGATCCTGCACTTTCCCTTCCTGTGACCGCGGCCTCTTTCGAGGCGATTTCCGAGGTCACGACGGTGGGCATGTCATTGCATGCGATTTCATTTGAGATGCCAATTGTTGGACATCTCGATACCTCGACGCGCATCGAGGTCTTGAGTGAGCTTCTTGTACAAGCAACTAATGTTGCTAAGGCATCAATGGACTTTCTTTGATCGCGCAATCATTGTCCAAGCTCAAATCGCTTGCTTTCTCCATATATTTGAGCATCTTTGGCTTCATAATGCCCCAACACTCGGAATCCTTAATTGCGACTCCTTGAGAGTGAACCGCGGTTTCTCCATATATTTGAGGATCTATTCTCGATTTGCAGCTCCTTGAGAGTGAACCGCGGTTGCTGTTTCACAAGCCGCGCCAACGGTGCTTGTCAATTGTCTCTGGAAACTGTTCGCGACCAAGGTGGCCGCGCCCGTGGCCTTTTTTGCTCGAGGAATTCTGCGAATTTGGTAATTGCACTCGTAGTTAACTTGTGTTCCTTCGGACATTTAACCAATGCTTACTGGTTCGGGACCACGACGGTTGTCATTGAATTTGATAACGCTGGCGAGTCGTGGTCCCTTCGATCACCGATTCGCTGATGGGGCGCTTCCCTTGAACTTTATCCAAGGTGTGCTTCAGTCTATCGATTTCCTCCAAGGCTTGATTGCAGTGAGACTCCATTTGATCATGCTTGCTTTGAATCCGCTTGATCTCTCTCAATGCGGGGACTAGAATGTGTTGTAAGTACAATCCTGCCTTCATTCTTGGCGGTGGTCGATGCCCCATTACCACCGCTTGACCCTAATGTCCTAGATATGTGTGTGCCACCACGAACGGGTTCATTCTCGATGTGGCTCGATTGCCAGTGCTCAAATCTAGGGCTGGTCGGGCTAGTGGAATAAGAATTTGGTTCTCGGGTTAAGATCATCACGAGTTCCGAGGTGCGCAGTTGCACTCGACTAGGCCATGGGTCTCTGGGCTGCGGTCGCGAATTTCCAGGCTGTGCGTGGTCGCATGACCGCGGTTGCTCGTCTAGGTTCATGCGATTGCCTATAACCTTGGTTGCTTTCGGGTTCAGCGACGCGCATCACAGATTCTCAAAGATGATTGAGTCCATCAAATTGTGTAGCGCCATGACCATTGATTCCGTCGCTTGATCCGGACCTCTGCTAGCTCGTACGAAGAGCGACCAGAGGTCGAGTCAGGGATTTGATCCTCTTAGAGCAAGGTGCCTTGCTCAGTGCATGCTAGGGTTTGATCCTCCAAGCGAATATCAGAATTTCGCTTGATCGCCCTGCGGGTTGCGATTGTTCTCAAAGCGAAGATCGGAGCTTGCCCAATTGCTTTGTGGCAACGGGTGCTGCTACCGTGGCGGCGGTCGCTGCCGCTTGTGCCGCGGTCGCAGATGTCTGGGCCGCGATCACGGTCATCTGGGCCACAGTCGCGGCAACATCTAGATTTGATGGCGATTAGGGTTTGCGAGTTTGCTGCTCTTTCGGCACCAAGAAAGGTTACTCCTTGGTTGTCAGAGATCGATTCCAGCATCATGATTGCGTGGATCGATTTCTCGTTTACATCATCTTAGAACTTCACTCGCTTGTGGCTCAACGTGGAATCGACTGATTAGTTGACCTATTGAAATCGGAAACAAGTATTGACGATGACGATGTTTGATGACCAAGTTGGATACCAAACCTCTTGAATAGCGTTGGCTTCTTTTAATTTATTTATTTCACTGATGATGGCTTTAGTATGTTGGATAGAGGACCGTCTTGCTTGCTTTTACGATCGACTTTACTTTTAGGAGGACGTTCAACCTATGGCAAGCAAGACTCGGGTCTATTCCAAGAATGTCGTATAGGTTCCGAGCCTTTTCCAGTCCATTCCGATGCGATGATTTTTGCGTGTATCTTCAGTTTCGGGGGGTCCACGGTCGCGACAACCCTTGGGAGAAGCCTCAGTTTTGGGAGATCCGCGACCACGGTTTTGGCTACCGTGGTCGCGGTTGCATGGGTCGCGGTCGCGGTCATGGCTTCTTGCCGCGACCGCGGTTTTCCTAGAGGTCGATTTCTGTCGCCGCATGTGTCCGATTGAGCGAATATCGATCGTCGCATCTTGTGTGTGTCTCGGGTCTGCTCCAGGAAGTTTTTGGCTCTCTCTCGTTAGACTTTGTTCGCTTTGATGGTGGTTGATCGTTGATATGCGATTCACGATCAAGTTTTCGACTTTGGGCTACCGGGCGTGCATCTGGAGCCAAGCCGCCGATCGGTGGTCGACTACCAACCTTAGGTGGGACTTAATTCGACAAGGAGCTAGCAAGGTTGCTCCTTGCCCCCAACGCCGTCGATTTCGCAGTGCTCACTGCGATCAGAACTAGGCGTGGTGATTCAATCATGGTTTTGCCTAAGGTTCGCGTGAACCCCAAGGCGGCTCTTTGTTGCTGATGCATGCGATCGATCGGGCGAGACCCAGTCATCGCCGCTTGTGCAATCTTCAGTTTTGGTTTCAGCCCAGGTAGTCGATGTCTTCCCTATGCTCGTTGCTTTGACATCGGTTAATTTTCGATATGCAATTCGTGATCAAGTTTTTGCTTTTCTAATATCGGGCGCGCACCCAGACCCAAACTGTCACACAGTGGTCGACTACCAACCTCGGGAGGCGCTAGGGTTCGATTCTCTGAGCGAATATCGGAGTTTCGCTTGATCGCCACGCGTGCCACGGTTGCGCCTTTCGGGGCCGCAGTCGAGATCGATTTTGCTTTGCGCGATTTCCCTAGGACTTCGAAAGGTTACTTATTTTTCTTCTGGGATCGATTACTCGTGGATTTGAATCTTCATTTCCCACAGATGGAGCCAACTGTTAGTGCACAAAAATTCGTCTTTAATGCATTGATCGTGTACTCCCTTCTTCATCTTCCGTTCCAAGCTCCTCTTCAACCTAGAACCTGCAAAACAATGGACACAGGGGGGCGGGGACCCCTAATCCACCTTCAATACCTAAGTCAAAAGAGCAGTTCGTCGATTGAATGTCGAGGTAAAGGACAAGACCTGTTAGCGAGCTCAAGGAATATGAGGTGCTCATCATACATGACAAAGAAATGTATTTATAATGGAGGAGAGGGAGAGAGAAGGTCGAAAACTCTATCTCTTAGGGGGGTCGATTCTTCTCTTGGTTTTCTCGAGGCACTATATAAGGCCACCAATATTTTTGCAAACGAGCTTGGAGTGCCAAACTGCGACCTCTTGGTGTGCATCTCGCATATGCCTTTATGGATCTCGTATAATAGAGGCTCAACCTTGCTTGGGGGTACACATCTCAAGTTTTGCAAGGAAAAAGACCGATGATATATAATCTTTTTCAGCGATTGCCAAAACCTATGAGCCCTTAAGAGAACTTTTCGAGCCTCGGCGATATCCGAGGGCAGGATGTTCTAATCCAAGTTGCGCATCAAGGGCGTTTGCCATCCGAGATCCTGCACTTTCCCTTCCCGTGACTGCGGCCTTTGTCGAGGCGATTTCCCGGGTCATAGTGGGGATTTCATTTGAGGTGCCAATTGTTGTACATCTCGATACCTCGACGCACATCGAGGTCTTGAGCGAGTTTCTTGTACGAGCAACTAATGTTGCTAAGGCATCAATGGACTTGCTTTTGATCGCGCGATCATTGTCCAAGCTCAAATCGCTTGCTTTCCCAATATATTTGAGCATCTTTGGCTTCATAATGCCCCAACACACGGTCTTCTGATCCTTGATTGCGACTCGTGTCGTACGATCTCAATGATCTATTCTCGATTTGCAGCTCCTTGAGGGTGAACCGCGGTTGCGGTTTCACAAGCCGCGCCAGCGGTGCTTGTCAATTGAGACAGTTCTTGTCTCTGGGACCCCCTAATCCACCTCCGATGCCTAAGCCAAAAGAGCAGTTCGTCGATCGAATGTCGAGGTAAAGGACAAGACCCGCTAGCGAGCTCAGCGAATATGAGTTTCTCATCATACAAGGAAAAGACATGTATTTATAATGGAGGAGAGGGAGAGAGAATGTCGAAAACTCTATCTCTTAGGGTGGGCTGATAATGCTCCAGTCCAACAAGCAATTTCTTGTTCACCAATCCACGCGAAAATTCTATCTTTCGACTAAGATAGAATCCTCCATCATAACGAATAACCGCCATATTTAATTTTATAATAAAATATATAATTGAAAAGAAGCATAATAATAAAAATATATTTATGGCGGATAATAACGAAAATAATTCTGGCAATTAATTTTGTCCGCTCACACCTAAACTAAAAGATAACAAAAACTAATAAAAGATAGAATTTTAGCATATGTAGTTTTCACACATGTTTCACGTGACCCTGACTTTATTACCTAAAATATAATTGAAATATTAAACTAAATGTAAATATTATACCCATAAGCTAGTTATAATTTTAAAACAAAATATAGGACAATCTAAATCAAGCTAATATGGAAAGTCTATTATTCCCGCATGATCTTGCATAAGCCTCAGTAAAACTGGATTTTGATCATTAAGTTGAAATTTCAACTTGACATGAACTATGAAGTTGTAGATCTTTGAGTTAGATTTCCAACTCATATTGAATGAACTAAAGATCAATTTTGTAGCCAAAGTTATGATCGATTTACTAAAATCTGTACAGAATTCAGCATAAACACAAACTTTTAAGATTCTTATTTGAAATTCCATTAATTACCTTCATTCTCTTCTTTAATAATGGTCATGATTTATATCCATATAAAAATTTCAATATTTTTATTTTTGATTGTTATCACTAGATTTCATTAAATTACAGATGTGAAAACACTCTCAAGGATTTTAAATAAAATGCTTTGAGTTGTTGTGATTACATGAAGAGAACTCCAAGTATATTTAGTCCATATAGCAGCAATAGCAATCAATCACCTTCTACAAATTAATTTGAAGAAAATAAGATGTATTTCTGCATTTTCCACTGTAATCTGTCATCACATGCACACTTGGATCGATTCAATATGATACGTGGATCGATTCAATATGACACGATTACGGCAGATTAATGGCCTCTCATATCTACTTTTTCGGTTTACTTAAAGGTCAAACTCGATCGTCAATAGGCGACAAATCGAGCGCTTTCTCTGCAATTGCAATTACCCTTCGTTGAATTTGTCAAAGTCACCTTCGGATATTTAGTAAAGCGATCGATTAAGCCTTTAAAATAATACCTTAAAATTTTCGTTTCCACTTTAGAATTTGTCAAAGTTAATGTCTTCCTACTTTCCTTCTAGAATCTTCTTTAATCCTTACATTATTAAGCACTTAATCACTCTTTATATTTTTTTCTATACTTAATCACTCCTTATTTGTAAATATATGCATTCAACCACCCATTTTGATGAAAAACATTATTTTCTTTATTAAATAAAATAAATTACATTTTTACTCTTCTTTTTTAATTTTATTTACAATAAATAAAAGAATTTAGGAATAAATTGAGCTTGGAATGTCATTATCATTGGATTTCGTCCTACATCTCAACCTTTTGAGTCTCGAGTCATCGTCCATCAGCTTAGACACGATCGACTCCAAGGGACGCTCAAAGAGGCGTCAGAATCAGATCCAAAACCCATGATATTTGCATCAACGAAGTCGTGGTTCTTCTTCGACATTGGATGGACGAAGGAACTATTATGGAGGAAATTAGGCCAGGGTTGTAAAAATCGGCGTATTAGAACTTCAAAGTGTCAATTATGATATAACCTTTATTTATTTATCGTAAATAAAATTTAAAAAGAAGGAAAGAACGTACGTAATTTACTTTAATTAACGGAGAATATGACGTTTTCACTAAAATGGGTGGTTAAATGCACATAATTACAAATAAGGAGTGATTAAGAGTAGAAGAAAATATAAAGAGTAGTTAATTGCGATAAGTGTAAAATAAAGGGTAATTAAATGTAATTTCTCCTAATAAAAAAAAGTTTAATTAATCGCCGTGTGTGAAAATACAAGATGATCTGCCGTATATATGCTCTCATAAAAGCAAGAGATTAACCGAAGTTCTTGTTCATCAAAGAACATACAAAAAGATAAGGCTAAAGAGAAGATAAATTATTGTAATTGAAAGATTCCTCTGCGGACAAGATACATCGAGCATGAATCAAGGTTAGTAGTTGGATTTTTCTTTTGATAGTAATTAGGTTCGAATGATGTCAATTGTCAAGTCTATATATTGAGATTGATTTCATGATAACAAATTATTGAAGTTCTTTCAAGTAGTGCTACCGTACTTGAGCAAAATCGGTAAATAACAGTGAGTAAAGCAAGTATCTTTATATATATAATACTTAATATCGATCTTCACAAATGTTATTAATCCATCCATATATTATTCTCCATTCATTATCGTGACTCGTAGGTATTCTCATCCTCCTCCTGATAGGGCTCATAGTATTCGTGACAACAATATGCTACATGTTAATCCGTAAATACTGTCAATCAGTGGAAGCACTAGATAATCCTCACCGGAACATAGAAGAAGCAACAACAGTGAACCGGTTCCTCCAAAACATGTCCAAGGAAAAGCCCCACCGCTACACGTCACAACAGCTAGAGCGCTTCACTCGAAACTACTTCCACAAGTTGGGTAGCGGGGGATTCGGGGTTGTCTATCGGGGGCTTCTTCCTGAAGGCGTGCTTGTGGCGGTCAAGATGCTCAACAACAACAACCTCACTAAGCAAGTGGAGGAGCAGTTTATGGCGGAGGTCAACTCCATTGGTCGGACCCACCACCGCAACTTGGTCAGGCTCTATGGCTACTGCTTCGAGCCCAAGGTCAAGGCCTTGGTCTACGAGTTCATGCCTAATGGCTCTCTTGACCATCTTCTCTTTGGGGAGATCCAGCAATTGCTTGATTGGAGCAAGCGGCATAGTATAGCCGTTGGAATTGAAAAGGGGATAGCTTACTTGCACGAGGAGTGCGAGCAGAAGATAATTCACCACGATATCAAGCCTGGCAACGTGTTGCTGGACGCGGGCATGAATCCCAAGGTGGCAGATTTCGGGTTGGCCCGACTTACCAAAAGGGATAATACACACGTTATTATGTCAGGTATATTATGCATGTCCAAAGTCGATATATTAAGTTCACATATTTATGAATATGCAACTCTATAAGAATGATAAAGAGATGGAAGATTAGGGAAGCTTCGTAAATACAATAATATAAAAATATGAATATGTGACTTAAAAACATGAATATAGTACAATATAAAAACATGAATATGCAACTCTAAAGTATGAATACAGACATTAAAATACGTGCATATGCATATAGATGTCCACATGAATACAATCTCTGAGAGAAAGAATGTGAATTTATACATTGTCCTTGCAACCTCTTGTTTATAGGATTCAAGGGCACACCTGGGTACGCAGCACCAGAGGTTTGGACCTCTTACGTGACGCACAAGTGCGACGTTTATAGCTTTGGGATGATGTTGCTAGAGATCATTGGGAGGAGGAGGAACCACATGATGGAGTTGAGCGGGACCACAAAGGAGTGGTTGCCGAGGTGGACCTACCAGAAGATTAGGGATGGGGAGGTGGCAGATATTTTGGAGGAGTTCGGGTTGGGGGGAGAACAACAAGCCGAGAGAGCAATGAAGGTGGCGTTGTGGTGTGTGCAATACTCCCCGGGGGCAAGACCAGAGATGAGCGACATTGTGAAGATGTTGGAGGGGGGAATGGAGGTGCCTTCACCTCTCAACCCCTTTAGCTACATGGAACAAACGTATGAGTTTGGTGCACGAAGTAGTGATAGATCTGCTACAACTGGCTCGTTTGATCAAGAATGTGGTCTTGAAAAATATACCGCTTTCCCACAAGTTCAAGAAAGAAATATTGACGTAGTTATGGTGACATTATGAATAATTTATTTTTTTGGTTGAATTATGAATAATTATATTGTTCTTATAACAATTGATATTATAGTTAAATACTTATAATGTCATTATTATAAATAATAATGTCGTCTTGCCAAAATATACCAAATCGGTACCATTTTCAGCTAGGAAGTGTCCTACGTAAAAACTATAGTCTTAGGGCTGTGAAAACTTTGACTGGATCGGAAGATCGGATCGTATAGGATGTAAGGAAAATGAAATGGCTTCTCACATCGGAAGTTTGAAGAAACAAAGCCTAGCAAATAAGTACGTGGCTACTCCTCCTATTGCCAATTGGTTTTAGGATGGAACCTCACGTGCTTATGTGTTGGGCCGAACACTTGTGCGCATGAACTGACGTGTGTACCCCCACATCATATTGGCCCACCAGAATTTTTAGCATAGGACTGGAAAATTATGGTCCGATCCATGTTTTTTGATTTTGTAAGATCAATTTTTATTGGTTTTCAAGACTTCAATTCCAAACTTTGGGTTGCTAGCTTCATTGGCTTCATCTATTTTATCTAGAAATGTCGGAACGACATTATCTTTAACAACGCTTCTCATTGCCTCCGCTCTTGCTCTCGGACCATCATTAACTTGTAGTTATAAGCAGGCAATGATGGTCATTGCCTGCTTATAACTTGTATTAAACCAAAGGTAGGTTCTGGCCATAAGGCCTACATAAACTAGCACTCTAAGGTGTGATATTCCTTTCTCGCGCATCCACCAAGTCCAATAGTTCAGGATCTAATTTGCTTGGATCCTTCACCCCTAAATTATCTTGGAGAAGGTCGAGATCTTTCTCGATTTGACGTTTTCTAGCTCGACCATCGTCACTCCCATTTGAGCTTCCTTGAGTTCCTCTTAAGGGATGATTAATTGGTTCCCGTCTTCGTTGACTAGGCACAGTTGCCAATCCATTCCCCACAAATGGATATGGTAAGGATTAAGGACCAATACATGGAAGGATCGTCCTAGGGGTTTGCATAAAAAAGTTTCGGCTCTGATACCATAATTGTAACACCCCCTTTTTATACAGGGATATTACCGCCAGTGACCCCGAGATTAAACTCTCGAAGTCACCCAAGGATTACAGTAATTACAGAACTTAACCAAAACTTTAAATGCGGAAGCTATATATATATAATAAAGTAGCGGAAGTCTAATACAAAAGTTGAATAAACTTAAACGGATACAAAGTTGAAATGAGAAGGGTCCCACAAGTCGGAACCTCGACCCTTAAAATTATTCTGAATTTATTCAAAGCTAAACACTTTCACTCTAGCTGCTCCTCAAGCTTGTTCCTTGTGATCATCGACGTAGAACTCCACTCTTGATGTGTCGCGACGAAAATGCGATGGACACCAGCCGACCATGCAAGGAAAATAAACGGTCGGTTAGTCTTGTGACAGACTAAGCAAATGGGTTTTGGAAGGTGGTTCGGATTTTAGGAAGGGACGAGTTGGGATGTCGGGTACCGAATGAAAGCCGGCCCCATCCTCGAACCTCGGGACTCCTATGAAAACTATGATTTGAAGAAAAAGAATGAGCACGTCACCCAAGGGTGAGTCTCTGCAGTTTCGAAAGAAAGATTCACTTATGTTGGACACTTGGGTTTCACACATTTAGTCGGGTGGGTGATTAAACCACTCGTTGATCACGTTTCCCTCTACCAACCTCACCGCATACGTGTTGTGCGAATTCAGATTGGAGCCAGAGAATTACGGAATCCGAGAGTAAGGATGGCATTCCATTTTGTACTAGCCTTCCTATCATTTTAATTGTCGCCAACGGGCGCCTATTTAATCTCTACCAATTTTAATGATCACAATATCGTTCCACTTGGAATTAAACATACTTTTTAAGTAAGATAGAATATGGGTTACGACCCCACGGAAATACTCAAAGGTTGGGTTGCAAGCCCAGACTAACACGAGCTACGTGCCATCACCCCTCATCGAGCGAGCGGGTATTGACCATGGTCTTAAAGGTAGAGCATCGGCTCAAGATTAATGTCGAATCAGCCACAAAATAAATTGTCTGTCAATTTATTATGTCGAATCACTCGAGATTACTGACCTATACTTGTTCCTGTTTCAATCAACCACAAAATAAATTGTCTGTCAATTTATTTTGTTCACTCGATGAAGTTGATTTTCTAGGAATCATGACGGATTTAAGTTTATAAAAATTATAAACTTTACACATTATATTAATAACTTCTTTTTGATTAATATAATGAAACTAAGTTATGAATTTTATAAAACCTTCATATTATTCACTTTAAATTTTACCTTATAAAATATTAACCTAAAATATACATACCGGTTAATATTAATCTAGAGGAAAATCTTATTACTTTATTGATAGGCGTGAAATGGTCGTGCAAATCACGGCTATGCAAAAGAGTCCTAACAACCTAAAGACTGTAGTCTTAGGGAAGTAAGGGTCGAATCCACAGGGAGGTGATTTATCTTTCTATGTGAATTTTATGTCAATTAAAGTAAAAGGGGGTCTAATGAATTAAACTACTATCTAGCATGCAAAAACTAATAAAGCAATTAAAGTTTGGGTTTTTGTCAATTTAGGGAAAACACTTAGTCAACCAGAGATCCACATTCGTATGACAAGTTGATCATAGATTCACTCAATATCGCATGCATATGGAATTCCAATTCCTTTTCAATGATAATTAATAGCACAACCAGATACTATCAATCCTAACTAATTGAATAACCCTGAAACTATCAGAATTCAATTCAAAAGCAGCATGAAGATTAGGAATATAATCAGGATACAATTCTAGCATAAAACAACCAGCTTTTATACTAGAATGCAATTTAACTCTCTTCTACAATAGACTAGCACAACCAGATACTAGTACAATATAGTTTGCTACTATGAAATAGAGAAACTCAACCAGTAATTTCTCTAGATCTAACAATTGAGATTCAATAACAACAACCCTAGAAATTGTTGAAATCAATCACATAAACAATTCAAACAAGAGAGTAAAATAATTCCATGCAATAGATAAAGAGTAGAAATCTCACAACTGAAAGTCAAACGATGCTTCAAACTGTCTGACTAAGCAAAAGGGCTTAGTTCTCCATGAAAAGCTAAAAACTCTGAAAGAGAATACGATAATAGTGTATGAATGAGAGATGCAACTCTCTAAAACCTAATATATCAAAACTAGGTCTAAAAGTCTATCCAAAAATACATAAACTCGGAAATAAAGCTGATAAAGATATGGCCAATCAGAATATAACACGTGGCACACTCGGATTTCCTAACCGCCAAAGGCGGCGGGCGCCGCCTGATGGGCGGCGGTCGCCGCCAGCACCAGAGCCTGAACTTCAACTTTCTTCTATCCAGCTTTAAAACTCCAAATTGATACATCTTCGGGTCTTCTTTTTCCTAGCTGAAAATAGCATATATAACACCTAAAATAACCATAAACCCATGCTAAAACTCCTCCTAAATACACAATATAATTGTGCATATCAAACTCCCCCACACTTGAATCTCACTCGTCCCTGAGTGACTCAGAAAACTATCACTCATAAAAACTATAATCCCCAGATCATCAAAATACAAGGAAGCTTACAAAAGAGGAATAAAAGCATTCTCATGCAAGCACTACTCAACCTAAACAACAAGATATGACAATTAAGCTCTAACTACCTACTCCACTCATCATGAACATATAAGAGCAAATCATCATCAACATCATGCTCAACTCAAACCACCAAACAATCCTCAATATCTATCAAAACATCAAACATCAACCCACCAAAAACTAACCACTAACAAGTCCATCAAAAACACCAACTAAGAGAGTGAAAGTCTCCATAAATCTACACCTTATACCTCCTAATGAAACCCTACCCAAAACACTCCTATACTCCACTTCTTATGTCTCCTGTGCCGGTAAAAGATAGTCCTAAAACACTCTTTTTTTTCACTCATTTTGCTTAGGCGCCTTTTCAGGTTTTCACCTAACACTCTCTTTTCATTTTTCAATAATGGACTCACCAACTCACACCACTCTAAATCTATTCTTGCCAAGTCCTAGTGCCTGTCAGATTACCTGCTTATTACCTAGACCGCCCTTTCGGGTTTTCAGTCTATCCCAGGATTTATTCTGCCTTTTTTCGATTTTTATGGCTTTTTCTTTTTCTTTTTTTTTTATTTTATTTTATAGCAAATCAATAGTAATATAATTCCAACTCCCCCACACTTAGAACACACATTGTCCTCAATGTAGTAAAAACAAGATAAAATAAAGGGGAAGTAAAGAAAAATACCACTACTAATCAGATGGTGGTGGTGGATACGGTGGGTAGTTAGGATATGAGGGGTACGTGGGCCACACACCCTGGAAAAACTAAGCCTGTTGCTGAAAGTAGCTAGTCTGCTGCTGAAAAAACTGAGACTGATCCTGATGAAACGGGTGGATCCGGTCTATAGAAGTAGATAAAGCAGACTGCTGAACAAACATCTCCTCCTGACGAACTGAAAGCTTGCTCATCCGGCGCATCATATCATCCTGCCAGCTCAAACCAGTATCAACTCCAGAAGTAATAGGAATACTCGAACTAGGAACATCCTCATGCATAACAGTATCGCCCTGTGGAGCAGTCTCTGGAATAGGCTGTGTAGTAGATGGAGGAGGAGCCTGTGGAGTAGAAGAAGAACCAGGAGCGGCAACACGGACTGACAACCGTCTGAGATCAAAGTGATGATACTCAGGTCCAAATGGGAGACCATCAATGGGCAGACGAATCTTATAAGCACCCATAGGACCAAACAAATAATCAATATGTGTGCCAGCATCAGCAATCACTAAAGCGTTCTTCAAGAACCTTTTATCACAAGTGTAACGAGCAGAAAGCCGCTCAACTGGAGGAGGAAAAGGAATGTCTAGCCACTCAGCAATGAGAGAAACCATACCGCCTATAGCAATATTGCCTCTCTTATCACTCCTACACTTCTTACAACTAGATAAAAATAGAGCCTTCCAGTCTTTCACCAAGGCACACTTCGGTGTCAAACTCCAAACCGCCTCCAAATCAGGATGATTAATTTTGTTTGGTTCAGAATGACCAAACCAAGCCATCCTAAGCACCCTGTGAGCTAATCGAAGAGAAGGATGTGACCACTTATAATTTTTCTCCCCTCCCTTAGAATCAAATGGAGTAGACCCAGTGGACTGATCCCAAAATGTAAACTGAGCACTCGCAGCAGTCCAATCAGCAGAGTCAGAAGGCTGTTTGGTAATACCAAACACCACATCCAAATCATCATAACTCAAAACATGTTGAGAGCCATCTAACCGAAAAGTAATCCTAGATGCAGCCCGATCATCCTCAAGAGTAATGATGAACTCCCTAGTCCACTCAACATATGTAGGAGCATTCTTGAAATAAAAATTACCTAGCCCTCCATGATCAAACATCCGCCTAGTACACTCCTCTAGGCCTAACTCTCTCATAAACGCAGGATCAAGGAATATAGTAGAAACAAACTCCTTCTCATCCACATTCTTTTTCCGCCCAGCATAAATTTCAGATTGGGCGGATCTAGTAGCACCACGCTTCCTAGCACTCATATTCGGTAATAAAAATGCTCAAAGGACCGAAAATAGAGGAGCAAAGGCCAGAAATACCCGGAAAATAGGAAGCGGCGGGCGAGGAAAATGCAGCAGCGAGCGAATATACAGGCGGCGGGCAGGCGGCGGGCGAACGGCGGTCGCCGCTATATACTCATTCTTGGCGGTGGTCGCCGCTATGAAAACGGCAGTCGCCGCTTGGAATTTCTTCGTAAACTCGATAGATCCGGCGGCGAGGATTGCTTGGAGGCGGGCGGCGGTCGCTACGATCGGCGGCGAGCGAACGGCTGTGAGGCGGCGGGCACTTGGTGGTCTTGAATGGGTCGGATCTACCCGGATCTGATGTAGATCTGAGATTGAACCCTCTACTCTCTCTCTTTGTCTTTTCTCTCTATTTTTTTCAACCCTCAAGTCTTTTTTTATGACTCACTCTCCTCTCATTCTGTTTATCAACTCACTCGCAGCACTCTATTTTTTTTATTTTTTATTTATTTTTTATTTTTTTTTAAGGGAAAGAATGGATTTACCGTACCGCAGGGGCGGCGGGCGCCGTTTATGGGCAGCAGTCGCCGTTTTTAGGCGGCGGTCGCCGTTCACCACTTCATAGCTAAGCCACTTTGAGACGAATTAATGGCGGGCGCCGCTACTCGGGCAGCGGTCGCCGCCTTATTCGTGGCGTCCTTTTATCACCTACAGATTAGTTCATCCAAAAACAAAAGGAAAAAAAACGAAATAAAAATAACTAAACTAGAAAATAAGTAAAACAAGAAAGTACCTAGGCCGGGTTGCCTCCCGACAAGCGCCTTATTTAACGTCGTGGCTCGACGTAATGCCAATTTCATCAGTCTTCAGCGTCGGGCTTTGTTAGGACAGACTCCTCAATTGTGTCCTTGGTAAATCCCTCATGATACTTCTTCACTCTTTGACCATTTACTTTGAATAATGAGTGTGCTTTTAGATCATAGAGCTCAATTGCACCATGGGGAAAAACTTTAGCAATCACATAAGGCCCTGCCCAACGGGATCTTAGCTTGCCTGGAAAGAGTCTAAGGCGGGACTGAAACAGAAGGACTTTGTCACCAACTTTGAAGTCCTTTCTCAGGATATTTTTGTCATGCCAAGCCTTAGTTCGCTCTTTGTAGTGAATAACATTATCATAAGCTTCAATCCTGGCCTCCTCCAACTCCTGTAATTGGAGCTTTCTAAGCTCCCCTGCTTCTTCGAGTTGTAAATTGCACTTCTTGATAGCCCAATAGGCCTTGTGTTCCAACTCAACTGGGAGATGACATGCCTTACCAAAAACCAACCTAAAAGGTGACATACCAATAGGTGTTTTGTAAGCTGTCCTGTAGGCCCATAATGCATCATCAAGCCTCTGACTCCAATCTTTTCTGCTAGGAGACACCGTCTTCTCCAGAATATATTTAATCTCCCTGTTTGATACTTCGGCTTGGCCATTTGTTTGAGGATGATAGGCAGTAGAAGCTCTTTGGTTGACATGGTACTTCTTTAATAGGGCAGTGATTGTCCTATTACAAAAGTGAGTTCCCCTATCACTTATGAGGGCCTTGGGAATTCCAAACCTGTTGAAAATATGGGACTTCAAGAAATCTGCAACAACTCTAGAAGTTCTGATGGCCTTCGCTTCCACCCATTTGGAAACGTAGTCCATCGCAAGCAAAATATAAATATTCCCACTAGAGTTTGGAAAAGGTCCCATAAAATCAATACCCCAAACATCAAATATTTCACAAAAAATTAAACTAGTTTGGGGCATTTCATCCCTACTGGACATATTTCCAACTCTTTGGCACCTGTCACAGGATTTACAGTGGTTGTGTGCATCTTTAAAGATGGTAGGCCACCAAAATCCTGCATCAAGTACCTTCCTAGCAGTTCTTTGAACCCCAAAATGTCCCAAAACATGCTCCAGAATGACAAAGTGTAAGGAGAGAATTTACCTCATTTTCTGGAATGCAACGACGGATTACCTGGTCAGAGCAGTGCTTCCAAAGATAAGGGTCATCCCAAACAAAGAATCTAGTTGTACTGCGTAGTCTATCCCTCTGAGCTTTGTTGAAAAGTTGAGGGAATTCACCTGTGCTGAGGAAGTTCACCAAGTCTGCATACCATGGCTCTATGGTGCTCATCTTGAATAAGGACTCATCCGGAAAGCTTGCTTGAATCTGATTTTGAGGGGTACTCTCTTCTTGAACAACTCTGCTGAGATGGTCAGCCACCAGGTTTTCAGCACCCTTCTTGTCCTTGATCTCAATATCGAATTCACTAAGCAATAGGACCCATCGAATCAATCTTGGCTTTGCTTCTTTTTTTGTCAATAGGTATCTCAGGGCAGCATGATCAGTATAAATGATGACCTTTGTTCCAAGGAGGTAAGGTCTGAATTTCTCAAGTGCAAATACCACTGCAAGCATCTCTTTTTCTGTAGTAGAGTAGTTCCTCTGTGCACCATTTAGGGTCATTGATGCATATTGAATCACATGAGAAGCCTTGGCTTCCTTTTGGCCTAGCACAGCCCCCACCGCATAATCACTAGCATCACACATTATTTCAAAGGGTTTAGACCAATTAGGGGCCTGAATAATAGGAGCACTTGTCAAGCGAGCCTTAAGATCATCAAAGGCTGCCTGACACTCAGTTGTGAACTCAAACAACATGTCTTTCTTCAACAATTCGCACAGGGGTGCTGAAATCTTGGAGAAGTCTTTAATAAACCTGCGGTAAAAACCTGCATGGCCTAAAAAAGAACGAACTTCGCGCACATTAGTAGGATAGGGCAAAGATTGAATTACTTCAACCTTTGCCTTATCGACCTCAATACCCCTAGCTGAAACTATATGACCAAGCACAATACCCTGTTCTACCATGAAGTGACACTTTTCAGAATTAAGCACTAAATTAGTGTCAACACATCTAGCAAGTACCAAAGTTAAGTGATTTAGGCATGCATCAAAATTATCCCCATGTACAGTAAAGTCATCCATGAATACCTCAATGAAATTCTCAATGTACTCAGAAAAGATGCTTACCATACACCTTTGGAAAGTCCCAGGAGCATTGCACAACCCAAATGGCATCCGACGGTATGCAAAAGTGCCAAATGGGCAGGTGAAAGTTGTCTTGGCTTGATCTTCAGGGGCAATGGCTATCTGAAAGTAGCCTGAATACCCATCTAGAAAGCAATAAAATGCTCTGCCTGCCAATCTCTCAAGCATCTGATCAATGAAAGGAAGGGGGAAATGATCCTTCCTAGTGGCTGCATTCAGCTTGCGGTAATCAATGCAAACTCTGTAACCTGTCTGCAGTCTTGTAGGGACCAATTCTCCTTGCTGATTCTCCACCACTGTAATTCCCCCTTTCTTTGGTACAACTTGTGTGGGGCTCACCCATTTGCTGTCAGAGATAGGGAAAATCATACCTGCTTGCAAGAGTTTCAAGACTTCTTTCTTCACCACATCCATCATAGGTGGATTTAAACGCCTCTGTGGTTGTCTAGATGGCTTTTCTTCTCCTTCCAGCAGAATACGATGCATGCAAGTGGTGGGGCTAATTCCCTTGATATCAGCAATGGTCCAACCAATTGCTATCTTGTACTCTTTTAGAACCGCCACTAGCCTGTTTTCTTGATCTTTTGTAAGCTTGCTGGAAATGATCACTGGTAATGTCTCCTTGTCTCCAAGGAATACATACTTGAGGTGGTCTGGGAGTTGCTTTAACTCAATCACCGGTGCCTGCACAACAGAGGGCAAAAGCTTTTCCCTAGGCAAGGTTAATGGTAAAGGAATTTTGCCAGGTGGCTCAAGAGGAAGCTTGTAATAAGCATCCATCTCGTTTACAATCTCCTGTATATCAGTTGATAAAGTAAAATTCAAGCTAAGATCAACAATAATAGATTGCACATCATCTAGTTGATTTTCATCAAAAACATCTTGCACCACAGGCTCAAGCATATCAATAGCATAAACAGAGTAATCATCAGAAGGATATTTCATGGCTTCATAAATATTATAATTAATGATTTGACCATCAAATTCCATGGTTAAAGAGCCAGTCCTCTCATTAATTTTAGTATTGGCTGTTTTCAGAAAAGGTCTCCCTAACAGAATAGGAATTGCATGATCATCATGTTCCATTTTAAGCACATAGAAATCAGCAGGAAAAGTGAGATCACCAACCATAACCAAAACGTCCTCTACCAAACCTATAGGACGAACATTAGACCTATCAGCTAATTGAATGGAGATATTGGTGGCATGCATAGGTCCAAGTTTCAGAGATTCACAGAGAGTAGAAGGCATTACATTGATGGAAGCACCTAAATCTAACATGGCTTTTTCAACTTTAGTACCTCCAATTGTAATAGGGATAGTAAACATACCTGGATCCCCGCACTTCTTCGGTAAGCGTTTTTGAAACACAGCTGAAACATGCTCGCTCACCTTCACCTTCTTTTTACTGTTCTTGTCCTGAATTCGCTTTGTAGTGCACATCTGCTTTAAAAACTTTGCATAGCGTGGGACTGACTTGATCAAGTTTAGGAGAGGAATGTTAACCTCAACGTTTCTGAACATCTCGAACATGTCTTTGTCCTGCTTCAAGGGCTCTATACGCTTTAATGCGGATGGAAATGGAGCAACAGGCTTCCATTCAGGGAGAACTGGAGATTTTCCTTCATCGTTGGCTTCAGCAAATAAGCGGCGGTCGCCGTCAGATGGGCGGCGGTCGCCGCTTTTTTCGGAAAAAATATCCTCGGTTGGATCACCGTCACGGCGGTCGCCGTTTTCAGGGCGGCGGTCGCCGCCTTTTATTTCTTGCCCGCCGTTTGAATTTTCAATTTTGTCGTAGCCAAGCTCGAATTGATGGCGGCCGCCGTTTTCCTGGCGGCGGTCGCCGCCCTCGTCTTCGACAGACTCTTCCACAATTCCGCCTTCAAGTTGTCTCCCGCTCCTCAAAGTAACAGCACTGACATTACGAATATTCGGGTTGACTTCTGTTTGAGAAGGAAGTTTACCCGAGTCTCTTGCTTCCAGTTTGCTTACAGCTTTAGAGATTTGACTCATTTTTCGTTCCAAGTTATGAATGCTTGCTGATGTAGTATCCTGGAATTTCACTTGACTCTGAGTCAGTTGAGTCATATTATTTTGAAGAGTGAGGTTACTTTGCACCAACATCTTCATCATGTCGTCCATAAAAGGAGCGGCATTGTGATTCTGTCCTTGAGGCCTTGGCACATATGGCTTAGCTTGTTGAAATTGATCCTGATGTTGTTTTGACTCAGACTCTCTCCACCTGAAATTCTGATGATCTTTCCAGCCTAGGTTGTAAGTGTTTGAATAAGGATCATTTCTTGGCTTCATTTGATACCCTCCAACCGCATTCACTTCCTCTTGTAGTGTAGGACATGCATCAGTAGGATGAAAGACATCATTACAAATTCCACAAGCCTTAGCCTGTTGAGCAGTACCCTTCAGCTTCAACCGCCTCACTTCTTCTTTCAGCACATCAAAATCAGCTTGATCAATTTTTGAGTGAGAGTTGGCGGCTGACAAGTTTTTAGAACCTCTTCCAGTATATTGCCTAGACTCATCAGCCAGCGTAGAAAAGATGTCTAGAGCCTCTTCATAGGTTCTTTTCATGATGTTTCCACCACAAGAAGAGTTGACCAGTCGCCTGTCTTCCTCACAGAGTCCTCCATGGAGATAGAGAATAAGATCATGATTAGCATAACCATGGTAGGGACAACTCTTTACCAGCTTCCTGAAGCGCTCAAGATATTCATAAAGCGACTCGTTGGGGAATTGCTCTATGTTACAGATCTGCTTCTTGAGTTGATTAGACTTGATTGCAGGGAAGTATTTGTCCAGAAATAACTTCTTCAAGTTCACCCAAGTAGTCACGCTTCCAGGAGGTAGAGCATGATACCAGTCTTTAGCGGATTCCTTTAGAGAAAAAGAAAACGCTCTCAGCCTCATCTGTTCTTCAGTAATATCAGAGGGGCACATGCTGGTGCAGACATCAAGGAACTCATCAAGGTGTTGAATGGGATCTTCAAGTGGAGTTCCGTTGAATTTTGGGAGTAGATGGACTACTCCTGTCTTGAGCTCAAATTTCACCCCATCACCAAGGGCTGGGAATTGTACTGCACGTGTAGGCTGATTCAGATTAGGAGCTGTCAAGCTCTCAAGAGTAACTCGATCACCCATTGTTCAGATTCCTTGCAGTAGTGCACGCACAGCTCGACGAGTTCTGAAAAGAGTCCGTTCAATTTCTGGATCAAAAACAAGTGGTGAATTATTAGTAGCACGGGTGTGCAAATCACGGCTATGCAAAAGAGTCCTAACAACCTAAAGACTGTAGTCTTAGGGAAGTAAGGGTCGAATCCACAGGGAGGTGATTTATCTTTCTATGTGAATTTTATGTCAATTAAAGTAAAAGGGGGTCTAATGAATTAAACTACTATCTAGCATGCAAAAACTAATAAAGCAATTAAAGTTTGGGTTTTTGTCAATTTAGGGAAAACACTTAGTCAACCAGAGATCCACATTCGTATGACAAGTTGATCATAGATTCACTCAATATCGCATGCATATGGAATTCCAATTCCTTTTCAATGATAATTAATAGCACAACCAGATACTATCAATCCTAACTAATTGAATAACCCTGAAACTATCTGAATTCAATTCAAAAGCAGCATGAAGATTAGGAATATAATCAGGATACAATTCTAGCATAAAACAACCAGCTTTTATACTAGAATGCAATTTAACTCTCTTCTACAATAGACTAGCACAACCAGATACTAGTACAATGTAGTTTGCTACTATGAAATAGAGAAACTCAACCAGTAATTTCTCTAGATCTAGCAATTGAGAATCAATAACAACAACCCTAGAAATTGTTGAAATCAATCACATAAACAATTCAAACAAGAGAGTAAAATAATTCCATGCAATAGATAAAGAGTAGAAATCTCACAACTGAAAGTCAAACGATGCTTCAAACTGTCTGACTAAGCAAAAGGGCTTAGTTCTCCATGAAAAGCTAAAAACTCTGAAAGATAATACGATAATAGTGTATGAATGAGAGATGCAACTCTCTAAAACCTAATATATCAAAACTAGGTCTAAAAGTCTATCCAAAAATGCATAAACTCGGAAATAAAGCTGATAAAGATATGGCCAATCAGAATATAACACGTGGCACACTCGGATTTCCTGACCGCCAAAGGCGGCGGGCGCCGCCTGATGGGCGGCGGTCGCCGCCAGCACCAGAGCCTGAACTTCAATTTTCTTCTATCCAGCTTTAAAACTCCAAATTGATACATCTTCGGGTCTTCTTTTTCCTAGCTGAAAATAGCATATATAACACCTAAAATAACCATAAACCCATGCTAAAACTCCTCCTAAATACACAATATAATTGTGCATATCATTTATCATTATTAAAAACATTACCACTAATTTTATGTATCCATAAGAAATTCCTCCTCTTATTATTTTTAATTATAATTTTCTTATAATACCCAAACAACTTCATAATTGTATTTAAAATAACCATGAGATCTAATTTTAATAAAAATCACCAAAACACCATTTTAATAAAAATATCTCATTTAAATCTTATTTTTATTTAAGTAAAGATCCAAGGGAACTAATTTTTATGGAGACCTGTAAAACACTATTTCTTATCAAAATATCTTCATATCTATTTTTAAGGAGATAAAAGATTTTTTTTAATTACTCGAAAACTGCTATATTTTACTAATTTTTTTTTTTTATTAAACCTCTCCTAATCTAGTAGACCTAATTACACATAAAAAAAACTGCAAAGCAAAACAAACGAGATCTATGATCTCGTTCCTGCAATGGCAGGGAACGAACAACCCACCAGCAACAACGCACAACAACACCAGGCAACCAGCCAACAGATTTCGCGGCCTTCGTGCGGTGGGTATAGGCAACGGTAGCGGCGACGGACGGCGACCGTGGGTAGTGGGTGACGCCGGCTTCCAACTGTCGGCAGTGGAGGCGTCGGAGGTGGCGTGACGGCGGCGCATGCGGCCGACGAACAATACTCGTGACCAACCCTTGACAGACACTCGACTGGTGCGAAATCGGTCTAATTCCGACCTGAAATCTCTAAACTGACTTTGCTTTGTTCGAAACTGAGATTGAACTCTCCAAATTGATGTAAAATTGGTAGAGTTGCAGCCCCTTTTATAGTGAATTTCAACTCTTCGGTTTCCCCCAATTTGATAACCTAGACTTAAATCCAACCTTATCCATCCGATTAATTGCTTTCTAATCTGATAAGAACGAAAACTTCAACGGAAGTCTATTCAATTGAGCATTGAGATCGACTTAAAGAGGGGTAATCAATCGACAATGGAGAATTTGGGTCCTTCGGGAAGAAGGCTGACAAAAATGTGTTATATACATTTTATTTCCTTCAAGTTGGTCGTTGGTTCGAGCCTCCTATGGGCATTTGGCCATTTTTACTTTATTTTTTTCCTTCTTGTTTTGAAAACCTATTTACACTCATAGAAAATAATACCCATTTGTAAAATAATTTATAAAAAGATAAATAATATCTTCTTCAATAATTATAATCCTCAAAAATAGTTTATTTGTTTAAAATCTAGCTTAATGTATTTATTAAGAATTTTAGAAATATACTATGATATTTCTACATAAGCTTTATAATTATCATTTTATAATTTTCAATTAATAAATAAGACACATATTATCAATGGTTACATTTTATCATATTATAATAATCATAAAACCATAAATCTTATGGTTTATAATTAATATTTATAATATGAGAAATAATTTTTATAACCTTTAAATATGATCTTAAACTTATAAACCAACTTTATAACATTCAAAATGTTATAACATTATAACCTTAAGAAATAAAATATGTGAATATTTTATTTTATAAAAGGGAAATGTGAAAATTACGTTTTTACCCTTTATAAAAATGAGGGATATTACAATAATACCCCCTTAAAAAGAGTTTCGTCCGCGAAACTAGACCAAGATAAGGCATCGTCCATGAAAATATGCACCTCAAAATGATTTATGAAAGAGTAAAAATTCGGGTGGTTACAATAGTACCCCCTTAAAAGTAGTTTCGTCCGCGAAACTAATCCGAGAACAACTCCCGAAAACAAATTTGCATATCCTTCTTTGTTTTCCACCTTTTCCATGTAATTCTATTACCTTCATTACAAGACCACAGAATTTGTAGCAACCGTACTTGCTTATTTCGAAAAGTCATGACCCATCCTTCCAACATACGAATGGTTTCTACCCATATGTTCCATTAATCTGAAGTGAGAGTATACTTGTAAAGAAAAGACACGGAAACGTGTAATGAAGCAAAGGAGCGAAACGATGCCAAACACGACCCTAATATGACATAGCTGGTCTAACTAGTTATCAATCCATGGTAACGGAAACTTGTTCTTGATGGTAATTTCTTTGTTCCACTTTCAAGTGTCAATGCATAATCGGATGAAACTAACAATGAAAAGCCCATATATGGCATTACATTATAACCCTTAACTTTTCTATACAAGCTTTGGGTATAAACGAGTGCATATCACCCATATCAAAACGATAATCCAGTAAACGCTCAGATAGATTATATTCCTTGTGTCTCTGAAGCGTCGGGTTCGTCAGTCCTTCTCATCTCGTACAACCTTTGACCTTGCTCCGAAGTCATCAGAGCCTTTCCCTTGTTCTGAGCTGACACCTGACTCGCCTCAGTCTTCCCAGCATTAGGCCTTCCTCCATTTCCAGGAGCAACGGGCCCCTTCTCCGATCTGGCTGCCTCATTCTCTTTCTGGCAACAATAAATTTGCATGTGACCGTCCTTGCCACAATTGAAGCACGTCTTCCTTGGCCTTGTACAATCATGATTCAAATGGCCTTTCGCCCCACAGTTGTGGCAGGTTATAGGCCCTTTGGAAACACTCCCAGAATTAAAGTGCGTACGAGCAGACGAGGCCTTCGACTGTTTGGAGCGATTAGAGTGCATTGGCAGATCGGGCCTCTTGAAACCACTGAAGTGGGAGGGCGATCGGTTAGGTTGACCACCAACATCCTTCAACTTCTCGGCGGACTCTTCCAGAGTAACTTCAACCTTGTAAGCAGCGTCCACATATGCTTCCAGAGTTTTGCAAGAATCATGCACCATGTGGGGTTTTACCCACAAATTCATCCACTCATGGAAGTGTTCGATCTTCTGTGCCTCAGTTGTCACCTCGGCACCCGCATATTGAAGTAAGTTGTTGAACTTCAAGGCGAGTTCTGGCACCTTTAGCCCTTCATTGTTCGAATGGAGAAACTCCTTCAGCTTCTCTTTTCTCATTGCAGGCGAAAAGAACCGCGCATACATCTTTTCCTTGAACATGACCCATGTTAGATTAGGGTTGTCGGCCATTCCGGTGCCTTCCCACCATTCACTGGAACCATCCTTGAGTTGGAGTGAGGCTATATAAACCTTTTCAGCCTCGGTACACTTGATGTTTCTCATGAGTCTCTCCACGTGGGAGAACCAGTAAGCAATCTTATACGGCTCACCGGTGTCGTCATAACTGTCAGGCTTCATAACTAGAAAGGTTTTAAGTGCCTTTCCGAAGTCCTTGGAGTCGTCAAGTAACTCATCTTGTTTCTTTACGCGCTCCCCGAGCTGGTTTTGATCAACCTCCATGCTCGGGACTTGTGATGCCACCTCATTGACATTATTTTGATTCTGTTGGGCTAAGAATGCTCTGAATGCTTCTGCAGTTGCGACATCCATCACAATTTGAACATTTCCCGCCGGTAGTTGTTCATGTTGTTTTGAGACTTGTTGGTTGTTTCCACCACTCGGAACTCCTTCATTGTTTCCGCTTTGACTCATCTATATGAATAGAAAATTATTGGATCAAACTCCCACCCATATTCATAATAAAAGACTACTTTATTAATATTAAACCAAAGGTAGGTTCTGGACACAAGGCCTACATAAACTAGCACTCTAAGGTGTGATATTCCTTTCTCGCGCATCCACCAAGTCCAATAGTTCAGGATCTAATTTGCTTGGATCCTTCACCCCTAAATTATCTTAGAGAAGGTCGAGAGCTTTCTCGATTTGACGTTTTCTAGCTCGACCATCGTCACTCCCATTTGAGCTTCCATGAGTTCCTCTTAAGGGATGATTAATTGGTTCCCGGCTTCGTTGACTAGGCACAGATGCCAATCCATTCCCCACAAATGGATATGGTAAGGATTAAGGACCAATACATGGAAGGATCGTCCTAGGGGTTTGCATAAAAAAGTTTCGGCTCTGATACCATAATTGTAACACCCACTTTTTATACAGGGATATTACCGCCAGTGACCCCGAGATTAAACTCTCAAAGTCACCCAAGGCTTACAGTAATTACAAAACTTAACCAAAAACTTTAAATGCGGAAGCTAAATATATAATAAAGTAGCGGAAGTCTAATAAAAAAGTTGAATAAACTTAAACGGATACAAAGTTGAAATGAGAAGGGTCCCACAAGTCGAAACCTCGACCCTTAAAATTATTCTGAATTTATTCAAAGCTAACCACTTTCACTCTAGCTGCTCCTCAAGCTTGTTCCTTGTGATCATCGACGTAGAACTCCACTCTTGATGTGTCGCGACGGAAAATGCGATGAAAACCAGCCGACCATGCAAGGAAAATAAACAGTTGGTTAGTCTTGTGACAGACTAAGCAAATGGGATTTTGGAAGGTGGTTCGGATTTTAGGAAGGGAGGAGTTGGGATGTCGGGTACCGAATAAAAGCCGGTCCCATCCTCGGACCTCGGGCCTCCTATGAAAACTATGATTTGAAGAAAAAGAATAAGCATGTCACCCAAGGGTGAGTCTTTGCAGTTTCGAAAGAAAGATTCACTTATGTTGGGAACTTGGGTTTCACACATTTAGTCGGGTGGGTGATTAAACCACTCGTTGATCACGTTTCCCTCTACCAACCTCACCGCATACGTGTTGTGTAAATTCAGATTGGAGCCAGAGAATTACGGAATCCGAGAGTAAGGATGGCATTCCATTTTGTACTAGCCTTCCTATCATTTTAATTGTCGCCAACGGGCGCCTATTTAATCTCTACCAATTTTAATGATCACAATATCGTTCCACTTGGAATTAAACATACTTTTTAAGTAAGACTGAATGTGGGTTACGGCCCCACGGAAATACTCAAAGATTGGGTTGTAAGCCCAGACCAACACGAGCTACGTGCCATCGCCCCTCATCGAGCGAGCGGGTATTGACCATGGTCTTAAAGGTAGAGCATCGGCTCAAGATTAATGTCGAATGATTCGACGCGTATACAATAAAGTACGCAAATACAAGCCTACTCATCTAGGCACACATATCACAAGGCAACGGCCCTACAATCCATCTAGTGTAACCTAAGTACGACTAGGAATAACATGTCATCAAATCTAGAACAATATAAATCCTAGATTGATTTTAATCCATACAAGAGTTCCCAACATAGTCCTAAAACAGTTTAAAGCTCATGAAAACATATAACAAGATATGTAACCTGATTGATAAAACAAGTGATGCATAAACGATTTTATATGGAAATCGAACCCAAACCACTTGCATCGAAATTGACGTAGATGGGTTACGAACAGATCACTCGCGATTACTGACCTATACTTGTTCCTGTTTCAATCAACCACAAAATAAATAGTCTGTCAATTTATTTTGTTCACTCGATGAAGTTGATTTTCAAGGAATCATGAGGGATTTAAGTTTATAAAAATTATAAACTTTACACATTATATTAATAACTCCTTTTTGATTAATATAATGAAACTAAGTTATGAATTTTATAAAACCTTCATATTATTCACTTTAAACTTTACCTTATAAAATATTAACCTAAAATATACATACCGGTTAATATTAATCTAGAGGGAAATCTTATTACTTTATCAATATTAAAAACATTACCACTAATTTTATTTATCCATAAGAAATTCCTCCTCTTATTATTTTTAATTATAATTTTCTTATAATACCCAAACAACTTCATAATTGTATTTAAAATAACCATGAGATCTAATTTTAATAAAAATCACCAAAACACCATCTTAATAAAAATATCTCATTTAAATCTTATTTTTATTTAAATAAAGATCCAAGGGAACTAATTTTTATGGAGACCTGTAAAACACTATTTCTTATCAAAATATCTTCACATCTATTTTTAAGGAGATAAAAGATTATTTTTTTAATTACTCGAAAACTGCTATATTTTACTAATTAATTTTTTTTATTAAACCTCTCCTAATCTAGTAGACCAAATTACACATAAAAAAAACTGCAAAGCAAAACAAACGAGATCTATGATCTTGTTCCTGCAATGGCAGGGAACAAACAACCCACCAGCAACAACGCACAACAACACCAGGCAACCAGCCAACAGATTTCGCGGCCTTCGTGCGGTGGGTATAGGCAACGGTAGCGGCGACGGACGGCGACCGTGGGTAGTGGGTGACGCCGGCTTCCAACTGTCGGCAGTGGAGGCGTCGGAGGTGGCGTGACGGCGACGCATGCGGCCGACGAACAATACTCGTGACCAGCCCTTGACAAACACTCGACTGGTGCGAGATCGGTCTAATTCCGACCTGAAATCTCTAAACTGACTTTTCTTTGTTCGAAACTGAGATTGAACTCTCCAAATTGATGTAAAATTGGTAGAGTTGCAGCCCCTTTTATAGTGAATTTCAACTCTTCGGTTTCCCCCAATTTGATAACCTAGACTTAAATCCATCCTTATCCATCCGATTAATTGCTTTCTAATCTGATAAGAACGAAAACTTCAACGGAAGTCCATTCAATTGAGCATTGAGATCGACTTAAAGAGGGGTAATCAATCGACAATGGCGAATTTGGGTCCTTCGGGAAGAAGGCTGACAAAAATGTGTTATATACATTTTATTTCCTTCAAGTTGGTCGCTGGTTCGAGCCTCCTATGGGCATTTGGCCATTTTTACTTTATTTTTTCCTTCTTGTTTTGAAAACCTATTTACACTCATAGAAAATAATACCCATTTGTAAAATAATTTATAAAAAGATAAATAATATCTTCTTCAATAATTATAATCCTCAAAAATAGTTTATTTGTTTAAAATCTAGCTTAATGTATTTATTAAGAATTTTAGAAATATACTATGATATTTCTACATAAGATTTATAATTATCATTTTATAATTTTCAACTAATAAATAAGACACATATTATCAATGGTTACATTTTATCATATTATAATAATCATAAAACCATAAATCTTATGGTTTATAATTAATATTTATAATATGGGAAATAATTTTTGTAACATTTAAATATGGTCTTAAACTTATAAACCAACTTTATAACATTCAAAATGTTATAACATTATAACCTTAAGAAATAAAATATGTGAATATTTTATTTTATTAAAGGGAAATGTGAAAATTACATTTTTACCTTTTATAAAAATGAGGGATATTACAAAGAATCCCGTCTTCCATCAACGGTCATTAAGCTTGATTTTCACTTTGTTCCTGAAATGGTTCAAGATGGCTATCTTATTGTTCGGCACGTTCCGTCCCTGGATCAATTAGCCGACATCTTTACCAAGGCTCTTGGCACTGCTCGTTTTCAGACTCTTCGTTTCAAGCTTCTGGTTCGTCCATGCCCATCAGCTTGCAGGGGCATATTAGGATAGAATCTCATAAAATTATAGTTTGTTATCATGATCTTATCCTAAGTATATATTGTAACCATATTTGTTATTCATAGTTATCTTGTAAAATACTTGCCTTGCAAGTATTAGAGTTTTCTTAATTCTCCCTTGTAAGTTCTTTAAAAACGCTTGTACATCAATAAGAGAGAGTTATCTTTTGCCCTACAAATTGAATCGTTAATAGCTTGCAGTTTAGTTCAGATTTCACAAGTTTTTTTTCCAAATATTCACAACAATTACAAAGTTATTTTAGCGTCTGTTATATTCATTTCGATTTACTATGAGATTGATCTCTTATCGATGTTAATATTATGTTAAACTCTAGATCGTTTCTAACTTCTTAAGTTCCATTTTGATCACTGATGTAGCCCATTTTGATCATAACTCGTCTTCTTTAAATTTGAACAATGTGTTGGGTAACAAATCTCCTCCTTTCCTTGTATCAAAAATCCATCATTTTCCTTACAACCAAACACACTATAAATAAGTTCATCTCTTTTAAGTCTTGTTACACTCATTCAGTAAATGCTTATTATCTACAAGCGTAGCAAATTAAAGCCTTAGGGTCGTTTGGTTTTCCGCTACGGAAACGTAAACGGAAAGTAAAAGAACTTAGTCTATATTAGTGTCATTATACATAAACAATCAATTTACTCTTGCATTGAGTCACCTCATCTACTTCATCTATCTAATCTATATACTATTACTAAACTCGAATCCCTCTATCCTATTTGTCAATCTCTTAACTATGCCACATAAGCTTCTTAATTTTTCAATTTACTCCTTTACCCTTCATAATTTTTAGTATTTACAATCCTTAAAAATATATAATATAATAATATTGCTAATGTTATTAATAATTGCACATAATATATTAGTAGGTGATCTTTAATTCCTTACACACTAAGTTAGTACATGATATCTCTACTATTTATCTTTATGAACAAAATTTTAATATTATATAGTCATATTAGAACGTAATCTCTACTATTCAATCGTCATGGACATAAATTCATAAAATTTAGTATTATATATTTTTTTTAAGTTTTTACAATAATTAAATAATTATTGTACATAATACATTAGTACATGATCTTTGCTTCTTAACAATATGTAATGTGTACACACTATATTAGTACGTGAGAAACTTTAATATTATATATTATATTAGTACGTGAGAGTGTGAGATATATGTACCGTAATTTTTTCTATGGTAAATATGAAACTATGAATAGGTGAGATCTCTATGATTTTATTTTTATAGACATAAATTTTAATAGGGCTTTGCTATTCGTCGTCCCTTATGTGTGAGGTGTCACTTTTATAATATCAAAGTATATGTATAAATCTATATATGTATAATATCAATTTCTAATGAGATTAGTGGTGGTACACATCATTTTTTTTAAATATGAGGTGTACCACCACTTATTTAATTTTTAATAATTATTGATTTATTATATGGTTCTTACTAAAAACAAATTATGAAATCATAGTCGTGCATGGCACGACCGAATCTTGCTAGTACATTATAAAGCAGAAAAAATAACAAAAAAGATTTAATTCACCTGATTTTTTTTGCATATTTATATCTTAACAAAAAAAATAAAAAATATTTAAAAATATTAAATTCAAGTGAAATTAATATTTTAAAAAATTTAATTAAAATATTGGGCAAGATGTCACCAAATAATGAAAATAATTTTAAATATATTCAATTAAAATATGTGGTACGATCTTAAAGTTTTTTTATAAATTACATAATTTTATTGTTATATTATATACAAGTATTTTAAATTTTATATTAATATTAAATTATTGTATAATCTTTTGTAAAATCACCTCGTGAGATTCAACTAGTTTTCCCTAATTTTAACATGGAGTAAGTATATCTCCGATTCTCCTCAAGCCATTTCCCTCCCCTCTTTCTCTAGACTTACAAACTAGTTAACGTAAATGTATTGTGAATGTATTATGACACATATCACATATGTGCTATATTCGTTTCCTTTCCGTTTACGTTTTCGTGGTTGAAAACCAAACAGACCCTTAATTTGTTTTTTATGGAGTTAGTTTTATTTATTGATAACAAAAAAGTGAAGAAAAGAAAAACGACACCACGAGGACCGTCCGATCTAGTGGGCTCGTTGTCTAGGATGAGGACTAAAGTGTTGAGAAACACATCAGAATCTTCATGCAACATACCATCCACCACGTTGTTCCGAAGAATGAAGAATACAGTTAAAATCACCACCCACAATCACAGGTTCAACAATCGGTTCAATTTCCTTAGCAAGAGCCGCCCAAAACGATTTACGTCTGCCAATTGTGGGTGGCGCATAAACAGGAGTTAGGTAAAAACGGACATTATTTTTAACTACAACAACGTGAATAAAGTCCGCGCCCATGCTAACTACTTGTAAACAAACTTTCTCCTTATCCTAGAGGAGCCAAACTCCACCTGAGAGCCGGATAGCCTTAATTCTAACACAGTCAGAAAAACATAAACGATCACAAACATCTTGTGATTGGTCGCCCGAGACACGGGCTCTAAGACAGCAAGCACATCAATAGAATGGTGTCGAACTAAATATTTAACAATTCTATGAAAACCTGAGTTTCCAGCCCAAAAACATTCCAGAAGAGGCAATTCATGGGCAATCGGGGGAGACATCGGGTACTTTCGGCCCGGGATTGGAAGTAGAATTCAATGGCTCTTTCTTTGTACTAGACGAATCATTAATAGTAACATCAACTGATTTAGTATTCTGATTTCCTGTCAACACAACATTCTGATTCTGATTTGAGTCTGCTCGGATTTGAGTGATAGTCGGCCCATTTGGCCCAGACGAAATAGCCGACCCATTTGGCCCAGTCGAAATAATTGCCGCCTCCATCTGAGTTGATTCCATCGGTGATGTCGAGAAAGTGAAGTGTAGGACACTTTCTGTTCTGGGCCGTTTCCCCACAGCAAGAGTCAGCGGCCCAAACTGGGGCCCAATCTCTTTGTTTTGTACCATTGATTTCACACTATTCTTTCCGCCTCTACGTGAACCTTTGTTGGACCGGCCCTTTGACGTGGATGCCTGGTTCGAGTTGGACTATGTGACGGAACCCTGCGAAGCCGCTTCTTTCCCTTTTGACATCGATCAGATTAGTGGTGGCAACTAACGGAGATTCTTTCCTAACTGCATCCTTAGCCAAATCCTGATCTTTCTTTTTTTTTATTAGGTAAGGAGTAGGAGCCACTCTGCTAGGGAGGGCGTCCTAAAGCATCCTTGCGGATGAGAACTTTAAGTTCTTGGTGGTTCTGAATATCATTAACAGGGAGACTGTGGCCCAGTCTAGCAATAGTATCAACCACAGCATTAGACCCCTGATGAAACCCGAAATAAACCGTTCGCTAAAAGACAAGAGACGGGATTATTATATTCGATTGTGCGAACACTTGCTTCTTTATTTATGATTTTCTTTACAACGAGGTTACAAGATAACGAGGTTACAAGCCAACGAGATTACAAGCCAACGAGGCCTACAAACACTTGAGATTTACACCCTAGACCCCCTACGGTTGTCCGAGATCTCGACCTAACAATGTTCGAGATCTCCTAGTTGCTAGACGATCCTATCTCCTAAGTATCGCTTGCTTGACCTTGGTGCGAGATTAATCCGAGAAAGCGGTGTTGACGACTTGCGAGATTGGGTAGCGAGGTCCTTGATGTGAACGAGATCTCTGAGCGGCTTGAAGTCTTTTTGTGGACTTCAATTGTCTATAGTGAGGTCTTTTGACGATGTTTCGATCACGTCGATCTTCAACGAGCAAGATGGTTCTTGAGTTCAAGATGTTTTTCGACCTTTAATTTTATCTCACTCCTCCCCTATATATAGTTTTGGAGACCTGCTTGTTTTCCACTAAATGACCGATGTGGGAGGCAAATTAGATTGTTGTTGCCTGTAAGTGATGAAAATGATACACTGCCATGCACTAGTGGACTAATTCAATCCACATTAAGTTTGAAAAGTCATGTTTGGCGGCTGATTTTTATATGGCAAGTTATTATACATTTGGAAGTCGATTTTTTGAGTTAGCTCTTCCTTAATGGGCCACTAAATATTTCCACCAATAAGTTGAATGTTTCAAATATCACATGGGCAAGTTGCATGAGAATTGCTCTCAATTTCTTATCAACTACACTTGAGATTGGCCTACACTTGAGATTTGGCCTATCTTTGCAAAAGCCTACACAATTTCATTCATGGCCCAGCACACGATTGTTGCCAATTCCAAATCTGAGGAACATTGATGCCTACGTGGCCATGTGAGGATATATATGGCGTCGAGCATGAAACTACATAGCCATGCAATCACATACGCATATGTTGTCTTTAGACGCGTACATACAACGCGGCGAGTTATTTCTTTTCTTCTTTTTTTATATTTGCTAATTACCCATTGATATTTAACGGTTATTTCGCGCACCATCACAACCCCTTGGCTCGGAGTTCTCGTTCCACGAGGGCAACGAGACAATAATCAGGTGCGCCAACTAGCATTAGATGCTTGCACTTTATCGGTTATAGCCATGCAATGCGATCCAAGCCCTGGATCGAGTAGAGAGCGCGCACTTTGCAAAGGGAGTTAGGGCATTTGGAACAGATAGTTAGGACCTCGTTCACTTAGAGAGTTTGGACCTCGTCCTTTGAGAGTTAGCGAACCTCGTTCGCTTAGAGAGTTAGGACCTTATCCTTTGAGAGTTAGCGAACCTCGTTCGCTTAGAGAGTTAGGACCTCGTCCTTTGAGAGTTAGCGAACCTCGTTCGCTCAGAGAGTTGGGATCTCGTCCCTTTAGAGAGTTAGCGAACCTCGTTTGCTTAGAGAGTTAGGACCTCGTCCTTAGAGAGTTAGGACCTCGTCCTTAGAGAGTTGGGACCTCGTCCCTTTAGAGAGTTAGGACCTCGTCCTTAGAGAGTTGGGACCTTTTCCTTTGAGAGTTAGCGAACCTCGTTCGCTTAGAGAGTTAGGACCTCATCCTTTGAGAGTTAGCGAACCTTGTTCGCTTAGAGAGTTAGGACCTCGTCCTTTTGAGAGTTAGCGAACCTCGTTCGCTCAGAGAGTTGGGATCTCGTCCCTTTAGAGAGTTAGCGAACCTCGTTCTCTTAGAGAGTTAAGACCTCGTCCTTAGAGAGTTAGGACCTCGTCCTTAGAGAGTTGGGACCTCGTCCCTTTATAGAGTTAGCGAATCTCGTTCGCTTAGAGAGTTAGGACCTCGTCCTTAGAGAGTTGGGACCTCTTCCCTTTAGAGAGTTAGGACCTCGTCCTTAGAGAGTTAGGACCTTGTCCTTTGAGAGTTAGCGAACCTCGTTCGCTTAGAGAGTTAGGACCTCATCCTTTGAGAGTTAGCGAACCTCGTTCGTTTAGAGAGTTAGGACCTCGTCCTTTTGAGAGTTAGCGAACCTCGTTCGCTCAGAGAGTTGAGATCTCGTCCCTTTAGATAGTTAGCGAACCTCGTTCGCTTAGAGAGTTAGGACCTCGTCCTTAGAGAGTTAGGACCTCGTCCTTAGAGAGTTGGGACCTCGTCCCTTTAGAGAGTTAGCGAACCTCGTTCGCTTAGAGAGTTAGGACCTCGTCGTTTGAGAGTTAGCGAACCTCGTTCGCTTAGAGAGTTGGGATCTCGTCCCTTTAGAGAGTTAGCGAACCTCATTCGCTTAGAGAGTTAGGACCTCGTCCTTAGAGATTTGGGACCTCGTCCCTTTAGAGAGTTAGCGAACCTCGTTCGCTTAGAGAGTTAGGACCTCGTCCTTTGAGAGTTAGCGAACCTCGTTCGCTTAAAGAGTTAGGACCTCGTCCTTAGAGAGTTTCCAACCCCAAGCAGGAAGCGAGGGTAGTATAGCGCACTTAGAATCGAGAGTTTCCAACCCCAAGCGGGAACCGAGGGTGGTATAGCGCACTTAGAACCGAGAGTTTCCAACCCCAAGCGGGAAGCGAGGGGTGGGTTAGCACACTTAGAACCGAGAGTTTCCAACCCCAAGCAGGAAGCGAGGGGTGGGTTAGCGCACTTAGAACCGAGAGTTTCCAACCCCAAGCGGGAAGCGAGGGGTGGGTTAGAGCACTTAGAACCGAGAGTTTCCAACCCCAAGCGGGAAGCGAGGGGTGGGTTAGCGCACTTAGAACCGAGAGTTTCCAACCCCAAGCGGGAAGCGAGGGTGGATTAGCGAGTTGTGAGGTCCGACGGCAACCCCGAACGGGAAGCTCGGTGGTTCCGCGTATAACGAGGTTCGACAGCAACCCCGAGCGGGAAGCTCGGCGGTTCCGCACATAACGAGGTTCGACGGCAACCCCGAGCGGGAAGCTCGGCGGTTCCGCGCATAACGAGGTTCGACGGCAACCCCGAGCGGGAAGCTCGGCGGTTCCGCGCATAATGAGGTTTGAGGGCAACCCCGTGGCGCCACACCGAGACTAGGGCCTGCGCATGCCAGGGGCGAACCCCACGGCGCCGCACCAGAGTCTGCGGCCCGCGCACGCCAGGGGCGAACCCCGAGGTGCCGCACCAGAGATTGCGGCCCGTGCACGCCAGGGGCGAACCCCGTGGCGCCGCACCAGAGACTGGGGCCCGCGCACGCCAGGGGCGAACCCCGTGGCGCTGCACCAGAGACTGCGGCTAAGCCAACGCACGCCAGGGGCGGACCCCGTGGCGCCGCACCAGAGACTGCGGCCCGTGCACGCCAGGGACGAACCCCGTGGCGCCGCACCAGAGACTGCGGCTAAGCCCGCGCACGCCTGGGGCGGACCCCGTGGCGCCGCACTAGAGACAGGGGCTAACTAAAGAGGGAAGAGGACGCACTTACTTGATTATCCGAGAGTTAGGTCGGATAGGGAGAGCAGGTTCCACAGACGGCGCCAGTGATGAAACCCGAAATAAACCGTTCGCTAAAAGACAAGAGACGGGATTATTATATTCGATTGTGCGAACACTTGCTTCTTTATTTATGATTTTCTTTACAACGAGGTTACAAGATAACGAGGTTACAAGCCAACGAGGCCTACAAACACTTGAGATTTACACCCTAGACCCCCTACGGTTGTCCGAGATCTCGACCTAACAATGTTCGAGATCTCCTAGTTGCTAGACGATCCTATCTCCTAAGTATCGCTTGCTTGACCTTGGTGCGAGATTGATCCGAGAAAGCGGTGTTGACGACTTGCGAGATTGTGTAGCAAGGTCCTTGATGTGAACGAGATCTCTGAGCGACTTGAAGTCTTTTTGTGGACTTCACTTGTCTGTAGCGAGGTCTTTTGACGATGTTTCGATCACGTCGATCTTCAACGAGCAAGATGGTTCTTGAGTTCAAGATGTTTTTCGACCTTTTATTTTGTCTCACTCCTCCCCTATATATAGTTTTGGAGACCTGCTTGTTTTCCACTAAATGACCGATGTGGGAGGCAAATTAGATTGTTGTTGCCTGTAAGTGATGAAAATGATACACTGCCATGCACTAGTGGACTAATTCAAACCACATTAGGTTTGAAAAGTCATGTTTGGCGGCTGATTTTTATATGGCAAGTTATTATACATTTGGAAGTCGATTTTTTGAGTTAGCTCTTCCTTAATGGGCCACTAAATATTTCCACCAATAGGTTGAATGTTTCAAATATCACATGGGCAAGTTGCATGAGAATTGCTCTCAATTTCTTATCAACTACACGTGAGATTGGCCTACACTTGAGATTTGGCCTATCTTTGCAAAAGCCTACACAATTTCATTCATGGCCCAACACACGATTGTTGCCAATTCCAAATCTGAGGAACATTGATGCCTACGTGGCCATGTGAGGATATATATGGCGTCGAGCATGAAACTACATAGCCATGCAATCACATACGCATATGTTGTCTTTAGATGCGTACATACAACGCGGCGAGTTATTTCTTTTCTTCTTTTTTTATATTTGTTAATTACCCATTGATATTTAACGATTATTTCGCGCACCATCAACCCCCTGTTAACATGAATAATTTTGATGTTCTGGAACTCTTGGAGCAAAACCAGAAGATCCGCCATAATCATTTCAATTTCCCATGGACAATTTCTAGCTCATTAGGCAGCTTTTATGACTTGCAAATTGTCCCCTTCTATTTCTATATTCTTGCATTTCCACTTTCGTGCCAGATTAATCCCATCCCTTAACGCTAGAGCCTCAACCCTTATCACCGAAATATTCCCAAACTTGTTTGATATTATATCAATCATATTGCCATTATGGTCCCTTAGTATTGCCCCTCCAGAAGCGGATCCATTAATCAATTTTGATCCGTCAAAGTTACATTTAACAAACTCAACCTGTGGTTTTGTCCATGATTTTTGTTTTGACTTTTGTGTTTTTTTCGGTCTTTTATTTGTCATTTTGTTTTCTTCTTCATCTTCATTCCATATTTTTTATTTGTTCCATTGATCTATAGTTGTATTCTTATGTATGAAGGCAGGTTCGATATAATATCATTTGTATTTTGTAAAATTGATTTATTTCTCTGATGCCATATACACCACCAAGTGACGGCTAATTCAGAGAAGTTATTTCTCCCTAAGCTTTGGAATAGTTCATTCAGGATAGTTTTTCTTGTTTTATTTCCTGGGTCATAATTTCGTATTATTTGTTTGGTTACTTGATTTATGTTTTTAATTGTATTTATTGTATAGGGGCATTTTGTCAATAGATGTGTGGTATTTTCCTCAGTGCAATTACATAAGACACATCTCCCTGTATTGAGACATGTTTTTCTCTCAATCTCGCTTTGGTAATCCATTCGCACTAATTTTCCAAATGAAGTTTTTAACTTTAGGTATCGTGTCTAATTGCCATATCCACTCCATTCCCGATGGGCTTTGTAATTTTTCTTGTGTTATCAATTTCATGGCTGAAAAGGTAGAAAACCAACCATTCTTACTTGGGGTCCAATATAGACGCTCCGTGATATTGTGAACCGGAATGAAAATATCCTGTATGATCTTAACAATTTCATTAGGAAGAACTGCTTTAAGTTTTTGTATATTCCATTTTCTATCCGCCATTAAATAATGCGAGATCCTTTCGGTTCCATCTTGAACATACGATTGTGGGGCCAAGCCCTTAATGGGGTGATCCAACGTCCAATTATCCTCCCCAAATTTAATTCGTTGTCCATTTCCAACTTGTCATATTAATCTTTTTTCTAACTTCTTGAGTAAGTTCATTAGATGTTTCTATTGCCAGGAGGTATTTTGTTTAACTTTATACGTGAATAGGTAAATCATGATCTTTCTCACCCGAAGCCGAAGCACGCATGACGCATGTCCCATTTTTTATAAGAAAAGAAAAGAAAAGAAAAGAAAAACGGCACCACGAGGACCGTCCGATCTAGTGGGCCCGTTGTCTATGATGAGGGACTAAAGTCAAAGCTCCCACGAAGAAAATTGGCTGAGTTGGTCTCTGCAGCCAACCGCCAAAACCCGAGCGGAGGAGATGATGAGGCACCAGCCTAAGCCCAGCACCGGCCCGCTAGACGACGACAACGACCCTTCACGACCGGGCCTAGTCGGGCCGGGACTCACCGGCGTCGGCCTCCGGAAGAAGGGAATCGGAGTTCGCACGTGGCTGATGCTTGATTCCTCGGGGCAGGCGCAGGTTGTGGAGGCCGGAAAGCACGCCATCATGAGGCGAACGGGTCTTCCGGCCCGCGATCTCCGGATCCTTGACCCGCTCCTGTCGTATCCTTCCACGGTTCTCGGGAGAGAGAGGGCGATCGTCATCAATCTGGAGCATATCAAGGCCATCATCACTGCTCAGGAGGTTTTGCTGCTCAATTCCAGGGATCCTTCTGTTACGCCATTCGTCGAGGAGCTACAGAGACGCCTCCTACGTCTCCATCAAGCCTCCGAGAATCAGGTCGGTTGAATTGACTCAATTGAGTTTAATTGTTAGGGTTCACCGTTGAATTGATTAAGTTAGGGTTTTGTTACTTAAGAACTTTTTTCGATTACCGATAGATCAATATGCTGTCATTTTTATTGGTCTTGGCGGTTTAAGCTTTGATGGATTGATATTAGGGTTGTATTTGTTGTTTCTTGGCGACGAGCTTGAACTTGTAATTTCAGTGCTCCGAAATTTGGCTTGTTGAGAACGTCTGTTTAAATTTTAGATGATCCAGTTGGAAATCAATTGAGCTTTGGTTGTGGATTAGATATATAGACTTGGGGGAAGAATTAAAATTTTCTTTTCAAAACCAAGAGAGTATACCCTATTCGTGTGATTTAAGAAATAGGTTTTAATCTTACTTCAATACTTCTTCAAACTTTGATGTAACAAGTTTAATGTGATTTGGTATTCATCAAACATAAATTATTTTCATCCAATCCTTCTTTGAACATCCTTTTACCCTCAATTGGTTCTATCCATTTAAGAGCTACTCATTTTTCTCAATAGGCTGGTGGTCATTAGCACCTAGTTTATATTGAATGCTTCATATTCATTTTTCAGAAAAAAAACGAATGCCTTGTGATCATTTTTTGACTGCCTCATATACTATTCATTGCATGCATCCATCGTAAAAATCAGAGAATGAAAAGCTCCAATTCTCATTTCCCCAATTTTTGTTACTGAAACTTGTTTTTTGTTTCTGAGTTGCTCTTAAGGAGGTTAGAGTTGGTGAAACAAATGCTGAATGGACAAAGTTGTATGACCTAGATGAGCCCCAATCTCAGGATGTCAGCCCTCCAAATGAGTCTTATGGCTTCCCTCCACGTGAAGGAATTGATGATGAAGAAGCTAAGGGGGAGGACAAACAGGACTTTAAGAGTCCAGATGGAGTCAAGGTTCTTCCTTTTGAGTTTATTGCTCTGGAAGCTTGTCTCGAAGCTGCTTGCAGCAGCTTAGACAGTGAGGTATGATGTGTTTTTTTTGTGCATTTGCTCGTTAAAGGGGATAACTGCTATAATGTTTTACTCTCATCTTTTTTCTTTCTTTCTTTATTCACTGCATTCCTCATGTGGTTCTGTGAGTGTTTCATTCAATCACTATGGGTAACATATGAATCAGGCAAGAACTTTGGAGCTAGAAGCTCACCCAGCCTTGGATAAGCTAACTTCAAAAATCAGCACCCTGAATTTGGAACGTGTTCGCCAGATTAAAAGTCGCTTGGTTGCAATAACTGGACGTGTTCAGAAGGCAAGTTTTTTTCCCCTAACTCCCCCCGCCCCACTTTTGATGCATGTGCTTTTGTCCCTTCGTTGTTCACTTTATTATACATTGCTAAATAGGTGTAGTTTCTTTTTACATCTCTTGGATAATAAACTTCAAGGGTAAGTATCACATATGTAACATCTTTTTCTTTATTTCTCTAAAAGATGAATCAAAGAATCAGTTGTGCATCTGGAAGTGCTGTCTTTCATATTCTCAAGCACATAGTGTGTGCATCATCTCACTTTGATTTTGTGTACAATAGTAATGGCGGAAACTATGCCATAAGATCATATTCATTCTGTTTGACATATATCTTTGATGCGCACTGAACTTCCTGTGTATCCAGTACAAAGACAGTGAATGTGGTTAAATACAATACTTTTTTATGTGCTATAATGTCTAAGAAGTGTGCTAAATGTCTTAAATTCTCTATTACTATCAAACCTCTGGTTATTGCAAAGAATTGAAATATCTATTTTCGATGTAACCTCCTAGGGATTTTTCATTGCACTTCAACGGTGCCATGTAGATATCTACCCTCTCAGTTAATCTATGTTGCTTTAAAATGCATTTAGTCGATATCCCACCTTTTATTTCAGGTAATTTTTGTGGCCATATACTTCTGTGTAATAGGTCAAGTTTCTTTACCCTCCAGGTGCGGGATGAACTCGAGCATCTCTTAGATGATGATGAAGATATGGCAGAGATGTATCTAACTGAAAAATTGGCAGAGAATCTTGAAGGCTCTTCTGTTACTTCAATGGATGATCAAGACGACGTTGATGATGGGATTCTTCAACAGGAATCTGTTGGAAGGTTATTGTCTTTCGGCCTGCTAGTTTTTCTGTAACTCAAAAATTTAATTTTAGGTTTCAGAAATCGTTATAATGTGATTTTTCAGGATGCCTGCTGAAATTTCATCAGAAGCTAATGAGGCCTCAGGTCACTATGATGGTGAACTTCTTAACCCAAGTAACCATGAAAAGGGTTTCTATGGTGCACCTAATCTAGGCCGAGAGAGCCGAGGCACCCGTACAAGTACTACACGCAGTGCCATAAGCAAGCAACTTGATGTGGAGGAGCTTGAAATGCTTTTAGAGGCATACTTTGTTCAAATTGATGGTACCCTGAATAAGCTAACTACGGTATGCCTTTTATGCCTTGCTAAGTTATGTAATGAATGCTTAATGTTTGCCTCTAACCACAATATGAAGTGCTCTGATTAAGTTATAATGCTTAAAATTCAGACTACATTTTTCTTACTATGTTGTGCAAGACTGCCAGAGTTCAATTGTTTTCATGTAGAAATTTGTTCTGGATCATTTTTCTCAAATGCAAAGATATACATGTAGGGTATTTTGATAATTTTATTGAAATCCTAATATTTTACAAACGTTAATCACAAGCATATCCTAAAAAAATTTACCAAGGTTAATCACAAGCATATTCTAGTATTTTACAAAGATTGAGCAGAGGATATTCATGTTTAAAATTCTAATAAATGGAGATATATGTTTTTTGGTAGTTTTTTTATTTTATTTTCTCTCTCTAGCAATGTTCAGTTATGTTTTACAATTGTCCAGTTATAATACTTCAGTAGACGTATTTTCAAACTGTGACTTATTTATTCTGCTGACAATTTTTGCATGGGCCCAAGCTCCGGGAGTACGTTGATGACACAGAGGATTACATTAACATCATGCTCGATGACAAGCAGAACCATCTCTTGCAAATGGGAGTCATGCTTACCACTGCAACATTGGTGGTGAGTGCATTTGTCGTTGTGGCTGGTATTTTTGGTATGAATATACACATTTCCCTCTTCGACGAAGAAGAACTTGGGAAACACAAATTCTGGTGGACCGTTGGTGGAGGCACTGCTGGCAGTATTTTCCTCTATATTGCTGCAATTGCTTGGTGCAAGCATAAGCGTTTGCTTGAGTGAATCAACTACCACTTTTAAAACACTTGAAAAGGTAAATTACAGTTGTATTATTTCAAAGCATGCTGATTTTACTGATCATTCTAATGTTCAACACTGTATCATACTATCATTGTGTTAGAACCCTATAAACGAAAATAAAGAGATAGAATTCTGATAGCAAAGAATCTCACCACTTAGATGAGTTTGAGGAAACCTTAATTGTAATCATTTCATTCATCAAAAATCAAGTCTGCCCAATTATAAGATGCGTGTCTTCCTTATATAATAGAGAAAATAATAAAATAACTAACTTCCAGAAGTAAATAATAATAACTGATATAGTGGAGAATAGCGTGAGGAAGTGGGGAAAATGGAGAAGTGTCTAAATCTAGGAAATGATAATATGAAAATAAAAAAACCAGAAAATGGAAAATGATATAATAAATAAAATTGATGATTTGGATATGCATTGCATTGTTGTAATTGTTGACATTTTACTATGGTCTAATACAGCTGCCTTGTGGAGTATATAATATTATAATATGCCATGGTCGCTCAGCTCTTGGATGTCTCCTTTGTAAGTTCACCAGGTAACTCTGTACCGTGCACATCAATTGAAACAACAATTTCAAATACCCTTTGTAGTTTTCTTTTGCTCTTGTGCAAGTATGTGCATGTATGGTTAAAGAAGAATTTGTTGAGCTGATTAATAAGAAAGCATGATATAGTTTGATGATACTTGCAGATCACTAGTATCAGCAGTATTGTGAATGTTTTCTGATTTTCATTTATCTTGTTTCTTGCCATTCTTGGCTTTTTTTTGTTAAAGTTTTGGTTATACTTAACAGTTGATATAACCTAATTTGACAAGGATTATATCTTCTTAAGTTCTTCTCTTCCCTTTTTTTTGGCATGGAAATGATCAAGGAGAAAGATGCTAAAACTTGCTTGTAGGGGAAGTAGTTTGTTTGATATATGAAAGGTAGTACGTATATTATTGCTGCTCCAAGCATATATGTTGGTCATTTGAGACGTAATATATAAATTTTTGTAGAAAAAAACCAACCAACACCAACATTGACCTAGTGAGGTTCCTCTACAACGGAATCTGGGGAGTCAAAATGGGGTATCCCTGCCCAAGGGAAAGGGGTACGCCCGATAGACTCAAGAAAAACTAAAATTCAGCTATGTGACAATAATGACTGAATTCTGTAGAAAAAAACGTTTGAAATAAAATAAGTTGGAAGAGAGTGCCCAAAATGACATAAGTTTTGCATAAAACCAATCAACAATGGGAAGATTAATTTAAGTTTGTTTACATTTGAAGTGTTAACAATTTCCTGACATGGATTGATATATCAAGGTTTTAATTTTATTGCTGAGAAATGGTTTGAATCAGAAACATTGTATGTACCAATCCATTCCTTATAGTTATTGCTGAGGAAAGTTTCAAGTTTGTGTTGCTTGATTCAGGTTAAAGTTTCGTGGGAGTAGTAATAAAAAGGGTTTGCTTACATTTTAGTGATCAATCATTAATGATTTTTTTTTGTCATGGATTGGTATATCAAGGTTTCTATTGCTGAGAAATGATATAAATTAGACAAAAGGAACAATATCATCTTATTTACCCACACATAAGAACAATAATACATTACATTGTCATTATTCGCACAACAATATTAAAGTTTCAGAAAGAATGAGTTCTGGTAAACACTTTCTTTAAGGCTCTCAAGCTAAAAGATTTGGACTTGTTCAAGCTACGGCTTCTAGAGCCTGTTGTGTTGGCGACTTCTTCTTCTTCAAGTGTTAAGTTGTCTTCTGGGTTCCAAAACTTGGCCTCTTTTCTCTTGTTCTTGATGTTGGCAAGAACGTCGTATTTGTTGCAGATTCCCCATACCGTCACCTTTTGCTGTGCATAGTCGACGTTTACGGAGTATATACCTGTATTTTGTTCCATGCATAGTAGCAACAATTTAACATTGTCATGATTTCAGTTTCGCCTTTCAAGTTGAATGAAAATCTTAGGGTGCGTTTGGACTACACATTATATATTGCATTATAATGCAGGATATAATATAAAATCCTACATAATAATGCAATGTTATGCATTATAGGGCCTGTTTGGATCGCATGGAACAATGCATTATCTTGCATTATAATGAAAGATAATTGCATTATCCCATGCAATCCAAAGAGGCCCTATAACGAGCAATTCAAATCCACCATTAAAGTTGCCATCTTTATGGTGCACACTACTAATTGGGCTTTGTCCTAGAAGCTATACACTGCTTTTTGCCTAAGAGATAGTTTAAATAAAACTTACCTAAAGTGATCCAAATCCCCATTCTTATTGTTCTTTTGAATTTATTTAACACCTACTTTTTTTTTACCTTAACTTTATAGAAGTATGTATATACCCGGGGCTCAAAATCTATACTCCGTATATGAGAAGTATAAGATGCATATGGAATTTTCATTTTCTCAATCATCATAATGAAATCAAATATGCAGAAATAGAATTTTTCGAAAAATGAAAATAAAAAATTCAAAGTTTCAATTGGATAAATAAGATCATTAATTTTGTATTATGGATGAATTACCTTTGAGATGGGATAATGCCTTCTTAACTTTCCTGTCACAACCATATGAATACAAAGGCACCTTCATTTCCACATACTGTGCCTCGACACTACTTTTGTAGCTCGAAGCTGGGACTATCTGTAAATCTTCCATTAATTAATTAAATTAACCTTCAATTAATCTTCCTCTTCTCTCTTCAATCTTTGTTCGCCTAGAAAACACAAACCCAAAGATTACGAGGTCGTGTCGTGTTATGTCAATAGGGGTGTATTTATAGGATTCCTTGGAAAAGTGTTATCGAGATTATTATAAAATTAAAAAGGATTATGCCGAAAAGAGAAGTTAAACTATATGCTTTGATTCCCTTGGAATTAACATGTCACGTTCTAAGTCTCTTTTTCCCTTTCACTAATCATGATCAGCTTTGTTTGCTTAGCCAAAGAAACTTTGGATCAAATAAATCAATCTAAAGCTTCTTCTTTTTTTTTCTTTTTTTTTTGCTTTGATTAATTGAGGTTGTCGTTTATGCTTATTGCATTCAATAGAGGCACTTTTTACGTGCAGATTTGGATACCCTTTCTAAAAAGGAAAGAAAGAAACCTTTCAAAAAAGAAAAAACACATGCAATTTTTGGGGACAAGTCTTTTGATTTGTGAGTCACAAAGGCATGATGTTGATGTACATGAAAGAAAGAAAAAAGGGCTTCATCCGAGTCTCAAAAAATAATTGCAAGCAGATTTGAGAATTGAACAACTTTTTCAATTAGAACTATCAATCAAAATTTCTTTTTAACCATAATTTTCAATTTTTTTGAGCAATTAATAGATTGGGTAATATGTCACAAATTGGAAGGTACTTAATTGACCCATATCATAACAGAAGAAGAAGACTCCAAAAAAAAGAAGAAGAAGAAGATTGGTTTAGATCAAGTATTTTGGGTCATCCGTCATTAATTCACTACTTAATCTTACATGATCATATCAACCTTGTACTCATTACGCAATTGGGTCAAGGAGCCTCAAAATGTGTAAGAAGTTTAAAAGTAGCTCTCTAAAGATCCCAACAGACAAGGGGTTTTCACTAATTACATTATGAAGTCGAATCTAGATTACATCCCAAAATGCAGTAACAAGTTTAAAGGTGCTAATGATATACAATAACAAAATAGCCCTCTCTCTAAGTTAAAAAACACCAGCAACAACATACTACTCAAAAGAGACAACAACTATACCTCCATCATACACAGACACTAAGAGTCTAAGACATACTTCTTTGGAGCCCCCTCTTCAGCTCGTCATACACGGTGAGTTATTTGAGGTGCTTTCCAATGGCAAATGAGCGCCAGACACATGATCACCAGTAATGCAATTGCAATCATGTTAATAACATTGTAATTTTTCTTCTTTATTGGTGTTCTGATTGACTTCTGTTTGCTTGTTCTCTTTGGTGGTACAGGAAGTGGTACACCTTCGTCACTACTCTCTGAGCTTTTTTCTTCATCTTCACTTGACTCGTCGTTTTCCTCATCCTTGGCCAAGGGTAAGGTTGCACATTGCAACTCTTCTGTTGCAACTGTTGGTTTCATTAAACAGATTCTTCTATTTGCTGTTCCTTGGCTGAATCTGCTGCTGCTGGAAACTGAAGTATTTGGCCTGGCTCGGGTTCTTATCTTAATTCCACGGTCAACCTTTTCATCAACCATATTGGATTGCTGGTGGGGGTTTAAGCTTGGTGTGTTGCAGAAATGGTCCAGAGCAGCATCAGAGAACAAGTCATCATCTGCATATGGATGAGGCTGAGGTAGGTGCATGTTCCCCATGGAGTCATGTGAAGAGTTGTAAAAGGCGCTGGAATTGGTGAAACCCGCATCATACTGAAAATGGATTGGAAAAAAAAAGGGTGAATCAAAATAATGCAATATGTTATGAATACATGTAAAAAAACTGCATAAAAGTGTTATTAAATCTTGCACAAGACTTCAGTCCTCAGAGTTAGGCGCATAAAGATAGGTCAGGCGTGTGCACAAGTAAGAATGTATGTAGCAATTAATTATTTGAGAAATTATATATTACCAAGCAATTAGAGATTTTTGCTACCTGCAATTGTGTTGGTTCGACATCTGAACCACTGCAGGATCCACTTTCTTTCTTTAGCAAATTGTCCAAGGACACACCATCCATATTATTCTTGTAATCAAAGCCTTCAATGATTGGCACCTCAGGATTCCAGGGGTCAGAGGGGTAATCATCTCTTAGAACAGAATTTAAAAACTCAGAAATGGCATTATCATTGTCGCCACTCGGAAATTGCATTGCACCAGGAGGAATACCAAATCCAGCATTATCAATTTGATCCATATGAGCTGTTCCTGGTCCTGCATGCATCTGATGCAGAGGGAGTGATGTCTCTGGGACATAAAAGTACTTTGCAGCATCATCAAACTCTGAATTTACCTGAATAGAACAAAGTACGTGTTTATATCCTTCAGTTTCTGAACATATTTTTAATAATCAAGTTTCTAATGTTTCACTCACCTCAGGAGTGCTTATTTTATTTGCTTGAGCATCATCGAAAATGTTAACACTGTTGCTATGGCTCAGGGCAGGCATTGACGAATCGGATATTAAGTACTCAGACACTTGGCCAACCTTATTTCCAGGATTCTCTACACTCTGTTCACATGATATAGGAGATTGATGAATAAGAGCTAATTCTGATTGTAATTCTCCGTGTGAGTTGGTTACTGTTGGAGAACAAACAATTGCTTCACTGTCATCAAAGGTGGAACCTTCATCATCATCCGTTTGTTTCTTTTCATCATGTTTCTTGAATAGACGACAAAGAACAAAAGACCCCTGTATCAAAGAAACAAGAAGATCAAAACTCAACAATCTGAAGGCTGCATCATTAGAATATAATACAATGTTAATAATGATCATCCATAAGTCGTAACATGTTGCGATCACATGTAAGAAAATCCACAGGAAAACGAAAAGCACAAATGTATTTTAAGAAAATTATTGCGGGAACTGAGCATCATATATCAAATCTAGAGAAAATTCACAAAAATTGCTAATAGTAAGTATCCTTCTGTCTCGAAGAGGTACAATCCTCAAAGGGATATTTCTCAACTATATTTTTGATCTTTGAAACACACAGTCACACATAAGGGGATCAAAATGCAAGATTGAACTTCACCTGTCTATGAACTACTGATATCACTGATGCAAAACAGTCTATGCAACTACAATTCAACCAATCATATCCATAGCAATAGTGCACTCTAATCATCCACTTCACAACCATAAGTTCCCACATAGAAGCAAAAGGAAATGAAAGAGACACTTAGTTTCATTTCACAAGCAAGCAGTGTAAAATCCCCAAAATGATGCATCTAAGCAGTAAGTATAAACGTCTTAAATTTTTTTTTCCCAAACATTACAACAATTAGGCAGTAGGCAGTACAGAAACCTCTATAGAGCATCACTGCATATTCAAGCTCATATAATCATTTCCACCAGCTGGTAAAGAGAACTAAACTTAACCTAACTTAGACAAAGCATGAACACACACATACACGATGGAAAACTTAAAAATCCACTGAAGTAACATGGATATGGATTAAACCTGGCCAGGGTGAGTGCCATCAAGCTCGGTGAGGGTGGTACGATATTCATGGATGACCCAATGGGTTCTCTTACCCTTGGGAGCACGGCCCATATAGAACACGAGCGTCTTCTTCATCCCAATCAATCCCATTGTCCTAGACACGATTCTCCTGTCTTTCCCAGTTGCTTTCCAGTAGCCTTTTCCCGTGGCCCGATTTGACCTCTGGCCATTTGGATACTTCCGGTCACGCGGACAGAAGTAGAACCACTCTCGATCAGCTGTCTGTATGATCGACAAATCTGAACACGAGCATAGCAAATCAGACCATCAGTGCCTTATAAGTCGAATAAAAAACAATTACATACACAAAACAAACCCTAGAAAAACCAGCTGATAAGCAGCTTATCTAGATCTGCAAACAGTTCAGAAACCCTAAAAACCTCAATTCATTACCAAAATATTTGAATTGATCGCACGACCGTCAATTGCATTATAACAAGCACCTCAAACTACACACGAAATTTTCAAGATCACCAAAAATCGAAACAAATTTTCCAAGAAGAAAAAAATTATGATGACCACATATTACTTTCCGGCAGCAAAATAGGAGGAAAACAATAAGAAATTTGCACCGAAAGAAAAAGAAGAGAAGAATAAAGGGAAAAGTAAACAAATAACCTGGCAAATCCCAAGGCTCCACCTTGCAAACATCAACTTCTCTGATGACACTCACATCCTTATCGTTTCCATTGATCTTAAGCCGAAGGTAGTGATCAATGAGTTCAACATCTGTCGGCCTGAATCTGAACCCCAACGGCAGACTTTCAAATGGCAGAACTGCCATTTCCACAAAGCACACAACCAAAAAAACTGAAAACACAGAAACTCAAAAAACTCTTAAAATCCAAACAACAACCTCAATTTCTTCTTCTACTCTAATTTTTTTTTCCGTTTTTTCAGTAGAATTTGATCGGCGGTTTTTTAGGTTTTTTCGGCTGGATTTTTGGGGATTGATCGGAAGAGCGAAGAGCAGAAAGAGCGAGTAGGAAGGTGAGAAGGGACACGATAAAAGAGAAAGTTGAAATAGCGAGCGAAGGGGGAGGTGGAGGTCGCAACTGAGAGATGAAAAAAGACAAAAGAAAGTGATAAGACAAATGACGAAATTGTCCCTCTTGCATTGTATCGTACCCACCGTTTAGCATTAGCCGCGTTGCTTTAAGCGTGGAAATTACCAGTGTGGCCTTCGGAAGCTGCCATTGCAATTTATAAAATAGGTTGATACTTGATAATAAGATATTCTTACGATATAATCCATAGAGATTCTTTATCATTTTTAAATTGCAATTTAGATATTTTTTAATGCACATGTAAATAACCACATGTTCAATAAAGAACCGTGCATTAGCTTAAAAAGGAGGACATTATGTTGGGAATTTTCTTACATAGTTCCCAATTATTATTTTTAAAAAAAAATAATTAAATAGTGTGTAGGTTTTAAATGGGTAAATTTATTTTCTAATATAAATTTAGTTGATTGGATCAGTAGGTTATTTAATTGGTTTTTTTTATTATTATTCTGATGATTTAATAGAAAGATAGAAGTAAGAGAAAGAGGATTATGATTGGAAGTTAATGTGTAAATATGTGTAATATATTGTTATGAAAGAAAATGGAGATTAGCATACACAAATCTATATCAAGAGTTTGTGAAGGAGAATGGTCTTACACAAATCATAAGCATACATTTATTCGAATTCAAAATATATTAGCCAAATGGAGAAAAAAAATAATCCTTTATTAGATGTGGAGATCAAACTTTGTTCCGAGGGGCTAAATGGGAATTTAGGTGGAGATCAAACTTTGACGTTGATATGAGGGTGTGGCGGGGTTTGAATGGGCCCATCGTTGAAAGTAGATGTGGACGTTGATATGAGGTTGAATTTGGGCCCAAGGTACCCGAATATCGATCATTTGATATTCGGGTTAGACCGCTTTCATGGCCCATGTTAAAGAGCCGCCATAGAATGAGAGTTTTTTTTTTTTTTGTGGAATGAGAGTTATTTATTTGGATGTATGAATATATTTAATTTATAATCAAGACTTAAAATCTTCACTAAATTCCCTATAACGTACTTCAAAATGAAAAATAAAAACTCATATTCTCTAATTTTTTTCTATTCCAACTCCAACAAATTATCTATTTTGAAGAATCCTACCTATATTATTATTATTATTATTATTACTACTATTATATATATAGAATATTGAAAAAACTTATTTGACTAATTGTATGAAGAGATGATTTATTATATATAATTAATACATTCTTCAAATACTTTTAAAAAATTCTTTAAATTTAGAGACAACACTCCAATTTTCTTCCCCCTTTATTATGGGAAATGGAATGAGGAATCTATTGAATTAAAAAAAACAACATAAAATTCTCTAAAAGTTCAATTCCCAAAAAACGGGGAATCTATTGGTGTTAGAAAGTGAAGCTTTGATTTTGATGGTTCCAAACTTGAAGAAAGTCTACAACATGAATTCTTATATGAAGTCGTAGACATGTGAGAAATCGCACACATGTGAACCAAGATGGAATGGAAGAGTTTGTAGAATGTGAGTTCAAGAGTTTGATAGGCCGACAACTTACGTTATGTCGCCAACTTATGCTATGTTCTAAACGTAAATGAAGTGGCCAACTTTGAAATTGCAAAATAGGTCGCCAACGTATGCCATGTCCCCGACTTGACAAGAAGGCGAACTGAAAACGCGTGAGAAAATTGTGCGAGATATCATATCAGTTTGGTTAAGGAAAGAATCTTCCCAAGATAAGAAAGGATGTGGATCTTGCTTAAGCCCTAAGGAGTTTGTTTATTATAATATTTGTTTTACTCTTAGGAAGATTTGTAAGGATTAGATTTATATTATCTTCCTTAATTAAAAAAAGGAAGTAATATATCTCTAAATCCAAGAGTGCTAGCGTATATAATTCGTGGTCTTTAGGTTAGAATTTTGCGGGTTCATATTAGATATATTGTGAGAAGAAAAAGAGAGCATCTTGTGTATTTTGTGAGAAAAAGTTGGCTGTTCGAGTGACTCATTCGTGGGATTTGATCGAGTGGTGTAATCGAGAGTTCTTAGGCATATCGTGAGGTTGTGAGTTGTGAGAGACAAAGGTAGAGCGTGGTTCAAGGATTGTGGGATTCAATCTTGTACACGGGAGAACTTTGTAACGACTCAAGAAATCAATAGAGCGAGCCGAACGTGCTCTTGAAATCCGACCAGAAGCTCGAAAGGGGGTGGTTTTTCTCTGAGTAAACTAGTTGGTTTACAAAGAGTTTCCACTATAAATCATTGTGTTCTAGTAAGTTTTCTTTTTTTTTGGTTGAAGGAGAGGCGGCACTCTCCGGCCCCTCAAGAGGGCGTTTTATTAATAACGAAAAAATGGGCTAAGTAGTCAACAAGCGGGGGATAGCCCGACCCCTAACATCATCAAGCAAAGAGTTAATAATCCCCTCCGGCGGGGCAGACAATACATGCAAACCAACAGGAAAGTAAAACGCAAGGGACGTGATGCAATCCGCAACAACGTTAGCCTCGCGGTAGATATATCGGAATTGGATAGCACAATCCTTACTCATTAAGCCTTTGCATCTAGATACCAGGCTGAAAAGCGGGTGACTACGGGTCACCCTAGCGCCAATAAGGTGAATAGCTAATTGCGAGTCCGACTCCAACATCACTTTACGATAACCCTTCTTCCAAGCCAACTATAGTCCGTTGAGAATACCCCACAATTCCGCCATAGGCACCGTGCACACTCCGATGTGATGAATGAAACCTCCAATCCAATCGCCTCTATCATTCCTTAGAACCGCCCCGTCCGTGTTGACCTTGATCCAACCTTCATCGGGCATCTTCCAAGATATAACCTGCAAAGATCTAGTACTAGAAACCCGAGAATTAACAATCTTACCAGCAACATTCTTAGCCTCTCTTGCCTGGCCTAACAAGAACGAGAGTCTATCAACAATCACCACTTCATATTTGAAAACCTTTGCGTTTCACCATTTCCAACACCACCAAAGAAGAGTTGCAAACAGCGAGTTCCAATCCACGTCCTCGAACCTTCTCACGTCCATAATATTCATCCTAATCCAACTGGCGAAAGGGTCCTGAAAGAAGGATGGATAAAAGTTAGTAACTTTCAACTTAATCCACATAAGTCTAACATGCGGGCAATCACGGAAGGCATGTTTGTAAGACTCGTCTGAGCTACAGCCAAACGGACAACGCCCACTCGTCGCAATATGGCGACGACACCTCTCCATATTTGTCATAACCCCTCCTCTTCTTACAAGCCATATGAACCTTCTGATTCTTTCCTGGACTGTCAACTTCCAAATTTGATTGTAAAAACACTTATCCACTTCAATTTTGAAAACGTTGTCACAGATCAAATCATAGCCCGTGGAAACGGAATAACTTCCATCAGAAGTGAATTTCCAGCTCAAGTCATCGCCTTCCCCGGCATTTTCCGGCAACAGCGACACATCAGCGAGTCTCAGCAGCATAGAACTCGGAAGCAACAACGATAGAGTGCTCCAATCCCAACCATTCAAATCAGACCAATAATCTCTCACAATGCTGCGCATCTGGACATCATTAATCGCAGTAGTAGCCACATTCCTAAGAGGCTCATCAATGAGCCAAGCATCAACGCAAAAACGTGTCGTACAACCATCTCTAATAAGCCACTTCAATCCATGAATAATAACCTCAGAAATTCCCGTCCGTATACCTTTCCAAAAATGAGAAACCGCCCCTGAATTCCCCAAAGCGCTATCGACATATTTCTTTTTCAGGACATCCACCCAAAGATCTCCATCATCCATAACAAACCTCCAACCAAGCTTTCCGACAAGCGCCACATTCAACACTCTCATGGAACGAACGCCAAGGCCACCATGACTCCGAGGTTTGATGACTTCCTCCCAAGCTACCTTATGCATCCGCCTTTTTTCCAGCATACTACCCCAGATAAACTGACGGTTAATCTTGTCGATTTGATCACACATGTTTTTAGGAAGCACAACTAAAGACATATTGTAAACCGGAAGAGAAGTGAGGACCGATTTCCCCAAAGTAACCCGACCGGTGAAACTCAAAGTCATTGACTTTACCAAAGTGGGTGACTTCTACTGCTTACTCTAAGTCATTGACTTCGTAGGAGTCATCAACTCCTTAAGTACTAACGATCCTACAATTGGTATCAGAGCCTTGGATCTAGATTTGTTTTGGTACTTATTGTTTTATAGGAAAGATGAGTTCAAAGAACACTATGATCAACGACTCATTCTTGAAACCACCAATGCTCAAATCAGGAGAATATGATTAGTAGGTTAAGAAAATAGAAACCCACATATGTTCCCTTGATGGCCGACTCTGGAAAGTGATCGAGATTGGTCCAAAAACCTTTTTCACTACTGATGGGAAGGAGGTGAAGAAGAAGGAGGACTACAATGATACCGACTTTAAGAAGTTGGAGAAGAATGCACGATCAAAAAAGGTTCCTCCAGCAGGCGACAGAACCTCAAACGGCGACTGCGGTTCTGCCGATTTTTTTGGCGAAGTTAATACATAAACCCCTCCGCTATCCCTTTCTCCTTCTTCTTTCTTTTTCTTCAACAACTTTCCCCATCACCTCCATATCTCTATAACCTCTCCCGACACCAAACTCAACCACAATCCTCAACCAACACCCATTCATATTCTATTTTAACTCAACCACAATCCTCCACCAACACCCATTCACATCGCCTTCCCCAGCAGGACCATCACAATGAGTCTTTTGTTTTCCTTTCCCTTTGCTTTATTTTGTTGTCTTTGATTTCATTGAGGACAATTAAAGTTTTAAGTATGGGGGAGGGAGTACTCACCATTTATCTTAGTTAGTTGCTTTAAGCTTGTTTTGAAGTTTTGTACAAAAAGAAAAAGAAAATAAGGGTCCGTTCGTTAGAGTTGAAATGAGCTTATGTAGTTGAAATGAAAAAAATCAACTACATGGGTGTTCGGGTGTGGTAGTTGATATGCGTTTATACTAGTTGAAAGTAGTTGAAAGTTTAGGAAAAAAATAAGGTTAGGGGGAGGACCTTATGTAGTTGAAATGCCTTTATTTGAACTAGTTGAAATTTAATTCAACCTTTTTTCTATCATTTTCAACTATCATAAAATATTATTTTCCCAAACACTTTGTAGCTTATATAAAATATAAACATCTCATTTCAACTACTAATTTCAGCATCAACTACATCAGCATGAACTACATCAACATCAACTCAAATAACTACATTGTTGCCGAACGAACCCTAAGTCAAAAAAATTCAAAAAAGACATAAAATCATGTGCTGAGTTGAAAATTCGAAAGGGAGATTCAAGCAAAAATTAGAGGCTCGGACCAACATTAGGCTGGGATATTAAGAGGCCAAAAGAGTGAAAGTGAGTTTTATGAGCACATCTATGAAAAATGAAAAGAGTGGTTAAGTGAAAACCCGAAAAGGCACCTGAGCAAAATGAGTGAAAAGAAAAAAGGAGTTATTAGGATTCATTCATTGCTTGGGGAGGGGTTACATTGATTTATATATGGGTTTTCACTTTGATGTTTTGAGTGATTGTTGATGCATTGAGTGATAAATTGTTCTAGAATTTTATGTATTACTTTCATTCTTTCAAGGGTTCGGGTTGTGAGCTTATTTGAGTGCTTTAAAGTTTTAGATCATATTTTCTTTTGTTGTTTGTAGACCTTTGCGATTATATTGCTTGTTAGATTTTATTTTGAGCTTACTCAAGGACAAGTAGGATCTAAGTATGGGGAAATTTGATACATTGTAACTTGTATAGTGCAACTAGGACTTTTTAGTATTATTTATTAGTGTTTTAGGATGTTATCTTTTTTATGTTGTGAAAGTCGAAGTCAAGAGCTTAATGGAAGAAATCAAGATTTATATGGATGATTCAAGACAAGACTAGACTTGAAGTGCTGATTTGGAGTTATTATTTCGACACCTCTATCTTATTACGCTTCGTTCAAGAACTACGATAGTCATTTGGAGCACAATTTGGTATCATTGGAAAGCTAACTCGAAGAGCTATAATTCATGTTTCCAAGTCCAAATTCTCATTCTAAGGGGGTTAAAATAGCCTCCAAAAGTATTATCAGAATGTTATCGGCTGAAGAACCAGAACTTCGGCATCCACTGTCGCGATCGCGGTATTAGCCGCCTTGGAAATTTCAACACAGTCAAACTGCGACCGCAATTGTGTTGGATTCCACGCGAATAAAAAATTCCAAGTTTATCTTATTTTGTTTCCTTTTCTTATCTTTGGTGTTTCGTGTTTTATTCTTTAAGAGACCTTTTAGAGTTTATTATCAGCATTCTTATTCCAAGTAGAGAAGAATCCTATAGAGTTTTTACCATTGTTATGGAGAACTAAAACATTTGTTTCATTCATTAGTTGAAGCTTTTGGATCAAGTAAGTTGTGAGATTCTATTCTAAAGTATTGTTCCTTCGAGTATATAAATTTCTCTTGTGCTTAATTGTTATTGAATGTTATTGATTTCTTTTAGCCTGATCAACTATTTGAGATTGATTATGTTCTATTGTTAGGATTTTGGTTTTCTCGTTGAAAAGATTTATCTTTGGTAGCAAACACATTGTCTTAAGACTCATTGGACTAAGACAATTGAGAAAGAGAATTGATTGCATGTGAATGCTTTACTCGTTGTTTTGCATGTGCATGTATCCTGAATTATCCTTATTTGTAATGCTAAAATTGATTTATGATCGTTTCATGATTATTTGATATTAAGTGTTTCCAAGGCTCGTTGACTTGTTAATTACATAAGATCATGATAAGAATAACCTTTGGATGTGAAACACTTGATGAAGAATCAATGATTAATGAACTTAAACCCAAAAGTGGATACTTGTGAATGAAATTGCTTTCCCTACTTGATTCATCTCAACTTATTTACTTGTTTGCTATTTGCTTTACTTTTAGAATTAGAAATCTAATCAAAACCCTCCATTTTACTTTCTTAGTTGATAAAAGTATTAACTTGAGCAATGTTCTAAAAAACGCTAGGCGGAGAGGGGTCGTCTAACGCCTAGGCATCTTGAACGGGCCTCTAGATGGACTCCTAAACGTGTTGGAAGGCTAGGTGCGCGGGCTATCACTTTTCAATGCCTAGCTGGGGCCTAGACAAAACTAGGAGGGAATTTTTAGAACAGTGAACTTGGGAATACAAGATTCTTTTGGTTTGACCCCAACTTACTAAATATACTCAGTGTAGTAATAAAGATTTATTTTTGATAAGGCACAACGAGCTTGCCTCGACATCCCAAGAAGATTAGGTTTTGATATCACCACAAACTCCTGAATCCATTCATCCCTTTGTCTTTATTCCTGACCAAAAATTATCCGAGAGTCACACCCCCAATGTCGCAAGACGTGATGTATGAATGTAGTAGGCTAGTAGCTACTGAATCTAGCACCTAGCTTTTTTGATAAGGAAATGAGTTTTTTTTTGGGGGGGGGGGGGGGGAGGAGGATTAATAGTTGACGGATTTGCAGAGGTAAAACAAAGCATATTTGCAAAGTGATTTGTAAAATGGGGCAAGGGGCACTAACTCCTCTTAATAATTAGTTGGTTGCCCTAGAGCATTCATGTGGATAAGATTTTCAAAATGTTTCAAGGCAGCATGAATCGAGGGTGCGAAAGAATGCCATATTGGCAATAATACATGTAAAGACTTGTCAATTAGGTCGGCTAGCCTTGAGCTCTAGTTGATCGAGTTAATTAAGTTGGTCGGTCGACCCAACCTAGAAATTTTTTTGAGTCCTTAAGTTTGAGTTACTCTCAATCCATTGATTTTCGAATCGAATTTCAATCCCAATTTCATATAGGACGGGTCAAAGTGTCGGCCAGGGTTCTTCCTAACTCTAGAAGAAGTCAAATAACATCACCTATTCCCAATGTTCTAAAAAACACTTGGCGGACGCTGGGCAGAGAGAGACCGCCTAGCGTCTAGACGGTCTGAACGGAGGCCTAGGCGGTCCTAGACTGATGTCTAGACGATCTAGACGGCTAGACGAGCTAGGACCTTCCAGCGCCTAGGCAGGGCCTAGAAGAGATTTTTAGAACAGTGCCTATTGCCATCTCTATTTCATACTACGTTAATTTCGCATTTTCACTATAACATATATAACTGGTCAATTAAAAAGAACATTAGTACTAAGAAAATAAAATATTTCCAACTAATTAAAAAATTGAATAGGGGGTCGATTAGATTCAGAGAACAAAGAATCAGGACTACCGAGAAATTTCATGAATTGCTCATCTTGGACCTCTCTGAAAGGCTCGGTGCAGTCCGCATGGGCTTCATAATAGGGACATTCTTGGCACAAATAGAACCAATTTTCTGGATCCATGTCCTCATAGCAGACGTCACACCAGTAGTCTTCCTCCGGCTCCCTTCCATCACATGTATACATGAGTTTCATCACATGCTTATATCCACCCTGCTCATGTACCAGCTCTGTGGGCAACGAAGCACATTTTATGTTATAGTAGCATCTACATATATAGCAACCATACACGCATACATGCTGGTGTGAATAAGTTCCACACGCCTTGCACACAACATCCGTGCTCAACAACTCGAGTGAGAGAAAGTGGTGGTGGCATTCAAGGTTGATAACCGTCGGGATCAAACGACACTTGAAATGCGTATGGAGAAGGCAAGATTTGCATTCATAAGAGAAGCCTTTCCCTTCTTCCAGGCAGGACTTGCAGGCATACGTGGTTGGAAGATCTAGGAAGGCGAATTCGGGATAAATGTTCAGCAATAGAATGCTTGTGAAACCTGGAGAGTTGAAGCCATCCAACTCCGTGCATGATTTATGCAAGGTGAGCATGAAAAAATAGCAAGTATAGGCAGGCTCGCCTGAAGCCACTCGCTCTTCACACACCTCGCAAGTGTAATGGCTGATTATCAGCTTTTCCCAGTATTTGAATACACGGCTACAACTACGACTGTGGCTGCTAGTACAAAGATACTTGCTCCTCTCTCTGGAGAGGGCGGCCCTTAATTCGATTTCCAACAGAAATCGTTGCAACTCATCAAACTGCAATACCACATAACGACTTGCATACAAGCCTTGTTCCGAATCCAATGATAGGAGATAATTAATAGCATCAAGCAAAGCAGGATTGAGCTGAGTAAGGTCTACATGTTGCCTCGGGATGAGATTTAGATCATCAACGAAGTCCACCACCACCCTTCTGAATTTACAATAATTGAATTGATCGCCACTAGTTAAACGAGGAAGACAATCATCCCAAGATTCATCAGCATCAAGCTGACATCAAGCTGGCAATCAACCTTTGCCTTATCAACATCATTCCAACTACCATCCATATACCAGTCCCAGTGACCTCTCCACTTGACTTTTTCCTCCACTCGGATCCTCCACCGGTGCTCGTTCTTGGTTCGATAGTCGACGATGATGACATTTTCAAAGCACCACTCCTCGACAATTCTTGCTAGCCGGTCGACCTCGATATTGTGTCAGACACAATATCAACTGCAATAACCTTCTCCCGTCACATAAACTCCCAATTCTAACTTTTAATGACATTTTTAGTTTACTTTTTAGGATTTTAAGAAATTGGGGATTTCACCATTGCAAATGCTCTTAGTGCTTCTCACGTATTCTTCGCCAATACATTGTTGCCTCTTCGATAGTTTGATGTTTGGCTTCTCCCTTCTGCGGCAGTCCGACCCCACCATGACACCCCACCTTGCTTCTTCTTCAATGCTAACTCGGGGATGGCCCTCTTTAAAGCTCTGTTATCCAGTCACCGGTGGGGGCGGTCATCCCCTCCCGCCCCCTCCGCCATTTTATTTAGTGTTCAACTTTACTAACTCTAAGAAGAAATTATGCGAATTTCGTAATCCAAAAACTGAATAAATCATCAAGATTTTACCATCAAATCTGCTATCGAGCATCCATTAATCATCACTGCTTATAGTGTAACACCTCTTTTTCCCTCAAAGATATTACCGTTACTAGCCTCGGAATTTACTTTTCGAAGCCACCCTAGGTTATCACATTATACAAAACATAAATACAAATGATAATTCATAAACAGTTAAACAAAATAATAAAACTTCATAATGTAGAATTATCCAAATACGTGTGGAATATGCAGAAATATGTTAAACAATTGTTTGTAGAAATGATAGCGGAAATATTTCTTAAGGCAACACTTCAAGGAAATTCCCAACTTTCTTCTCTAGGATAGCTTGATCCTTCCTTTGTGAAAATAGGAATGGAGAAACATAAGGTTTTGGTGGCACATATGGCACCACTTTCTCTGTGGTGAGACTAGAGGGCATCTCGTCATCTTCAACCGGATTGTCCGGTTTGGTTGCCTCCTTAGCTTTCATGGGCTCCACCTAGCTCTTGTGATTGAAGTTCCTTGCCATTCCTCATAGTCACCACTAAAAATTTTCCTTTTGGATTCTCTTTGAGGTGGCCCAGTAGAGTACCCAAAAACCTAGGAGCATTGGCGGTATTTTAAGCCACTTGAGTCTCTATCACTTTTGGGCTTGCTCAAGTGCTTGCACCTTATTAGATAATGACCACTTGAGTCTCCATATGAATAAACTCAAGAGATTTCTTAGGAGCAACTAATGAGATTACAAGAGGGCGAGCTTGATAACCTAAAAAGTTGCTTTGATAGTCAAGAGGAGGGCCATCTCTACCCTCATATGGAGCTTGATAAGTGGATGGATTTTGATATTGAAGATGAGATGATGAAGTATAATTATTTCCATACCGAATATTTGGATGGTTCCTCCACCTCGAATTGTATGTGGGAGAATAAGGATCATTTTTGGGTTTGAATTTTGAGCATGAGAACCATTCTTTACATAACTAGCTTTTTGATGGGGCACCTTCACAAGTTGTGCCATATAGAGATGACAAGTAAAAGCGGTATGGTCACACATTTGGAAAACAACCTTTGGGTTGACACTTCAGTTGGGCTTGTCTTTGAAATGCTCATCTCACCTCAACTAGGCAATCTCAAGGATAAGAGCGCTACTTTGAGAATCCTTGTGAACACTAGCATCAACCTCATATAGACCCATACTCTTCTTAGCAATAGAAGAAGAAGATGAAGAACGAGTATTAGAAAACCTTTGAGCATGAAGAGTAATCTTCTTAATAAGAACCCAAGCATCATCAATGGGCATCTCCATAAATTTGTGTAATGAAGATGTATCAATATACAGTCTATTAGCATCATCAATGTCGTTGTACAAGAACCTTAAACATGTACTCTCCGTTTTCAAATTACATTTTGCGAAGAGATTTGAGCAAATTTGAGCGTGGTTTCCTTTTTTGACTGATTTGGTCACTCGAACAATGATTAGGGAGTGTGGTGATGGTTCTTGACAAAGACTAGTTTGAGGTGGTTGTTGATGACGATAACTGGTTCAAATGGTCAAATAATGATTAAGGACTCACTACTAGAAAACACTGAAATAGCGACCGCGAATAACGGCGAATTTTTTTAGGTTTCCATTCTCGTCTCCAATTCCGACCGATTTAGCGACTAAATTTACATTCGTCACTAACTTAGCGACTGGTATATAAGTGGTCGAAATTAGCATATGTTGTTCTTCAGACGCTAATTCACTTGTTATGTGCAAAGGAAAATACGGGCGTCGCTACTATCGTCGCTATGTTTTTTATTGGACGCTAATTCACTCGTTATGTGCAACGGAAAATATGGACTGTAATGTGGTCACCATGTTTAGAGACAACAAGTTATACAGTCGATAACGTGGTCGCTAATATAGCGACGAACATAATCGGTCGCTATATTCGTCGCTATATATCAACAAACACAACGAGCAACAAAGCAGTAGTCGCCTTATTAATTTCTTACACATCAAAGCCTTTTATACCGACAAAATTTGCAACTGATTTCATCTTGTGACCGAAGTTAGTGAGTCGTTATGTCCATCACTAAAATAGACGCAAAATCAGTCGCTAAAGTCGTCTCTAAATAGAAAAAACCCTACTTGGCCACGAGACCCCACATATCTTCCTACTTCATTTTCATGCGTCACTTTTGTTCACCTCTATTCTGTGGAAGGTCCTACCTCAAAAACAAGAAGACAAAGTTGTCTTATTTGAAAATTTGTCTCAATCAAGAGATTTATATTAAGGTAATTTAAAAGGGTAAAAAAATGGAAAGATCGAAACATGGGAATAGATCTGATACCAATACGGACTACCCATTTCAATTGATGTGCTTTCTTACATTGCATACCTACAAGGTTTCAAGTTTTGATCGATATTTGTGGACTTGATTATCCTTCTCGAAAACGAAGATTTGAAGTGGTCTATAATTTACTGAGTACTCGGTATAATTCACGCATTCGTGTACAAACCAATGCGCACGAAGTAACACGAATATCTCAATTCTAACCAGAGTTGTCCGTCAAAACACAACTGACTCAACCTTATCTACTAGTTCAATACCAGTCATTTCTTGATTGTTCAATGTGTTTTCATTGTTTTTTACATATTAGAAGAAAATAACATGTATTTCTTGTATTTTTTTTTTTTGTCTAGGAAGATCCATTTAGACCGTTTGACATTTTGTTTAATCAAAGAAGTTGAGGTGAGTAATTTCAAAGTATATTCTTAATTTGACATGTTTTTATATATTGGAAAAGATAATACTAATTGGTGTCTAGGTTGTATTCAAAGTAGGAATTTGTCTTGAAATTAACAAATTAAAGTTAAGTTGTCAAGTTCTCTTAGATTTAATTTTGAAAGTAAAATTGCAAGGTCAACCAAAAATGTGTTCTCCTACTTATATATGCATATATGAGTATTTGTTAGATAACTTGATATATATTAATAAGTTATTCAAATTGAATTTTTTTTTACAATCAAAGTTAATATCTATTTGCATATGTGTGTAGGGAAGATGAATAATCATGCTTGGATGGATGAAAGGTACTTGTCGGATGGTGGAGTATTTAATCCTGTATTTTTTCATGGGGTGGATGAGTTTGTAGAGTTTGCAACATCTCAAGTTTATTTCATGAATGGAGACAAGATAAAATATCCACGCACAAAGTTTCGTAATTGTAAATTCTTGAAAAGTGACTATGTAAAGGAGCATCTATATCGACATGGGTTTATATTTGATTATTACTGGTGGACAGCACATGGTGAGCGTTATGAAATATTTGCACCTCCATCATATGGTCATCAACTGGGGGGAGTCGAGGGGACTTCTATAATCAATTAAATGTATAACAGGGGATGGTATTTGAATTGCATGTCCTAATTTTGTTCCGCCTACGTGGTTTAATGACCATAATGTTGCTTTTGTGTCATCCAATAGTAATGATGGGGGACTTGAGCACTCAGATCCTACTAATGACGTGAATGAAATGGTAAATAACCCAGTTCCAACTAATGAAGAAGCTAGGTTGTCCTAAAGGCATCTGATGAGTCAATGTATCTATGATGTGACACATATACACAATTGTCTTTTGTGGCAAGGCTTTTGAGTTTGAAGAGTGAATATAATGTGCATGCAATTGTCTTCAATGATTTTTTACAATTGTATGATGAAATATTGCCTCAAGATCATAAGATTCCAAAGGATTTATACCATGCAAAGAAATTGCTTAGGATTTAGGTTTACATGTGGAGAAAATTCACACGTGTCCAGAAGGTTGTATGTTTTATTGGAAGGGTGATGTTGATGCAGAACCATGTAAGTTTTGTGGTCATGCTAGATATGTGTGTACAAATGGCCAAAAAAGTATTCCACACAAGGTTCTTCATTACTTGCCTATGACTCCACGATTACAAAGATTGTTTGCTTTTGAAGCTATTGCCGCCTCTATGACTTGGCATGCTCGTTATGCATCAAAAGACGGAATAATGTCCCATCCTTCACATGGGGAGGCATGGAAAAGGTTGGATACAAAATATCCTGATTTTGCTTTTGAGCCCCACAATGTTCGTTTGGGTCTATGTACCGATGGCATTGCACCTTTTGGTAAATCGGGGAAAAATATTCTTATTGGTCAGTTATTATGACCCCGTACAACCTTCCACCAAAAATGTGCATGGAAACTCAATACTTATTTTTGTCCATGATAGTGCCAGGTCCTTGAAATCCTAAGAAGTTAATAGATGTGTGTTTGCAACCTTTGATTGATGAGTTGATGCAATTGTGGGAGTCTGGTGTAACCACTTATGATGTGTCAACCAATGAATGTTTTGTCATGTGTGCAGCTGTACTTTGGACCATAAATGACTTCCCTACTTATGCTATGTTGTCTAGATGGAGTACAATCGGGGTTTTAGCATGTCGATATTGTATGAAGAGATCAAAAGCTTTTCGCTTGCAGCATGGTAAGAAGGCTTGTTGGTTTGATTGTCATCGACCATTTTTAGAAATTGATCATCCTTTCCGCTCAAACAAAAAAGATTCAATTTTTGGTATGGGATCCGAGGCTCATTCCATGCTTCGGATTAGTAAATGTGCTATCTAAGATTTAACAAATGAATCTAGACGAGATTTGAAAGAGGATTTAAGGGCTGAATTTATGGCAGACTTTTCAAGTATCCGGTCAGATTTTGGGGAGAAGGTGCGGCGAGTTGAGAGTTCTTTAGGGGGAAAAGTGCAATAAGTTGAGAGTTCTTTAGGGAAAAAGTGCATCAGGTGGAGAATTGCTTAAGTGAGAAAGTAAAGGAATTAGATGAATCTTTGCAGCAAGTGAAGAGGACTATTGGGGATAAAGTGGATCTAATGCACACAAGAATTGATAATCTCGTAGACAAAGAGACTTTATTCGATACAATGGCAAAGGTGTTTAATAATCACCTTTCTAGTAGTTCTTGATTTAGATTTTTATGGTATTTATGTTCAAATTATTTTGGATGTAAGTCTTCTATGCACTGTAAGACTTGTTTATTGAATTATAAGACTTGTTATTAAATGTGTGACTTGTTCGCTTTATTTAATCACACGAATGATCTTTCAGATATTAGTTTGTATGCATTTTGATTTAATATGAAAGCAATCAATTTAGGCCTAATTAAAAGCACATGAATCAAACAAAAGTAATAACAAGTAGGAACAAATATAGCGACTACGTTAGTGACCACATAACAAATAGCCACGAATATAGGGACCAATTTAGCGACCAACAAACATAAATAGTACCAAATGGCCGACTATAGTGACCACCTTAGTTACTAATACACATACAACGGCAAATATAACGACCACAACTTATCTTTAGCATTAAGACATTATTTTAAAATCGAACTAAATATGGTAAACTTGGCCACCATATTAGCAACCAATTTAGGATCTGGAACAAGGTATAATTTAGCGACCGTTTTTTCGAGGAAATCACCAACCATATTAGTTGCGGAGTTAAATCATGAATTTATTGCTATACCAACCATGTTAGCGACCATTTCATCGACAACACATCAACGAAATTAGTGACAACCACCACTCGTCTATACGCTCATTGAAACAACGACGACACCACTCAGAGTTTGATTTGGCGATTGATTTCTATGTCCGTCGCTAACGTTGGTTGCTAAAGTTGGTAGTATGATAGCCACACCCTATTTAGCGGCGTCTTCTGGGTTGGTCGCTAAATCGGTTGCTACGACAAAAATCTGTCGCTATTTCAGTGTTTTCTAGTAGTGACTTTTCTAGTGGTACTTGAAAATGATAGCTTCGAGGCCAAATGTGGTGCATGACGATGATTGGTTTGAATTTGTCGATTCGATATTCAAACTGATTGTTTTGCGGCGAGGTCATCAATGATTATGGTAGAGGTCAGTCATCGGAGGAGGGTGAGTAAGCGAAGTTGAGATAGATGAGGAAAAGAGCGACATAAAAAAAAATTAATGCATTTTAATTAGGTGTTTTATTTCTTCCAAAGACATAATTAATGGATGGGGTTTATTGTAAAAAAAAAAAATTGCAGAAGTGTGATTGAAATGGGTGGTTTTTGTGTGAAGAACAACACTTAGTAAAATCAATATATATTCCTTCTTACACAATTATTGTCCTTCTGGACTATTTTTTTGTTTAAAAAATATTATCATTCTAGATTTGTTTTACATACTTTATACTTATACTCTTGTATTTATTGTTATTTTTTTATAAACGAAGGAAGAATTATTTAGTAGTGGTATTGGAAAATGAAACAAAATACAATAATAAATAGAAAAATATATATTATTTTGTTACTTTTTAAGAAAAAAGTGTGAAATTATTTAAAATAACAGTTATTGTGTAATGGAGAGAGTATTAAAATATAAAGTGCCTAATCAACAGAAAAAACATCTCTTTTCTTTCGTTTCGTTTCTTTTGTGAATTTGCAGAAAGAATAAATAACTTGGTATAGAATAGGTGAGATATTTATTACACCATTTTCCTAAACAATAACAAAAAAAACAAAAAAAAGAAACTGTCGCCCTCAGCTTTCATATTAGCCAGGATTTATTTTTTGATCTGAACCATTTTTGGGTATTGGAAAGGAAAATGATCAATGCATTAGCGAGGATTCTCACCAATTAAAACATCGCCCACAGCTTTGTAATTGTACGTACTGTTTTTGGAACGTATTGACCCCTCACCTAAACTAGTATTAATTACGGAGTATCCCGGTTTCTTTTCTTTCCTTCTTTTTTTTTTTTTCAAATGGTGGTGGTCTTTTGTCTTCACTCCTACTATCCAACGGCTCATAGCTTTCTATATTGTTCACTAATAATTAAATGGATTTTTCCAAGTCTACATACATAGTAGTATAAATTAAGACCTTTAAAATAAAAAAAATTATTAATTTTATGGGTAATATAATTTTTTAAGGTTTATTTATTTTTTTGTAGGATTTTAGTAAAAAAACGTAATTAAATAAACATTCACTTTGGTATCAAGTAAGGTGGGTGATTGGATTTTGAAGGGAAGTCTAATACAGTAATATTTTCATTATTATATATTTCTGAAAATTTTAATTGATCCCACATTTTTGCCTCTCTATAAACATTCTAATTCTATTAAAAAGGAATTTTTTTAAAATAATTGTGATTAATTCTATAAGGGAATGAAGGCATAAAGCAAACCAACATTTCACTTGCTGAAAATCTTGTTGTAAGTCGGTGGTTTGCCAATTACATTCAGGACGCGGAGAACAGAGATCGAGAGAACGACAGAATGGTGAATTTGTTTTTTTTTTTTTTGCACCAAGGAAAGAAAGGCAAGATTCTTGATGATATTAACTACTAATAAGTACTGGGATCATTAATTATTATGATAGGCAAATCACCTTAATCACGACAAGTACGTACGTACACAGCTACCATCCTAATTCATAATTAAGCGACCACAGAACAGACACACACGTAAAATTGTAAAAATGTAGTAGCCACTAGCTAGTGGTGGAAACTAGCTCACCCCCAAAACGTACACGAAATTGGGGACTCATTTTTACACTGGGATCATTATTAATGAAAAGCATAATCAAGCAAACACACACACTGATTATTTAATTAATTAGATGGATAGATGGAGCGGCACGTGAGTGGATGGATGGATGACCTAGCAGGGCCTGGAGCAGAAGCAACGGCGGCGGAGGCCGCGGCAGTCGCCGGCAGGGAAGCCCTCGCCCTGGCACACGGAGGCGCAGTTGGAGTCGCGCGCGCACGGCCCTCTGAACCTTTGGCTTAGCGAGTCGCACGTTCTTCCCTCCACCACCGCCGGCCCCATCTCTTCATGAATTCATTAATAAATAATTAATTAAGCTAAATTAACCAAAATTATATAAATAAAAAAAATGTAGTGAAGAATTAATTAATTAGTTTAACATATATACCTGAGGCAGTCACGAGAAGGAGGAGGAGGAGGAGCGGTGAAAACATACGGATGGAGCGCTCCATTTTCATACTCTCAACTCACTCACGTACACAAATAGCTAAGCACTTGAATTTTTATGGCTATTGTTTATGGGATACTCTGGCTGCTCTTCTTGCATGCATACACTGTCTTTTTATAGTCGGAGGAAGTATCATAATTAAACTACTTTTTTGTTCTTTTTTTTTTTTTTTGAAATCGGTGTATGGCATATTGGCATGGTCACTTCGCACTCAAGCGTCAGGGTAAAATTGTTCCCTCCTAAGTTTTAAAAATTAAATAATTCTTTAAAATCAGATAAAAAAAATTCTTTAAAATATGTTATATTCAAAACCTGTTTTTAGTTTAGGCAAAAAAAAAAAAAAAAACTAAATGTTGTGCTAATTAGAAATGAGAGTTCTTGTGATGTACCGTGTAAGTGAGGATTCAAATTCGAATTAGGTAAAAAAAATGTTATTTTCATGAAATATATAAGATGGCCTTACTTCCACACACATACCCTTTTTTATTATCAACCATGTTATAAAATTATAACGCTTGCCGCTTGCGCACATTTTTTTTTTTAATGTTTTATATAGTTCAAAATTAATTGTTTATTTTTCACGAGAAACAAAATTATTGACCCAGTATTTAATATAAGGACTTGTTTGGATCACATCTCATAATATATTATCGTGCATTATAATGTAGGATTGAATGTAATATTATATTAAATCCTGCATTATATAATACAAGATAATACATTAGGAAGTGTAATTCAAACATGTCCTAAATTGTTTTTTAAGTTCCGTTTTTTGTTGCTCTAATTAACTTTGATTACTTTATCAATTAGTGTGTCAATTTCAACTATTTCTTTATCCTTAAACAGAAAACACACCAAATTAAGGTTGTGAGTTAATTTCAATTGTCATTGTCAAAAGTAAGGGCAATGCCTACGAAGGATTCTCTAGTGTAGTGGTGAAATTGGTGATCATATATAGTACTATAGTAGTACCACTCCAAATGTTTTTTCTTATAATAAATAATAGAATTTCATTATTGCTGTTGTAGAGGGGTTATTAGATGCATTATTTTTATGGACGTGGTCCCTATATGCATCGTATATGATTAATTGGAATTTTTTGATATTTATATATCCACCTCAAGTATATATATTGCATATGCATAAGAAGGGGAACATAAACTTTTATAGTCGACTTTTTTTTGGGTCATGTTATGCAACATTCTTAAAATTAGTTTGTAATTTTTAAATTTTTTAAAATTACAAAATCAGTCCAAATTTATTTTTTCCTCCTTCCCTTCTCATTCTCTATTGTACACAACTCTAATTCAAATCTAAATCTTTTCATACTCTTATTGTTTAAAGAATATCGAGTAATAATGAAAGAAACTCCGAATATGAGTTACGTAATAGAGATTACATGGTACGTTCACCATTCATATAAGCGTTTTTTTATTTTCGCAGATGCACGTGCGCGGATTGCGTGTAAAACAATTTTGCACGCAATTTGCAAGTGTGCATAATAGCAGTGCACACAGGAAGTTTGTGTGCAAAGAAGCAGTGCACGCAGAAAGATTGTGTGCATATAATAAATGCACATCAAATTGTTGCGTGCAAAATTTGTATGCACGCGAAAAATTTGTGTGCTCCGTCCGAACGCTGCAGGATGAATCGCGTAAATGCCCGACGAAGGTCGAAATCAACAAGCGAGTGAGCGAGGAGAAGTTTGAACATTAAAAGAGGATTTTGATGAAGATTCAAAGAGTTTTGAGTGAAGAGAGGGGGAATCGTGAAACCCTAGTCTTCTTTAAAACGAGACTTTAATTTGGGCTTATTTTGTAATAAATAGAAAATAAAGAATTGCAAACTAAAAAGGTGGGGTGTTGCATAGCTAGTATGTTTTTTTATAACCTTATAGTTCTTTTGAAAACAAAAGTATTGCGTAGTACTGTAATATATTAGGTTTTATTTGGTTTGATTTTTTAGGAATCAGGAATGGATGGTTTCGAAACGTTATTTAGTAGAAATTTTTTTTTATGATCAATCACAAATTCTAGATTTCCTAAATCCTATATAACTTAAACCACAAACCCTAAAACTTGAATCCGAATATCCCTAAACCCTAACAATCCTAAAGTTTTAATTTAAACCTTACTATACAAATCCTAGAAACCTAAACCATAGACTATAAACCCTAGATAATTTACATCCTAAACCCTTAACCTTACAAACCCTAAATCCTAAACATTCAAACAAAAAAGTTAAATTATAAAAATCAAAAAAACCCTAAACCTTAAATCATAAAAACCCCAAACCTTATAACTATAAACTCTAAGCCCTAATTATCAGGAATGGTTCATTCCAACAACATACCAAACAATATGTTCCAAGAATAGCTCATTTCGATTCTTGATCCCATTCCAATTCTTAATTTCAATCTGATTCCAACATCATACCAAACGGCTTGTTATTGTACACACTCGAAATCCTTAGTTTGTATTATTACACATTGTACCTATTTTCAAATTATAGCATCTATATGTATCCAATCCAATCTAGGATTTTCTTTCCAGATAATTGGATCAGATACGAATCGAGGTATTTGGGAAAATGGATATATTATATATCAAGTATGATATATAATTAACATATATGTTTTTAGAAAGAGCACTTAAAGTTTAAGTCCAATGCAAATTCCGCGTGATACATAAGGTTTTTCAAATTTTCGCAGGGTAACATCGATGTTTTAAAAATTCTATGTGGTAAACTTGAGTATTATACTCCTAAAATGTAAAAAACAATAGAAAATTTGCCCTATTCATCAAAATTACCATTTTACCCTTATATCTTTTAATCTTAGTCGTCCATTTCTCAAATCCAAATATCCTCATTTGTTTTTAGTTTTCATAATAAACTTCATTTTTGTGGAAAAAAGAATTCTCACATCGAAAATCTAAAGAGAAATTAGACTAAATATATACCCTTGGGCCTTCTATCGCCAATTGGTTTTAGGATAGAACCCCATGGGCTTGTGTGCTAGGCCCGTCCGCGCATGTGTGCGCTCAACCCAACATGACCCTTGATATTTCTTCATGGTATTAGAGCGGTTTGATCTTGGGTCCCTATTTATTTGGGTTGGGCCAAGATGTTCCCCAACGGTGATATTGAGCTAGCGATTTGGGCTAGTTGTATGGGCTCGTCGACAATCCATCGGCTCTAAGACCATTATGTTGTCAAGTGCTAACTGGGTCAGACCAGTTACCACTTGAGGGGGCGTGTGGAAGAAAGAATTCCCACATCGAAAATCTAAAGAGAAATTAGCCTAAATATATACCCTTGGGTCTCTTATCGCCAATTGGTTTAAAGATAGAACCCTATGCACTTGTGTACTAAGCCCAACCGTACATGTGTACGCTCAACCCAACACGTCTGTCCCTGATATTTCCTCAATTTCAATGTAAATCAACCACTATAAATATGATATCGGCCACTAACATAATTCTTATTATAAAATATTGCTCTCACTTTCAATAGTTTTTCCAATTGTCCGGTTAATGATTCTAAAAGGATTTAACAAGTCATCAAATCAATTTTATTTAATATTAGTAAAAAAAATGTCGCGCATATTAAATACGGAGTATATGCACAAACTATTAAACTTAGATCGAATGTCTGAACCAATGATACTTAAAATATGTGCACGGATATGAAAATATGAATTTGGAGAAAACAAAGAACTTGGTACGTAGTTGAGATATTTGTTACACCATTTCCAGAACAAGGAACTTGTCACCATTGTTGGGTACATTTTTTTTGTGTGGATTTGAACCATTTTTGGGTTTAATGAAAAAGGAAAATGATCATCTTATTAATTCGCATAGGATTCTCACCCATTTACAACATCGCCGGGCCACGGCTTTATACGGTTTTGGAACGTACTGATCGACCTGAAAAATGGTGGTTGTCTATTTTAAGTGGTGATCTATTTTTTCTTGACACCTTGTACTATCTCTAATAATATTGCCATGCATAATGGTACATAGCCTTCCATGTTTTCATTAATATTCAAGTAAAATACTGTATTCACTTTGGTATTAAGTAAGGTGGTGATTGGAATTTGATCACTTGATCAGTACGTATTGTATTTTTTTTTTCTAAAATTTAATATCCCACTTTTCGCCTCTCTATAACATTCTTATATATAAGTGCTTTATTGTTAACGAACAAGATAAAAATAGTAGTAGGATAATTAAATCAACCAAATTGAAAAATATTAGTAGTACGTCATAATAGAGAAAAATATTACTTCCACCAAAAAAAATAGAGAAAAATATTACTAGTAGTACGTAAGAATAGAGAAAAATATTAGTAGGATATAAACTTAATATACCCGAGGCTGTGAAGAGAACCAAGAGCAGACCAGAGATATTTAATTTTTTAATCACTATATATGTATTTATATCGTGATTTTTTTGTGAGGTGAGGATTTATTTATTTTAATTTCATAATAATACTGTACGGACGTAACGGACCACGGCCTTCCACGCCTTTACTTTTGTACGGATCAATCGTATAAAACTGTAAATCTGTAATGCTTGTTTTTTAATTACTTTTCCACTAGTGTGTCAACTTCAACTATGTTTTTTTTTTCCCCTTAAAATTCAGTAAACACACCAAATTAAGATTGTGAGTTGATTTCGATTCTCATCGTCAAAGTAAGGGTCATTCATTTAGTCATTACTCCATACATAGGAAGGATTCTCTAGAACAGTAGTGGTCCTATATAGATCGAAGTAGTACCACTCCAAATTTTTTGCATGATTTTTTCTGGATGTGGTCCCTATATGCATCATGTATGATTAATTGAAATTTTTGGATATTCATGTATGTTCATTATATATATATTTTTTCGAGTACATAAGTTTTTACATTCAAATTTTGAAGACAGAGGTAATAGGTATCAGACTACCAGTATAGTACACACTAATGCTTATATAGGAGTAATATTAATGTCGTCGGTAGGGCAGGGTAAGAATGACTGGATGATTATGATGTGAACGATGAACGATGAAATTTAATGGACAAAACTCTGAAGTCACGTGAGTATCTTAAAAATTTAATGGACACAACTCAATGGCTTGCAGAGTTGCAGTATCTTAAATTTGCAATTCTGCTTTTTTTTACGGGACAAGAGATACAATGAATTTGTAGGTCCACCTGAATTTTCTAATGAAAAGTTGAAATATTAGTTTGTATAAAAAGTTGTAAGAATTTCGTAGGCGTTGTTTCACTTTCTACCCAAAATTCCTTTCTACCCAAAAACTACTTTTAATATTCTTAAAATGCGTACAATTTTCTCTACTTTTTACATTTTTCGAGACACTAAAAATCACTTTTCACCCAAAAACTCCTTTACACCCACAAGTGAAACACAATATTTACAACTTATTCAACCCTATCATTCGAACGAGGAACCCGTCATTATTAATTTCACTCTTATTTATGTATTTTTCTGTTCAAGACCATCAATTTTGCCCTTATTTATGCATTTATTCTCTGTTCGAGCTCATTAATTTCACTCTGATCTATACATCCCTCAATTCGAGACGATCGATTTCGCTTTGATTTATACATCTTTATGTCCGAGACCATCAATTTCGTTCTAATATATACATCCCTCTATTTGAGGCCATCAATTTCGCTCTCATCTATGCATCTCTCTATTCGAGACCATCAATTTTGTTGCTATCTATCCATCTCTCCGTTTGAGTCCATCAATTTTGCGTTGATATATGCATCCCTCTGTTCGAGATCATCAATTTCGTGCTTATCTATGCACCCCTTTGTTCGAGATCATCAATTTCGTGCTTATCTATGCACCCCTTTGTTCGAGACCATCAATTTCACTCTTATCTATGCACCTCTTTGTTCGAGACCATCAATTTTGCTCTCATCTATGCATCCCTTTGTTCGAGACCATCAATTTCGTTCTAATTTATGCATCCCTCAGTTTGAGACCAATACCATCAATTTCGCTTTTATATATGCATCCCCCTTTTCGAGACCATCAATAATTTTCCTATATACCCATTCCTTTATATAAAGAAAAAATTGCCGAACAACTTCTTTCAACATTTCAACATTCCAATCATTCTCCTACATTTCCCATTTGTCGTACTACTCATTTCACATTTCAGTCACACATGGATCCCTTTCAAAATGTCATAAGCAAGGTTATTAAAATCGAGATTCTAGGATCAGATCACGGAAGGTCTTGTGGATCGGATCGTAAAATTGGATCGTAGGATCATAAGATCCTATAATATCACTAAAACTAATATAATATAGATATGACACAAAAAATATAGGCATTAAAACCAAAAAATATATAATTTTATTAAAATTTAATGATCATAATGCCAAAAAATTGACATTCCAAACTTATATATGCACAAGAAGCACATTTAAAAATATATATATGCTCACATAATAAGAATCGAGGAAAGATTATGGGTCTTTATTAGGGGAAAAATATTGTAAATTCAACAATTGGGAGTCGGGAAGATGGAAATTGAGAGGTAAATGAGGTTAAAAGAGACAAAATGAGCATTTAAGGGATGTAATTTCACGGCAGAATACATAGACAGGCCCCTAAACTTACACATTTTTATCAACCAACACCCTGTACTTTAAGATTTTCAAATAAGCACCTCAACTCAATCAAATTTGTTCAATTGAACACTTCACGCTGACATGGAGTTGCGCGTGAACACCACACAAAAATTTAGGGGCGTTTAGTTATTGATTCAGTTCGCATGCAATTTTTTATTATAAATTTTCACTTTTTTTTTCTTTTTTCCATTTATTTCCTAATAATGTAAAAACGAAAAAAAATCTTGAAGAGAATCAGGATCTCATATTCTCTCTTCTTTTCTTTTTCTTCTTTCCTTCTTTCTTAATTATCTTTTTCTTTTCTTTTTTTCCCCTCAAATCCAGATCTGGATTTAGAACCAGAGAGAATCAGGAACGATTGAACCAGAGAGAATCATGGGAGGAGATGGCAAGCAGAATACACCCAAACTAATGGGCAATGGCATTTCTGAGCATGAACGAGAGAGAATCGGGAACGACGAACCAGAGAGAATCAACCCTAGGAAGGAACTAGGACAAAAACCAGAGAGAGGATCAGGACGGAAAGATGGACTCCGGACAAAGAGGTGAAGGCAGTACCTAAATTGGCCCTCCTTGAATGCAGAGCAAAGCCACTGCACAATTAACTTCAGCTGCAGTGAACAAATTCACATGGAGCCTTTAACCATTCAATCAAAATTCTGGTACCTACAAGTAGCAAAAGAATTGATACAGTCCAATTGTAAACTTGGAAACAACAGAAACCAAATTTCATGTCCGGCATATAAAGAACTCAAATTCCATGTACATAAACAAAATTTTGTAAGCATGGGATAAATAAAAACCCACACAGAAATATCACAAAGCTGAGAAATAAACATATGACCCCGACGGATCTGGGGGAAGTTGAGGACGGAGAAGGAAATTTAGTATTCAGATTTGTGTTTGTCTAGATCTATTCAAATTTTGGGCAAGAAATTGGGGGTGGTGTTTAATCGTAAAGATCGACGGGGAGGGAAAATAAAGGAAATCCATAGATAGACCTTGAGCATGAGCAACGACAGCGGATTCCTCTGGTGCCACAATTGGTTTTGGAATCTCTCCGAGTCCGCCGTTCCGTTTTGATTCTCTTTGAGTCCGCCGTTCGTCCTGATATACCGGTAATGAAGAATCCGAACTTCAGATCTAAAGAACCAGATGAAGAAGACCCAAAAAGAAAATAAAAATTTATATTTTTTATTAAAATTTAATAAAAATAATAAAAAAATATATAGTTGGGGTTTACGTGGCAAAAATTGGCTTAGTTGGAGCTTATGTGTAACAAAAAAGGATTATGTGCTGCTTACATGGCGGCCACATAGACGCGCGTCAATTTCACGAAAATAAGGAGTGTCAAGTTGAACAAAATCTGTCAAGTTTAGGTGTTTATTTGAACATTTCAAAGTATAGGGGGCTGATTGAAAAAAAGTTACAAGTTCAAGTGTCTGTTGATGTATTCTGCCGTAATTTCACTAATAATTAAGACTTGGTGCTAAAATATATTTTACAAGCTCAAAGTAAAAAACTAGGTAGGATCTTAAGATTTTATACAGGATCTCATGAGATCCTATACGATTCTATACGATTCTAACACGATTCTATAACGATTTTAACAATTTTTGATTTTAATGTACGATCCGGATCAAAATCACATATGGGATCGTAGGATCTCACGATTTTAAGATCCGGATCTCGATTTTAATAACACTGGTCATAAGGTTGTTTTTAATTTTGCATCAAACTCATCTTTTGATGAGTTTGAATACGCCATTAATGAAAGATTGGATAGAGTGGTGGCCTTACCAACACAACAATGCGAAGAACTCTCTCGAGGTGAAAGTTCTCAACTAAGTAGAAGGCGAAGATATGTTGAGCGAGATCGTGAAAGCAATCATCAATAACTCTTCACATATTATTTCTCTGAAGACCCACCACCGATGTACACCAACAAGCAATTTCGTAGGCGATTTATAAGAATGCGAAGACCTCTATTCTCATGCATTGTCAACCAACTCTCATCCACATTTGATTTTTTCGTTAATGGAGAATTGCTAACGGTATGCGAGACCTATCTCCCCTACTAAAATGCATTGCATGTAATGTATGTGCATGTTGACTTACGACATGTGCGCGGACAATGATGGATGAGTACCTTCGGAGGGGTGAAAGTACTGCGAGATCTTGCCTACAACACTTTTTGGAGGGCATCATTTCTTTGTATGGCGATATATACCTTCGTAGACCAACCGCAAAAGATATGCAACGACTCTTTCAATATGCGGAGGGGCGTGGATTCCTGAAATGGTTGGTAGCATTGACCATATGCATTGGGAATGGAAGAATTGTCCAACTGCATGGAAAGGGCAATTTGCACGAGGTCTTGGTAAGGCAACAATTATATTAGAAGCGGTTGCATCATACAATCTATGGATCTGTCATGCATTCTTTGGAACACCAGGTTCATGTAATGGCATTAATGTTCTTGATCATTCCCTTGTCTTTGATAATGTTTTGGAAGAGAGATCACCTTCGATGAATTTTTTTATCGTGAATGGTCATGAATACAACATGGCTTGCTGTCTTCCAGACGGTATTTACCTTTCGTGGGCTACCCTTATGCCTACGATTAAACTTCCACAAGGGTCTAAGGCGAAGTATTTTTCTCATTATCAAGAGGCATACCAGAAAGATATGGAATGAGCTTTTAGGGTGTTGTAGGCATACCAGAAAGATACGGTATTTACCTTTCGTGGGCTACCTTTATGTTTGCTTGGGATCCTCGTCACATAGGCAAAATAATGAAGGCGTGCATAATTTTGCACAATATGATAATGGAGGATGAAAGAGATATGTGCAATGTTATTGGGATGTATCTTGTTTTGAGGTATCACCGACTATGGACGACACATTTTCCACAAATCGACCAACAGTAATGTCAAGGTACATAAAGCTCGAATGGAACTTCGAAATAGGGGAACCTATAAACAACTACAGGCTAATTTGGCTGAGCATGTATGGTGATAGTTCAAGCATTTTCATCTTTAAAACTTTCTTTGATTCCATATTTACTCGTTTGGTGTTTTTATTTTTTGTGTTTTCTCTAGTGCATTTTTGTTTGTTTGTCTGATGCGTTTTTTTGCAATATTTCATGTCTTTGTTTTAATGTATTCCGATGTTTTCAATTTTAAGTGAAATAAAATGTATTCTTTGTCATTTATATTAATTTTAAAATTTATACTTTAATTACACAATTGATATAAATTAGTCATATTAATATAATTAAATAATTATATTTAATATTATACCGTATTATTAAATATTACCCCAAACCAAATAGTGTAATTAGATAAATACAAATAAAAATAATATAAAGGTAGTGGATTTTAAAGAATGGAATGTGGATGTGAGTTGTGGATATAAAGTAGAAGTGAGTTTTAAAATAAGGTGGATGAGTAAGAAAATTAATTTAGAGGGGAATTAAGAATCCACTTTTGGTTCACCATTGTCGATGGCCTTACTCGGCAATAACTCTACAATTTTCGTCTAAACAAAAGTTCTACAATATTATACTCATTTGTTACCCATGTCCGGTTGATCTAAGTGATAAAGTAATTTTAGAATTATTGAGGCCATACATATCAATTGCTTCTATAATCATTTTTTTATAACATCATTCCACAATCTTATAATTTCATTCTACAATCCATCATAAGTAGACATGTCAATTAGGTTGGTTTGGTTGGGTTTGAGTTCGGTCATTTCGGATTTGGGCAGAGTATGGGTCAATTAGGTTACTAGTTAAATCGGGTCGGATTATGGCAGCTTTAGCTTATCAAGTTCGGGTTAACCAACTGGTCAATATTGTCATTCTTTAAATTTTATTTTCACTATATTTTTAATTATTAAATAATAATATAAATATGTAAAAATAAATAAAATTATTTGTAAAATAACATTATATTAATATTTTAATAAAAATTTATATTTATAGGCAAATTAGGTTGGGTCCGGTCGGTCGGGTTTGAGTCATATATTCTCCGGTCATAATCGAGTTCGAGTTAAAATTGGATTTCAGGTTGGCTTTAAAAGCAAGTCGGTTTTTTGGTTCTATCAAATTTTGACAACTTTAATCATAAGTATGGGGTAATTCTACGACTAGCACAAATCCCATACCATATATGAGTAATATATAATATAAATTTATATTTTTGAATTTTTTTAATTTAGAGTTATTTAAGTTCAAGAAAAAATATTTACCTTTTGTATATAACATAAATACTTCTCATATATTAGGGTTTTAAATTGAACATGTTATTATAAATAGTTATTACAATTTCATCGTTGAGAAAACCTTTGAGGAAACCTTCTTTGATCTTTTTGGCTGCGAAAACCCATTCATATGGTTGAAAAAGCTGATTGAAAGTCGATGACCCATTCTCTAAGAATTGAGGTACTATGACATATTGTTTTTCTTACTTAACTTCTATCAATCTCTGAGATGTCAAGCTCTTTGGGTTTGATTTGATCTTGTTTATGCTTTAATGGTTGAGTCAAACGAAAGCCCTCTATCAATTGTCTACTACGCCCATGTGTATGTTGATCTGGAAGTTGAACCAATTACCATGTAAGTTTTTTGAATACGATATGAATGGGTTTCAATCGTTCGATTCTGGATCTTGTGTCCTCCCTGGTGATTGTCCCGTTCTTGTATCGGCGGCTTGATACCCACAACGACCTAGCCCGTTCAAATTTCCCCTCTCTTCTTCGCCGTATCGCCCAGCCTAACCCATCATCTTCATTGACCAAGTTCATATCAGATTTCTCGGCCTCTGTCGTCGGCTGCTCGATCCTCCGCACTCACCTTGCTCGCCTAACCTTCCGCCGTCGGTTGGTGCGGCTGGTTTGCTCGGCCTCTGTCGTCGTCATGTTCTGCCTTACAAGCAGACATGTAGTGAAGCCTCATGGTATTTTGGATTATAAACTGAGAGCCATTGTAACTTGTCACACACAATTTCTAACAACACCCCAAACCTAGATAGAATATTCCTCTTAATAGAAGAGATTACTTGTTTGTCTTTTACTAAGATTGTAATCGTTGAGCATGGGTGGGAGTGGCATGGTCGCCTTTTCTTTAGCGGACCTAGTGCTAGCGATGTTCAACTAAACCGTTTCTAGACGATGTCGAGGGTATGGTTGATTCTAGCATTCCTCTTAGTGGTCATGAGTTCTATACGATCCTCGACGGTCATAGGCTTCGTCAATTCTTGATCCTCCTCAAGGTGAATCTGGGTAAGCGCCTTGGTTTGGACGTCCTCGAAGATGACGCAAGGATGCTTGGTTAGTTCTCTGTACATGTCGCTCCCTTGAATCGCTTCACACTGGATAGCTTCTATGGTGGTGGGTGCATCGTAGTGTAGGATAGATATTTTCTCGCTATTGAATCGTTCTAAGTAGTCTTGTGTGGTCTCGTCTGGCTTCTGGGTGATCCGGTATTGATCGTTGGACTACTTATTGAACTTGCGACTACTGATCAACTTATTCGAACGGAATCCATCAAATCAACGAAGGAGCAGATGCTCCCCTAGGTAGATTTACAAACCACATGAGGGCAGGGCTTGTCAACACTGCCCCAAACCCTTTGCACATCAATGCCTCTCGGGGTGGTGGAGGATAGCATTGGTCATCGTTTGTTGTTTAAATGAAACGATATGCTCGTCGGGGTCACTAGTTCCATCATAGGCAGGCATGCGTGGAATCGAGAACTTCTTCAAGATTTTCACTCGTGCAATGGAGGTGATAAAAGATGATTCATCATAATCCTCGATGACTTCCTAATTGATGGGTCGAGGGACCCTTGAAATCTAAGCAATTTGTTCAGCGACGACTTTGATGTGTTCGCGAACATTCTTGTGCACGATCTAGTCAATGTCCGCCGATCTAAAAATCCCATGGATGGAGTGGAGGAAGGGCTTCGTAGGGCTGGATGGTGATGGGAGATGTGATCTTCCTTCCGACACCCTAGCCTTGCGATTATAATGTCATGGGGGTACTAGAGACGGTGGAGATGGAAGTAGCATAATCGGTGGTAGTTTGGGTGTGTCGACTTGCTCGTGGTATTGAAGTCTCTACGCCTCCATCCATTTTGAGTCTGGTGGCTAGACCATCGGTGTCTCTCGTCATCATAGCGTGATTCTTGACGAAAGATGTTGATCACAATTGTGTTCGGAGGTTGTTGATCTCGCTAGTGAGGCGATCGACATACTTCTGGTAAGTCTTGTTGCTCGCCCTTTGCTTGGAGAGTTCTATCTCTAGGCATTGGAGCCTCTACACGAAGGCCACCAACTATGCTTGATGGCTAGTCGTGGAAAATCTTCTTGGTGAGAGGGGCTTCCAGGTTGTCGAGTGCCTCCAAGTTTTAACTTTGATTTTCACAAATAGACATGGCGTCGGTTATGAACTAAAGACCGTGACTTTCTTGACTATGGCCCCACGGTGGGCGTCAAATTATTTTGGATGAAAAGTAGTCAATCTACTCAAACGTCCTTGTTGAAAGGGCCACAATAAAAAATCGAAATTTAGAAGCATTGTGTATGATGGATCTATGAAACTACAAGCATTTAAGAGAATATGACGAAAGAAAGAATTTTCTTATTGTGAGTATATGTATTATAAGATATGAGAATTAGGTTATAAAAGGTCCTCTCCTAATCATTTCATAGGATCACATCTATGGAGGTTATAATATTTCATCAAAATAATTAAAATAATAAAAATATTTTGGCCATTATCTTCCACTTTCCTTCTTTGTTCTACTTGTAGGAGAAGCTTCTTAACAAATCCTCTTGATCGAGTTTCCTCCGCGAGCTTCTCTTTTGACAGACCGAATTTCCATTGTTAGGGCGTAATGGGCTTAGAAGATTATAGGCCCAACACTGTCTACTAACATAATTAATTCTTATCATAAAACATTGATCTCGCTTTCAATAGTTTTTCAAGTTGTCTGGTTAATGATTATATGGATTTAACAAGTCATCAAATCAATTTATTATGATAAAAAAAAGAAGACGGATGTTTGTTTTATTTTCTAATACTCCGATTCCTCGTATCAAGGTTTTAAAATATCGCACATATTGAAAACAAAAGTTGTTAAACTATGTAGATCGAATGTGTGAACTAGTGACTTATGTGCACGTATAAAATAAATATTTTTTTGATGATGAAAGGATTTTGGGTACTAAGCTCAACAAAGTAGAACTTTCCTAGAGCATCCTTGCGGATGAGGTTCATAAGGACCGGGTCAAAAGTAGTCAAAAAGGAAGAGATGTGACGAAACTATAAGACGATATAGTCAGTGACAGAATTGGCCTCTCGGAAGATGTGAGAGATACTCCAACTCTGAAAGTAGCAAAGCAAACGCTGAATATTATGAAAATATGAATTTGGAGGAACCAAAGAACTTAGTAGTTAAGATATTTGTTACACCATTTCCAAAAAAAAGGAACTTGTCACCATTTTAGGGTACATCAAGGTTTTTGATGACACTTCTTTTTGTCATAAAAAAGGTATCCTCAAGGCTTTTAATGACACTTTTTTTGTCATCAAGACTTTTGATGATTGGGCCAATAATACCTCCGAAGAAGAGAACATCAACAACGACGACTAGGCCAATAATACCTCTGGTGAAAGCCATGGTAGTCATAAGCAAACTCCATCTTTTGTAAATCATCTTCGTCATGTAGATCTCTGATGAAGTTGACTATTACATGTCTCCATGGGAGGAAGAAAAAGAGAGAAGAAGAAGTAGAAGGGGAGGGGGAGAGAGAGAGAGAGAGAGAGAGAGAGAGAGAGAGAGAGAGAGAGAAGTATAGAATAGTCAAGAGAAAATACAATTTCTATTTTTCTAATAAATCTCAAAAAATTTGCACGCGCCTAAATAGGTAGTGTGTTTTTACCTTTTTGTGCAAATTCCTCTTTTTTTTGGATCTAAACCATTTTTTGTGGTACCTTTTTTTTATTTGTACCTTTTTGGGTTTAATGGAAGAGTAAAATGATCAAAGGTGATAATTAGCATAGGATTCTCACCAATTTAAAACATGGCCACATCTTTATACTGTTTTGGAACGTATTGATCGACCTAAACTATTATTGTATCTCTGTGTAAGTGGTGGCTATTTTGTCTTAATGCCTTGTATAGTATATGCTTTAGTATTAAGTAAGGTGGGTGGGTGGAATTTGATAAGTATTATATATTATTTTAAATTTAAAATCCACTTTTTATCTCTCTATTTATAACACTCTTATAAGTTATTTTTTTTTTCATTTATATGAGGAGGAGTGCATGCAGCATGAACACGAATATGACTTCGTATTTTTAGTCTCAAACTCGATCAATTTTTGAATCATTTTTATAATAATACATTGCACGTCATTAGTGGGGTTTTAATGCGATTATTGGTATAAGGTTTTAAGAAAAATGACATACATTGTCTCCTAATTAACTGAGATTTACATCCTAATAAACAAATATGATGTTCGCATAACAACATTAGTTGTTGACATCTTTTGACTAAGATATGATGTAAAAAGATGTATTGTTACATTGTTTTCTTGAAAAAAAAATGTGGTAAGCAACATGTATTGCAACAATGGCAAATAATATGCTTGGTTTAAGGGATCAAACTTACCTTCCTTACATAGTTGTTATTGGCACTAATGTCCTTGTGACTACTTACATCATCTTCGAGAATCAATAAGCATGACCGCACAATAGACCTTTCATCACCTAGAATGAATTCCGCACACAAAAGAGCCAATTCAGATACTTTTGACATATTAATGATTAACTTTAGTATTATGTAACTGCATATTGTGTAATGATTAAAAAAGCCAATTAATTTTGAAAATTTCAAAAGAAAGGCTAATGCTTTCAAGAAAATGCTGAGGAAAGTGATTTGTCAAATAACAACAATCATTATTACAAGTTCCAACTAAGACCAAAAGCTTTGTTGATCTTTAGTTTACTAACCATGCAATAAACAAATCTTTCTTTACAAGTATTCCTGGACACATCCCATAGTTATATTTACCTTGGAGTTTGTATATGACCATTAAAACAATGAACTTTAGAAATGAGAAAGCAATATAATATTATTGCTTGATCCAATAAGTTGGAGTTATTGTTGAGGATAAATATAATGAGAGACATTTGCCAATTTCTAACCCAACCGAGTCAAATAGGGATGAGATTATCAGTTTGCTGCTCATGAAAATGATGTATCAATATATTAATAAGAACTTCATAATATTGCAAAAAAAAAAAACAATGGCCTTGTTCTTGTCACCTTGATTCCAATTATAAAGATAAGGAACCTTTCCTTTAAAAATAAAATTTAGAAACTTTGCATTTCTTTAGTAGCCAAGCCCATATAAACCAATTCTAGCTCATTTGCACTTATAATAAATGATAGCAACTATAAGGTGGCATTTGGTTCTAACCTAAGGAAAGGAAAGGGAAAGGTAATGCTTAAGGAGAGGGAAAGGAATAGGAAATGGTTATCCTTAATTATGTTTGGTTGTTTTTCGTGAAAGGTAATGGTTTACCTAATTATGTTTGGTTAGTGAATTTCCAAGAAAGGAAATGCTTTCTTATTTTTTGTGAAAAATGTTTTTTAGCAATAGTAAATTAATTTTTTAGATAATTACATGTGTGCAATAAATTGGACTTGTACTTTAACTTTTCTAAAATTCACAAAAATATTACCAATATATTACCCAATTCACTTCCTGCATAACCACATACATACATGTGTAGTAAAATTCTAACACATCAAACAATCCAGTGAGAAACCAAAAAGATTAAACAAAAGAAAAGTGTTCTTCAACTTATAATCCAATTTGCATAAGACAAGCCATCTATAATTTCCCCAACACATCTAGCCTCATGAATCAAAATACTAGTCCTTCACTTTTTCCTAAGTAAATCACACAAATATTGTTTCTTCATTGTTGTAGAAGCTTGAAAGAATACACGAAGCTTGTACTCCTTGGCCATGAGAACAGTTGCAACCTAACAATTTCATAAAGAAACCAACATGAATCATATAACTTGAAATAATAGATAGATGATTTGAATTTTTATGAAATTACCTCTAAAGCATCAGATGGAGAAAGAATATCCAACTTCATCACTTCCTCTAAAATTTTGTTGCTCTCATCATATAATTTTTTCTTCCTCTCTTCTTCGCTACGCCATATCTAAGCCATTTCACCCAAGTGTTAATTCATGTCTTGGAAAACTTTTCCAAACTTAGTACTAACCGAGTGTAGAGAGGAAGACAAGTCCCCGACTTCATCCTTTTTCTTCATCAAGCTTTGTTTCTTTCGAGATAGAAAATCCTTCCTCTTCCTTGACCCACTAGCACCACTCCCTGATTACATAGACTCTGTTTCTGTTTGAACTTCCAAATCATCATCACTATCAACTGTAACCGACTCATGTGTCATCTCATCATTCATATTTTGAGTAGCTTGAACAAAAGACTCGGTTGGTTTGTCGGTAGCTCTATCTTTTCCATAAACTTCAGCAAGTAAGTCATAGTATGGAAATGGAACTCCATATAAACCCTTTGCTTTCTTATGATTCTATAAATACAAAAAGAATGAAAAAAAAGCAAATCAAATCAGTAGCCATCGTCAAAATTTAAGGAAGAATATCAACTTTAATGAAGAATTACAACAGACTAGCATCAGAAACTCAATAATCACATCCAATTTCACACAAACCAGTCAGCTCAATAATCACATCAGAAACTCAAACCAGTCAGTTAATAGGGGTCTACGATGTTCATCATCCTTACAAGAATAAAAGAAACTCAAGTTCACAGCATCACCAATCAAATCAAACCTGAAAAATTCCAAGTTTCTGCTATAAGAAAAGTTCACAAAAAAATTCCCTCAAAGCTATATGTAGTTGTCAAAATATAGTCCACAAAGCCAAGGCAGCCATCTGCCAACAAAATTAATGTCAAAATACAAATCAATATCAGATTTTGGAAAATGTAGGCCAATCCCAGCCTAAAATGAATATGTTATTAATGAATATGTTCTTCAAATAAACCAAATTGGCAGAAGCAGATAACCATCAATATTTTATTACACATTTTATGTCATTTCTCTTGATGCTAAGATGAATCAACAATGCCTAAAATGAATATGCTCTTCAAATAAACCAAATTGAGATAGAATAGGCAGAAGCTCAAATGCTAAGAGAAGTAGACAGCCCTCAACAACTATCCAGACCCGCTTATTATTATTGGATAATATCAATACAAACCTTAATTAAACTAACCAGACAAAAGATAGTCATACATTGGCCCATTCATCAAAAACACTTCTTTCTACTTGCAAGATCTTCTTCTCATCATCCCAACCAAATCCTGAAGTGCTTAACATCTTAGCCATGGCACAATACTTATCGGACCAATGCTTCAACCTTGATTCAATATGTGGCTCAACCTTCAATCCACAATTAGGAAGTTTTGCTACAATCATTTCCTCCAACTTGTTCATGAAGCCACTCTTAAATCCGTTCTCACTTTTCCATTTTGGATTGTGAGCCATCTCTAACAAAATGAAGTAGCGTTTCATCCTCTTGTACAATCCAAAACCTCTTGTTTCTACCTTAAAATGTTATCAATGATATCACATTAACATAGCGAACACTTCTTGCAATACAATGTGTATGTAAATAAAATGATTCATGTAGCTTATGATCCTTTCTTTTAAGCATTTTATCGAACAAATACAACGTATATGTAAATCACATGATTAAAGGTTTAAGTTGAGTGATATTAAATCCCATTTTTTGTGGATTCTTCAAACTCCGATTCGATCGCACAACTACATAGCTGCATCCAATCACCACATGATAGAAACAACAATTACATCAAGCTTTACCTTCTCTAAATTAAAACACAAGCCATACAAGCACAAAAGCTAAACAGAAACTTTAAAAGGTGAACAACCAAAGACATCCAATTCATCACTTTTGACTCCGCTTATGGTGAATATGAGAAGGCTTGCTTTGATGTCTGAAGGATGAAGCAGAAGATTACAAAAAGGACAAGAGGAGTATAGACAAAGCAAGAAGATTAAAGACAGAGGGCATGGTTATAAATAATGCAAACAAGCTTTGTTTGTTGGGAAATGCACTATTTTTATTTAATTTTTCGGGGCATGCAATTATGTTCTTAAGAGTTAACAATGATTGTTCACCAGAGAGTTTTGGTTTTTTTTAGGTTTTTGATTACTAGGATTTTACATTTATAAGTTCGTGATTTACAAAGAATTCGGAGAAAAGTGAAAGAAAGACATGATCGTGATAATAAAATGATCAAAAATAAAACATACGGATTATAAAATCAATTATTGAGATTTTCATTGGTACTAACATTTAATTATCATAGGAAAATCATAATTAAGCGAACACATATTTTTTCACATGATTTATTAGTTAATTATTCTACGCTCCAATAGCTCACCCCAAAATGTACACGAAGTTGGGGGGCTTATTTTTACATGATTCATTAATTAAAGCATAATTAAGCTAACATGCACTATTTATTTATTTATTTATTTAGATAGAGTGTGTCATGTGAGTGGATCGATGAGCCTAGCAGTTCTTTGAGCAGAAGCAACGACGACGAAAGCCTTGGCAGTTGCCGGAGGGGAATCCCTCGCCGTGACACACGGAGGCGCAATTGGTGTCGCTCCAACACATGCCTTTGAACCTCTGGCTTAGCGAGTCACATATTCTCCCCTCTACCACCGCGGCCCCCATCTCTTTTCATTCATGAAATAAATAAATAAATAAACCAAACTGAAAAATATTAATGAAAAGCAATGGGTAATTGGTTAATAATTTATTGTACCTAAGGCTGTGACGAGAACCAAGAGTAGAACAAGTGTTGAAAACATACGGTTGGTGGAGCGCTCCATTTTCAGACACTTAATTTTTTTGTTGTGGTTGGGCTTTCTAGTTTATTGATGATGAGATACTCTCGCTTTTCCGTGCACTCTCATTTTATAGCCGGAATTATCATAATTCAAAAGAAAAATCTTCCTTTTTTTGAAATCAGCCAAAATAATAGGCTAAATTGTTGCATATTAAGGAGCCCTCAACCATCTCTTGGTGCATAAAAAAAGAGTGCACGGAAGAGGCAGTTAAAATCAACCAAACAGAACTAGCTTAAAATAGGAGCGCTTCACCATCAATCTCTTGGTACGAAAAAAATGTTGCCTCGTCTCTTGGTACAATTTTTTCCCAGTTAAAACTAGCCTAAAATCGGCTAAATTAATTTGGATACAAATTTGATTTGATCTCGTATGCATTGATCAAGTCAAAACCACAATTATATGTTAATTTTTTTTAGCCTCTCACAACGAAACCCACAAAATTGTCAGATGGGCGTGCTCTTAGAGCATCCGCAATGGTGATAATCACTTCAAGTATCATAACTTACTTTTTAAATTTTCTCTCTCTTCCATCTCATCTATGAAACTCTATTCTCACAACCATGATATTCATATAAACTTCTTTCATCCACATCATTCATATCATTATACTATTATAATTAAATATTATACAACTACTTAAATTATAATATAGTCAATACGAATATCAATACGTAGATAAAAATACCATATATTCTTAGAAGACAATTAATAAAATCTTGTATTATATATAAGTTAAGAAAATATTAGTATATATTATTATATCACTCAAACATTGTAAGATTTTAATTGGTCCACTTGTCAAAAAAGAAAGTGATATTGTGTAAGAGAGAGTTGCTTGAATAAGAAACTCATTTCTGATTTCCACCCCCAAATCTGACATTTATTTTCTTTTACCTTTTTAAAAATAACTTATGATACTCCAACTCTCCAAGTATCACCATTGGAGATTCTCTTATAAGTAGACAGTTTAGAAATGTCAATAAGAAGAGCAACAAAGATGTTTGGAAAAATATATGCACATGACGATCTTGGAATTCTTAAATCAATTACTTGGGATTTGAATTTTTGATTTTTTTATATGTTTTTTGTGAGTTTAATTATTTTATGTATTTATTTTTATCTCTTTTGTAATAAATGTAATATTAATATAGGTGAATTAATCCCCAAGACAATATATTAAAGATCCTATGGAATATTATTATATAGAAAAGCTATTAAAGGGGTCTCTACATTAATAATACATATCTGACTTTTACGATTCTAGAGAAACCCAAGTACCTAATTGTTCTGACAATTTTAGGTACTACAATTGGCGTTGTCTATCGTCTGTGAGAATTTGCTACAAAGCTGCCACCATCCACCGGAGGAGAGGCCTATTGTCGTTGTTGACCGTGTGAGGAGATGCCAACCGTAAGGGGAAGCTGTGATCATCGTTGTACAATCGCCACTCGAGGAAGAGAGGAAGACGCTGGCAGAAGCGAAAGAAGACGCCGAAGGAAGAGGTAGATGCACCACTGCCGTAATCGCCACAGCATTAGCAGGAACCGCTATTGGAATCATTATCGTCGGGCGCAAAGGAATCACGCCGCAATCCGTCGCTCATGAGAACCAGATCCCGTCACCACAATATGCATAAACCACCACAACCACCATCAGCAAGTCAAAGCTTAGGGTTGGAGGGTTCGAAATTCCTAACTTTACGTACAATCTAGAATAGCTTTCAGCAGCATGAGTTCCAAGACCAAAGATCCAGCATTAAGGAGTATACCTGAGGGCAATGAAGACAAAGCGTTGCATGAAGCCGAGAAACATGAACTGATAGAAGCTAGAGAAGAAATCTGACTATGAAAGTAAGGCAGTAAGGATTCTAATGTTTGTATCAAGCATTGTCGGGTCTGATAGAAATGAAATTGAAGATTATTTATTTGTATCACAACTGAACAACCAATGATAGGCAATACTAGCCAGGAAACGCGAAGCTAAAACTATCAACACTAACATCTACTCCATTTGTACGAGAATTTCGGAGACAAGGGCCCCCCTCCAAAATTGTCAAATCAGAACTTTGAATTGTACGATGGAAAAAGCGACCCAGTTAATCATATAGTGGCATTCACACACAAAATGTCACTTTGGGTCTTTAACGATGCTCTTATGTGCAAGATGTTTCCGGCAAGTTTAGGACCGATTGTTGTCGAGTGGTTCCACACCTTACCCTCAAATTTAATCCAATATTCATGGGAGCAATCTGTAACACCCCATCTTATAATCCGGGTTGTTACCTGGTTGTGGACCACACCTAGGTCCACCAAAACAAGCCTGACAACAAATTCACGAAAATTGGACCTTGCAACAAAGGCACAACAAGAAAAGCCAAGAAAACATCCAACTTATCATTTTCAAAATGACTCGAAAACCAATGTGAATACAACCGACTGCTAGCACTAAAGCCAACCTACTGGCTACCAACATTAACTCAATATTACTATTAACTACAATGTCCTTGCAACTATGAACTCAAGCCCTCAAATCCCACTAAGACACGTCACGTCGAGATCGAGCATCATTGTCCAAGAAGTGATCTCTTGGAACATTTCCCATACAAGAATGTTTACCTAAAACGTTGAAAGTGGAACACATTAGCTAACAATCCTGGTATGGGCCAAACAAGCAAATCAACCATGTAGAACAAAACATAGATTATCAAAATAACGCACTCAGTCATTCCTATACTTACCAAACCAATATGCACACAAAAACACATCATATAATTATATAGACTAGCATATCAATTTCCAAACCAACACTCCATTCCACAATAACAAATAAGCACGAGATTAATCAATATAATGCGCATGCAACATATATCATAACAACCAGCAACAATTCCTCCATAATCCAACCATAATCATTCTCCAGTTCAGGCAACCCAGACCTGCCTTTGAAACATGGTACACGGCTAACGCGCACGCTAAACTCATGCCCATTTTCTTTCCCATCACCCTTCTTTCCCCGGCTAAGCCTCTACTAGAGCACTCGCCAAAACAATCAATTTTTGAAGGTGATCTCCACACGCCGCATGACTATGTCCGGGGTCTCTTCTTCACCGACTTGTCCGTGTCCATAATCACACCCGCAGAGATCAAGTTATACAATAAAATTATTTAACTATTCCAATAGCTTTCCAATATGAAAATATAGTATGGAATAATATTCCAAAATAGAGTTCCACACATTCAATTTACTAGTTTAACACATGACATGATCGCAAGCTAAGTAAGTCTAGAAGACTTACCTTGAAGACGAATTCTCTAGGCCAACAAACAATAACTAACACGCAAAGTGGTCTTCTATCTAGAACATATAGTTTGTCTCTTCCCCTCGTCTCTGGTCACGACCTAAGGCCACGCTCCTATATACATATATATACCCCTCTGTCAAATACAACAAAAGATTTCTCAACAATGAGCTCACGGAAACACTTCTTAGTTGTATACTCAAATTTTACAACCTCCTAATCGATAAACAATTTAATTTCCGAATATCGATATATAACAAATCCTTAGTGATCATGCTTTAAGGAGCCATCTTGGCGGAATTATAACTAATTATCCGCTTCACTTTTGAAACAATTTTCTAAATAAAAATTGTTCATTAGCAACAGTTCTTAAAGGTGACAAAATTTCGGACCAAACAGATTAACAACGAATCCCGAGTAATTATCCGAAGTCCTTTACCTGCCAATCGGTATCCAAAACTTGTATTCGCTATAACTGAAGATCCGGACGTCCGTTTTCCGAGCAGTTTGAACCTGTGGGACCGTATCAACGTCAAGATTATAAAAACCATAAATTTAATTAGCAAAGCGGAACCAAAAGGCCCTTACGGTGGCTCCGCAACCAACCCGCTAATTAATTTCGATCGTATATACCTTCACTCAAACCTATACAGAAGTTTGTAGTACCCCCTTAAAAAAAATGCTGTTACTTCTGCACAAAGCACAAAACAACCACTGCTTAGTTACCAAACTTCTTCTTTATAATGTTCATTAACTTTGGAAAATGACTCAGCATTTCCTGTCTAGTTTCTCAAGTCTTTTCTTCACCTCCATTATTAGACCAAGGTAAACTAAACAAAAGTATTTTCTCATTCACGATTCAACCTGGCCCTTCTTCATAGGGGTCATTTGGTTGAATATCCATCTTATTATTATTGAGTACATGAGATATATTGATCGCATACTATCAAGGAGAACATTAAGGATAGAATGGACTGAAGGTGGCAATGTCAACCGATAATCAAGCTTACCAGTTCTTTCCAGTATCTAAAAAAATCCAATCATAGCGAGCATTTACGTTATCTCGCATTCCCCAGCGGAATATGCCTTTCAAGACGGATACTAGCACAAAAACATCGTTCATTACTGTAATACCTGCGATTTTTGAGGATATTTTTGAATTTTTTCGAATATCCTTTTTAATCTTTGTTCTTTTTAACGCTTAATCCAATATTTTTGTTGGAGATTAAATCCTAGAAAATTGTTGGTGATATCCTAAAATCACAAAGAAATGATTTTATGGATCGGTGTGAATTCTAGGATTTTTCGGTGGAAAAAGAATATTTATTGGATAAGCCGTCTTTTTAAATACGTACCGGAAAGGATTTAAAATACGAAACGGAAGCCTTAAAAATTGAAGGTAGCATGATAAAATCATGGAAAATTGATTTTATTGGTCCACATAAATTACGGGACGTTTTTCGTTTAGTATGTTTTTCCGCCCGAGGTACATAATTTTACCGCTTTAACGCGAGTCCCGTTCCGAGACGGGTTTGAGTTTTTAAACCGCCTCATCTCTTACTTAATGGGGAAGGGAAAAGCTAAAACTTCTTTGGATTGGTACGCACTTTTGGTAAAGTGGATAGAAACAGAGGCTAGGGAGAAGGAATTCACACGCCGGCTATCTTCTCTTCCTCGTCAAACCAGCGAGCGCCTTCACCGCCGGCAATTCTCTTAGCCCATCCTCCACCTCATCTTCACCTTCTTCTTCCTCTTGAGTCAGCTGGGCACCTTGCTGCTGCAGAAAGGAGCCGAACCATGGAAAGAATCAGGCGGAACAACAAGCTCGGGAGGAAAGAATTCATGCCGCCGATAGTCTTTCTCGCCTCGCCGTACGTCGCCGCCGGCGATCGTTAGCTCCTCCGACCACCACCCATAGCAAGAGCTGATGTCGGGCAACGCCCAGCCACCCTCGGGCTCGGGGATCGAGCCAAACGAGCCATGGGCTCGAGTGAAGGTATATACGATCGAAATTAATTAGCGGGTTGATTACGGAGCCACCGTAAGGGTCTTTCGACTCCGCTTTGCTAATTAAATTTATGGTTTTTATAATCTTGACGTTGATACGGTTCCACAGGTTCGAACCGCTCGTGAAACGGACGTCCGGATCTTCCGTTATAGCGAAGACAAGTTTTGGATACCGATTGGCAGGTAAAGGACTTCGGATAATTACTCAGGATTCGTTGTTAATCCGTTTGATCCAAGATTTGGTAATCTTTAAGAATTGTTGTTGATGAACAATTTTTATTTAGAAAATTGTTTCAAAAGTGAAGCGGATAATTAGTTATGATTCCGCCAAGATGGCTCCTTGAAGCATGATAACTAAGGATTTATTATATATCGATATTCGGAAATTAAATCGTTTATCGATTAGGAAGTTGTAGGAGTTGAGAATACAACTAAGAAGTGTTTCTGTGAGCTCGTTGCTGAGAAATCCTTTTGTTATATTGTCAGAGGGATGATACAGATTACTGTTGGAATTGCCAAGGACGTCGAGCACGCCTTATAAGGCAAGTGGACGATTCTCTCTTGCGTTATTGTTATTAAATGAGGAATTGAATCTCATTTAATATTTGCATTGGGAACAACTTGTATGATTAATAAAATATGATAGGTTGTTGTTTTGTTAGAAATAATGACCATATTGTTATTCGTTCAGTTTCGCGCTAGAACTGGATTTAGGTCCGTTGTATGTGACCTCGTATGTTTAGTTGTCTCATGCTGAGACATTGATATGGATTAACTTAGTTCAGGGATGTGAGCTTAGTCTTGGAAGCATCTCTTTAAAACTCGTATTAGGCAGTATCAGAATTGATCCCCTAATACTTAGGTCATGACCATTGGCCCTCTCTACGCTTGAGGGGTGACTATTCAATATGTGTTGGTAGTGGATTATGGATGAAACAGGCCCTCTAATCTCTCCATCATTGGGACCCGTACTATTCGTTGTTCAAGGATGAAACATGCCCTCTGACCTCGATAGTATTGTGTTCTATTTAATATGTGTTGGTAGTGGATTATGGATGAAACATGCCCTCTAATCTCTCCATCATTGGGACCCGAGCTATTCGTTGTTCAAGGATGAAACAGGCCCTCTGACCTCGATAGTATTGTGTTCCACCGATAGTAGTTCGAGCCGATTAAAAGTTGCCAACTTGTTTGTGAAAAGTTTTGAAAGTAATACAAGATAAGTGCGTTAGGCCCATTAATGTACCCGAATGGTTAGTCTATTCAATAACCATTCTTGCTCCCGGTTATGAATGATTCTTAATCAAACTTTGATTAAGTGAATCTGATTAGTCAATGGAAACTTTTCAAGATGTTATGTGATTAATATGAATTCCCAACAATTGTTTATGCTTCTTAAAGAAACCACAAGCGGTGGTGTTCTCTCTCATGGATTATGCAAGTCTCCCTCTTTTCTCTATAAGACTGCTAACTGTTGGATCATAATCCGAGTCTATTCGGATTTTGAATGCCAATATGTTTAGTTACAACCATAAGAACCAAGTTAGTTTCTCCGCTTGCTAGTCTATCATTAGACTAACCCGTCCATCTTCTTCTCTTTTATATGGTCGGCTGGTGTCCACCGTTGTATACGATACATCAGGTTCTTCTTAGAAGTTGATTCAAGAGGCGGATTCAGATGTTTGAAGCTCCAGAACTTGAAGAAAGGTTTTCAATGGTTATACTTGAGTGAAGATCATGGTTGAACTACTTCAGAGTGAAACTGAGTTTCAGAAATAAGAGCTTAAGGAAGACTGGATGAAGATTTTGTTTCAACTAGAAGGTGGTTCTATTTATTTATTCTTTTTGGGTTAAGATTTGTATATGACCAATTGTATTTATTCCGCTGTAATGTTTGTTTTAGTTTGTTCAGTCAGTTTAAAGCCTTGGGTAGCTTCGGTTTAGTCTTAATCGAGGTTACTGGCGGTAATACCTCCAGGGTAGGAAGGGGGTGTTACAATTACAATGAACTTGACATACTCTTGCTTTAAAACAACGCACGACTGTTGCCGCCTTTGAGCAGTTAGCACCCTTGATCGTGTTAGTGCGATATCAGCTGTTGTTCTCTTGGCCAAGTCTAGCCCATGAAGAACCTTGTCAGCATTGTCATTCCAACAAATTGACAACCAACACTTCCGGCCTTATAAAGCCTTACAAGAGTCATTTCTTGTTCGTGTGATCAAAATTCTTGTATGTGAAATCACTCAAACTCAAGCTAACATTCAGTTCACTCCATAAAGCTTGTTGTCACTTCCTTCAAAACTTTGGCATGAACCATCCATCTCAATCAAAGCTAATAGTCTTCGGAGTTTTATGAAGATGAAATACTTCATACATGAACACCTCAGCTAACTTCTATACTCTTTAAGTCAGCTTAAATGCATTAAAAAGAACACTCTAGATGAGTTTCTTAACAACCTCCATATTGCATCCTTCTTTCATTAAGTCTTGAACGACTAATGACAAGAATTCCTTGTAACATCTTCCCACTTCCATTTTGAAACAGGAAGAGACTATAGCATTTCATCTGGTCTTCTATGCTCAATCAGGACTTCCAGGCAAACCAAACACATCAAAACAAACTCGGTGACATTTCGCTTCATGTCAATCCATCAAAAGTTTTATCTTAAATCCTTATACATTTACTTGTTCCAGAATGAACTAATTAAGCTAATAACTATGCCTCCTTTGAAATAAGCTTTCAAAGCTCATTAACAATAGATACACATGAACAGTTTTGAAACCATACAATTCATAATCCTGAATAACAAATCCCGGTGTCTTACCTTCTTGATCTTCTCCATTGATCTTAAATAATATTTCTTTCCCATACTACTTTTCCTTGATCTGGTCAACAGATTTTGAATAAAGTCCTAGGGTATGCACACAACCTTGTTGTCATCCAAACCAAACCTTTAGTCCTTCTCAAATTATTTCTTTTACAAGGATTACTTAAAATCCTTACTCAATTTCCTTTTTGAGATAAAATCTCAGTATTACTTTAACCAAGAATAGGAGATTTATCCAACACATGACAAGATAATAACCTATCTTGTCAATCTTTTACATCCTTTTCTCAACCAAAACTCAGCTTGGGCATACTGACATTCAAAAGTAGTTATCTCTCTCAACTACTGCGAACTACACTCTTACGCATTACTATACCAACATATTGGACAATAATACCTTTAGTCCAATAATTTCCAACAAAATTGTCTTCATTCTACTCTCTATATCCAACAACTTATCAGGCTGAGATTGAATAGCAATACTAATTTACATATCCAAACTCTAGACCCATTGGAGTTCTGCTTAAAGTCCTCACTTGACTATCTTATCTCAAAGAGATTTAAGTTTTCAAGACAACCTGAAAACAAATAACAACTAATGGAGAAATTACTAGTACATCCTTCATTCCCAAGAAAGGATTACTACAATATTATTCCTTAGAAAGGGTTCCATCCCAGGAGTCCTTATCAACTTACTTTCAAGGACAATTCCGCTAAAAAGGCAATGACTTTTTTAGGTCATGACGTCAACCAAGATGAACTACTAGCAAACTGCTTAGAGATTTCCAATAATCGTTGACTGAAAACAATCCCAAACTTTTAGAGAAGTACGAGGTTACTCCATGCTCTTCAGAGACCAACACAGGTTTGTAAAGAATCTTACCAAATTTCTTTACTTATAATCGAACTGTTTTAGGAAGTTTGACCATACTCCTTAAATGGTATAGGATACCAAGGATATACTAACTCAAAGGAGTTTTACAAGATACTAGATATAGAAATTGCTATAATGCAAAAGAAAGCTTACATCTTTTCATCTCAAACAACTACACTTGCAAACTCATATAATTGCAAAACTTATATGATTGCCAAATCATACTAGAAACGTTTTATTCTTTACGACCCAAGTGAAATCACTTATCAAATGGTTATTTCCAAATTCCCATCACAGCCTTTGTGTAATCATTCCAACCTTGACAAGAAATGTAACTTCTACAAATTTCTTATTTCGATCTTAAATCTGAGGAATTATGTGATCTAATTCCACCATGAACCTAACCAAGTATTCAATGAACACTCATTTTATCTCTCCATAAACACTGTAAGGGCATCAGTCAATCTGAACGACATCACTACACCTTTATAATGATTATATCTTCCTCAAAAAGCCATCATAGGAATATCTTTTCTTCAACTAATGATAACCCGATCTCAATTCCACTTTTGAAAACACCATGACCCCTTGCAATTGGTCCAACAAGTCATCATTATAGGACAATGTGTTTCTTGTTCATAATAATCACTTAATTCAACTCTCAGTAATCAATACACCATCATAGGAAATATCCTTCCTCGGGTCTATACGACTTAGAACTTTCGATATTGGTCTCATTCCAAACTCCACTTCACTATTATAATCTGTCCCACTCTAAGGTGGTAATCCTTAAAGCTAATCCCATAATAACATTCACAACTTACAAACATCAGGTATATTCTAGATGTGTAGTCTTTCCTTGTCCTCTTAAAAGGCAGATCACTAGTATCCCACATATCCATCATTGTACAACTTGGCAGTCTTTGCCAAACTCCTTACTAACCTAAATCCTTTGACCCTACTTCTTTGACATACAATCAACTACCTTCGATCTCGGTTCACTTTACAATTCCCCAGACTAACCTAGATGCCCCACATTAGCATTCTGATTAGGCGCAACTCTCGTGCCCCTCAAATCTAGAAGAAATCTCACCCAGATGGCTCGATAACAACATCAATATCTAGTGGTACTGCAAACTATGGCGCCACTACTAGTCCACAAACTTTTCCTACAATAGAAGCATCTTTATCCTAGAGTTTTCCATCTTCTACTCCCCACAATAGCACACCCAATGTCATTCTTTTATTGACATATCTGTAAAGTTGTCTCAACTTGTTAGTTATCCACTTTGACAGGGATGTTTCCAATACTAATTCATGCCCTAGATCATACTGAGTCCTTCCTCTTCTACCTTTCCTTAAACGACTTTGCAGCAAATGACATCAAAGTTAACACTTACATTATCTTAATCATGTTGTCCATGTATGCAATCACTATATACCTTAACATTGTCAAGTCTTTAACCGAATCACATCTCATAATCTTCCTATAATCAATTCCAAAGAAGTTTAACTACTTATCTTCCTATTCTTCACCATGCATTCTCAATTCATTTCCTAAAACAATGCTCACGTTTTCTCAAGTCGAACATCATTCATCTTCAATCATCATTCTTTCTCAAATACAACCACCAACAGTCTTGAATCTTAAGTGCCTAAACAGATTTCACTCTAGAATTACCTTACTCCTCTTGTTTTAACCACTTCCTTGATCATATATCAAACCAATACCAAATATTCATTAGAAAACACACCACCATCCAGTTGCAATTCATAAATTTCAGATTGGGAGGTCATGGATTTCAGTTCTCCGAGAACTTGGGTCGCATCTGCAATTGGAGTTTGGATATAACTCGATCTTTTGCTACTTCGGCCATCTAAACACAATTCTAATCGACAACACCCGTCGTATATACACCTTCCATCATAACATTCGAGCGCTTTGATAGCTGAATCCCGATCCCTAAAACGGATTCTCGAATGAAATTGAGATCCAGAATGCAATTTTTCTATGCTTTCCAAATTTCCAATTCCAAAAAAAATACTTGATTTAGTACTTCACAAGAAATTAGGTAATCCTCATAATGTATCTTGACGAGAAGCACTCGTACTTGGCTGAAGATGCCTTCACACTCATCCCCAACATACTTTTTAATAAGCTTGTCAAAGGTACCGCCGATGGTAGCTCATACCCCCAAATCGTGTTGAGCTCTTCATTTCATGTTTCTTTTCTAAGTAACCTCTGCAATGTCTGTAGTGAAGGTCAACCTCTACTATTTTCTATCACAATGGTATTATCTCCGCTTAGGCCTTCAAAATAAGGTCCAAGATTACTTCCACAACATTATCCTAAGGCTCACTTTTCTTGTATTGTAACTTGTAAGTCAGTTCTAATATAGCCTTCCTTAGAAAGCTAATGTAAATCATACTTAATTACTCCATTAGTTGTACTGGCTTTCTTTAACCAAGCATTGATTCAGGTTTAACGCTATCACATCTTCATTCTTTATAGTGTCTACCAGTTCCTTCTCTTGTAGAGGCAATAACATTCCTTGTTATGCCATCCTCGAGAACAATTAATATCTACTTTAATTAAACATACATATCTTATATTCCTCATTAGTATTTTTAACCTGAGCTCAAGAGCAATTCCTTTACTCCTTCCTCACAATCAATTTTTACTTTTTTTTTACTTATTAGGACTAATATCCATCAAAATAATCAATTGCTTTGATTTCAACAAACAACTATTTCTATTAAACAAACAAAATGTTTACGGAGATCCTCTTGTATTATGATGACGTCTCGACGTGTCTTTCTATCCCAAATGCACTCCCAAAAATCAAGTTTTTGTGTAAAAGGAACTCTAAGTTGGACCTCACGTGCTCTATTGTTAGGACCTTGTGCCCTTGTTGTCAACCTTGGCTCTGATACCAATCTGTAACACCCCATCTTATAATCCGGGTTGTTACCTGGTTGTGGACCACACCTGGGTCCACCAAAACAAGCCTGACAACAAATTCACGAAAATTGGACCTTGCAACAAAGGCACAACAAGAAAAGCCAAAAAAACATCCAACTTATCATTTTCAAAATGACTCGAAAACCAATGTGAATACAACCGACTGCTAGCACTAAAGCCAACCTACTGGCTACCAACATTAACTTAATATTACTATTAACTACAATGTCCTTGCAACTATGAACTCAAGCCCTCAAATCCCACTAAGACACGTCACGTCGAGATTGAGCATCATTGTCTAAGAAGTGATCTCCTGGAACATTTCCCATACAAGAATGTTTACCTAAAACGTTGAAAGTGGAACACATTAGCTAACAATCCTGGTATGGGCCAAACAAGCAAATCAACCATGTAGAACAAAACATAGATTATCAAAATAACGCACTCAGTCATTCCTATACTTACCAAACCAATATGCACACAAAAACACATCATATAATTATATAGACTAGCATATCAATTTCCAAACCAACACTCCATTCCACAATAACAAATAAGCACGAGATTAATCAATATAATGCTCATGCAACATATATCATAACAACCAGCAACAATTCCTCCATAATCCAACCATAATCATTCTCCAGTTCAGGCAACCCAGACCTGCCTTTGAAACATGGTACACGGCTAGCGCGCACGCTAAACTCATGCCCATTTTCTTTCCCATCACCCTTCTTTCCCCGACTAAGCCTCTACTAGAGCACTCGCCAAAACAATCAATTTTTGAAGGTGATCTCCACACGCCGCATGACTATGTCCGGGGTCTCTTCTTCACCGATTTGTCCGTGTCCATAATCACACCCGCAGAGATCAAGTTACACACAATAAAATTATTGAACTATTCCAATAGCTTTCTAATATGAAAATATAGTATGGAATAATATTCCAAAATAGAGTTCCACACATTCAATTTACTAGTTTAACACATAACATGATCGCAAGCTAAGTAAGTCTAGAAGACTTACCTTGAAGACGAATTCTCTAGGCCAACAAACAATAACTAACACGCAAAGTGGTCTTCTGTCTAGAACATATAGTTTGTCTCTTCCCCTCGTCTCTGGTCAAGACCTAAGGCCACACTCCTATATACATATATATACCCCTCTGTCAAATATAACAAAAGATTTCTCAACAACGAGCTCATGGAAACACTTCTTAGTTGTATACTCAAATTCTACAACCTCCTAATCGATAAACGATTTAATTTCCGAATATCGATATATAACAAATCCTTAGTGATCATACTTTAAGGAGTCATCTTGGCGGAATTATAACCAATTATCCGCTTCACTTTTGAAACAATTTTCTAAATAAAAATTGTTCATTAGCAACAGTTCTTAAAGGTGACCAAATTTCGTACCAAACGGATTAACAATGAATCCCGAGTAATTATCCGAAGTCCTTTACCTGCCAATCGGTATCCAAAACTTGTATTCGCTATAACTGAAGATCCGAACGTCCGTTTTCCGAGCGGTTTGAACCTGTGGGACCGTATCAACGTCAAGATTATAAAACCCATAAATTTAATTAGCAAAGCGGAACCAAAAGGCCCTTACGGTGGCTCCGCAACCAACCCGCTAATTAATTTCGATCGTATATACCTTCACTCAAGCCCATGGCTCGTTTGGCTCGATAGTGGCTCGACCCAAGAGTCCAAGGGTGGCTGAGTATTGCCCGGTGGTGGCCCTCTTGGTGGGAGGTGGTCGGAGGAGCAAGTGGTCGCTGACGACGTCGCGGCGAGGCAAGAAAGAAACGGCGGTGAAGCTTCAAATTCACCTTCCCAAGTCCGGCGTTCCGTTCTCTCGCTGGTTTGATTCCTGCAGCACAACACTAAGGGAGGAAGAAGAAGAAGATGGTGTGGTTGGCTGGTGGTTGATGATGGTGATTGGCGGCGGCTCACGAACGGGACGAGGCCAAAAGATTTGAACGAAGAGGAAGAAAGAAATGAAAGAGAAGGGGCTTATTTTGTCCCTTATGCCTTCCTTTGTTTTTAAAAAATATAGCAGATCACTATCGAAAGACTTCCATCCAAATCCACCTTTGCCTCCCCCATTAAGCAAAGAAGGTCGGTTAATAAAGGGATTTTCCGTCTCGGAACGGGGCTCACGTTAAAGCGGTAAAATTATGTACCTCGGGTGGAAAAATTTACTAAATACAAAACGTCCCGTAAATTATGTAGACCAATAAAACCAATTTTCCATGATTTTATCTTGCTACCTTCAATTTTTAGGGCTTCCGTTTCGTATTTTAAATCCTTTACAGTACATAATTAAAAAGACGGCTTATCCAATAAATATTCTTTTTCCACTGAAAAATCCTAGAATTCACATCGATCCATAAAATCATTTCTTTGTGATTTTAGGATATCACCAACAATTTTCTAGGATTTAATCTCCAACAAAAATATTGGATTAAGTGTTAAAACGGACAAAGAAGTTAAAAGGATATCCGAGAAAAATTCAAAAATACCCTAAAAAACCGCAGTTATTACACAATCGGCGCATAAATTTGTCGATCGTTACATCGCAAATAGTCAAGAGCCCGTTTCCATAGACAACCTCTTCACATTTCGAATGTGGAGAGGAGATCGATTAAAGACCTAAACATCACGATTCATGGAGCTTCATGCTGACATTGAAGGGTGTGATGACAAGTAAGCAATCTCGACCTTCAGATTATCACTGCCGGAAGATTCCAGACTGAAATAAAGTTTGACTTTAAGAACCCCATCCACAATGTCCAAACTTCAAAAATGAATACGACAATATGTGTGATTGGAAGATTATAGCAAGAGTAAGGAACGACCATCATTTCCTAGAAGGACAATTGAACTTGTTGTAATTAATTGTTGGTGGGTAATAAAACTAATTCTTTTATTGATCTGCTTTGGATTTCTTTAAGCAAGGCATGTGAAATGACAATAAGCATCCTTTCGGGGTGTCAAGTGACCCAAATGTAGCTTATAATTAATGAAACTTCATTAAAGAAGGAAAAATTGATTGAAAAGTTGATAGGAAAAAATCTAAAAAAAAGGAAAGTGACTAGAAATAATATTTGTTGAGTTGCTTAACATTCTAGTTATAAGGTAATACTTCACCTTCTCTTGATTCGAGTTGGTATAATCCTTGACCCATGAACTTCACAGTCTTGTATGGACCTCCCTAGGTAGGGCCCAACTTACCAGTGTTGAGCTTCGTGGTGTTCGAAAAAACGTTCCTTAGTACCCAATCTCCAACTTTGAAGATCCAGATTCTCATGCCCTTGTTGTAACTTCTAGAGACATGTTGTTTGTGCTTAGTTATAAAACTTGTGCTTGCTTCCTAAGCTCATCAATGGGGTCGAGATCACCAGCTAACTCTATGCGGTTTTTGTAATATTCGGAAATATTTTGATCATTTTATCCTATTTTTATGCTCCTTGATTTTGTATTGGGATTACTCAGCTTGTAAGTAATATCGGCTAAACAATAATATTTAATATTTTATTTTGAATTTTAATTAATTATATTTTAAAAAGTTTTTAAATAAAATTTAATTAATAATTATTTCAGGGTAGAGTTTATTATAAAAGATATTTGAGGGTGAAAAACAAAATTAATCTAACAAGCCGACTGTATCGTTATATATATATATATATATGGGGAGGTTCCGGTAGAAAGGCGTTTATAGTGGAAAGTGACGGTGAATTTAGTGCATTGGATTAGCCATAATCAACGGTGAGATTTGATGTTCCATTTTAAGTGAAATGGGGTGAATATTACTATAATAAATTTCATTTGCTAAAATAATTACACATTCCTTAAAAGTAGCAACTGGGTGATTTTTAAAAAAATTTAAAAAGAAAAGATTTAATATTTGGCTAAAAAAATCACGTAATTTTTTTAAAATTTTGTATTTCCTCGTTTATCAATCAATTTGACATGTTTTTAATTTTAATTACATATATTATTTTTCTAACTAATTGATATCGACATAATTATTTTATCTTCATTATCGCATTCGGCCAAATGAATATCAATGTAATACACAATGAATATCTATATTTGTTATAATGAATATGATAATTAGTAATTGTATAATCTCATTATAATTTCGACAACCATATCCAATTCAATGAATATTGCTATATAAAATTGTGAATATCAATTTACATTATAATGCATACATAAGCTGAATCGAAAAGCCATGCAAATATCACTATTTAATGATAAGATCATCACCTAACACAGTGAATATGATCACCTAGTTATATGAATATCACTAGGTAATGTGGTGAATATGACCACCCATTTTACATGACTATCACTATTTACATGACTATCAGTGAATATGACCACTTAGTTACATGAATATCACTGGCTAATACGGTGAATATGACAACCTAAGTTACACTTTCCCTTTCGTATCCAAGCAACAACTTTGGGTTCTGTCAATACCCCTTACAAAAGCGAACAAAAATTGTTAATAGTCGACAAATACCATCAAAAACTCCTAAATCAAACCCTTAAATCACCGACAAAAAAACTTGACCTTCTTGGTACAATTAATCTGCTCAAATGTACAATACATAGAATATCAACTTTGAGAAAAGGAAATATCAATGTGATGTATAATGAATATCAATTACTATTTGCTACTTATTCACAAAGTTTTAATTGTTGATTTGGTGCATGAATATAATCGCTGTATTCAATGAATATCAAAGAAGTAAACAACGAACACCATAAAATACATGAGTGAATATGTTGGCATCATAAATCGAACATATATAAATCGTATAATGCAAAAAATACTTGAACCACCACTAAGATAAAAAATTAATTTCAAACTCAATCAAAACAAGCATGAGTTATCTCATCAATGGAGATCCACATAAAACGCAAATCAAACCATAAAAAAAATAAAACCCTAGATTCAAATATGAACGAATTTGTATCAAAATCAATTTACCTACTCTGCAAATTCCGATTCCCGATTGTACTGAATCGAACAGAATGTGTCGAAGCCCTATAATCAAGAACAACCAATTGGTTTCGATGCTTTGCAATTACAAATCACAAACTATAAAGATAGAGAAAGAACCTAATATACTTTAATGAAGGCAAAACTAGTGGATTGTTCGATAAAAATCAACAAACCTGGGTATGAAAGTGAATCGTTGGTTGAACGCCAGTTGAATCGCCTTTAGGGCTTAGAGAGAGAGCGAAAAGAATTCGATAAAGATATGAATCTATAGAGAAAGATTTTTTTACGGAAGCAGTAAAATAAAAGGCTAATCTTTTTAAAAATTATATTATCGTAAAACGCGTGTACCATAAAAATCTTGCACCTATTGATCTAAAATCGAGAACATCCAAAAATAATCATCCAATGGTCCATATTAGCACTCACTTTCTACTACAAAAGCCTTTCTACCAGATTCTAATACTATATAGGGTTCCGGTAGAAAGGTAATTGTGGTAGAAAGTGAGTGGAAATTTGGGACGTCGGATTGGATAAAATGGATGCAGATTTGAGGATATATAATTACAAAAATAGAGAGAGAAATATGAGATTAATTTGTAGATTTGAATATGGGTAGTTTCCTAAAAAATAGGAATGATTGATTAAAAAGAAAAGAAATTATTATCAGTCAAACATATCAGTAGAAAATCTGAAATCTTTTGTGAATATTAATTATCTCTCATATTTTAAAATCAAAACAAATGATAATTTTAATATTGATTAGATTCTATTTTTAAAACTAATTAATATTGACGTAATTGTTCATCATTATTTTCATAACCTGTCGATGATCGAATACCAACGTGATGAACAATGATATACATCATTGCAGTCTACCGAGTGAATATCATCGTGATAAACAATGAATATGTACTTGTGTTATGGTGAACACCATCGTGGCAAACAATGAATATGTACTTGTGTTACGGTGAATAGGATTAAAATTAATAGTTATACAATCTCATTATAATTTTTGAAATGAATGCATCAGTTTTTATTGAATATACATTAAAATGAAGACAAATATCATCATACAATTACATGAATACTATGAGCTTGTCGCAACCCAGTTACATAAAATGGATAAATATCACCACTAATTAATTTCATGAATCTAGTGGCGGAGCCAGAACAAATTGGTAGGGGTGGCGCGTAAGCTACGAGAATTGACAAATAGAATAATAATATTATTATTATATTATTTTAAACGACAAATATTTAAAATAAATGTCAATATATAATGGTTGGGTAATGGGTAGTAATTAAGAATATATTTATATAAAGTAAGTAAAAGAAAATTAAATATGTAAAAAGAAAATTAAATTCTTATCTCTATTCTAATAAGGAAATTATGTGTAAATAAATAAGAATTTATTATTAATTATTATATAAATAATTAGTCATATCTATAAATTTTTATTTTTAGTTTAGATTATGTAAATTATATTTTAATTACTAACTAAAATTTTTAATATTTTAAAATTGCTCACCATAATAAAGATCTAGCTTATTTAATTTAATTTAATTTTTTGTGGTTGAAATAAAATAAACAAAAAAACGAAAATCTAATTACTGATAAAAAGTAAGAAGGGTGGGAGGGGCGAATGGCTACCCGGAAGACTCAAACACGGGATTTCTTCTAACAAGAGTAGGTGCTCTCCCACTGAGACAAGGAATTTTATTATCACATATTGGAATTTTAACCTATTATGTATAATATTCAAAGCGAGAGAGGGGGCGACCACCACCCTTCGCCCCCTCGCTCCGCCTCTGATCACCACCCTACCTTCATCTCTCGATATTCATCTTCTTAATCTTCATCTTTCAAATCTTTTTATTGAATATTTTTAAAACTAATTGATATTGACGTAATTGTTCATCACTATTCTCGTAACTTGTCAAATGATCGAATACCAACGTGATGAACAATGAATATACATCATTGTAGTCTACCGAGTGAATATCATCGTGATAAACAATGAATATGTACTTGTGTTACGGTGAATAAAATTGTGGTAAACAATGAATATGTACTTGTGTTACGGTGAATTGGATTAAAATTAATAGATGTATAATCTCATTATAATTTTTGAAATGAATGCATCCGTTTTTATTGAATATATATTAAAATGAAGATGAATATCATCATACAATTACATGAATACTATGAGCTTGTCACAACCCAGTTACATAAAATGCATAAATATCACCACTAATTAATTTCATGAACATCACCACCCTATCTTCATCTCTTGATCTTCATCTTCAAATCTTTATACTCCACTTAATATTGTAGGTCCTTGATCTTCATTTTTCTACGAGTACAAAGGCTTCTTCATGCAACAATCTTCTTTGCCTGAGTTGTTTAAAAGTTGAAAAATAAGGATATGAACTTTGATCGACAAAAAGGAATATCAATGTGAAAGATAATGAATATCAATGACTACTTAATATGTATTCACAAAATAAATACAAACATATAACATAGAAACTCAAAGTGAATAACATATAATAAACCAATTTACAAAAATGAATATAATGCACACTTTAATGAATACCAACATTAATTTAAATGAATATCATCATTGCATACCAAGTAAAAAGAGAAAATTAATAGTGAATAGCATATTATAAACCATTTTTCAAAAACAAATATCAGTGCACATTAATAATAATATCATAATTTATCTAAATGAATATCATAATTGAATAACACGATATGTACAATTAAAAATCCATATGTTAATACCATAGTATAATACAGTTTAAAATATGAATTTCAATAGACAATATAATGAATAACATAATTAATTTCAGAGAATATAACATACGATTTCTTCAATATAAGATTGATTATAAATTCTGATTCTTCATTAATTTTGGACGTTTTTCCTTAAAATTTGTCCTCGTTTCAATTCACATATTGTTTTCAACGGTGTTATATTATACTATCCCAGATCCATACATATATATAATTGATGACATACATACACATAATCGCGACATCTTAATTAATTAATGAAGGTAAAAGCCCAAATTGCAATAGAATAGATCAAAATAGAAGATTGTTAAATGTAAATAATGTAATCCAAAGTATGAACATCGCCACTCTACATTTAAAATAATAAATTATTTTTAAATGATATGAATATCACCAAAAATACATGAATATGATCATAAAAAGTATGAACATTGCCACTCTACATTTAAATGTAATCTAATGTCAAATTACAATAAGCATTGTTACTCTACATTTAATGAATATACTCACTTAATATTGCGAATATCATAACCCAGTTTCATGAATATCACAACCTGATATAGTGAATATCGCCACACAATCGTCATCTTTTCAATATTACGGATCTCCATCTTCTCAATCTTACGAAATTGAGAAAAAGACGGGAGTGATCAGGTTTCACTAATTTATTCCAATAATATACGCCTCTTATATAATTTTTCCAATACTAATCTTTTACACAAAAAAAGACTAAAATATCCCCTATTCTATCCAATTTTACGTAGTTGTGAACGAGACATATATTTTTCAAGCTCCATATTCTTTCAATTTGATCGCTGCACACTTGCCGGAACCGCTCTCCTCACCGGCCATCCTCATCGCCAAAACCACTCTCGTCGTCCGGAACCACCACTCAACCTTTGCGCCGGATCGAGATTAGGATTAGTAACCACTGTTCAAGATCTCCTTTCCGGCCATCCTCTTGCCACCACAAACCGTCCTCCTTGCCACCGCCGACCGTCCTCCTTGCCACAACAGGGTCGCCGACCATCTTTTTTTTTTTTGGTAGAAAGGTCGCCGGCCATCTTCCTCGCCACCTTTAGTCATTCACAGTTACATTAATTATTAGCCAGGATTACATTAATTATCAGACTTTTATTACATAAAAAGTGATACATTAACATTGAGAAAAATCCCACATAAGTTGTTAGGATTTTTACGTATATTTCTCTTAATTATCAAAGATGACGAAACATTCCCTAGAGCTAGCTCACCAGATCTTGTAGTATGGGGCAGTATTTGGGGGGGTGGGGAGTAAACCCAAGGGTGAAGATGAATGCCTGGACAGTGTGCAACAACTCTTTGGCTACAAATGTAAGACCGGCGAGAAGAATAGAAAATCACTCCAAAGCATGCCCGTGATGTAGAGTTTATGAGGAAACTAATATCCATATGCTAAGGGATTGCAAACTTAGTCGAGGGGTTTGGTATGGTTTAGAGTTGGAGGTGGATATGCAAGCAAGAGAAGGCATAAACTGGATTGTTATTATGGCACAACAGATGGATGAAAAGGAGTTTGCTCTCTGGCTGACTACCATCTAGGGACTGTGGCACATTAACTAGATGAAAAGGAGTTTGCTATCAAAGTGAGTCAGGTACAAAACTATACATGGAATAAGTAGGTTATAGCAAATCAATCAAAAGTTGAATTTCACACAATAAAAAAAAAAGTGTAGATGTATACTCAAATACTAATATTAAAAGTAGAAATACAACAAATTTTGAAACTTACATGGTTTCCCGCGCACCACAACTATGAACATCAAGAATTTTTAGCTTTTTAGTGTATCCTCGATAGGAAGTCGTCACTCTGATAAATTTGAGAGTCTCTCGGGCCTACTTATAAAATAGGATCACTTTAGAATTTTAAGGATAAAAAAATATTTAAACTCTTATAAAAAAATTATTTTACCTTCTCCAAATTATCCCTTGTAAGAGGAATGGAAAGATCTTTAATTTGTAAAAACTCTCGCAAAAACTCAGTGACCAGAATAGGCTTGTAGAATGCCTTTTGACTAACATCTTTAAAATTAAATATACAATATTAGAATAAAAATAACCATGCAAAATAAAGCAGCATATAAATTAGTAATACAAACCAACAATTTTAAGCAAATATATTAAATCTCACCGAAATTCAATAATTTTCCCTTTTCTCGTGGCCGACAAGATTGAAAATAATCACGCTGGCACTTCAGTCCATATCCAATGTTAGATCTCCCCAATGACTCGTGAAATATTGAACTTCAAAGTTTGACATATCTTACAAATATGGAGAAAGACAACACAAATATTAAATTATATTTTAAGCAATTTTTCCTTATATCTTAAATAATGTTATAATATTAGAAAAAATTAAATCTAAAATAATATACCCTTTTGGAGCATGCTTCAGGAGGGCTCTATTGATTTTGAACTTATCAGCTTCATCGTTGTCTAAATACAACCCGTAATGGTTGCTCTCTACATCTAACCGATGGCCAATCTTTCCTTTGCCTTTAGCCCCTTCTAAATCACGCCAGTAAAAACTATCCATCAAATCTCCACGGTAATAAATCAAATCTCCACGATAAACCATCTGGTCACTAGAAAACCTAGTGGGATCGATGATCGATCCAGAACTGCTCCCTGATCCTGATGACGAACTACCCGAGTCAAACTGTAGCGCTCTCGGCGAAGGTGGTGTCCTCGGAAAATGTGCCGAACGTGGTGAATGTCGCGCTGGTGGACGAGGTCCTCTACGGGAGGCCATGAGACTAGAAAATGCGACATTGAGTGGATTGGAAGGCAAGTGGAAGAAGAATAAAAACCTAATCATTCATATTCAACAGAACGACATTGAGTGGATTGGAAGGCAAGTGGTTTGCTTTGTTTATACTCACCATTATGTCTTCAAAATTTTCCATATAAATTTGTTTGTTTTCTTTTTCTATTGACTCAATGTTTTTTGCAAGTTTTCCCAGTTATTGAAACCTCCAATCTACCACGCATGATACTTAAAATCTTTTTCCTTATCAAAAAGAAAAAATTTACATCCTAATATACCAAGACTTTGAACAAATAACTAGTCTCCAAATCACTAAATTCAAGATCCAATCAAGTATATACAACGGCCTAAAGTTCTTAGATTTCTTGTCTTTCTCATGGCCAGATGGAGGAGTACAATAATATCTTAGTCATGAAAGAATGATGGCCACAATACATATTTGTCATACATGTATACAGAAGGCACTCTTGTATATCTACAAGACTACAAGCACATTCAATTATATGGCATTAATAGCAAGATAACCTAACAAAAATTCACCTCACCTAAGACTTCCAAAAAAACCTTCAATCACTAGAATTCATTAATAATTTGTTTCATTCATGTGCTAATTTATGAATCTTTGAGGCTGAGCTAACCTTCACAAAGAGAGGTCAAGCGATAGGTCAACAAACAATGGATAGTTCAATTTCTAATCTTTGAGCTAATTTGCTAATTTGTGAAAAGAGAAATTTCTTCCTCCTTCAATGGATCAAAGATTAACAACAATGGCTTTGAATTCAGAGATAGGTCAACAAACTATTCACAGAAAAGCTTCAAAATTGAACATACAAAGAGATGGAAGAAGGTGAGCGAAGAACCCTAACTTGAACGGAGAAGCAGGTGAGCGGCGTCGGTGCGCCGAAGAGAAGGCGAGCGGTCGAGGAGCAGGCGTTGATGAGCAGCGAGCGACGTTCACAATCTGAAGAGGAGCCGCAATTTTCACGACTGTCGGGACTCTCGGGTGCGGCTTTCATGACTCCAAACCTAAAAAGTTTTTAGTATATTTCTAATTTTTTTTGAAATCCCAGTGGGGGGCTAGGCACCGAGTAAATCTGCCACTAGGTATGGCTATAGCAAACATGGTATAGTAGTAAACACAATTTGTAAATCATACTTTTTAAGTAGTCGAGATTGGCTCCAACAATATTCAAATATATCAAAAAATTCTCATTTCCCTCTAATTGTTCCAATTAGTCTCTGACAATTAACTAAAACACTCCCCCAATTTTGTCACAAAATTACCATTCAACATCTCTAAAAAAGCCCTAGAGGTGAAAAATTAAGGTTGTTTGTTGTTCTCGTCGTTTCATGACATCTTGATAACACACTTTGCACGTAAGGCTTCATAAAGATTGTTTAGTAGGCTTTACATTTTAAATTGTCTTAGTTTTTCTTATTTTTTCTCTAATCCATCCAATTTGCAGGTTTGCAGTAAAGATAGTCGATGTTTGTTGGGGCATGAGAAAATATACGAGATTTTGTCGTGGATGCCAGCCAAGTCCGTGATCATGTACTCTTCTTCCCTTTGCAAATCATTGTGTCATATCCATTTAGATCCCCATCAAGAAGCAATGCATCCACGCTTGTGTCCAAGACGAAGGATTTATTCTAAGAGAAGCACATGATGTGGATGATGTCTTGGACATTCGTTTGGGCATTGAATTCCACGTTGCCCCATCACACACTTGTTATACCTTTGGAACTCCTTGGGAATCTCAGGCTTACCTCCCCGATTACGGCTCTATTCTCTCCTCGAGCAATGGCCTCCTCCTCCTCGGGACCAGAGTTGAAACTAGTGATCAGTCTGTTTGCTATCCTAAATTCTGGTTGTGCAATCCCGCCACAAGGGAATGGGCTCCCCTAGCCACTCCGAAGGGCTTCACATTCCAAATCGATAGTGACATAAGTGCAGTAATTGAGTGCTACCCTCATGCTACGTTCCATGATGACGACTGCGTCGAATTTCCTAACGACTACACGATCGCATTACCGGTCGTGGCCAAATCAGGCACCGTGGCCAAACGGAGCACCGTAGCCAAACTAGAATACTATACTAATAGCTGGCATGATGCTAACAAGCTCGAGCTCCTGATATATTACAACAGAAGATGGGAGGAGGAGTGTTGCGATGTGAGTGTAGAGAATCAACTTTTACGCTACCATTGTCCAGTAGCGGTCTTCTCGACCGCTTCTAAAGGAGTTATGGTACACTATTTGTGCGAAAGTAGGGACCGCCACCAGGTGCTAAGCCAAGGGACTAGTGAAAGTAGGCTCCCGATGGTCTACTTGGAGCCTTACATCGCAGCATTCGACCTTCGTAAGAAGAAGCTCTCGAGGGAGATAAAGCTGTCGGAGGGGGCGTGGGACGCAGACTTGGATAAGGATTGGGACGAGAGTTGCGAGAGGCTATTTATTTTCAAATGGAAGGACACGGGCATTTGTTTGGTGAGGAATATGATGTCTGGTTACGACCAAGAGTTTTTAGTTTGGGTATTGGTTGATGTCTTGTCGCCGTCGTCGTCATCGTCGTGGAGATTGTTGATGAGTGAGGTGATTACTGGGGAAATGGGTGTTGAGCGAGAGAGGGTTGTTTGCAACATTTGATGGTAAGAAGTATTTGTATGTATTAGAGGGGGAACATCGAGGGAGGTTCAAATCGCTTTCGGAGAAGGGTTTGTGGTATGCACCGTCGAAATTCATACCTTACGCAAATACCCTTCGACCAGTTCATGTTTCTGGTACTGAAACTTGTATCTATTAGCTAGGGTTAAGCATATTTAATGTATTGTTGTTGTTGATAAGTTGTCAAACAACAATCTTTAAGTTATTCACAGATTAATGTAATTTCATACTAAAATTTATGATGTATGCTGTAAAGAGATCTTATGGTGTTGGTTATGCAACCATGAAACATCTTGTTTTTTCAGAACTATAAGAGCATTTTCAATAATGAGACCCATTTGGATCACTCACCATTAAAAAGTATTGTTTTCCCCTTTTGTTTTTAACAAAACTGAAAAAGGTCTTGACATAGGTGGAATTCATGCTTTGTTTTTTCAGAAATTTTGGGTATTGTTTGAGGTGATGTAGTTCAGTTTTTGGTGACAAGGAAATATCAGTCTCGACAAGAGGGTTAATCACATGATTGTCACTCTAATTCAAATTCCAAAGGTTAAAAAAACTTAAATTTATTTGAAATTTCCGTATGTACCAAATTGGTTACAAATTCTTAATGAGTTGATAACAGTTGGTAATACATTTTTACTTATTTGTAGTGCATTTTTCGTATGTGGTAATGCACTTTTCGTACTTTGTAGTACACTTTTGTACATAATATGAAAAGTACACTACGAATTAGAAAAAATGTATGCATCTCATGTTTTAGGATAAGAGTTTTGTTTAAATATACAAAATGAACTCTTAATATATTAAAAATGAACTCGTAGTTTATAAAAAATGAACTACCATATTTAAGATTTATAATGTTTATTTTGTAAAAACAATAATTATAAAATTGAAAAAAAAAACAAATTTTCATTTTTTTTTAGTTTTTTTAATATCGAGTTATATGAAAAATGAACTCAAAGCATATAAACATGAACTTTTCATAGATACAAAAATGAACTTGTAGTATTTAAAAATTAAACCCATACAACATAGAAAAATTGAACTCCTATCATAAAAAAATGAACTTCTACTATATAAAAATAAACTCATAGTATATAAAAATTGAACTGCCATATTTAAAATTTTAAATGGTTATTTTGTAAAAAAAAATTAAAATTGAAAAAAACAAACATTTATTTATTTTTATTTTTTTTTAATTTTGTGAAAATCGAATTATATGAAAAATGAACTCAAAGTACATACAAATAAAACTTAGCATAAATAAAAAAAATGAACTCAAAGAATATAAAAATTGAACACTTACAATATAGAAAAATTGAACTTCTAAACGAAAAAAATAAACTTCTAATATATAAAAATGAACTCATAGTATATAAAAATCAAACTATCATATTTAAGATTTATAATGTTTTTTTAAAAAATAATATAAAAAGGTAAACAAATCTGAAATTTTTTAAAAAAAATATAAAAATATAGCAATTTTAACAATTAAATAATAAAATAAAATTAATTATCACTCTAAGCAAAATGATTGTCCTCGCGGAGCTCGCCCGAACCAAAACCTTTGTACAATTTGGTGGATTTGTGCCGTTATCCAATTCTCTCGACTTTAAGCTCTACGCTCTCTGACAGGAGCAGACAAATTCGTTGAGAGAGATGCTATCATCTTCATCCACGATTCATTTCTGCAACAGAAGCACTACAAGCCCATTCTTCATTCCAACATTCAAAGCAAAACAAACAACGAAATCAAGAAATCAACCAATTCGACTGCGAGGCCGCTTCCACTCGCACGCTACGCTGAATGCCAATCCGAATCCGCTTCGCCAATGTTCGAATTCCGAAGAAATTGGCACCAAGCCGACCGTGATCCTCGACAGTCTCAGAGTCCTGGGATGGGACAAGCTATGCGACGTCGTTTCGTCCTTCGCCCGCACTTCCTTCGGTTCCGAAGCCACCAAGGTTTGTTGCTCTGTTCGTTTCGTTCTCTGGTTGCGAACGACGTGTTTTTCGGTGTAATGATTCTTTTATTTGTTTTTTCCTACATGAACCGGTGGTGGTCTGATAGGAGCAATTGTGGTCTCTCGATCAGACGTACGAGGAGAGTTCAAGATTACTCAAAGAGACCAACGCGGCCGTGGAAATTTACAAGTACAATAATGTGATTATGGACCTTGGTGGAGTAGACACCCTGCTGGTTAGTACTAACCTAGGGTTTCCTTCTTTCTTTTTTATTTGTTTTCCTTCTTTTCCTTTGTTTTGCGATTACTTTTGCTACTGGATTGTTGATTAGTGGATTATTTACCTAGCGTTTGAGAGCAAAATTGCAATAACAAGGGTCTGCTTAAAGGATTTGAGCTGCTTGTAACTCTTAAGTGTTGGTTGGTTGACAGTATAACTGCTCTTAAATGAATGATCTACGGTTTTGGACTGAATTTATCACTATGTTAGGTTAGAGTTGGTTATTAGGGTCTCCTCAACTTAAGGTATATATATATACACACACGTGGAAATGAGTAGTTTCACTTTTCAATTTATTTTGCATTGCAGTATAATATATTGAATGGAAAAATTTGTCAAAGTTATTGGATTTCTGTGATTTTTTTTTGATGAAGTGATGAACAATGGGCTTTTTGTTTGCTGGCTGCATTTGTTGCAACCGTGCACAGATAGTTTGTGCATTTGTTGTGGATTGATGGAGAAATGTCAAATGTGATACATTGGATGCTATAGGTTAGCTCTGCTATTCAAAATGCTCAACGGGGTTTTCCCATGAGTGGAAAGGAAGCAATTTCTATTGCAACCGTGCTCCAGTTTGCTGATACTCTACAGGTCTCTCTGAAAGCTGCAGTGAAAGAAAATTCTGACATGTTCACCCGTTTCACACCCTTGATTGAAATGGTAAGTATGATATAAATCTTGGGCAATACCAAGCCGTCTTTCTACATTTCATATTGACATCTATGTTTGACTTTCATCTTCTATTTGTTTCCCCTTCCCAATATTTTCACAGATTACAACTTGGAGCATCAATAAATCACTTATCAAGTTAATACTGCAAGTCGTTGATGAAGATGGAACGGTTAAAGACTCAGCGGTTTGTTATCTCGAATTGCCATATTCGTATTATCCTATTAAGTGATAGTGTGTTATTTGATTTAAGTGAAATTATAATATTCTCTATAAATCAATCATAACTGAATTCATTCCTTTTTATTCCATTTGTGTTGGATGTTCCAATCATCAGAGTAGTCAGTGCGCAAAATTAACTTGGTACAGCTGCATATGATACTGTTGTTTACTTCCCTGCCTGTTGCTAGCTTGTTCAAAATACATTTACATTTTCCTTATAGTGTCTTGCCATCTTTTGCCTCTACATGCTCTCATGTTATTATGCTCGTCTCAATTTTAGATCCCCAAACTTAAACAAGCAAGGCAGCGGGTGCAAGAGCTTGAAAAAAAGGTGAGGGTGTATACTGAACTTGATATTCTTCCAACTGCAAATACTTTTTGTCTGCAAATACTTTTTGCTAACAGTGATTTGTGTATAGTTCCTTTCACTAGCCTTATGGCGCCCCTTGTAAACTGCCTGATTCTCTCTCTTTTTTTTGTTGATTATATTTCCAGCTATACCAGTTGATGAACAACCTAGTTGATACTCAACTGAACACAACACCTTCAGGAGGATGGGTATATTGTAGGCTTTTCCATAAAAGATTTTAGATTGCCTTTTTCTTCAGATCTTCTTATTGCTTGTTGAGCTAAATCACTATAATCCAGGAGGTCAGCAACGTTGATGGAAGATGGTGTATAAGATCAGGGACTGATGAGTTAACAGGCTTCGAGGGACTACTCCTATCCAGGTTTTGCATATTAATTTCCTGCTCTTGGTTGTGTGGAGGCTTTTTCTTAGATGATTACATACTTGTAGAAACACAAGAATTCACCAGTATCTATTTGAAAGGAAGCTTAACTGTTCTTGTTTGCCTGTATATGCAGTCTCCAACTTTACATGTGCTATATATTTTCCTCTTTTTTAACATAGAGATATTTGGATGAGATTCACTAGTATGTCCCAATTTGTGGTACTAATGTGCTACTGACTGAGCTTTCTTACTTTTTTGATGTGATGTTAGCTTCGCAGTTAAATTTACAACTTTCTTGGAATTATAATGAACCTGGAAGTTAGTTGCTTCATAATGAACATTGATTATTAGGGTTAAACTAGCTTGTTGCTTCATATTCAATATTCAAATGTTCATTATCAATGATGTCACTTGGTTTACTTATTGATGATGTCACTTGTTGCTTCATATTCAAATGCTCGCAAGTTTTTGCCACTACATGGAGAAATAACGGGCAGTCGCCTCACCTTACTCTTTGGTCATTCATTTTTCAAATACACATGATACACTCCCTAGATATTTGAATATTTATGGCCTTCATTTGAGGCTTGTCTTGATAGCTCTTTTATATATATGGAAGCTTGGCCTTGACCATCTCTATATACAAATATATACAATGGTAACAATCACTGTCTTGTATCATGCATCAAAAGTAAGGATGCAAGTAGCCTGTTGAAATAAGCATGTTCTTTCTTGCTATCTTGGTGTTCATGCTATGTGACATGGAATTATTTGCAAATATATACCACTATGTGAAAGAATTATTTTTTTTGCTTGTAGTGGATCTCGTGTGGGGAACATTATAGAGCCGCTTTCTTCTGTTCCACTAAATGATGAGTTGCAAGAAGCAAAGGCTTTGGTAGCAGAAGCAGAAGCGGAAGTGCTTTTTCAGTTGACAACAAAGGTTTAGCTGATTTTATTTGTCAATAACATACCTTATGTAGTTGTATGCTTAACATGATTTGGAACATTTCTGGGCAGATGCAAATGGAGCTTGAGGACTTGCAAAATTTGTTGAAAAATATAATTCAACTTGATGTTGTGAGTTATCTTGGTTACCTTTTTTAAATAATTTTTTAGATGCTATGCTTTGGCCAGAAGTCAGCGACGCAATATGTACTTTTCACGATTGCAGTTCTTCAGCATGTTCATTTGTTTTTCCATATTTACTTGTTATTTGTTAGACAAGAGACTGATTTAAGGTAGAAACATTCAGTAGCTCTCAATTATGTTGATCACAACTGATTACAAGCTCTGAATTACTCTTAACTGAAATGGATACAGACCTCCACGAGCCCTAATATCTCAAAAGAGTATATTCCCCAATGAGCTCACAGGCAAATGCCTGATCCTTACTCTCAAATTCTGGATGCTTGCAAAATAAGAAACACTCATTATTTATGGGCTATCCTCATCACCTTTCTAATCCAGCATAGCCCAGGAGTCTTCCCTCTAACCGTTTCCCATTTTAAAAGACCATTCTACCCCATGTAACAAACTTTGGGCCTTGCCAGCATATTTCCCACATTGGGTTCCTTTCCCTTTCTAAAAGATATCAGATTTGGGCCAATTCTCTGAGCTTGTTTGCTAAAAGCATTATATATTTTGCAGATTCTTTCAAATTGATGTACTAAGGGTATGGGCAGTTATTAAGTTATATTAGGCTCCTTCCATAATGCACTATGCATCCTCCCATAGCTGGCATTACCGTTGCACTGGATACAAATTATTCAATTGCATTTGCCAAGTGAAGAGATTTAGAAATCATGTGGATTTTAGTGTGATGGATTTTAGTGTGATACAACTTTGGTAATCTTACCATTGCTCTCTTTATGATGTCAGATCAATGCACGAGCATCTTACAGCCTCTCATTTGGAGGAGTGTGTCCGGAATTGCTACCTGCAGATGCTAAAATTGGTTCTTTATCTGCAGAAGCTCAACCATCTATCTACTCGTACAATGCCCATAAAGAATGGAACGTATATCTCCCCAAGGCTTATCACCCTTTACTACTTCAACAATATCGATTGAATTTGAGGAAGGCTAGAGAAGATGTTGCCAATGCTAGAGCTGTAAGATGAGTGAGATACTCTGTTGATATATGTTTTCTTTCTTTGAATCCGTTGATACTTTGAAAGAGATTTTCACATTTTAGTCTTATAAAACTTTCATGTTTTATCATCATTGTGTGCTTTCATTATTTTCCCCGCCCTTGCCCTCATTGGTACATTTATAGTTCATCCATAATGACAATGTATCATATGTAACTGTGAACTGTTTCGTTTTCTCCTTAGGAAATCAGGAGGAGAAGGTCACACGAATATGCTATCCGTCAAAAAGAAGCAACATATATAGATCTTACCATGTTACAATCAAAGGTATGTCACATTGTTGAAGCAGCTTGGGCTTACCTCTGCTCTCAAATTATACATTAGTTTTGGGTTTCTCTTTTTCAGGTAACTGAATTGGAAGAAGCCCACCCAGTGCCAGTTGATTTTTTCATTAATAAGAAAACAAGAGTTCTACTTATAACTGGTCCTAATGCTGGTGGCAAAACCATTTGCCTGAAAACAGTTGGATTAGCTTCCATGATGGCAAAATCAGGTTGAGTTAACATATTTACTTCTGCTCTTAAAATTGAACCTTTTGTCCCCATGCTATGATGTTTTGTAGTTCGTTAATGGTCTTCAACTCTTTCAATTATTTATGGGGTTTTTGTTCTTAATATTTTTGATGAAATAATAAAATTCCTGCCATAATAGTTTATCTACAGATGAATTCTTGTGTAGGTTTACCTTTCTGAATAAATGAGATAAATAATGGTCCTGAACTATATCCTGGCGGATGATTTCTTCTTTTATTTGCTATTTGATTTCTATGTTGCTTGTTCTATTTTTGATGAAATTATGGTTTAAATTAGAATACTGTTTTTTGCAATTGATAACTCTTTTCTTCTTTTTTTTTTTGTTTTGTTTTGAAAATATTAACTCAGTGAACTCATTTCTTAAGGGACAGATATGCTGGAATTTTTTTTTTCCAGGGACTTCCTTTCTGATGGACATTTTGGAGAAGAAATATATAATAGATCTTTGCTATGTTTTCTAGAGGCAAGCTAAATCTGAGTGAAAAGGTCTATGGTCTGACGAAAGAATTCAGATTGAAACTCTGAAACTAACACAAATATATTCACCTCCATGCTCCTATTTATGTGCTCTGAAAACTTGTGTTCTAAAAAACATTCACTGTCCAGTTATGGTCTAATAAATGCTGTTTTGTTGTCTCAACTGCTGATCTTTATATATAATATATTTGGCTTGGTCAGTTGGTTATCTTTAACTGATCCACTCCAACATTATTCTAACAGCATCTCTTATTATCTCAGGCTTATATATTTTGTGTTCAGAGTCTGTGCGGATCCCTTGGTTTGATTCTGTTTTTGCTGATATTGGTGATGGACAGTCCTTGTCTCAGTCTCTATCAACCTTTTCTGGTCATCTTAAAAAAATTAGTGTGAGTTGGATACTTGAATGAACTGCAAACTTTCATATATGTTTTTGGTATAAATGCTATTTGTTACTAGATGACATTTGAACAATGTAGAAAAGTCTATTTACTCCAAAACTGCATTCAATATTTATTTTTTTCGGTAGAAAACTGCATTCAATATATTCTATGTAGAGAGGGTACCATTAGCCAGGACCTCGAAATAAATTTTAGCTATACCTTCCCCATGGTCTTTAGTGGCATGTTTTTAAGAGGTGTTTATGGTTTTCCAAGTTCTTTTAGATGATTACATTTCCAGATAATACAGCAATCTGGTTTACGAGATAAACATAAAATACGTTGATACTAAGTTAGTGCTCAACTACCATGGATGCTTTAAATCCTTTCACAAGAAAGAAGAGGAAACTAAATCTTTATTTTTAACGATCAGAAGCAATTTATGCTTACTGGACATGGAAAGTGGAAAAGTCACAATTATAAGGACTATTTTTTCTAATAGAGATCATGCAGTGATATTTATGACACACATGCAGTAGGTTCTTAGTACTGTTCTGCAATAAAGTACACAAATAAAGTTTTCACTGCATTGTGTCCACGATAGATGCAATATTTTTTTATTTAAGTGCATTTATACCTCTTTATGTGTGGATGTTTGTACAGATGAGGGAGAGGTAGCAAAAAAAAAAAAAATGGAGGCAGAAAATGGAATTTAAGCTACCCACTTGGTGGAGATCATCTATTACGCATCATAAACCATTAATAAATTTAAGCATTTCTCAGCAATCTTATGTGATGAATTAAATGTATGATGGCTGTCTACTTCATGAAAATTTTGTTGGATTAGTAAATTGCACTAAGATGTCCACTGTCCAGAGCTAAATTCGCAGTTTGAGAAAGACATAACTGCTATTGTTTATTCTCCTTTGCATTATGCCGTCTGTATTTTTTTGTGCCCTTTTTATGTACTATGAGGATGTTGATGTATTTCTACTAATTCTACATGCAGGACATCCGATCAAGATCCTCCAGCCAATCATTGGTGCTGCTGGATGAAGTATGTTTCGATAATCTATGTCTGTAAGATATCAAATTATATCCCCATGAAAGTGTTCTGCTTCTAGTAGTTCAGATGCTTATTGTAATTGGAATGAAAACTGGGCTATTATGGTAACTTTGTTTTCAGGTGGGTAATTTAGGTTTCAGGTAACTATCAGGTAATGCAGGATTTTGCAAGGAGGCTAATTTACATTAATTTTTAGATATATCTTTTGGGTTTCGGGTGGATTGAGCTGGTTTTATCGGGATAAATTGGCTTTGGCCAGGAAACTGAGCTAGTTTTCACTTTGATCATCTAATTTGTTGGCTGAGCTGTTCTTATTCATTATTCCAGTCAAATAGGCTTTGTTAAATGGGAGCAAGCCAAGTTGCATTTCTACATCCAAATTAGTGGTTATGTCTATTGAAAGATTTATTTATTCTCCTGTTTCCTGCATTGTAGCTAACATCTCTTGTATTTCAGATTGGTGCTGGAACCAACCCTTTAGAAGGGGCAGCACTTGGCATGTCTATATTGGAATCTTTCGCTGAAGCTGGTGCCTTGTTAACAATAGCCACAACACATCACGGTGAACTAAAAACTCTTAAATATAGGTATTATAAAGTGACTTGCTCATGTAAGATGTAATTACATGTTATTTTGCGTCAACATCGATCATCAACCATCTCAACTCCACCAAACCCCAAATAAGAAAAAAAGAGTTGTTCTACACTATTGTAACTAGGAAAAGTGGAAAATGGCAAGTGATTGATATTGCTCTCATTTTTGCCATCTCTTCAGCAATGTTGCCTTTGAAAATGCATGCATGGAGTTTGATGAAGTGAACTTGAAGCCAACTTACAAGATCCTTTGGGGAGTTCCAGGTTATTTGCTCAAACCTTCAATTATTTTGGGAAATTTTGTTACTCTGCATGTGACACTTCATCATCATCATCATTGACCCAGTGAGGCTCCACTACAGCAGAATCTGGGGGTCAAGATAGGGGTACCCCTGCCCAAGGGAAAGGGTGTACGCCCGGATAGACCCAAGAAAAACTGAAATTCAGCTATGTGACAATAATAACTGAATTTAGTTAGAATGCACCAAATTGATATAGGGACTAAATCCATCTCAAAGGCAGTGTATAAAAGCCAATGAGCATGAGGATGCGCCCGGACTGCATGTTGCACTTCATTGTTTGTTATAAAAGCATAATTTAATTTGGATTTTAGAGACTTTATAGTAATTATATCGTGAATCAACCATAATATTTGGAATATTACGGTCTTTTCATCACATTATAGCTAATATGCTACACTGTGATTGTCAAAGCTTGCAAGGGTTTATTATATCTCTCTGCTGTATCTCATATGGGAAAATGTTATATCATCATGGAATATGAACTTTTTGGCCTTCCATTTTCTATCTTAGCTAAACCTCAAACCTGTGATGTCTATTTCAGGACGTTCAAATGCAATCAACATAGCAGAAAGGTTGGGCCTTCCTGAGAAAATCATAGATAGTTCTCGTGAGCTATATGGAGCAAGTAGCTCAGAAATAGATGAGGTAATAGGTTGCATGTGCTATGTTATGAGGCCATGGAACATAAGGAGTTCAAAACTCAGGCTTGGAAATTTCTTTCATTGCTATTTAAAGAAAAAAAAACTTTAAATTCCTTATTAAAATGGAAGAATGTCTAGGGACATGTTCTCAGGGGATGTTATTATGGGGAAAATTCTGGATATTGTAGGAAAAATTATACCAGACATGGGGAGTGGGAAAAGGATTCTTCTGTCGCTCCCATGTACTCTTTTTTTTTTTTGCCAAATGATTTATCTAGACGTTTTAAAAAACATATTGTTTATACTGTGACTTTCTTTCTATGTCCAATTCCTATTTTTTACCTTTTATGACATTATAGATCAATGCTTCTGTATATAAGAGCTGATGTTTTATGGCTCTTCTAATCTAAGGGGTAGTTATACTACAATCTGAACTTTGTTTCACAAAATGCAGGTTATTGCTGACATGGAGAAGTTCAAGTTAGACACTGAAGTAAAAGTACGCCAAGCAGAACACTATCTGAAGTAAGAATGATATAATTAACTTGAAACTAGACTGGTTCAAATGAAAATGCTTGGGAATTTTTGTTTTCATGGAATATAGTTTTTGGCTATTTATTTTAGGTGACTTGAGATTCCACTATTCACAACAAGGCATGAAGTTTGACAAAAGTTTTCACTTAGGAACCACATTTTATCTCTGTTAAGCACTATTAACATGTCTGAGCTGGAAGAACGTCACTTATGTATTGCTTGAATGCAAAGCTGTTATAAGAGCTGACATGTAAATGATATAACGCAAAATGGAAATTAAATGACTTGATTTTTCTTAGTACCACAAATAACTTTCTTTATTTGTTCAACTATGTGAACCACTTGTCTCAGTCAAAGACAATTCTCCAATCTTCATGATGCTCTCTCTCTTTATGCTCCTGGTCTCTCAGATATCTTGATCTCCAATATCATTGTTATGATGCTTTGCAGTTTTTTTATCTTTTTCTCATGCATTAATTCTTAAACATGAAGGGATACGCTTGTGAAATCTTTGATAATTTAGAGGCTCTCAAGGAATCCATTTTCTTGATGACAAAATTTATTGTGCTGGGAAATAGTTTTCATTGACTTGAATTTGGCAATCATATAAGTGGCGGGCCACCCATAAACCGGATGTTAAGAAAAGGCCTTTCTAAGGATGTTGAACCATTTTCTTAACGATCAACTTTTTTTGATAGAAAGGATTTACCTGGACCAATACATGATTTACTTTTAGCAGTAACACTGCTCTTAATATATAGTGTTGTCAGAGGTTGTGATGAATTCGCTATCACGCAAATGGCCCTATGCTCTTAATATATGTGGATGTTGTACTTTTGACGCTGGGTTTTTATTTTTTCAGATTGTGTACACTAGTTTGTCCACTTTCCATTCGGATGAAAATTTGAAGTACATTTTTGTATTGGTAATTATGTTTCAAGGGTATCAAAAGATCTTCACCAGAAGTTACTGCTTACTCAAAGGAAGGTCAATGAACATTCTTCCAATCTGAGATACAGAAAGATGCAACTGGTATCTGAGGCAGCCTCTATGGCACGTTTAGCTCTTCACAAGAAGAAACAACAGTATCGTACAGCTGCTGTTCAATCCTCTCAGCTGCTCCAAAAAGATAATAGCCAGCACATTAAAGCAAGTAAAAGCCAGCACTCTGGTTCAGATGATAAAGTTCTTACGCAAACAACTAATACACCTATTGTCAAAGAGACTAAAAAACCATTATCAGGTGTGTATCTCTATTTCATGCCATTTCCGAACTTTCCTGCCATGTGACTGTCCTTCTCATTTGATCTCCACAAAACTACAGGTATCATAAAAGGGCCTCCTAAGGTTGGTGATGAAGTACATGTTCCTTCTCTTGGTATGAAAGCTATAGTTCTTAAAATTGAACCATACAAGGATGAGATTGTTGTCCAAGCTGGAAATCTCAAATTGAAGCTAAAAGCAGCAGATGTTAAAAGTTGAAGCTAAGGTACAGCACTGCTTTACCAAGTTATCAACATTGTTGTAATTCCTGATGGTTAAATCAATTATTTCTTTCCAAATTTTGGGTTCTTAGTAGTCGAATGAATTTTTTTAATTATGCTAGAAATCCAGCAAATTCGTATATTCCCATTGGTAGATTTTAAGATTGTCAATACTAAGATCCTTGTTTTTCATATTCTAAGAGGTATCAACTACTTGGAAATGATTTAGAACTTTAGTATTTTTTATAGTGATATTCCCTAATCCCTATTACATTTGAGCTACTTTTAGTCGGTAATCAACTAATGTGCCATCTGGCATTTAGTGCAGTTCCTGTCATTGATGGTGTTGATTCTGTATGTGACTCCTTCATCCATACATTGTTAAGTACAGCTTAGTATATCCATGTGCACGGGGATCTGTATGAAAGTGAATTCCACTCCATTAATTGTCGACTTACAACTGTAGAGTGTAGATATGCCTGAAAGTAATGAAGTAAGCATTTCAATTGCTTTATGCAATAAACTTCTGCTATGTTGACATATATGATGTTTTCTAGTCTCCAACTCTCAAGACACAACATGGCAGCTTGAACAATTTTATTTCACTAGTCAATGCATGTCTGTCTTCGCTGAGCTTTTGAAGATGTGAGAAAATAAACCAATTAAGCAGTTGACCTGTTATGCTACAATCCAAATTGCCCAAGACATTATTTAAAGACACGTACTTGATTTTTTTGATGTACGTTGTCTGCAGTAAGTGTCTTGCCATAAAACACATCTCTTTGCATGAGAGGGTCACATCAATGTTGAGGAATACACTTGCTCATATCATTCGCTTCAAACACTGCTAGCTAGTGGGAAGTGAACTTGCTTTATTTCGGGTCTTATTGTCTAGAATTAATATGCTTTCCAATTTAATATACATGTTGCTAAGAACTTGTTATATTATGATAGATCAGATTTGTTCAATCGGGATCCATTGTTTTTGGCCTGATTGATGTATTCTTGTTTTCTCTTCTGAGACTCCATGAAGTAAAAAAAAAAAAACAAAACTTAATTGCAGTGTTCCATTTTGCAGGGTTTGTTCACATTTCAGCTTAAGCAGTCTGAAAATAGTACAGTTTTTCCCTTGAAATTTCATCTCATTAGAAGGGAAAATTTTTGCCCATGCAGCACACTAGCTCAAGCTGTCACAGATTATAATATTAACACAAATTGGGAAAATACTGGCGGAGGCAAAGATGAAAATGACTGGTAAGTTAACGCGTTTATTCAGGACTTGATATAGCATTTCTCTTTATGTTTTGGTATGATATGCAAACCTTTCCTTCTCTGACTTCGATTTATTGCATCTCTATTCATTTTCCAAGTCTTTTGCCAGTGCAATAACTGAATCTCTGTAATGTCACTAGGTGATCATGGTGTCCTTTTGACCCTTACATTTTACCACAAACATCTAAAGCACTTCATTTTAATGGGGGATACTCTAGTTGGACTAATCGGTTGCCTTGTGTGTCTACCACAAGTGAATGAGGTCAGTTTGTATATATTTGTAGCCTAACTGCTCTGAAAATCATATATCCTATATGGCACGAGTTATGTATACATAAAGTAAATTAATCAAATTTTGTGCATAGAAATGTCTGTTGGCCACTTTTAGTGCTGTATGTACAAAGCTTTCAGATCTTCATGGACATGCTCTTATTAGAACTGCTTTCGTAATGTAAATTTTGCTCACACATGCTCTTATGACTGCTTTCAGACCCTATTATCATTGTTAATAATCCATTAGTAGTTTTAATTTTGGGTAAAGTTTTGACCTCCTCTCTTAAAACTCCAATCTATAGCCAATTCTAACAAAATGTGAGGATGCATTGGCAGATTTTTCGTCTTCTAAAATTCAGGATCAATTCTGTCAATTCAACTCAGATTTTCTCATTTTTTTGAATAAAGCTATTGCGTGTTTTGCAAAGTTGCCACTTCTGTTTACATCTACAAGAGTGCATCTCTCAAGTGTTTCTGTGCCAAAATTTAGATAGTATAAGGTTGGATTTTGGCCTACAACTTGATTAGTTGCCTACAACTTGATTGCTCTACGTTATCACCAGGGACAATTTGCCTACAACTTGATTATTTCATTGGTTTGTGATCGAAAAATCCAATTAGGCCTAAGAATGTTGGATTTTGGATCTGCAATAAAAAAACTGTAGTTGTATAATCATTGAAATTTGCTAGACTAGTAACTTGATGTGAAAAAAGTTCTAGTGTTCGAGTTTGTCAATTTCTTTTGGGTGTGTGTAGTTTTTTTGTTTTTTTGGTGTGTGTAGACTGTAGAGGCATATGTTCTCTTCATTGTCAGAGTCACCACATAATATTCCTAGGTGAAACGGTGATGAATATTGTGAAAGGGAATATGCCTCTTTGAATCACGAAAGAGATGCTAATAAATGCTCTACACACATTGTCACACCTAATAGTTTTTTTTTAAAATTTAAATTCTGATATGTATGGAATGTGGTGTCATCCCACGGCAACAGATTCACTCGCAAACAGTTGAACATCCACTGGGAATTCCATAAACATTTAATTATGATTGTCCTTGACAAAAAAAAATAGCTTCTTTAGTTTTTCCCCTTTTTTTCTATTTTTAATTTCTTCAGGTGGTAAAAGGTTAAAAAAAAAATTACGACATATTAATATTTTTTTATTCTGATAACGTATAATATGATATTTTACCTCATTCTGGAGAGCATGTAATTGCATGTCAGAGTTTGGTGCTTCTACATATTAGCTGATAAACATTTATAAATATCACTGGTGATTAAATCTGTAAAGACATCATGGTATTCAACTCTATTGTTCTCTATTCTTGTCTAAGTATTTTGGAAAATCCAAAAGCCACAGAGAGAATCGGAGTAAAGTTGATTATGATCAACAATCACTTCCAGCTGTTTCATGATTTGAATCGAAGGTACATACACTTCCACCGAGAGTTCATATATATGAAGATACAATTTGGGTATAGTGTGAAAGTTTATTGATCTATTATACCTTAAGAATGCTTCTTTATATAACGTTTTCCCCCTTTCTTTCTTTCCTTAAAGTCTTTTCCCACAAGTGCACACCTTGCTTATGTATGCGTTGCCCCTGCAATGTAAATCATACATGAAGTAAACTTATCTGAAGTCAACTCTTAAGTGTGATCATGCTCATAAAATGTCGTTTACTTCCTAATAAGTAGAGCAAAATACAAAGTGGATTTTTGTATTACTTTAGCTTAATGGATTAAGTGGATTTTTGCATTACTTTAGCTTAATGGATGACAGGATTATTATAGAATACGAGGAAAGTGGGAGGACTTCTTGTACGTGACTCGCCCACCATTTTTGAGTTTGCGTACATTGGAGGAATTGCTGAATAAATAATAATATCAAAATCTGATTTCATTACCCACTAAGCTTCAAGCCTAGGATACCACATATTATTATCAGAAAAATGTCATGAGTTCAAACAAAGAGAAATTAGGGAGATACAACAATGAAATTTAGTGCATATTGGAATATTTCTTTCTAGCTTTCATCAACTCCAATCTCTCCTCATAATTGTGATATTAGAACTATGAGAAGAGAACTTTAGATGCATCACTATATCAAGCTTGTTCCACATCAATCTGACCTTTTCCGCCACAATCGTCATCGATAGCCCTAAAATCCGACGTCGTGTCAAGGAAGTAAAGCATGAAAACAAGCAACACACAACTCAAAAACATCGGGATAGGCCCGAAAATCCACAAGAATATTGGGAACGAGAAGTAGAATGCTCGTAACCCTAACGACCAAAAGTAGCTTCCTCGGTTAACAATCCTCTCAACATAGTCCACGGTCATATAAGGTGTCGCCAACTTCTTGAAAGGAACGTTTACAAGGACGCTTGCATGGCTAAAGTACCGAATCGATTGCACGTTGAACAAGAACGCGACGAGGAAGCAAACGAGGATGCTGAAGAACTTGACTGTGGAGGTAAGGGCACTCGTGTCACCCAAAACGTGGCCTGCCAACCGACCTTTGCCATTGATGAGGACAATTATGGCTGAGCTCAACATGATGGCAGTTGATGCGAGGAGAGTTGATGCCATTATGTTGTTTCTTAGGGTTTGGACTGCTAGCACTCCGTTCTTGGATGTGTCCTGCACACCATTAGAATATACATATGAATATGATTATGATTACTTGGAATAAATTTGAGATAATCCAAAATTGAAATTTACTTCTATATAAGAAAGTAGGTTAAGGTGGAGTAACTTTATACATGTAAATTTACTTCTATATAAGAATAAGAATATATATGGTTGAACACAAAATTAATAGCATAAAACACCATGGAAATTTGTTATTTTAATTTGAGCTAGAAACCCATTTAAGTATCTAGCATGTGTAAACCAAATATGCGCATGGCGCATGGCTCGGCCGGTTAAGGCCTCAACACTTGTACATGAGGTCTCCGGTTCGAACCCCCGGGGCGGCGGTTTGCCTCTTTTCCCTTGGTGCTCTAGGCTAGTCCAATTAGTACTTGGGCTACCTTAATTCCTAGGTGACTGAATTCTTCCGAGTCGAGAATAAACTACCTCAATCATGGCATGGACCCAAAATCCGCGGTTAATGGCATTGATGCCGATGACGGTCTTGGTTGGATGCTTCATGATCCTTTGCCAAAGCCACACATGGTAAGCCACCAACACCAACAACCCCGTTGGGACTAGAATGTAATCCAACATTTGCTCCTCCATTCTCTATTAGATCCTAGCCTCGATCAATCAATCTCAAATGTCAATGCCTGCTATTTTGCTAGCTAGCAGGTTGCTAGAGGCTGTCAACGTTGAATGGTTAACGATTTTGTTTTATGTAAATTTAGATGTGCTTTGCCATGGAAGAAGTAATGAATTTATAAATGAGTGAAGTTCAGACGTGGGAAGGAAAGACGGCTTAAATGCTCAATCTTGCTTGTCTTGTACACGCTTTGTTATTTGCCATCCAATTAATCTTATGAAAGGACTCAATTATTACGTACGCCAACTAATCTAAAAATTAAGATGCGCTCTATATCTCAGATTTACCCTATAAGTGTCCGGACTTAATTCTTATACATAATTCCCTTATAAACCAAATATAATAGGTATGGAACACATTGTGATTAACTGTATATTTTGACGTAGAATGAAAATTAATTGATGATCCGTGGAAGTTATTAAAGAAAAAGAGTGCAAACGTATTTTGGGAAAAGATTCATAATATTATTTTTTTTTGGTTGAAAAAGATTCATAATATTACATACAACATAATTGATCAATTCCCTAAATTTTTATGATACAATGTTTTTTTTGATGTAGGTAAGATTTCGGAAAACCAAACAAGTTTGGTAGTCCGAGAGGCCTTAAGAAAAACAGCACCCGTGAACGGCTAGGAGAGTAAACAAAGGAGCCACATAAGGCAAGTAGAAATGACTAAGGGAGTACAAATCCTCGAAAAGAAGAGCAAAATGAAGTCGGAATCGGGGTGAGTAAAGCACTAGAAAGAAAGTGTCGAAGGCAACAGGTCAACCCATCATGGGGTGTGCGAAATGGACAGCTGACGTTCCCTCCACCGAGATGAAGGATCTTCAGAAGCCTCAGAGCACCATGTGACCTAGCCTAATACAACTCGGTCCGATATGAACCGACCACAACTCCGTCTCTTCGAAAAATAAGTACGCAAAAAGTGCGAGCCATCCTACAAAAAAAGATTCAATCTTGTATCGCAAGTAAAAATACTTGCAACGCAAGTAAATCAAACTTGCAACTCAAGTAAGTCAATCTTGACTTGCCCCGCAAGTAATAACACCTTAACCTTGCCTTGCAAGGACATAATTTAATTATTAAATTAAATTTTCTTTTCCCTCATTTTTAGAAAACTTATTGCCAAGCATATTTAATTTTTCTTTTCTTTCATTTCTCTTTTTTTTTTCTCCCTTTTCTCTTTCTTTTCATTTCGTCATGTCGACGACGATAGCCCAAGACCCACAACCAGCCGACAACGACAGAGGGGGCGGGGCAGTCAAACCGGCATCGGAAAATTGTCGATCCATCTGAGGGATTCAAGAGTGAAGGTGATAAGACGGACTTAGGATCGATACTACCAACACTTCAAAGTTCAAATTAAAGGACAAAGCAAAATTGAGAAAGAAAAACAGTGTGTATACTCAACCATAAGGTGGTAAAAAGAATGGTTTCTTGAGCCAAGGGAAGGGATAATCAATGGCTTTCTCAGCCTTAGTTTGTTTTTTCGTTCATGAATTAAGCACAGAGAGAAAATAGAACCAAGAAGGTTCTCTTTCAGATTAGGAAAATACCTTCTAAAAGAGTCCAACTTTAATCAAATCAAAAGGAAACAAAACAAATTAAAGAGTTCTCTTTGAAATTCTATAAAATCAACGCCTTCTCGGCAGGATTGCAAGCCTTCTCGGCAAAATTTAGTGCCTTCTTGGCGGGTCAATAATTCAACATCATTTAGGCACCGAATTAAGACAAACACTACTTGAATCCATGATGACAGAGATGAAATCAAATTGATTAATGTAAAGATAAGGAAAGATTGATTAGTCTGGGAAGATAAGTGTTGGAGAGAAGGATTTGGGTTTTAGGGGTTTTGGTTTTTATGATACAATGTTGATAGTTATCCTACATGGAAATTTTGAAATTCAAATTATTGTATATAATTTAATAAACTACTCCACTCATTGTCATATGTTTTGAGTTGGAATCTCATTGGGTTTGTATGTTAGGCCCGTTATTGTAGGACTCTCAGAGCAAGTTTCAGCATGCGTTCATTTCCTAGAGTCTTCGGGCTTGCCTACTTCATGAGCCTGTTAAGATATTCCGCCAAATAAAAAAGCGATCGAGTCCTAAAAAGTGGTCGTTCGCAAGTCTTGAAGGATTTTTCGGATTTTTCGGTCGATCTTGTACGTGAGCCATAACAAGCAGCCTATGACTTCATGGACCTGTTCAGGCATCCGCCCAATAAAGGAGCAACCCAAAAAGTGGCGGTTCGCGAGCCTTGAGGGGTTGTTCGGACATGTCGGTCCTATGAGCTATATTCAAGCAGCCATCCCAATACAAGAGCCGTTAATCCAATTGTGACGGTTCACTAAGCCTTGTGTGTTTATTTCCATGTGTCAACTGACCCAGTTGTACTTGAGAAGACATGTTGAGAGTTATCCCACATAAAGACAAATATTACTTAATATATAATCCAATAAGATATTTCAGCCATTGATATATGATTTTGGGTTAGAAACTCATTAGTCATATATACTATATAACTGCAGTAATTAATCAAAAATGAAATACATTTGCACAAAATATTCATTTCCTATACGAAATGAGTACAGTATAAATCATACCAAAAGGATGTATCACAAAATATATTTTGACACGAAATATGCATGTATCGAGATATATTTGGGTTACACACGAAATGATCGTATCTCGAAATATATTTGGCCTATAAGAGACCGCGATCGGCATTAAACGGAAAGAGACGAGAAATTATTATAAAACAACTAGAATGATTAAACCGTTCGTTGGACGACGCAAATTTCTTGTTCTACAAGGAATTTAATAATGAGATATTTTTCATATGCATTCGTTGTATCCTATTTTCTACATAATATTACTTCAAGTTGATGTTAAACGCCATCATACAATTTATTAAGAGTGTAAATTGTGTCCTCTTGGTCGGGGTTTGTTGCAATCTATTTTTGCAACTTCTTGTGAAATACAAAATGTAATGACTATTTATATATGTGCACGATATTATTATGGTAACAAAAGTTGTTAATATGAGAGAAAAATGGTACACATATCGCTTCTTTAAATGGTCATGCACATGAGGTATGAAGATAATGGTTAGTTTGTACATGTTGCGACCTTATATACACATTAGAGGAGGGACTTCAAATGATAGTTTATGACTATTTATTAATACATTAAAGGAGGAATTGAAAGGGAGATTGAAAAAATCTATTCCTTCTTATACAGTGCTAATCTTGTCCTCAGCCAGAAAGTTAGCAGTCAAAGCGGCATTTTCATTAACTATCTCTAATCCATAACCTTATTCGGTAGCCTCTAATCCACAAACTAACTCGTCATTAATCAACACGCTATGTTGCACAGATAGATCGAAAAAGCATCAAAATCTGGCTCTTTTCTATATCAGACTTGGCTTTGTTTGTGTCGCCTACAAATTTAATCTCCAACACTTCATCCACAATAGCACTGATTGCTAATGGTGATTTAGAGAGGGACACTAAGAGCATTTGCAATGGTGAACTTGAACAGTTCTTAAAAACGTAAAATGAAAGGAAAATTAAACAATTATCGGTAAAAGTCAGATTTTGAGAATTTTGTGTGATGCAAAGGTTCTTGTAGTTGATATTTTGCCTAACACAATATCAATTTGAAATAAATAACTTTTTCTTTTCTTTGTAATAAAAAATAATTTAGTGGGCCCATTTTTCACAACACCTTCATGCTTTTACGTAAAAAATGAAATTTAGTTTAGAAAATAATATAAAAAATAGATATGATATGCAATGAGTATCATAGAAGTGGGATAGAAAATTTTAAGCTAATGTGGCGAAAAAATAATGTTTAAAAGATAAAATAAGGAATTTGGACCAAAACTTATCATAACAATGCTTTAATAGATCAACACTTGGTTTTAAATCGCCATATATCAAGAGGATATATTAATCAACACAAACTGTTTTACTATCTGAGTTTGTATTTTTTCCTTAGAAGAGTTCATTAGGAGGCTTAGTTGATTGATCTCAGTTCTCTGTCTTTGCATTAGAAGAACAAACACTAGCAAAAAATTCCTCTTTATCACCAGCAAACTCGGGGGAGTTAGGACTTAGGGTATGTTTGGATGGTGGGATTTGATGGGAATTTTAAGAAGGGAAATGGTGAAAATCATTTTTCTATTGTTTGGTTGTAATTTTATGTGAGAATTGATGGGATTTCATTAGAAAATTTGGAGTGAAATGATGGGAAATTGAATCCCACCAAATTGGTGGAATTTGATGGGAAACTAGAGATACATGTTTCAAATAAGAAAAAAGAAAATAAAATTTTACCCACATTTTCTCATCAAAATCCACCTCTAGCCAAACAAAGAAATCATTAAAATCCCCTACATTCTGACCTTTTTATTTTCTTATCATTTCCTTTCTCATTATTTCCCACCCTTTCTTTTCTCATCAATTCTCAATTGCCAAATAGGCTATAAGGTGTTTGCTTTAGCATCGACTTTCAATCTGACCAAGTTAGAGGTAGCAACTTGTTGGCCAAAAAAGACTAATCTTCAACAACAAACAAAGAATTCGAGACAAGCAAAGTGGGACTAAAAAAACCAACATTAGTAGTGCACTCTAGAACATCAATTTTTAGGGAAGCTAATCTATTGTCGACAACTAAGAAAGTTTCAACTAGGGACACCAACTTTGATTCCACAATTGCTCTTCAACCAGCTTTCGATACCTAGGGTGATTTCAGGAGCTCCAACTCGTCACTGTCCAACTCCATTTGCTCTTCTATCCTCGGGATAAAGATATCGATATGTAATTGTTTTTTTTGGTGAACAAACATCCAATTCTAGCAACCATATGATGAGCCCTTGTTCCTTGGATGTGGCTTTCTCTGGTATTCGATAGTCTCGGAGTCTCGGTGTCTAGGGGGATCCTAAATCACCCTAATTTCGCCCCTTTTGACGGTTTCGCGCACCCCCGTTGTTGTTGTAGTCACGACCTTGATCTTGAGCCGATATAGTTTCACGATCGTGAGCCTTGGAATCGGAATCGTGATCTCGAGTCGAGCCAATGTCGGCCTGGAAGAACGAAGGCGCCCCGTTCAAGTTATTCATCGTGAGTCTTTACCACCATCTTTTCCCTCTATAGACCAAATTGTTTTGTACAATCATCAAGGCTCATCAAGAATTGATGGCTCTTTTCCTCATCGCGTTCCCTAGAAGATCATTGGTCCTCTTACGCTCACACTTTTTGCATGAGCACCGCTAAGAGCATAAGTAGTTGGAGAGTCTTCCCAGATTCTTCATAGATCCCAAATAAATATCAATGGTTTCCCATTTTGGGGTGCACTGGGATAGATTGAATCAGAGTTGATGAACTCGCAGTCCATTCCCAATTAAAAAATGTTGCTATAAGTTATCCCACAATTTCTTAGTGGTTTTGAAATAAGTATTTGGCTTCTAACAAAATCTTACACGGAATGGATGATTCAACTAAGGAGCATCAAATTGACGCTTCACCAATCATCCATCTCTTCAAGATTGTTCGGCTTCATAATTGAGTTGTCAATGGACTCTAGCTTACGGTTTGCTTCTAAAGCGTTGTGTAGACACAATTCCCATTCTTGATAGTTATTACCTTTGACAACTATTGGACATATTTTTATCCTCGAATGATCCGAAGAATGATGATAATAGGAAGAATTGGGCTTCACACTTGAATTGCCTTCTTTGTCATCTTCTCCTGACATGATTTCAGTAAGAGGTACTAGTGGTGATAGTGGTAGCCTAGACTAGGATTTTAGAATCTTTTACGTGATTGCTCTAATATCATAAAGAAAGTATTTTAAGAATAAAATTCTACTCATACAATTAATATAAAGAAAATGTATATACAATCATAGATAGCCTAGCTTGAGGTCCAAGCCAAAACAAGAAATACATCATAAAACAATAATCACACATATATATATATATATACTCAACTCTAAAAATATTACGAATTAGGCTTACAATACATTACACAAACTTATGTGAAGTCAACTCTTAAGTGTGATCATGCTTTTAAAATGTCATTTACTTCCTATCAATTAGAGCGAAACACAAAGTGGATTTTTGTATTACTTTAGCGTAATGGATGTCAGGTAGAGCTGTCAAATGGGTCGGTCAAATCAGGTACGGGTCCGGTTATTTCGGGTCCTAGTTGAGTCGGGTTCGGGACATAACAGGTCAACGGTCAAATCGGGTTGGGTCATTGCACGTTTTCGGGCGGATCGGGTCGACCCAATAAGTCAAGAAAATCGAATTTTTTACAATTATTAAGATATTATTTTATATAAAAATGATATTAAATAATAATCAATTATTTTTATATATTTTAATCATTAAATATATTATAATTTTAAAAATATATTATATATACACTAAAAATATAACAAATCGGGTCAACCCAACATGTTTCGGGTGTGAACCCAACGGGTTTCGGGTCTATCGAGTTCGGTTTATTTTGGGTTTCGGATTCAAATTTTCGGATCTTGACCCTAAAATTTTTGGGCGGTTCGGGTCGGTCAGCTTTTGACAGCTCTAATGGCAGGACTATCGTAGAATACGAGGTAGTTGGAGGACTTCTTGTATGTGACTCGCCCACCGTTTTTTTTAAAAGGTAAAATTTTGGAATACCAAACAAACTTGATAAACCGAGAGGCCGTAAGAAAATACGGCAGCCGAGAACGGCTAAGTGATTCAAAAGAGTCACAAACAAGACAAGTAGGATAAACTAGGGATAGTACAAATTTCCGAAAAGAAAGAGCAGTAATGCGTTTGGAATCAGGGTGAGTAAATCACTAAAACTCATAGTGTCGTACGCAAGCGGTCAACCCATCTTGGGTTTGCGAAAAGGGCACTGGACGTTACCTCCACCGAAATGAAGGATCTTCAGAAGCCACGGAGCACCAAACGACCTAGCCTAATATAACTCGATCCAAAACCAAACACAACTCCAAATTCTCGGAAAATATGTACACAAAATAAGATCGAGCCATCCCGCAAGAAGAGTTTTCAAGCTTGTACCGCAAGTAAATATATCAAAATTGTGCCGCAAGCAATACAAACTTGCGCCACAAGCATTACAAACTTGCGCCGCAAGCATTACAAACTTGCGCCGCAAGCATTACAAACTTGTGTCGCAAGCAATACAAACTTGTGCCACAAGCAATATAAATTTGCACCACAAGCAATATAAACTTGAGCTGCAAGTAAAGGTGACAAATTTGCGCCACAAGTAAAAGAGACAAACTTGCATTGCAAGTAGCGGCTCAAGAGGCAAGGTAACATTGAGGAACACCGGAGATGAGCATCAACCAGATCCGAGAGAGATAGACGGAGGAGCCTTGAGGGTAAAGCAATGGTATGGTCGTGGAGGTGATCAAAGTGGTGATGAGGCCATGGGGTGAAGCGGCGGCGTTTTTCGACCAACATTGGAGGAAACCGGCCAAACCACTTAAAGAGCAGTGGTGGATCTTTCTATTGAAGTGTTGCGGCGGTGATGCCGTTCGGTAAAGCGATATGGAGGTCTTGTTGGTATGATGTCGGTGAGGCCACGGGGTTGATTCGACAGTGAAGTCATAGGATTAGAGACGGGAGGGAGCCATTGAGGTGGGGGGGGGGGTTATTATCCCCGAAGGGGATAACCCCAAAGGGAGCGTTTCGAGTCACTCATCGTGAGTCTTTAGTACCGTCCTTTCCCTCTATAGACCAAAGTGTTTTGTACACATCATCAAGGTCCATCAAGAATTGATGGATCTTTTTCTCATCGTGTTCCCTAGTCGGATCATTGGCCCACTTACGCTCACACTTTTTGCACTCGCACCGCTAAGAGCATAAGTAGTTGGAGAGTCTTCCCAGATTTTCTACATATATCCCAAATAAATATCAATAGTTTTCCCGTTCTGGAGTACACAAGGATAGATTGAATCGGAGTTGATGAACTCGCAGTCCATTCCCAATTAAAAAATGTTGTTTTAAGTTATCCCACAATTTCTTAGTGGTTTTGAAATAAGTATTCGGGGTCTAGCAAAATCTTACACGTAATGGATGATCCAACCAAGGAGCATCAAATCGGCGCTCCACCAATCATCCAACTCTTCAAGATTGTTCGGCTTCATAATTGAGTTGTCAATAAACCCGAGCATATGGTTTGCTCCAAAAGCGTTTTGTAGACACAATTCCCATTCTTGATAGTTATGCCCTTTGACAACTACTGGACATATTTTTATCCATGAATGATCTGAAGGATGATGATAAGAGGGAGAATTGGGCTTCACACCCGTTCCTTCTTTGTCATCTAATCCTGACATGATTTCAGCAAGAGGTAGTGGTGATAGTGGTAGCCTAGACTAGAATTTTAGAATATTTTACGTGATTGCTCTAATATCATAAAGAAAGTATTTTAAGATTAAAATTCTACTCATACAATTAATATAAAGAAAATGTATATACAATCATAGATAGCCTAGCTTGAGGCCCAAGCCAAAACAAGAAATACATCATAAAACAATAATCACATATATTTATACTCAACTCTAAAAATATTACGAATTAGGCTTACAATACATTACACAAACTTATGTGAAGTCATCTCTTAAGTGTGATCATGCTTTTAAAATGTCATTTAATTCCTAATAATTTGAGCGAAACACAAAGTGGATTTTTGTATTACTTTAGCGTAGTGGATGTCGGGTAGAGCTGTCAAATGGGTCGGTCAAATCGGGTTCGGTTATTTCGGGTCCTAGTTGAGTCGGGTTCGGGTCATAACGGGTCACCGATCAAATCGGGTTGGGTCATTGCACGTTTTCGGGCGGATCCGGTTGACCCAATAAGTCAAGAAAATCGAATTTTTTACAATTATTAGGATATTATTTTATATAATAATGATATTAAATAATAATCAATTATTTTTATATATTTTAATCATTAAATATATTATAATTTTAAAAATATATTATATATACACTAAAAATATAACAAATCGGGTCAACCCAACATGTTTCAGGTGTGAACCCAACGGGTTTCGGGTCTATCGAGTTCGGTTTATATTGGGTTTCGGTTTCAAATTTTCGGATCTTGACCCTAAAATTTATGGCGGTTCGGGTCGGTCAGCTTTTGACAGCTCTAATTGCAGGACTATCGTAGAATACGAGGTAGTTGGAGGACTTCTTGTATGTGACTCGCCCACCGTTTCTTTGAAAAGGTAAAATTTTGGAATACCAAATAGACTTGGTAAACCGAGAGGCCGTAGGAAAATACGGCAGCCGAGAACGGCTAAGTGATTCAAAAGAGTCACAAACAAGACAAGCAGGATAAACTAGGGATAGTACAAATTTCCGAAAAGAAAGAGCAGTAATGCGTTTGGGATCAGGTTGTGTAAATCACTAAAACTCATAGTGTCGTACGCAAGCGGTCAACCCATCTTGGGTTTGCGAAAAGGGCACTGGACGTTACCTCCACCGAAATGAAGGATCTTCAGAAGCCACGGAGCACCAAACGACCTAGCCTAATATAACTCGATCCACAATCAAACACAACTCCAAATTCTCGGAAAATTTGTACACAAAATAAGCTCGAGCCATCCCCCAAGAAGAGTTTTCAAGCTTGTACCGCAAGTAAAGATATCAAACTTGCGCCGCAAGCATTACAAACTTGCGTTGCAAGCAATACAAACTTGCGCCACAAGCAATATAAACTTGTGCCAAAAGCAATATAAACTTGCGCTGCAAGTAAAGGTGACAAATTTGCGCCACAAGTAAAAGAGACAAACTTGAGTCGCAAGTAGCGCCTCAAGAGGCAAGGTAACATCGAGGAACACCGAAGATGAGCATCGACTAGATCCGAGAGAGATAGACGGAGGAGCCTTGAGGGTAAAGCAATGGTATGGCCGTGGAGGTGATCAAAATGGTGATGAGGCCATGGGGGTGAAGCGGTAGCATTTTTCGACCAACACTGGAGGAAACCGGCCAAACCACTTAAAGAGCAGTGGTGGATCATTCTATTGAAGTGTAGCGGCGGTGATGCCGTTCGGTAAAGCGATATGGAGGTCTTGTTGGTAACATGGTGGCGAGGCCACGGGGTTGATTCGGCAGTGAAGTCATAGGATTAGAGACGGGAGGGAGTCATTGAGGTGAGGGGGGGGGGGGGGGGTTATTATCCCCGAAGGGGATAACCCCAAAGGGAGCGTTTCGAGTCATTCATCGTGAGTCTTTACTACCGTCCTTTCCCTCTATAGACCAAATTGTTTTGTACACATCATCAAGGCTCATCAAGAATTGATGGATCTTTTCCTCATCGTGTTCCCTAGTCGGATCATTGGCCCACTTACGCTCACACTTTTTGCACGCGCACCGCTAAGAGCATAAGTAGTTGGAGAGTCTTCCCAAATTTTCTACATATAACCCAAAGAAATATCAATAGTTTTCCCGTTCTGGAGTACACAGGGATAGATTGAATCGGAGTTGATGAACTCGCAGTCCATTCCCAATTAAAAAATGTTGTTTTAAGTTATCCCACAATTTCTTAGTGATTTTGAAATAAGTATTTGGGGTCTAGCAAAATCTTACACGTAATGGATGATCCAACCAAGGAGCATCAAATTGGCGCTCCACCAATAATCCATCTCTTCAAGATTGTTCGGCTTCATAATTGAGTTGTCAATAAACTCTAGCTTACGGTTTGCTTCTAAAGCGTTGTGTAGACACAATTCCCATTCTTGATAGTTATTACCTTTGAAAACTACTGGACATATTTTTATCCTCGAATGATCCGAAGAATGATGATAATAGGGAGAATTGGGCTTCACACTTGAATTGCCTTCTTTGTCATCTTCTCATGACATGATTTCAGTAAGAGGTACTAGTGGTGATAATGGTAGCCTAGACTAGGATTTTAGAATCTTTTACGTGATTGCTCTAATATCATAAAGAAAGTATTTTAAGATTAAAATTCTACTCATACAATTAATATAAAGAAAATGTATATACAACCATAGATAGCCTAGCTTGAGGCCCAAGCCAAAACAAGAAATACATCATAAAACAATAATCACATATATATACTCAACTCTAAAAATTTTACGAATTAGGCTTACAATACATTACACAAACTTATGTGAAGTCAACTCTTAAGTGTGATCATGCTTTTAAAATGTCATTTACTTCCTAATAATTAGAGCGAAACACAAAGTGGATTTTTGTATTACTTTAGCGTAATGGATGTCAGGTAGAGCTGTCAAATGGGTCGGTCAAATCGGGTTCGGGTCCGATTATTTCGGGTCCTAGTTGAGTCGGGTTCGGGTCATAATGGGTCACCGATCAAATCGGGTTGGGGCATTGCACGTTTTCGGGCGGATTGGGTCGACCCCATAAGTCAAGAAAATCGAATTTTTTACAATTATTAAGATATTACTTTATATAAAAATGATATTAAATAATAATCAATTATTTTTATATATTTTAATCATTAAATATATTATAATTTTAAAAATATATTATATATACACTAAAAATATAACAAATCGGGTCAACCCAACATGTTTCGGGTGTGAACCCAATGGGTTTCGGGTCTATGGAGTTCGGTTTATTTTGGGTTTCGGATTCAAATTTTCGGATCTTGACCCTAAAATTTTAGGGCGGTTCGGGTTAGTCAGCTTTTGACAGCTCTAATGGCAGGACTATCGTAGAATACGAGGTAGTGGGAGGACTTCTTGTATGTGACTCGCCCACCGTTTTTTTGAAAAAGTAAAATTTTGGAATACCAAATAGACTTGGTAAACCGAGAGGCCGTAAGAAAATACGGCAGCCGAGAACGGCTAAGTGATTCAAAAGAGTCACAAACAAGACAAGCAGGATAAACTAGGGATAGTACAAATTTCCGAAAAGAAAGAGCAGTAATGCGTTTGGGATAAGGGTGAGTAAATCACTAAAAGTCATAGTGTCGTACGCAAGCGGTCAACCCGTCTTGGGTTTGCGAAAAGGGCACTGGACATTACCTCCACCGAAATGAAGGATCTTCAGAAGCCACAGAGCACAAAACGACCTAGCCTAATATAACTCGATCCAAAACCAAACACAACTCCAAATTCTCGGAAAATTTGTACACAGCCATCCCGCAAGAAGAGTTTTCAAGCTTGTGCCGCAAGCAATACAAACTTGCGCCACAAGCATTACAAACTTACGTTGCAAGCAATACAAACTTGCGCCACAAGCAATATTAACTTGCACCACAAGCAATATTAACTTGCGCTGCAAGTAAAGGTGACAAATTTGCGCCACAAGTAAAAGAGACAAACTTGCATTGCAAGTAGCGCCTCAAGAGGCAAGGTAACATCGAGGAACACCGGAGATGAGCATCGACCAGATCCGAGAGAGATAGACGGTGGAGCCTTGAGGGTAAAGCAATGGTATGGCCGTGGAGGTGATCAAAGTGGTGATGAGGCCATGGGGTGAAGCGGCGGCATTTTTCGACCAACACCGGAGGAAACCGGCCAAACCACTTAAAGAGCAGTGGTGGATCTTTCTATTGAAGTGTTGCGGCGGTGATGCCGTTCAGTAAAGCGATATGGAGGTCTTGTTGGTAAGATGGCGGTGAGGCCACGGGGTTGATTCGGCAGTGAAGTCATAGGATTAGAGACGGGAGGGAGCCATTGAGGTGAGTGGGGGGGGGGGGGTTATTATCCCCGAAGGGGATAACCCCAAAGGGAGCGTTTCGAGTCATTCATCGTGAGTCTTTACTACCGTCCTTTCCCTCTATAGACCAAATTGTTTTGTACACATCATCAAGGCTCATCAAGAATTGATGGATCTTTTCTTCATCGTGTTCCCTAGTCGGATCATTGGCCCACTTACGCTCACACTTTTTGCACTCGCACCGCTAAGAGCATAAGTAGTTGGAGAGTCTTCCCAAATTTTCTACATATAACCCAAAGAAATATCAATAGTTTTCCCGTTCTGGAGTACACAGGGATAGATTGAATCGGAGTTGATGAACTCGCAGTCCATTCCCAATTAAAAAATGTTGTTTTATGTTATCCCACAATTTCTTAGTGATTTTGAAATAAGTATTCGGGGTCTAGCAAAATCTTACACGTAATGGATGATCCAACCAAGGAGCATCAAATTGGCGCTCCACCAATAATCCATCTCTTCAAGATTGTTTGGCTTCATAATTGAGTTGTCAATAAACTCTAGCTTACGGTTTGCTTCTAAAGCGTTGTGTAGACACAATTCCCATTCTTGATAGTTATTACCTTTGACAACTACTGGACATATTTTTATCCTCGAATGATCCGAAGAATGATGATAATAGGGAGAATTGGGCTTCACACTTGAATTGCCTTCTTTGTCATCTTCTCATGACATGATTTCAGTAAGAGGTACTAGTGGTGATAATGGTAGCCTAGACTAGGATTTTAGAATCTTTTACGTGATTGCTCTAATATCATAAAGAAAGTATTTTAAGATTAAAATTCTACTCATACAATTAATATAAAGAAAATGTATATACAACCATAGATAGCCTAGCTTGAGGCCCAAGCCAAAACAAGAAATACATCATAAAACAATAATCACATATATATACTCAACTCTAAAAATTTTACGAATTAGGCTTACAATACATTACACAAACTTATGTGAAGTCAACTCTTAAGTGTGATCATGCTTTTAAAATGTCATTTACTTCCTAATAATTAGAGCGAAACACAAAGTGGATTTTTGTATTACTTTAGCGTAATGGATGTCAGGTAGAGCTGTCAAATGGGTCGGTCAAATCGGGTTCGGGTCCGATTATTTCGGGTCCTAGTTGAGTCGGGTTCGGGTCATAATGGGTCACCGATCAAATCGGGTTGGGGCATTGCACGTTTTCGGGCGGATTGGGTCGACCCCATAAGTCAAGAAAATCGAATTTTTTACAATTATTAAGATATTACTTTATATAAAAATGATATTAAATAATAATCAATTATTTTTATATATTTTAATCATTAAATATATTATAATTTTAAAAATATATTATATATACACTAAAAATATAACAAATCGGGTCAACCCAACATGTTTCGGGTGTGAACCCAATGGGTTTCGGGTCTATGGAGTTCGGTTTATTTTGGGTTTCGGATTCAAATTTTCGGATCTTGACCCTAAAATTTTAGGGCGGTTCGGGTTAGTCAGCTTTTGACAGCTCTAATGGCAGGACTATCGTAGAATACGAGGTAGTGGGAGGACTTCTTGTATGTGACTCGCCCACCGTTTTTTTGAAAAAGTAAAATTTTGGAATACCAAATAGACTTGGTAAACCGAGAGGCCGTAAGAAAATACGGCAGCCGAGAACGGCTAAGTGATTCAAAAGAGTCACAAACAAGACAAGCAGGATAAACTAGGGATAGTACAAATTTCCGAAAAGAAAGAGCAGTAATGCGTTTGGGATAAGGGTGAGTAAATCACTAAAAGTCATAGTGTCGTACGCAAGCGGTCAACCCGTCTTGGGTTTGCGAAAAGGGCACTGGACATTACCTCCACCGAAATGAAGGATCTTCAGAAGCCACAGAGCACAAAACGACCTAGCCTAATATAACTCGATCCAAAACCAAACACAACTCCAAATTCTCGGAAAATTTGTACACAGCCATCCCGCAAGAAGAGTTTTCAAGCTTGTGCCGCAAGCAATACAAACTTGCGCCACAAGCATTACAAACTTACGTTGCAAGCAATACAAACTTGCGCCACAAGCAATATTAACTTGCACCACAAGCAATATTAACTTGCGCTGCAAGTAAAGGTGACAAATTTGCGCCACAAGTAAAAGAGACAAACTTGCATTGCAAGTAGCGCCTCAAGAGGCAAGGTAACATCGAGGAACACCGGAGATGAGCATCGACCAGATCCGAGAGAGATAGACGGTGGAGCCTTGAGGGTAAAGCAATGGTATGGCCGTGGAGGTGATCAAAGTGGTGATGAGGCCATGGGGTGAAGCGGCGGCATTTTTCGACCAACACCGGAGGAAACCGGCCAAACCACTTAAAGAGCAGTGGTGGATCTTTCTATTGAAGTGTTGCGGCGGTGATGCCGTTCAGTAAAGCGATATGGAGGTCTTGTTGGTAAGATGGCGGTGAGGCCACGGGGTTGATTCGGCAGTGAAGTCATAGGATTAGAGACGGGAGGGAGCCATTGAGGTGAGTGGGGGTGGGGGGGTTATTATCCCCGAAGGGGATAACCCCAAAGGGAGCGTTTCGAGTCATTCATCGTGAGTCTTTACTACCGTCCTTTCCCTCTATAGACCAAATTGTTTTGTACACATCATCAAGGCTCATCAAGAATTGATGGATCTTTTCTTCATCGTGTTCCCTAGTCGGATCATTGGCCCACTTACGCTCACACTTTTTGCACTCGCACCGCTAAGAGCATAAGTAGTTGGAGAGTCTTCCCAAATTTTCTACATATAACCCAAAGAAATATCAATAGTTTTCCCGTTCTGGAGTACACAGGGATAGATTGAATCGGAGTTGATGAACTCGCAGTCCATTCCCAATTAAAAAATGTTGTTTTATGTTATCCCACAATTTCTTAGTGATTTTGAAATAAGTATTCGGGGTCTAGCAAAATCTTACACGTAATGGATGATCCAACCAAGGAGCATCAAATTGGCGCTCCACCAATAATCCATCTCTTCAAGATTGTTTGGCTTCATAATTGAGTTGTCAATAAACTCTAGCTTACGGTTTGCTTCTAAAGCGTTGTGTAGACACAATTCCCATTCTTGATAGTTATTACCTTTGACAACTACTGGACATATTTTTATCCTCGAATGATCCGAAGAATGATGATAATAGGGAGAATTGGGCTTCACACTTGAATTGCCTTCTTTGTCATCTTCTCATGACATGATTTCAGTAAGAGGTACTAGTGGTGATAATGGTAGCCTAGACTAGGATTTTAGAATCTTTTACATGATTTCTCTAATATCATAAAGAAAGTATTTTAAGATTAAAATTCTACTCATACAATTAATATAAAGAAAATGTATATACAATCATAGACAGCCTAGCTTGAGGCCCAAGCCAAAACAAGAAATAAATCATAAAACAATAATCACATATATATATATACTCAACTCTAAAAATATTACGAATTAGGCTTACAATACAATACACAAACTTATCTGAAGTCAACTCTTAAGTGTGATGACTCGGCTAAAGTCGTTGTTGCCAAGATAAAATAAATTACCCTAAACTACAAACCAAGTATAGCATGTAAGTAAGGGATCGAACCCAAGAGAATCGGTATTCTGAACAATCAGCAAAGAACAAAACAGGGGTTTTGAGAGTTTAAGCAAGCAAACAAATAAAAGTTCAAATCAATTAACGGAAAGCAGAGATCATTCAATCAATTCCACCTTTTTAATCATTCGATCATCGATTCATCCACTTTTCTATAATTCCTAGGTTAATTCCAATTCTTATAAAAGATTGCCGCTTGTCCATGGTCCAAGCGAAATTATGATATGAACAAGAACGCTTAATTCAAATCATGCAAAGTATTAAGGATAAAAGGAAATCAATTCATGCAATCAAGCTACGAGTCTCATGCATAACATAACAATCAAACACTCTTTCTCAATTCCAGTGCACGGTCCTGGAAAAGAGTTGTTTCAAGGATATATAAGATTGCACATACAACAATTAAACGTAATCCAAACAGTAGATCTAAGTCAATCAAACAAGTTGATCAGGCTTATAAAATCAAACATAGATCATATAAAATTAAAACAAGAGTTTTGATATTAACCAAAGAATAGAAAAGTTACCAGCATCTCACGAATTACATAAAAAGGCTTCCTTGATCAAACAAACTCCAAGGAAAATTAGTTCTCCATAATAGAAATAAAAACTGAAATAAAATCTAGAAATTGAAGTCTCCAAAAGTATTCTCTAGAGTATGATAGATAAACCTAAAACTCACGAAACTAGGACTTAAATACTAGAAAAACAACCGAAATACTAAAAGATATAAAGATATAAATAAAGATAGAATAAAACCGCTCGGAAACATCTCCACCCGCGAGCGCGGGTCACAACCCGCGAGCGCGGGTCCTCTCTAGCTCTCGGCGTCCGCGGATAAGGCCAACCCGCGGTCGCGGTCTCAACCCGCGGTCGCGGGTCTTCTGACAACCTACTAGTGTCAACTTCGGAGGTGTTTTTGACCTACTTAGAGTTGGAATTTGAACTCCCCGTAAAAACACGAATTGTAGCTCTTCGAGTTAGCTTCCCAATGATACCAAATTCAACTTTATTCTATCACTGTAGCTCCCGAACGATTCGTCACAAGAAAGTGGCGTCAAAACAACTCCAAATCAACACTTGTCTTCAAAACTCTTGTAATTCTTCAAATCGTGTCTTCGGTCTTCATATTACAATTATGATCAAAACTAACCTAAACACACTCAAATCATACCTAAAATACAAGAGTTAACCTATATTAAATAGAGCGTATCAAATTCCCCCATACTTAAACCTTGCTCGTCCTCGAGTAAGCTCAAAATAAATCTAACAGTCAATCCTATCAAGGTTTACAGCATAGTACAAGGGAAGACAAAAATCACTCACCTCACCAACCCGAACGCAAAATAGAGAAAATAATGAATAAAGACATGAAAGCTCAAACACACACCTCACCAATACAAAATATAACACTCAAGCTCTAAAAAGTGTAGAGCAACCTAGGATCTACCCGATATCTAAAATGTAATCCCTAGACCCCAAAGTAGAATAAAATCCTAAACACTCTGATTTTCCACTCATTCTACTTAGGCGCCCTTTCGGGTTTTCACCTATTCACTCATTTCATTTTTCTTCAGGTGTGCTCACAAATACTCACATCTCTCATAAACCTCATATTACCCCAGCCTAATGCTGGTCCGGGTTACCTGCTTATTACCTGAGCCGGCCTTTTGGGTTTTCAACTCATCCCAGGATTTTCTATGCCTTTTTTCTATTTTTATGTCTTTTTCTCTCTTTTTTTTAAAACTTTTCTCTATACAAAACATGGAACAAAAATCCCATAAAAATAACGAAAAAAAAAACTGAAAGCAACTATCTAAGATAAGCGTAGCGAGTACTTCCTCCCCCATACTTAAATCCTTCATTGTCCTCAATGAAGTAAGGAAAAAGGAATTAAGCATAGAAGAGGAAAATCAGAAGACTCACATACGAAAGAAGATATGGAAGAACTCTTCAAAGGCATGGATGGCAGCTCAGAAATCTCCAGATGGTCTGTCGTCAAGAAAAAACCGCGGGCGCGATGGCCAGGCCGCGGACGCGGGTGGTGCTCTGATCGTGAAAAAATGGTTGGGATCATCAAAACTGAACACGAACTCACAAACGATCTTTGAATCTCGCCTTAAGCATCAATGTAGTACGAGCCTTGAAAACGAAAAATTCCCCCATACTTGAGGATGACCATAGGCGGACATAAATAGAAGATGGAAAAGATAGAAGGATGGAAAATAGAAGGTAGAATCTCGGGGATTTCACCCGAAAACCTTTTATTTCAGGGGTTTCACCTAAAAACCTTTTATTTTTATTTTTTTTAACGAAAAATGAAAACGAAACTTCTACCAGGAGAGAACCGCGAGCGCGGGTCCGGGCCCACGGTCGCGGGTCCAACCGCGGGCTCGGAATTCGCCTCGGGGTTGCTGTCTTCGAGATTTGAAATTTTTAACCTGCAAGTTAGCCCGACAAAACAAAAACGAAACTACAAAATTAAAACTGAAAGAACAAAAAGAAAAGAAAAGAAAAGAAAAGAAAAACTTACCTCGGGTTGCCTCCCGAGCAGCGCCTTTTTTTAACGTCGATGGCCCGACGTCCTTTTATAGCTCAAAACGGGTCCTCATCTAATTGAAACTGGACCTTTTTCCCTTCATGTGCCATGGATAATAGACCCTTTGAAACATCAATCACGGCGCTCGCCGTTTTCATGAACGGACGACCCAACAGTAAAACAAGGTCGTATCTTCCTTTACCAATCTCTAGGACATAAAAGTTTGTCGGGAAAATTAAACCATCCACCTGTACTAAAACATCTTCCACAAATCCTTTTGGATGCACATTAGAGTGATCAGCCAATTCAATAGTAATATTTGAATCCTGTAATGTCCCTAGACCTAACCTCTCATATATGCTACGTGGCATGACATTTATAGATGCTCCTAAGTCAAGCATAAAATGCTCAATTTTTGCCTCACCAATAGTAACGGGAACAGTAAACCTCCCGGGATCTCCATACTTCTTAGGCAATTGCCTTTGAAGCATGGAAGATACATTTTCAACATTCTCAACAAGATTAATTTTCTTAACCTGCCCTTTTTCTTTTTGTTTCCTCTTAATAGTACATAATTCTTTCAGAAACTTAGCACAATGAGGAATACTTTGAACAAGTTTAAACAAAGTGACATTTACCTCACACTTGGAGAAGGTTTCGAAAATTTCCTTGTCATTGGCTGGCAACCTGGTGTACTTTAGTGCCTCAGAAAATGGTGGAGCGGGCTTTTGTGAAGCCATAGACGGAAACGAAGGACGAACATACGAATCAGATTCCGTCAGAGAAGAAGGGACCCGCGAGCGCGGTTGGGGACCCGTGGGCGCGGTTTGACCGCGGTCGCGGTTTGACTCCGCGGTCACGGGTTCTGGCTGACGCTCAGTTTCAGCCTCGTATTCTGTTCCGCGATCGGGGCTGTCTACTTGTGAGCTCGGCTGGTTTCCGCTGGCTGGGACTTCGACATTCAACGCCTTTCCGCTCCTCAACGTGATAGAACTCACATTCTCTCTCGGGTGATGTGTACCTGCCCTAGCCCTAGGGTACCGAGACCGTGGCGACCCCCTTGGGCTAATCCGCGGCTCCGTAGGACTCGTGCCAAGACTTGTGGTCCGCCTCACCATTGGCACCATGGCCCCGAACGCTTGAGTCGTGCCAACGCCGGGCCAACCCGACGTCGACACATGAAGTCCTTGTGTGTCATGCCTCGGTACCGTGCCAGCCTTCCTCGGTACCAGCCCCACGCCTCGGTACCGACCACCATGTCCACGCCGGGCCAACCCGGCGTCGCGACATGAGGTTCGCGCCCCGCGCCTTGGCCTTGTCGTGCCACGCCTAGCGTGTCGTGACACGCCTTGCGCGCGCGCTGGCGCGCCGACGCCCTTGTCGTGTCGCGCCAGCCCTTGTCACAACCTTGTCGCGACACTCGCGACTAGGCCACCGTGACCATTTATCTTTTATACCATTTTTAGTACTATTTCCTTTTCGAACATTACTATTTATGTCTTTACTATTATTATTGAGGATTTATGGGCTTGGGCCTAAACGTTGGGCCGCTTGCATGCGCAACCCTAGTTTGCCCCATGCCTCCTTAGGGTTTTCTAGGAGCTCCTCTATAAATAGGAGCCTCCTCTCTTTGTATCCTTCACGCTTTGAATGAACTATCGTTATGCTGTCGAGATTACTCCAGAACTACTTCTAAAAGGCGTCACCCAATTTCTCATCTCGTCCCATACTCTTTCGATCTCCCTCAAAAGAGATCACCTTCTCAATCCTTTCAATTCTCACTCAAGCCCCGTCTAGGCGTTAATTCGTCTCAAATCTATCGGTTACACCCGTGAGAAGACCATTTACGAGTCCAACGATCGATCCTTCGTGAATCCTTCAACGGGGTTCACATCATCGGGTCTCTCGGATTGATAGTTTGAGATGGAAGTTTTTCCGAGTCCTTGGCTTCTAAGCGATTAAGAATTGTTGCAATCTGGCTCAACTGATTTTCCAGACTTTTCACTGCATCCTTAGTCTCTTGATTCTCCTTCATGAGTTGATTAATAATAGCTGGATTTTCATGAGGAGCTTGGGGCCTTGGCACATAATTAGGCTTGGGAAGATAGTTGGGCTGACCTCCCTGTTGTGGAAAAGGTTGTTGAGGCTGTTGATTCCATCTAAAGTTAGGATGGTTCGCCCACCCCGGATTGTATGTGTTAGAATATGGGTCATTCCGGGGCCTTGCATCATAGTTCCCAATAGCGTTGACATCCAGCTGTTGGCTCTTGCATAATAGGGCATGCATCAGCAGGATGGCTTGTCTCACCACAGATTCCACAAGCCCTTGAACTTGAAGCTCCATTACTCACCAATAGTTGCTTCATCATAGCCTTTAACTCCCTTACTTCAGCATTCAGGGAGTCATTCACAAAATTAACAGACCTACTGTTGGACCTCTTTCTTTGGTTCCTACATTGCTCAGCTAGAGTCTCCAACTTTTCAAACGCTTGCCTAGGAGTGAGATTCTCATAAGAACCCCCACATGACACATTCATCAAGTGCTTATCAGCATCACATAGCCCTTCAATGATATAGCAAATCAGATCTTTTTCAGAATAGCCATGATAGGGGCAGCTGGCTATGAGACTCTTGTAACACTCATAATATTCATATAGATTCTCATCATCACCCTGCTCCAGACTGCTCAGTTGCTTCATAATTGATGTTTGCTTGGCAGCAGGGAAATATTTTTCCAGAAAAGCACCCTTCATCTGAGCCCAAGTAGTAATTGTCTCAGGTGCTAAGTATAGAAGCCACTCCTTAGCTGCATCAGCTAAAGAAAATTGGAAAGCCCTCAACATCAGCTGATCTTCAGTCACATCGGCCGGCTTCATGCCCATACAGATAGAATGGAACTTTGTAAGATGTTTATTCGGATCCTCCCCACTCAATCCATGGAACTTAGGCAAATAATGGAGAAGACCAGACTTTAACTCAAACTTCACTCCTTCCCCTAGTGTAGGAAATTGAAGACCAAGATGTTGTTGCTCTAGATTAGGCGCAGTCAATTGCCTAATAGTACAATCTGCCATTGCTAAGAACTGTTCTTCAACCTCTGAATCAGATGAGGAAGAAGAAGAAGATGTTATTGGATCAAATTGAATGCCTAGCACTTGAGCTTGAACTTGTCGTCTCAGCTCTCTCAAAGTCCTGTTAATTTCTGGATCAAATGGAACAACAGGTGAATTATCAATAGAACGGGTAAGAACCATAAGACAGGTTCTTACCCAGTCGGGATTTTTGTGACGAAACGAACTGCGAGCGCGGTTTCAAACCGCGGGCGCGGGTCTGGCCGCGGGCACGAGCTCCGAGCCGCGAGCGCGGGTTCGTCAGAAACGCCGATTTATCTGAAAATTAAAATCGATTCCCCGGGAACGGCGCCAAAATTTGACTCGGCTAAAGTCGTTGTTGCCGAGATCAAAAATAAATTACCCTAAAACTACAAACCAAGTATAGCATGCAAGTAACGGATCGAACCCAAGAGAATCGGTATTCTGAACAATCAGCAAAGAACAAAACAGGGGTTTTGAGAGTTTAAGCAAGCAAACAAATAAAAGTTCAAATCAATTAAGGGAAAGCAGAGTTCATTCAATCAATTCCACCTTTTTAATCATTCGATCATCAATTCATCCACTTTTCTATAATTCCTAGGTTAATTCCAATCCTTATAAAAGATTTCCGCTTGTCCATGGTCCAAGCGAAATTATGATATGAACAAGAACGCTTAATTCAAATCATGCAAAGTATTAAGGATAAAAGGAAATCAATTCATGCAATCAAGCTACAAGTCTCATGCATAACATAACAATCAAACACTCTTTCTCAATTCCAGTCCACGGTTCTGGAAAAGAGTTGTTTCAAGGATAAATAAGATTGCACAGACAACAATCAAACCTAATCCAAACAGTAGATCTAAGTCAATCGAACAAGTTGATCAGGCTTATAAAATCAAACATAGATCATATAAAATAAAAACAAGAGTTTTGATATTAACCAAAGGATAGAAAAGTTACCAGCATCTCACGAATTACATAAAAAGGCTTCCTTGATCAAACAAACTCCAAGGAAAATTAGTTCTCCATAATAGAAATAAAAACTGAAATAAAATCTAGAAATTGAAGTCTCTAAAAGTATGCTCTAGAGTATAATAGATAAACCTAAAACTCACGAAACTAGGAATTAAATACTAGAAAAACAACCGAAATACTAAAAGATATAAAGATATAAATAAAGATAGAATAAAACCGCTCGGAAACATCTCCACCCGCGAGCGCGGGTCATAACCCGTGAGCGCGGGTCCTCTCTAGCTCTCGGCGTCCGCGGATAAGGCCAACCCGCGGGCGCGGGTCTCAACCCACAGTTGCGAGTCTTTTGACAACCTACTTGTGTCAACTTCGGAGGTATTTTTGACCCACTTAGAGTTGGAATTTGAACTCGCCGTAAAAACATGAATTGTAGCTCTTCGAGTTAGCTTCCTAATGATACCAAATTCAGCTTCATCCGATCACCTTAGCCCCCGAACGATGTGTCACAAGAAAGTGGCATCAAAACAACTCCAAATCAACACTTGTCTTCAAAACTCTTGTAATTCTTCAAATCGTGTCTTCTGTCTTCATATTAGAAATATGCTCAAAACTAACCTAAACACACTCAAATCATACCTAAAATACAAGAGTTAACCTATACTAAATAGAGCGTATCATGTGATCATGCTATTAAAATGTCATTTACTTCCTAATAATTAGAGTGAAACACAAAGTGGATTTTTGTATTACTTTAGCGTAATGGATGGCGGGTAGAGCTGTCAAATGGGTCGGTCAAGTCGGGTTCGTGTCCGGTTATTTCGGGTCCTAGTTGAGCCGGGTTCGGGTCATAACGGGTCACCGGTCAAATCGGGTAGGATCATTGCAGGTTTTCGGGCGGATCGAGTCGACCCAATATGTCAACAAAATCGAATTCCTTACAATTATTAAAATAATATTTTATATAAAAATGATATTTAATAATAATCAATTATTTTTATATATTTTAATAATTAAATATATTATAATTTTCAAAATATATTATATATACTCTAAAAATATAACAAATCGGGTCAACCCAACAATTTTCGGATTTGAACCCAACTGGTTTCGGGTCTATCGAGTTCGCTTTATTTTGGGTTTCGGGTCCAAATTTTTGGATCTTGATTGTAAAATTTTCCGGCAGTTCGGATCGGTCAGCTTTTGACAGCTCTAATGGCAGGACTATCATAGAATACGAGGGAGTGGGAGGACTTCTTGTATGTGACCCGCCCACCATTTTTTTAAAGGTAAAAATTTGGAAAACCAAACAGACTTTGTAAACCGAGAGGCTGTAAGAAAATACGACATCCTAGAACGGTTAAGTGATTCAAAAGAGTAACAAACAAGACAAGAATGATAGACTAGCTAGGGATAGTACAAATTTCTGAAAAGAAAGAGCAATAACGCGTTTTGGATCAAGGTGAGTAAAGCACTAAAAGTCATAGTGTCGTAGGCAAGCGGTCAACCCATCTTGGGGTGTGCGAAAAGGGCACTTGACGTTACCTCCACCGAAATGAAGGATCTTCAGAAGCCACGGAGCACCAAACGACCTAGCCTAATACAACTCGATCCAAAACCAAACACAACTCCAAATCCTCGGAAAATTTGTACACAAAATAAGCTCGAGCCATCCCGCAAGAAGTGTTTTCAAGCTTGTAACGCAGGTAAAGATATCAAACTTGCACCGCAAGCAATACACAATTGCGCCGCAAGCAATACAAACTTGCGCCACAAGCAATACAAACTTACGCTGCAAGTAATACAAACTTACTCCGCAAGCAATATAAACTTGCGTTGCAAGTAGCGCCTCAAGAGGCAAGATCCGAGAGAGATAGACGGAGGAGCCTTGAGGGTAAAGCGATGGTATGGCCGTGGAGGAGATCAAAGTGGTGATGAGACTATGGGGGTGAAGCGGCGGCGTTTTCCGACCAACATCGGAGGAAACCGACCAAACCACCTAAAGAGCGGTGGTGGATATTTCTATTGAAGTGTAGCGGCGGTGATGTCGTGGGGTAAAGTAACAGGGAGAACTTGTTGGTAAGATGGCGGTGAGGCCACGGGGTTGATTCGGTATTGAGATCGTGGGATTAGAGATGAGATGGAGCCATTGAGATGGGGTTATTTTCCCCGATGGGGATAACCCCAAAGGCAGCGTTTTCTCTCAATTCGCCCACCATTTTCTAGTTTGCGTATACTGGTAGAATTGTTAAATAAATAATAATATCAAATTCTGATTTCATTACCCACTAAGCTTGAGGTAGGATACCACTTATTATTAACAAAAAAAATGTCGCAAGTTCTAAAAAAAGAGAAATTAGAGAGATGCAACAATGAAAGTAGTAGCATATTGGACTCCTTTCTTTCACCAACTCCCATTGATGAGGTATTTTCGGTGGTCGTTATACCTATCAAATAAACCTTAGCTTTACCAAACTCAGTACTGAGACTCGTGTAAGTGTGTTTTTACTTAAGTGCCAATTAACCAAAAAGGGGGGGGGGGGTTGGAATGATTATCTAGTCTAAGATGCACTTTAAAACTAACTATGAATGCAAATATGATTGTAATATATGAGAGACAAGTGTGCTCAGCTAGTTAAATCCATCAGGATATTGCTTTGTTGATCATCGATTTTCTTGATTCTCTTCTCACTTGAATAATCTATTGTGGATTATGACCCTACTAAGGATTATGACCCGAACTTCAGATTTAGTTGATAAAACTACCAGTCTAACAACCCTAATCATCTAACAACCTAGAAGACCTTCTAGATTCAATTAAACAACAACATAACGCATCAAGTTATCAATAGAAACAAGCACTTAGAGCAACCAAACATCTAAGTGACTTGTGAATTTATTCCCTTCTTCAACCAACTAGTCCAACCGGTACTATGTTGATTAAAGTTCTACTCTTGATCAAATTAAATCCAACCGGTAATTAAAAAGATTCAGTTCTAACTAGAAATTCAATTAGGTGATCAATCTAACAAAACCCTAGTTTAGATTCAATTAAGCACATGGAATAAACTCTATTCAAGTTTGTTGAGAATCAATAAAACCTCACAACTCATGCAAATCAGAACTTTAATAACTAGCCAAACACAAAGGAATTTAGCAATTCATAATTAGAATTAAAGAAAAACTTACAAAGGTTTAAAGTTTGCCTCTAGAGAGAAAAACCCTAGCCTCCAAAAGTATGATCAATGTTATGAAAAAAGATAAATTAACAAGAGTTTAAATATCTCTTAAAACAATCCTCAAAAACCCCACAAACAAGCACATATTCGGACACATAATAAAACAAGCCCAAAAAGCCAAGCCCAAATGTCAGCCCAAGTCTCCGCGTGAAATTCTAGATTGCGCGGGTTGCCATCATAATGCACGTCCGCGTAATCTTTACCCAACCCGCGTAATCAGCTTCTGGTGAGATTGCTCGGGCTGCAGTCCTTCCTTGCAAGCAGCGTAATTTTCTTCTTTGTTGTTCTTCACTTTGACTCTCAATGCTCTTTTGCACCACCTCCTAGCTCACTTCAACTCTTCTAACCACCACCATGATCAACTAGAACTTGTCCCGCTTTTGCTCATAAACCTAAAAACCTGCAAAACCGAGCAAACAAGCGCAATCTACCCAACAACACAAGATCCTAGAAACTAGACTAAACCCAACTAAAACTAGCTAAAACTTACATAAAACATGCATCTAAACTACATCTATATGCAAGCTATCACCCATCTCCTCATAATTGCAATATTAGAACTATGAGAAGAGACCTTTAGATAACTCTATATATCAAGCTTGTTCCATATCAACCTAACCTTTTCCACCACAATTGTCATCGATAGCCCTAAAATTCAAAATCGTGTCAAGGAAGTAAAGCATGAAAACAAGCAAAACACAACTCAAAAACATTGGGATAGGCCCGAAAATCCACAATAACATGGGGAACGAGAAGTAGAATGCTCGTAACCCTAACGACCAAAAGTTGCTTCCTCGATTAACAATCCTCTCAACATAGTCCATTGTCAGGTGGAGCATTTTTACTTACGGTTCGGGAGGTAAAAAAGACTCCAATCACCCATAACCCGACCCATTGACAACCTTAACCCCAAACATCACAATGAACCAAGTCAAATTAATTCAAAACATGAGACTAACTAACAAGATAAAAAGACATAGTTTTCTTATCCTTATGACAACTATCACATGGATCCAAATGACCACTTATTTAATATTATGCAACTACTGAAGTACAGAAAGGGAAGGATGGCCAACATGGGGATGCCACATGGCAGGTGAGTCAATTTTAATTCGTGAAGCACATGTCGTTGGTGTTGCCACATGAAACCAGTAAACTCCATTTGCTCCTCACCCGCTCCAATCAAGGTCATTGTGATACCATCCATCTTGCAAGATACCTAGCTTATCAATCATTGTTACAACATAGTTTTGATCTTGAACGGTTTTGCCAATGAAATCAAATTGCAAATCAAATTTGGAACAAGAATACTCGTAGGATTAAACATCATTAAGCATCAAGGTGCATGCTTGGTTTACCATTTTAGACGATCCATCAGGAAAAAAAGTTGTTGAAGTTTCCACATTGATCAATTCAATAAGTAAAGATGGGTTGATCATCATTTGAAATGACGCACTATTGTCCAAGATCTTGTTAGAGCAAAGATTACCCAACAAATTACCCGAGGAACCAGTACTTACTAACTGAAACAAGCTCACCAGATTATTATACTATGTGTCCCATAGGCCTATGCTTGCACATTCTAAAGTTGAGATCGAGTGGAAAGAGGAGCCTGATCCATCACCTAATTGTGCCACATATGCCTGCCATTTGCTAAGACCTCTACCACGAAGGATTGATCAGCCCAAGATCCCTAATTAATTCTATCCTCAGCCACTATTTGGGATAATTGTTTATCTTGAAACATGTCTTGTCTTAATGGCCACTTTGCTCACAACAAGTGCACCATGGACAGTCACCACAATGTCAATATTCGGCGTGTCCCATATTGTGCTGAATTTGGTAAATATATAGAAGAAAAGAGGGGGGTGTACAACCCACATGTAACTTTTTAAACGGTTAAGTTGAACAAAAACTTACATCAAAACTTGGATCAAGATCCAACCAAAAGCTCCCATACGGGCCTAACAAAATCGGGTCTAGGACCCCAAACACAAATAAGCCAAAATCAAGCAAACAAAGTACCATGTTAGGAAATTCGGCCTACTTGCAACAATAACGGACTCATAGACTCACAAGAGAAGTAAGAAAATAAACAAGAAAGAAGAACAAGAGAATGTGTTAAACCAGTTCGTCAGAATGACTACGTTTGTGGGCACTACCAAGCTAGAGACTTTCCACTAGATTTGAGACTTTCAAGGATTACAAGACTTGATCCACTGATCTACACTGATCTGATCAGTCTAACCTAATCTCTCTAGAACTTTGATTTTTTCCCTCTCTGCTTTCAGGTTTTCAACACACCAATTACAATAATCCTAGCTGGGTATTTATGGAGGATCCTAGGAATAAAGATAGAAATAAGATATTGTAAGGATAGAAATTCCAATATCCCCTAGATATAATTCTTTCCTAATGTCTAATATCTTTTACCCATTAATGATAGAAAATCTTATCTACCAAAAATAGAAGACACAATCTACCCAAAAAAAAGATCCCGTCAAACTTGACTTGCAAGAAACTCGACTCTCGCGGACGCGCCCAACTGTGCGGGTTACCGCTGAAAAGTGTGGCCGCGCTTTGCCAAGCTACCCCGCTCTTTTCTGGCAGCGGTCGCGACCCTCCTTGGCCGCGGTCGCGGTTTGCTCCTTGCTCCGCCTTTGACTCCATTTTCCGCCAAATCCCTAATCAGGCTCCAAATCCCAACATCACACATCCTCAAAAGCGGCCTAAAAGGAGGCCAGCCCAACACACAAGACACAGTCCTACTCGTCTTCAAGAGTTCTAAAAGAGTTAACACTCCATTTGGACCCGCTCAATGTTGTTCTTTCATTTGGTCGTCTAGGTGGTTTAATTTGCTTCTCTTTGGGGAAGATCCACTCTTCATGAATCTTGTCTTTGCCTTTTTCTTGACAAACTAAGTCTTCTTTATTCATCTCCATCATATGGTTTGATGGTGTTGTTACTTTCCTTGTCTCCTCATGTCTCGGCTTCCAAGAGGTTTTTCATTCTTGTCTAGAGGGTGTCGAATTTTTCTTCAGAGTTCCATCTCCTTGTGAAGAGCTAGTTGCAACCACCCGTTCTTTGGCCTCCATTGGTGTGGTCAACAACCCATTCTCCTTGATTGCTTCTTTGATACTCGTAGTCAAACCCACTTCCTCTTTTCCACGAGCATTCTTGCTTACAATTTCAGCCCAAGAGCTTCTTTTGATCAGTTCTTTGGGCCTCTAGATTTTACTCCCTTTGACTTTCAGATTATCATGTCTACTCAATTATCTCTTTTTACAAAAGAAAGAGGTATGTCCAAAGGATTTGCATGACTCACAAATCCATAGTAGCCATTCAAATTCCACCTTTTGTTTGTACACCGTCGCATTTTAGCTTTCTAGGATAAACTCTTTCCTCTCATCCTCTTCCGAAGTAACTTTCACAAGCAACCAAGCATATGAAATCTTCTTAAGCCCATGAGAGATATGGTCAATACTAACGAGCTTTCCTATCATATTCTCTATGACTTCAAGCATATGTATAGAAAAGAGAAAAATAGGGTCAATATCTATGATTTTTACCAAGCACCGATTCAAAGCTCGTCTAGTAGATACTCATCCCAGTTTTCCACTCCTTAAGAATCAAAGGGTTATACCACCTATCAACCATGGTCCTTGTTTTAAAACCTAGGAGCGATCCTCTGCCAATTTGAATTTAAAGACTTTCACTCCATTGTTTTTTAACAAAATCATGTGTCAGCTAGCCCCACATGCCTATTATCTACCTTAGTACAATACTAAAGCTAAACCCAAGTCTTTTTAAAATATTGAGCCACATGTCAAATTTGAAATAAGTTTTTCAATTTTTTTTTTCTTATTTGGACCATGATCACAACAATTAGTTAGTAGTTTAAAAAAAATACTTTTCACTACATATAAATGAACTACCTTTCCCCCACTAAACCACTTTTAAACCCAACACCTCTCTTCTTTCCCCAAATAAGGCTGTTGCTCTTTCCCCCGGGCGTAGAGGATTTTGCGCCCCGTGATTTGACGGTTGTGTCAGGACAGAACCGGTCTTGCAGACCGGTTCTATGGGGATCCGGCTTTCAAAGCCGGATCTACACCGCACAAAAAATTACCAGGATTGCCACGTTGGCAATCTGGGGAGAAAAAACGCGGATTGCCAACTTGGCAATCCGGAAGGGTAAATTTCGGGATAGTAAATTTCGGGATAGTAATTTTTTTGCCTATATAAACCCATTCACATCTCATTTTTACCTTGCTCATCCTCCTTCATTTTCTTCTTGTGATTTTCTCAACATGTCTTGGTTCTCTAATATTTTTAATAATCTTCAACCACCCGAAGAATCACAAAATGAAGTCCCAAATCTAGATTGGAATAATGCTCCAACGCATTTCTCAAATTTGTTGGACATTACTTCTTTTCAAATCCAAACGAGCAATATTATCTTCCACTACCCGAGCTTCCTCAAAATGAAATCACAAATCCGGTTCGGAATCATGGTTATTTCTCAAATTTGTTGGGAAGTAATCTTTTTCAAAATCCAAACTTATTTCTACCACCGGAGCTTCCTCATCAATCGGAGCAATACTATCCTTTTTATCCATCGGAGCAAGGTCACACGACTTATCCATCGGATCAAGGTTTCTCGTGCTTTCCTCCGGATCAAGCATACCCTCCTTATGCATCTACGGAAGAGGTATGTACATAAATATTATTAATATTATTTAAATGTACTTAAGATTAATATTAGCGAGTTAAAATAGTTGACATGTTATATTGTCATTTTTATAATTATCTATTATTGGTCGTTAGTGTTAGTTTATAGATTTATTGTAGAATTTAATTTATTATAATATTCTTAAAATTAATATTAGATAATTATGTTAGTTAAAAGAGTTGACTTTGATATATTGTCATAGTTCATAACATTAGTAAAATGTACTTAAGATTAATATTAGTGAGTTGATACTATAATGAGTTTTATATAGATTTATTGTAGAATTTAAGTTATTATAATATTTTTAAAATTAAGATTAGATAATTATGTTAGTTAAAATAGTTGACTTTGATATATTGTCATAGTTCATAACATTAGTAAAATGTACTTAAGATTAATATTAGTGAGTTGTTACTATAATGAGTTTTATATAGATTTATTGTAGAATTTAAGTTATTATAATATTCTTAAAATTAAGATTAGATAATTATGTTAGTTAAAATAGTTGACTTTGATATATTGTCATAGTTCATAACATTAGTAAAATGTACTTAAGATTAATATTAGTGAGTTGTTACTATAATGATTTTTATATAGATTTATTGTAGAATTTAAGTTCTTATAATATTCTTAAAATTAAGATTAGATAATTATGTTAGTTAAAATAGTTGACTTTGATATATTGTCATAGTTCATAACATTAGTAAAATGTACTTAAGATTAATATTAGCGAGTTGTTACTATAATAAGTTTTATATAGATTTATTGTAGAATTTAAGTTCTTATAATATTCTTAAAATTAAGATTAGATAATTATGTTAGTTAAAATAGTTGACTTGATATATTGTCATAGTTCATAATATTAGTAAAATGTACTTAAGATTAATATTAGTGAGTTGTTACTATAATAAGTTTTATAGTTGTTTTTTTATATTTTCCTAATATTCATTAATATTAGCTTATAGATTTATTTATTCTTTAATTTACGAAAATGTGTTTAAGATTTATTAAATGTCATAGGATAAGGATGATTACACTCGATTCTTCGTGTGTGATGAAGAGTGGTATAATCGTGAATCTATGTTGGAATGGGCACGTACTGTCGGAAAGTTATTGAAGATGGTCTTGACCATAAAAAATTCATGGCCCAAAAAGGTTATATTAGCTTGCGAGAATTCAGGTGTATACAAGGAAAAAAGAAGTTGATTCCAGGAAAACCTAGAAAAACAGATCCAAAATATGTGTCCAAGAAGTGCAATTGTCCATTTGAGTTGCACGGGCTCCTTCAACCAAATGAAACATGGAAGTTGACGGTCAAATGTGCAAAGCACAATCACGATGTTGGCATGACCTTATTGGGCCATGCATATGCTGGAAGAATGACGGATGAGATGAAGGAGGATGTGAGAACTCTAACATTGGCATACGTGCTTCCCAAGCAGATATGGGCGTTCATACAAGAAAAATACCCAGGTTGTATGGTCACTCGGAAACAAATATACAACTACCGGTCTAGAATTTGGAGTCAAGAGATTGGGGAGAAGACGGTAACCCAAACGACATTGAGTTTCTTGGCTGAAAAGGGTTATTTTGTGGCACATAGAAGGGTAGATGGAACTGACGAGATACAAGATTTGTTCTTTGCTCATCCACTTTCAAGGCATTTGATGAAAATGTTTCCATATGTAATCATCATGGACACCACGTACAAGACGAATGTGTAAGATTTGACTACTAATCTCAATTCTTTATTTTATTTATGACTGTGTATATATATTGATTCTAATTACCATGTATAAATCTTATTATATTATAGTTACAAAATGCCTCTATTTGAGTTGGTGGGCTTCACTTGCACTGGCCATACCTTCAACATTGGATTTGCATTCATGGCGCGAGAGAACACCACCCACTATGAATGGGTATTGAACAAATTGAGCCACCTTTGTGCCGTTGCGGATAAGAGGCCAAAAGTTATTGTGACTGACCGTGAGCTAGCTTTGATTAAAGCCTTGAAGACAGAATTTCCAATCGCCCATCATTTGTTGTGTTGGGTGCACATCAGGAGCAATTGCAAAGCAAAAGCGCTCAGCCTTAAAATTGACGATGCAAGAGCTACAGCTTTTGCTAGGCAATGTATCGGCGTGTTTTATTCAAGGTCAGAGGATACATACAACGAGCGGCTTGCAAGGCTAAGGTATTCATGGGGTGTTGGTCTATACAATTACCTCCGAGAAGTTTGGCTTGACCCTTATGAAGAATGCATTGTCAAAGTATGGACGGATCGGCGTCTTCACTTCTTCACAACGTCTACGAATAGGTAATCCTAAATTCATTATGGTATTTTTGGAGTATGAATATATTACTTATTTAATTTGGCATGAACTTAAGAATAAATATTTGTCATATCTTTAGGGTTGAGTCCGCACACTCAGTCCGCACACCCAAATGTAAGTATTGAAATTAAATTGTTAAATATTTTATTTGGAATATATTTTAGATTATTATTTTATTTGTAGAATATTATATCCGTACATGTTACATTGTTAAATTAAATTATTTATATGGTTAGATTATTCTATTCATATATTTTAGATTATTATTTTATTTGTAGAATATTATATCCGTACATGTTACATTGTTAAATTATATTATTTATATGGTTAGATTATTATATTCATATATTTTATATTATTATTTTATTTGTTAGAATATTATATCTGTACATGTTACATTGTTAAATTAAATTATTTATATGGTTAGATTATTATATTCATATATTTTAGATTATTATTTTATTTGTAGAATATTATATCCGTACATGTTACATTGTTAAATTAAATTATTTATATGGTTAGATTATTATATTCATATATTTTAGATTATTATTTTATTTGTTAGAATATTCATACACATTTATATGTTATAATGTTATATTCATACACATTTGATTATTTCTTTATATTTATATGTTCTAATTTTAGCATGTGAAAGAGTCCAAAATTCACACCCATGGCAAGAGTCTAGAATTATTGCCATCATTACTAAGGGGTAACGTCAAAACACCGTGGTACAACATGATATTAGAGTCAGGTTTGATGCATCTAATCGAAATCCCATGGACTGGTGTAGACCACGCTCTCATTAATGCATTTTTGGAGAGATGGTATCCGGAAACCAACAGTTTCCACTTCCCTTGGGGTGAAATGACAATCACCCTCCATGATGTCAAATTCATTTTAGGGATCTCCATTGAAGGTAATGAGATTCTCCCTACATATGATAAGAATATTGTTGTGGATTATTTCTCTCTATTGTACGGGCAAGATTGGTTAGACTTCAAGACAAAGCAAATAGAGAAGGGAGGGATAAATTCAAGTACAATGGTAAATTGGTTGTCAGAGGGCAACTTCGATGCAATACAACCCGAAAACATCTCTGCCACATTTTTGGGCCTTTTGATAGCCTTGGGCCTCTTGACAGACAAGACAACCACAAGAGTCAACTACCATTTGGTTGTTATGGCCCTCAGTTGGAATGAAATGTCGAGTTATGCATGGGGTGTGTGGACTCTTGCACAATTGTACAACCAAATGGGGAAGGCAACTCGAGCCGAAACAAAGGGTGTGGCCGGTTGTCTCGTTCTACTGTATGTAAGTATTCGATACCCCACGATTAATTTTCTTTTCATAATCACCCATGGCCTAACAATATTTATTTTCTATTTTAGAACTGGATATGGTGGTATTTTCCGGAGTTTAGAGGCCAAATGAATGCAGACGTAATTCGCCAAGCACATCCTATAGTTGCTTCAAGGGTCCAAGGAGTGCGCCGAGGTGCAGATCGAAGATTGCCGACTGATGAAAAGAGTAGACTGCAACATTTTCGTGAAGTGTTGGATCGGTACACAGTTGACCGAGTATTAACAACTTTTTATGAACTTATTTTTGTTATTTATTCATTTTTTACATTATTTACGACTCACAATTTCATGTATAGGTTGTTTGGATGCCATTTCATGAATCGCCTGATTTCCATCAAGCATATCGTTCCTCCTTATACCATGGAGTGATCCAATATCACAACGTCCAAGAAGCGTACATGCCTTGGAGGTGCACCCGACAATATGGATTTGTACAACACATTCCTCCGAATCCCATCCCACCAAAGACCGCTAAAAGGGGGCCAAAGCCTAAAAAATACAAGATTGAATACAGTAATGTTTATTGCAATTGGGCAGTTCGTGACGAACACATAGAAAGTTCTATTTTGGACTTGCCCCGCGCTACTCATGGATGGGATGTGGCTCCCGGATATATGGATTGGTTCGAGCCACGCTCTCACACGAAGGTGCTTAGATCGTCTCCTATAAACCGATTCAATCCATACCAAAGACCCCTGATACCTCAAGTACGAAATAGCATGATTGTGGTACGTAAATAAATTTTATAATTTCCTTATAACTTAAATAATTTGCTATATTTATTTGATTGCATAATATTTATTCTCTAATCTTATAAATCTTATATGGTTTAAATAATATATAGGCCCACAACTACGTGAAATGTTACATAACGGATAATAGGCATGTCTTGGACCGGTACCACGAATTGAGGCCAATGTGGACACACATTTATGATGCTTGACACAAACTCCTATTCCACCTCCTCCTCAAGTGCCCCCTCCTAGGCAAGTTCCCCCACTATGGCAGCCTTCTCCCGAGCCTCACCGTCACAGCAGTTATCATAGTCGTTTCTATCCACTCGACGAAGGCTCAAGTCAAGATCCTCAACCTCACCGTCAGAGCATGCATTTTGGTGGGAGTTATTCACACGGATATTCGAGTCAAGATCGTAGCTTTTTCTAAATTTATTTCAATGTGTGCTTTTAGTTTTTATTTCGATGTATTTCCTTAATCAATCAACTTGTCTTGACTTTGTTTGTTTAACCATTATATAACATTTTTAGTTTTTATCTATTACATATTAACTATACAAAATATTTAAAGTAAACTAATTTATTCGAATATAAGAAATATTATGAAAATAATTTAATTTAACTACATATTATTAAAAGGAATATTATGAAAAGGAATTATGGTAACGGGATAGAACCGGCTTTCAAAGCCGGTTCTCATAGAACCGGTCTGCAGGGTCGGTTCTATGCCTGACACACTGTCCCATCATGGGGCGAAAAAACCACTGCCCCTGGTGGATTCAGCCGAGGCCCCCAAATAATCATGTTAAAAACTATTTATTCCCACTACATTCACAATAGAACATTACTTCACCTACTTCAAAGATCTCAAGAAATCCAATTCTTCACTTGAACAATCTAAAGCTCATTGATGTCTGATGAGTTTAAAAATTCTTTAAATTTTAGACTTTTTTGGAATAGATTTATAATATTTTTTAGTATCAAATGAAATATGATTCAATTGTAAAAGTTTTTTTATTGAAATTTTTCTCCAAAATAAGTCAGAAATAATTGTTCTAAAACCATTTTGAATTAGGCCGTACAAGGTACGGAAATTACACTAGTTTCTCATAAAGTCATGCAAAGCGCTAGAAGATATAAGGCTTCCGATTAGGACCCCAATAAGATTTAGGATCACTCATTTTTAGCATTCACAATTTCATCGGCTGAAAATTTGTAAACCACTTTTAGGATACTTAGCATAAATATCAGCCAAACCTCATTTGTAATGCTTCTATTACAAACTGCAAAGTTAGTAAGTCTTGTGGCTCTTGGTTTAGTCATGGATGAAAGCTTATCACCTCCTCGAGGCGATTGATCTACTTAATCCTCCGGACAAAGCCTTTTCAGATTGGTCAGATATTGTCAACTCTGGGCGCGGGGTGGGGGGGGGGGGGGGGAGGTTGGTGTAGTCTATTATTTTTCAGTTGATTTCCCATTTACTTGCAAGTTATTTCCTCAACTGCCATTGCATGCTTCTCCAATAACATTCACGTTGCATATTTTCAACTTCCATTTGAGCTTTGTGGGTGACTGTTGCATACTCCTAAGCTTCTGTTGAACTAGTGCTAATCTTGTCCTCATCCAGAAAGTTAGCAGTCAAAGCGGCATTTTCATCAACTATCTCTAATCCATAACCTTATTCGGTAGCTTCTAATGCACAAACTAACTTGTCATTAATCAACATGCTATGTTGCACAGATAGATCGAAAAAGCATCAAAAATTGGCTCTTTTCTATATTAGACTTGGCTTGGTTTGTGTCGTCTAAACAATTAATCCCCAACAATTCATCCACAATAGCATTGATTGATAATGGTGATTCAAACGGGGGCACTAAGAGAATTTGCAATGGTGAACTTGAGCAATTCTTAAATACATAAAATGAAAAGAAAATTAAACAATTGTCGGTAAAAGTCAAATTTTGATAATTTTGTGTCATGCAAAGGTTCTTGCAGTTGATATTTTGCCTAACACAATATCTAGACCTGTCAATGGGTCGGGCGGGTCGGGCTCGGGTTTTGGTCAATCGGGTTCGAGTCAAAACGGGTCTCGGGTCATCGGGTCGTAAAATTTTCGGGTTCATATGGACCGGGTTGTTACGGGTTCGGGTTGATCCAATGGGTCATGATTGTCAATTTTGTTAACCTTTATCTTTATATTTATTAAAATAATTAATATTATATTAAATAAAATATTATTTAATAATAATAAAATAATAATTATATACAAAATTTATAATAAAATATTGAATTTTCAATTGAAATAATACTTTATCAAGTTGGCCGGGACATCCCAACGGGTTGGTGACCCAACCTACTTTTTTTCCGGGTCGACCGGGTTCGGGTTACTCTTGACCCATTGATTTTCGGGTCGGGTTTGAACCCAAAAAACTTCGGGTGGGTGGGTTGGTTTTTCGGGTCGGGTCAAGTTTAGACAGGTCTAACAGTATCAATTTCAAATAATCAGCTTTTTCTTTTCTTTATAATAAAAAAATGGTTTATTGGGCCCATTTTTCACAAAACCTTCCCGCTTTTACGTAAGAGTTGAAATTTGGTTTAGAAAATAATATAAAAATAGATATGATATGCTATGAGTATCATGGATGTGGGATATTAAATTTTATGCTGATATGGCGAAAATAGAATGTTTAAAAGATAGAAGAAGGAATTTGGACCAAAACTTACCATTGCAAATGCTTTAATAGATCAACACTTTTTTAAATATCTATAATTCATCATCATGTTGGGAGGGTTTCTCGACAAAAAATAAATTTGTAGTCAAATAAATAATTCATCATCATATTGTCAATTATGGGCGGGGCGGGCGGGGGGGGGGGGGGGGGGGAGGTTGGTGTAGTCTATTGTTTTTCAGGTGATTTCCAATTTACTTGCAAGTTATTTCCTCAACTACCATTGCATGCTTCTCCAATAACATTCAGGTTGCATATTTTCAACTTCCATTTGAGCTTTGTGGCTGACTGTTGCATACTCCTAAGCTTCTGTTGAACTAGTGCTAAACTTGTCCTCATCCAGAAAGTTAGCAGGCAAAGTGGCATTTTCATCAACTATCTCTAATCTATAACCTTATCCGGTAGCTTCTAATCCACAAACTAACTTGTCATTAATCAACATGCTATGTTGCACAGATAGATCGAAAACGCATCAAAATTTGGCTCTTTTCTATATCAGACTTGGCTTGGTTTGTGTCGTCTAAAAAATTAATCCCCAACACTTCATCCACAATTGATTGATAATGGTGATTCAAACGGGGGCACTAAGAGCATTTGCAATGGTGAACTTGAGCAGTTCTTAAAAACATAAAATGAAAAGAAAATTAAACAATTGTCGGTAAAAGTCAGATTTTTGATAATTTTGTGTCATGCAAAGGTTCTTGCAGTTGATATTTTGCCTAACATAGTATCAATGTCAAATAATCAGATTTTTCTTTTCTTTATAATAAAAATATAATTTAGTGGGCCCATTTTTCACAAAACCTTCCCGCTTTTACGTAAAAGTTGAAATTTAGTTTAGAAAATAATATAAAAAATAGATATGATATGCTATGAGTATCATGGATGTGGGATAGAAAATTTTATGCTAATGTGGTGAAAATAGAATGTTTAAATAAAATAAGGAATTTGGACCCAAACTTACCATTGCAAATGCTTTAATAGATCAACACTTTTTTAAATATCTATAATTCATCATCATGTTGGGAGGGTTTCTCGACAACAAATAAATTTGTAGTCAGATAAATAATTCATCATCATATTGTCAACTCTGGGCGTGGGTGGGGGGTCTAGTCTATTGTTTTTCAACTGATTTCCCATTTACTTGCAAGTTATTTCCTCAACTGCCATTGCATGCTTCTCCAATAACATTCATGTTGCATATTTTCAACTTCCATTTGAGCTTTGTGGGTGACTGTTGCATACTCCTAAGCTTTTGTTGAACTAGTGCTAATCTTGTCCTCATCCTGAAAGTTAGCAGTCAAAGCGGCATTTTCATCAACTATCTCTAATCTATAACCTTATTCGGTAGCTTCTAATCCACAAACTAACTTGTCATTAATCAACATGCTATGTTGCACATATAGATAAAAAAAGCATCAAAATTTGGCTCTTTTCTATATCAGACTTAGCTTGGTTTGTGTCGTCTAAAAAATTAATCCCCAACACTTCATCCACAATAGCGTTGATTGATAATGGTGATTCAAACGGGGGCACTAAGAGCATTTGCAATGGTGAAGTTGAGCAGTTCTTAAAAACATAAAATGAAAAGAAAATTAAACAATTGTTGGTAAAAGTCAGATTTTTGATACTTTTGTGTCATGCAAAGGTTCTTGCAGTTGATATTTTGCCTAACACGGTATCAATTTCAAATAATCGGATTTGTCTTTTCTTTATAATAAAAAAATAGTTTAGTGGGTCCATTTTTCACAAAACCTTCCCGCTTTTACGTAAAAGTTGAAATTTAGTTTAGAAAATAATATAAAAAATAGATATGATATGCTATGAGTATCATGGATGTGGGATAGAAAATTTTATGCTGATGTGGTGAAAATAGAATGTTTAAAAGATAAAATAAGGAATTTGGACCAAAACTTACCATTGCAAATGCTTTAATAGATCAACACTTTTTTAAATATCTATAATTCATCATCATGTTCGGAGGGTTTCTCGACAACAAATAAATTTGTAGTCAAATAAATAATTCATCATCATATTGTCAACTCTGGCCGGGAGGAGGGGGGTTGGTGTAGTCTATTGTTTTTCAACTGATTTCCCATTTACTTGCAAGTTATTTCCTCAACTGCCAATGCATGCCTCTCCAATAACATTCAAGTTGCATATTTTCAACTTCCATTTGAGCTTTGTGGCTGACTGTTGCATACTCCTAAGGTTCTGTTGAACTAGTGCTCATCTTGTCCTCATCCAGAAAGTTAGCAGTCAAAGCGGCATTTTCATCAACTATCTCTAATGCAAAACCTTATTCGGTAGCTTCTAATCCACAAACTAACTTGTCATTAATCAACATGCTATGTTGCACAGATAGATCGAAAAAGCATCAAAATTTGGCTCTTTTCTATATCAGACTTGGCTTGGTTTGTGTCGTCTAAAAAATTAATCCCCAACACTTCATCCACAATAGCATTGATTGATAATGGTGATTCAAACGGGGGCACTAAGAGCATTTGCAATAGTGAACTTGAGCAGTTCTTAAAAACATAAAATGAAAAGAAAATTAAACAAATGTCGGTAAAAGTCAGATTTTTGATAATTTTGTGTCATGCAAAGGTTCTTGTAGTTGATATTTTGCCTAACACAGTATCAATTTCAAATAATCAGCTTTTTCTTTTCTTTATTATAAAAAAATAGTTTAGTGGGCCCATTTTTCACAAAACCTTCCCGCTTTTACGTAAAAGTTGAAATTTAGTTTAGAAAATAATATAAAAAATAGATATGATATGCTATGAGTATCATGGATGTGGGATAGAAAATTTTATGCTGATGTGGTGAAAATAGAATGTTTAAAAGATAAAATAAGGAATTTGGACCAAAACTTACCATTGCAAAAGCTTTAATAGATCAACACTTTTTTAAATATCTATAATTCATCATCATGTTAGGAGGGTTTCCCGACAAAAAATAAATTTATAGTCAAGACCCCGCTGTGTATAGAGAGGTCAGGATCATCCACGGGAAGCAAGTTTATGTTTGATTACTATTCTAGAAAGCAGGAAAATACGGAAATAAAATAAGGCAAAGAAGAAAGCAAAGACGAGGCTACGATCACGTCAGTACCGACCTTGTCAGGGTCGGTATCGATGCTGGATTTCAAACTCAAACAGGGCAAATAATAGACAAAAACTGGCTCGGTACCGACCTGGATACCTCGGTACTGATGCAAAAAAGAGTAAGACGAAGGAGTTTTCGACTGGGAAAAAGATCTAGGACAAGGGTTACCAAGACATAATCATGCATTTAAGATAGTGTGAAGGATAAATAACATGCCTTGAAGATAAAGCTATTAATTTTCGTTGATTTAAGCAAGTAAATCAATTGACTTCATGAATTAATCTACTTTCTACTTATTTATGATCCAAATCTCGAAACTTTCATTATCGAACAATATCAACATTCAAGGTTACAACTTTCTCTTTCGATCAAGCAATAAACTCGAATCACTTCGACTTTCGTCTAAGTATAAGCACAAAACAAGTAGATAAAAGACAAAGGCAATCAAACATTCATCACACATTCAATCATGCACAATCATGTCGGGTTTTCAACCCCGATCCTTGAAAAGAGAACTACTCGCTCATGATTGAAAGAAATCAAGCAAAAGGAATGAATGAAAACATTGAATGAAAACAAAAGGAAACTTACTTGTATTAAAAATCGAAACTTGTCTTCAAACACAAACTTAAACTCCAAGTAATCTTCAAAAGTAAACTAGAACTAGAAAACAAGAAAAAAGTCTATCCTTTTCAATCTTACACGCCTCTCTCTTTCTCCTCTCAATTGCACGCCCCCTACTAGGTTAGAACAAGGGGTATTTATACTAGAGAGTCTATCTAAAAAGTTTGCAAAAGATAGAACTTTCCAAACTTAAAAAGATTGCAAAATAAAAAGATAGAAATCCTAAAGTCGGCGCGCCTACCGACACAGGTGACCTCGGTGTCGACCTGTCAGGGTCGGTAGGTGTCTTGTTGAATTCTTCTCAACTTGGCTCTGCTGCACAGCTCGGTACTGAACCCACAGGGTCAGTATTGAGCTTGTTTTCTTGATCTTTTTGTACTTTGTCATAGCCTCTTTTGGATTTGTCGGGATCTTTAAAGCGTCTTCTCCTTTCCTTAGCTCATCCATGCTCCACCACCATCCACTTGCTCTCAACTTCCTCGGAATGCTCCTACATTGCTTCGAAAACCTACAAAAAACACTAAAACGGAGTAGTTGCCATACTTTTCATAAAATATGCAAACTTATCCAAAAACACATAGAACAAACGCTAAACTCAGCTATACTAAAGCTAGATAACTAAGAAAAAACACTTAAGAACCATACTAAAAACATGAACATCAAAATAAACCAAAACCAATCAACATGCTCATCAAGTAACAACCTTCATCTAAAAACCAACTTTAAAAGCACAATGAAAATAGCAAATGACTTAACGTCATCATACATATATATGCAACTAATAGACATAAGCAACCACAATCCACCCTCACCAAGGATAATGTGTTTCACTCGTCTCTTATTTGTTTGGGCTTATAAATTCATCTCTCAACTCAATCTAATATGCAAAAACTCATAGAAATTGGAACTTATATCACCAAACTCTCCACCAAAGATTTGTCAAAACAAGTAAAAATCATCAAGAGAACTTAGGCTCAATGAAAAACTTCATAGAAGCTTCCATTCGGTCGGGTTGTAATGGGGCTTGGTAATAACAATAAGGCGTGGAAAACTTTGGTTTTGTGGTGCTAATAATATCCGGGAATCAAAGAATCCTAAAAACTCACACATCTCACCAAAACACTCATAAACAACATACCAAACTCTCTTATCAATTATGCACTTTCTCCTTTTTTTTCTTTTTTCTTTCTCTTTTTCACTCACCCATTAAATCCTAGAAAGTCTCATATATAAACATAAAGAAACTCTAGGTCTGAAATTTGAAGCACTTACACATTTTCTTTTATTCCTCTTTTTTTTCTCTTTATTTTTCTGTATTTTTCTTTTCATTTTTTTTCTTACTGGCGCAGCCTCGGTACCGAACTGTGAGGGTCGGTATCGAGCTGTATTTCTTCTTTCGGGATTCCTCTGAAGAACCTCGGTACCGAGCCCACATAGGCCGGTATCGAGGTGATAATTCAACTCTCTTAACTCCTCTTCTTTTGTGCCTTTTAACCAAGAGATCCTTTTACATATTGAAACAAGAGACCTCCAATCTACCCTCAACCAAACCTTTATTTTCAAACCAACATACATCTTTTGCACTCAACAAAAACAACTCCTCTCCAACTAAGTGCTTAATCCCCAGATAAGGTCAAGCTTACATCGGCTAAGGAATAATTTTGTGGAGCAACAATAAAAAGGCTTAAGGCTAAAATTGGCTTCAAAAACGAGGATAATGTAAAGATGGATAAGGGATTAATAGGGCTCATGAAAAATAAGCTTTCTATCATATGATTTTCACAAGTAATGAACTAAAAATCTTATAAAGGTCTTGAGAAATAGATAACCATCACAATTCCAAAAGATAATATACATATAGAGAGTAAATCACACATGAAAAATCAAGGCTATAAATAAAGCTCACAAGGTCATTTTTGTTGGATTGCAACTACTCATGCTAACAGTCATATGCACTTAGTTTCATCACATGCTATTTCATCTTTTAAAACAACTTCATCATGAGATTCAGGCTATACTATCAAAAACATGCTAAAAGGAATTACATGGTCATGCAAAGAAAAAGCAATCATAGAACCAAAAGATCAAGGGTACTCATCAGTTCTAAAATCTTTTTGTGATTTTTCAAATGTTTCAATTTTTTTGTGATTTTTTTAATAAAAAACGAAAGCAACTATTATGGAAAAAGAACTAACGCAAGACAAAGAAAACACATGAAAGCAAACAAGCATTTTCCTACCCTACCCCATACTTAAACATTATAGTGTCCTCACTGTAAAAACAAAGTAAAGCATAAGAAAAGATAGGGAAAAGAAAATAGACTCGCAAAGCAGTTTGTCGAAGCAAAGGAAGCATCTATGAAAAGATATCAATGAGGTGGCGGTGGAAAGATCTTCTCTAAGTTGTGCATAAACATCATCGTGGCCTTCCAGCGCTCATCCTCCTAGTGACGAAGTTGCCCTCCTTCCCAATGACGAGCTTCAGCTATCTTGTGGAGTTCATCCTCAGCAGCCACTCGGGCCGCATACGCCTCTTGGAATTGATTCATTTGATTGTTGAGTTGGCATTGATTCAGGCACAAGTGCTCCATCCGAGAGGCCAAGTCATGCGCCCATTATGGTGGAGGAGCGGAGCTAGAAGCATAGTCGTGGAAGTTGTATTGCTGCTGTTGGAAGCGGGGGTCGTAAGGTACAATACCAAACTCGGGAGGCTCGGGAGGGCTCTGTCCAGGTTCGGTGTCGAAGTGAAAAGCCTCGGTGTCAGCCTCGTAGTAATCGGTACCGATGCCAGGTTGCTCGGTACCGATGTTGGCCGCATGTGTTGGAGCCTCGGTATCGACCCGGTTGTGCTCGGTACCGACCTCCTCCGCAACGACTTGATTATCTTCTTCCATGGCGGCCTCCTCACGCTCATAACTCGTCTCGGATATCCGCAATGTAGGCTCATCTTGAGGCTTCTTGGCCAGGGGGAAGGGTTGAGATGTCCAAACTTCATACCAATTTGGCAAATGTAACAACTCCAACTTATCTCGGGTGACTACTACGGGCTGTCCATGAATCAAGGTGGCGACTCCCCTCTTGTGTCTCTGAAAAATACCGAAAGACAGCCAGTAGCTTGTGTTCATCTTCTGTGGACGGTGTGCACTGTAGCGGGATAGATCAACGTTGAGAGCTATGGCCAAGAGGCTCACCAAGTCGCCACAATAAACTCCTTGTGAAGTGGCTCCGTTTTTCTCCACATACTTCAGCCATTCATACCCCAGATTCATAGGAGTCGGGTCTTCGAAGAGAATAGTACGAAGGCATCCAACCTCCGTCCTTGTCGGCCTAGAGAGCTCCTTTTTGGGCCTAATGGTTGCCCCCAAAATTCTGAGGATGATCCGAAAAATGGGGTTGATGATGAGTGCCCCCGGAAGCACAGGTGTGCTAGGACTATTTCCCCAGAGATGTAGCCCCAAGTTTCCGTGACTTTGAAGCCATCCGGTGCATTATAGTCTCGGGAATGTTTAGGAAATTCGAGAAGTTAGTTGAATTCCGCCATAGTGAAGTCATGTTCCTCATTGCCTAACCGGTACTTGATCCTCACCGTAGATGTTTTGGTTTTGAAGCTATTGCGGAGAGTGGCTATAAACTCCACGGTGAGGGCCAGATAGTGAGGAACGTCTTCCTTTTTGAGGAGGTGTAGCACACCTAGCATAGAGAAGGCATGTTTCACATCTTCATAAATGCCTGATGACCTTGCACTCTTCCTTGAGAACCATCTTGTGAGGTGAGGTTTGTCAAGGACGGAGTTGTAGATTCACAATTGATCCCTGGTTGGCAATATGACATCATACATACTCGGTGGAGATGGAGATCTGTGGGTCCTCCTTTTCTTGCCCGCCCTTGAGTTAGCTCTACTTGAACTCTCCATTTTAGTACCTGAAAAGATCATGAACAGCTAAGATAAAATCGGTTCATGCAATTTAAACACCAAAGAAACCCCATAATTGCATTGAAAATAGCCTCGAACAACTTTGGTACCGAGCCTTCAAGGTCGGTATCGAGGTCTCTGGGTTTCAGTTTGTTTCTGGGCGAGTGACAGGTCGGTACTGATAGCTTGCATATAGGAGTAGTTTAGATGCATGTTTTATTTATGTTTTAGCTAGTTTTAGGTTGGTTTTTATCTAGTTTTTAAGATTTGGTGTTGTCGGGTAGATTGCGCTTGTTTGCTCGGTTTTGTAGGTTTTTAGGTTTATGAGCAACAGCGGGGCGAGTTTTGGTTGACCATCGCGGTGGTAGATGACTTGAAGGAAGCTAGGAGGAGGTACAAAGAGGCATTGGAGAGTAGAATAGAAGAGCCAAAGAAGAGCAAATTACGCCGGTTGCAACCCGAGCAATTCCAACTGAATGCACATTACGCTGGTTGCCAATTGCACGACCGCGCAACCCAAGGGCAAACCGCGCAATCCAGACTTGCACGCGGACGTCATTGGGCCGAGGATTTGGGCTTTGTTGTTGGTAAATTATGCTTAATGATAGGGTTTTGAGGATTGTTTTTGGGAGACATATAAAGACTCTTGTTAGTTTATTTTTCTCATAACTTTTATCAAACTTTTGGAGGCTAGGTTTTTCTCTCAAGATAGCAACTTTGAAACTCTTGTAAGTTTGTTTTCAATTTAAGTATGCATTGCTAAATTTATTGTGTTTGGCTAGTTATTGAAGTCATAATTTGCATATTGTTGTGATGTTTGATTGATTCTCAACAAACTTGAATAGAATTTGTTCACTGTGCTTAATTGAATCCAAACTAGGGTTTTGTTAGATTATCTACCTAATTGAATTTCTAGTTATAACTGAATCTGATTAATTACCGGTTGGAGTTAATTTGATCAAGAGTATACTTTAATCAGCTTAGTACCGGTTGGACTAATTGGTTAAAGAAGGGAATAAATTCACAAGTCACTTAGATGTCTGGTTGCTCTAAGTGCTTGTTTCTATTCATAACTTGAATCGTCATGCTGTTATTTAATTGAATCTAGAAAGTCTTCTAGGTTGTTAGATGATTAGGGTTGTTAGACTGGTAGTTCTATCAACTAAATCTGAAGTTTGGGTCTTAATCCTTAGTAGGGTCATTATCCACAATAGATTATTCAAGTGAGAAGAGAATCAAGAGAATCGATGATCAACAAAGCAATATCATGATGGATTTAACTAGTTGAACACGCTTGTCTTTCATATATTACAATCAACTTTTGCATTCATATTTACTTTTCAATTTGCATATTAGTTAGATAATCATTCTAAAAAAACCCCTTTGGTTACTTGGCATACAAGTAATAACACAAATACACAAGTCCTTGTGGAATCGACCCTTACTTCCACTTTACTCAGGTTAGGAAGTTAGGATATTTCTTTGACAGTGCTTTTACAACAACATAAAAGTGCTCGTCAAATTTGGCGTCGTTGCCAGGGACTCGTCGCTATTTGTGTTCTTACTTTTGTGCTATTTTTGGGTGTGAACCTGGTATATGGTTCATACCCGTGCTACTAACTCATCTCCATTATTTTTTTATCTAGATATTGACAGGACACTCATCAAGATGAGGAATGAAATCCGAGATCACTTTCGGGCTCTACCGTTCTTTCTTGAAGAATATGAATATGAATCTGCTGAGATGGGTGACCAAACATTGAGACAGTTAACTGCACCTAATCTGACACAACAACCGTTGGCGGTACAATTTCCTGCACTTGCTGAAGGAGTCAAGTTTGAGCTGAAATCTGGATTGATTCACCTTTTGCCTTCATTCCATGGGCTTAGTGGTGAAGATCCTAACAAGCATCTTTCTGAATTTCATGTTGTGTGTTCAAGCATGAAACCCGCTAATGTGACTTATGACCAAATTACGTTGAGAGCCTTTCCTTTTTCTCTCAAGGATCAGGCTAAAGATTGGTTTTACTACTAGAAGTATTGATACATGGGAAAAAATGAAGCAATCTTTTCTAGAGAAGTACTTCCCTGCTACAAGGCTCAATGAACTGAAGAAGAGGATTAGCAACATCGAACAAGAAGCTAATGAGACCTTGTTTGAGTATTATGAGAGATTCAAGAGGCTGATAGCCAACTGTCCCTTCCATGGCTACACTGATCAAGACTTGATTTTATACTTGTTTAATGGCCTCTTGGATGATGAGAGAAGAATGGTGAATGCAGCTTGTCAAGGCAACATTCTCAACAAAACACCGACTGCTGCATTTGACTTATTTACCCAACTGTCTGAGGGCACAAGACAGTTCAGAAAAGAGACTAGCTCGAAAGCTGCAAATTTTGTGGTGGCTACTTCAAGAATCTAAGATGAAGTCACTGAGTTGAAAACGATGATGAGGCAGCTTTTACAACAAGGTGGAAGACAACGGGTGAAATCATGTGAAATATGCTTTAAAAACATGCACCTCACTGATGCTTGCCCTACACTTCAAGATCCAAATGCTGAGGTGAATGCATTGGGAGGCTATGGACCACCTAGGCCGAGGTATGACCCCTTCTCCAACACTTACAATCCGGGTTGGAGGGATCATCCTAACCTGAGGTACGAAAATTCAAACAATCAACAGTTCAATCAGTAGGGTGGCCAAGCTCCAAGCCACCTTTCCAACCCCGTCCTCAGGGAGCCACTCAGAATGCTATGTCTACTGAAGATATGATTTGAACTCTTGCACAAACTGTGACTACAATGCAAGGCTCAATGAGCCAATTTCAACAAGAGACCAAGTCTAGCATCCATAATTTAGAGACTCAAGTCAGTCAAATTGCCAACGCTGTAGGCAAGCTGGAAGCTAGAGATTCAAGTAAGCTACCTTGTCAGACCGATCTCACGTTAAGGAGCGAGGGAGAGCTTCAAGTAGAGCCCAGGGACGGGCACGTATCAGCCGAGAGGGGAGTGGAAAAAGAATTCGAGGAAGAAACTGAGCAGAAAATCCAACTTTCAGATGCCATTCCTCATAATTCGTCCAGAGACGAATTGCTCGGCATGTCTATTACATGCGCGGCCGAGCAATTTTTGGCCAACTCGCGCATTGAGCCGCAGTCAGAATTGCGCGGGTTGCTTGACAAAAGCGCGGCCGAGCAATTGGCAAACCGCACAATTCTCTCTCAGTTAGGATTGCGCGGGTTGCCTGCTAAAAGTGCGGCCGCGCAATCGGAGGCCAACCCGAGCAATCCTGGCGATGACAACGATTCGTCTGACACACCTCTGAAGGCCTATGTACATGTTCCACCCTTTCCAGAAGCATTAAAAGAAACCCGAAAATTGAAAAATGAAAAGGAGCTATTCGAGGTTTTTAGTACATGCAAAGTAAATGTCCCATTATTGAAATTGATCAAGATTGTACCTCGGTATGCCAAGTTTTTGATGGAGTTGTGCACTCTAAAAAGGGGTCAAAAAGGAGAAAAGCCAGAAGCAAGTCAAAGAAAAAGAACATGTGTCTGCTGTTTTTCAAAAGCGTTTGCCTGAGAAGTGCAGTGACCTTGGCATGTTCACCATTCCTTGTATGATCGAGAGCACTAAGGTGAATGAGGCTCTAATTGATTTAGGAGGATCTGTCAATGTTTTGTCTTCCTCCTTATATGAGAAACTTGGTACGGGACCTCTGAAAGAGACTCGAACCATTGTTGAGTTAGCTGATCATTCCACTGTCCGGCCCAAGGGGAAGCTTGAAGATGTATGGGTTACGGTGGACTCCTTGACATTTCCGGCTGATTTTCTGATCCTGGACATGGGACCGGGAGTTGAAAAAGAGTCTATGTTGCTAGGACGACCATTTTTGAAGACTGCTAATACAAGGATTGACATTCCATAAGGCACACTGAAGATGGGAAGGAGATCGAATTCCATAGCTCAAATCCTTCTTAGTATCCTTTTTACGTCAAGCTAATGACGTTAAACGAGCGCTTCTTGGGAGGCAACCCAAGGTTTAGTTTAGTTTTGCTTTGAATTTTGTGTGTTTAAATTTTTGCTTTTGTTTTATTAGTTTTGCTTAGTGTTGGTAGAAATAATCTTCAGACATACAGATAGCTCGGGCAAGCATTGGAAAACACGCCCAAGTACTTTTAACAGTAGCTAAAAACTCGAATTAGGGACTAAAAGCATGGCCAAGCAATTAGACCCCTAACCCGAGCAATGTCAGCTTAAGGCGATTGCGCGGGATGCATGCTAAATGCGCGGCCGCGCAATTTAGCACCTAACTCGCGCAATATTGACTGAGGGTAATTGCGCTGGTTGCCAATTGCGCGGCCGTGCAATCTGGAGCCAACCCGCGCTTTTAACAAATCTCAGCGAACCTAAATTAAAAAGAACCCAAACCTTCTTCTTCCTTCTTCATCTATTTTCACCTCTCCTCTCCTCTCTAAGCCCCCATTAGAGCTCCTTCAAGCTTTCTACCTCCATTTAAGCCCTTCAAGCTCGGATTTTCAACCCAAATCAAGCAAACAACTCCAATCAAGCGGGATTCAAGTAAGTTTTTCTCAAATCTCTTTTTAATTTCGGTTTTATTGTGCTAAATGTAAATCTAGGTTTTGCTAGAAAATCCAAAATTTCTCCATTTAGGCTCGGATTTAGGCTTAGTTCCTTCATAAAAGTTCGTTTATTGCATGATTCTAGCCTAGATTTGTGTTTTATTTGAGCTTTTATTGAAAATCCGAGATTAACCTAGAATTAGGGATTAAATTTGATTTAATTATTCTAAGTAGTGGGGGAAGAGAGTGATTGAGTGATTTACTTGCTAAATTCTATATGTATTGTTGTGGTTGTCCTTGCAGGGACAACGGAATTGTGTTTGCTTTGTGTTTGGTGGTGCTTGTGCAGGGACTCTTGAATTTCTGAAATTATGGGTCGTAAAAGAGATAGAGCTGATGGTGCATCATCATCCCGAGCTGCTAGTCAGGGTGTAAATTTGGTTCCTCCTACTCTGGAGGGAGAAAGCACTCCAGAGACTTTTGGTTTCAGTCTGACCAAGCTTAACCACACAATCAGGTTTGATATGTTGAAAGACAGAGAGTGGAAAGCTACTAGGTATATAGACTGGGAATTGATGGATGCCCTTGGTCTATCGCATCTTCTACGGGAGATGGCAGCATTTTTGAGGATGGGGCAATTCTTACAGTTGTGTGAACCCACTTTCAAGGGGTTAACACTTGAGTTTTTGAGCTCTTTGGAGATAGATTTTAGAGGTGAAGGGGAGTGTAAATTACTGTTGGGAGGTACAAGGAGGAAGATGACATTGAAGCAGGTTAATGTGTTCGGGTTCTGTAATTTCCCGGGCCATGATGTTGTGCTAAATGAAAATGGTGCTACATGGGCTGATAAAAATTTTGGGAGGTCCATAACAGGGAGATCCACCTATGAGGCTACCAAAGAAAAGGCTTCTCCTATTACTCACCCCGCCATTGGAGTCTTTCAGAGGTTCATAGCTTGCACTCTTAATGGGAGGGTGATGGTGGAAACAACTGCCCAAAGAAGGATGTTGCTATGTTGGGCGCCTGTCTGAAGAGGAAGAAGCTTAACATGGGTGCAATGCTGATGCACCATTTGGCTCATGTAGGAAACAAGGGGGGTGGAGCCATCTGTATTGGAGGGACTGTGACATATTTAGCCAAGCATTTCAGAGTAGATCTTACTCGGCGGATGGTTGATATCCCACCTTTGGCTATGGACTTCACCATGTTTAGTAGGATGGGTGCTTTATACAAGTACGGGAACTCTTTCTATTGGGTGATTGGGGATTCCAAGAAGGTGATGAAGCTCCTTGATGGAAGTAGAGTGAAATTGGGGAACAACCCCGGAAACTGGTTTATTGAAGTACAAGATGTTGACCTCGACCTGAGTGATGTGAGAGGCCCTGTTAGGGGTAAGAAGAAGATTCCAGTTGTAGTGCAAGAAGAATCAGATGAAGAAGAGGGAAATGATGAGGATTTTGTGATGGCTGAAGGGGATGAAGAGTCTGAAGAATCTGAGAAGGAGGAGGATGAGTCTGAGGAAGAAGAGCAGCGACAGTTTGATCCATCTTTGCCTTCTGGGAGTGGTGTTCACTATTCTGATGCTCAATTTAACCAGATGATGGAGATAATGAGATAGATGCAGGTGGATAACACACAACGATACAATGCTATGTCGTCTCACATCGATCAGAGTTATCAGAACATGAGAGGCTATGTGGATGAGAGGTTTACCACTTATCAGACTCACCAGGATCAGCAGCTTGCTGCTTATCAGACCCGCCAAGATGAGCAGTTCAGACTGCTCAATGCTAAATTAGAAGGATGGAGTTCTACAGGTTATCCACCACATTAGTCCTATCCTTAGTACGCTTTTCCGGACCCGCCATATCCTCAATTTTCAGCGTATATGCCGCCTCCTACTGAGTATCCACTGCCACCACCACAGGATTTCCCGCCGCACTACCCTGACAGTTAGATCTTTGTGAGTATTTCTCTTCTCTTTACTTTTTACTATACTTTGGGGATAAAGTATGTTTTAAGCATAAGGGAAGGGAACTACTTGTTTGCATTGCATATAGTTGCATTAGTTCAGGTCATATTTAAAGCACTCATGCATGGGTTAAAAATCTTGAAAAATGAAAAAAAATCAAAATTTTGAAAAAATACAAAAATATTGCATTTAGGATTTTATTTCCCCATTGTTTGATTCCTCTTGTTTTTCAATGCTAAGTATGAATTCTAACCCATGATTTGTTTGATTTGCTGAATTTTATATGATATGAGCATGATCATTGATTGATTACCTTGATTATAGGACTGAGCATGTATTTAGCTTGAGTATTTGATTCATTCTGAAGTTCTAGACAAAAATTCGCCTTGTGAGATTTTTGGCCTTTCATGATTATATTTGTTCTCTACATTCTTGAGTGTATCACCATGATTATCTAGCTCTAGAACTTGCGTTATGACTCTTTTTCAAGGCTGCTTTATATGATTGAATGCATGACATTAAAATGATTGAGGCAATGTTTCTTTATAGCATATTATTTCCCTTCCTACCTTGACAAGATCCATGTTTTGATACCCTATTTCTTTTGAGCTTCAGGCCATTTTTGATAGCTCCACAAAATTTTCTTAGCCTAATAAGCTTGACCCATCCGGGATTTAGGACTCTAGGTTATGTTTTTGCTTTTGTGTGAGTTATGTATAAGTATGGGGGAGTTGGAAGAAAATGTGAAAAAAGGGGAAATCAACTCTAAGTGTGTATAAGTGAAAAAAATGAAGATGGAAAGTATGTTGCAAAGCAAAGAAAAGTTAGAGCATAAATGTTAGTAATCTTCATGAGTGAAAAAGAAAAGAGTTGAAGAAGAGGCAAGAAAGAAAAAAAAGAAGTGAAGAAAGAAACAAAGTGCTTGAAAGTGTATGGAGTTGGAAAAAAAAAAAAGAAAGTTTGGGAGAAGTAAGAAAAGAAAGAGTGTTGAAGTTTGGGCTTAGGATTAGTTCTTTATCCCGAATTTAGCACCACAAGTCAAATATGATCCCTTCCAAATCTCTCTTTACCTTGGCCCCATTACAACCCTTAAAAAGACCTCTTGACTTTTTTTATGTGTATGATCCCCAGCGGTGGAGATTTAGAACTCTGATGCAAGCATATGGTAGTCTAGTTTTCATGGTAGATTTTGAGTGAAACACATACCTTTAAACACTTGAGCGTTGAGTGCAAGCACAATTTACCTTGGTGACGTCTAGAATGAATGAATGGTCTTTGCTCTTTGCTTGTTATAATGCATGTTAGGAAGTCTTGGTCGGGTTTTTGATTATATGTGAAATGCTTGTTTGATTTGAGATGGATGTATGATTGCATTTCTATGGTGTGACTTGGATTTATGACTTGCTTGAGGACAAGCAAGGGTTAAACATGGGGGGATTTGATAGCTTGCATATAGGAGTAGTTTAGATGCATGTTTTATTTATGTTTTAGCTAGTTTTAGGTTGGTTTTTATCTAGTTTTTAAGATTTGGTGTTGTCGGGTAGATTGCGCTTGCTTGCTCGGTTTTGCAGGTTTTTAGGTTTATGAGCAACAGCGGGGCGAGTTTTGGTTGACCATCGCGGTGGTAGATGACTTGAAGGAAGCTAGGAGGAGGTACAAAGGGGCATTGGAGAGTAGAATAGAAGGGCCAAAGAAGAGCAAATTATGTCGGTTGCAAACCGAGCAATGCAGACCGAGCAATTCCAACTGAATGCACATTACGCTGGTTGCCAATTGCGCGGTCGCGCAACGCAAGGGCAAACCGCGCAATCCAGACTTGCACGTGGACGTCATTGGGCCGAGGATTTGGGCTATGTAGTTGGGCTATTTGTTTTTATCTTATCCGAAATTATGCTTAATGATAGGGTTTTGAGGATTGTTTTTGGGAGACATATAAAAACTCTTGTTAGTTTATTTTTCTCATAACTTTTATCAAACTTTTGGAGGCTAGGTTTTTCTCTCAAGAGAGCAACTTTGAAACTCTTGTAAGTTTGTTTTCAATTTAAGTATGCATTGCTAAATTTATTGTGTTTGGCTAGTTATTGAAGTCGTATTTTGCATATTGTTGTGAGGTTTGATTGATTCTCAACAAACTTGAATAGAATTTGTTCCCTGTGCTTAATTGAATCCAAACTAGGGTTTTGTTAGATTAGCTACCTAATTGAATTTCTAGTTATAACTGAATCTGATTAATTACCGATTGGAGTTAATTTGATCAAGAGTATACTTTAATCAGTTTAGTACCGGTTGGACTAATTGGTTAAAGAAGGGAATAAATTCACAAGTCACTTAGATGTCTGGTTGCTCTAAGTGATTGTTTTTATTGATAATTTGAATCGTCATGCTGCTATTTAATTGAATCTAGAAGGTCTTCTAGGTTGTTAGATGATTAGGGTTGTTAGACTGGTAGTTCTATCAACTAAATCTGAAGTTTGGGTCTTAATCCTTAGTAGGGTCATTATCCACAATAGATTATTCAAGTGAGAAGAGAATCAAGAGAACCGATGATCAACAAAGCAATATCATGATGCATTTAACTAGTTGAACACGCTTGTCTTTCATATATTAATTAGATAATCATTCTAAAAAAAAACCTTTGTTACTTGGCATACAGGTAATAACACAAATACACAAGTCCTAGTGGGATCGACCCTTGCTTCCACTTTACTCAGGTTAGGAAGTTAGGATATTTCTTTGATAGTGCTTTTACAGCGACATAAAAGTGCTCGTCAGGTACCGACCTGTGCAGGTCGGTATGGAGCCTGTATCAGTATTTCACACCGAAACTTACGAAACTGAAAATAAGCATGTCAAAGTTATCGAAGGCAAACAAGCATGTCTCAAGCAAGATTCCGAATCAAAACCACAAAATCGAGCACCAACAACCCCATACTTACTCAAAATTCTATCTATTCATGCCAAATTTGCCAAAGAAAACATGGTGTCAAACATGCAAATCAAGAACAAGTAACTTCATGATTTTTATAATTGAAAGGAGTTGTAATCCAAACAAGAAGAAATAAATTTCATCAAGATCAAGCACCAATATGAAGGAAAGAGGCACGATTTCATGAACTAAACCCAATTTTGGACTAAATCTAGATCTAGGCAGAAAAAACACCCAAAAATTTTACCGTGAATCCTCCAAAATTGCAAGTAAAGAGTTCGGGTTGACAATTCATACCGTAAATCTGAAGATTAGAACCAAAATTTCAAAAGAGCGGAGAGTAATGAGGGTTGGGACTCAGTAATGAACAAATTCAAGCTTTTGCTCGATATCGATGGGGTCCTCAAAGCGGTGTGCGTATGGATCGATTGAGGGGTTTGTGTGGTTTGATTTTTGAGCGAATCGAGGGTGAGTGGTGTATGGGTTGCTTGAGAGTGTTTTTGATAGCTTGGTAGAGGCGGTGTGGGGAAAGAAGGCAAGGAGGCAATTTAGGTTAAAAAGCACTTACGTGCCGCGTGAAAATTATGGGTTTGTCGCAGGTCGGTACCAACTTGTGCAGGTCGGTACCGAGCCTCCTGCGGCTTTGTACTTTCCAGCTTCGATATCGATCCAACTTCCGTAACACTTTAGCCAAAAACAATCTATTCCACAAACTTCTAATCTACTAAAAAAACTCAAAAGAAAGCTACCAAAAAGAACTATAAAAAGAAAGGAAACTAAACCGGGTTGCCTCCCGTAAGCGCTATTTTTAACGTCGTTAGCCCGACGAACTTATCTTGGCTAGTCCGACGACGTAAGAGCTCAAGTGGCTCTAATCTCTTCTTCCGGGTTGGCTTGCTCATGAAATTTCTTCAACCTGTGCTCGTTGACTTTTAAGATGGCTCCATTGTTATCTACTAGATCCACTGCTCCATGCTGGTATATGTGATGAACCACGAATGGCCCACTCCATCTTGAACTTAGCTTCCCTGGAAATAAGCGAAGTCTAGAGTTAAAGATAAGTACCTTGTCGCCAACTTCATAAGTTTTGGGCACCAATTTCTGGTCATGCCACCGCTTTGTACGCTCTTTATAAATTTCAACGTTTTCGTACGCCTTTAGCCTCAGCTCCTCTAGTGCTTGCAAATCCATGAATCTCTTTGCTCCGGCCTTGTCGAGGTCCATATTGAGCTCTTTGAGAGCCCATAATGCCTTGTGCTCCATCTCGATAGGCAAATGGCACGCCTTGCCATACACTAGGTTGTAGGGAGTGGTGCATAGAGGTGTCTTGTACGCCGTTCTATAAGCCCATAGAGCGTCGTCCAATTTAAATGACCAATCCTTCCTTGAGCGGGAAACCGTCTTCTCCAGGATGCTTTTAATCTGCCTATTTGAAACTTCAACTTGGCCACTAGTTTAGGGATGATATGGTGTTGCCACCCGATGTGATACCCCATACTTAGCCAAAAGTGCTTCAAAACTCCGCTCTATATGTGATCCGCCATCACTAATGAGGACTCTTGGTACTCCAAACCCGAGGAAAATGTTAGTCTTAATAAACTTTTCCATGGTTTTAGAGTCATTGGTCCTTGTGGCAACGACCTACACCCACTTAGAGACATAATCAACCGCAACAAGGATATACTTGTAGGGGCCCAATGAAGGGAAAGGTCCCATAAAGTCTATGCCCCATACGTCGAATAATTTGACCTCTAGTATTCCTGTGAGCGGGTTCTCATGTCTCCAAGTGATGTTTCCAGAGCATTGGTATTCATCACATGAAGTCACATAGTCATGTACGTCCCTAAAAATATTTGGCCAATAGAGACCACTTTGAAGAATCTTCGATGTGGTTTTGAACCCTTTTGCATGGCCAACGGTGGGAAGTGTGTGACATTGACGGATCACACTCTCTATCTCCTCTTCTGGAATACATCGCCTAAAGAAGTGATCACTCCCTTGCTTGAGCAAGTAAGGATCATCCCAATAGTACTGTTTAACATCATGGAGAAACTTTTTTTCTTTTGTGGTGTCAACCCCTCGGGAATCATGCCTCCTACAATGTAGTTAGCAAAATCCGCAAACCAAGGGGCTTTTGACCCTCTAACAGCATGAATAGAATGAAAAGAAGTAGAAGCAAGAGATAAGGAAGGATTTGAATGGAGAGTAATGAAATTAGGTTGATAAAACGTACCTAGCTGGGTCGTTAACGAGTCTTGTTGGGTCGATATCGTCCCTGAAGCTTCTTTGTTCCCTTCGGTAACGACCTCTTGTGGCTCGGTATCGAGCTCTCCAGCCACGATATTGATGTGTCTTGACTTGGTACCGTTGTGATCGGCATCCTCCAACCTCGTTGATGGCTCAGTATCGATCCGATTTGGGTCGGTAACGAGGGTTTTAACGTTTTCGACCTCGTACAGCATGAGGTGCTCGTCCGGTCTGGAGTCATTGATTTGCATCGCATTGTCGGAGTCGGTAATATGTTCAACTGGCAACCTAGAAAAGTGATCCACCACCAAGTTTTCTGCTCCTTTTTTATCTCGGATCTCGTGATCAAATTCCTGTAATAAGAGCATCCAATGGAGTAGCCTAGATTTGGCATCCTTTTTGGCCATTAGATATCTAACGGCCGCGTGGTCAGTATAAACTATTACTTTTGAACCAACAAAATTTTTCGAAAGCAAATACCATGACGAGGAATTCCTTCTCCGTTGTGGTATACTTACTATGCGCCTCATCAAGCGTCTTACTTGCATAGAAGATGGCGTGGAGCTTTTTGTCCTTCCGTTGTCCTAGCACTGCGCCAACAGCATATTCGTTGGCGTCACACATAATTTCAAAGGGCAGGGTCCAATCTAGGGATTGTATGATAGGAGCGGAGATGAGGGCTTCTCTTAACCTATGAAACGCTTCAAGACATTCTGGAGACAGCTCAAACACTACATCTTTCATCGGTAGGTTAGTCAAAGGTTTAGCTATCTTAAAAAAATCTTGGATAAAACGTCTATAGAAGCCAACATGTCCTAAAAAACTCCTAACGTCTTTGACAGAAGAAGGGGGGGTAGTTTTTCAATAAGCTCAATTTTAGCTTTGTCTACCTCTATCCCTCTTTTTGAGACAAGGTGTCCTAGTACAATCCCTTCTTAAACCATGAAATGGCATTTTTCCCAATTAAGCACAAGGTTGGTTTCTTCACATCTTTTAAGCACACAAGCAAGATTAGAAAGACAAGCATCAAATGAAGAACCATACACAAAAAAATCATCCATAAAGACCTCTACAATGTCCTCTATCATGTCAGAAAAAAATAGCCATCATGCACCTTTGGAAGGTGGCAGGGGCATTGCAAAGCCCAAATGGCATTCTCCTATATGCAAAGGTCCCATAGGGACATGTAAAGGTTGTTTTCTCCTGATCATCAAGATGAATGAGAATTTGTCAAAACCCGCTATAGCCATCTAAGTAACAGAAATAATCATGATGGGCTAAGCGTTCTAATACTTGATCAATAAAAGGAAGTGGAAAATGATATTTTCTTGTAGCACTATTGAGCTTCCTATAATCAATGCACATCCTCCAACTAATTGTGGTCCTATTGGGGATTAGCTCTCCCTTCTCGTTTTCAATAACGGTCATCCCCCCTTTTTTAGGGACTACATGGACCAGACTAACCCATTGGCTGTCCGATATAGGAAATATGATACCATCATCAAGCAATTTAATAATTTCCGTTTTAACCACCTCTTTCATATTAGGGTTTAACCTACGTTGATGCTTATGGTGGGTTTATGATTATCCTCCATGTAAATCCGATGCATGCATAATGAAGGGGATATGCCAGTTATATCATCTAAAGAGTAGCCGATGGCTTTTCTATATGTCCTAAGCACAAAAAGAAGCTTTTCTACTTCCTCATCTTTTAATTTAGCATTGATGATGATGAGAAAAGTAAAGTTAGGACCAAGAAATTCATACCTGAGGGAGTCTGGAAGGGGCTTCAGCGTTGGGGTAGGCTCAGCTGGAATAAGAATGGGTTCTTCGAGCTCCGTCTTCAGGACTTCTTCAAGGTATTCAAATGCCAAAAGCTGCTCGTCCTCAATCAGCAGGCTCGGTACCGACCCAGAGGGGGTCGGTACCGAGTTGATTTTGCTTGCCAAGAGACTCGGTACCGAGGTAGAGGTGCTCGGTACCAAGACTGCAGAATCTGAATCGACCCATCTTCGTCCCAAGAATGCATCAACCGTCAAAAGCCTTTCGATTGGGTCCCCACATTCAATGAAATCGTTGTGGGTGTAGAGCATTTGAACTTCGGCTTCGTTGGTCTCTTTCATTGTGGGGTTGAAACGGAACTCCACCACCTCATCCCCAATTTCAAAAGTTAGGAGTTCTCCCCTAACATCGATTATAGCTCCGACTGTGGCAAGGAATGGTCTACCTAGAATGATAGGCACCACTGGATCTTCTGGCATTTCCATAACAATGAAATCATTTGGAACAAATGATTATAGACTCTAGTGGTCCCATGTTGGCTTTGGATCAGATTGACAATGGCAAAAGACTTGCCCTGGCGCCTAAATCATATAAAGCTTTGAATCTGTGGGCTCCTATGCCGATGGTGATTGCAAACTTTCCTGGGTCGCCTAGCTTCTCCGGGAGTTCTAAAGATCGAACCTCGTTTGTCAGCTCCGACATTGATCTTTTCCTGCTAAGAATATCTTTCAAGAATTTGGTGTAAGCCGGCATTTCGCTCAGGGCCTCAACGAATGGTATGGAAATATTTAAGCCCTGAAGAATTTTAACGAAATGCTTAAAATTTCCTTCGGTTGAGTCCTTAAACTTCTTAGTAGGGAAAGGAAGAGTCTTCACCGATCTCGGAACCAAAGCGGGTTCGAGAGGTGGTGCTACCGAATCGACAATAAGGTCGAGTGGTGTTGTGGAAGGATCGGTATCGACCCTTTTTGGGGTCGGTATCGAACCTGGGACTAAGAGAGTGGTTCGATGTTGAGGATTTACCTGGATTGGGGTCAGTAACGAGCCTTTTTGGCTCGTTATCGATGTTGGTCGGAGCAGTTTCCTCGGTATCGGGCTCCTTCTCCTTGGCTTCAGCCTGATTCGGTAGTGTCTTTCCGCTCCGGAGGTGTATGGCTGCAATTTGTCCTTTCGGGTTCTCGTCAGGGCGGCCTGGGAGTTGCCCTTGAGGTCTTGAAATTTGTGCTGCAAGGTTGCCCAATTGAGAGTCAATGCTCTTCTTCCAGGTTTCAAGACCATTCAACCGATTGTTAAGGTTGGCTTGGACTCCACCAATCTTGTTATGGATTCCATCCATCTTGCTATGGATGCCCTCTTGTAGCCCTTGTACCCATGAAGGTACCTCTTGATATCCCGGTGGTCTGTAAGGAGGAGCCTTCTTTTCTTGTGGTGGAGGTACCTGATTTTGATTTTGATTGTAACCTCCCCAACTGGGATAATTGGTTGGCCTATCATAATTATTAGGTGGGTTTCTATATTACCCTCTCATATAATTCATTTCAGCATATGTCTCAGCGGCTCTAACCTGCTCAATGTTAGTGCAAGCAGAAGTACTATGGCTTTGAGAGCCGCATTCTTGACAAGGTTGAGAGGTTTTCAGAAAACTTACCTGTTTCTTCAGACGGTTGATCTCATCCTGTAAGAATTGTTGTTTAACCTCGGGATCAACTTCATCTTTATTTGGAATGTAGAGCCGTTTTTTAGCCTAGGGTGGTTGTTGGGTCCCATACATGGCATCATAATTGGTCAATTTATCCAGCAATTTCCATGCAGCATCAGGCTCCATCTCTATAAAACCGCAGGCAGTATGCAAGTTGATGCAGTTCTTCGTCTCGACGTTTATACCCTGAAAGAATATCTCTTGCAGAAGGTATTGTGGTTGACCATGGGTGGGGAATTGCCTCAGCATCTCTTTGAATTGCTCCCATGTCTCCACAAATGTCTTGTTAGGCAGCTGGTGATAAGAAGTAATACGCTTCCTTAACTCCGTATTCTTGGCAGGTGGGAAGAACTTTGTCATGAACAAGTCGTGCAGAGTTTCCCACTTCTTTATTGATTTGGGAGGTAGGCTCTCTAACCAGCTCATGGCCTTTCCTGCAAGAGACCACTTGAAAGCTTTCAACAGAACATATTCTAAAGAGACACCGTTAGCAGTAATAGTGTCACATAAATCAAGGAAATTTCGGATATGTTCTATTGGGCACTCAGTGGGTTTTCCCTCAAATTGAGCCCTTTTGATCAAGGATATGAATTGAGGTTTTATCTCAAACATCTTCTCTATCTCAGGAAGCTCAATAGCGGATTCTGGCATCCTAAGTTCTGGATGCATGTACTACTTAGCATTCCTTGGATAGGCATTCAACTGCTCCTACAGACGGGTAGTGTGCTCTCGTTCACGTTCAATGTTTACTCGTTCACGTTCAGCGGCAGCAGCAACAGCAGCGTCTCGATCAACTTGTAACGCTTCCATCTGCCTCTAGAGAGCGACCATCTGTTGTGCCATCTCTTCAGGTGTCATGGCCATGGCTTGGTTTTCTCTTCTTCTGCGATGAAGGACACGTTCGGGTTTAGAACAGTGTGATCAAATTCAAGTCGGCGTCGTCCTGTTTGCGTAAGCTGAGAAAATAAACAAAAGAAAGCAAAGTTAGAAATAAAAACGAGGTTGGGATATTCCCAAACCCACAAGTAATCAAACACAGTATTGTTGCTTCCCCGGAAACGGCGCCAATTTGTTGGGAGGGTTTCCCGACAACAAATAAATTTGTAGTCAAGACCCCGCTGTGTATAGGGAGGTCAGGATCGTCCACGGGAAGCAAGTTTATGTTTAATTACTATTCTAGAAAGTTTCCGCCTGTCACGCGGGTGACCCGGGTTCATTCCCCGGCAATGACGCCAATTTGTTGGGAGGGTCTCCCGACAATAAACAGGGCAAATAACAGACAAACACAGGCTCGGTACCGACCTAGATACCTCGATACTGATGCAAAACAGAGTAAGACGAAGGTGTTTTCGAATGGAAAAAACAATCTAGGACAAGGGTTACCACGACATAATCGTGCATTTAAGATAGTGTAAAGGATAAATAACAAGCCTTGAAGATAAAGCTATCAACTTTCATTAATTTAAGCAAATAAATCAATTGACTTTCATGAATTAATCTACTTTCTACTTATTTATGATCCAAAGCTCGAAACTTTCGTTATCGAACAATATCAACATTCAAGGTTACAACTTTCTCTTTCGATCAAGCAATAAACTCGAATTACTTCGACTTTCGTCTAAGTATAAGCACAAAACAAGTAGATAAAAGCTAAAGGCAATCAAAAATTCATCACACATTCAATCATGCACAATCATGTCGGGTTTTCAACCCCGATCCTAGAAAAGAGAACTACTCGCTCATGATTGAAAGAAAACAAGCAAAAGGATTGAATGAAAACAAAAGGAAACTTACTTGTATTAAAAATCGAAACTTGTCGTCAAACACAAACTTAAACTCCAACTAATCTTCAAAAGTAAACTAGAACTAGAAAACAAGAAAAAAGTCTATCCTTTTCAATCTCACACGCCTCTCTCTTTCTCCTCTCAATTGCATGCCCCCTACTAGGTTAGAACAAGGGGTATTTACACTAGAGAGTGTATCTAAAAAGTTTCCAAAAGATAGAACTTTCCAAACTTAAAAAGATTGTGAAATAAAAAGATAGAAATCCTAAAGTCGGCGCGCCTACCGACATAGGTGACCTCGGTGTCGACCTGTCATGATCGGTAGGTGTCTTGCTGAATTCTTCTCAACTTGGCTCTACTGTACAGCTCCGTACCGAACCCACAGGGTCGGTATTGAGCTTGTTTTCTTGATCTTTTTGTACTTTGTCATAGCCTCTTTTGGATTTGTCAGGATCTTTAAAGCGTCTTCTTCTTTCCTTAGCTCATCCATGCTCCACTACCATCCACTTGTTCTCAACTTCCTCGGAATGCTCCTATATTGCTTCAAAAACCTACAAAAAACACTAAAACGGAGTAGCTTCCATACTTTTCATAAAATATTCAAACTTATCCAAAAACACATAAAACAAACACTAAACTCAACTATAGTAATGCTAAACAACTAAGAAAAAACACTTAAAAACCATACTAAAAACATGAACATCACATCATCATCATCATTGACCCAATGAGGCTCTGCTACAGTGGAATCTGGGGGTCAGGATGGGATACCCCTTTCCCTCCCTTGCCCAAGGGAAAGGGGGTACGCCCGATAGATCCAAGAAAAACTAAAATTCAGCTATGTGATAATAATAACCGAATTTAGTTAGAATGCACCAAAATTGATATAGGAACTAAATCCATCTCAAAGGTAGAATATAATTGTTGCCATAAATCAAGAGGATATATAAATCAACACAAACTGTTTTACTATCTGAGTTTGTATTTTTTGCCTTAGAAGAGTACATTAGGAGGTTTAGTTGACTGATCTAAGTTCTATATCTTTGCATCAGAAGAACAAACACTAGCAAAAAAATTCCTCTTTATCAACGGAAAACTCGAGGGAGTTGGGACTTATGGTGTTTGTTTTAGCATCAACTTTCAATTTGACCAAGTTAGAGGCAACAACTTGTTGGCGACAACAAACAAGGAATTCGAGACAAGCACAGTGGGACTCAAAAAACGAACAGTAGTAGTGCACTCTACAACATCAGCATTTAGGGAAGCTAACCCATTGTTGATAAGTATGAAAGGTTCAACTAGGGAGACCACCTTTGATTCCAAAATTGTTCTTCAACCAGCTTTCGATACATAGGATGATTTCAAGAGCTCCAACTCGTCGTTATCCAACTCCTCTTGCTCTTCTATCTTCGGGATAAAGATATCGATCTCTAATTGTTGTTTTGTTGAACAAACTTCCAATTCTAGAAACCATATGAGGAACCCTTCTTCCTTAGATGTGGCTTTATCCGGTATTCGATAGTCTCGGAGTTTCCTTTGACGCAAACTTTCAACGACATCATTAGGTATCAGGCCAAAGAAGTTTGTTTTATCGTCATCTAAGCTCAAAGCATAAAATACGGGGTTTTCATTTCGATATAGTTCAAATGATCTGGCGACTTGTCTTTGTTGTTTAGCCTGCCCAATTTCGTCCTTGATTTGCTCAATTTGCCCATACTATCTATCAAAAACCCAAATAGACATGTACCGGTAAGGATCAACAACTAACACGAACACACAAGAAACAGAAAAAACCTAACACAAATCAACAAGAAACGTCACACTCTCATAGACTTGGCACACTTAAACTTCAATCTTCAAGATTCGACACAAAAATCAACAAAAAGGGGTAGCAAACCCTTCTCCATCTCCTTTGAAGCCTTGAAACATGCCAACTTTTGTATCGCAAGAACCCTTTCGCAAAACTCAATTGGACTCAAAACCTTGCCCAAGACCTTCGAAACTTCTAGGTGCTCCTCTAGTCGTCAGCCGGTGGCAGAGAGATGGGAAATCCTAAATTGCCCTAATTCCGACCCTTTTATGAAAGAGGTTGAGTTTGTGAGTTGAAGGTTTCGCGCCCCCATAATTCTTATTGTTGTTACGGCCATGATCTTGAGCTGATATAGTTTCACAATCGTGAGCCTTGGAATCGGAATCGTGATCTTGAGTCGAGCCAATTTCACGACCGTGAACTTTGGAATCAGGACCGTGATCGTGCCTCTGCGGACGCGAACCATCATGTCGGCCTTGAAGGACGAAGGCTCCCCGTTCGACTCATTCATCGTGAGTATATATCCCCGTCCTTTCCCTCTATTCTTGGACAATTAGGTCATAAGCCGGATTAAGGCGTGGTAACTGATCTTGATCGAGTATATGAGACCAAATTGTTATGTACACATCATCAAGTCTCATCAAGAATTGATGGATCTTTTCCTCATCGTGTTCCCTAGTTGGATCATTGGCCCACTTACACTTACACTTTTTGCACAAGCACTGCTGAGAGCATAAGTGGTTGGAGAGTCTTCACAAATTATCTTCATAGATCCAAAATAAATATCAATAGTTTTCCCGGTCTAGAGTACATTGGTATAGATCGAATCGGAGTTGATGAAATCGTAGTCCATTCCCAAATAAAAAATATTTCTTTAAGTTATCCTACAATTTCTTAGTGGTTTTGAAACAAGTACTCGGGGCTCTAACAGCATCTTAAATGGAATGGATGATCCAACCACCGAGTATCAAATTGATGCTCCACCAATCATCCATCTCTTCAAGATTGTTCGGCTTCATAATTGAGTTGTCAATAAACCTGAGCCAAAACAACAAATACATCATAAAACAATAATTACATATATACCAAACTCTAAAAATATTACGAATTAGGCTTACAATACATTACACAAACTTATTTGAAGTCAACTCTTAAGTTTGATCATGCTATTAAAATGTCATTTACTTCCTAATAATTAGAGCGAAATACAAAGTGGATTTTTGTATTACTTTGGCGTAATGGATGGCAAGACTATCATAGAATACGAGGGAGTGGGAGGACTTCTTGTACGTGACTCGGCCACCATTTTTGAGTTTGTGTATATTGGTGGAATTGTTGAATAAATAATAATATCAAAATCTGATTTCATTACCCACTAAGCTTGAGATAGGATACCACTTATTATTAACAAAAAAAATGTCGCAAGTTCAAAAAAAAAAAAGAAATTAGAGAGATGCAACTATGAAAGTAGTAGCATATTGGACTCCTTTCTTTCACCAACTCCCATCTCCTCATAATTGCAATATTAGACTATGAGAAGAGACCTTTAGATAACTCGCTATATCAACCTTGTTCCACATCAACATGACCTTTTCCACCACAATCGTCATCGATAGCCCTAAAATCCGACGTTGTGTCAAGGAAGTAAAGCATGAATACAAGCAACACGCAACTCAAAAACATTGGGATAGGCCCGAAAATCCACAAGAATATGGGGAACGAGAAGTAGAATGCTCGTAACCCTAATGACCAAAAGTAGCTTCCTCGGTTAACAATCCTCTCAACATAGTCCACGGTCATATAAGGCGTCGCCAACTTCTTAAAAGGAACGTTTACAAGGACGCTTGCGTGGCTAAAGTACCGAATCGATTGCACATTGAACAAGAAGGCGACGAGGAAGCAAACGAGGATGCTGAAGAACTTGACTGTGGAGGCGAGGGCGCTCGTGTCACCCAAAACGTAGCCTACCGATTGTTTGCCATTGATGAGGACGGCTATGACTGAGCTCAACATGATGGCGGTTGATGCGAGGAGGGTTGATGCCATTATGTTGTTTCTTAGGGTTTGGACCGCTAACACTCCGTTCTTGGATGTGTCCTGCCATTAGAATGTACATATGAAAACGTTTATGATTTTACTTGAAATAAATTTGAGATAATAAATTAGGCTATGGTGGAGTAACTTTAAGCATTTAGTCAACTTCTTACACCCACCGGCCACCACCACCCCATAAATGGTTGAACATAAAATTAATAACATAGAATACCATAGACATGTGTTATTTTGAATTAGAAACCCATCTATCAAAATATGATATGCTATTAGTGACCTTAGTTCTCAAAATTGAATACCCACTAATTAACGGCGAAATTTTACATACTCTGTTGTTCTGATGCGCGCACTCTAATCTGGGCAGGTTAAGTATCCGTACATGTATTTTTTTAAAACCGGGTTCAAGTTGTGCGGATCCGAAAACCACTCATAATTAAAAAAAACGGTTCAATTGTGCAGGTTTGGCAATATACACGAGAACCGCCTATATGGCTGTTAATTTTGTTGTGCGGGACGAGAACATAAAGATCGATTTTTTACCGAATCAGATGTTAATTTTTGTACGGATTTTGAATCCGTTCATGGTTTTTCCAAAATTCGTTTTTTGTGTGCTGGTTACGAACTCGCCCATAATATGAGAGTGTGCAACACAAATTTGGGAATGCGCAAACGAATGGCCCTAATTAAAGTGATTCCAATAATTTTGTGAAAAAACTGAAAACTAAAAGTTGAACCAAATAAGCCTACAAGTCGAGAATAAATTACCTCAATCATGGCATGAACCCAAAATCCGCGGTTAATGGCATTGATGCCAATGACGGTCTTGGTTGGATGCTTCATGATCCTTTGCCAAAGCCACACATGGTAAGCCACCAACACCAACAACCCCGTTGGGACTAGAATGTAATCCAACATTTGCTCCTCCATTCTATTCAATCCGAGCATCGATCAATCAATCAATCAATCAATCTCAAATCTCAATGCCGGCCTGCTAGCTATCAATCACACAATTAAGGGTGAATCCAAAGCTAGCAGGTTGCTCGAGGTTGTGTTGTTTTATGTAAATTTAGATGTGGGTTGCCATGGAAGAATGGATGAATTTATAGTTGAAGGTGGAGGGAGTTTGTAGTGAAGTTCAGACGTGGAAAGGAAGTTAAGGCGGCTTCAAATGGTCCATCGTGCTGCAGCCTGCCGGAGTACTTGTCTTGTGCACGCTTTGTAGTTATGCCATACAATTATAATAATCACATACAATTTAGTAGTATTTAATATACTAATATGAAATGGGTTCATACTACGATAATAAATCTAAAAATTAAGATGCACTCGATCTCAATCTCAGATGTACCCTATTAGTGTCCAAGCTACTGATTGAAATAGTTTATTATACAATTTACTGATTTAGGGTCTTTTGTATGGGCATAAATTTATAATATAATCTAAAGTTACAATTTAGATCTAAATTATTTTCTAAACTTGAAATTATTCGACTATCTCTAAAGTTGACATTATTGATGTGTTCGTGGGTTCATGTTAGCTAGTTAAAACCTGTTGTTTATAAGTGTATATAGTTTATAGAGAAAAGATCATATTAGAATGGACACTTATATGTGAAATAAGAATACATTTCATTCACCTCCTCCACATCAATATTTTAGATTAGATTTTTATTAAAAAGGAAAAAAATAGAGAATAAGAGTATTTTTGAAAATTATTCGTTTATTTTTCAAAAAAATCGTTTTTGGTGGACACATGCTTCTTGTGCATGAGTTTTATCTTAGATGTGCATTAGTTCATGCCTAAAAGTACATCAATTTATGGCTAAAATGTGCATCTATTTTCGAATTTTTCAAATGTGCATTAGTTCATGCCTAAATGTGCATCAATTTATGGTTAAATAAAATGTGCATCTATTTTTGAATTTTTCACATTTTTTTTTTTACTTTAGTTATGTGCATGAATGATGATGTGCATAAAATTTTGCATATAGTTATCTTCTTTTGATACATATACAATTAGTTTTGATGCATATACATAAATAAGATACACATTTCGATTATTTTAATGAATATACAGTTAGTTACTTAGTTTTGATGCACATACAGTTAATTTGATGAACATACATATACCTATGCATATTGTTTTGTATACACATACATTTTTTTTATTGATACTGATACACATATAATTAATTTTGATGCACATGAATATATAAGATACACTTTTAAATTATTTTGATGTACATAAAATTAATTTTAATGCGCACACATAAATAAGATACACATTTTAGTTATTTTGATGCACGTACATACGCATACAACTAGTTTTGATGCGAATACAAATATCTTTTATCCACATAGATTTGATATATATATATAGTTAGTTTTTAGGGTGAATTTCACAAAGGTACCCGTAAAAAATAAAATAGCACACCACCCATAAATATTGAACGTTAACAAATGACCACCTCAATTAGCTAAAACGTTATTCAATCGTTAAATTAAACTTAAACCTTTTATTGTCTTCTTCAACTTTTTTATGCTTCACCATATTCCATGTCTCCTTCAATGTGCTTGAGTAGATAGATTTGGGTGTATATAATTTTGGGGACTTCTAATTAATAGAAAAATCTCTTTTAGATTCCAATTTTGAACGATATAATTTGATAGGTAAAAGAAAATTCATTCCTTGATTTATAAGAGTACTTATAGAGATTACAAAGCTGAATTACCAAAATCCAATACACAAGATAACTATACAAGATAAATATGGTTACAAAGACTAACTAGATTCAAAGCATGCAAATCTAGCCAATGTCCTATAACTAGCTACTTGTATTCTACAAATTGCATACCACTATTGTTGGAATATAAAATATCACGTTGAAAGTTTTAGATTGGTCAAAGTCTTATATATAATGTCGATAAGTTATACTATTATATATCATTAATTAGCTATAATTAAGTTGAAATCCAACTAATTAAATTTATGTGTTGAGTTTATATATATATATGCGCTTGTATAAAATTTCTACTTTATTGGCACATGATGGAGCTTTAGGCTCCGTTCGGCTGGCACTAGCTGGAGCTTTTTTTTCCATTCATCTAGCGGAAATTGAAGAAGCTTGTGAGGAGGAGCTTCTTCAATCCGCCCATTTTTATGCTCCCCCTAGCTGAAAACGCTCCCAATTCCGTAGTGCCGAATGGTGCCTTAATAACTATAATAGTCAAGTTTAAAGAAGACCACTCTTACAAGAAAATCGTAAAATCAATCAGTATTCAGATTTTTGAGTTGCATATGCATACTTTTAAATTATTATATTTATTTTTTACGTTACATACTCGTGCTTTTTAATGATTGTAAAACCAATAGATATTCATGCTTTTGAGTTGTATATACATGTTTTTGAATGACTCTATTCATATTTTTGAGTTGCATATTAAAGCTTTTTAATGATTGTGATCGAGACCAATCAGTATTTATGCTTTTGAATTACGCATGCATATTTTCGAATAACTATAGTCATGATTTTGATTTGCATACTTTCATGAATATGCAACTTAAAAATATGCATAAGCAACTCTACAAGCATAATAAAGAGATGGAAGATGAGTGGCCAGAGGAGTTTGGTGAATACAATAATATAAAAAATGTGCATATGCAACTCTAGTAACAACATGACAAAGAGATGAAAGATACGGGAAGCTTCGTGAATATAATAATATAAAAATGTGAATATCGACTTAAAAACATGCATATACAATTTTACAAGCATGATAAAAAGATGGAAGATGAGAGAAACTTTATGGATACAATAATATAAAAATGTGTATATGCAACTCTATTAGCATGACACAGAGATAGAAGGAGGGAAGATTCGTGAATAAAATAACTTAAAAACGTGAATATGTTGAATCTATGAAAACATGAATACAATGAAATATGAATATATTACAATTAAAAGCATGAGTAAAGTCATTAAAAGTATGAATACGGTCATTGAAATGTTTGAATATGCCACTAAAAATATAAATACATTTATTTAAAAGCATGTATAGGCAATCTACATAACTAATTAATATATTTTTTTATTGGATAAGGATTAGGGTGGCCACAAGTATTATTTAAACTCGCCTAAAGTATCCACTAGAAATGAGAATTGGTTACTAACTAATTTTAGAGAAGAATGAACAAACTGTCGTCCGTGTGATTCGAAACAGTGACCTCGAGGTACTACCCCAAAGGCCTAACCGTTGATCGAACCAAATGCCCGAAGGCAACTATTGATTCCAAACAAACTCTCTACATGTTTTATCCATGCAAATGGAAAAGGTATATAATATATGATCAAGAATTCAAGATTCAAGAACAAAATACTCCGTACAATAATCTTTTGGCGAAAGAAAGAAACATAGTAATGACAAGATTAAAATAATTAACGAGAACGATGAATTAGGAAAAACAAAGTGACAAATCTCAAGTACAAAGAGAGCGAAGATACACAGAATAAGCTTTTATCTGTCGCCCTATGTTTTTATGGAGTCACGCCTACTACATGCACCACTATTCATATAGTCGATAGACATATACTATATTAAAATTGCACGGTTTTTAAAACCTTGATTATACTGTATTTCTTTTTAACAAGCACCGCTTTCTTGAATTCTACTTAAGATTCATCATACCTAATTTCATAAAGATGCTGGATTGCTGACCTAGTATGGAGTATAAAATATTTGTAAGAGTAGGATGAAGGCAGCAAATTGAAATAACGCGCGCATGTGTGTCCCACTAGCTAATTTCAACGTGCATTCCAACTTTTAATAGCACTAACCGTCCCTCCCGACAAACAAACAAACAATGCGGTCTTATTTCGGTGAAGTTTATTAGAAAGGGTTTTTCTAGTGTGTGACATACACTAATAATGATTAGGTCACCTTAATTAGAAAGAAGAATGTAAATTGAGAAGGAGAAGAGTGTAAATTGAGAAGGGAAATCATAACTTAATTTTGGAAGAATATTATTTCTCTTTATTACTAATTTCAAAATTATTAAGCAATACTTATCTATAAACTTCTAATTAAAGAAACCACAATCATTGTTAGTGTGTGCCCATGGACACACACTAGAAAAACCCTATTAGAAAATCTATATATAGAGTTCTAAAACCCTAGTGTAAATTAGTGAACCCTAAGGAGAAAAATAAAAAAGAAAAAAATCAATAAAAGATTTGGAGAGAGAACAAATTAAATCTAACCGTTGAACTATATTTAGATGGCTCAGATTTAACCAAATTCACCGATAATTCCACCGTAACTAAACCCTTCACCGAAACAAGACCGACCAAGAATATGTATTCCATTTCTAAATATATTTATAATTAAAAAAAACTCACCTTCTTTTTTTCTTTTCAATCCCACCATTATTGTAATACAAAAGTTAAAGAAGTAGAATGTTTGTCTATTATAAGGTTAACTTAGATTATTTTTAGGAATGATTTTATAAAATTCCTTCAGAAAAAAAAAAGCGTTGTTAGATCTCGAAGCTTCTACTCTTGAGGAGTTTAGTCCTTGCATGGGCCGTAGATGTGTTGAATGGAGAAGTGCCTTCTAAAAAATTGTCAAGGGTCGTCAAATAATTTGCAACCTGATTGCATTTTCAGTAGTAATGGTAAATTTTTTAAAAAAAAGGAAAGATCTAGGAGATTTTTAACATCTTGGATAATTACTATTATTTTTCAACATATTTTCTAAATATTTTAAGGCTATTGATGACTGCTATCCCACCACTTTTACATCTTATATGCACAAACTCATCTTTCAAAGATTGTAAGTTGGTAGGTAGGAATGTATAAGAAAATCGATTTTCCATTTTCCACAAGGCAAACCTAATGTACCAAAAGATAGGATAATAATAATATCATAAATGTTTCCAATCTAATATTTCAAATAAACCAAATTTAAGTTTTTGTATTATTGTTTTGGTTTTTTTTTTTTCTCATGTCCTTATGGCATAGGTAAAAAATACTTCATATAGAAACTAAAACCCCAAAAGAAAATTAATGAACCCTATGAAAAAGTCAAAATAATCTTAAATAATACAGAGTAAATTTTTTTTTTTGGTATCAAAGGAAGGCTATTAGTGCCTTGTTTTATTCATAATAGTAGATAACGGATTACATAATATTGGATTGAACATCAGAGACACAAATTTGCATAAGTTCACTAGGTTCTTAGCTTATGCCCTAGCCTTAATGCATATGTTAGAAACATTGTTATTATTATTCACGTTAATGAATTATTTTAGCTAGATTGTTAGAGAGTATGGTTCGTTATTTTTTTGTGTAATGTTTGTGATTGACCTTGTATCAGAAAGCCATAAGTTTATGTTTTGGGTTTAGCCCCTTATATTGCCATTTTTCCTCTATCCTTTAGTTATAATGTTATGTTCCATTCTCAAACTAAAATGTCCATGACCGGGATAATTATTTGAACCAGGCCATATATCTTGGGCTACATTGGGCCATACTATGGGCCAATATACCACTATATAGAAATGGGCTAGAACCCTATTAATGTAAACCACAATGGAGCATTTGTCTTAAGCTTTAAAATTCTTTTTTTTTTGGTCGAACTAAGCTTTAAAATTCTTAATGAACTAAATGTAGCATTCATTATTTCCTGAAGTTGGATTATACACATGACAAATCCTCCTTGAGGGGACGGAGAATGCTGCCTCTCCTTCGACCAAAAAAAGACACCCGACAAAAACTAGGTTCTCTTTAGGAGGGATGAACAGGTACTATGGAGGCCCGTCCATCACCCGATACAATACACTCGAAGTATGTATATAATTGTGTATCTTAAAATAACAAACTAATAAACTTTACTTTGTATGTATTGTTCTTTTTTTTTTATACAGGAAAGAATTAGGAGGGCCAGTTCATCGAGACGTTGGTCGTCCTAGAGCATCCGCAAGGATGAGATCTTGAAGATCTTTAGCAGCTATGTCAATCAGGTCGTCTCCATCATGGGAAGTCTTCGCGAGGAAGTCTGCTACTCTGTGGTACGTATTGTTCTTATCTTGCAACATCTACATCTTATTTGTTCGATATTATTTGTGATATAATCGAGAATTTGGGTAGTACAAGCATAAAAGTACAACAAGATGCATTATAAACGCAAGGCAGGAACATTTTATTGGATCACCCAATGAAGAGTAGATGCATCCGAAAAGGCAAACAGACAAATTAAAGAGGCATAGTAGTGCATCATTGTGTAGAAGATTATATAATAGCAAATCAAGTAGTTTGATTTTAGTAGAAGCTAGTTCTTGAAGAGCTCCAAGCAGTGGTCTTGGTCCAAATTCCTGCTCCAAAACTTCTTGAAGTACTCTGCATAGGTGAAGTCCCTGTACACTGAGCCAGACTCCCCTGCCTTTAGTGGAGGCGGCGTGCTAATGAGGGCGTCGTCTGCTGGGCAAAGGAACGACGCCACTGATATCCGTGCCTTGCTTGCGTTTACCGTCGCTCTATGCCACACGCTTTTGTAACTTCCGTTGCTTAACGCCTAGGTAGGTACACGTACAATGATCATCAATCTTAATTAGTACACACTTTGGCAAGTTCCATGTGCCGTTATATAGAATAAAGTGAAAATTGTATAACAACTTAGATTAGTATTATGGGTGCCTTACACCAACAACTTGATCAAACTTGATTCCATTTGGTGACTTCTAGCTCTATTGCAACGAATTGAAGTCCACTCAATTTGGATTTTTATAGTTTTATTAAATTTGTAATACATTTTGTCTATATCTTTCAACGGACACTCTCTTAGAGTTTTGAGTTACTAGAAGTTATTTTTTTTTCCTATGAAGTAATGATAATGATGATCACTTAATTTACCCACAAATAAACTACTAAATTCAAACATCAATTTCCTTATACCATGCATCTTCAAATTATAAAAGGTTTGGTTATTTCATTGACTACTTTGTGCAATCGAAATACCTTGAATTGCATATGATCAATGATATCAATATGTATGCAAGTACCTGCAATTGGTCACCGATGTTAACGACAAAGGCGTCAGGGTGAGGCTTGACGGAGAGCCAGGTCCCGTCAATGAGGACCTGGAGGCCGGAGACCTGAGAGTCTTGAAGGAGGATGGTGAGGGCGTTCGGGTCAGTGTGGGCGGGTAGCCCGTAAGTGAGTTCGGGCTCGGGGCAGGGTGGGTAGAAGTTGATGGCCATGTGTTGGCCTTGCTCTCCTAGGACTTGGGTTATGTAGTGCTTCTCAAGGCCAAGGCTCTCTGATATGGCCTCTTCTAGTCTCATCCCTAGGCTTCTCACCTCTAGGCAATACTTGCTCACTACATCCCTGCAGGATCATAAGTGTAAATATCAACACATTGTTTTAAGCCAATTGGGCCGACTTATGTAATTGAAGAGGTGGGCTTTGCATTCTTTTGATGGGTTTTTTTTGTTAGGCTTGTTAGTGGGAGAAATGATCAACAACAAAAGAAAAATCAGTCATAGCTAGGGAAATTTCATTTTTTTTTTTAATGTAGGGAGGCCAAAATGTCTTGAGGGAGACTAGAATGTCCGTCACGATAATCTCGACTTCCCACGGACAACATCAAACACCATTGGTGATATTAATAAGACTGAGATTGTCACCTTTAATTTCGATCCCAAAGTTTCCAAGACACAGTGCAACTACCACTAGTTACTACGAAGTATTATACTTACTAAACACCCTTTTTTTTTCGACCAAAAAAATACTAACACCCTTAATTTTTTTTCTTCAAAACGTTAAATACTATCTTAAACACCAGTTCTTTTGGTTTGTCCAAACACAAAGTTAGATGGGTGGTGGTAGCGGTTTGTCAATTATCCGTTAAACAGTTTAGCCCAACAAGATAGTACATCCAAAGTCCAAATAAGGCGCCAAAAAAAAGTCCAAATAAGGCGCCAAAAAGGACAAAAGCCACCAAACGCACAGCATTAGCATGTGAAAGAAAATTTAATAAATCTCGAATACCCCACTTGCACGAATAAAGGCAATTTTGTCCAAACCAAATCATTCATCCTATCCTTAGTATCCTATATTCATATCATCCATATAATATAATATAATTTATTTAGAACCTCATTTTTAAAAAAAAATTAAAATATTTTTAGGGAAATAATTTTTGAATTCAAATTTAAATGATTTTCAATTATTTTCCTTCGAGTTGAAGAGGAGTCATTAGGTCATTATAATGAAGGATGAGCGAATTTAAATCTTGTGTTATTAGCACAATGACATGTGTATTCTAAAACGAATTGACAATAGGAGGAGTAATCCAGTAGATTATATATGAATCCAATTTAAGTCCAATTTTCAGATGTAGGATTGACATTCTAATACTAAGCTAATAAGATTTACCAGAACATTTAACTAGTTTTCTAACAATGTCGACTAGTTAAAGGATTATGGCAAATCTTACTAACTTACCCAATGATTTTGGCCATTATATGGGTCAAAAGATTAATTTTTATCTCTTTTAAACAGGCTAAAAAATTCAACATTGGGCCACCCAATTACAAGTACCATTCTTTTGACCCAAAGAATGCCGACTAATTTCTCTCATCCTTCTTCAATTGGTTACTAGGCAAGACGTTCACCCCAATTCAATCCTGATCTGTCATTTTAGTAGACATCAATATATCATGCATGTCTCCTCTTACTAACTTTATCTGTTTAATTGACTCATTCTATGCGGTACACATTTTTCTAACCTGACATAGACGTTCATGATTTTTATTATCTCATACTTCTTAATCATCTAGAAACTCTAATCAGACTGGTTCTTTATTCAAGCAATTCGGTGCAAATATTTCTTCTTTTTTGAAATTATCTCAAAATCTTATACTCCCTCCGTTTCAAAATAGTTGTTCATAGACAAATTTGCACACATATTAAGGAAAACAAATACTCCCTCCGTTTCAAAATAGTTGTTCATAGACAAATTTGCACACATATTAAGGAAAAAAAATTCTCCCAAAATTACCCTTATTAAATGTTACTACTACTTCTAAAAGTTGCTTTGGAAAAAGTGTATATAATTAAAGTGGTGTAATTATTAGGGGTATAAGTGGAAAAAATTTATGTATGAACAACTATTGTGAAACAAGAAACATAGTCTTTATGAACAATTATTGTGAAACGGAGGGAGTATCTCCCAAAATTACCCCTATTAAATGGTACTATTACTCCTAAAAGTTGCTTTGGAAAAAGTGTATATAATTAAAGTGGTGTAATTATTAGGGGTATAAGTGGAAAAAATTTATATATGAACATCTATTGTGAAACAAGAAAAATAGTCTTTATGAACAACTATTGTGAAACGGAGGGAGTACCTATTTTATAATTCGTTGCCAATTAAGGATAATTCTCGAACATATTATGAGTACAAACTATTGTATTATTTTTCCACATAATGCATTATTACTTTTTACATACTTCAAATTAATTAATACTAGTAATTTTTAACAAAAAAAAAGGCTTGTTGGAAGAGAAATAAACATTCTTAATTATTACCCCGAATGAAATACGGTGTTTAAAGTATTGTTTTATAAGGCGAGGAGCTACATACATTATGATAAAAATGAAACCCACTAATTCAAATTTCATTTTATTAACAACAACGTAAATTTAGGCAACAAAATCAATGATTAATAGTGGAGTAATAATTTGGTTTGTAAAATGGATTTTTAAATTCTTCGTGGTGGTGGTTGTGTTTTGTATGCATGAAAGGCAGGAGTGGTTTATTTTACTTTAATTTTTAATTGAACTTTTGTTTTCTTTTTTGCAAGTTGTCATATTTGTCTTAGAAAACCAGAATTGTTTTGTATAGCGCATTTATGATGATCCAGGTATTAACTAATCAGCACCAATCACTCCCAATCAGTGTTCTGCGCGCTTACGTCAACACGGCTTGGGGAGATGACGTCAGTGGTAGTGCGCCAGGTGATGTCAGCCACTTGGCCAACGATTTCGTCATCACTCTCCGTCACGTGAGATCAACGGCTAGGATCTTACTATGTAGTAGAAAGGATCTTACTATGTATTCGTGTCGTGTGTATACATAATACTCCGTATATAAACTTATAAACTTATCATAATATATGTATGATGCTTGTGAGGTGGCTGTCTATAGCTAGCTATCAGCTGTTTGGTTATTCATAAAATAAAATAAGAATTGTATTAATTAGTTAATGGAAATGCTAGCTTTTTTTTACCCCCTAAAGCAACAAGATGAGGTAACTTTTCTTTTTTAAAACATAAGGTAAAAATTAGGTAGATATATATTCGATCACTTTACTTTCATGTCATTCACACATGTACTAATTATTTTATGTTACGAATAATTTATACACGTATAGATAAAGAGATTTGGCTAACGTAGTTACTCTAGGTAGAGTTCGAAAATTATTGACCATCCATCGATAAATAAAGAGTTGAGATTGATTTATTCTCTCTCCAAGTCTTTTTTATTTTTAAAGGATTTTATTTTTGTGAGAGGGTTTAGAAATGTACTCATAGATTTGTTTAGACCACTGTACTCTGCCGTAAGCCCGTAACCGTAAAAAAAAAAAAGAATAAATATACATAGGGTCTGTTCGGCGCTTCAAATCTGATACGAGTTGATGTTGATTTTACAAGTTAATTTTAGGAGTTGAAATTATTAGCTTATTTTTGTGAAAAATTATGTAGGTGTTCGGTAGATTAAATTGATCGAGACTGATTTTATAAAAGATGGATGCATATATTTATAAATTTATAAAGAGAAGGTTAATTTTTAAATCTTCCGAAATTAAATTAGTGAAGGGCAATTAAAGGAAATAAATTCCATAAGGCTGGATAAAGCTCGGAGGGGTAGATTAAATTTTGGGTGAAATATAAATTACCATCAACTCCCACTACCGAACAGATAATAACGGCTTTATTTTTTTACCATAAGCTTGAATAAAGGTGTATAAGGTCAAAACAAGGCCCGCCGAACGACCCATATTCAATAACTTGGTTTAGTAACAAGGAGTGTGTTATACTTGCAATTGGTTGATGGTTCGGACTTGGACTTTTTTTAAACAATTTTTTTTACAATTAAACAAACATTAAATTAAAATTATAAATAATTAATTTTTTATAAGTTAAATTTAGTATAGTTATCTTAAAAAATTGCACAAGTCCCCTAAAATATTTGGGACTGCCTTGACAATTCATATAGATGTGTATTTTCCCAAATCGATTCAAGTGATTTAAATGCATATTTTGGACAAACTTGGAATTGGTAAATTTAAGTCGGATCTAAAGCTTGCGGACCACAAAGCCTCTAAATTTGGATTAGGTTTAAATTAGATAGATTTTTTTTATCATATGTATTTAATAAGAACCTTATTTTGAAAAGATTTTATTAGTTTTATTTATTTAAAAAAAAAAATATTTTATTTTTTTAAGGGTTTATGACTTTTCTCTTAGGTTAGATAAAGACCATAGCTATATTTCAACTTTTAGTTAATTTTTGATTTTATGATTGGATGGGAGTTCGAATTGGTTTACATTTTGACAAAATTTGTATTAATTGTGTGGGGTATTTTTTTGTAAGAAACTATTGCCAAATATGGTTTGTGTAGGGTGGTGGTGCACTTTGTTTTTTGGCCACAAATCATACGGCGATATTGTGATAAAAAAAAGTGACTTTCTGCTCTTCCACAGAAGAATCAAGTTGACCGACTTTTCCCTCGCTTTCTGGATTCCCCTGTTTTTATGCACGTGTTATTGAGGATGACACGTGGCCCACATGGATTGCTTTTTACAGCCTTTTACTGCTCTTATGAGAAAAAAAGATGAATCCTCAATGCACAGAATTAAAGATGCCTTCTTTCACAAAAATGTGTAAAAGCGTTTCTGAATCAAAAATTGATAGTGGCTATAGTACACAATTTTTGGAGTAAAGTACCTTTTGAGTTGAATAAAAAAAATAAAGGTTGTTATGTTGAATCCGACCAAAAAACAAGGTCGCATGTTAATAAGTTGAGAAATTAAAGATAATGGTACTTATCAAATAAGCTAAAAGTGATTATTATAGTGAGTACTGACTGATAAAAAAGGTGGAAAAGGTAAAGTGACATGAAAATTATTTGATCGAATATGATTGAAATAATGTATATCAATTGTGATCCGGCCGTTATATGTATAGAAAGGTCCACTTGTAATTTTTTTTCCCTCTTAAACAATGAACGTTACAATTTTTTTTAAAAAGAAACATGATGATATCAGAAAGTGGGTCTGCACTAATTTTAACAGTATTAAAATAAAATGTTTCCTACGGAGTATAAATTTATTCGATCGAGGGTTTGTTTTTACTTAAAGGTGTTTAATTAATAATCTTTTATCATTTTTCACATTTTTTAAAGTTAACCTAAAATAAAAATAAGAGAGTTTTATTATTTTAAAATTTAATGATTAAAATATATTTTCAATAATTTTTTTTATTGAAATTAGAATAAAATAACATTTTTATTATTTAACATTATAAATAAGAATGAAAAATCCAATATATGGACGTGACTTCACCCGGGCTAGGCTGATTCTTTTTCTACAAAATATCTACAGTAATATTTTTATGATATTGGTTAAATTAATGTCATGGATATGTTTATTTATATCCCACCTACGTGTCGATAAACATGCCTTGAAAAGGGCCAATGGATATTTTTTTTATCTGATACCATAAAAATATGTTGATGATGCAATCTTGATGGGTAAACCTAAAGTTGAATATAGTGAGAAAGATGTTTTGTGTATGGGGTTGGTTCATGTCTATTTAAAATTGCATGATGAAGCATTAATCGACCCATACTTGGAATTCATGCAATAAATATGTCTTAAGTTCAATTTATCTCACGTGAAGTGGACCATGTAAAAATCTCTGGGTTAATATTGATGGAGAGGGTGACCATTTATGCACACACGTGTATTAGGTCGAGTATATAAATCCAATAGGGTTCCATCATAAAATGAATTAACAATAGGAGTGAAAAGGAGAGAAAGAGCGTACTTGAAAGAAGGTGGAACAGAAGGCCACTCGGGAACATATTGAGGAAGAGGCCAACAATGGAGCCTGAGATAGTCTCTCCAATTGTGGACTTGCTCCTTTTTCACATTGAAGCTGGTAGAAAGCCTCATTGTCTTCGAGGGATCGTCTGAGTAAAGCTTCATCTTCTCCTCCGCCGGAAGATTGAAGAACTCCTCCGCCATCCTTATCATCTCTTCCATCGCCTCCTTTTTCACCCCATGATTTACCACCTACACCCACAAATTAATGCCAATGTGATATTAAAAACAAAACAAAACAATAACATATGCACCGCCACCTTCACCACACGTTTTATAGACACTTATAAAGGAAATAAATATTCGAGTAAATGATGCAAATCTCATCCACTAGCAATTCGAATTATGATGACATATATGAAGACACTGATATTAAAAGGATCTTCCAAAAAACGTAGTTATGAAATAAGCCAATCAAAACGTAGAATGATGATAGTAGTCATAGTTGATACCGGAACCAAAAAAAAAACACTACTACACAAAAGATATTTTAGCGAAGAAAGTTCCATCCATATAAGGATGTTCTTGTTTGTATGAAAAAGGGAAAAGTTAACATATATTATCTAATTAGACACTTGCCCATTTCATAAAATGTCTTAAGAAGTGAATATTAAAAACGGAAAATGACAACTAATATTTAATTAACAATCAACATAATTGAACAAATCACGCAATTATAAGATAATTAGGGAGTATAAAAAAACATCTAGGTACCTGGAAAAATCCGAAGGATTGGCAAGCATGTTGGATTTGGCGAATGATGAAGGATCGATCGGGATGATCAAGATCAATCAGAGGAACATTCTCGCACTCGGACACTTGGGCGAGATTGGGTCGTTCGGATTCCGGCCTCACATACTTCTCTGGCAGGCTGTTGTAGCTAACTCCAGAGGACAATACCTTTATATGATCCATACCCTTAATTAGCTTAATTATTATAAGTAAACTTAATTAAGTTTAAGCTTATTATTATTAAGGAAAAATTAAAAAAGGGAAGGGGTGAGAATTGAAAGTATTTGGGTTGTGGATATGGGATTAGAGATCGAAGGTGTGTGGACCCTGTTGTTGAGTGGAGGTAGTTTCGAGGAAGGAGGAAGACATGTATGTCAACTGATGACTTTGCAGGCTTCTTATATAGACGGGCTTCGCCGCATTCTTTACGGCATTTTATTTGGTTTTATTTTTATTACTTAATCTATAACTATATATTAAACATATATCTTTTCGAGCCACCAGAACGATTCTGACCCCACCTCATATTTACAAAATTAATTTTTACTCCTAATATTTTAACTTTTTTCTATAAATTCTTCTTTAACAATTTAAATCTATCTTTAACATCAAACAAATATCTATTTAGTATAACAATATCTTTTGAAAACTTCCTTATACAAATATTTAAAATTAAAGATAACAAATTTAAAATATTTTAAAATAAGTATAAATATCTTTTATCTTTTAGCATGATTCCTTTTCATGAATTTATTTATAGATATAATCACAAACTGAGTATGGTCGCATCTTAAATTAAATTAATTAAATTTAAAATATTTATGTAATTAAATTATTTTTATCTTTCATATTTTTATTATATCTTATTTATTAAGTTAACTATTATTTTTTAAATTCTTATCTCTTCTATATTTGAATATATAAATTTTTGTATCCATGAAATATTATCAAGGAATAAGAGAAATATAATTATTTTATCTTAATAATATATCTTCATTCTCAACATTAAATTTAACCATTTTTATTGATTAAAGAAATTATACATTCTACAAGCAATAAAATTGCTTATATTAAAATTTTTATTATATTTTTATTTATTAATATCCTATTTATAATGTCTATAAAATAAAGAATCGTAGTCGTACATGGTACGACGGGTACAACTAGTAAAATTATAAAGGGACTCCCAAAGTCTGGATCTTCTGGGTGCTACAATTGTTGTTGCACCAATGATACATATCCATGTGCCAATTTATTTAATAATTTTTAAATTTAATTAAATTGGAGAAATTAAATAAAAAGAGGAATAATTACCTTCAGTATTATTCTCCATCCAAAAGAACGATAGTCGATAGGGTATATGTAATGGCTGCTCACTGTGAAAGCTTTTCTAAATTCAAGAGGTGTTGCAGAAGTCTTCAGTATTATGCGGATTCCGATTCCGATAAATCGAGCGATTTCGAGTTGTTGCTGAAGTCTTCAGGGCTCGAATTTCCCCTCATTGCCAAGTCTGTGTCAGCGGACGGGAGCTCCGACTCCCACGACATGTCGCTTGTGCTCAGCTCTGATGGATTGATGGAGCTCAAGGCTCCTGTTGTGCTGCAAGAGTTCGTCAACCATGGCGGGGTGATCTTCAAGGTCTATTGGAGGGTTTCTTACACATTAGAGACTGTTTTTGCTCAAGTTCCTGCTCTTGATCATGATCAGACAGTGAATATATATAACAAGTTGATAGTGGAAGATTAGGGAATTGGATGGAGGTTGAAGAATAAGCTTAAATATTGGGTGGGAAAAGAGCGGATTTTGTTGGATCGTGTCGCGTTAGTAACAAGTCAGGGAACTAGTAATGTTCCCTGGGCAGCGGAAATAAACAATAAGAACACAGAATTTAGAGAGGAAAACTTTCTGTCCGACCAACAAGTCGTAGAAAGAAAAACCTCTACCTTTGAGACTCCTGCTCAGAGGATTTTCAATAGACTACTTTTATTAAGTTTCAACGATTACAAGGCAAGTCAAGTTCCCTGGTAACTAAGGCACCAACCAAAGTTCAACCAACTAGACTTCTACAACCCTAAGCGTAAACCTAAGACAAAGTAAACTATTGACTTACTTGTGGATTCTTCACCGGAAAAAGCCACACACTCGTACACTTGAAAAGCTCGCTCTCCAAGTTCGCCGTATACAACCCTACTTAAACCCTATCTATAACCTAGCTATTTATAAGATATGTCAAGTCTGATCTCATACGTAATTCTTGCCTAATTACGCAGATATTCCACTTAACAAATCTCACACAATAAGGAGAAAGTATTGTTTGTGATTTCGAATCCTTAACCATATATGTCGATTCTTTCCAAAACCGAATGATCTCGGATTTCCTTAGATAAGATCGTGTGAAGCTAGATCTTATCCTTCCTTTGATCTCCTCAAACAACCGCCTACATCTGTCATATCTTCGTAGAAGATTGCTCGTAGAAGATCTGGTAACTTGCCATTAATAGAAAGCCACGTTCCATCTGAGACGCGCTTCCTAAATCTGTCACTCGTTCCCTCCATCGTTCCTCACAATGTTCCGTCACTCGTGACTATGTACCTGTTTTCCTGAAACACTTACATGTAGAAGCAAGTTATATCAACTAAGTTTGTTATCATCAAAACTAAGAGAAACCATGGAACAACCATTGTTCCAACAATTTCCCCCTTTTTGATGATGACAAACCTATACAAAAATGCACATCTAGAAACCAGTAGAAATATAGATCAGAAAAAAAATTCCTGTATGGTTCCCCCTTAACAGATGCACAGTTGTTCCTACTCATCAGAGGTAACAACATATTCCCCCTTAGCCAAAGATCCCTCTTTATTTCCTGGATAGAACGCATCTCTGCATTTTTCCTAACTTCCCCCTTTTGACATCATCAAAAGGTCAACAATCATCAAGCAAAAACGTAGAGCAAATGAAAAAATTCAATTGAAACTCAAACCATTCATAAGCAAAAGATAATTGATATTATAGATAATTGTCGCGGAAAATATAGCCAAAGAAGACATAAAACATAAAAAGTCTAAACATCCAAGAGAAATAACAAAAAAAAAACTTTTAAACCGGGGATAGATAGGCTAGGGAACTAGAGAGGGTCCACATCATGGTTCGGAGGAGGTGGAATCAGCAACAGTAGTGTTAGTGTCTCTCTTAGCCAGGTAACCAATGATGGTACTCAGCTGAGAGGAAATCCTTTGAAGCTCGGACAACATCTTGGAAGTAACACTTTCACTCATCGAAGAGCTCCCAACGTCCATCTAGGCAGTCTTCTTTGCAGTTGTTCCCTTCGAATCACCCTGGAAATTCATCCTCGAGATATTGTGCATATCTAGTGGTAATCCAAAGAACTCCTCACTTGAAGGCTTGTATGCCTTCCTCTCCTTCAGGATTGCCTTCACAAACTAAGGATAAGGCCAATCATGTTTCTTCCTTGTACACTTAGCCATTTGCCTCATCACAATCTCAGGAAGACTGATATGTTCCCTCCTTAGAAACTTGTCCAGCAGAATCATGTCATTGATGGTGAGTGTATCCCTTTTCTCCAGCCTAGGAACAACAACCTTGATAAGAAACTGATGCGCAATCCTAGCAGTGTAACTCAAATCATTTGTGGAATAAGGACCAACATCAGACACCTTTCCCATGACGCGCTTAATCAATTGTGCTTTGTTCCTTGGTCAGTTGCTTGAAGTGTGCACATCACCATAACTCCTCCAAGTTATGGTCTTTCAGAAACTATTCGTCGATCACCAGAGGAGCGACGACCTTCTTTAAAACCTTCTTGGATCTGGCCTCAGGTTCCATCGGCAGTTTCCCTTTCGCCTTGGCAGACTTGAGATCCGTCTCAACTTCTTCCTCTAACTCTTCCTCTCCTTCTTTTCTTCATCCTCTACCTCTTCCCAACCTCCTCATAGTCTTCTTTGGGATCTTCTTCCTCAGAGGACTCCAGAGCCACCGGTTTCTTTGAAACGGTGGAGCGAAGGTTGTACTTAGTTCATGTGGAAGCAAACTTCGCCTTTTTGGAAAAATCTCAGTTGGAATTTTGGGAACTCTCTTCCTAGACAAAGTCTTGCCTCGGCTTGTTGGCTTAACCCACCCATGCCGCAAGTGAACTGGCAAAGTTTCCACCTTTGCTTGATCGTCGGTGGTTTCCTTCGGAGGCGAGTTCACCTCATCTTTTTTCAAACTCATCCTTGCCCTCCTTTCCTTCCTCTGTTTCAGCAGGCTTGTCGGAAGGGGTTGCAGAAGGAACCAAAGATGGATCCTTTTCAGATTCCGCAGCCAGAGTCTCCTTCTCTTTAGAGACCTCACAAGTGGTCTCTACTCCGATGTCGGCAACAACATCAAATTTGGTTTCAAGTTTGGAAACGGGAGAGGGAGAGGAAAGCTTGGCCTTTATGAGGAATTCGAGTTGTGCTTGAAGAGCTTCGATCTCGGAAGCATCGAGGCCATTAAAGTTGAGGACAAGGGTGTTTGAAGAGGAAGCCATTGAAGCAGTAGAGAGGAAAGATTGAAGCTTGAAGAAGATTAGGGTTTCGAAAGATAAAAACAGAGATACGGTGGAAAAAAATAATGAACAATAGAAGGGATTATAAAACACACCTCTTTCCTTGTTGATAAAGATCGTAATCTTCCCAAGATTTTCTATCCAAATCTTAACGGCTAAGAGTTTCCATAATGATGAAATTTCACCACCATTAATTCTCGACTGCGTCAAACATCCTATCGTTCCCTGCAAAAGCACTGGTCAACGGCTGGATTTTTCAAACGAGCAGTCACAACGGCTATTACTCTACTGCGTTCTCTGAAATGATTGACGTCTGTTCCTTTGTAGAAAAATCTTCAATTGTAATCAAAGAAGTTCCTTTAATGTGACACTATTTCCAAACCACTAGTTCCATACCTCGTTACCATGAGTGGATAAAAGGCTATGTTTGAACACACAAGGGACAAGAGACGTTCCATTCAAACTTTTTGTGGGCTTGGAATATTTTTGACATCCAAACAATTATTCCCCGTTTAAAGGTAATCAAGGGGATTCATAGGGAATGTTTGTTTGGACCAGACTAATGGACAGCTTATAACCAACCATTATTTCGGCTTGAAGTGAGGGATAGAATAGATCAAGTTGGTTATTTTGGGCTAAAAGAAAATCTTGGATGTAAACAATTCAATTTCAGTTCCGTTTAGCATGCAACACTTAACAATTTCTAATATACACAACATCAATGCATAGAGGAAAGATATGAGCCATTAGAAAACTTGTCAAATGATACGTAGTTCCCTGAGAAGTTACCTCTTTAGTCAGGCACTGAGGGAATAGAGGACTGGGACTTGTTTACTCCAAGGAAATCATTCCTAGTAACATCCTCAAATGCTCATAGGGTTTTCTGTCCAAAGCCTTGGTGAAAATATCTGCCACTTGATTTTCAGTCCTACAATGATCCATCTTGATAAAACCTTTTTCAACATTATCTCTTAAGAAATGATGTCGAATATCTATATGTTTGGTTCTAGAATGATGCACAGTATCCTTGGAAATATTGATTGCACTTGTATTATCACATAAGATAGGAAGAGTTCCAAGAGACATACCAAAATCCACAAGTTGTTGTTTTAACCACAAAACCTGGGAACAACAGGCGGCTGCGGCGACATATTCCGCTTCAGCCGTTTAAAGAGCAACTGAATTTTGCTTCTTCGATCCCCACGACACCAAGCAAGGACCAAGAAATTGGGCCATGCTTGATGTGCTCTTCCTATCTACCAAGTGACCTGCAAAATCTGCATCTGAAAAACCGACAAGATGGAACGAGTTGTGTCTTGGATACCATAGACACAACCCATCGTTTCCTTTCAAGTAGCGCGGAATTCTCTTCACTTCTTTCAGATGTGTTTCTTTAGGATTAGCCTGAAATCTAGCACAGAGACACACACTGAACATAATATCTAGCCAACTGGCCGTTAGGTACAATAGGGAACCAATCATGCCTCGGTACATCGTTTGATCAACATCAACATCATTAGGATCAACATCAAGACGAGTATTAGGAGAAATAGGAGTATCAAAAGATTTCGTAGAATCCATACCATACTTCTACAATAGCTCCTTGATGTACTTTTGTTGATGTACCTTTGTTCCTTCATCACTTTGTACCACTTGTAGACCCAAAAAGAAAGTGAGTTCACCGATCATGCTCATCTCAAACTCACTGCTCATTAGGTTTTTGAAGCTTTCTACAAGTTTAGGGTTAGTAGAACCAAATATAATATCATCAACATAAACTTGAACTACTAAAACCTCATCGTCTTGTTCTCTTAGGAACAACGTCTTGTCGATCACACCACGTCTATATCCATTGGATAATAGAAACTGAGCGAATCTATCATACCAAACACGAGGAGCCTGTTTAAGACCATAGAGAGCCTTATCCAGTACGTAGACATGGTCAAGATGATCAACATCTTCAAACCCTGGTGGTTGCAACACATAAACCTCCTCTTGTAGCTACCCATTCAGGAATGTTGTCTTCACATCCATTTGATATAATTTGAAACCCTTGTGAGCAGCATAGGCGATTAGAAGACAGATGGCTTCTATTCTTGACATATCTTATAAATAGCTAGGGTTTAAGTAGGGTTGTAGACGACGAACTTGGAGAGAGAGCCTTATCCAGTACTTGTGGATTCTTCACAGGAAAAAGCCACACACTCGTACACTTGAAAAGTTGTCTCTCCAAGTTCGTTGTCTACAACCCTACTTAAACTCTAGCTATAACCTAGCTATTTATAAGATATGTCAAGTCTGATCTCATACGTAATTCTTGCCTAATTACGCAAATATTCCACTTAACAAATCTCACACAATAAGGAGAAAGTATTGTTTGTGATTTCGAATCCTTAACCATGTCGATTCTTTCCAAAACCGAATGATCTCGGATTTCCTTAGATAAGATCGTGTGAAGCTTGATCTTATCCTTCCTTTGATCTCCTCAAACAACCGCCTACAGCTGTCATATCTTCGTAGAAGATTGCTCGTAGAAGATCTGGTAACTTGCCGTTAATAGAAAGCCGCGTTCCGTCTGAGACGCGCTTCCTAAATCTGTCACTCGTTCCCTCCATCGTTCCTCACAATGTTCCGTCACTCGTGACTATGTACCTGTTTTCCTGAAACACTTACATGTAGAAGCAAGTTATATCAACTAAGTATGTTATCATCAAACCTAAGAGAAACCATGGAACAACCATTGTTCCAACTGATTTCAAAGATTTTGAGGAAGTTCATAGATTTGGAGAGCGATGAGAGGAAGGAATTGGATGAGAAATGCAAGAAATTGAAGGAGCTGGTTCTGCTTGGAGTTGCAGAAGATGGAGCAACACGTAGCTTGATGAGTTTTTCTTGGATTTTTTTCCCAATCTACAATGATTTGGTGGGATAAAGTTAAGAGAATTATCAAGTTTTATCAAATTTGGATTTTTTGTATCTTATGAACGCAGGAAAATTGCTTATAATGTATGAAGTTGATGCTTTGAGTCAATTTTCACCCGAGGCAGAACAATTAGTAAGAGAGCCACCCTTTGAGGCTGATTGCCCAAATATAGTTTGTGAGACATCAGAACAGAAAATTTTGGTCCGTGTTGGCTGCGTACAATCTGAATTAATAATATCGTGCTCAATGGTGTACAAACTTGGTCTTAGTGAGCAATAAAAAGAACGTTTCATTCTTGAAAGAGATGCAACTGAACAAGCCTGTGAGCAGTCATGGCATTGTATTCTGGTGAACAAAAAGACTGTTTCAAACCACCTAACTAACTCAGCAAATTGAAGGATTGACTATCATATCAAAGAATGTACACTTGATATAAGAAAAACAAACCACAGCTTAAATGCAATCTTTTTCCCTCACAAATCCACATCATCATATCATACCCAAGAAAAAATACCTATCCTATCCTTTCATTTCAAGCTTGTTTGCAGATTTGATCTCTATCATGTTTGTCTTTATAGTTTTCTCCCACCATCTTAGTGATTTGTTCAGATAATAGGATGCCTGTTCCCAATGAAAATAAACCAGCATAAAAACATAAAAAATCTGATTTTTTTTAGGAGACAATTTCTAGATAAGTGAGATTTTCATTACTTACATTGACAACAAACTTCTTTGAGGATTTGGCAACTGAAAACCTTGAAGAATTTTGATTTGGGGCAATTATTAAGGGTTGCGCCAAGAACTGATGGAGAATTTGCTAATTGAATATACAGAGAACATCCTAATTGAGGATTTCGGTCAGACAACTTGTTAATGCACTCAAAAGCATCAGAACAAGCATTCTGTTGCAAAAAAAAAATCACCTAGGTACATGAGACTATGCTTCATTAAAGCTTAAAATGAAATGCAAACATGTCCATCATCAACACAACAATTCGCAGATTGGTTCCAATAAAATATACCGGTGTTCTTATAAAAAAGCTATTCAGTAACATGATAATAACTTCAATTAAAGCAAAAGGATGTTCAATTCTTAGAAAATTAACAAAAGGGATTAAAGTCAAATGATGTTCTATTCTCAGAAAATCAACAAAAGAGAGCTCTCTCTATGTGACTTCATTGGGTTGGTGTACAACTCATCAACCTACTTGAACGAAGGCACTTGCTTAATGGAGGCTTAATCTGAAATTATTGAATGTTGAACAGTCTGGGCAAGATTAAATCAAACCTCAATACTGTTGCAAATTGAATCGTGTATTTTGATCTGTAGAAAGCCTTCTCTTCTTGTTCGGTACGGCTGAATACCCTAAAAGTCGTTTTTTTTAATTAGGTAAGAATTAGGCTACACTCCTTCATGGAGGGCGTCCTAAAGATCCTTTCGGATGAGAACATGAAGTTCTGGATGAATCTTAATGACCTCGGCAGGGAGACTCTGACCCAATTTAGCAATTTTATCGGCCACAACGTTACAATCCCTAGAAATATGGTTAATCCGTAAATCATGGTCTCCGGACGTGGAGACAAGGATATCAGATATTATTAGTTCAATCTCCCAAGGGCATTTAATAATCCCTTTAAACGTATTAATAACTTGGAGGTTGTCTCCTTCAATAACAAGCTTTCTTAAATTCCTATTTTTCACTTCCCGAATAACTTCTCGCAATGCCAAAGCTTCGACTTTTAAAACTGAGATTTTTCCAAAGTTACATGTTTTCAATTCGATTATCCGACCAAGGTGGTTTCTGAGTACAATTCCTCCTGTTGCTTGGTTGTTAGAAAGCTTAGATGCATCAATTTAAAAGTCGTTCTTTTGATGGAGAATAATAATACTAATGGTAATTATTCATCTTTTTATTTAATTTCTACAATTTAATTAAATTAAAAATTATTAAATGAATTGACACATCACACATGGATATTTATCATTGGTGCAGCAGCAATTGTAGCAGCCCAAGACACTGAAGATCCGGACTGCCCAGAGGGGACAACCACAATCGGATATGGATAGATGAGAGGAAGGATTCAAGGTCCAAGAGTAGGGGCAAAATGGACTTTTTTTAATTATTTTTAATGGATAAGGGTCCATTCGTTACCAATTGAATGAAGTTGGAAAGAGGTTAGCTTGTTTTTCCAAGCTTCATGTAACATGTTTGGTAAAAAAAATTATCGACTAAGTTAAGGGCCTGAAGATGAGATGGATGAAGATTAAATTTTACCCCCCAAAAATATAATCTTGGTACCCTTAACTAGATGGAGCTAAAGTACCCCCCAATTTCTACCCCACATCTCTTGTCCATGCTCCTCAACACACATAAAACTCCATCAACTTTTGACCGCAAACAACCTCCGTCGAAGTCACCATTGACACCATCGTGGACCTCCATCAAAGCCATCATTGACACTGCAGTAGACCTCCATTGAAACTGTCATTAACATGGTCGTGGGCCTCCCCTTCTTGATGAAAACCTCCTTCAAAGTCGATAGCGAGACATTTGAGATGAACAAGGGCTAGATGCAAGCGAGACCATGTCACCATTGCAAAGGCCGAGCTATAACTATAGTACTCAAGGAGAAGAATGGAAAATATCATGTGTGTGGACTTTATCAATTTAAACAAAGCTTGTCCTAAAGACTCATCCCCTCCCTCACATTGATTCAGTGGTGGACGCCACAAATAGCATGGGCATGGGATACTAACTTTATGGACTCATTCAACGAGTATCACCAGATGGATATGCACTCGGATGGCCAAGAAAGACAACCTTCATTACGAACCAACTATTTATTGTTATAAAGTTGTACCTTTTTAACTAAAAAATCAGGGGTGACAACCAAAAACTAATAAAAGAGAGTTCAAATACTAAATTGAGGACACATGAACGTTTGCATAGATGAAATATTCATCAAGTTAAAGAAGGAAGAAGATCATATCAAGCATCACGAGACAACCTTCAACATCCTCAAAGAGTAGAACATGAAGCTTAGTCTAACTAAATGCTCTTTTGGAGTCTCTTTTGGAAAATTCTTAGGACACATGGTCATCCAACATAAAAGTTGAAGCTAGACTTGACCAAATTAACGCGATACTTAAATTTGAGTCACCAAGATGTGTGAAAGACGTACAAAAGCATATCAGACGAGTAGAAATTAATGTTGAACAAATTCATTTACAAAACGTTATACAAAGCTAATATATTCTACGACGTTTACAAAGATCTTTTAAGGACCACTAAACATGAAATCATCTTTCAAGTTCTAAAGGCATATATCGGGATCAAAGATGAATGTTTCATAATGATAAGCTAATCCATCGCATACAAGTAATTGACTTGGAATAGATCGAGTGTTAGAGCTTGGGACATCCCCTAATCATTTCCATTTGATAGTAATCATGCTGTCAATGCCAAAGTAAATTTCCATGAAACTTTCAGAATGATTGTTTTTTATCAACTACTTATTTGCTGTATTTTATTTATGCGCTTTCAGCAGTACATTATTGTGGCATATATAACTTTTGTTATAAGCCACTCGACGACATCGATATCTAACAATTCATATCCTAATAGATATGATGATCTAATATAATTTGTTACTCCGTATTTTGATTAAATTATACAAATCCACTCTCACAAAACCACTTGTAAAAATAAGTGACTAAGAAGATTCACCCATAAAGGTAGTAGTACATTTTTATAAACCCACCCAGAAGCCTATTAATTTCCAAAGAAACTCTGCAAAATAGGTTTTTTTCTCACAAAATCGCTAACCAAAACAAAAAAAAAATATGAATTGAATGAATTTTTTGATTCAATTCTTATAAGAATTTATGTGAAAAAAATTCCTTTTTTTGTGTTATTTTGTGAAATCTTTACTATTTTATGGGTGATTTATTGTAATTTTTATAAAATACGGTTGATTTTTAAAAATTTTTCTATGTTGCTGGATTTATGTTTGGTTTTGAGTAATTTATCCATTTTTTTTATCCACCGATTTCAATGTATAACTAGTTGATGACCCGGGCCTTGCCCGGGAACCTTTTTAAATAAAAATTATAATATTTAATTTAAATATGATGTAGATATTATAATTTATATAATAAAAATAATATTACAAATCATCAAATTAAATATTAAATATTGTAATTTATTTTAAATCATATATTTTATTATTAAAATTTATAAAACTATTATCTTATTATGAAAAATGCTATTTGTAATATATATGTAATAATCATAAAAAAAGTTGACGTTCTTAACTTCTAGGGTTGACTTGAACTCGCATAAGAACCGCAATGAATAAATAGATAATTATCTTGGTTTTTAATTAACATGGGCCATATTTTTAATTACATATTGTTATATTAACTTTTTTTTATTTTCTTATATTATTTTTCTATTTAAAATTATGACAACTTGATATGCTTACTTTAGTATAGGTTAACTCTTGTATTTTAGGTATGATTTGAGTGCGTTTAGGTTAGTTTTGAGCATAATTGTCATATGAAGACCGAAGACACGATTTGAAGAATTGCAAGAGTTTTGAAGATAAGTGTTGATTTGGAATTGTTTCGACACCACTTTCTTGTAACGCTTATTCCGGGAGCTACGGTGATCGGATGAAGCTGAATTTGGTATCATTAGAAAGCTAACTCGAAGAGCTACAATTCATGTTTTTACGGAGAGTTCAAATTCCAATTCTAAGTGGGTCAAAACCACCTCCGAAGTTGACACCAGAATGTTGAAAGAAGGAAACCGCGCTCGCGGTTCGAGGAGTTTCCGCGGCCGAGGAGGATTGACTGATCCGCGCCCACGGTTTGAATCCGCGCTCGTGAACCGTGGTTTTCCAGCGCCGACTTTGTTTCGTTTATTATATCCTTTATTTATAATTATATCTTTAGGTTTCCGACTATTTTAAGTTTAGTTTCGTATTTTTAGTTCCACAATTCTAGCATACTTTTCAGAGATTATTCCAGTTTTCAATTTCATTATGAAGAACTAATTTCCCTTTGGAGTTTATTTGATCAAGGAAGCCTTTTTATGTAATTCATGAGATTCTGGTAACTTTTCTATCCCTTGGTTAATATCAAAACTCTTGTTTTTAATTTCATGATTATCAATTGATTTCTCTTGGTGCGCAACTTGTTGAATTTGATTGATATTCTATTGTTTGGATTAGTTTGATTGTTGTCTGTGCAATCTTATTTATCCTTGAAACAACTCTTTTCTAGGACCGTGGACTAGAATTGAGAAAGAGTGTTTGATTGTTATTTTATGCATGAGAATCGTAGCTTGATTGCATGATTTAATATCCTTCTATCCTTAATATTTTGCATGATTTGAATTAAGCGTTCTTGTTCATATCATAATTTCGCTTGGACCGTGGACAAGCGAAAATCTTTTATAAGGATTGGAATTAACTAGGGAATTAATAGAAAAGTGGATGAATCAATGATCGAATGAGTAAAAAGGTGGAATTGATTGAATGAACTCTACTTTCTTCCAATTGATTTAATCCTTAATAATATTTGTTTGCTTGTTTGTTTACCTGAACTTCCAAAACCCCTTGTCTTGTTACTTGCTGATTGTTCAGAATCCCGATTCTCTTGGGTTCGACCCCTTGCTTGCTTACTATACTAGTTAGTAGTTTAGGGTTATTTATTTTTGATCTTGGCAACAACGATTTTAGCCGAGTCAAAATTTTGGCGCCGTTGCCGGGGAATCGGTTTTTAATTTTCTGATAAATCGGCGTTATTGACGATCCACGCCCTCGGTTTAATTCCGCGCCCGCGGCTGATCCATTCCCTCGGTTTTAAACCGCGCTCGTGGTTTCAGTTCGTCTAGAAATCCCGAATCTCGTTGTGTAGACCTATCTTACGGTCTACACTTGTATATACTAATGTCTGCGTTTAGGCTTTGTCAGTTGCAGGATGAACCCTTTCATGAGTACTTCACTAGGTGCCAGAAACTATTGCTTGATCTCTCTGCTTGGGGGTTACACGTAGGGCTTGATGATGCTTGCCATCACCTCTTTATTGGGATGACTCTTGAGTCCCAACTAAGGATGTACCACGAGAACGATGGACAATACGTCGTTTGGAAACCCATCAACCAATGGGATTTCTTTTGTTATATCTGAGCCCAAGAGATCGAGATGCAGAAATTGGAGAACCAATTTGCTGAACAAAGAAAACTAGAGGAGGTGTTGGCCATAAAGACGGAAATTCTTGAAGATCAAGAACCAACAAATCCCCCTGAAGAGCCAGTTCCATCCTTTCCGGAGGCACCCAATGACCTTTCATTGGATGAAGAGATGGATGGTCATAGTCATATGATGACGGAGGAGGAATATTTCCTTCAGTTTGACGACTCCTGAAGTGACAACGACGAGCCTGATGACTCGACGAAGGAGTTAGATGATGTAAAGGAAACTTCCCTTCCACCTGAGGAGATGTCTATGTCTCCTGCCGTGGAGCCTTTTGTTGTGATCGATTATGATCCATGTATCCTTCCCTCTTCTCCCTTACTTTCTATTGATATTTGTTTGCTTGTTGTGTTTGCAAAAGGTCCTGAGCATGAAAGTTTACCTAGTGATTTCTCAAATTCTAAAGGTGGTAGTGTTGAGATAAATATCATAACTTTTGATAAACTACTTCATCCTTTCAACTGGTTCTATCTTAAACCTGCTAACCCTGATTTTTCTAGTGGGTTTGATAAACTGAAACGGTGTCTGAATGCTATATTATTTAGTTTCAAGTTATCATTGTGCTATATTTGCCTACATGAAAGTTGTTCGCAGGATTTTTACAGATTGCATAGGGCATTGACGATGTCCGACGACGTCGAGCTGATCGACGTTAAACAAAGGCGCTGCTCGGGAGGCAACCCGAGGTAAGTTTTTCTTTTCTTTTCTTTTTATCTTTTTAGTTTAGTTTTAGTTTTAGTATTCGTTTTGGTTTTGTAGGGGCTAACCTGCAGGGTACAATTTTTTCCATCAAAAAGAAGCAAACCTGAGGCGAGGATGAGCCCGCGGCTCGAACCGCGCCCGCGGCCTCTATCCGCTCCCGCGGATCTGCCTTGACGACTTTAATTTCCTTTTTTCCAGAAAAATAAAATAATAAAAAATTAAAAAAATAACATAAAAATAAAAGGTTTTCAGGTGAAACCCCTGAAATAAAAGGCTTTCGGGTGAAACCCCCGAGATAAATCAGAGAGAGAGAAAAAAAAAGAGTGTTCTTCCATGTTCTACCATCATCCACCAATCCACTTTTCTATATCTTTCCATGTCTACTTCCTTGGAATTGTTTGGTACTATTATCTGGTTCCATTCCATTATGGGGGAGGAAGTACTCACTACGCCTATCTTAGATAGTTGCTTTTCAGTTTATTTTTCGTTATTTTTATGGGATTTTTTTTCCATGTTTTGTATAGAGAAAATTTTGAAAAAATAAAAAAATAAAAAAGCCATAAAAAAGCCATAAAAAATAGGAAAAAGGCATATAAAATCCTGGGATGAGTTGAAAACCCGAAAGGGCGGCTCAAGTAATAAGCAGGTAACCCGGACCAACATTAGGCTGGGGTAATAAGATGTTTATGAGAGATGTGAGTATATGTGAGCACACCTAAGAAAAATGAAAAGAGTGATTAGGTGAAAACCCGAAAGGGCGCTTAAGTAGAATGAGTGGTAAAATCAGAGTGTTTAGGATTAATATTCTACTTTGGGGTCTGGGGATTACACTTTAGATGTTGGGTAGTTCCTAGGTTGCTCTACACTTTTTAGAGCTTGAGTGCTATATCATGTATTGGTAAGGTGTGTGATTTGGGCTTTCATGCCTTTGCTCATTATTTCTCTAAATGGGTTCGGGTTGTGAGTTGAGAGTTAGATTTTTCATATTTCCCTTTACTTCCTGTGGATCTTTGATAGGATTTATTGTTAGATTTATTTTGAGCTTACTCGAGGACGAGGAAGGTTTAAGTATGAGGGAATTTGATATGCTTACTTTAGTATAGGTTAACTCTTGTATTTTAGGTATGATTTGAGTGTGTTTAGGTTAGTTTTGAGCATAATTGTCATATGAAGACCGAAGACACGATTTGAAGAATTGCAAGAGTTTTGAAGATAAGTGTTGATTTGGAGTTGTTTCGACACCACTTTCTTGTAACGCTTATTCCGGGAGATACAGTGATCGGATGAAGCTGAATTTGGTATCATTGGAAAGCTAACTCGAAGAGCTACAATTCATGTTTGTACGGAGAGTTCAAATTCCAACTCTAAGTGGGTCAAAACCACCTCCGAAGTTGACACCAGAATGTTGAAAGAAGGAAACCGCGCTCGCGGTTCGAGGAGTTTCCGCGGCCGAGGAGGATTGACTGATCCACGCCCGTAGTTTGCATCCGCGCTCGCAGATCGTGGTTTTCCAGCGCCGAATTTGTTTCGTTTATTCTATCCTTTATTTATAATTATATCTTTAGGTTTCCGACTATTTTAAGTTTAGTTTCGTATTTTTAGTTCCACAATTCTAGCATACTTTTCAGAGATTATTCCAGTTTTCAATTTCATTATGAAGAACTAATTTTCCTTTGGAGTTTATTTGATCAAGGAAGCCTTTTTATGTAATTCGTGAGATTCTGGTAACTTTTCTATCCCTTGGTTAATATCAAAACTCTTGTTTTTAATTTCATGATTATCAATTGATTTATCTTGGTGCGCAACTTGTTGAATTTGATTGATATTCTATTGTTTGGATTAGTTTGATTGTTGTCTGTGCAATCTTATTTATCCTTGAAACAACTCTTTTTTAGGACCGTGGACTAGAATTGAGAAAGATTGTTTGATTGTTATTTTATGCATGAGACTCGTAGCTTGATTGCATGATTTAATATCCTTCTATCCTTAATATTTTGCATGATTTGAATTAAGCGTTCTTGTTCATATCATAATTTCGCTTGGACCGTGGACAAGCGGAAATCTTTTATAAGGATTGGAATTAACTAGGGAATTAATAGAAAAGTGGATGAATCAATGATCGAATGAGTAAAAAGGTGGAATTGATTGAATGAACTCTACTTTCTTCCAATTGATTTAATCCTTAATAATATTTGTTTGCTTGTTTGTTTACATGAACTTCCAAAACCCCCTGTCTTGTTACTTGCTGATTGTTCAGAATCCCAATTCTCTTGGGTTTGACCCCTTGCTTGCTTACTATACTAGTTAGTAATTTAGGGTTATTTATTTTTTATCTTGGCAACAACGATTTTAGCCGAGTCACAACTTTTAATATTTTCTATCCATAAGTATGTTGATTTTTTATATTACGAATTTCTAAATAAATAAATACATAATTATCACATAAATAGATTAATTAAATTAATTATATATTATGTAATATAAATAGATAATATACTACATCATAGATTCGTCTTTAAGAATTTATATCACAACAACCCTATATTTTCTAATGATTTTTCTAATTAATTATATATTATATAATTCAATCACCTTATGGAATTTCCAAATTTATAAACTCACCTTATTTAATAATTTTTTTTAATCAATTAACTATGGGATTGGATAAATTTTTATCTCAACCCATTATTTTTATCATGGTTTATGGTTCATGTTCATTATATTATAATATTTAAATATCTTCTATTCATATATTATGGATAAAATATAATATATAATAATTTATATATTTATCGTGATTTTTAATTATAATAACCTGATTAAACCATCATCAAATGTCATATGTCTTCGTATGTTTGTAATGCAGAATAATTATAATAGATTAAATATATAAATAGTGGATAAAGTGCAGATTCGTCATTATGAATTTATATCCCAGCCAACCTATTGTTAATAATGATTTTTTAATAAATTTTATATTATGTAATTCTACTACCTTATGGAATTTCCAATTTTATCCACTCACCTTACTTAATAATTTTTTTTTTATCAATTTTATATGAGATTGGAATTTTTTTTAACTTTATCCATTATTTTTATCTTTGTTCATGTTCATTATATTATAATATTTAATTATATTATATCCATATAGTTTAAATAAAATATACTATATAAGAATTTATATATTTTTTCAATTTACTATGAGATTAGATAACTTTTTATCTCTACCATTTTTTTTACCTTTGTTCATGTTCATTATATTGTAATATTTAATTATCTTATGTCCATATAATATAGATAAAATATACGAAAATTCTATTTGGTAATGAGATTATCACCTTTAATTTCAATATTTGTAATACTTAGTCAATGTGCTTCCTTAATTTCTTAGCGCGTCCGCTTTTAATATCGAAATTGATCCCTGTTTCTTGGTACCAATACCAATCAGTTTTGCATTGTGATATCGAATTACAAAGCCTAAAGTTGCCAAATCGGAGTTGATTTTGGATCCATCAAAATCTAATTTCAAGTGGTTGTTAGGTGGTTTTCTCCATTTCTCCTTTCTTTTTTTTTTCTCATTTGTCCAATTTTTGTTTGTTGTTCTAGTTTTTCTTCATCTTTTACCCATTTTTTGGATCTATCCCATTGGGCAATTTGGTTTTTTGTGTATTGTTCTAGATTTAAAATGAAATCATAGGGTATTTGTTGAAAAATTAGTTTGTTTCTTTGATGCCAAATACACCATCAGCATACAACCAATTCCACAAACTCAGTGTTATCCATGACTTTAAATAATTCATTAATGATCGCCCCAGCCGATTTATTTCTTATATCCCAATTTCTGATAGTGACTTCTGTTTTAGTGTTTATTTTCTTTGATTACCAATTTCTACATGCGTGGACATTCAATGAGCAAATGTCCTATGTCTTCGTATGTTGAAAATTTTAAAATATACTATTATCTTATTATAATTATAATTATCAAATTAATAATTTTAGTAGGGTTGACTCAAATCCGTACAAAAACCGCAATGAATTGACTCAATGAACCCGTCAATTTTAATGACATGAACCCATACTCAACTCGAACCCGAAATGACTGAACTAAACTCGATTGAACTGACCCAATTAACTGGTTTAACATTAAAGGGTCAATAATTTTTATTTATTTATTAATGGATCCGTAATATAAATTATATATAATTATGTAAGTAATGGTAACCCTTTACAAGCCTAATTTTTAGCTAATTCATGCTTTTGACATCATTCTTCTATCACTTGGAGTTAATTTAACTTATTTTTTTCTTATTGTAGATGATTGTTGGTACAATCAATCACGAAATTTTGAGATTTAGTTCACTTTGCCATACTTATGTACTTACCTCCTCATGTTATTCGCCTTTAAATTTTATATAATCTTTGGATTTTGAACAAAAGAAAAGGTATGAAATCCTCTACATATAGTTTCACATGTTTCCTTTTACCACTATAATTGTGTATTAGTATGATGAACCAAGTCTTTGAGTTGTGTATACCCCCTCATGTGAGATGCTTTGTAATAAAACCAATCATTCGATCTTCTATTCACTTTGTGAATGGTAAATTGAGCCCAACTCTTCTAAAAGATTCTATAATTATGGCGACACATTTTAGTTCTATCTTTTAAAAGCATTCTCATACTTTGCTTCTTTCTTTTATTTTACAGGGGTGTTGATGATCAAGCATTATGGACCGACGAAGTTGGCAATAGCCAAAGAACAACTAAGGATATAAATAATTCAAGGACTAGGTATAGATTACAAACTATCCATTTAACATTAAAAAAGTAGACCAAATATTTGTATGCTAATATTATCAATTTAAAATGAGGTTAAAAAAGTAGAACAACTAAGGATATAGATAATGGGCTAAATAATTAATGCTTTGAACTTTCTTGTTATCTATTTCAAATAAGTTTAAAACAGATTTGCTTGTGCATGTGTAAATGAGCGTTGAATATTTAATGATGATGCTAACTATGATTGGGGATATAATTTTACTTTGCTTGAAGCTTAGTTCTTTGTTTGGCAAATGACATTGCTTGAAGCTAATTATGATTGGGCTCTTCTGTAGGTTAGCATGGAGAGTAGTGGAAAGGGAGGGGGGGAGAGTAGTGGAAAGGGATTCTCATTTGATAGTGTTGTACTACCTTTCAAGACAAGTTTAATCAGCTTTGGCGCCATTCAACACACTATGGGCTGCAAGGGTCGACACTGGTGCAATTGAAGAGGCTCCACGACCATTTTTTTTACTTTTATAAAAGGGGAAAGACAACAATCATATACATCATTATCTATTACCTATTTTTTTAGTCTGTCAACATATCTTAAACAACGGTTATATAGATTTGATTTGTTGTCTATTACTTTTTTTGGTTTTTTTTTTGACATGTCTTAGACAACGGTTATTTCAATTTTAGACAATGGTTACAACCGTTGTTTATTCTACAACCGTTGTCTATTCATAGACAACACTCGCATATACAACGGTTCAAGAACTGTTGTCTATGTGTAAATTTAACCGTTGTCCTTTCCCTTTTTTGTACTAGTGTATACAAAGTAGTAAAATCAACCCTTGGCAAGTGCCATTCTCCAATTTTTAAACTCCTTTTTATTTGTTTTGTCCTTTGGGTGCGATCATACCATCACTAATGCACCAGATCCTATTAGAACTCTGAAGTTAAGCATGCTTGGGCTAGAGTAGTACTAGGATGAGTGACCTTCTGGGAAGTCCTCATGTTGCACCCCTCCTTTAAATCCAGTTCCATGAAATTCAAAATCAACCCCGATCTAAAAAACACTTCCTTATCCATATGAAATTCATGAACTACACTTCAATACTTCATCAACCTCTGATCAACAGGCTAGGAAAACTTGTTTCTCAAATTCAACTTATGGGTGAGAAGCCCATGCTGATTTTTGGGCGAGAAGCCCGTTTTGATTATGAGCGAGAAGCTCTTTATACTACTTTTTCAAATTCAAATTTATGTTTATAAATGTGAAGAAAATTTTTGGGCGAGCAGCCCCTTTCGATTACTTGATCGAACCATTTTAGAACCGATGCCCATAAGTGAGATTTGTTTAAGGGTAGATCCGATCGGCTTTAATCTCGTTTAAATAAGCCCATCCACTACAAGGGTGAAAGATAGTAAATGGCAGTTCATCTTCCATTTCACATCATCATTGATTCATTTTAAAGGATAAGTTAATCAATTGTGATGTAGTTGATCGAAAATTGGCAAAACTGCAATTTCAAATGTATATATGAATTTGATCAACATGATCTTCGAAGGAAAGACAAGGAAAGTGAAGACAAACCTAGAGTAGCAACTAGCAAGAGAAGTATTGAAGTACCAAATTTCCTCGTTGCTTAGATTCGTCAATCGGTACCCATGACTGCCTCGTGTTTGACCTACCACCACCGCACAAACTCCGCGCCACCACTCCAAATCTCAACAAAATCTTGACTCACCGCTCCGAATACCAACACCGCAAACCATAACCACTCCCGTCTCCACTGCGCCCAGATTAGCCGCCTTGAACTAAATCCTTCGCTTCCTGCCCATGTCCGCCTCGCACTTGGTCGGTCACCACCACCGTCCCATCTCTAACTACCACTGCTCCATCCCACCCAAATTCAACCAAGCGAACATCACTTTCAACCATCTCACTTTGGATCAGACCTTGCCAACCCAAGTGTAAAGTTCTATGTCCAAGGGCGCCTTGAGACGAGATCTGCAAAAACAAATAGGGCGTTTAGTTGTTTTTGTGTAAAAAAAACCCTAAAAATATGTTGACAAAGACAACAGTTCACAATTGAACCGTTGTCCGTGTCGAACTAATATAATTAAACCATTCTCCATGAAAGGCAATACCACAACGGTTTTATGAACCGTTGTCCGAGTAATATTAAGACAATGTTTAGTTATCGAACCGTTGTAACTTTGTGTTTATACGTGACAGAGACAACGGTTAAGTATGAAAAGCGTTGTCCGTATTAAAATTAGTAAGGTATAGACAACGTGGTTATAAGAACCGTTGTTTATGTTGTGTATTATAAAGATCAGTTTTTACTAGTGATACTACTTTTCTCGTTTTACAATATAGTGATATTTTTCATTTTGTATGAATTAAGAGAAGCTTAAAATAAAAAGGAAAGATTTTACTATTTTAATATAATGAATTTAATTTTTTTTTAAACAAAAATACTAAAGTACGTTGGAACAAAAATCATTTTAAAATTATATAAAAGGTCCATGTCTTTTTTTTAGATAAAAAAACAAAGTAGTATTTGATGCGAGAAAGGATAATTTTGATGTATATACTGTACATAACAGTTCAATATGAGTCAAATATCACAAACTACTCCATCCGTCCCCATTGTTTCGTCCAAAAGGACGTTTTTGTGGTTATTAAGGAAGGTGTAAAGTAGTATTGGTAATTGGAAAAGTGGGTAAAAGGTAAAATTGATTGAGGGTATGTTTGTAATTTTATAGAGATAAAAGGTGTAAATTAGTATTGGTAATTGGAAAGTGGGTAAAAGATGATATTAGAGAGGGATAATATTGTAAGAAAAGTATAGATATAAAAAGAAAGCGGACAAACAAAAGGGGACACCCGAAAAGAAAACTGGACAAACAAATGGGGACGGAGGGAGTATGCCTTTTCTTTTCACAGTGTCCCCCTCTATTCTCTTCTATTCTCCCTCCTTTTCTTTTGACGTGCTAACTGCTCGATTAAAGACTCAAAGCCCTCATTTTACACGTACTACCATGGAAATATGGAATAGCCTTATCTGATTTGATGTTTTTAATGGAAGTTTAGAAGCAGCTCCTCAGGACACTATTTATCAAAGAAAATACTCCCTTCGTCCCCAAAAGTTTGTCTTGTATTCTTTTTTGGGTGTCTAGAATAATTTGTCCACCTTTTCATCTTTTGTTTTATATCAATCTTTTTTTACAATATTACCATCATTCATTCTCATCTTTTACCTCCATTATCCAATAAAAAAATTTGCCCCTTAAAACACCATTTTAGTCTTTTCATTTCCTTTTCTCTTTCTTCCCACTTTTATCCATCACCATCACAACCTCTCTTTTCTTATTATTGGTTGATTTCTCTTCTATCTCTTTACATTAATTTGTGTGAATTTTGTACTTTGGGACAAATTCTTGGGGGCGGAGGGAGTAGTATTGTAATAATTGATGTATGGCCCGCAATAAAGATATGGAGTATAAAAAATCAACACTGGTAAAAGGTCAATTTGCAAGATCGGTAGAAGGCTCTAACTCCGTCTACAAAAGCCTTGCAGGACATAAAACACTCTTCATTGGTGAAACTGCTGGTTCAACATCTCACCTCTATGAATTTTGGTGATAATAAAGAGTGAATTTCACAAAACCACCCACGAATTATAGGTTTGTGCACAAAACCACCCGTAAAACTTGAAATTTCAGCAAACCACCCGTAAAAATTAAAATTTCAGCAAACCACCCGCAAAATTATTCCGTTTGCAAAAAACCGCCCATAAAATTAAATGTTCCGTTTGCAAAAGACCACCCAACTCAACAATTCCGTTAGAAAATTGGAATTCCATTATTTTTACTACTAAAACACTAATTTCCACTATTCAAACACAAAAACCAAAACCATACATTTTGAATTTGTGATATTAGAATTACATTTCCCGTTAGCTACTAAGAAAGTTTACAAAGGAGATGTTGGTATCTCATTCTTCATATTCAGGTAAGAAAACATTCACAAATCACAAATTCAAAATCTCACCTTATGGTATTTCCAATTTTATGCACTCATTTTATTTAATAATATTTTTATCAATTATTATGAGATTGGATAATTTTTTTCTCTACCCATTATTTTCTTTATCTTTGTTCATGTTCATTATATTATAATATGTAATTATCTTCTATCCATATATTAATAATAATTTTTGTATCAATGTTTTTAATCATGTATTTATATATTAATTATATATTACAAGATCTTGCAGATATTTATCATATACAATGCATCACATTAAAAATGGTGAGTTGAATATAAAAACTTATTTATGTATGTATGACACATAAAAATTATAAATAGAATATTAATAAATTATTTTATCTTTATCCTTTTATTTATGCATGTAAAAGATTTATCTTGAATCTAGACCTGTCAAATGGGTCGGGCGGGTTGGGTTCGGGTTTGGTTCGGGTTAAAACGGGTTTTGGGTTGTCGGATTCTTATAAAATAAATTATAAGAACATAAATTAATTTTAAGTTATATTTTATAATTATACCATATTACAATATCTAGATATAAGATAGATATCCATAAGTGTGCAAGCTGGAAGATTTGGTTGTTAAAGACAACTAGAATAATCATTTTTTATATTAATATTTTTATAATAACCCGATTTTCGTATTATAATTATAATTATCAAATTTAAAATATATTTAATCTATTATAAGTATAAGTATGGCCCATAATTTTCTTATTATAATTATTATCTTATGTATATGATGGTTTTTAGTATATTCATATATGAATATGTCATATGTGTCATAAATTAGAATCTGCCTAAAAGTGCTTCGGGTTTTGAAGATATATATTGATTAATTAGGTTCATGTCCTAATTACTAGTGAAATTAATAGTGAAGAAATTAATAGTGGTAGCTAGAAATGGGCATAAACCCAATTGATTTGGACCCTCCAACTATCAAATATTAATATATCAGTAGAAACTGGAAACCAACTCCCGTATCTCTTCCAACGAACGAAGATGAATTTTATTTTGGAAATTAAAATGTTTATTTTTTAAGGTTATCTCTTCATACGAAGGCGGATTTTATTTAGGAAATTAAACTATTTATTTTTTAAGGTTTTGGTTAATATTAAAACACATTTAAATTAATATGTTATTATCTTATTAGGGACTGGATCCGACACAAACGATCAAGGGCGTAGATCGATTTATTAAAATGGAAAAACGCGGCATGTAAGAGTTTTTAGAGAATTATTTGCGTATTTTTTTTAAAAATGGACAAAGGCGATTCGCACTTGATATGCATCAAAATTGAATTTTTATACATTATAAATATTTGTGTGCGCATCAAAATCAACCGAATGTGCGTCAAAATGGCATGTACGATACGGATATACGTTTGCACATTAAAAATGGACGTATGAGCATCAAATCTAACCATCCTATGTGCATCAAAACGAACAACGTGTGCCTCGAAACAACTAAAATGTGCATCTTGTTTGTGTGTGCGTCAATCATCACTGCTGGAAAACACGTCTATAGCCAGGATCGTTGGCCGCAATGAGCCACAAAGTTAGCCAGGAAAACGGGTTCGCCACAAAGACAACCACCAATGTTCCCAGAACGAAAAGTTTTTGGATAAAATGCTTGCGGCTAAATATTAGCTTCTAAACTAGCCACAAAAATTTGAGTTGTGCGTATTTAACTACAAGATTGGGTACGAAAATCACGTTCTACTAAATAAATGGTATAGCCAAAGTCACTTCGTGGCTAAGTTTCAGTCTATTTTACCAGAAAGTTAGCGTCGAAGTATTTTTCTGGCTAAATTCGGGAGAAATAAATGTTGTTCATCATCCACATGTCGTGGCCATTTAGTATCAAAGTTTACCTCGAATACATTTGGTGGATAAAGTTGTGGCCTTTAACATGAAATTTGGCTACGAATTGACAATATACATTTAATGTCCAATGTCATGGTCCTTTTGCATGAAAATTGGGTTCGAATTGGTTGACTAGATTTAATAGCAAAAGTTGTGGCCTTTTTGTCTCAAACATAGCCTCGAAAGTATTTTCTGTCAAATTTTGTGGTTATAAAAATCAGTATAATCCACCTATTTAATTACAATATAATATTAACATGCACCTAACATTTGCAATATTAAATATATACCATATGCATCACATTATACAAAAATGGTTTGATCATCAAATCATATGTGGTAAATGGCCAAATGCACAATTGTTCAAAGCAAAAATCTGCACCTACCATCTAGCTAAACTTGCACCTACCATTTTAGCTAGATCAACCTGTTTATAAGTACCAAATTGTTTCTGAAAAAAAAACCAACAACAATCCAACAATCCAAAACCTTACATCAAATTCTAATATCCAAAATGGCATCACCAACAGCCAACAAGTGTTCTCAAATGACCACCAACAGTAAAGACCTTAAATTACCATGGTGAGAGAGAGAGAGAGAGAGCTAATTGCTAGCAATGTGTTCCATCAACTTTTCAAGCATGCCTTCCAAATCCTTGTTTTGGCTTTGAATTTCTTGATTCTGAGCTTGAAGAGCCTTCATCTGGTCCCGCATTTCCTTCATCTCGTCCTTGAGAGGCTCGGTAGATGGTTGTGGTTGGAAAATGCTCGATAAATGAGAAGAAAAGCATGCATCAACCTTGCCGCTGCGAAGGAGGGTTGTCCCATGCTCAGCTAATGCAAATATCTTCCATTCTTTATGTCCCTTAGCAACTTTGATCCACAACTCTATCATCTTTGTGTTTGACAATAGTTCACCCGATGCATTGTCCACTTGTTCCTCAGCAACCAGCCGTTCAAACTCAGCCTTGAAAACAATGAAAATGCATTAATATGAAGATATGAAAGCAATATACGACATTAAGAACAAGTTGTAAAAACAAATGTAAAATAAACAAGTATGCAAGATAGAGCACATTGCATTCACAAACAGATTTCATTCACAAATAGATTGCATTCACAGATTCACAAACATCTATCTTTGACACAAGGTAATGACATATTGGATTCACAAATATCTCTATCTTTGACACAAGATAGATCACATATATCATTAGCACAGAGCACATAACTTTTAGAAAATTGCGTTCACAAACAAATTCATAATGAAAGATTTATAATTTTCAGTCATCTTTAAAAAATATGTTCCATCATTCTTGTAGTATTTCCATCTTCAAAATATACTAAACATGACTTGCTAACTAAAGGAGCATTACACATGCCACATAATACTAAACATGACTTATTTCTCATTTACACATCTTCTGAGCTTGATTCAATTATTACTTGTTAACTAAAGGAGCATTAGCTTCAAAATATACTAAACATGACTTCTTCCATAATCCAAACAACCTAACAATTTCATAATAACATCAGAATCTTAGAATCAAAATCTCAGTCAAAGGCTCAACTAAAGAGGACTAGAAAAGTAAGTCAACAACACATGCCATCATTAAACGCAACCATAAAGCAACCATAAAATCCATATTTTGACAATAGATTTCAACCCAATCAGATGTGTAAATGAGCCATCATAAAAGGCAACCATAAAATCCATATTTTGACAATAGATTTCAACCCAATCAGATGTGTAAATGAGAAGTAATATTCAGCCTAATACTTACAATGATAACAATTGGTCGTTTACCAAGGCTGGTTCCATCTTTGGTTGACCACAACTTCTTTACAACCTCAGAAATCATAAGCATGGTACCAGACTCATCACCCTTGAAAAATAGAGAGTGAAATTGAGTTAAACATCAAAACAAAAGAGAAGTAATATGTGAGAACTGATTGCAATTACCATTGTTTCCATCCACTTTGTGAACTTTCGAGAACCCCCTCGGTATGGTGCAGACTCGAATGATTTCTTTGAACTCATGTTCTCCTTATTCACGTTAGCTTGGTGCACCAAGTTGGGATCAGTTCTCCACAAGGTCTTCATCCTTGTTCAGTGCCTGCTCACTAACCAGATTAGTTGTACATTCTTAGCACGCGCATTTTTGAAGACATTGCTAAGGTGCCTTCCAATTTGGTGTAGAAAGGTGTCCTTCATCAGCTCATCTATCTCCCTCCAACAAAAATACCTCTACATTGAGAAACAATAATTAAGACAACCTTTGTTTCATTAATTTAAAGAAATAGAAGGCATGTTACATCAATAGGTTGATTTAAACTAAAACTTATTGTTCTTTCATTTTTAAAGAGAAAGAAAGACAGAATTTCAACAATAGAGGGATTAGTTTGCACATTATTAGTTTGCACATAGACTGATTAGTTTGCACATGTCGAATCATTTAAACCAAATCATTTGCATATGCCACACATTATTACTTTGCACAAACCAAATCATTTAAACCAAGGCAGAATTTCAACAGTTAATATTAGTTTGCACATGTCAAGGCAAAATTTCAGCAATAGAATGATTAGTTTACACATGCCACACATTATTACTTTGCAAAAACCAAATCATAAAATGCATTCAAATCAATTACAAGGCCAAATAATATTATATGAGCAATGCATAAATATGCAATAATTTATACAAATGGACAAGCGCCAACTCAACATTCAATAATCATATAAGAATTGATGGTCAAAGTAGCCAGTTTTTTCACTTTTGAATAGAACACATTATCAAGCCAACAAGCCAACGACTCAACCAAGACAGCGACGGATAAACAATTTTGCATTTTAAGAAGTAGAAAATAACCTGAAACTCTTGATTTTGGCAGTCTAGATATACTGGTCCAAGGACCTCCATAATGTCCATGGACGATTTCCTTTGCCTTTGCAAAGGTTAACTTTCTTTGGTTCATAGTCACTACAAAGAATTAGATACAATTATTAGTAATCTATAAAATGAAACATAGGATTAATAGAGAAGAGTTTTAGCACTGACCGACTGCCTAACCCAGAAATCCGTATAAGCTTCCTTTGTGTACCTTCTTCCTCTTCTTGTTCTTCATCTCCTTGTTCTATATCTCCTTGTTCTTGCTCTCCTTGTCCTTTCTCTCCTACTCCTTGTTCTCCTTCACGTACCTCCTCTTCTTCCTCCCTCAACTTCTTCCTCAACTTCTGCATCTCCTTCCATACGAATCCCAAGCTCATATTCCACATTCAAATCATCCTTAATATGTTGGTCATAACTTTCCTCCTCAATTGGTAGTAGGGCTGGTGGAACAACTTGTTTATTACGAGGTCTTGGAACCGGGCTAGGAGTTCTTGAACGAGCATTTAAAGGACCCTTGAAGGGTTGAGTACTCATCGGACAGGAGAGGTAAGATTAAGGTTAGGGCTACATGTTCTTGAAGTAGGGAGAACTCGTTGTGGAGGAGCTGGTGGCTAAGTTTTTTAAGGAGCCTTTAAAGATGCAACAACTCGTTGTGGAGGGGCTGCAGGTGGTGTTCATTTTGTAAGCCTTGGGCTACTACGAGTAGGGAGGACTGGAGGAGGGCTCATTTCATAGGAGCTCTTCTAGGGCTTAAAGCACCCTCAGTTGGAGAAGAAAGAGGTGGACCACGCGCAAAGTTGCAGCTAGAAACTCCAGCATGTCCACGAGCTATGCTTCGAAGGTGACGCATGATGACCAAAATCGGACAAATAGAAGGAAACATAAATAGAACTCAAGTATATTTAGGGCATCACAAGAAGCATGTAAAAGAACTCAAAAGAAAAAAAGAAAAACAGAAAAATGAACTCAAGTATAATTAGGGCATCACAAGAAACATGTAAAAGAACTCAAAAGAATAAACACAGAAACAAAAAAAAAGGAAACAGAAAAATGAACTCAAAAAGATGAATACCTAAAACTAAGGTATCACCAATGAATGCACTCAAGATGAATAGAACTCAAGTATACTTAGGGCATCACAAATTAATGCTCTCAAGATTGATAGAATTAAAGTATCACAACTTAAATGTCCTTTTAAAAAAATTAATCATGCAATTCAATGCATGTATGTCTCGGAAGAAATGAGCATGCAATTGAGCATGAATGCATATTTGTCTAGGAAGAAATGAGCATGCTCATTAAGTGCACACACAAATGAATCATGAATGCATGTTTGTGTAGGAAGAAATGAGCATGCAATTCATACAGGTTTGGAGCAAATGTAAAGTGAGTCTAGAATAAGATTTGGGGCAAATGAGCATGCAATTTATCTAAGTATGCAATTCATCTGAGTAATGAAAACAATAGAAAAAAGATCATGTAAAGTGAGTCTAGAACAATATTTGGAGCAAATGAGCATGCAATTCATCTGAGTATGCAATTCATTTGAGTAATGAAAACAATAGAAGAAAGAGCATGTAAAGTGAGTCTAGAACAAGATTTGGGGCAAATGAGCATGCAATTCATCTGAGTAATGAAAATAATAGAAGAAAGAGGGAGGGATTAGGGAGTTGCACCTTTTATTGAAGGAATAGAAGGAGATAGTGTGGGTTGTCCAGGAAGAAACTGCCACCGTCTCTTCACATTAAGGACCAATAAAGAGAGAAATGAGAGATCAATTAACCAACAAAGAAAGAAGTATGGACCCATAAAGAGAGAAATGAGCGAGAGCAAGGGAGAGAGACTTACCAAATGCTGGCTATGAGATCCAAACGCCTGCAACGAGAGTTCTCTAAAAGAACAACAAAGAGGTTAGTGAGAGACCAAAATCTAGATTGAACCCTAAAGAGAGAAACGAGCAAGATCAAGGGAGAGAGGGAGAGAAACATACCAGAGAGATCGAACAGAATCGCTAGAGAGAGGGAGTTGCAAGTGAGAATGAAATCCTAAACCTCACTTCTCTGAAAGCAAAGTGTGAGAATGATCGAGTGAATGAGTGAAACTTTGGATTGAACCCTAATGAGTGAAACACAAGTGAGAATGACTAATGGGCCATGCAATTCATCGAGCCCAAAAATCACTCTTAGCCCAAAATTTGTATTCCCTCCCATTCATAATCCGAAATTGAAATTTCACTCTCAAACCAAAATTTCCCTCTTAAATGAATAATAAACTCCTAAATCACCCCTCTTTCATTTAAAAAAAATTCCATCCAAAATCAATTTTTTCCCTCCTAAATCAATATTCCCCTCCTAAACCAAAAATCAAGATGGTAAAATTAACAAATAATTACATAGATGATAGAATTAGGAAAAAAGGATTTACCAATCATATTTTTTGGAACTTGAATCTGATGAAAAATCATCTTCTTCGTTGTCGTTTTCAATATTGAAGCTATCATCGCCACTTTCAACATCGTATGCTTCCTCATGCAAAGAAACTAGATCAGATTTGTAGGTAAAGATTGAATTGTCGACCCTATGAAGCAATCAATCTCAAAGTCATCCGGTTGCAATGGTTCAAAAATAGTTAGTTGTTCAACATTGCTCTTTGTCCATCGTTGCTCAACATTGGCTCTTGGCTTTGTCTTACACACATCTCCAATCCGCACGACAAGGGGTGGGCCAGGGTAGTCTAGATAGTAAACTTGGATGCATTGTTGAGCAAAGACGAAAGGATCATGGTTGTTGTAACGTCTCTTCACATTAAACTTGGAAATGGTAATCTGGATAGACTTTTGTCCCATTAGGGCTAGGGTCAAACCACAAACACTTGAACATGACAATCTTCTTACACGGTATCCTAGTGAACTCAAACTCCAAAATCTGTTCTATCAACCCAAAGAAATCTGTTTGTGTATCACCATTAGAAGCTTGCACACACACACACACCATTATTCATGGTTAAATTTCCTTCGTCGCGTTGCAACATTTCAAATTTATAATCATTGATGCAATATGATGACCGTGACAACACCTTTCGGGATGGCCCCCCAAGCTAAACTATTTATCAAATCATGATCCTCAAGTGGGGGGGTGTAGGGCTTTTACAATCAAAACCTACAAAACATAGACACATATATTAACCCTATACACGTGTGATGTTAGAATTTTATATTATTGACATAATATACACTAGTACTTACAATTTCATGAAACCATGTACAAAAATAGTTGGCAAGACCATGCAGATCTCCTTGTCCTACAATGTGTTGAAATTCCCTTCATATGGAAAGAACAACATAAGCATGGTAAATTAAAAGTTTCACTCAAATGTTTATACATGTCTAAAATAACATATATATAAGTTTAATTGACTTACTCAACGTAAGAGTCGACCTCTCTACAATTAAGTAGGATGTATGTATGTGCTGCATGAAAGTCTGACTCGTCAGACATCCAAATAGCCTTGCATTTTTCACTTGCACGACCCGGATGGTTGAAAATTGAAATTTGAGGATGCACACTCACCTCATTCGCGGTGGTTTTCTTTCTCTTATAGGAGTCTTGAGGTTGAGGATAATTTTGAGCGAAACTTGTTATCTCCTAAAAAAATATGATTCCACTATGGACGCCTCCACCTTTTGCGGGTTCATCATGTTCTCTTTCAACGTGAATAATAATCTTTCAATTGGGTACATCCATCTGTTATGTACCGAAGCCCCTAACTTTGCCTCACACGGTAAATGAACAATGAGATGCTCCATGCAATCAAAGAATGATGGTGGAAATATCCTTTCAAATTGGCATAATAAAAGAGGTGCAACCCGTTCTAGATCCTCAATCATTTTTTTGTCAAGTGTAGATGAACATAATGATTGGAAAAACAAGCTTATCTTTGTCAATGGCTCCCATACACCCACGTGAAGAAGTTGTTTGAAAGTAGCTTGTAGAAGTCTTTGCATGAAGACATGGCAATCATGACTCTTCATTCCTTGTAGTCTACCCTCTTCCAATTCTACACACCGACCAATATTAGAGGCATAACCATTCGAAAATCTCAAACTTTGTAACCAAGTAAGCAACGTTGTCTTTTTTTCCTCTATCTAATGCGTACACTGCTTTTGGTTTTGGGCCCTTGTGGCCATCCTCCACTTGAAGCTCCGGGTGATAGCAATATAAGCGTAGGTCCTTCCTTGAGCCCAAGTTGTCATTTGTCTTACCCTTGACATCCAATACAGTGTTAATCACATTCTCAAACACATTTTGCTCAATATGCATGACATCAAGGTTGTGGAGGAGCAAATTATGCACCCAAAAAATACTTTTCTTTGTGAACTTATGAGTTTTACCATAAACATCAGGATATTGAAGTGGACTCTCCATGGCGGTCGGAAAATCGTGAACATGTTCCCACACCTCTTCACTAGACAAATACGAAATAGGAGGTTCATCCTCCTTTCGCCCTTTGTAGAAGTTTCTCCTGTTAGTCCTGAATGGGTGATCTAGTTCCAATTTGCACGTATGACAATCAAACCATGAAGCCTTTCGTCCATGTTGTAATCGAAAGGCTTTTGTGTTCTCCATGCAATGAGGACAAGAAAAAATAGAATCAGTACTCCACCCATATAACATCCCATATGCTGAGAAGTCATTCACTGTCCACATAAGTGTAGCACGCATCCTAAAGTGCTTCCTCGTAGAGACATCAAATGTTGGCACACCCGTTTTCCACAACAATAACAACTCATCAATCAACGGTTGCATACAAATATCTATTAACTTCTTCGGGTTTTTTGGACTTGGAATAATAGTGCTTAAGAACAAATAAGGAGTCTTCATGCACATATCTAGGGGTAGGTTGTAAGGGGTGACAATCACCGGCCATGTCGAGTATGTCTTGCCAAACTTACCAAAGGGGGAGAATCCATCTGAACACAAGCATAATCTCACATTACGAATCTCTGATGCAAAATTTGGATAGGTTCGATCAAAATGCTTCCAAGCCTCAACATCAGACAAATGACTCATATATCCTTCATCCGCTTGGTGCTCGGCATGCCAATGCATCTTTGAAGTCGTTTCCTCCTTAGCGTACAATCGCTGTAACCGTGGGATCAATGGAAAATATTGTAACACTTTATTAGGTATTGGGTTTCCTTTTTGGGACAAACAATATTGATACCTTGGACTGTGGCAAAATTTGCACTCAAATGCATCAGCATCATCCTTCCAAAACAACATACAACCTTAGGGGCTTAGGTGTATCTTTTGCTTGGGCAATCCTAACTCTCTAGTCATCTTCTTTTGCTCATAGAAACTTTTTGGGAAGTTGTTGTCCCTTGGCAAAACCTCATTGACTTTTTGAAGTAGTGCACCATATCCAACTTGTGACATGTTGTATTTGGTCTTCAACTCCATAAAAGATCTGACAGTAGCTAATTGTGACATGTGAGAATCATCATATAATGGTCGATCTACTGCTCTCAATACATCAAAAAAGCACTCAGATAAGAAGGACATGCCCTCATTGCCAGGACCAAACACTGTGGTTGTCGGTTGTTCCAAGTAACTTCCTTCTTCAAGGTCATGGTTTTCACCCACCTCTAAATGACTACTACTCAGCTCATTATAAGAAGTTCTTGTGTCAAACCACGGGGGTGGAACAAAACTTGGACTAGCTGCATCAAACACCATTCTTTGGGTGGATTCAAATTATCAAACAAATGCACCCCAATCCAAAAGAGATTCATATCATTATGATTTAAGGTGGAAGACAACTCCTCCAAAGGGGGCGCATTGGAAAATGGTGACTCTCCATGTGCAGTCCACCAATAATAACTATCAACGAAGCCTTTTCTGAATAGATGAACGTGGACACTATCTACATCGTCAAAATTTCCATTCCTACATTTCAAACAAGGACATTTTATCTTCTCCCCATCAATGAAACACTTTTGAGATTTTGCAAATTTAAGAAATCTCTCAACACCATCAATAAATTCGCTATTAAAACTACCACCACCAGGAAGCCATCTATCATACATCCAATCGCGATTCTCCATCATTAATTCTACAAATTTGTCCAAACAAACTTAAGTTAACATCAACAAATAAGAAAAACTCACAAATATATACTAAAAAACCTAAACCTAAACATGGAACCCTAAAACCTCTTTGTAACTAACTTACTAATCCAAATTAGATGGACAACATGTTCCACGTCCAAAAACTGAAGTATATTCTTATCTTCAAAATGTATAGAGTATTATCTTCAAACTACCAAGAATGATGATCCAAGATTTGTTTTTGATTTTTTTTGTGAGAGAAGGTTGGGAAACAAGTGATGAGAATGAGGTATTTCACGTATCAAATTACAATAGTAGTTGGGAATTGAATGAGGTTGGTACGAGGAGCGTTTAATGAGAGTGCAAGTTTAAATTACCTAGAAAAATAGCCACAAATAGATTTTGGGATCACTAAAAGGGCCAGATCCAATTCGGCCCATACGCTTGGACTATCCACTTTTTCCGGCCCAACCCAAAAAGAGATATTAGGGTTTTAGAGATCCCTCTCGTTCTTGCCCATACACTCGGACTATCCCCTCATTCTTGACCCTCTCATCCAATTCGCCTCTCCATCTCTCTGGTTCGCCATTGTTAGGGTTTTGCCTCTCTTGCCATTGTTCTTAGTGCAGTCCACCATTCGATCTTGCACCTTCTTCTTGCCTCTCTCTCTCTCTCTCTCTCAACCACCAACGACAACCATCCACTCCACCGGCTACACCATCGACCAGATCGACGACACCAATGAGCCATTCAATCACCAAAGAGCCATTCGATCTTGCCTCCTTCTTTTTCTCCACTTTCTTCATACATCTAAGAAACTTGAAAATGTAATTTGATAGTATTGTGATATCATTGTGCGAATTGAAACTAGTCTTACCATGTTCAATCTTGTCATAATTCAAAAGAGTGAAAACATAATTTATCGAGTTGAAGAGAATGATTGTGCCTCAATACTCTTATGAAATTATTATTGCTTCCTTGCACTAACAAATTTTCATTATTTACATACATACAACTACGTATCCTTACACATGTTAATGATATATAGTTCTGCTTAAAAAATGGTACAATCTTTGGGGGGTTTTGGTGGATTGATCTCGAGTAATACTGTATGTTGTTTCTGTTTCTCAAATGGGCTGCAAACTGCTAAGTGTACAAAATGTGAATTCATTTGTCCAGGTTTGGTTTAGATTGCTTGCTTCAATTGGTACTTGCAAGAACATCAGTACTGTGATTATCAGCAAACTCTTATTTGGAACTCATTAATGCAGTTTTCAAATTTCTCTGTTGTCAGTTCACTATTGTTGATTACAACATCTTTGTCTTCAATGTTGTCACTTTGGTTGTATGTGAAAAAAATCATTTTTAACGGGGGTGCTACTTATCTACATATATTGCGGAATTATATGTGCTAATTAGAATATATAATTGAAAGCAATTCTTTTTACAATTTAATATATCTTTCTAGTTTGTGGACATCCAAAACATATTTGTGATAGCATGGTTAAGGACTTTATGTATACCTGTATATGTTTATGATTGAAATGACTGTTGTCTTGCTTGTTGAAAATCCGTGTTATAGATGCCATGTACATCAGATTGATCCCAAGGCAAATAGGTCTGAATTTGTTGTTGTTGATTCAAATATTGAAATGAAAGAGTATCAAGAATTTGTTGCATTTCAAACTTTTTTTTTCAATTGATGACAAGTAAAGTGAAATTAGTTTTATTTAGAGTATTTTATTAAACTACTGCTTCTATTTTACTCTCAAATACTCATTGTTTGGTTATTTGCTTTGTACCCTAAATAATTGACACTACTACTTGCCTTTTCTTTTCAATAAAACATCATTTTTATTTGCTATAATATGCTGGTTGAGTTGAAGTTCTCTGTGTTCATGCCATCTGTGTGTCAATTGTTTTCATTTGGGTTTGGAAAACTGATGTGATACATATTTTTGCAACTTTTCTTTCACCATTTTTCCACTCATTATTTAGTCAATTACTTGATTGACATTTTTCCATTTCTTTTCTTGACAGTTTGTTGCAATGCCAATGAATTGGACGAATGAACAAGAGATGATCTTCCTCAACATTGTTTTAGAGATTAGTCCTCCCTGTGATGATCCCAGCTCCCCTAACTGGGTTGATATCCACCATCGCTTCAAGGCTGATACTGGGTGTTTGTCGACGAGAATCACTGTGGAATCAAGGTATTTTCACTTTTTTAGGCTTTGGAAGGTATTGAGCCGTTTCTGACAAACGAAAGGGGGCATCATGTGGGATTGAAGTACCTAGCAAATTACTGGTCACGACAAGTAGTGGGCGGTGAAATTCAAAGTAAGTGCAAATTCTCCTTTTTTACTTTAGAATATTAGGTAAAATTACTGAAAATAATACCAACTTGTAGTCTACCCTCTCCAAAATAATACCAAGTTTAAACTTGACTCGTCTTGGTACAAACTTTCATCATATTTAGCAAAAGTAATACAAGGTCATTTCTAGTGAAAAATCTGGTGAAATGGATGACGTGGAAGTCGGAATATGCTGATTGGGGGTTAGAGTCTTGGAGATTCGATTTTAGATTTGGATTTAATTGATAGAAGTTTGAATAAAATTTCACTTTCTCTAGAGATCCAATTTTGAATCGGCGACTATATGAAATTTCACTTTTCATTTATTAGTTTTGGAGATTCGATTTCAGATTTGCTTTCATTATAAGTAGGATGTATTGTACCAAAACTAATCAAGTTTAAAGTTGATGTTAGGTTGGATTAATAGCTAAAAGTTGGTATTATTTTCAATAATTTTTCCAAAATATTATGTTCATGGTGTTTTGTTTTCATATTTTAAACTTGCAAATCTCTTTTATGGCAGGAGTACAAAGATTAAAGGAATTTCAGGAAAAATGGCATGGATCCCAATATGAGTTCTCTTTTGGACAATATCTTTGACTCTCGAACCATGAAAGATGAAGAAATGGTGCTTTACTTGTCTAGTGACGATGATGAGGAAGTGAGTTGTAGCAAACAAGAGGAAGAGGAAGATGAAAACATTTAAGGTTTCATGTAATCTTAGACTTGTATTTTGTGTGCCTTTAGTTGGTTTTAGTGAAGATTGTGTTGAAGACATTGAGATTGTGTTGAATACGTTGACATTGAGATTGTGAATTTAGATGCATGTTTGGGACATTTTATGCATTTTTATGGACATGTTTGTATGTGCATTTTTAGGCCTAGTTTTGGCAAAGTTTATATGTGCGTTGTTTGAGTTTGGGACAATATTTTGAGGAGTTAGCTAGTTTAGACAAGCTATGGATGCATTATTTTTGAAAGGTTATGGAGTTGACTAGTTTGATAGATTAGAAGACTGATCTTCTATCTTGGTTAATTTGAGCTAGATTGGTTCAAAGCATGTTCTTGTAGTTGTATATATATATGCCCCAATTCTTAACAAGTGCAATGCTTTAATTTGGGTACCTAAAATGGGTAATCAGCTACGCCCATAGAACCGAATTTAGCTAGTCCTGTTATTCATATTCGTCATATTGGCCACAAACTTAGTACCAACACTCGTTACGTAAGGCAATCGCGTCAATATGGCCACAAATATACCCGCAAACCATGTTTCATGACAATATGGCCACAACATTAGAACCGAATATAGCTACATGGTTCATTCGCGTCAAATTGACCACAAATGTAGAACCGAATTTAGCTTCGTAATTCATTCGCGTCAATATAACCTCAACTTTAGCCGGAAATCATATGTTCATGACTATACGGCCACAAACGTAGTGTCGAACATAGCTACGTGATTATTTCGCGACAATTTTCCCACTAATATAGAACCGAATTTAGCTTCGTAATATATTCGCATTAATATGGTCGCACCTATAGTAGCAAACCATATTTTCTGGCTATATGGCCACAAATTTAGAATCGAACTTAGTTGCATGATTATTACGCAACAATTTTCCCATAAATTTAGAACCGAATTTAGCTTCGTATTGTATTCGCGTCAATATGGCCACACCTATAGGCATGGCAATGGGTCGGGTCCGGTGCGGGTGGAATACTTCCACCACCCGACCTGCGGTTGTAAACCGTTGATAACATGTGTTTATAACGCCTTTTGAATGGATTAATCCCCACTTTTGTGCATAAAACATACAATTGCATGATCATTTTAGCATGATTATGGTTGTTTGTTCGGATATTTGCTCTCGTTTGCTTTTGGTTTTTTAGGTGCAAGAATTTGGATTCTTCTAGGATCAAATGGACTTCAATTCAAGCAAAGAAGAGAACTCAAGGGATTCAACTTGAAGATTTAATGGAGAAGAATGAGTTACACAAACCATACAAGCTAATGAAGCACTCAAATCCAATTAAAAGTTGTCAAGATGTCTTCCCAAGATATTGCATGAGGTGCTCATGCCACTCGGCATGCCCATGCCAAGAGCAAATGCCCAATTTCAACTTTTAGTTTTTGGCATGGCATACCCGTGCCAAACGGCATGGGTATGCAGTTTTCAGCACATCTCCTTTCTAGGGTTGTATCTCTCCCACCTTTTTGGTGGCTCATATAAATAGCTCTTGTAGAGACTTTTACAAGACCCATGCCTCATTTTATCTCATCTTTCTAGGGTTTTAGAAGACTTTCTCTCTTCCATTTTTCATCCTCTAATCTCTCTTAGATTTACATTTTCTTTTTCTAGATTTTAGCTAGTTTAGTAATAGATCTAGTTTAACCCATTTTGGGGGTTTGTTTGAGCTCTCTTGTCCTTGGAGAAATTGGAAGAGGAACTCAATCCCAACTTGTTTTCAATGGATGAATGAAGAATCAAGACTTGATTAGAATGATAAGTGTCTCTTATCCATTTATCTTATTTCTTGTTTTCCCCTTCATTATTTCCATGTGCGTGATTGTTGGATTTATTTCTTATGCCATGTTTTTGTCATTTATGAGTGAGTAGTTGCTTGTGTTGGGATTGGGGGTAGCCCAATGGTGATTATGTGATGTATTGGTGAAGATTTCTCTTTGGTTGAATGAGTTTTGGTTTACTACTCAATTCTTGCACACCAAGTGTTTGTGAAAATGCCTAGCTAGTATTTTCTCATATTTTGGATGTTGAGTATGCATTGAAAGATGATATTTGACATTGGACCTTCAAGAATTGAGCTAGGAATTTTAGGACCACGAAAGTATGCCTAATTTCCTAGTGGTTATTTATAATTGTCATTGTGTTTAATGCACTTAATCTAGGATTAATTACCACGAAAGTAGGAATTAAGCTAGATTAGGGTAGTTCTTCCTTGCCTTGAAAGAGGATTGGAGATATTTTAGGACTATTGACCATGGTAGACCATTGCTTGCAAACCTTAGAGAGATTTTTGCTTGACATTGTATAATTCCATTGTGGTGAACCCAATCCTAGCCTCCCACCATTCAAACAACCAAAAACCCTTTTCTAGTCTTTCCTAGTTTCATATTTTGTTCTTGTGTTTGCTTTTATATATTATAAAAATTCCAAATCCCAATCAATTGTTTGTGGTCTAGATTACTAGTTTATGCGAGATTTGTGATCAACGAGTGCTCCCTTGGATTCGATATCTTTTATATTACTTCGATAGTATCGTGCACTTGCGGGTCTATCAAGTTTTTGGCGCCGTTGCCGGGGAGCACGATTGACATTGATTTAGCATTGATTAATGAGACTAGATCTTTTATTTGCTTTTTTAAAAAAAACAACTCTAATCACACTCTTGTTCTTGTTTTTCTTGTGGTGTTTTTCTCGTTGCATGCCCGTTACTCGAAGTCTTAGGGAACATCTTCAAGAAGGGATCCCCGAGATCTAGAAGACTTTTCGTGCAAGGAGGAAGCTACAAAAGAAGAAAAGAACCCAAAAGAATTCCCACTCTTCTTCAACAATGGATGATGATCAAAGAACAGTTGAGGACTACATTGCACCAAACAACTATGGCATTCATTCGGGAATTTCAAGGCCAAATGTGGATGCAAACAACTTTGAGTTGAAACAGGCTTTTCTCACGATGGTGCAACAACATCAATTCTCGGGATTGTCGTCCGATGACCCAAATCTTCACCTCTCGGTATTCTTGGAGATTTGTGACACGGTGAAATACAATGGAGTTGCCCAAGATGCCATCCGACTAAGGCTTTTCCCATTCTCTCTAAGAGATCAAGCAAGGGCTTGGCTCTATACTACCCCGGAGAATTCAATCACAAATTGGGAGCAACTCTCCATGAAATAAAGACAAATCAGATAAAAATAAAGGAAAGGAAAAACAAAAGACTCACTGTGGTGGACCTGGTGGATGATACTGTGACCAATCAGGGAAGCCTGGCCACATGTGACTGAAGAACTCATGGTGCTGCCCCTGCACCTGATGTATAGACTGAACGGTGGATGCAATAGCACTCTGCTGAGCTGCCAACTCTCTTTGTTGTGCTACAATATCTCTCTAGGTGGCAACTATCTCATTCTGGGACATAGTAAGTCATCCCATCTCCCAAAACATCATGTTCTGCCAATCAGAATCAGAATGCACACCCCATCCAGCAGCTCCACCATCACCATAGCCAGCATATCCTCCTGTCGCCCAACTAGATGTACCAACAGGTGCTGTACTAGAACTAGCACCCCATCCGGCTGACGATGTACCAACATCACCTCCTGAAGTACCAACACCACCTCTAGGCACAAAACCAGCTCCACCAAAACCAGCACCAAGACCACCATCTCTAACATCTCCTCCACCATCCCTACCATCACCATCATGATCATCCTGATCCTCCATCTCTACATCAGGAGCAGGCATCTCCTGCTGAGCCCCGCCCCCACCAACAAAATCAGACCGGATGTATAGATAGGCTAAGCTAGGGCCAGTGGGCATGTCTCTGGGAAGACGCAAATAATCCTCAGCTGGATGACCCAAAGTCCAGATATAACCCTGCTTTGCTGATCCCTTCAAACAATGCACCCTCCTAAGCTGGTTCTCATTAAATGTGAACTCAGTACTATCAGGTCGTCCCAGCACCTCCTCACTCACAAATACTCTAGCAATCAGAGTAATCATCCCACCTATAGAAATCTTGCATGTATCCTTCTTCAGGATCTTCTTAATGCTCCCCACAAACAACTCAACCCAATCAGGAATAGTATCCTTCATAGGCATCAAACACCAGATCATACTCATATCAAAACGGGGTGCCTTGTTAACCTCCCCTTGCCCCAGAAAAGTCATAGACAGCACCTTATGACATAATCTAATACAAGGATGAGTAATGCAATAGTTATACTCCCCCTTCTTAGGCAAAAACCCAAAACCTGTAATCACCTCCCAAATATCATTAAGGCCTGACTCTCTACTAACTACCTCCCAATTCTCAGTAGGCACACCAGTAATCCCAAAAAATCCTTTCAAATCCTCTCTGTCTATATAGTATGACTCATCTAAAATATGAAACTTAAACAAGCCATTATCATCATGAAACGTAGACAGAAACTCCAACACAATATCCCTATATGTAGGGGCATTCAGATCAATAAAACCCCCTAATCCACCCTCCAGCAGAAGTCTCAAAGTACAGTCATACATACCTAGCGTCCTAAGCATCTCAACATCAAAGAACTTAGTACTAGTGAATTTCCTTTTAGCCAGAGAATCCCATTTTTTCTTCTGTGCAGCAGTTAACTTCTTAACAGGATACGCCATTTATAATGCAACTAATCAGCTTAACAGTAGAGGCGAAGAAGCAACTTACAGAAACAAAATCCGAGCGAACTAGTGAGGGCCGCGATCGCCGATGAATGGAGCAGCGATCGCCTTTCTGGACAAGGACGCGATCGCGGAAATGGGGCGGCGCTCGCGGTTTCTGATTAACTAAATGGGCTTAAGATTAGTTAATCAGATTTTAAAAAAAATCAGATTTGGCATATATTAACGTTCCCAACATTTAGTTAATCAGGAAGCCACCGGGCGCGAGAGGTTTTCTAAAAGCTTATGTGTAATTAACGCTCCCAACATTCATTCTATTCTAAGACGTTCTACAATCTCGTAGATCGTTCTTTCGGTTTAAGAGTTATCTCGTCTTGAGATTCACTCACTCCGTTCTTAATAAACTCCACTTAAAGTATACACTTCTCAAAATACATCTCGAATACCTCGTAATAAGTTTCGATACTTTACCAAACTACCTTAAGGATGTCCGTTCTCGCTTTCTTAGTCTCTTTAGACTAATTCTGTTTTTCCGCATTTCTGCCTGGCATTTTCCGCCCTTCGCGCCAAATGCCAGAATCCAGGAAACCTCCACTAAAGGTGTAAAGAACGAAGATCAATCAAGTGAAGGAAGGAAGGTCGGTTTTAAACCAAGTATGATGTTTTGCTCACTTTCACATCACTCTACTTTTATACATAGACAAAGTTATTTTAATTTCCGCTGCCTAAGTACTCTTAAGGATTTATGTTTTGCTAAACTAAAACTTGGTATGTAATTAATACTTCTAAAGTCTCATATATGAACAACACTTCAAATTGTAATAACTTTATAATTCCGCATGCTTTTATTTAACTTAATACCTTATAAAGCCTTAGGTGACTTTGGATGGTAAAATCCGAGGTTACTGGCAGTAACACCTATCGTTGCAAAATAGGGGTGTCACACATCTAGAACGGAGTTTTCCTGGGAAGAGTGTGAGACGAGACTGAAAGAGAAGGACCTTGTCTCCAACTTTGAATTTCTTCCTTAGGATGTTATTATCATGCCATCCTTTTGTTTTGTTCTTGTAATTCACAGCATTATCATAAGCATCTAATCTCAACTCTTCCAATTCTTGAAGTTGTAATTTTCTGAACTCTCCATTCTCTTTGATGTTGAAATTACACTTTTAGACCACCCAATAAGCTTTATGCTCAAGCTCAACTGGCAAGTGACAGCCTTTCCCATAAACCAATCTGAAGGGAGACATCCCGATGGGTGTCTTATAAGCAGTACGGTAGGCCCATAAAGCATCAGCGAGTCTCAAACTCCAATCTTTCCTGTTAGGTGCCACCGTCTTCTCCAGAATTGATTTTATCTCCCGATTGGACACTTCAGCTTGTCCATTGGTCTGGGGGTGATAGGCTGTAAAGATCTTCTGAGTGACATGTTACTTCTTCAATAAAGTACTCACAGTTTTGTTACAAAAATGAGTACCCATGTCACTTATTAGAGCTTTTAGAATCCCAAATCTTGAAAAAATGTTGTCCTTAAGGAAACCTGCAACTTCTTTTGAATCATCAGTTCTGGTGGCCTTTGCTTCCACCCACTTGGAAACATAGTCCATCGCAAGTAAAATATACAGATTCCCATAGGAAGAGGGGAAGGGTCCCATAAAATCAATGCCCCAAACATCAAAAATTTCACAAAACATCATACGAGATTGAGGCATCTCATGTCTCTTAGAAATATTACCCACCCTCTAACAACGATCACATGATTTACAGAAAGCATATGCATCCCTAAAAATATGAGGCCAATAAAAACCAGCTTCTAAAACTTTCCTAGCAGTTTTATTAGTCCCAAAGTGACCCCCACATGCATAGGAATGACAAAAAGACAGGATAGATTGTACCTCAGAATCCGAGACACATCGTCGGATTACCTGATCTGTGCAGTGCTTCCATAAATAAGGATCATCCCAAACATAGAATCGGGATTCATGACACACCTTGTCCTTCTAAGCCTTGGTAAAATTAGGAGGAAACTCCCCTGAGACGAGGTAGTTGACTAGATTTGCATACCATGGCCTAAACGAGTGGATCCCTAGAGCAAATTCCTCGAATCGCGACTCATCTTCGCCGTCGCCGCCAGGTCCGCGATCGCCATTTATGTGGGCCGCGATCGCGGTTGTCTCAGCCGCCGTCGCCTCTTGTTCTGGCGGCGATCGCGGTTTGGCACCAGTATCGACTCCGAAAAGCATGTCATCAGGGAATCGTCCTTGAATTTGTTCTTGACTTTCTGACTTGTCTTCCACATGTACAAGCCGGCTCAGATGGTCAACTACAAGATTTTCAGCTCCTTTTTTGTCTCTTATTTCAATGTCAAACTCACTTAGCAAGAGGATCCATCTTATCAATCTTGGCTTGGCCTCTTTTTTCGTCATCAAATAACGAAGTGCTGTATGGTCTGAATAAACTATCACTTTTGTACCCAGCAAATATTGTCTGAACTTCTCCAAAGCAAACACTACAACAAGCATTTCTTTTTCGGTGGTGGAGTAGTTCATTTGGGCATCGTTCAAAGTCATGGAAGCATAATGTATGACATGAGATGCTCTAGCTTCCTTTTGACCCAAAACAGCCCCAACAACATAATCACTTGCATCACACATGATCTCAAAAGGTCGAGACCAATCCGGGGCTTGAATTATTGGTGCACTAGTAAGGCGAGTTTTCAGCTCAT